>CM036560.1:66841201-69341201 GCA_020745775.1 Theristicus caerulescens
ACAGTCCCCCAGCAATCTGCACCCAGCACCAAAACCGCTGAAGCAGGAGAGAGTCTACAACACCTGTCCACCAAAATGGGCAACTTTCTCCAGGAACAAGCACTTCAGTGGGTGGGGGTGTCTGCAGTACCCAGGGTCCTGTCCCCACGCACAACAAGCAGCACATCTTTGTTCACAGTCCCCAAAGTTACTTTCAATCATTCTCCCCCTGCCAAGAAACTCTCTTTCTGGCTTGCTCTCTTCCCAAGGCTTTAGTCCCTCTGCGCCCTTTACTGTGCACTCATCTTCTAATCCTTTTCACTTCACACTTCATCCACCACCATCTTCAAATTGCCTAGCTGCTCAGCAACAAATCACTCTCCGCCTTCCTAATGCTTATTTCTTGGCTCAGCTCAGCTCCCATCAGGCCTTGTTATCCCACACCTTTCCCAGGGGATATGAACACAGGATATTCTCATCTGCAAGAGAAACGAGTAGCTGGCATGCCAATCAGCTTTAGGGAGATCTAAGATTACTCACAAATCAAATAGGGTGGCCACCAATAGCACTAGGTAAATGGATATTGCTTGGTGCTGTGTTGCACTTCTCTAGCAATATTTCTTCGGAAACATTTCCATTAGTCTCTGGCACAGTTTGTGTCTCATGAGATTGGTGGAGAGAAATTTGGGGTGGACTCAGGCAAGGAGTTTCCCCAGCAGCCGTCCCTTCTGTATCGGTGCTCTCAGCACACTTCCATGTCCACAGCTGCTGGCACTTGTCACTGCCATGTCCCACCAGGCATTTGCAGGAAGGCAGTGTGCTGTACTGGCTCTTTTTCCATAAGGTTCTGCCCTTAGACATACATGTATGATTCCTTTCATTTCACTGAAGACATAAGAAAGTACATGAGAAAGTATTTAGTTGCAGAATCTGAATATCACAAATGAAAATAGCAGCTGATGAACAACAAGCTTAGGGTTGGGCAAGCTGCATGGCTCATACTGTGACAGCAATGGGTGCTGATTGATTGCTGCTTTTTTCTTTAAATTAAAATAAATGGCAAGTGGACAAAGTAGTGGCAAATTTTCACTGGTAATTTATAGCATACTGTCACTCAGCTTCAGATTTTTCTCTACCAATAACCAAAGCTGAAGTCTCTTCTTCAGAGGGGAGATAAACCTGATTTCAAATTAAGTGACTTCCAGACGCTTTCAACATTCAGTACATACATCAAGTCCTAAAAACAGAAGTTCTGCTTTCAGCCCAGAATTTAAGATTCCTATCCAAAAAGTATAAATACATTAACTAGTAGCTGTATACTATTTTATCTTACAGTTTTACATTACCTTTTACTAGAATCCTATTAAGGCTACATATTTTTTTTTTCACAGTGATGTAAAACCTGAACAATTTCACTGCAGTAAACTGAGGTGATTTATACTGAGCAATTCTTCATTCTGTAGCTGATAGAGTAATGTTTTCTTTCTCAGGAAAAAAGCTGTACTTAGTACTTGTACACAGGTTGTTCAGTTCTCTCCGGTTTGCAGAAAATGTGAATAATAGAATTCAAAACAAGCCCTTATATTTTTTTTTCATATATTGATTAGTATCTTACTATTTGGGTTGCATCTTTGAACCCGAAGGTGAAGTTGTCAGAGAAGGGCTTTAATTAGTGTGATGAAAGGTTGCAGAATCCCTGTTTTCACACAGAAAACCAACAGTATGTTTCACTCCAGCTTTGGGCTCACAGGGTAGGAAATACTAGTGAAGTTATGGTTTGAGTTGGTGATTTACAGGAATGGGGTATTTAAGTATTTTCCAGATGTATTAAAGACCAAAGCCAGAATTGACTTTGGTGGGAAGAAAGTAAATTTGACCGTCTGTGATTAACGTATGTTTCAGGTGAAAAAGCAAATAACCTCCACAGCTATTTTATCTCAGTACAAATTCAATAAAAATGACCTTGGCTTGGGACTTTGTAAAGTAAAGGTTAGCATATACCACTGAGAAGTGTAACAAATAGAACTAAGTATCTCTTTCTTGTCTCTCTGAGGCAAAAATAAAAAGAGCTGTACAGGAAATTTTTCCATGGAGTTTACCAGTAACATATGCACTCCAATATCCACCATCACTTCCCAATATTCAAAATAATTCTGCATCACATACAGCGGATATTGATTTTTACATTCAAATACCAATTCACAATCATGTTTCTACAAACACAGATGCAATCTAGGCTTATGAAACCAACTCCTTATTAATTTCAAAAATTCCCATTTCATCATTTCAATTTCACCAGTAATCTAAGGGCCATCTGTAATCTGGGCCAACAGTAGTCTAGGCCCTTCAAAGCACATTTCCAGATGCTCAGCAAGTATAACAAATCTCTCCAAGAAAGCATGCATAGAGGAGTCATAACAGCTGGTGGTGCACATAGGTGCCAGCACCACAGGACAAAGGCAAACCACACAGGAGAACCACAGTGGAAAAATTCTGCCTTCACAAAGGCAATACATTTTTTGAGTGATACCACAACTCCCCACAGCATTACCACTGAGAAATATCTTGTGCTACCAGACCACCACTACATTACTTTACTCATCAGAAATCACTGTAAAGAGTGATACTCTATATTAACAGGAGTCATGTATTTTTAACTGAATTCATAATAGAAGTTTCTGATGTAGATTACACTACCTAATGTAAAAACATAAAAGAGTTGGGTTCATTAAACTTTTCCCTGTCCTTGAGTAATTCCTCTGAAGTATAACCCATTTTTACAGAAGGCAGCTGGAGGTACTAGTGATTTAACTAACTCAGATGGCATTAAGAAAGCCAATGCCAGGGCCCTGAGTGCCTTAATGACCCTGGGAGGCTTATAGAGGCCCTTCTTGCTATAAAATCAGGAGCCAAGGTCCTCTATACGCACATCAGCTGCAAAAGGAAATCTAAAGAAATGCTGAGGGAGCTGGCCGATGTCATTGTGAGGCCACTCTCTATTGTCTCTGAAAGGTTATGGTGATCCAGGGGGACCCCTGAGGACTGGAAGAAAGCAAATGTCACCCCTGTCTTCCAGAAGGAAGATTTGGGGAGCTACAGGCTGGTCACTCACACATCAATCCTTGGGAAGGTCATGGACTAAATCCTCCTGGAAGCTGTTTCCAAACGTACGAAGGACAAGAAAGTGATTGGGAGTAATCAGCATAAATTAATGAAGGAGAAATGATGCCTGATCAGCCTGGCACTTGCACAACAAAATGACTAGGTTGATGGATGAGGAGAGAGCAATGTATGTTGTTTGGCAAGGCCTTTGACATGGGTCAATACAACGACGTCACAAACTGGGGAAGCATGGACTAGATAAGTGAACGGTAAGGTAGATCGAAAACTGGCTCAAGTGCTGGGCTTAAAGGGTTGTGGTCAGCACCACAAAGTCCAGCTGGAGGCCAGTCTCTAGTGGAATACCTCAGAGGAAAATACCAGGGTCAATATTGAATTATTGAACGCTAGCATATTTATTAATGGCCTGGACAATAGAACAGAGTGCACCCTTGGCAAGTTTGTAGACAATATGAAATTGGGAGGAGTGGTTGATGCACAAGATGTCTGTGCTGTCATTCAGAAGGACCTTCACAGGCCAGAGAAATGGACCAACATGAATCTCATGAAGTTCAACAAAGGGAGATGCAAAGTCCCATATTTGGGGAGGAATAATCCCACACACCAGTACAAGCTGGAGCTGACTAGCTGGAAAGCAGCTTTGTAGAAAAGGACCTGGGGGTCCTAGTAGATAAATTGAACATACTCATGCAATGTGCCCTTGAGGCAAAGAAGGCCAACGGCACCCTGAGCTGCATTAGGCAGAGCATCCTCTGCAGGTTGAGGGAGGAGGTGATCCTGCCCCTCTTCTTAGCCCTGGTGAAACACATCTGAACTGTTATGTCCAGTTCTGGGCTCCTCAGTACAAGAGGCACAAAGGCATAATGGAGTGAATCCTACTCAAGGGCCACAAAGATCAAGGGATGGAACACACATCATGAGACAAGGGGCTGTGGTTCTGTGACATAAAATGGCACCACTGAGCATTCACATCAGTGAAGTTCTGTGACTAAATCCACCGTCTTTATTTGAGCTCTGGTGGCCTGTAAGCTACATTAGCTTTGCTATCTGGCATTTCGTATATTTTCAGTATTAACTCTTTACTGTATTCAATGGAAGACGGTCTACAAGACCGTTAGGGCAGCATTTTCCATCACAAGATAGCATTCTCAATCCACAGTAAATATTTTAGAAGTCTGTTAGTAGCTCATATATTCCTTTCCTCCTTTTTTGCCTTGAACCTTCAGCTCCTAGGACATGTCTGAAAAGAATCAATACATAAAAATGGATACAACTGCATTTATCCTAAGAGCTTTTACCAAAGGAAGGGAGACTGCATATTTTAGCTGGCAATTCCAGCTGTCCACATAGGCATTTTGAATATGCAGAAATTCACAGTACCCATGTTAAGTGGGAAACTTATCCCTAGGTATTTGAAGGTGCATTCATCCTGTGTGACCTGCTATGGCACCACTACATCCAAAGTCCCTCTGAGCCATCAGATGCAAGATCTGCATCAAGCAGTCATTATCTGTGTGGACTTTCTGCCCTCTGAAATATAAGGTTAACCTTTAGTATCATCTAGGATAGCCTCCAGCTGATTTAGTTAGGCAAAATGTGTTATACAGTAATTGCAAAGTTGGCAAGAACTGTGTTATAATGTTATCCAGCTCTCCAGCTTACTACGTGGGACAAAAAAGACATCTTGAGCTAAAATGGAAAGTGCTGCAAACAGTGTGAAACACTTAAGAAGTCCTGTCTTTCATATTAATGAGCATATATTGTTTCTACAGCACTACAGCTGTGGCTGGTTCACTTCATAATCTGATAGGAAAAAAAAAATATCCTAACATCTACTTGGAATGCTCAGCTGAAAGTTTCAGCTCCAAATTACATTTTTAGAGTAACACAGGCTTGTTTGGCAAAAAATACAGAGATAATGAATATTATTTCTCCATGTAAAGAAAGGAAGAACATAAAGCATGTTTGATGAAAGAAATAATCCAATTTTAAACACTAACATAATTTTATATGACAAGCAAAGAAATATGAATGGGTTAGAGCCAGTATTTTTCAATACTCCGCTCAAGAATAGCAAAGAAAGAGTGGGGGGGTGGGGGGAAACAAAGGGAAGCTGGGAGAAACTAAGTTCATCACATTCATGAAAGCATTAAAACAGCTGTGCAGTGCTATCTCACTCTATGGAAAAGTTTGTGTGTGTGGAAGACAGTTCCTTCAGTCTGGTCTGAAGTCTGTGAAAGCCAATGGAAACCCCTTTCAAAGACGAGAGCGTACACTATTACTTCAGTAACACCTAAACACAGCTGTACTTTGTGAACTCCCTTCACCAAGCACATTCTTCGCATATTCAACACATACTGCTAACATAAGGTTTCTGATAACTAATGTTAGGTGGTCAAAATTATTTCTCCCTCTTTGTGTTTTTTGAGTGCTTACTATAGGAAGAGTTGGTAATATAGCTACTAAGATTGTCTGACTTGAGGTGGCTTTTAAACTTGCCAAATATTTATTAGCAAAGACTGAAAGCTTTTATGTCAGCTACGTGTTTCCGGGCAGACGGGGAAAGGAAGGATGGAAAAATACAGGTGAAATATTTCTGTGTATATATATATTCTTTAAGAAGGAGAATCTTTAGATGATAAATACTTTCCTCAATTGCAGGACTGCATTGTGGAAGAACTCTGCCATCACCAAACTTTGGAAAAGGAAGCAAAAGTTTGGCGTACAGTAATCTGTAAATGTGTCTTTGCTGATTCAGTGAAAACTCCTGAGCTTGGAATCCACCCAGATACATCCGAGTTAAAGGCTATGGGGTAGAGTGTGAAAATTACAGCTGCTACATGGGAAGTCCTGTACTTAAAAGCTTTCATGCAATGTTTATCTCAAACAGCGCAGTCCACTGGATCTACAGAGCAAAATAGTTAGTGCCCAAAGCTTAGGATATTTTCCCTCCGGTTGTCTCTAGGCCTGTCTCATGGACTAAACACCCATTAGGGATCAAAGCACAACTTCTGGGTTAGTCTCTTCTGAAAGGAATCCAGTCCATGTGCTCTACAGTTCTCCCATGATGAGAATGAAAACACGGTAAAAGGACAATTCACTTTGAAGGCACAATCCTTACCCTAACTAAAACACTGATGGAGAATCACTCTAGGTATGCTTTAATCAAGAGCCTGAAGGAGTGGAGGAGGTCGTTCTCTGTGCTTGTTCCTCCTACTTGTCTGTAGTGGTCCATCACCAGGCATTGTTAATAAAAGCAATGAGAACATCTTTCTGGTACTTTTCTTTGTCCTTCATGTCCTGCAAAAGGCTGTCAAAGGGACTCAGTGATTCAAGCCACCTTACAGAGTTGATAGGACTCTTCTATTTTACAGAAAAAAAAAAAATTGATAGGTTGTTGAATTAAAACTTACATCTATTCAAATTACTGCAATAATTTCTTCAGAATTTACAACAGAATGTGTGTAAAACTGTGGTTTCCAAATGCAGACTTTGCTTTCCATTCAAACAGAAGAGGACAGTGCTGCAATACAATGTGTATTTTCTCACATACCAGGGTTTTTAGTGGCAGCAATGGGTGAAGAGGAGCATACCACACAATCAATAAGGAGGACAGCAGATAAATGGTTCTAATCTTAAGAAAATACATGGTAGACAACTGAACCAAATGCAAAGGCAATGGACTGAAGACCATGCACGGGAATGAGGAAGTAATGGGAATACCAGACATACTTGATAGAAATACTGAGCTCTAGTCATTCCACACCAAGAGGCAGTAAAAAAGGAATACTTAGAACAATTAAACAAACTGGACCATTAAGTACAGAGTGAATGGTTTGGATTCACAACATAACTGCTGACCTCCACATGTCCCGATTACCACTTACGGAAGATAACGCTTCTCTCTCCCATCCTCCCCATCACTCTAGAGACATCCTCAACCAACCAAGCAGAAGGGAAAGAAGATGAAGAGGCAATACTAGAAGAAACAATGAATTTGAAACATAGGTTAAAGTTGATGGCCTTTTACACTTTTTGAAGTCAGCCATGTTTGTGCAAAGTCTGCACTGCTGGAAGTGATCATTTAACATAATGGAAAAAGCAGGAGCTCCCCCATTCCCCCCAGGTTCATAGTTTAACAAATGAACTTTCCCATCTCCAATAATCCAATGCGGATCTTAAGGGCAGTGAAGTACCACTGCTCACAACAAATGACAAGAAACCCTGAAAGTTACTTGTTGATGCATTTAATTTCTTTTGCAACGTTCTAAGAACTAGGGTATTACAAAGTGTGAGGTACGCATAGTAACAGGACTAACAAGACTCCAGTTGGATCAGGTAAAAATGGGTTACAAAATATTAGGAAAAGCAATAACGAAAAATACAAACGGTCTTATCCAGTCACATATCAGCTGCAAATCCAAATTCTGAAACCCTTGAAAATCAGTCCCAGGAAAAGTTCACGGCTGCTCTTTCAAAAGGACATTACAGTTCTAGGAGACTAAAAGTGGAAGAACCTCCCATGCCAACCCTCTACTTGATCTTTCTTGCCTGAAAGGTAAATGGCATCTTTGATGCATGCACAGAGGTGACCTGGGTAACACTGCTCTCTTAGGACTTGTCGCTGGGAGGTTTCTTCTTAGCTTCCACATCCTTCTTAAAATCTTCAAGCTTCTTTGCAATGTTAGGAATCTTTAAAGACAAAATCAAAAAACAAATAAGAACCACACAAATTAACAAAAAATCCTGAGCTACATGAGCCTCAGCAGGAAAGACAATACCATAAACACAGCAAGAAATTCTGTGAAGTTTAAACTGGTTTCTAAAAGGTACTTGCTTTCAGGATTTGCTGCCTTGCACAGGTTAAAAACAAAACAACATCAAGCAAAGAGCAGATGAAAACACCTCATATGAATCTTCAGGAAATATTTTAGATTGTTAAGACTAAAAGTCAGCCAACAGTGATGGGAACAGAAGGGAGGATAAAATATCATTTTACAGGAAATTTAGTAAGATCAGTCTGTATTCCTCACTGAAAGAGGACAAACTGCCAAGAATAAGCCGATTTAAACACTGATGCACAGACTTTAATAATGACTTTCGGAGGGGAAATTAGATTGCACTATACTGGTCACAAACCAAGAGAAGAGAGATGTTCAAGAGCAGCAAATATGTTCTGAAGAAATTTATGAAGAAATACTTCTCCTGGTCCATTCCCCACTGGGGAATTCTACTGCATTGCAAATTAGCAACCTTTTGCAGTTTCATACTTGAATGAAAATTCAATTTACCGCTTGTGAACTTCAAAACTTCAGCTTTCTCTTGCAAATAAAAGCATTTTGATAAAGTAATCCAACAGTAAATTTTGACAACTTTTTTTTTTTTTAAAAAGCAACTTTTAAGGGCAAGGAATAGATTATCTCATGACTCTAGCTAAAACTGGGAATTGACAACATAGGATTTTACAAGATATCTGATTAAAACGAAAGTAAAGCAAAGTTCTCATTGGTAGTTGTGAAAAAAATCATGGGCTTTTACTTCATGTGTAACCTGACTACAGAGCAGAAGTTAATCCAAACAGGCTGCACTTCTCTCATTGGATGGTTTGAGGCTGATAGTACAGGTAATATTGTAAGTTTCCCTCTTCCCTTCCCTTTCAAAGTTAGGCCCTGTTTGAGAAAGTGAAGTTAAGAGCCCAGCCTGTAACATGCCTGACTTATAAACTAAACCAAGAGAAATCCACTGCTGTCAACAGAACCCTCCATGTGCTTACAACTAAGCACATGTGCATACAGCTGCAGAATTAGGACCTCATTATGACAAGTTTATCTTAGATGTCATCTAAAACAAATCATCTTCAATATCAGCAATAAAATTACCATGTTCATCCTGCAAGTCAGTGTTACATTCCAAGGGAACCACTTCCTGCAAATCAAAAGCCTAAGTCCCCCTCTTGTGGCAATACTTCACTAGTGCTGCCAGAAAAGCACTATACCATGCTTACAATACATATTGATACACCCAAACATGTTCCTATGACTACATTTTCATAACTTTGTAATACATATATTGGAAAGAAACACCAGCCTTTTATTAGTACTCTTACTGGAGGTGACTGGGCAGAAAACATCACAAAAGTTTGCCCATGAGCAAGGAGCAAAAAAAGAATTCTACTAGCAAGATGACTTCAATACTAAAGATGAGAGGAAAGCAAAACATAACTGTCATCAGAGACTTGAGCCTCAACAACTTCCTTTTTTTTAAACCAGGCTAACATAGCTTACATAACAAAGGAAAAAAAAATGTACGTTAAATTTCATCAACTCCTCTAGCCTGTAAACAGCTAAGTGGCATTGCTCTTAAAAGGGATTCTGCTGACTCTGCAGAAATTAAAAGCTTGTATTGAAGACTCAGCTCTAAATCTTCTTCTACTCTAACTCTCACAGTGAAAATTATCAGTTCACTGTGAGAGCTGAGGAAAGAAAGTCCACTTTCTCTCTTTTCTCACTGTGAGATAAGCAGGAAAGATTGCAGGTTGATATACTTTGAAGTAGGAGCAGGTGCTGAATTTTCCCAAACAGCTGGCAAAACTTATTTTCATTACTGCTACAGAGGACAGTAATTTCAGATGCTGTGAAGGATTCTTAAGTAACAAACAGCTGTACTGAGTGGAGAACACTGTGACAGGCTATCAGAGTCAGGAAACCAATATTTTAATGCTGGTACAATCCATGAGCAGCTGCTAGACCTTTTCTATTTCTCCTCTCTCTATCTATGCAGATACCTGGTTACAATATCTGTGCTCTAGGGCCCCAACATCAGTTAAGGCTCTCAGTATTACTCTATCACAGACAATATGTCAACAAGGTAGATGTTTTGGTTCCATTTACATTTGAGTTCATGTGTAACTAAAGTCAATACAAACTGCAGTCTGCTCAAATACAATAAACCATCAAAATAAAGACTGATTCAATTCCGACTGCAGGAAAACAGACTTATATTTTCAGTTCAGAATATGTTCAACTCTGAGAATACAAGGATACTCACATCATAGTTCTGAGCCAGATACATCCCAACCACATTGCCAAGAGTAAAACCAAGCTAGAAAGGAAGAAAGGGAGAAAAGAATAGTTAACATCCTTCCATCAAAAGCGTGTTGGTTAAAATAAAAAGGAATATTGCAAGTCATGCGAAGACTAAAGAGTTTCAATTCCACTCCTACTTAATTTCTCACCTTTTTTTCCAGAGAGGTGCAATTTTACCCAACTTCCTCACCAGGGAAACCTTACTCTCATTTCCAAAATACAGCACATTTGTGTTTTCAATATACATGTCCAAGACTATTTGGATCAGGCTATGATCATCTTTGTCTGCAAAATTCTTGGCATACCCACAAAGGCAGTAACTCCTAAGAAAATGGGGGAGATAGCAGCAGGGACCTACATATCACTGAGCTCTTTGTCCATGCCTGGAGAGCCTAAAGCAACACCCCACTAAAACAATGCTCAGTGCTGGGGAGGGACACATACATGCAAAGACATAACACAGTAATACACAGTGACAAAAAGGGTCACAAGCTTGGAAGTCAGAACGGAAGCTCTGACTGCAAAAAGATCCCAGTCTCACCTTAAAAGATTTAAGAATCAAGCTCCCTCATCAACTTAAACTGATGTAAAACTGCTACATATCTTCTGCAACGACTAACAATCATGCACCTTCCAGACCCCTTCGCCCCCAAGAGATTAGTTTTCAACCAAATCCACTCTGATCTAGGGGCTCCTCTAAGGCAGGAAAGCACTGTTGGTTGGAAACTGGACATGACGTCTTTTGACAGCTGTGCAAACTCATAGTTCCTAAAGAATGTCTGTGAAACTGCACCCTGGAAGAACATGAGGGAAACAGAAGCACAGTTCCTGGCCTGGTCCCTACCTGCCAGCTGAGGAAGATCCTCAAGTGTAACAACACTTTGATAGGGAAAGAAATTCCTTTCTTCAAAGAAAGGTGATGAGATTTTCATTCAGCAGCTCCCCAGGGTCCTAGATTTTATTTTCATTGTTACGTTGGATAATAAGTACATCCTATACTATGAAACTCATTTGACTATTTTGGAAGAGGAGACTTCTAATACTGCGCCTTCATTCATTGTCAGTAGAGAAATCACTCCATATGGCAGCTGAGGCCAGTTCTATTTAAGAAAATTGTTATTGCTCATGGTCACTGCTGTCCAAATAAGAATATTTTAAGAAAAATAAAACCACTGTCCACAATAACAACTTTGCCATCACATACTGACTAGACATCTTTTCCATGCCCAAAGCAGGACAGAGTGCGGCTCATCTTTTTGGTGACTCGGACTCCATAACCATCACTGGTGAAAAGCTAGCTATAGAAAACTAAAAATGGTTGAAAACTGCCAAATGAACCATGACTGCAAGTTACTTCAATATTTTCTTAAACACATTTTTGGTCTTATTCTTTGTTTATCATTACTTTTTAAGGAGCTTAGCTTTAACAATTTAAGAAAAAGTAGAGTTCTTTTTGTGTGTACTGCACTGGTTATAATTTGCTCTTGTGGCTTTAATTACCAGTTAAAGAAGTACTCTGGGAGATATTAACAAATATTGAAGTGATGTAAACCAGACTTGTGATTCCTCTTAATGCAGAGCATCATTCTAGCAAAGGAGAATTTCCTGTATCTTTAGCACTGTCTGACAACTTACTTGAAAATACAAACCAGGTCCTTGTTTATTAGCCGTTTTATAGGCCTTCACCCTGTAACATTTCCAAAGATGGGACAACTATCGTATTCTGCTGTGTGATAAACTTTATTTGGTACAGATAGTATTCAGATCAGTACTCCGTTTAAGTGTACTCCTTTCTTGAAAGGTCTAGCACTGCATTCAAGAGCAATCCACCCAGTTACATTTACTTTTACAGTTGACAATTCAAGCAGAGGGGAAAAAATTCACTATGTAAGTTCAACTATGTGGAAAGCAAAGCATATAGCCAATTAAAGTGATACCTGAGAATGTGGATTGAGGCTCCTGGGTGTTCCCCTTTTCCGTTACAAAGCTCTTGAATGCTCCCATTACATAACAAGGGAGAGTCCTTGTGGATAATTAAGTTTTGGGCCCCTGAGCACTCCTGTCTAGACAGCTAGGCGACACAAGAACTGAGTCTGCGCAGAAGCAAAGGTCAGTCAGCGAACACGGTGAGGAAGACTATGAGCCTTCGTCTGAAGACCCCCAAAGACCACCTGAGGACCACCACAGAGGATGACTGCGCATGTGGATCGGACATTTACATATGTTAATAAGTTCCAGGAAATCTCATGTTTATGTAGATGAATTCCCGGAAATCTTATGAATATGTATGTTTTCATGGTATATAGTTGCTGAAAGTCCGTCAAGCCGGCGGAGCACTTATAGTGGAATTATCCCCAGTGCTGCCCGGCGCCGCAATAAAGAATGCCTGCTTTCTAAAACTCCAAAATAAGTTTTAGGGAGTGAATTATTTTGCCGCTTTCTGGTAACAAAAGCGTGCATGTTAACTAAGGACAACAGGGCTGATGAGAGTTCAGGGTCTTTGAATTTCTACCCAGCATTTCAAGTTGCATTTTAAACAAATGTTTATTTAATGCTTAACTCTGGAGAGCAAAAAAATAAGGTTTGCAAGATTATCCCTTTATCTCCCTGCTACAGCCCTAACAAGGGAGAGCAAGAGTCAAGCATCCAATCTGATACCTGAGAAATGTGGATTGAGGCTCCTGGGTGTTCCCCTTTTCCGTTACAAAGCTCTTGAATGCTCCCATTACATAACAAGGGAGAGTCCTTGTGGATAATTAAGTTTTGGGCCCCTGAGCACTTCTGTCTAGACAGCTAGGCGACACAAGAACTGAGTCTGCGCAGAAGCAAAGGTCAGTCAGCGAACACGGTGAGGAAGACTATGAGCCTTCGTCTGAAGACCCCCAAAGACCACCTGAGGACCACCACAGAGGATGACTGCGCATGCGGATCGGACATTTACATATGTTAATAAGTTCCAGGAAATCTCATGTTTATGTAGATGAATTCCCGGAAATCTTATGAATATGTATGTTTTTATGGTATATAGTTGCTGAAAGTCCGTCAAGCCGGCGGAGCACTTATGGAGGAATTATCCCCAGTGCTGCCCGGCGCCGCAATAAAGAATGCCTGCTTTCTAAAACTCCAAAATAAGTTTTAGGGAGTGAATTATTTTGCCGCTTTCCGGTAACAGATTTTGGCGACTCTGGTGGGACACTGCTCTTGAACATCGACGGATCCGAGGGATCGAAGGACCTCCAGCCGGCACCGAGGGATTCTCGGGGAGACCCTCCGATCCCCGGACCGAAGAGTTCTGAGTAAGAACCATTAATTAAGGTAAAGGCATTCTTTCAGTATTTTTTTTTCTTTTTTTTCTGTCGCCTGCCCGTGAGTCGTGGCGAAAGCTGCGCGGGGTTGGGCTGGATCCCTGAGGCAAAGGGAAAGGACCCTTTGAGTTGTCGCCTGCCCGTGAGTCGTGGCGAAAGGTGCGCGGGGTTGGGCTGGATCCCTGAGGCAAAGGGAAAGGACCCTTTGAGTTGTCGCCTGCCCGTGAGTCGTGGCGAAAGCTGCGCGGGGTTGGGCTGGATCCCTGAGGCAAAGGGAAAGGACCCTTTGAGTTGTCGCCTGCCCGTGAGTCGTGGCGAAAGCTGCGCGGGGTTGGGCTGGATCCCTGAGGCAAAGGGAAAGGACCCTTTGAGTTGTCGCCTGCCCGTGAGTCGTGGCGAAGGCTGCGCGGGGTTGGGCTGGATCCCTGAGGCAAAGGGAAAGGACCCTTTGAGTTGTCGCCTGCCCGTGAGTCGTGGCGAAAGCTGCGCGGGGTTGGGCTGGATCCCTGAGGCAAAGGGAAAGGACCCTTTGAGTTGTCGCCTGCCCGTTAGTCGTGGCGAAAGCTGCGCGGGGTTGGGCTGGATCCCTGGGGCAAAGGGAAAGGACCCTTTGAGCTGTCGCGACTGTAATTAGGTGTCTTTGTGTGTTTGTTCCCCTAAGTCTTTGTAATGCTTTTGTATGTTTGTTGCGTAATTGTGTGTGTTGTTGTTGTTGTAGAAGCTTGGTTAAATGGTTTTGTGCCTTATTTTAGAATGAGAACTGGAACTTCTAAAGGGGAGACAATCTTGGGGAAATCTCCTCTCGGGTGCATTTTATACAATTGGAGGCAAATAGCGGGACCCCCGGGAGGAGTCGCAAAGAAAGCTGATCTAATCAAATATTGTAATCAGTGGTGGCCATTGTATCAGCTGGAGGATGGAGAAAAGTGGCCAGTTAATGGAACATTGAATTATGATACTTTGCTGCAATTGATGATATTTTTAAGACGGGAAGGAAAATGGGATGAAGTATTGTATGCGGATATGTTTTTCACTTTACGCTTGCACCCTGAATGGCAAAAGGAGTGCGGTATAAATTTGGCTCCCTCAGATCCTTTGGTGCTGGCATTGGAAAAAGATAATAAGACTAATGGAAAAGGGAAAGGTTTGAAAAGACATTGTTCTGCTTGTAGTATTGGACAGAGGTGTTTAAAATTAGTTCAGGATGAGCCAGAGGATGACTCAGAAATGTTGGTTGCTCCCGGTTTGAGGCAGAGATTGCAGAATGATAAACCTGAGCCCCTTGGAGCAGGCGACTCTGAGAACAGAAAGCCAGAAGTGGCTCCGGTATCTGGGAGAACTCGCGGTCGGTAGGGAGCAGTGTTGCAAGCTCCATTGAGACAGGCTGTTGGAAATGAAGGACCGGTGATTGTGAGGGTGCCGTTTTCAATTGCTGATTTAAATAATTGGAAGCAGGCGGCGGGCAATTATAGAGATAATGCTGATAAGGTGGCTAAAGCCTTTGATACAATGATCAGGACTACAGACCCTGATTGGAAGGATATTGATGCTATTATGTTGGTATTGTTTGACAGCACAGAAAGAGAAATCAATGTGCTTATTGTAGACAGGAGGGACACTGGAAACGAAACTGCCCTTCCCGACAGGGAATGGAAGGAACAGGTTCTGTTTTGAGAACAATAAATGCAGTTAATGATGAGGAATGAAGGGGACCGGAGGTATCCTCCCCAGCAGAACCTCTGGTTAAAATACAGCTGGGGGGAGATCAAACTGAAATAGAATTCCTGGTAGATACTGGAGCAGCTTATTCGGTTTTGAATGAAAAAGGTTTTGAATTTAGTAATAAGAGAATCAAAGTTGTTGGTGCGACTGGTAATGCTGAAACTAGGCCATTCTTCAAGCCTTTAACATTTAAAATTGGAAAACAATGGGTGACACATCAACTCTTGTATTTACCAGGGTCTCCGAAACCTTTACTAGGGCGAGATTTGTTAGAAAAATTGGAAGCAGAAATACGATTTAAAGATGGGGAAGTCGATGTGTTAATTCCTGAATCTAAACTTGTACAAGCGACTGTGTTCCTATTGCAGGAAGATAAAATTTTAGGAACCTGCATCCCAGCAGAAGTGGAAAATGCAGTGATATCCCTCGTATGGGCCAGAGAAGTCCCTGGTAAAGCTAAGAATGCTGAACGGGTAAAAATTGAACTCAAAGCAGGAGCAAAGCCGGTAAGGCAAAAACAATACCCTTTGAAACTAGAAGTTAGAATCGGGTTAAAGCCCATTATTGAGAAATTTATAAAATATGGTTTGCTGAGGGAATGTGAATCAGAATACAACACCCCCATCTTGCCAGTAAAAAGGCAGATGGAAAAGTTATCGATTGGTCCAAGATTTAAGATTAACCAAATCACTCAGGATATTCATCCAGTAGTTGCAAACCCATACACTTTACTGACAGCAATAAATGAAAACCAAGAATGGTTCACAGTTATAGATTTGAAAGATGCCTTTTTCTGCATACCTCTCGAGCGAAAAAGTCAAAATATATTTGCCTTTGAGTGGGAAAACCCGGACTGGGAGCTATATTCAGACAGGAGCAGCTTTGTGAAAGAAGGGATCCAGATGTCGGGATATGCAGTGACCACAGTGGACACTGTTGTAGAAGCAGAAGCTCTCCAATCAAAAACATCAGCCCAGAAAGCGGAACTGATTGCACTAACCAGAGCTTTAGAATTAAGTGAAGGAAAGCGAGTGAATGTATGGACCGATTCCCAATATGCATTTGGAGTATTACACGCACATGGAGCGATTTGGAAAGAAAGGGGACTATTGTCATCTCAAGGGACCGGAATTAAACATGCGGAGCAGGTTCTCAAGTTACTCGAAAGTGTACAGAAACCAAAAGAAGTGGCTGTTATGCACTGCAAAGCTCACCGAACTGGCTGCACCCCACAGAAAAGAGGCAATCGATTGGCTGATTTGACCGCTCGTAGGGCTGCAGAAAAGGGTAAAGGAATATTGGCAATAATACCTGAAAAGCAAATAGAATTAGGAGAATCTCCTAACTATGACAGTCAAGACAGAAACTTAGTTGAAACATCAGGAGCTAAGATACAGGAAAATGGATGGGCTGTTACTCCTGTGGGGCAGGTAATTCTAACCCCAATTTTGATGCATGAAATAGTAAAGAAAGAACATAATAGTGTTCATTGGGGAACCGAGAATTTACTAAGACATCTACAAAAGTCGGTGGTGAGTCGTAATATGGTAGAAATTATAAAGTCCGTAGTTAAAAGGTGTGAAACATGTCTTACAAATAATCCAAAGACACAGAATAAATTCAATTTGGATCCACAAAAACAGGAAATACTCCAGGAGAGCACTGGCAGATAGATTTCACTGAACTGCCAAGAAAAGGAGGGTTCAAATACCTGTTAGTATTAGTAGATACCTTTACAGGATGGCCTGAAGCCTTCCCATGTCGTACCAACAAGGCCAGGGAAGTTGTCAAAATCTTACTTAAAGAAATAATACCACGATTTGGTGTTCCTTTAGGGATTTCCTCTGATAGGGGGCCACATTTTGTTGCAGACATTGTTCAACAAGTAAGTAGAGTATTACAAATAACATGGGAGCTGCATGCCCCTTATCGCCCACAATCTAGTGGACGGGTAGAGCGCATGAATCAGACCTTAAAACTGCAATTGAGTAAAATTTGCCAAGAAACTTCAATGGTTTGGATACAAGCACGTCCACTTGCTCTGTTGAGAATTAGAGTTCAGCCTAAGGGAAAACATCGGTTAAGCCCTTATGAGCTGATGTATGGGAGACCGTACCAAATTCCTAAATTACCAGAGGAATTAAACATCAGAGGTGAAACAGATTTACGAAAGTATCTAATATCCCTAGGGACAGTGATACAAGAAATGAAAAAGAATGTGATTGTAAACAAATCTCTGAATCTTGATTCCCCAGTACACCCATTCCAGCCCGGAGATTGGGTATACCTGAAGTCGTGGAATGGAGAACCACTGCAAGAAAAGTGGAAAGGACCATTTCAGGTTTTACTGACAACATACACAGCCGTAAAACTAGATAAGAAAGGGCCCTGGATTCATTACTCAAGAATCAAAAAGGCTCCTAAACCATGGACTTCTGAGGAGACAGCTCCTCTCAAGCTCGTTTTCAAACGACAACTTTAGTTTCTGTGTTATTAATAAATTCAGAAGTGTCTGGGCAGAAACTAGGAAGTCCATGGCCCGAGAATGTTTATGTACAATTAGCAGTGGAAATAGCTCTGGCTATTAATGCAAACAAATGTTGGATTTGTGCTAAATTCCCGAAGCATAGCATTCAGTCCGATGTAACACAAATTGGCCTACCAATTCCTTTGAGTACCACTTGGAGTAAACTTTGGGACAGGTTCTTGTATGGTAGGGGTAGTATCCCCAGTTGGAAAAGAAAGAGCAATGGATAATCTATTGATTACTCGGTCTACTACCTTTCACTCATTTGTGAGATGATTACAATACCTCTTTTGGGTTTGAAGATATTTGGAATACTCTCACTTCTTGGTTACCTGATTGGTTATGGTTGAAGAGACTATTTTTTTTAATGATTTTTTTATTAATGTAGTTTGTATTCTTGCTTGCATAATGATACAGTGTTGTAACTGCTGTACAAGTTTGTATAGTGAGGACTGTAGCATATAAGCTACAAGCCCTCAAAAAGAAAAGGAGGGATTGATACCTGAGAAATGTGGATTGAGGCTCCTGGGTGTTCCCCTTTTCCGTTACAAAGCTCTTGAATGCTCCCATTACATAACAAGGGAGAGTCCTTGTGGATAATTAAGTTTTGGGCCCCTGAGCACTTCTGTCTAGACAGCTAGGCGACACAAGAACTGAGTCTGCGCAGAAGCAAAGGTCAGTCAGCGAACACGGTGAGGAAGACTATGAGCCTTCGTCTGAAGACCCCCAAAGACCACCTGAGGACCACCACAGAGGATGACTGCGCATGCGGATCGGACATTTACATATGTTAATAAGTTCCAGGAAATCTCATGTTTATGTAGATGAATTCCCGGAAATCTTATGAATATGTATGTTTTTATGGTATATAGTTGCTGAAAGTCCGTCAAGCCGGCGGAGCACTTATGGAGGAATTATCCCCAGTGCTGCCCGGCGCCGCAATAAAGAATGCCTGCTTTCTAAAACTCCAAAATAAGTTTTAGGGAGTGAATTATTTTGCCGCTTTCCGGTAACAAATCCACACCCAAAGAGGGAAGAAACTCAGAATTACTATATCTTTTTTCTAACTTTGAAGTGCAACAACAGGCCATCTCTTCTTGCTCTGTATCAACACTTGGTATGAAACTTATTAGCCAGCTAAGTTACTTTTCCGCCAACAAAAGATGAAAGAATATCACTTATTGTTTGTACTTACTGGGACATACCTGAACACAACTAAAACCCTAGAGTATCCCTCACATCACTAGAATGAAAAATGGGAGGCTGTTTCCATGCTTTGCTACAGCAGAAACCAGCATCTTTTTGGTCAGGTAATTTATTTCCACACTTGGCAGTAAAAGTACCAGCATTGGTTAAGTATTTAATGAAGAGCAGCCAGGCATCTAACTTCAGACACCCAGAAGAGTGTAAGGGAACATACAGAAAGACAGAAAGGAAAATTAAAATGAGAAAAGTATAACAACATTTAGTCTATTCATTCTGCTGTTCTTAAGCGGATTTAATGAGAGGCAGTAATGAAACGTGATCCCTTGCCTTAACTTCTATATATAACAATCCCCATCTCCAGCGAGAAATTTTTAAAGGCGAGCAAAACGGCAAGGACTGAAAACCCCTGCTCTCATAAAAGGGGGGACGTACATATGCTATTACAAAGAAATTTGAGCAGCAGGAGGGCACCACCATGAGCAAGCAAAATCCGCCGAATCTCTACGGCAAATTAAGGGCACGACTTGAAGAAAAAACAAGGCAGGAGCTTCTCATTTTCAGAGCGGTAGGAAGGCACCGCTCTGCGGGGAGCCGGGACGAACCCAGCGGCGCACGGCGGGTACCGAAAAACGGGGCGAGGCGGCTCAAAGGCTCAGGGCGGGTTTGAAGGGGCCGGAGAAGGGGAAGCGCCTGAAGCCGCAGGCAGAAGGATGCTGCGCTGCTGGAGAGCCAGAACTGGGCGCAGCCGCCCCGTGTAAGCGGCTTCCCGGCCACGGGGGAGAGTGACGCCACGGAGCAGGAGCGCCCAAGGCGCGCAGCGGCGAGCGCGGGGCTGAGGGGAGAGGCCGCCGCCAGCGCCTCGGGCAGGGGAAGGCCGGCCGCCCTCCCGCCGGGCCTCCCGGGAGCCGCCCGCAGGGGCGCGGGTGCGGGCGGTGACCGCACACAGCGACTTTCCTCCCCTCGCCAAGGAGCGGCCCCGCCGCCGCCCCCGCCCGCCTCGCTCCGCCCCGCCCCGCCGCGAAATGGCGGCGCTGCCGCCCCGCGGAGCCTTACCAAGAACTGCAGCATGGCGCCCGCCTGCCTCCTTCCCTGCCTGCCTGCCTGCCGGGGAAGTCAGGCGGGCGGCGGAGGCTCCTCTTCCGGGTGCCGGCCCGCCCTCATCGCCGCCGACGCGGGGAGGGGTGCGCCCAGCACCGCCCGCCCGCGCCCTTTGGGCGGCCCCGCCGCTTCTGCCCCACCGGGCCCCGGGCCTGGGACCCCCCGGAGGGCGACGCCTGGGGCGGGCGCGCCCTGCCGCTTTTTGGGATAAGGAACCGCACAAAGATGGCGGCGGGCCGTCTTTTAAGGCCTCCCTCCAGCTGCACGGGGAGGCGTCGGGTGGCGGCCATCGAGCCTGCCGCTCCCGAGGGGCTGCCCGGGGGCTGCCGAGCAGTTAAATGAGAGTCCGAGTTTTTACACTGGGGGTAGTTTCAAGCTGGCATCTTCAAGGAAAGATCAGGGGAATTAGGCATCTAGATGCAGGCAACATCCTGTATGATTTGGGTGTCCCCTGCCTCAGTGGTTGGGAATCTCAGCCTCCCATGCCAGAGAATGCTGAAAGCAAGCTTTTCTTTTTTTTTTTTTTTTTCCCCTTCCCTACTCAGCACTCGCCAGACCGCATCTAGGGTTCCTATGGCCAGGCTTGGGGCCCCAGTGTAGGAAAGACTTGAACAGGCTGGAGCAAGCTCAGCAGAGGGCCCAGGAGCTGATCAGTGCTGGAGACCTCCCTGCGAGGAGAGGCTGAAGGAGCAGGGCGTGTTCAGCCATGTGGGGGGACCTAACAGCAACCCCCCAGGGCCTAGGAGGGGGATATTGGTCAGGTGGAGCCATGGTCTTCACAGCTGTGCACGATGGAAGGATCAGAGGCAGCAGGGACAAGATGAAATGAGAGGACTGGGCTGGATTTAAGTACAGACTGTGTTGTCACTTGACGGGAGGCAGGCAGGCAGGCAGTTGGCCCAGACAGCCCAGAGAGATTGTGCTGTCTCCACCTATGGAGGTTTGCAAGACCCAGCTGGGTTAAACCCTGAGCAACCCACTCTAAGCTCAGAGCTGCCCTGAGTAGGAGGTTGCACTAGGGACTTCCTGAGGCCCCTTCCCACCTGAATCATCCTATGATCCCACAAGAGTTTTCAAAAAACCTGTGTTCCCTTTTTTCTTTATTTTTTTACTAGCACAATTAAAAAATTGAAGAGTAGTTTTCCTTTGTGAAATACTCTGGGTTTAGGTTCTTTTAATGGCTACACTTAATTGAGATTTGGGTAGTGAATATCAGTTAGGGAGATTTCTCCTGCTGAAAGTCAGTAAGAGATTGGAGACTTCATTGCGATATATTACAAATCTCTTTTTCACATACCATTTCAGATTAAAAAAAAAACAAACCAAAAAACCAAAAAAAACCCCAAACCCCAAAACAAAGCACATGGCTATTGTGAAATTATTAGGCAACTCTACCCTGGAACCAAGTTAACTCAAACTCAGCCTCTGTTCCCAGAAAGCTCAAATGCTCCATCTAATAGAAAACATGTAGCTTCTTACCTTTCTGGGGCAGGTACCTTGGTGAGGTAAAGAAGTATCTTCTACCCATTTTAGGAGAGGAAGCACAGAAAGATACTAAGTAACTTCTTTTTGGTCCTGGTGATACTGTAGTGAGGAGCTGGACTTGAGACACCTTCCTCCTGAATTTCAGGCTATCCCAAAGCTGCTGTATTGTGCTTCCCTCCCTGGGCCAGAGCCGACATCTGGAAATGGCATACAGAGGTTTGGATGGATGTGGCACAAGAGTCAGGATTGGGATTCCTTGCCTTCCGGAATGGCGCTCTTAGGAATCTTGGAAATGAGCTTAGTTCTGGAAACAGGAACAAATCACCTGGTAATAACTATTTTTGTAATGCTGAGGCCTTCTACATGTGTGCAGGTTCAGAGCACTGAGATAATATTACAGATTCCAGCCTGAGCACATTAGAAATCAGGAGAAAACAAGGCTTTTGGTAATACAAATGCCTCCACAGTATCACTACAGGGAGATAAGACTTTTCCTGTTTCCTGCTCATTAAAAATGTTGTTCTTATGCTTAGACTATAGTGAGTACAACATCTGGTAGACAGTCTTGGCTCAACAGTGCTGTACACAGTTGTTTTCCTACATGCCATGAATTTCCTCTGTGACATTTAATGGGCAGCCAAAAATAATTTTTTCCTTTAAAGTAAATCCGTTCCATTTACATCAGCCAACGCTGAATCATTTTGAGTTAGAGACTGTAGAGGGTGGTATGGTGGATGGCATATGTTATTGGAAGAAAGAGCTCAGTCTGACAGCTATAAATGCAACTATCATGCTTTTATAGCTGGAGAAAAAAAAAAAGAAAAAGAAAGAACTGTTCTTTTTTTGAGCTCCCCCTAATATGTCTTCACCTCAGACCAGAGAGCTCATAAGCAGGCAGCACTTACTCCAGCCTGGGCATTGGCTGTAACTTGATTGGAGTACATTTATTTGATCTTGAAGAAGAGAAGGAATCAGGAAGAGGCACACAAGACTCCCTGTCTCCAACACCACTGATGCTATTCTGGGCAATGTTCAGGGGGTGGAAGGAGTCCCTTGTGCTACGTGGCACCGGTTTTGTTTTGCCTGCTTGGGGATGGGTTGGTTACATGGCCCACTTTTCATTTGCTTTGCTTTTTTCATTCCCTGCTCGTCCTGCCAGAGGATGATACAAGTCATAATCCTTCTCAGACCAGGGGTTCAAGGCTGTCTGGGTCTTCTTTAAGGTAGCTCTTGCTGCTTCTTCTCTTGTAGCTACCAGCTGTTGCCATACAGATTGGTAACAGTGTGTGGAGAATAAGGATGGGATGAAGAGCAGCAGCCCAAATGGGAGTGCATTGAGCTTGTGTGATACTGAGCTGGCTGCACTTGGCTGACTACCCCAGGAAAACATGGGCTCAGGGAGACTGACAACTGATCTACAGCATCTTTGCTTTAGCTCCTTCCACCTTGCCATCACACACACATGTTTTAGGAAACAGTCTTTTGCGTGGGAAAACAACAGGTCTGAATCCAGAAGTGTGAATATCTGCAGTGTAAAGAAGAATGTAAAAGTTATGGAGCACCAGAGAGATCCTAGGAACTACTGCATGCATTCAGTCAAAACCAAAGCTTAAATGCTGAATATCCACTACAGTGAGTTCTTCAGTCACCTGCAGATGAGACATACAGATAGTCTGATAATTTTGAACAATAAATATGTGCAGACAAGTTGTAAAGGCTACAGTAATACCCATACATATAATGAACAACGTCTTTGAAAACAGATTGTTCCTCGTAACCAAGAATCTTGAAGAGTAAGCTACTTACAATGAGTAAGGTTAGAAAACTCATCTTTCTAACTGAGATAGGGACAAAAAAGTTATAATCTTTAATACATTTGCTGCTGGTGAAGACTTTCTCGGTGTTACCTACTTCACTCAGGTGCTCTACAAGTATAGTCAAGCCCGTGAGGTATGCAGGAAGCTTGTTTATCAGGAAGTACTGGCTATTCTACATTATTCTCAATTGCTAAATCATATTTGAAAATGCATTCATGTTGATTTAATGTTGTTTTTAACATGCATGTGCAGGTATATATATACTCCACTCTATGGAAAGTGAGAATCCCTTTCTTAAAGGATGATACTTAATTTACCCTGTTTTTTTACAGTAAGTTTGCTGGTGTATGAACATACCAGGACAAGACATTTTTGTATGTTAGGCCCAGTAGAAAAAGAAGGGTGTTATGCCATTGTATTATGAGAAATGCTAACAAAGAAGAGCTTATACTTTTATACCCACATAAATCTATGGGCCTGGACAGAATCCACTGCAAGGTGTTAAGGGAAGTGGCTGACATTGTTGCAGGGCCACTGTCTTTAATGTTTGAAAAGTCATGGAGATCAGGGGATATCCCTGATGACTGGAAGAGGGCAAATGTCATACCCATGTATAAGAAGGGCCCAAAACAGGGCCTGGGAAACTACAGCTGCATTAGTCTTACTTCAATCCCTGGGAAAGTAATGGAACGAATCCTCCTAGAAACTATTACAAACCAAATGAAGCAGGTGATTGAGGAAGGCCAGCATGGATTTACCAAAGGCAAATCATGCCTGACAAACCTGGTCACCTTCTATAACAAAACAACATTTTCTGTCAACATGGAAAGAGCAGTGGATGTTGTTTACCTGGACTTCAGCAAAGCATTTGACACTGTTTCCCACAGCCTTCTAGACAAACTGGCCAGGTACAGACTGGATGTGAGATGGGTAGGGAATTGGCTCACAGGCCTCACTTAGAGGGTGGTGATCAATGGTTTTTGCAGGAAAGACTGAAGGAGTTAGGTCTTTTCTCCCTGGAGAAGGCTCAAGGGATACCTCATGATGGTATTCCAGCACTTAATGGGCAGCTACAAAGAAGATGGAGGTTCTCTCTTCACATGGAGCCACATGGAAAAGACAAGGGACAATGGGTACAAGTTGCACTGGGAGAGGTTTCATCACAATATAAGAAAGAAATTTTTTACAGTGAGAACAATCAGTCACTGGAACAACCTTCCCAGGGACATGGTAGAGTCCCCATCACCAGAGGTTTTCAAGATGTGATTGGACAGGGTACTAGATAATCTCATCTAGGCTCCCTTTCCCACAAAATACTGGACCAGATGAACTTTTGAGGTCCCTTCCAACCTGGGCTGTTCTATGATTCTATGATACTAAAAGGGATTTATGCCCCAGACTGTATAGAAACTTTGTCCACAAACATTTAACCCAGTGAGTGGTCAAGCAGTGATCTTCTCACTCTTCCTTCCAACTTGCTTTTTCTGTACAGTCAGTAAATATGTTATTATCTAACCTGAAAGCAGCAACAATAAGATTTGATGTGAATACTTGTGATAATTGTATTGCAAGTGTTTGAGAGTTAATTTGAATAAAGCAGTAGTATTGATATTTTAGCCATGATAAGGATGTAAGCAAGGCAAGGTTAGTATGGAGGAATAGTATTTTAGCAGTCTAACTGATATCATGAGGGAAAATGATAAGTTGTTGGCAATAGAAGCCCTTTCTCAGATCTGAATATGATTTAAGTCACAGGATATAAACACTGATTAAAAAAAGCAGTCTTCTTGTACCTTCACAGTAGCTAATATACAACTTCGAATGTAAGCCCTCAGGATGCATAAATTTAAGTGTTCTTTTAATACCACTCCTCATTTCCAATGTACAGCTGAAAATGGGAGTGGAAATCAGATTTCCTTGAACTAGAGATTCTGTAAAATAAACACCAGATGGAGCCAGAAAACTATATATTAAAATTTCTGTTTACGTTTTATTATGTTTAATACTTAGATTTTGTTTTCAGTTCTGCCCATTTTCTTTTCTTTGCCATAGTAAAGTATCTTTTATATAATCTGCGATGTGGTTGAAGAGCTTCTGAGGAGCTGTAATTATCCAGGACTTTTTTGTCTTGCTATGGAGACATGCACCAATTTAGTACACAATAGATACAGAATGTATTATACACATAATATGGATAGAACAATATGAAATAAGAAATCAGAATTGCAGGGAAATCAGCTTACCAAAAACTTATCAGAACTTACCACCTTTAAATATACCAAGTATAATTGCCTACCTGAAAAAAACTAAATAGCCTTTCAGTTTGCATCTCCTCAAATCTTTTCCAGTGGAGGTGCAGTTTATTGTTAATTTAAACCTGTTGAAAACATCTTTTTCAAAAAGACTTCCACTCCCTCCTCTGTCCTCTTAGATGCTGTATCCCAAAGATCTCTGGTGTTCTCAGATCAATAGCCTAGCATGTTTTTCACAGAAAAACAGAAGGCATCACTGACTCACCGTGTGAGTCTGAAGTTGTTTAAGGCCAAATTTTCAAATGTAGTTACTGACTAGAAGAGATAGTTGTTTTGTGGTGGTTCTTACTGACCCTTTTACAGTGTAATTTTTACACAGAGCACTATGAGATTCAAAGACAATTCCTGACACCACAAAACACAGACAGTTGGCCTAGTTCAATACAGAAAAAAAAAAAAAAGTTAAAAAAAAGCATCAAACCATTTACTTTGTAAAAATGGGGGTTTTTTTAGAAAAAAGAAATTACATTTTCCTCATAATGTATGTGAAAGTATTAAAGTCTTCCTTATGTTAGCTGTACACTTGAGTCTGCCCAGCTCTATGTGAATGATTTGTCAGGGGCAGAGAGAGCAGCTTAGCTCTTCCTATCAGCCCTCAGACAACCTGCAAGTGCTTGCTCCTCCCTGCTGCCCTGGTGGCAATGGGCCATCACCAGAGCCACAGCTGGAACAGGGAGACTCTGTCAGACATCACTCGTCCCAGGGGTCTCCAGATTGAACTCCAGAGCTCTCCCTTGTCCTAAAAGTTCTCTTTTCCAGAAAAAGGGAAACTTTACAGCATGGGGAGCATGAGCCCCAGGAGAAACAGAAGAGAGAACCTACAGAACGTCTCTGAGCATCAGGGCTGAAGGGCAGCATGACTCACAAGTTGGAGTTGAGTGGTCTGTCACAGTCCTGGGGTGACACAACAATGCAGGACCCTGGCCTAGCTTTATTGAAGATTGTTTATGCATTTTCCAATAAAATGAGAAATTGGCCCTTATTCTCGTGGCGTGGTCTGATGTTGGATGTCCTAATGTAATCTATGAATCTAAAAATCTAAGACTTGCTCCTCTTTAGAATAATCCCACAAGTTGCTTGGCACAAAAGGAGGGACTCAGAGGGACTTAAGAAATAGCTAGAAAACCCAAAATACATGGTGAATTTTCTTTATGTGCAAAGTAATAATAATGAGATGCTCCTAAAACAAACCAACCACGTGAATTTCAAATAAATACTTTGAATTAAAAAAAAAAAAAAAGATAATTCAACCTCACTTTTTTTTTTTTTCTTGTAGATGCATGAAAATGCATTTCCTGGCCAGTTCAGCCATTCATTCCACCCTAGCATTGCAACTTAATTCTGCATTTCTACAAAAGGACATCTGCAAGCTCTATCTATGAATTTATCATATACCTTGGAATTACATTACCCAGTGATATACATAGCCTACAGATGGTTCTAACTTACCTGCTTGATACCTGACTACACACCTCAGTGGCTCTGGTTTCCCCCAAGTAAATGGCTCTACTTTATCCTTTTCTCTCCATTCCTTCAATATGTATATATGTATAGGCAACTTATATTTAAACTTGGACTCACTTAGCTTTCAAGTGTTTCGCCGTGAGGGCAGCCAGACAGTGGAGCAGGTTGCCCAGAGAGGCTATACCATCTCCATCCTTAGGCATTTTCAAGACTCAGCTGCATAAAGCCCTGAGCAACCTTGTCTAAGCTCAGAGCTGATGCTTGGAAGTGGAGGTTGGACTAGAGACCTTCGAGGTCACTTCTCACTTGAATTATTCTAACCTATGATTTTACTATACTTTCTGTTTATATCCAGTCATTAATTTCTTCTTCCTTTTAATGGAGGAAACAGATTTTTCAGTCTTGCCAAGCCTTGCGTTCAAAAATCATGAAATAACCATCTACCCTGCCAGGCAAAGTAGAAACCTGTCCAGTAAAAGTTCCAGTGTATAAAGAAAGAAAAACCTGAAACCCAAAAGACTGATAATTTTATATTTAGGCAGGGTAGTGCAGTATCTTGAATACAAATGAGTCATGGTTTTAAGTTTTTCCCCTGAAGCTACAACATCTAGAACTGTTCTCTAAACAACTCCTTCCCCGGCCAACTGAGATGTTCACATGACCACATGCCCCCGGGACAAGGAATTCAAGAACACTGAAGGCTGAGTCAAGCAAGAAATTATTGAGCAATGATACCTTTCAGCTCTAGCTGCTGGGCTATGGCCTGAGAAGGGCAGTAGTATGAGAAGGACCTTAATTATTCTGTGGTCACAGAGAGGCGTAATTGCATGAGCAGATAATAGGCGTGCCATGAATTCCTCTCTGTGCCAGACCTGCAGAGGGCATGAGTGCCAGTCATGGAGATTTAGCTGGCAGTTTCAAGCTGTAGCTGTGCATGCGGCCATGGGAGCTCCTGGTTCAGCTCCTCACATTCTGGTTTAGAGACAATTGTCACAATCACATCAGATGTGAGACACTGGGGAAATAGCCCCGTCACTCATAGGATGACAGCAATCACCAGCACACCAATTTTCTGAAATCGCTTTTCAGAACAGCACTAGAGCTTTTTAAGAATTCAAGTCCCATCAAATGTGCAGGAAAATGAGCAAAGAAAAAACTGTTATAGCTAAGCTTGCTTGCTTCTGTTAGGGCCCTGAGTGCATCAGCAGGCTCTTCAGTCTCTACTGCAACCCCTGGGTTGTGAGAGAGAGCTGGGAGGGAGTAAGCTCACTGGGGGCCTCTGTGCCTTGGCTCAGGGGCTGCACGGGTGCTCCGCTCCTTGGTCCTGTCCAGAGCAAGGCTGCAGCTGTCCTGGTCACTGTCACAGCCCGGCTGCCCGGTGAGCCAGATCTCTGCCCCACTAGGGCCTGCTGGACCACCACCCTCAGTGCCTGGCATCCTTCTCACATCCTCTGGGCAGCCCACCCTGCTGCTCCTGGAGCACTACTTTGTTCTAACTAGCTAGAGAGCAATCACTGGTTCCTGAGAGAAAGAAAATAAAGAACTTGCCTGAGCAACCTTTGTGGAAGAAAAGTCAGTGCCTTCAGAGCAGCTATAAAAAGAAGACATATGTGATATAATTAAAAGAATATAATTAGAATGTGTCTGGCAGAACACCTGAGTAATGACCTGAGATTTAAGTATAGCTACATCTTCTGGGTGTGAGTGGGGGGAGTGTTTATGGCATTGGATGAGTGTTGCTCTCTCTGGTGAATACTACTCTGTGTGACATTCTTTGTCACAGCTGGTTCTCTGGCAGAAAAGCAAGCTCTAAAAAAGCTTTGGAGGTGAACTCAAGAACTCACTATTCTCTTTAGTGGAGAAGAGCTGCATGTTTTTAAGGTAGTGTTAAATGATACTGTAATTTGGCATAAATCTGTGCTGGGACTGGAAAGGGCAGTCCTTGTCCTCTGCTCCTCAGGGCAGCTTAAAAACAAGACCTACTTAAAAAAAAAAAAACAGTCTGTCCCCTGCTTAGGTTAGCTCTTCACATGACTAAAAAGTTACTTGTGCCTGCAAGAAGCAAGCATCTGTAATAAGCAACTGTACTAGGAAAGCATTCTTTTAGTGATAACGTGGGTTTACTGCTATCACCGTAGGTTCTGAAGTTCTTAAGCATGCTTTCTGCTGCTAAGGTGTTGCTGGCTACTAATAACAATAAAACATCACAGTGGTATTAGCTGGTAGCTGAAGATACGTAAGCCTTCTTTCACATGTGTTCAAGAGTCATCCAGAGCTTCTGGAATTAAGATTATGATATTGTATATGAGGAAAACCCATGTAAATGAAACATCATACTGGAATTTCAGAGTGATGATCAGTAGATGGTGCTCTTTTCCCAAGTAAGAATTTAAGAAATATTTTCAAATTATCAAAAATACTATCAACCTCTTTCAGTCTTTTTATCCCACGGTTAGATAATATTTATTAAAAATTAAGTTTCAAACACTTTTTTCCTTCCAAAAGTCACTCCAGATTTTCACTATATTTCATAACAGACACTGGTTTAACTGACCCACTTCATTAAACTTGGTGGAATAATCTAATTATGGTGTTGCACTTTACCAAGCAGCTCTTCAAAAAGAATGAGATTATCTGTCCAGATTTTAATTAGATCTCCTCTTTCTATCATAAGATTGTTTGTTCTGCTTTTTATGAAGAAAAAAAAAAACCAACCCCCAAACAAAATAAACCTTATACTGTCTGGTGTTATTTTCTTAGACATCATTTCTTCAGTTTATTAAAGTAATCTGAATGAATGTAGAGATCAACTGTAGGGTCAGAATATTTTACCACTGGTTCTCCTTACAGCAGGAATGTCAAGAAGAAGAGATTTTTTTAAAAGTGCTCTCAAAGTCAATCAAAACCTCTTGTCTTGGAAAGACTTCCAGGTTTGCACTGGGAGAAGTTCAGGTGACTTCATGGGATGAGTCACAGAAGTCATACCTTTGCAGGACCGTGGCTCTAAATATTCGATTAATCTTTGATGCAGGAAAATCAACAGTGATTCTTTTTGCTGAGCCCTGTTTATATTTCTTTTTAGTCTTCAATGGAAATGAAAAACCTGCACACATCACATACAATTGAGAAACCCTACTTTTTTGATTACAGTTATTTGATATTCACTTTCTGTCTTTCTTTGATGACTGTCATACTCACTGGCAAGCAATCAGAGTTCAAATGCTTCCAGTTAGCAAGTTAGCTATCAAGTTAGCAAGAAATTTTGTGCTGGCACTTCCCAAGTTTCCGTCGCTGAACAAGACAACCCATTCATCTAAATCTGGGAGGCACAACTTTTGTGAATGCTCTTTGGCAGCCCTGCCCTTGCCTGCTACACCTGGGAGCCTCAGAGTCCTGCTGCTGCAGAATTATAGCCCCACAGCATCTCAAGCCTTCTCCTGGCTTTGGGGTTTGGGCTAAGTATTTTAAAGGAGCCCGAGGAGGATTTAGAGTTTCAATTGCTAGTAAAATCCAAAAGACTTCAGATGCCTTTCTGAGGTGCTGGTCTGAACTATAGACAGGCTTGGGTATTTAATAGCTAATCTCATTCTCATCACTACAGTGTCTGAGAAAGCCGGCATCTGAGGCTAGCAAACAGAAAGAAAGTAAAAACTGCTTCAAGTGAAAAACTCAGGTACTTCTTAAATTTCTGTAAGAAATGCTTTTTTCCTCATAGATTTTAAGGTTTGATTGATAATCATTATTTTTATCCCACGGGATCTTCAAAAGCATCTTAACTATGAGGACGTCTTGACCTCTTTTCCATAGCTGTCCAGTGTGTGCCAGCTGCCCTTACAGAATGGAAAATTTACAAGAATTTAATAAAAATGAAACAAAAAGCCTGAAACTTATACTATGTACAAAATTTTTCCTACAATGATTTTTTTAATCCTTTGAATGATTCTTCTGTTTAGGCCAATGTGATGTTACAGGGAGTATACAAATCACTGTGGTTTCAGACAGCTAAAGTCAAGGGTATTGTAGGATATGAGACTCTAGCTTAAGCAAAAATATTTTTTTGCCAGATTGATTACTGTAAGATCAACTCTGTGCTCTATACTTGTCTGCAGTATGTTATCTAGAACAGGCGATTTAGTTCTGTTTTAGTAACTGAGTGCTCCCACTTTCATAGACTCATTTAGATGTGAAAAATGAGATCCTTCGCTTCAATAGCATATTTTTTTAAGATGGACTGATAGATATGTCTCTGTTACGCTTGGGAGCATTGTGGCTGCATAGTTTGTAAACTCTGTGGATGAGGAAATGCGATAGACTTAAAGGCCTAACTCCAAATTATGAAAAGTGTTGGGCATTTAGGGCTAAATTTACAAAGAGACTAATGTTATGCCTTGCCTTCTGAAAGGTTCCTGAAGTAATGAACTGAGATGATCCAGCTGACCCTAACTTTGCTCTGGAAGTGTTTCAAGAAACAGCAAGGCAAGCTCATGCTTTCCACAAACAGCCATTGTTAGTCGCACTGTCATACTTGTACACTATTAAAATAACACACCATGTTCATGTATAAGTGTCATGTAAGTTTTATATAACATTGTGTATATTTTAACATGGTGTAAATATCTAAATGAAATTAAATAACATGCTCTAATGATTCTGAATTGGAAGAATTTTCACTCCCAAGGAAGCGTGTTAAATATGTATTTTTTTTGTTTCAGATTGAAGCATCCGTTGCTGTTGATATTTAATTTCTGAATGGGAGAGGAATGAGTAAGCTCAGGGATGAATTGCTGTGTGTATTTGATTCTGTGTTCTTGTGGGAGGCTATGCAAAGGTGTCTTAAGAGCTTTGTGAAGTGCTATTGTGTTGTACAATGGGTACTAGTTCTTGCAAGTCCTTATCATAATGTTCCTGACCTCTGCAAACTACCATAGGCAAAAACTAGCTTATATTTTCTGAACATATTATTCTTATCTATCACAGGAGAAAAAAAATAGGGAGACACAAGTGCTCTGGCCTTACCTAAACACTTTGGTCATGGTGCTCAACAACACATGCAGTCAGATACCCCTAGTCTGATCCTGCATGGCAATTCTTACATATTGGTGCATAGTATCTAAGTGGGTATTTTGGCCTGGCTTTTTTTGCTAATTTTGTACTGCTTGTTTCAGGAGATCATGATAGGTCCTGCTGTTTTCTGGGCAGAGCTCCCTTCAGAATTCTGTTTACAAATGCTTTTTTGATGTTTTATTACATGGAAGCAAAAATTGTTCTTCAGATACAAAGATCTGTGCTTCTCGAGAGGCATCTTAATATATTGATAGTAGTTGCGAGTTCTTTTCACATCAATTCATGTCTTGCTACTTAGGTCAAAGCAAAGAGGTTCTGGCAACATCCATTTTAGAGTGAATATTAATAAACAATGTGATAGCTAATGAGCATGAGGATATAGACTTGAGTAACAGGTATCAAATGCAGGCTCCCGTTGCCTTAGTAACCATTCATTCCCCATCGAGGTTATAACTTAATCCAATATTCAATGTAAATTTAACCCTCAACTATTCAGCTATTTCCCTATTACAGTAAAAGGAAACATTTCCTAGAACCTGAATAAAATTGCTGGAAGGAATGGTGGCTAATTTGTAACATTATAGCAGATCTTTGTCTCAGTTCGCTCTTCACCTGTTAAATACCCTAAGGAGGGGACATTTTCCCCTACCCTTTTTGTTTAAGAACCCTGCACATAAGGATCAAAGGCCTTATTAAAAATCACTTTATATCTGAGGATGAGTTTCTGTGGAAACCCACAGGTAAACAAATATTGTTCTAAGGTTACTGATGCCTGTTTAGCAAAGTGGTTAGCAACAAAGAAAGGTGATATTCTTTTCCCCTTCCTGTCCCTTATTTACACCAGATAGCTACTTGCACATATAATCCACTTAATCATTATGAAGAAGGATGGCTAGATATATATCTCTTCCACTTTTTAGCACCTTTCTTCAGTGTAACCTTCAGCAAACACCAACTATCAGTAGAAGAACAGAAAACTGCAGGTAACAACTAGCAAAGACAGTCAGTGTTAGAGTGAGGAAGTAACTCATGGATCTCTTTCTCCTTTCTGACATTTCCATATGGTGACTGTGGAACCAGGAGCACTTTTCAGTTTATGCAACACTCTCTCTTCTCATTCTCCCCTCAACTAGATTTCCAAGGAAAGAAAATCCCAGCCAGCAGGCCAAAAGGGGTCATGCCAGATCTGGGAGGCTGGGAGACCAGGAGCTCAAGGCTGCGGTAGACACCATAGAGCACACCAGCCTCTCAGTGCAGGGACAGCCTAAGATAATTTAATGGTCCCTCTGTCCTCTCTCCATACACAGGGTGCCCAGGCAATTATCCTTGCAGCTCATTCCAGAAGCTAGCTCTAATTATCATGGTTCACATCTGCTGAAGCGTGAAGAGAATTAAGCCAAAGCTTAAAGTAAGAAACAAAGAAAGAATCAAAGTGTTAAGCTGCAGTTGGAGCTGCTTCTGTACTTAGGGAATTTTTCACAGTACACAGTAAGTCATATTTTAAAGATATAAAGGGAGAGAGGGAATTAAACTGCTCTCCCTTCATGTCTTCTTGAACTAGCCCCTAAAAGACATGGTATCAGATGAGCTCCACAGAAATCAAATCTACACTACGAATTTGTGCTGGCATTGGTGAGTGGTGTGAGGAGGTGTGATACCTGAGCGACAGACCTGTGCTAGCAGAGAAACCTTGGTAAGAAGAAGTTACAGATAGGAAAGACACACAAATGTGTCACAGGTTGCACTGTAGAAGTGCATTTGCTGGAGCTGTATTACCAGTCAGAGCAGTTTGCATTAGTATATCCCAGAGTCAGTGAAGCCTCACTAGACACTGTCCTCTTATTTAGATTTTACCAGATCCATATCTTTTTTTCCTTTCAGAATCTTGTTTTGGTGTTTCAAAAGTTTCATTTTCCTTCTGTCTAAAACACTCAGAAGAGCACAGCTGTGTTGTGCCACATGGCCCTGTTAAGGCTGTTGATGTGCAGCAACATATAAAACAAGTTCATTTTGAACAATCTATTGAGTTGATGGCCTGGACCCCAGGCAGGAATGCTTAAACACAGTCTCCAGAGAGCCTTGAGACTTCTTTATAGGGGAAGGGTACCTGCTGAGAAAAACAGTATGTAAGCATGAAATGAAAACTTACATGACTATGCAGGAGCAGAATTGCACAAAGGGAAGAAGCATAGTTGAAAAGGCCTCTTTAATCCTAGTACTCCCTAATTTTTCAGTGTGATATATAATTATTTTGCATGCAGTATATTATTTATGATGTGAATGCCTCAGGACAAGCTAAATGATTTTCAAAGTCCCATTCCACCTCAAATAAAAAGGCTCACAGAAACAGCAGAAAAAGAAGTGAATTTTGCGAATAAGTCTTATTTGGAGAAGCTGTTTTGTTGCTGTTGTTCATAAATTATCTTTGACTTTCATTCCAGTTAGGCTTTTTTCTCCCATCATTATCTCCATTCCCTCTCCCAAGGATCCTGGACAGTTTTCCCTGACTTTTCTACCTCAGTGTTTTCACCTCCTTTACTTCTTGGCACAGGTTAAAGCCTAAAGTTCAGAAACCCTGAGAAGAGCCTTTGCTGCAAAACCCAGGCTTCAGACTAGGCAAAACAAGCAGATTCTTCCCTAATATTTGAATATGTTTCTTCAAAGGAAGACAGTCAACTAGACACACCAGACAAGGTGCTGTTGCAATGCTTTCTTCGCACAGATGACAGTAATGGCTATGATGCTTTTTGTTCTTTTTGTGGTCCTTCATTTCTTTCTTCAAGCAGACTCATGTATCATTCCACTTAAAGTGGAAGCAGAAAAACCCATTCTGAAGAACCCACACACTTGCAGTCATGAGCTCTGCAGTCTAGCAAAGCCCTTCAACACACGTTTAAGCCTAAGACATGAGCTCAAGAGCTTGTTGTAATTAGAGGCCACTTCCCAGTAGGCTATGAGTTTACAAAGAGAGGGTAACCACAAGATTTGAATGTTTGGCTTTAGAAGTGGGGCTCTCATGCTGTGAAAGGGTCATGGATCAGGGTGCTGAAGGATATTCAATACCTTGTATAGTCAGGAACGGTTTAGGTAGCAAGGGTGCTTAAGGGGCACTACCCCTTATCTCCGGCTTGTGTTTGCACCGTCTCGTTTGCAATAGTGTCACCATCCATTTGGTCCTGCAGTGAACTGGTTCGAAAACTAATCCAGGCAAAACCAAATCAGCCCCACAATTACAAGGTGTAACTGATTACTGGATATAAAAGGTTCCTCATTTCTTGGAAAATTTGAGTATCGAAAAGAAGGTCCATTTCACGCTTGTGTTCTCATCTCACTCTATTTGCTTTTCATATCTTGCAACAAAGAAAAGTTGTGCTTTTGTTAGGTTGTTAGTAGCAGAATTTCAAAACAGTTTTGTGTCTACAGGCTGCACATCTGTTGGCTGTCAGGTATTATTCAGATTCCTTTTTGCTCTGAGAGAGATGTATGGCAACATTTTAAAAGATACCAAACAACCATCCTGCAATAAAGCTTTTGATGAGCATGAAAATCATTAGGCCAGACAGGCAGGTAGCTGTTCAGGGCCTGCTAGAGTGGGAGTGTGAAAAGGAATCAGTGAATAGGCTCTTAGATCTGGAGGGAGAGTTTCTCCTCTCTCTTTTTCTTTTCTCTTGTATTTCTGAGCCTCAGAGGAAAAAACACTAACAAACAGCATGAAAGTTAGCAATATTGGAAATGTTGTGGAGAAAGCAATGCTGAAGGGTACAAATGCAGCTGACACGAATGCATTGAAAACTCCCGTTATAGATCCCTGAGTTCTTTGGGGCAATGAAACCTTTCTGTGCTCTCTGTGTGAGTGCTGTGACCTGATAAGACTTCTAAATTGTAACACAATGCCAATGGAAAGAAAAGATAAGTGCAGTGAAAAGCAGCGTGCTGACTAGGAGGTAAAAACACTGCCACTGACACAGGCTTTTCTTCTGAAGTCAAGCTCATGGCTATTATTTTAACTAACTCATACTAGTAAGAAATAGCTGTTAAAGATTTTCAGCCATTAGCATAAAATATTTTTCATCAGCAGATGTCAATACACTTCATGACAAAGTCAGTATGATTGGCATAATTTTGCAAATGGGGAAACTGAGACATAGAGAAGTAACAGAATTTGATTCAACGTCACTCATCTCTCTGACTACAACAGTGAATACAATCCAAGAATCTGGAGACTGAATCCAACATTTTCTGCATCATCTTATTTAAAGTGTGTGTGTGTATTTGTACATATAGATGCACACACATATATGCACAAACACATATACTAGCAGATATTCTAGAAATATTTGGAAGTATAATTCCATAATATTCCAGACTAGTAATCACCTTGTCAGGAAGGCATTGAGCATTATGAGAGACATTATCAAAGAGGGTTCAGAATAATCTTATCTCTAATCACTTTCACCTTTCTAATCCATCAAAAGGCACATCTCTGTTGCTCCTTCCATCTAATATTTTTTCAAGAGACCCTACCGATCTGACATTTATTGATCTGAGCTTGTCTTCCAACTTGTTAATTTGTTTATATGCTCCTAAATGGCTCTAACCAGGTTTCTGACAGGATTCTGGTAGAATCTGAAATAGGCTTTGTTTGGTAAACAAACATGCAACTTGTATAGTTTTTATAATAATATTTGATTACTGTTCATCATGTTTTTAGAAAATACTTTAATAGAGTAAAGGACAACACCAGCCCATGGGTACAATGGCTACTTTTGTAAATGCTGTAACTTATCCTTTCAGTGAACACATTTAAGTAAACTGAAGTTAGCCTGCCTAAAATTGTCCCAAGGGAACAATATGTGATCTATTTTTTTATTCTTTAAAAGGTACATTTCCATTATCACAGATCCTGAAAATTAAAGTCATATTGGCTATTATAAAGAAATAATAACTTAATAAGCATCGAATGCAAGCCACCGAGTTACTTTTTTCCTTTAAGATGATCACATCTGTTCCAGTCATACAGGAATACATTTAAGTATGAAATGGTGTTTGGGAAGGTAGCGAGGATGATACAATGGGACCAAGTGTTTTGTGCCAGCACAGTAAACTTGCTTATTAATTTGGAGAGTAACAAATCAGATTTGTTTTATTTTTCCTGTTATACTTGTCAGGTACTTAATTTGTTGTGATACTGTTCCAGTCCTCTGTTATTTTAAGAGGCAGAACTCGTTAGAAATTTGGTAGCAGTACTTCCACTTAAAGTCACTTTTTTGTCCACTTTCTTTGGATAGTTGTTTATGATTTCATTAGAAATGCCAGTATAATGGTTCCATACAACTGTGGGAGTCAGTCACAGTGTAACTTCTCAGGAATTTCTTTCTTCCTGAGGAGATCACTGTTAACCTTCAAGGGACTTTTCTAGATGTTGTGTTACAAAAAAATGCACCGAAATTAAATGCTCAGAGGATAAATTTGATCCTAACATCTACTGGGGATATTGCAAAGTCAGATCATCAGAAACTAATTTCTCAAGCCACAATTGGGCTATCGGAGGCAGATCGAGGACTTTCAGCCAAGTAAAGTCTGTAGGCTCCTGGCGGTGGAGATGTTGCAGGTGGCACTCTTCCTTCTGCAGCAGATGACAAAGTGAGTCTGGGGTAGCATATAGATGCAGGCCTGGCAGTAAGAGGCTGAGCCCACTCAGTTTGCCCTCCTTGGCAGCCTGTTTTCCTTAGGGATCTGCTAAGTCCCAACTCAGTTTGTTGCAGTTTGCCTGTCTGTACCTAAGACAAAACCAACCTCTTCATTTCCATTCTGAAGCAGTAACTTTTGCACACTCACTGTCTGGCTGGCTGCAATCCATTTCAATGGCCTTATTACCATCTAGTGGCCAACACGAAAGACTTTGCATCTAAGTGTCATGTTTTTAACTCAGAAAACCCAAGAGAAAAGATCTAGCTCCAGAGAGGGAGAGGTGAGTGTATTACCAGCAACTTAAATGGACCAGAATTTCCTCTCTCATCCATGCCATCGTTGGATCTGATTGATCACCTCTCCATTTTATCTCTTTGTAACACACTGTGATGTTACTGCCTGGCATGTGTTTTGAGTGCTTCAAAAGCAGAGGGGAGAGATGGAAAACTTGTTAACCATATAAGCGAAATTCTTCTCTTACTAGGAGAGCAGCAAGCTGGTCAGGAGAGCACTTGAGCAGCTAAAACACCAAGGAACAGAAATGTTCTCCTCTTTCATGTATAGAGTAAGAGCTGCACTTCTGAGAACTGGAGAATGAAGTCTCTGTGCAAAACATGTGCATAGTAGGAAAGGTTCACAGGTGCCTATATCCTACAGCATTGGCTTTGTGAAATCAAATCACACAGTATAAGTTGATAGCTAAGAGGTAGTTATGGCATTTATGAAATTATATTTATAAAATTATTTAAATACTTTCTCTCTCACTGTAGTGTTGCAGTTATTGATTATGAACTAGAAAAGTAACTCTGTAACTCTCTCAGCATGAAGAGACATGTGGAAATGGGGATACATCCATGAAGCTTCTTCTCATTTGCCGGTAACTCAGAATGCCCCCGGGAATTGTAATAATGCAAAGGACATCTCACGCTCAGAAAAATAGACAACATAAAGGTATCACCTCCTATGTGCACAGCAATATATGTTTATCAAGCCTTTGGATGTGACAGACTGATGTTTTACCAGATTTTGCTATGGCCAAAATTTATCTAGACAATGCTTCCTTTGTTCTTATGGATAATCTCAGTATTTACTGAGGCTCCTGGGTGTCCAGCTGAGTGCTCACGTGCTTGCTTACCTCCTGCCAATAATGGTTCATCTATAAAATATGCATTGCCAGTAAATGGATAAAAACAACTAGAGCCAAGAGCCTTGACCACAGAAGACTTCTCCTCAGTACAACAAACTGGCTGAAGCCCCCAACAGATTCATTCATTACAAGTCTCACCAATGCACGCAGACTTTAACTTTATTTTATCAACCTTTGTTGATCCACTCAGAACAGGAGCTGTGGAGTAGTAGGTATCATGCACTTTTCATTTAGAATTGTTTTTCTTTCATGTTTTTCCTCTAGGTTTTCTCTTAAGACAAAGTTAAAAGGCACATTTCAATCAACTGGGCTGATGTTGTCAAGCTCACGCACAGAATTCCCATGGGGGAAAAAAAAACAACAAAACTTTCTAATGAAAAGTGAAAAACAAAACTCTCTGCTCCAATTATGTTAATCAGGAATCTGTCTGGAGGATGGGAGTAAAGGGCTGAGTAGAATTAATGGAGAAGAAAAAAACAATTTAATTATTTATATTTGAGTCAATGCATCTGACATCTTGCACTCCAGGGGCCTCGCTGTCAATAAAAATATACCACCAAATACTATTAAAGAAACTGTACAGCAACACTTCCTCTTTCATAGGAGGCAGAAAATATATTAAAATATATGTCAGAATTATGCAGTCGTAGAAAATAGGGCTGGAAGAGATTTCAATTAATCATCAGGATCATGTTGGCACCTCATGCCTAAAATATACCTGACAGACATCGAGCAGACATCTGTCTGTCATCGACAGAACCTCGAGCAGTGGACATCCTGCAGCTTCTTTGGACTATCTATTCACTGTCCTTAGTCTTAGTCCCTTGTGAGAAAGCACACGCTTTTACCTGAAGCCCTGTTCTGGTCTACCAAAAAACAACATTTTACAGTGCAGCTGGAAGATACTGTAGACCACTGGAGTTAGTCCTGTCAGTCTCTCTCTTTCCTTTATATGTAATATTAGCCTAGTCATATATGCCTGCTGACAGCTGTTGCTAAGGAGGGCCTAAAGAATAAGATATTTTCTCATATTTTTGTCTCAGCTAGGTCTAGATTCTGCCCATTCACAAGTGTAGGTGCAAAAAGGAGGAACAGAAAATGAAGCTGAGAGAGGACCAAATACAACACCCATAATGTATTAGTGTGGCCTTGTATTGGCTGCATAAGTTCTGCCAATTTTCCTCTGAGTTGCATGGCAGGACTAATGAGAAGTGATAGCAAGTGGCATGAGGGTAAATATAGTTGATCAAGTGTGATAGGCCATGAAGCTTTCATGCACTGTTAATCAGAAATTTGGTTAAATGCCTGTTTTCCCCTCATTCTCAGTACAGCAGTTGCCACCATGTGCCCTTACCACCAGGAGGACAGGGACAGCTTCAGTTGTGCTCTGAGCAATTAGTTTTCAAACACAATCAGAAATACCTGGAATTGTGGGGTTTAGGTGGTTTTGGTTTTGTCTTTATTTTTTTAATTCTGTTTCCCATTACCTGTGGAGTACCCAGTCAAGTAGCAGCATATACTTCATATCACATTGTTTCCTCCATTTCTTCTGGTACCTGGCACTTTGTAGCTGTGTGCTGCACAAATCCAGACACTCTCCTTTTGATGCTTAGCTTCACATCATCTTGAAAAAAATCTTTATTGAAATTGAATGCCTAGCAGCCTCTGCTATTTGAGTGTGATTTTCACAAACAATGGCATTACTTCTGTAATTGTGTTCTTGGCTCTTGAAAATTTATCTATCTATCTGCTGTGTATTTTTAGCACAAGTTTGCTTTCGCCCAAAACCAGTTTAAAATATTTTACTGCTGAATTACGATAATGATATGGTAGATTTTGAGTAGAAAATGAACCTATTTCTAATTTAAATATTGTAGGCTTTTCAGAGAACTGTTCTCTTTTCATAATGTTGGGAAAACCTACCATTTTATGTAACTGAAAATTCAGCCACAACTGGTAAAATAATTAAGAATTCCATTTCTGTGTAGTGTGCAGCAGGAAACAAGCAACTCCAAACAGTTTGTTTGCTTGACTGAGTAGACAGTTTTAAAAATGAACTTGGCGTCTGTGAGCACAGAATCACATGCAGATCCTGTGCCCTTCCAAACGCAATCTCTTCTCAGCAAACATACCCTGTGATGAAGACCCATCTCATATCAAAATCGCCAGGCAAGTCACAGTACAGCATCGTGATAAGGACTTTGGTTTGTTCTCTTTGTTTATGCAAAATTTCCATGAGAGCAGAAGTGGTTTGGTTGTGAGTGCTTTCTGCTTTGCACAGTAGGTAGGTTTGCTGAGGGAGGGGAAGGGATTAAGCCTGGGGATGAAAGCAATGGTTTTGGCTGTGCCCTTGTGCACCACCCTCCTCACTTCTGCCCCCACCCCCTACAGGCCAGCTGCAGCCAGTTTTATTATCCAGCAAGGCTCATTGCCCAGGATGGTGACGCTAACACCGCATAAATAAGGCAATAATAGGTAGAATCAGCAGGCCCAGGGATGGAAAATGTCCCCTCTCCCTTTAAAGAGCATCCCTGGCTCTCTCCTCGTCCTCAGTCAGCAGGAAAACATCTCCCCTCCTGTTTCAATCTACTTTTAAACACACTGCATCAGTCAAGGGGAGTTTGACCTCTTTAAGGGACAGAGAAGGGGCAGAGAAGTGCCCATTCTCAAATCAATCTTTCTCTGTCGGAGGGTGCGCAATGCAATCTGAGGCAAACTGGACACGCAGGAGGATGATTTTAGACAGCAGGCTCGCTGGGGTAATATATTTATCTATTTATCATTTTAGGCTTTGTTTGTAAAGAAACATGCTGGCTATATCTGTAAATATTTTAAATACTTCAGTTGGTGGTAGGCGTGGGAAGGGGATCCAAACAGGGATTCTGGGCATTTTCCTTGCTGTTCCTTCTGACGTGTCAGTTCAGAGCAGCTGGTAACATAGCGACAGGCTGCAGCACTTCATTATCATCACAATCTGCTGCCTTTTTAATATAGTATCTGACATTTCAGTCAGACAGAGAGCTTGGGCCTTAAGCTGGTAGGAACTTTATGCCTTGCACTTGAGAACATTGCCTTGCTGGGTATATGGACCAGGCAGGGCACCCACTGTCTGTGTTTATCTAGATATGTTAAAGCATGGCATTCGGATGAAAGGCAAAAATATATAAATACAAGTGGAAAATTGCTAACAAGAACCAAGCCATCCTTTGCGGTCTGGCAGAATCATTTCCTTGTTACGCAGTTTCCAGCAAGGGATCACACAAGCATCTTACTAGAGATGAGAAAATCCAGAGCTCACGTGAACTTTGGTAGCAGAGCTGAGGTACCCACTCGGGCAGCTGCTTCCATTGCCCATGGCAATGGAAGCAATGGCAATGGTGATGTTGTAGGGGAGGTGCTGACACCAAAAGCCGTAGAGTGGTGTGGCTACAGGGACACAGGGCTCTGACTGTGCTAACAAGGCAGGAGGCATAAGCAGGAGTGTACTTTTGGGATTGCAGTGCACGGAAAAAGAGCTTGGGAAATCCTGATTTAAAGGAAGTATCTCCACACCTAAGCCTTTTCCTTAGGTATGTTAGAGATTTATGATTTCAAGCCTGTCTTCTTTGCATGGTTTTGTGTGGCTCATCTTCTCCATTCTGTTTTGCTCTGCCTACTTGCCCTTATTGGGAACCAGTAATCAGAAAACCTAACTAAATGGCAGAAATGGGAAAGTGTAATAATATCTAGTGTTTATTTGAATCTCTGCATCTCAGGATCTCTAAATAAAATCAGATCTGGAATGTAGATGTTACCAATATTAATTTTCCAGGTGAGTAAACTGAGGCACAAGCAGTTACTGGCCATGTACAGGCTTTCCTACCTCTATTGGGTAGCAGTGTGTCTCCCAGGAAGTCCATGAAATTTGTCTATTATGTGAACAAGATGCTGTTCCACATGCACAAAAGTGATAGGATTTGGCTCCAAATAAGTAACCTAATTTCTAGATCAAAAAGGTCTGATTTTGTTGGATTTTGCATTCCCGCTTTAACACCACTGACAAGCCTGATGTTTCCTGTTACAGTGAGTTGAGATTTCAGTCTGGGGTACCAGCGTGACTGAGAAGAGAAGTCCAGCCTTTCCTGTGTTAGATGCTGATCAGCAGAAGGGCTGCCGTGTTTACCCCAGAAGTAGCTACATAGGAGTAATGTGTGAAATCCTCATTGTTTGCGATGTCCTCTGTGTTATCTGGCTTGGAAGGCTAGATAGGCTTTTGTTAATATTTCAGCAAAATTATATCTTAAAAGAAACAAATTTTTGATCAAAGTGTAAAATCACCTTATTTGATCTAAGCTGATTTAACAGATACAAGTAGAATAAGAGGATGATTTTCAGTACTCTGATTTATCTTGGCTGGAATATTTTTCCTCAATAATTCATGTACTACAACATCCGTAATCTTTCTTTTATTAAGGCTAGACTATTTGCTTTAATGCTAGGTTTAAAATGCCACATAGGGTAACTCTAGGGGTTCTGTGAACTGAATTGTTGACAACATTTTTCTTCTTTATAATTCACTTAAACCACAGGCTGATTGTGAGAATAAAAGCCAGTAGCCTTTAAGTTATACTGACACATGATGTTTATAGCAGCGAAAAGAGAAAGGTAAAATCTTTTTCTTATCAAGGAGAAGCAAGCACGTAAAACATAATCCTGATCTGATTTGTGTGCAGTATTCCACAACAGTGATTTAGTGAAAACATTTCAAAAGTGCCCCAGTAATTTAGGAACATTTGTCTTGATTTTTAAAAATCTCCAGGACCTGTGAGAGCATAATTTTCATTGCAAGTCAGTGAGACTTGGACTCCTAAGTCATTAAGGCCCTTTGAAAAACAGTTATTAAATTCTTAGGAGTCTATTTTTCCCTCTAAAACTCTCAGTTGAAATTCAGGGTTTTTTTAATGTATTACACTGCCTTAATACCAATACAAGCTTCCCTCAGTCAGTCTTTCAAACTACTGAGTGGGTATATGTGGGAAATATGTAGGATTCTATGTTATACAAAAATACTTTGAATTTATTGGAGCTTTGATTACCTTTAAAACCAAGACAATGGGATTGTTGTTTGCTGTTAAAAAAGGTCTGTCACATGCAGCAAAACCAACCTCTCTGCATATATCTCCACTACTGCACAAGGCTGTGTCTGTCTTCAAATAAGCTTATACATGTAAGCAGCTTGTGCACTGTGTGCCATGCTGCAGTGCTGTGCCGCTAAGTCTTTAGGGGTTTAGTCAAATCTTTTTACACTACATAGTTATTCTATAGGTTTGCCAGCACCATTGAGAACTTACATAAATGCTTAAAAATAACCCAGGAGAGTGAGGCAGGGAGTTAATCCCCTCTCCTTCCTCCATCCAGTCTCGTTTCTGGAGCCGGAGACAAGAAAAAGTTGGGTTATGGAAGCAGGATACCTGGCTAAGGAATCAATCATCCTTCAATCAAAGCCTAAGGCTTTGATTACCACTTTAAAGAGACACTGTTTTTGAAACACAATTTAAGCAATAGTTGTGGTAGTGCGAATTGACCTTATTCACTGTCTTTAGGATATACCCAGCATTGCAGGTATGTAGATGTTTGTGTTGCCAGCATCCTGACTGATCACTGGAGTACATTAAAGCATGTGATATAGGCCAAGGCCAAGCAGTACTCTGAAGGTTAAGGCTTGCTTTTAACATAGCACAATAGTTTTACTGGCTTAGGAAACAGTAAGTTTTATCACATCTGTGACATCATGCTGATCTGGTTGCTGAACAGGGTCATCTTACATCACATGGGCAAGACCAAACTTGCTCACTGAGGTTCACTGTTTGTCTGTGAATGATGGAGTAACAAGATACTAAGAGAGGCTGCTGACCATGCATTAAAATTGATCCAACATACCTCTTGCCCAGTGGAGGGCTAGCAAACATTGATAGACAGCACTTGTAGTCTAAGAAGGGCATCACACAGTGAGAATGTACCTGGGAATCATCCTGATGTTCCAGATGTGTTGAACATTCTTCTCATAGTGATTGGAAGTCACCAGTGTGTTGGTGGCCTGATAAAGCTAGCAGTCAGCTAGGAAACACACAGGAGATATCAGACAGCAGGCAAATGAAGAGCCACTGAATTTATAGCTCACAGTCACTGGACCTGCAAGACAGCTTGAGTCTGCTGTGCAAAACCAGGCTCCTACCATTTGTTACATTGCAAAACAGAAATCAGCTGGCAAATACCACCAGAGGATGTGAAACAACCACTCAATGCTTAAGAAGATGAGTATCTTCAGTGCTAAGGCTGTTTTCCACAATTTTGCTTGTTCGGTATGAGGTGAAAGGGATTTTTCACCAGTATAGCACTAGACTGTGCAATACTCTGCTGAGATAGCTCTAGACTTTGCATCTCGTTTTGTAACAGCTCTTTCCCCGACAATAAGTGCTTGCTGAGGCAGTCTGGATCTAAAAATAGTGCTGATCCTAATGGAGGAAAAGAATGGGATCTGAATGAAGAATTTGTCTTAATACATTATATTGATCTCTCAACTAAAGAGAGATTTCTGACAGTACTTCTCCAGCAGTTTTGTAAAACAGTACTTCCATTTTATTAACAATGACTGAAAGAAAGAAACAATTACCTACATTTTTTTCTGAGGCAACAGTTTCTCCTTCTGAAGTCCTTATAATGAATCACCATTCTCTCTTCCTCTCCCAAACCAATTTGTTCATAATCGCTACCTTTGAAAAAGAACATATTTGAAGATTTCAGTTATCAGCTTCCAAGCCAGGTCTTTAAAGTAGGGAGGCAAAACAAATGAGCACAAGCTCAAAAATTCTCCTGGTTTTTTTTTGGTTGTTTTTTTTTTTTTTTTTACAAAAATAAGAGCTAAAATAACAGAATAGGCCAATGTTCCATGGAGCTCTAAAATTTTGCAAAAAGAACCAGAAGTTTCCCATCAGGAAACTGCCTAATTGTGAAACATTATACAGCTTCATAAAAAAGGAACGTCTGCCTAACTCCAAGTACTGATAATTTGTATTTTATAGGTGAAAAGAAAAGACCTGTGCATCTCATAATTTGTTATCTGAGAAAATACAGCCTGTCAGTTAAAGGAAAGGAAACTGCTGTAGGTCATTTTGGGTACATTGCTGAGTCTATCATTGATTCACAGTACAGCACTGAGTAAGGAACTTGATCTCTTTGCAGTCCAGTTTATATAACTATTTACAAGATGTAATGAAATCTACCTCACAAGGGTTTTTTAAGCCTTGTTGCTTATAAGATACCAAGACAGGACCAATCACTAGAGGGATTTCAAAGTATAATTAGTATCCTAGGAGTACTAGAGGGTTTAATGCTTAGGTGATACTTAAGCAATTAACTCTGTAGGCTATTTCAAAGTGCCTAAATCCCCAAATTTCAGTCTATCAAACACTGCTGAGCAGTCCCAATCTATGGTAGCACATAAAATAGATAAAGATATAAAGAGAAGAAGATAAGGATAAAGATAAAGGATAAGGAGATAAAGATAAAGATAAAGATAAAGATAAAGATAAAGATAAAGATAAAGACAGATAAAGACAAAACCTGCAAACTCCCTTGTTTGGTTCTTCAAGCTATGTAGTGTGCCGTAAGCAAATGCCATATCATCCAAATTAGAGGTGATGAATCTGTTCTTCCTCTTGACTGTATTGCTGAGATATTCCTTAATTTGTTCCAGGATGTTGATATCAGGAGTCTTGGATGTAAAACAGATGTGTATCTGAATTAACTTGCTGTGAAAAAAGATATTTAAGAGTTTTCTGTTACATGTAACTGAAATTGTATTATACTGGAATATATTCAACCATTGCTGCTAATTACTGACCTAAGTAAAGCCAATGGATAAACTAAATACTCTCCTTTTGGGGTAAATTGAAGGAGCAATTAAACATTTGGGTAGCCAGGGATAGATGGAGCCTCACTGTAATGGGAGGCATTGAGCAGTTCTACCATATGACTCAAGAGAGCACATGCCAGAGCAGCTGTCACTAATGGGTCCAGGGAGTCCAAACTCATCCAGCCCCATGTAAATTTGCATTTGGTGATTCAGCTGGTGTGGTGGAGGTCACTGCCAGAAGTGCTGGGAAGCATAAGGCTGAGCAGAAGGTGAACAATATAGATGGGTGGGTTCCTGGGAGTCTGGCTGCCAGGACCAGCACCGGGGTACAAATGGATTGTGGAAGGTTGTGTGCATGTTTGTGTGTGGCAAAAATGAGAGCAGCAAGTGTTAGCAACACTTTGAGAAAAAAGCCGAGAACCCTTATTTATTTTTGCAAAACCAGTTTTCTTTCTAAACAAAGAAATTTTTCCCTTCTTGCTTTCTGGAAAATTTGACTTAAGGCATGTTATGGGAGGCAAGTAATAAATGCAGTTTTAACCAGTTTCTCCTCCTGTCAGTACTTGCATCTCAAAGTTTTAAAGCTCTGCAGCTGTATCTTGATACAAGAGTTTCTTGCCCTTCCTGGGAAGATTTATTTTTAAAAATTTTCATTGGATAGAGACTATGCTAATGTTTATATGAGTAATAAAGAAGCTGAACATTTAAACTTTTTTCTTTTGCAGTTTAGGAACTTAGTGACAAATTAAGTCTTCTAGATAAAATGAAGCATGTTCCAATATATTCAAAGCACTCTGAAGAATAAATGCAGGATTGTCATGAAAATCTTTGCTTTTCAAAAGTACAAAATTTGTACTCACTCCAAATTCAGATTGTCTATAAAATTGAGGCCATCTCTTAAAATGTTCCCACTACAAAGGGTCTAAGACTGGTTTTCAAATGAAATTAATATATGGAGCAAGCATGATATTTGAATCACACTGGTTCCTCTTACAGCTCTCACTGAGAGGGCAGAGTATTTGTGCAGATCTTCAGTGAGAGAGAAGCAAACAGTTATACACTGGAAACCTGTAATACAAAAAAAAAAGAAAAATATGCCTTAACTTCTTCAAGGAAGTTACCCTATGCATGAGCTCTTGTGTAATGCTCCCAAATACTGGAAGATTAATGAAACCAAAAAGCCAGTCCCTGTTACTGCATGTCTTAGGCTTCCTTTGTATTCCTGTAGCCTATTTTTTCCGCTTCTTTTGTGCATATATTTTTTTCTTCAAATGTCATTGTTAGTATTCTATGCTAAAGTTTATGTTCTGCAAAATAAACCCATTTCAATGTACGTTTGATTCTGTTCTATTAGAATAATAATTTATGTTCTGTCATGGCTTAACCCCAGCCAGCAACTAAGCACCACACAGCCGCTTGCTCACTCCCCTCACAGTGGGATGGGGGAGAGAATCGAAAGAGTAAAAGTGAGAAAACTCATGGGCTGAGATAAAGACAGTTTAATAGGGAAAGCAAAAGCTGTGCTCGCAAGCAAAGCAAAACATGGAATTCATTCACTACTTCCTATCGGCAGGCAGATGTTCAACCATCTCCAGGAAAGCAGGGTTCCATCACGCCTAACGGTTACTTGGAAAGACAAGCGCCATCACTCCAAATGTCCCCCCGCTTCCTTGTTCTTCCCTCAGCTTTATATGCTGAGCATGACATCATATGGTATGGGATATGCCTTTGGTCAGCTGGGGTCAGCTGTCCCAGCTGTGTCCCCTCCCAGCTTCTTGTGCCCCCCCAGCCCACTCGCTGGTGGGGTGGTGTGAGAAGCAGAAAAGGCCTTGACTCTGTGTAAGCACTGTTCAGCAGTAACGAAAACATCCCTGTGTTATCAACACTGTTTTCAGCACAAATCCAAAGCATAGCTCCATACTAGCTACTATGAAGAAAATTAACTGTATCCCAGCCAAAAGCAGCATGTTCCCATGTTATTTAAGAGTCACCTAGTCTTGCAGCATCACTTGTTTTTATTACCTTCAGATATCTAACTGATATCTCCTCCAGAAAGACGCAAATCTAATTTATCTTGCATTTTATTAAAAATCTTACAGTCCCTGTATCACATGTATCACCTTTGGAACTTCTTATGCGTAAGGCTGCTGGAAGTACCTTTCTTTATTAAAGTTGTCTTTTTTTTCCTTTTTTCTTTTTTCCCTCCTTCAGGGTCAACAGTGAATAATCTGTATGTGATGTCATTGTACTGTCAGTACCAAAGTAGCAGTTTTAAGTCTTCAGAACCCCACTATTTGTTTAGGATTTAGGGCAGTCAACAACTGTGAGTATGGATGAAGATTCAAGAACTAAATTTATATGAATACATTAACAAAAGAGCCAATATTAGACAAAATAAGTAAAGATAGAAAAGAGATGAAACCAGAATGCTTTAAACTAGTCACAGACCTTGCAGCTTCATCAGGTAAGGTACTGCTGGGTACAATCTCCTTGCTGAAATGAAATGATTGGGCCCATGTAGAAAAGGAAAACAATTGTACTGCATCCCATACAGGGGCAACTATAGGAAGGGGCATCTGACCACAGAATGAAAATGCACCAAAGGAGAGCCTGATTCCAACAGGTGTCCTTCAAAGGGTCTGAATCTGTCAGCAGGCCCAGTCACCTGCAGCTCAGTTTGCAAAACTTTTTCAGATGTTTCTTTAAATGTGAGAGTTATTATTTGAAAATGAGTTTGTCAGATACTGTAGAAAGAGTAAGAGCACAGCAGTGTTATCAGAAGAATGGCTGGTGATCTTTCTGGACTCCCTGTCATCCTAATTGCACCTTCTTGATCACTTAACGTCATGCTCAGGTCCCACACTGTCCAATGGCATGGAATAGGGGTGGAGATTGTACTGGTGTTTGTGGGGATAGAGTTCATTTTCTTTATAGCAGCTCATGCGATGCTGTGTTTTGGATTTGTGGCCAAAACAGTGATGATAACACATGTATGTTTTAGTTATTGCTGAGCAGTGCTTACACAGTGTCAAGACCTTCTCTGTTTCTTACGCTGCCCAGCCAGCAAGTGGGCTGGGAGTGGGCAAGAAATTGGGAGGTGACACAGTTGGGACAGCTGACCCAAACTTACCAAAAGGATATCCCATGCCATATGACATCACACTCAGCAATAAAGATGGGAGAAAGAAAGAAGGAACATTCAGGTTATGGCATTTGTCTTCCCAAGTAACAGTTATGCATGATGAATTCCTACTTTCCTGGAAATGGTTAAACACCTGCCTGCCGATGAGAAGTAGTGAATAATTTCCTTATTTTACTTTGCTTGTGTGTGCCACTTTTTGCTTCATTTATTAAACTGTCTTTACCTCAACCCGTGAGTTTTCTCACTTTTGCTGTTCCTATTCTCTCCCTCATCCCACTGGGTGGGGAGCATGAGTGAGCAGCTGTGTGGTGCTGAGCTGCCTACTGGGCTTAAACTACCAAAGGCTTCCTTTACTATTGTGATCAGTTTCTAAGCCAAAGGAGCAGTTTTATAAATGACACACCCCCCTGGCCATTTCCCATGATGAATCCTACATAATGGGTAGTTCATCAGCTAGTAGAATATTTGGCCACATTGACAGCATGACCTGCATTTTGCAGTGATTACAGGACAGCCATCAGTCTCTGCAGCTGGCATTTCCAGTCTTCACCATAGATGTCTTGTATCATTTAAATAGGCAACTTTGTATTGAGTGTTACTCTCAGGAGGTGATCCGTCAGCCTTGGAAAGGTGGCCATGACCTCATATGCTGTGATTTGCATCAACCTGAGAGGATGAGTATATGAGGAAGGAAAATAAGGTCTTTGTTGCACAGGCTGTCTGTATGCACCTGCTCTGCAAATCCTGTTGAAAAAGAGAATATGACCTTTGAATTTCTGAGAACAGACATTTGAAGAGTTTTGTATAATTTGGAGAAAAAAAATGTAGTTATTTTCTGGTTTTGAAATGGGGAAAAACCCAGTGCAATGAAATAATTGTCACCAAGTGATCTAAAATGTCAAGTGTTTTGACTTCTATCAATTTAGTCTGCTTAAAAATGCAGGAAGAGTTAATTCCAAATATGCCTCTCTGAAATGTGATCAGTATGGCAGATTCAAGAGCCTTACAGTGGCAACTTAGTTCTGTCAATTGCATAGCTGTGGTAGCAGAAGACAAAGCAGAAATGGCACTGTGCATAACCGCACAGTTTAAAACCTGTTGTTCCTGATGGTTTTTCAGTCCCTATTGCTGTTACTATGAATACTGTATCAGCAGCGAGTGGAAGACGCAAAAGCCTACCTTGCTGAAGCAGAGTAGAGTCATTAGCATGATACAACTTCATGAGATAAGCCTAGAGCCCATATTCCTGAGCTGAGGTCTCCTATTCCCTTGGTCAGGACAACTACCAGTGGTTGCCAAGAAAGCTGCAGGGTTCTTGGAGGTGCTTTTCAGAAACTTTTCCTTTTAGGGAGGATCAAGATGGAATGTGTGATTGAAATGAAGGAGAGAGATCTGTAGGACAGAATTCCTATAATCATAGAATCACAGAATCACAGAATCATAGAATCATAGAATTGTTAAGGTTGGAAAAGACCCTTAGGATCATCAGGTCCAACCGTTAACCTACCACTGCCAAGTCCAACACTAAACCATGTCCTCAAGCACAGCATCTACCCATCTTTTAAATACCTCCAGGGATGGAGACTCAACCACTTCCCTGGGCAGCCTCTTCCAGTGCCTGACTACTCTTTCAGTAAAGAAGTTTTTCCTAATATCCAACCTAAACTTACCCTGGCGCAGCTTGAGGCCATTTCCTCTCATCCTATCGCTTGTTACTGGGGAGAAGAGACCAACCCCCACCTCTCTACAACCTCCTTTCAGGTAGTTGTAGAGAGCAATAAGGGCTCCCCTCAGCCTCCTCTTCTCCAAACTAAACAACCCCAGCTCCCTCAGCCGCTCCTCATAAGACTTGTTCTCTAGACCCTTCACCAACCTCATTGCCCTTCTTTGGACACGCTCCAGCACCTCGATGTCCTTCTTGAATTGAGGGGCCCAAAACCGGACACAGTGTTTGAGGTGCGGCCTCACCAGTGCCGAGTACAGGCGCACTATCACCTCCCCGGTCCTGCTGGCCACACTATTCCTGATAGAAGCCAGGATGCCATTGGCCCTCTTGGCCACCTGGGCACACTGCTGGCTCATGTTTAGGTGGCTGTCAACCATCACCCCCAGGTCCTTTTCTGCCGGGCAGCTCTCCAGCCACTCCTCCCCAAGCCTGTAGCGTTGCCTGGGGTTGTTGTGATGGAAGTGCAGGACCCGGCACTTGGCCTTGTTGAACCTCATACAGTTGGCCCCAGCCCAACAATCCAGCCTGTCCAGGTCCCTCTGCAGGGCCTTCCTGCCCTCCAGCAGATCGACACTCCCACCCAACTTGGTGTCATCTGCAAACTTACTGACGGTGCACTTAATCCCCTCATCCAAATCGTCGATAAAGATATTAAACAGGACCGGCCCCAACACTGAGCCCTGGGGAACACCACTCATGACCAGTCGCCAACTGGATTTGGCTCCATTCACCACCACTCTCTGGGCTCGGCCGTCCAGCCAGTTTTTAACCCAGCGCAGAGTGCACTTGTCCAAGCCGTGAGCAGCCAGCTTCTGCAGGAGAATGCTGTGGGAGACAGTGTCAAAGGCCTTACTGAAGTCCAAGTAGACAACATCCACAGCCTTCCCCTCATCCACTAAGCGGGTCACCTTGTCATAGAAGGAGACCAGGTTAGTGAAGCAGGACCTGCCTTTCATAAACCCATGCTGGCTGGGCCTGATCCCCCGGTTGTCCCGCACATGCCACATAATGGCACTCAGGATGATCTGTTCCATGACCTTCCCCGGCACCGAGGTCAGGCTGACAGGCCTGTAGTTCCCCGGATCCTCCTTCCGACCCTTCTTGTAGATGGGTGTCACATTAGCTAACTTCCAGTCATCTGGGACCTCCCCGGTTGACCAGGACTGCTGATAAATGATGGAGAGTGGCTTGGCAAGCTCCTCCGCCACCTCCCTCAGTATCCTTGGGTGGATCCCGTCTGGCCCCATAGACTTGTGGGCATCCAGGTGGAGGAGCAGGTCAGTGACTGCCACCTCTTCGACAACTGGGACTACATTCTGTGTCCTATCTCCATCTCCCAGCTCAGGGGCATGAAAACCTTGAGGATGACAAGTCTGACTATTAAAGACTGAGGCAAAGAAGGCATTAAGGACCTCAGCCTTCTCCTCATCCTTCGTGGCCAAGTTTCCCTCTGCATCCAACAAAGGAGGGAGATTCTCCTTAGTCCTCCTTTTGTCGCTGATATACTTGTAGAAACATTTTTTGTTGTCCTTGACAGCAGTGGCCAGTTTAAGTTCTAGCTGGGCCTTCACCTTTCTAATCTTTTCCCTGCATAACCTGACCACATCCTTATAGTTCCCCTGAGTCACCTGCCCCTTCTTCCAAAGGTGGTAGGTTCTCCTTTTCTTCCTGAGTTCCAGACAGAGCTCTCTGTTCAGCCAGGCCAGTCTTCTCCCCCGCCTGCTGGACTTGCGGCACATGGGGACAGCCTGCTCCTGTGCCTTTAAGACTTCCCTCTTGAATAACATCCAGCCTTCCTGGACTCCTTTGCCCTTCCGGACTGCCTCCCAAGGGACTCTGTTAACCAAACTCCTAAACAGGCCAAAGTCTGCCCTTCTGAAGTTTAGGGTTGCAGTTTTGCTGGCCCCCCTCCTTACTTCTCCAAGAATCGAAAACTCTACCATTTCATGGTCGCTGTGCCCAAGACAGCCTCTGACCACCACATCACCCACGAGGCCTTCTCTGTTTGTGAACAGCAGGTCCAGCGGGGCACCTCCCCTGGTTGGCTCACTTACCAGCTGCATCAGGAAGTTATCCTCCATGCACTCCAGGAACCTCCTAGACTGCTTTCTCTCTGCTGTGTTGTATTTCCAGCAGATATCTGGTAAGTTGAAGTCTCCCACAAGAACAAGGGTTAGAGACTCTGAGACTTCAGCCAGCCGCTTGTAAAAAACTTCATCTGCTTCCTCATTCTGGTTGGGTGGTCTATAACAGACTCCCACCAGGATATCTCCCTTGTTGGCCTTCCCCCTGATCTTTACCCATAAGCACTCAACCTTGTCGTTACCTTTGTTGAGCTCAAGACAGTCAAAACACTCTCTGACGTACAAGGCTACCCCGCCACCTCGCCTTCCTTGCCTGTCCCATCTAAAGAGCTTGTAGCCATCCATTGCAGCACTCCAGTTCTGCGAGTCGTCCCACCATGTTTCCGTAATGGCAACCACGTCATAGTTTCCCTGCCGCGCAATGGCTTCCAGCTCCTCCTGCTTATTGGCCAAGCTGCGTGCATTGGTGTAAATGCACTTGAGTTGGGCTATCGATCTCTTCTCCAACACAGGCGTGCCACTCCTGGGCTTGTCCCTAGCAGGACTGGTTTTATCCCCTTCCCCCTTCGAGTCTAGTTTAAAGCTCACTCAATGAGGCCTGCTAACTCCTGAGCCATAATCCTTTTCCCCTTTGGCGACAGGTGAACCCCATCTGCCTCCAGCAGGCCTGGTGCCATGTAGACTTCCCCAGGGTTGAAAAACCCAAAGTTCCACCTCTGGCACCAGCCTCTGAGCCATGTGTTGATGAGGTGGGTCTTCCTGTTCCTTTCCATATGTCTCCCAGCTACTGACGGGATGGAGGAGAACACCACCTGTGCTCCTGATCCTTCAAGTAATGGCCCCAGTTCTCTAAAATCCTTTTTGATTGTCTTTACACCTCTATCAGCTACCTCGTCACTGCCAACCTGTATGGATAATAATGGATAATAATCAGATGATTTTACCAGCTTAGGGAGCTTCCTAGTAATGTTTCTTATCCTCGCCCCAGGGAGGCAGCAGACTTCCCTATGGGATGGGTCCGGTCAGCTTATTGGGCCCTCTGTTCCCCTCAGAAGGGAGTCTCCTATGACAATTACCCTTCTTTTTTTTTTACTAGTTGTTGTTGTGATGCGTGGGGCCGGCTGGTTCCCCCTAGTCAACTCCCTGGATGGTTTACTGTCAGCTTCTTCGTCCTCCCGGCCCTCAAGGTCCAGAGCCTCACACCTATTGTGTACGGGCACCCGGGGGGGTGAGGTAGGCTGGGAGAGGACTCGCCTGCTGTGCCGAGCAGGGATCTGTTTCCATCCCCCTCCGTCTCTTAGGTCCCCTCCTTCTGCCTGGTGGCAAGAGGGTAGGGGACCCTCTCCTTCTCTTGATGGTTCCATCTGGTGTGCTGGTCTCAGGGATGGTAGGGAGTGGCTCCACCAGTCTATCTCCCTCTCTCACTCCCTGATACTCCTCAGCCTTGCAACTTCCTCTTTCAGCTCAGCCACCATGCTGAGCAGATCCTCCACCTGCTCGCACCTCACGCAGGTGTTCTCTCGGCTACCCTCTGTTACCATAGCAAAACTCTGGCACTCCCTGCAGCCAGAGACCTGGGTGGCTGCATGTTTTAGTGGGAGCTCTGTGTCGCCACGTTCCTTCTGGCAATGGCTCTCGTCCGACTGGAAACCATGGCTTGAGTCTCTTCCGAGACGGCGTAGACCACAAGGAGAGCTCACCGGCTGCCTGCTCGCTCTGCCTGCTCGCTCTGCCTGCGCAAACTGCCGTGCCAACTGCCGCGCCAACTGCTGCGCCAACTGCCGCGCCACGCCCTTTCTGACGTGCCACGCCCTTTCTGACGCGCCACGCCCTGTTTGCCCGTCCTGTTCGTCGCGCTCCCTGGGAGCCCGTTTAAGTCTCCTGCTGTTGCCCCAGCAACGCCCAAGTCCCGCCTGCCTCGCTCGCGAGAGCGGCCGGCTTTCCCTCGGCGCAAGGGCCCCACCAGGATCTTTATCGGGTTTCCTGGCACAGGGAACCCTCTTTTCCACCCCAATCTAGTGCCTGGTCATAGGACTTACCGTTGCTGCCGCCGCGTGCCTCGCCGACTGAGGGACTCACTGGAAATGTGGCAAATCTAGTTTCAAATTCCAAGGAGCTTGTGTATCTCTTGCAAATACTCTAACTTGCTTGCTTGTTTCTCATGAAATCCTTGTAAAAGTCTTGGGTTTATTCTGATGTGTTGTAGGCCATACTGCTCTGATCACCCAGAGTTTCTTTGGTTAGGGTAACCATTTTCCACATAGAGCTAAGTATAAATACATTTCATAAATTGAGTTAAGCACTTACAAATTTCTTAAGAATATGAAGAGCTATGCTGGCATTTTGTTAGATATGGATTAAATGATGTTGAAAGCTGAGAAAAGAGTGAAATTTCATCAGGCCCTGGAGGTGGAATACAGGATGTGTTTCTCACTTGACTTTGGTCTCTGGTCTTGGTACTTGTGGATGAGTACGAATAAGAAAGGTAAAAGAAACTGAAAAGGGGAAGGTTCAGCAACAAAAAGCAAACTGAAAATACCATGACCATGTTGGACAGGAGCCACGTAGTGTCCACTGTGATAAGTCTGAGCAGTGAGGAGGAACCTTTCCCCTCCTCTATTTAGGTCTGTTCTTTCTAATGCTGCTGTGCCCAGCTGAAGTTGTTTCAGCGACTACCACTGCTTGACTAATTCATACTTTACCCCAAAATATCATCCACAGAAAACACTCTTCATGAAAAAGCTAGGAAAATTAGTAACAAATGTGACTGTCATTTTAACGGAGAGTTTTCCATGCTCTGTTTAAGGATTCAGTTCTAATCCAGGAGTTTTAGAAGGTGACATTTTAGGCAAATGTCACTCAGCAGTTCATATTTCATATTTCATGCAGTATTTAATATCTCTACTCAAAGGTTAAACCTACTGTTTAAAACAAACTATATTTCCCAATGTGTTGCAGTGCTGGGAATGGTGTGGAGTTGTACTGTTTCAGGGGTGGCAGTTGCCTCCAGGGAAGCTACTTTTCCTTTGAAGAAACTCTGTCTCCCAAACCTCCCTACTTTTTATATGAAGAGATTTCTTCCAAGAGGCCAGTGTACTCCTTTCATCATACTGCCAGACTATGGTTGATGGTTCAGAGGAAAAATAAGCATTTGCGTTCCCTCTATTGTCCAAATGAGGAATGCAAAACAGAACAGAAAGCAGCACATGACACACAGAATGGCAATGAGGCAGGCCAGCAATGTCCTTGATAAGAAACTTGCTAAAGGCAGAAAAAACTTTTAATAGGAATTTTTCAAAATGCATCGAAGCAGGGAGCCAACCAGAGAATTAATCAGTATACAAAAATATCCAGGTGTAAAAAAAAAAAAAAAAAAAGTGAAAAAATTAAATTTTGTTGTTATGTCCCAGTTTTCACTGTGGAGAGCTTTAAAAAAGAGTCCTGCATTCAGGTACAAGTCTGGGAACCTTTTACAAAATGAAAGATTAGCAGAAAAGATATTTAGAACAAACTTATACAATTAATAATAACTGCTAAAATTATCTCCTAAAGCATATATCTAACTTTTAAAGTAAGGCTTTGTATCAGAAGACAGAGAATGTTAAGCCAATTTTTAAGAGAGATTTCAGAAAAATACAGCTCAGTAAATCTGATTTCTGTAGTAGGAAAACTGGTAGACATTATAATAAAACAGGAATAGTTTCCTATGTATAAGTACAAAACATCAGGGAAAAACTGACATGTTTGTCATACATCACAGATCTGTTAGATCCTTTGGAGCAGTCAAAAAGCAAGGGACAAAAGGGCCCTGGTAAATACAGCATTATTGAATTTCAATTCAATTATTGAATTTCCAAAAAGTTACTGCAAAGGTAAATAAATGGTTTACCATTGATATTTTCACTCAAGAATCTTTTCTAGAGCTTGTGCTAATCCACATATTCATAAATGATCTGAAAGAAGAGGAAATTAGTGAGGTGATAAAATTTACTGCTGACACAAAATTAGTCATGACAGTAAAAATTAAATCTGCCTAAAGTTTTACTGGACCATCTATGACACTGAGTTACAGAGACATGAAATGAGAAATTAAATTCAGTGTTAACAAATGCAAGGTAATACACATGTACAGGGAAAAACAAATACATAAATACCTACGTAAGGATAAGTTTAGGGAAAAAAAAACCTGTGATCAAACAGAATGCTTGGAAAATAACATAGTGCCACAGTGTAAAATGTTAGCATTCCATATATTGAATACTTAGTATAGCTACTCAAGAAGGATATAGCAGGCATAAAAAAGGTGCAGAGAAGGACAACACATATGATGAGACATGAAGAGAGGCTAAATAGATTAGGACTTTTCAGCTTGGAAAGAAACAGCTGAAGGGAGATAAGACACTCAAAGCAGAAGAGCTAGGGGTGCTCTGATCTCTCTCCAAACTTAAACACAAGTAAGTTCTTTTTCAGATAGTGCATTGGCAATTTTGGAACTTATTTCTCTAGAATATCATGGGGGAAAAAAGGTATTAGCACATTCAAAATTTAGGCAAATTCATCTAAATCCTGTAACTACTCATTTCCCCAAACAAGAAAAATATACAGGAAGAACTACTCTCTCCTTGCTTTGATGCCATGGTCTTTCCTATGCATCTTCCAGCCACGGTCAAAGATGCAAAGCTGGGAGAGAAGAACTGGGTCTGGCTCTCATTTCTATCCCCACCCATCCCTGAATCCTTCTTGTGGGAACTGGTTTCTGAGGAGGCTATAGAAATTCTGCAGTGTTTCAGGTTAGGGACTGTAATTCAGGGCAGCCTCCCTGTGTCCCACGCGAGAAGTATAGGGTGAATCTCATTCCTGTCCTGTTGGTGCCTGACAGTGCAAAGGATGTCTTAATGGAAATCTGGTAAGATCTTGCTGGAAGTTGCAGACTTCTTGTTCACAACAGCAGGACACTGTAGAAAACGTACCCTGAAAAAAACACCCAAACCCAACCCTTACTAAAGTTCTTTCCCATATTATAACACAAAGAATAATTTTATTTTCAATGTTGCATTAGAGACACAGTGATACTTCGTACTCATGAGAAGTTTATCAATGCCAAGAACAGGGAATTGTGGGGGAATAAAACTTTATTTCTCAGTTAAACTACCCCTTATTATTTATGACAACTGTTCCCTGGTTAAGAAACCAGAACACCTCTTCCAAAAAATGTCTACCAAGAAAACCTTTGTTTCACAGCTTAACACCCTTGGAGGCTTACAAGGATACTGAAGGCCTCCAATAATCCACCCCAAATCTCATTTCTCTTTGTCACCTTTGTGCCCTTGATCCTATCATGCTCCAGCTACTCATAATTAAACCTGTCAGTCAGGTAAATATCCTGACATGTTCTGAGTGAGAGAAAAGGTAGCAGACATCGTGCTGAGGTGTTTGCTAATGTGGGTACCATGGACAACAAGTTCGAGCAGTGAATTTGTGAGGAAGAGGAAAAATAGATGCTGAAGTGTTAAGGCAACTGGCTAGAGCTACAAACTACCTTTTACATTATTAGTTTGAATTGGTGTCAATATAGAATTACCATTGTTGGTTCTAACTAAAATTGTTGCTAAGCATCTCAAGGACTGCATCAGGAATAAAATTAAGTTTAAACATATGGGGGTAGGGGTGATGAGAATGGGGCAGGCAGGAAAGGCTTAAAAAAGCTTGCATTGCTACTTCCCATGTCATTTTTTCTGCACTGCTCTGAAAGAGATGACAGCCTTCACTTGTTTCATTCTGGCATCTTTTCATTAGTGCTAAATTTGCTTTCAAAAATCAGGCAGTAGAACCAGGAATGTTGTCTTTGATTAGAGCAATTTTAAAGCTGAGCTCGTTCTTAAGTACCTTGCTGAATCAGTGCCCAAGTTTTCAGCACCTATCCTTGGCCTTCAAAAACATGTAGAATTGCACTGTTAATTTGATAAACCAAACAGATCTCTCAGGGAAGTGTGTATTTCCAGACTTGAGCTTTCTCTCTTTCCCTTTGAAAAAAACAAAACAAACAACTGCGTGTTACAAATCTATCTGGATTACTTTCTTTTTTCCTTCTAAACAGTTGAATAGATTTTAAGCCATAAGCATTATCGATTCTGACTTACCACTTCATCTGACTCACTGGATTTCATCCAGTCATTTCTGTTTTGAACCTAACAGCCTGTAAATGAACTAGAACTTTTCTCCTGGGTAGACATGCAATCAAGGAAAACATTGATTTTAAATTTAGTGTATTGTTTTCAAAAAATGTTTTCTCTGTATGTCTCTATTTAAAAATCTGACAACAGAGCAACCTTAAAAAAGTCTCAGGATATCACACTGTCTGGAGAAAGAAATTTCTACAAAATACTCATCTGACAATAAGGAGTGATGCAGAATATTATATTAGTGAAAAAACCCTCTAACTTGTATTTGGTTCTTGCTCCAAAATCCCTACAATCATTTCTAAGGGAAGCAAACATTATCTTATTCCAGATCTATTTACAAACTCAACATTCCATAATTGTGTTGATACCCTTAGCTTCATGAAACAAACAGTTTGAACTGTATTTCTTGACATGCAAGGGGCAGCTTTCTCGTATAATTCACTAGAGCTATTTTTGTGGAGGAATAGAAATATCCAAACCCAGGAACGGAACTAAAATGGAGTTCTCTGTTCATTTCTAAAAGGCTCCTGCTTCAGAAGTGTTTGTGTAAAAGTACATAAGACATACAGCGCTGGAGTCATGCAAAAAAGGGCAGTCTTCATAGGACCAAATTGGTTTTTGTTATTGAAAAGCACATTGCACCGATCAGGGGGAATTCACTAAGATCATGTAAAGCTCTTCTGTTACTGGGATGCTGTCTGTGAGGTTAGGTTACCCTAACTACTAACAGACCTAATGTACTGAAATTACTTCTGGGCATCAGCCAAATATAAAGAGACTCCTTTAAATCTTGTCACGCCCTACACACAGACAGGTGAGAGAGTGAAAAACAGGGGCTGCTATGCTCTCTCCATACTGCTGTGCGCTGCTTCTGAGTGCGGTGATTCTCCTGTGCAGTTTCTGACTGTTTCTGGATCTATATCTTATCCATTGCATGTTCAAAGTTATTGTATCAGAACCCAGCATCCACCCTATAGCATGCCTTTTGCTGTGAGTTGAATGAAATCACAGTAGAGTTAAAGCGTTAGGTATCTTTTTGTCACAGAGCTCACAAAGATATATTTGCTGTTCTGGCCAGCTCTAACACATGCAGAGGTTTCATGATAGTTTGAAGGAAGAATTTGAAAGGCTCCTGGGCATGGAGGGGACATGAAAGAGGAAACAAGAGGTGCGGAGGTGAGGTGTGAAACCTGTTATCAGGGGTGGGGATGTTTCAACAATGCCTAGAGTATCAGAGGTGTTAAAATCAAAGATGTAAGTGTATTGTTTACAGTGTGAAAGCCCAAACATAGGAGAGCACAGTGTATTTCAAAACTGTTTAAAGGAAGCCTGCACGGTGTCAGCCGCTTCTCTGTCTAGGCTCTAGAGGAATCTTAGCAAAGGTCTCCGTTTCATGCCAGAAATGTTAAGAAGCTTGTCCTGATGGCTCAGCTCTACAGGAGAGCAATCTTTGTTAGTATCGCTCCCGGTGTTGTGCAGCTGCTTCCTGCTAGTCTGGCTAGAAATGTCAGACCACATAAAGATCTGAGAACAAAATAGCAACAGAGAGGTTTTCGCTCATCTGACTTTTCAATAGAGGCATTATTACATTTTAATATTTCCATTCGTATTGCCTGCACTCAAAGCAGATAGTATACAATTTTATCCCAAAGCACATCCTCTTGGTAGTATTTTCTACTTCAGCAACTGAAGGACACACAATATGCTTTACATTTTATAACTGAAGTAGCATTTTCTCAGCCTAGGAACTTTCAGTGGTTCATCCAAACAAGATGACTCTTTTTTTGTCCCCCACCTCTTTCTCCCTCTGACATCTTCCTCCTTTCTGAGCAAAAATATAAATAAACCAAATGCTTTTATAATGAAAAGAGTCTGAATGTTAAGTAAGTTCCTCAGAGTTTAGCTGCCATCTTTCTGAAGGGCTTCTGATGGTTAAATAAAATTTGGCTTTATTGCTCTCATGATTCCTTTAAGTACATAAAGATAGAAATTATGCTGAAAATAAATTTATTTTCTTTTAAACTTCATGGGCTTTTCAAAGATAACCAGCATGACTGATTAAATCACATATTTTTCCCCACTGACTGGAAGAACACCTTTGTAGGTATCATTTCATTTATATTTCCCCTATTTCTCCACAAAGTATGCGCTTCCATGTTAGAATTGTTGTTCCTATCTGTGAACTCTGTATCAAGTTTAAGAGTTTTAGACCCAGATAAGGACAATGAAGAATATGTCAGAAATATAGAAGGTTGCAAATATGGTGGAAGAAGAGTTGCCAAATTTATTTTTTTGTCGTACTGTAGGAAATAATACAAAATAAAAGACTATCATGAAGTCTTTTAGTTGACAGGTTTTTTTTTTTTTCTCTTTTGGTTTCTATTCCCATCTAACCAGTCAGAGGTTAGTATAGAAAACAGAAGCTGATAGTGATTTTCCAAATTGTGGTTACATGAATGGCTAAGCCCACTCCCTTGAAATGGAGAAAAACCCATGCAAATTACAAAGTTCTTTTCAATATCGTTGTTTTATTTTACTCTCCTTGGATCATTTTGTTCAGGCAGCTTTAACCATGTCCTCAAGTGCTTCATACATAGCTTGAAAGACCAAAGAAGCAATTTATTAGATAATACACACAACAAACAACTACACTTACCAAGCTATTAGTCTAAGAGTTCATATGCTCACAACCCCTAATAAGAAGCCTATGAGTGTTTGCAGGGCAGGCAGTGGTCAAGGAGCGGGCCAAGGGTCATCCTCCACTGCTCTGTGGAAGAGGCCGATCCTCGATATTGCTATTTTGCTGTCTTATGACTCCCTATTTTTTCTTTTAGGGTTTTATGCACCAAGTCTCCATGTTGGTGTTTTTCCTCTTAGATTCTCAAGCTGCCATGAGTTTGCAGTTTTAGCTTCTTTATCTTGCATGACTCTATGCACTTCCTCACATCTCTTTCTCACAATAAACCAATTTGCTCTGACATTTATTGCCAGGTTTTGTAGCTGGGCTGCATTGGAGCTAAGCCTTGGGCCACAGAGAGCTGCATCCCTTGGCAGAGGAATACAGAAAGAGGGTTACAGTTAACAATGTCTTTGTATTGTCTGTGCTTATGTACATTTAAACAGAGATGAGCACAGTGGTTGATCCAACTCTGAGCTACTGTTTCAAGGCACCTGTATACGCAAGAAGATATTACATTGGTTTATACGTGGTTCAAATTACCAACTAGCTTGAGTCCTGCTTCCTCATCTGATTCAATTTTGTCTCTACCTTTGGAACATGAGTTTTCCATTGAAACAGTGGGAGTACAAGTGATAACTGTATGCACATCCTCATTTTCCTTTTGTTGGCTCAGGGGTTTAGCTTCCTGCCCTGCAGGGAATTTTGGATAACTCATTGTCAAGACAACTCTCAGGAGGATCGAGGCCTTGCATGAAAAACTATGTTTGCCACAATGAATGCTTTAAAACAAAGCACAAACCCACCAGACAGTGGGTGGTAGTTCAGGATGGTATCTGATGCCAGAACATTTCCACGGAAAAAGAAGCTTAACCACAATTACTCTGTTCTGTGGAAATAATTAGATTTTTTTGCTTCACACCGGTTGGTTTTCTTCCTCTCTTTTTAATTATATTGAAATTATTGATGTGAATTAAAAGACAAACAAAATTAGAAAAACTAGGAGGGAAGAACACTATACAGAAGAAAACATGCCAGTGTCTTCTAAACAGATAAAGGGGTTTCAAGATGCTGAATAGAGCAAAAAGGAGCCCCATTACATAAATTATGTTGGTCAGTGATTTGGAACAGAGAGCATGCTTAATCCTGTGAGAGTGCAATACCTTGCATGATGTACAAGTGCCTCACAGACAGAAGTAATATTATCACCATTTATAATATAAATGACCATATCTGTGTAACAGGGTTCATTACTAGATAATACCCTATCTGGACTGAAAAATTAAATTGTACAACAATAGCAGCACAATAGTTCCCTTGACAATATTGCTACACAGCTGTTAAACTGAAATAAGTCTCTGCAAGGACATTCAGAGTCCTCCAAAATGCAACATATCCTGTGCTCACAAACCCACTGGTCTGTAGAATTCACTGTTTATTATTTGTGTATGTGAGAAATTAATTTTTCTCATTCAAATTGTTGCAGCTTTTCTTCTATGTGGTTCCACTAGAAATCCACTTTGCTTCAAAAATCCTGAGCTTTTTGAGCAATACAGCTGCCAGAGGATTCACAAACACTCTTAGAGGGATGATGAACTAATATTGGATTTACCTATTAAAGACAAGAGCGTCTGAGAAGCCACTGTCTTTGGTCACTTCAGACTCTCCTGAGAGGGCCTTGAGGGAGCTTTGTGAAGCTGTGCTGACTCTCTCATGCTAAGCCCATAAGCCATATTCTATTGGCTGAAGCTTTTCCAATTTGTGAATGTCTTTGGCCATATTAAGAGGAATTTGAGAAGAGCTTATGGAGAATTAGAAATCCTTATTCAGAACCCAGTAGCTTAGCTGCTGGTTATTATTCTGTGCTGCTGGTTTTTCTAATGTCAATTTCAATCATTTTCATTTCAGAAGAATCATCTCAATAACACACTGGGAGCAGGAATAATACATGGAACTGTTTGGAGGCTACTGGCTCAATAAATAGAATTTCTGTCCCACCCATCTATTCTGCAGAATTTTTTTACAACTATTAATCTTTTTTTTTTCTTTCTTTTTTTTTTTTTTAAGAAAAAGAAAAATAGGTAAAGGTTAATATTATTTTGTGCTGAGGAGAAGCCTTATCTTCCTCTATGGGATTTAAGAATTCTTGCTACTTAGTATTTCCTGAGGTTGGAAATCTACCATGACACCACTATTGGTATTCTAAGTATGGCTCAATTTCATTTGGGTTATACCATTTAGGAGCTGGAGGATGACAACAGTCGAGCCTTTAAAACACCAGTAAGTTCAACTGAGATCACTCTTTAGTCCATAACCCTCTTCTTTTCATCATGCTAAGTGAGTGCCAGTATTTGCACCTCTCCAAAGACAGATTTATTTGGGGTATTTGTTCAGTGAGCTATTTTAAAATAAATGTTATGCAAAAAAAGTTATTAAAATAAAATGCTATACCAAGGGCATATATTTAAAATAACCTAATTTTCAGACACTATACTTTATCCCAGATTCCTTCTGGGTAAATTTATGCATGGAATTCATCAGCCTAAATGTCTAAAATTACATGAGGCTAAACCAAGCCTTTGTTGGTCATATAGACTGTCCTGTCTAATACCATGCAAACAGATTTTCTGCTTTCAAGATCACTTAAAGCTGGGTAAGGAGAGGTGAGCTTAGCTTCACCAAAACTTCACAGGAGCACACTGGTGATTACTGTTCAGCTTGTTGTCCACCAGGACTTTCAAACCCTTTTCTCCATAGCTTCTATTTAGCTAGCCAGTCCCCAGTTTATTGTGTTGTATGGGGTTATTACAGGCCTGGTGCAAGACTTTGATTTGTCCTTGCTGAAATTCATTAGGTTCCTGTTGACCCATGTCTCCAGCCTGTGAAGGCCCCTCAGAATGGCAGCCCTACTCTCCAGCACATCAACCACTCCCCCAATTTGCTCTTGTTTGCCAGCCCATTGGGTGTGTATTCGATGCTGCCAGTAATTAGTGAAGAATTTAAACAGTATCAGTGCCAGTATCAACCACCAAGTAGTGCTACTGGTACCCAGCTGCCAGTTGGACTTTGAACCTCTGACCATTAGCCCTTCAGGCCAACAATCCAGGAATTTTCCATTCACCTTATACTCCATCTATCCAAAACATATCTCTTCAACTTAGCAACATGGAACACCATGCTGAGAATCTTGCTGGAGTCAAGGCAAACAACATCTGCTGCTCTGTCTCCTTGTCCATAAATCAAGTCATCTCATGGAAAACAAATCAAGTTGATCAGTTGTGCTTTCTATTGCTAAATCCATCCTGGATGTTCCCAGTCACCTTCTTGTCCTTCATGTGCCTGCAAATGGTTTCCACAACATTTACTCCAATGTCTTCCCCAAAACTGAGGTTAGATTCACCAGCCTGTGGTTCCCCAGATCTTGCTTTTCCTCTTGCATGTTTTCCTCCCTCAGAGTGAGGATAGATGCCTCAGACTCAATGACACACCTTCCCTTTTCCTTTCCACCCCCTTAGAGTTGAATCAGACTCACTCTTCATTTAACAGACCTGTAACTTATGGTGAGAAAAATGTTCATTCATGAGGACCTGTGTTCATAACAGTGGATCTGTGACATCCTGATGACAGAGAAGGCTGAAGTGATAACTAGCAGAGGTCTAGTTTGGGATTTGGCCTCCGTTTGTGTGTAATAATTCTAGTGAACCGTATTGCAGGTACTATTTTAAAGTCTCAGCTGGCTTCCCTAGCTGTGGATTTTTTTTCTATTATCACATACATTATTTTGCTGGATATGGGAAATCTTTGGTTCAGATACAGTACAATCCACCCTTTTTCACATGCTTACTGCCTTAAATTTCCATAGGTGTCTATATACAAAATTAATTCCATGGTACCATCTGAGTTTCAAAGCAGGCATTTCAGTGAGCACAGTTGGTCCTATTAAACATGTTTGCACACACAGGTGATAATTTCATTCTGTGAAATATCTTGTTACACAAGAGATCAATTAAGGCGACTGTGTCTGCTGGAAACTCAATTAGAACTAATCAGTTTTATCCTACTAGTCTCAGAAAGGAGTTTACTTATACTGTCAATGGAAGGACCTGGACATACCATTTAAGTCTCATACCTTATTTAGAAGAGGTTTAATCTTCCTGTTTCCTTAGATGTACCTTAAATATTTTGTTTTGTCACATCCCATCTGGCAGTTCACAGGATAAACAGTCATTCAGTTAGGGATTATAAGATTATTTCCACTTCATGTAAACCCTCCTACTTTTAGCAACTTGCTCTGCAGCAAAGGAAACAGCAACAATGCAAGGTATCTTCAATGTGTCTAAAAGTGATACTTCAGATCATCTTTCAGAACTTCCAAAACCAGGCTTTTGTTAGCTGCCCTTCCATGTCATATCTGACAGTCTTCACCCAATTAGTTCAGACTGCTCTTTGAGAAGCAGAATCTCTCTTGTAATTAGTCTGAAGAATATTTGATGCTCAAAGAGGAGCTTTAGCAGGTTTTGGTTCTCAGGCTGTTTCTGTAGAAATTGCTGCTGATCTAGCCACAGCTGGTCGTGCTGCCCCAATACTTGCTGAACCTGCCAGAGTAGCAACTACTGCTACTTTTCCATCCATATGTAGAGGATGTTCTATCAAGTAGTGGCCACTATGTCTTCCCTTTCTGCTGTGGGCACACTGGTCTCCCAGTGTGGCATCATTAGCTGGTCTGAGTCCTCCCAAAACCTCCATTGGGCAGAACTTCTCCTTGTCCCCAGTATTTAGTGAGTGAACAAATTCCTTTCATCTCTATGGGCAAGGGGTAAACTGGCACAGAAAGTACTGAGCTTTATCAAGAAGGTATCCCAATGCAATGTCCCCTTTCTTTCTTTTTATAAAGGATCTCATCCTCTGTAGGTCACTGCGGTGTGATGGGGAAGGTCTCCTGTGTTTGTCTTCCAGCCCACCTGTGCAGATGGGCTCCTGAAAACAGTCTCTCAGATGCCATAAAAATGGAATATGGCATTCATTGCAGTCTATGTTTATATAGCTTCCAGCTGATTAGGGGGATTCTTTAAAATGTAACAAATGAAATGGGAACGCAGAAGCAAAGGTGAAGCCAAAAGAAAACAAACAAAAGAAAACACCTTTAAAAGTTGTAGAAATGGCAGCACAATTTGTAATAATCACTTTCTAAGAGAGGTGGCAAAGCACATGAAAAAGCCCTACACTGTTACTATAATGAAATTCAATCTTTCTCTGTGAAGGAAATTACAGGTGTTTTCTATCTATCTAATGTCAGTGCAGGTTACTGAAAATACATTGATGCTTCATTTACATTTTGAGACCATGAAGTGTCAGGATGGTCTTTGTCTATTTGATTCACCTTTGCAAAGAAGGGAAAGAAGAGAGAAGTGTTACATGTCTGGCATTTTTAAAGCTCAAATTATACTTTTCTGCAGTGAAAAATCCAAACTACAAATTATATTTGACCAATTTGATTCCTGTGAATTAGTGAGGCCAGGCAGCAAAAAGGAGGACCTCTCACAAACCAGGTCTGCATGTAAAAAGTCCTAGTCAAAATAACAGTCTGTCATTCCTCTTGCAAAAGGCACTCGTGCAAAAAATTAGACACGATTATGTGTCCTCATGATGAGAAATAAATCATGTCTCCACCTACCTACTCCTCCTGAATTACAAAGTGGATCCTGTAATGACAGTGTACAATCAGACAAATGAAGTGAAAGAAAATTGACCCTTGTAATGTAATGTGTGATGATATGAGGAGACTGAAGAACCCATTCCTAAGTGCTCCTCCTGAAAAAGCTGCTGCATCATCAACTGAGACAGGAAGTTTTTTAGGAACACCATAGCAGCATATTCATGAATACTCTCAGCAGCCAGAAATACTGCCTCTGTGTTTTAATAATATGAACTTTGCTTGTTTTGTATGTGTGTGTGTGTTTATTTTTTCAGCTGTTACAACTTGCCCATAAAGATTTGCTTTGTTTACAAACAAAGGTGAAAAAGTCTGTTTGGCATCCCAGGTGTCCTGAATCTTAAAATCAAATTTAACTTAAGTTATATTACAACTATTTTTAAGTTATATATTGTAAACCATAGAGTTCATGGTGGCAAGACAATTTTCTTCCACTAAGGAAGACCTTCAAAGAAACAAAGATGGCAATGGAGAACATCTTTAACAAAAGTTCAGGAATTTAAGGCTGGATTCACCCCATTTAAGGCACTTAATTAAAGTGTGTAAATTTAGAGCTTAAGTTCTCTGTGTTCCCTGTAAAATCAGTGGAAAGATAGAGACATTTCCAGAGTGCATCAGGTCTGGACTGGTATTTAAAGCTGGCTTTATTACTGTTGAGACAACCTCACATTATTAAGTTCCCAATATAAGTTTCTCAGGTAAATGCAATTGAGGCAGAGGAATTTGGCCTAATTATAATTATACTTACAAGAGTAAAACTGTAAGGAATTCATAGACTTTGCCTCTCACTAAAAGGAGTTCATATAATGGAAGGAATCTATGGGATTCTGTATACAACGTAATACATTTGTCACCTCTGGAATACAATATGGTGTGCTGTGTATCAGCAGCTGGGAAGGCAAACTAATGTACAGCTTTGTGTAAGTCCCCAATCTGGAAAGGACTGCAAACTATTTGAGGTACTGACACACAAATAGTAGGGAGAATTTTAGTATTAAGTATCCAGGGAAAAGAGCCATTCACAATTGAAATGAATGGAGAACAATTTCTTGAGAGGATGAAAACATGATTTGTCTTGTCAAGGCCCTTCTATCCTATAGATCAACTGTTTTAAATATAAAGAATACATATGCAAATCACTAGTTCTCCAGACATGATCCATACAATACCTATGTAGTCTTGTCTTCTCCTTTGCAACCGCTAAACTGCTTTGAAAGAAAAAAAAACAATTTGCTTACCTAATAACAATTTCCCACAGATGATACAGCCATAGTCATATTAAATGATTCTGAATGAAAACGCAATCCTTGCTATTAGAAGTATAAAAGAGATGAAAAAGAAGCAGTCTATGGTATAGTACAGGGCTTATTGTGGGAAAGTATGACAAATTCCATGTCTGCAGTGTCACTGTTAGTATCACTCACATATGTAAATATGATATATTTGGCCTGAATTTCTTTTGAATTACAAAGTGAAAAAATGTTAATAGTAGCTGATTTGCAGAAGCCTGGCTGTCTTGTATTTCGAGCTCAGAGCAGCTGAAAAATGCACTGAAATGCCATTGATGCAATTCTAATGGAGTTATTTCTGGAGCTGCTTCTAATTAGACTGATATTCTTATTTGCTGTCTCTTCCCATTCTAGAAAACATGAAAACTAGTCCAAAACTATTGTGTCCGATGCAAACTTGTATGTCTTATTGAGTCATGGTTTAACTAAAGAGTTCTGTGTGTGGTTCTAATTGTAACAGACCCCAAAAGAATCAGGGTTCACACAAATGTTTGGATTCAAAGAGTAGCCTAAATAAATATCCTGGAGGTTACATCAGCCCTGAAACAGCTTACATTGTATAGAAAGCAAATTATACCTTCAGCTGAAAATATGAATGTATTATAACATTGCCCAAATTTGAAACAGGTCCATTTACAGATTGCTGTGAGTAAGAGCAGAGTTTAGCCCTTCATTCATGTATTCAGCTGCACAGTAGTAGCACCCAGTCATATCAGTGAAGGGTCAGTGCTCTGTTCTACAAACACAAGGGAAAGGAAGGCCTTTGCTACGAAGAACTTACAATGTATTTGTGTGATGTAATATGTGGATGCCATAGCAGCTAGGAAGAGAGAAAAGTGATAATAATGGTTTTTTTATGCAGTTTACATATTATCTTTATATGATACACTGGCTGTCTCTGTTGGCCAGCTATGACACAGCTGTAAGCTTTCCGGTAGAAGGAGATCTGGATTTAAACATAGAAATTACATTAAACTTCTCATTCCTAAATATGAGGTAAGAGGGGAAGTAGCCTGTGTTTCCACATCAGCCTGTCAGACTTGCTGAGGCTGCTATGGGGGCATTAGAGCAGAACGTAGTTACTGGGATAGTGATGAGGCTCTTCACTTTGATTGTTAGACAGCCAGGACTTCATTACTGATTGTAGTCCTTCACTTAGGGACAGACCCATGCAAAGGACATGAGATAGATAGAAAACCAGCAGAAAACTCTGCAGGGAGAAGTATATCCCTAAAACTGAGGTTTTATGCCCAGATAACAACAGAAATAATTCCACATAAACAATTTTATTAGCACATATCTTCAGCCAGTTCCTCACATAGCGTCTGCCCACCCTTGGACTGTTTCACAAGGGAAAAAGTGAGCATGCATGACTAGCAAACAGATGAGAGATCTGGATGAAGAATAGAGCCAGGAACCTCTCCCAGTGTACTTCCTGCAACCAACTATCTCCCATTTTAATTAATTGAACACAACTGTGTTTTCTAATGTTCATGAAAAGAATAAAATCCCTTAGTTTCAGCTGCTGCTTTTATAGCACCACAGGATCACTGCCTTGGAAACTGTAGGGCATTACCATAAGTAGAGTCAATGACAAAAGCAGCTTTAGGCTCAATCATCAGCACTCAAAAGTAGGATTCAGGTCAAAGTCAGATCCCAGTGTAGCTTAGGAAAGAAGAATGTCCCCAGTGGAGCAACAATTTTTTTGAAACCAGGCGAAGGAGCCCCCAAAGCACAGTGCAAGTTTCTGAGCTATGCAGTTATGGAGAGCAGTCACAGAGAAAGTGTTGCATCCTTCATTTTTCTCCTGTGTCCGTCCGTTCTGCTGGCCTTTAAGATCAGGGCTACACGTTTTTGCTGTGCTTTGGGATTCATCACCATCCACTATTTGGATTTAACATCTTCTTTACTTTAATCCAGTTGGTATCAGTAGTACCAGAGAAAGGATTATGGGCACTACATTTTATATGATTTATAAAAAATATTTCTCTTGTGCAATTATTATTTATTCTTTGAAATGTTAGCATTCACTTTTACCATTAGAGGGCTGTATTGTTACTTTTTCATCTGTTGCGTATTGTATACTTGTTTGTATCTGTCAAAAGCTACCTGTAGTAACATAACCATGACACATCCAAGTGTCCTGCCTTTCACCCAATAGGTGGTATGTATCTTGTTTGCTATCAGTATCAAGACTACAATAGAAAGAGGTAAAGCAGTAAGTGTTCCATAAAATTCCTTGGTTAACCTTATAGGTTATTTCTGCTACTGCTGACTCAAGAGATGATTGGCCTACTTTCTCAAGGGGAAACAGATAGAGCAGACTTTTACAGTGAAACCTGAGAGGGAGGTCTCAGAGAGAAAATCTGTCCTCACTGAAGTCAGGGAGGAAATATGCCACTGAATTGGGTTCAGGATTTGTCTTGCTTCTATCCTAATGCATTGAAAGTCAACAAGGAAAACTCTTACCACTAACTGAGGAGGTTAAGATGAAACTTTACACATAACTACATCTATATCTTCATATATATATATACAAATTAAGGTGAAGCAGATAACACTTTCCAAAGTTACCTGAGTAATGCAGTACCAAATCCAACTCTGTACAACACCTGGTTATATCAAAAGGCAAAATTATTTGATATTTGCCATTATAGTGAGCTCACTGGGCTTTGTTAACTGGCTTATCTCATGCATCCAGATTAGAAAATGTCAAACCATTGACTGACTGTTCTTCTGAGCAGTCAGTATCAAAACAATACTCTACTGTATTCCTGGGCTTCAGGGGACATTTTCAAAGACACAAGTGACACGCAGACACTGACTTTCATTATGTGAACTAGAAATTGTTTCAGAGGTTAGGGACATTAGGGGCTCTGACGCTATATATCAGGAGAAAATTCTATCAAAATACATTGTTAACCAGGGCACACACATGAAAGATTATCATAACTCTTCATGAATAAAGCTACGTTCTCAATTCAGCAAATCTTTTAAAGACATGATTATGTCCCTTGATGTTCAGTAAGGCATTTTAGGAGAACACAGTAGCCATCTAGAGAGGCGCAAATGTTGGAAAAACTAGAAATTCAAACCTTAATATTCCACATCAAATAATTAAAATAAAATAGAATAAAATAAAATAAAATAGAATAGAATAAAATAAAATAAAATAAAATAAAATAAAATAAAATAAAATAAAATAAAATAAAATAAAACAAAATAAAATAAAATAATTTTTAAAACCCAGTTGGTTAAAACACCAATATGTTTTGTATAGCCAGTAGGAAAGTTTGGTCCTTAAAAGAGTTGCTCTGCTGGTTTTACATTCTAGTCAGGGTCCCTAATATCTCTGCCCCTGACATTTGGACAGGGAAAGTAACTGTGTGTAGAAATGGCATAGCAGTCATATGGATCTCCACTGAAGGCTTTGAGAAAATGGCAGAAGAAAGGACACCAAGCTCTTGTCCTCTCTGCTTCCTAATTTTAGACTATGCAATAAGAAAAACAACTTTCAGAAAAAGAGACACAAATTGAAATTACTTTCCTAACATGTAGACCACAACATGTCTACCATGAGCCGTGGTATTTCTATTTATGCACACTAGCTGCACACTAGCCACACAAAGTCATGGGGGAGGACAACAGTCAAACAAACAAGCAAAAAAAAAAAAAAATCAAGGAATGTCCCTTTTATAGTTTGCCTAAAGACAAATTTTTTTAGCTTGCTTTTGACTGACAGCATATCAACATATGGATTAACTCCCTCTTGTCATTATTGGCAAGAATACTAGTGTGTCCTTTTAACACTTGTTGTGTCACCACATTACAGACTGTTTTAGAGAAAATGTTCATGAACAGTTGATGGAAAAATTCTGCCAGAATTCACGCACACATATTAATGTTGATTAGTTTGTTGTGACAAAAAACCCCAACACTAACATTTCTAAACTACTAGGAAAAAGACAAGAAGAATTTTTTTAAAACATCATGAATACTGTCACCATCAGGAAAACAAACAAACAAAAAAACCCAACACCTCAGTAAAATTTTGGTAAAATTCTTCTAATAATTACATCTACTTTTCTTTTATTTGTTTGCATTATCCTATGGCCTTCATCTTTGAATTTTAGCCACAGTTCAGGATCCCAGTGTGTCAAATGCTGTAGGGAGTGGTGCTGTGGACACATAAACCCATTTTCTGCTCGGAGAGTCTAGAATTAAAGTATATGACAAAACAGATGGACAGAGACAGATGGGAGGAGTAAAGGAAAACAATGAGGCAAGATTTGTGGGTGTGCTTGGCTTCTGATCTCAGTACACCAAAAGCCCAGCAATCCCCAATTTTGTGAGCACGACATCAAAGAATGGTGGTTTAAGCAATAGTTTGAAAGGGAATAACGCTGAGTTCTATGGAAGATTGTAGGAAAAAAAAGATAGGTGGAGGTGTCACTTGATACCCGAATGTACGCAGTTCAGTATTTAACATGGGTGTGATGAAAGTTAGCCTCAAAGACCACCTGGAGGAGGGAAATGACAACTTGATACTGCAATAAGACCTGAAAAGCTTGGAAAGTTAAAAAAGTACTTTGTCTGATGCAACACAGAAGGGGAGAGCAATTGCAGAGTGTGAAAGTCAAAGTGATGGACTAGGAAAATGACCTTAGCAGCAGCCTTCTACAGACACACTGGCAGAGCAAAACTACCTTTGACAGGAACAGACAACATGATGCCACAGCAACTGAATTGTAAGATGGCAAAGCTTTAAGAATTTAAATGGACAATAAAACAGTATCTTTGCAGTGCTCTGCAAGCTCCCACCACCTCTGAAAAAGAATCTGCCACATTTAAAAATACGTTTTACATGTCAATGTTAAAAAGCACTCTAAATTAAAGATTAAACCTAGATTACAAACCTAAACGATAGATCACTTGCATCTGCAATGATGCAGAAAAGGGATGTCTCAGAGGTAAAAGACAAAGATGCATTTGTGAGGAAAAACATGCCAGGAAGCACTTCTCTGTAGTGAAAGCAGTAAAAAGGAAAGATAAAAAGAGCATGAGGAAGACAGGCTACATGGTGAGGTCATCAGAACCGGTAAAGGAGTTAGGGAAAAGGCAGTCAAGAAACATCTGGTTTTAATACGTAAATTTAATAGTTTAAGAAGAGGAAGAAAAAAACAATGCAAAGGCACTCTGGTCAGGAGGCTGAGAGAACCTTTTGTGGAACAAGTAAAATGCTGGGTGCAGTGGAGGGAGTCTTGCAGACAGTGACAAAGTGATTGATGGTCAGGGTGAGAAAATCCACTAAAAGGGAGAAGAGTTGTTAACTAGGAGAAAAGATTGAAGTATGACAGAAAGCAAAATCCTGACAACTGTATTAACAGAGGAAGGAGAATAGAAGGAAAATCAGGAAGAAAAGTGAACTTATACAAGGCTAAACTGTAAAGAGTGGGAGGAAAGATGGATGATGGCAGGAGACCAGTAGGTACCTACATGACCTTAGGTGAGCTACTTGCTGAAGAAGATTTTTAGTAAAAAGTACCAAAAAAAGAAATATACCTAGTGATTGCTAGTAACAAATGTCAAGGGGTCACTGAACAGAAGACAGACACCTTCAAAACTAGAGTCCTTATGAACAAGACTCTTTCTGACAGGACAGTAGGTGAATATTACATAGTACATTTTTGCCTACAGGACAAAAGAGGGACTCAGTATGGTATGAAAGCCATGAGCAGAACTGCTGCAAAGGTCAAAAGTTAAGTTTAGAAAAACAATGAAAAATTCATCAAGAGGCCAGTATTAAGAGAAACATGCACTGGGGAATGGAATAAAAGATACTTTAGAAAAATGTAATTCTGTTTTGTTCTATTGCAGTCCACATATAACACACAGGAAAGGATATTTTAAGATTAAAAATCCAAGACTAATCTAGGCTGCACTAGCAAGTATTTGTCATCTTAGTATTTCTGGATCTCACATTCATTGCTCAAGAGTTTATATTTGGAGTGGAATGTGACTCAGAATGAATTAATGGCATCTGAGATAGGTATAAAAGTGACTCAAAAGGAAAAAGAAGGGAAGGAAAACAGTGGTGCTCAAATTCCTTGGGGTGAGAATGTGTGTCCCCGTGTGTAATGACAGACTCTCACCTGTTGTATGTGGGATGACGTGGCAATCAATATTTTCAGAAGTGAACTCTACATCTTCTCAAACCCCCCAGATCTGGCCACTATCCTTCACTGCCTGGACGTTTTCAGAACCAAGAGATGTTCATGGTTATTTCAAATTCTTCTAATATGTTTTCCATTGGTACTTGCCTGCATTCAAAGTCACCTGCCATTATTGTCCCCTATCACTTCCTCTTTTCTAGTCCTGCATAAAATATTTCACATAATTTTCTTGAAGCATCATATGGAATTTGTGCAGAGCTTACACATACTGGAAGTGAGAGGAAAACAAATGTGGAAGTAGGGTTAAAAGATCTCAGTCTGACTGAAAATACTTCACAAACAGACATTTTCTTACAAGATTCTTTAGACAGCAGTCATAATGCCTAAATCACTAATTTCTGGGCATTTCCAAAGACAATGAGCAGGAGAGGCTGATGCTTATTTCTGAAATAATTTCTTCAGTCGTTTGGTTAATATTTCAGTGGCATCTGTTCCTCTGAACTAGTATTACAGAACTTGAAAAATCTCATTCTCAATACCAATAACAATTCTGCAGCCACACTTCACAGCCTGTCACCTAGGAAGGATCTGTCTTCCCTGATTTTAGCTATGCACAGTTAAATGTTTAATCACTGGTTTTCTAGAGTCCTTCTATAATTTCTGGAAATAGAAAGATACCTCCCACCCTCTGCTCTGACACAGAAATTGTACCTGGGGACTTCCAGAATATTAAGCTATTCTTGCATGTTTAGCTTGATAAAAGAATACCAGAAGTTTTGCTCTAGGACTTCTGTAATCTGTAGACAATGTAAGAGCAGTACAATGAGAGTGATATACCACAATGAGAGCAGAGATAGGTATTATTATTATTATTATTTTTTTTTTTTTTCATTGTAATAGTTGGAAGCATTTTATGAAAGCATGCAATTACTATTAACTACATTTTAGAGGTATCCTGATTAAACAAATAATAATTTTAAAAACCCCAAAAATGAATTCTAGTGTTGCGGTCTTCTTAAAATTTAAAAAAAAGAAAATTACAGAGATTGATCTGAAAGTCACTGTATAAACACTTACAAAAGTTCTCACAAAAGAACTTTGGTTTGGTCTTTCTGTCAGTTCTGTAGGAAGTAATTTGGTCTCTCATTTCTTGTCACAAAAATACATGGAATAATAGTTCTCAGCCCTCAGAGTTACTGTAGAATGAAATTAATGAGTATTTGAGAGTCACTTGTATCCTAAAATCATAAGGACTACACAAAAGTGAACACATTTTCTTGTAGGTAATGAAATATTTTCAGTGCAACCGGTTGTGCAAAAACTGGGAAAACTGGACAAAAGGGAAATTTGGATTTCTTTCAATTCAAAGTTCCAAGCCCCAGAAAATAAAAGGTAATATTAATTATATAAACAATTAATTTATAATAAAACCTAGTTTATAGTAAAAGATGTGTTCCCCCAGGCTTGTGAACTTTAGCTGAAGTTTTGCTTTACTTACAAATAGCATGAACCCCCCCTCAATTTACTCTCTAGTAGTGACTGATAACAAGTGAATCAAGGTTCAGATTTGTGTCTGAAGGGACCTTTAAAGCAGCATTAGAAGCATTATACGACCATTCAGTACTGCTTTCTTCAGTAACTTTTCCCCTTTTAATCAAACAAACAAGAAGCACTACAATCAATGGAAAGAGAAAGAAATACCAGTGTGTACTGCTCTAGCAATTGCAAGACCGAAAGCGTAGAATAGGAACAGCAATGAGGATCCTAAGTCACCTGGCATTCTGCAAGTTTTACCTGCAGGCACGTAAGTAACCATAGGTCAAGGAGAAAGAGTGTAAGGTCTCTGTCAAGTGTCAGAGGGAATTTATTGACTGAAGGAAACATTGATGAAATATTAAATGTCTAGACTTGCATTTCCAAGGAAAGGATGAGAGACAGACACTGTAAAAAATGAAATAGATTTTTTATTCTTTTAAGAAAAATGAAAATCAAATAGATCCGAACATCTTTGAACACAGAACTAATAGAAAGTAGCAGAGAAGATGGGAAAATCTTAAGTACATTGTAAAACTCTTCTGAAATTTGAAACAGGAGAACACAAACCCATGACATTAACTAAGGAAAAGCCAGGTGGGAGAGAATGGAGGAGACACAGTAGGGTACCAAAACTCTGTCTTATATATGCAAAACTGATGTTTAGTACACAGGAGAATCAGTTTGAGCAATAATAAAGTGGTTTAAGAGAAAAATTATAAACAGGTTTTTTTTTGGATGCCAGGTAATCTTTTGCTGCTTAGCACTAATTTAATTTAGAATTAAGTAAAGCTCTTCCTGAGTATCTAACAGGTGATTGATCTGTATAGATACAGAGTTTGAGGTTCAAGCCATACTTTGAAAATAGCAAATTTATAGCCAGTAAGGATATTCTTATTTACAGCAGGGAAGAAAAAGCTTCTCATTTAAATTCTGAAGTTTCATTTATAGTCTCTGCAAGAAGTTCTGTAAATGACCTTTTAAATACTTTTAATTAAAAACCCAACAGCAAAACTTTCTTTTTTTTTTTTTTACATAGAAATTGTTTTAAAATGCAACCAGTTCTTGTAATTTGAGACATGGTATAGTCTTCTATGTATTACATGAAACCTAAAGGTTGAATTCTACGCTTCTGGATTGAGCAAGATATTTGGCTGGTAGACTGGACTCTTAATTAAGATGTGCTATCTTTGCTTTTCTACCCTTTACAAAGTGACAGGAGATGAAGTATTAACAGGAAAGTTCTTTTTTACCTACAGAAGGGACAGAGGGCAGCCACTTACCATCTTTTGAGAGCATCTATTTATTTATTTCAATGCCTTAGAACACTGCAACTATCCAAGGAATGCAAAAGGTCAATTCCGTATTGATTATGTTGTATGATGGAGACTAGCTGAATGTAATGCTTTCTGATGTGCTATGTTGAAAGCACTGGTTCTGTGAAGATAAATGCCCACTGTATTCATTTCATGTTGCTTTCCCGCTTTCTACTTCAAGCAGTTTCTGGCTGCAGAAGTGACATAGATCTCTATCCATTACTAACCTGAAAATCTGATCTAAAGCTCTGTGAACCTGGAGGCAGTGCTCACTAAATTGGTATTAAAACCCATATGAGGAATTACATAATCCTTTAAAGAACATTTCATTTGCCAGTGACCTTTTCAGCATTGGAACTAGTTGTTTGTTTGACAATGATTTTTGCTAGAATAATCTTCAATACTTGCATGCACCCTTTATCTAGCAAGAACCCTGAATTTTCTTCCACAGCCCTGTCATATTACGCTATGCTATCCCAGGTAGATGGCTTTAATACAACCAATATCAGTAAGACATATTGGATATACTGTTAGTCTATGAAAAGTGGTCTGTAGGTGCAGCTGATAATACACTAACAGTGGTGTGCAGTGACAGTAAAATTATTTACTTATGAAACTGTTCCAGAAGCAATCTATTGGGCAGCAGCTTCAAAACCTCAAAATTACATAGAGTCCCATTGATATTAAACCTGGCTGAAAAAAGATCAGATGCAACATGTCTGCGTGAGTGTGTGAAACACTGGCTTGTGCCAGGATGTTTTCAATACTTTCCATGTGATTCTGCAGTTTTTTTCTGCTAGCCACATCAAGTAAGCAGTCAGAGGAGATTAAGCCTGCACTAGGCTGAGCAGACATACTGAGCTATGTGACATCTTGATCTCATCCTCCACTGATGGTTCCTCACCTTTGTCACCAGAAGAGTAAAAAGGTTATTAAAATAATTGCTGGCCTTTTTTTTACCTGAGATGCTACAACAACAGCAAGGAACACTATTCCTTCTGAAATTGTCTGAAGGTCCCTGGCTGCGGGACTGTCCTTGCCAGAGGTGTCAGAATGAATCAAAACCCCAGCTACACTCAGAGTTCAGATCAAGACCTTTCTTTTTACAGGAGCCTTTTAGCAATAACAAGATAAAGCAGAAAGGGGAAAAAATGGATTCCAGCTATAGTTTAACTTTCTTTATCAACCTTGAGATCTTTACAACTGAAATTACTGACACACTGTAATGCATTTACATAGTGAGAAAGACCCAGTAACACAGAGTTTTTCAGAGGGTGTTATGAAGGACAGCAGATATTATATTGCAGTTATACTAACAAAGTTAGTCTAGTCTCTCCAAATATACAGGAATCATTGCTATGCATGTTTCTAGTAGTCAAAAAAGAGAACTAGTCTAGTCATTCTCTCACACATGCTATGAGATCCTTCGAAAAAGGGACATAGACACCCATTATCAACCCTGTGAATAAATCTATAAAACTGCATTCCAAGTGTGGAAGTCCAATTTATCTTGTTAAAATCTTCTTCTAGGTAATTTTATCAAGAGGTCGTCCTCAGCAAAGAGTTAGGGAATTAAATCATTTTTGTCGCTGTTATTGCTCTAATATGAATTTTTTGAGCTGAAGGTTGAAATGGAAGCTCCTCAGCCTCAGAGTCAAAAGAATACTTAATACAATGCTTTCAGACTTAAAAAGGCTTTGCTGACGTTATCTGATTAATTCTTTCACCACTTTTTCTTGGAAAGCCAAAAAAGAAAAATCTCTCCGCATGAGAAGATAATGTGTGTTGTGAAGGAGGACAAGAGATGAACAAGGAGAAGGCACTTTTGAAATACTGTTTGAGAGTGGCTCCCAGCTTACTTTTCTCCATAAGCCTTCAGATTAAAATCAATTAAATGAATAACACCTAGTCCGTGGGTAGTGTGTACAGCTTTAAATCCATTGGTTTCACTAAGGTTATAATGTTACATACATGTTGCAATCAAATCTGTATTGCTCAAGTGTTTATCAAGTCCCTCATCATAGACTTCAGCTCAATTCTAACAAAAAAGAATGTACTTGCAGTGTTTATATGAGAACCAATAAACGATGAAGATGATCTTAAAAATCGCTATTGTTATTAGACTGTAAAACCACATCATAATTTTATCAGAACTTCATTTAAATTTTCTGCATTCATTTAGTAATATTCAATTTGTTTTTAAGATTGTTGTTTTTTTCCCCCCATTTTACAAGAATTAGGTTGGGATTCACTTCAGAAAAAGTCCCTTTTTCCCTATCAAGGGATAGATCTGTATTAGTGTCTCGTTTCCATGTCAAAACTGTACTACACAGGAAATACAAATTCAATTCCAATGGTTTAAAATAGTCTCCAAAGTGTAACTGGTTTCTGTAAAAATGCCTAAATATACCTGAAGAAGGTATTCAGTCAGGTGAAATAATGTCTTGACACATGACAGTCATTGCTGGTGGGTGTTGTGACATCATTTGCACAAGCCCCATACTTGGAAGCTTTTTCTGTGGAAAAACCACAATGATGTCCGTTACCTATCACAGTAAGTAAATTTTTTTTTGAGAGGGGTCAGGGGAAGGATTATATACCTTGACATCTTCTCTATTTTAAGAGAACAAGTCAAATGTAAGCCCCTTGTGATACTTTCTTTAATGTCTTAAACCCTGCCAGCTATCTCTGATACGATTTTTTTTCCATAGAGGGAATTGGTGGTTTGCATTTGTGGGCACTATAAAAAAATCAAGTGACTTGATACATTTCAGTAGCAGGAAGAGACAGAAAGGCAGTTTCTTTTACTGGATACCCTGGATTGCGGGTGCCCTGCTATCTTCTCCTTTCTCCACTCTCTTCTTCTCACAAGTTCTTCCAACTCCACTAGGCTCCTGGTCTGCACATCTTAAAACCTGACAAGGAGCACTAACTGGGGCAAAAATTCTCCCCATTTTTCAACCCCTCCAGGTTCAGGGAAGAGCTGTCTCCCCAGTATCTAGACAAACACTGCAGGGAGGACCACGATGAGAGAAAATTGCCAGGGGCTGGGCAACACCAGGAGGAGGTACCTGGTGGAACAGGAGGCCATGGCATCATTGCAGCCCCAAAGCCTTTGAGAGCAAGCCAGTAAAAGACTGATAAACACTGTTCTTGCTATTAGACAGTTTAGTGTGATAAAGATGTCTTGTTCTTTTCATTTAGCAATACCAAGAATTTTTATCATGGAAATGATACTGCAAACAGGAAATTGAAGGTTCAGAATAATGGGAAGAACAGGATTTGGCCATTTTTTTTTTTTTTTAACATGAAATAACCAAGGTGGTGAAGGCTGGGAAGAAAAAAGACCAAACAAGCTAGCAACAATATTTTAGCAATGCAGTAACCAAATTGGAAAACACATGAAGTAGCAAAGCTCATTTTCATAACAGAAGAACAAAAAGCAGGGAAAATAAAAGGAAGTGAATCCCTTCTCATACAAAACAATGCCATTTGACTATAACTGATCTATATTTCAATGCGGCAACAGAACCTCTGCTATAACAATAAACTGAATAAAAGAGAACGTTGGAGACAAGTAAGTCACTTAGAAAATTAGTCCTTACCCATTCTAAAGTGTTTTGCATTTTGCTTGGAATTCATTATGTGCAATGTCACATATTATTTCATACTCCTTCACAAGACAAAAAACATTTATTTCCATGATTATGAAATGTTATTTTAATTTATTCTATTGCTCTCTTACCAGATTTTTATTTTCTTATGCCTGGAAAATTTCTTTTTCTCACTGATCTCTTTCTGCTACCTATATCAATCAGTATTCCTTTCTTCCAGTGAAAGAGAGTAATAAGATTTACCAGGAAACAGAAGTGAAGTAGTCTTGGGGTTATAATTCCATATATCTCTAACTGGAACTACAGGGGACATGACAAAATGTTTTCTGTCAGTATCTGATGTTTTCCTTAGTTGGTCTCATTCAGTTCTGACTTCAGGACTTGATCTTGAAATAAGGTAGCTCGACACATCTAGAAACTAGGTTCTTTTAACATCTGCTGTCTCTAGTGTACCAGCATAGTACACAGAGATGGAAAAAGAAACTGTTAGCACCACTTATTCATCTCAGACTTGAATACTGTATTCTACCTGCAAACCTGATATTTGTTTTCTCCCTTTTTATAGTTCAGTGGCTTCACAGCTCTTTTTCCCATCCATTTTTACTGTAGTCATTCAGTCATTTTCACCTGTATTTTCTTCTGACATTTTCCAATGCAAGTCTATGAATCTCCAGGTGCAGGTTTGTCTTAACATTTAAATCAGTAAACTGGAGATTTGATGAAAGAATCACGAGAAGAAAGGGTGATAGGAGTATCTCACCAGGCTAGACAAATCTGATATTCTGTGAATTATATTAGTCTTATTTCAAGTTTAATAGTTACCTGCAATTCTCAAATAACATGTAATCAAAACTGTACTGGATTCATCTCTAAGAGACTATGTTGATTCTATTTGTAGACAGTTTATGCAAACATATCTTCTTCACTCAATTTTTTCATACATTTCCCTAAAAAGCTTGAGATAAGTTAACCTCTGTTTAAAGAACAGTATTTCTAAATGCCAGCCCTGTAAACCTGATCTGGGATGGGAAAAGCAAGTGAGTTCTTACCAAGATGGGCATGGTTACCCTCAGCAGAAAAGATTGTGATTCAAACTCACTTCATGTTACTGCTTATGTTGGAGCATCCTCCACTGATGGGGTGTGCTGGCTCAGCAGGACTAAGCAGAAGTAAATAATTCCTTTAGACTTTTAGGAATTCAGAGCATAGTCACTATGTTCTGTCAGAAATGCCTGTTTTTCTGCTTACATCTCTAAGGTTCCCTCACTTCAAAGAACCATTTGTCCAACACCCTATACATACACAGCTTCTGTGTGTCTTTGGCATCTGTGCTCAAACATGGGCTCTGGCTGGCAACGCCAAGCTGTTCATGATACCTCTTCAATACAGCTTGTAGAAGGCAAAATTTCTGCATAAGCCAGCCTCTCCATAAGCACAAATATTCCTGCTAGGGCAGCCCTTTGGCTTTCTCTGGACTAAAGCCAAATCTGAGCCAACATTTATTGTGGCCAAAACAAGATTTTTAGCTTGAATGAATGTTTAGACTTATAAGTAAACTATTAGTATAGACATAGCCAGAAGTGGTAGACACATACCACTTACATAGAGAGACTTACAAGTTTAGTAAGCAACTCCATTTACTGCATGGTGAGCAGCTTAGAAAAATTATGTTTGAGAGACATGATTCATGTAATTTGATGGTTTAAATTCTGACACAGTCAAATGCATAATGCAACTCTATAGAAACTTTAGAGGGAAAATCTCCACGCCTTGGTAAGCCAATTTCATGAAATTAGTTCTGAAACAAAAGTTCTCCTAGTCATCAATACTTCCATTATCTCTCATTCAAGATTAAATGCTTTGATGCAGAAAAATCCTGAGCACAGTATATCTTGGGTCCTGTTCTTGACCAAAACTTAATGCAGTTTTTTCAGCAACATATCCCTTAGAAAGGGAGATGTCATCAAAGGCCTCTCTGGTAACACTGGTAACTCTTTGGTAACTGCAGCCTTACACTTACTTCTGCTATTAGGTGAACTTTGCTCAAATTGTTGGGTGATCTGTTTTTTTGGTGTTATGTACTTCACAAGCTGCTGACAATCAGTTTCTGCCAGATGTTCTGAGGAACGAAGCAGAAACATGAGCTGCAACTGCAGCAGACAGTTGGGACAAACACAGTCTGGGATTTATTGTATATATTTTTATTATATATATTTCTTATATATATGTGTGAATATATATATTCAAAACCATAGTCTGACACCACATGTTGGAAAACAATGGGCTGATCAACCATGCAGTAGATGAAAGACAATCTATTTACTTCATGATTTTGAAACTCATCACCAATACATGCCTTGAATCAAGCTGCTGTAAGATTTTGTGAGCTTTACTGTTCCTGCTTGTGCTATATGAGATTCCCACAGTCTGTGCTACTAAACTTCCAAGGCCAGATTCCTGTTACTGAGCAAAGCGAGACCATAACCACAATTCTTAGGCACTTGCCGCTTCATCAGACCACTGGATGGTCTGGACATGGCAACTTTTACATTCTATACAATTATCCATTTCTAAATCTCAGGTGATTTTAGAGTCCTAATGACCCATAGGCTATTGATCTGGGGAGAGAAATCAGAAAGAAACAATCACAGAATCATAGAATCATAGAATGGTTTGGGTTGGAAGGGACCTTAAAGATCATCTGGTTCCAATCCCCATGGCAGGGACACCTTCCACTAGATCAGGTTGCTCAAAGCCTCATCCAACCTGGCCTTGAACATTTGCAGGGAGGGGGCATCCACAACTTCTTTGGGCAACCTGTTCCAGTGCCTCACCACCCTCACAGTGTAGAATTTCTTCCTAATATCTAATCTAAATCTACCCTCTTTCAGTTTAAAACCATTACCCCTCATCCTATCACTACACTCCCTGATAAAGAGTCCCCCCTATCTTTCCTGTAGGCCCCTTTTAAGTACTGGAGGGCTGCTATAAGGTGTCCCTGGAGCCTTCTCTTCTCTAGGCTAAACCCCAGCTCCCTCAGCCTGTCCTCAATATGAAGAAATAGAAAACACGCAAGCATTTGAACTGTAGAGAGACAATTAAACTGTAGATGCAGAATCATCTATAAGTCAGTTATATTCATTACTATTCAGATCAGTGGTGTTCATTAGTATTGCGAGCCACAAAGGGGTTAATATACAAATACTCAGTTTCTCAGCTGCAAGAGACTTAATTAAACAGCTAGAGCTGAGCTAAAGACTTCAGTATAAATAGGGTCAATTGGTAATGTAGAGCTTTTCTGGTTGAAAAGTTCCCAATGAGCAGCCTGTTAAGTAGCTTCTTTAGGTCCAGGGCTGGAGATCCTGGAGAGAAGAAATAAAAGGTGTGTAGCCTGTACATAGTAAGGGACTGGACAGTGCGGGAGAGAAGCGAGCCCAGGCACCTGAGAGAAAGGAAATAAAAGCATAGTATAGTAAACAGTACACAGAAAGCTGAGGAGGAAGAAAAGGAAGCACATATGGTCCTTGCCATGTGAGATTTGGGGAATACAAAACAGGAAAAGTGAGAGGGAGCTTGACCATGGGAAGGCTGAGAGGGCAGTCTGAAAAGGGAGGGAGAGGGATATGAAGGGATTGTAAGAGTCCGGCTATGCAGTAAATTAAACCAGAAGAAATGCCATGACCTAATCTAAACTGGAACTGTAGGGAAGTACAGAGTATCTCCGGGAGTAAGGAACTGCAAATGGGAAACTGGCTGGGCTATCTAGGCTGCCCTTAAATCTGGAAAGGTAAATGAAATCATCTTTGGGGAAGTCTGAGATACTTCAGACTGCTTGATACTCTTTAAAATTCTGGGGTATAGCTCTGGAAGAGGCATTTTCCTGTTGGGAGCATGTTCATTGAGAATTGTGAGCAATCTCAAATGGTGAACACAAAAGATGCTTGAGTGATGCTTATTTATTAGGTTCCTATTGGTATCATTCCAACTAACAGCCGAAACGTGTGAGGTTTCAAAATGGCAAATCCTAGTAAAACAAAAGCCCAAGACAAACGAAAGGCTTTAAAATTACGTTAATGTTATTTGTTTTTCGTGAGGTCCTTCTTACAGGGAAGAAGCAAGCCAAAAAAAAAAACATTCCACAGAGCATGAGGAAACTTTTGCATCGTGTTCTGAAGGAGTCTTCCTTATTAAAAAATAAGGTTTCTGGAAAGAATATTCTTATTCTGAATGTTTTGTATTTAAGGCACCAAAATTATATTCAAGATAATAAAGGAAAATAATCAATATATCTTACTTATTGTATCAGAACTGTATGCTGATACTAAGCTTGGACCATTTGCTTAATAAGGCGGCAGACATTTGTGAAACAAGATAGGTAGATATAGCTGGTTTGTTTCAGCCGTGTCAAAGTTAAATGGTAACGCCACCTCAGGAATTAGTGGAACGGTGTTTAAATTATGAGGTGGTCTTTTAAGAGGAGGAGGTAAAGACAAACATAGAGAATTTTTTCTTTTCTTTTTGGCATGTACTCTCTCTTTTCATGTCACTTTGAGTTTCTTACTGTTTTACCGCAATGAAATAGGTCCTACTGTTCATAACTGTAATAGTCTTGGTTTGCAAACTATATATGTTTACTGACTGAATGTAAACAACAACGTGAGAACTTCAAGAAGTTTTACTGACAAGTTATAGGCTACAGTAATGTTTATGAAGGTGCATAATTTATTAACTAGACTGTTGGTAGAAAACAACATTTTAAAGAGATCATACAACCAAACAGTGAACAAGACCAAAGCTGCATTAAATATAGCTTAACAAGTCTGGAAACATGGCTAGATTTTCATATTTTTCAAGTTAGAATGATTTTTATTCATATACACTTACTAGCACTGACTTTTTAGTGTTATAGCTCAGGAGGGAAAAAACATCAAACCATTCAGAATTATTGTCCTTACAGTAGAAACTAAATGTCAGGATCTGGCTGTGATCAAAGTAAATGAATTTCTATTGTATTCCTGTTCTTCATGCTTTGCTAAGTGAATTTACTGCTTATAAAAGGTAACAGATTGACTGCCCTGTGAAAAGAGGTCTTCCATTGATGTTTTGAACAAAAGTGACAGTGTGAGATGTCAGATGTTGTCTTGCTAATGTACCATTTTTCTGCCCAGAGGGAGCACCATGAGGGATGGAACAGTTCAGTTGCAGCCCCTAGCTTATCTGCCCAGGCACTCAGTAATCTCAGAGCCACTGTGGGTGCTGATGAACAGGAACATGAATGAGACAATGCTTTAATTTCACCACAGGTTGCTGACCTGCCCCAAGACCTGAACCACTCAACAGAAATGGAAAATATATGTATATGGATACATTTCTATGTGTACATATATCTGCTCATTATTTCATGCCAAGGTATTCATTTTCCCTTAGCCCCACTTTTAAAAGTGAGGAACAATGCAACTATAAAATATAGTTACCACCTTAACAAAATAAAAACCATATTTTCAGGTTAAAATGAATCTGTGAAGACTCTAAATTACCATAAAAGTAACTTGTAGATGAAAATCCTAACATGAACATTTGGAGAGTAAAAGTGGTTGGATTCAGAACAGATTTCCCTGATTTGTTTCAATTTTATTGGACAAATACTTTTCCTATTCTTAGTTAGTGTTGTAGAGTTTACGTTTTACCTGTGCAATAAAGCTGCATAGAGGTCAACTTTTATTCAGTTTTAAATGGAAGATGAGTTCTCAGCAATAAGCTAGCATTCTCCTTGAAGCTTGTTAGGACCCTTCACCATTCAAACGGCTAAGAATTTGAGATAAACTTTAGAATTATAATTTTCTGGATTTATCCCAGTGAGAGCTACCAGGGCAAAACGCAGGGTCATTTGTCAAAGCAAAACTTAATCTCACTTCCTTCCACATCACCTACAAGGAGGTAAGTCACTTAGGCTGAGAAATGCACTGAAAGAGAGAGATGTTTCACTAGAGAATTGGTAGAGTTCCTCAATTTCAGAAAAAAAAAGTCAGTTTACCAGTGTTGTGACCAAAACATCTTTGTGAGTTGTACAAAGAGAGACAAAATTGAGTTTATAATGAAACTTAGTTGCAAATATTGCATCTTCTAAATTCATTTTCTTGATTAATAATCTTAATACATCAAGACGAGGAAGAGTGCTCAGTTTATGTATGTTGCTGCAAGGACACTCACAAATTAGTCTTCTGCAAAATGCTGTTCCTTGAAATCCCTGTCCTGCTCTTACCAGGCACCTCTGTTCCTATCATTGCATTCTTCTCAAGGAGTCCTGCAATTACAGAATAAAATTACAGGCTAAAGCAATATTGAAATTAGTTGCTATGCACAAGTTTCAACTAAATTGTTGTGAACTGTTTCTCCCCTCCTTTAGTGGAAAAAGTTACTTTAAAGGAGAAAGAATGACTTTCACCAAACCACAATATACACAGGACAGCTTGATGTTGAATGTCCATCTAGCATGAGAGTAATAAACAAAAATGTGAGACTCCTGTACTGTGACAAAAGACAAAGATCTCTATTTTTTTCTCCTTGATTTAGCATTTACTAGCAAGCTACTGTTACACCAAACTAAAAACCCATAGGACCTGATTAGTTGTGATGAATTAACATTAGACACTAATGGTTTCTATCTGTCTGGATGGCTTCAGAAGCATCAATCCCTAAGCTTATCAGAAATGCTGTCTGCAAGGTTCTGGCCTTCCTGGTATTTCCATGATGCTAATTGCTATCATTAGCAAGTTGCCTCCTCACCAGAGACGCTTGTAAAGGACAAGGTTGTGGGATTGTTTTTTGGGTGATAAGTGTGCCATCTGCTTTCTTTTTACAGCCCCTAGTCAGATAGATTCATCAGTGCAGCTTTAAAAGAAGTGCCAGAGGGGGGAAAAAAAAGGATTCTTTACCAGATGTTACCCAATATTTTATGATAGATGAAAAGCCAAATAAATTGGTGGTGATTAGAAAATTGTTGCATTCTCACTATTCTTCTGACCACGTTTCAAAGGAATGTCTTCAATAATAGCTACAGGCATCAAAAAGCAGCCTGTCCAGCTAATTGTGTCAGTCTCATGTTACAACAAGGACAGATTTGTGCATTTTTCAGCCATTTCAGCTTGTGGAGGTTGGGAGTCTGCTTACCTGTGTGGTGCCACTGTGCTGGGAAGGGCTCAGCAGAGTGTCCAAACACATCAGAGAAATAGCTGTGACTCAGCTGTGCTTCTCCTTTCACTCCCATTTCCCTTACAGTGTTGTAATTTCTTTTATCTGCACTCAGCTACTCTGAGCCACAGGGGCAGTGGTTTCAGAGGGTTTCCCATTTCTCATCATCTCCCTCCTCAGGTGGCTGCAGGGGAGAGTGACAGATAAACACACTCTCCTCTTCTTGGCTGTGGTCTGAGTGTGGATGAGGAGGGGAGAGGAGGGAGAATCACAGAATCAAACAGAATCACAGAACAGTTGAGGCTGGAAGGGACCTCTGGAGGCCATCTGGTCCAACGCCCCTGCTCAAGCAGGGCCACCTCAGGCCAGTTGCCCAGGGCTGCATCCTGATGGCTTTTGAGTATCTCCAAGGAGGGAGACTCCACAACCTCCCCGGGCAACCTGTGCCAGTGCTCAGTCATCCTCACAGTAAAAAAGTATTTCCTGATGTTCAGATGGAACCTTCTGTGTTTCAGTTTGTGCCCATTGCCTCTTGTCCTGTCACTGAGCACCACTGAAAAGAGCCTGGCTCCATCCTCTTTGCATCCTCCCTTCCGGTATTTATACACATTAATAAGATCCCTCTGAGACTTCTCTTCTCTAGGCTAAACATTCCCAGCCCTCTCAGCCTTTCCTCATATGAGAGATGTTCCAGTCCCTTAATCAAGTTTGTGGCCCTTTGATGAACTCTCTCCAGTATGTCCATGTCTCTCTTGTACTGAGGAGCCCAGAACTGGACACAGAACTCCAGGTGTGGCCTCCCCAGTGCTGAATAAAGAGGAAGTTTCCTCAACCTGCTGGCAATACTCTGTCTAATGTTGCTTCTAAGGACTCTCATGTAGCCCAGAGTATCATTTGAGTTTGCACTAGACAAACAGAACCTCAAATCACAAAGAAGATGAAGCTTAAATCTGAAATTCTGCATAGGACTCAGGATTATCTGAAAATAAATGTCAGGCCACTGCAAAATCTGTGACTCTCTGCAGGTACCAAAGCCCCACTGTGGGGACTGAGTTTCACTTCTGAAAGCAAGTAATGTTAACCACCTTGCACACAAAATCTTCGGGAAGTTAAGGCAAGGGCAGTGTAAACCACTTTTCAGTTTTGTGGTGAGGTACTCTGCTTATTGCAAGAGACTGTCCATGGCAGTTCAGGTAAATCTTTTAAAGGGAGGTATTGACGCTCCAGAAAACCATGGGGAAAGTTCAGGGTTATAAGTGTATTAGTTGAATATTAGCCACTAAACTGAGGTGATCAGGAGTAAAATGTCATCAGTGGGAGGGTTTTCTCACCCTTAACTTCCAACCCCTGCTGAGCAGTGAGATGAGTAGAGAATATTGTCTATAAAATCTGTATTCCTGGCAGGTAAATTAGGGAGCAAGTATGGATTCAGACTCAAATTTCACAACTGCTGAATTGTCATTTAACTGCATATACATAGAGTGAAATTTCCCATGTTATGAAGTTCACACCTGAGGTGTGCAGCTTAGACCTGAATTCAAATTTTCCAGACTTTGAAAGCTGCTTCAAGTGCCTGATTCAGTCATGGACCTGAGGGCTCCCCCCATCCTGCCCATGGCCCAGGACCCCATTTCAGCTCCCAGGGCTATCAGCCCCTGCCCCAGTGGTCATAGAATCATAGAATCATTTAGGTTGCAAAAGACCTTTAAGATCATCAAGTCCAACCATTAACCTAACATTGCCAAGTCCACCACTAAACCATGTCCTTAAGAACTACATCTACCCATCTTTTAAATATCTCCAGAGATGGTGCCTCAACCACTTCCCTGAGCAGCCTGTTCCAATGCTTGGCAACCCTTTCAGTGAAGAAACTTTTCATAATATCTGGCCTAAACCTGCCCTGGCACAACTTGAGGCCATTTCCTCTTGTCCTATTGCTTGTCACTTGGCAGAAGAGACCGACCCCCATCTCACTACAACCTCCTTTCAGGTAGTTGTAGAGAGTGATAAGGTCTCTCCTGAGCCTCCTCTTCTCCAGACTAAACAACCCCAGCTCCCTCAGCTGCTCCTCATAAGCCTTGTGCTCCAGACCCTTCACCAGCTTTGTTGCCCTTCTGTGGGCACACTCCCTATCTCAATGTCTTTCTTGTAGTGAGGGGCCCAAAACTGCACACAGTGTTCAAGGTGTGGCCTCACCAGTGCCGAGTACAGGAGGACAATCATGTCCCTGGTCCTGCTGGCCGCACTATTTTTGATACAAGCCAGGATGCTATTGGCCTTCTTGGCCACCTGGGCAAACTGCTGGCTCATATTCAGTCGGCTGTTGACCAGCACCTCCAGGTCCTTTTCCACCAGGCAGCTCTACAGCCACTCTTCCCCAAGCCTGTAGCGTTGCCTGGGGTTGTTGTGACCCAAGTGCAGGACTTGGCACTTAGCCTTGTCGAACCTCATACAGTTGGCCTCAGACCATCAATCCAGCCTGTCCAGATCCCTCTGTAGTGCCTCTGCAATGCCACAGCAGGGCTGGTATCGAGTTTCCCAGAGCCCTGCCCTGCACTGCCATGGGCCCCCCAAGACATCCCTCTCCCCACAATCCTACCCAACCATCTCATGGCCATGTCTGACTGAGGGTGCCTCCAGTACATGCTACAGTGTAATACATGCCCATTCACAGTAATAAACCTCATTGCTTCTTACTGAGGATGGTGGAAAAACAGTTTTCCTGCATGCAATTTTCTGCTAGAGAAGAACCCTGTAAAGACATGAAGACACTCATCAATTTGAGATATCTGAATTGGTGCAGTCCTGTTGAAATTTTATAATAGTGAGTGTATCTTTTCCAAGCACAAAAATATTGTGGAGACTGTACATGGGATGCAAGTCACATAAATATATGTGGATATGGCAAGAGGAGTAATTGTGCTTCCTTGTTAAAAAAAAAAAAGAAAAAAAGGTCGTCTTTCTGATGTGTTATAAACGGTAGCATGACTCTTTCCCACAGAAAGTTCACACCTTTTGGAAGTGTTGTGTGTAATCTTTAATGCTCTATTAAAGGTGAATTAGTTTTAAAGGAACTAATTATTATTAAATGGTTGCCCTAGCAACACAAAGAGGGTTACCATAGTAGCCTCTTCTATGCAAATTGAAATATAGCCAGTCTAAAGCTTCATAGAACTGAGGATTTTAAAACCAAAGAAGAAAGCATAAACTTCTTCCTTCACCTAATGAGCCACTGCCATTACATAAAATCTAAGCCAGGTCAGACCCTGGGGTTATTGGTGTTGTCTTATTCCAGCTGTAATAGGTCTTGTTTGCTTTTCCCCTTCACTGAAAGTTTGAGGAAGGAAATTAAAAAAGGTTAAACTGCATGGTATCCGTGTAATTCACAATCTTGTCACATTTGCTCTGTGACAGATATGGGGGGATTCAGGTATCTGGGAAGTAAGAAAGATTCCTGAGCTAATTCTTTTTCTGTGGGGCAATGTAGAAATCGTACATCTCTGTCTCCGCATTATCCATCACACTGGGCCCGAGAAGGGAAGGTCCCTTTATTTCTTTGCCTTCTGACAGAACCTTATCATCAGTAAATTATTTAGATACAGTTTGACAGCATTCATATGGAGCTCCAGAAGCCTCTCTGAATCAAGAAAGCATGGCGTATTTTTCACAGTATCACTGTGAGGTCAGTAAGTAATTTTATCACTGGCAAGAGATGACTAAACCACTAAATAAAAATAGTGTGCCCACTGGGTCACAAATCCCTGTTGTGTCCGAGTGTTGCTGTTTCTGTCACTGTATTTTATTCAAGTCTCTTTCTCTGTTTTCCTTCATCTGGAGTCAGTAATAGTGCATGAACATTTGTGCCACTGCTCATGTTGCAAAGACTTACAAAACACAGCTAAACCGTTTCCTAATCTCATGATAATGTCACTGTTGTTGAATCAGATTTTAAAACAATTCTTCAATATTTAATGTTTTCCATAAAGCCACAGTATCCCAACTCAAAGGCCTATTCAAGAATAAGTGTTTCTTTGAAAAGGTGAAATGGATTTCTAGTCCATCAGGTTGTGGAGAAAAGCTTAAAAAAACCCTTCCAAACCCTGGTTAGTGCTACATGCTCAACCTCTCCTCTCTCACCCCATGCCCCCTTGCGAATATTAAATTAATATTCCCAAATGCAATTGAAATAACAACAAGTAAGCCCCCGACAACTTCATGTCTTCCTAAAGACTGTGTCATGCTTCCAGAAAGCCTGCATCATTTTGTAAGAGTCGATATGAAAAAGCTGGAATTCTTATTTTCACTCTGATATCACAAAGTTAGCATCACAATTTAACTGCAAAATGAATCTCTGTTTTCACATAAAATTTCACATAAAAGTCACTTCTGAACAACGGCTTTTTTATTAGCCTATCTCCTGCAAAATAATAAAATTGGCCGTGGAGTACCAAGTTTTATGACGTTTATCACCAAAGTTTCACTTCAACTGCTGTTTTTCAGAGCCTGCACTCATGCATCCATCCTCTCTCTCTGTAATTGTCCTGCATAGCTGCCGGGCAGCTGCCGTGGAAGCTGGTGAAGTCTCCACAGCTGTGAGGGGAAGGCAGCTCCCTCCCTGTGAAACTCCTGCTCCGGCTTCTCAGGCTGCCCTGACTTCTGCCCAGGTGGAGGGGTTTGTGGTCCCTCAATGTCTTACCCAAGTGCTTAATGTCTTGAGGGGAGCCAAGCTGCTGCTGTGACATGAGTGAACCTGTCAGTTCGCAGGAGCAACTCTTCATGGTCAGACAATATTCACAACTGCAAGCAGCTGTTAAACTCTTCTTTCTGTGTGCCATTTTCCTTGGTCAAAACCACAAGCCTCTGATGATGAATTCTGATGAGAAATGGGCTTCTAATGGGATAATCGTGAAGAGAATGATATCTTCTTTATGTAGTGATGCTATGCTAACAAAGCTAAAGTGACACTAAATGGATAAGTGTAATATATATATGCAGGAGATACTATCCATTTAAATCTGCTGAAATTAGAAACTAAGTAAAAAGTACCTAATCATAATTAATTAACAGAAAGATTTGCCCTCAATATTTTATAATGCATTTTAAGCTGACTGAACAATTCAGAATGAAGCAATTATAACTCATGTACCTTTTGTTTCCTGCAAAGAGCAGGAGCTTCCTTTAAACCCTGTGTTTTCTAGGAAAGACTTACATACATCCACATAATTAGTTCTTGGAAGATGTGCAGAAGTTGTATAGATGATTTTTGCACAAGAAATACTAGTCAATTAATGAATCCAGTTTGCATTATAAGGAATTACTATGAATTAGGACAGAAGTTTAACATTAAACATTTATGCTACTGACATATTTCAAAGAGAACTTCATTTACTGTATATGATGTAAAGTGAATTGATTCCTTGAGGGACCTGTAAATTCTCCTCAATGTGAAACTAGAATATGGATATATGATAGAAAGATGAGATTACAGACACATTGCTGCTATCTTTTTTCAGTTTGTTTGTGGTTTTTTTTAAATAAAATTGATAAATTTTTTTAATAGTAGCATGTGTTTTATGAAGGCGTCACGAGTCAGAAAAACTCCCACTGGAGAAAAAAAACAACCCCAAGCTGCTCTACTGCTGTTCTAGACTTTTATTCCTTCAGCAGCTGCGTATATAGCAAAGTCCATGTCCTCTGGGGAAAAAAAGATAAAATTCTTCTCCATACCTAAGCAGAATGAGTGTGATCCTGAGACATATCTTTTAACGTCCCCAGCACTGAGGTGGAGCAGTGAAGATGATTTTCAGTGACTTCTGTGCACTGCCACTTCTGGGTTGCTCTGGTAGCTAGAGAGTTTCCATCCCTTTTTTTGCCTCTTTACCCAGACATTCAGGCCTGCCTGGCTTTACTGCTGTATCCATGAGCTCACTGCAACGCCATTTAAATGGCGACAGTATCCCAAGCTAAGGCTTTGCCCGCTGCACACCTCCTACTCTGGCACTACACCTGGAGCAGAGCTTGTGAGGCAGTCCTGTGAGCTTATCTCCCACACTGCCTGTGCTACAGAGGTGACAGCCCTGAATAAATAATGTTTTTTGGAAGCCTCTGCGTGCTGCTTTAGCCTTTTTATGCATGCAAATAGGGCCAGGATGCAGCTGAGGGCCTTACTCAATAAATCAGCCTGGAAGATTGACACAGTTTCTAACTAGTGTAGCATGCACTTGAAATTGTTCATATACTCAAAACACCAGGCACTCAGACATGCTAATATGCATCTGAAACAAAACTAAATTGTCCAAAATCCCTTTTCTGTCTGTAAGTCTGAGCTAGAAATTCATCTGAAAAGTGAAAGTGCTGTCAGAGATGTAGTTAGGCATTATATTTTAAATAAAAATTGAGAAGAGTTCTGCTCAGCAGAAATCTTTTCTCTGAGTTTTTGGAGGAATATGAGAATTGTCTTTGCAGAGTGCCTGGGTACATCTACTGCTGCTGATTACTGCTCTCCACTTTGCTGCAACTCGGGGTCAACTGCAAATGTTCGAACTGTGAGTCAAATATCCAAAGTTACAAGAAGTGATTTCTAGATCTAAGATTGAAAAGACAATGAAGTCATTGTCTTTTCTCTTTTTATTCTGCTTGTGGACAATTTATAATTCATGTATTCAAGCTTTTCTCTGTAGCCAGGAGAGATAAAAACAAATCTTAAAACAACAAAAGCTAGTTGTTTTGTGCAAAATCTCAGGTTCATTTTTAAACCAAATGCAGGTGAATTTTAAGGGAAAAAAAAAGATATTTACTCTGATAGTGAAGATGAAAATTAAAGGGCTTTTTAACAGTTGAATTTACTCCCAAAACTTTCAAAGGAATTGGAAATAATTATAAAACTCCTCTACATTTGGAAGGCATTTCAGGTCACAAAAAAAGGAAGAGTTCTTTTCATTTGTTTCAGAACTATCAAAGTATTTGCTTGAAATATTAATTCAAGTCTTGATTTTCAATCTTTTAAAAATATTTTTTTTAAATGCTGGGCTAATGTATCAAAGACTGACTTTTCTTCTTGAAATATCAGTTTTCATTTAAAAAGAAAAAGCACATTAAACCACTTATTTAATAAGTCAAAACATTTCAGTTGGATCAAACTGTTCTGGGTTGACCCAATTTTTTTTTTCTCATTTGTCTACAGTTTTTAAATCATAAACTTCATTTCAACCCAAGATATTCATATGTCTCAACCACTGAACTGAATGTTCACTATTTGTCAGTTCTGCCTATGGTTAACTTGAAAGAGTAGATAATAAGGAGTTCTTCCATAAAGGACATTATCGTAGATATTCCTCCAATGTTTCCTACTCTGATTCATCTGGAAAAGCAAAATTACATGGTTTCTGGCAGCACTAGTTCAAGACAATATTTAAAAATAAAAGCATCTGAAAAAAATATAACAAAAGAGGATTTCTTTCTAGTCCTCAAACAAGTATTGTTTTGGAGTTGTTTGACATGTTAAAGCTGCCACAGTTGGTTGGCCTTGCAGTACTGATAAACATTTGTGAGTGCACAATGCTAGAAGGTATTACTTAAGATACTGAGTTGCTGCTGTTGAAGACCAGGTTGTGATTTCAATTATACACTCAGTTACTCAATACTGCGATTCACCATGATGTAATTGAGATAAAAATCTGGACCAGAACATTCATTAAATTATCACTTTGACTTATCTGATTCATTGCAAAAAAACCCCAATTCTTTCATATAGCTTGTTCCTCTAGGGACCTTATGGAAACATGTAAGTTAATTAGCTTCAAATATGATAAATGAAAAGGAATAGTGTGTGCATGAATTAATTATGAAATTTTGTGAGGAATTAGACCTTAATTAGCTAAAGAATTAACGGTCTTTAAGTACAGGAGAGATTAGTAACTGTAAATTAATGACATTGGTGAATTCTTAAAAGAGGACAATTGTTTGCCAAAATCAAGACCCCTTTAAACTGAAGAGCATTTTAGATAATTTTTTAGTTTTTAATACTTTATTTTCTCAGAACTATGTGTGGCATTTTTTTGCCCCTGTGTTTACCATCGTGTTATAATGATTTATATCACTTATACTGAATTTTTTGTCTTTAAAATGCATGTAAAATCCAACAATATAAACCTCAAAACAACTGTTAGGGAGGTAGGATGAAATTGTCATTAAACTCCATATAGAATTAAGTTCTACAAATGCTTAATTTGTTTTGTTTCTGTCAATCCTGAAGGATTTCCCTGAGGCAGGGGAATTAAAAGCAGTTCAATTTTTTGGTGATAGGCAACGTGAAAAAATAATTTGGGGACAGGGAAAATGTTTTGTTCTGGATCTTAGTGTTCTTAAAGAAATTAAATATTTTAGAATAAAGCTGAAGGAAAGAAAACCGCAAGTCATAATCATTTCTATGTGGAGAATAATTTTAAAACAACAAAGTGAATTTTGGGTTAATTTGTTTTTTCTGAAATAAACAATTTTTTTTAAATTGAAATGACCCCTTGGTTCCCAAACCTGTCTTCACTCCTGTAAATTACTGACTGTCCTTTTTAATGTCTCTAGGCAACCTTTATCATTTCAGAATATGTGTGTAAATATACATATACATATACGTATACATTTTTTTCTCTTAGAATATTTAATGTGAAAATGTCAGCTGGTTCTATTACGGATGAAACTTTTTTTTTTCAAAAGAATCTAAAGAAATTCTACTAAATATTATACTCTTAAAAATGCATAAAATAATCCAGACTGTAAAAATCCATAAAATCCTCATTTTCCATAGTGATTTGACTACTGTCTCTTGTCTTTCTACACCTGGTCTAGGAAGGCATTTTTTAAACACAGCTTTCATCTCCAGTCTTTCAGAGGATGATGCACAGAGCTACCCCTCCCTCCTGCACCTGTTTCCTTTTATTCAAAAGAAAATGCCAGCCTGTCCTGCCATTGCCTTATGTGTCCTGTGCACCCTTTAGCCTTCCCAGTGGACTCATTCTGGTTTGTTTGGCGTTTCTGAAGGTATTTTTCCTAATATCTCTGGAAAGCAGCATCATTATCCCTACCCCTGAAGTCCATAACCCACATCGGGTTTCTTCATCTGTCAGGATATAGGTCACATCTGGTTTTTTGGGCATAACCAAACATCCTACACCAGACCAGCAAGCATGCAAAACAGCACAGCCTGAGGGCAAGCATTGTTCTCTTGGTCCTGCACACAGCATTAACACGGGGAAAACAGTCACAGCTTCGTGCCTTCATCATCATTTCTGTCTGTCCCCCAGAGCAGCCAATGCCTTTGGATGGCTGCATCCATCCTGCTATCACACAGGATGGTAAAGCTCATATGGCGTGGAAGCTGCAGTGGCTTTTTCTTCCTTAGGCAGGACGTACAGGATAGTGATGCTTGTCCTCTGTGGCTATATCAAGGAATGGTCATGCCATGGGAGACAGACACAAGACAACAACTCAGCCCAGGTCTGCACACAGTAGGCCGCTGATGCTCTGGGTGACTTTGTCCTGCATTCATCAGTTCCCTTTTATCCCTCTTGGTACAGGCTCCCATCCACACTGCGTTTCTCCCTGTCATGCTACCCTGGATCTGTCTGACCATGGTGCACCTTTCTCACCACCACATGCCTTGATGGCCTTCAACATCACAGATTTTTGCATGGTCTCTTTATATAACTGATTTTTTTTATCAATAATGGCATGACTTTCAGGGAAGTCAGGTCAACATGACTAAGTGCTATTTTACAATGAAATAAGGCAGTTTCCCCAGAAGTTGCTTTTGACACCAAAGCCCCCTACAGTCCTATTCCACATTTAAGTAGGGATTCTTTGTAAGGATGTCGGGCAAGGTCCTGTAATTCACATTAACATCCACTTTATTCTCTATATTGCAATTTAGTGTAGGGTACGTATCCTGTGGAGAGGCTTTCACAGCCCCTTATTGGGACCCTGAAGGTACCAAAAGGCCATAACTGCAGGCTCACCTGTGCCCCGCCGCCGCCCCCCCCCCCCCGCAACACTTGGCCTCAGGGGCCGTCTCGGACCCTCCCTGAGCTCTGCCATGGAGTGGTGGTCTCCATCCCCATTTCCTGGGTGGCCCCTGGTCCTGACTGCCCCCTTGCTGTGTGTAGGGCTGCTGATGGACACCTTGGTGAGAGCCCAGCTGGTGGGAGGTTGCCCTTGATTCACCCCCTCCTAAGGTGTCCTCAGATGCTGCTCCCTGGCACCTCCCAGTCCTTGATTTTTTTAGAGGTAAAGGAAAACAAGACACTTGACAAGGACATAACCTTGATAAGTTTTAGCTAGCTTTCTGTTTAACTGCTCACCCAGATGTTTGAAAGCAGTCAAAACAGACCTCCTGAGGACTGCCCAGAAAGCCTGTTATTATCTCTCTGCTGTTTACCAATTGTACTCTCTTGACGTTGGTGACAGCTGAAATTAGTTAGGCAGAAATGATAGAAATGTATTCTTAGAGACAACATACAAAGTTGGTTAAAAATAATACCTGAATGTTACTCCAGAAAGAAGAGTCAGCTATAGACACACCTGAAGAATACATGTAATGCTCCTTCTTTTTTTTTTTTTTTTTCATATACTGTCCTCATTTCAGGTTTCAGATTTTTCCCCAGAAGTAAATGGCAGTTTTGGGATTTCTATCTGGAGTCTTACTACTGAAAATCCTTATGATATCAGGGGAGGCATTTTGCATAATATTTATGCCTTATCTAAAGATCACTGAAGGTTGTGAAAAAATTCAGATGATTGGACATCTTTTGGATCATTTCCTCTATGTAAGTGCTCTCCGGAGATGACAGTGCAGATCAAACAGTCCAGTTTATCATACATTGTTGATTCTTTTTTTCTTACTCTTTGTCCTGAACAAAGGACTGGTTAAAAAAAAAGGAAGGAAAAAAGAGAAAGAAGAACCAATATTTATTCTCTACTTTATTAATCTTTGCATGTTTTATATTTAATTATGCAGATTAGTAATTTCTCTGAATTTTACATTTTATCTCATTCTTCCAAGGGATTTCACTCAAAGTCATTGCAATTGTAATTTCACTACAGTTCAGTAAAAAAAAAAATCTGGCAATTCAAAGATCAAAACTCATCAGAATGGTTCAAACAATAGTACTTTCTGGTGTAGAAAACCTTTATGCTCTATCTTTCCACTAACCAACAGAACTTTCCCAAAAGTAGGATATGAAATTAGAAATTCCCTTTTTATTTGGCCTGCTCTTTAACAAAGCATGTTTGTTTCACATGTAAAGGAGCTGCACAATGCAGTAATGACTCTTAGCTTTCTTTTGTAGAAGTAATTGTATGACTAATACAACAAAATACTGGTTTCTTCTGAATGTCTCCATGTGGTCTGACCAAACCAGATATAGAAGCAGATAAGTAAATGACCCTCTGATAGCTGAAAAAAACCTCAAATGCAGTTTGAGAGACCCTAAAAATTACTTTAGTATTGCAATGGGTGACTGATTTTTTAAATTTTCATCCAAATCAGAAAGAAATAAACATGATAAAGAGTCGAGATTAACAAAGTAGAGCTGTCTGAAGAGGCTGGGATGCTCAGACAGCATCAGGAAACACTCTTTAGTGTTTAGACATTAAACCTTATCATGCAGATTCTCGATTGTAGCTCCAGAAAGCAAGCGCTATGATCTCTGCTCTTTCTGAAGAAATTGCAGCATAACGGATCCTGGAAGGTAGTTATGGACAGTGTCTGTAAAAACAGCAGTGTCTTAAATCAAAGCAACTTTGCACAAAGGGGTGCTGATCCTTATGGGCACCAACAGGTAGTTGTGGTCACCTAGACAATTATAAAACTCATTGAAGTCTGTCAGACTGCTAAACTAGAGGAAAAACCGTGAACGTTATGTAGCACAAATAGCTGCAGGGACACTTCCAAGCAACACACTCTGTGATAGGTCACATTAAGCCAAGTAAATGACAAGTTTTGCTCATTCCTATGAGCTAAATAATTAGCTGTGAGGTGTGTGGATGCCAAAAGTAGATAACTGACAATGAACTTTTGACTTGCTCTGTAGCGGCTGTGGGGTGCCTTTGGCACTGTGTGAGTGTGGAAAAGGGGCTGAAGGCAGCTCCTCCTTCTTTCCAAAATCCACACTCAAGCAGTCTGGTGCTGTTGAGATATCTAGGCATGGTAACTTGCAATGTGCTACTACCACATTTCAAGAAACAGGAGTATTTAAGACCAGCCAGTGCCAGTATACCAGACTTGCCACTTCTGTTCCTCATCTAAGTGACACAATAGTGCGAGATCCTATATGTGATCAAATGGATAAGGAAACAACCTTATCTTAAGATAGAGTAAAAAGTGTGTACTTCATCATCTTATCTAGTGACATAGAAAGACTAAAACCCTACAAGAACTAAAAATATCCTTTTCTCATTACCTAAGTTGCTGCTACAAGAAGTAGAATATTATTGATCAAACAAAATCTCCAGAATATTACTGTGTCACTCAGTGAGTCAATTTTGTTTGATTACATGTTTGTATTGTTTAAAAGATTTTAATCTCTCCTCAGACAAAACACATTTTCTCTTTGTGAATTTGGAAAGGAATACAAGCAGATATAATAAACTGAAGTAGATAGCACCTGTTTGAAACATAGGTACACATGTAATGTTTTGTTGTAGTTGTAGTACAGTGTTGTTCCTCTCTCAAATATATCATTTTATGCCCAGATGCAGTACTGAAGGGCCATCCTGGACCTCTCCCTCCCAGTGCAAATGCTGAAAGGTTTGGTGCCTAAAACACACATGATAACCCAACTGAAAAGGACTTATGTATTTAGAAGACTTTTTCCTCAGACTTCTTTTGTCTATAAGCTGTTCTATGAAGCAGTTGTTAACAAGAAGAAAGTTGTAGTGATGGTAGTTGTAGGTATAGGAGCAGCTGTATAAGGCAAGGGAGGCTCCAACTGAAGTTCAAACTATATTACACATGAACATGGCATCTGCTGGAGGTTGCTCTGCAGCTAGGAGGGCAAAGAACTGACTAAGGAATTGGAAGTGCTGAGGGAGAACCAGAAGCAGAATTCACATATTTTCTCCCTGCTTTCAGCATCATGGTTACTAAACCAGTACAACAATAGTCACAAAAAAGGTTGGACTGAAGATTGGAGTCATAAAACTGCAATTTTTAAATTGCCTGTGTCCCCCTAATGAACTCCCATTAAACATCAGACCATAGGATTGGCCATGAAATAGGCTAGTACCCAGGCTAGATGGTACCCAGCTTTCAGGAGGATCAATAAAGATAGGACTCATTAAAGAAAGGCAAACCCAGAAAATAATAGGCTGCACTACCACTTTATTTTACTTTGAAGTAGATGGAGAGGGGAAGAAGAGAAGGAAATGGAACTCATTTGTCTATAAGTGAGTAGGTGGCTATTAAAAGATTGTTCAGATTGTTTGATCTAAATTGCTTCAACATTTTGGCACATTTATTGTCCAAGGGAGACAGGAAATTTCAGATTTAAAATCATCACTGTACATTTCTATCATGTGTATAATAGCTAGTAGGACAGGTCAAAAGAACAACTGCATTTACATTAGGTGAGCAAACAAGGGGTTGTTAGATTGTTCTTAGGATAAAAAATTATAGTGAAAACTCTGTTGGAGTAAAAGAAACAGAAGGAGAAGACCCAAAAGAAGCATAAGGAGATCCCTCAATGATATAAACTGTCACAATGCTAAAGAACTGACTCCAGTTAACACCAGCTGTGATCTAAAACAGAAAATCCAGAAGTGCGTACATGTTAATCTTTTACTCTGTTAGTCAAGTTATTTTGCAAGTGGTGTAAATTTGCTGATCACCATGAAAGTTTAGACTTTCTAGCTATTTCTTAATGTATCATTTTGTTATAAAATGGGTGAAATGATAAAACTGTGTTGAGATCAACTACGGCTAAAACATGTCTCACACCACAATTTTTCTGTTACATTTTGATTACAACGGTGCTGAATCTTAAGGTAAAAAAAGCACTTAACACATTAACTGTTACGGGCTGAAACCAATTCTGTGGTGCAGAGGATGAAATAAACACAAGGTGACAATGAGTGATAGAAGATTATACATCAGCAGGGAAATGTCTGAAAATCTTTTGACTGTTACATTTCATAATTTATATTTCATGTAATATTAAAAGCTCTAGACTTTCAGGATAATACTGTTTTATGACTGGAACCCCTTGAAGCACTTTTTTCGGTTACTCTTTTTCATTTTTTTTTAATTAAAGTAAATTTTTAGATTCTTTACTGAACTGGCAATTTTCTCTCTCTCACTTTTTTATCTTCTGCCAGGCATTTAAATAGGTCTGGCATAAATAATCCATAGTAATTTCATTTTTGGAGTAGCTGGGAGCAGATTTTACCCTTTTGTCACCTACAGTAGGCTCCAAATCCCTGCACTGCATTAAGCAGCAGCAGCAGCTGCCCTGTGAGTGCAACGAGGGCAGAGGGCTCCATAGACCTTGCTACACTCACTCTAAGGAAAGCAAGACTTACAGTACTACAGGCTTCTCCCCATCTACTCACCAGAAAGTCACAAGGAAGGCATATTCACTCTGCTTAATTTAGACACCTAATTCCAGTTTTGCTCTATAATACCTCAACTTCTTACTCTCTGAATTACTCTGCAGGGGATTTTAAGTTACATTCATGCACCTTGCTCCAGGGCAGCTTGAGGAGACTAGACTCCTTATTCAGGTACCTAACTTAGATGGCTAATGTTAAATAATGTGAATGCTGCCTTGTAACTACTAGAAGGATTAGCCTTGTAATCTTTAACTGGCACCAGCAAGCTGTTAATCACAATTAAAATAGTTTCCCAGAATTGAATCTTTTGTCCACTAGAAGTTTCTATAATTCCTCCAGTTAATTTCTTTGTAAGCTGATGGTGCATCTCCAGTTTTAAGCATTTAAGACTGCAAATTTTTATCTGCCCAGGAAGTTCAGTCATTCAAATAAAACAGATCAGGAACACTGTACATTTAGGTTTCACACAGAAGAAAAATCTCTGCTACTAAGAAGTCTTTGCAAAAACCAAACAAAAAATCCAGTTACTTCAACCAATTTATAAACAGTTAAAAGGGTTACTACAAACCTTCATTAGATTATATCCTTTGGAAAACACAAAACAGATCATCCATTGCTAACACCACCTTCCCATTGCACACCACTTATTAAAATGAGGAAAGACAAACAAAAAGACCTTTCTCAGGAATTACATACCTCTGAGCCAAGCAACAGGGGCAGCTTTCATTTCAAACTGGCAAGCTACAGCAGAGAGAGAAGAAAACTGGATTTTAAAATCAGTGATTGCAGTGAACCAAACACGTACAGTGTGTTGGTCACAATCTGAGTATTAATGTCTTTCATTTCAAAGTAAAAAATAAAAATATCTAGAACATTATTATTCTGTGGCTAGATTTTCAGTACGATAGAAATATTTCTCACATCTTGAGTGGAAACCCATTTTCTGCACTGGTTTGGCAGTACCACAACTCTAAATCTGCTAGAAATTCTGCCACGGAAGAGTGGTTCTTTACCCTTGTTTTTACCTCAGCTTATCTTTCTTGTATCTTCCTGATGATTTCCTTGTGTGCCTGATATGGGAAAGATTTCTAAGCAGTCTGGCAATGAAAAATAACAGATTGTGGTCTGTGAAACACCTGACCATATTTTTATGACTGACCTATTCTGTCTCTTCTTAACCTGTTTTCATAAGTGTGAAATCTCAAGGCATTTTTAATCAGTTATTTTTAGTTGTCATTGAAAGAAGTCAAATATATCACTGGGCTGACAAGGGAGAAAGAGCCGATAGAGATGTTAATACAAGCCTCCCCATCACAATTTGGTATCTTGTCCTTTGTGACAAGAAGCTATTTTATCTATTGCTGATCTTATTTATAACAACATATATTATGTATATTCTTAACCAAGTAAGATAGTTAATGGTTGAGAAAAGCTAAATGAGATCCAGCATGAGAAAGAAGTTTGGAGTGAATTTTTATTGCCTGAACAGCTACCGCTCGTGATTATAAAACAGAGCAGTGGCTCATCCTGTCACCATCTCCTTCTTGAAACATCACATCCTTATTGACTTTGATTCACTTACACTGGTATCCTGAATCAGGAAGGGAAAAATTCTGCTTTCTATAGCCTGAGGGAAGAACATCAAATCAATGGATGGTATATCCACAGGAAGGCTGCATGTGGACTATAGGAAAGAAGAGTCTCTAAACTTAGATTAACCAATTTGTTGTACCACTAAATGGAGCCTGTATCTCATGTGACACATTAAGATAAGATGTTTCTCACAACAAGGAAAGGTACCACCCCCTATGCCTTTAACTAAAGTGCTCTGAATGGCAATGCTATCACAGTAGAGGTAAGATTATAAGACTGCAACAAAGGGAAGGCTTTAGAGCTAAACCATTGAGTGCTCCAGAGGTGTATAGAAGATCCTTCAGCTCTGGAACACTCTGTTACTACAGCAAAAATAGAAACCATTTAAAACAGGCTCTGGGTATTTTCTAAATTATATTGAATTGTTAAAAAACCTTTTCTTCAGCCTCCCGCAGCACTGAGCAGATTGATTTGGCTACATTTTCCTTACATTAAAGAAAAGTACTCTTCATGTCATGGCATGGGTGAGGGTTTTCCCCTGTGTCTCAATAAATCATTTAGCTTTCACAGCTCCATCAGAAGTCCTTTCTTTTTCTGCTTGTCACTTTGGTCTGTCTTCAGCTGGGTGGGAGTGGGAAAACAAAGGACAGCTCTGGGCTCAAGTCCTTCAGGATCAAAACATGTGAGAAAGTATTTCTGTAGCTGTCATTTTCACAAGACGTTTATCAGATATGTGGCTAAAATCATGTAACAAGAAATAGCCCTCTCTCCACCAAGTAAGGAGAAATAATGGTATTGACAGCAAAATTTACTATTCAGAATATGGTTAATTGATGAAAATAATCCTGACTTTCTTAAAGATGGACAAACAGACAGCTCTACCCTTTTGCAGCAACACAATACTTTATTCATCCTTTACAGAGAAGGATTCCAGGCTCATTGGCTTTCTAGTTTTCCTCTGTTCTCTCATTGACTATAAAAGTCTCTGACTGTACTCACTTCCTATTCACTGGCCAGTTTCCAAACTCGGGCCTATTATGCTCTCTGCTAGTATTCAGCATATGTATCCTTGGAATTATACAGAGGAGAAAAAATATGGCTACAGATGGTAGAAAAATTCTGATTTTATTCCACATAAGACTTTGGAGAAAACACTAACTTTACTGCATGATTATATTCCATAGACCTTCTGTTTCACTGACAGTAAGCTAATGAAACACATTCAGAATGTCTAATGCTTAATTAATACACCTGCAGTCAATCCAAACTGTTTATAATTTATACCTAGTGCTCTTACTACCTCCTGCAGCAGACTACTCCTGCTTTTGTTAATGGGTTCCTTGTTTCTCTTAACACTCTGCTTTTACTAAAAAAACTCATTAATTCTATTACAGTGGAAGGATTTTTGTTGTCGCTAGTTTAGTTTGCATGAAAACAGAATAAGCCATGCTGTTTCCACATGAAGGCTTTATCCTTAAAGATAATACACTAGAGAACCTCAGATTACTTTTTGTGCGTTGTTATGACTGCTCAGCGTAGCCCTTAGATACAAAAATTTCTCCCCATTCTGTCCCATATAGGTCTCTGGCTTGTCACACCTTACGTGAACTCATTGCTAAGGGTCTTGTCTACGCTGAAATCTTTCTTCCTTTGCTCTCTGTCTGCTTGTCTGTCCACTCTTCCTTCAGCAATGTTATTTAGAACAGAGTCCATCATTCTGAAATGGTTTAGGATGCACTAAAGCCCACTCCCTGCTAGGCAGACATAATTAGCAATGTTACCATTTTTGTTTTGCCAGGAACACCAAATTTTTTATATGCTTGTTAAGTACTTTAATAATGAAGCACTTTAAAAGTTATTTTCAAATGCAAAATATTGAAAAATAAAGATTTTTTAATTTGTGATTTATTATTTATTTACCAACAGTCTTGAACTGCCATGTGATGTTCTTCATGATACAATAAATCACAGTTTTTTCAAAGCTAGGAGTGCTTTGGGGAAACTCTATTCCAAGGTGGGGAGAACAAATACTATACTGGCATAAAAATTTAAGGTAAATGAGCAACACTCCCACCTTGACATCATGCATATACTAACTGGCCCATCTGTACCCACTGTATTGGGAATATAGCCACTGAATGTGGGAAACATCAGTCCATTTTAGCTGCCTCAGAAAGTTTTGAAAATGTGCCAGTCACTGAGATTTTTAAAAGAGCAAATATCGAGGTGTGGAGGCAATAGATACAAAAGCACTTTGGGGGGAGTTAGTAACATTGCCCAAATACCTGCTGCCAGACTACCAGAAAAGTGAAATGACATTTGATAACTACTCTCATGATGATCATCAGTTTCAGGAGTATAAAGATTAGACGCCAATCTTAAAATGTAGAACTTCTGTTGACATGTGGAGGAAAGAAGCTTGTAACAGGAAAAAACCTGATGGAATATTGCCTTTGATGAACTAATTACACTCAAAACAACATATACCCCAATCACTGAGAAAAAGAGAAGAGTAAAGAAAAGAGAAACAAACAACCTTTGAGTAAACTTCAGATCTGAAGTCAACTGTGAAGCCTTTTCACACACACACACAAAAAAAAAGATTTTTGCAATAGCTGAAAGAACATAATCTGGATTAATGGGGCACAAATGTGTGAACATTAACTGTCATTATTAACAATGGATGATTATTAGACTCCTGAGACTCCTCATGGCAATGGCTCTATGGATAAGGATAGGCTTTATTCCTAAGAAATATTCCCCATGGCCAGGCAAAGAGACATCCAGACAGTAGTGGACAGGAAGAAGCCTAGGGGAAGTTTGCTTTTCTGCTCCAGGACTCTCCTGTACCTGATGAAGGCTCTGACAAGCTTTAAATCCCAGACTGTCCATTCTCCTGTCCCACTCCTGAAGACTCCTGAACTGGAACCATCTTTTCCATATATGAATATGGACCAAAAATTTTGGCAAAGCATTTTACAGAACTCCTTCATAAAAGTTACACACTTGTGTTTCCTTATAAGCAGATAACCTCAAAACATACCAGCATGTGATTTTTCAATTGCCAACACTAGCTTTTGCTTTTTCACTGGGTAAGAGGAGAACTAATGGTCTTTTCACACCTTGTTTTATGCAGGTCATGTTAACCCGAGCTCTGTCCCATTTTGTACACTGCCTGTAGACTGAAAACAAAATGAACTGTAGACTGAGTATATTCCTAGTCCTTGAGGAATTTTTCTATTCATTAGAAAGCAAAATCTCTTGATATCAGGCTTCTCTGCTGGAAATCTAACATGTAAAAGCTTTGTTTGCTATATGCAGATTTTACTGCTCTTGTTTTCTTTAGCAACAGAACATTTTGCGATCACAGAAGGTATCACACACAACGTCTGTGGGCATTTTTAGGAACAACTGTAGCAAGTTTTTTTATAATTTACACCTATTACATGACAGGCTGTTCAAAAGAAATGCTTCTGGGGAATCACTTCTCTTGGGAAAATCATAGTTTAAGTAAAATCATGGAAAGTGCTTGCTGTGACAGTATCTGATGTGTAGTCCTGTGGGTATGCAGCTTCTTTCAGAGCACTTTGCTGAGCAGCTGTCTAGAAAATGCAGGCATTGCATGGGTTAAAATCATACCAAAAAAATCACACAAAATAAGACTGAAAGCGAAGATGTGTAATCCATCCTTCTGCCATGAACTGTGCAACATCCATCTGTGCTCTTGTATGCTTACCTAGTCTGACAGTCCTTTGGCGATGGAGACTCCACAACCTTCCTGGCCAGTCTAATCCACCACATCACTGTCTTAACTGTTAACTTTTTCCTGATTTCTAAATTCCTTCAAATTTCTACTAAGCACTAGAGCATGAGCCTAGTCACTACCCACCATGGCAGATAGATAGTGTCTGCATTTTCATCATCTCCTATAAATTGTCTTAGGGTAATGTAACAAGTCAGGCCTAAGGTCTAACAAAAAATGTATTATTTTAGGCATTCAAAACAATGGTGGAGATCAGCTTTCAGAAAGCATGCCACAATTCTAAGAAAGGCTGAGAAATCCAGGTACCATTTTGGTGCTTACAAAAGTCTATTCTAGTACTGGTATGTAGATGCCTAAAAGAAGTCTACTGGATGTGCAGATGTTTCCATTATTTAGCAAAATTAAGCCTACTGTTAATGCTCTTTCTTCTTTCCACTGCCTTATGTAACTGAGTAGTAGTGTACAGTTCCATATGTGCCCTAGGGCTTCTGGTTGAAAACCATTGATTTAACACACACACACATACACACAAACTCTCACAAACAATTTAATATACTTCGGATTACTGCAAGAATTTGGAAATATTTCTTAGTAATAGCAATAGCAATAGCAATAGCAATAGCAATAGTATTAGTAATAATCCTCAGCTTCTTTTTCCTTTTGAAAACGGGGACTTAGGCTGCACCCCAAGCTGTAGAATCACAGAATTTTAAAATAAAACAAAGAATAAGAACTCCTGTGGACTAAGCAGAGCATTCTACTGAGATCAACTCAACAGACAAAATTGTATTGAAGAAGAATATAAATATTAATTATAAGAAAACCTTTTGTATGACAATATAGCTATATTTAGGAGGGGTTTGAATGCATTCTATGCCTGAATGAGAGAGTAGTTGTAGGTTAGACGGATTTTACTCCATCCCTTTCTCTCTCTTTCTCATTTTTGAAGGCAAAATAAGGTGGTGTCAAATGAAGTTATTCCCTCAGAGTTTGTGCTGTGCAATATATGCCAGCAAGCCCCAGGCAAAAGGACAAATTATACCTTTTTTTCTCACAGATAATAGGTATGCTGTTCACAAAACATAGTTCCTTCTATGATAAGGCCATGACTTCTTGAGATCTTTTCTGAATAATGGTAGAATGCTTTGTGAAGGGACAGGATAATTACTTTTAACATTTAAGAGAAGGCATACAAAGGAGTTATTATATAATTTCCCACAGATATCAATGGGGCTTCTCTCTAATGAAGACTGGCTGAATTGGAACAATAATGGAAACAAACCATACAATATTTCCTTACATGAAAAATCAGACCTTCCCATTTCACACTGCTCTGTTCTTTTGGACAAGAAGCTGGCACTGAAATACTTAATGGAAAGGCAGTATACTTGAATTCTGTTAGATTTCTCCTGTGGCCCCTTCTTTTCACAGAACAAGCACAATGACCCTTAACGCAAAACTTTTGATGGACAGACTACAATTCAGTGCATGATTAAATTGGCTTTTTCTTCTTCAACTTTTGGATGTCTAACCCTCAGTACCTTAAAAAGGTTTAAATTTAAGCACTCAGCATATGCTAACATAGTCAGGATCACTATGCATTCTTACAGTCAGAAGTCTCTACATTAAAAACCTGAATGACAACCAATATAAACTGACATAACTCCAAAGACTTCAATAGATTTCTGGCTCTGGGGAAGAATGAAATGAGAATTCACTGTCATGCAATATGTATTGGAAGATGACTTCTTATCTCATGTAACTGAGGATCCAGTGCAAAATTCCCTCTTTCAAAAATTTTTTTGTGTGTGTATCATGCTAAAGAGTAAAGACTTCTGATATTGAAATGCAGCTACATTAAACTCTGAGAAGTGAGAAAAAGTTATGCAGAGATTTTTTTTTAAATCAATTACAGAATTCAGATAGTGAACTGCTTTAACTGATCATCTTGTGTTTGACTGCCATGCATTAACACATATTTTCAGTTCTTCTTTGACTAGACCATCAGTTACTATGGTGTTGATGAACATTGATCCAAAGTTCATTAAGTGAATAAGTTTTTAGACTGGGCTTTAAAAATTATGCGAAGTTGCAAAGATGATTATAAAAACAATGAGGACACCATTGTATTTTGTTCTCTAGAACCTTCTGATACCTAAAAACAATGCCACCTTTTATTTAGTAAAACTCTGCATGTAAAATCAGTCTGAATTTGCACTGATCAAGCTAAATTCTAGTTTGGAGATATAGTTCTTCCCAGTGTTCTTATAATATTACCAGCCAAATATTAACTTGCACCTAACATTTGTAATCTCAAATAAAAGGCAATATAGCAAATTATTCATTACAAAATAATCTCTTCAAGGGCTTTGTTTTCATTATATGATATCACTAGAACATACTATGCAATTATTCGTCATCAAAAATAATCCTACAGGAAACCCCCCACAACTTGTACATATCAACTGCATAATATGGTTAAAAACGTAAATTTTTGAGGTACCTACTTCCCACACAAGGCTACAACAAATAAAAACACATTTCACAGCACTAAATAGATGCCATTCTACTCCTAGTCATAAATGTACTTTCTGCCTACAGAACATTCACACTGAGAATTTATAGAACTCTGATGTAATTGCTTTTACTCTGGGACTGTTAACTTTTTTTCTGGGTCTTCTCCACATATTTAATGAACAGTGTTTAAAGCCAAAATTATTCTGATAAAAGCTGTTTTCAGTTGCTGAACCCAATAAATCTATGTGAATTGTGGATGATGGATCTCTGAAAATTAATGTTTATAACAATAGTTATAAACAATAGGCCTTCTGATTTTGGCCTGAATAAAGTAAAATTTTTCTCATCTCAGCTTCCTGTCTACTCACCATAACTTTACAGGCTTTATCACCATATACACGATTATATGTTTCTTCATCCATTTGTACTGAAGGAATTTGTATTGCCAAGAGCTAAGATGGAGAAGTGTCTTTTATGTTTGTTCAGACATCCATGAAGTCCTTGGCTCTTTACTTTTCTATAAGCACAAAAGGTTAATTCTCCTGTCTTAGACTTGCATTTTTTTTTAGTAAATTCAACAGTGCCATCACAGGAGAGGACAGGAGCTACTATGGGAGGTCATACTCAGACAGTGTGATCTGTTTGCTGATTGCTTTGGGACAAATTTCTGGAGAACTTTGAAGATTAGGACAAAACTCTTCAACTTGATATAGCATTTAATAATAAACCAGTGTAGAAAACAGAACAATTTTATACATTGTTTCACCTGTACTTTGTGGTAAAAGAGTTTTTTCCACATTTTTGCATTCTAGAAATTATTTTTCCAGCCACAGCAAGAAAAGAGAGTTCATGGAATGGTGCACCACCACTTTCCTCCCCTCAAGAATTCATTTTTTGACTGTGCTAGAGGCACATCTGAGCTATGAAGTAACTCCAGCCACGAGCCAGCACCACCAAGCCAGTGCACCCACCTTTACAGTAATACATTAGACATTGGCAGAAGCTTGCTTCTCAGAGCAGCATGGCTGCACTCACACAGGATTTGTACCACACTGAAACTCCTGACTGATTCCAAACCAGGCTCCATAAGTAGGACCTGTCAATCCCTGAACTGATTTTTCTGCATGGGACAGATCTACTCTGAATTACTTTATCCATACTTTGATAATTACGCAACTCAAATATGTGCAATATACTATTTATGTCCCAAAACCTAATGAGAGAGCTGTCAAGTCACTGTCTAATTCTCCTGATCTCTCAAATTATCAAAAATTCATCAGACCAGGGAAAAGTACAGTCAACCCCTCCATTAATATGATGTGTCTGTGTCAGATACTTATTTTTGAATGCTGATGTATTTGTCCTGCTAAAAAGAACTATTTTTAAGGATTGTTTGTGTTAATGTCCTGTATGAGCCATAAATTTGAATATTTTATTCTTTCATTTCATCCTTTAGAAACCTCCAGTTTATTCTATTTTTGTAACTGAGTGAAAATTATGTGGCTGCTTTTTACATTCATCAGGATTATTTAATAAGTGTGTGCATTCATGGTGAATCAGAGAACTGTTATCCTTTTTTCTTCTTCCTGCTCATGACCAATAAATCATGTTCTTTTTTTTTTAAATTGTCATTTATTTAAAAACCTAGCGATTTTATATATTGAGGCAGTGGGTTGAATTTTGTGACATATAATCATCCGTAAACCTTATGTGTTACAGAATACATCAGAGTGTGTATTTGCACTGGCTCTTTTATTTGCCGGCAGGTACCTCCAAAAGCAATACACAGGGATACTCAATCTATTCCGTGCAGTAAAGATGAAAGGGAAGACATGCTAAACGAGATGAGATGTTTATCCTTGCAAAGCAAACATAATTATCATTGATCTCACAGGAAATAACTTGAAGTTAGAATTTCATTTTGTGTTCAAATATATAAACAAACCTTTCTGATTCTTTAAGCAGATTCATGCTTTGGTTCCTTCATTCAGTATCACAAACCTGTGTTACTTTTAAGGCACTTCACGTGGCCTCCTGTCTGTAGAATATATTCTCCATGGGTGTTGTCTTTACACTGGTTCAAAGTAGACATCAAACCCTACCAAATCAGAAGGGGCAAATGATTAAGCAAGAACTAAAGGAGAGGTAAATGAAATGCAGTAGCTGGGAGAAGCGTAAGTGTTTGTTTAACTTTGAATGTGTGAGAACAATTTGGATCTTTCCCGGAGTTTTAAAAGTATTTGTTATTATATTGTACGAAGAAATTGTTGGGGTTTTTGTTACTGTAGAGTCACAATTTTTTTTAATTTGAGTAGGGAGGAAAACGTATATATAGAATTGGGGTGTGGGAAAGTGGAGTTGATAGGTACAGACATACATAGCCATACAAACAAGAATAGGGAAAGATGCAGCATGATAATGGTCTTATTACAGTGATTGATATGGGCTATAGGATTAAAATGGACACAGCACATGGGCATAGACAAAGTCTGAGAGGTGGATAGAGACACTTCTGGCAATCTAGTCCAGCTCCCTGACAACGATAACTTCTTGAAATGTGTTTTCTGATCTTCTGCCTCTTCTGATTTTGCATACAAAAGGCAAGAGAGTTCTACCATGAACTTGGGATGTACCAGACCCTAATCGAAGTCATTGTATGCTATACATGTAGTTAGAATAAAACATACCAAATTTGAGAAATGACTCAAATGTACAAGTCACACACTGCTTAAGTATCTTCATGAATCAGAGCTTTAATCTGTTCCAACAAACCAGTAAGTCTGAACGCCTGACTAATTTTTACTGTGCCTTTTTTGGCAGTCTCCATTATGGAAATATCTACACTAATAAGTGACGTTCTTTGTTCAGTGCCACCACAATGACATGGAGAATTATTACTCCCTGCCCTTTGGTGGGAGGCCCCTGGTCATGCAAATGAGAATTGGATTATTCCTGTTAACTACTGTGAAACAGAGCAGGGTCTTGGCTAACTTGGAGTCAGAGATTCACTACCTGAGGAGAATCATCCAGGCCATCTTCTCTCAGCTTTGATGTGTATGGAAGGCTCACAGCAACATGCTTGTTTTGACTGGTGATGATATTATTATTATTATTATTATTATTATTATTATTATTATTATTATTATTATTATTATTATTATTGTAAAGAAGGAGATTCCAGAGTTTCCCTCCCAAACTTTCCTTTTCCAGAACTTAACTGTGCTCACAGACAGATATATTTTCTACTTTCTGATTCAAAATGTTTCTGCAAATTGAGCCAGTTTGTTCTTCCCTTTGCTCAGTAGCCATATTGGAAAATGGGTTACGCACAGACAGTGCTCTCAGTCTTCCTTTTTCTGGACTTACACCAGATCTTTAAAACATCACTCCTTCGAACTTCATTTCCCAACCAGACATTATTTTAGGCAAAGCCTCATCTGCATTTAATGAAAAAGTTATCTTCTGTGCCTTGAAAATTGTGCTCTCTGTAAGATATCACAGAATGAGACTTGGGAGTTTCTGTAACTGTTTCATGCTAGTTATTCATATTTGATTTGCAATTCATTATAATTTACTGTACTTTTTCTGCAATACTGCCAATGAGCCCTAAGTTCCCCATTTTGTAATTATGCATTTTGTTTGTCCTTCTTACTGACTTTACCCATGTCTTTATCTAATTTTCTCTCCTTGATTTTAGACTATTTCTCCAACTTACTGAGATTATTTTGGAATCTGAGCCTGTCTTCTGAAAAGTTTTTAGTCTGTTCTTCTTTAGAGTCATCTGTGTATTTTATATGTATATTATCCTTTTCATGATCTGAATCATTAATGGAAATAATGGCACAAACTTGGGCATAGAAGATGCTATGACTGATTTTATTTGCCTTCCTTTTTGACAGAAACCCATTACAGTTAGATCTAAGCAGAATTTTTCAACAGTGTGCCCATTTTATGGCAATTTTTCCCAAAGTATATTTCCTTACCCAAACTATATTTCCTAATTCTGTGAGTTGGTATCAGAAGCCTTACTAAAGTTAAGACAATACTGCATCTATGTTTATGTTTGCACTAGTAACCATGCTAAAATGAATATTTGATTACTTGGAGAAGTTGCTTCTCAAACAAACTGTTTGCTCTTTTAATTACTCCTTACTCTCTCCTACATGCTTATATATTATTATTTTTTAAACATTTAAGTCTATTTCCTGTTAATGAACTTAATCTGAATCATCTTAATCCTCAGACTTTATCCCACTCTATAAAATTTTTTAATTAAAAAAACCTTTTTTCCAGTCTCCTGGGCCCTCCTTCTCTTCCAATAACAACTACAATAAAATGCTAAGATAAAAGTTTGTTTTAACTAGCCCTCTCAATGATTTTCATCAGGTCCTGAACACTGGAATACCCTGTACCATAAATTCTGTAATACACTGAAATTATCTATTCTTTTCTCCTACTCTGACCTGCACACCTGTGCACTGTTAATATAATTGCATTAAGCATCTGGTTACATCTGAATGTCTTTGTGTAAAAATTGAATCAGGGAGTTCACTGAGAACATAAGCTTGCATCACTCGTTACTTAGTTTCCTGTTTTATTAAGTAATGAATCTGTTTTTATTTTTTCTTCCTTTCACTTTGGAAGTATCTGCAAAGCCTTTTTATAGACCTTGTGGCTTATGAATCTTTTATTATTATCAAAGCTCTAATTGTCTTCTGGATCCCAAACCAAGTTTCAGTGATTTCCTGGCTCCCTCCTGCTTCCAGAGGTTCTCTGCTTAATTATTAACAGCCCCAGCTTTCTCCTTTCCTCATTGGTAAGGCTAGCTTCAGCACAAGGAAATGTTTTGTTTCAGGCACAATTTGAAGAAGAATATGGAATTTCATGTAAAATGTACAAATTCCACAAGCAGAATAAAGATCTTCCCAATATCGTTTTTGGGAGTGGGAGAAAAATAAGGGATATAGTAATGTGCATTCAGTTTACTACTCTTTGCAAGATGATCTGGCTCAGCAGTAAGGCAACACACACGACAAGTCATTTTTAAAGTATTTTAAAGTGTATTTTCTTATTCTGGATAATTTTGTTTTCTAATTTTTTATTATTTTTCCACACTTACAAGAATAAATGTCACCAAACCATGAAGCTCCAATGTTGATTGTGGCATATATTATCCTCATATGGCTTGTTTGACATATATTCAATTTTTGAGCTTTGTCTCTGCTTCTTTTGCTTGAACTTTACAATCTGAGCTTACCAAGTATGAATAATTTTAATACACTCAATGACTAAGGGGAAAAAATCCCTATATCTCAGACTTTACCTTCACTTTTCAAGTTTCTTTCATGCCGTGAGATGTGATCAATAGGATATTGTTTAACCTGACACAGTGTTATGACTTTGAGAAGACTTCCCTGGGAGGTACGGGGCAGGAACATTTGTGAGTTCAGGTAACTCTGAGAACTGTGGCATCAAAAATTTTAACTCGTTGTTAGTGTACCTAAGTGAAATAAGTCAAAGGATAAACCCCAGCCATGGAAGCTATCTACTTTCTTGGATGTTGAATCAATCCCAGTGCATGTCACAAACTGTGCTCGTAATAAAGTCAAGTTCTGGAAATGTAAGAAAGGTATTTATCCTAACAAACAACATGTTAGATAAAGATGTCATCACTGTGTTCGTGTCTTAATTAAGCTTAAATAACATGGAAATCCTTTTGCTTTCAAGAAACCTAGAACAACAGAAACTTGCATTCAGGTTTCTTTCTTCTGACAACACTGTTGTCTTTCCTTTCAAACACTCCACAAGTACTTAACACTTCAGGACAGTGATTTTTCCTTTGTACTTGCAAGTTTCTTAGCATTTTTCAATATCAATGATTACAACAAATGCTTTTCATCTTTCCTTGGAAATATTTGAGACAGTTTGGCTCAATTCTAATTTTGGCCTGTACATCTTATAAAGTTTTCTCTCCTATTCCTCTGTGTGTGCATGTTTTCTCTCTCAGCTCTCCAGACTAGAAATGGCAGTTGTCATGACAACATAACACATTTACTGCTCTTGTATTCCTATGATTTTTTCTTTCTTTTTTCATGGCAGCAGCTGACAGCCTTTTGTTAGAAGCACGGGCATCTAAAGTTTTCTTCTTATATTTTTTTGCATGTAGATGATTGCAAAAAGTATGCGGTTAACTAAGCTATAATTCGATCTCTTCAAAAACACATCCAGGGAGAAGTTTTCCCACAGACATCTAAAATGAACATTTTTGTATAGGACATCAAAAAACAGAGGCAATTCCAGGTAGAAGATGAAAGTTTATAGTTACAGTATAGATTGTTCAATGCACAGATAGATACATGCAATTTTCTATGAGCTAATCCTTGTTCTGAAAACCCAGTTTGCACATGGAAATGCACATTTTGCACATCTAGTTGGACAATTTGGTGAAAAGTGTCCTGTATGTAGTGTTCTTGGAAATGTTCTGTACAAGAATTATTGCAGCTGAATTGCCAAAATTTCCATTAATTTTTAAACTTTGTTAAATTAAATTTTCTTTTTCTACACAATCCTTTATTCTTCATCTTCTTTCATAGTCATGTTTTAGTAATATTTCTAGAGAAATGAGTCTATACGCTTCATTGCTACATTTTTGCTTCATTGATTAACTTATTAATATCAGCTAAAAATTCTATTCTTAATTATATCTGCATCACAATATTTCTAGGACTAGTAATCATTGAGTAATTTTTTTTCCTGATGACTGCAAAGTTTTGGTAGCTGTAAGTCAAAAATGGGCAAAATTAAAAGAATGTGACCTGGTCAATTGTCTGAGTCTTTTCAAATGTAATAAATATTGCTTGGACTAGGAAAACAAAAATAAGGAAAATGCAGAAGAAAATAATAATAATAATAAAAAAAATCCAAACCATACCAAACCATCAAAAGGAACAAAAAAGGGCTACAGGAAAGACGCAGTAGAAGACTAGATATATAATTCTCAGCCACTAATCTGGCATTTCCAAACTTTTAAAGCCCTGTCACTCGAATCTTCTTTAAAATCTTTAAAATACTGTTCCGTATGCAGCAAAGACTATGCCCAGAACTTTTAGTGAAGGTATGTCTTCTGGGTATTTTTTCCATTAATATTTTACCAAATATATTTCCTTGCAAAAATATTCAATAATGTAGTTGTACACAAATATTGGAGAATATTTGTAGAAAATAAAGATTAAAATTGTAATGAGCATCAATAGACCATCAATATTTCAGGAATGCAAAATTACCTGAATAATTGGAATACAGAATAACAAATAGTCATAATCAACTGATTGTGAATCAGATACAGAAGAGGAATTATAAAGATACAATGCTAAGATTAGTACTCTTAGTTAACTAATGCACTAGAGAAAATTTCAATCTATTTAGGGATGATTCACAAAGAAAAGAAAGTGGCAAAAAGTCTCCTATGAGTTATTCATTATGAAGTATTGGCTGAGCATCTCAGGGAGTGCATATTTTCTTTCCCTGAAAACTTTGCCTTACTTATATCCCCTTAATGTCTTGATTACTGCAATCACACTCATTTGGTTCGATTGTTAAGCTGAAGAAATGAAGTGGCTATCTCCCAGCAGAGCATGGAGAGTAGGCACGCACAAAGTCTCAGTAATTTTTTACACCTTTGCACGGAAGTACCAAAAATATGAAGCTGTCATCATAACACATTTCCCAAAGGCTACTCTTTCCCTTCAGAGGCAGGTATACTAAAGCAGTACAGCACTGAGCTGCACGAGAAAGAGTGATGGATCGTGACAGGGTGACTTTTTTCTTTTCTTTTAATGAATGTTCATTTTATCTCTTCCCACTTCCAGACTGAGGGCCCCAGGGCAATTCTGAGCTCAGGTGTAGGATGATTTACATGTCAATGTGGCACAAACAGGCAGCAGTCACAACTAGTTATTTATTCTGCTGTAACTGAAATGGCATAAGTATGCCTATCTTTCACTTCTGAGGTTCACTAGTTGCTATTCAGGGAATAAAGAAACAACAACAAAAACACCAAGACCAAACAGAGCAGGAAGTCTTCTTGTCGGCAAGTGTATCCATGTCTCTGTCAGCCCCATGGAGTATTCAGCGGAAGACGGCAGCAATACTTATTTATTTGTTTCTTTGCACACTACAGAAACAGCACTTAACCAAGAGTCCAGGTGCCATGGCTACCAAGTAAAAATATCACACACGAAAACTAAATCGCCTATTATTTCTCACTTTTCCAAAGCCAAGAAAATAATGAAGTGTAGCCTAACCATCATTCACTCTCCTTGGCCACAACACACATGCTTATCCTTTATTATTCAGCAAGGTGAACTTCATAAAAATGGCTTTCCTCCCTATGTGTGTGTGAGCACAGTTCAGTCGCCCATGCTCAGACCACAGCACAGGAAGAAGCAACGCATGGCAGACTGGGTGGGTGCACAGCTGGTGCGCCCACCATGGCTGAGAAACAAAAAATAGCACAAGCGGTTGCCTGCCAGGCAGGTAATCTTCTAAGGGAGGTTAGAGAGGGGTTGTGCTCAGCCTCGTGCCTCCTACCCAGGGGCACCAGGGACTGCAGGGGGGGGTCAAGGAGTTGATGTAGCCGTTGGCATGGAGCAGGGTGTGCTGTGAGCCCCGAGGCACTGTATGAAACTTCATGAGACCATAAAAGTCAGTGCAATGATGGGGACATGCCACAGGACACAGTCCCTCGCACTGCTGGGGGCAGTGGGTGGGGGTCCCATGATAATGGGGGACTGGTTGGGAGCTGGTGACCTCCTGCTGGACAGGCAGTCATGGAAGGAGAGTGGGAGCTGGCAGCAGGAGAGGAAGGACAAGCTTTGGTGGGGGAGGCATCTAGGAGGCCGATCTAATCTGTGGGTAGGAGCCAGCGCACAGAGGCACCCATCCACTGGCCAGACCTGCTGTTGCCCAACGTTTGCTGCTTGCCTGGGATCCGGGTCCAGGATGTTGTGGAGAAGTTGCCGAGGGCTCATCCAGCCTACGAACCCTCATCATCAATGATACTGGTGAAAGAAAATTTCAACACATCATGAATGGACTACAGGGCTCTGCAGGGTAGAGGGAAGGGCAAGAGGGCCAAGGTTGTTGTTCTGGAGATTTTTGTATTGTGTTAAGGACAATTTGTGATGCAGGTAATGGATAAGATCAGGGAAGACTTTGCTCTCAAATAAGAAAGAACTGATCTAAGATGTGAAGGCTGGTGGTAGTCTCGGCTGCATTGACCCTAATATAGGGAAGATATCAACTGACCAAATATCTACTTTAGCATGAGCTGAATTATGCTTTAGACTCCACTGACAGTATTCACTAGCTCCCCATTGTCTCTGAGAAGAGTGTAGACATCTAACTGGTCGATAGACATACCTAATTTGAGAGGTTTGAGTCTGGAGCATAATTCCATCCCATACTTCAGTAATTACAAGACAGCACACTAGTTTTGAAAGCAATTGAGAATTTTAGAATACTTACAGAAAAGAACAGGTGCACATTTGTAAGAACTGGTCTTATGCATCATGAAATGCAGCTCATTTCCCATTTCTGTCACAGAGATCAGTTAAAAATTCACTTACAGTTTGATTCAGCTGCTTCCATATTGATGTCAAGTTCCATTTGAGCTGTGCAAGGATATCTGTGTGGGGCTGGTTTGGCATAACATACTCCTATGAGAGGTGCACACCCACCTGGAGTAGTAACTGGAGGTCAGATATAGCATCTCAAATGGCACTAAATGGCCACATTTGAATAGCTGACCTGAGCCTTTATCCCCATAGATCAGGCTCTCTGTGTGAAATGAAGGTGATAATCTATGAGTTTCTCAGTTGTGTAATGTGAGGATAAACTAATTTAGCCACATGACTGTCTGAATAGGTAGTTCAGTTAATGAAATTATCAGAAACATAAGTTCTTCCTTTTTTAACTCATTTTTGTACAGTTCAAATAGGTATGAATGGTTGCTGCACAAAACTGAAGCACCATCATAACTTATAATTTGTGTCAGAATACGAAAGTAATCTTTGTTCTTCAATAGGTTTCAGCTTTGCCAAAACACCCAGCAAATTACAGTGAAGTAAAAATGTGGGGAAAATATGTCAGAGCCTACCCAGGCAGCCTGCTTCTGTGCAAGGGGCGAGCACAAGCCCCATGCCACATTAAACTGCCTTCAGTCTTCAAAAGTTGGCAAACATGGGACTTGTGTGATATGCAGACCTTGTGCTTGGCTGCACAAAAAGGAGTTTTACTGTCAGCAACCACCACCCTCTGTGGTTTCAATTACTTGAGAAGGAGCAAGGCAACTTGGCACTTGATCATTCTCTTGAAATTCTTAGAAGCTAGATGTCAGGGAACTGCACTTGAGCAGTGCTATTACAGTTCACTTTATATGTCAAATTCTGATTATGGGTCACATTATAGCATCTTTCAGAGGTTAATACCATTGCAGAGCATAATAAGAATATAAGTCAGTGAGTTATTATAATGGTTCATAATATTTCATGAAAGCTTTTATATCCATGTTAGAAAAGATGTTACCTCCAAGCCAATTTTTTTGCTGGTAAATTTAAGAAACACCACTGACCTCAGTGGAGATATACCGAGTCCCATTTGCTTATAATCTGCCTTTTCATTTGTCTGTTGGTGTGCTCAGAAACAAAGCAGCTGAGGATGACTGTGATATGCACTTTGTTAACTGAGACATAAATGCAGTGGTAGCGAGGGACTTTTTGTTTGTTAATTTTAAATTTGTTTCCCAGAGGTAAAGCATTGTCATGGAAGATTTTAATTTCTGTGCTTTATGGGCTAGTTTTCCTTGTTTCTGTGAATAACAAGGCTTTCTTCATGGTAGAAATGTCGGCACAAAGTAAACCAACTTGCATTTTTTGGTTTTGTTTTGTTTCTTACCAGTTAACGGGGAAAAAAGTGTTCTCAATAGACTCTTGTTATAAGCTTGAGACATTCTGGAAGTAGAAATAGCAGTGAATGTTATATGGCATGTTGAAATATTTTTTGCATATAGAGGATTTTTGTTTTCAGAAATACTTGGGGCTTCTTTATGATTGCTTAATTTCTCATACCCTCTCTTTTTCAATTTAAAGCAAGAATTTCTCAGAAATCATTGATAGAAACATTTAGTTAAATAGACCTGTGACTTATTCACTGTTTCTTTCTCTCTTTAGTTTTTTTTTTTCAAAATCAAAATGATATTGTTTCCAGTGTTTCCAACTATAAAAAAAAAAAATTATTCCTTTGCAAGCAGCCCTGTGGAAAAGAGTTGCTAATTACAAAACAGGATGGAAAACCCCTTATGGATTTGCCATAGTTCCCATTAGTTTTGCTGTAGGTTTTTTGAGGTACTCAGGTTCTAACCATTTTGGAAACTAAATGGGTCTCATTCTTTTGAAGGTGACATTGTCTTAGAGGCTCTGCAGTGCCTGAGCACTACAGTACACTGAGGATACATGCACTTAGGCATCATTTAATCTGAATTCAGCTATGAAAATGTAGGTGATTAATGCAATCTAGTCATGCAAGCCTAGCTATAGTCAGGGCATACAGAAGTGCATTTACAGAGCATAATACATCCCCTCTCAACACAAGTGTCTAAAATAGTTGAAATGAATCACTCTTTGGAAGTACAGATCTTCTGCTAATACCTAGTTGCCTTGACTCCTACTACAAAGACCTAATTTTTAAATGGCTAAAGTTAGGTGAAGTGACTTTAGTGACTATCTTGAGTCTGGAAATTCATCTGACTCCTCGCTATGTCTTTTGATAACTCTGTACCCAATAATTCTTAGTCTCCATAGTAAGATCAGATTCTTCTAAGCAAAAAATTGCTTCTCTAAATTACCCAGCTTTGATATAACAACAGTGTTACAACCCAGGACAAGCGATTGTAGCATAATGGCTAACTGCATACATTATACGTACTAACATGCACACATTGGGGTTGGGTCTGATCTCTAATTATGTCACTACAAATTTATTTACCATTTTTGATTGCAGCAGTCTCACTGGCGCAAAACAGGAGTGACGTGGTTAAGAATCAGACCTTTAATGTCTATCGTAATGCTAAATACCATGGAAAAGTAGCAATATATTGCAAATCCTTAGCACAGTAAAGTATATTTTTTTTAAAATATTCACAATCCCATTTTTAGTTGCAAATTCTGATTTCAACTCTCTGTGCAAACCTACTAATTTCTCAGTACAGAGTATGACTGTAGATACCCCAGGCACATATGAAGGTGTGAGTACTTAGTTGCTGACTAGATGAGACTCATGGCTCTGCACGTAATATATTTCTTAGTTCAGTAACTAGACCAAAGAAATGCATCCTCATTTTAGGGTTTTGGCCAAAAATATCCCTTAGGACAAGCAACAGTTTTAGGTGGATGCCTATAAAGATGCAGGGAGAATTACAGCCACCTAGGGACAGATTGGCTGAAGGCAGCTGCCACTACCACATGAGCAGGGACAAGGAGAGAATCCTGCTCTCCATTCATAAAATCAGCTTTTCCTGATGTCCCCTGCTGCATTTGCTGTGTCTTCCCTATTGCAGCCAGCAAGGTAGAGGCCCTGCTGCCAAACACTTCTTCCATTCCTTCTCCAAAAGCCATTCATCCATCAGGGTTCCAGACGGAAAAATACTGTTCAAGCATGTAATTAAAGACTCTGTCATTATGCATATGCACGGGGGAGCTGAATTAAATTGCATGGGCTGCTTTCCACAGGCCCTGAGAAAACTGCGATCATCATGATTACAGTGGGTAAAGAGCTGATTTCAGCCTGAATCCTATTGTTAGGTTAATTAGCCTTCTAACCAAGGTATTGAGAGGTTGCTTTAAAAAAAATAAAATAACAAAGAACATGGACATCTGTCTGCAGTGAGTACATTTATTTTTCACTTTTGTACACACCTTTACTGTTCTCTTTTGGGTCCTGTTTCTATAATAATGCTTGCATGCTGTTTTCAGATTCATGTTCTTTATACTTGTTTAGTTTCCAGGTGCTAGGGAGATATAAAATCCCGTCTTGTTTTGTTTGGCTGGGTTTTGTTTTGTTTTGTTTTTAGGTAGGGCAGGTACTAATTGGTTTCTAAGTTAAAGGAATAAAAGAAACTGTTAGTAATTCTGGTTTTGTGTTTTCTGTCTACATATTATATTGAAAAGAGAAGGCAATTATTCCACAGAGTTGAAGGTTGGTTACACTGGGGTTTATTGAATGTTGATTGGCATCCTCACACATGATTTAAATACTGTTTTGTGTGATCTGTGTTACAGAGTCAAAGGATCACAAATGAGACTGGAGCAGAAGTATAGCAGCATACTTTTTTGCTGCTTATTGGCAGAGTAAAACCATGTGTTTATTCTCTTCTGAACAAAAACAGTAGTTTTCAAAAGAAAACATTCCCCTTTTCTTCTCTTTTCTCCCCTTTTTCCTCTTTTTGTAATACTTACACTTAACTGTCTTTCTTTCAAGGAGTTGGTTTTTTTTTTTTTAATGTCATGGGGATTAAAATTTCATTAGCCAAGTTTGAATGTAAAATAGTTGTACCTAGCAAAACAATCAAAATGTTTATAAAATAACAGGAAAAAAAATTTCCATATCCAAAAAATTATCACTCTTTCTGACAAATTAACCTATTCTTTTTTTTTTTTGCTTTATTTGAAACCTCATTTTTCATTCAATAAACTGGTATCTGAGAGAAAAAAAAAAACAACAAAGCTCATTCAATTCTAAAGCAGTGTCACTAAATAAAAGCCCCTGGTCTAAACCCCTCCTCTGGAGTGTATAAGTATTTGGAGAGCCAGGTAAAACACGGACCTCAAAAGTCACTGGTTTATTCCTTTCAGCCACAATCATCATACACATGCCAATAAACTTATTTATATTTCTTATATGAGAAACCATTCCAGCTGTAAAGCTCAGTAGTAATGCACTCTGACAACCTTCACTCAAACTACTAAAGGATCAACACAGTTAGAATTGCTAATGTTCAGTACAGCTAACACTGAAAGATGAGTAAAATTTAATAAAATTACTGTCACTGAGAAATAGAATCTTTAATTTTTTCCCAGAGTATTTTTATGTAACATTTTCTGATATTTAATTAGCCGTGTTAATGATATCTAAATCCATGGGCATTTCTCCCTCTGCCAGCTAATTATGGCACTCTGATTTTTGCTTCTGAGAGTGACATGGCTCCTGCTCAGTGTGGGGGGTCTTTTTCACCATGTCCTCTTCTCAGATTTGAAGCCTGTGAGGTTAAAGGCAGATTCTAATGACACCCTCCAGGGTAGCCTCCTTTGAAGGCCAGGACCAAGAGCTTTGATTTCAGGTCTCTCCCTATGTGGCTGCCTTTAAAGTTCATCTGAATTAACATTCAGTGATATTTTTGGCAGCTTTGACTGCCAGGAAAAATCATTACAGTGGAATATTAATGCAAATAAACTTTGCATAGTCGCATTAAATCATTAAATGCCACATTGTTCTGTAATGGGAGTGACATTTCATTATTTCTAAAGCATCATATACGTCTCTGTGTTCACTGCCAGTTTCATGGTGCTAATACTGGTGACAGAATACAATAACACTGGAACAAGAAATGAAGGGGTCCTAGGGCTTATATGATGCCTGCAGATACCTGAAATGACTGAAAAATCAGAAATAATAGCATCATAAAAGAACTGTGCTGGTATTTTTAGAGCGTGTTCAAACATTTGGTCCAGATTGTCAATGATATTCAATTTTTCTTTTGTCCTCTTTGACAAAAGCAAAAGGAAAAGATTAGTCGGCTGTCATCTGGAGAATATCCTCCAAGTTCTAGTTGTGTTTTTTTTGTTTTTTCCTCCATATTTTTCTCCTTTTAACCTTTACAAAGGTTGAAGAAACCCTTCGTAATGGTACTGCACCATGCACTTGAGTGTATAAGGCATAAAACCAAACCAAACCAAAAAAACCTGTTTTGCTTTTAAACAGAGCTCTCTGAAGTCCAAAGACGACTTCTGAGAAGAAGGCAAATTCTTAAGAGGTATGAGAGCATCGCAGTATTATTTTAATAAACTGTTAAAATGTTTATTTAAAAGAGAAAAAAGAAAAAAAAAGGAGTGATATAATGTATGGCATACAATAAAAAAATAACAGCTCAGGAAAATCAGGGAGAATATCTCACCATATATTAAAAAATGGCATGTCCTAGGGGAGTAAGCAGAGAGAGCTTCTAGAAATTATAAACATTTCTTCTCTGGCTGCTATGGGAATGCTTCTTTGAAGGAGTATTCCTGTGTATGACCTTCAAGAACAGCCAGAGATTAGATGGCTGTAACATTCATACAATGGAATGAGACCGAATAAAGGAAAAAAGACCCTAGGTTCATCAGGACATCTACTACAGTGTAAGCACAGATCTGTGGATCAGAAGGGGCCTTTCCACTGACAGTTCATAGGGCTACTCAGGGATTTCACCTGGTATTTCCAGCTGGGGGGAAAAATATTCTCTACACTAACAGTGAGCACATCATTTCCCTTATGAAAGAAGCCCAGACCCTGCCAAGTGGGAAGGCAGCAAGTTGGGCAGCCAATTCTCTCTTGAACTTCTCTTTTGAAAGCTTCAGCCTGAAGGTCTCCAGGTAACCATTAGCAAATCCCCTCCTTTGGCTGAGGTGCCTTGTTCCAGGTATTCAATTCCCTCACCACTAGTATGTCTTTTCCGTACTTTGATTTGTGTTTATCTTTCCAGTGCTGGATCATATCCCACACTATGGATTTTCTTGGGGTATGATGCTTTTTCCCTTTTTTTTTATTGCCAAGGCACAGCTTCACCACAGCTTCTTGTTAGTACCCTTTAGTCCTACTGCCGTACAGCCAGCTGACAGCCCTATTATATGCTTGGTCCACATTGCCGAAGAAAAGGTGCTCTGTAAACTTACTGAGCTGGCTGCATGTTTTAAACTGTTTACCTACTTTTGAATGACATCAGATGGTACACATCATTTATATCCCTTGCAATTAGAAAAGGGAAAGCATTCACCTGATGTTAAACATGATCCAGTATTCTAAGTGAAGCTACGTATACTGGAGAATCACTGGAAAGGTGAGAAAGCAGGTTACCTGTACCCTCACAGAGACTTTCAGTGTCTGTAAGCTGTGGAGAAGATAATTTTCTGTTATTTTAGCTTATTCTTGCATTGAAGTTAGAAGATTGGAATCAAGAGCTCTGAGACATTCTAGTGTCCACTACAGGGAATTAAAATCCCTTTTTGGCAGAAAAGGACAAACAAAAGAAAAAATGCTGAGTGTTTTTAAGGTAGAAATTGACCTGTCAAAGTTTGAGAACATCAGTCTTGTATTAGCCTGATAATAGTAGTCTCACTGCTCACAGCAATTGATGCAAATTAGAATGAAAATAAGTGTTAAAAGCAGTTTATGGTGGCCTGCAATTCACTGACATTTCATGGACCACTTATCAGCCATCAAAATTTCAAAAGCTTTAATTTTACCATGACTTCTGAAGGCTTGAAAGAAAAAGTCTATAGCTGTCTAATCCACTGGAGTTTGTGGGATGATGCTGAGTAGAATTTAGTAATAGGCCGTGAGATCCAGCTTTAAGCCACAGATCTGTGTTTCTGTGGTCACTTGAGCTACATTTGTGCACTGAGACACAGGCACACCTTCCCAAAATCTTTGCTGACAGTAGAGCTCAGAGACTTCAGTGAACCTTAGATTATTTGACTCTGGTCCTCAGCCTGCTTGACCATTAGCCATTCTGCAACATTGCCTACCCTGTCTGGCAAATGAATGAGAGGTTGCAAACATAGTCAAAAGTTACACATCTGTTCTCACAAGACTCTCTTTCAAATCAAAAAAAGATAAGGGTGTCAATAAAGAACAATAACCAAAACATTTTTCTTCTTCAGATCTCACGGAGTTTTTAAAGCAAGCAAGTAAACCCAAGTCTTCTGATCCCATTGATCTCTTGTGTTTATCGGTGCAAATCCATGCCATGCGTCAAGGTACTTTCTTCTCTTATTCCTATGATGTCAATGTACTGAGTCATAAAGTTAATACAGCAACTGAACTGTTTCTAATCAGCTATTAAGACCACTCAAAACAATATATTTTAGCCATCTGAAAAGAAGACCTTCCTGGAGAATAATTCCTACTCATTTGAAGCCAGTTTTCTGTGAGCATTAGAAGATGTTTGATCCTGCCATGGTCAATGAAGTACCACACACTTTGGACTCAGGAGTGTACTTAGGTACTTCACCCTTGTGTTTTCATGGTTGCTGTGCTCCTATTACTCCTCCTCCACACTCCCTAATGTGAGATGACTAGTGCAGTAGTGCAGTCACTGATCACCCCACATCCTCATAGCAAGGAAACTTTCACAATCTTCCTTGCTATAGCAGAAATTCAGCACAGAGCATAGTTCTGCTCGTATGTTCCATTCAAGTGTCAGCCACAAACAGGGTCCTTAAATCCCACTGAATTTGTGTAATTCCCAAGGCTCAGTGATTTCAGTACATGGAGTGAGTGTGAAGTCAAACTTAAACCTTATGTCTCTGGTAAACTGCTACATTCTTAAATTAGGCAGAAGTTTTTCTCATAAAGGGAATCAGTAACAGCCTGTGCTCAGTACCATGGAATTTCCAGTGCAGTGTTGCAAAGAAACACGCACAGAAAATTACCTCTGTGATTAAAACTCAGCCAGTCGGAAGCCTTCGGGTCTGCAATATCATTCAAACTGACACAATAAAAATGTTTGACCTGATCTGTCACATTACAGCACTCAGCATCTATTTATGACAGTCTGACTTCATGCCATTGGACAGCTTCTCGTGCTTGAAGAGCTGTTAGGAAGTCCTGCATTGTCTCCGTAAGTATTAGCCTGAGGTGCTGGAAGAGTGGTTCTGAACTACAGATGCAGCTCTTCATCTGAGATAAAATTTAAAAAGAAAAGTAATGTGAGGTTCACAGAACCAGGAGGTAAGCACCTCAAATGCTTACAGCGCTTATGAAGCAAAAGCCTATTTTTAAGTGTAACTGACACCCAGAAGTCCAATCCCTATTGCCTTTCTTTAGAAAGTGGAACTTGGGGTTTTCAAAATGCTGACTGTAGGAAAATTAAATCCCAAATCCTGCTTTGTTGGGTCACTCAAACTGCCACTTGCAATAAATATCTAGAGTTGAGAGGCAATATTCACTTCAATCTGGATAATGGTCTGAAGGAACCTTATCTTTTCCATCTTCAGGTGACTACCCTGCCTAAAGTGCACTGTTACACCCATGGGGCCTGAAGGACAGCAGCGTCAGTCTGGTCCAGCATGTTTTTCACAGAAGAAATCATTTTGTAACTGCCTTCCATCTTAGGAAATTACTGAACCAAACTCCCATTCCTGCCTGCTCCCTTGTTACCTACCCATCTCTTTTATTCAAAACTGATTTATCAGCTCTGTTGTGCCTTAACACATGGAGAAGCTGGGCTATGGGCTTCATCAGTTTCAAAATGTGCAAGAATGATGTATTAAGGTGTTCTCTCCCTAGGCTGCTGAGCTTTCTCAAACAGAGCTAACGTTGAATAAGTAGAAGGAGAAATCCTCCTGTTACTCTAGATAGGCAGGAAAAAAACTGCTGCTTTCATGGTCTTTGGAAGCATAGCAAAATCTTTGGCACTTGTCACAATAATACAAATTGCACCAGTATCAAAGTACACAACTAGTAATTAGTTCAGTATTTTAATAGTATTTGGTGATACATGTCTGACACGTTGGGACCGGTCATGTTAGTGTAAAAATCACAGCAAGGTGCCTCCAATGGATAAGAAGCTTAGAAATGACCTGTCTGCAGGTCATTGATTCATTGCTAGTAGTTTGTACTAGTCGTCATCAAACTGGGTGCCTGGCTGTGGGGGCTGTTCGGTAGCAGCTGTGAATGTGGTCGCTGCAGCCTCACTCCTCCTCACTTGTAGGCAGAGGAGAGGTCTGCTCTGTCTCACAGCCCCTGACCTTCACCCACTCTGGGAGATGTCTCAGCACCCCAGTGACATATGCAGCTAAGCTTAGGGGCCAGCTGTGGGTTTTATCTGATCACCACCGTGTATAAAACTGAAGTATATATTTTTAAGTGACTTTCTTTTTTTTCTTTTTTTCAGATCTGACTCATGCTTGGGGAAAAAAAAGAAAAAAGAAACACCTACCTATAAGCATCAGCTCCTTATCCAATAGGAGTTAGGTTGTGATTGACACTTTTCACTGCTGTCATGTTAGGACCAGAAATCATGGGCACAACAGCAGAGGATGTGGCCCACAGTTACAATTGCAGTGAAAGTCATCTTTTCTCTCAACTTTCAATTCTTTTAATAAACAAACCCTAAACATGAACCACCAAAAATAGTGTGTAGGAGCTCACAGTGCAACTGGAAGAATATTCATAACTGTAGGAAGAGAAATTGAATTATCTCTTCAAAATTCTAATTCAGACATAATCATGACAGCTGCTATTATCCATGAAAGACAGTAAAACCAGAAATCATTTTAATATGGTTCACAAACTGTAGTTCACATCCTTCTCAGTTTCCAAATAGTTAAATGGACTGTTCTTTTAGCTGACATAGAAAGGATAAATACAGCCTCATTCTGTATCTGTGCACCCGTGCTAATAAGGTGTTAGTCCTCCTAATCTACAAGTGGTCAGGTGGTAAACTGACTGTCAGCACATTTGAAACCTTCCTCAGTTGAGAGCACTTGAGAACAATTGTTCGGTGTGAGCTCCAAGCAGATTAACTAATGCTTGTCAGGTTTTGTTTTTCCAACCTAGGAAAGAAAAGAAAAAAGTAAAAAGACAAAGCAAAAGGAAAAGAAAAAGACAAAGGAAAAGAACAAGAAAAAAAAAGGAAAAGAAAAAGAAAGAAAATGAAAGAAAAAGAAAAAGACGAAAAAGAGAAAGAGAAAGAGAAAGAGAAAGAGAAAGAGAAAGAGAAAGAGAAAGAGAAAGAGAAAGAGAAAGAGAGAAAGAGAAAGAGAAAGAGAAAGAAAGAGAAAGAGAAAGAGAAAGAGAAAGAGAAAGAGAAAGAGAAAGAGAAAGAGAAAGAGAAAGAAAGAGAAAGGAAAAGGAAAAGGAAAAGGAAAAGGAAAAGGAAGAGGAAGAGGAAAAGAAGAAAAGGAAAAGGAAAAGGAAAAGGAAAAGGAAAAGGAAAAGGAAAAGGAAAAGAAGAAGAAGAAAAGGAAAAGGAAAAGGAAAAGGAAAAGGAAAAGGAAAAGGAAAAGGAAAAGGAAAAGGAAAGAAAAAGGAAAAGGAAAAGGAAAAGGAAAAGGAAAAAAGAAAGGAATTGTGTTGCATAAACTACGCAGCTGAAAGAAAAGAGACATAGCTAGCAGCCCCAGTTGGTTAATCTCATTACTCCAAATCAGTCAGCAATACACGTACGTGTGAGTTTTCAAAGCCTGCTTCTCATGAAAGGGATATTCTCTCTCTACTTTTAATCCCAGAGGAAAGATCTGAATTATGCCCATTCAGTGAATTCAGGATATGATAAATAAATAGTTACAAAGCTCTAGATATTTTTTGCTGATCTTTCTCTTTCTAAGGAGAAAGTAACCAGGTTTAAATGGTCTCTGGATGTGAAATGACTGGGGAAGGTCACAGTGTTTATACTAAGGAGAAGTGGACAGGCTAATTGACTACACAAACTAAAACGTGAAGCCTTTAACAAAAGGATTGCAAAAATTATATTCCTGACAATAGCTGCTTGGGGTTTTATACCTGCCAGCCCAGCACATTTTCCCTTCTCCCTGGAGAAGATTTAAGCAGAAATGAATAGAGAATAAGTCTCTACCTAGCCATACAGAAGTAAGCCAGCTCCTGAAACAAAGGTGAAAGTAAGCCCACCTGGTTTCTTACTTGGTATCACTAGGGCATACATTTGCCTTCTTCAGCACTTTCTACAGTCATCTCACTCCTTCTCAAACACAAACATCTGCAAGTCATAATGTCTGGATACAAGCTCAAATATGTTTAAAAACCTGGAGGGGAGGAGGAAGACTAAGGACTGGTTGTTGAGTACCATTAACTTGTTTCAACTGGTTCTATTTTTAAATTATCTTACTTTATTTCTTTAGTATTAGTCATCACTTGTGGTACAATTGTATGGGTGCATTGCATTTTACAGCTTCCTAGAAGATAGATCCCTACCCAGAGGACAGTACAGTACACTGGCATTTGTATAAATTCAACTGCACGCAGAAGCAAAAAATAGACAGTACACATAGCCTCTGAGGAATGATTCACAAATAAGCTAAGCTAAAATGAGTGCTTAGGTAAAGAAGGGACATGAAGAGTGAAACTTAAGACTAAATGAAGGCAGCAAAGAAGTGGGTGTAAAATTAAACTGAAGCAGAGCTGTAGGTGACACTGTGGAATTTTGCTGAGCTTGGAAAGCAAGAGTGGAGAGCTTAAATCTAATGCAGTAAGTCACCAGACTCGATAAGGCACTTTAAAGCAGAGAAAAGGAATGACATCCTTTCTGCCATGGGCTTCGAAGACTGGACTTCTGCAAAAACATTCCCATAGAGATGTTGTTCTGTTTTGTCCAAAATAGAAACAAACATGCTGGCAGTCTTATTGTCAGTTTAGATTTTTTCAGTGTGTGAAGCACCATGCTCATTTTGTGTAATTGTGCCACATTTGTTGACAAAACTCCTGACTTGTAAATCTTGTTATAACTCACGGTATGAGAGATTCAGATTCAAGTTCCATCTTTGCCTGACTTTCAGGATCTGAAACAAGTGTCTCTATTTTACTGTTCAGGAATCCACAGAGTCAAAATGGAGCAGCTCTTTTTCTTCTGCAGTGTCACCAACAGACGGTCTATGAAATATTTACAGTTCTGAACCAATGGAAGCTACTGCCAAGTGCTTTTCTTGCTAAAATACCCTTTATAATATATTATTGAACCATCTCTAAAAGCCAAGCACATAATTAAACCCTTTGCATTCGTACAATATGTCTGTTCAGTCCTTCAATCTTCTTTTAAGATGTGATATACATCCTAGCAGCTACATGAAAGATTCAAAGGCTATGGTCCATTTACAGCACAGACTGCTTGTTATTTGATCTCCCATCACTAAGACAACTGTCCTCCTAGAAATAAGGAAAATATGCTATCATTAAATCACAGTTTTATAGACATGTTGTTAAATAATTGAACAGCCCAGCTGTCACAAAGGAATAATCATGTATAGATACGAAACTCTGCATAACATTTTGTATCCAAATATTGAAGGAAGTAGTGAAAGGAATAATTTTACTTGTTTTCATGATTAAAATTTCTGAGAGCCCATCATATGGTAGGACTGAAGAGCAGCAATTAACAATGCTTAAAGTGCCAAAAGAAATTGTACTTAAAAACTCAAACAAATGCAACCATAAATCTGCAATGTCAATCATGCACTTTTACATACACTTTACCCACAGCCCATGAATGCCAAAATTTAGTGCATGATTTATGAAAGTCTGCTAATAATATAATATGACATCAGTATGTTTCAGTACAATTTATTTCAAAGCTATGCAAAGACTAAACTGATAGTCATGAAAGTGTTTTAAGTAGGGCTGGCCAGGACAAAAAATCAGGAAGATCTGGAAATATTTTGGAAAACCACATCACTCCACTGAGACCTAAGCAACCAAACTTTCCTCAGATCTATCACTTATGCATACATGAACCTGCATTTGTCACTAGTATGAAAATTAAGTTTTCTAAAGGCTGCTTCAACTGGTAGGTGGTACCAATACGTATTTTCTCTTCATTAATTCCTTATATTTTACATAACCACACTGTTGTCTTCCCTTGGATTTCTGCTTGTTATTTTGCTTTGTGTTCCTCCTCAGCTTTGCTTGTCAGTTCATTTACCTTTCACTTATACAAACAAAATACATAGGTTTCAGTTTGGGAAACAAAGATTGCATGGAATGGATAGAATCTTAAGTTTAGTTGTCCTTTCATTTCTTCTGATTGTAAAAGTGATTCATCCATATGCAAAAGAAATGGAAAAACCCTGACTGCCATTCTCATCTTCTCCTAGAAATGGCGCCCAACTGAGGTCAAATGAATTACACTAATGAAGAAGAGGAAGGTCAAGTGTAGAGATGAGAAAATGGATTATAGATAAATAAATTTCTAATAAATATGCCAGTTTTACACCATTTCTGTTCTGTAGACAAGATTTACGTGATCTTTAAGTGCAACAATAAACCTACATACACTAGAAATTAAACTCTTGGTTATACTTATAGGGTTTCACCAGGCTTCTTCTCATGAGAGCATGGACTTTAGAGCTGCTATCTTTTCTGAAAACGCTCTGGTCACTACTGTTGAAGGAATGGTGATTGAACAAGGAAAAGAATAATTATCCTAAAATATATAGCTCTAGCTAGAACTGCTACCTGTAGCTTAAAGCCAGCAATGTAGACTTCATCTAGAGAGAAAGCAAGCATCTTTTGCTGAGCAGCTGAGATAGATAGGCTAATGCTACAAGTTTATTCAAGGAGTAGCCTCCTACACAGAGAGACTATACTGAGCTGCCTAGAATGGGAAACTTGCTTTGTTTGGTATTACTTACACATTCTTGTGTTCTGAATAATAAAATGTCATCTAAGGCCGGAGCCTGAAATAAATTCAGAGAGGCATTGGTTCTTCTGTGGGCTAGTAACACAGTGCCCCAGTTTACAGTCTTAAAGCCAAAAATAAATTAAAAACCAAAAATGCTGGAGAATCCTGTAGTGGAGAATTGTTTCATGTTACAAAGTCTAAATATTTTAAAAGCGGAAGTGGTAACAGTGGAGAGTCCAGAGAGGTTAACATTAGAGGTCTGAATAGAGACACTTTTAGGAAGATCTTGGAAGAGCAAAGGGTTGAGTCTGACCTCTGGGAATAGCATGGGGCAAGGAATAGGCAGAAAAAGCCAGTTTGTTCTTCTCTGCATCCTAAGAAGTCAAACAGCTCCCACCTCATTTGCAAGGCAATTGCATTATGACTTTCCCACAAAGTTTTTGACAGCTTTATAAGACATATATAGATTCGAAAGATAATGTCACTGCTTCAGCAATTATACAGTGTATATATCCACTTCTGCAGGAGGTGGTCCTGCTAAGAGTCATATTTTCTGTTTTAAAATGCAGTTGAACCATTTTGCAGTCGAAGAAGACATTGTCTGCTCTGTAACAAGTGCTTTCTGTGTCTACCTGATTTATCTCATCTGCCACATGCAACATTAATTTCAGCCCAAATTAAAGACTTTTTTTTTCTCACTGTTTTAATTAATTTGATCATCTTTCATCTTAGCTATTTGTTTCAGGAGTTGGGGCTTTGCCCACAATTCTTTGAAGTGTCATTTGTGCTTATAAAACAGTACATTTGATCCTTTTTTGCCCATGGATCAAAATTTTGGGGGAAGGAGGTGTCTCTTCTCCCCAGTTTAGAAGTGCAATGTGTCAGTAGCTTGGGGGGTTCATTTGCCTTTGGGCACTCATTCTCATCACCAGCTATAAAGGCATTGATGCATTGCTCATAGGCTTGTTTATTTTTAGAAGGATATTGACAGCTTGAAAGCTCTTCAGAGGGAAATATATATCCAGGGAGCAGTGTTAAATATGACTACATCCTTTCTCAAACTTCACAAGTTTGCCGTGCTTTTGCACCTACACAGCTTGCTCAGGTATGCAGACAGCTATGACTCTGCCAGTCCTTGGAAAAAGAGGTGGAAAACGTATTAATAATATGGATATCTTTAGTTTCTGTTGAAATTCTTCCCTACCAGCCTGTGCACCATGAGTAATTTCATATTGGCCAGTGAATACCATTGCCAGACATCTGAGCTAGGCTTTCTGGGTTATAGCTCGACTTTAAAAAAAAAAACAAAAAACCACCACACACCAAAACCAGGGCTTGCAAAAAGAAGATATGCTTCTTTTGATATGATGGCACAGACCATGACTTTCACAAACTTTCTCCTCCACCAGGCTCTTCTGGTCTTTAAATTGAAAAATTCTATTTTTAAAAAAAAAAAAAGTTATATGGTGTTTAAGAAAAAAAAACAATTAAAAATATTACATGATTTTTTATAGCAGGGATAAGAAACAAGAATTTTAAAAAGGGTTTCATTTCTGATGTTCATTTTAACTTAGTCACAGAGTTGATCAAAAAGAAAATGACATCAGTGACAAATATTTTCTGTAATTTCTCAACTTATTTTGAGGGGAAAAAAAAGTTGGTAGTCTTTTCTTAAACTGAATTTATGAGATGACATTTTGAAGAAAATATCAAAAATGTTTCTGTGATTTGACTGAGTTCTAGTCACTCATATCTGTGTTAAATTACAGCAGCAGGATCACTGCCAAAAGTTTATCCTCCTCCTTACCACAGTACTTCCTCAGTTCAGCCAGCCCTTTTCAGCTGGCTGAATTAAAACCAAAATCACTAAAGTATTTCTGAAATCTCTGAAGAACATCAGGACTGTTCTCACTTCCATTTCTGATCAGATAATTTATGTCTGTTTAGGAGTCTGTAAGATAATGTGATAATGCTGACACTGGATGCATCTGCCACCTCTACCTTCATAATCTTTGGCAATCAAGTAGCTAAGGTGCCCACAAAACCAAATAAAATGTAGTGACAGTGTTTCTCATGTATAAATCCACAAACAGCTGATAATAGCAAAAGAAAACCTGTTTATAGGGTTGTGTGGAAAGGAGGAAAAAAGTAAATTATGGAAAAGGAGTTGCAGGAGCTTCAATATTTGTAATCATAGGGATGCAATACCAATGAGGTTCAGTATGAAGGAACACTCCATTCAAGCACTGAAGTGCAACAGAGAAGTAGTCCTCTTAGGCACTGATTGGGTAACCAACATGGAGATCATATGCTTTCCTTCCATTAGACATACTTTCAAGCACAGTGTGACAAAATCACTGCCTGAAACATCATTTTCTTTCCAGTCTCTCAGCTTAGCTGAGTTCCTTTATTCACAAGCAGGACAAGTTGCAAAGGCAGCAACTGGAGCTGTAAGTGCTGCAGACCTGGCCACACAGACCACTCATTTCTGGAAACATTCCTTCAGCTGGCAGCAACACTTCTGTCTTTTATTCTAGACAGCGAGAAAAAAATGGCTTGTTTATACAGAGGCACAAGTGAAGTCATACACCTATCTTTCCCATTCAGTGTTTGCCTGCTGCATCATATACTCCAGTTTTATAGCAAGTGTGCTCCTATTAGAGGTTATTCAGTGCTATGTATGTACTTCGAGAAATTAGAAGAAAAAATTAGACATCTGTAAAGAGAACTGAAGAGAATTTTAAAAAAAAGTTGAGTCTTTGACTGATATTTAAATATCCATTTTAAAAATTCATGGGATTTGACTCATTAAAGAAAAAAGATACAGCGAAAGACATTACTCAGCAAAGAGGTCAGCAAGTAATATAGACCACTTCATAAAACTTAGAATTCTCTATTGAAATATAAAGTTTTAGAGGAAATGACCATGTGCTCATGTGTATTTTGCTGCTACTGTTTGACATACGGAAGAGCTATGTGTTAAAAAAAAAGATTTTTTTAATGAAAATTGGGGTTTTTTATGACAGTGAGGGAAATTGAGCTTTTCTCACAAAACATCTTGTCAAGTTTTAGACCATCTCTATATGCTGTTTTAAATATGTGTTTCGCTGGCATGAACAGCACTTGGACAATTTATGTCAACTGAATATGCGAGCAGCATTTTGTGATCTAGGCTGCGCACCTGTCATTTAAAAAGACTTGGGAGTTTTTGTTAGTGATTTTGGATGAGCATTTTGTAACTATTCCTCATAATTGTAGGGGCAGGCAAGACCTTTTCCTACCCTTTCTTATCCAATTTCCACTTTCTTGTGCTCTTTCTTCTAAATGAAATTATTTATCTGGGAAATTAACTAATACGCCTCTTCACATTCAGAGCCTTCTATAATATGAGGTGGAAATTAGGTTCAGGACAGCTGACTTCCAACTAAGAGCTTTTTTGCTGTGGTATGGTTTCCCCCATAGAGTAATGATTCTTTAGAAAAATGTTAGGCAAAGACAGCATACTTCACATCACTGGAATTACCATGAATGACAAGAAACAGACTGCTATATTAACAATAGGCATCCACTTTTATACAGTGATTAAGTACAACCAGTTTGTCACTAATCTTATCATCTGATAAGGCAGTTTTTAGGAATCAGAGGGAGTATAAGCTCCCTCATGCAGATCATATTCAAATAAATCTGTTGAACTTTAATATCACTATTGCTTAATCACCATGTCATTATACTGTTGACAGATTGTCATGGTTTAACCCCAGCCAGCAACTAAGCACCACCCAGCTGCTCGCTCACTCCCCTCTGTGGGATGGGCGATAGAATCAGACGGGTAAAAGTGAGCAAACTCACAGGTTGCGATAAAGACAGTTTAATAGGTCAAGCAAAAACCACGCACACAAGCAAAGCAAAACAAGGAATTCATTCACTACTTCTTATCACCAAGCAGGCATTCAGCCATCCTCAGGAAAGCAGGTCTCCATCACATGTAACGGTTACTTGGGAAGACAAACACCATCACTCTGAACGTCCCCCCCTTTCTTCTTCTTCCCTCAGCTTTATAAGCTGAGCATGACATCATTTGGCATGGAATAGCCCTTTGGTCAGTTGGGGTCAGCTGTCGTGGCTGTGTCCCCTCCCAGCTTCTTCTGCACCCCCAGTCTCCTCACTGGCTGGGCAGTATGAGAAGCTGAAAAGTCCTTAACTTAGTGTAAGCATTGGTCAGCAACAACTAAAACATCCCTATATTATCAACATTATTTTCAGCACAAATCCAAAACATAGCCTCATACTAGCTACTATGAAGAAAATTAACTGTATCCCAGCCAAAACCAGCACACAGATAAGGCTTTCAGTGATCACATTGGCTGTGAACAGCAGAATTACCACAGATGGCAACAGGCACTTTGATTTCTTTGGTGCTTTGAGACCTTTTTTGCTTGAGGGCTGCATTATGGGTTTCATTTTATGCATCTCTTCTATTGTTTTTTACTTGTAGGAAAATCAAATTATTAACAAGATGAGAAAGGAGGGTCATTAGAGGACATGAAATGATTAAGGATCGTATTTCTCCTGAGTGAGTTGTACTTTTAATTATAAAACAGCTAGTTCAAAAAGACCAGTGACTTCCCTCTTTTATTTAACTCTATTATGATATTTTTATAGTCCTAGGGATACAATGCTCTGGGATAACCTGTACAGGTCATTTAACTCCTTTGAACAGATGACAATAAATTTATATATTCAATATGTACCTGAACAGTCTGTCCAGATTTTCTCTTCCTTCTCCTTTTCAGCCACATGCTAGTATAGTTTGGAGCACACAGATATGCTTGATTTACCTATGAAAAACACATGCTAGTTTTCAAAATATGCTTTAACTGTCACATAATTTCATCTGCCTCATAATGTCAAGCAAAAAGATAGAAAGATTCCCTTTCACTGGGCTTCAGGTAAGAGCCAGAGAGTAGCAGACACATCAGCTAGGCATGTAAGACCAAATAGGTCTCTAATGGAAGGTATTCCCTTTATGTAACACTTAAACCCCGATTTTCAGAAGTCCTGATCAGTCGGGGCTACCAGACAAGCCCCAGCAACTTTGAAAGTTCAGATCTCCCTGACAAACACAGGATCGTTGGCTTAAACTGAGCCCCCAAACAGTGATGTGCCTCAAATCAGTGAACTCTTCAGAATGGCACTTTCTAAATTAGGATTATCAATTATGGATGATTACCATTGCAATTAAACACGAAATTTTCTACGTAACAAGCAGAAGCCAGGGACACGATGGTGGTTAGCATAAATGATTGTAGATAACCATTCATGAAAATACTATGTTTCTGGAAACAACTTCAGTATACCATAGAGTCCCATTTGTCTGAAAAACTATCAGGTGTATCTGGGCCATGGCTGACAAATTTTTCTTAACCTGTTCTATAAACTCTTTATAGATTTAGCAGCATTTCCGTATCACCTCTTCCAGAGCTTCACTGTATTTATTTTGAGTATTTTCCCAAAGACCTAGTCTGATTACTGTTTGTTGCAAACTCAGCCTAATTTCTTCCAGTCCCATATCCAGCAAACAACTGATGTCTGTCCTCTTTCTAACAGACAGCCTCTTATATACTGGAAGACTACTAGAGAGTAAAATATTTGATGTATTAGAAGACACATCTTGTCTAATCTTGCTGAAAATGTCTCATAATCTTGCAGTTGGAAAGAAAACTGATATTACCATTGCTTGACCATACAGTCCTGTTTCATGGCCAAATAAGTCACCACCATAGAAGAGAAAGAATGCTTACAAGAACTGCTAGTATATTTATATGTATGCGTGTATATATATACACACACATATACATAACATATATACACACATACATAATATATATATACACACATATATAGATATATCTTTTATATATATATATATATACACACATACACTTTTAACATAGAACTTGAAAAACCAGAGCAATGTAAAAGGAACGCTCAATAGAACTGACACAATCTGTCAGATGAACTATCACCAGTGAATACTTTGTGAGATCTAAAAACTGAACGTGTTGGGAAATTCAGACTTAAGCGTGATTCTGTTAAAAACAAACAAACAAACAAAAAACAACGGGGAAAGCTCATATTCACATGTGATTTAAAGAAAAGTAGAGTGCACAGCATAGTCGACAGCATCTCATTTTCTGTTTTACAATGAGTGCATTAAAAAATTCATGCTGTATGTATGCTACTGGGCCTGTACTGGGAATATACTTTTAAGCTTCAGAAACTCAGCAAAGAAAAATAAATTCTTCTTGTAGACGAATGATGAACTCTTCTGAATGGGTTTCCTGGCATCAAATTGCAGAGGGGGTGCAATTTAAAGCAAGATAAGTTATTTGACTTAAATTGAATGCAAGTCTTCCCAGGGCTTTCCATGCAATAGAAGAAAAAGTTCAGAAATCTGCCAGCCATTCAATCTAAGCATCTGTTTACACTTGTAGGGGAGTTGTTTTAGGCACAATATTATTGGCTTATTATTATTCTATCAACTGAAATGATAATTATAACAGAGGAAGTTGTACAAAGAAACTGGCCATAAGCTAATGAATAATTAAGCTCCTAGCACATATTTCCCCGCTGATGTTCACAGAGGAAAATACTGATAAGAGTAATGTGGTTTTATGGATCAGGAAATAAGTTGATCGCTCCCAAGAGAAGTAAATGCACCTAGAGAAAGGAAAAGAGTAGCGCTTTTCTGAGAAGGGCGAGCAATTGTAGTGAAAGACATGGGAGTTAATCCTGATGTATACCACGGTCCCTGTAAGCAGCAAGCCTATCCATCAGATGACTAGCCAGAAATAAAAAGTTAGACAATCTACCTTTGGTATTTGAGATGAATGGAAGTGAAAACAGGACATGTTCTGGGCTATCTAAATAGGACGTACATGGACCAGGTGTATTAACTTTTCCTTTGTTGCACACAATTTCCTCAACTGGCACTGACTGAAGAAAAATCCCTGGTGATAATGTTCTGCAAGTACAGCAAGGACAACCCCCTCCAGTGCTGTTCATTGAGGACAGAGCCCTAGTCACTAAACTGCTTTTGAAAAGAGAGTTAGGGAGGTCCTTTTTTAACTTTGAGAAAAGTAAATTTGCTAACCAAAACAGCTTCACAGAGAATAGCATTATTCATACATTTAGCAGCAAAATAAATCTTTCTTCCAGACAACTTCTGAATTTTTTTTAAATGAAGAAACAAAATATTTTAAGGCTATTTTTTTTCCAAAGAAGCATTTTCATTGTGAAATCATCATAATTCTTAAATAGATAAAAAGGTTGCTTTCTCTCCAAAGGAAAGGAGAGATTAAATTTTAGTTTAAATACAATGCGTTATTTTTTTCATTATAAAAGGAAGCAGAGTATTTTTCTTTTGGCTTGACTTCATCTATTTTTATAGGTGTTCATTTTTTTTGTTTAGCCACTGAATTGAAAATTCTGTTATTTTATTCCCATATAAGTTTGAGTCAACAAGTTGAAAGTAATTTTTTCAAGGTTACAGGACAGAAGTCCTCTCCTCTATAGCACTGATAATCTGAAAGTATGAGAAAGATCTCTTGTAGTCCTGTTGGGAGCAATGGCTAAGGAAAGATTGAAAAGTCCAAAATAAAAAGAATGAAACTGGACTCATTCTATACTGTTTCAGTTCAGTAGAAGGAAAAAAGAAGTGAAACCCTAGAAAAAGCAGAGATGCAATAACTGTAAAAGAGGAAGTTTCCCCACACTTTTTCTCAAGGTACAGATTGAATTGCATCTGACCTTCTATGTGGGTTGACTGACAGCTTCAAGGTTGATGAAGCCTGAAGGAATCAGGGAATTCAGAACAAGATTGTTTGTAGCCACATTATTTCACCACATCCCAACCAAATACTACCAATAACCAGTTACATTTTAATTTATTTAGATATTAGCTTCCCAATAAATTATTGCTAGGTTACATCACCTGCAATAAAGTATATATTGTCAGAATTTCATTTAGAATATATTTGAAAAGACTGACCATTCTTGACAAGACTAGATAATATTGTTTCACCTCAAAATCATTGATAAATCTACTTGTTCTTTGACTTTGATGGTAAAGGTATGGATCCAAATGTTATTACAACTAAGAAGTTAGCTATAGCTATATATTCTGCCACAGATTCAATTTCAAGTTCTTCATACATACCTGGCAACCCCATTGCCTGCCCTGAGATCACAGGCTGTAGCTGCCTGAGAACTTAGCCTATGAGGTATACACATGAACTGAACAGGAATGGGTTTGGGAGGTTCTTTTTATTTCCTTTTACAAAACATATGGTTGTCACCTACAGTCCAAAATCACCCAATTTTATTAAACACACATAAAAAAACCAGCTACTCTTTTGTCCTGTGTAGCTACTTACACCAGGACTAAACAAACCTGAAGTGGGGTTAAACTACTAGTTTTCAGATCCATTCATTTCTATGCCTACTTTACACTTCGTGTATTTGTGTGCCTGTGTACAAATCAGCAATGAAACAGGGCATGCCTGATTATTTCCCAGCCCTGCAAACACACAGGCTTTTCTGCGACTTCAACAGACTGTAATGTGGTTATCTGAAGTCAAATATGTGTGTCACTGACTGCCGGCTTGGTGCCTTAGATAGCTAAGAGTAATTGAAATTGTCTAACACCTACAATTTTCACCAGTGGTAAATGTGTTTATGATTAGGCAAGCATTCTACTATAAACAGGCTTATTTCAAATACCTTTCAGGAATCTTTTTATATTGCTTTCACACTTTCATTGCAAGCATTACTTTTGAGACTGGGTAAAAAATAATTAGAAGGTGTTTATTCAAAGATATCGGTAAATAGACTTAGGGATGGTACTAAACAGAAACAAAAACATTCTTTTTCAGAACAGCTGATACTTACAAAACTACTACTTTTCAGTGTTGCAAAGTTTATAAAGAGTACTTTAACTTGGTTAACAGCCTAGCCAACAGCAATCTCTATAGAATACTAATCTGTTTTTCTTAAATGGCTTATAAACACCTGATTCCAACTTAAGAAACTAATTAGTGAGCTAGAGATTTTACGTGAAATGGGCAATTTTTTGATACCCAAAACTGTACTGAATCTAAATGCCAACATTTTTTCTAATTATGAAAAATGCAAAGGGATGTCATAGGGTTAGAAAGCATATTGTGTTTTAAACTGGGATAAAATGACAGGCAGTGTATCATTCAGCCACATATTTGCTTATTTAATAACACTAGAAAAACTCATGATTAGTTCTGTTTTCTGGAACTGAAGAGTTTATGGATTAAGAAGGAAAAAAATTCTCACTTGGCTTTAATGGAAATGGTCTTGTAAAGATAATCTTCGACCAACGCCATCGCTTTCTCTTGAGTTTGGAGTGAGGGAGGGTAATTGAAGTCAGGAGCGTTCTTTTCACCGGGCTGCTGGTATCCTACAGGGCAGGATTTGACCCTAGGGACCCATCATGGCACTTGTCCAAACCCAGGCCTGAGTGCTCATGTAAACCAATAGTGTCATTACTTCAGGCAGTCTCCTGCAGCCACCCTACAAACATGCTGCTCCTCCTGCAACTGGCTGGCAAGGGCCAGCAAAACCCTCCACTAGAGTCACTGCTCCTGCTCCTGCTCTGCAGTGTTTGGACCTGCTCCAACTTCATTTGGTTGCAAGCTCTTACCTATGTGGGGCTTTCCCTTCTCAAGGAGCACTTTTCTGTTTGTCCTTTGGACTTTTTTTTGACACACTGACGTGTCACCCATGCTTACATTTTTGTTATGAAATTGAGTGGTTGGTTCAGAACAACTTTCCTCCATCTCAAAGAGTTAACTCCTTTCATGATCTTCTGATAGAATGACTTATGACCAATACTTGTTTAAAAAAAATGTGTGGGAAGGAATCTTGAAGACTTTTTTTTTCTGTTAGGCCTGGCTAAAACAGTTACAGAAAAAAGAAAAAAAAAAAAGAAAAAAAGAAAACAAGAAAACATCCAGAAGACAAACTGGTATGGTCTTTTATGATCCACAGCTTTTGCCCCTTACAACTTCAGATTTTCTGTGCTGAACAATTTCTGATATGGAATCTATACTGATTCACTAAATTCTGAATTCCTACTCATGAATGGTTTCACAGAAATACAGTTTCATTGATGCTGGATCGTCTGTTGCTACTGACTCATTTTGTGGTGTAATTGAGAAAACTGCTCATTAATACAGGAGACAAGTAATTTTTATATGGCACTTCAGCCTTGTTCCACCCAGGATTTATTTCAGAGCCCATTATATGGAAGCTTTTTCATTGATTTTGAAAACTAAGATGACTCAAGGATGCTAACTCCAATTTCAACAGCTTTTGAGGTTTCAGGAAAAATAGTTCCTTGATGAGGTAAAACCAAAGTTCTCATGAAACTACATCAAAAAGCCTATTTTCAGATTTGAAAGGTTAGCTTTAAGCTTTCCTGTTCTTTCTTTCTCTCGACAGAAATGACCAGAGATCCCAGAGCCTCAGTCACTGCCCTTCTTAAACTTCATCAGAACTGACAAATCTCCACAAGTTGCTTCGGCTTTGGCAAACAACATAATACCATGTAATTATTAAAATATTCTGACTAGCTCAGCTTGATACTTTCTGCAGTGTATACATCTTCAGAGTATACATCATTCTCATGGGATTATCATTAGCTCAGTGTCCCTATCAGTCTCCCTAGGTGGGAGACATTACAAAACTGTGAATGAGGAAGCAGAAAAACATATGGAGAAGTGAAATGAAAGTTTCTCCCCTTGCAAAGGCTCTCACCCTGCCAAAATACAAGTTTAAGGAAGAGAGGAAAACTTTGTGTTACTTCCATCAGTTCTCATTTAATATAAATAAATATAAATAAATACAAATAATATAAATAATGTAAACATTCTCAGGAATTTTTAACCCATGGCTTCCAGAAGCTGTCTGACTCACCGCCTCTCCTGTGACTTAAAAAGGACTTTTTTTTCAGTTGGGATAAAAACAACCAGTTGCCCTGGAAAGTTATTTTTTCATCTTCATTATGGTCTAGTTACACCAAAAAGCAGAATAACTGGTGTTGCCAATACTCGGTAGCTGAAAGGCAGGTTTTGTTTATCACATCTTGTCGCCATTATCCAGTGAGGATTAAAAAGTTTAAGAATCAGCTTTCAGAAACAAGAGACTTGAGATTTTCCTGGTGATTCTTGTGCCTTTGAGAGAAAGAGAGGCTTAATGATTTTGTACAATTCATTTCTATCATGGGGCAAATGAGAAAGAGATTGCAAAGACTTTACAGACTCCAGTGGGTAGATTAGGCAGAATCTATCCTGAGTTATGATTTATACTGTAGGGGTCCTGTAAGCCTGACACTAGATCTATTTGGAAACATACCTGATATATTACCTCATCAAAGCTTGTTGAGAGAAACCCAGCCCTGACTCTGCCTCCAGACACCAAGGTGTTCAGATCAAGGGAGAAAAAATTCAGAGGTTGTTTTTGTAAAATATTTTTTATAATTTTAATAAAAATAACAACACCCAACTCAGCACCAGGCAGTACTTGTCTCTTAAGAGAGACATACCAATAAGAGGAGGTGATGGCATTGGAGAATTGCCAGGAACACAGTGATCTATATATATATGTACAGAGGGGAATAAAGCAAATTTGTTTTCTTTCCTGTCAGTTTTATAGATGTGTATCTCAAAAAAGAGCATTGTGTGATAGAAAGTTTTGTCAGGGAACTGACAAAGGAGTGCTCTAGAAACCCTTTCAATGTGTTGATAAGGGCATTGCTGTGAAGTGTTCCTTCATGCTACAGAAATGTTCATTGCAACAGTTGGCACAATATTCCCACATTAATATTGAACAGTTTGAACTCTTGCAGCAAGTAAGCATCTTCTCTGTTTACATTCACCTATCATTCCACAAGGATCACACGCTTGCTTCTGAGCTATATATAAGCTTAATTCACTACTTCTTGTTTCAGGATGGGATAAGTGGCTGTTAGGCACAAACCACAACAGTGGCTTACAAGAAATGAAATTAAGAAGAATTATATAATCAGCTGAAATTGTCACTTCTGTTTCAGAGCTTATTCTGGTTCTAGACAGGGTATGAAAGAGAGTGCCAGTCACTCTGTGTAGGAATTTTAAATATGAAAGTGCTATTTCAAGTTTTATTTTGAAGCTTTAACTATCTCTCTTAGGGACAAATTTCCATCAGGTACATGAGCTCACAAATCCTCTGATGGTGAAGCAAATCTGAATGAAGGTTTATCTGTTTGTTTTTCATTATATAATCCTCCACAAATCATACTGTACAATTAAAGTACACATCTTCCTGCAATCAGTTCAACTAAGCATGATCACATTATTCCATTGTTCATACACAGCAACCCACCTCTTGCAGCCTTGAGGACATGCCAGGCTATGAAGCACAATGTAACTGTGCCGCAGTGTGTGAACAACATGGAAGAACCTGTTTGTTGGTGAAATCATTATTGTTAAAACAACACTGACATAACAGTAATATGAAGCACAAAAGCCAAAGCATCTATTTATCATCTTATGTAGTTAGTCATATATGGAGGAAATGAAATTAGGCCTACACGCACCACATTTCTTGTGCATTAGTTCCTCTGTACTGGCAGTGACTGCACCTTTGCAAGGTTCTTCCTTAAGACTGGAGCAAACAAGGACATACAGTTTCTTCATTACCTTCTCAGTGGAACTTCACATGTAATTTTGACATGAGAGCCACCACTGAGTGCTCAACATTGATCCATGCACAGTTTTGTGCTTGTTCTCTAGAGGAGATCTGCAGACATAATGGACGTGCTCTGCACATGGACCGAGGGTGTCTGTGTTCAGCATAACTCCCGTCTCTGCCGTCCTGGCCAAAGAAACACCAAGGGAATGAATCCAAGGAAGCATGTGGCATCCTGCCAGTGGTATTCCTCTTCAGCACTGCCGTGGTTTAACCCCAGCCAGCAACTAAGCACCATGCAGCCGCTCGCTCACCCCCTCCACCGGTGGGATGGGGGAGAGGATCGGAAGGGCAAAAGGGGAAAACTCGTGGGTTGAGATAAAAACAGTTTAATAACTAAAGTAAAATTAAAATAGAACAGTAGTAATACAAAGCAAGCGGTACACTGTCCAATTGCTCACCACCCGCCGACCGATGCCCAGCACGTCCCCCAGGCAGCGATGGAACCCCTCCCCGGCCAACTCCCCTGCTTATATACTGAGCATGATGTCACATGGTATGGAATAGCCCCCCCGCCCAGTCTGAGTCAGCTGCCCCGGCTGTGCCCCCTCCCAGCCTCCCGTGCCCCTGGCAGAGCATGGGAAGCTGAAAGGTCCTTGACCAGTGTGAGCACCACTTAGCAAGTACTTAGCACTACTTAACAAGAACCAAAACATCAGTGTATCATCGACATTGTTCTCAACCTAAACCCAAAACACAGCCCCATACCGGCTACCAGGAAGAAAGCCAACTTTATCCCAGCCGAAACCAGGACAAGCACAAAATTGGGGTGTTAATTTCCAAATAATCCTAAGATTATGCCTTCGGGAAAACCAGCTCCTGAGGATCACTGCAGAATGACATGTCTCCAATTCTGTTCCTGGCTTTTTTTAATTAATCCCCTCATACCTCTATGATATTTAAATAAATAATTTTCTATATACCTTATACCAAAAAGGCCTTGTCTTCCCCAGAGCTCTGCTCAGCCCCCACAAGTTGTGCTTGACCCTGAGAAAGTTCACTCACAATAGAAGATTGCATCCTGCTCCACTACGAGACAGTTTTGTATTGACAGTATTACAGGTCCTGGCTGGAGAGAGCAGATCCTTCTACAGGAGCACACAAATTCATTTACAGTTTGCTGCAGGTTAGTGAATAGCTGAACTACTGCTATTTTCTGCTGTACTACCAAAGTTAATTACAGGGCGTGTAAAGCTGAGCTGATCTATTACAGGTGGTTTGAATTGGGTGAACTTAAAATTTACTGCTAAATTAACATCGATGCATGTGAACATCTAAATCTCAATACCCAAACATCCATTTTTAAATGTTTGCAGTTTTCTTAATGTTGTGTATTGCCTGTCTTACTTTCGACCCTTATTTTTCTGGCCTATTTGAATGCATACTAACTTCAACTTGTGACCTTTTTTAACTTTGCTCCTGCCTAAATTGTTTTTTCTCTCTGTTTGACAACAATATATATCATAGGTATTTCCTCAACAGTCACAATGGGCACAGTATTCTGTGTGACTTTGTAATGATAGGATTATTAGTAAGAAAAATCAGTTGGTCAGGGGTTTACACAAACATTTTACGAGTGGTATGGCTTTCTCACACTGCTCTTTTAAAGCTGGCTCTGTAGTGATCACAGTAGCAAGTGCAAGAAAAGCAAAATAAAGCCAAACACATATTTGCTCTTTAAACTTTAATAGCATCTTAGCTGCTGTGTGATCTTTATTCAACCCAGGGGTATAAAGTGCAGCTTGTATACAAAAAGCTGCCACCAGTGTCTGAGATGTACAAGCTTTGCAATGACACTCACTGAGCAGTTCTACTTTTGTACTCAAGTGTTTGGTCTATGTATGAGCTATTAGATGAATATATGCTACCCACTGTCTCATGGCTTGTATTGCCAGAATATAATAGACATTGCACTGTGTCCAGCCAGCACTGTATCATTCCTGGGGCAGGCTCCATTGGCTTTTCTAGACAGTAGCACTAAACATACCTTAATAACCTTCCCTGCAGTCAAGATTTTTCCCTAATGGCAAACAGCAATGACTAGCTTGCAACTTGAACATTTGATCTGTTAGCCCATCACATTTTGAAATTTCCAAATGTCCCTTTTCCAGCACCTGCTTCAATTCTGCACACAAAGGCTCTTCAACTGTATATTGGAAGGAATCAGCTTGGATACAAATTAGGAGAAGGACGGCTCCTGACTGGCTTGATCACGCCATAGAGATGCTTCCCAAAGCCCCAAGTCCTTCCCGGCACGATCCCTCTGCTCTACCTGACTGAAGATGACAGCTTCCCAAATACTGGATCTCATCAGTGTCCCTCCAAACTCTGATGGTAGCTCTGGTTTCTTCTCATCCTCTCGTGCCCTGAGCTGGGTCCCTTTCTGCAGCCATGAAAACAGGCCACACAGTTGATTTACAAAAGCTTCTCTCAATGTATCATTTCTGCAATGCAGTCTGTCATCTTGGTGAAATGCAGAGGATCAGGAAGAAAGAGTAAATATGTTTAAGATGCCCTCTGATTATGCTGACAGATTCTCAATGACATCTCAGAAGTTGGATGTGTCCTTCACCCTACCAGATTAGGACCTACTATTGTAAGACATGAGGGTTTTACTGGTCCCAAGTTGTAGTCTGTGGAACAGAAAATTGCTCGAAAATCATGAAATCTGTTAAATGGTGTTAATCCCTAAATATATTTCACTCAGGGTCACAGCTGAAGTGAATCTATCAGATTCACAATGTTGAATCATAGAGTTTATTGCAGGCTAATGTCACAGAAATCCAGATCCTACTTAAGTGTAAGGGAAAAAAAGCACATCCATACTAAGACTTGTGATAAAGAGCACTAGCTAGTGAGCGCTAGCAAAATTTGTAAACTAAAGACACTGATATATCTAAATTCAAGGTATGAACTATTTATTAGAAAGCAGCAGTATTTGCTTTTCCCTGTAAATATCCTAAAATTATGCCGAAAGAACTTCCCCTTGTCTTCAGATTAGCCTAAATACCAGGGATAAGCAGTGGTCTCAACAAGTGTTTATGGTTTCCTTTAACATTTTCATATGAAGTCCACATCTGATATTTAAATAGCCTATTCCCATTCACAAGCACCAGCTGTTTAACCTCTGTGATCAGCAGGAAGTCCTTTCTAACATCACAATACTTCATTTATGTAAATTAGATGCATTAGGGGAAGCCCAGGAAGGCTGCATTATTCACATGTACTGGAGTGTTATGTCTGAGCATTGAGAATGTTTTACTGCATCAAGATTATAGTCTATGACAAAAAAAAAAAGATCCTTCTTAATACTTGGAGGGAAGACCCTAGGCACAAAGGGAAAGACTGGCTGGCAGGAGTGTCGAACTGCTTAGGATTACCCCCAGTTAAATCCTAAGCAGTTCTGGGCCTCTCACTTTCTTTCTGTGCTTTCATTTATTAGCTGCAGGCCTGATTTTAAAGTTTTTAAAATTTCCAAGACCATTTTTTATCCAAAAAGAATTTGGCAGTCCAGCCATAAATCCTCTCATTCACCTGTTGTGTGACTTTGGTATCCCCAAAACCAAAAAGCATGTTTTAAATAGTAATCATCCACTCCCTATTCTGGCCTTGCACCTAGAGCCACACCTGCTAATAATTCTTGCACAGCCATAGCAACAGCTCTGAGTTTCTCAGCAGGCGTAATAACATAGGGCCTCACACTTTGGCTGTCAGTATATAACCATCATTTGTATACAGACTTTCTACAGTAACTACAATTCCAGTCCAGCATTTGATACAACATATCTGCTTTGATGTGTTGATTTTTTTTTTCTTTATATGTGGTGGATCATTACAACCATAAACATTTGAATGACCTTTTCACCACACACTCTACCATTCCTCTTTGAAGAATAATTTTAATGATGTTCTTTTAAGAGGAGTCACCTAAGTGATATTAAACCTTTGAAGAAGCCTTCCCCCCATTCAAAGCACTGACTGATAGCATCCCAATGTGACCTTTTTCCCTTCCTTTGAGATGCCAGAGGTACCTGAAAAGGTAGTCAGGAAAGTGCATCTGCAGAACGGGGAGGAAAAAAAGAGAAAAAGTAGGATTCCATCTCTTACTAGCCCATGCAGATACATTTTAGGCAATAAAGTGAAGAATTTTTCTAGAAGAGCTTCAACATTCCCTGGAGCCGGAATCTACTGTCCTTAGGATTAATCTCATAATGTATAATACCAGGAATAATGTAAGACAGCGAGCTGAATAAGTACCATGCAGCAATATTGGGAGCCTTATATACAATCTTGTCAATGAGATACATATCCTGTTAATAATGTATTGGTTTTCCTTAGTAGAAGGCCACTGGAAAAATCAAGCAGGAAAGCAACAGCTGGATTGGGATAAATTGCTTCCAAATGAACACAGTGGGAAGGGGAAGGGGGGGGAGGGATCCATGGCAACAGCTTCTTTCAGTGCTGCATCTCCCAAAATTAGAAAACCATTTTACCAGTGCTGGGAACAGGTGAAACAAAAGCTATGAAAACAATATTTATAAAGCATTTCCATCTCTGGAAAAGAGGATGATGTAAAAGTCTGGTTTTCTGTAAAAAATACTTGTGTCTGTCCCCAAGGTGAGGTAATTGATCCTTGAGCTAAAGGAACACATGTGCCCAGATCTTAGAGAGGGTCTGTTGGAAACTTAGACCTATCAAGATCACCATATGTAGACAACCACTGAGCTAAACATGTGAGTAGGCAGCTTATTGCATAAAGATTGATTTTCTCTGAAAAGCCTTGGTTCTAAATAAATAATACTTGGCTTTAAGAAGGCTGTCTGGTCAGTTTATTAACAACATGTTACTGCTTCTGGAAAGAACAAAAGTGCAAAATAGCACTTAGACCTGCTGAGACAATCTCAATTAGTGCTGGGCCATTGCAGCCCGGAGCTGTGTATCAGAGTGGGAGAGACACAGTGTTCCCCTCTGAGGAAAAACAACAGGCCATGCACTAAGACCTTAGAAAGGAGATTAACAAGTATCAGAGGTGCAGCTAGATTATTAATAGTAATAGCAATTGCTTGCATCCCAATGTTTTTCTTAAAAAAAGATAGTCACTTTTGTCTATTGTAATAACATAATAGTCTCTTAATAGGTACCAAATGAGCTAATATTAACAAAGAAAATACAGGGTAACAATAAATTGTTTAGTAGGAGTAATAAGAGCAAAATCAAGGAAAGGCCTGCTCTATTATTCAGCCAGATGGAGAAACATAACTGATGATGCTGGGAAGGTTGAAGCATTTAGTGCCATTCAATGGAGTCTTCACTCAAAGGATTAGTGGCCTAACATCAGCAAAAAATGTAAAAAAGTTTTAGATGGAAGAGGAAAAGATCAGGGTATGAAATACTCAGACAAATCAGATATTTATACATAAGTGAACCTGATAAATTTCACCTTAGAGTACATAGGGAGCTAGTTGAAGCAGCTGCCTCTGAGAACCTGAAAGAATGATGATTTTCCAGAAAACTAAGAAAGATGTACTGGTCTTGAAAAGTGGGAGAAAAATGATGGTGGAAATTTCAGGTAACTCCCTACCCAGGAAAATATTGGAACAAATAACCCAGCTATCTAATTTTAAGCAGCTAGGAGATAAGCAGTAGCCAACAGGCAAGTGTCAAGGACAAATCCTCTCTACTCTTAGTTTTATATGTAGGAGGAAAGGCTGTAAATTATGGGTATCTTCATTTTAGTCTTTTGATGCTGTTTCACACATTATTCATAAACACATTAGAGAAACATGGTCTCAATGAAATTGGTAACAAATGGTGCTCAGGTGGTCTGCAACCTGAGGGACAAGTCACCAGTGGTTGGCAGACTGATGAATACATCAAACAACATTCCCTAGGGTTCTCTTCTGGGTTAGGTAATGAAGAGGGAATGTCCCTATTAAAATGTGTAAGCAGGACAGAGGGGAGAGAGGAAGTCAATATCCACTTTGAGAAGATACAATTGAAATGAAAATTAATCTCCTGACAACAAGAAGAAACAAACAGGATGCTCTTCAATGGGGACAACGGCAAAGACGTTCAGTTTGGTGGGAATAATCAGCCACTTCAACTGAGGACTGGAAATCACTGGCTGATAGAAGAAGGTGGCTTATTGTCTCTAGTAGATCACAAGTCAAGCATGACTTACTCAAGCTGCTGAGAATTGATGGAAGTCCGTATAGAGAAGTGGACACATGAATGTAGACATGCAGAAGCAATCACACTGTTCTTTTTACTCATGCTCAGCTAGAGAAATATGCCCAGTCTGGGGCACTGCACATCTGGAGAGATGTTGATTGAGCAGAGCAGGAAGAGGCCAGAGAAGAGCAAAGAGGAGAATCAAGAACCACTTGAAGACACCTGAAAGAAGTGTGATTCCTTATTTTAAACATGGGATAGTACTGTGGCAATGTGCTAAAGGATGCCATGTTGATGAAGGTACTGAATATCTACTAAGTACAGGACAAGTAGGGAAAAGTTGGGAAGATTAGGCTACATTTTAAGGAACACTTTCTAATGATGAAGCACTAAGCTGTCTTAGGCAGCAATGGAGTCCGCAGCAATGAAGACTTTTAAGGATATGTCAGGGGAAAAAAAAATGTGTTAAGAGTGGGCTACTTAATCCTGCCCTGGAAAAAGGGGAAGTAACCCAAATGTAAACTCCAGTTCTATCTTCTGTGAGCCCATGATTTGAAAATCATAGCAGTTTTGTCCTGACAAAGCCACCACTTTCTTCCCAAGCCAGAGGCAAGTGAATGATGGGATCTACTTAGGCATTTCCTGCACGCAGAAATGTTGCCAGAGGAATCATTGAGAAACCACAGACGAGCAGGGAGGTCATCAAACTAGAAATGGGTTTTTGGAGATAGAACAAGGTGAATGGATTCAAGGCCAGAGCTGCACAAACCCATAAGACTTAAAGCTTAGCCCCCAAATGTCCCGCAGGGACACACTGATCATGAATCCATCTGTATCTTTTCTCTCTAACTCCAGAGGAGCACAAGAGAAATACATCATGCTGTACCAAATATCTCCTGGTATAGGCACACTGAGGATACTGTGACAATAAGACAGTAGGTCAGCCTGGCCAGGCAACAGCTGCTTCTGGGAGCAAGGGCAGCTCTTGAGGAAAGGGAGCTGAAGGCAAGATGCACCCTACAGCAAGCAGAGTCCTGGCACCATGGAGAAACAGGCTAATAGCCTGGAGTGGCTGAGAGCCGGAAAGGTGTGACATAGACTTATTTGCCTACGTGTCTCAATGTGACATGCTTTGAATCTGGACCTCTTTCAAAGGTAACATGAACAGTGATTCTTGTTCCTCTCTGATTAGCAAAAACCAAAATTACAGATTTTGACTTGTTGCTTTAGATAAGTGGTAGAAGTGTAAGGAAGTGGTTAATGATGCTGCTGTGAGAACATCTAACCAACTGCTGGATGACATATGGTTCTGAAAAAAAAGAGAATAGAAAAAAATTTCAAAAATATTCAAAAAGTAAATTTTAACTTATATCTGGAATGCAAATATTCTGGAGCATTTCTTATTTTTCTAAAGTGTAATGACTGCACATCTGAGTTAAACAGGAAATAAATGGTTTTGTTTGGGGTTTGGCTTTTTTTTCATTTTGGAGTGGGCTTTGTTTTTTTCTCCCTGGAGATTTTTGGGATAGATGATGTAGATCCTACTTCAACATCTTATTACTCCATTAACAGAGCTAGACCAGGAATGCAGTGATGAATCAGGTTCAGTGTATAGCAATTTTCTCTTCAATTACTCTATGAATAGCAGCTAGCTGGTTTCTTGGAAATCATAAAAGGTTTGATGGGCATGTAGTTATGCCCCCCCCGAAAGATGAGTTCTAGAGCAGGGCGATAATGTACGATACCCCCATTCTTAGAAAGTCATGGAAAACAGGATAAGAACAAAAAAACTCCATGTCATAGTCCTGTATTTTGATGACTAGATCATATATTTCTGCACTGATAGATATCTTTCGTCAAAGATAGCAGGAAGGAAGTAAATACTCAAGATCAGCACTTCATGCAGATAAGCACAGATCTACCTCTAGTGTTTCAAAGGATAAGACTTGGCTCAAATTTCAAAAAAAAAAAAGCTCTCTCTCATCAGAACAGCTGATCAGAACATGAGATTTGGAAGCTTCTTTTGTAGGAGGCTGATGGCCCATGCGCTGGGATGTATAGTCCTCAGTTGAGTCACAAACGATAAAAAACAGTAAATATCTCCAGGGCACTCTGTGAGAATTGTTTTGGATTAATTGGTCAACAGCATGTAAAAAAATTTGTCTGTGGCAGGGTAGGGGGATGATGGTTTTTCCACAAAGTTAGAGATACTTTGCAAACGTAGTTGAAGAATGGAAATTTTCATGCAAGGAAGAAAAGTTAGCTAACCTTTAAATCCACCCTGTTTTGCAGCTTTTACTCAGGCAGTTATGGCCACCTTTTCAAAATATCCCAAGACCTGACATGTTGAGCTTTTGAGAAGTTGGCCTCTGATTTTGGCACCCAAAAAGACATGCCAAGTAAGAGCATGATTGATTGATGATACTTTTTGCTCTGCAAAAAGCAGAAATCTTGAGGTCCAGTAATTGTAACTTTACTGTAGATTTGGTTGCACATTATTCTATATTCTTCTGTAGCTCCATGCAACCAATTATAACATTTGCACACAAATCTTCCCTGCACAGAATAAATCCAGAAAGAAATCCAGAATAAACAGAGGTGCAGAGATTGTGCAGTTCCAGTACTCCACCCAGCTCCTGCAGCCCCACTCACACACATTACTCTCCATCTCGGCTTCTGTGTAAACATGTCTTGTTACTATGGCAACGTCTACATCAAGTGTTCCTTTCATTAAATGGTATTTTTGAGCTATGGAACACATTCTGAGCTGGGAACAAACATACTGCATTAGCTGCGTTCTTTATAATTTGAGAAAGGGTTGTTCTCAAGAAAAATAAAATCATGAGGGCTTGGAGGCTGGAATTTATTTTAAATCTCTCAGCCTTAAAGCTGTCCATAAAATTTCTGCTGAAACAGTTTCTCAAGGAAATGTCAAATCATTGACCCCAAGTTATCTTCATTCAAGGGAATCTTTGCTATACACAAGGCAGGCTTCAAGAGATCATACATGGGTTGCTCATTGGATGCTATAGACCTTGTAGAGGCAGCATCCTGAAAGTCTTGGGGGTCCAGGGAGCTTTAAGAAGCTCGGTTGGAGCCACAGTTCTCGATATTCCCAGTCCCTGTTTCTGCAGAACTGGGACTCCAGGACTGTGCATATGTTCTCAGGGCCTGTGATTCTCAGATGGTATGAGTCAAGTCTTGTATGGGAAATGCTAATTCAAGGGAAAACTGAAAATGACACTGTTCACTGAACAGGGCTTGTTTTGCTTTTGTTTCTAATTCACAATTCATGGTTCATTTAGAGTGAGTTTTGGGGGGTGTTTTGCTTTGGTTTGCTTTTTTGGGTCAAATTTAAAAGCAAGTTTCAAAAATAAAAATAATTGTCTATTAATGTAAAATACAATGTTTAACATATCATTTATTGTGTAGCTATCCTGCTGTTGTATATACCACAGTAACCTGGGTGCTGATCCTCAGACTCATAAATGTCATAAGGAACAATCAGAAAAAACCACTCTAAACTTCAGCATATTTTAGGCCGTTAAACTTAACTGCCAATTCCTATGCTGAGCTTGTGTCAAATGAAATTATACCTTCCACAGAGACATCATATCTTGGCCTCCAGAAGCACAAAAATTAGTCATCTATCATTTTCCTGGATAGTCTGTTTCATCAATTAGTCACTTATTTTGGTTAAAAATATGTATTTAGTTTATAACTTGAACTTGTCTGACTTTGGGTTCTAGCACCTTGTCCTGACTGTGCTTTTCTACAGAAAGCCCTTTAATTCCTAATGTTTTTTTTTTCCTGGCATGAAGATACATATACACTATAAGCAAGTAACCTTGCAGTATTTATTTAATAAACTTAATAGATTGAGTTGTTTTTCATCTCCATTGCAATTTTCTAGGTAAAGTATCACTTTAATGGTTCATTTCTCTACTCTGTAATATTAAAACTATGGACAAGGGAACTGAGATGTTGTGGGAAGCTGCTGGAAGATTGTTTTGTGCAAGAGTAAATGGGGAAAAGAGAGAGTAAAGATTGTTTCTGTATCCATCCAACCTAACAAGAGGTACATGCAGTGATCTGCTTTCACAGCTATGCTACTTGTTCTGTCTGAATGGAGGCTATGCCTCTGCTTAGCGTCACAAAGTGAGTATGCATGACTCAAGGTCATCTGGGAAATGGGGAGCACTGCAAAGAAGGCTCCAATACAGATTTGTCTTATTTGTGCTCAAAGTCTGCTTTAACCACTTTTTGACCCTACCCACTGCATCTGCCCACCAAGGATTTCAACAGCCTTCAGGAGCAAGTTTGTAGTGTGCAACAGCCTGCTGCCCCTTAGTGCTCACTCCTCCAGGGGACTCTTTGTGTCATCCACACACTGCAGCAGCTTTGGTGTTATATTTATTTCCTAGTCATCAATATAAACACCACTAGGTCTAATACAGTGTTATGTTGACTGCCATTAATTGCATTGCTATGATTTCATTCCTTAAAAATTCAACCTTATATCAGATTAGTCCTGATTTAACTTGTGACAGATGTCAAGCTTGCAGCATATTTATCAAATAAGGTTAAAATACCCACCATTTTTAGCCAGTGCCGTGATCTTCCTCTCTGAAGTGTATCTGTAGTTCTAAGGCTTTTTAGATGAAATTTAGCAAATCAGAGATTTCCCAGACAATTGGAACACCATATGTGTTTGTTGTGGTTTTTTTTTTTTCTAGTTGATACTATACGTCTAAGTTACTAAAGAGTGATAAAACATTTCTTCTTGTTTATGTGGTAAAGCAGTGCTGGACAGAAATTTGTAGCTATGAAATTGTTACCTTGGACATGCTAATTTGTTGAAACATAAATGATGCCATGCTGAGAATGTTTACTTGAAATATCAGACACCTTAGCTAAGCTTTTGTTGTTGTTTAACCCCAGCCGGCAAGTAAGCACCACAGAGCCACATCCAGTGGAATGGGGGGAGAGAATCGGAAGGGTAAAAGTAAGAAAACTCATGGGTTGAGATAAGAACAGTTTATTAATTGAAATAAAATTAATAGTAATAATAGTAATAGTTGTAGTAGTAATAATAATAATAATTCTAATAATAATAATAATGAAGTGAAAAGGAAAACAAAAACAACAAAAAAAGAGGAACAAAACCCAGGAAAAACAAGGGATGCAACTACTCACTGACTGCCGACAGACAACCAGTCCATTGCTGAGCAGCGATCACTGCCCTGCCAATTCCCCCAGCTTATATACTGAGCATGACATCATATGGCATGGAGTAGCCCTTTGACCAGTCTGGGTCAGCTGTCCTGGCTGTGCCCCCTCCTAGCTTCTTGTGCACCTGGCAGAGCATGGGAAGCTGAAAAGTCCTTGACTAGTGTCAGCACTACTTAGCAACAACTAAAACATCAGTGTGTTATCAACATTATTCTCATGCTAAATCCAAAACACAGCACAATACCTGCTACTAAGAAGAAAATTAACTCTATCCCAGCCAAAACCAGGACAGTTTTTTACTTTCCCTAATTTCCGCCTTATCAGTTTCACTCCTTAATTTCTGTGGCTCTGGAAAATTAGTTAATTTGAAGGAAGTGTCTGTGCTGGAGAGGAACAGTCTTCTGCTCTTCCCCTCTGAGACTGATCAAATAAGGGTCTCCCTCAGTCTACCCACTCCAACTACCATGTCCTGTACCATTTCCTTCCATTTTGCCTTCATCTTTCTTGGGGAAAATGAGTGAAACTAATGTGCCATGGTAACACACTGTTCACCCTGTTTGTCTGTTGGATTTTTGCAAGTACCTGCTGTCTCTGCTTCAGATGTAAGCTCTTAGGGAAAGGAAATGATTACCATTTCATTTTGCCAAAATGCCTAGCGCAGTGATAGATTGCTACTTATCTGAGACACATCCTATTCCTTTTCATTTGCTCAGAATATAAAAATATACAGAAATTTGTTTGCTTTCATAGGTTTTTAAGAAACAAACATAATGGTGACAAACATAATGATTATGATGTTGACAGCAATAATAATAACTATAACAATATCAGACTTTAAATGGAGATTTTTCACATCCAACTCAAATGAATCTTCCTGTTAAATTTTAGTAATGACAATTTTACTGCATCCCAAAGAGAACTTATAATCCTCTAAACATATCTTAGACCCCTCTCATTGATTTTTCATTTTTTTTTCATTTGTTGTCGCATCACTCCAGTTCTGAGTTCAGTTGCTCACATCTGCCTCCTTATCCATATAATGACGTTCCTGTCTGCTCCAGCTAGTTGTTAGCTTCCACCTGACAAAATTATTTTTCTTTCCCCACTTTCTTCCAGATCCTCTCCCTGCTTTTCCTTAAAACTAGTATCTGTAACTTCACATATCTTCTGTGGGTCATCTCCATTGTTTTCTGCCTCTTTTTTCATTTTGGACTCACCTTTCCCTCAGCTCCTTCACAAAATCCTTGAAGTTTTGACTATGCGTCTCTCCAAATGCTGCCATAGGTCCCAATGTGTGTCAACACATATGGAAGGTTTTCAAATAGCTTCACATTTCTGTCAAGTTTTACATTTTCTCTAACATGCATTTTCAGGCCAGGGAAACAAAATACCTCTTTTATGGTTTTCTTCTTTTTGCCATCACATGTTCCCCAATACAATTTTGCTCTGGTCCTAAGGGAAAGATTCATCTGTGGTTGATTTACTAAGCCTTTTTAAATATTTTGATACTTAAACCAAAGTAGAATATATCACAGGGTCTCTTTTTTCTTTCAGTTGCAGTACCCACAATACTCTCACTGCTTTATTGTTTGTTCTTTACCTTTCAGTTTCTGCAGCTTTTACTTCAAGACGAAGTGTTCTGAGAGATTTCATTTTCCCAGGTACCACAAGACACATACATTTACAAAGCTAAAACACATATCTTCTGCAGTAGTGTCAGCAAAGTTAAGTCTTCAAATGCCAGAAAACTCTCCTACTGTGGAAGAAGATTTCATACCCACCATCAATCACAGCGGTAGTGTTCTCTTTTTCTATATTTATTATTTATATTCTTGGCTGAGGATTCATGACAGCTGACTTCTCTATCAACTGCAAGACACATAAACACTGGGGCGTTGTGACACCTAGCACCATCCTCTCTAACAGTTAGGTGACTAGATAACAGAGCAGGATCTATGGAAGTCTGGAGAGGTTTTACACATGCACAAGAGAAGCATATTTCCACAGAAGGAATCTTTTAGATGGAAACTGATAGAAGAGCACCTTTGGGATTAGGCCTCTGTAGGTTACCTGTGAACACTAAGGTACCAGAGAAACACCACTGTAGCTTTCTGAATCTTACCCACATTGTAGGTCATTATCTCTGTGCACAACTGTGCTCAGGAAATGGGTGTTAAGGACTTAATTCAACATTTGATTGAATCAGTTAAAGAGTCTGTTGACTCAACTGGGAATGAATCAGGGCATGATTTACCTATTTGTGAAAGCGCATCCCTATTCATTCATTATTTTCACCATTATTTTATGATTAATAGGCCTGAAATATACTTATTGTGGAGAGTTTTGAATAAATCTCCTCATATAACTTATCAGAAAAAAAAAACCTAATGCCTTATAATCAAGCTTTTAAAATCTATTGCTTCAACAGATTAAGCACTAAAGCATGAGGAAAAATATCTTTTTACTTGCTTTGAAAATGGATTACTGAAAGGAAGATTTTTGTTTAGGGCTAGTACAGTTTGTTTTCTGCCATTAATCCCTTTAATGTCCCAGAACATTCTGAACACATGCTCTGATGTCTCTAATTGGCAGTGAGGCAATCTAATTACAGGAAGATACACCCAAAGCTGTGGCACTTAAGGTGAACATATCATAAGGTAATTTTAGAGGCACTTGAATGAAACAGGCTAAAGATGCCAGCCCACAGACTGACCAGATTTCCAGGAGGAATACATAGCATTTGGAAGATGTCTTTACAGAGAATAGGGACAGGAGAAACCACCTTGGTGCGAAGGGTATGCAGAACTGAAAAGATACCATTTCAGCCAGAATAGGCAGGGAATCCACTGATCCAAACATAAAGAAATCAAGCTTAAATTTTCTAGGGACATAATTTGTTTACCACAATTTGAGAGAACCTAGGAACAGAGAGGTTAAAATTAAAAGGCTAACTTAGGAGGCATTTGTTTTTAGAGACGCAAACTGTGCTCTGTCTCAGAGTTCCTCAAATAACCCCATATCTATGGATACTTTTGCTTCCTAGCAGACTCACCTCCTTATGGTTTAAGGAGTTCTCACATATGCCAAGCACTTGCTGTCTACTTTTACAGCACTTTGGCAATATTGCATCCAGCCTTCAGTGCTGTTCACTGTCAGTGTTGATTGGTGAGTGGATTAACTGCAAGATGTGTTGGATATTTTGAGTTGAACATAATTTTTTGAGACCTCAAATATATAATATGTCTTATTCATTCAGCTTGATGATGGCACACATGATGTTGATACTGGATGGCACATCTAGTCAAGGAAGAAGCATCAGGTTAGAAAACCAACGGTATCCTGGGATGCATCAATTGAAGCATGGCCAGCAGGTCAAGGGAGATGATTCTGTCCCTCTACGCTGATGAAACCTCACCTGGAGTACTGCATCCAGCTCCAGAGTCCTCAGCACAGCAAAGACATGGACCTGTTGGAGTGGGTCCAGAGGAGGGCCACAAAAATGATCAGAAAGATGGAACACCTCTGCTATAAGGAAAGGCTGAGAGAGTTGGGGTTGTTCAGCCTGGAGAAGAGAAGGCTCTGGGGACACCTTATTGCAGCCTGTCAGTACTTAAAGGAGACGTATAAGAAAGATGGGGACAAACTTTTTTGCAGGGCCTGTTGCAATAGAACAAGGGGTAATGGCTTTAAACTAAAAGAGGGTAGATTTAGACTAGATATCAGGAAGAAATTTTTTACAATGAGTGTGGTGAAACACTGGAACAGGTTGCCCAGAGAGGTGGTAGATGCCCCATCCCTGGAAACATTCAAGGTCAGGCTGGATGGGGCTCTGACCAGCCTGATCTGGTTGAAGATGTCCCTGCTCATTGCAGGGGGTGTTAGACTACATGACGTTTAAAGGTCCCTTCCAACTCAAACTATTCTATGATCCTATTAAATGGCAAAAATATGAGATCAGACATATATTTATAGCCAAATAAGCAACCACTTCCGTCAGCAGTAGGTGGTCACCATTCCCATTTGGATCCTTTTTTTAATGGAAGAAAATCATAGAATCATAGAATTGTTAAGGTTGGAAAAGACCCTTAAGATCATCAGGTCCAACTGTTAACCTACCACCGCCAAGTCCGCCACTAAACCATGTCCTCAAGCACCACATCTACCTGTCTTTTAAACACCTCCACACACCTTTTAAACACCTCAACCACTTCCCTGGGCAGCCTGTTCCAATGCCTGACTACTCTTTCAGTAAAGAAGTTTTCCCTAATATCCAACCTAAAGTTTCCCTGGCGCAGCTTGATGCCATTTCCTCTCGTCCCATCACTTGTTACTGGGGAGAAGAGACCAACCCCCACCTCACTACAACCTCCTTTCAGGTAGTTGTAGAGAGCAATAAGGTCTCCCCTCAGCCTCCTCTTCTCCAAACTAAACAACCCCAGCTCCCTCAGCCGCTCCTCGTAAGACTTATTCTCTAGACCCTTCACCAACCTCGTTGCCCTTCTTTGGACACGCTCCAGCACCTCGATGTCCTTCTGGAAGTGAGGGGCCCAAAACTGGACACAGTATTCGAGGTGCGGCCTCACCAGTGCCGAATACAGGGGCACTGTCACCTCCCCAGTCCTGCTGGCCACACTATTCCTGATAGAAGCCAGGATGCCATTGGCCCTCTTGGCCACCTGGGCACACTGCTGGCTCATGTTTAGGCGGCTGTCAACCAACACCCCCAGGTCCTTTTCAGCCAGGCTGCTTTCCAGCCACTCCTCCCCAGGCCTGTAGCGTTGCATGGGGTTCTTGTGACCCACGTGCAGGACCCAGCACTTGGCCTTGTTGAACCTCATACAGTTGGCCCTGGCCCAACAATCCAGGTTGTCCAGGTCCCCCAACCTATTAGTAGGTTGGAATATTAATGACTTATGAAGCACAATTAATAAGAAATGCCATTACACAGGTGGTATTCATGAGAGCACTAAATGCTTTGATGATAAATTCCCCTGAGATAAACACAAACTGAACTTTCAGTCAGGTCACACTAATGGTCAGAGGTTGATTAGTATGTCATCAATCAGCAAGGAGGTTGAAACTTGCTTTGATAATAATGGTGCTGGAAATAGTTTAGGTTTTAACTCCTTATATAGCATATTTCCATAGCTTCTCATATATGTACCTTCCAAAAATGTTTTACTGCAAGATCTGCAGGAGAAGAACCTCACAGTTACTTTAACTGAATGGCTTAACCTAATGCTTTGCTTAATGCATTGACATGAAATCAGCTGACATTAGTCCACCTGTTGTAGCCAAATGCAGAAGTGCCCTTCAAATGTAACAGGTTATAATGACTTCTATTTAAACAGGGGAACTGGCACCTGGCTGAGTTTCAATAGTTCCTCTGAATGCCCTGACTGACAAGTTAAACACAGGCCTATTGTGTGTTTGCTGCAGTGTTCAGGCAGGCACAGTCCAGAAAAGAGGAGCAGTACCCAGGGAACAGGGGAAGAACGTAGCTGGATATTTTGTAGGTAAAACTAAATGTAGCTTTGCCATCTGTTCCAGTATGTAAACAGATTAGGGGTGTCATGCTTTTTATCTGGATCAGCTCATTTCTCTCCCATTAAGTCACTTATATGCTATGTAAATCCAGCTTTGCTTTGACTAATTTGAATTTAGAACAATATCTTATCTCACTGGGCCACCCAGGCAAAAGCAATAACATAAAGGAGAGTGGTTTTCCTGTCCTGTAATTAATGTTTCATAACCTCTATCTGCAACAAATTATCAGTTCAGAGTGTCTTCTGTTCCTGTATTCCAGCCTTCTCAGGCAATTGGTGGACTAGCAGATATTAATGCGAACACAGACTGTTTGAGACACTGTGGTATCGTATCTGGATTTATGAATATATCTGTAGAAGCCATCATCCAAAACCAGATATGGAATCTTTCCACTGCTTTAGATATTCACCGAATTCATCCAATTTTAATATGGTGACTGTAATAAACCAATAGTGCTTTTTCTTAGTGTTTAGATAACAGCCAACTCTGTCCTATTAGTGGTGGAATTTGCTTTATTAGCCCTTAAAAATATCGAGTTATTTGTCTTGCTCACTTTGACAATTTGACATTGCATATATGAAGACCTATTTTAAGCAGCCTCCAGTGGCTTTCTTCCAAAGGAAGATCCGCCCCCCCCTTTTCTGTGACTGACTAGCACAGCAACAGGCAAAATGTCCCAAGCAGAAAAAACACCATCTGATTTGCTAGGCAATAAATCACATTATTTTCTAAGGCTTGCATTGCATTTCTAGGTGCTTCTTTAAAAATTAATCAGCAGCCGTTAAACAGGGCTAGCAATTCTGTGATGCAATCATGGGAAACTTAAGAATATTCATTCCCTCTAAGTGTCTTGATGTTCAAGCATACGGAAGACATACCACAAGAAGTTATTAACAATGTAGGAAGTTCATAACTAAAGAGATGGGCATCCCACAATCGCCTTTTCCAGCCAGTCCTGGTGAGCTGAGATCAGCCGGGTTGTCTTCCCCACATGCTGTGCCTTGAGTACTACTGTCACAATCCACAGAAGCAGGTTTCCCTTGTGAAAATCCCTTCTCAAGGGTGAATTAGTACGTTACTTCGCCTTTCATGATGGAAGTCACATTAAAATATTCCTTTCCAAGTCATCATAATCACAACTAGCGAATTTCCAAATTTCTTCTTAGCCTTGTAACAATGGAGTGATGTCTCTTCAGTATTCAACCTGAAAGCAACAGGAGGGGATATTGTATACTGCTTTGAGATTTTTTACTAAGCCCAGCCAAGTAATACATCCTTCTCTCAGGAATGTTTCGTAGCTCTTCATCCACCATCAAACTTCTCTTTGCCAAGGTTTTTTGGGGGTTTTCTTTATTTTAAGAATCTTATGGTGATAGCCAATGAGCCCAAACATAATTAGATGAATGATAGCTCTATTTCTATCTGTTAACATAAAATCCAGCATTTTGTGATAAGTGAGCCCAAAGAGGAGGTATAATTTCTCATTGAAACAAGGGACAATTTTAGTTCTGATTTGTATGGAGGGATTATTTTGCTTCTACAAATGGCAGCAGGTAAAATTTCTTTCCAAGAAATGCTGATATCCATTTACTTCCCACTGAACTGAATGTAATCCAAACCTTTAACAGAATGAAACTATCAGCTTTCCCCATCAGGGAAGTTGCCCATGGAGATCAAGCAATTTATTAAAGACAGTTGACCTTTGATAACTGTGAACACTCAATGGGATGATGCTATTTTGCAGCAATCATCTTGATGGTGTATGGGAGGACTTAGACATGTATACGCACGTATAACGGAGAGTCTTTTTTCTAGATATTATTCTGTATTCTATAAACACCACAAGATATGCAGCATAGCTATGTCTTTCACAGGAGTGCACTCAGAGGGCCAGATTTTCATTTCCTCTAAGGTACTGAAGGAACTGTATTGTAAATAAGAATTCAGACCCTGTCTTACTGGAGATTTGTGGTGTATTAGAGAAAAAACAAATGAAAGAGAAAAATAGAGAAAGGTAGGAAAAGCTACACATGCAGCTTTTTGTAGAAATGGGCAGAATATATTAGGAAAACAAGAAAGTTTTTGGTAACTGTAGCTGAGGGACAAAGGAGTGCACACAGGTTGAAGCCTGGTTAACAGAAGAGTGTGATATAAAAAAGTTGCATCAGACATACCGATGGCAAAAGATCTTTGACAATAATGCACTTAGCCATAAGAAATGGTAAAGGATCTCTTATCACCTGAGTATGGATGAAGAAAACCATAAAGGAATGATTAACCAGAAATGGTAAAAGTCAGAGTTTTGGGGTTTGTGTATATGTCATTCTCTGTTTTTCAGACATGTATTTGCATTGTTCTGAGATGATAGACAACAAGGTCATCAGGAAATGATTAATTCTGAAAATAAGGATGGCTTTATGTATGTCTCATCAGTGAGTTTTATCCAAATTAATCAGATACATTAATAAAGGCAAATCATTCATCCCAAGGGAATTCTAGTTATTTAGCTATCAAACCAAAATTAAGAAGATATTTCAGTCTCAGTAATTTTTGTTCTGTATTTATCTTATTCAGATGTTTTCCTTTCACTATTTCTTTTGCTTATAACTTTAATTTTGAAGCACTTTTCTTTTCCCTTTCCCCTTTTTATACAATGAAGAAGCATCTCTTAAGATCAGATGCATAAATGTTACACAAAAAGGCTGTGGCAAATAAGAGTTTCTTATAAGTGTTCTTGCCTATCAATTTACCATTATACTTTTCTTCTATGATGCTAATCACCCCTTTTCTTTTTATACAGAAACATAGAGGCAGGAAAGATCTTTTCTATGTATGTTTTGCAGCAACTTCATTTCATCAGCTATAAAAACCCTGCTTAAAGGAAATCAATGGGATAAATTCAGTGTCATCAGGACTCCACTTATACTACCTTGGGCATACAGTCGTAGAAATTAAAGTGTATGAAATTTCCTCCCCGTTCCCAACATGGTCCCTGCCAATATCCTTCAGGGATGCAGGGAAAAGAAAATAATGAGACCTGGGTCTATATTTGGAATGCTGTGCTACAGGCCATATCCAAAATACTGTTATATAAATAAAATATAATTATTACACATTATCATAGTCTCTGGGTCAATGTTGTGTTTGAATACATATATCAGCTTACCCATAGCCAAGGCAACCTACTTCCCGGTGCTTCCCAAATAGGTCCTACATGCCTGTTGCCTACTGCAATTGCTGCTCCTGGTCTTTACAATGGGATGCTGGGTATCCTGTTTCATTTCAGTCTGACAGAAGCACCACTTCTTAGCATCAGTTCAGTTCGGTATTCGTCCATCTGCCCTGCTGAGAACAATAACTGAACTGAAAGAAAAGTCATAGGATGTATAGGACCTATAGGGACAGTTTACAGAGAAAATGCATTCCCAGACCAAACCTTGTGGTTCTGCCCGTCTCACCTATATAGTGAATCAGTAATGCTAAATCCTCTAAATACACACCGTGGTGAACATACATCATCTGGTACCTCTGTGGATGCCAATAGGGATGGTTTGGGAAATATCATTGACAGCCACTATGGAAAGCTAAGCTTGGACACTGAGTCTGTTGTAATTCTGCAGTCCCTTAAAAGACAGAATTACTACAGTTTTGACAAGAGAAGAACACAAGAAAAATAGGTGACATTTCCCCTCTAATACCGTCCTGATGGACTCCTAAAGTGCAGCCAATTCTGCTTCTTCATACATCTCGGCGTGCTGTTAGACAGCAGCATGACGAGAAAATGATGAATTTGGCTGTTTGATCAATCAGCAAGAGATTAGGTTGGCCCACCTTTAGCCTAGTGACATGACTGCTCCTGGCTCTTAGTGACAGTTATTAGATATCTTATTGATGAGGGGGACTCAAGCACTGTTTGAAGGTAACAAAAAGTACTAACTTTCCTTGTAAAAAACCTCATCTTCTGCTCACCTCCATGTTTGCACTAAATTTGTATCTCTGCTGCATGATCTGCTTTGCTCTCTGGATAAACAGTTATTTTTTTTTTATTATTCTAAGGAAATACAGCTGTGCAATTGATAAAAAAATGAGAATACTTTTAATCTGCAGTGAAAGAAATGCATGATGAATAAATACAGTATTATTGGTAGGTATTACCTCATGACAGCTTTAGCTGTGACAGAAAGGATTCAATATTGGTTGCTAACTGGCAAGGGAGGAGTAACATTATCTCTGAGCTGACTAATGAGCTTTGATGTGTTGTTGAGAAAGTTCTGTAAGATTCTCTGTGATACATGGAGATCACTTGCAGCCTAGCAGCCTCCTAGGCTTAGCTCAATGGTGCTAATGTTACTTGGTTTACTCAAGAACCAGGCCAAAAGCTCAGTCTGTATCTCTCCCTGTGCTGCCTGCTTATGTTCAGAGATGCCATTGCAACACACAACCATGCAAGAAAGCTCACTCTTCAGTGAAGCCATAAGAACAATACACTGTGTGAAATTGGACTTAGTTAAGTAGCGAGTATAATTAGATTTCACTATATCATGCAATAGTATTTTGAACTAGGAGAAAAATATGTGGTTCTTTTATCAAAACCTCCAGTCTTGTAGTCAGTGGAAAGTACTCAAATCAATTCCTAAAGTTAAGGGCATGTTTATTTGGATGTGGAGTTTTAGAAATAATAATGCATGAAATTGATTCCAATATCGTGATTCACTCTCCCACCCTATCATGCCATTAGAGAACATTTTTTCCACACTCTTTTGCTTTTTCTCCTTAGAATAAAGAGCAACAAAGAAGTGAAGAACCCATGGCTACTTTCATACCAACTGTTCTGAATTATTTATTCAGACACTGGCAAAATCCTTGCACTCTTCAGGTCAGTCATTTGAACACAACTTAACCTGGAGCCAACTCTTCTTATTCAATGAAAAGTGTTTTGAGAAAATCACAGGAAGGATATGCTAAGTGTAATATTAACAGATTGATTCATGATTATATTAACAGGTTCAACACTTCCCTAATTTATGACACTAAGACAAGAAACTGGCAATTCATATTAATTATCATCACCATTTTATTATTGTTGTTATTATTGCTCGTTTGTTATCAGCATTATTATTTTTCATAATAATCCTTTACTGCTAAGATAATTTTTCTCATTTCAATAGCACTCAAAACATTCTTCAGGACGGTGCAATATTCCTGCACTCATAAAAAAGAGAGTGGGAATGACTTCTTTATGCAAGTGGGGCCAGACACTTCACTTAGAGATATGCAATATGATACCTAATACATTTATCTATGCTCTAGTTCCAACTGAATCAATTACCTTCTTGTCCTGGTTTCAGCTGGGATAGAGTTAATTTTCTTCTTGGTAGCGGGTACAGGGCTGTATTTTGGGTTTAGGATGAGAACAATGTCGATGCTAAGTGTCACTAAATAGTCGCTAAGTAGCGCTTACACTGTTAGAGTGTTCTTATCTCAACCCACGAGTTCTCTCCCTTTTACCCTTCTGATTCTCTCCCCCATCCCACCAAGGGGGGAGTGAGTGAGCGGCTGTGTGGTGCTTAGTTGCTAGCTGGGGTTAAACCATGACACTTCTTCATCCATTGCAGAGGTTTGTTGAGTGTGCATCATCCTCCAACTATACCTCATTTATTTCCTTCTTTGATTGGCAAAATTTACTTGCAGTTGGGTTATTATTAGTACACTCTGTCTCTAGTTATCCTGAAATGTTTTTGTCCAATGTGGTAATGTTTTACCACAGAAAATGAATTTTTCTCTTACTTTTTTCCTATAATCCTGGTGAGTTTTCTTGCCAGTTATAGCTGCCACCATTGCAATACTGTTGGTTATGTCTGCACATCTTCTCAACAATAAAACAAGTGCTGGGGGCTTGGGAGAGGAGAGCGGAAGATGGGAGGAAACAAGGAGGTTCCTTAGGGCAATGTATAGGGAAGGGGATCTTTCTCTGCCTGCCACAGGATTTCTCTTCTCTGCTCTGTTGTGGTACAGGACTCCAGTCTTTAACATACTGTCCTCACACCCTGCTGACATGCTTTGATCACCAGAGGAATGCACTTTGTAAGCTACTTCTGTCTTCCCTCTGCTCTCTTTCCATGAAAGAAGAGGAGAAAGAAAGGACCTGGCCAAGATCATGCTCCTACTGTAGGAGGACAAGAATAGATGCAGGCCAGGCCACAATGCTGGAGGACATCACCAAAGGGAAGGGCTTTCTGCTCCTGCTGTTACACATGGGACGAGAAAGAGGAGAGCACCTTTCAGTTTTGGCAAGGGCCCCCTCTTCTAAGACTAGCCAGCATCTCCTGCTACACCTGAGCATCTCCTTTCGTAACAACCATATCAGCAACAGACTGCACAGAGAGATGGTGAGGATAGTGCTTGGGCTATAAAAGCCCATCTTTCGTGACCCTTAGAGAGCTTTACAGGGATTGAACCCACCTTTCATATAGTTTACACTTCAGGATGATAGGGATTGCAGCACAATGGGTGATACAGTACTATTATTCTGATGGCTTATTTCTCAAGGGCCTCTTTCTTCCTCATGAGGAAGGGTACCATTCACATTACTGGAGTGACAAGAGTCCTCAAAAGGGGCCAAAGTCAGTGAACCTAGTGCCAAGCAGTAGAAGAACTCTTCTCTAAATATGTTAATGGATTACAGGAAATATTTTCTATGTTTCTGCAGCCAGCTTTATTTCTGATACAAGACAAAGGCCTGGCAGCAAATAAATAAATAAATAATACTTTACAAGACACTCTGAAAGTGAATCTTTTGTGGAAGCAGTGCTGAGAGTCTTGAAAACCAATCAGGGGGTGAAATGACAAGTAATTAAGGAGCAAAGTATGAAAGCCACAATGTCTGCCAAAAAGCAACAAACAAACAAAGAGCTAGAGCATTGTTAATCAGTGTTTGGATTAGAGCACAAGATACGGGAATTCATTCAAGGAAAAAGAATGTGACTTTCTCCTGATAAAGCAGCTATTGTTGTAGGATGGCTTTTTTTTTTCCTATTTTCCCTGACTAATTCTTGACAAAGCATGAGAAAGACACAAAAGCTGAGTTACAATAATGTCCCCTTATGTAACATTTTCTCCTGCTCTTTCTCTACTGAGGAGTCAAGGAGCTTGTGCATTATGCATTTTATTTCAAAATCTCCCTGCATATGGTTACATAAAATTAGCAGTAATCAATCTAAATTAAGGCACCTCATTATCATCCTCAGGAGGTCACTGTTAAATAGTCTCTTTATTAGAGTCGACAATTCCAAACATAACATTAGGCCTCGGTAAAACATGTGCCAATTTTGTCTCCCTCCTTTTACCAGAAAACATATGCTGTTTGGAAGGCTCTACAGACCTCATCATTTTTTTTACTGGAAGCAGACATTTTGTTATAAGAGAGGTAATAGGCCAAGTGAACACGGAAAGACTTTCCTGTTCCTACTGGTCCGTCCTATTGTGAGTAACAGGTGGTGCAGGTACACCTCAGCCTTGTACAATTCAGGTGCACATTAGAAACTACAGAGAGAGAGCCTTGTAAGAAGGTCTTCTGAGTACTGAGACAAAGTAGAAACAAAACTAACAATTCTTTGTACTGCATTTTTTCCCCATTAAGAGTCCCATAAGAATTAACTGCAAACATATGGGTAGTTATTAGCAGTCTGACAGTTTCAACTTGCATACATTCCCTTGCAGACAGTGATTTACACCAGTCTCGGGAAGGACATAAGGAATCTGGTATAAATGGCATAAAAAGGAATAGAAAGGATGTGCCACTGAGTTGGTCCGGAGGGCACTACCACATTCACCACTGTGGAGTAACAGATGTAGCTACCACTCTGTGTTGGTATGATGATTTGGAGAATCAACCTACATGGTAGCTGTGTAAAGTTATGAACGCTTCAGCCCAGATTCAGAGAGATGTTTAGCACCTTATAGCTCACTGAAATGCAAGGTGTGTACATACTCCTAAACCTTTATGAACCTAATATGTCCAATATACCTTTTTCAAGCAGTCAGTTTTATTTTTGAGTACATAGCTCTTCCCTTTCTCTGTTGTCTAACATTTAGTGTACCGTTGCAATGGCTATACCTATGTTAGTAAATAATGCAGCCCAATAGGAACAGATTTGCAGAGCCAAAAGGTTGCTACTGAAAACAAACTATGTGAGTTTTTTTGACAAGCTGCTTCAGATTAGCTCTAGAGAGAAGCACATGGGACTGAATTCCCATTAGCAGCTGGGATGCACTAAGATTTCTCCTGGACACATCATCCAGTTTAATTTCATCCAAAAGGAATCTAATTTCTCTACTTTGAGACTGCTCCATGATGTGAACCAGAACACAGTCAAAGGAGACCACTGGGAGATTCACTTCCAGAATGAATGCATGATCTTAACTGAACCTATAATGCAAATGTTCCTAAGAATGCCAACATGGATCATAAACAGAGTAGTGTTAGACCGAAGTGGCTCCATCATCAATCCATACACACTGGATGATAAACACACTCTTACAGGGAAGATGGCTTATGAACAATCACTTGGCTGTGGTAAGCATGTCACCTAGCAGGAGTCTGTGATCATCTGCTGAGGCTTACCAGGAGTTACCTGATAGAGGGGCTTCAAGATAAACACAAGCAGTCTGTTTTTCTGCTTCAGCCGTTTTGATCAGCTGAAACAGGGATAGTGGTTTTGAGCCCTTTGGGTAGTAGGGAAACCCATGCATATGACTCTCATGGCTTCCCACAAGCAGAGTTAGCTGGAAGAAAGACAAGTGAGAGTTTGGGGAGTTTGGAGAGGGGACTGAGTGATCAGGAAGGGTGCTTCTTTTATGATGATATGCATGGACTTGCACTTAATCTTTAAGTATCAAGTGACATTCTGTTCGCTGTTCATAATTGCTTTTGTTTCTGTGTCATTCCTCCCACCTGGCAATACTGAACTCCTGAGGAGTTATGGGTTTGCTGATGAGAAAGGATGTGCTCAAGCTGCATGGAGTGAAGCCACAGAAATGTACTCAGGAGGCTATGGGGAAATTGGTGCCTTCCGTTCCGGTTCCCTGACAGGGTCATAAGCAGCTGGTCTGTGCCATAAGTGTTGTCCAAGAGCAGACAGGACAGGATGAATCTCAGAACATGGAAATATAAAGCACATGAGGGATGAAATGGATGAACTCCCAGGCACCAGTGTGACTAGTGGCCACACTGAAAAGCCTGGATAGATTGGTCACAGGCAGTTCAAATACAAGCAGCCTGGAAAATGTTGCCAAAAGTAAGAACATTTTTAGCATTGTTTGATTGAGAAGGATGGATACTGAGAACTTTGCTAAATCTCTTTTCCACTGTATTTACTGGTACAACCATGTCAATTCACTGAAAAAACTCTTCCTATACCTCTCTGTACATAAGGCTTTCCTTCTGTGACTTAGTGGACAAGCTGCTCTATTTTCCTCACAGCTGTAAGTCCCAAGGTTAAACGTCCTTAGCTCTTCTCATAGTAGGTGCTTCAGTGGAAGGAATTCAGTTTACAGCATTCCAGAAGCAGCTTCTTGACAGAGAAAATGGTTGAATAGCACTGTCTTTGAAGAATCTGCCCTTGTAAGTTTATCACAAGATCCTGATATTGTAGATTTGTCTGGATACAATTCACATCAGCTTATTAAACTGATTTTAAAAGTCTTTCCCTCTATTCTAACCCTGAATGACACTTTTGTTTTGCAGTTTTGGAGTGTTATATTTCAGGAGGCGTTATGTGGCATAAGCTCTTTCAGTAATGCAAAAAATGATAGGAATTGTTTAGCTTAGATAGAAAACATTTAATATTGTCCATATAGCTAAATTGAGGCTGACCCTCTGTGATCCTAACTCCCCCCTTTCAGCAAGAGCTTTCAGTTCAGGCCTCTAACTGTCACCCAGCTTGCACTGTTTACTAAAGAAACTTGAAGTAAAGTGTGAATAAGCCAAGTCTTATATAGGGTGAAAACAAAGCTGAGCTCATAGTTTTGTTGTTGGATGAAAGAGAAGTCTTATGACTTATTTTTAGCTTATGCATTTGCATTTGCTTTTCATACTGGAGCAAATAATCCTATTTTTAGGACAAAGAATATATGTTAGCCATAGCTGTGTGTTTAGCTTCATGAACAAGCTTATCTAATCCAGAATTTTTCCCTGTGACTCAGTCTGCAGACTGTTTTTTCCCATCAGAGGGAATATACCTGTTAATTTTGGAAATGTGTATTATTTATATATCCTAAATTAACAGATTTTTTCTGTTACATATGCCCACATAGATATGCATATTTTAACATGCAATGTTCACTTACACACAACAGCTGAATGAAATAACCACTACATCAACTGGAAATAGATTTTTCCCCATGTAACACAAGACGTAAATATTATTCCATGAGGTGGTTGGCGCACCGCGCTTCTGTTTCTTTCATTTGTCTGAAGAAATGCATTACAAGGTGGAGCAAGACCGGTATCAGACATTCCAAGGTTACCTTCTCTGAGGTCACCTTGACTCTCCACCATATGGTTACTTTGCATGGAAAGCAAGACTGAGAGTTAGAAATGCTGCTTTCAGAGGAGCTGTTAAATTATTTCTAAAGAGAATCATTATAAGCTAAAGCTTTTTTTAGAATGAAATACAAGTCTCAACTTTAAACCAAAAAGCTATTAGAAACCGCTCAAAATATTCCTCTCACTTTAACTTTGTCCTGCCCAGCAGTGTCTCCCTCCCATGCACATGCACATGCATGTATACTATACCAGACTAAGGGAAGAAAAGATGACAACAAAGTATCAATTGATTTTTGTCTTTCTCTTGGAAAGTATTTTGATAACCTGGTCTTCTGTGTGCTACACCAGTTTGGGCAGATAGAAACCCTTTCCTACCACAGATCAGATTTGAAGATATGCCAAAACTTGTGAAGGGCTCTCCTCTTCAGTCTGTTGCTGGTTGTTTCTCTGCCTGCATTACTGGCAATGCTCATGCCACACTGAAGGAGGGGCTCCCAGCCCTACCAGACATGTGGCATGATGTGCCTCCTGCCTGCCAGCCCTCCATGCCCAGGGCTGCCTCACGGGTGACCTGTGCAAGGGTGTCCCGTGGCATGGTCATGCCTGGCGCACTTGGCCATGGGAGGTCATGTTCCCGCATAGCCTCTGGCTGTTCTTGCGGGTTTGCTGTACAGCACAAGGAGCTGAGCCCTGTCCAGAGGTCAGCTTTGGATGCCCAGCTGAGAGATAGGACTTGGCAGTGTGAGGACAGCCAAGCTACTAACATGACTGAACAACCTTCACATGCAATCTGGCTTGCATCCCACCAATTCAGAGCAGAGACTGAACTAACATATGACTGCCTGCACCTAACTATTTAGATCAGGGAGGCTTTACCTCTGGGAACGTTATCCATCTTGTGAGCCAGGTAAAACCTAAATTAGATTTTGCTAAAAGTAGAAAGTGCTTTGTCCTATGAATACAGACCATACACTGCAGCTTGCTAGAAGGGGTAATTGTAACAGAAAGAGCCCTAATCCAAAGGATAAAGAGCCTCCTGGAAAGAAACCTGTTTTTCTAGCAGATGAAAATGTAATGTAGCCTGTCATTGATTTGTCATAACAGAAAAAAAAATCAATAGGGGGAAAAAGTTTCAAACAGGGAATTTAATTTAGATGGTGAAACAATAACAACACTGAAAATATTTGTATCCAGCTGGAAATCGGAGGTGGCTTGCAATTGAATCAATGTAATGAAATGTAATTTAGATGGATAACATCCAATATGTATAGCTTAACTCTACATTGTGCTTCAGATCCTCATTCCTGTGTTATTTTAACTGTCCTGAAGATCTCCTTTCCCATCTGGTGCTCTAACTCAAACCATCTCTCTCCTGCATATGTACTGCCATATTCACAATAGGGAAAACTTACGAAGTCAACTTGCAAAGTGGAGCTAATGGACTGGTAGTGAAGGGACTATCAAGCAGTTTTCTGTCCCAATGCTGAAAATGCTGGCTGACTGTTATGTGTTAAGCCCAGTTGGCAGCTCAGCCCCACACATTTGCTCGCTCACTCCCCCAGTAGTACGGGGGACAAATTCAGAAGGGTAAAAGTGAGAAAACTCGTGGGTTGAGATAGAAAGAGTTTAATAGGTAAAGCAAAAGCTGTGCATGCAAGCAAAGCAAAATGAGGAATTTATTCACTACTTCCCATTGGCAGGAAGGTGTTTAGCCATTTCCAGGAAAGCAGGGCTCCATCACACATAATGGTTACTTGAGAAGACAAGCACTGTAACTCTGAATGTCCCCCTTCTTCTTTCCCCAGCTTTTATTGCTGAGAATGACATCATATGGTATGGGATATCCCTTTGGTCAGCTGGGGTCAGCTGTCCCAGCTATGTCCCCTCCCAGCTTCTTGTGCACCCCCAGCCTGCTCACTGGCAGGGCAGCATGAGAAATAGAGGTGGTCTTGATGCTGTGTAAGGACTGTTCAGCAACAGCTAAAACATGGATGTGTTATCAACACCTTTTTGGTCACAAATCCAAAACATAGCACCATATAAGCTACTGTGAAGAAAATTAACTATATCCCAGCCAAAACCAGTACACTCCCTTAAGATTTGCATACCTGTGTTCAGGGGGACCCCTGTGAAAATACCAGTTCACTGTATAGAGACTCATCCTTCAAAGTCAGTGAGTGCAAAATCTGTGCCTGCTTTGTAAGTTGACTCATTGTGCTTCAGCCTCTTTATGATGAGCTTCCTTGCAGACATGTTGTTTCCATGAGACATTCAAATATGTTACCTTACATGCTGTGTGACTACCCTGTGTTCAAAGCCAGCCACTAAGACCTGGGCTGACGACTCATCAGCAGCGTTGGGAATATTTCTGCTTTTCCCACATATATGTCTCATTCTGTTCCAGCATACCTAGAAAGGAAAAGCAAACAAGCACTTGGATCACACCTAGAATTTTGTGAATGTAGACACATACAAGGACTTTATAATGGGTCAATAAATAGCTCACAAACATTCTAATGCATAGCTAATCAATGGCTATAAAGGTTGAGGATGTTAAAGGAAAGCTATAACCTGCTATATTGCCTACTGCAGTGCTTGCAGTTGCCTCCAAGACATTCAGAAAATGTTCATAGTGGCTATTCAGCATTGATTTATCTTTTTAAAACTATTTATCCTTAACACAAAGGATAAAGGTGTTGAATTAATAATGTTTAAATGTGCCTTTATTTAATAATAGGAAATCTGCTGGCAATTAATTCTTAGTTACTGGTAAACACACAGCAAATAATCATATAGTCAATAGCTGTCAGATTTTCACAGAACAATCACACTGTCTGCTATCTGTGGTTTATAAGAAATCTTGTAAATAACCTAACTTTCACAGTTTCTGTGTGGAATAAGCTCTCATTTTAAAAAAGGTACACATAACAGTGTGGCATCTCAGACTTTTTCAGCTTTTTAGATGGAACAAAAATAATGAGTAAGACGTAATCCAGGCCATACCCTGTTATTGACCCGTCTTTTTCTAATACACAAAGGTTAAGTCTCTTTTCATGCCATAGACCAATTTTCCTTCAAAGTTTACATAAAACATATTCTCCAAGGCAACTACTGTTCACAGATCCAAAGTGTATTCACAGTTTCAGAAGTAAACAGACACTGCTGGCAGATATGCTAGAAGTAGGATTTATTTTATGTTCTTACAATTAGCCACACAAACATCAAACAATTATTCCCAGCTGGATTATTATTACTGCAGCTATTATTATTGTTGTTGATGATAATGCAGAGAAAGAATCAAAATGTGGATAATAAGTAGCCTGTGTAAGTACTTATAACCTTTGAGTGATTTAAGCATCTCATTTACACTTGCAGATATCCAACACATATTAAACCCAATTAAATAGATAATGACTGCATCCAATAAACTTTGCAAAAGCATTGTGCTTGTTTACTGCAGTTGTCTTTGAAACAAATGCAGTTTGCCATCTCTATTTCACAGGTCAAATTTTCAGGCCAATGCATAGCAGAATTTCAGTTGTATGCATCTGAATTTACACAGCATTGTACCAGTTATCATTTTTTTTCAGGTGGCAGAAGTGCATTTGCTTTGGTACAAATAACCATACATGTTGCATAGTAGTTCAGAAGATAGAGAAATAATTATTTGGTTAGCTAGTTTTTGACTCAATGAAAGGATAACAGAAAAGGTATAGATAGGCATGGCCCCAAATCCAGCTCTGTAGGATTTGTTGATAGAAAAGGTACAACCCACTGTTGTTCAAGCTTCATGATCCAAAACAATAGTCAATATTTCCTGCTATTCTTTTCATATACAAGAAGAGAGGAACAAGTGCTCACAGGCTGCAAAACTTTGCATGCAGAAATTGCAGTGGAACCAATGGGAGTTAATTAGAACCAAGCATCCTAATATTTTGTTATCTTCTGTGTGCAAATAGCCTTAAATAGGGCAATGACCCTAAATGATTATGGAAGAGAAGGGCTAATAAATTAGTGTAGGTTTACAGACAAGGCAACAAAAAATATATAACTAAAGCAAACTTCATTAAGAAAGGTAAATGAGAAAAGAGATTTGATTTTGAAAATACTTGTGAATGAGGACTTCTTTTCCTTCCAATGCTTTGCCTTATTCTCTTCTGTAGAAGGATAATTCATTTTCTCTGTAAAAACACTGTTTTAGACAATCAAGAATTCTACCTCAGAGTACCTGCTGCTTAAGTTAGTTAGATCTAAATGGTGGACAAGCATCTGCTACCTACTGATTTCAATAACTTGAATAGACTAGAGTAAAAATAATCAGGCAGTGTGTCTTTACTATGTCCCATAAGAGGTTAAAGCATGGTGGATAATATTTTGGGTATGTTTGCATTGCACAGGGTAATGCCACACTATTGCTCTAACTGCAACTGGAGACAGCATAGAGACCTGTGGAATCCTCCATTTAGCCTTGCAAGAAGTTTGGTAACTGGTTCAAATGGTACTCTGCACTGATTACATTGCTTCCAGATTACTCTTCCACGTACAGTGCTCACGAAAAACTATAATGTCAAGTGTCCACATCGCCAAAGAGGCTAACCATAAGGTCTATTGGTCTCACAAGGTTAAATGCAACATACGACTGTTACATGTGGCAATCTTATCTTGTCAGTTTTTCAAGAAGATAAGTATCTTCCATCCCTAATTTTTCCTCATTTGATCTGCTTTGTTCTAAATGCTGGGGATTCAAAAAGGTCATAAAGTCTTGGCTGCTTGCTGACCTACAGCCTCGTTTTTGTTTGTTTTTGCTTTTCTTTTTCCAGTGGGTATTTCCAGGCTCCTTCTGTTTTCTCTCATAGCCAGTTGTTCACATGAGTGTTCTGAATGAAATATTTAGGCAAGTAATAAAATGGTTTCCACAGAGAAGCATCCAATATTTAGTAGCAGATAGCTGAGCTGCAAGATAGCATTTAGATCACAAGTTAATCCTAATGATGTGGCTGCAAAGCTTCACAGCTGGAAAAATTTTTGAAAAAATATTCAGTTGCTAGTTTAACTGGTATTTAGATTACAATCTTCTGGAAAGAGTGAAATATATGTATAAAGGAAAGGTCAAAATTATCTCTTCCTCTGGGATTTTAGCATCCTATTTTTCTACTCAAATTATGAATCCCACTACACATGTCAACAATGTCAATAACAGTTTGGAAAATTTGTAATTGTCTGTCTAATTCCTGTTGACTAGATAAAATTTCATTCTTTAAAACATGAGGTTGGTTTATGTGCAAAATTTTTATCCATGTAAGTGTCAGTCATGAAGGATTTACCATCACATTTAGTTCATTAATTAAGATATTGACTCATGTTATTATGTTCATTTTTTTACAGGATACAAAGTACAAAAAGTCCTAGTTTCAAAGAACATACATCTGTAGGAAAACCACAGAAAGAGTATAAGTCTTAAGTAAATTTTAGGAAGAATCATTTGGGTTTTTAGCATTTTAAATAACTTTAAAAGTTTGGGGGTTTGTTTTTTTTTTTTTTTTTTAAAGAATTTAAAAGATTGTAGTGGTTATAGGGAATCATAGGAGTGTATTTTTCAGTGTATGGGAAAGTGAGGGGAATAAACATGAATAAGACAGGCAGATGGGACTTTTCTCTGTAACATAGGCAATTTTCCCCATTCCTTTTCTCTGGAGTTTGATCAACATGCAAATATCTATGAAACAAAAATTTTTCAAGGGGGTATTCTGGTTTATTACTCTACTCAAGATCTTCGTTTCCTGTCTTGCGTCTTCCCCTGCAGTCTGTCTTTGGATGTTCACAAAACTTTGAATACATTCTCAAGGCAGAGTAAATGAAAGTGTGAAGGGGGGGGCTTAAGAAGGCATCAGGCCCCTCTCTCTCCAGGCATAAACTATGTTCTCTACTGTCACTGTTTCTCCTTCATCTCTTGATCCCATAAACTGTCTATGGGCAGCCAGAAAGAAACTGTGACCCCTTTTTGCTGTTCACCCTGTCCAACATTTCAAGGTTTCTTGGGATAGCTCCTCAGATAATCACACCAACCTCTTTAGTTTCCTTTGTCATTATTCATCATTATATCGTACTGCCTATATTCATTCCAGCAACTTGGGAGTTTCCTTAACCTTGATTCTGTCTGCATTACAAGCTGAAATCTTGTTGATTCTTGATGGATTTAAAATCCTCTTAATTTCAAATATATCTTTCCCTCTTTGGATTGAAACAATCAGTCTCACTATCCTCTTCTTTTATTGCAATCCATCTTTGCATCCACTCATAAGCCCATCTCAGTTGTCTAGTTGTTGCAAAATGTAGTCAGAAAATTAACTTTCTGTATATGTATAACTCTTTTTTTTCTATTCCTTCTTCATTGGATATCTTCCTCTCCAGCACAAAAGTTAATGAGGAATTAATTAGATACATTGGCTTGAGTATGTCTGCAAACTGAAAAGCCAGGATGTCTGTTTTGGATTGTCTTTAAGAATGTATGGAAAGGTATGATGTTGCTGAAGGACGTCCTGTACTCTGAAGAAAAACCCAATCTGGTTCCATTTTGTATCCTGAAAAATAGTAGCAGACACAACGTATGGCTTTTTATAAGGATATTATAAGCTTGCTCTCAACCAGAATGCTATTTTGATAATTGTGTGGTGCTGGAAATCTCAAAACTGATTGAAGACTAAACAAACAAAAAAAGCAGAACAAAGGAGACAAAAATCAGCGTAATCACTGCAGTTTACTCAACAGAGCAATCCAGCTCTATTGAGAGGAAAGAGCAGATATTATTTTTATATAAATATGTCCACACTTTCTCATTAAACACTTGTATCACAAATCACAGTAAGGACCATATGAGATTATAAATTCCATAAATATTTAAAACATGTAAACTTGATAATCCATGAATAAAATATGTTTTCTGAGAGGCTGGGTTCCACTGCAAAGTGTTATTAAAACAGATGCCTACAGGGTGTTTGCTAACCTTTCAGTGGAACAGCTTGTAGTGTATGACTATGTAAGCTATCGTGTATTTCTCAGAAACTACCTTGATGACTCCTTTTAATAAGGTAGCCATTATGCAATGCGAAACACTCTAGGTAGCCTGTAAAAGGTATTAAAATGTAAGCAGTGCCCTCCATAGAGTGGAGTTTAGATCTGAATTACAGTAGGGTTAATGCAGTGCCTGAAAGAACAAGTCCAGTGACTAGCTCTTTCCTTCCTGTTTTCTTGGTATTGCTATTGTACTCAGGAGAAAAAAGAAAATTTTAAATTAGTCTTCACTGGTACCTCTCAAAATGTCTCCTCTACCCTGAATTCCCCTCAATTTTAAACCACTTTTGGGATGACTCTTTAGAATAGGATTATATTTAAACTCATCTCAACCCTCTAACATCAGTACTATCAACATTGCTAAGTCCTTTTAGCAAGTATAACAGGGAAGAATACAATCACTGCAATTAAAACTTCAATACTTTCCAACAGTTCATCATACTGTTATAGCAATTACATGTCCCTGGTCAGTTATGACACCGCAGCTGCTTAGAAAGAGCATTAGATGTAAAGGACAGATAACGTAGCACTTTTTAGTATATGTGGTCATGTGTGGCATGTCCATAAAATATTGTCACACAGAGGAAGCAATGTAGAAGGCACAAAACCATAGAGTAAATGCAAAAGCACCCAATACCAAAAAGATGAAAAAGAACTGAGGCTCAAAGGCAGAGTGCCTTTGAAAAAGCAAAGTTTAAACGTGTTTAAAAGTATTTAAAGTTTAGTGAAAGTGTACAAGATGAGAGCCTGAATAACACCACATCTTCTAATACATTTCTCATCTTTTTCAGCATGACAGTTCCCTTTTCTATAATTCAGTGTTTTGATCTCATCTAGGTAAGCTTATGCTTCTACTTAGTGACATGGAAGAGGCAACATTGTGATGCAGAGAGCCGACACCTGCTTACAAGCTGCATCTTAGTCCTACTTTCCATGGACTGGAGCTCTGCTTTCACCCTTGTAATTGTCCAACCAATATACATTTTGTAGCCATCTATTTTCCTTTTTTTTTCTTCTTTTGGCTAGCATCAGTGCAGGTTGCATTCAAAAAAATTCAGTGACTGGTGTCAAACCAAGGACATACTGCAGACCTTAGCATGATAGATGTTTATTTTATGCTGAAGAAAACTCCTGCCAACATATTTACTCTGCAGATTTAAATACTGCTCTTCTGTTAAAAAATAATAAAAAGGCTAACCTTGTTAAATTACACTGAAATTCTGCTGTGCCTGTTCAGATCAAACTTCCAGTGATAGTTGTTGGTTTTGTTATATGAGTACAAAAGTGCTCCCAAAGATGGTTGTCAGCAGGGTTGAAAAAAATTGGGATCAAATTTGCAGTTATGCAAGCTTCTACCAGAGAAAGCTGAACTTCTTTTAAGGTGCCTAGACAACTTAGTTTCAAGGGTCTAGCTCTTTAATTCTAAAAAGAACTATCATTTAAGGATTAGTGATTTTGTGACCTAGGCCTACCATATGAAAAGCAGCTATCTTATAGAAACACATTTCCACTTAAATGAAAAAAAATCAAGGTTAAGTTCTCTCAGGGAAGGACATGATTTGTTCAGGAACATACAATGTTTGTGAAATTGTGGAAAGTTAGAATGTCAGTCAAATGAATCAGCACTTTTTGGATTGCTGTACTTCCTAAATTATTAGGGGATTGTAGGAGAGACCCTCAAATTCACTTTACCTAGTCAGTGTGTGTGTTTTAAGTCTTGGAAAGTATCTTACCAGCAAATCAGGACTGTGACACAGGAATGATTTAGTGGCTCTTTTCAGTGAATGATTAATGCTGAATACTTTCTAGAAATGAGGATATTGGTAATACCTTTTCAAGGCATCTGTCTTTTGTCTCTCTCATTTCTCGGCTTAGGGGTTTATACACAGGAGAAGCCAATGTTTCATCCTTCTGACAATCCATGATACACCTGAGTCCTCTTGTGCCTCCTACAGATCCTCTGACTTTATTCGGAGTGAAGGATGGGTACAGCAAAATACAGAGTGGAGGTTTTAGAGGAATACTCTCTCCTGTAGTAAATCAAAAAATAGAAAGGTTTTGTAATTCACTGAACAGAAATAATAATGGTTACAGTATTGTTACAGTAAATCCTACTCATTTAAATATTTTTATGTTATATCTTAGCAAGAGTCAAGCTAAAACTTAAATTCATACATTTATTTTATACATGTGTCATGGTTTAGCCCCAGCCAGCAACTAAGCACTACACAGCCACTTGCTTACTCCCCCCCTTCAGTGGGATGGGGGGAGAGAATCAGAAGAGTAAAAGTGAGAAAACTCATGGGATGAGATAAGAACAGTTTAATAATTGAAATAAAATAAAGTAAAATAGTAGTAGTAATAGTAGTAGTAGTAGTAGTAATAATAATAATAATAATAATATACAAAGCAAATGATGCATGATGCAATTGCTCACCACCCACCAACCGATGCCCAGCTGGTCCTCCAGCAGCAGTCTCCCCTTCCCAGCCAGCTCCCCTCAGCTTATATACTGAGCATGATGTTATATGGTATGGAATAGCCTTTGGCCAGTTTGGGTCAGCTGTCCTGGCTGTGCCCCCTCCCAGCTTCTTGTGCACCTGGCAGAGCATGGGAAGTTGAAAAAGTCCTTGACTAGTGTAAGTACTACTTAGCAACAACTAAAACATCAGTGTGTTATCAACATTATTATACTAAATCCAAAACACAGCACTATACCAGCTACTAGGAAGAAAAATAAACTCTATCCCAGCCACAACCAGGACAACATGATTTTGGTAGATTTCCTTTAACACTTGGGAACGCCTCTCATTTTCCAAAAAGATTTTGACGGGAATAGAGTGCATTTCATGCATTAAAAGTAATTTCATAAAAATGTTGCTATGCAGTGTTTCATATTTGTTTGCTGACAAAATTCCTTACAAGCAATAGAATTAAGATAAAGGCATAATAATTATGTAGGAATATAGGTTTGGTTTTCATCTTTTAAATGCTGTTTTCAGAGCTCCTTTCCACTCCCTGTCATACTGGACTGAAAATGTCATTGACAGAGCTGAGTAAAACTATCTTTTTCTGTTTCATGTATTTTTAGTTGGGAAACAATGTTTGTTTAGTTGTCAAGTTCAGACTGTACCATTTAACACATATTGTGAAACTAGTAGCACATTTTTGCATATCTGTCCCAACCTGAATTTCTACTATTTTTGCCAGTTTTACCAGAAGAATTTTCCCCTCCTCTTATTAATCATCTATCTTTTTCAGGAAAAGGAGTGTTGAAGAAGAGATGTATGCCTTCTCAATGCGTAAGGGAAGCTTTTTTTACTCCTGTATCTTATTTGATGTTTTTTGCACTGATTAGTGTGTTTGTATGCTATGGAGATACATGCCACAGACAGGTGAAACCCAGGAATGGACACCAATAAACATCACCTGGCCTTATACAAAGACATATATAATATGTATCACAATATCCCTTATATGGTCCTGCGTTATGCTGCTCTTTAGTTGGGCAAATTGCTTTAGACCATTATGCAAGAGGACAGACCAGAGCTGGTTCCCAAAGCACAGGCTGTTATATACTCTAGAGGAACCCCAAAAAGTAGTCAAAAGAGGTTGCAAAGCCCTGAAAATTCTATTCCCACTAACTCATGCCTTCAATACTCCTCAGGATCAAGTTGCTCTGCCCACTTCTTGAAGCATATGGACAAACACACTGCATAACATTGCTGTCCTCATTGATTCATCTCCATTCATGCTTTGATAGAAAATGTTAATATCTCATGAAATATTTTATTTTCTTTGAGTAAGGGGCATTGTCAACATGAAAAGCTGAGAAGTATCAATCTAGATGTTCAGTTGGTTTCCTCATTTTTAAGCACAGAATTCTTTTGATTGATATCTGGTTTAAGTTTAGCTGTTTGCTACAAGGGTTCATAATACTGCACAGCTCCACAATAGTTAAAAAAAAAAGGATAGTTTGAATTCAGATATAATTAAAGCAGAAGGTCTGAATATTTAAAATATGCTGGAAAAAAATCCTGTAGAAGCTATTAATCATATTTAAAATTTGTATCTCATACTGGTTTCTCTTTGGGGTCATGAAAGATAAGTTGCAACTTTATCTTCTTTGTCTGCTTCCAAATACCTACTAGGCCAAGTAGGTATTTGAAAGCAGACAAAGGAAAAAATGCAGTGAAGCCCACACATAAATCAACCTGCAAGATATTTGTTTTATTTAATTCCATGAGCATACTCACTTTAAGGTAACGCTACATTTTCAGCAAGTACTCACAAATCCTAGGCTAACAGCACTATGGTTTATACCTTCAATAATAATTTCTATCAAATGACAGACAGCTGTACGTACCTTTCTAAAGTGTGCACCTAACTTTCTGAATGCGAAATCTCCTAGCTTTTAATGACATTTGTGGTCCTAAAACATCTGGACTTTTTTGAAGATGCCAGCATGTATTCTTAATATGGCTAAAGATAGCATCCTTAAGATAGTTATCCTTAAACCACATAGCCACATAGCAAGATTTTATATTCTGTAAGTGCAGTTATCTGAAAATCAATTCACCATATACATCTCCAGTCACCTCACACAGTCCCAACTGCCAGCACATCATGCAGGAGATATAATTTCAACATCCTATGGATGATATGTATATTAATGTAAATCAGGGTAAGTACCAGTATAACAAAGCTCTCAAACAGCTGTCATTTAGCTCCTAGCCCTAGAACACAAGGCTGCATTTTAAAATTTTGTTCTTTGTCTTGAGAACAGCTTGTCTTGAGATGCACAATATCCATCACTGACATTCCTATGAATAGACTGGATAAACATCTGTCAGAAATACTTTAGCTGCGTTTAATCTTGCCTTGGGGCAAGCAACTGGATCAGACATCTTTACCAGGCCCCTTCCAGCCATGTATTTATGACTCACTGCATCCATATTTCAAGCTTGTTGAATACTAATCAGCAAATTTCTTATATGTAGGTCTTCAATAGAATGAACAAAACTGTGACAGGCCTGATTCTAACAAGGAATTCTCCAATACTGAGTTGCAAAGATGGTAAAAAAAGAGCTCTCAAGAGATAGCTTGCTTTCTTTAAAATATCACTGCCTACACTTTCTGTCACATCCTCCATACTAGACCAGGATGTGCAAAACAAACATTTTGTAATTACCACTAAGAAAGCATGAGGTAGTACCTCTCAATGAGTAAGGTTCTCCTATCAATAACAATGACACTCTGGGTTTCTAAATATATATTCAAATTAAAGCTTTTATAGAAGACTAATCTGCTAGAGTCACTTTTTCTAAACTCCAAACATCTGGTGAGCTATCTTGGATACACTTTTCCTTAGACCCATTATTAACTTTACTGATCTTTCTTTGAAAGTTGTTCTTACAGCAACTAGAAGACCTGCAGTATAGAATGTCTGATTTCTTCTCACACTGAGGTTGCTCCCTACCAAATCAGACACAGCAGTTACTGAGATTTGTCTCTATAGGTGGCTAGATAGCTTTTACATAAGTATGATCTGTACATTGAGAATACTAAAGCCATACTTTTCAGGGATGACAGCCTAACCCTATGAAGTAAAGGGAAGCTTTGACAATCATTTCTGAGTTAATCGATACTTTTGCTTTTTGTTGTTTGTTTGTTTGTTTTTTTAATAATAAGCTTAATCTTAGACCACTTTGCAAAGAAGACTCTTGTAATTTTCCATGTTTTGCAAGTAGGGAACTGAAATAAAAGTAAATGATGTAGGCAAGCAACCAAATCAAGAATACATCTAGATCCACATCAGTACTTTACATATTATATTCAGTTCTTACTGTAGTATGAACTCACATAGATAAAAATAAAAGAAACAATGTATTCAGAGTTATCAGAATGCTTTTTCCTGACTGATAGGCAGCAAGCCAGCAGTCAGGAAAAATATGTTAAGCACACTAAGTTAACTCAGATGTACTGACTTCCTCTGGTTGACTGCATCATCATAGACTGCAGCTTGATAAACTTATTTAACAAACAGACAGACATATCAAGCCTGATTTCAGTGGGTTTAGAACAGATACATGAGGACAGCACTCATGAAGAAATTTTTTTCCCATTAATTCCTGGGGCCAATATTCAGCAGTTCAGAATGACAGATAAATCTAGGAGAAAATATGATTTCTAGAAAGTGAATAGAAAATATGGAAACATCAGGTGACATTTTTTTTAGAAGATGATATATTGATCCCATTGAGGTAGATGGTAAAACTCCTATTGACATAAATAAGAACAAGATTTTGTTTCTTATTGCTATGGAAGAGGTGACCTGTATTCCAGGATATTTAACATAACCTACTGATATAGTTGTTTGGAGCAGAAACAGGAATCCAAATTTCGCTTATTAGAGTTCAGAGGCTTAACTATTGGGCCAGAGAGAGATCAAATCAATGCACTCCTCCTTCCCCCCTCTTTGGTCCAATGAATAATAATTTCAAGCAAAGGAGAACAGTTTTGATGTGGAGAAATAAAAAGACCCTGTCTCAGGACACTGCATAGCTTGGTTGTTACAAAACTGGGACAGGTGGATATTCAGGTGAGAATTAGACCTATTTTTCCCACAGCCAGCTAGTATCTGAACTACTGAGAAAAAAATGAGGTCCCAACAGCATATGTTCCTTTGGTGTCTTGGTCAGAGCTTGGCTCTATAACATAATCTGAACAATTTCTAAGGCATGAAGCCCTTGGGATGAGACAATCAGAAGAGCACTTCTCCTTTAATTCCAGCAAGGCTTAGTTGTGTTCAGCCCTGGGATGCTTCTGGTCAGGCTGCAAGCAGAACTTCAGTATCAGCAGCTTTGCTACTCCAGGGTGAGGTAGCAGAAAAACTGTATTTGAAGAATCTAATTTTTGACGGTAGACATCCTGAAGCATGACTACCTCCCTTGCTTGAGCCTGCATCCCCTCAGTTCACTTATCTGTGAAATGAGGATTATTTTCTTCTTTTGAAAAAAGCCATGAATGCTTTAATGTGTTTATGTAGCTATTTATTTTTAGCCTAGGGAAAAAACTGAAAGAATTTTACTCAGAACTCTTGTTCTTGCCTTTTCATGCCTTCGTCTACTTCCATTTTTGCTTCTCTCAAGATAAATTGGTGTCATTTCACTTGTTCCTCTTCTGCCAAAGACAAATTACATGATTTTCTTTTTATTTCTTTGCTTCTTTTAGCCCAGAGAGATTTCACAGCTTCTTAGGCAAATCATATTATTTGACTTTTTCTTTTTCCTGTGTGCAGTATATGTATTGAGATACTTTCTAAAAGAGAATAAGTTGTTATCTTTTATTTCAAAAATTAAGCTTTAATTCAGATCTGTCTTAAAGTCACTGTAAAGTTTCTGAATAACTTTAATATACATTGAGTTAGGACTTAAGGGTCTAACCTCCGTCATAATTTACATCCGAGTAACAGCAGTGTTAACACTACTGATATATGCCAAAATTTGTACAGATAAAAATCTGTTTTCATTTATGCCAGAAGACTTGTATCCTCTCTGCAGTGAAATGAATGCTTCCCCATCTTTTTTTTTAACTATGTTCTCTTTTTCTCTACTATTTAATTTACATTTTCTTTACTAGATTATAATTTTTTTCTGCATAAATTTTATTCTGCTCTCGTTCTTCATTTGTATACTACATTGGTTTTTTTTTTCTTAACCTCTTTGCAAGCCTAAAACTGTGCGTTCACCCTCAGTTGAATACAGGAAATAATTTATTTGGAACTGTGTTTCAGCTAGGTTTGAGATTATCCCCTGTCTCCTCCCCTAAACCTGCTGAGAATATGTCTATTCTATTTGTTGTGGAGGCTGCAAAATGCTATTTCACAGCACATTAGGAAGACTCTTAAGTTTCACACAGAGAGGTTACTATTATGAGGAGTTTCAGTTCAGTTTGACTGCTACTTTTCACCATTGCTTGAAAATGTGTTTATGCTGCTACACTACAAAAGGGCAATTCCAGCCAATAAGAGAAAAGAACTAATATAATCAAATAAGATGATATATATTTGTGTATTCAGGTGTTTTTCACTGTTATTAAAAGACATAAAAGAGGCTGATTATCAGTTCTTAAAGGTAATGGGCTGGCTGATCCATTTGTTCAAGAGTTGGTACATCTGTGCCCTGCTGCTTTTCAAGCCAGGAATCACTGACTCCATTCAAACAAGAGAGACTCATGATTCAGGGAATTAGGGCAGTAAATACTGTTCTGACTACAGTGGGTAAGAAAAGCAAACAGGCAACTTTGACTAGCAAGAAAATTAGACAGCATTTTGAATTGCAGAATGTAATTATACTCATTATGGATTCATTAAAAAATAATTGTACCTGACATATTTAAAATACTCATGTAACTGAAGTTGTTCAAAGATAAAGCCATGAATACATTTCACCTGGATATCTTCAAAGTTTCTTGTACTTCACACTACAAAAGGATACTCTTCGGCTCCCTTTTTGTTTGTAGTGGTCTTCTTTCAAAAATAAGATCATCACAAGTTAAGGTAGAAGGAATCACAAGAAGTTATTCAGATATCTTCTGCACTGAATTGGATTAACTGTTATCAGCACATTCTTGGTCGACATCAGCTCAGAATTTTGAAGGAAGAAGAACTTAACTTGCTTGGGTGCCAGGAAGGGGTAGGTGAGGTCTTCTCTAATTAGAAACTAGTGAAATTTCTCACACATAATAAATGATAAACTCTATAATAAGTATATATTAATTTCCAGAGTTATTTTTAATAAAATAAATAAAATAAAATGATTTTTCAATGTTCTTGGGAATCTGGAGAAGTCCCAGTTGACTGGAAGCTGGCAAACATTGTCCCAATCTTCAAGAAGGGCAACAGGGATGACCCCGGTAATTACAGGGCTGTCAGTCTCACCTCCATGCCTGGCAAAATTATGGAGAAGATTATCCTGGGAGTTATTGAAAAACACCTGAAAGACAACACAGTCATTGACCCCAGCCAGCACAGGTTCACAAGGGGAAAGTCCTGCTTAACAAACTTAATTTCTCTCTATGACAAGGTTACGCACCTAGTTGACCAAGGGAAGCCAGTCGATGTAATCTTTCTGGATTTCAGTAAAGCTTTCGATACCGTCTCTCACAGTATCGTCCTGGACAAAATGTCCAGCATACAGCTGGATAAACACATAATGCAATGGGTGAGCAATTGGCTGATGGGTCAGGCTCAAAGAGTTATAGTAAATGAGGTTACATTGGGCTGGCGACCAGTCACTAGTGGGGTTCCACAGGGATCCATCTTAGGGCCAGTGCTCTTTAATGTCTTCATAAATGACTTGGATGCAGGACTTGAAGGACTACTATCTAAGTTTGCTGATGACACAAAACTGAGAGGAGCTGTTGACACTCTCAAGGGCAGAGAGGCCCGGCAGAGACATCTAAAGAGCTGGGCAATCACCAACCGTATGAAGTTTAACAAGGGCAAGTGCCAGGTTTTGCACCTGGGACAGGGCAACCCTGGATGTGCATAGAGACTGGGGAACGGGAGGCTGGAGAGCAGCCCCATGGAGAGGGACCTGGGGGTTCTGGTCAATGGCAAGTTGAACATGAGCCAACAGCGTGCTGTGGCAGCCAAAAGGGCCAATCATGTCCTGGGGTGCATCAAGCACTGTATTGCTAGCCGGTCGAGGGGGGTGATTGTCCTGCTCTACTCTGCACTGGTGCAGCCTCATCTTTAATACTGTGTGAAGTTTTAGGCGCCACAATACAAAAAAGATACAATGCTACTAGAGAGTGTCCAGAGGAGAGCCACGAAGATGGTGAAGGGTTTAGAGGGGAAGCCGTATGAGGAGCTGCTGAAGTCACTTGGTCTGTTCAGCCTGGAGAAGAGGAGACTGAGGGGAGACCTCATTGCGGTCTACAGCTTCCTCACAAGGGGAAGAGAAGGGGCAGGCGCTGATCTCTTCTCCCTGATGATGACCAGTGATAGAACCCGAGGGAACGGCAGGAAGACATGCCAGGGGAGGGTTAGGTTGGATATTAGGAAGAGATTCTTCACCCAGACAGTGGTGTAGCACTGGAACAGGCTCCCCAGGGAGGTAGTCATGGCGCCAAGCCTGACAATATTTAAGAGGCATTTGTGCAACACCCTCAGCCATATGGTGTGAATTTTGGGGTTGTCCTATGCAGGGACAGGAGTTGGACTCGATAATCCTTGTGGGTCCCTTCCAACTCAGGGTTTCTATGATTCTACGAAAATTGGCAAATAAAAGCATATCTATTAATGTCATGTATACATAATTGATAAAATAATGATAACATGGGATTTTATAAATTGATACCATGCCAATAACTTCAAGTTATTTAATCCAGATGCTGATCTGGTCTTGGGTGGTATCTGGAGTCAGAGGCCATGAGTTCTTAATCTTTGCTGATGGTCTCCGCATTCAAACAGCTCACAAGCATTACATTTAAAATAGTTTGCACAACCATTATAAAAGAACAATGTTTTCCACTCCAGTGCTGAAGCAGTTAATTCATAGTGCACAGCAAATAAAAATCCTTCTCTGTGAGATTTCTGAAGGCATGCCTGTCCTTCCTTCCTCCCTTTACAAAGATGGATACCACATTTTCCTGTCAAGTATCTAAGAGATGATGCACTTTGAAGTTAGAGCCTCTAAGTCTTCTATAGGAAGGAGGTTCCACAGGTTTTCTGTACATGGATGTACATCAGGACACAGCTACAGCTTGTGAAGTGGGCTTATCTCAGCACTTCTGGGACCTTTTGAAGCCGTGTATAGGCAGGGCAGATCTTGAAGACCTGATAAGATATGCTTACAACAGAATACTTCTCTCAAGAAGTGTCTCAGCTTCTGGAGCGTGTCCAAAGAAAGGCAACGAAGCTGGTGAAAGGTCTAGAGCACGAGTCCTGTGAGGAGCAGCTGAGGGAGCTGGGGTTGTTTAGCCTGGAGAAGAGGAGTCTGAGGGGAGACCTTATCGCTCTCTACAACTACCTGAAAGGAGGTTGTAGCGAGGTGGGGTCAGTCTCTTCTCCCACGTAATAAGTGATAGGACAAGAGGAAATGGCCTCAGATTGCTCCAGGGGAGGTTTAGATAGGATATTAGGAATTATTTCTTCACCAAAAGGATTATCAAGCACTGGAACAGGCTGCCCAGGGAAGTGGTTGAGTCCCCATCCCTGGAGGCATTTAAAAGATGTGTAGATGTGGCACTTAGGGATGTGGTTTAGTGGTGGACTTGGCAGTGTTAGGTTTGTGGTTGATCTTGATGATCTTAAAGGTCTTTTCCAACCTAAATGATTCTACGACAAAGAAATCTTATCTTTTCTTTCTCCCCTCCCCCATTAAGTTTCCTGATAGCCTCACACATGTGCTATGTCACAGTATGATACTATATGAACACTATAAAACAGACCTTTTAGATTCAGATAAGTGTCCAAAACTATGCTGTGAAATGAACTGGGAATCAAGAAACAGCCTCACCATGGCTGCCAGGAGCTACTGATAAACTTCTGAAATAAATTGATAGTATCATTAGAGCTCTGGAAATCTCAATTTAAGCATGCGCAGCTACTGTTAGTTTTGCATGTACTAAAATTTTTTTGATGGAGACTAGAGGGTCAGAATGGGGTTTTGATACATCTTTCTTTTAAAATGTATGAAAATAAAATATACCTGTGTTTTATGATTTTTTGTTATATTCTTGTCTAGCAATGGTTCATAAAGACAGAACCTATAACAGCAATACCTCAGCAGAATGATTGATTACGTTTATTGAATAGAATTTATGAGAAATAACAACTGATACAAAATTCATCATTTATGGTGATTATATTGTTTCTAGAAAAAATTAGCTTGCTAAATAATGACTGACTGAAAGTGTTCTTTCTGTCTTTCTGTGATTTTTAATGCTTAAAGTGTAATCATTTTTAACCTCTTACCCTAATAAGCAAAACAATCTAGATACTCCTCACAATGATGTGATTTGCCTCAATAACAAGGAACAAAAAAGCACAGATATAGAAAAACATTTAAAAGAGATAAAACACACCAGAGTTTTTGCATGTTTTTCAGCTGAGTTGCAGAACTCTCTCTAACAGTTAATTTTCCTTTGTACTAACTCCTAAGGAGTATGTGCTAGGGCTAGCGGGGGCTCAAAGACTGGTTCATGTAAAAGTCGTAACACTTCATAATATTGTTAAGTCTGAGAAAAAAAAAAGGCGGGGAGGGGGGAGGGCATGAAAACCCTGAGAGGACGGTGTTCTGTGTTCCTCTTATATACAAACCTGTAATGAAAGTTCACCTGTTGCTTTCCCCACATGGTGAAAGTAGAAATAAAAAGTCATTCTGACACAGTAATCTAACACTTTCCAGGAATGCAGCTTCTTGGGTCCTAGAGTCAGGAACATATTTTTAAAGGCCAGTTAGGGTGTTACTAGAGCAACAGCTGGACTTGGTGTTGAGGGCTGTCCATAAAAATAAGACTTTGGCCTTCTTGACAACAATGCAGGGAAAACACCCCTCACCATGGCTGCTCTCATGAGAGTCATTTAATGCCATGACCCATGTCTCACAGGCAAAACAGACTGAGGACTTCATGTGCTGGAGATATTCCATCTGATCAGTCAGCTAATAAATTTACACCATGTCATTTATACACACCTAGTTACATCCCAACATCCGGGCACCAGTGTTCACGTGAAGACCAGCCCCTCACAGCTCCTTTGCCCAGGGCACTCCTGAGATGGTGACAACTGTCTGTACTGGCCAGAGTTTGACTTAAACCTATTAACATTGAGGAGAGAGGCTGAACTCTGGACCCTGTATCACTGCAGAGCTCATGATGAGGATTACCTCCAACTGCCAGCTGTTCTGTGCTGTTAATGTTACTTTTAGAGAAAGGAAATTATTTCTCGTTTGGTTTCAGTGCAACTCTGTAGCAAATATTGGTTTCAAGTGAGTTATCCCAAGAAAAAATAAGGGTTGACTAGGACCCATTTTTTTCTACTATTCATTTTCCAACCAGCCACCCCTACCTTGCTGGTGTTTTAAAAATATGTTCCAGCTATGATTAAAGGTTTCTTTCTTTTGCCTTTCAATTATGTCTCTGCAAGACTGTAAATGCATTTATATGAGAATTGTAAAGCATTGAGCATGCATCTGTTTTTAAGCTTGGGAACTATTACAGTCATTAGCTGCATCTATAATTTGCCCTTTTTATACTAATACTTTCTCAGCTTGAAGGGCATATTGCTTATATATTGTTTCTTTGTGCTTCCATGTCTCATTTATCCAGAGTGGCACCACAGGTTAGCTAAATTAAGGATTAGACAGACAATGACCAGGATACTTCTCCCATCTTTATTTTCTGTAAATTTTCACAGACACAGATGAAATCTTTAAGTTCACAGAATGTGTAAAGCATACTAAATAAAAAAATTAATAGATAAAAGTTGAAGCTCTATATCTGTATATGATGTATATAATATATTGCTTCTTTTTCTTTTACTCTTTTCTTTTCTGCTTTTTAGTGGGACAAGTCTGGTTTATTACAAATTCAGCTCCCAAAAGTAGCTAAAGCAGCAATTGGCATCGGCCTATGGGCAGATTATAAAGTTCCGAGTGTAACTGTTTATGTACGCGTAAACCCTGTTTCTGAACCAAGGTGGTCAAAACAGCACGCTGGCAGTCCTCACAAAACTGCCCCTCCTCAGCAGTACTCAGACCACCAAATCTGTTCTGCAACAAGAACAGATTTGACACAGAAAAAAGCTGAATTTTGTTCTTTCTTCTTTCAACACATCCTTCTAGTCAGGACATCGTTGAACAGAGCGAGGCCTTTTCCAAGAAAAAAAATATGGTGTATGATTGAGGAAAAGATTTTCCTTAGACCATGCGTAACAGTATCAGATCATCACTTCTAACACAACAACGGAGTTGCGTTCTTATTCTCACAAGGTGAAATATTTTTATTCAGCGCCTCCCAGGAGCACCAGGACAAGGTTGACCCCAGACCAGCAGAGGTGCCTCCCCTTCCCTGGCTTTGGGGAAGCTCTGCCCCTTGGTGACATCACCTGGAAGTCCTGCTTCTCTTCTGGTCATGTGGCCCCTTTCTGTCTTTGGGGGCTGTCATTCTGTAAAGTGTCCTCCCCCATGTGAGCACAGACTGTCCTGTGATTGGCTGGCATTGCCATCTGCCCCTGCCAATTCAGCCAGGCTCACATCACAACGGAAGTCCCTCCCCACCATACACACGGGGGCCACGATTTTGGGTTGTCCACCATTTCACGGCAGGGAGCTGCCATTTCGTAAACCATCATAACCAATATGTTTTCATATTGTTCTGTGATTGGCTGAAGGCTGTTTCCTAATGCCATTTTACCCCATGTGTTCAAAAGCAGCCCTGTGATTGGCTGCCAGGAACAGCCACGCCTTACAGCTGACCCAGAAGTCGATCAGCACTGGAAGCCCCTGCCCACCACATACATGGAGGCTGCTGTGTTTTGCATCATACTCCACATGTTTCCATATTGCTCTGTGATTGGCTGCCTGCCATTTTTTGAAACTGTCATACCCATGTGATCTCAGAACAACCTCTGATTAGCTGCTTATTTCCTTTTGACCAGGAAGTGCTCATATATAATAACATATACACTATATATGGGTGTATGTGTGTATGTGTGTATGTTATTTATTGATACAAAGATACACATTATATATATTTATATGTTATGTCATAGAAATATATACATATATAAAGAGATATAAATTAAATATAGACATCCAAAAAGCTGTAAGAATGCTGTGTATACAACATTCTTTAATAATAATGAATAATTAAATTTTAAATTTTAGTAGAAAATAATTAAACAAAAGTAAAAGGCAGTTTTGGAGCCCCACACTTTACAAGGCTGCTGGACAAGCCCTAGTGTGCTTGGGGTGGGGGAAGTTCAAGAGGGCGGGATGGAACACCAAAGGGGTGGGGGACAGGAATGAGCTAGATCATGCCCCAGGGCTATGGACACATCCCTGGAGGCCACCAGGGGCCCCTGAGGAAAGATGCATCCTGTGAGCCACACTGAGAGGCCCCACATATGGGGGTCTGAGCCCAACAGGATGACACAGCAGTGTTACCAGGGCAGCCTCTGGGCTTTGCTCTGGGCTGCAAGGGAGCTCCCATTGCCCTCTACTGTGGGGGAGCTTACACCTAGCAATGAGACCATTACAGGATGCAGGCTTGTGCCAGGTGTGTTTCCTTATCCTTAGGCTGATGACCTTATAGAAAGGTTCAAAATTCCTGATCTGACTGACTGAGGAGGGAGAAGAGAGACATATGCCCTGGTCTGTTCCCTTTTCTGCCCCATCCTGCAGCAGTGAAAGAAGGAACAGGTGCAGAAGGGACAGCACTGTTTGAGGAAAAAAGGAAAAAGGCTGGAGAAGCCTGATCAGCAACCAACATCCCCCATATCCTGTTAATAAAGTTCCTCAGCACATAAGTTAAATTGATTGTCCAGAGTTTCATTTCTTACATGTGTGTGGTAGCAGTCTGTCAGTAAACATGTCTATGCCACAACTTCACTTAAAAGCCATTTACTATGCCCCTGGTGCCCTGGTGGGGTGGGAAGCTTTGGCAGTGGAAATTCCCTTTCGGAAGCCATTAAAATGGGAATTGCTGATCTGAATAGAAGCCAAGTTGTAACCTGACTTGCAAACCAGATGCTTGCAGGTTACAGAAGGCAGCAAGAAAGAGCTTTGAAAGAAACAAGGGCTACAGTTGAACAAAAGATTGAATTATTCTCCTCAGTAAATATTGACATTTTTGCTGTATTCAGAACCATTGAAACTATTTGTTTAAATACTATGATTCTTTTGTTTCCTTTTTTTTACATTCTAATGGTCATACAAAATGTTATTCTTTACCAGGTTAAAAATTATCAATGGATATTTTTTCCATGTCAAAAGGTGGGAAAATAAGATTTCTTTAAAGTGATTTTGTCCTGGAACATTTATAATTAAACCTATACCTAATTATGACTTTATGGTCCTACTGAAATCAGTTATGAGGGCCCCTAGTTCCTCAAATGAGTACAGATTATTCTTTACCATCATACTGTTGTCTTGAGAACATCACATATGAATAAGCTTCTAGGCTATTAAACAGTTTGAACTTCCTATGTGATATTTCAGTTGCTATAAAGTTTATCCTTAAGTATTTTTCCCTTCTTAGAATTTTGTGTCCTTAAGTAAGTATCTTGTCTGCCCGATTCTTGCACAGCTTAGTTTTCCATTGAACATCCTGACTTTCTCATAACAATGATTTGTGGAACTGAACTTATTAACTATCTGGTATTGATCACTGGGCTGCTAATCTCAGGAGAGAGAATCAGCTGCTGCTCCCAACTATAAATGCTGCATAGAGAATCTGAATCAAAGTCTTCATCTGATGTCAGCTGACATCTCTATTATAACCAATAAAGTTCTGATTAGCCAGGAGGTAGCACTTGATGAATATGTAATAGGACGGTTAATGAAAGAATATTATGACAACTCACAGAAAGAGTATTTAGAATATTTAAAAGCAAAAGAAAAGCTTTTTTCCCATTACTCAACAGATTTTTTTCTGTCTATCCTATCAATGACAAGTCTCTCTTCTCCTTTCTTGCAAACTTTTTTCCAGTTTATCTCAGATAAAAAAGGATTATGTAAGGGGAATAATGGAGAATAAGAAAGTGGAAAGGTACACCACAAAGCTCAGCAGAATCTAATAAAATAGAGATGGAGAGCATAAAGTTTGGATCTGATTAGAATTTATAGGTGAAATAATTGCATAGAAGGAAGTGAACTACAACATTCATTTGTAGTTCTGGTGTAATTCTGAGTGAGGAAAGTAGAGAGTTTACAATCCTACTATGTTGCCAAAATACTGAGAGGCAACACCAGAAGCTTGGGAGACTTTTGAGAAGAAAACTTCTGAATCATAAATGTTAGCTGTATTTTTTTTTCTCAGCAGATACCAAAGTGCCTATGATGTATTAGACAATAGAAATCCAAGAATCTTTTAGGGCTGCAGAAAACTGTAAAAAAAATGTATCTATTAATATGAATGGAGACTGAATGTGAACACCTGGGTACAAAATGCCAGCAGGGTATAAAAATGGCTTGTGCTGCTGACATCTGCAGTAGCAGATAATCAAGAACCTAGCAACCATCTACCTGCAATTTCTTAGGACAACCAGTTCTGAAACAGAGACAGTGGCTAAATCCTGATGACTCACAGAAGTGGGACAGGATAGAGAGATTAATCGTACCTGAAGGGTATAATGAGATGCATCTCAAACCAGCACACTCCTCAGTGGATTCTTACTCCTAAGTAAAACCCCAGGTAGTGTGCAGAGAGGCTCAAAACCTGATGCCCCTCAGCCTCCACATCACTGTGACCAACTCTAGACAGGCCGCCTGGGTACAGGTGTCCTAATGCCTGCGTGCTTGGCAGGCTGCTTGCACGCATCCTGCTGCTGGGGGTACCAGCACGTGAGTGTGAGAGACCAAAATCACTTGTGTTTTAACTGAATCCATCCTTCCTTTGCATGAAGCTACATTGTTGCTACAGGGTTGCAACATTGTTTCCTACAGGACAATTTGGCAGTCTTATTTTCAGGAGTTTCTAAAAGATAAAACCATCATTTCTAGGCCTAGGTTCATCCCATCCTGACACAGAGTTCTGAAATGGTTCACATGGATCATAGCCACTGGAGCACCAGAAAAGGACCAGGTGAGGGAATACTTCGCAAACAAGACATACCATTTGCCCTGATGGGATGCACCCATGAGTGCTGAGGGAGCTGTCTGATGTCATTGTGAGATCACTCTCAATCTTTGAATGTTCATGGTGGCTGGGAGAGGTGCCTGAGGGCTGGAGGAAAGCAAAGGCCGCTCTTAACTTCAAAAAGAGCAAGAAGGGCCCAGGGAACAACACGCCAGCGAGCCTTACCTTGATCCCTGGAAAGGTGATGGAACAACTACTCCTGGACACCATTTCCAGGCACATTAAGAATAAGAAAGACATGAGGAGTAGTCAGCACGGATTCACCAAGGTGAAGTCATGCTTGACCAACTTGATAAACTTCTATGTGGAAATTAATGTTTTGGCAGATGAGGGGAGAGCAGTGGATATTGTCTACAAGGCTTTCAACACCATCTCCCATAAGATATTCACAGAGAAAATGATGAATTATGGGCTGGATGAGCAGACAGTAGACTGAAGACTGGCTGAACAGCCAGGCCCTGAGGGTGGTTGCTCAGTGGGACAGTCTAGTTGGAGGCCAGTAGGTAGCGATGTACCCCAGGGGTCAGTTCTGGATCTGGCCCTGTTTAACATCTTCATTAGTGATCTGGATGATGGTGCAGACCGTACACTTAGCAAGTTTGCTGATGACACAAAACTGGGAGGAGTGTCTGATATGCAGAGGGTTGTGCTGCCATCCAGAGGGACCTCAACAGGCCGGATGAAATGGGCTGACAGGAACCTCATAAAGTTCAACAAAGGGAAGGGCAAAGGAATAATCTCATGCTCCAGTACATGCTGGGGGCTGATCAACTGGAAAACAGCTTGTCAGAAAAGGACCTGGGGGGCCTGGTGGACACCAATTTGAACATGAGCCAGCAATGTACCATTGTGGCAAAGGCGGCTAACTGTATTCTGGGCTGCATTAGGAGGAGTGTTGCCAGCAGGTTGAGGGAGAGGATCTTTCCCTTCTACTCAGCACTGGTGAGGCCACACCTGGAATATTGGGTCCAGTTCTGGGCTCCTCAGTGCAAGACAGATGTGGAGCTACTGAAGGGAGTCCAGCAAAGTGCCACTAAGATGACTAAGGAATGGGAGGACCTCTCCTGTGAGGAAAGGCTGTCAGAGCTGGGGCTATTTAGCCTGGAGAAGAGAAGGCTCAGGTGGGATTTCATCAGTGTCTATAGGTATCTCAAGGAAGGGTGTAAAGAAGACGGAGCCAGGCTCTTTTTAAGTGATGCCCAGTGACAAGAGGAAATGGGCACAAACTGAAAAACAGGAGGTTGCTGCTGAACATTAGGAAATTTTTTTTTTTTACTGTGAGCACTGACACAGGTTGCCCAGAGAGGTTGTGGAGTCTTCATCCTTGGAAATATTCAAAAGCTGTCAGGCCATGGTCCTGGGCAATCTGCTCTAGGTGGGCCTGCTTGAGCAGGGGGTTTGGACAAGGTGACCTGCAGAGGTCCCTTCAAACCTCAACCATCCTTTGATTCTGTAATCTACTTGACACATGATAGCTGAAACAAAAAGGCGACCCTCTGTCTGAAATGGGAAGGGACATCCTCTTTGATGTACTTTTGGGTAAATTGGATGGGGCAGCTGATGAAACACAGAATAACCTGTAAACATGTGGGGGAGGATGTTTTACAAAATGGCTGAGGTGGAGTCAACAGACCACATGACTGTAGAACAGGCAGGACTTCCAGGGGCAGTGGGGCAGTTGATGGCAGGGAGGAGCAGGGCTTTTCCAGAAGTTGGGGACTGGGCATCTGCCACTTCTGTTCTTGTATTACAGTTGTCTATAGAAGTATAGTACTCCTTCATTTGACTATAAAGCATATCCATCAGAGAAATACTAGCTATACTAATTATGAACATGGTGCAAATCTTATGGAATAAGAATTTCCCTGCTTTCAGTCACTCTGATCCTAGATGAAAAGATAAGCAGTGTGTTGTAAATTACCCACAGGGGATAAGAGGATGGTGCAAATGAGGAAAATGGAGCAGTGAATTGGCATCAGGATCAGACTGGATCATTGCTCTTCTTGATTTCCTGGTACCATCCTTTCTTAGTCCCATCTTTTTATACAGACACAGCATGAGAAAGGCCATATAGGCAACTCCGATTTCTGGCTGGTGTGAACATTGCCTTGGAAATCTGGCCCAATGCACATGGTATAGCAAGTACAAAAGAAAAAAACATGAAAGACACAAGAGCCCACAAGAGTGGGATGAAGAAAGAAAGGGGTAAGGGAGAATGGAAGACCAGTGGTGCAAGTGAGCATGAAATGGGTGTAGGTCCCTGAAATAAGAATGCAGAAATGGGATAAGAGAGAAAATAAACTGGTGAAGAAAATAAACTCATAGAGGAATAATCATCAAGTGAGAGGTCACAAGAGGAAGTCATACTGTATTGCACAGCACGCTGAATAGCAAGGTGGGAAGGAAGCAGGCTGGAGAAGAGACAGGCATTGCATAGACAGCAAGTCCTTTTTTGTCAGGCATCATTTCTGAGCTATTTTATGTCTCTTCAGTGGGGAAGAAGATGCTTCAATCCTGGCTGGGGCTCTTGGGTGCCATCATCATAATGAGACCTAATAATATTAATAATAGTCGTTATAGTTGTTTTTCCATCAAACACTAAGCTTGCTGTGCTTTGGAAGAACCTGAAAATTCATAATGAAAATGTAAGCTCTGTGTGCTTTAGTTCAACTTCATTTGATTGAAAACTGACATCCTCTACAGGCTTTCAATGTCCCTAAATTATTATGGAAGAAATAAGAGGAAAAAGGCTAACCTCTCTGCATGAACAGGAATGAAAGTTTAACAGGACTCAGGTGGTTTTGCAAGTATTCACTTTGCTACTGGTGCCGCATGTGTCCCTGCAGAGTGATCACTGTTGACTGACCTGCAGCTCAGTTTTAACACCCATTTTCTTTTTCCTAAAAGAAATCACCACACTATTCACACAGCTCGGCATGCTGCAAATTCAGACTGTTTAAGTGTGTCTCACCAAGAATAAATAGTGATTTGTACTTGGAGAAGGGAATTTAGTAATTGCAATGGGCGTGCCTGAGTGTCCTCTGACCGATAAACAAATGGTGCATGTGACATAAGGTGTCTGTGATGGGTGCCACAGTAAGAAATAGCATTTCTTTTAACTCTTTCACTTTAAATACTAAAACAAATCCTGGCACCATTAAAATACTGATGTTCAGCAAAACCAGACTAAGTTCCATGCAATGAAGTAGTACTACTTACAAACACTTTGGAGTAAATCAATATTCTTTCCAAAACATCCATGTCAATGAAAGGCTCTTGTCACTAAAAGGTTACAAAAAGCCCCTCAAAATCTTCAAACCAGCTGTCCACAGATGCCAGTCATGAGCAGTGGACTTTACAGCTTGTACAAAAGGAAAGAGGTCAAGACTTTGCCAGACCCAGGAATCTCAAAACTGTCTTTCTTAGACCACATAAAAAGGCTGAGGCTTGTAGCTTCAGCAAGGACAGGATTTTTTCCTCAAGGAGGCCAGCTTTCCTTCTGCTGCTGCCACTGACTGGCTTTGTGACTTGGGGGAGCTCACTGAACTTTTTGGTACCAGAGTCAGCCTCACTGCAAAATAAAGAAACTTAGAGCACTTCCTTCCTTAGGGTTGTGAGGCTCAATTTGTTAGGGTCTGTAAATAAGTCTCAGCTTGACAGAAAGTAAGTTTGTTAATTATGATCTATGTTTGTTGACTAGCAATTTGTGTATTTGGTTGGGGACAATGTCAGCTCTCTAATATAAATGTGGAAAGGGTAGAGAAAATATGATCTCCCCCTCAGACGGGATTCCAAGACACTTATTTTTAGCTCCAGAAGTACTTGACTGGGGCTAGGAGAGTGAGACACAGTTGCCCAGCCTCATGCTACAACAAGGCTTCCAAAAAAAAAGGAGTCTGCCTTGGACTTCTCCAGAGAGTAAAGATAAATGTGAACGGTCCTGAAGAACTCCACAAGCAGAAGGGTGACTGAGGAAAGCACGATAACATGCAGAGAGCTACTGGAAGGAGAGATGTCCAGATACTTCCCTGAATAAAGAAAAAAAGCTTCAATAACCTAAAATATACTCTAAGTACATAGCTATAATGATCATAGGATACACATCTTGTTTTCCACCTGAATTACTTTTACCACCTGAATACCATAGGCACCATTCAACACTGGTTTGTAATTGTGTGCCATCATTTACGTCTGAGTGTAAATAAATTTTCTACACATCAAAACAGATCCAGCACATACCTGCTTTGCACAGATAGGTAGAAACGACTGTTAGGTGCAAGCCAGAGGAGAACTGCTGTCTCAGAGAATATGTCTGCACGAAAAGGACAAAAGCTTACACAGTCAGTAAAAGAAATATAAAATTGCACTTTCCATTATGAATATGTGGTTTGCTAACATATCATGCACAGCTGGAGCTGTGGTAGCATAGCCATCAGCAATCTATCAGTGGGCCTGTCTCCAGTGGTTAGTATTTTTCTCAAATCTCAGACCACAACAGTGGGAATTATTAGGAGGCATCTGCCATACTCTCAGCCCATTCAGTGATGCCTTCTGAAACGTTCGCTCCAACCTCTGTCAGTCTTCCTACTCCTTAAGCATCATCTGGACCTGCTGAGAAATCATTTAGGGAATTGTTATACTGTGTTCTTGTAGGAATAAAAAAAAATTAAATGCAACTACCTGGAAAAAAGACCCTATGTAGGATGAAGAATGAGTATCACAAAATAAGTGTTACATAATAGATCAGCTTTTACATCCTAATTTCCAGTATTCACTAGTGCCATTAGCTGTAGCAGGTATTAAAATTGCCGAGTGCTTCTGCATAGCTTTCCTTTTATTTATGTTTTCCTCCACTAGTCCTTTTATTTCTTTGCTTTTAGAATATGTGTGTCTATACCTCATTAAATGTCCCAGGCCTTCACAGTTCTCAAGACTGGTTTATACATGGTTTATAAATGAAAGAGGTCTGTCCTCTCTTTCTGAGATTTTTTGAACTGTGCAAATTTGAAACACGTCTTGTGTTCCTGACTGCAGTATAAGAGTAGGCATAACTTCTTTAAAGAAAAACAAAATGTTCATTAGCCAGCCACTAAGGCTGTCAACAAATGCACTCCTTTGACCAGCATTGTCTTCTCCTGTCCTTTCAGCAGCAGGTTTGTTTCTTTTTTAGTGAATAGGAAATTCAATAAAGAAAATTTTGTTCTTGGAACAAATTGTGAATTCTGCACTTATTCACCACATGAGATTCTCAAGCAGGGCAAAAAGAGGCAGAAAGAAACAGCTTTGTCATTTTTCATACTCTGCAAGTGTGTACTGCATCTGATGCAACTAGCACTCCTGATGGGCACCTTCCTGCTATGAAGGGATCACCCCCTCCCAACAGAAAGTCTTGCAAGCCCTCTCTGTGGCTGCTAGGAAGATCTGCACTTTGCTGAGCCTTTAGGCTGTCAGCTGTCTGATAAAATGAGGCTTTCTGCTGAACCTTATACTTGCAAACAAGGAAGAACCAGTGGAGGATGTGAAGGTCAGGGACAGTCTTGGCTGCAATGACCATGAGATGGTGGAGTTCAGGATCCTGAGAGAAGAGAACAAGGAAATCTGTAGGATCACATCCTTGGACTTCAGGAGAGCAGACTCTGGCCAGTTCACGGATTTGCTTGGAGGGATTCCATGGGATACTGTCTTGAAGAGAAGAGGGGACCAAGAGGATGGGTTAATTTTCAAGGATCTCTTCTTCCAAACTTAAGAATGGTCCATTCCCCACATGCAAGAAATCCTGCTAAAGTGGTAGAAGGGCCTGCATGAATGAACAAGGAGCTCCTGACTAAACTCAAACATAAAAAAAAAAAAAAAGCATACAAGAAATAAAAGCAGGGAAAGGTGACCCAGGAAGAAATATAGAGACACTGTCCAAATGTGCTGGCACGGGGTTAGGAAAGCCAAAGCCCACCTGGAGCTGAATCTGATGCGGGCTGTGAAAGAAACTAGAAAGGTGTCTACAGCAGCAAAAGAAAGACCAGGGGGAAAGTGAGACTGCTGCTGAATGGGATAGGGGACCTAGTGACAGGAGACATGGAAAAGGATAAGATATTCATTACTTTCTTTGCCTCAGTCTTCACTGTTAAGAACTGCCTTCAGGAATCCCCAATTCCTGAGACCACTGGGAAAGGCTGGAGCACGGAAGACTTACCCTTGGGACAGGAGGCTCTAGCTAGGGAACATTTAAACAGGCTGGACATACACAAGTCCATGGGACCACATGGGATGCACCCACAAGTGTTGAGGGAGCTGGCTGATGTCTTTGTGAGGCAATTGTCTATTGTTTTTGAAAGGTTGTGGTGATCAGGGGAGGTTTCTGATGACTGGGAAAAAGCAAATGTCACTCCTGTCTTCAAGAAGGGTAAGAAGGAGGATCTGGAGAACTGTAGGCCAGTCACTCTGACCTCAGTCTCTGGGAATGTGATGGAACAAATAATCTTGGAAACCATTTCCAGGCACATAAAGGACAAGATATATTAAGGGCAAGATGATGACTGGGATCATGGATTTATGAAGCAGAAATGCTGGACTAACCTGATAGCCTTTATGAAGAGATGACTAGTTTGGTGGACGAGGGGAGAGCAGTGCATATTGCCTACCTAGACTTCAGTAAGGTTTTCAACACTGTCTCCGACAACATACTCATAGACCAGAATATTCCCCCTCAGAATAGCTGAGGAAACAGTGAGGTGGATTGAAAAGTGGATGAAATTCTGGGCTGAAAGGTTCATGGTTATTAGCACAAAGTCCAGCTAGAGGTCAGTCCCTAGTGATGCACTCCAGGGGTTGGTACCGGGGCCAGTACTATTTAAGATCTTCCTTAATGACATGGATGATGGGGCAGCACACTCTCAGCAAGTTTGCAGATGATCCAAAACTGAGGAGAGTGGCTGATACATCAGATGGTTTTGCTGCCATTGAGGGGGACCTCAACAGACAGTAGAAATGTGCCATCAGGAATCTCAAGAAATTCAATAAAGAAAAATGCAAAGTCTTGCACCTGGGGAGAAATAACCCCCTGCACCAGTACAAGCTGGAGCTGACCAGATGGAGAGCAACTTTGCAAAAGAGGACTTTTCATTGTGGACAATGTGTTGACCATGAGGAGACAATATGCCCTTGCAGAAATGGTGGCCAACAACATTGCCAGCAGTTTGAGGAAGGTGATCCTTCTCCTCAGTTCAGTGTTGGAGCAACCACATCTGGAGTGCTGAGTGCAGTGCTGGAGTCACCAAGAGAGACATAGGCATGTTGGAGTGAGTCCTGCCAAGGGCCACAAAGGTAATTAAGGGACTGAAATATCCCCCTCCTTCTCAAAAGGAGAAACTGAGAGAAATGGGATGTTCAGCCTGGAGAAGAGAAACCTCAGGGGGATCTTATCCATGTGTATAAATACCTGACTGAGGGGAGTAAAGAAGACAGAGCTGGACTCTTCTCATTGGTGCCTAGGAAAAGGACAGGGTGGAATGGGCACAAACTAAAGTACAGGAAATTCTTTTTAAACATTAAAACTGCTTTTTTTTCTTTTTTTTTACTGTGAGGATGGTCGAACACTGGGACAGATTGCCAGACTTTGTGAAGTCTCCATTGTTGGAGATTTTCAAAACCCAACTGGACAGTAGGGGAAATGGACTAGAGAACTCCTGGACTAAAGGTGCCTTCACACCTCAGCATTTCTGTGGTTCTATGATTCTGTAATCAAGGAAAATCTTTTTTAGGTCTCATAGAGAAAAAATAACTAGGCTGATAAGTAAAGAAAACAGATGCTGCAGAAAATCAGCAATTTTAAAAGAAATCATATTCTCTCTGTACTTGATTTGCATTCAGTTGAACTAAGGCATTAAAGAGTTGTCAAAAGAAAATATTAAATAGTTCATTGCAGAAAAACATCAAGAACAAACTTACACACATCTATCCAACAACCTGCTAATCTATGTTCATTAACCATCAAACCAGCATTTAATGAGTTTGGCTTTTATCTAGACCTCTGGATTTCACCTTGAGAGAAAAAGGTTGTTCTGCTTGGTGTATTTGTTGACTGAAATGAGAAAATACAAGAAATCTCTGAAGGCATCTTGGTCAAGAAATTTGAACCCCTATTTAGCACGTATGACAGTCTCAGATTCAAGTTTTAGGCTATATCACAAAAGAATACTTCACTGAATCAAACCAAGTTCTGTGCTGTGTATTATGTGTTTTATACCCAACAACATCCTCATCCTAAAATTTGTCCAGGCACAGTACACTCCAGTTCCTGCCTAGCACTCCTGTGATTTCAGTGGGAATGTGTGCCAATGTAAGCAATCAGACTGAAGGGTACTCTCAGTAGTTATCCAGGTGTCAGCAGTCATCCAAGTGTCCCCTGACTCAGAAGTACTCAGGAGGTCCCTGTCTCCACAGAGCTTACAGCCATGAGAGCAGGCAGCCAGCTGGCAACCTGGCTATAAATAATTAGGAGGCACCTCTGACTTGTTCAGTATTGCAGTGGACATGCTCACCAGAAGAGGTCAAAATGTCAGCAGAAGAGGAATGGATAGAAGCACTTGATCAACAAGATGAAGGGCAAGGAAAGCCAGAGCCAGGGCTAAATGAAGTATGTTTTGCCTTCATTTTTGGTTCTGTTTTGTTTTGCATTTTTGGAGGTAGGCTAATCTCATTATTTCTTGTAAAGACTGCGGTAATGAATACAGCATTGGCAGGCAGCCCATAGCTTGGAATGGAGACTTGACACTGGGAGGCAGATTGGATTAGGGCCCCTTAATTTTGTTTATGCTATTCTTACTGACAAATCTTCCTTCTACAAGGCTTCCACTTCTTTCTCTGCATGCTTTAATGGATAAACAAGGAAATGGAGAGTAGGTAACATTCTCTGCCTGGAATCTGAATAATCTTAGAGGGCTCTAGAGAGAATTTAAATATTTGATGGCTTCCAATATGTCTATACATCTTAATAAATTGGCACTAGGCAACAAGCTCAAGTACTAAATGCATGGTCAGCAACATTATGTAATTTTGAGGGCATTCTCAAATTCTCTTTTGGTGTCATTCAGTTAGTCTTCTCTAACCTGATGATAATAGCTCAAAGTGGGAATAACTCAAAAATGGGTGCACACTAAATATATGGGGGATGATGAGGGCAGCTTTCCTATTTTAAGTCTTTGTCCATATCCCAGGAGTCCTGGAAGCAGTTTTTCCTGCTCTGTTGCGATGCTTCTGGCAAGTGGTAGCTCACCTGGCCCCGTCCTTGAGAGACTGATTTGTGGGCTAGAGAAGGTATTAAGGTTTCCTAGCATGAATATGACCCACAGGCACAACTGTGGCAAGACCATCAAGACCATCAGTTGCATGCAGCTATGGACCGCACAGTGTCATACTGACCGCTACAATCCTGCTTACATGCATAGGGTACTTTGTCCCTTTTGTAGAGACTGTGTGTGTAGTCACATACCAGCATGCAGTAACTAAAAAGGAAGGATGTCATGCATGATATGCTAGAGAGGCCCCCTGGCAAGTAGGCATAAAGACCAGTAGGATGGGCATAAAACCAAGGATCACTCCAAATAATGTACAGTATGGACACATCCACTCTGAACCGGGGGAAAGGGAGGGAAACTTAACAATGTGCTGATGAAGTGCTCTGTGCTACCTGGCTGTAATGCTAAGGAATATTCTCATATTAACATTAGTAGTGTTGGCAGAGTCACTGAGGAAGACAGCCTCTGGGGTCCTGTTATTTCTAGGAAGGCTTTAGGTGTTCCCTTCTTTTCCATGGTTTATTTGCCTGTGGGGACAATGACAGCTTTTTTTCTGCCTTTTTGAAATATGACCCTTGCTGCTTGCATTACTGGGGCATGTTGGCTTGTGCTTTTCCTGGGTCTACAAACTCTTTTAGAAGAAAGTTAGTCCTCAGGATGGTAAACTCCAAATTATATTCCAGGAACATGATGGAAATTAGAGGGTAAAAGTAGTAGCTAACACCTTCAAGAAAGAGAGATGAGAAGACATTGGGAAGCCAGCATACTGACAGACCACCCATAGAGTAGCTAGTGTATGCTGGGCACCTAGGACAGCTTCAGGGAGAAGGTTGACAGTGCTCTCCACCCATAAGAAAAAGTCATGTCTGGAGTTCCTTGAGTCTTATGAAGGGCATGAGGAAACAACTTAGAGTGAGAAGGAGGTGGGAAAATTACTAGAGAGAGCGTCTGTAAATGGCAAGCAGTTCTGGACATCCAGGTAACAGTCATGGTACCTTAGCAACACAGAGCCTGGAAATTGCCACAACCCTTCCTCCTTGGGGCTCTGGTGACATTCTTGTCACTGCTTAGGAAGAGGATGCCAACCTGGCCCAGGAGGAATAGGCCAAGCATCATGGAGGGATAATGCACATGAATCATCAGCAGTGATTCTCGAGCCCAAGATGATGGAGTGGTGTCTCCTGTGATCCATGTTATCAGAGGCACATTCAGCAGACCCATTAGATAAAAATGTGTATCCAACAAATGACCTAGTATAGTTGGGTATGACTTTTTCTACATGGAACAGCTTGAGAAGGACTTAATAAAGCAGAAGGTCATGGCCACTTTTGCACCATGGGGAGGGCCCAGGGACAAGTGAGCTGTTTCTCAGAGAACAGTGCCAGTTCATTGCGTTAAACATAGATGTGATCTTATGTATCTTAAACTTAGCAGCCTGTTGGCAGCACAACTATAGATTTATGTCCCTCTGATCTTTGTTTGCGTTTGACTGACATTTAAAATGAGAAGTTCTCCAGGATGATATTTGTCTTTGTATCTCCAGTTTACGATGTGCTTTCTTTAATGATGTGTTAATCATAAATGAAGCATCAGGACCCTGATATGCAGATGTAACAAAAGAACTCTAATTACTATGATGAAATATTATAGTTATGTATTTGAGTTAAACTAAACACTTCATGCTTGTTTTAGTAAACTTTGCACAATTTGTAGGATTTCTCAAATCTCATTATGTAAACTGATTATTCAAATAACAAAGCAGCAGGGATTACACAATATAATGACCTTCTTCCAGTTAATCAGTATTGTTATTTGTTAAAAAAATAGTGTTGGTTTCAGTTATTCTGTGGCTCTGTTCTTTGGCCTTCCACATAAAATAAGAAATGTTCAATACATTGAAAATTATGGACAATTTTGAAACAAACATACAAGGCTAATGAATGAGAGGACTTACTTTAAACACAAATACAGGGTTTAATTACAGCTAAGCCTAGGTGCATGCATATGTTCAAACACAAACACAGGCACACAACACACAAACATGCACTTTCACTGGATTAACATTGTTGCAGTCCTTTTTTTTAAGGATATTGTGTATGTAAGCTTCCTGTTTCCAACTACTTGAGACCTTCAGTTCATAACCCAGTGCATCCTATCCCTGAACCCATCTAGGTTTGACAGATGAGGTCAAATTAATAATTATGGTATGCTTTCTGCATTAGACTGCACTAAGAAAACTCTCAAATAGACAGATATGTGACTTTTATTTTTCTTGTATCATGAAGTAGCGTCTGAGATTTGCAGTAAAAGGGAGCATCTTCCTTCTTGAATAAAGTAAAAAACATATTAGGTGAAAAAAGCCAATTTACTGCACATTAAACTCCCTTTTCTGATCGTGCAACACTTAGGTAACCTTGAACAGAGGCTCAGAGGAAGAGTACTGAAAGCTCTCCCTGTTTACATAATGTTGAGTCACCATGTTTTCCCTGTCTCTGTCTTAATAGCAGTTTCAATGGGGAAAGGGTCCCAGAGTTAGTTACAGAAGTCAAACAAGGTGAGACTTCAGGAATGATCAATTGAAAAAAAGCACTGTGGCTGGAAAAAAGTTGCAGTTTTGGTCAGAAGGGCATTGACAGATATTTATTTGTGATGTCAGAAGACAGGAAGCCAGAGTGGAGGGTAGAAAGAAGTTGGAAAAGGATTCCAATTCTCAAAGACAGATCTCAAGATGAGATCGTTTATGAAGAGAGCATACAAGATCATCTAAAGTCATTTTCATGTTGTTGAAGTGGATTTTTTTTCCCAGTTTTGTCAAAATAAACAAATGTAATTGGGTATGACTAATTGCATGTTACTGTAACTAATATGCCTTAATTCACTGTAGTTCTATCCATTGCAACATCTGCAAAGCCACTGAAGTTTGGGAACACTCACTGCTTAAAATTTTACGCTGGCTGCCAAATTAATGAAGTGAAGATGTTTTATAAATTCTTGCAGCTATTAGAGAAATTTAATTATTGAAAAATGTTACCGAAACAGAAAGAATGTGCTGTACAAGCACTGGGGCACCAGCAGAATGAAATCATTTTGCTGAGTATACGTAACGTATCACTTTGCTGCTTCAGAATTCCCTCAGAGCAATCAGTGAAATGACTGATTTTTCAATGAACAATGGAATTGAGCAAACCTACTGGGTTGTCTAGTGATGTCCCTTGCTGGTACAGGTAACAATATCAAGTAATATTTTCACATATATACCAAGTTCTCACTTAAAATCAGTTAGATTTCCACTGTAGGAAGGATATTTCAGAACATCTGTCCTCCGGGTTCTAGAAGCTGTAAACTAACTGTCACTATAATAGTATTTGTAGTTACTTCTATTTTCTTCAGAACACTATTAATTAACATAAATTAGTCTTTTCCCTCTCTCGTGTTTAGCCCGTGCAGTTTTAGAAATTTACTCACTCAGCTAATTAAAACTTTAAGTCTTTCAGTTCCTCCAAATTGTTGAGCAGTCTTTCTTTGAGCTCCATGACATGAATTAATCTTTTTCTTTTCTTTTTTTTTTTTTAATTTGGAAAATCAGAACACCAAAATCCAATTTGCCAGTGCCTCATATGAATTTCAAGGCTTACATCTTGACTGGATATCTACTGCCAGATTGACACAGAAGTACCTTCTTTTCTCCACCCCACATCACAGCAGGAGTTACAGAGGGATGGCAAATTCAGTCACCTTCTAATCTACCTTCTGATCCACCAGTGCCTCCAAGTCTTTCAGCACCTCTGTATTTTCTAACTGGTAACTCCTTAGTTTTCATTATTAATTCCTCAATGGAAGTGTTTTCATGTTTCAGTATGAAAATTCATCCTATTTCTCTAATGACTGTCTTTAAGGCATCTATTTTTTCCTGACTGTACTGTATCTTGAACAAATGCCATTAGTATACTTCTATTCTTTAATAGTTACTCTAATGAAAGTATTAAAGAAAAAAATCTTCAGAATTGTACTAAAACTTCCTTCTAGCACAGTAGTTCCTATTTCAATGAAGTATAAACATCTTCCCTTTAGTCTGTTTCTTGATTGCTTTGCTACTTAGGTAATAATTCTCATGTTCTCTAGTTTCACTAATCATTTCCTGTGTCCTTGTATTAGATGTATACTGAATGAATAGTTTAGATCTGCTGTGTTTCTCTTGTCTAGAAAATATGCACTATTCTAACAGGGAGATATCAGACTACCCAGGTATTATGTGGCATTGCTGCTTTCTAGCTCGTTTGTTTCCACATCTTTACTTATTTTTCCCTTACAGTCTTCTGGTTGCTGATCCCTGGTTTCAAAGGCTTAGCACAGAATGCATCAAAAAAGAAAGAGTTCCTGGGTTCATAGAAGCTGGTACACAGTTGATGTAAGCACCCTCTTGGGATTAGCAACTGACAGGAGACATAAGAAACTTCCCTATGACAAGGCACCTCTAAACTTTCAACCTTTTACAAAGTTTGAGTTTATCCCACTAATCCTATACATCAGAAAATAGATCCAAACCAACTCTCAGTTTTGAACACACTGATACTGGAGATATCTGAATTCCACACTGAATCCACATCTATCTGTCTATTTTCTGAATAGCTTATTTTATGCTGCAGTGAGCCAGAACCCATGATATAAACAGCAACACATCTATGGATGCTCAAAAACTGGATGCAAATTTATTGCCTGATGTCCATCTGCATGACACATAGTCATTAAAAATGCCTGACTCATGAACACTTGGCTAATATACATCACATAAATTGAGTTTTTAAGTATTATACTTAACTGTTTCTCATCCTTCATTATTAATCATGGAAGAAGAATTAGTAAAACCTGTATAAACTACAAAAGCGATTTAAGGTATTCCATCTTATTGATATATGGGATTTTTCAAAGGAATCAGGGAAGCAAAGTCTAATGAATCACAGTGAGATTTAGGTAGCTACTTTAACCCAACTTCTTTGAAAATCCCATCTTTAATGAGATCACTGAAGTTAAGAAGTCTTTGTGACAGATTATATCAATGGGAAGAGCTATACCACATATCCTCAGTGCTCACTGCTCCACAGGAAGGGTCTGTAACTTCATTATTTCTCTATCCTGAGGGCACAATCAGCCTCTGTGTATAAAAGATACAGACTATGGAGAGCTGTGGCCAATCTCAGAAGAGCTGATTGCCATTTTCTTTAAAATTCCTGGTGCACTTATTCTGGGCTTTTAAGGACTTGACCTAAAAAGATCCTTTTTAATTTGGAACTAAAAAATATCTACTATTCTTTCATTGTACCATTGCAGGATGTATCAATTAGCAGTAATGGACAATCATACTCTGAAATTCTTCAAGAATTTGTTTTAGATAGTATATATCTGTAACTCTACTGTCTTACTCGCACATTTAAAGGGCCTGTTGTCTGTGAGTCTGCAATAATAAATTACCTTAATAAAAAAGGCAATAAGTAGCTGTCTTGTTTATGATGTGATTATCAGGAAGGCCATATTTTGTATAAATAGCATTGCTGGGAATATTTCTGTACTAATGGAAGACGTCTCATAATTTAATTTTAATTTCATAATTTAATTCCTCCCCACTACCATCCTTAATACTACCATAGATAACTTTGTATGTCATACAATACTGTCTCACTGAAAAATATCAAAGAAACACATCACATATTTCTCTAAACTTTTTTGAGTAAAAATAGAAGTTCTGAAAATTTAACTTTCTAACTGAATATTTTTTTCTTTTCAATAACAGGGTTTTATCAGCTTGTCCTTCCCTATGATATTTTAGTATACTCAGAATATTTATAGATAAACTAAGTAGGTGATTTTTAAAACAGTTAAATATTGTTAACAACTGTATGCCAAATTGTACAATAGAAAGTTCAATCTCACACTTCAGAAAAAAGATTTTGCCAAATGACATAAGACAATGTAGAAAATATTTTGACATTGCATAAACAATTTATTATTGAAGTTTATCTTTGCATTAGCAGATTAAAAAATGTATATCCATATTTAGTAATACAGGTTTTGTGATGAAATTGTAGACTAAGAAAGGCCAAAGGTTCAGTTTCGGAAAGCACGTATGTTTGTCTTCCCTTCATAAAGCTGCTGAGAAACTGAAAAATTATAGACCAGTAGGTAAAATACATGGCTAGTAAGGACAGAATAAAAAGAAAGTGGAAGTCAAGAAATGGGAGTTAAAATATTTCTGGTCTGAAAGTAATTTTAGGCTTGGTTTTGGTATGGATTTACTGACTCCAGTGACAAAACGAAAGGCAGCCTCACAGAGTAAGAGGAGCTGTGCTGAAGTGAATGAGGCTTGAATCCTTCATGCACATCATCAAATAATTGCATGCTAAATTCTCATCTGTAACATATAGACAATCTCTCTGCTTTTGATGGCTTGCACCAGTTGTCACTGGGGATATAGTTTAAAGGAAACCTAAGTGCACAGTACTAGTTTGGACTACATTGCTTTTATTAGTCATGATGATATCTGAGGAAGACAAGTCTCAGTTGCATTTGTAGATCTGGTATCCAGATGTCTAAGCAGGCAGAGTTGTTTCTGTAACCTGAAGAGATTTGATCCCAAAATATATGAAATTTCATTATGCCAATTAAATAGTTTCTTTTTCAGAAAGAACTGTATTTTAAACACTGTGCCACTATAAATTGTTCTTTATAAATTATGTGATATTTTATTCCAGGTTCACAGATTTTTTCATAGATTATGGCATAACTGAAGCACATTTACTGAATTAGCATGAACATTATAAACTTGGTTTCTGTTTTGTCTTTCTTTGGAAGGTGGCAGGTGTAAGGTAAGGCCAGGGGGAGCCTACATTAGAATTTTAGTTCAGATCAATTGTGAGTGCTTTTGAATTTCTTCTCCTGGTCAACCCCATCCCATCACAGGGTTTTGGACTGCATGGCCTGGTTTCTTTTCAGATGAACCCACTAACTCATGAGACGAACTCATACTTTTCAGATGAAACTGAACTGGAAGATGCTCACCAACTGTTAATGGGCCACAGGTTAAGTGTACCACGAGTCAAGGCCATGGGACCAGACTGAAGCCCAGCTTGTGAGACTCCCCCACAAAAATCATGTGTGGTGTGTTCACTGCATTCTTAGCACTGATGGATTCACCTTTAAGATCTGCTCCTTTTGAGTCACGGTACTTTCTAATGTGGATATAACCTCTTTTGTGAATGTAACCTTTTTATTGAAGTTATTGTAATTCATGTGCTGGCCAGTTGCAGACTGGCTTACAGTACAAAGGAGTATACTGAGATAACCAGCTGTAATAGATTTTCCTAGAGCAGTTCAGAGATTCTTAAATGGAAAGGACACTCTGAAGGATGTTACGGCTTTTTTTTTTTTAAACTTCTCATTGGTTGTCTTCTCAGAATCTTGAAAAATACTTTTCTCTACCACTCTGTCTGAAAAATCAGTTTCCTTTTTTCACCTGCTGGAAGCATCTGATAAACAAAGAATATACAATGCATTTCTTTTTACTTCCTTCTTCTTTGTGCCAGTGTCATCAATTCATGGGTCTGTTAGTTGATCTTTACTTCCTTTTCTGTGTCTGGGATTAAAATTCAGAAGATATTTTGAGATCTGCATGATTGGTATTGATTCTAAAAGACTAGGCTCAGAATTCCCTTTTAGACATAATTCATTCTAGTCTAAGAATAACAGTCATTTGGAAAAATTACACATTGAGCTGCTTCAGATTTCAAACTTTTTTTATCATGGAACATAAATCAGTGTATTCCAATTGCCCTCTTTTCAGTAAATTTGAGTGATGCTGAATGTTTGAGATTGATAATATGTATCGCACACAGGATTAATGATTAACTTGTCATGTAAGATTAGGGTTGGAACAGGCATGTGACAAGTTTGTGGCTTTACTGAGGCAAAAACTTTTCTCAAAGGAAACAGCTCTCACTATAAAGCACTAAAAAGCTGGAACAGGGCAGGCAGAACACCATCACTGCCTGCAGCCGAGGCACGGGACTGAAGGGTGTAGTGCTCCATCTCATTTACTCAAAAATGGTCAGTGAACTCTAAACCAAAAATCTTATTCCAGACTCTCAGGCTATCTCCTTTCCTATTGAGCTACCTAGATGAAGGTAGCACTCAGTAAAGGAGAGAGTAATAATGATAAAGAGTGAATATGGGTTTTAAGTACTGTTCCCATTAGCCTGAATTCTTATTCTTGGTTTGATATGATGTGATCTGCTTTTGCAGATCAGTAATAAAAACTGTTGTTATACAAAAAGTAGAGATGGAGTAAAGAAGCAGGGAGCATGGCACCAAAAATCTCATGCTGTCTTACTACAGCAGAAAAATTGTTTATTCTACATGTCTACTGTATAATAATTGAAAAATAAGAATACTAATAAACATCTACAATCCTGTGGTTTGCAGAGGATCAATATAGTACTACTCTTGTGACAAGTGGATCTTTAGACAAAAGAACAACGCGTTCTCAAAATACATGGTAAGGCTTCAAATACTGGAGAACGTTTTCTCGGAATAGTTCAAAGCAAAGGAGCAAAACAACTATCCTAAGTGTTGACACAGCCATTCTTTCAGGATAAGACCACTATAGCCAGTGCTCTGACTGATGTTCACATAGATTTAAATAAGTAAGCATTGCACTGACATGGGTATTGCCCATAGTGTTTTCATAGCAGTATAGAGTTCAGTGTAGTCATGAAAACCCAAGCAAGAAATGGATCCTCTGCATAATCCATACTGAGCTCTCTGCTACCACAGTTAGCTGCTATCAGTAAGAATTGAGAAGTTTAAAGCTGTAGATATAGGTGATGAAAGATCAGAGCTTATTATCAAAACAGAAGTCTGCAAATCTTAACTACACTTAGAAATCATGAGGATAAATGTCCTGAAAACTACAGATAGAAAAAGCAAATATTCGGTTTTATTCTGGTTGTCTCACTGTCAAAGCATTATTAATTGCAAGAATTATTTAAAGTTTGTGAATATTTGCATTTATAAAGGCTTTGTTAAATAATTAGGGAAGTTAATATATGCTTGAGCAACTGCTTTTTGTGAGTAACAGGCTCATTTAGTCATTTTCATTATACATATGATCTCTGATTATATTTCTTTTACATTCATCTAGAGAAAGTCATATCTACAATGTAATTTTCATCAAGAATTTAGCATAATGTTAATGGAATAACATTTTGTTGTAATAACCCTTTATTAATCACTGTTTCTCTATGAAGTCACTGCCATTCTGCTCCCTAAAATTTTACATTCATCTAGGAATAAAAGCCTAAAAAAGCAGACATGAATGATCTATTCGAAGTCTTTCTACTGAGCAGCTGAAATTTGCTCAGATACAAGGGAAAAGCAGAGATGTTCTTCAAAGGACTGAGAGTTTTCTGTGAATGGTATAGTAAAGGCAATATTCTCAAGTGCCAAAAAACACCAAACAATGCTTTCCCCCTTCATCCCGCCCCCTCTCAAAAAAAAAAATCCCAAACAAAAAAGCCAGAACCAAATTTATATGCTAAGTCTTCTAAAGTAAAATGTTAGTGCCATACTCCCATGTATGTTTGAACACTCACAATATCTTCTCATCCTTTCTTTCAAATTGGAATAGCAGTGAATAGTACTATAGTATCATATGTTTTCTTATGAGTTTAGACTTCAGCAGGTATTTTTAATGCCACTCTAATTTTTGAGGTTTTATGGCCCTTTTCCCCTATCAGATGCCATTTGGGAATGTGGATAAGTTGCCCAAACATGGCTTGAAGTGTTCTGTGTCTGTTGCTCCTCACAGAATATTTGGTTGGTTGTTTTCTCGTTGGTTTTTTGTTTGTCAGTTTAATTTTAGTAAAAAAAAAAAAAAAAAAAAAAAAAGGCAGCTGAAATGATAAGAGGGAAAACTATGTTCTACCTGCTATATTCCCTTAACACAATCACAATATCCACACAGATCCAGGATTTGAAACTCTCCACAGCCACAGCCTCTCATCTCAGAAACAAACCTATGGACTTTCTATAAAACACGGTCCTCTGAAACATCACAATTCCTCATTTTGATCTGATGATAGAAAGAGGTTATGAAATCTAGGAGAAGATTTCAAGACAGGGCATCCACCTAGAAGCCTGCTGTCTGCTGATTTCAGACTTCAGAGGAAGAAGGTTCTCATCTTGACAGATGAGAAACAGTCCATAAACCAGAGATTGTAAAAGCATGGCCTGTAGTGCAACACTGTTTCTTGAGTTGATATAGTTAATTAAGATACCTAGCTAGCTGGATTTACCAGATTTAGCAAAGGATTACTGTGCCTGCTCAGGCAGAGCAGCCTCCAGCCTGCTGGCTATGGCCAGTAGGAGAGCCATGGAGTGGGACTTTTTTAGGGGGTACAGGGGTATTTGGTTACATTTTTTTTAACAGGCTGGTGAATTACATTCTTTGCCACATGTCAGTATTGCCAGTCACACACAGTGGTCAACTTTTAGCTTCCTTTAAGCTGACATTGTGACAGTGCTGTGTGTTAATATGGGTTCTCATCTGAAGATGGCATTTTTTATCAGGAAATAGTTTTCTGTTTAACCATTTTTTCAGACTCTCAAATCTATCTCAGAACAAATTTCCTTGAAAAACTTTTAAATGAAAAGGGTTTCTCTAACAGATTGGTTTGTAAAGTACTGAGATGTGTTAAATTCAAAACTTAACTGTATCTCTTAATTTTACATTGCTTTTCATGAAATGGTAGCTTCATGTATTGCTATTTTTACTGGTTAAATGGATGGTTAGTAACATAACTTGAATATGATTTTACTAGTTTATTTTACTTCTAAAATCACGATGAGCAATTGCTCTTCAGTACTGAAATATCTTCTCAGTCATTATTCCACTTGTATTTTAATGAAGCAGCTTGACACTAGCAAAATAGAGAACACATAAAGAGACACTTCACCATATACTGCATTACTGGAATACTAGAAAAGCACCTAAAATAATAAATGCCATCATTATAAAATGCAAGATGATGCAAAATTAAAATTTTTATAATCCCAAAGGGCATACCGGGCACTTAGGTACAAATGTCTTTGAAAAGCCATTTTGCAGGGAGCAAAAATATTTGATCTGGGTTCAGTTTAAAGTAGAAATAATTTTGAGAGTTCACTATTTCCTGCAGAACAGAAATTATGAGTTTTGATGGATATAATCAAAACATGATCTCATCAAAATATAACCTCCTTTTTTCCTCTAATTTTTTTTTTTTTAAACTCAATATTCTTTGTGTCTATTCCCATCCGTACATACCTTAATTAGGTCTTGACTGAGTGGATATAGCTAGTCTGTCTACTGACTCAGTCCTGATTCACTTATGGATAGGGAAAAAGGTGTCATTTCAGTCTAAAATAGAAATCTTTCCCCTGAGCTCAAACAAAACTGGACCCTTGGAGGGATGTAGAAGTGTTAGCTAATTCGTTTTTTATTGGGTTTAATTTTTAAATGTCTTTGCATATCTGAATGCTGTTTGAAATACAACGGGAGAAAAAAGGAAGTAAATGAGTAAGGAATCTTTTACTGTGGTGTTTCTAATTTGGATGCAGCCAGGGTGAACAGTACATGTCACATGAAAGCTTTCATATACTGTAGTCTGATGGTAATGCTGAGGACCTAAGTGTTGAATAGACATTTTGGGGAATTTAATCTGAATAAAACCTCCACAGTTTTTATGCGTTCCTCAAAGCAGTTTAAATCATATGGGTTTAAAAACAAAGCACCAAAACTGTATGTTTTGGAGGGAAATGAACAAATTCATACTGCCAAGAATTTGTAGTTTTTCCTGTATGGCCACAATTTCTTCACAGAAAAGGTATAGTTCCATATGTAATAAATGGTCTATTATTAGATGATAAATTGACCCTTTCAGAGGGAGCTAATGTCTTTCACTAGTCCTATAACCCAAACCTAAGGCTTGCTTTCCAAACAAGTCTTGGAAATTGTATTTGGACCAGCAGTGTATGATAGGAAAAGGGGCAGGGAGAGCCATGAAGAGACAGAAGCTACTGGAAGTAAATGCAAGTGGAAAATGAAAACATTTTTGAGAATGTCTCTATGAAAAGTATTTCCTTTCTCAGTAATAGTCAGAATTCAATTATCCCTGGGCCCACTTATTTGAAGTAAGATAATTTCTTCAGGAAAATGTTCACATAGCTGACCTTTAAAAAAAAGGTAAGATATTTGGCCATTTAAAATTGGAAGGTAGAAGGCTTACAACTGTTTTTTTCAGCAAAATGCCTGGAAAAAGTCCAAAAGACTAGGGAAACAACAAGAAAGCTGAAGAAAGTAATTTGAGGAAGTTATGATGTCTTGAGCTAGAAAGCAACAGATTTGTCTGAAATCCAGAGAAAGTAGCAAAGGGCTTTAAATCAAACCTGGTAGTAAAGAAATGCTGGTGAGATCTGAGGCAAGTGGAGAGAACTTTTGAACTTCTGCTTCCCTGGTGAAGGAGGAATATGGTTTAGCCAAGGACTAAGACACCTCAGTCAAGGGAATAACAGACCCAGATCCTGCCATTAAGTATGCGAGATGAACAGGACATGTCACCATTTGCTCTTCTGCATAGATTCCAGCAATAAAACACTACCCATATGAGGCCTTAGGACTCAGAAAGAGAGGATGACTTTGAGTGTAGTGTTTATATAGTGCAAGCTTACAATGAAATTTTAAAAGGTTGAATAGTTCTATCTGAACCTGTAAGTGGAGAACGAGGAGGGAAAAGGCTGTTTTATGTACCTGAATATTATGCCTGGTATATCTGAAGGGGACTCCATAGAGAAGGTACATATTATTTACTTTCAGTGGCATATGTCACTTTACAAAATGGAAAACTGCCAACAAAGAGGAAATAATGTCTCTGAATGTGTCTAGAATATTAAATGATAAATGCTACTGTTAAAATCTTCAGAAACCAGATCACAAGAGCTTTACAAACTAAGACAGTACTAACAGAATGTAACCTACTTTGGTTCAAGAAGCTTAAATCTAAAGTTAAAATTGGGAAACTCAGCCTCAATCTCATGCTTCCTTGGAGCCCTCGAGCTTGCAAGCAAGAATAAGCAACTATATACACCTTAAAAACAGCAGCATGGCTTGTTCCTCAGATGCATATTCCCCAGTTCAAACAATATCTTCCCTCAGGTAGTTCAGTGGGCAGCAATCAAGGCAGTCCAGTTTTATTGTCTTTGTGACTCTTGCACAAACACTAATGTAGATTCAGGGCTAACTAAAAAGCAGGGAGCTCAGACTGCAGTCTTTTCCACAGGACATATTAATACATTCATAGCTGGCTGCCTGTATTCACTTTGTCATAGGAATGCACCACATATGAAACTTGTATTCCCTTGGCAAATCTGATTTAAACTGGCAAAAGAATTCAGAATTTATTATAGACAAAAGATATGTGTGCTTGCAGACACAGAGAATAAGAAACTAGACTGAAAAAGAACAAATCAAAAACTGCAATAAATGTAGCTTCAATGTAAGTTGGAAAATTCTCTTTGGCTGGTGTTATTCATGATGAAGTGAGTTTTTAGGGTTTTTTTCTGATTCTTTAATGCAACTATGAAAACAATTACCAGAAGTGCTTTGTTTTTTATTTCTTGTTGATCATTGTCTGATACCACTTTTTCTTCCTCCCCCTTAAGTGAACAAAAGCTGTAACCCCTGTTTATCAGCCATAGAAGCCTCATCCTGTAACCTCTGCAAATCTCCATCTGATTGCAATTGATCAACACAACTCTTCATTATCTTCCCCTTTGATGTCTGCTAAATAGATTACAAGTAACACTATGTGCTTTAAGAGCTATTTTCTCCACTCTATTCTTCCTCTGTAATGGTATACCAGCACTGGCTGCCTTATGCAGGAATTCCTACTGAATGTGTATTACAATTTTTTCAGTATTCATAGATTTTATTTCCTACTTGTTCGTACTCCAGCACTCTTGGTTACCCAGGTCTTAGTAATTAAATCTAGTCTACAGCTGGCATTTTAAAAGCAATACCACAGGCACTGTCTGCAGAGCAAATTTATGCGGAAACAGGATATTTTCATTACAATGTCTTGTCTCAGTTTTGAACAGAGCTCCTGTCAATGTTTTCCCAAAACACTCTCCCAGCTCATACAACACTGGCTGACAGAAGTAGATCTCCAGTATTATACTGAGTTTTGCAACCTGTAAGTAGCAAGTATGGTTCAGTGGGTTTTAGATGTTTTCATAGCAGAGGTTGCTATTACATGCACCACTTCTGGCTATGGGGAATAGACCTCAGCCACAACTAAGTACATTTGATTGTTTTCTTTATTTTTTTTTAATCTGCATAGCCAAATTGCTGCAGTTTCTAGGGCTCTGTAGCACATTGGCATGGATGGCAGGTGCTGCTTCTGGCATAGTTCCTACATAAGTCATATCCAACACTTCCATTTTGTGGCCAGCTGGCCCAAGGAGATAACTTTTAGTTTTCCATGCTTTCATTACTGCACCTTGATGCTATACACAGAACCCTGTTAGTGGCCTTCCTAGCAAACTTTTTGTTATTATTACTTGAATTCCTGCAGCAAACAGTCACTCTCAAAGTTAACTTGAGTTTCCTGTGCTAGTAAAGAATAATTTGGTCTTTGTTTTTTTTCTGTCTCAAAAGTGCATAAAGTACCTTACCTATAATGAAGCTTTTCCTTGCTTCCCAAGTCTTCCTTAGCTGCCAGAGGAAGATCATTAGGAAAAGATCCTGCAGGTACAGAACTGCACTGTCTTTATGCTTCCTTAGAGGGATGCAAGCAGAACAGTACAAGCTCACTGGACTGTTTTTTTTCTGATGGCTGACAGCAAATGTGCCACTGTCAATGCTAAAATCAAGACCAAAGTCTTAAGCCTGGCTGCTGCCAAAATCCTCATTTATGGTTCCAACATTTAACTGTGCTTTATGACCTGTACTGAAGTAAGTATTCCTGAATGGATATTCATGAAATGTAGTTATACCCTCTTCCTCCAAGTTCCCCAAGCAATGCCTAAAGCTTCTGTTTCTGTATGAGCTTAGTTCCCCGCAGCTTTTTTACAATGTTCTGAAAACAAATGCTAGGGAGATTTCACTGCCATCTTCACAAATAGCAGCTATCAGCATTTATCCCCTCTTTTTCTTGCTCCATTATTCTCTGAAACTCAGGAAGTTTACCTGGGTTCTGCCTTTCAGAGCTGAGTAGGCAGGTTGAGTATCTTCACTGTCAGGACCCTCTCTGACTCCAGTACATGCTACCTGCTGGCAGGCATAGAACGAGTTCAGTTTAGGAAACTCCATCTCCTTGCCTGTTTTCTGATGCAATTTTTCATTTGCAAACTAAATATAGATCCATTTCTGGCTAGAACTTTATCATGATTTAATGCTGTTCTCAAGTTATAATACTTCTAATTGCTCTAGGGAGTACACACACCCAAATGAATTGAACTTTACTGAATCATTCCCTGATTTTGCAGTTCATTCAGCTGAAATTCAGAGGCCTGGATTCTTGCTGCACTGCTGTGTACAAGACAGGGACTTAGCTTTAAGTTCACCAGTTCTCTGCCAAGTCCAGGTTTTTGTTTCCTTTCTGAAATACTCAACTGACGTGTTCAATCTTCAGTTTAAACTAATAGACACAGCTCATGCCCACCACAGAGTGGAGGGGAGGACCATTGCTTTTCAGTAATCAACTGAGAGATGTTTACACGTTGCAGTTGTTAAGGAAACCAGTCTTCATGCTATCTTGTTTGCTGTGAGTTTGGAAAAAGCATTATTTTCTTTTTATCTTAACATAAAACATATTTTGTTTTGCATACATCCTCAAAACTAGATGTAGGTGGTCTCATGCCTATTCCCATTTTCAGTATTTGGTGTTTGGGATCCTTAAAGATGAAGTCCATGAGCAGAATTTAGAGTAGAAAAGTTCATTACAGCTATAAAAATTATGTGTAAGTCCATCGACTCAAATTTACTCCCCTGCTGGAAAATAAGTACTCAGCCTCTTCACTGTGCTCCTCATTTTATAACTCTTAAGGTAACATATATTTCTTGTCTTCCCTTTTTATGTATAGAAAATTGTCCCATAACAGTCTATTATATTGTACTAACAAGAAACACATCCAACCATCTACACCATTAAATGGTGTCCAGTAAGTCTTTATTTCTGAGTAAGATGTATTTTTGTTCATCTCCAAAGAGGCATTTCATTCACTGCCTGTTTCCGCCAATATCTGATCTTTAGTGTGTCTGCATAGTCCTCATGTTACTTGTAGAGGCTGTTTCTTCAGGTTACACTTCCCTATACCATCACACTAACCTACATGCAGCATAATACAGCACCTTCATTTTCCATGCACACAATTCTGTTTAGCGTTACAAATCCTTCCTCATTACTTCCCACTACCACCCTCATAGGCACCAGCACCTGCCTCTCCACGCACTCCCCGGCGTGCCGCCAGCAGTGCACCATGCTGACAGGGAGCCCCCCTTCTTCATGCTTTTCTTGCACCGACGCTTCTAAATGCAGCTGAACTCCTTCTGGAGACATGTCTCAGACCACTTGACTGGAATCCATGTGTTGTTCAGACCTCAGTCACTGTGCTCTTCACCTGGAGCCCTTTTGCTGCATCTGGCTGGTTTCTTTCCAAGCATCGGCACATTTCCTTTGTGAATTCAAATGACATGACTGTCACTTCAACTCAGCGTAGTAACAATTCCTTCTGATAGACAGTGTCTAACAGCTTTTCTCTAGCTGTATCACACCCTCAGAAAAGTGAACTTCAACATCAGAAAAGTTTTCAGAAAAACAAATAGCAGAATATTTTAAAGGCTACCAAAACACCAGACAGAAATATTTCCTAGTTGCTTTCTGATATGTTTTATTTTATTTTCATGAAGTATTAATAGATGTTTATTTGTTTTAAAAAAAATTCATAGGTACATGTTTTTTCTTAGTGGTTAATTACATCTTTCTGCTTTACCTCATGGAGAAAGTCTTTAAGTCATTGGAAATTGCATATTTCAAACTACAAAGCCAGAAATTCACCCTTTATTTGTCCGTATCTTCTATAAAATTTGTGCACAAGTATTGTTACAGTCTCTAAATATAAACAGAAAAGCATCCTGTTTTTCATTGAATTGTCACTTTCCAAAATTATAGCTATTTATCTTGTGGGTTTTTTCTTTTAAAATTTCTTCCTCATGATAAGTTTTATCTTTTTGCAGTTTTGCCAGACACAGCAAAAAAAAAAAATAGCAACACTTCTTAAAGAAGGATTGACAGAACAATCTTGTATTTGTACAGAGTCCTAAGCAATAACTTCCACCATCTCTAGCTGAAATGCAGCACTACAAAAATCCAGATTATAACTGAAGCTAAAAACCTGGCCCTCACAATATGCTTCCCCAGAACTCCTTATATTTTAAGTAGGAAACAGACAACTTCTTAAAATGTTAATTGTTAGCTCTGTTATTTCTCAATCTAGCAGTGGACAGACACTGTGATTTATGAAGACTTTTTGATAAAGTCATTTCATGACTTCTGTCACACAGATTTCAAGGTAGTCTGACTCTGGAATTACTTTCATGGACTTCTCTTATCTGCTGTTCAAAATAATAATAATAAAGCAGCCTCTACTTCTTTGGAGGGAAACATCTTTTATCTCCTGAAAATAGCTGAAACATACAACAGGAAGGGGAGGAAAATAACTAATATGTTGAGCTGAGTGAAACTAAAACAATTGGAAAGTAATTTACACTAAATTATTGGTTATATTGAACTTCTGTTTCTTTCATCTTTGGAAAAAAAGAATCAAAGCACTTCATATCTTTCCAAGGTACCTCTGGTGTTACATATTTCATTATCATGCAATCATTACGTTCATTTTAGCTGCCTTCTTTTCCTCCCCAGAGCCCCAGGGAGGATTTATGTTTGGGGAGCTGTGAAGTGTAATATAACCATATCAGTCCCTTACACGTGGTGCACAAAAGAAGGGCTCACTAGCGGGAGGCAGGCTGTGCTCCATTGTGCCTGCTCATCACTGTGCCACTGTGCTTAGGTGATGGCTGTTGCCAGGCTCTGGAGCACAGCTGTATGCAGCGGTACGCCAGGAGCCCTGGGGGTCCCTGCACCCAAAAGTCCTGTATTTCCTTTCACCAGGCAGCAAAGGCATCTGCTGCAAGCAGCTATGTAATTCTGGTTCTGTTCTGCCTCAGAGATGAGTGAAGTTTAATATCTGCTCTTGAATGTTTGATGACTGACTGAAAATGAGCTGATGTTTTTCATTCTTTGGGTATGAGATGCTTATCACGTAATTGGCATTAATTGGTCACCTTTGCAGAGATGTCAGGACCTCAGTAGGCACGCAGATATCTGCTGCTATATCCTTAAGGGTTGTTCCCTTCAGCTTGGATCTGAAATACACCAAGATTGCTACGAAAAACCCTTCTGCTGTCCTTGAAGCACTCCTCCTAAGGTCAAAATATTTGCTTCAAGGCTACAGAAGTCTGAGTGTTGTTTCTGTCTTTAAAGGAATGGAGTATTGGTCAAGGTTTCTAAAAAGGCAGTGATGCATTTCATAGGAGGGACTGTAGACCAGTTTTTATTTTCCATTATAATTAGCAAGCAGTAACCTAACTGAAGAGTCTCAATTAGCAAATAAAGTTATTTTTAATCTCAGGCAATAATGCACAGACAGTTGCTAACCAAGTGACTCCTTGTCCTGCCCCGGTGAGCTTCAGAGATTATTTTTAGGGGAATATTTCTTGGCACAGTGAATGTACACAGTTTTGTGCACGGTTTAGGAGAGTTGTTTTCTCCCACGTGGAAGTCCTGATAGACAAGCTGTGTCCACCTTCTCTGAACAAAGAGAGATGACACAATTCATCCCTAAACAGGACAGCAGGGCAAAGGATCAGTCTAAGGGCTTAAGGCATGGTACATAGACCTGTAAAGAGACACATTTCTGCAGAAGTAAATATGAAGTTAGTATTATAGCTGGCAATCAGCTACTACCTGTTTGCGGGGTTGAGTATAGGTGATGGCCCTCTGATTTATAATAAGTAATTTAAATGAATTCCAGGAAAACAACTTCTAATTCAGTAACAGACAGGAAGAAATCCTATTTTCATCAATGAAACCATCTTCTTCTTTCAAGCCAGATAATAAAATATTAAGCCAACATGACCTCCATATACTTTGAACCATCCATGCACACACTATCTTGATAATTACTCCTGGCAGTACTCTCTACTTTCTCATTTTTCATTTGTATTGCTAGTTTATATCCTTCTTGCAACCACTTTGCCACTGTATTTTTTACTATATTATGTATGACTGGCCACTCTTGCAGATACTGTTAGAATCTTGTCATGTGCCTATAAAGAGAATATGTGGCAGACATAGGAAATTGCCACAGACACCTCAATCCTTATTAGGCTATTAAACTATTTTAAGGAGTAGAAAATGCTGAAAAACCTCAGATCACAACAGTTAAGAGTACTTTGAGTTGGAAAATTAATTCTATGTTAAGTATTGCACAGTTGTTGAGCCAAAAGACTAAAAAGATCAGTCTGTTTCAGTATCGTCCTCCTTAAAAGTCTTCCTTTTTCCAGCAAATCTATACTCCTCCTCAGTATTTGAAGATACTGTAATTAAAAGTGTTCCGTCATAGATATGTGAGTGGGGACAGGCATTATCAAACTGATTTTACAAGTGAATAACCTCAAACATGAAGTGTCTAAAATTCACTGCAATCAAAGCTGAGAAAATTACCTGGTTCTTGTAATAACCAATTTAATGTCATACCCATTGAACCATACTGCTTCTTTGAGACACTAGTGAATCAGAGTGCTTAAGGTGCTCCTGTAATTATACATTCACATGTTTTCATATGAAATGTTTTGTTTGATAATTATACAAAGGATGATGAGTCTGTTGTGAAATCCATTTGGATGTTTCTGTCAGCTTTGTGTCACTGAAACTTCATATAGTATTATGGGCATTTTAAGCAGCTGTGAAGTTATGTGTTTTTCTTTTAGAGAACACAGCACACGTTGATATTTTTCCCATTTTCATACTTATATTTCAAAGTAATTTTCTTTTCTCATAAATGATAATTATTTTAAAGGTATATTTTGAGAAACTAACAAGCACTTCTTATAGCCAGTTTCAAGCCTAAAAACATTCATGAATTATGCTTGCAAGAATGGAAAAAAATCTTTTACAAAGATAAAGATAACTTGCAGAAACACAGGGCACTTCTGTCTCTGTTTATTATTGCTCTTTGGTATTTTTCCTGTGCAAGTACCTAAAGACTAGACGTGGTAACAGAAAGAAAACAAAGAGAGCAAGAGGAGTAATGGAAGGGACAGAGGGAGAAAGAAGCAGTTGAATTAATAAGGAGAAGACTCAAGCTACAGGATTCCTATGATTAGTGATTTGATATAATGTAGAAAGTCAAGTATCAGAGTATTCATGCAGGTTAGTTCTTCTCAAGAGGATAATCATCATGACAAGAGTTCCCATCTCCAGGTTGACTCACAAGAAGACAGAGGTGGTTGTTTTCCCCATCATATATGCAGGTAAGAGGCCCTCAAAACATTAGTAGACTGTGGTTTTTATCTCTTTATCATTATAATTTAACCAGAATTGGGCAAAAGCAGGTAATACATCAGATGTTGATAAAATCTCCTGTGGTGAAACAGAACAGTATAGAAATTCATGCTTGAAAAATACATAAATAAACTTTCCTCATTGTTTAAAGTGACAGACGTATTTTATCTTGATCTTGATCTTTAACATGAAAGTTGTGCAGAACATAGACTCTCTGGAGATGGAGCTCTCTAGGAAGTTTGCTTTGCTTTTCTTGACAGCTGATTGATACCTGCAGAGTTAACCGCATTTTAATGCAATTTATAGAGTCATGCATGTCACAGAAAGCTGAAAAAATTAATTAAGAAAACATCTAAATTACAAATTAGATAAATAATGAATTTATTAACTGATGTATTGTTGCTTTAAATTATAAAAAAAAAAAATTGTATCATGAGACCTTGCACGTTCCTGGTTTCGAAGACAAACTGACATGTTTTCCTCCTCCACTTCTTTATTTTTTAAATGAAGCAAGTTACTTGTGAAAGTGTTCTGGTTGATGGAACTCTGCCAGCCTATTTTATTAGAACACATTTTTACTCACAAAGAAAGAAAAGGTTATTGCACATGTCATATCTTTATTATAATTGACAGGCTGTAAAGCATGTATCCTAAAAGGAAACAGAAAGTGATATATCAGATTACCTTTCCATTATCCACAACAAGAGCTGAGATGCTGGGTGGGAAAACAGTGCTGAATGGACACTGACATTCCATGATAATCGGTTATTTTTTGCATTTAATTCCCAGGAGAAAGAATGTTAAATACACAGTTCTACAGGAAAACTTGGAGGCTGATGTAAGTGGCATCCTCATCAGTGGGGAAAGCTATCACACCATTGTCGCACTGACTAACCCAACTTGAACTGGAGAAGAACTCTATAAAAATAAGCAAATCCTTATTACTCTGACCAAAGCCTTTATCCATATATGCATACAATGTGGAAAAAAATAGTGGAAAAAAAAAATTGAAATAAAATTTTGGGAAAAATGTTTTCAATTTTAAAAGAATTCCCAATTAGTAAAGTGCATGCATTTATGCAACAGTATAACAAAGACCTAACTTGATTAGCATCTCTGAATACTACAATAATATTAGTACTTTCTGTATACTAAACTCAGGAAAAATTACTTTTATCTACCTGTGAAATTTGTTCACTTAGAGAGCAGACTCGGCCTATTTTTTTTACTTTGATGGTAATTGGCAGGAAAGAGTTTAATTCAGATAGTGCAGGGTAAATGTAATCTCCATGCATATTCACCCTACGCCATGCAAAGATAAAGTCATGCAGGTACCAAGTAAACTCATAAATTAAAAATTACCAATGTGTAAATTGTTCAGGACGCTGGGGCCTGATATTCTAATCCAGTTCCCTTTATCTTCAGAAGGATTTTTATTGGGTCTCAAAATTTTACTTCTACATACAGCCACAAAATGCAATGAATAATTCTATATTACAATATTTTAATACTGGATCAGGAGAAAGTAGTAAAAACTATGAGGTGGAAAAAAGTTATTTGATCTGAATTTGGGGGAAAAAAAATATTTTTAAAAAGAAAAAAATAACAGCAAAGATAAGCAAGCATGCTGTGTAGTTTTAGGATTGACAGACACCCAGAAAAAAAGGAAAGAAAGACTGGACTTTCGCAATATTTCATCTGTGCAGTAGAACATTTTATTAGCTGAGTTTTATGGCCCTGTTTGCAATAATGAGCAGGAACAGCACAGTGTCCAGATTACCAGGCATCAGTGCTACCATAAATCATTTTAAAACAAGACAATTCTTCAAAGAAACACTAAACTTGTCAGTGATCCACCTTTTATATAACATTTTGTATTAATTTTAATGCCACAGGAAGAGCTCTTAGAAGCAGGTATTTCTGCATGAAGAATCATATTTAAAATAATACATTCAGAATAGAATTTGGAGACAAAAATCTATAGCCCTGTTATGTGAACAAGCCAGACTGTAATGATCTCTTTTGTGCTAGAAGAAAACAGAAAAGAATTAGACAATTTTGTCATTTGTTTTGTTTGTCTTGGCAACAGGGCACCCTGGCATATCACCAGGAAAAGAGATTCATAAATTTGCAAGATTTTAAATAAAAAATGGGAACACATGTGTTATGTATAGATTGAAAGCACTGCAGAAAGTTTCAGGAAACATCTGCATCAATACCATTATCATTATGTGAACCTGCTATTGTAGGATCCTGAAAAAGCAGGACATTCATTTTGATCATGGTTATTTGTACAGTTCCATTGATTTAATTGTAAATGTTTATTAACAGACAATAAAAAGTGGTACAATGGAGTCTCAAACAGCCAGGGTCCACAAACCCAGTGAAAATCAGACATTAAGACATGATACATGATTACAGGAGACAGGCCCTAGAACCATAAAAATGCTGAAGGAAATAACATCTTCCTGCTCTTTTGGATTCGCTGAAGGGCCATTCAAAGAAATTTTGTGTGAAAGATCAAAATAGAATTAGTTACTTAATGATTCCTTCTCCCCACAAAACACAAAAGGAGAAATTTACAAACATATTTAAAATGTCTTTCTTTGTGAGAACTGGTTCATTTTGGAAGCTAGGATTATTCCTTAGGAACTTTTTACCTGGAATCAGCTTCAAGAAATCAAAGAGAAAGAGAAATTTCTGCCTTTGAGTCATTCATTTGGTCAGTGCTAATCTAGCTTTTTCAGTGTGCTATGAAGTCTTCAAACACTTTTGAAGGCTGAATTTATAGCATCTGAGGGACTGGACTTGTCAACCCTATTCAATCACATAGCTGTCAAATAGACCTCGGGCGCTGTTGTTCTTGGCTCTTGGATATTTATTTGCCTGTGAAAGGTCAAACTTGGCCTCTGTATATGCAAGATTCTGCACGCTATAATTTATAGATGCACTTCATAACATTTGCATTTGCAAACTAGATACCAGTATTGAGCAAACAGATGACCTTGAGTACCAGTAGCTTCATCATCTGCCTGCTGGTTTCCATCACTTTTTCTTTTAACCTGATGAATGTAACTATATATAGTTATGTTCACATTTTCAAAGGTCTCTTACTCCTCTTTCTATTTATGGACTAAGAGGAGGTTTGATGCACTATAAGACCTTTTCATGTGAGGAACCAAGCTGTGTTCCTGTAGAATGTCAACTCCTTCAACCAGCAGAGAAGCAAAGGGAAGGCTGATTAGATGGAAACTGCCTCTTTTCAGGTGGGGAGAACCCATTTTGAAACTTGTTACCTGACTGGCCTATTTTGGCTGATGCTCATGTCCTCCAGTAGGAATATCACTGTATCTATACCCATGGACTGTGATTTGTTTCTCCACCTACTTTGTTTTCTGCTACTTTAATCCACTGGGCATATATGAGTATACCCTACAACAAGTCCCCAGCAGATGTCAACTGACTGTAGCCAACTGAGTTGCAAGGAGTTAAACCTGTTGATCCTTCACCTTTGCTTACCTGCTTAGCAGCATAGACTCCAAAAATCATGACAACCACAAATCCAGAAGCTGAGCAAAGTACAGAGATTTTATTCTAATGGCTGTGAAAAGGAAGACCTTTCAGTAATGCCACTGTAAGGTAAGATCATTTTATACCAGCTTTCTGCTGACACAAATGACTACCTGTAGTGCTTGATGGGAGAGAATTTGGTTGGACCTGGCAAGTCTCTCATCTCTCCCTTTATTCTAGTTGGGGATAGAAGCTGTGAATGTTTTTCCAATTTCATATACAGTGCAGTGAACCTGCCGAAATAAACCTGAGAGGTTGGGATGCCTCCCCTCAGCCATAGATATAATTAACCTTCACATGCAAGTAAGCATCACTCATTTGTGGCAACATTTGGAAAATGTGCATGGTAACCACAGTGCTAATGTACCACAATTGTCCTTAATCATTTGTTGATTTTGAAAATCTTTGTTACTGCATTGCTTCACCTAGATCTCTGATGTTTTCTGCTGGCACATCTTGGTTCAGGTGTTTGAAGGGTTAGTGGCTGAAGAAGTTTGTGTTCTGCCAAAGCTGCATGGGATGGTTGCCTGGTAACCATACCTGTGGTGTAAAAAATATTCCGTCAGGCATATGCCTGTTCCTACCTCTTTTTAGGGGACAGAGAAGAATTATAGATAAGATATATTTTATTTAAGGAGCCTAGAAGATCTAGAAGAACTGTTACCTGAGAGACGAAGCTGAAAAGGAAATGCTGTGAAACCAATATATCATTGGAGACTGCCTTCAGTAAGCCACTGCAGAATTAAATTAACTTCCATTTTAACAGTCTAGATAGCTGCCATGGGAAAATAACCTGCTTCCAGATGTTTGCTGGGAGTCCCATCCCAGCAAGGTAGCCAAGTGCTTTGGAGAGTAGTTAGGCATAAGGTCCTCCGCGTTTTTGTCTCAGGAGGCCTTCCAATATGTTTAAACATCAACCAGCTAGACCATATGTTGCTGTCTGCAGCTGTAACACTCACCAGGCACTACACCAGTCTCCTCTCTCAAGGGAAGACACAACACCACACAGCAGCCTGAGAGCTTGGTGACAGGTTCTGCACAACTCCCATTGCTCCCATGACCCATGCAGCTCCCTGTGGCAAGGCAAAATTACTGCCTTGTATCGACAGTACCCAAACCCACAAACTGACCAAAGCAGTATCAGGTGACCAGATAAGACCTTTATTAAGTCTCTGTCAGGGCTGGATGGGACCTCTATTATTGCCTCTCATCATCTCAGCTGTTCCACCATTTTACTAGTAGGTTTATTCCTGTGTCTGTCCACTTGCTGGGGGTGGGGGTAGTTACATTCTTTAGTAACTAATAAAGGCTAAACAATGAGTAAGTGACAGAGATGCTTGGATAGACAGGAGGTGTATTTTGCCTGCCCACTTAATGGCATCATAGGCTATTACCATGGTGGTCAAACTGCAGTCTGGAAAACAGTGAGCAACTGTGAAGGGTCTGGGGGTCCTTGTTAAAGAAAGACCTTTACAGCACCCCCAGTTCTACTTAGTTTGAGGATGGGCACAGGTCTGCTGGTCCCAAGGGTTAAAGATTACTTGAGCTTGGAAAAAAAATGTACTGCACTACAGAACTGCAGAAAGCTGAGGTGGGAGGGGACCTCTGGAAATTGTCTAGTCCAACCCCATCACTCAGAGCAGGGTCAGCTAGAGCACATTGCCCAGCACTTTGTCTAGTCCTTATCTCAGAGGAACTCTAGTCCATAGCTTTAACTCTTTTCAAGTATCTCTTGAGTCCTTAGAAGCTCGCTCTGACTGACACCATAAAGCCATATCTGGCAAGGTGAAAAGGAAGAGATAGGGTCTTCTAGCCAAATTTCCTGTTTATTACAGTCAGAGATGTTTGCCTATTCATTGTGGCATCAAGTCCAATAACCTCTGGTTGATTACAGCAAATCTTTTAGGCTGACATTTTAATCTTGACTTTAAAACTCCAAGTGCCAGAGAAGCCAGAACATCTAGACAAATTCTAATGATTAATTACCCCTTGTATTAAAACAAAAGAAAACAAAAAAAGTGCAGTATCTGAATTTTTCCAGGGATGGATCTTGATATGCATGTCTGCTAGATTAATAAGACTTCTATTGTCAGGATTTTTCCCCCAGATAAATATTTATGGACCATGACATTCATATTTTTATATGCTCTTGGATAAGATATATCCAGTAGCAGTCATAGCATAGTATTCTATGCAATTTTAATAATTATGGAATCACTGTTTTGCTGTGCTACTACTTAAGTAGATGTGATATGATCCATCACAGTCTATTCTATAAAGCACTGAAAGGAAAGTAAGCAGTGTTGGTTAGGTACTGTGAAGTAGGAAAAAAAAATCTAGCTCTTGCAGTGAAGTTTATCCTCAAATCTCCTGTGGCCAGAGTTCATATTTTCTACATTTTGTTGTCATTAAATGGAACCCTAACCTTGGGCATAAAATGATTTCAAATAAACAGCTGCTAAACACTAGAGAGGCAGAAGGTTTGCGTAATGCTTGTGTGCTCAACTCTAGCAAAGTTGTTTTATTTTTTTATTGCTAACCCAGTTTAATCCACCCTTACACATATTTTACAATTGCATAACCTGAAGGGTAAAATGTGTGCATATCTGGGAATAACTATATTCTGTCCAGTGAAATAACCCATGCAAGCAGAGCCCAGAATCCATCATACCCTAGCACCTGTCACTCGCTTCTTTCTCAACTCCCTGCCCATGCCAAAATACTTCAATCACATCAACAGAATCCTGAAAAAGAAAGAGCCTGGAAATATGTTAAAGTTACAAGAGCAGACTTCCTGACATGGTCGGCTCTTTCCTTCTGAATTAGCTAATCATGGTTCTACCAGTCCCAACTGCAGACTGCAGATTTATGGCACTAGCATTATGTTTGCTTTCAGAGAGCTGGAGGCTTTATACATCAACAATAATAATTTACTCCTTCTGGAAACAACAGCAGGTGTAGAACATTGGCTAGCTGAATTCTTCAGAAATTTGTAACTTCTGAATAATGCTGAAATTATTATAATCTCTCAAATTGCTTTCTTATTTGAATACAAGACCTACACCCTTCTAGCTAAGAACAGATGCCAAAAGTCTTCACAGAGTTTCTCCGTAAACATTCACAAGCAAATAAGCATCTCACAGTAATCCAAACCTGGGAAACTCAGTATTAGAAAGTGAGCATATCTGACAGTGGTCATCCTGTCATTGTCTCTCCATGCCTGAGTACTAAGTGTTCATAGCTGTGCTGTATGTCTCTGGAGCACACTGCCACAGCCAGTTCTTTTGAGCAAAAAACTCTTCAGTACCTACCTCTGCTTGCTGCTGGAGATAGGTTACTGGGCTGGATGGGATGCTCTGAGCCATCAGGCTAGCATCCACCTTCTCATGAATGCCCCTTAAAAACACTTTTCTGAATAAATAAGGCTAGTAACACTAAAATTCACTGAAGGCTCTGAAATTTCACCTGTTGGCCTCAGTGTTTATCAATTTTAAGAAAATTAATTAAGCTTCCTCTGGGCCTTTCTCCAATGAGCACCATCTGATGGGCTGCACTGGTAGGCTGCCTGCAGCCATAGCCTGCCTCTCTCTCCACCAGCTGCATCAGCCACATGCAGTATCCCAGGTAGGCAAACACTTGCCTTTGGGAAATCAACACCAGCTAATTACTATTTACGTTTTCAATTACAGGTGAGTAGGAGTAAATTTCTCTACCCTCTTTGCAAATCTTTAGATTATAATCAAAATATCAGCACTGTTTTTAACAGCTTCTCTCTCCAGTCTCTGTACTGAGCCTAGTAGTTTACCATTAACATTTCTCAGGCGATCATGTTACCCTCATGGATGTGCTCACTGTGGTGGAGGTGTTTTAAACAAAAACCACAGGAGAGGAACACTGTAACCAGCCTGGAATAATAAATGGTTGGCTGGAAGACATGAGGCACTTGGCACTGCCTGAACTGCAAAAGCAGACATAAATGCTAACATAGCTAAGGTCATCTTTGAGGCAGAATTGAGGAACACACCAGGAAAACACCTATGAAGGATGGCCTTCTAAGAGACCCACTTGCAGATGTTCATTCAAGCCAGAGATGGAGGTTGCATGCACTGTTTACTCTCTTCCCATTTTTTCACACACACACATTGACTAAGCAGTTTTCCTGGCCTCAAACCTATTTCCAAGTATCGGTGTTCGGGATCATCCCTAATGAATTTTTTCCTTTTTCCTTGACTGTGGTTCTTACTAGCCTGGTGTTATGATATCTGAGAGAAGAGGGAGACTTAATTCCTCCAGCCGGAAATCTAGTTGGCCATTTCAAAGGAGAAAGTATAGCTGTGGTTCTCCTTGCCACTGACCCTCTACTTTTCCCTCCAGTCTTCCTGATTATCCACAGACAACTTCTAGGCACATGCTTCCCTGACACTGGGGAACTGTCACTCATAAGGTGTGTCTCTGCTTTATATATATGAATATACCCTACATTGCTGACTAGTAGCAGAAATGTGTGGGAATAGGCAGAGGTAAATGTCCCTGTTTAGATCTTCTTCAGCAAGGAAAGCAGAGGGTTATCTTGGAGTAGTTAGAAGAAAAGAAGCAGCAAACTGATGCGAGAAGTAATTCACTAGTAATAAGGAGAAGGATCCAGAAGTGCTCAGTCTCTATGTGTGCATAAAAAATAAGACATAAAGAAGATGCTCCAATTTCATAATTCTCATGAGAAATTCAACTGAAAAATTCATCAATTTATTATTTATTTGCTTTACATGAATAAAAAAATCCTGCCTTTGCTTTATTTTTGCAGAACATAAACAGCAGAAACCATGTCATGACCCGTCTGGAATCATCCTCAAAATGAACTGTGTAGAGAACAGTACTGTGTGCTCTACTGAAATATGTGGGGTTTTTTCTACTTCAGAATATTTCAGCAAATATCCAGGCATAAGATCTAAAGCCAGCTGCCACTGTCCTTGTTCATGGAGAGTTCAGGAGAGTTTTATTTAAGAATTTCCAAGCTCTATCAGAACTACAATGTCAGAAACTTTATATTAAATATAGTCAGTTGTCAGCACCATAAATTTACATCTTTGGTGATGCTGTATCAGTAATATGTAAGAAGAAACTTCTAAAGGACTGATGCTGATGCTGAAAGTTATGTCAATATTTTATCACTTCTTGACAGCTGAATGCAAATCTTATATAAGTTAATATTTTTGATTTCTGAATCCTGGTAAAAAAAACCCCACAGAAATTAGAACGTTGTTTCTTGTTTAGATGTTTACTTTTACTCAAATTGATAGGTAGATGTGTTTGTATATGAAGTTTATTTAAATGCATGTATACATGTATAAAATGTGCATATATTTTTTTCTTCTGCATATATAAGCATTGTAATCAACATTTTGGATATATATTAACTATCACTCATTTCTATTGGTGTTTCTTCAGTATTTTGTCTTACAATATTTATAAAAGAATCCAGCCTTGCTTCAATGATAGAGGTCTTGGTTTAGCAGAGCTAATGCTAGTCTTGGCACTACTGACAACGAAAAGCAGATGGGTTCATACTGTTCACTGAGGCAGTGGTCCAGGACTACTACCAATCAAGGTTGTTACAGAATCATACTACCACCAGCAGTGTTTCGTAGCTGTATCTGCATCAGCTGGCTGGTGGGGAGGAGTTTCTGGCTTCAAATCTTCTTGGTGTGTCCTATATGAAAACAAGTTGCCCACAAAACCACACTTGACTCATATAATTATTATTATTACATCTTTTTCCATCAGAAAGAGTAGAAAAAGATGTAAGTATTAACTAAGACTGTGTTTTTCCTTGTTCCAGTTTTAGTTGGATAAACAAGCAAAGATGATAAACTGCATTGTCAATAGGAGGAATTTTCCATCCAGTGAACGAGTACAGCAAAATCCAGCAAAGTTCTCCCAAAAGAGGCCTTGCCCTAGACAGCTGAGAGCTAGATGAAATACTGTGAAAACTGGCTGGTGTTTTTACAGGTTGTTTACAGGATAATAAAGATGAGATTCCCTTTTTCTCCTTTCATCCTCCTATTTGTGTTACTTCTTTTTAAGGCCAGGCTGACAGGCAAATGACTTCTTAACCTTACTCTCTCCTTTTTCTCCCCCCCCCCCCTTTTTTAATATTTGGAGCTTACATTATTTCCAGGTATAAAACAGGAGAACTGAGCAATCCCAGTGGCTGCTTTGTTAGGTACTGTGCAGACACTTGAAAGAGACAGACCCTAACTCACGCTATCTATGAAAGATGGATAAAAGAGTAGGTAGAAAAGAAATCATTTTGTCCCCTGAGCTGTATGTGTGTGTGTTGAGGTGCAGACAGCTCAGAAACTGTAATGGTTTTCCTAAGCCTATGCAGGAAACATAGTACAGAACCATGGACTGATGCAAGATCCACTGTCCCACTCAGACTTGTGATTACAAACCAATCCTTCCCTTCTTAGCATCTTTCTTTTGAGAAAGTGATCAGAACACAGGCACAGCCACACAGGCACATTTCTCTTCCTCATGACAGACAAATATTGTTAAAATATATACATATGGAATTTAAGTTTGCTTCTGCTCAAAGACTAATATGATAAGAGATTGAGTTAGGCTTCTTTCCTCCAAAAGAGCCTCAGGCTAAACCCCAGGACTGAGATACCACAGAGAGCTGTGAAACAGCAACAAAGAACAAACTCTGAAAAGCAAGCTATTAGAGCCAGAAGATTATTCTGTTTTCCTGTTGGTCTTTATCTGCATTTATTAGTGTTTTTTTTAGAGATTAACTTCAAGGATCAGATTGTCCAGCAAGTTCAGATTCCTTTGGGGCTTTGCAACCTGTACATAAAGTTACCACTCTCCCAGACTGACATAAAAAGATTACAGTGCAAAGCAAGGTTACTTTTCCCACATCTGATTTCTTTGCCCAGTTTGTTTTGTTGTTTGGGTTTTTTTCCAACCTAATCTATTTATTTCAAGAACATTCTTAAGGATGTAAGACTTGTCGTCAGGGTAGTTTTGAGGTCTGTCTAACCCAATGCCTGTCTTTACAACAGCAGATGCCTCACCAGAAAGGACAAGAAACCTACTAATCTACTCTTCCTAATTTATGCTAGAATTTGATTAAATCATGTAACATAAAAGTTTACATCCTTGTTAAAACTTTCTTTCCCCCTGTAGCTTGCAAATGTTTTGAATCTCCCTTCAACTTTTGATTCCTGGTTACAAAAATCAACATCAGAAGTAAGAATTTCCTGTCAGTTTTCATTCTCTCCCCCTGTTTCCATTTTTCATATTTATAGCTTTTTGTTTATATGTAAACCAGTCTAGACCTATTTGTCCCGGTCAGAAATGTATGTTCCACCTGAACACTAGTTATTTTAAAAAGTTTTTCACAGTAACATTACAAATTTTCTTTCATCTGTGGAGAAATTCATTTGTTATCATAATACCAGAGTTCAAAGCAGGCAGGAATCACCTTCTCTACCCCATAAGACAACAACAAGGATACACCATAAAAAATTACTCCTTTCTCATGTTCAGCATATCAAGATTGCCACCCTTCAGATCCCATTCAGTGAAACTGAAGAAAATACTGAGTTTTGAAGAATACAAACTGATGAGTCCTAAGTGTTACTTTAAATGTCCCCAAATGCAGATTGACATTTTAAATACTAAATGGAGCCTTACTTAAAAAGAAAAGGAAAAGAAAAGAAGGAAAAAAAAAAAAAAAAGAAGCTGCATTCTGCACTCCAACTGGGAAAATCATGTAGCATACATGCTTTAGTACATGCTTTAGGGTATCAATACCCCTGTCCAGCCTCTGGAAACAGCAGTCAGTGGTATGCCAGAAGGAAGATGGTAGGCAATTGTGCATCAACAGGGACCATGTTAGTTTTTAAGCTGACTTAGGCAATGAGGAAAAGAAGGATAGCATTAAATTACTTCTTTCCCTTGCCAGCAACGAAAACCAGCATCCTACTGTAGCTGTAGCTTAAAACCACAGTACACAAAGATTGAAATAGTCAGCTTAACAGCTATAAAGTTAGAAAGCACATTTTCTTTCTCTGATAAAGGGAGATGGAACTAATGATAATACAAACATTTTTACCTAGAGAAAAACAAAGTTAGGAGCAGCAGTTATCTGGGTGAATATTCTAAATTCATAAAATTGCTCTTTAGCTTTCTAAACAATAAATTGCCAAAGAGCAATTTTTAAGAAGCTCTACAGGAAGTAATTGGCATAATTATTCCTTCTTAAACAAATAGCACAGGCACTCCAGCCTTTATTTAGTTATGGAGGCTTTAAACAATGTACTTTTCTACATTCGTTAAACAGAACATGAAGATCATGCATCCTCTGCCCAGAAGCAATCAGAATCACAGAATCGCAGAATCACAGAATGGTCGGGGTTGGAAGGGAGCTCTGGAGATCATCTAGTCCAACCCTGCTAAAGCAGGTTCACCTAGGGCACATTGCACAGGATTGTGTTCAGGTGGGTTTCGAATGTCTCCAGAGAAGACGACTGTACAACCTCTCTGGGCAGTCTGTCCAGTGCTCTGTCACCCTCAAAGTAAAGAAGTGTTTCCTCATATTCAGATAAAACTTCCTGTGTTTCAGTTTGTGCCCATTGTCCCTTATCCTGTCACTGGACACCACTGAAAAGAATCTGGCCCCATCCTCCTGACACCTGCCTTTAAGATATTTGTAAGCATTGATAAGATCCCCTCTCATTCTCCTCTTCTGCAGGCTAAACAGACCCAGCTCTCTCAGCCTTTCCTCATAAGAGAGATGCTCCAGTCCCCTAATCATCTTCGTAGCCCTCTGCTGGACTCTCTTCAGTCATTCTTTGTCTTTCTTGAACTGGGGAGCCCAGAACTGGACACAGTACTCCAGATATGGCCTCACCAGGGCAGAGTAGAGTGGGAGGATAACCTCCCTCGACCTGCTGGCCACACTCTTCCTAACACACTCCAGGATACCATTGGCCTTCTTGGCCACAAGGGCACATTGCTGGTTCATGGTTAACCTGTTGTCCACCAGGACTCCCAGGTTCTTCTCTGCAGAGCTGCTTTCCAGTTCAGAACAACTGCACTGTATCTCTGAAAGCTAATCACCCAGATACCCATCAATTAAACAGAATTCAGTAGTTAGAGATTTCAGTTGTCCTTGATTAAGACGCAAGTGAAGTACAATTTCTTTTTAGGTAACTGCATTCATTTAAAGTGATTTTTAAAGAATTTTTTTCTAAAACAAAAAAGTCCATTCATAAACATCATCAAAATTGATAGGTATAAATTCCCTGGTGACATAGATCCTGGCTAACAACCAAGGTTTTATTTAATTTAGAAAATTGGTTTCTACATAAAATCATGGAGGTGACTAGATGAAATAAACAGAAACCAGCATATAAGACTTGCTATTACTGAAAGAATTCTTGATTATTATACTTCCTTTAAAAGGTGTTTATTTATTCTTTTCATATTACTTCTATGAAGTAATTCATATTTTATATTACTTATATTGAGCTACAGATGTCATCTGTCTGGACTTCTGTAAGGCCTTTGACATGGTCCCCCACAACATCCTTCTCTCTAAATTGGAGAGATATTGATTTGATGGGTGGACTGTTTGGTGGATGAGGAATTGGTTGGATGGTCGCATCCAGAGGGTAGTGGTCAATGGCTCAATGTCCAGATGGAGATCAGTGACAAGTCGTGTCCCTCAGGGGTCCATACTGGGACCAGTACTGTTTAACATCTTCACCAATGACACAGCAGGATTGAGTGCACCGTCAGCAAGTTGGCAGACGACACCAAGCTGAGTGGTGCGGTTGACACACCTTAGGGATGGGATGTCATCCAGAGGGGCCTGGACAAGCTCAAGAAGTGGGCCCATGTGAACTTCATGAGGTTCAACAGCGCCAAGTGCAGAGTCCTGCACCTGCGTCAGGGCAACCTCTGGTATCAATACAGCCTGGGGGATGAAGGGATTGAGAGCAGCCCTGCAGAGAAGGACTTGGGGGTGCTGGTGGATGAAAAGCTGGACATGAGCTGACAATGTACGGTTGCAGCCCAGGCAGCCTATTGTATCCTGGGCTGCATCAAAAGAAGTGTGGCCAGCAGGTCAAGGGAGGTGATTCTGTCCCTCTACTCTGCTCTGGTGAGACCCCACTTGGAGTACTGCATCCAGCTCTGGAGTCCTCAGCACAGCAAAGACATGGACCTGTTAGAGTGGGTCCAGAGGAGGGCCACAAAAATGATCAGAGGGATGGAACATCTCTCCTATTAGGAAAGGCTGAGAGGGTTAGGGTTGTTCAGCCTGGAGAAGAGAAGGCTTTGGGGACACCTTATTGCAGCCTTTCAGTACTTAAAGGGGGCTTATAAGATGGGACAAACTTCTTAGCAGAGCCTGTTGCAATAGGACAAGAGGTAATGGCTTTAAACTAAAGAGGGTAGATTTAGACTAGATATCAGGAAGAAATTTTTTACAATGAGGGCAGTAAAACACTGGAACAGGTTGCCCAGAGAGGTGGTAGATGCCCCATCCCTGGAAACATTCAAGTTCAGGTTGGATGGGGCTCTGAGCAACCTGATCTAGTTGATGATGTCCCTGCTCATTGCAGGGGGCTTGGACTAGATGACCTTTAAAGGTCCCTTCCAACCCAAACTATTCTATGATTATATGATTCTATGATTCTATATGTATGTGAATTAAATAAAATGCATACCCTTCTGTTAGCATAAATAGCAAATTATAACAGCTCTGATACATAACTGCTTCCTTAATACATATGTGTGTGCTCCAGACATTTAAGTCTAACATTCCAAAGGCCACCACATTCCTTCTTTGCCTGTAACCCAGCTCAGGTGGAAAATCAATGAATTTAACCTCATTTCCAAAATCTTGAATGAATTCATGCTAAATCACATCAGGGATTATCTCTAATCCCTCCACCTGCATGAGCAGAGAGGGTGTCCTGGTTTCAGCTGGGACAGAGTTAATTTTTCTTCCTAGTAGCTGGTATAGTGCTATGTTTTGGATTTAGTGTGAGAATAATGTTGATAACACACTGATGTTTTAGTTGTTGCTAAGTAGTGCTTATGCTAGTCAAGGACTTTTCAGCTTCCCATGCTCTGCCAGGTGCACAAGAAGCTGGGAGGGGGCAGAGCCAGGGGGGCTGACCCAGACTGGCCAAAGGGCTATTCCATACCACATGACATCATGCTCAGTATATAAACCGGCGAGAGCTGGCCGGGGGGCAGCGATCGCTGCTCAGGGACATGCTGGGCATTGGTTGGTGGGTGGTGAGCAATTGTATCCTGTATCACTTGCTTTGTATATTATTATTTTATTATTAATATACTATTATTATTACTACTATTCTATTTCATTTTACTTCAATTATTAAACTGTTCTTGTCTCAACCCACAAGTTTTCTGACTTTCACCCTTCCAATTCTCTCCCCCATCCTACCGGGGTGGGGGGAGCGAGTGAGCGAGCGAGCAGCTATGTGGTGTTTAGTTGCTGGCTGAGCTTAAACCACGACAGAGGGTATGCCTGATAGCATCTGTGTGTCATTTACAAGGGCTGAGGTAACAAAGCTTTTGTCAAGTAATGGAAGAACAACATATGAGGACTCTTGCATAACACACACCCTTAACACGCCTGGCTTAAACTAGCATTTTGCCAGGTGATTATACCAAGGACTTCATTGCAAAGGAATAAATTACTGTTCTTTCTTTCCCACTTTAATTTCTCTCTCTTGAGAACATATAATGCTGAAATGGCATTATTTCCCCTAGAAAAGTAAGATCGCACAAATGGGTGGATACACCTCCATCAACATATGTAAGAGGCTGAGAATCTGAATAAATGAGTCCTTAATACTAATTCTGTTCTCTAGTTACTTTAGGTAGGAATGTCATAGCAATTTCTAAAAAAAAAAATATAATTCAATTATGGGTTCAAAGGAAGTGCATTTAAAGTTATTAGAAATCATGATGAACATCTGTCAGTCATAAAAATGGATCTATGATGCTCCAGTTCTATCTTTAAAAATGCTATTTACAACACTATTCTGCATACCAGCAATTAGTAATTTGTATGTATCTTTAGCTCGTCTCACCTTTTGATCCAAGAGACCATTAATTAGAGAAATTCTTTCCATTACCATTTCAAATGGTTTTGTACAAGAAAAGGGGCAGATGAATTTTTTTTAACACAGGCAGGGCTCAAAATCATTTATGGCTTTATGAGATAAATACAGTGATATTAATCTCTACCCAGAAATGAAATGTTCATCAATACAGCCTGTAAGATCTTCCTTCAGTACAGCTTTCTGGTCTGTGAACACTTTGAATGATGCTAGCCTCATGTCCTTCTCAACTGATTCATATGCACTTTGCGGTTTTTAGAAAGTTCTAGCTTCAGCTCTTTCTTGACAAAACTTTGCTCTTAAGGATGCACAGCTAAGATAGGAGTAGATCTGTTCTTCATCTAAATCAGCAAAGCTCCAATAGCTCAGTAGGCAGTATACTGATTTATGAGAGTTGGGTACATCCTGTAGTCCTGGAAATGGTCCTCTTTGTATGATCTAAAGACAAATCAGAGTTAATGTGCAATAGATATGTCTGAAAGCTAGATTTGTCCCATTATCCTGACATTCATCACCACTTACTATGCCCTGTCCACCTTAGCATTGTTTCCAGATTCCATTAAGTCACAAAATTTGTAATTAATGATTGATTCCATTTGTTTTCTGGCACTGTATCTGTAGGGTTGCTGTCAAAGCAGTGTTGCTGGGTTACACTTTCACTTATTTATTTACTTGTTTCAATCTTAGTGGTTTAATGAGCCTGCATCGCCTCCAGAAAACTGATGACAGGACAGTAGGAAAAATGTCTGCTTTGAGGGACACAGCTTCTGGTATTTTGTAGCCCTACCTGCTCATAATGCTCTGGAACCTGTGCATATGCACACTCATGGAAAGAGCAGAACATCTGCACATAAAATTATGGCAAATTTAAGAACTTTTTTTTTCATTTGAATTCAATTTTTACATTTTTTAAAAGCACAGTGGTATTTAAACAAGTTTAGAAATTAAGAGTGGCTGCCTTCCCTACCCATACACAGTGTGCACTTAATAAGAGAACATAGCAGTTCCCTATAGATTTTAGGGAAGGTAATATATGCCTTTAGATAACATGTGAGACCAGAAGCAGTAGTTTATATTCTGCTCTTTCTTAAATTCAGTTATCCAGAGAGGCTAAGTCAGCATTTCCAGTGAACGTACTCAATGCTCAAGGCCAGATCTTCAACAGCTCTAAAGAGATGTTCCCTTGTCTCAATTTCTGATATATCTGTCTCTAAAATCTTAAGCCTTGGCTTCCCACAATTATGTAGCTTGAATTTTTCTTTCCCAGGATGTCTAAAGTGTATAAGTCTATAAGCTGAGATCATTCATGGATTTTGCAAAACATGTCCTCCTCAACGGCATTCGTAGGCAAGGTCTTAAGAAGAGTTTTAGCATACTCCTTAAGTGATTGCTTAATTTATTTAACATGTCCATTGTGAAATTACATATTCACTCTGAATATTTCTATAAAAGTACATGTTTTAAGGAATATAGATATTGGCTAATTTTATAGAGAAGCTGAGAGTAACACACTATTTCTGTTGCAAACACAATGAGTTGATAAAGCACAGTCTAAATAGCAGTATTATAGAATTCATATGATCTTTATATTTGATAGAATCCTAACGTACATATCTATAGTATCATTCATGCATGAATTTGACACGTTCACAACTGAAGAACAAGCTAGTGAAAAATGAGTGTAAATTTGAAAACACAGATGATAATTGAAATGTACCTGCAGCCCACATACTGATTGCAAGTGTTCTTTCTCCTGTTCTCAAAGAACTGTCTCTGCATATCATCCATAAAACAAATGGTGGTTGAATATTTTGTTTCATTTAAGAGAAGGCAATAAACACACACAGAGCCACTACAAGAATATGTAAGTTGCTGTAATGTCCCAACCCACTGATGAAGCAATGGAAAGAACACACCGCTTAGCCTGGTATAAATCCCGGAGGCACCCACATCCTCAGGAAGGAGCTGCAGCTAGTGAGCATGAAAGGGACTTGCCTCAGCAAATGGAAAGTATTTTCAAAGCGTGTTAGGGAGTCAAGTGCTCTAGAGAACCCTTCATCTTTTCTCTGTAGTAGAACAGAGTATCACTGCCACTTTCCCTCTCCATCTTTGTAGTGGCTTTTAGGAATACCATTAGGGCAGCCACTACATATCAAATAAGTGAAGAAGTGGAGGTGGGTAGCAGTTGTACTATAAGGGACCTTATTCTATGCTCATGACCTTGACCTCTCCAGATCATGACAATTTGTGTACATAAAATGCTGAGTTCTTACCCTATTTTATGGAAGGAAAATTCTCCAATGGAGAAATGAGAGAAAACATCATTAGTTCAAACTCATAATTTCCATTCGTCTGCATGAAAATTACCAGTCAAGGGAATAATAAGGCACTTCATCGTGCCTCTAGCTGTATAAAAAGTATTGCCAGGTATTTAAGGGGGAAAGCTGAACAAGCTGACCTTATTTAAACTTCAGTCTGCCTAAATTCTGAAAAGCACTTACATCTGTAAAATGACATTCAGTGGATAAAAGAGGAGAAGATTGGAGGAATTAGGTTTTCCTGTCTTTCCCTGTAAAATGCCAATTATTGCTCAGATTGCACATTATTTCCCAAGTCTAGTGAGTCATAACCTTGAATACCCAAATGCTTACCACATCATTGCAAAGATTTGCTTTGTAACAGACTGTGTAAAGGAATCTAGCCAAAAACCAGACTTAGTTTATATTCTACCATTGATTTGATTTAAAACTTTTCTCCACCGGTCCTAGCAAAACTACACACAAGCAAATCCCCAAATAATGTTTCAAGACTGAACACAGAACACAAATCAAAGGTCCAACTCAATGTTTTTCAGATCTCTCCCCCTCCAGAAGCGTATCACTCTCTGGTTATGCCAAGCAAATCTGCCACCAAATTCCTGAATGTTGTGCTTTCATCCTTTTGTTTAGAAATTCAGTATGATGTTTCCATGCTTGTCATGGAGAACTCAGGAGTTGAAATGAAAATGCTGACAGCTCTGACTTCATTCATAACTACTGTGTTGCCTGTGAAGTCATGCTGTTTGGCATGTTAGTGCAGGTGTGTATGCACCCTTCCATATCAATAACACAAGGGGAGGAAATAGTGATCTCCTAAGAGACAGGAGTGAAACCTTTTAGATTTACGTAGTCTTAATACAACAGTGTGCCTTGAATCGAATCAACTGAGCCTTAGCTCATTCATGGCGTTAAATATTCAACAAAGAATCTACACACAAAAAAAAATCCACTTTCTTACTAATAACCAGTGAAAAGAGATACTGGGACTGCCATTCATACCTAATCAGGACATGCTTTATGTTTTTATAATTTCCTTGGCTACTATACAATTCTTATTTCTATGTTACTTAATGGAATAGTCCCTACTGTGATTAAGCCTATTTATTATTAGTGATGTGATTGTTTCTTTCTTCCTCTCCCTTGTTCAAATGGATCTAAATCCTGATCATGGAAGACACAGTTGGTCAAATTCTGATCTCAGTAAGATTGTCATAAGCTGAAATATTTAACTACATTGAGTCAAAGGAACCATTCCAAATTTATAAAGGCATAAAATAAAAATCCGGCCAAGTATATCAAAGGTAACCAAACATAAAATTCATTGCTACATCCTCATGAAAATACAGCAAACTACAAAGATCAATGGACCTTCTTGAACAAAAGATAAATGAGGGGGTAGCTGATCCAGAAACAAAACAAAATGAAACCAACCTTTACCAACAAACATTAAAAAAGTGCTGAACTACCCAGAACATAAAAAACATTACGCACAGACAACATCTTAATTTCAAATGAAAAACCTATGAAATCAAAGTCCAATGTGAATGAAAGGAGCTAAAAAGTAAACAAATCCCAGTCCTGCCAAAATAGAGCAAGATATTGAATAGACCTAGGGAAGTAGGTAGACTCTGGAGGTCAGGCAAAACATTAGTAAAATTAAACATAACTTTGAAAATATTAGTTTCTAAACTTGAAAATTTAACTCTATTTTAGTGCATACTTCTTAATATATAGACTGTTGCTTCAGAAGAATTGCAAGCAGTTAACTGGGTTTTCCAATGCAAAAACAGTAAAAAAAAAAAAGTTCTGCTTCTGAAAAGAGTGGCTGCTCCTCCCCCCTCCCCATTTCCTTCACCCTCAAAATAAACTAAATGCAGCCATTTTGTTTTGTTTGAAATTATTCAGATAATGGTTGTTTTTGTAATCTTTTGTAGCCTATACTTCCACTCAAATTTTAACCCACTGTGGATTATCTGAACTTTGGGACATCATCTATACACCACTGTATGTAAAAAGCAGTAGAAGATTGATGTGAACTCTTCTGATAACTATGGCACTTAGCAGATAAAATACTACTCAGTTGCCTGTGGTTCTCATGAAAAAATCGCACAAGAGCAAACGTCACTAAAGATGCCTTCCTTTCTTCAGCTTGGAACTGTCAGTTGAGTTTTATCTATCAACATATAAAAAAAAGTCTACAAAATGCTGCCTTCCTGTACTGGTTAGGTTGGTAACCTGCTTTCCAAGATGATGTTCCTGACCTTCCATGTCACTTAGCATAGACTAAAAAGACAGCAACAAAGTCACAGACCTACCAGCAAATTTCTTTGGATTCCTGTAGCTGGAGATGTGCAAATGGAGGCTCTCAAAGCTAATCAAGACTCTGAAGTAGTGCCCTTGCTTGCTACTGGGCTGCACTTTAGAGGCTAATATGGTTAACGTGTCTTACTAATTGTTTAGAAATAGTTGACTGCTCTTGCTTGCAAGTATCTCCTTTGGATACTGCAGATTGTCTCAGTGTGAGCAAATTTTCTGCTGCCAAGATCACCTCGCTGTGATGAATTTTTACATCTCCAACACTTAGACATCTTCTGGGAAGTCTTCAGATGGTTAGTTATCTTGACTTTCCAGGTTCTTTGTTTCACCACAATCATTCAAAGAGAAGCCAAAGATCAGGTCCCTGACCACTTAATATTGCTCACTGTGGTTTTTGCATTTGAACGTTGCTTTTTCACTTTTTTTTCTAAAATGTTTTTAAGTACTTTCTTTAATTCAATGAAAATTATTTGCTTATTTCTCAGATCTATTTATTTTTTAATATTTAATATTTTTCAGCTTTGAAGAAATGAAATAGTATAATAACACTTCTTTATTAAAACTCAGTCTAAAATGTTATGCATGTTTTGGACTGTTAAGAAGGCATAATGCGATCCAAAATTCATTCAATTCTTGTGTTTAATGCCCTACACAAGCTTTTAGGTCTGGCTTTTCCTAACTGTGATATTACTGTATATTCTATTTTTTCCTATACAGCAAAATGCAGATTATACTGCAGTTCTTTTGTTCCAACTCTAACAGGAACATTTTTTAAAGCAGTCACTTAATCATTTTGTAGAAGCTATAGCAACAGAGAGAATATTTTTTTGTTTCAGGTGATTTTGACAGACATTATGAATTACCACTTATGCATAACCTTTTCATCAGCACTATTACAGCAACTTAAAATCAAGTGATAACATATAACATATTATCTAATGCCTGCACCTGGGTTTTCAGGCAAAGCTGTCCTGACCATTCTTCACTTGTAGAAAGCCCCAAATGCAGTGGTTGTGCTTTCACAGCATCATCCAGTTGTAGTGGAGCTGAAAGTCAGGCCTACACAAAAAGATCCTGGAGACTCCTTATGTACTCTAGCTGACCATGGTGTGATTTCTCTGTGATGTTACATAAATAGAGAATTTATCAGCCTTATCTCTTTGCATGGCTTCTGCTACATGTGCAAGATAGGTAGCAGGCAGAGCACAGGCTGACTACTGCTTCTTATCTTTTCCCTTGGGAATGGTCTTCTCCAAAAGCTCTAGACTGGTGCTCAGAGCAAAACTGAGGAAGAAAAGTTCCTCAACTCCTGTTTTTCCTGTCATGACACATAGACTGAGCAGAATTATTTGCAATTAAAAGGATTTAGCCCAGATATGCAATTGGATCCTGCAGTTGCTAAAATGTCTGAAAAAGAATGCACCCTCACTGGGTCTTCATACAGAAATTATATAAAACCCATCTTTGCCTATTCTACTTTTGTTTCCAAATATTTCCTACTGAAGATCTCATTCTGCCACCGTGTCCTATCTGTTATAATTCCTTTTCCCACTGCTGGTCCCAGAAGAGCTGGTCACAAGGAAAGTGACACGTAAGATGGCGCTATGGGTTGACCTTGACTGAACACCAGGTGCCCACCAAGTCGCTCTATCACTCCTCTTCCTGAGCTGGACACGGGAGAGAAAATATAACAAAAGTCGAGATAAGGACAGGGAGACATCACTCACCAATTACTGTCACAGGTATTACAGACTCAACTTGGGAAATTAATTTAATTTATTACCAATCAAAATCAGAGCAGTATAATGAGAAATAAAAAACAAATTTTAAAACACCTTCCCCCCACCCCTCCCTTCTTCCCAGGCTCAGCTTCACTCCTGATTTCTCTACCACCTCCTCCCAAGCATCACAGGGGGACGGGGAATGTGGGTTGCAGTCAGTTCATCACATGTTGTCTCTGCTGCTCCCATGGGAGACAGTCCTCCAAGAACTTCTCCAGCATGGGTCCTTCCCATGGGCTGCAGTTCTTCACGAACTACTCCAGTGTGGGTCCTTTCCACGTGTCTTTTCCATGGGGTGCAGTCCTTCAGGAACAGACTGCTCCAGCATGGGTCCCCCACGGGGTCACAAGTCCTGCCAGCAAACCTGCTGCAGCATGGGCTCCTCTCTCCATGGGCCCACAGGTCTTGCCAGGAGCCTACTCCAGCATGGGCTTCCCATGGGGTCACAGCCTCCTTCGGGTGCATCCACCTGTTCTAGCGTGGGGTCCTCCATGGGCTGCAGGTGGATATCTGCTCCGCTGTTAACCTCCACGGGCTGCAGGGGGACAGCCTGCCTCACCATGGTCTTCACCATGGGCTGCAGGGGAATCTCTGCTCTGGTGCCTGGAGCACCTCCTCTCCCTCCTTCACTGACCTTGGTGTCTGCATAGTTGTTGCTCTCACATATTCTCACTCCTCTCTTTCAGCTGCTGTTGCACAGCAGTTTTTCCCCCTCTTCTTAACTGTTATCACAGAGGTGCTACCACTGCTGCTGATGGGCTCAGCCTTGGCCAGTGGCAGGTCCGTCTTGGAGCCAGCTGGCATTGGCTCTGTCAGACATGGAGGAAGCTTCTAGCAGCTTCTCACAGAAGCCACCCCTGTAGCTCCCTCACTACCAAAACCTTGCCATGCAAACATAATACAAATGGGAATATATGGCTCTGTTAAGCATTTAATATCCAAGTTTACCCTGCATTTTCTCTCATTTGTTCAGTATATGTAGTCCTATAATTTACTGCCAAATGCTGCAAGTGTTGGCCAGATTCTGGCAACCTCATTCTCACTAAAACAGGACATTACTCTCAAAACGGCCACATTGATTTCCTCATTGACAAATCTGTACATACTCAAGGAGTGCCAGAATCTGATGCTTCATATGTGTAACCAGAAACACCTTTTGCAGAAATCCTGCAGAATGGAGCAATCTTATTCCTCCAGTCTGGGGCAAAACATTGGTGCTAAAGATCAGTAGTGGAAAGCTGTTGCTATTTAATAGATTACTGATAGATTGATTTCACAGTGTTATTTAGCAGACATTGCATCTGGATGGACCTAAGTTTGGGGCAAAAATTGTTCAGCTCTACGATTAAAATCACTGCCCTGGGATAGGCAGTCCTAGTCCCAAATCAGAGGTGTAAGTAACAGGGCATCGAGGTTTCTGCTGGGCTCCCTGGAGCCGGTCTCAAAGCTCATTGCAGTCACTGATCCTGGCATTAGAGCACCCTACTGCTTTTCAAAAATGAGAAGACAGGCTTAGATTTTTACCCCTTTACTTGATTGGTATTATATATTTATAACTGGATTATTCACTGCCGTATACTCTCTGTTCTGTAGCTGAGTATTACAATGTTCTATTTTCTAGCCACTGACGATTAACAGTTTAATTGTTTTGCTAAACTAGTATTAAGCTAGATAGCCAGAGTTCTCATGTAATGACTGTGTTGCCAGTCCCCTTCGGTGTTTATTTCAGCTGCAAAGTCACTTAGGTGATTTGTTCTTTGTTCCAAAAAATGGTCAAGGAAATAACTTGCTACATCACAAAAATGAAGAAATCGGTTTGATAATTGGAGGGTAAGAAGCCCTCGAAAGCCACTCATTTGCTTGCACTCATTGTCCTCTCCTTGTTAATAACACTTTGCATATGGAGCCAGATCTACAAAGAGTCCTGACCATCACAAGGCTCAGTATGTCAATACTGTCAGCATTTTGGGACTTGGCCTACAGTGAAGGATCAACAGTCCTGACTTAGGCCCCTGAGTTCCATTTTTTAACAGAAAAAGGGGATCAACTGCAGCATCTCTAATTTAAATGATTCCATACATGTATAATGAGTATAAGGAAAATCTTCATTTTCCCTTTTTATGATGCATTTATATTATGGGCCAGTTTCATAGGAACAATATCTTCTGTGAAAGAGCAGGAGCTAAAAGAAATCTTAATTTTGAAGTGTTATATTTCTAGGAGAGCTTTACTTTTGTTACATTTCTGAAGAAATGCACTAGGCTCCTGTATACATCCACACTTCAGAAAGTATTGGAGGAAGGCACTATTAATGCAGCTGGACTGCTCCATATAAAGTAAGTTTCAAAAGCAGAAGCTCTGCAAATTTTCTTGTCCTGACTTTGGGAAAATTTAACCTCCTTATTAGCACTGCCTAGTTCAGAATGTACTCTTGCATCTATAACATGGTTTTAACTGTGCAGCTGCACACCATTCTCCCTTCTTCTTTTCTGCAGCCTGATCAGGATGGCATCCACCTGACATTATGAATAACAAATACCTCACGTGGAAACATGTACTCCATTTTTCATTCATTTAAGCATAGTCCTTTGTTCCTGTATCAAAAAGAATAATGAATTCTGGAACTCATGTAGAAAATCCTGCTATTTTCTGTAAAAGGAAAATCTCATGCTATCTCACCTGTGTGCATAATAATCTTGTTAGCTCATCAAACCAGAGCTAATACCAGCCATTTTGACTACATTTCTCAGCAGTAGAAAGGACAGGTGAGCTTTGGCAGATCTTGCTGCAGTAGTTTAAGGCATGATGCTGTCTAGCTATTTAATCCAGTCTCTTCTCTTAAAGTTATTGCTTTCTTCCCTCCAGCCCTCCAGCAAAGACGGCACTGAGGTGGCCATGATTCATATTCTTCTAGTCATTGTTTAGCATTAGCACTGAAGGTGAGTTTGCACTGTGCCACCAGACTGCAGTTCCAAGCGGCCAGACTATGAGCACACCAGACTGGTGTGACCTTGCTCTGCACAGTGATCTGCACCGGTAAAAGGCTGGATCAGATTGCTTTGGTGCTGTGATTTAAAGTTTTATTTAGGAAATATATAAAAACATGTATGTACTATAGATTCTGATTATGAGCCTAAAATATGATCTTCTGGAGAAAAAGATCTTAATTTCTTTTTTTTTCAAATCAAAGGCATGGAGCTACTGGCCTGAAGAGTCCTGGCACTAGATCTGGATTAGAAAAATTCAGGAGGGAGATGTCCTTTGGTGCCTATTAACACAGTTAGCAAACTTTAAATCAGGAAGGTGGTTAGAAGCTGGTAGATGGAGAATGATCATTTTGCTCTTGCTGTGTTTCTTGCACTCTTTCCCAAAGCATCAAATGCTGGCTACTATCAGAAAGTAGATACGGAGCCAGATGGACACTGGTATTAAGCAGTTTGACAGCGCAGTGACTGCATTCTTTTGTTATCCTTATCACGCCTGTACTGGCATCATTAGGCTAATATGAATATGCACAAAAGAATGTGCACTTTTTTTTTCTGCTGAAATGTTTGCAGTGATTTGTGGCAATAAAGGCATGTTACGGTGTAGTCAAGTATAATTCAAACATAGGAAAGATTACAAATACCTAATATTTACTCTGGAGGTGTCAAAATTAGCTCAAGCCCATTCTCTCTTCTACAGAGCCTGGAAAAAGCATAACCCATTCTAGGACCAATGTTATTTTAATTTTGTTCTAGAAATTAGGAAATGGGACAACTGGTTTCCCCTGTAACTGTCAGATAGAATTGAAACTAAAAGTTTTTACTGGGATATATCTGATTTGAAATCTAATGTTTATGACCTGTGGAAATGTCCTAAAAAGCTTTCTTCCAGAAAGTATTATTTCAAGGCAAGCTCTAATTAGAACTATAAAAGACAAGATTAAAAAAATACATGTATGAGTAATGGACATATTAATTCATTAGACAAGAACTTAACACATGTATTTTCTTGAGGTACGTGTCAGCAAAAAGTTGGTGTTACAAATATTCTGTCTGAATACTGGGAAATAAAAGGTGCCAAACTTAACACGACTGATTTGAAATAGCTTGGTAATTGTTCTGCTTTATGCTTACCATTGATAAACTGAGCCATTCAATCTCTAAATCTCTTGAATATGAATTGGGTTAAAAGATCACTTTTTTTAAAGCAGTGCAAAGACCACAGTTCTGCAAATGGCTTTGTGCTGGTGAGCTACTGTACCTATGTAGAGACCCAGCAACAAAGCATCATGTAGAAAAATTTGCAGGATAAAGTCTTTGCTCTTTTGCCAATACATTTTGTTTAAGAATTAAGATTAAATTAAAATTTATCCATATAATGAATGTTGTTTGCAACTTCTATAATTCCTTGTGAGGCCTAAAAAACTCATGCTGTTGTGGCAGCCATCAAACCTTGTGCACATTTGGAAAATTTTTATGGGAGCAGGTAGTTACAGTTTCTTCTGCATTCCCACTTTTATTCATTTATCTAAGCAGGTATGGCATCTTAATAGAAAAATCCACATAAGACAGTTTACAGCTGTGGTTGGATGAGAGAAATGACATATAAAGTTAAATAGGAACAGACATTTTGAATAATAATATTTTCAACAATGTAAAATGTGTTGCGTTAGAAAAAAATAGATAAAAGTCTTCTCTTTTGGTATTTTATTGTGTGGCTACAGTGCATGCCATTATGCAAAAGGACAATGATTCCTCCAGCCATCATTAATGTTTTATTTTTCAAGTAAAAATAATCACTTTTCCTGTGGTTATTAATATTTTAACATTATAAATGTTTATTAAAACAGTCAAAAACTGTTTTCTGTTGCTGAAAAAGCATGCAGACCAAATTAGTCCTGGGCAAAAAGTGTAAAACCATTTCTAAGAAGATTAATTTGCACTCACAGTGCTTATAATCATGAACCTTTTTGTGTTTGACTTTTACAGCAAACTTGCTTTTTGGCAGAAATATATAAAACATTGAACTTTAAGTGACCACTGGAGAATATTTGTGGAAAACAAACTGTGAATTTATAAACATAAATATTCCATGCCCATCCTCAGTTAATCAGGATATGAAGCTTACATCTGATCTGAGTACATATTTTAAATCAACCAACACAGCACAAATTTCAGCTTTCAAATGCCTGTGACAAACTGCCTCTGCATAGTTTATGGACCAAGAAATACTAATGAGCATTTTTAAGACGTCTGAAGTATATAGATTTTAGGTTGTTTTGGCACTGCCTGCATTACAAGTAGTACAGCACAATAGGAGAGCCCTACAGGGTGAAACAATTGGTGCTGAGAACCCAATACCCACATCACATTTTTCAGGAGGTTTAAGCTGACCCCCTGATGAATGAATGACAAATGAGTACTCATTAGTGGCTGAAGCATGTTAAGCACACTCCTGGATCTCTTCTTCCAGGTTCATTTCTTTGGAAAGGAATACAATTCATAGCTCTGAGACCACCCCAAGATGCAAACCAAAGCACAGAGAAAGGGGACAACTGGAACTGCACTCTTGATCTGAAACAAAAACAGGGTTGTAGGGCATTGCCTGTTGTCAGAATTTATAATGTAAGGTACTTCTATGCAAAATGGAGCCACAAATACTCAATGTTTCTATTTAGTATTTAAATTTCTGAAGTAGTCCTAAGTATCATTATGGGAGTCTAAAATACTAGCACATATGCATAAAATACTACACACATAAACATATTTCAGAGTATAACCATGTATATGTATTTCCTTTCAGGTCACAGTCTTCTTCAAACATAACACATAGATTTATAAAACACATTTAAATGATTTTGTGATAAAGATTTTTTTCCCCCCAATAAAGCTAGAGCACAGACTAGCCTCCTTTTCTGAAAAATGGTGTGTTACTTTAATTTCACAGTATGTACTTTTCTGACATGGAGGAGAGATAATATAATGAACTTTCTTCTGGGAAGATCTTTAAAGTCAATATCTAAATCACCAGGGTTATACATTTCAAAAAATAAAAGTCTTGAATTATGTCACACAGTGATACAGGGCTGGCTAAACCGTTAGAGTTAGCAGTATGGTAGATTAGCTTTCTAGCTTTTCACCTCTACAGGAGTAGCTTCAGATTCTGGTGCCAGTTTAGCTCAGAAATAAAATGAGTTTGCAATTTTCCTGCTAATACCTAGTGGTTAGTCTCAAAGAACTGGTGCCTGGTTCCAGGTGATTACCAGTGCTAGTTTAATAGAAACTTATCACTAGCATAGCAGGGGTAGTGCAGTATTAGTGAGGTGCATTACATGGCAAAATAAATTCATAGCATCTATAGCTAAAGTCAGTACTTCTAGTCACTGAGTCTCAAAAATAGTATGCTAACTATTCACCTTAGCATGGCCATTTTTCAAGAAGTCATGCCCAGTAAAGAATTAGCATGCAGATGGAATTGCCTTCTCCTCCAGCAGATCAAATTTGAATCATGCTTTGGGAAAAATATAATAAAATTTACTGTCTTGATGTACCTCTTCTGTAGATAACCAGTAGCAGTTTTAGCATTCCACAGGGACAAAAAATGTATAAAAAGATATAAAATTATCATTTGAAGAAATAATTTAAAGTCTCTGAGTGACGTTTCCTTCTATGTAGATACAGACAGATACACTCCCCCTATTTTCTACATTTAATCCAGACATAATAGATGATAGACATTGATCTCCATGTAATCATTGAAGCCCTTCCTGAACAAAAACTAGCTAAACCACATGTTCATGGAACACTTCTGTGTGCATGAAGTCTGTGGGCTCGGGTTAGTAAATATTAATTCACAAAGCATTCATTTTATCAACTACAGATACATATTCTAAGTTCAGATATTTGTATGATAAAATAAAAGAAAAACAAAGAAACATAGCTTCTCTTCTCTATTTATAGAACAAAATGGAGATCTTATATAACAACTGCATGAAAGGCATCAAAAGTTTTCATTCCTTAAAGTCGTTACATTTCACATCCCCTTGGAAACGTCTTCTAAGTGACAAAGGTTGATTCTTTTCTTGAATGTTATTTAAAATGCTAGCATTTTTATAAAAGCTCATTTGAATCTGCAGTATTTCTTCATGAAATGTAATATAATCAAATTGCTTATCCAGATCCACACTGCATTACTCTTTTTATAATGGTGTGATAGCTGCATTCATTTGAGTTATACTGGTATAAAAGCTAGATGAAAACAGTGAGGAATCAGGACCCTATTCTCTTTATTAACAGATCAGGTTTTGCTGGAAACAAACTACTTTGCATATTTTAAATTATCTGTACCAAAAAAGGGAATAATGTCTATTGCCAAGACCTATACACACTATTCATTATGTCTGGAAAGAGAGGACAGGCTTAGTTCATTAAAAAGTTGATAAATTTTTTATTAGACCCTGGCTAGTTAATCCATAAAAATGAACAAACCATTTTTTCTCAAAGTTTAATAGCTTGCTTACATCACACTGTGAAATACGTAGGAATGTGCCCAAGAGACAGCTCAAGTTTTGAAAAGTTTTATCTTTTCATGCAGCTGCTTATCATATGAAACAGATGTAAATATATAGTAGCCTTGTTTAAGACATGGGAGTGTTTTTAATGAATATCTTGCATTATGTTTAGTGTCTTTTATACATTATTTTGATCTATGATTTGTTCTGAGTGCCCTCTACTGAAAAGTAAGATGAAGTGATTAATTATTTAGTACCCAAAGATACAATGCCTACAAAACACATTAGATAGTTGTACATTATTAAAAGATCTATGTATTGATATGTGAAAGGCTTTAGACCAAATTTACTGTTTCAAAGATAAGTGCATTATGCGTATGTGTACATATATATATTAAAAAATGGTGTGTTTGTTCATTCGGCTTCTGATTTTCTGGAAATATTTTTTTCTAATGATCTAGGATTATATAACAGCAGAAATCCAGTGCATTTGTTGAGTAACAGACATCTCTTGAGAGCTTGCTCCAAAACCCCTGGAAGTCAATAAGAATCTTCTCATTAGTTCAGGTGGCTTTGGATTGGTCCTAAGTAGGTATTGTATAATATCAACCAGTTACACAGACAACTTCAGGACTGTTCTGCTACCATAGGACAATAATAAATTAGAGAAAGCAAAAGCAGCAGGTGGTTGAAATTTGGACACTGAGAAACCAGTTATAGATGCACGTATGTATGTTATATGTATATATATAAAAATATGCATATCTCTCTCTCTACAACAGTTAAAATTAGTTGTTCATCTTGAATGCTAATGGAATTCTTACTGTTCAACAAGCTTCCTATCAACTATGAACCATCATGGTTCTACTCAATTGAGATTAAACAAAATTCATACTTTAAAGTGCTGTATTATTGTATTTTTTTAAGTGTTGAATGCGTCATTGTGTATAGTATTTTAATCAGTATTTTTTAAAAATTGCTCAAAACCTGTAGGCATACACACTGTTTTATTGGGATAGTATAGACATGCATTCCCAGTCTGTGTTTCAAAGGAATCAAGTAATCTCTGATACGGTCTAACATTGCTCCCAACCAAAGGACATACAGATTTTTGGTTGAGATGATTGATAAGACCAGAAAATCATGATGCTTCCTCAGCATACTATTTTCTAAGTGTGGGTAAGAGTGAAAGCTATCTGGTACTGCCAACCAAAATGAATTAACTAGAGATCCCCTGCCAACAGAATGTAACCTCAAACTGTCTCCATCGTACTGTAATAAATATGACATGCCCCCAGCTCTTGAATCAAAACTAAGTGCCTCTGAACTTTATCGGCCAACTTCACTAATTCTCTCTCTACTCAATACACTGTTCACTAATACATTGGTGTCAATCTCAGCCTCCTGTTCGAGCCTGCTTTTCTACTTTAGTTCTTGTCTTATAATTACCTTTTAAACAAAGTTTCCTGCTTATTTTGGTGTTTTGGTTTTTTTGCTAGTCAGAGCAGGCATAACTTTATGCATTCATTTATCTTTTATTTCCCCAGTTTACCTACCTTTTCTCTGATTCTATCTTTTCAAACATTTTTCCTTAGTTCCCCTGAAGAACCTCTTCTGGTTGGTAATTCTCACCACTCAAACAGCTGACTGACTACAACTCATATTCATGCCAGTCTTTCTTCTATTTTACGCTTTATTTTCATTAGATTTGTTCACCAAATATCAGGTAAATATTGTGTACTGCAAGTTTTTCTAAATGTTTTATAGGAGATTCCTTAGATGACAGTCTCCATTACATCTGCACGCTGATTTTTCCATGAAAACCACTTTCAGTTCATGAGTTTCACCATCACTTCCACAAAAAATACCAATATAAAACGATTAGTTCACTAGCTCCCAGTCTTACTGTCCTCTCTAATGAGCTCAGATTACCTTACTATTTAGAAATTATGTAATATTATTTTATTTATGATGTGTAAAATTGCTACAAAGATAATTACTGTATAGGTTTGTTCCTCATACGCAACGGGTATAACATATATACAAGTGCATTGCAAGTGTGCAAACACATTTATTTTATTCTTTTATTAAGACTGTTCCAGTCCAGCCTATTCCAGTTCATTCTTTGAACAGATTTACCACTTCTTAGAGGGCACGTCTATACTCATTATAAGTAATTCCACATAACCTCACAGCAATACCAGCTGGATCCATGGATATGCATTGTGGGTCAGATTCTCACCTTCAGTCCAAATTCTGCTGTCATTCAGGCAGCTTAGCAGACTAAGGAATTTCTGGTTCTTCCTAATTCTGCCATGCAACACCTAGAATACGTGGGGTCAGGGAAAAGAACAGACACCCAAAGAAGGTAGTTCTCCTTAGCGAACAAGAGCTCTAATTGCAAAGCCATTATATAAAGAGTGGGCTCTCCACACATCTCAGAGCTGCCCATTCTAACATGTGCTGCCCATGTGGGCCTATGCATATGCAGGAAATCTATTACGTTTTGACTGTTAAGCTCATGAGACCTTCATGAATCAACTGTTCATCGCACAGACATCCAGTCATTGCCAGGGAACTTTAGAAAGTATGTGGTCTCAATCATGTTTTGTAACAGAACGAACCCTACTCCTGTATGATAACTCTATCAGAGCATGCTTTCTCTTACATTAGATCACTCAAGCAACTTAGAAAGGATAGTGTCTGTTTCCTCGTGAGGATGGGCAGTATGCAAATACCATATCAGTGCTTAATAATTTAGTTGCTATAACTGTAATATATAACTTATATATAAATTATATAACTTATATAGCTTGTATAAATTATAAGTTATATAATTTACATATAAGTTATATTATTATATCATATATAATATTTATATAGCATATATAATTTATATAGCATATATTTAATTTATATAACTTATATAAATTATATAAATTATATAACTATAATCTTATGACCCACAACAGAGACTCTGCATATTCTTTTGATTCCCAGTCACACCCTCCAGAACCGAGGCATGGTTGCTCCAGAGGAAGGGAAGTTAGGCAGGGAAAACATAAATTGTTTTAGTCCTCTCTCGCACATCAGTCCCATTCCCACCCATTTCCAGCCCTACCACCAAGCAGCTATTCTTCTGCCTTTCTATGGCAGTCTGCCAAAGCAGACACTGAGTGCAGGAGGTCAGTGGAAGGGTTCTGGCTTCCCAGAAGATGAGTAGCTGAAGGAGGAGGTTGTACAAGGGGACTTCAGGACTATCTTGGCCTGTGGCTTCCATCATGGACGATGCTCATCAGGGAATAAATCCAAGCACTCCCATGAGATCATACTGTGTGAGGAAGTGGGAGGCTAGTGAAAGGGGAATCGCTTTTCCCAGAACCTCTTGGTTCTTTAGTTTCATGGTATACTGCAACATCTTGATGCTTTCTACGGGTGCCATTATCTTAGAAGACTGAAATTCTAAATCACAACATTGGACTCACTGTCCTGCACTGGGATTCATGTGCCTGTCTGAGCTGGTCATGCCTTCACAGTCAGTGGAGAAGAACAGGTATGCTACGAGACAAATTTATCTCATCTTAAGGTAAACAAGTAAGAGGGCTCAGATAAATCACAGTACCCACTTCTGTCCATAAGCTATAAACGGATGACAGTTGAGATACGTGCATCTACACCGTAGATATCTAAATGTAAGTAAGATGAATCCTATCCATAAATTCTTCTACAGTCTTCTTTTATAGGCCTAGGTCTTAAACACTCATAAGCTGTGATTTCTAGCTGATCTTCAGCTGATGGACTGGCACAATGGAGTCACAATCTGTTAATGTATTTTCAAAAAGCTTTTAGGCCACTCTGAAATAGAGCAAAACGTCAAAACCTCATCAAAACCTGAATATAGTACCAGCCTCACAACTAGACCTACAAGTGGATTCTTTGTGGGCTTCTTTCCATTAAATCAAATGATGACTAGTTATGGAGAAGAGTTAGGTCTTATTTTTATCTTTACTGGCAGGAGAAATTGAAGTCTACAGTGCCAGACTCAGAATGCGTGTAAAAGCTTTTAAGTTTACAAAAAAGCTTGCTTTTAATTTTTTCTCCTTTTGCTTTAAAACCTGCATTTTTAAAGTTCATCTTCTCAGAGTTTTCTCCCTAAGGGCATCATTCACTGTTAAGAAACGAACACTAAACACTCAGTGTTCACAGTTATTTGGCAGTGATTCTACCCTAAAACTGTGGCTTGATTTCTGAATTTTACAGTGAATGGAAGGATGCTGTAATTAGAGTACTCCAGAGATTTGTTCTCAGTCAGTTATATGACTGATTCAAATCATCATTATATTATTTTATCATTATATTTATTGCCTTTGAGTGTGTGCATTGTAAATCATTTGGGAAAAGCTCACGTTTTTAAGAGAAAAACTACCTGTGACAACTAATTCTGAAAAAAACATAGGAGTGCCATTTTGCAGGTATAGATTTTCTTAAGGGACTTTGAAATGGTAAAGCATCCTCTACAATTCTGCCATGTTCCTTCTCAGGTATTTTGTGAATGAAAAACATATTATGAAACCTTCCTGTAGGGACACAGAGACCAGATATCAAGAGAAGCTGCCTGTGAAAGTTAGTGAACCACATGTTTTAGAGACTCAGATGTACTAGCAAGAGTGTTTGGCTCTGCTCCTACCCCTTCAACTTTGTGCCTCACCAGAATTTATTTATTTAAATACTGTTCATATATACACACAATGATTGAATGACAAGTTAGAAATCCTGATATGAAATCTTGATATGAATATTCATGATTCAGCCACATTTGAAATGTTGGCTTACATGCTTGAGTTGTTACTATGGGTATACTGTCCTACATCCTGATCCATTCCAACATCTGTGTATACGTCACAGGACTCTGGTGGGCCTATGGTGGGCCAACGTGACAGCATATTCAAGCAAGCTGAAAAAATCAATTTTTTCCATAAACATGAAAAAAAAAATATAGTGCACTTAAAATAAAATAGCCCTGATATAGCCTTTACAATTATTAATGGCTGTGACCACTAGGCAGGTTCTGCTGCTGTCAGTTTCCTCAATGCTCACACACTAGATCAAAAAATTTGTAAATATTGTACTTTATGACGTGATAATTAATTCAAGATTGGTAACCAGAGTTTGGGGTGGGATGGAGGAGATCAGCATTCCTGGCATTTACTTATGCCATTTGCAAAACCACAACTATTGTATAAGGAGGAGTCCACCAGGCAACCTGACTCCCCTCAGGCCAAGTGAAAGGGAAAAGACAACCCTTCAAAGAGGTGCAGCACACTTCTTCCAGTGCACCAGACTTGCCCATTTTGTCAGTCAGTGCTGGAAGAAAAACTGATGCCATGGCTCTATGCACTCCCTTGCCATCACTTCTGGGACGCCATGCACACTGCCAGCCTCCATCCCTACCAAAGTCTTCAGTCAGTAGCAACTGCACTCTGCTTGCTAAAGAAAGACCCCATAAACAGGTGTCTGCATGGTGCTAACACATTGTCTTTGAGCATTGTTTCTGGCTTATTCCCCTGACTGTAAACTAAAGGGAGAGCAGTGATTAAGGGCTAGGAAGAAATCCCTGAAATGACTGATTATGCAAAATTGAAGTTGTGTCAATTAGAATTACCACAGATTAGTTCCTTTCTCTCACTGAAAAAAATCAAATTACAAATTATTAGAGAATAGAAAACATCCTAAGCCTAACAGAATTTATTTACCATGACCTGGGTGGGAAACAGTCTATTTCAGAATCAGCACATGACATACCACTTTATGATTGGGCACATTACTATGGTCCCATGGTCTAGCCAAAGTATTATGCAGCAGTTGCTAAAGTACAAAAGACTTGAGCACAGTAGGAAGAATCTGATTAATTTTCAGTTCCCCAAGGGGACCGCTTTGGTTGAGGGTGGCCAAGGAGTACTGCATTCCTGCTGCCACCACCAGACCTTTGAAGAACATATCTTACTGTGCAAATAGCAAACCTGGCTTGTAGGATGTCAGACATCCTGTTAGGACAGCTCTCCTTTTTCCCCAGCAGAATAAGGGCTGTTGGCAAGGAGAGCAGGAAGATAGCAGGGTGAGACTGGTCCACAGATGTGTATTGAATGGCATCTTCTCATTGTAAAAATTAGGTTTTGGAGTTTATTTTCCAGCATCTGCCGTGAACAAGGAAAGTGAATCATGAGTCACTGGTTAAGAGCTGAGAATTAAGTTCAGTCCTGACACAAATAGACATAATTTCTGTTGTGAGTAAATGGCATTATATCCACTTAAGTCAAAGCTGAATTTGGCCAGTAACATATACCAAGCTCCAAACTAGTGATGATAGAGATAATCAAGAAATAATGACAGTGGAATAGAACAACGTCACAGGATAAAGGTCTCCTGCCACTCAACAAACACTGAAATGAGGCTCATTTATCACGAATGAATGTCGAGGCAGAGCTGGTGTCTTTTAAAAGCATGAAGCTTTACTCTTTTGACAATGCTGAGTAGTAATTATTTGTTTCTATTATGTGGAACTAAATGATTGATATAGATGTAATAATTTTGTTCAGTGGCTATTGATAGTATAGATGAACAGGTGTTCATTTCATAAATAGCTGATCTATTTTATTCTAATTAGCTTAGACAGGAGATGTCTTAATGTTTTGTAGCAAAAGAGTGTAGTCCTTCAAAACAAATGTTTTTGCTGTATTTGCACTACCACAAATTATTTCAGTGAGTTTTGTACTGCTCCATTAGGACCTAATCATACATTCACCAAATAGTGTTGCTGTGAGAGGGAGATAGAACATAATGGGCTACAAAATCCTTAATTTATTAGTCTTTTTAATGAAATATTTGGAAGCAAAATTCGGAGCTGTTATAGGAGGCACTCTACCATGAAATGATCGAGTACAGAGGAACAAAACCAGAACAAAAATTATAATCACCAAACAAACTACTTGTGGCTGGGTTCAGGTTGATAATAGCTTTTGGAAATCAATAAGGAGCATGCTCATAGCCATCTCACTAGAAGGCACACAGAGACATAAATTCATTAGATGCAGATGAATAGCCCACATTCATCAGTAAAATCAGGCTGCACTGAACTATTCTAGTAGCAAAACGTTCCTTATTTCACCAAGGCTTATGGTTGGTTTGTATTACCAGAGACAGAGTATTTTGAGGAAACTGGCTTTGAGGAAAAACTTTGAAAAGTCTGCTGAGAAAGAAAAAAACATTTATTCTATTATTCTGAGTTCTTCAAACCCACCTACTTCGCAAACCATGAGATTATTTCAGCATGACTTCTTATCCACAGCTGAAGAAACCTCTCTAATGCCAGTCACAACCTCATTCCTCAATAAGTGAAACTAAGAGAAAGAAAGGAAGGCAATAGGAAGAAAAAAGGCAACAGAGATTGTTAACATGCTACCATTTGATAGAATATGTCCTTTTAAGGCACCATGTCACACACATATGCTCGAACACATTGCTTCTCTGTGACCTTGCCTTTCTTCTGTTTCAAAAAGTAGGTGAAAAATGATAAAAATGAGAGGCTGTGTGATGCAGGTGATACAGCCAGCTGTCACAGAGAGGAGACAAGGAAGACCTTCAACTGAGAAATGGCAGATATAAAAGGCCTATTAGCCTCAAAAATACTTTATCTGGTAAAAAAAACTATCAGAGGAGGAAACTGTCTCCAGACCGTCCTTCTCACCTCTTCCAACATGTAATTAGCCATCACACAACAGGAAGCACTGCTGCCTTGCTCCACTGTCTGTCACCAACCTGAAGCCACATCCTTACAGAGCACCATGTCTTCAACCACTGTCTCACCCCATTTAGGACTGAAGATTAGCCAGCTGAGGTTTCTAAGCACCCTTTACTTCCATCTAATAATAATTATGACCTTTTATGTATCAACTGCCAGGGTCCTGAGGGCACGGCCAGCCAGACCATCCCTGCCCATGCTCTGGAGCTCCCCTCACCCTGCCCATGGCCTAGGACTTGATTTCAGCCCCCAGGGCCATCAGCCTCTGCCCCAGTGACACCACAGCAGGGCCCATCTCCAGCTCCCCACAGCCCTGCCCTGCCTGGCTACAGGCCACATCAAGCCGGGCCCACCTGTGGGCCCATGTCCTGGCCAAGCCTCGGCCCATCCCCATCCCCAGGGAGGTGCCATATGCCTCGGGCTGGGGCTGTCCTCAGTGCCCCCCACCTGCCCTGCTCCTGGCTGGGGGGTGGGATGGGTCCTGGCTGCCAAACCCTGACCTGCTGCCACCCACACGGGGAGCCACCATTGCTGCCAGCTCCATGGCCCTCAGCGAGCTGCCAGCCCTTCCCGCACCCTGGCAGCAGCACACTTGTTCATTTTGTGGTCATTAATCAATGAATGTTCACAGCTCCTTTGCATGTAACTGGTTAGGCAGGCCTTAAAATCTTCACAGCAGGCAAATGGCGTGCCAGGCCACACAGCCATTCCTCTGGATGGCCAGGATGAGCTCTTGGGATCCATTGGCTTCCCGAACAATTGCTTTGCTATTCCTTCATCTCAAATAGCCACAGAAAAGACCATACCACATGCTTATGACTTTGCAGTGAAAAAAAAAAAATGTATTTTATTTAATTACCAGCTAGTAGCTGAAAAACAAACAACAATTCACAGTGGATGCAGGATTCTCGGACACCAAAAACTTCCCCATCCTGTGTATCACTTACAAAGCATGATTTGAAATAAAACAGAACAGTAATCACTTTGCCCTCTGTCCCTAACCAATTATTCTTGAGGAATTATACCATCTTAAATCTCCATAAATTATTCCATGCCATACATCTTTTAAAAAACATTTCCAGAAAACTGCAAATGTTATTTATTGCTGACTCTCAGAAGTTGCTTCAGCTGTCTATCCAGGTCCTGTAGGACTCTCTTTGCCTAGATTTGTAATCTTAAGTATCAACCACACCAAATTAGAGGGAAAAAAATAAAGTAATGCTTGCTCAGCATTTCTGAAAATTGAGGAAGCTTCTGTTTGGACCAAATGTGGGGGGCTCTATTTATGATCATGTTTTTTATTCATAGTGAATTAGAAGTTGGAAAAAGCAACCCAGATGAGGGCTCCATTGTACCAGGTACTATGAAACCATGGAAATGAGAAGAGCAAAGTGAGAAGAATGGTAGCAAAAAGGAAATTTAAACTTTTTTATATTACTTCTGAAACTAAGATAGGGTTCCTGTTCATAAGTGTTCAAACCTTACATAGGCAAGAAAAATAAAGGATACCAAAAAGAGTCACTGTCCTCATGTTATAGTTTGTAACTCAGAGAAATTAAGGGTCTCCCTCAAAGTCACAGGGACAGCCTGAAAGACTGTTGGAAAATGAGAAATCACACTGTGGTCCTTCACTTCTGTAGCCACAAGGCCTCAGTCCTCTTCCAAGGAGGCAGTTCTGAATATTTAAAAAGCTGGAAGCTCTCTCCCAACCTATTCAATATTTGCTCTGATGACAAAATGATGCCAAGCAGTTACCTTTTCATGTCACAAGCAGGAAGGCCATGATTTCATGCATTGGATTCCTGTGCTAGCCTTTCACCTCATGAGTGGAGGCCCAATCCTGACCAAAACGATCTCATCTTCATTCAATTAGGATGCAAAGAACAGCAGCATTCCCATATCCAGCTGACATAATGTTTCAGTCTGTTATTACAGGCACCTTTACATAGCTCATGGTACCCTTCCTCTCTAATTTGCAGGTTAGGAACATTCCGCTTTGACTGTCTCCTGGATTGCTGTATAACTGTAATAATGCCTGTCAGACAGCTCTCTTGGTTTTTTTTTTTTTACATTAGGAGTGAAAGGTACTTCTTACTCACAATTAGAGGGTTAAAAATATGCAGCTAGAGTAAAGCAATCTTTAACATTTCAGTGTTTATTTTGCTGTTTAAAAGAGATTTAGAAGTTAAGGAAATGCTATCAGGAAAAAATTGTATTTGTAACTATTACAAAAAAACCCTGTATTTGTAACCTGTGTTTTCACTTTCTTCTTCTTCTACTCATAGCTTCTTAAAAGCTGAATACTGAAATGTTTCTCTTCCCCCAATTCTGTTGCTTTGGTATCCTTATTTAATTCTAAGTCAAGAGACCAAGGCCAAACTCTCAGCTGAGGTAAAAAGAAATACTTGAAGGTTCCAGCTAAGACCGGCGTGCCATCTTGTTAAAAATACAGAGTGAGTCCTTATGCAAAAAAGTGAACAGGCATGATGTACAAGAAGCACAGAGGGGAGCTGTTGAAGACTGCACAAGTCAAGAGCAAATCATGGTTCTCCCTGGGTCTATCTACAAAGCCTCCCTTTGGCCATGTCCAGCAGTACCCTCACAGCTAGCCTCTGCTTGCAAACATGGCTACAAATGCAGTCAGAGACTACTTTGTGTTGCAGATATCTTTGGCATTGTACACTGCCACTCTAGCTGAATTACAAACAGAAATTCATTTCAGAAAGTGGTCAAAAGCTATGAACTGTGGAGTATACCATTACTATGGCTATTCTTACACCTGCTTATTATCACCTGCAGCAGAGAGGGTACTTTTGACTCAATACTCACTAGACCAGCCCATTCTTCCTTTGCAAATTACTAGGCCTTCACTCATTTACACCAGATAATTTGTGGCCTTGCACTTAGTAGTGCAGCTTAACTCTGAAAGACATCTGAACCTTATCTGCCTTCAGGCTACCCATATTGACTAAACCTCAAAAATCCTAACACAGTGTTTGTTAAAGGATATGTCTTACAAAACTGGGTATTTATCCCATGTTTTTCCAGCCCAAAGCATAGTACACTAACCACTGGCTGGATATTGCACAGACAATATGAGGATGTGAATACATCTAATTAATGTGAAAAAAGGAAATTTTATCCCTTATTCAACATCAATCAACAGAAAGCAGTCAAGTCAGTATGAACTTGGTAACAACCAGCAGTCAGCATAGCAAGAGTGGATAAGTTCTGGTGTGATCCCAGCAGCTGGAACCCATGTGGCATGAGTCCACTGTGTCCTAACAAATCACATGTGGTGAGACAGCCTGAGAGCACTTCCAAAGGGGAAGTGGTCTTTGTGGATACAAGAGCACACAATGCAACTGCATATTCATTTAAAAACTGTGATGCTATTGAAAATCCAAGCAGTCGGAGTGGAAACTAGAAAACAAGCTTTTATATCCTTTCATATGCAGAAAAAGTAGTTTTCCACTGAAAGAACACATTGGAGAAAAATGCTGTGATTCCTAATCTAACTTCACATTTCCAACTAAATTTCTCAATACAAAAGTGAAAATTTCCTTCATCAATAACTTGACCCCAACAACAAAAGATATGTCTGGAACTGGTTTAGGACCAGATTGTCAGCATATCTCACCAGCAGAATCATTCATCTCCTAATGAAACTCATCTCATAGTACTTAAGATGAGAGAAACTACTCTGTTGATGAATTAAAGTTTATATCCATGCTAATTACTGAAGAACAGGACTTAAATGGTGATGCATTTGGTAATGCAGGGCTTATTGTTGGGGCCAGTTCTGTTTAATATCTTTATCAATGATTTGGACGAGGGGATTGAGTGCACCCACAGTAAGTTTGCAGATGACACCAAGTTGGGCGGGAGTGCTGATCTGCTGGAGGAAGGCTCTATAGCGGGATCTGGACAGGCTGGATCGATGGGGCAAGGCCAACTGCATGGGGTCCAACAAAGCTCAGTGCCAGGTCCTGCACCTGGGTCACAAGAACCCCATGCAATGCTACAGGCTTGGGGAAGAGTGGCTGGAGAGCTGCCTGGTGGAAAAGGACTTGGGGGTGCTGGTCGGCAGGTGGCTGAATATGAGCTGGCAGTGTGCCCAGGCGGCCAAGAAGGCCAATAGCATCCTGGCTTGTATCAGAAACAGTGTGGCCAACAGGACGAGGGAAGTGATTCTCCCTCTGTAATCGGCACTGCTGAGGCTGCACCTCCAAATACTGTGTTCATTTTTGGGCCCCTCACTACAAGAAGGACATTGAGGTGCTGGAGCGTGTCCAAAGAAAGGCAATGAAGTTGGTAAAGGGTCTAGAGCACAAGTCTTCTGAGGAGCGGCTGAGGGAGCTGGGGTTGTTTAGTCTAGAGGAGTCTGAGGGGAGACCTTATCACTCTCTAAGATCACCTGAAAGGAGGTTGTAGCGAGGTGGGGGTCAGTGTCTCCTCCCCAGTAACAACTGATAGCACAAGAGGAAATGGCCTCAAGTTGCACCGGGGGAGGTTTAGATTGGATATTAGGAAAAATTTCTTCACCGAAAGGGTAGTCAGGCACTGGAAGAGGCTGCCCAGGGAAGTGGTTGAGTCTCCATCCCTGAAAGTATTTAAAAGATGGGTAGACGTGGTGCTTGAGGACATGGTTTAGTGGTACACTTGGCAGTGCTAGGTTAACGGTTGGACTCAATGATCTTAAGGGTCTTTTCCAAACTTAACAATTCTATGATTCTATGATTCTGTAATGATACAGTGATACTACTTACTGTGGCTGGTACTTTCTGTATACCTAGAAGCATTTTCTAAAGTACTTAGGACAGCTAAGAGAGGTACCAGTTGGGTACCTGTCTCCAGACATCTACCTGAAAATCTCAACCTTCAGATTTGTTTTTTAAAATTTTTTAAATTACTAAGGTAGAATATACCTATTTGTGCTTTTCTGTATCTATGTACTTATCAATACTATCAATAGTAATAGTAATAAGGTGGTATGACTTTCACTGAAATGAAGTTCTTGTGTGCAAAGGTGAACAATATAAAAACATACCAAAGTCTCACTACATAAGTAAACAAGCAGGGTGGCAAACTGATCTATGTGTGAAACTTTGACTCATAATCAATGGCAAAACTGCCAGTAACTTCAGAAACAAAAAATTTCACTCATGGACTGCGTGAAATATCCATGGGCACAAAGATGGTCTGTAGAAAGGTTCAGAAGTAGAAAAGCTTAGGTCTCAGCCTTTAAATGCAGTCCTTACTCTCCTTAAAACCCATTTCTGTTTAAGACCCTTCCTTCATCAGTCTGTACATGTATCTCCCGTTAGCTTCTGCTAGAGTTCTGAATATGTCTCAAAGATAAACAGACTGCTTAATTATTAGTTGGTGGTGCATGACAGAATTTTGGGAACAGGACTGTAAATGTCACGCAAACAGTAAATATGTTCATATTTTGAAGTTTGGAAGTAGGTGTCAGTTGCCTTCACTGTAATGAAAATATGTACACACTTTTTTATTGCTAGCAAGCCTATTTTCATGAGATAAGTATACAGACTTAGGTCCCTATGAGGGTTAAATGAGTCTTCAAATAGTACTACACAGCTCTGTACCCTCACTAGTTATAGTCTAAACATTCTAGGACTTGTCAGAACATTTTGCTGAATAACAAATAAGAATAACACAGAGTTTTGACAATGCTAATCTCAGGAAGTGCATCAAACGGGGAATGATTTCTTTAGTAGCATCTGATATTTCTGAAATACCTGCTATGTCTGTGAAAAAGCTTTATGGAACAGAATTTCTGTTGATGTTACAGTTTGTATACAACAGAGTCTATTATTTTCCTAAGATTCTGAAAAATACATGTGTGTGAATTCATATGCATAAATGCATGAGCCTTCAAAATGCCAAGAGGATGATTTTTAGAAGTATCATCTTGTGTTTCTTACAAGTATCTATACTATATAAAGTACAGAATTTCAGAATTAAAACTGGAATAAACATTTCTGTATTATTTCATAACTTACAGTTATTGATTGATGGTTATAAAGTTTTCAAACATTAAACTTGCAATTTGTTAGAGAGAGTTATTAATTTTCAGGTAACAGATAAAAAATTCAAAATCTGGAGAAAAAAAGCACAGCAGTACACAAGTTAACTTCTCATGCTTATGAAACCAAGACAGCCTAGCAGCAGACTACAGGTAGTGCTGTTAAGCAAACTGCTAGCAGACTTCCCTTCAACTATGCCTAATTATAAGTATTGAAAGACAGACATATGCCATCGAAGTAGAAGCATTTTCCTTCACAAATATAAAAACGTATCAGAATTTCAGTAAGCATATGAACAAATGAACAGCTTAAGTCTTGTTCGGGTATGCAGCCAGGAACTGAAACAACCACTGGCAGTATATGCTGTACTGACTTTTAGAAGTATGTTCAAGCACACGCAGTACCTGGAACTTTTATATCTATAAAAACCCAACTTTACAGAACTTGTTGAGGAAAGAGACCGGACAATCAGACGGTTACTCTAGCTCCCTTACAAGTTAGAGAAATAGCCGAAGTTAACTACTCCATAACTCTGCTGCTGAAAAGCGTAGCGGAGATGGTGATTTGGTTAACGAAGTTATCTGACGTTGCTCGGTAGACCGTATTGAAGATGAACTGCCCAGGTCACCTAAGAAATAGCGTTCCTGGAAAAACGGCGAGAGCGGTGGGGAACGAACCCCGCTTCGTCCTGCCGGCGCGATGAGCGACCGAGCCGCTCCGCCGCCGCCGGGGCTCGGGGGTCCTGCCGCGGGGAGGGGGCAGGACTCCGCCCGCCGGCACCAGCGCAACCCCCGCGCCGCTCCGCGCCTCCCCGCGCAGCCCCGGAGCGAGGCCGCCGCCCGCCCGCCGCGCCCCCCGCGGGGCCGTGGTCCCGGGCGCCGTCCCGGGCGCCGCCGCCCCTCGCCCGGCATCGGGGCGGGGGAAGGAAAAGTTTCCCTGGGGGAGGCGAGGAGCCCCCCCGCCATCTGCGCCCCCCCGCGCCGGGCTGCCATTGGCCGAGCCGCCTACCGAAGCCCGCTAGGCACAAAAGGCGTTGCTAAGTGGATGCTTATTTTTTCCCCTCTTTTTATTTTTTTCCCTCCCCCCCCCCTTTTTTGTCTCTCCCTCCCCCCCCTTCACTACTTCTTCGGATGAGAGCGCGGGTTCACTCGCGCCGCGCCCGCCGCTCCGCTCCCGCCGCCGCCGCCGCTCCGCCCCGCTCCGCTCCCCGCGGGAGGCTGCGCCGGTCGGGCGCGGAGCCGTCCCGCACCGGCCATGGCCTAGCGGGCGGCCGGGGCAGAAGATGAGTTTCCCCGCGGAGGACGGCGTGGGCAGCCTCTGCCACAAGGCGCTGCAGATCATCTCGGAGCTCTGCCTGGGCGGGCAGGTGGAGCGGGAGAAGTGCGCCGGCATCTTCCCCCTGGAGACCGCCCGCCAGGGCATCGGCGGCACAGGTACCCACCCCGGCCCCGCCGCCCCCGGCCGCCGCCCCGCCGCTCTGCCGCCCCGCCGCTCTGCCGCTCCGCCGGGCCCGTCCTGCCGCCGCCGCGGGGCGGGCAGCGCCGGCGTGGGCGGCCGGAGAGCGCAACTTTTTCCTTTGCCTTTCCCTGCGTGCGGAGGGGGCGGAGGGGGGGGCAGGCACACAGCCCGCTTTAAAATCCTCTCCCTCTCGCAGCCCGCGGAGGCTGCCGCGCCCGGCGAGCAGCGAGGGAAGCGCCGGGACCGCCGAGCCGCCGCCGCGGGGTGCCCCCCGCGTCCGGGGTGGGGGCCAGCGCCTCGGGGGCGACGGGGCAAACCTGGGGCCGCGGGCGGGGGTGCAGGCGTGGGGACGGGGAGCGAGGAGAGGCGCCGAGGGGAGAGAAGTCGCCGCCGACGTGCGAGCCCCGCCGTCGGCTGGAGCCGCGCCGCCGGAGACGGCCCCTTTGCTCCGCAGCTCGCTCCTTTGCCCCCCGCAGCTCCGCTTCTCCAAGGTTTTCCCCGCGGCGGGAGTTTCTCTTCATGCAAAGCTCGGCCCCGGGCTGTTGCATGTGTTTGTGGGGCCGTGCGTGCGGGGAGCGGCGGAGAGGGCTGTGTTTGATGCTCCTGTCACGGGTGGGCAGCATTTCCGCGCGACGGGCGCGCCACGCGTGGTTTGCGCCCGGTCGCCCTCTCTCTTCCCCCGAGCCGGCCTTCTCCGTTCGGCGTGTGCCGCCGGCCGCCCCGAGCACCCGGCGGCGGCAGGCTGCGCGGAGGTGGGGCGGGGGGGCGAGGCGGCCGGGCGGCTCCGCGGGGGGCGGCGGGGCCGGCGGGCGGGCAGGGGCCGGGGCGCACCCCGGGCTGGGGGCGCAGCTCGCCAGGCCGCGGGTCAGTATCCGTGCGATGCAACTTGAGAGAGCCCCGGGCGCGTTGTGAGCGCGGTGTGAGATATTTTACATCCCCTCCGTTAATCGCTGAGGACGGCAGGAGGACATTCGGACCGCCGGGGGGAACCTGTGGAGTCAGGGCAGCCCGCCGGGCCGGCCCGGTCCAGGACTCGTTCAGGAAGATTGGGGAGGGGAGGGGGGGGATTCGGGCTAATTTAAATATTTCGAAGCCAGAAAAATTGTCGGGGTCCAAACCAGGATTTTGACTCCTAACGGTGGTGTCTTTGGTCACTGATTTCTGGATTGTCTGGATCTTTCGGGATCGGCTCTACGCTTTTGCGTTATTCCGTACAGTACACTCGGGGCCCCTGGCTTTCCCTGGTACTTGTTTTTAGGAAGGGGCTTGAAAATTAGTCCAAGTTCTGTGCTTAATTCCTGCCAGAAGGGATTGGTAACCTATTCTGTCTGTCGATAAATGTGAATAGACAGCTTGCATTATGGCCAACAAGCGTACAGTGCAAATTAAATAAACACCAAGTCATGAAAAGCAGCAGGTCCTCAGCATGTGCCCCAGCTGCGCTGTTGCTACCGCCGCAGCTGTTACTTTTTTTTTTTTCTTCTAATGCCCACATTACTTTTACTGCAAATTCCAGGGTATTTGTAGTATCTCAGATAAAAAAACTGTTGTCTGAGAGAGGAGCGATTCTTCTTTCGGCCTCCGGTGCCTGCGCGGTTCTCCCAGGGCTTTGCGCTGGAGGCGAGCGCTGAGTTTCCAGCCGGTGAAGGCGGGCGCGTCCCGCCGCGGCACTGCGGGCTGGGGGGGAGCGGTCCTGCCCGGCCCGACCCGACCCGACCCTGCCCGGTCCGGTACGACCCGACCCGGCCTGGTACGACTCGACCGGACCCGGCCCGACCCGTCCCGTCCGGGTGATGCTCGGTCCGCCGCGGGCGCCCCTTCCCCCGCCGGCCCCGCCGCCGGGGCAAGCAGGGCTCGGGGGACGCGGGGGTCGTAGCGTGCTTCCACCAGCACGGATAGTGGATTTGTTGTGCTTTGTAAATGCAAACTACTGAGTATATTCTGATCACGCACTGTGTTAGTTGTCTTGGTCCGAATCGTAGAAGGTTGCATGAAAATAAAATTACCCTACAGAGCCTGGGAAATTGAGCTCTGACTAGATTAGTTTCTCCATATGATTTTTAGAGAGTACTGCACAGGGAGTCAGTATTACGTGTCATATAAAAACAAGGTGGGTATATAAACCAGTGGGATGTGAAGGATACAAAAATGTCCCACGAGGTAAACCAAGGTTTGCTGTTTAGAAAACTTGAATCTTCAACACTTGCTTTGATATAGCATTGCATACAGTAATAGGATCTTCTTTTTAAACATTTCTTCAATGCCAACAATCTTCTTGTTTTTTTCCTTTGTAAACCCTAACTAACTTGCAATTATTGGATTAGAAAAAAACTGATATTTAACAGAGCAGGGGCTTCAACCACTGGGTCCCACGTCTCAGCTGAGTTCCTAAATCTCACTTTTTCCTCCTTAAAAGGAAGCCATTATTAGATGATCGGTGTCAAATTTATTGGCACACATATTAAATTAAACATTAATAAGACTGCCAGTGAGCATATATTAATACTTCCTGGCTCCAGAGAAGGAACAGACACACTGTCATTGTTGATAATTGACGCTATTTTAATATGTAAACACTTGGATAGAAAAGACATAAGTATCACTCACATGAATTTTATGAACGAAAAGGTTGTAAATACAGTGTCTAGGCTGAAAGAAATGTGATCATCGAAAGGTGAATCATGCCATCTCTTCTGCTGTTCAAATGCACATAGAGAACCTTATCATCTCTATGGATAAAGTTAATGTTGTCCACAGTGTTGAACATCCATAGTTCCTGTTCACTAAAGGTAGAAACATTAAGTGCTCTCCATCATCATTCTGGGAGTGAAGACATAAATGTCTGTGTTCTCCTGAAATATCTGTCTCATACATAGGCTGGTAGCATTTGGCGTGAGAGACCATATTATGTAGCCATATCCTTCCGTGGCTGAGTAAATTCTGCGTATTTCTGGTGTCATGCAGCTGTGTGGCAGAGAGGAGGAATGGTTAATTTAGCCCTATCAGTTTTGCTGTGTGTCCCAAACGATGATGCGAGAAGCACTTCCCCAGTGTATGCCCACACTGGGTGATACACATCATGGAACCAGTTCAGTTATTTGCTGTCTGGGGCTCCAGCTATAGCAGTGTGTTGGGAATTAGCTCCTGCAACAAGCACTGAAGTGTGTGGAAAAGAAACTACTGTAGTAAGAAGATACTTGAGTTGTAAGGAGGACTTCTGGAAGATGTGAAGAAGATAAAAGACTGTGAGAGGGTTATTACAGAATAATGGTTTATTATTCTATGTTGTTATGTTATAGAATCACAGCTAAACTTTCAATGAAAATCCAAAAAGCAAATAGTTCAGGAGGTGGTATAAAGAGGAGAGAAAAGAAAACAATAGTTGGCTATATAGGGATAGCATATTGTCTCTTTAAATGGTGGGTTCATTCAGTTTTCCTAATCTCAAAAAGAAGACACCTAAAAGTGTCACAAAGATCGCATAAGTAAAACTCACTAATGAGGTTTCATTGAAGGAAAGAAGTCTAAAAGATGAGGAGACCCATATTTGGAAAGGAAAGAATAGAGCAAGAAACATTTCAGAAAGTAGAAGAGTAGATGGCAAAAAGGAAAGCAGACCATTCCTATTTAATACAAGAATAAAAACATGCTCTGGAAGTCAAAAACATTAAAAAAGGCAAGTAGAACTGCTGTGATATGGTTATGTTGGTGGGTGTGATGATTGCTTTCTGTTCAGCTAGACCATGAAAAGCAGCCAGGCTTCTCAGAGGAATCAGCTACTTGAGTCAAAAGATGCACCACCCAATCACAGGCTCAAAGCAAAATACAAGACAATATTAACCTTGTGACCCACGAAATTTCACTGGCAAGCAGAGAGGCTGGGTACTGATTTTTTTGATAGTGTAGGTGTCTAGGTATGAGAAAGAAGCCTAACAAGGATAACAGAATCAAACACAAAAAAGAGGGAGCCAGAGACACAGTCAGAACAAAAAATTGAGAGTATGGCTTTGGGAAGGCAGTGTACAACAAAATGAAAAAACAAAGCAGAAAGGAGAGCTGTTCAGGTTTGCTGCTAAACAAAAAAATAACCTCCGTGTGTTTGATTCCTCTTATTCTCAGAGAAACAAGAGTTTGGGCATTCTTTGTGGACAAACAGGATTACATCAAAGAAATGGCTGGTTCTTCAATGGTTTTTTCCTCTCAGTGACAACACCACCACCTTAGGACCCTCAATTACTGCTCGCTGCTTGGGTCAAGAAGGGGTAATCATATTTAGTGTAATGGATAATTAATCTATGGAACTCACAGCAAAGAGTGAGATAAATCATTTTGTAAATTTCTAAGAGCTTTAGACAATTAGTGAAGACACGACATCTGCTGTTATATTTTCTGCCCTGGTAATTACAAGGACTATTAATTCTTTCATCTCAGGGGAATGCTCAAGACAAAAGATTAGGAAGCTGTTTACATTTATGGTACCTTTATATAGTTAGATGGCTATGTGAGCTTTCTCCTGAAGGGTATAACATTTTTGAAAAAATGCTAAATTAGATGTGCAACTGCTTTGTTTTTTTTTTTTTTTTTACACCTTTATTTCCAGTAGATTTGGGCAAAATGATTAAGATGTTTGTCAAATAATAGGAAGAGTTCAGGTGGAAAATAAACGGGAGCTGGATGTGCAGGATTGCACCTAACAAAATTGATCTCTAATCCAAGTAAATTATTTTCTAGAAGTGTCCAGATTTCGTATATGCAGCTTGGTTATACCTGTATTTTGACTCAGGTTATCTGATTAATAAAGGACTCTAATTCATTTCACCAGTTAAGCATCCCTTCTCATTTTCAAAGGAACCAAGCACATCAAAGTCCCAGTTGGGAGCATTTCTGAAGGTTAAGCCAATGGCACAGAGTGCAGTAAGAGAAGCTTTGGCATCCTGCTCTAGGGACACATGTTTAAAATTCATTGGATGTCCTCTGCAAATGGTGCACACTTCTGCTGTCTTTGCTTTTTTTTAGGCCTGCTGGTCCTGCAGAACTTCACTATCTCATTACCAGTTCTCATGGGGAACTGATGTTTATAACAGAGCTGGGAACCCAGTTGCTTCCCTGCCAAGAGGGCATATTTTTAGCCATCTAGAGTGGCTAGAGAGTTCTAGAGAGTGATGTTTGCTCTTGGTCTGTTGCTTGTCAGACAGTGAATTTTAAGTTGACTGCGCAAAGAGCATCAGCTTCTACAGCATCGTTTGTTATTCACCTGTATATTCTACTCATAATTATTTTATTACCATAAAAGTTTAACCTATCAAATTTCTAACCCCACCCCTGATCGACAGTTTATTATAGAAATATAGAGGGAGTAAGAAAACACTGGAGCATCCTGTGCATGCCCATTCTGTAATATAGTCTTGCTCTTCCTTGAAGAGCAATGTCGTGGGTCCTCCTGCTGTAGTTGGCATGAGTCTCCCGTTGGCTGTCAGCTGCTTTCGTGACAGCTCTCAACCTGCTGATGGCAGCTGATGGTTTGCATTTAGTCTTGGTTCCTTTAAACGTGCATGTATGCATCCATGCATTTGTGCGCGCACACACACACACACAGAGTATAAGCTGTAGGTATACTTACACTGCCTGTATGCATTTAGGGGTGAGAAAGAACAGCTTTACCCAGTAGTGTGCTTGCAAGTTCTTCTCAACTGTGCCAAAGCAAGCATGAAGGGGACAAGAAATGGCTTGAACTAATGTGAAGACTACTGTCATCAGTGTAGGGCTGTCATACAAGAAAGGAACATTTTTCTTCATGAGCAAGTAACTGTTGTGTGAAACAATTGAGCATTCTGTTACAGAGAAATGTGATAAAATTAAATAATGAACATCAGACCGATCAAATTATGATACAGCTCATCACCTGGTCAGAACAAAGTTATTACCGGAGAAAAATATGATTTTGGGGGAAAAAAGTACCAGGTTACTGAAAAATATGCTTTACAATATCAGTGTTAACAAGCTGTGAAAAACAGAAATGCATCTAATTCAACAGCATAAAGGTAGAACAGAGGGTAAACATACCACAGAGACCAGATTTACTTACAGTAAATTTGAAGGCAGTCACAACAGTGCAGAAGTGCTCAACATGCAGACAGCAGCGATACACAGTAAAAGCAAGAGTTTTACAAAATAATCTTCCTCCATACACGTTTTGCAAAGAAATACAGATGAAAAATACAGAAACGGTTATAACAGCTGGAGGACAAAGCTCTAATGATGAAGATAAAGAGACACAGGGTTCTGCTGGGTCTCATCATATGTGTGAGATGTTTGTTAGATAATGCTGGGTAAGAATAAACATAACCATGACAATTCAAAAATGACACTTGAGCTGTGTGAACCTTGTTACAGCTATGGCATGCTTATGATTAATGGCAGTCTAGTGGGTTTATGATGTGTTTTCATTTTGTTTTCTTGTCTGAAAGAGGATAATGAAGTTTTCTTGAGGATGCTTACAGAGACATCCTCGCAAGTATGAGAGCAGCATGGGACCAAGCCCAAAGCTGGGGTTTTGTTTAATGGAAGGCAAGGGGGGCAAACATGGGTTGAGCAGAGATGGGAGTTATGTCCTATTGAGATTAAGTAAGAGTTAACAAGTAGGAAAGTACGTAGGCCAGAAAAAGCCTTGGAAGTGGAGACAATTTACATTTGGTGTGTTAGAGAGGAGAGGCCAATGTTCAGTGCAACATCTTTTGCTTCCTACACTGCAGGCAAAACACAATGACCCAGTCAGGCAAAAGTGAGAGCCATCTTCTCTAGTTACATACAGCACACAAATACACAGCTGTTGTGGCAAATTCCTTCTGATTTCTGGAAAACAGAAGATAATGTGGGCTAGGAGAAGGTTAGTAAGCCTTTGGGAAGTACCTTGTATCTGCTCTATGTCACGTAATCTAAAGTCGCATACATGGAGTTTGAAATGGCAAAAGAGGACATTCCATTTGTGGCAGGACAGATAGATTATCAGATGCATTAATAGATAATATAACTTAGATAAAATTATTTTGACAAGATTAATAATATTATGTACTGTAATCATGTAGTAAATCACAATGATGCCTGACTTCATTTGATGCCTTTATTGTCAAGAAACATACTACCATAGAGCTCTGTTAGCATTTGGAAGTGATATACCAGCCAGTAGATGGTGATGGCTGTTTTGAACAAATTCAGACATCAGACTGAATTAACAGCCTAGGAGGAAACACATTCACAATAGGGCTAGAGTCAAAAGATTTGAGGAAGATCTTCAAAGTATGTTTCTCCATGAGAACAGGAGAGGAGATCACACATAGACTTTTAAGTGAAAGGCTATTTTTGGCATTTGAAATTTAAGTTGGGTGTTTTGACAGGTTCAGGTTATGAGAGAAAATACAAGACTCTGCACCTGTCACTTTCTGAGGCACGCTAAAGCATTATATCTCCATCTGCAGGGATTTGGATGGAACAGACGTAATTGTGGAAGATCTGCTAATGCCAAGTAAAAACGAACACCAGCAACTTTTTATGTTCTTCAAATTTGCCCAAGGGAATCTGAACAGCAGAAATGATAGGTTGGGCCAACTGGTTCATATACATGGGGATAAGGGAGATCTATTGGACCCAGACCTTTTATAATTGAAAAAGCTCCTGCTTCCCTCCAAATCTTAGAAAATCAGAAACATATTAATTTATCTGATTGAGCTGACTCCTGATACGCCAGACACAAGAGTTCTCCTTAGAGCAGTCACTATGGAAAGAGTGAAGTTCCTTATGGCTGGTGAACAAGAGAACAAATTAAAGAAAAATATGTTTGAAAAAAGTTATAGAGACATCATACTTTAAATATTTAAGAGAACCAAGATCAGCTATAGACCAAGAGGTGGGTCAAAAGATAATATAACCCCCTTTTTTTCCAGGTTTTCCTTTCCCCCTGTTCCTTTCCCGGCAAGAGTACGTTCTCTTTAGCATGGTCCACATCAGACATGTGCCTGCCTCTTATACACATGGGCAGCTACATCACACCACTATCTGGTCTCTCTCTTCATTCAAGATCATGGGTTTGTGGAGTATGTTTTTCCAACGTTAAGCATCAAGGGACACATGCTGTCAGGGCACTGACTAAAAAGTAAATGAACTTAATTTGGTTTGGAAATGGAGTCTGCCAATGTGCATGTTTGCGAATGGATTCATGGGCAGAACTTTTCTGAGGCAAATTTCAAACAACAAATTGTTGGAAGCCGTAGTACAGAAACTATTGCTCAAAACATTTCCTAGCATCCAGAAAAAAGATGAGGATGTTTCCGAAGTACTTGCCTAATATGAAAGACTGGCTATCAAGGAGCCTCTTATGGTGGAAATGTTTCTGAGGATATTTATCAAAAATGCAGAGAGTTTTTGAGGTAAATAGAATTCACACACTTCCCAAATAGACATGCCTTTCTCAAGTGAGAAATATAAAATTGTCCAAAATTCCGTATCTTGAAAGAGTGGTTTTAAATAGAAAACCATGAGGAAACAGGATACTTTCAGTTGTGAAATTTTATCAAGACTATGAAGATGACATTAAAGTCAGAGGTCAGCAAAGGAAGATCACCAGGAGTGAAATGGTAACTCCATTGAAGTCGCTGAAAGATTTCCCACTAATCAGAAGGGGTAGTGTGAGAAAGAGGATTTTTTTCACATTCCTGAGTTTACCCAGCAGGAGAACAGGAAGGGCAAAAAGCATAATGCTTCATGTCCAGATGAATATTCAGAAAGATGTCCTGTTCTGTGCAAATGTGTAGCATTGAAGACAAGCTGCAATTACCCGTTCAGAAAAAGAGTTGTCAAACAACTGCTTGTAGTTTGAGATGACTTTTCTCTTCCTTCATACCAGAGACCAGTGAGAACATTGTTTACAATGTTGGCAATTAATGCTGTCCCAGCAGAGTGAGTATATCTCCCTGTGCCTCTAAAAACTTAGGCAGTCTTTGAATTTTTCACCAGTTCTACATCTTTAAATAATCTTTAAATAATACTTATATGTGAAGCGCAACCCTGGTCTGATGACACATCTATCCTTCAGTACCCATTTTCCTTCCCAACCAGGGTTCCTTGGCAGGGATGTGAAGAAACTCCTAGTCTGCCGAACTGTCTCTTAATGTTTTGTATTAAACCAAACTTCTTATAAAAAGGTAATATAAGAGACACAGCCAGTCTAACATGCAAAGGGTCTGGGAAGCTCTGTTTGACTGCTCTTCTACAGATGATTTCAGTCTTCACATAACAGCAAATCTCTCGTAATTGCTCAATTGAGTGACTGTCAGAAGTGAGGAAATGAAGCAATATGCTTTTTGTGTCAATTTATAAGGCATACTGATTGCTTTTTAGCAATTATGGCAGTAAATGTAATTAAATACTTTTTTTGTAATGCACTATTTTTGGTCAAGTTCCTGGCAATTAAAATATTTCATGTTTAAGTTCAAATATTTGTTGTATTATGAAATACAATATGTGAGGTTGTTTAATTTATTAGTAAAATAGCAAAAAGGGAGACTATAATTTGTACAACTGTTTGTAGAATTAGCTCCTTTGCCCTGCTCTTGAGACTTCAGATGTTTCATGTGATTATTTTAGGGCTGTAAAACATAGATTTTCTGTAAAGATTTTGGGAGTGACTTCAAATTTGAAATAGTTTAATGGAAATACAGGAAAAAAACATTAGAGAATATTGAAGTACAGGAGTAAGTGTTGAAAGGAGACACCAAGTTATTTGAAGGCTTGAAAAGTGTCTTGCAGTGAAAAACTTAAAATGGAATTGGCTAGAAATGCTTTGATGGAATGTTTTTCAGCTGATAGTATCTATTCATCAAATTGAAACTCTGCTGGAAGGGATCAATTTTCATATTTCTGGTTTTGAAATGTTTCCAGCGGTTTCAAAGTTGTTAAAACATCCTGTTTCAACATTTTCTAAATGAAAAAAAGAATACAATTTTCAGTTCTAAAAGCCTTCCTCTCAAAATGTAACCTAATTATGCCAACCATCTCTAAATTGAGCTGGAAATATCACGGATGACCCAAAATTGAATTGCTTTTTGTTTCCTTTTTTTTATTTCTGATAGATAATCAACATTTTCAAGAGTTCTACTTTTTGTCAGGCTCTGAGAATGGAAAAATATTTTGTCCAGCTTGATTGAAAATTCAGCTGGTTCAATTTATCAAAAAAAGTTCCTTCAGTGGGGCGTACCTCTGTATTAATATATTAAATTCACTTATGACCATGCTGTGACACTGAGGCCAACTCATATGTAAAAGTCTCTCTCCATGCTATTAAAGTCTTTCATCTGCTGAAACAGAAGGGCCACATCCAAACCACCTGTTAAGAATGATCATTGGCCTACTCGTAATTCTTGGCTGGCAGGGTATGAACTGGCCCAGTTTAAAACCGTTCAGGGACTGGTATAGGTAATTGAGTTCAAGTCCTGGGTTTGTTTCCTGGCACAGTTTATTTTATTTGTATTTTATATAGGTGTGTCTTATGAAGCATATCATATCTTTTAATCTCTCATACAAAGACGTGAAAGAAGCAATGACTGTAAATTAGAACTACAAAAATACAAACCAGAAATACAAATTTGGAATGAAGTGATTAACCATTGAAATAAGATGTAAACTCAGCATCTCTTAATGTCTTCTCTTGTCAAGATAGGAAAGTCTGCTGCAGAACATGCACAAACCAAGTAAAAATTACTGGGCTCATGAAGCATATTGGGGTAAACAGCAGATTAAACCAAATAGCCTAATAATCCCTACTGGGGATAAATTACTAGAAAAATCATATGCAAAAGTATTGTTTGCTTCTTGTGTTACATTATTATTAGACATAATTATACGTTCATTCATTTTATGGAAACATCTTAAATCAGAATTTGCCATATGAATTTCTCATTAAGCTGATGGGCATATTCGAAGGGCTGCATTTTGACATTTAACTACAGGCAGAAAAGGAGGACACCTTTTTCAAGACTGGCAGGAAATGTTCAAGGAGGCATACTTCTGTTCAAGGCAGGGCAGCAGCTTGTGCCAAACTCTTTAAATCAAGAAACACATCCTCTGCCAACTCCCCCGTGACACTGGCCAGGACGTATATGAAGTAAGGTTGAGCAGAACCGTATCTTTCAAATCTCCACACTACAAATATTTTCTATTTGCTTTTGCTAATTCTCACGCATTTTCATGTTGAATGGGCCTTAAGCTCGGTGTTTGTTACTGAGAGATGTGTCTGGATATTATATATTAATAAAGAAAATGTTCCCAAATTTACTACTGGAATCTTCATCTCTCAAAGGGATCTGTGAGCTACATACTGTTCCACGGAGCTAATACATACCTAGAGGACTACTTTTCTTCCTGTGATCCTCTAGAAAAAATATGCTCAAACTCTCATTGCACTTTTCCACTGGTTCAGTTTAGTAGCCTATAGCCTGGAGCTATGGATACAAAATATTAGCTGTTAAACTGTCAAAACTTGTTGTAACAAGCAGCAGCAGCCATTGCTTGAGGGACATTTAAGCAGGGTTTATTGAATACTTCTAAAGCATACAAAAGGCTCTTTTCAAAAGGAAAGGGATTTTTTTAATTTATATTTTATAATATTACATGATACTGGAAAAATCACACTGAAACATGTCACATAAAATAAAACTCCTAATTAGGACTCAACCAGCATTTCTGGTGATCTACCATCTCCTAAAATACAAGTCTGTTCACAGAATTTCATTGGTATGAAATCTGTTCTCCTATCTTTGGCTGTGCTATTGGATATGCTAACTAATTGTGGCAGAAAAAGTCAAATACAGGGCAGCAGAGGTAACTAAGGGTACAGTATGGTGTCTGTACAACTCGGGGCATTGTATAGTGTACTCTGAAGCCAGCTGCATTTTCAGAAAAGAATTTTCGATACCAATGTAGATGTGCTGTCTTGGTCTAACACAGTCTTGGTCCAGAGCTTAAGATTTAACCCTAGAAATTTCTTATTTATGACAGACTATATCCTATTCTTATTTATGCCACTTAAACGTTAGGTTTTAACATGTTTCTGAAGCAGTTAGCACACAGAGTCAAAAGTTTGGCAAGTCCTGAAGTAATTTGCCTATCAGCCTGGCAGTTTAGTACTGATCTGTGTTCATGTTGACTGAAAATGTTGGCTGTAGTTTAACTTTTTCAGCACGACGTGTTCCTGAGCAGACACCCTTTGACAACAGTGGCTAGGTGTATTTGGGACCATATGGGCAGTCCCTTACTTCCTGAGAAGTCTTACTGAGTGCATGGCTAGTGGTACAGATACTGGCCCCTGGCCTGAACAATTAATGGAGTATTTGTGAGATAGAATGATAACATTTTAAAGGTACAGGCTTAGATATCAAAAAGGAAAAAAAAGAACATTAAATAGGACTTTAAAGCTCTATGCAAGATAATGATGAAAATGTTTCTATCTCCTTACCTGTGTCAGTTTTAATTTTTTTTTCTCTCCATGTTTGTCTGTCATGATGATCTTTATTTCTAATTCCTTGCAGACATCTCAGTCAGTCTGTTAGCAGTAGTCGTCAGCTTCTGCGGGCTCGCCTTGCTGGTAGTCTCACTTTTTGTCTTTTGGAAGTTGTGTTGGCCCTGTTGGAGAAGCAAACCTCTCACTCCCAATGCCAGTAATGTCCCTCAGAGCAACTCCAGTGCTCCTACGGAGGTTTTTGAGACCAGTGAGAAAAAGGAAGTTAAAGAAAATGGGAAACCTACAACAAAGGTACTTGAAGCTGCGTTGAAAATTAGCCACACTTCACCTGATATACCAGCAGAGGTCCAGAACGCACTGAAAGAGCATCTGATCAGACATGCACGCATGCAGAGGCAGATCACTGAGCCCACATCATCATCAAGGTAAGCCAGGGGCACTCGCGTTTGTGGCAGGTTTCCTGGGAACAAGTAGAGCCAGAACACTCTGCTGAAAATTTCCAGGATCCTGGATTATTCACTGACTTCTTAGCAGTTATGGGTGAAACAGCAGTCACGTGAAGGTGAAGCCTCAGAATCCTTTGAACAGAATATTCTGAAACATACAGTGTACCTTCAGTTACATCATTATTTTAAGATCTGGAGATCTAATCTATGTCTTCTACTACTTTGTAAATACATATGTTACTACTTTAAGCATTTCCATTTTAGGTTTTGTGTATAGGAAAATCTATTTCAGTGTTATTTTTTAAAGTACTGCAAGTCTGGCTTTTCACAGAGATATTTTTATAGATACAGTCGTTGCTTTTGGAGTGAAAGTTTCCCTCTCCACTAAATAAATGACAGATTTGTTGTTGATGGCACATTTTTTTAAGACATGGTTTACCGCTTATAAAGGAATTAAAATCCCAGTCTAAGAATGTAGAACCTAATGGACTGATCTTAAAGCAGTACAGATTTTATATAGATCCTTAAATAAATGACAAGCATGTAGTATTGCTGAAGTGATTTCTTTTGTATTAAAGTGGAGGACACAAACTTTTATTTTGTCTCAGGTACTGCTTTATATTGAAAAGTAGTGAAGATGTGTGCAGTGACCTATAGTTTCAAACAAAGTTTTCTTCAAATACTGTCAGCAAATTTAACGCATGGAAAACAAACAGTGAACTGCAAAGATCACTTTCTACATCAGAAAAAAAAGGGGAGGGAATGTTTTAAAAACAACGAATAGGAAAATGAAGGCTAAAGGAGGCACCTGAAGTGTTACATAGTGCCATTAGTAAGAATACAAATACTGTATAGGAAGTAGCTTTTCCCCAATAAAACATTTGCTAAATGAACACATGCTACCAAAGCAAAAAAAAAGCAAAAGCTCACAGTTGAAATAATCATTGGAGGCACAAGATTGAATAAGGCATGCTTTACATGTAGTGGGCACATACTTTGCTGGCCTTCTGTGAGTGCCTAAAACAGCGTTTTGCCAGCTCAGTGCTCTCATTGTGGTGGTGAGTGCTGAAGTGCTTTTTCCCAGCTATTCCAACAGCGTGAAACAGCCAACAGGCAACCACAGGAGGCTCCCAAAAATGAGAGTGCTCCAGCCAGGGGAGGTCTAACTGACTTTAGCAGCTGAACCATCTCCTGAATTATGAGACGGTACAGCTGGCTTTAAGCCACATTGCGCAGGCTATGCCTGGCTCCAGCTACTGTATCCATCTGCTGAGAGAGGGAGCGCAGTATGCAAGCCACTCTGAGGAACATTTCCAAAATACTGGGAAGACAACTTTGAAATTGTAACTGTTATACTAAATACAGAGGGACCAAAATTGATACAGCTTGGATATTACACAACAAGGATATTAGACAACTTGCTATTACCTAATAGGATATTAATTGGAAGAGTTTTATCCATCATGGTAAATCTGTAGGTAGTCAGGCTGTCTGACTTCCTGAACAGACAAGAAATAGCTGGCTGGCAAATGGAATTGAATAGTCCCTGTGGTACTATAGGGGAAGAAAGAAGTTCCAGGGACATGATCCAGAGCTACTTCAGGCTGTGAAAATATTCCCACAGACCTCTAGAGTTATTTGGGCAGGGATCTAAATGCATACAAAATATCTGTGAAGCCAAGGACAGTTTTACCAAATTAAAACCTGCCATCAGTCCTACTCTTTCTGTACATGTTGGTAACTTTTGTAAGGGAGCTTTTTCTTTTTATTCTCTCTAGATTATTGGGGTTAAATCTCTCCTGAGAGGGACAGTTCCTTTGCTTTGAGTAACCCTGGTTGTCCCACCTTAGCCAATTCATAGTAGGGTGTTTAGAGACATCACCTTCCTTTACAGTTTGCCGAAAAACTCTTCATCCTTGCTACAAAACATGTTTAGGATGAGGTGTGTCTTAAAAATTACCCAGAAATGGTCCTTTCTGTGTTTGTAAATACATTTTTTCTATACCCCTGTCTGCCTTAAGTGAGTCTTAACCTTCCCACAGCCCATATTAATTATTACTGCCAAGAATATCGTATCTGAGATGAAGGCTGGACATTTAGACCAGCTTTCTGGATTACTCGTTCTCCTTTGTGTCATGGACTATTGGATCACAAAATGACTAAAAACTGTCTCTGGTGTCCATCACTGGGGACCTCTAAATAAACGGGAACCATCAGCAGACATGGAGGTAGCATAGCTTTCTGTTACACTGTCTTCGACGCAGCACTGCTTCATTGTACTTAGGAGTCCTGAGTGACCCAAATGCACCATCTCCTAATGTATTGTCAACTGTATTCAGTTGACAAAGGATCTGAGAGAAATGTTTGCTGTCTAGATTGTCTCTTCTACACTGATCTCACCTGAGCTGGGGCAAAGAAAAGGGTTATAACCAGTTCTGTGATAGGTTCTTGTGGCCATCAGCTCTTAATAAGAGAAACAGAATCATATTAAGTCATGGTAATTGAAGCATAAGGATTTTAAGAAGCTATTCAGAGCAATAATAAAATGTGCCTGATCACTTTTTATAGACTGTACACTTAACATGAAGACATGTTAGCGTAGGGAAATGATGAATTTCTGCTTAATTAGAACTATATCATTTTCATAGCTCCCAATAATATGAATAAGAAAAGACCTGCTTGTTGGGGGCGGGGGGGAAAGCTCTTTAATCCTTGATCCCAATTAACCAGAAAACTACAACAGAAGTCCTGCATCAATGGTGTTCATTTACAAACATTTTTGCTTTGTGTTATTGAGAACCACTCTTCCCAATACTTTGTGAAAGTATTCTGCGATATAGCTTATTGCTTCTATGATATTCCTTCCTTCAAATGTTCACCTGTATTTTCAAAGGACATGCTTTTTGTTCTTTAGCATTCAGTGGAAGAGGAGCTTGTCATTCAACTCTGCAAAGAGTAAGGCGGTTCCCAAGAGGCACAAAGGCAAAAGTGAGGTGCTTGTGAATGTTAAGGTTAAAGAAAAACAAGCAGATCTGTTGACTTCAGTGACTGCAAGGAGGAGACAGCAGCCTCTGTTCTGTCTAAATACCAGAAGTGCTGGTGTTCATTCCTGGATTTGGTCCAAAAGATTGGTCTAAAGTCATCTAAGAAAGCTAGACCGCAGCCACCCCTCATAAATCTCAAGTTATATCATAAATCAGCATCCTATGCTTCTCTTTTATCTTACATATGGCAGTCTTACTGAGTTACAAACCAGCTTCATAGTATCATTATTCCTATGCAAGCACAATTTTATATTAGATATTTACATACAGATTTACCATCACTCAAAATATATTTGTTCTAAGTTATGGAAGGCATGTCTATTATAGGGGTGCTACATCTAAGAGCCAGTAGGGGTTGAAGTACCTGAATTTGCACATGTTAGTAGCTTTGCAGCATTTTTATAACATGGTTGCCTGACATCCTTGTACTTCATTATCACAGTCATTAATTCCTTTGTTATTGCAGAACAAAGGAAGATAAATATGTTGCCATGACAACAATGAAGCATCTTAATAATTAACAGACCAATTAAGTATCTTGGTGAAATTCTGTGACTCAGAACAGATACTAGGCACTATGTAATTAGGACTTTGGCTTACTAGAGCAAAAGCGCTGCTGGTTCCCACAGGGAACAGCCACACAGCTGCACTGTTCTACTTAGTGACATCTCGCAACAATGACTACATTCACTAGAGGATCTTACATGCATAAAGTGTGAAAATTTGAAAGAAGATTGCTACCTTAGAAATCATAGATTTGGGGTTTTGTATGTTACTTTTACGAGTATTAACTCAGATCTTCATAAATGCAAGGGAAGTCAAGGAAAAGAGAATTTGTCATATATCCATTTTCACAACTGGAAATGCCATACAGGCAGCTTCAATGTTTCCCCTGCATAGGCAGTTTTCTCACTGCTTGTCTATGGCAGGGTTTGAACAGGATTATCTGGGCATCTCAGTACTGCAGGTGCAGGTGTGAGGAGCACTCCGGAAGGCCTACCTGCACAGGTTTCATTAGCACGGACAGAAGTAGCAGTAGCACAGGTCTTCCTGGACTTCCTTGTGAGTCAAAGATACTAGAGAGCTAGTGCCTAAATGGGTGCATGCCCAAACATTTATTGCCACTACATTTCAGGTGGAGTTCAGTTCCTTCCCTGTGTTTAGCACACCTATGAGGCTGGACTTCTCAGAGGACAAAGGCACAAGGACAGCCCTGAAACTCCCTGAGGACAATATTGTCCTTTTCGGACTAGTTAGGGCCTTTCAACTCCTCACTCCATTCCAATGTAGACATCATATACTATGAATTTGGCGAGTTTAACGATTTAAGAGAAAAGGAAATCTTTCAACTTGTCTGTCTGTAAAAAAAGAAAGGTAGAATGTGTTATGAGAGGCGTGTATTATTCATCTAAATTTGAGATGAAAACACCTGTATTTTTTGGAGCTACTTCAAATCTAGACTATGAAGCTCTCCCTCTCCTATTCTTGTGTTGCAATAGGACTGCTACCTGCACTTACCAGTACTGAAACAGCCAAAAGGGGAAACTTTCTTGTCTATTATTTAGTGGCTGTAGATTACCCTCTTGTATCTCTGCTCTGCTGAACTGCGGTAGTCTTGTGCTTCATGCCTTCTGCAACCACTTCACTTACAGCAAAAATACAAATAATATCTATGAAATGAGTCCTGGTTGCTTTCAAATGGACAATTTGCATTTCTGATTTAAAGAAAGAAACACACAGCTGTGACACCTCTTGTTTTCAGAACACAACACCACAGGGAAACCAAGCAATAAGGCAAGGCTGCATTTGGCATTAATAAGCAATTGATTGCAAAAAGCAGAGGAAATTCTGACAATTAAATTGGTTTTTAATGGCAACTAAGTATACTCGCAGGAGGAGATAGTGAGCTTTTCCAGTACAGATTGTTGGGGTAGTGAAGTACCAAGGAAATGTGAAAATGTCCAAAAAATAAACTGGACAGTGTAGTCATAATGGCATCTGCTGATGATTAATTCTATGAAGCATTTTGACCAGTGTTTTTATGCTACTGTAAGGTTGTATGGCATACCAGGGGTTTGATTTCAGTCTTAGTAGGAAAGGCACCAATTTCCATTGATGTTCATGAGTCAAGATAAGCCCATAAATACAGATGCTTATGCAACGCTGTATTCAGAATTACAAGGATTTAAACATTGTTTCTTGCTAGGATTACAGGAATCAGGTTTCTAATACACTACACAGCAGAGTGTAAGAACAGAAGGAAAAAAACCTATCACAGAAAAATGTTGACCAAAACTTTGAAATGTGTTGCAGCCAGAACAAAATGTTCCCAGTATGGTTACAGAAGGCAGCCTGTACCTCAGTGTAGCAAATACCAAGCAGGTGCATATAAAATGTTGTAGGATGGCAAAGCACTATGTTGAAAATCTCCAGACATAGCTCTGCATGGCCTTTTCAGGCACATTTCACAGTGATCAGTGTGAAGCTTGGTAAATATTTAATTGGGAAAACACCACAGAATGCCTCCAAAAACCAGGAAGTACTGATGACAATTCTGCAAGTGATTTTTTTTTTGCCTGTCTACACTTTACTCAGACCCTAGCACAGTGGAATCAAGCAATGTTGGAACTGTCAACTTGTTTTGTGAAAGAACCTGAATTCAGTTTCAGCTGCATAGCCTGAAAACAAGGTTATAAATATATGTATTGCCAGGACACTGGGTGTCTCTCGGGCCAAGAAGTTCATTCTGAATGACCATTTCCTCTCAAGGATGTTTTAACACTTGCAAAACATTCAGGGGAGATTATTTTAAAATTATTTTAAAGAGAGGAATCCTTACTAATTTGGTCTTCTTGTATTTTCTACTTAGTAGTAGCCAGGTCTTTTCCCGGAGATAACCATGGCTCGTTTTGTGTGTGTGTGTATGTGTGCAGGCACAATTCTTTCAGGAGGCACTTGCCAAGGCAGATGCAAGTGTCCAGTGTTGATTTTAACATGGGGACAGATCCAATTTTGCAAAGGGGAGAGACGACAACCAGCATTGGGAGAATAAAACCGGAACTCTACAAACAGAAGTCTGTGGATTCTGATGGGCAACAAGAAGATGTGAAAACATGTGGAAAACTTAACTTCACTCTCCGGTATGATTATGAGAATGAACTTCTGGCTGTCACAATTGTCAAAGCCTTAGATCTGCCTGCTAAAGACTTCACAGGAACATCCGACCCCTACGTTAAGATTTATCTGCTTCCAGATAGGAAAAAGAAGTTTCAGACACGAGTTCACAGAAAGACATTAAATCCTGTCTTTGATGAAACCTTTCAGTTTCCTGTAGCCTATGATCAACTCAGCAACAGGAAGTTGCATTTCAGTGTTTATGATTTTGACAGATTTTCTAGACATGACATGATTGGGGAAGTTATTCTTGATAACCTTTTTGAAGTCTCAGATCTCTCCAGGGAAGCCAATGTATGGAAAGACATCCACTGTGCCACCACAGTAAGTAATGTGTTCCAAAAGCATTAACGTGATATTTTCATTTCTCTTTTGTAGTTTGTGGCAAAGCATCCTGTTTATCAGCAGAGTCTGGAAGGAAAAAAAAAAAGTTGTCAATATTTTCCTTTGAGCATGGAGAATAAGATACTGAGGAAGCTATAAAATTTGATTACTAAAAAATCTACTGAGAACATACTGTCACCCTTATGGCTCACTGTACAAATATAAATTAAGTTTATTAATTAAATAGTACATCATGAAAGTCACTGCTTAACAAGAACAATTCATGTTTTCCTGTTAGCAAAATACCCTGTCCTTCAAAATAACCATCTATTAAGGAACAGTGCCCATCCTGCTCTCGTTAGCAGATTTTCATAGGTTGGGAATCTTGTGAAGGAAGAGAGATTGGCTAAAAATGCTTGAAGTCTAAAATGTTCTTCGCTGGCTGCCCTGTGCTTAGGGTCCCCAGTAGCTGTATCTGTGTTGCTGATGGTTACTAGCAAAACTTAAGAGGCACAAGCAGGTAGAGTTAGGAAATAGAAATTTTTTGTTTATTGTTGAAAGCAAGAAAAGGAGGCCCACACATGGATAACAGCATAGATGACAGGCTACCAGTGGGAAAACCACCAGTCTCCAAACATTGTCTTTATTAACCTTGAAATCCAAACATCTTCCCTGGCTGGAATTTGAGGGGAAAAAAAATGGTGGGGTGTGGGGGTTTGTTGTTGTTGTTGTTCTGTTTTTTTTTTAACTACTATGCTATTTATATAGAAATTTTCCCATCCTTTGTTCTGTGGAGATATCCAAAACAGTCTGAGTCATCTCTGGGTTTGAGCATGGGCTGGACTTCCCCATCAGGGATTAACAGAGGACAGAGCAGTACTAGACACTGCTTCAGTGACAGAAGCTTCATACCATCCCTTCAACAGAGCCAGAGACTTCCCGTGCCTCTTTTCCCAAGTGTTTTCATGCTGTTCATACCTGCTAGACAGGGAAGTCTAGGTCTGCATGACAGGACAAAGAGGACTGGTATTTCCTCACCAGTTTGAGCATGAGCACTGTGTTTCCTAAGAAAGGAGAAATATTAGGGAGCAGAGCACAGTAGAGACAGTTTTCAAATGTGAATTCACAAAAAACAGCTATTTATTTTAACTGCTGGGTCTACCAAACTAGTCTGAACAGCCTCCAGCACACCTCCAGAAAAATGCATCTGTGTATGCTTAGTTTGATTGAGCTCAGATTTCAGGTAAATTTAAGAACTGTGTTCTCAAGCTTAAAATTGAATCTGTGTTTAAGGTCTCAGAATAATAGCCCAGTAACAATTTTTTAAATTTCTTTTAGCTTTGATAATATCTTTAATACTTTAGTAATGATTTAAATGCTCACTGGTCCTTTGCAACAGGTGTGTGTCTGAGATTTTTAGCTGATAACTAGAACGGTTTCAGCAAATTAGAATCCCTGGACTGGTTTTGAGCAAATTAAAATGCTATACCAAATTATGCAGTTGGGAGAGATGCTAAGATACATCTGGATGAAAATGGTTGCTAATCTTGCTGCTGAATTCTAATCCAAGTTTCTTCCTCACTAAGGGTTAGTACATGCAGTTATAGTGCTTAATTCACTCTGCTGATGTTTTACTACGTATGAAGTTTAAGAGAAAGCGTGAAGATTTTGGATTTCAGCCTTGCAGCCAGTATAGTTTACAGTATTCCGTGTGTATAAATAAATTGTCTCTACTTAAACCATTAACAATAAACACATAAAATTGAGATATCTTCTAGTATTGGGTGACCTCATCAGCTTTCACAAGCCTTGCACTATTCTCAGAAAATTATGTAAGAAACTGAATTGATTTTTCCTGGCAAAACGAAACCCTCCTATAAGATGTCCTGTTACTATATGTGCAGTGTGCTGCCTTGTGTTTCACTTCAGCTGTTTCATGTAAATTAAAATTGGTTAGTAATAAAGGTTTCTAGTTCTGCCATTTCAGAAACTATAAGATGAGGGAGCCAATCCTGCACGGGAATAAACAGTGCATAAGATGTTAATCAATGGGGAATTATAGTTTTAAGCACCAGATCTAAAGTTTACCAAAGTCACTAACTAGCAATTAAATAACTAGCTGATGCTTGCCAGAGTCAATTGGACTTGGATTAAGCCTTGAAAAAAAAGATCCAGCTGGTTCTACAATTAGTGAAAAATAGCTGTACTCCAGGCAAACATGCTTTGGTGTTCATAAAGAATCTTTAAAAAACAAACTGGCAATCTCAGTGGGAAGGTCCTTACTTACACAGCAGAGCATAGGAACCAAGGTGCCATTCTGCAAATATTTCTCTCATGCTTTTTCCTTCTTCACCTCTGCTCTCTTTTGCTGTATGTTCTGTGAAGTTTTTCAGCCCTTTGTTCAGACATGCTTCCTATACCCGGTGGTTTGCTCATGCTGTTGCTAAATGATAGATGGTAGAAAGTGGTAGAAGTGATAGATCAAAGGATTGGTCCAAAACTTAAAAAACAGAACAGAAGTAGCCTCTCCTCAGCTTTGAGTCTTTAACATCTCTTCCATAGTCAATAATTTTCTATTCAGAAGGTAGAGTGAGAGTAAAAATCATTCTTATTACCTGCTTGGAAAGAACCTATCTTTATGACACAAGGCTCTGCAGTCTTGAACACCTCCTAGACAGATTTACCAAGGAAATGAACTGCAGCATTTTATCCATGAAGAAAGTTACCACAGGAGATTCTCTGCTATGCGAAGACTCTCTCACTTTTAAAAGATTTGCTTGCACATCCATAAAGAGTTTTTATTTGGTACAGGAAATACACAGACTGGGGAAAATTAGACTGAATGGTTGCACTGTGTCCTTTTGGCTGTAAAACCAATGACTCTGTGGGAATGCACAGTTTTAATACTCTTTTTTTTCTCATAATAGTAATTTGAAACTATTTTATAAAAGTGCAGGATTGGCCTCCCCACTTGCTCATTTTTATTCTTATGATTTTCAACTTGATATTTATTCATCTTTTGTGGTTTGTATTTTGTTCCTTTAATTTTTCATTCATATCATTGTTTCTCTGTTATATGTTATGTTGAAAACCTGCAGTTATTGTATAATATGTAGCATGTACCTGTTGTAAGTGCTAAAGCATTTTCATTTCTTAATGTTAAATTATCAAGGTAAATTTGGTGTAAAATTGGTTGTGGAAAAGAATTATCCTAGATATCTGATGATATTAATATCCCCAAATTTTGCTTATACATGGGTGACTGAATTTGCAATAAATAATCCATCATCTACTTCTGTTTGTTTGATTAATTAAAGAAAAACTCAAGAGGCAGCTTTGGACCACCTGTGAAGGTTGTTCAGTATATTGGAATACTGTAATTCTTAATACACTTTAGGACATTAATTCATAACATCAGAGGCAAACAAATAATATCAAAGGGATTGTTTAGTCAACATAACTAGCTTCTGGTTTTGCAAAGTGCTTGTGAGTTTTGCATACATTTCTGAGGTTTTGTTACTATCTAAATATACCGCATACTTTAAAGAAGAAAACTCATTTATTGGAATTGCTAACAAGTACTTAAGTCCAAATATTCAGCATTGTCAAATTGTTTAGGCAAAAAGACCACCTCTTGTGATCTAACACTTTCTGGATGTAAAAGTTTATTAACTTCCTGTTATACTTTTCAAAATGATTGATTGCTTTGGAAATCTCTGCCTCTAATGTCATTGCCTAAAAAAATTGGCAAGTGACTGTCAGAAACATTTTCTTTCCAAAGGTATTCTGTGAACTCTGTTAGTGTAACCAGTTATTGGAAACTATGCAATTGGTAAAAAAAAACAAAAACAAAAACAAAAACCAAAAAACCCAGGGCTCAGAATTTAGATGAAAGCCATTTCCAGCACAGTGGTAGTCTCTTGGGGATGTTAGTCATGGAGCTGTCATATATTTGTAGCCTCTTGAATTAACTCATGTAGACAGATGAAACTTGTTTTTATTTAGTTTTCCAACACCAGGCATTTCAGTGCTGCAGTTCTCTCATTTGTGAAATGGGATATAAGAGAAGGTTTTGTAAGGGCACAGACTTCCTGTGATGCACGTGATGTGTGATTGCTGTTTCTAAAGCACTTGGAGTAGCATTGCTGGAAAAGACAGAAGTGCTTAGATACCTTTTTTTAATAAATGGGATAGTAACATTTGTCTCGGTAGATCTATCTCAAACACTTGCCAGAGTAGAATGTCATCCAGGTAATCCTGCTAGCTGTTGGCCTCTGTTATGGAAAGAGATTTTTCTGACTTCCTGATCAAACAAGAGTGAAGCCCACCTCTGCAGTTCATCCAGAGAAGTTGCAGGCATTGTCTTTGCTTAGTTTTCTCCATAGTTTGCTATTTCGTAAGTGGACAAAAATTGGCACATTAGACCTTACTCTGAGTAAGGTAATAGTGGTAAAGAGCTGACAAAGATTTGTCTTATGGTGGTCAAACTTTGAGGCCACATTATAAGGAGTGCCCTATTTCTTAATGTTCAAAGAACAGCACTATCAGGAAATGTTTTATCACCAGCAATGCAGGGGACTATGCTCTACAATTAGCCATCCTCATCAGAATGGACTTCGAATATTAGTGTTTCTGGAAATGTACATAAAAGCTTTAACACATTGTTAAATGTGTGAAAGACTAAAGGCTTGTCAATATAGAAACATTTATCATCTCTATAATGGAAACAGCCCCTTTAAAGCCAAGAATAGTTGGCACTTGTAATTTCTAATCAGGGCCGGTGCAATAAAGGATTCACGAGATCACCTGCTGCTGAGTACATGAGCGAATACCCTGGGTCAGTCTTTACAGGAAGCGTGTTGAGGTTTTTCATTTAGGTTTGGGATTACTTTAGTTCTGTCCGGTTACTGAAAGCGGGGAAGGTTTCTATTATTATTGAATGTATTGTTTCATTTGAAACAATAAATTATTTGAATTGAATATTCTGCTTTTCTAGAGGCAAACTGCTACTGTCAGTCTACCTTAAAAATAAGAAATGTTAGATGAATGAAGAATATGGTTTCCTCAAGGGAAATTAATATCTCCGCATCCAGGTGGTACCATGGTAGCTATGCTAAGGTGCATGGCTTCTCTGATCTGATGTACCCTAAGTGCTCTCTGAGTTTCTCATTGCAAATAATCTCTTTGCAGTCAATGCATTGCTGCCTCAGAAGCGCATCTTTGTGTTGGAAGCCGCATACATTTTGTTTCATTCACATGCCGGTAGATGCCACAGAAGTACCTCTGTTCTCAGCTGTTCTGAAACAGGAACGGGCTTCCTTGCTGCCTGGCAAGATGAAACTACCCCCCTGGTGCACAAGACAGATGGTCATGTACAGAGGGAGTGGCAAAAGAAGCACCCAGGAGGCTTCCTGGGGTGCTATTGAGAGCATTCAGCCTGCTGGACCCAGCATGCTATCTCAGGGAGTCCTCTCTTTGCAATCAGGACTGCAATCAGCAGCTGCGCTTACCCAGAGCAATGAGGATGTCAGGCTAAAACAAGCATTAGGCCTCCACAAGCAGAAGATGCAGTGATTATAGAGCAACAGGCTCCACTGCTTCCATACTGTCTTCTACAGAGGCAAGAACAAACACAAACCTCATTGATTCATTTCCCAGGACAGCAGCTCACTCAATAAGTGGTTCTGGGAGGAAGAAAAAGAGCTGCATTTGATATATGCAAAGAATAACAGGAGAGGAAAATAAATATTAGCTGTGGGGACAAGGTTTCCAAAGTAAACTCCCCTTGAGAGATAGCAGAATTAGCTCTCCAGTTCAAGCCTAATGTAACCTTTGACAATTTCTGTAATAGCATAAATGCCACCAAATTCTAAATGCATAGATGAGAAAACAGACAGACTAGGAGATTTCTGTACTGCTCTTTTCTATCATTCTTTTAATCTATACCTCAAAACCATAAATGTCTTCATACATTCTTAACTAACTGTCTGAGGGGGGAGGTTTCTCTCTTCTTTTCTTTCCATCCAACCCCCAACATTTATCATTATGTTTTATTTTATCCCTGGTTCTTGAAGCTTGAGGTCAGTAGTTTTTATTGGAAAGCAGGAGTATACATACATAATATGTTTCTAAACAGAACAAGAAAAAGAGAGAGAGATAAATCTGTCCTTTGGGGGAATTATCTTCCCATGTATTCAAGTAATCCAAAGGTCTTATTCTGCCAATGTTTTTTTTTTAATTTGCGTACTATACAGAAAAGGAATTTTCAGTGTGACTAAAGGAATCAGCTAAAAGTCTAGGAATGTAAATGCTTGAATAACTTTGATATCTAGAAAAGGATTATTACTTAGTACAGATGCTTACTCAAAATACAGCAGGAAAATGAAGAGAAAAAAATTTGCAAATCACTTGTTTAGGAATGAAGCACAAAATAAATTCATGCCACCCTTTGTATTTTCACTATGCTATTCTCACATGCAATCTTCAAAACATCATTTAAATTACAGTTAATAGGAAAATACTTCTGGATAGTAAAATTGAGATTAAGAATTAAAATGATTAATTGCTGTGGATTATAATAATCTGAATGATAATGAAAGTAACAACAAAGATGTTTTTTAGGGAATTCCATTTCTAATGCAGTATTAATTGTGCAAATACTTGTTGTTTTAACCATGGAAATTAATGACAATCCAGTAACAATAGAAGTGTATAAATTTTTTAGCTCCAGAAACATTTACATAGCTTATTGTAAGAATCCAGTGAGTTGTTCTTCTATGACTTCATTTGAATTGCAAAGCTTCAAAAACCAAGGGAAAAGAAGAAGAAACAACCATCAGTAAAAAAAAGGCCTAGAGGTCATTTGTGATCAAAAAATTGATGCAAAAATGACCCCTTATTTCACATAACAGCTCCCTATAAGCTTTTCACTCCTGCTGGCATATGAAATCAGTGAAGATCTTGGAATATGGGAGAGAGATTACACAAGTTCTTACACTGTCGGTAAATAATTTTTCCCATTCAGTTTAGGATTATGAGTGATGATACGTGAGAAGAAACTACCCCGAACATGGAAAGATCTCTGCCTAACTTCCTCACTGAATTTGCAGAGGTTCCTAGCTAAAAGTTGGGTCTTCAATTGAATTTAATGAAAACAGCTGGGAAAATTAAAAGGACTAAGAAACAGCAAAGCTGTCTCCAGCAACATTGGTTCTAAAAACTTGATCAGTCTAATTGATGCTCCCCTACAAGGGCTTCAGACTTCTCCTCACATCTCTCCACTATTTATCCATATTGTGAATAGGGAGCCCAGCCTCTGTAGAAATGCTGCTACTTCTTCTACAGGCCTAAGTGTGAAATGAGAGCACTGGTGTCCAGTGGGTCAGATAACAAAAATAATAGAATAAGGACCATTTTTTCTTCTGTCTTTGCCAACCACTGGACTGATTTCCCAGGAGCCCATAAAGCAGGGAAAGCAGACAGATCCTTGGTAACCTAATGGAAAAAATGATTAGCACATCCATTCAGGCGTGGTTGCTTATGTGGGATGAGAATTACACTATTTGAAGAACCTGTATTCTGTAGTGTAGCTAAAAAAAAAACAGTTCATCTAAATAGCTGACATGCACATTTGTGGTTGGTGTTTTCTTTGTTTTATTTTTTTCAAGCATTGCCATACCAGAAAATGGATTGGATAGTGAGGTAAACCGGGAGCCATAAAAATGACTGAAGCTGGTACAGTGCTTACTACCATTCCAGTTCCTAAGTTCTGTATGATAGCTTATGTACACAAAAGGGAAATAAATGAAGAGATATGCAGTACCAACAAATGCTTCCTTTTGCATTAGTGCAGCTGTGCTTGATGCTGATTTTTTCTGTACCTATTATTGGAAGTCGGTGGGGGGGAATCATCACAAGCATCTGTAAAGCTATCTGTTAATTGAAAACTAAGTTTAATTTAAGAAGAAAAAGAAAAACTCAAAATAGGCTTAGGAAAGAGATACAATTTCATGGTCGTTACCTAAGTAATGTGCAATTCCAGTTGAATATATGATACATGTAAGACAATCTGAAGCATAGTTAAAAATTTTCATGAATGGCAGCCACTGGGTCCAGGGTTGTGTCTTCTGAGTTGTGCTTTGTTTGAAGTGGACTGTAATGCAGACGTGATTGTTGAGGACCATCTATCCTCAGATTTGCTTGTACTGAAGGATTCCTGTCAGATGAGTTGTGTGAACTTAATTATCTAGTGTGTTATAAAGTAAGAGAAATATAAATTTTCGAGAGCCTGGGATTCTGAAGTAATTTAAATCCTACTTTTAAATCTCAATTAAAATCAATAATACTTAAGGATCCAGGGCGTTTAAAAATATTACTCATGGTAATCAATGTGGTAGACAAAGACTGCCACGAGAACTTTAAATGCTGAGCCTTATTTTGTTCATTATCTAGGTCTGAACCTGTGTTTTCAGCTCCAAATTCATGAACCTGTAGTGCTCAAGTTAACAAAAAAGGGGAGCAGGGGGAATGGTGATATTCCAGACATTTTACCCAGTACCCAGTCTCTGATGCTATCATATATATGCATAATTTTAATCTTAATCCTTCAAAAGAACATTTAAAATTTTGTAAGTCTTGTGCTTCACCCCGTGTGATTGAGTTCCAAAGAATATTTATTTTAATGATGCATTTTAATATCTTAATCCCCAGTTGTCCTATGACTTCTAGAGCTCCTAACAAAATGTACTCAGTTCACCCAAGTATGAAGAAAGACCACCAATCTTGACAGATACTCAGAGTAGAAACTGAGCAAAAGTACTAGGACTTTCTATTCCTTACTAACCAGAAAGACACTGTCTACCAAACATCAGATGCCACAACAAGTACCAAATTAAAAAGATAAAATCATCAGAGTTTCTTCAAAGGATTCTGAAAGGACTTGTATTTGAACTTGATCTGAGGACCATGGGAACTCCTAATCTGTGGTGGCAATCTAGGACAGCCAGTTTTCTCCACCAGGAGGAGAGTTAAATGGTGTCTACGGACTAGCTCAGGATAACTGCTAATTTTCTTTCTAGCCCTTTCATCTTGCAATGTGTGACTCATAAATGTCTTTGATATAAACAAGAGTGTTTATTTGAAATAATATCTATTCTAGCCTACTGCAGAATTTATCTATTGAAGCAGTGCATAGAGCAACATGAGTGTTGTTCCACAAAATGAAAATCAGACATTTCAGGGCAGCACAAGCCACATTTTTTCCAGTTACAGGTCATTGGTGTCAGAAAATGCCTGCATAAACAATGGAGTGGTAGAGAGCCTTTTCCCAATCCTAAAACCATCCCTTACCATTTCAAACTGAGTAGTCAGTATACAGGCTACAGAGCTTCAGTGACTTCAGTACCTCTGCTCTTTGGACAGCCTGCGGTGCGGAGTGAAAAAGATTCCCCTCATTTCCTGTCCAAGCATTTCTTTTTGCATTAAGGCATCTTGCTTATTCATTGCATGGTCAAATCACTGGGTTTGATTGTGGGGGATTTTCCAGGCTCTCTTTCAATATAACTTCAGTATGTGGTGTTCAGAAAGGAAAGAAAAAGGACTGAGTATAAGTCTCAAACCGTTGCCATTTTGTTAAGCATTGATGCTTTGCTCTTCAGAAAAGTAGGGTAGAGCAACCACCATATTGAGTTTTGCAAGTATTTTGAGCAATGTTTCTTTTGAAGTATTTAAGTCATGGTAAATAGTCCTGTCTGTCTGTATTCTTATCATTTGAGCTCACCCAAACCTTTGAGTGTCTATCCAATTTATCTTAAAAAAGAAATAATAGAATACTCAAGTTCATACTCCCATCCTGCAAAAATTATTTTTTCTCTTCACCTACACAAGTCATCTCTCTGAAGAAGGAAGAATTAGTCCCTTTTATGAGCTGCCCACTGTGCTTTTTGATTCAACTCATCTTGATCACCTCTCTCAACATAGACCTTAAACTTTGAAGCACTGGGTGTTGGGGAACTATATTTCCTTTTCAAACAAAAGAGTGAGATCTCTTTGACTTATGGATATGAGGAACAATGATTGGACTCTGAATTCAGAAAGTAATGCTAGCAACAGAAGCTGTGCTTAAAACAGATTTCAGTTATGACAAAAACTGTAAAATAGAGAGCACTTGCCACTTTAACAAATGAGTGAAAAGAATGACACTTCATTTGTTCAAGTTTTATTTATATTTTCTGAAGTAGAAAAGTGAGCTTCTTAATGTACTCCGTGGCACAAAATTCTTTGCTCTGTGTGGCAAAGGAGTTGGGCTAAGGAGATGTCAAATAGCTGTATTCATCCTATGTGGACTGAATGAGCTAAATCATTTTGAAATCCTGAGAAATCTGAAATCCTGAAATCTTGGCAAGCATGAAATTTGCCCACAGTGCATGTTCACATGCTTATCAATCTGTTCTCAGAACAGAATCCCAGCAAAATGACTGAACATGTGAATTGACCAACCTACACAAAAGTCAATATTTTATTAACAGTGCAACAGAGTATTTAAAGCTATTCTAAAACTGCATTCTTCAATCTAGAGTCTGCAATGCAGGAAAAAAAAAACCAAAAACAAAAACTCGGAAGCATGTCATTAAGTCCATCTTTACTCAAGAAAGATCTGAAGTTCCTGTTTCAATTTAGACAGAGCATTAACCCAAAGCAAGTCAATAAAACTGTTCATATAAGCAGATGAAAAATGTGAACAAGAAGCCCCAGTCTGTCTCATAACTATAAGCAATGTATTTGTCATCTACACAGCAATCATTATTTTAGTATGTATCATTTAAAAATATATCATGCTTGCCTTCTGATGCTAGAACAGCTGTACCATAAATCCAGCAGTTCTCAAACAAATTTGTACTCTTGGGGTAGCTGGAGGTTTGACAGATAAAATATTGAAGCTGGGATATTAAAAATAAGCTTTTTAGTAGTAGTCAAAGAAAGTCCTTTGAGATCACATGAGCATGCTTGAGAATGGCTGCCTTACAGAAGTGACTTCCTTACATTCTCCTTACAAGCTCATATTTAAAAATGCTGAGTTGTTCTTAATATGCAATTTTCTTTGTGCTTTTTGGAGGGCATTTTTAAAATCTTAGAAGAACAGGAATTAGGAATTTAGAACATAACTAACATCTCAACAACTAAACTTTTGTGGTATTAGGATAATTATATAACTGAGGAAAGAAAAAATAAGACATGATGGAACATCTCTTCCTTAGATTACATTTCACAACTGTTGTAGCATCTGAACTGTATAGCAACATCATATTGCATGAATTCACAGCACATTGTCTCAACAGAGAAACTCTTTGTGAGGGTTATTAAGATGGACCTTATCCATCTTTCCGAGTATATTATCCTCCAAAAAGTTGCCCTTGAGCCAGGAAAGTTGTAGCTGCTTCTCCTTTACTTTGCTTTTCTCTAAAACAGAACAACCCCTCAGAGAAGAGTAAGAGCAATAAAGGTAGCACCTTTTACAAGCACATTCATCTTTTCAAAGCACTTAGACAGTATAAACTTTTCATCTGCATACATGTGTGCAGAAATAAATCTCCAACATAAATTCCAGTGGCTAAAAGGCATGTAAATGTGTGTGATCTAAATATTCCACTGTATTTATTTCTATTGGGGAGGATGGAGTCTGAGTCTTTTCAACATCAGAACTTGACATTCTACATTCAGCACTTTTTCATTTGTGTCAATTCAACAAAACATATCAGGAATCCAGAAAGTTTTGCCTCTGCTTTTGTTTTAATTTCTCAGTTTAGTAATTCTAGACCCTGTCACTAAAATATTATCCTATTGGTATTCTTTCCGTATTTTACAGAAATAATTTCTGAAAATTGTTTGTGGCCTCTTCAAAAGCATCTGAGGCTGCAAAAGAAGTCTCTCCATGTTAAAAAAAAATTCTAATTTTTTGCATGACCTGAACTGAATTGTTGGCAATATGGTCAGATTTCTAATCATTGCTTTTCTTTTTCAGGAAAGCATAGATTTGGGTGAGATCATGTTTTCCCTCTGTTATTTGCCTACTGCTGGGAGAATGACATTTACAGTCATCAAATGTAGGAATCTCAAAGCAATGGATATAACTGGCGCATCAGGTGAATCTACTTTTTTAAATAACAAGACAGAGTCTATTCAGGAAGGAGACAAATATGAACTCCTTGGTTTTTGTGTATTTAGCATGGCTGTGAAATGGAAGTAGCAGGAGAATGGGTATAGGCCCTGTTCAGATTTACTGGCTACCTTTGGTCTGGCAGTCAGTATGTCTGTTCAGAATGCCTATACCTTTCCTTTGCATTGACAGCATATTGAAAGCAGCATCTGCCAGGGTCACTAAAATCTTTGTAATTTTTTGTCTTATGAATATGACATTCCTACAAAAAAATATTGGTCTTATGCTACACATTTGAATGACATTGAGTCCAAATGCCCACAACTGATTATCTGTTACACAGATCCATATGTCAAAGTGTCACTGATGTGTGAGGGTCGAAGGCTGAAAAAGCGGAAAACAACCACAAAGAAGAACACACTCAATCCTGTTTATAATGAGGCCATCATCTTTGATATCCCTCCAGAGAATGTGGACCAGGTCAGCCTCTCCATTGCAGTGATGGATTATGATCGGTAAGCACAGTTTGCTTTCTGAACATTAATCTTCAGTGAAAGGTTACCTGATCATTGTAAGCAACTGCTTTCTACCTCCTTGAACTTTCAAGTCGGTTTGGCGTCACAAAAGATAAAGCCTTAGGGTCTTTTCCTGAAGCAGTTTAAAGCTTCCATGCCTTTTAGAGCTCGGGCCATTTTATCTGCATCATAAATAACAGTGACGAGGAAGAAACATGGCTCAATCTTGTTATGGGCCACTAGCATTGGCATACATTTATGTCCCCATCTGGTGGCTCGACTATGTAAAAGCTTTATAAATAAGGTATGTCTCAGTTTAGAAAAGACTCTCAAACCTCTAATTTCTATTTAAATGCCAGGTATTTGAAATACAAAAAAAAAAAATTGGATACCTAAAAAGAATTAGATGCTAATTACCTCATTGAATTAAGTCATAATTAATCCTTCGGTTGACTCAATGAAGACGCTTTGTAACCTTTGGGTTCAGCACTCACTGATAACACATCTGAGCCTCAATTATCTATGTCCTCACCGAGAACTGAGAGGAAGATACTCCTGCTTAGAGTAGTTCAAGGACTGCAGGTTAAACTAGACAGTGACTGACAGAATCATGCCTGAGCCAAGTCTGCTTCATTCAAGTGCAATTAATAATGAGCTCTAGAGACTGCAGGGCAAATAAACAGTGAAAGTGCAGTTTAGTAACAAGAACCTTCAGATTATTTTTCCTCACCATCAGATTTCTGATCATTCTCCAACTTCTGGCAGGAAGACTTTCTCAGTCAGATGTGAAAGGGGCACTACGGTGCTGTTAGGGGGTGAAGAGCACAGCAACTTGCACACTTTCAGTCCTCTTCAGCTGCTCCTTTCAAAGCATTTGTTAACAGGAAGTTAGGAAACCTTATTCTAAGTTGCATATAGGTAAAGTACAGAAAATTACTTTCTGGAGTCCCTCAACAACTCCATTGCACTGCCAGGAGTATGAAGTATTAAAGGTATAGCCTATTGCGGCTATACCCCTCTCTCTCACATTTGTGGCTGAAGTTCCAATAACACAAGAGTTAGAGCTGGGAAATATAGTGTGAAATGACATCTGAAGCATTTGCAGCAGGAAATATACTCCCTACCATCTTCCTTCACCTTCCTCTCCCACAAAATTTAAGCTTGTTTTCCTTCTAGATCATTTGGCGTATTATGGTCCTTTTCTGTCCTTATGCCATTTGGGTTGTAACCTTTTAATGGCAAGGGTTATGTCTTCATTGCTATTTTTATAGCTGCTAGAAGCATTCTGGTAGTGGCTGGAGATTTTTGATGCTACCATTACAGAACTTAGTATTGCTTTACTACTACTAAAACTAATATCTGTAATAAATAATGTGAAAACTTTGGGCATGTATTCTGTGCTGCACTAAACCAGTAAACTGAATTATACATCAGATGTTATTAAAACTATTTTTATTAAAAAAAAATCTGCCTCTCTGCAATTCTCAGAGTAGGGCACAATGAGGTCATTGGGGTATGTCGGACAGGAATTGATGCTGAAGGGCTTGGAAGAGATCATTGGAATGAAATGTTGGCTTACCCACGTAAACCAATAACTCACTGGCATCCACTAGTAGAGGTAAGAAGTAACAAAATTCTCTCCTCGGTATATTGAATGTTTTTGTCTCTCTCACACTTATGTGTTTCTGAGAATCATGAAAATCAGTGCATCATCTATGGAGCAGCTATAAGATCCTTAGCACAACCTAGATCTAGTCGCATGGGTTTATTGATTATTTAAATCCACCACTTCAAAAGTTTCCCTGATACTCTGACAGCATTGTACCATTAAACAATTAAGACATATGAAATTTCCAGAGATTATGATAAGGAGCTTACATCCACTCAGAAAAGATCATTTGCAAGCATTTCAAAAGCAATAATTTCCTATTAAAAAATCTTTAGCATGAATAGTTATGTTGCTAAAACATTAATCTGGAACTGGCCTGCTAATTAGGCTAAGTTGAGACAACATACCAGCAGCTATCTTCAAAGTTACTCAAACAGACACTTATTGGAAGCTTATTCAAATGCATGGGTGATTATATCTACAAGTCCCTGGGCTTGGGCTCCCTCTTCAACCTGCTGTGGCCACATCTGACTAGTTTTCTGTATACAAAATGCTCACAGCTTTGGATTCAGAAAGATTCATATTGAAGCCTCAAGAAGCAGCAGGCCCTGCTTTGGGACACAGAGGACACACTGTTTAGCCCTCCCCAAACCCAATCTCTGTAGAAAAATAAGTTGTTGTTTGAGGCATCATGGGCCATTTGTTTTCCCCACTGTGTAGCATGTGGCTGAGTAGCATCTTCAATGACAGGTAGAAAAAGCCCAACAGCAAGGCTTCAGTAAAACACCTGAAGTGTGAGGGCAGGGAAACTGAGTCAGTGCAGCAGAGAAGCCCCTCTTCAGAGGTTCATGGCTTTCTCTGGATTATGTACCACCCCTGACTGGTGAAATAAACCCACTCTTGTGGAATGAGTCAGAGGCATTTTTAGGAGCTCACTTTAGGAATTTTCTTTCCATCATTAGTTCTGCCAGAGACTTTGATCCAGAAAGGGTCTAGATGTGATTCGGGTTCTTCTTTGAGGGAGTCTCTCATCCTCTGAAATGAGTGTGATGTATGGCCAGATATGATGACATTTGTAAAACTAACGCTTTTCTTGCAGTTACCCGGCCGAGCAACCAGTTTTGATAGCCAGGGATCTTGTTCATCACCAAAACCACCGCTTACGCCCTAGGGAACAAGAGTGGATTCATCGTGTTCAGTGTTCAAAGCTCCCTTGTAGCTCACATCTACATAAATAGAAGGTTTGGCTTCCACAGAGGAACTGTATCCATATTTTTTTATTAAAATACATTTTTCCTATTCTAAGTCTTATATTAGAGTTTATAATAATTTCTTAATGTATGAATGAAGTTGACTTGAGCCAAGTATAACCCTTCTTCATAAAAATTCATTCACCTGTTTTCTTGCTGGCATATATCCAGTGTTATATCCAAGCAGTGTTTTGATATGACCTATATCTTTGCATAGACAAAAAAATCAGAAAAAAAAATCCTTTAAGCAATTCAAAACCACTGCATCTTGTAATGCCTAATTATTTTGAGGGAGAACAAATAGTCACATATAGCTCTTGTAGTAAATTTCTTCTAAATTGCACTAAATCATGTATCGCTTCTCAAGATAACACTTCAAACTGAATGTTGCATGAAAAAACAACCATCACATTTCAAGTGTTTGGAAAGTCAGTTCATTCCTTGGGCAGGGAGGAAGGGCTGATCAAAAGCCCACTGAAGCCGATGAGAAGGACCCTACTGGCTTCACTGGGTTTTAGTTCAGCCTTTATGGAACAGGTTTCACAACTGGATCTATGCAGTTAGAATCTTCCAGCAATCAAGACGCCCGCTGCACCTACAGGAACTCCTTAGCCTGTCCAGAAGAACAACCAGGCACATGCACCCAGGCAGGTGACTGTACTCAGCGGCTGTTTTGCTTCAGCTACCCACCGGCTGATGAAGAGCTAGCTTGGATGTCTCTGCATGGCACTGAACAGCACATGTATGGGCATCATTGTGGAAAGCAAATATGTCTGCAATGAGTTGTGTGGAAACTGACGTAGCTCCACAGAGATGTAGGTGTCTCCTGATGAGGTGCATCCAGGCCTTTCGAAATAGCCCATTTGCTGCTGGCATCGTGCAGTCCTTATTCAGTCTTTATGCAGGTCAAACCATAGGCGAGAGAATGTTCTGAAGTAAAGGAATTTATTTAATGTATTTTAGCTGTTCAAAAAATGGACCAAAAACTGCAGTTTCACAGCACATTTTTCTGATTCTTGATTTAGTGTGACAGTATTACATTTCTTTGAAGTTATTTTGACTGAGTGAATAGCTCACATGGAGTAGTTTCTGGTCCCTGCCTGGATGCCTCTAGAATTATATGCCAAATATGAATTTGATATACGTTTTGTGTCAATATATGGAGAGAGAAATGTAACAATTTTATAAACTAGTAAACTCATTTATTAGAATACACAGTGACAGCAAATGCAAAAAACTATTGGCTGAAGTGAGCTGTTTTAAAAGCTGGAAGAGAATTACATATTATTTTGTGGATTTAGCTCTTTTTAGCACTGCAGTTTACCTCAATCAGAGAGTTATTTTCTTTTTTCTGTTGTGTTTTTTTTTTTTTTTTTCTGTGAAGAGCATGACAAAGACTGCATGATTGGGCCTGAGATTTTGAAAGCTGAACTGTAAGTAGAAAAAAGTTGGACTGGTGGCTCTTTTTGTATCTTTGTAATATATAAAGAAGAATGAGAAGATAGTATTTTCCAAAACAGCGTTTTTACAGAAGTGTCATACACGAGAAAAATGCCAATGGAAGATTGTTTTATGATAATGGAAGAATTTGTGAGAATTAATCTAGTTATGAAGAGAAAAGGCAGTTTAGACAGACTTCAGAGGAACCGTTTTGGCTTGGTTAGTTTGGCCTGGTTGACGCAGAATACATTTATGAAGATCCAGTCCCTCCATTCTACTAACTAATCTCTAAGAAAGTCAAATATGCCTTGAAGTGTCTTAACTGCTCCAGGAAAGTTAGGAAGGCTGGTCTTAACATTAGAGGTGTTTCTAAGGGAAAAAATGAGGCAAGTTTTATATCTTGCCGTCTGTGCCTACAAACACAGCAAGCAAACAAGCAAACAAATACAGCTTTCAGACATTCTTTACAAATTAAAGAAAAAGAGAAAAAAATAGGCTCCAGCCCAAGTTTTTGAATGTCTGTTCCAGGTTGCTATTCATGGCCTCTAGACAGAAATAGTTTTTCTCAGAGAGGGTTGGTAATGCTGAACACTGATCCTCCCTGCTCAAGATTGTATTTTCATTACCATAAATACAGAGCAGCCTTGCAGAATTTCATTCCTCTGTTTGCTCCGACTGAGTAATTTTTTAAATTGGAGAACAAGTTCTCCTCTGTGGTTTTTTTTTCCTCCCATCATTGTTATCATCATGAGATTTTGTGGCCTAGATCATTTCATCATGATTTTGCAAGGTTGATATAGAAACAGAGAGAGAGATATATATATATGTGGAGATGATTGAAAAACTATTTTGTGTATACATTTATCTTAATATAAATTATATCAGCAGTGGCCTTTGTGGCCTAGAAAATACTTTTTGTAATGTGGTACTGTAACAGTTAACTAAATACTCTTGCACTTTTTTGCACCTAATATCCAAAAAGCGAACAATTTCACGATCAAATGTAGCATAAGTGTTCAGCAATGAGCAACATCTTTTTAACTATTTCATTGTTCTCTATGAGTATCCTGTATGTTTCATAATAAGTAATAAGGTATTTCAATATTCATTTTCTTAAATTTAAATTGTTATCACACACCAAAGGAATAATAGCTTAGTTTGTGCCCTCTTGTTGTGTTATTTTTGGTATTGTTAATAACAATAGTGAGTTACTTCTCTGTCTAAACTTGATTTATGGGTGCTCTGCATCTAGGAAAAATCAGGCTGCAAAATTATCAGGACATCTTCAAAAATGATCCCCTAATTAATTATTTTTAGTCCCTTATCAGTGATTAATAGAATTAATGCAAAAGATTTTTTTTTTCCCACTGCTTTCTTAGCTATCTCACAAGACAGGGCATATAATTAATATAACCAGCCCATTGTCGTTAGAGCCTGGTTCACAAGTTACTCTCTCAGTGTACTCACAGAAGCCCTGAGTAAAAACTTAGCACAGTTTTAGTCAATTAATATGTTGCTTTGTATATATCTTTATTAAGAAATTTAAAATATTTTCATTTGGAGAATTTGTAAGCTCCCTGCTCCCATCCTGAATGTTTTTTTTATTATTTATCCACATTTCTGCCATATCAAAAACTTTAGCCTAATTTGAGCAAAATCAAATCTGGCAAATGGTTGGTGTAAAATATATTGTAGTAATTTTACAACAGTTTGAAAAACTCACATTCCTAAAAGCCTGAGTTATTTTTATTGAAATAATTTACTGGAAACAGTAACAGTACTTAATAAGAATTGTATTTTGCACTGTAGAGCTTTTTTATACTTTCACAACAGTAAACCACAGAACTGTACAGAGAAAGTACATGATGGATTAAGTGGTTCCAGGGGAGCTGTTCCATTTTTATATTTATTTTCAATAATGCACTGTAAAGTGAAAAAGCCCACATACAAATGTATCTAATGAGCCATTCTAGTCTTTTGGGTAAATATTGTTTTCAAGCAATTGTTTGCCTTCCCCACATTAAATAAGTTTTCAGGGACCATTAGATTTGCTCTAAGCAACCATAAAATTCTTATTAGGTCTATGCAAAATGTTAAGTAGGACCCTAAACCACAGGTAGATTTAGGATTCTAGTGGCACTGCAGACAGTAGCATAGGTGAGCAGATGCTCAATAAGATGTAAGTCACGTATTGCACTTCGTGATCTCAACTTTAGATCACTGTATTGTATACTTCTGCCCTTCCCCTCAGTCTCCTAGCAAGTATCCATCTCTTTCCCCACCATCTTTTGTCGATATTAGGCTTCTGTTCAAGCAGTAGAGACCTGGCCCTTACTTTTGTCTGCACTGCTGAAAGATAACTCCTGGCCTTAAAAAGTAATAATATGAAACCGGTGGGGTCTTGGCCAAAAGGTGTAGGATAGCTACATCTCTCATTTTGATTCTACAAAGAGCTGTCAAGGAAGTAACTTCCCTTCTCCGCAGTCCCTTATGGTCATCAGACATTCAGAAATCAGTAATACTGTGTTTTTTTCCTTCTAGCAAGCACTAAAAGAGCAATATACATATCTCAAGGATATGTATATTGGTCAGGGACAGGGAAACTGGCCAGAACCAATAAGATAAAACAAAACCTAGTATCAGGACAAAAGTTCACCTGCAAAATTTCTTCATGGAAATTGTTTTGACTTCTTACGTTTAAATAACAAAACTATACATTTTTCTTAAAGAATCACAACCACATTCAATGTTTTTGAAGAAAATTTTGAGCAAACATGAAATGTTTTCATTAGGTTGATTTTTTTCCAAGAGAAAAAAGCAATTACTTCCTAATTTCTTTCTATGGATGCATTTTTGGAGCAATATTAAGAAAACTTTAAGTTTCAAAAAAAGACTCATTTGATACATCCATTTCTCCTATTTCTCAGTTTTTTTAATTGGCTTCAGTGTAATGCTTTTGAAAGTTTTTAACGTGATGATGCACAACAAATACACGATAGTCTAGTTCCAAGATTATTTTGCTATATCTTTTTAATCAATTAACTGCTTGTATCTTATAAACTTTTATATGTAGTTTTTATTACACTCCATTAATTTAACAAGCTTTATACATCTGAAATCATTTGACTATATTTTTTAAGTATGTAAACATTTGAAAGAAGGGTGAATAACTATTTTAGAACTCACTATTAGAGTTCTTCTCTTGCTGAAAATGTCAGCTTTTTCAGAGATCCATAAATGTGCCTGCAAAATTTGAAAACCACCTTATTAGAGCATGCAAAAACCTAGATTTGCACATGCAAGTATTTGCACTTGCAAAATGTATAACTATGATTATTTAGCACTTCTATTACAACAGAACACCCATGCCTAATCAGAAATATGTTTCAGTTTGTGATAAATACTGGACAAATCTGTACTGAGTGACAGTTCCTTGACCTGAAAAGTTCATATGACTTTATTTCTACAAATGAATATGCTTGAAAATTCTGTAGGTGTTAAAATATGACTTATATGTTAATTAGACGGTGAGGTGACTTTTGGACAAAGCTCATATAATATCTGTTAGACCATCCAAAATATGGACAAAATATAGTATACATGACAGGAATATTAATGCATGTTTTGATGGAAAATTTTCTCTCTCATTCACACCACAGCTGAGACTCAGTTTAACCCTTTGCTCAAGATTCACTTTCACTTAGCTTCTGAGGCTTGCCAGTCTAAAACTGAGCTCTCTGGTGTCAGAAAATAGCTAAATCATGTCATAGAGCAGACCACAGAGCTAAGAAAGACAAAGGAAAATGTGGCAGTAGACGCACTGCTATTCAATGCAACTGCAAACACTCTGAGATGAAAAGCCTTCTTTCAAACTGATAATCATTACAATATTCGTATCAGTTGTCCTTTCTTTCTGTACTGTAAAGCAGGAAGAAAAAGGGGCGTTCCTGAAGAAGAGTCAGCATTAGGCATAGGAGTTAATTGAGGTGCTGATCACAGCCATTTGCCATTTTCAAGGCAAATAATACCTTAACTTCAAAAACTGTCTTTTTTTTTATTCATCCAAATGAATAAATATCTCCCACACAATTCCCCTTTTCCTTAGCCCCAGCCAGAAACTGCAGTTTTTTAACAGCATGCAGGAAACCAAGAGCTGGAACTCTAAGAGAAAGTGAAGCTGCAGGTGGGATTTAAATATCACAGGGAAATTTGTCCAGGAAAATGGAACTAACACCTTCAATCTTGTGCTGAGTGCTAGGGGATGCTTGATGATAGCAAGTGCTCAGGGCTGTGATTTTATGTTTTGTCTGATAGTACCTCTACAATGTTGCTGTTGCTGGGAAACCTCTTCTTTACTGGCTCAGAGAGGAGAATGCCTCTGGTATTGCTATGTAAAATTTTGTTACGTGGGACTCAGTCCTCTGGCATTGCAAAAAGCATGCTAAATTTGCAGAACAGGAAAAATCAATTAAAGCTTTGCACTGTACCATCATGAGGACTATTCACTTTGTTGGTACTAAGGACAAGTGTTGGTGCCTTACTGATTCAAGGGAGGGCATTTCATACAGTACTCTGTAGTGCTAAGCTCATGTTGGTGAACCATGTTAGCACTGTTGAAGACCCTCAGTATCAACATTGTCAAAATATAACTAATAAATATAAATACAGGTTATATAGGTTATCAGACTACCAAAGCTCTCTCCGGTGGGAAAGACATAACGACTCCCTGATACATAATTCAAGACAGTGTGCTCTGAAAGTTGGATCTGCAGGAGGTCACATAGCTGCTGTGATGAAAGTGGAGCTTCTCTGTAATAATTTATGAATACAGTATGTTGACTTGGCTATTGGGCTCAAATTAGGTGAGTTCAATAATTAGGCTTTAGGAAAAAAAAGAACAGGCAGAAAATGTTTGACAGGTGAGTGTCTCTTAGAAGAAAGTGAGATTTACAAAATATCAATGTCCATACTGGTGGCCTGGGAGAGTCTACTGATGCTACAATCAGTCTGAAAAATGCATCCCATCTAAAATGGTGAAAACCCAAGCAGGCATAGGAAAAAAAGCATAGGAAAGATCAAAAGGTCTGTTTCAGGACAGACAAGATTTATGTCTGAGCAGGCTGGGATGCAAGCTGTTGCTATAGTTTACAGAGAAATTAGGTTGGATTAATGTCCCGTTAATGGACGGGAAAGCTCGAGGCAGGACAGATATGCATATAGACTGTTATTTTCAAATCCATTCATCTGAAATACTTATGCTTGCATATTTAAATAGCATTCTCTTTTTAATGGAGTATTCACAGACTTCCTGAAAGAAAAGTTGCAAATCCATTCAGACTGTCTGGGTTAGCACAGTTACTACAGACACAGTGTCCCAGAACCCTGTGTAATTATAGGAGAATTGTGAAATTCTGGCTGTCCCCTGGAGAGGTGAAGTCAGGAAGCCTGACATGAAGGGAGAGCTGAAGACAGACCAAGGAAAGGATGTGTGTACTGCTATTTCATGACAACTTCAGAGCTCACAGAGACATTTGCTGCTCATTTATTAAGCAGGGCATAGTAAAAGAGTGCCAGCGATATGTTTTCATGACAGCAACCTACCCTGTACACGCAGTGTTACTCTCCCTCATAATGCAAGCATAGAAATGTTTTGCAGAGATTGCTTTTTTAAATAGTTTGGGATCTTTTCATACTTTAGAAATTTGAACCCCTGAAGTAAAGCAAATCTACCCATGCATCTACCCATGAGGAAAAATAAAGGGGGGAAATCAAAACCTTCAGTCAAAAAAAATAAAGCTCTAAAACATGCCCAAAATTGCTTTCCTGTGTAGAACAATGGTATAGATTTAAGACCTGATATCTTGAGATGTCTTAGAGTTAAATGGAAAGGCTGTGTCTCCTGTTATAAAACAATATTTTTCTGCAGGTACAGAATTCCTACTTACCTAGTGCCTGTGTGATTCCTAATATCAGAGATGTTCTAACATGCTTGTCAGCATAGCAGACAGGCATTTTAGGCACTTAAGATTAACATTACCAGAAAGGAACCTGGTTTTGGGACAATTTGTAGGTTAATTTCAGGGGAGGAGAGGTTGTGGGCTGTTAGCTGTTTTTGTGAAGCAAATATATTTCTATAAATACAGTCTGCAAAAAGAAAGAGATAAAGGGTGGAGTTGTTTTTTTCAATATACTATGAGCTGAGGCTGATAATTGCATCAGAAGTGAAGAGGATTGAACAAGCAGATATTTTAAATCTTTTGTGGCATCTGAGTTATGGACATGAGAGAGGAGGGAGGAGCCTATTAAGCATGTAAAGAGCTTGCTAGAAAAAAAACTGTTAGAAAGAAAAATGGAAAATTGAAAAAGGGCATGAATTGAGAACACTTTCAATAGTCAAAAATGCATGTGTTGCAAACGCTTCCAAAAGAAAGAGATTTTTGAGTAATTCCCCTACCTCATATCTTGTATAGCCATTTGCAAGCTTACAGGGGTAGTGGGAACCATGTTGCAGAACTTCAGTCTGTTCTTAAAATAAAACCTGCCCTCCAACTCACAGATCCTGACTCCAGAGGATTCACAGTGCAAAGAGCATTGGTTGCTCATGGCATGTCCTCCCCCTCCAGTCTTTCTCTTGCAGCATAATTGAGGCAAAAAAAGCACATTGCCAGCATGTGCTCAGGCACATTCCTCTGTAGATGCTGTAATGACCTCCTATTTATTTGCACCTGGCATAGATTGGAAAGTCTCCAGTAGGTGAAAAATCATTTTTTATAATGTCATCTCTTCACATTTTCAAAGCTTCTGACAATCAGTACTTAAATTGCCAATAGGAAACACCTCTGAAAATGCTGCTGTAATACACAAGGTACTGGTTTTGTTTTCAAGTCAAGCCTAAACTAATGCCACACAATGGTGGAAAAAGTCATTGGGCTGTTGCAGGTGCTAATTCTCCAATGACTCACAAAATGAAGTCATAATTATGGTGTATTTCTCTACTTAATATCCCACAGGTCTTTGTGTATGAATAGGGTCCTGGAACTGATGTTCCAGTCAAATCCCATCTCCTCCTGTTCTTCCTATTCATGCAGGTTCAGCTGAATAATGAATTCTTATTCCTTTGTCCTAAATTGTCACATAGTACTGGGTGTACTGTGATTGTTTCACCCTGGGAGTGGCTGCCTCTTACTGAAAATCAGAGTGATCAATAGAGGACCATTACTTCCCTCACCATGCTTTTCTGAGGCTTAATTGCATAATAATAGTTATGGGGGAAATGACTGCATAGCTGAACAATACATAAAATTGCCAGTTGTAATTCTTTTTGGCAAATGGGTATGTGTGGATGGTGTGTCTTTCTTCTTTATGTAAATGGAGATTTGGCTACCACAGAAAATGAAAAAGGAGATTTTGATAGACTCTCCAAAGAGCACTTTACACTCTTACTTTTATTCCTTTCAAGCTTTATGTAGTGTAAGTGTTTAATAATCTTAGCTATCCTTATAGCACAAGAACTTGATTCATTTATTTAAACCTACAACCTTTTCGGTTCTTAGTCCACCAAGGTAACTTTGGGCCAGAGAATCAAAATTACTAATGAAAAAGTATAGCTTTATCTTAGCCAGCAACTGAATCTGCACAGCTAGACCTTTTCTGTATTATTCTGAAAGGGAGCCTGGCACTACTGCACTTTAGCTACTTGCCAGTAGCAGACAAACAATTGTAGGTCATAGCCAGGTTTCAGAGAAGCTCTGAGGATTAACCTCTAAAATCTTGGGTCTAATTCTGCATGCCCTCCAGAAACAGGGCAGTCTATGAAGTCAAAGAGCAGTCCTACCTAAAGAGGGCTTGATAATGAGAAATCTGTGCTGAGAAAAGAGATTTCATTCAAATTATTCCAAGGCATCTTTTAGAACTTTTTGCCTCGTTTTCTGTACTGTTGTTAAAAATTAACTTTTTCTTAAGACAAAACTGTATAATTTAATCTCTAGCAGGGCAAAAAGTGGTACTAAAGTACCAATCTACTCATGCACTGAAAATAATATTGACGCAAAAAAAATTAAAAAGCCTTTTAGCAAAAATACCTGTGGCAGCAAAATATAAAGATACTGATGAAAAGACATTTTGCTTTTCTGTGATTTTTTTTAAAATAGGAGTAGAATACTCCACCTCCCTTTTTTGGGCTATCTCAAGAAAAACACAAAATGGTAAATGTGTCTATTGTAGCTTTAATATTTATTGAAATAATATAGCACAAAAAAGTCATTCAATTCAGCCTTTTAAGATGTAGTTTTAACAATACATATTTATATATTTTGCATTACTACAAAAGCTTACCGAAATCTATTCATTACCTTATTTCCGATATACAAGAATTATAACATGCTTTCAGAAGAAGCTTTCTTTTAGGTCTCTCACTTGCTACTTTATATGGCAATTGTTCTTGTGTTAATTAAAATTAAAATATTTTTTTAATATCATGGGAATAGACCATTAAATATGTCCAGCAAAATTACTCTATAGGTCTTTTTAATATGTCATTTCATTTCAAAGCACAGCATTACGTACTTGACGAGCCCACCACTGAAATCAAGCAGAAGCACTGCTCTTGATTTCCATTGGCTTTGCATCAGGTTGCATGTGATGATGTATCGTAGCATCTTATGAAATGAACCCAGTAAGGAGTCTCAAGGCAAGCAGAATGAATTCTCTTATATCCACCACGGAGGTTTGTGGCTTGCTGACAATTTGGACTGTATTAAAAGTCTTCAGTGCATCTCTAGGGTATGAACTATTATTGCAAATGCTTATTTTACTAATACCTTTAAGAAATACGACCCTCAGCTGCCTGATTTGGTAAACAAAAATATCTGGTCTCTGTAGTCAGGCATGAAGGTCAGATGTATTTTTACTGGATTTTTCCTTTTTAATAGTGGCCTACAGTTTTCCATATGATGCCATCTTGCTATTAAAGCTCTGAGGGCATCTGTATAGACTAAATCTTTAATATGTAACATTTAGATAGTCCTGTTGCACATCAGATATAAAGCACTTCTTTTCACTCTATATTTCTATGGAAAAATATTGAACAAAATTTACTTTTGTTAAATAAATAGAAAACTATTTCTCAAGAAAAGGAAAATTATAGATATATATTTCATATTGTTTCTTGTTTCTTTTTCTTCCAAGTGTGAGTCTAAATCCTTTCTATTCTTCTCTGTTTACGTGAGTAGTCTCGGTAGGATACATTGGGCTTAAATGCATATGTCTAAGGATGGGATATGGCTAGTTCTCTACCCTACAAGTAGGCACTGTTGGTGTCCTGATTTGGAGATGCACTTCTGATTTGTGCTTTCTCCCCTTTCTGGTGGAGATCACGAGGGCCTTTGTTCAGCAAACCATGTGAAATACTTTTTAAATATGACCTGCTGATCGAGTCCCCATGAAGTTGCAATGGCTTGGGCACACACCCTGAGCAGAGCAGCCGCTCAGGTGCTTTTCTGGCTAGGAATGGGGTGGTGTGGGGAGTCTCATGGCTAGTCTATGCTAAAAGCACATCTCAGCACCCTCCATGCCAGCGTAGCTGTACTAGCCGGGATGAGAGTGGGCAAAGAAAATTGCATTTCTTCATTGTCCTGCTCTGCCCGGCCCTCTCCACCTTAGGCAGCAGGACTGCAGCGCTGGATCCTCTGCGCGCCAGCCAGACACTCCTCTAGCCACTGCAAGGGGAGTCCCAAAAAGATTCTCCTTTCTTCTCATGAGCTTGTAGTCCACACTGCGTTCAAGCTGACTGGCTGCAGTGCGCTCCTCACGAGAACTGAAGCAAGGGGAGTAGAATACAGAAATCAGCCACATCTTTTCTTCAGCACAGAACATTGCATTTTTCTAGTATATGCTTGTTTGTGGGGAAGGCATTCTCCAGAGTGTATGCTTCAAAAGGTGGGAAGTTAAATTGGAGTTCCTGGCCATAGGAAACACTGACAGCTAAAAAAACCCTACTCAATATTTAAACACTTAGTATTTTGAAATTTTAAAAGAAAGCACCCAATACAATGCCTGTCAGAATAAGCATCTTTGCTGTGACAGTGTGGGGTTCTGGATTAGACCCTAGCCGGCCCAAACTCTAACAGAACTCCCTACCTTTAAAATAATCTTTATGATTAGATCAGAAATGTTGCCAAGTCTGTGTAGCTTACAAAGAACTGCAGAGTTCTTCTAAGATTTTGTCTCTTCTTGCTATGTGGTGTTGGCTGACCAAGATCTGATATTAAATACCTGACTGTTTTAGTACCCTTTATTCAGTGTTCATGATGTGACTTTTTAAAAGAAGTCTGTGATTTGATACCTAGCCATTGTTCAAGTCAATATCCTTGGCTTCTGCGTTATAGAGACAAGAAAACAAAACTTTTTGAACTTGTGTTACTGGCTTTTTGTATGCGCTAAATGGCCATTTGTGAAACTTGACAGCATAAAATTGTACTACTGATAGTAAATGGTTTCTTTTGCACTAGCCTTTGAGAGCTGTAACACATTTCAGTATTTTTACAGTGTATTCTCTAGAAAGTGTGAATCTATTTGTCAGTTCTGAAAAAAGTATGTAACAATGAAACCTCAAAAGATGTTATGAAGTGTACAGTTTGTGATAATTTTATATTAAAAAGACAAGAAAAAGAAAAGAACACATTTGAAATAATTTTATTCTAATTGTTTCATATGTATTTTGAACAAGAAATAAAGTGATTAAAATTATTCATTTTTTTTGTCTTTCTTACAAAAGCAAACTGTTCAAAAGTAAATAGAGGTCAGTGAGTTATAATTGCTTTTTGCATTCTGTTTTACCGGAAAACAATACTGGACAATACTGGAAAAAATTGCTATTGATCAGCTCCACTTTCAGAGCTATAACTAAGTAGATGTAGAGATTATCTTTTCCCATTTATTCTCTCTCTTTTCCATGCCAGAATTCCTTGTGCACCTCCAGCATACTCCCATTGACTTGATGCCTTAAGATCAACTCTAAAATGGAAAAGCCAGTGCACTTTCATTTCCATGGGTGAGAAGAGCAGCCTTCTTAACCTTTTGGCCCCAGGTTGAGCACCCCCACCTATATCCAAGTATCATTACAAAATGTTTTCTTCTCGTAAATCTGTTACTTTAAAATTCTACACCATGAAGAGGTGTAGGACATTTTTGCCACCAGCTGTGCAGGGTTGAAGACAGAATATCTTTCAATGAAAACAATTAAATCAAGCAGCTCCATTATTAACTAGTACTTTGTGTAATGCTTTTCACATTATCTTCCATTTCCTGCTATGATATTGTTTACTGTAATCTTCAAAGTCATTAGACCGTATTTTAAATAATGGGTTAATTATTCAATTTAAGATTATTAAAGTATTTAAGATTATTGAAGTATTTCACTTGAGAGACATAAGCCTAATTTCCAGCTTCCTTGTATCTAGTTGCCTAATCATTTAGATCAAACAGACAAGAACTTTACCACCATGCAAATGAAAACAAGCCAGATTTGGACAGGGCTTAATTTATGTTTAAGTTGAATTGGTGCTAATGACGACATGTTATGAAGCAATGATGATCAGGGGTAGACAGGCTCAAGCATGTCATATACTTTGTAGGCACTTAGCAGGACAGTACTGTTTAAAGGGGAAACCTAAACTGCAAGTGTTCAGTTTCAGCTGGATGTGATCTTTTTTCATTCTACCAGCTGCTTAATTCCATCCAATAAAAACTAGGAAAAAAACACCACAGGAGTATATCTGCAGCACTGGAGAATATTGTCTGGAGAAAAATAGTATCCAAGTTCAACATACAAGCAATTGCCCCTTGGCAGGCTTTTGTAATTCTCCTGAAGTGAAATTAGATATATAGTATTGAGGTTCCAATCCTGTTTCTGATCTCTGCTGGCTGAACATTAGTCGATCCTAAGTCAAATTTCTGCTAAGATAATAAACACAATTCTGTTCTCCACTTCAATTCAGGGACTTGGTTTACATCTGTGACTGAAAGATTCAGTTTTCTTTGAAAAACTGCTTGTCTTTATCTAGCAAGGGTAATGTCATTCCCATTTGCCATTGACTTTAACCTTAGTATTTCCTCTTTAATATATAAAATACTCATTTTCATTAGAGGAATGGGTTCTGATGGTTATGAGTAGTGTAGTTTATTTTGGAAAATCAGCTGTAATTCACATACACGCAATACCACCTTCTCTAAGAGTTCATTGCAGTCTGTGCAATATAATTTCCTCTTAAAGTCCTAATTCTTCTAGTTAAATCATTCCTGAATGTTTCTGCCTTCCTTACAACAATCAAATTTACTGTCCCACAGGGAAGCTGGAGAATGTGCAGCTTAAAATTGTGCAAGAACCAAAAGGGAAGCTGGGAGAAGATTTGTCAGGAAAAGAGGAGAAGGAAGGAAGGCAAACAAAGCTCTGGGAGGTTTAGCCTTTCTATTAGTTCTGCTGTAATCATGAAGCAAGAAATAGGCATTCTCCAGGGCAGCATGATGGCTTCTCAGCTCCCAACGCAGGCTGCATGGGGAAGGGTGTCAGGGTGGAGGTGCAGGCATCTCCCTGGCGCTGCAGTGCCACATCCCCAGCCTGGCCCCAGCACAGGGCACAGGTCGTGCTGCTTGGTAGGAGGCTTTGCCCGTCCCCCTCTCCTGCACCTGCTCTTGCAAGTGAAAGGGCTCATGATGCACCATGATATGTTGTTTCCAGACTTACATGTGTTTTCAGACAACCTCATGATTTGGGGAAACTTTTGGTGGCTGTCTCCTCCCTTTCCAGCTTGCCTCAGAAATATACTAAAACAGTTACATCCTATTGACTTCAGGAGAGGAGAATGGCTCTTTTAAAAAGCCACACTGTTCTAGCCCTTTAGTCCAGTGAAAAATAAATGGATATAATTTCACAAATTATTAAATATTCTTACACACAGAGAAGAGCACTCTGTCTCAGCCAATGCACACTATTCCCACAGCATTAAAAGTGATGCAGAGAAAATCAGCAATCAGAACTTCTAGGCCACAAAACTACCATTCCTCTAGATGGATTTGTACTTTGGAATGGAATATATGAGAGTCTCCCAAAGGAAAATTTGTTATGCATATGGAGGCAGAAAAAAATTTTATATATATATATATATAGTACCTTCTTATCCTGCTAAAACACATTGGTTCAGATAAGGAAACAGAAATATTATTTTCTCACAATATTGCCTACTATGTCATTCTGAAAGTTGAATAAAGACCTCCTGCTGCTACTGTTGTAGATAACAGAGTCTGTTGTTTAACTCAAATGACAGACGCATATATTTTTAGAACAAAAGGTCCTGCATGAACTCCATTCTCTGTGCTGCTTTTATGCAGCTCAGTTGATCACAACGCTGGTTATAGTCATACAAAACAGATTATTTTAAAAGCTTTAAGTCTATGGCAGTATAAAGACAGAAATCTTTATCACTTGTCACATTCTGAAGGTGGTATTTTGGGAGCAGTGCAAGTGCTCTGATTTGCATGCACTGATTTTGCTTAACATGCTCACCATGCTTAAATTGCTCAATTACTCTCCCCTTTGGAATTTTAAAATGCAGCAATCACTGCTTTAGCTCTTGTACTGAAGTGGTGAGCATACTCCCTCCCACTCAGGTGCTTTTTTGCCTTCTCCAGCATATATCTTTTATGTCCTCAGGCTTCACACTACACCTCTTCAAAAAACAGCAGTTCTCTTTGTCTCAGTGTCATACATCCCATGGAGTAGTGCATTTCCAGTTAAGATGACCAGCCACATTTTCCCATTTTAATTTCTTTCATAGCTTTTCAAAATAAGTTCTTTTTGCTCTAATGCTGCTTCTCAAGGAAAATGGTGAAGAAAATTGTTTTGCTCCAAAGAGTGAGTGAGATTGAGAAGTTTGCTGTCTGTCCCAAATCTAACAGAATAGCAAACATAAAGCCTTTGAGGACCAAAATTGAATCAAAATTGGAGTGACTGAAGAAGACTTTCTGTGAGGTTGGCTGTTATGAAGCACTCACTGAGATTCAAGAATCAAGTCAAGATCTGAGATTTTACATATTAAATACCATATATGATGTTATATAAAAACAAATTATTTGTAAAGTCTTTGCAATAGTGGGATTGGGTAGACATGTTTTATCCAAAGCTGACTGTTTTTTACTCATTGAATATTAATTTTGTCAATAGCACAAAACAATCCTAAAAATATTGAAATATGATAATGCTTTTGTACTTAAATATAGATGAAACTAGCAAAACAGAAGTATGGCACAATTATACTCAGATTTTATTTAACTTAGAATTTACATTTGTGAATTCTTGATGTTTGAGCTCTTCATTTCTGAGCTCTGTGTCCATTAAGTCCACAAAGAAACCTGCCTAATAAGCTTCTCTGCCCTTTAGCCTTGTTCTTTAGGATAGGTTTGTTAAAGCCAGCTTGTTAAAACCAGGCCATAACTATCAGTTTCGACATCTGTGAATTAAAAATCTTGAAATCGTTTTTGTTAAGGAAACATCCTGCTAAAACCCCTCTGATACCAAGTCAATCTGAAATGAGCTAGCTCGCCATCTTAGATAGTCATCCACCACCTTCTACATCATTAACAAATTACAGCCAAACAGAAAAGTACCCACGCTCAGGTCCATAAGGCCAGAGCCCTGACCAGCACAGCAGCCAAACTCCCAAACCTGGAAGGTATCCAGAGAGACAGTATTAAACAATTCCTCACTGATTTTCCTTTGTGGATTGTGCTTCTGGCTTAAATGTGTGGGAATTTATGCAAATAATGTCAGGTCTTCTAACTGGTGAGGTGGCATGGGAAACACCTTGCTGGAGAGCATAACCTCCACGCAGCAATCTTGCAGCACGGAATTGGCAACTTAGATAATTTTGCCCATGCATACAATCAGGAGAGGTGTTTCACAGGACGAAGTTGTAGCAAAACTTTGGTTTGGAGTTATGGCTGCTGGCTAAAAAGTGGATGTAGATGTTCTGGGAAATATTTGTCTGTTCTTTAGTCCTAAAACTTTATTTCTAAACTGTTGATCAGTTCTTTATTCCTAAAACCTGATAAAAGCAATCCACTAAGGTTAAAGGTTGGGAAGTGAACCTGTCACACAAGAATACAACAGTGGCAAGCGTCAGGAAAGATATTCCCTCCTCTTCTTCCCAAGCTCCACGAAATTACTTATGTATTCAAAATGACCACCTACTACAATAACACAGGGGATCATTCTCGTCTCACAAACATTTTTGTTGGCAGCAGAAACTGATTCCCATGCTCTAACTGTGGCACAAATCCTCTTTAATGAGATCAGCATAACCATAAATTCAACCGCCACTTCAGGATGTTTCAGAGAAGCAGCCTTTGAGGTGAGGCAGAAGGAAGAAATCCAGGGTAGATAAGAAAAAGAAAACAAAACGTATTGTGAAACTATACAATGTTTGGTTGCTCTCAGCTGACTCTCATTAGTTGTCTTGGCCTGATTTTAAAGTGACTTTACATAAATATCTCTAGCACAAAAACAAATGTCAGGCAAGCAGATAGAACCATTTATCTGAATAACAGTAGAGCCTGGTTTCTAATTCTTTCAAATGAGACAAGGAAAGCTGTCTGATCCTTCCCATCCATGGTGCCACATAGGGTCTTAGCTAGCTGATTGTGATAACCTGCCTACAGTGTAGAAATACAAGCTAATCTTGGTATCCATTTTATTGCATAAAGAACTCACAAGCTCATATAAACCCTGATTGTCTTCCAAGTGCAGTGAATTACATGTAATTTTGACTGACATTGTTCTCTGGTAATATTTATCTGTGTGCTTGCCTGCTAGTAGTAATTGGATTTAAATATTTACATTGAGTTCCAATTGAATTTGGATATTTAAGTTATATTATGCAGACAAATACAGGCTGCATACTCAAGTAATGATATCAAGCATAGCTTTCACAAATCTAATTGAAAACCTGCAAGTAATGTTTTAAAAGCATATGCTGTATGAATGACTGTGTAAGCATATTATAAAATTAAATTCTTTTAAAGTGTTTATTTTTTTCTCCTAACTCAGGAATAGTACATATGGCTAGGAAGCTCACATCTAGATTCTTTCCTGTTTACCAATGAACATAAATTTCTATTTTGTTTCAGCTAGAGATCCTACCACAGCAAGCTGTGGGATTGTACCAAAAGGAACTATGTGTTTTTCCCTTTCAGGCATGTCACTTATTCACTCAAAAGCCGTCTGCACCATTCGGTCAGCTCCTTTCCTTAACCTTTTATGGTTGATATTTAGGTGACTGGACTGAGCCTCTCTTTTCTCCCCAGGGGTAGAACTTTTAAAAAATCCAGGATCAGCCTGGGGAAGTAAGTGTAATCTGTGACATTTCACAGTCTTCATGGCTTCTCTTTTTGCTTCAGGAAGAAAGCACATGTGAGAGCTCTCCTCATAACAAGTTATTCTCTCCTCAATCCAGGTCATTTCCGTTTGAAATGATACTTAAAGAAAAGCCAAAGCTTAGCCATTTTCTTATCTCCTCTACATCGCTACCTGCATGAAGAGGAAAAATATTACATGAAACCCCCACTTTCCTCCAAATGACTGCTGCCCTGACATGCAGAAGTTATAGAAGATAGTGTGAGATGCTGGTCTATCTTTCACCACTGTGTAAGCGAGATCATGTCCTGTACTAAAAGCAACTGGCTACACCCAGCTCCTCTATTCCACGCAAAAGTGGAGTCCCACCAGCACAGCCCGGAAACACGTTGTTTCCCACCAACATAATTTTCAGCTGCAAGGGTGACTGTCTGCCTTGCCCATCAGTATCTGCTTCTGTTAAACACTTCCAACCTAACTAAAATGATGAGGAGTTGACAAACAAGGGGAAGGGAAAGGGAAGAAAATGGAACATAATTCTAGTGAAAGTCATGTAGTTTTGATCCTGTAAGTGTACCACAGCTGGTGTTGCTTGGCTGTGTTCATACAACTTCATGTATTCAACACTACAGACTGGCAGATATTTCTAAAGAATTGGTTTGTCCAAAGAAGTTGAATTAAGAAATGGAGCTATCTTTAAAACTGATTGTGCAAGGTGAGATGCTAACGGGTAAGAATATATTGTTTCACATCTTCAAAAGCTTTCAGCGTTACAGCTGATTGTCTGGTGAGTGATGACTCTTGCCAAGTGCTGGCTTCAGTCCTAGGCTCAGGAGAAATCCACTAAAAATATTTTTCTGTGTTGAATTCAGGCTGCCTGCTGCTGTCAGTATTGGATTAGTCACCATAATATGTTATTCTTCTTTTGGTCCACTGGCACAGGACTTAATGATGGCAATATTAATCAAAATGCCCTAGGGCAAGAATAGAGGAACATAGGCACATTTCCTTCAGCTGTTTACCTAGGAAACAGAAAAACTCAATGAGTTTTATCATCCATCTTCAGTAGCAATGCTTGGTGACAGCAGTTAGGCAAACTACTTTGAGTGTTTAGTGTCACTTTGTACTATTTAGATTTAATAAACCAATGAAGCTTCTTTCCCCTTCTTATTTTGGAACATGTGTTCAAATTGCAAGAATTTTGATTCAAATATAACTATGCTTTCCAGAGAAACAAATGAGATATACAAAAAGATGCAACATCTTTTTACATACAAAGGTGAATTTTCCCCTGGAAGAGGAGTGTTCTTGTTCCCGGCATCCAAAAGAGAGTTTCTGAATATACAGGTAGATTCATTACAGTTCACAGTCCTGACTGTTTCCAAAACAGTCCCATTGCCCTCTGTGATGAGTAAGGCCAAGATAATATTGTTCAGTTCTTGTTTCTGAGGAGCACTGGTACACTGGCATACAGCACTGGCTGCTGTATACAATCTGTAAAGGGTTTTCAAACAGAGATAGATTTAATTATTGTCTATCAAGATTACTACAGCCATTGTTTTAGCCATGGTATAGGGCTTTTGTCTGTACAAGTTACAAATGAAAACATAGACCTGGTCCTTTTGAACTGGCAGTTGCCAGATATCTTCGGCTTCTTAGGAATCCTACAGTGTTTGTTCTAAGGTTTTTTTTGTTTTGTTTCCCAAAATCCCAGCCTTTGCCCTCACAAGAATGATGTGCTAGGTTTCAAGCTTTTATTAAAGCAAATGTTATCATTATTATTGTGCCATAAATTTGAAAGTGCAACTGAAGTGTACCTGGAAGACTACAGATACATGTAAATGTTGACATTCACCACCCACAAGTACATACCACATACCTTTTGAAATAGCCCTGTGAATTTGTGACTCTTTGGATTGGGAGCATTGCATTTACACTCCTGAGAAGTCTGTAGTTTCTTTCACTTTTGAAGTAGTATGGCAACTAAAGCCAAGGATTTGTTGGGTGGATTACTAGTGAGATAATGTGCAAAAGTTTGCAGGATAGCTCCTTCTTTATGAAAGGCAGAATTAAGCTTCCTGAGCAGCAGAGAGTATGAGCAGAGCGAAGGTTATCTTATTCGTTCCCTCTCCTATCCATCTGCATAGACAAATAGTTTCTGTTCTGTTCATCCCTGAAAGCCTGAAACTATTTCTCATAGTGGTAGCCTCCAAAGCCCCTTAGTCCCCCTCTGCCTCCGTCAACTGCATCAATTTCATATTCCTCAACCTGCTGAGCATTCATCTCACAAATATAAAAGTAGCATCTTCCCATTTTGTCACAGAAAAGGGAAAATTTTCCCTTTTCCTTTGCTCTATCTTCCCTTGTATCCAAACCTCAGAATACTACAAGGACAAGGCTGGCTGTCCTGTACATTTCCTCATGCATTGCAGTCACCTGAGTAGGCATGTGTAGATGAAGGTAACTCATGTCATGCTGTAATAAGGATGAAGAAATAATTGCTTCATTTTCTGAGAATATTTGTGCAAAATCAAACCATCACCATAACTAGTGACTGGGTTTTCCTCTATTTGTCCCCACGCTCTCATAACTTGAGCAATATGTGTTGATTTATAAATGTGCAATACTTAATATCCCATATTTGTGACCTCTTGCTGTTTAAAAGATTGTTTACTTTGTCAAATCTGAACAAATGCCACAGCTGAACAAGCTCTTTCAAACTCCTTTTTTGTGTCTCATTTAACATAATGACAAACTGCTTATTACTAATAAATAACCATTTTTTCTTCATTTCACACATACATGCTTAGAACAATCTGTATGTTTCCATTAAAATGATTCTGAAGCTTCCTATACAGTAAATCTCAGAGGACTGGACATGAAAATTGTAGACCTCACTATTAAAGACATGGCCTTTCTTCCACCTTTCTACTGGTTTCTTCCCCAGTGACTCCAGGCACCGAGTGTTACAGGACTGGATAGGGAATATCTCATTCTTAGTTGACTCATTCTTACACTTGGTACCTGAGAACTAGCTACCGCCATCAATGATGCTCATGATCTGCTTGTGTCAAAGGGTCTCGACACCTTTGCAGCATTCACAGTGAATAACAGGTTGTTACTCCTCTATTCTATGACTAGGCTACTCCCCGATTCTAAGCAGCTAACTAAACCTCATCTACTTATGCTGACACTGTTGTCAACTAGGCTTAACTTATGCTAACTCCTATACTCACATACATACTTCAGTCATTCAGTACATTTTGAATACTTCTTCTTATTGCTTTTCTTACACTTTTTTACTTTTCACTAAATTTTTCACTGTAAATTATCCTGAAAAAAGGTTGAATTCAAGTTTAGCTTAAAAGTAAGCTCCTGTGAACAACAGATAGTATGGAACTAGTTGCCAGCTAGTATACCTGGTGATGCCTCTATCAACTCAAACAGCAGTGACCAATTTCACCTGCTAAGTTGCACCAAAACAATTATATGTGGAAGCAGCGTAGATTATAAATTATAACATGATCATTTTAGGCAGCTCAACCAGAAAAAACCCAAACAAACAAACAAACAAACAAAAAACCTCCACAACAAACCCAAAAAACTTAAACCAGCCTGATTTAATGCTAGCCATGGGAAACATACACTTTGGTAATGGGGCATCATAACAACAAATGATTGTTTGAGATTTGCGCATGTATTACTTGAAAAAGTCCAAAAGTAATTCCATAAGATCAAAAAAAAAAAAATAGAGAAAGCAAAAAACCTCCTTTGGCTTTCTTCTCTCTTGTATTACAGTTTGTACAGACATTTATATATGTACAAAACGCTCATCCATCTTTGACTATAGTAGAAAGGATTTTGTGTCATCCCAGAGAGGATGTCCTAGACAGGGCCTGGGACACAGCAGTGGGGCACATCAGCTTGAATATGAACAGACCCCAGTGACAGCACCCAAATCAATTATTTCAGGAGAGCACCCCTCATCTTTCAGTCATGTCATGCTCTTCTAGGAGAGACCCCAGACACAAGGACTATGTACAATTGAATCCTAATTCCTAATTGTCCTAATATTCAGAGCAAAATCTTACTTTTGTACATGTCGATAGTGAAAATCTGAATAGTTCAGTTTGCAGTGGCTACGTGGGCTAGGAATAGGAGTATAATTGCATTCCAGATGCAGGATTAATTCTTGAATGAACAATGAGAACATTTGCAGTAGTGAGAATTTGGAAGCATTCACTACTCCTACTGCCAATTTATAAAGCATAGACTGTAGCAGAGAGCCAAAAAAGAATCAAAATAAAAACAGCAGGAGGAGGGAAGTTCTTGAGAAATAAAAAAGAATACAATCCTTTCTGAAGAGAATTTTTCCCCTGAAGAGGATTAAATTTCCCCTGTGGTTCCTACTTACACAGAAGCTGTACTTCCACCTGCAAGTATTCAGTTCTGTGTCTGTGTTTCTCCACAAAAGATACTACCATTTGTGCCAGCAAGTACTAGCTAATGATACAGAGATTCCCAATAGATGACTAGTCCAAGAACGCTACATCTAAGGCTACTGAAGTTCAATTTGATCTAGTCTGATTTGATCAATAATATGAAAACGAGCCCTCTGACAAACAGCTAAACTGATTTCATACCTTTTGAGAGACTCAGAAAAAGTAAACATATCCCCCTTGGATGCTTTCTTCAGATCCCCATATATACCCAGAGTTTCTCCATGTACTCAATAACAGATGCAGGTACTATGCTGCTTTAGCCATTCTCTACAATTAGCCTTTGGATACCTGCCTACAGTAGCAATCTTGATAATCACAGTTGACATTTCACTGTGTGCCTAAAATCATATGGGCTGTTTTTTGTAGCTGAAAAAAATAAACTCTGCATCCCTGGATGTAGAAGTGTTTGATAGGTCTTTTCCATCACTTAGTCTGTGGTGAGTTTTATCTAAGATTAGCATCTTGTAAAAGGTGACATGCATGTTTTACAGCCATGGACAAACATCAAGGCCTCTATATCAATAGTGCTCTTTTAGCAATGAGCTTTTGTTAGTATTCCCAATGCACAAGGGTCTGCTATCTAGTTGTGACCTTACTTTTAAGGAGACTCATCTAGTGAGTGTTCATGGATAATTTAATTCTGAACTTGCTGTCACGTCTAAGCTGACACCTAATTAGTGCTCTGTATCAGATCTGCCATTCATATTGTGTTAGCTGAGCATGTGCTATCCTTGAGTACACAGGGACACATAGTCTTTTTGAAGACTCAAATAATTACCCTCAGTGGAAATTTTATGGAAGGCAATACTTGGAAAGAAGACTGGACCCCAGGCAAGAATTTCCTTTTGACAATTTGACTTTTGTTGTGTTGTGTTGTGTTTTGTTTTGTTTCTACCAGACAAAAATAATGTGTTTGTCCTTGATCTCAGGCTGTCCAGTGTGAGTACAGAGGCTGACTTGCCTCCTGGCTGACACTGAGATTTGGGACCTAAGTGTAGTTCCTTGCAACAATTTCTTTACCTTGGCATTACTCCGCACTGGGTCTCATATTACACCTGTATTTTCATGATTAACAGATTCAGATTAATTGTTTCTTAAGTCATCTGAGGAACATGGGGTCCTACACAAACAAAATGTTATCAGATATTACTGGATTTGTCTATATCATCACCGCAAACCATGGACTCGGATACACTAATCTCCATCTCTGCTGCTCCTAGAGAGGATGGGCTAATGTACAGGCTAGGAGATCTGTGATTACTCACAGTCCTCGGGCCTTTTGTTCTAAAAAACTCTCAAGACAATGTGAGGCAAACATGTAAAAATTATTTCAATAAATTTAGTCCTGTTTTCAAAAGGAAGGGAGAAACGTAATTTTGCATACTAATTTATTTAGATGCATTTGTATGTTCTTTCCTCTCAGATAAGTGGTGTTAAACAACCATCCGTGTAATGTACTTTAGTCCCATACTGCAGCTATTTCCAATGACTAATATCTTGTTGCCCATCACCTAAGCTATTACAATGCCAGATATGCTAATTACTTCCTTGAATGTGCAGTACAAAATGTGCTTGGCTTGAAACCATTCTTTAGACAAGTAAAGCATGTATTTTTTTCCCTGGCAGTTTAATTGCATGACTGTCAGCTGGATCATAGCAAACATCTTTTCCTTCCTCATCCTTCATGCCCTCGTCTGTCGTCTTGCAGTGTGCTTGCAATTGCTAAGCAGGAAAAAAAAAAAAAAGGGAAGAAAGAAAATTTACAGCTTACAAAGCTACATATGTGGTCTTCTAAATACATGTATAAATATACGTGAGTAACATAGTCTTCAGGAAAAGGAAAGAAATGAGAAGTCATTGAAAATAAGCCCAACTGCCATGAGCATTGTTGGTATGTCCATCCTATGGAGCTGTACAAAGGCCACTGACATAAAAGGGAATATTTACACTGACAGTGGTAGTGTTTGATCTGCCTATATAAAAACAAGATATGTCCCATTCACCTGTGTTAAGGCCTCCCACAGCACTTAAGAACTATTTTGCAAGTGGGTAGGGATAAAGATCAGCTGAATGGCTGGCTGTTCAAGTGTCATCAAGAAACATCACAGAGGCTAGACCAGGAAGGTGAATCATGGAAGGGCAAGGGCAAATGTCAAATAGCGGCAGGGCGGAGTCATCCAAAAAGTTCCTATTTTTTATAAATATTATAAAATATAGACTCACTAGTTTGAAATATCTAGCTTTTGTAATTTTAGATGCTCAGGATAATAGTTTTAACTCCAAACAAAGCACTTCTGCTATTTTAAAATTAGTTTTGGTTTAAGAGAAAGCCCACTTTACCTCTGAAAAACAGCCTTTCCTCTCTTCCCTACCTCCCTTACTCCTCCAGATAAAAATACGAAGTCCTAAGAGTTCAACCTCAGCTTAAGGTAAGAGTCATTGCCTACTTCTACATCTCTGTGTTAGAAAACTACCAAGATCAAGGCCAAGTTCTCCATCCACTTTATCTACCTCCTGGAGCACCCTTGGTCCACATGAAAACACTCTCCATGTGCAAAATACCCAAACTGTTTTTTACTCTTTGTCTGGCCCAACAGCCTCCGTCTAAACTCTCTGTCTGTGTGCTGCTGCCCTGTGACCAACTCCAGGCGGACAAAAGAGCCTGGCATGCCTTCCAGCTAGAAAAGACTGGTGGTGAGGGCTGAAAAGGTAGATGGGATCTGTAATCTTCTGAAATTCAAACCAAGCATCCGTTGCCAATAAGGTCGATATGGACATGAGATGCCAGCTATCCAGAGTATGCTAGGTGTTCAAATTGCTTTGAAGACCAGCTATTTCAGCTGTAATGTGAACATAGCCTTGACACCTTCTCTATCTTGTTCATGCACACAGAGGCCAAGAAAGCTCTTAATATTTATCCGTAAGAAAAGAATTATTTTAAACCATTTAATTTTCTTCATTTCACTCTAATTCTACGTTGAGATAGGAAGGATCTTTGGATCTTGTTTCTTAAGAGTATTAGCATCTCTGCAGCCAGACTCAATCCTTTCAGTTGTCACTCATATCCTCTGTAAGGTACAATGTGACCTTGTGTGGAATTTAAATATTCAATGTAAATCTCAAAGTAAGCTTTGATTGAATCACGGAATAGCTCAGATTTGAAGGGACCTCGAAAGATCATCTGGTCCAGCCTTTCATGGGAAAGGGAACCTAGATGAGATTATCTAGCACCCTATCCAATTGCATGTTGAAAACACCCAGCAATGGGGACTCTACCACATCCCTGAGGAGATTGTTCCAGTGAGTGAGTGTTCTTACTGTAAAAAAAATTCTTATGTTGAGATGAAACCTCTCCCAGTGCAAGTTGTACCCATTGCCCCTTGTCTTCTCCATGTGGCTTCTTGTAAAAAGAGAGCCTCCATCCTCTTTGTAGTCACCCTTTAAGTATTGGAATACTATGACTCGTGTTTAGTTGTTATTAGCACTGTTCTTTTTGAGAATTTGTTATATGTACCATATCTTTATGACATTTGAAAAAGTATCAGCCTTTCAATCTCACCAAAGATTTCCTAGGCATCTATATAAAATTTAAGAGAGTTTACAAAATAGTTTATTACAACTCAATAGCAAGACAAAAATCACTCAGACCTTGAAACTGTGTATAGTGAGGAGTGTTACTATTTTGTGTGCATGGAAAAGTTAAAAAACATTGTGTTGCTGAAATGCTTTACCCCCTGATACAACTGATACCTGCAATTTCTTAAACTTTCTTCTCAAAACAGGTCAAGATCATTCTGTAGTTTTTATTTACTGATATTGCTATAACAATAAAATTGTAGTCTGCTCACAATACCAAAATAGAGACCTCAGCCTTGGATATTTAACATGGGAAAACACAGACTGAAGTTAGGTCTTAATTGTAACTAAATGAAGGTCTTGGGAAAAGATTATAAAAATCATATATCATTATAGAAACAGCCCCTTCATGCCTGCAAAAGCATCTTGGAATAACAGTAATGTAAAAAAAGCAACAAGAAATGGAGAGGATAAAAGACTATGACTTGCCACTGAGTCTGTAAACCCATCAGTTGGCAGACATAACCATAAGGAGTGAATGGAGTTGTATTCCAGCTGACTGCAGGAGATGAGCAACACTAATTTTTCTGCAATAACCTCTGAAAAACAATCTTTTGCCTTCAGCTAGACCCAGCATAACCAAACCAGCTATTTAAAAATCATGACAGCACCTTAAATATCTTGTTGGTTTTTAAAGAAGATGGAGAGATTACTAGAAGAGATAATATATTTTATTAGGCCAACACATGTAGATGAGGTTGTTGTCATCTGTTTTTGTGACTTTTTTATTTATCTGTGATTTTGAACCCTCAAGACTTATATTATATATTTTTTTCTGCATTCAGGAATGTTTGGGGTTTTTTAAATTAAACAGAGATTCTTGTGTATTTTTCTTATGTATTTTACAGAAAATTAGAATAACACTATCCTTCATATAGTTCACTGAAAGAGAAAATAGGAAGACAATTAGCATGACTGAAAGCACACACAAAATAGAAACCCGTGTTCCTATTAAAAACACATCTGTACCTGTAAACTGGTGTGCAATGTGCAAGGACCTAGACAGATTTTTCACAGCAATCTGAAATAAAATATGACAATCTGAAGGTTTCTGTTGGTTTTCTTTGTTTGGTTAGTTGGTTTTTAATATGATTCCAATGGTATTCTACAGCTCAAGGGTTACTTTTCAGTGCACCTTTTTCCATATGGTGTCTAACATTCATTAAACTGAAATATGAAAGCAGTGGTTTTCAATCCAATATTTTTCATCTGCAGTCTGTCTTGCTTGTCCAAGGATCTCTATGTCCTTCGTTTATCTGTATGGAAAGGACAAAGTGACTGCAGCCTTGCTGTACAAAAGCCTACCCTTCCCCAGCTCATGTGCCGCCCCTGCCACACACACACGCACAAAGTCATCACCAGACTGGCAGCCCCTGCACTCTGGATCATTGCAAATTCCATCTATAATTTTACTGAAGGGCTCGTAGATATCTTCTGAAGAATGTGTTTCTTTGAAGTCTGTGTGTCTTTCTCATACACTTCATGCTGATAGATTGATAGCGCACATCTTGCCTCGGGCACTTCTTGCGTCGCCTTCAGCTAGCCAATAGTTTAACAGTACGTTAGCAGTTCTCTCAACTGGCAACCTGGCAAAATCCACAAAAGCAAAGGAACTACATAGTGCCATGTAGAAGGGGGTGGAGGGAAGCAGGGTGGGAAATGGTTCTTGTCACTGCTTTCCCTTTCGTTAGCCATCCCCTGCAAACCACATGAGCAGTGGCCAGTGAGGCTGGCACACTCATGTACTTCAAAACAGCTATGACCATACAGCTGCACAGCAGAGCTAGATAAATTAAGCCTGCACCCAGCCCAGAAGCCTCACATTTTAAATATATTCAAATTATATTATAATATTCAAATAAATTCCTATTCAAATTTCACCCAGAATCTTTCTTTTAATGTAAAATGGCAAAAGATCTAAAAATTTTAAAAAGCCTCAAAAAGGAGATTATAGGATATGTTTCTTATTCACTTGTAATTAACTAGACTTTAGATTTCTGCTGAGTCTCTCTCGTACTCCTGAATTTCAGAGATAAAATGCTAGGTTAATAGAGACCAGAAAAATGCCAAAGGCTAAAATCAAGGAATAGAGAAAAGGTATCGCCGTGTGGTTGCCCTGATGCATTTTGTGTTGTAAATTAACACGTGTCAATCAGAATAAGAGAAGATTGTTATTTCTGCTTCTGCCATTGTTAAGCTGTGCTAAGAAAATGCGAAGCATGAGCCCCATGCCTTCAGCATTGGAGGTATGACTCATTAGAGGAACTTCACATTTGGCACTTTTGTTTGTTACATTGTCATCCTGGGAAGTTTCCCATTGTGTACTTTCAAAAAGATGATTGTCAGATGAAGAAGAACAAAGAATAAGCTTCAGCTAATAACTGTTCACACAGCCAAACAATAGGCTTGACTATAATCCAATGGAAGAGGTAAGAAGAAATGAGCTTGCATTAATATAATTTCTTTTAAGGTTCTGCAGAAGGCTGATCTATGTAGAACTGAAGTTTTCTGTTTACATGAAGGCCCATGCCCCAGAAAAAGCCAGCACTGCATCAGTGAGTTAGTGGTCAACTAAGCCAACACTGTGCAGGTTTTGGAGCACTGTGTTGCCAGATGTGTCAAAGAAAATCCTTCATTTCATCCAAGTGCTGCTCAAGTGTAAAATTCTGGGAGTCAGTTCTCTTCAACTTTCTTTGCTCCACAGTGATGTTAAAGCAGCCAGAAGCACTGGAACAGATGAGGCATGTTTTTCTCACAAACTTTGGCCACTTCTTGAGCACCTTCCTCCCTGAAAAGTATTCCATGTGGAAGATAGAGAGTGACTGGCAAGCAGTTAAAACATCGTATCTCAGTTAAGCTACTCTCTTATTGAGGCACTTCTCTGCTAAACAAAGATGGCCATTTTGCTATATCTGAATGGTACAAAGGGCATGTGTTAGTAATGAAATCCTGTCTATCTATACTCTTCCCCATCTCCACTGGAAGCACTTATCTTAGCATGCAGAAACTATGCTAGATGTTGCCTGACCCTTCTCCAAGTGGAAAAGTTGTTTGATTTTTGCCCAGGCTTGTTTCTGTCTTTATAAATAAAAGGTCTACCTATAACTGCATCTTTTGTGATCATGAAAACATGGTATAGACTTGACTGAGTAAGAGTAACAACTATGATAATAAATTAAGAACAAAGAGATCAAGAAAACAGCAAGGAAAAATTGTATGAATCAACACTGGGTATAGGTAGAAAATAAAGAGCCTAGAAGAATGGATAGGCAAAATGCAACTGCATTGTATAAGAAGGCTTTCATCATGTGAACATGCTTGAATCAGATTAACCTAATTCTCTCATCAGAAGACGTCCTTCATATCTCTCCTCGGTAGCTGTCTCCCTGTAGGACCTCAGGGAGCAGTGACATAGGAGAGTCCTCTCCATCCATAGGACTCTACAACACAGGCCAAAGTTCACCAGTAATCTGGGCAGTTTAACAAACACAATGGATAACTTTCCAAAACAAATTGTTAACAGCAGTGAGGAGAGGTGCTTATGAGCAACACAGGCTTAACATTGACAGTGGATCACCTTCAAGATGACCCTTTCTAAAATTATTATTTGATGTCAGTGTTGTTCTACATGTAGCATGTCTAAGTTACTTCTGTGTATCCTCTTCTCTAGAGAAAAATTCCAGCAATAAAATCTTCAGTAAAATTTTGAGTTTTAACAGTTCCAGTCTAGTCTTGCCCCTCTGGCAGATTGATGAGGAATATTTTAATGTCCTTCCCTGCCGGTTTGCTGTAGATTCCTTTTGTGCTGTTTATTACCATTTTGCTTTAAAATCAAGTGGTAATGGTAATGCAAAAATAAAAACTCAGCATCAGTTTTATAATGTCAGTTTCTACTGGTTTCTGTGTTGTCAGTTTTACTGTTTGATTGTTGTGAGCCTAAAAATAATCTTGGGGTTTGGGGTTGGGCATTTAATTTTCATTTTCTTTTTTAAATAGTATCATGAAACCAAGCTCTCTTCCATAGCCCACTCAAATCCACTGACTAGAGTGAATAATGGGCCACAAGTCATGGTAGAATTTAACCCGCAAAGACGAAGACCACATGCTATGTGTCCTAGCTAAAACATTTTTATTTGACAGCTCCTGCAGAAACTTTCTTTGCTAGAGGTCAAACAATACAGTTGGTAAACAACAGATCTGAAAATTAACTGCATAATTAGCAGTTTGAGTGCATTATAAATAGTGGTTAATTTCCAACAAAAATAGCTTTAATTGACATGAATTTCCATAATCCTTTGTAAGAAAATGCAGAACTGACAGGACTAGAAATTGACAAGTGACTGAGAAGGATGGGCAAAAAAGTCTAAGGAAAAGGTACTTACCCATCAACAGCTTTGGAGTGTTAATCGTTACAACAGAATCATAGAATCGTTTAGGTTAGAAAGAACCTTTAAGATTATCGAGTCCAACTGTTAACCCAGCACTGCCAAGTCCACCACTAAACCATGTCCCTAAGCAGCACACCTACACATCTTCTAAATACCTCCAGAGATGGAGACTCAACCACTTCCCTGGGCAGCCTGTTCCAATGCTTGACAACACTCTCGGTGAAGAAGTTTTTCCTAATATCCAATCTAAACCTCCTGTGATGCAACTTGAGGCCATTTCCTCTTGTCTGATCACTTGTTACTTGGGAGAAGAGACTGGAACCCACCCCACTACAACATTCTTTCAGGTAGTTATAGAGAGCAATATGGTCTCCCTTGAGCCTCCATCACACAGACCTTCACTTTGCCAATCTGGGAACTACCAGACATGGACTTCACTAACTTTTTTTCCTTTTTACCATTGGTCACCTCTAACTAAATGTCCTCTCAGTTACTAGTTCCAGGATGCAGACCCTAAAAGGCTTCCATTGGAGGTGCAAATCACTGCACGGTAAGTTTAAGTCAGCAGGCTTGCCTTTCTTACCTCCTTTTTACGCTCCAGGTGACCTTGAGAATCACCTGCCTTAACAACTAAAACCACAGCTCTAACCATGTTGGGGAATTCTAGAATAATCAGTCCAGAAGGAAATCTTGGAGGTCTTCTGGTCCAAAACTCCTCACACAGGAGGGCCAACTTTGAAGTCAGATCAACTTTCAAGTTAGATCCTAGTGCTCAGGGTTATATCCTGCTGGAGATCCTTCTCCCTGTTGACTTAAGGATATAAGGATGAGATTTAGGGTCAGGTTAACTTAAGGAAGTGGCTGCTCAAGGCTAAGTCACAGCCTTTCTTGTGCAGACCATCAGAAACACTGTTTTGCATTGCTGTAGCAAGTCAGGTCCAGCAGAAACACATAAAACAGAATACACCATCTCAAGTGTGCAACTTCCTGTGCAGCTTGCAAATTCAAAGAAGTTATAGTCATTATAATTGTAGGAAATAAAAAAGATTGGAAGGGACTTTTGGATGTGATGCAGAACAACTCTTGCTCAAAGCATGATTTCACCATGCCTGTGCTAGAGGGCTTCAGCTCTCTCAGTAGCTGGGGTAAGGGGAAGGGAGATGGGACAGAGCTAAGGTATCACCCACTCTTTCCCTCCTGGGCACTTTAGTCCATTGTTTCTGTCTCTAAAGTCAATTTCTGGACTCACTTAAGTGTTGAAAATGAAAATTTATCCAATCTTTGCGTGAAGACAAATGAAGGCCCCAGCTTCATCCCAGAATGCCTGCTGCTTTCCCTGCAAAGCCTAAGGAGAATCCGAACCTTAAAGGAATATATGGAAAAATCATAGTTCCACGATGTTTTACAGGATTTACTAGGATGTCAATCACTAAACCAAAAAGCTTGCCTAGAAACTAGACACTGAAAAACATAGTGACATATGCTGGAGTTTACCCCAAGACAACCCGATGTTGCAACCTTCAAAACATGGAGACATGGGTGTTGAAATTTAAATTGCCAAATATGAACTTCCTTCCTCTTCTTTGATTTCAGTTCTACCTTCTTTTCAAATTTTTATTTCAATGTGTCAGAAATTTAATGGAAAACAGCCATTTTCTTAAAATGTTTTATATAGTTTATAACAAACACATCCTGAGTTGCTCTTGCACTTTCCTAGCATGAGGGATGGAAATTTTGAAAAACAGTGGCCTTAACACCAAAGTCAAAATTTCATTATACAGTGATTTTAGATCTGGATTGTTGTTTTAGCTCTAATGCAATTGTGGATTCTAATATTGTTTTCTTGGCCCAACATTTGGGAACTATTTGACCAGATTCCCTGGCAGAACAAATAGGCAAACCTAGCTGAAGTCAGTGATACTATGCAGGGTGACACCAAGTAAAAGTTGCCGGCAGCAATGAAGCTGTTCTTGATTGCTTATGTTTTCCAAAGAACTGAAAATCAAGGGAAAGTGGGTATTTGATTTCACAAGGCATCTATATTTTCCCTTGGACAAAGCAGCAGCTTTTTAAAGACAGAAGCAAAAAATTATGAAATATGAAATTGAAATCACACAAGCAAACACAATTAAAAATAAAAAATCTATGTATTTGGAGGTTTACAAAGTATTTCCTTAAAAATAATATACATATGAATATATATATAATTTTTATACATTTGTTTGTTTGTTTGTTTGTTTATTATATAGGGGGTTTTGGTGTTCCTTCAAGACTTGTCAGTACTATTTTCTGTTGTTTTCCATTTAAAGTTGCAGGCTTTCCCCAAGAGATCTGTAACTTTTTTTTTAAAGTCAGACAGCAATATTACAGTAGGTTCCTTGGCTGTTTGTATAATAAATTAAATAAATATTATTTACATCTTTTATAAAAGAAAATAAACCTTTAAAACACAAGACCCAGAGGTATAAGCATAATAGCAAGCCAGCTTTTAAAACAAAGAACTCTCTCCTTAAGTCAACCACTTTCAAGTACAGTGGTTTAATTTACACACAGAAGGACCCTTTGGGGAAGAAAAATCTTGTAGAAGCTGACTGGATAGATACTTTCTTCTTTCTCTTTTACTTCCCTATGGAATTACAGTTTTATTTTCTGCAGAGTGAATATACTTTTATGAAGTTTTCTTGTGTTAAATTGATTTCTTTAGCAATAATCAGCAGTTTTTAAAGAACAGACTTTGAAATATAACTTTCCCCCTCTCAGCTGGACATTTTATATTCATGTGCCCTGAAAAAAAAATGTTGATAAGGATTGATTCTTCACTTCAGTAAGCCAGTTAAGAGAAGTCTCAAGTCTATAAAGGTGGTCTGTAAGGTGCAGTTAAAGAGAAACAGCATGTGAGAACCCCACCCAGGGGTATCTGCTGTCTTGGCACTGGAAGGAAATATGTTTGCATTTATATGATAACCTACTCAGTGGGAACAATGCAAGCTGCACACCTCTGACATTGCATCATTTTCTCTCTTAAGCTGGGCCCTGCATATGATGGATGAAACCTCTCAACAGCTACATGGATTATACATACCAATAAGTATAGATCTGTAGATATGCAAATACATATGTATTTATATATAGACATATATGTATGTGCAGCTGAAAAGGTAGAGCATTTTCTGATGGTTATTGATTTATCATGCCAAAAGTCTCTTGATGATTGTAAGAAAGCTAATTAGTAGCAGACCAGAGCTCTGACATAAGCATTTTTCTTCCACCTGCCTGGTCCCATCTGATAACCCTACCTGCTCTCCTGAGACAATTGTGCTCACATTTACCTGGAGATCAATGCTCTATTATGAATTTAGCACCACATGTGACCTTTCCAAGAGACCACTGAAGTGATCAGTAGGAGCCTGGCATGGGTGGCAGAGATGGTAACCATTCACTCTTTGTGTCACCTAGAAAGGCAGATATTAACACCTAGAGATGAGTGATGCCAGGTGGCCCACCCTGTGTCTGGCGGACAACATGACCACAGGCAGTAGCTCCTACTCATGTGCACTGGATGTTTGTGTTGCCCATTTTCTTTCAGGATTCAGGGCTCTGAGGTGAGACATCACCACCCAGTGCATCAGTGGTCTGCACTGGTGCCTGAGGACAAATTCCTGAGTAACTGTAAATATATCTTTGCAAGTCACCAGCTAACATTACACAGGCAGAACTAGCATATTTCTCTGCTTTATTTTAAAGATTATTCTCATAACTGCTGAAAAAAGCATTTATTTCCCTGTCATCTTGCTTAACAATAACAATTTTTAAAGGCTTTTCATCATCTTTGTGTTCGCAATCCATATACACATACAGATGAGCAATTTTACTGCAGACACTAACTTTTCCTATAATGGGGCTACATATTCTTCCATTGTCTCTTGCTAAGTGCTAACAGTTTTAACAGTTTTAATACAACCTTGTAATAGCTACAGTTTCTATAATATTTGTAATTTACCTGTGTTTTCTGAATGGCACATATTTTTGAGTTTATTATCTAATTATTTCTGGAATAAATATATATAATTTTTGTTTGATCTGCATGTGAGCACTTTCTTATGCATGTTTGTACAAGCAACTAAAATGTATGTTGTCTTCTCTAGTAGCCAACACCCCAAAGTGCACTGAGATCTATAGGAAACCAGGGAAAACTGCTATTAAGAAAAGAATCACTATAAAAAGAGGACAGCTGATCTGGTGCATAATTTTTCTAGTCAAACTGTTTCATATTAATACTTACAAATCTTTTGGGGTACAATTAAGATTGCACATTTGCTGGATATCAAAGGACCTACATAAAGCTACATCACAAAGCTCAAACCCTGATCCAGTAGCCAGTAATCACAGTATCTAACTGCTAAACAAGCTCCTCCAGACATGCCAGACTAATTTTCTGCTGGCAGTCCCTCATAATTTCCCCATTGAGCCATTCCATTGCTAGAAACTGGGGTCTTTGATGCCATTCTTCTGTCCTTACGGTTTCTCAGTTTGGATATCCAAACTGCCAGTTACCATTGGGAAAAAAATAGGAAAAAAAGTCTACATGGAAGTAATTGTGGTAATGAGCCGCAGCCACAGAAAGAGGAGAAGCATATCACTGCACAGACAGAACACAACCACTGAGTACAGTTCACAGGACACATACAGAGAAAAGATAGTTACTGAAAACACAGTGTACAGCTCTTCTGCTACAATGCTCAGTACTCCTCTGATGACTGGCTATATCTGGGATATTTTCAAAGATTCTCCAGACTGTTTTACTTTCCTTTAGTTCCTTTTTAGTTCTTGCTGTATACACACTGTGAGAAAACTCCACAACATGTTAGCTCACTTTCTGTTGCTGTGATTATCTTGGAGTGAAGAGTATGTTCCTCAGTCTTTAGGTAAGCTAAAGGTGTGTGTGATGTCTTCTACACAAAATAGTATAATGGTCTTCTGTAAGGGCTGGAGGTAATCTGACTTGGCCATAGTGTCTTGCTTCTCCAAGCTATAAAATAAATAAACAACCAATAAATAATAGAATATATAAAGTTAAAGACCAGATAGACTAAAGAATGAAGTAAGTAGATGATTAGGCATTTTGGGCAATGAGAAATGTTGTGCAATTATGTGTTAGATATGATGGTTTGAAACACTGTACAGTATGATAAGAAAAACAGATAAATTCATTTTCAGTATGTGTAATTTATAGAATAGTAGTAATTCTTTTAAAAATATTTAATTTCAAGGGAAAAAAATTATTAGTCAGGCACATCATCTGTTTCTGATTTAAACTTAGACCAGAAATTATTGTTTCCTGAAAAATAATTGGTGGAGTTCTGAAAACAGAGAACCATTTCATTCTGACATTATCACAATTAAACTTATTCCTTCATTTTAAAACAGCGTACTACATTTAACCAATATTGTATTTAAAAAAAAAAGAAAGAAAAATAAAAAGAATAGAACAGCTACAATAACAAAAAATCTGTATCGGGTTCAAAAAAAAGAAGTTATTCACATTTTTGCAAAACGAAATTTTAGGCAAGGTTTCATCCTTCTAGTAATAGTCAGTATAGGTTCCTTCTGTTTTTTTTGTTGAGTCACTGAGAGATCCATCATTTGCTCGGTTCCAGTTACACATCAGTTATGCAGTTATGCATTCTGCCTCTGATCCATGGAAATTACTTTTCCTTAGCCATTGATTTCAGGCTTTGTCTTCTTCTTAAGTTGCAGAAGTTCATGTTTTTAGCTATGAAGATTCAGACCCCAGTCACAGCCAACATGGCAACAATTACAGAGAGTTGTGAATAACACGATGAAGCAACTCAGGTCATATACTGAACTAAATAATTTAGAATGCTTAATTCATTCATAAATGCAATCTCTTTTTCTGCTTCCACACACCTCCCACTTGGCTTGTCCTCTCTTGTATGCACTAGGGTAGTTCCTGCCACTACAGGGGACTACCGACACCATAAATAAATAAATACCCAGCAATGTTCATGTAGAGATTGTTTAAGAGTTATTAACTGCAGGTCTTGGATGCATAAAGTGCAGTTATATAATAGGAAGGCATCAGAAAAAATTAAAACTGTGAAATGGAAATGTGGCATAATCTGGCAGAATGACCACACCAAAAATAAGCAGCCCATGTTCTTCCCATGTAGTCCTTTGGGCCGTCAGGCACTTTGCCTTTAGCATCTCAGTTTCCCAGAATTTAATGTTGGCACTAATACTTGTACCTCTGCCTCTTCAATCACTTCTTTAAGGACTCACCAGTTTCAGCAGTTTTTGAGTATTCACACATATAAACTCTTATTGAATTAAAGAGCCCTTCTTGCTCTCATTAACAGTCACCTATTGACTTCACCATAAGAAAAGGCAGTTCCTAAAGATTTATCACAATAATGGCAACGCTTTATCCATTCAATATCCATTTTCTAATTCTACATAACCTCAGAAATCTCAGTGGGTGTCAAGTTACTCACAGTTATAAAAATGAAGCTCTTCTGAACTTGGAGTTAAGTCAGACAGGATGACAGCAGCTTCAAAGGTTGTCTTGTCCATCACCTTTCCCCACAACATGATTAACCATACCTGTCAGATATTTGTCTAGCCTGTTTTTAAAAGACTCTGAGGTAGGATTTCATGACATTGTCAAGCAATTTTCTCCAAAACTTCACTTTTCTTACAATTATAAAGTCATTCTAATGTTTAACCTAAATCTCCCTTTCCTTAAATTGGCACATTCTTTTTGTCTAATTCAAATGGACACAGAGAAAAGGTTATTCTGTTCTCAGCAGTCTCCTTTTCAGGTATTTAAGACTTCCAGAATTTCCCTGTTTAGCTTTTCTTTGCTCTAGGCTCAGCAACACACTTCTTTCAGTCTTTCTTCACAGGTCATATTATAGCCTGACCTTTCCTCACTGTCACTGTCTTCTCTGGATTGCCTCTGATTAGTTCAGTTTGTCAAGAAAGAAGGGCGGTGCCAAAACCGGTCTCCTCCACTGGACCCCTTACCAGCACTGCTGAGCAGACATAGAGCTTTTGGGTGTCCAAGGAGGCATCATGGTGTGATTACAGACTTCTACAGAAGCAAGGTGATAACTGAGCAAGAGTGGCCAAGTGTGTGTTAACAACTAGCACGGTGCAATAGGAGAGAATCTGAAGCTGAGGACTCAGTGTCCAAACTGTATGTTCTCAGGGGCATTACTTCATGTTAGCTCTAGTCTAGTCTCAGACACTGAATGCCCATTATTGATGCATTATTGAAAAAAATGCAATCTTGGAGCACATGTCCTGGTTCAGTGTCATCCAAAAGTGATCCAGTTCTCCTACTCTATAACTGCTCCACAATGTGAGCAGAGACACAGTAACTGGAGACATCTGGGATAGGTACTTTAAAACATCTGAACAAAAATGTAATAGTAAATGCATCCAGTGATCTTTTTTGGATGTGCGTTAGTGTTCTTATTATAAGTGTGCACTATGGCTTTCAAAAGCCTCATTCCAGTCCTCAATGTATAGGATGATTGCCCCAGCCTGAGAAGCTTGAAGTCGGTGAATCAAACGAGTAATGGAGCATACTGAGAAAGATACATGCAGAAGGTTAGTTTTCCACTTCTTTTCCTGAGTGAAGGGGAAATGCTGGAAGGGGAAATTAGGCTCCTTGGTAGCTTTGTTACGCTTTATAGTGGTTTCTGCATTTTTTGCTAGATTTCTTTTAAGCATCAGAAGGCCAAATATTAACTGCAATCAAACTAAAATGTGTTGTAGATATTTTTCATAAGATTTGTTTTGTTATGCTAGTGTAGCTTTAGAAGAAAGACTTTTCAGGCTTTTAAAGGCATAGTCTCATAGCTGTACAAGACTAATCTCTTGTGTTGGAGGTGCAAAGGCAGTAATTTAATTCAAAGTGAGATTAAATCAACAAATTGTGGAAACATGAAGGAGGCCTTTCTTTGAGATATCACGTGCAGCTCCAAGAAGGAGCACAACACATTTGATTTTATTGTTTGGCAGTGGGGAGTAATACTTTCTCAGCTTTCTCTTGAGATTCTTCTCAGGACTTTATTGTCTTAATTCCTAAAGAATAGCTCTCTTTCAAATCCAGGCTACTTCTCAGGCTGAATGTTAATTAGTCACCTAGGAAACAAACTCAGCGTGCTACTAGTTTTCTGCTCTGATTTCTCCGAAACCTTAGAGACAACTGAGTTTGAGAGGTAGTTGTTTAGTTTGTTTACACAAAAACCAAACTGCCGTATTCTCCTGGCTTTCAGTTGTGTTCTTCAAAATGTGAATATCCTATAGCTGTAAATTTGGTTGCTGGGATTTCTATGAATTGGCCTTTACAGAAATGTCAGTTTCAAGGATTAAAAACGATCAAAACATTTTTCCTTAACTTACAGGAGAAGGTAAATAGAATGAATTCCCTGCATGCGTCTCATCCTCCCAACCTCCCAAAGGTATAATCACCTAGAAAATAAGGTAGAAGATAAGACTTTAAAAAACAAGCACTGGACCCAAGACTATTCATCCTGATAGTCCAAATTAAGGGATTTGATAAAGGACACTTTACAGTACTACAGTTCTCTATTTCATTAATAAGGTTTATTAAATAGAAATTAAATAGCATGAATTTGGTTGCAAAGGGAGAATGAACTTGGATTAAACCAGTGCAAAACCTGCAATTGTAATAGCAATAAATACTAAGAAAAAGAGGAAGTAACAAATAAAATGCTTTTTCCTTTCCTTCCCCCCTTACTCCTGCTCTGTAGCTGTAATGTGTATATCCCACTCTTTATTTGTAGCTGTTACATATCATACTGCAATGTGTTACACCTGTTTGTTTGCAGGTTTATTTTTTAAGTATATGGACTTCCCCATCACAAAAGGAGTTATGCAGAAATAGCCATATTTTAGAAATCTGAGCTTGTGAATATTCAGGCTTTGAAAAAACATAGTTATAGTTTTCAACACACTTCCCGTAGAAACCTTAATTTTCCAGACTCCACTTAGCAACACTTTAACTTCTTAGACCATCCAAGGGGAGAGGAGAGGAGAAAAAGGAAGAGGAGGAAATGTCACTTTTTACACACTATTATTAGAACAGTTTGGCATTTTGAAGACACATTAGATAGGTCTCTACCACAATGAGACAATGCTTTGCCTGACCATGCACAGACAGCAAAATAGGTTGCGAGATGTGCTACAATAATTTTGGTTTTAATTGTTTCTTCTCAATCTGTTTTAATCTGTCAGGAGTGCTGACATAACCATGTCGCTGTTCATATTTTCCTTTCTCCATCGTTTCAGATGTTCATCCCACAATACTTTTGCTTATCATGGAAAGGCTTGGTATGATACTGTTTCTCCTATTTGTTGGGGTTTCCGGAACATAGACCTTCCACTGAAAACCAAGATTCCGACTCAATGTCCTACTTTGAGAGGTTGGTAAAATGTGACTTGAAAAAAGGTTAGACCACTTTAAAATTGAAGCAAACCTAGTCTGTTTCATGCCCAAGTGGCACCTTATATTTCTTAATTGAACTCTGGTAATTAGAGATTTCTTAGCCTGACTTCCTCTACATTTGACTATTCACTCGCAGCTGGCTTAGTAATAAAATTCCATGTATGCATATGCAAATTGTCTGAACTCACACTTTCTCTTCTTCCTCTCTGTTGGTCATGGGTCATTTTTTGTTCTTGCTGTACATCTATTGCTGAAGCCTTTTGCCAGATTTCAGGTTTTGAGGTGTTAACTTGATTAAACTATGATTTTTAGAGCATACTAGTAAGAAGCAACCAACACTGTGAGTTCACTGTGAATTTTTGAAGAAGGCTTGAAGACAGGCCTATCTGCAACACAGTTCTGGATAAATACTCTTGTAGTGGCACATACTAGGGCCAAAAATGTCACAGAAGGGAACTTATCTATTTCTGCAATTAGCTGCCCTCCATTAACTGCAGTGTCAATACTGACTTTTAGATATTCTGTGCACCTAAGACCTCTCTGAGCTCATTTGGTCAGTGTGGAGGAAGGGTAATACTAGCACGACCTGCTTCTGTTTCCTGACTGACAGGCACCGTAGCCCTTTCTGCTCCTGGAGTTCAAAGCCATCCTTGTCTGTCTGGTATTTAGGCAGGATTTGCAAGAGAGGAAGTTCTTGACTGCATTCCCTCCTCTCCCCTTCCTCAAATTGGAGGAGCAGGACATAGCTGGTACCTCGTCTCCCACTGACCTCTCATGCAGGTGAGAAGTTGCTGCCTCTAAGTTACGAGCTCCAAAAGCATATAATGACTTGCAAATGTGAGCAGCACTTAGATGATTCTTTATTTATGAGATACATTTGGAATAGTGTGTTTCATAGACACTGATGGAAGAGGTGAGTGCCTTTTGAAGAGCTCACTACAAGTGTCAAAATAATATATCAGAATATGCAGGAGCTGTTAATGCATCAGTCTTGAAAATCCAAATTGCAAGTCAAATATTCATACTTGCATCCAAAATCTTCCTCAAATACTGACAGGTGTGTATTTCTCAAAATTACTATTCCATGACTCATTCACCTTTATCTTCTTTCAGGAATGTTACTTCTAATGGAAAGCATCTAATGTGAAGTGATCAGGTGATATTAAAGCTGACACATGTCAACCACAAGATATTCCATGCATAACAGCAGACACATTCCTAGTACAAATGCCTGCAACTAGTATTTGAGGATAATTATGAGAATGGTTAGCATCATTGAGTTAACTGCCTAGAGACAACATATCTAAGGATATGTTCTAAGGAATGAAGACTAATTTATTACACTGGTGTTTCACTTCATTTGTCCATGAAAGTGTGTCCACATATATATGGATATGATGCATCCACACTTGAATGTGCAGCTGCATTGAACATCTTCCAAAGCCAAAGCAAAATCTTTGCAGAATTCAAATCCTGGACATGCAATCAATTCAAGACAGAAGTCCCACCAGTTCTCAACGTACAGGAAATTCCAAATCCACATTAGCTAGTGACCAGGACTTTGATTCAGTCTCCATCCAGTGGCTAACACTGCAGCATAATATTTTCTAAAACAAGCTAAAATAAATTATGTAAATTAACCATATGGTTGGGAATTCAGGAATATGACAAATACAACCATATCTTAATTGTCATTGTTTGACACCTTTGTTTAATGAGGTAGTAAAAATGCAGTAGCAATCTTTCCGAGGCAAGTATTAATCTCACAATTTAATAACAAAATGACTGTGTTCCTCCAACTAATAATTAGTCCAAACTATACAAATCAATTCACAGAGAGCAGAAGAAGTCTAGAACCACTGTGACACTGGCATAAAGGAACTCATGTCAGAAATTTTAATATTTGCTTTTCCACTTAGACATGCAGTGTTGACAAGCGTTCTGTCTGAGTTTGTATGGAACAATATGCCTTTGGGGATAAACACAAAACCAGTATGAAATATGAATAGAACATAAAGAAAAGCTAAAACACCACCCTATTATGTTCCAAACTGTCGGCTAGATCACGTCATGCTGGGATGGACCTTGTGAAATGATCAAAACAGACTAAACATTTGGGACAACCATTTTTTTCCCTCTGACTGGAAAATTCTATTCCTGTTATATATACAAGGTACCTAATATACAAGGTACGTAATGGCTTTTCCTTATTTAAGACACTTTCCATTATATTTTGTTAAAGACCATGTCAAAAGATGGTTCATCAGCTCAGATATGGTGCCAATCTTCTGTGCATGCAGATTCTTTACAAACTTTCAGTCTCTTGACAACAACTCCCAGAAAGGTCCTTTTACACTCAAGAGGGGAGTTCTGAACTGACTACAGCCACCTCAATCTCTCTCTGTTTTTCATGTTATCAAATCAGTATCCTTTTAGTATTATGATACACTCATGTCTTATGCCACCTTCTCCTTTCGGCAGACAAAAAATATACTGTGCAAATATCTACTTTCAGTATATCAGTTGATTCTCAACCTTTTCAGCCTTTATATCCATCATCTCTGTTGAGAGAGAAAGAGTTGCTATCTTGAACTACACTGAAGGTCTTTTTTTTTTCTTTTTTAATCAAGATCTGCAGTGGCCTAGGCCTTGGGAGTGACAGCTAGCTCCATCTCAAATACTGGTCTCAGAGAAGTAGAATCCATAACAAGTGTGTTTTGTGTAGCATTGTGTATGCTATCTTCTCACAGAGATCTAGGTGATAATGTTGAGTGTGTTAACTTTGACATTTGTTGCAATGTGCATTTGGCTCATCTGAAAATGTCACTTGTCTTAGAAGAATAATTTGCTGCAGACTCCAGAGAGAATATGTGCATTGTTCAAGCTAAGAGTACAGTACATCACCACAAACAAAACAACCTTTATCTTGTACATAGACAGATAATGAATCTAAGGATGTTTCATACTACATCAAGGTTCAAGATAGGTCTGAAAGATAACACAAGCATTCTGACATTTGTAGTATATCAAAGACAACTTTTTTGTCATCATTAGCTCATGAAAGAGAGCTTTGTTTGGTATGATGGAATTTCATTAGTGAAAGCTTTATTTGACAGTACAAAAGCATGTGGCATGGAGCTCTGCAGTATGGAATTGCAACCATAAAGACCATCCCAAAGGTATCTTCTGTTGGGCCATGAAATCTAGGAGCTGTCAGAGTCCAGGTCAGACATATCTCTGTAAGGCTTTCAGGAATTGGCTGCCCTGAAATCAGGCACTGGCATTTCTCAGGTTTTAATGACTGTGGTGCGCCTCTGGGGACTGTACATTTAGGAATTTAGCAAGACTGCCTCAGGTGTGCTGTGTTGTGAAATATTACCTCCAGCCATTTAAACCTGAATGCTAGCAAGCATTTGATTCCAAAGCTAGCCTACCTTATTTTCCTTATGCCAAAATATGCTTGCTCTCACTGCTACTAAACATATAGCTTAGGTACCGTACACTTCAATAAAAAATATGTGGGTTTTGTTTGGGGGGGGGGGGCTGTATTTTGGTTTTTTTTTTAAACACTCCTCTGATTCTACCTTACTTTTGAAATATATATGTTCAAATCAAATAAATCATAATTTATGAACTGAGAGTATTGGAATTCTGAAATTCCTTTTACAAAAATCTTTGATCTTGATATCAGGAGGAAATAGTGTCAGATTGTGGATGTGAGGAGATGATACCTTCCAATATTAACATCATTCCAACAGTGGAGAGATCCTTTCTTAGAAAACAGTGAAGCTTTTGTGTTGAGCAGGCATTATCCCTTTATACCAACACCAAGTTTTTCTACTTGAGAACCGGAGATCCTAAACAAATAATATGTTTTAAAAGTTTGGGGTCATAATTAAAAATATAAAGCAAAATGGTCACATGTCAAAAGTTTACAAAGATATGACACTACATTTATACAGAGCTAAGCTGTGTAGAATGCCGTAATAAGGAATAACGCTGCTCATTTCAAAGTGAGGCAGGGAAGGACTCATAGAAATGATGAGATCCTGTAGATATCTCTTAGTTTAGCAAATCATCCAAAACTACTTATTCTCTATTTACTCCAAAAGATCTTTTAGGTATCTCTCATGGGATCAGAGGAAGAAGGAGAAGCAAGAGAAGGCTGTTTAGAAATCAGTATTTTCAGCATTCTTGGTGATGTTCTGAATTTCCTTTAACAGGTGACAGAGGGTTCTTGTAAATTGTTTAAAATGCAGTTTGTTATTCCCATTATCCAGGATTTGCTGTTGGTTTCAGGTGTTGTAGGTTTTATGTATTACAGAATAAATCTGAAGCTTAACTACAGTGATTACACTTCTAATTATGATATAGATTTTGAGTACCCTTGGAATAATTGGCTCAAAGAGACTGTAGTATTTCATTTTGCTTAGAAAAATGTTCACCACGGCTTGGAAGATGAATGTTATTGTAAAACTTTTCCTTCAGCCATAATTCTTAGTGGTTCAAGTGTGCCAGTAATCTTGATTTGCATTATATGCCAGCCTAGTTGACACTGTGGTTGATACAGCTTGAGAAGACATATATTGTCCATAAGGGAGCATCTTCCTATGCTGAACACATTTAAGAAAGTTAAGTTTGGTAGCATAAAATTATGATAACTTATCTTTCTCTCTGTGCAATTATATTATGTAATTTTCCTTTTTTCCCTAGGAGAATAATTGCCTTAAAATTGTGATGGTCTGACAGTTTTAGAGTTATACATGTTCTCTATAGTGCACTTTTCCTGATGAATTTATCAGAAAATTACTTTGTTACTGCAGCAACTGTGTAGAGATGCTGAAGCAATGAAAGAGAAAAATAGTTTGGCCAAGATACAAGAGAGTAGGAATATTACTGTAATCAGTTAAATTCCTATTAGTGTTCAATATTTTGTGTGTATATATATAAAAGAGGATGCCCTCTGTTTTAATAAATATAATAACAAGGATATTAAATGGGATTGTAGAACACCATTTGTCTAGGAATTAAGCTTTTCTTGGTTCCACAAAAATTACGTATTTTTAACACTGTAAAATTCAATTTCTGAAGAAATTCTAAGAAATATATTTTTCTTTTTTTTTTTAAATTTACTTAACCTCATGATTTATCATTTTCTTCTTCTGCCTTTCTCCCTGCATTTTATAATTCTGCCTGATAGCTGGAATTTGTGTAGCTGGTAACTGAAAAGATTAAATTTCATAGCCTCATGGCCAGCTCAAAGGGAGCATATGAAATGCATATGGTGTGCACAATCTACCACACACAGAACTGAAACGAAGAGTACCTTTGGGGAAGGGTGATGCGTGCAGTCATGGTATGATGTCACTATTAGACGTGCAGTTTTTAGCAGGGAGAGGCCTTAAGAGCCTTGCTGAATCTCATACAACTGGCCTCAGCCCATTGATCATGTGATTTCCTGCTAAGAATCTGAATACTTCTGGTCCCACAGAATTCATTTCTACAGGGAGCTCAACAGGTACTTAATATATATTCTCTGTAGAAGAGAATATATGCAAGGTGTAAATTTTAAAATATTAATGCAAAATTTACTTTCTCTTAAAACATGCCATCTTCTCAGCCTCTCTGTTATTATTGTGAAAAGCAGGAAGCTGCTTAAGTTAATGACTTTTTCTTTCCTATCTTCAATTTAAAAAAAAAAAAAAAAAGAAAAGAACAAAACAGAATGACACTTCTCAGCAGTTGTTTTCTTCAGTATTTCAGACCTGCTTCCAAATATTGTTTATCTACTATCCTCTGTCAGTATTGCATACAAATATTATAGATAAGATGTGCAGGGAAGACATGTTGGAAGGAGGAGGCTGCTGTTTTGTTTTGTTTTGTTTTGTTTTTTATCAAGCCAAGCAAATCATCCATATAAATTGATATAGCTCAGAGGCTGTTAATGGCAGCACAGCCCAAGGAGTGCTGCAGAGAGAGGAAATGAAGCTCAGAAATAACTTTGTGCAACTCAAATTAAAGCTGAACGCTTTCTGAGATCTCAGCACTAATGCTTCCTTCCTCCAAGTAAGACTTTCACTTTTTTTTTAACTTTGAAAAGACTTTTTAAGCAGGTGGCATCTGTGACCACTGCAATTACAGAGTGCTTCCTGGAAGGACTTTATACTTGTTAAGTCCCGGTCTGATTGTCAGGCTCGGGGAAGGTTCTTAATGATCCCAAGGGCGAAATTAAGACACAAACGAGGTCATATGCCGCCAATCAGACGTTTTATTGGGTAAATATAAAAGAGTAAAGCGATAGGAAAGGCAGGAAAGATTAGGAGGAAATTAAGCAAGCATTCAGAGAGATAAGCAAAGGATAGTCACCACCATGGATCCAGCGGTGTCCCGTTGGTCCTCAGTCTTCAGTTCTTCAGTGGTGGGTGGCCACACTCAGGCTTCCTTGTGCCGTCTTTTTATCCAGTGTTGGAGAGGGAGTTTGCCCCCTTGGTTCGGCTTGGTTTCCCAGGGCAACATACCAGTTGGTATCCTGTTTTTGGTGGTGCCTGATAAGCCAAAGAATGGTCTGCTGCTTCAGCAAGTTCGCACATTCCCTTGCAGGCTAGTGGTACCTGATAAGCCAAACAATGGCCTGTTGCTTCAGCAAGTTTGCACAAATTTCCTTGCAAGCTGGTGGCTGCCCTCGGGTCTTCCCAGACAAAAGAGTGGTCTGCTGTCTGTTCTTATCAGATAAACACACACAAGCAAGCTTTGAGACAATTGTTCTTAACACTTCAGTCTCTTACAATACTTTACAAGGCAAACTGTTAGACAACGTGGAGCAAATTCCACTGGCAAGGTAACTTGTCTCCTGACTCAGTAACTGGGTGCCCATTTCAGCCCTTTTTTCCTGTTAGTCTGTGACGCTGAATGTTGGAGATTTTCTCCTCACTGGGTTTTCACTTTGTGAACAGGAGGCATCTATAAATTAAGTCTTTCTCCACACTGATCTCTGAATTTCCAGCAACAGTCTTAAAATTTTCCAAGAAAAAAGTGTTTTCACTCTCCTGACTATAATGACTATTTCAAGAGTAATCACCAAGAAGCCAAAAAACCACAGCATTTGTTTAGTTTCAACTTCTGTTCATGTGTAAAAGAAAACAAACATGGGTCTCATTTATTCCTGCTCAGTCTACCCAACTTAAACACTCTGCAACTGTTCTAACAAGAGGTCTGCCTACATTAATATCAGACCTGAGCACCATTTCAGTGAATACCTAGAGCCATCGATTCTGAATAATTATAAACTAAAATTGGAATTAAGGAGAGTTGTATTCTGGAATGTAGAAACTAGTTCCCAAACATTACCAATGACTGAGGCTTCTGGCTCTCATGACCTCATATCTAAATACCTTTTGGGCTTTGAGATTAGTTTAGTAAAGCAGAAAGGACATTTTCTACAACAAAATCTGGGGATGAAATTCGAAGTGCCCCTGAGGTATAAGATATGCACAATTATTATCATTCCTTCACACACAAGTTTCAGAGTGTTTCCTTGACTTTAAAAAGATTTGTTTTCAATAAACTTTCATGCAGGGTAACGTACATAGTCTGAATCTTGGACATTTTAGAAAATAAGTATGGCCCTGTAAGAAGGAGTCATGCCGTTCAGCATGTTTTTTTATTCTGTGTTATCTTATTTGGAGAGCAGTTCTCTGGTAATACATATTAATCCTTTTTTTTCACCATATGTTTTGTAGCATCTTCTGATTTAGCTTGTGCTGTTGCATAGCAGGTGTTGCCTGAGTTTACCATGATGGAAAATGTTCCTTGATCGTTGAGGTGCCCACTTCATCCTTTGGAAACCTGGAATGAAAAGGATAAATGGAGAAACTAAATAATTTCACTTTGGACATCATTAGTTTATACAAAATCAAAGCAATATGCAACTATATAAATTTAGCAGCACCAGTCCACAACTACCATAAAGGTTCAGGCTATTATGCTCACAGGGCTCCATAGTTATACTAGAAATAACTCTGAATGAAACACAAGCAAGAGCAGGAGTGTTTGTTGTACGGCCTGTAACTACTCTGGCATGCTTGAGGATTGCTCAAAAGTTAAACCAAGAGCTTTGGTTTGGTGTATACACATTTCTTCTAATAGAGGTGAAGCACAATTAATGGCCAAACACCTACCTTCTTCCACTTTGTTCACTTTATTATACACTTCATCAGTGAAAGATCCTAATTTATATAGCCTACTTTTCCCAGCACATAATTTATGTGGCCACCAATGGCTATGGCTTCCAGAAACTTGAAAAAAGGTGTGAATACAGTGTCCTTTTTACCCATACTCTGGAAAGCATCTGTACTGAAGGCAGGAGTATATGAGGCATAGAAATGCCTTTTCTACAACCATATAACATCACCATTCTGGTGCCTTAGTTATAAACATTCTATGTTGCTCCCTTTTTAAAATGCAGTCACTGGAACCACTGCAGAAAAGAGCAGAAATAAGACTGTAAAGCTATTTCTATGTTCCTCAAGAGCTAGTGAGGTGCACATTTACTGTTCTAACAATTCTAAAGAAATACCTAAGAAGATGTACTCTGTCTTCCATCAGTGTGATAGCAAACTTAATTTGTCAGCTTATTTACTTCTTTGCCCAATATCAGTCTGATTTGGTCTGGCAAATCATCACTAAGACCTTCTTGACAATTTCTCTTGTCAGGACTAGATAATCTCACCAGACCATTTTTTTAGGCTAATTATCAGATGGCCCCCTATTTCTTCTCCAATGTGCTGCTCACAGAAAAGAGAAGCAGTCAATCCCTAAAGTAGATGATAACCCAGACAGGACCCCAAATGGAGGGTAGCTTGTTCAGGTGCCTCACTTTTCTCAAGCCTTCCTATTTTGTTCCTTTTACACCTAAAATATGTATGGTCCAGATATCTGTAAATTAAAACTGAGTACCTGAATCTGGGAACCCAGAGGCCATTGTGCTGGGACAAAAACCAAGTTATTTGTTTGGCAATTGGTGCAACTTTCCAGCAGAAACCACAGCCAGCTGAGGTCAGGCCCTACAGAGGGTGGACTCCAGCCTCAGGCAACAGTCCTCGGTAAACCCTCATCTAAAAACTGCAAAGACCTTTCTGTGCTTATGGAAAAGTGGAGTTATTCCAGCAGCTTGAGTACAGTTGAGACCCAAAACCCCGAGGCAATACTGTGGACTGGGGAAGGTTGTACCTTACGGTCTGTGGTAATCTGGGATGTGTCCAACATGCAGCTAACTTTAAAGTCTTCACTGATGTTATAGATGAGTGCAGGACAGCTCTAGGTTTAGGCAGTGAATGGCAGCTTGTCTTAGTACTGCAGGAAGGGAAGGAAAATACAACTTATCTTTGTAGGTACTGCATGGTGCTAACATGAAAACTGATGCCAAACAAAAGAGATTTGGAAAAATCAGCTACAGTATATATTTCTGCTGGTAGCTTCCTGTGAGTGAACATGTATGACCGTGAAACAGCTCCTAAGACTTGTATGAAATAAAATGATATTTTTCCAGGATGAATTAGAGTTTTTTCATTATTTAAAGCAGAAAATCATAACTTATGAAAGGTCCATCCTCATATACTTGATTCATTTCACATTTTAAATTCGTTGGAACAGCTGAGATATATTGGAAAACAGCCAAGGACAAGTGTACTTGCTAATTCTCCCCTACTTCATTTAAAATACTAGGGTTTCTGTACATGGGCTGCAACACTTGAAATTCACACTCTTTCCATTAAAAAAAGGATTGTTTGGTTCTCTTTTTAAAGCTGATCATTTGATCCTTCAATCTCTACAAGTTACCTCTTCCCTTTGAAAATACAGAACCATTGCTGATAGTTCAGGCTGTGCAGTCATAGAGGTGGGAGGTGGTGTTCTAGTTTCTGTTTTCTTTCTCCTATTCTTGTACCTTGGGCTTGTCCCACTTTGTGGCAACAGAAGCTGACAGATGGCACTTGAATTCCTATGGGAGGGGGAGTATGGTCATACCACAGAAATGTGGTTTTAGTGTTAGTTCCTTATATGGCCAAGATGACAGCACTTACAGGGAGTTTTAAGTGAGGTAGGATTTTGGCCAAACAAGAAACAGAATAACTTCATTTACCTGCGCCTACCTTTTACTCTGTGTCATGGTTTAACCCCAGCCGGCAACTAAGCACCACACGGCCGCTTGCTCACTCCCCCCTGCTGGGATGGGGGAGAGAATCAGAAGAGTAAAAGTGAGAAAATTCGTGGGTTGAGATAAAGACAGTTTAACAGGTAAAGCAAAAGCCGCTCACACAAGCAAATTAAAACAAGGAACTCATTCAGTACAGCCCATGGGCAGGCAGGTGTTCAGCCATCTCCAGGAAAGCAGGGCTCCATCATGTGTAACGGTTACTTCAGAAGACAAACGCCATAACTCTGAATGTCCCCCCCTTCCTTCTTCTTCCCCTAGCTTTATAGGCTGAGCATGATGTCATACGGTATGGGATATGCCTTTGGTCAGTTGGGGTCAGCTGTCCCAGCTGTGTCCCCTCCCAACTTCTTGTGCACCCCCAGCCTACTGGCTGGTGGGGTGGTGTGAGAAGCAGAAAAGGCCTTGACTCTGTGTAAGCACTGCTCAGCAATAACGAAAACATCTCTGGACTATCAATCAATCAACACTGTTTTCAGCACAAATCCAGAACATAGCCCCATACTAGCTACTATGAAGAAAATTAACTCTACCCCAGCCAAAACCAACACACTCGAGATAAGATGGAAAGTATCTGTGTGTCTTTTCCCCATAACTTTGCAGTTATGTGCCAAGGCTACTTACTAAATTACACTCCTTGTCCCACATCCTGCTAAGCTGAGTAGATGTGCTGCCTCAGAAGGAGTAGCCACCGGATCATAGGGTCCTGCAGGATTCCCTGTAAGGACCTTCACTGACAAGGAGCAGCATCCTGGGAGAGGCTCCCAGTGAGGGAAGAAGCCCCTTTCACTCTCCTTATCACTACAGATAGCTGCTGTACAGTCTGACTGGTTTTTTTTTTAAAGATTATTCTTCAGCAGATATTAATTTTCCCCAGTGATTTTGTACCATCATTCATTCTGGGGCTTTTTGCAATGTAACACTTCACTTTTGGAAGGAAGAGTACACACAGGGCGTGTTCTTAACCAGACCAGATCTTTGAAATTAAAGTTGAAGGTAATGTAACTTCTCTTTCTTACTTCATTTTTGAGTTAGTGGCTGTAAATATTTATCAGCTTGAAACGGCTTTCGCTGGCTTACTGTAGATTTTATAGATTTAATATCAGCACCTGGTGCACCATGCTAGTAAGATTCTGCTGAAAATATAGTAGCATAAAATGAAATTAATCCCCCTTGTATAAGGTCTGAAACTAAAAATATTCTCTGTTGATACTGAAAGGCTTTTAAAATTTGTTGTCTTTCCAAATCTCTCCTAAAACCCAGTACCAGGGTTTACCCCAACCTATGAAAGGTTAATTCAGTGAATTCTTCCTCATCCAGGTATTCATGAGAGACAAAGAGGGGGGAGGAATGCAAACTACAATGCAAACACATTTAAATCTGGACAGGATGGTCTGTCATTCTGAATGTTTGAAATCACAGCAGAAAAATATAGCTTATGCTTTTATTTGAGTGTACTATGCAAAAGATCTTCCTGTTTTCAAATCTGCCAGGGCAAAATTAAATGGAAAATTTTGCAATTTGCTAGCAAAGCTGCAGAAATATAATTAAACTCAACCTCTCTGTTTTTACAGTTATAACTTGGGGCAGGGTGAAAGGCAGGTTCTTGAAATTGCTAATCAACAGTAGAGGCTTTGGCATCGTGAGAAACCGTTTGCCACTTGACAGCTGAGTTTCATCTAAGCCTTTCTTCATCCTGACCTCTGGGTGTGATGCTAGCACAAGGTGTCAGGGGAAAGAGTAGAGGTACCACAAAAGTGCCTGAGAGGAAAAACATGACTGCTCTTTGCTGTGCTTCCTACAGCAGTATGTTCACATTCAAAGTAATTTCTAGGCACTCTGCAGGGGGGAAAAGAGGCGCATAAGAGCATTCATAATTAGTTAAAGTAAAAAGATGAGGTACTTCACAAGCAATCGGGATCTGAAGTCAACGGGGAAGCTGCCTTTAGATCACAGGACCAAGAACTTCCTGATGGTGATTAAACACAAAAAGGCAATTTAGTTTACTCTGTCTTCATTAATCAAGCCTGTGTTTGTTGAGGTTTAAGGTTTGCTATAACTGTTAGATCATATGTTTCAGCAAATGAGATTCAATTAATGTGTAAGGAGGCAAACCCTGCAATGGAGATGCAAAGCTGTTCTAAGCTGATTGCATTGAAAGGTGTAACTCCAAATTGGGCCGCTGCTGTGTTGAACTGATGAGATCAGACAGGTGTAAGTTCCAGGCACGGTGGGTATCCGAGCAAGAACAATGCAAGCGACAGACAGGCAGCGCCGCTAAGCTCAACTTTTCAAGGTTAATAGAAATTCTCGTTAACACAGTAGATTGCACTCATAGCAATGATGCAGCTGAAACCCAGAGGGAATGAACCAAAAAGTAAAAATAATTTAAAAAAAAATCTTTTCTATTTGGACAACAAAAGTCTATATGAAAATCTTTGACTGCCTCAAGTGTCCATGGAAAATATGTAATTTTTTATGTGTGCACATAAACAGCAGATCACTTTCTCCATTTGCATGGCTATCGCTCTGCATAGCTGTCCTTGGGCCAATGTAATTTATGCCCTTTCCTGTTTAACTTGTGGTCTGTATTTACATCCTCTGACTGTGATGGGAGTGACAGCAAGTGATTCAGTGTTCGGTAAGTGGCACTAGTGCAGATTTGAAAGAGGTGAGTAAACTAAAATGTGCTAGAATATTAGTTAGGTAGACCAAAATTTCTGCTGGCAGATGCAATAGCATCATTGACTACAGCAGGTTGGCTTTTTTTAAAAAAAAAGCATCTATCTCTAGGCCACCGGAATAACTGTCTGCACCTTCTTTTTAATCTAATTATCTTGTTGCATGAAATCAACACCACAGGCTTTCTTCTTTACTTTGCTGAGCTATATGCTGAGTCAGTCCATAAAAATTCGGAACGAACTGTCCCATGAGCTTCAGAAGAAGAATATTCTGAAATTCAATTGATCTGTGTTCAGGGCAATACATTACAGGACTGGAAATAGAAATATGAGTGGAGGATGGTTATTTTACTAAGCATAATAATCTTATTTTAAGGTTTGCTAGTTGTCTTACCTACTTTTGCCATGACTTCTTATACTCAAGACTAATAATTCCTTCCTTCCTTCCTAAACACAAGGAGGGGAAAAAAAAGAGGGATGGGAAGGCAAGGATAGATCTGTATAAGACAGGGAAAAGTGGTATAAGACTGATGGGGACAAGAGAAACATTTCAATGAACAGAATTGGAAGATATGGAAAACTGAACACAGCAAGCAAAAGGATCTTGTAACTCTATTTCATTTTAGAAAAGCAATAAATGAAGTCAGGACTGGAATTTCAGCAAAATATTACATGAATATAATACTGCTTTTCAGCACAGCCTGGTCTTTGACTGTCATCCTTTGGTCACTCAGTAACATTTTTTTTCTTATTGTCACTTCTCTCCAAAGTAAAAAAAAAAAAAAAGATAACATGTCTTGGTGCCTCGGTGTACTAATGTATTTCAAAGTCAGAAGTTCTAGGACTTGGTGGATCAGGGTTCAATGCAGGGGCAGGGCAGCAGGCCGGTCTTTCCTGGGCCAGCATAGCCATTACGTACACATTATGTCACACATTTTTAACTCATTTTTATGAGTCAGATATTTATTATTTTTCTTATTCAGCATGTAGAAGGGACAAATGCATGTAGAGTAGCAGCTGCTCATGACAGCGATGCCTTTTCCAGGGTTTCTTGCTTTTCCTTTTATGATATGGCAGTTGAGGGTCTATAGCTGTTTCCAGCCAGCAGGCTGCAATAACCAGTAGCAAATGGAAATTTTGGACAAGCTTGTTCCTGGAGAGGCTTGAGGGCATTAGCTGAAATACGTATTTTAAAATATTAAGACAACTTATACCAAAGTCTCTCAGAGTCTGGAGTTTCCCCTGAGTGCCTTCTAGTTACTGCTGATGGCTGTCCATCCTGTGGTGTCTAAACCAGTCGTCTCAGGCTCTGACTTGGTGTCATAGGTGACAATTATGACACAAAACATTTTGTAATAACAGTGGAAAATACCAAGATTAGTAGCTGCATCTAAGTGTGCCAAGGGCATGCCTGGGTCTCAGTAGTTGTTAACCATGCAGTTGTTGCTGTGGTTTCATGGAGGAAGCTGTGCTCCTCTCAAGAAGCCCACAAGGTTTCAGTAATCTGTGTCCATCCATGCTGAGCCTTCAGTTCTTGTGGCTCATCTAGTAACATGAAAGGCCTTAACTAATGGGTCCCTTCACAGGCCAGGTTACCTATGCCCTGTCGTGAGTGGGATCACTTGGCCAGGGAGCTGTTTGCTTCTGATGCAGCACACGGGCACTTCAGTTTGTTGACTGTGTACCAACAACTTTTACTCTTCCCATGTCCCTCCATATGTAGAGCACACTTGAGATAGCAACTTCTGAGAAGAGGGTCATGAGCTGTGTTGGGAGAGATCTGGTGCTGAAATGGATCGATCTGATTCTGCCCAGCCGAGAATAATGCTTGAGTCACGATGCAAGATAACCCTTTAGTTAGGTGGTACCCTGGAGACCATGGGGATTTATCCAAAGGATATGGTGAGGTTTTGTGACCCAAAGAAGACTTTGCACAACAAAAGTTCAAGGAAAGGCTTGTTCCCTTTCATGTTCTTAAATTATACTGGTGCCTATTACCACTCAGATGGCACTGAAATAATGTAGGTTATGGCAAAATTCCTTATCCAGTATGAGACCAAGTCTACAGTATAGTCATTTATATTTTCTTACTGTAGACAATTGCTTTCCAAACATTTGTATAAATTTAAATCAGTCCACTTTATTAGCCAGATCCTTATTCAAACATTATTTGGTCATTTTATTTTGCAAGCTGTTCCAGCAGATTGAGCCCTCATTCCAGTATTATGTAATTATTTTATAAGCCAAGTTGCATTACATGCAGTGTATTTCTTCCACAGCTCAAAGTTATTTATAGGGAAATCAATAAAACACTTCAAGCCAGCTGTCATTGTGACAAGTATGGAAAAATACTAACCTTCATTTGCTGGTGCAATATTTAAGTATTTCCCAAATTAATTATTCCTCCGATGATCTAAATAATCCAGCTTTAAATTAAACAACTGAAAGATTTGATTTTTTTTAATAATATATGCAGTCGTTAGAAGAAGTCCACGAGTATGTTTAAGGATCCATTTTTGTGTTCCACTGCCCAACATACATATATGGTATAAACCTTGTATACCAACATATCAAATACCTCTGAAATTAGAAAATATATTCTGTTGTCCATTTAAATTTTCAAGACAGATTAACTGTATGCAGTATTTCCAGAAAAACAAGACTTTATTTTTAGCTTTCCAATACATGCTTTTACCAATGAACCTCATATCTGCTTTGTAATGCATGGAGTAAGTAACGAAACTGAGATCCTGCCCTGCCTCAGCAAGGACTTGAATCCCACATTAGCAGTCTGACTGTTTTCCAAATGAATTATACCTGTCATGTTTCTGGAGCTGAGGTCCTCTCAGCAGTTAATGAATTTTTCACAGGGTTCTGCTTGCAGACATGCTGCTGGTAGTGAAGGTCCACAGAATCAGGTGGGCAGGCAGGAGCAGAGACCTCCTGAGAGATCCTCCAGTGCTATGGGAACAGAGCCCTGCTCCAAGTTACTCCTAATACAGTGTCACAATGTGGTTTTGAATTACACCAAGCACACAGGTTTTGCCTCCTTTATTCAGTGTATATTCCAAATGTAGTTTGTTCTTTGTCACCACAACCAATGTAAATTCAACTGATTGCCTCCTTGATTCCATTTACTTTCTTATGGGTGCATTATTCCTATTTCTTCTCTGTTGCACACATTCAGTCTGCTTTGAATGCTTCCAAAGAGGGAAAGAAGCATATGTTAACATTGTGTGGTAGGAAAAAATCAGAGACTTCATTGTGGTGTTTTGGGTTTTTTTTTTTTCAAATGTAGAGATTGCTTGGATCACAAATGAGGGTGAAAGGAGTGAGGAACCAACAACACTTGGAGGATTTTAGTGAAGGATAACAAATGTGATGCAAGACTCTCAGATGTACTAGAAGCAGGGAAAAAAAAAATAATATATGTGGGAAAAAGTCAGAGGAGAAACAGTTGAAATAGTTTGAGAGGAAAAAGAGATGGAATTATGTTCTCAAGGAAACTATAAAAACCTCCCTGCTTATGTCTTTTTAAACTAAATAGAAAAAAAAACACATTAAAAACCATAAATTCTATAGAAAATGATCCTACGGTGCCAGGGAGCTGAAATAAATGAGACATTGTAAATCAACAATTTTTCCTGACTTTTCTGACTCTAACTTTTATAATGGCTGATAGGCTTTTATTTCCAAATTTTTGTTTTCTGTATGATGCTTCTACATACTCAGTTGAGCCTGCTTTTATGGCATGCTTAATTTCCTCATCTCATACTGAATAATTTAAAGAGAAATGCAAACTAAAACATTTGCCACAACTTCATCCCATTCTGCTGTAAACACTACAAAGAGAGAACTCCAGGAAAGAAGTGCTGGAGTGATATCAAATACTATGACTGACTTGACTTCTCAAAACTATTTCTCTGAAAATATGATAATGTATGACAGAGAAGATTACTGTAAGTGCCTTATCTGTGCCTGAAGAAAAATGTCAAAACAAAAGTATTAAAAATTTAGACAAAACTATTTTTTTTTGCCAGGCAAATTCATCACAACTCAAAAATAATGTCTGAAGATGGGCAAGGAATTGGAAAAAAGTTAACTAGAAGCCTGCTGAGAGTTATAACTGTAAATAACAGGTAGTTTTATAAAAGAGTTCTACTTGATCACTGGAGTTTATCAGACTTCAAGGGTAAAGTGTGAAAACAGGGAGTATGACCTTCAGAGAAAGCCAGGTTGGGAATTATTCATATGATAAGACCTTCAGGATGTGATTAGTCAAACACCAAAAGAAACACATAGGTATGTAAAGCACAACCTTTTCCCGAGCAGCTCGGCAGTGATAAAGGAGGACGTATTTTATTGGGTTCCTTTGGCCTCATGACTCTTCATCTCCTTTGCCTCACTTGACTTCCCCCCATTATGGTGATCCATAGCCTGGCCTTTCTGGTGGTATCAGCTCCTCTGCTTCGGTGCCCATCAGTCAATCATTATGTAAACTGACTGATCTCATTCAGTATCTCCAGAGAAAAATCATCCTTGTCACTCCAGGCACACTTGTCCCATTCAGTGCTGGCTGGATGCTTTCCTGCCCTGAACCTGGTAACATTTTTTATTCATTATTTTTTATTTTGCACAGGAGCGCAATGTTGTGGATCTATAATTTGGGACAAGAAGACTCTGTTGGTCTCTGGTCCTATGGACTTTACTGCCCACTATCTGGAATGAGTAGCGCTTGCCATGTCCCATGGAGCTCCAGTATTTCCTTGCAGGGAACATGGTTTCCTCCACGTCTCTGGCCTTTCCTCCTCCTCCTCTCCCCAGCAAACCTGTCACCCATCAATAAAAGCTGTTGTGGCCATGTGACTTCTGAAAGTTTCTGCCTTGTGAAAGTTTAGTGCTCTGGGTTTACAACAGGAGCAATGTTTATTTCATTGATCTTGTATAGTCTAGGGTGTTTTCAAGCATGCTGGATTTTGCACAGTGGTGCTGTGGTCTGCTTGTCAGATCAGAACAAAACCACAGGCTGTGGACATAACCTTCACATGCAAGTGCAGTAGGTTGTCAGGATGTACAAGCCATTGCCATAAACATCCTGGGTCAAAGATCTGGGCGTTAACTGCAGGTTCTTAAGCTGTCAGTTGTTTCTTTATTATAATTAATATAAAAAATATCCAAATAATATCTGTTGATTTTTCTTCTTTTTCTAAAAACTTACCTCTGAAATCTCTCAAAAACAGTGAAATAAATGTGTGCAGCGCAGTCCCTCAAAAACAATTTTCAGAAAATATTACTGTGAAAATAAGTCGGATCCTTTTGGAGAACTGAGAGTTTAAGGCGATAAATCTCACTGTTAAAAGCAACAAGAGAAGCCACCATCACTCACTGATTCCCAGTGCTCTGGTCAAGCCTCCTGATTTTAGCTACTTTCTGCATTACTCCTGATTAAATGCTTAAACCTTTGTAGCTGAGAACAGAAAGATAATCCGCGTGATATCTCTGTAGCTAGGGCCTCTCTCTTGGGGATCTCACTGGGTCAGTGTCCTGAAGGAGGGTTCACATGAACTTTGTAAAGAGAGAGATTAATTTTTAGCTGAAGCACAGAAGGCAAATACAGATTTATCTTCCTCAGTAAATAAAAAAATCTCTTCCTTTCATAGCTAGAAGACTTGACTATAAATCAACTACATAAATCACTAGCTTTAAACCTCAGTTATACTCTAAATCAAAGGAACACTTGACATGTTTATTTCCTTAATAGATACTGAGAGCCTTTAGTTTTAAAACGGTTATATTCATTTTTTTCAGACTACATCTAGAGTGTCAAATCCAATGAAAACCAAGCTCCAGTTCTGTTGGAAGTGGAAGAGGCAACTTCTCTATCCATGCTCAAAATACTTTCAGTTAATATATTGGTTTTGCACTTTCCTTTGGCAGCTGCCATAAAATAGTTATTACATTTTGATCTCTGAGGAGCTTTCACTACCTGGAAATTTTCAAACATAGAAAGGGGGTAAAAAAGACTTCATAAAACTGGTTATATACTGTCTTGGCTTTATTGTTTGTGTTTTATTATCACAGAAGAGTGCCTTCTCCTATAGAATAGGTTACAGGCTTCCAGATGTATGAATGAAAAAAGTTTGCTGTATTTTGCTGGTTTAGAGGTTAATAATCTTATAGATCTCACCTAGTGCATGTTTTTTATTACAAAAACAATGGTTTTTTCCCCATATTTTACTGCGTATTAAACCTACATCCTTATTTGTACTTTTCTAAGAGGACTTCTTGTTGCTTTGGCTTTTTCCATTTGTTTTGCTAAGAAATACCAGAGCTTGTAGGTTGCTTGCAGCTTCTGCTGAGATGTCATGTACCCTGTTGCACTGAGGCAAAAAATTTCTGGAGTGTTTTGTTTTCTTCTAATGTAAATGGAAGGAGGAAAGCTTCGAAAGCAGGGCTGTACTTGAGATGGGTCAGTTCAGTTTGGTAGGACCAGCTGCCAAAGTAACAACCAACTACTCCTGAACTGCTTCTTTTAAAAACAAGTTCTGCTTCTTCATTTCCTCAGAGCTCTTGTTAGGGACTGCATTAGCTATGCTTATCATAGTGCATGGCTCTTCCTCCTCTTTCGTGCAAACTCAGGCTGCTATGCAGAAATACCTGCTTTTCATGAGGGATGGGAATGGACCATCGCTGCTGTTCCCTGCCAGCCCAAACCTCCTTTGGTCACTGGCCCTGGGAGCAGATAAACACCCCTTTGGCATCACACTCCTGGTTATTAGAAAGGCCATGCAAATACTTGGCTGTTGGGTGGATATACAGCTACATGGAATCTGGAGAGAGGACGAGGAGGAGGATGAATAACAGTGCCCTGAAGCACAGCACCTGTGGGAGAGTGAAGAGAGGGGAGCAGCCCCAGAGCAGAGCACAGCATAGAATGAAAGTGCAGCTGCAGGACAGCTGTGTATGACAATGAATAATCAGTCACACACATCAAGCAACAGTGCTCCTGGCTGGGCTTTTTGAAAGCTCCTCAGTGATTTAAGAGCACAACTGCCATTTACTTCCAGTGGGGCTTTAAGCACTTACCAAAATTTACCCCTTAACACATCAAGCTATGTTGATGTTCTTTGTACTTCATTCTTTTTTAGGCTTGTTCTTTTTTTTTATTTGGCTGCCTTGGAAACCTACTGTCAGTTTCCATGGAGTAGTGCACTACAGTGTATAGATATATATTATTATGGCTTTACCTTTATATTTGCTGCTCATAAAGCATTGAAATGGTCATTCTCAAATCTCTGAGCACCTGAAAGGCAGCCCTATCCTGGGAAAGGGATGTGAACCACAGAAACATTTGCATGTCAATGAAAGCACTCTCCTCTCACTATTGTCTTGTGTCATTCAGCTCCACATGATGTCATATCTGAGTCCATGAGTTTCTGAGCAGTGCTAGGAACCACACTGATGCCAGCAGATGACCATGGTTCATGCCAGTAATGGCACTTGCACTAATACAGTGTCAGGGCTCAGCCTCAGAGTGAGACTCAGAGACATCAGCAGTCACAAAGGTGAGCATTGTGTGCATGGAATTAGGAACTGAAAGCATGCACATGGCAATAAAAAGACAGTCTCGGCTCAGGGTAGATCACACCTGCTAATTGTACCAGCTCTAAAACTGACTCCCCTTTGTCTAATCACGGAAATAAAATGGGAAATTTTGCATAGGTTGGCACCAGTACTACTGACAAAATTACAGGGCCTCAGCACTGCTTACTGGTCCAAAACAAAAGCTGTTCCCATGTTAAGTAATATCAGGGAGCTGGATTTGGTCTGGGTGAACACAGAGACAAAGGCAGCTGCAGGGTCCAAGCATATTGAAGGACAGTGGGAAGAGAGTGCCACTGGTGCTTGGTGGAAGTAGGGCCAGGCTTAGCTTTTTCTAGCACATAGAGGCATAAAATGTTACTTAAATTTCTTCTATTTGCAGGCTGAAAATTACCAGGCTGATGATTTTAGTGGATGAATTTAACTATTAGTTCTAATTAGCCACTCTCCAGAAGAACTGTCACCACAGTTCAAAAGTAATCACCATGAACTATGAAAGGTAAAAGATCATTCAGTATTTTAATCCAGTTAGTACAGCAGTGTCGTAGTACTTGAGACAATGGCACCCCTCAAACACCTATGATTACAGTCCTTTGGAGGGAACTAATTGCCTTCAACACTCTCCTGCCATTTTGAGACATATGGCCATGGCGGACCATAGGATAAAAGGATTTTATTTGCGTGCTGGTGACTTTGAGTATGACAGGAAAGCTTGAAAGCAGCCTCAGAGTGGTCAGAGTGGAGAGCTCTTTATAGCTATAAAAACAAACTGCTGATGCTTCCAGGAAATATTAGCAAGTTTTGGCAACTGAGGGTTATATTCAGCACTACCACACTACTGCACAGTAGATTGGTGTCAAACCAGCCGGAGGAAGTGTCCCTGGGCAGCACATCTCTTCCTGTTTCCCCTTGAGGAGGCGAAGGCTATACTCTTAGTTTCTTTCTTCGTCACATCTAGGAGTTTCACAAATAAAAGGAAAATTCAATTGAAACACTCCTTTCCATGGGGCAGGGTAACACATCCAGAGTAATTTCAGAATTTGGGGGTCTTGGGTTTTGTTTGGGAATTTGGAGGTTTTTTCACAACTTTCTGTTCTTCTCATCTCCTCCTTTCTCACTGTGATTCACAGAAATTTCACTATATTTTAAACAAACAAAAAATCCTAGAATCTGTGGTCTGAGATAATGCATTTATTTGTATTTAATTCCCTTTTGGAATTCCCTGTTTATAATGGGTTCTATTTGCATCTAGCCCCTGTTTATACAGGGAGGAAACACAGCCTGTCCCATAACCTATACAACTGTAATTCAGAATCTGAACATCTTCTGATCTAGTAGTGCAGTTCCCACCCTTCATCAATATATTTTTGATTTTCCTGAATTCAGCATAACAGTGAATGCTTACCCTTTGCAAGGGAGATATCCTACTTTTAGTGAACTGAGGTTCAAGTCATGTCTGAGTTGCTTGTATTGCTGCAGAATTGCTGGGGTTGCCAGGGATCTCTTGGGATCATCTCGTCCAACCCCCTTGCTCAAAGCAAGGTCAGCTACACCGCATTGTTCAAGGCCATGTACAGTCAGGTTTTGAATAGCTTCAAGGATGGAGACTCCACAATCTCTTTGGAAAACCTGCTCCAGTGTTTGGCCAACCTTATAGTAAAAACATTTTTTCTTATACTTAAAGGGAGTTTCCTGTATTTCAGATTTTGCCCATCTCCCTGGGCACTACTGAGGAGAGTCTGGCTCTGTCTTCCTTACTCCTCCACTATCAGGTATTTATGGACACAGATAAGATCACCCTGAGCCTTCTCCAAGCTGAAGAGTCCCAGCTCTCTCAGCCTCTCCTTGTATGAGAGATACTCCAATCCCTAAACCACCTTCATGACCCTTGGCAGGACTTGCTCGGGAGGTAGTCACAGCACCAAACCTGACAATATTCAAGAAGCATTTGGACAACGCCCTCAGACATATGGTGTGAATTTTGGGGTTGTCCTATGCAGGGACAGGAGTTGGACTCGATGATCCTTGTGGTTCCCTTCCAACTCGGGGCATGCTATGATTCTATGATCCTATGATCCAGGATGCCCACATTCCTCTTGTACTGAGGAACCCAGCGCTGGACCCAAGTCTCCAGATGTGGTCACACCAGCACTGAGCAGAGGGGAAGGACCACCTCCCTTGATCTGCCAGCAATGTTCTTGTTATTGCTATTGCTCATCAGAAGCCTGTATGAGGAGAATGAGGTTTTTTTCCTATCGAAATATTTTATGGCCCTTGAGCAGCTATTGTAATCAGATAAAATAGGGCTGTGAACTCCAATACAAAATTGGCCTCAGTGAGTTTCCATCTTGTCTGACAGCAAGAGAAAAATACATATACAATATTCACACTTCATTTTCAGTAGTTATACAGTATTGCTTCTATTTAGTGTTCTTAAATTCTCATTTATTCCCACATAAATTTGACAGTGTATTTAGCATCAGGTCCATAAAGAAGTTTATATATGCATTTGAAGAGCATTTGAAGTGCTTTTTATTTAGACTATAAAGTTCATGTGTTATTTCTTTGAGAAATGGGAAAATGATTTTGCACAAGAAAAAATCCACATGGTGATAATTTTTAAGCACTGAAAATGCAAAATTACACAATTTAAACTGTGTAGTGACTTTAAATGTTCTAATGACATTGATTAAAAGGAAACGGTTGGGCTTTTTTCTTTAAAAGAAGTGACTACAGGTTTGAGAACTCTGGTAACTGGAAGATTTGTACACTGAGAGTCATAAGACCAAAAGCTTATGATGCCATGAATTATCTTAATTTTTCAATATAATGTTTTTTAAAATGTGAGAGAGGTAGATTTAGGTATTGTAGATGGGTATTGCAAGGAATGAACACAAAGTTGCTATTGATGTTCAGTAAGGAATAATTGGGTTGGAAACAGGTATAACACTTCAAAGCCAAGTTCTATCACATTTTTCAATGTGTTCCCATCTAATGAATTCAATGTGTTCCCATCTGATGCAGGGAGAGGCGCAGTGTCCAATAGGACTTGCGTGGTTTCTACATTTGTTAGGTCTGATGAGCAACTCATAGTGGTGTTGGTGATGTCTGATATGCCAGAACTGATTCATGGGAAGCAGTCTAGGGTAGAAGGGCAACTCCAATGAGAATTTGCTGAAAGTCCAGGTCTGAATAGAGTCAATGTCTCTCCCAGTAGGCATGTTTTATTTTCACAGCAAAAGTTTTCTTTGGAAAATTTTGATAGCACAGTGATTTGCTAGCAACAAAAGCTTTGGCAAAGCAGCAATTAAGGACAGAAAGGTGAGGACTGAGTTTGAATATGTCAAAAGTATTATATTTTTATTATTAAAAATGCTTGGAAAATATATTGCACACAAACTTAAAAGACCCACCTGACATTTGAGAGGTATCCATATTTTCTTTGCTCAAAAGTGAAGAACAGAACTCAAAAAGCTTGCTATTTTATTACCATCTGCTGGATCTCCCCCAAAACCAGACATCTCTTTCCCTTCAAGGGAATGTTTTAGAATCATAGACTCATAGAATCACAGAATGGGTTGGGTTGGAAGGGACTTTTAAAGATTATCTAGTCCAACCCACCTGCCATGTGCAGGGACATCTTTCACTAGATCAGGTTGCTCAGAGCCCCATCCAGCCTGGCCTTGAACACTTCCAGGGATGGGGCATCCACAACTTGTCTGGGCAACCAGTTCCAGTGTCCTACCACCCTCATAGTAAAGAATTTCTTCCTTATAGCTAATCTAAATTTACTCTCTTTTAGTTTAAATCATTATCCCTTGTCCAATCACTACAGGCCCTGGTAAAAAGTCTCTCTTCATCTTTCTTATAAGCCCCCTTCAAGTATTGAAAGGCCACAGTAAGTTCTCCCCAAAGCCTTCTTCAGGCTAAACAACCCCAACTCTCTCAGTCTTTCTTCACAGGAGAGGTATTCCAGCCCTCTGATCATTTTTGTGGCCCTCCTCTGGGCCTGCTATAAAAGGTCCATGTCTTTCTTGTGCTGGGCGCCCCAGAGCTGGATGCAGTAGCCATAATTTTTTCCCTAGCCGTAATTCGTAACCTTCAGCAGACTGTGTTATTCAAATAGTGGTTTTCAAATACCTGCAACTTAAACAACAGAATATGATTCTGTCTCTTCTAATTCCTCTGCAAATTCTGACAATAAAAGTTAAAGTGTGGCAAAAACTATTGTAAAATACTGCTGTTAGGATGCAACAGTCTTATAGTCTGACAACAGAACTTTGTGATTCACAATCAGAAGAAACCTTTAGCATGTAATAGTCCGTAGCTTGAACACATGTTTTGATAGATCTAAATGCTCTGACTGCAGTATGGTTGCTGCATGTGTTGCTTGGCTATGATAGGGTCAGACTGTCACAGACTATCAAGAGTTTGTATGTATGCTTTCTCTTCTGCCCGAGGGTAAAGGCAAGACATCACATTTCTATTAATATTTGGAGTGGATAGCCTGGTTTAGCTTCTAGCTTATTCCGAGTGGTATTTGGACTGTCGTTTTTTGGCTTACCTGTTTACTGCTGATTTATGGTAAGCAAAACTTAATAAATGATGATGAATTTAATAACGTAGGTACCTATCCGTGTCTGTAGCTACTTGTGCCTATAAGTGCTTGAGCCCAACATTCAGCTGCCTCTGCCTTTTTCAGAAATATTGGTCAACTCCAGCAAAAGCCAGTTTTTCAACATTTCTTAATATCCCACTTGCCCATCTAGCTAATGGACAGCTTCAAAACCTGGCTCAGGTGAAGGCTGCAACATTGGATCCACCTGGTGGAGGCAAGGGAAGCAGGCAGCAAGGCAGTGCTGTCTGTGGGGTTTTGTGGCTAGTCACAAGAAAGGCAATGGAAAAGTTGCATAGAAAGCTCACTTGCTGCATTAATGGATCCTACTCAGATGTTATTTTGGTGTCTATCTTCAGCTGATTCCCTGACTGCTGAGAATAGTTCAGTATCTCCCCCAAAAACATAGTAGAGGAGTACCTGCTTGTTTTTTCACTGCTGCAGGCTCCTTTGCCAAAATGATACCTGCGCTAGAATGTAACCAAGCAGTCAGATCAGCCTCTAACCCATCCTGATACAGACTGGCCTTACTGGATGTATATGCAGCTGTGCCCCCAGCAAAGCCATGGTATGTACTGCCTGTTATCAAGAGCTCACCGATCTGTTGGCCAGATGTGCTGGGAGTCTTGGGAACATGGAGATGGCACTTGCCATCTCCAGCTCTTTCAATTCAAAGCTTTTACAGATTCATGGGCTCTTTGTTCTGACCACATTTCATAGTTTGAGGCTGGTACAACTCAACTTATTTCAGTTTTTCCTCCTTTTACTGTTACCTTCCTCTCGGCATCTTTGCAAAGACATTTTCTTAAGCTTTCCCTAACTACCTCTGTTTTCCTTAGAGTCTTAAATCACACACAACTTCTAATTTTCTTTTTTTGGAGGAGGAAAAGTGTTTCAGTTAGGTTACTTGTTGCTCACTTGTTTGTGACAACTGCAAGCTGCCTGCAGCCTCAGCTGAACTGGAGTAACTCCTGTGCTGCCCAATCAACAGCTCACTTTCAAGTGGCAAATGACAACCAGAGAGCCCCAGATTTAGCATTAGATTGTTCTGCTCAGTCAGGGAGACAGTATGTGTGCTAGTGAGAAACTGAGAATATTGCTTTGATAGTCTTGATTCAACTACAGTTAGGCAGACAGCCTTGGAAATGTGGCCAGACTCCCAGCGAAGTGCCCAAGTACTAATACACCCTTGCACATGACATATGGGTCACACTTTCTGTGTGACTTCTTGGGCTTTCCCCAGTCCCCTCCCCACTCTGCCTGAGCATCCTGTGAACATGGTTTTCTCAGTTTTTCTGCTCGAATGAAAGTTCCCATAATGGTGCTGTTATTCCATGTTTCTACATTTACCCAATACTGTAGCTGGGTTCATGTTCTATAGTCTTTCTCAACCATAATAACAATACCTACATTGACTACACTGTGAAAAACAAATCACATTGAGCCTTATCAGTTATCTCCAAGAAGGTATCGATACTGAACTCTATCTGACCGGCAAGTGGCTCGTGATGACAAATCATAGAATCATAGAATCATAGATGGTTTGGGTTGGAAGGGACCTTAAAGATCATCTCATTTCAAGTGTATCATCGTCTGTATATAAAGTTAAAACTGTGTTTTCCCCATGTGCATGACTTTGCATTTGTTGAATTGAAATTTCGTCAGCTGCTTTATGTTCCAATCACTCAATATCACAAGAGCCTTCTGCAACTCTTTGCAGTCAATTTAGTTTTGACAAGTTTGAATAATTTTATATCATTAGCAATCCTTGTTATCTTATGCATCTCCCCACTTTCCAGATTTTTCATGAGGATGCTGAAAAACAGCAATGTAAGAACAATTCTCCCTATGGTAATTCCTCTCTATTGTGGGAACTGAACAATTATTCCTAGTTTTTCTTCCTACCTTTAACCAGTGATAATTCATACTATCTGTGAGGAAAACCTCCCTCTTCTCTCTCTATAGTTTAGGTTGTTTAAAATACTTTCATGGGTGTCCTCCAGATTGTTTCAGAGTTTTTACTACCTTCTTTCCCCTTGACCACCTTTATAGCGTGTGCTTTCAGACTTCTTCAAAGAACCCTAACAGACTTATGAGACAAAACTTTGCTCCGCAACTCTCATACTAACACATGATCAACACATCACATTTATTTTTATGTTTATTACTACATCAACTACTATGTTTACCTTCCTTTTATTTTTGTAACACAACTAATTTTTTGGTCACAGGCACCAAGCTTGTGATGATACAAACAATAAAGGGCAATGAGGTCTTTAGTCATTTGCAGCTTTCTAGGCATAAAGCAGACAGTGGTGCACCTATACCAACAGACAGGTGTAGTCCACTGCAGTAACCATAGCTGAGCATTGGCCTGAAATGATTGTACCTTAGCTCATGATATCTATAAATAGAAAGCAGGATTAATTTGGACTTAAATTTTATCTAGGATGAAACAACATGTTTCTGTTGTACTTTTCATTAAAGCTGTCCTACAAGCTTGTGCTCACACAGCTGATGAGAAGTAACACTTAGCTCTCTAGAGCAAGATTGGAGGACGTCACAAGAGCTCTTGGGGTTCTGTAACCTTATGTGTTAGATGTGTGCCAGGTGCCAGCTATAAGACTTCATGGTGTGGATTACAAACAGGGTATGCATCAAGCCACACGGTGCTGAGCTATAATGCTGGTGTAACCATGAAGTATCTGCCCCAAAAGCAGAGCTGCTGATGAACAGAAATGAGCATGTGCTGAAACAGCTACATTTGACATAACAGAAATATTGAAGTAAGAATAGAAGATCCCATTTTAAAGCTTGTGACGTTATTGGTACTAATTCTAGTAAGCTCAATTACTTGTGTTTGATTTTACTTCTTTTCATGACTATATTTTCACAACCTTCTCTGTGAGATCTGTGAAGATTCCTTTTAATACTTTTACTGTTTTTAACTCTTCTACTGTTTTTAGGGTGTATCTTCTCTGAAGTTTCATTTTGCTTCTAAATTTTACCTACTATGATTTCACTAAGAAAAAAATAAATTGTTTTTGAAAAGGATTTCCATCTGTGTCCTAGCCTGAGAGCCCGCTCTCGGGGTTAGATTCACTGACCAATGCATTATTCACCTCTCCTTGAAATAGCCTATAAATCAACCTGCAATATGGGTCACATACAATCAAAGTAAGTGGTGTAATGAGATTATCTGTAGTCTTAAAAACTAACGTAAAACAACTCAAAGAATAAAATTTCCAGATGTGATCCAGAGTTTGACAGATCTGACTCAGTGTTAAATAACCGTGGTTGGCAGATACTTCTTCTGCTAATGCTTTTCTTCTTTAACTGGAAGATTGCAGAAGCATTTTTGGTCCGGATGGCCAGGCAAATGTAAATCCAATGCCTGTTATTGCTTCATCTGTTCTGCTTTGAAATTAGGAACCTTCAAATATTTGCTCTAGTGGAACTCAGCTTCTCAAATGCCCACAGAATAAGATGAGTCTGACCAAGGTGTCTTGGGAGCATGACCAAGGTGTCTTGGGAGCATGAAGAAAGGAGTCCTACAAATCTAAGCATTGCCATTATTTCTGAAGTGTTGCATGAATTAAAATGTAGAAAGTTGGCCACCTCCAAGCTGCTGTTTTCAGGGTTAGATTTCCCAAATTGCAAAAGGACTCAATATACTGGATTTGTCCACCTGAGAAGAAATTTTTTTAGTCATCTGTATAACAAAGGTTTCCATCTGTTCCTATGTTTGTCACACATCAGTCATACACATTTATTGTCTATGTACTCCAAAAAGCCCAAGGATAAATTACTAACAGAGCCAAGGTAGCTCCCAGTTGTACCATGCTCTCCCAGTTACACAATAGGGAATTAGTTATGCTCCTTTTCACCACCACCCCTTGAACCAGCCCACATAATACATTTGTATAATCTTCTAAAACCTGCTAGACTGGTAGAAAACTTGTGGTCACCCTCCCATATGTGACCTTACATCCCTACCCATCCCAAGGCCAAGGATTTCCCACCCACAGGAGTAGGCACACTGGTTCAAACCAAGGAGCCACTGAGCCCAGTAACCTGCCTCTAATACAGGTACACACAGGGCAGTGGCATGTGTATTTGCACAGCGTGCTTCACAGGGCTTGTGGCTTTTTTGTGGTGAGAAGGAGACCTTTGCATGCTCAGACACTGAGGGTACCAGGCTGTTTCTCCTTTAGCCTCTCCAGATCCTCTTCCTGAGGTTCTGGCTGCACTCTTCTCATCTTTTCATTTTCACTTACACCATTCCCATCCAAGGTCTCACTGGGTCATGGTACCTCTTTTATCAAACTCCTGTTCACCTGCCCAAGGTAGTCTTTAATACCACCAGCAGGAGGAAGCTTGGCTGGTGAATATTGGGGAAAATCCTGGCAGCCATGGGTCATATTTCTGTTCCTTTGTCACATTACCAGACAGGGCTATCCACTTCCAGTTCTCAGTCCATACTTTATTATTATTATTATTACGTTGATTATTATTAATTAACCTCTTATACTCCTCCCTTTTTTCATCAGTTATCTGTTAACTGACCTGTTTTTTTCTTTGTTCTTTTTCTTTTCTTTTTGGAGAAGAAAGTGAGGCAGAATGAGAGTACTTTTTTTTTTTGTTCGTAATGGACAGCAGGGACAGAACCAGTGGCAACAGCAGCCATTAGCCAATACCTGGAGAACAAGGCAAGCATATTTGATACTGGTCCTAATACTCTCCCAGCTGCTAAGTAACAGCTCCAGGGACTTCTTGACCCTAATGCAGTTTATCTATTTAGTCTACCCTGCAATGGATCTTCCAAGGGTTTATCCAGTCTCTCCTTTAACGGATCTCCACTTGTAATGTTCCTCATAAAACGAATTATTTTAAACTTGGTTATGTTGTAGTGTATAATGACCTTAAATCACTTAAAAATGGAGAGATGTCTATTTTAAATCACAGAATTAAAGGGAACACAGTTATATTAGTCAGGGAAAAAAGACTACAAATATGCAATTTGAGCTCATGGCAAATTTAAGTCATTGTAAAGAATATGCACAGTTAGTTTTTCTTCAGTTTTTAGTAGAGAAATGACATAAAGTATGTCTACTTATGAATATGTATCAACCATAATACAAGCTCTTCTGCATAGGAAATTTGACTTAATTCTGTGTTAGGAGACAGCTTGCATCTGTAATTATATTACCATTTACTATTGTGTAAAACTCCACTCCATACTAATTACACTTAGCAAATAGAGTGCTTAACATTAATTATACTGGGAGATCTACAAAGCAAAACCTTTCTTTATACTTTCTTGGTAAACTGTATTCTAATAGTAGTGAAAAATCATTTAGTATCTGAATTGTACTGTAAATCAAATTGTTTAATGTTAATTAGATGTCATATGTACGTTTTCTAGTTTTCAGATTCAGTCAAACATAAAGTGTATTTCCTGACATTTGTTTTCATCCGTACTTTTATGGTAATGTTGTTTTCCTTGCCATTTCAGTTCTGTTTTACAAAAGCACATTATGACCTAAATACTGCAAAAGAGCATCATAACCAGTTTTTGATTTATGACATGTATAATTCAAGTTATGAATAAGGATCTTATTTTTTCTCTAGTCTTGTTCATGATAATATTGATAGAATCAAGTACTCAAGAATAACATTATGTAGTTTATTGAGAAGTTTATTCAGAAATATGTTGCTTCACCTTTCACTTCGTAGGACAACTATCTGAATTTAAGAGCAATATATACAAATTTTCTCAATGTGTCAACAAGTCCAGATTTTTGAGAGAACAAATATCAGCCATAACATGAATAATCTGAAGACTTTGAGTATTTTTATAAAACTGCTATGTTTATGTTTCTTTCCTGTTTCCTGAATTTTTAAAAGCATTGCCTGAAATAACAATTTCTTCTCACCTCCCATGGTCTGCTTAACCCTACAAAGCCTGTAATATTTTGCAAATGCTGAAGTCATGAGGGTATGTCATGGTTTAACCCCAGCCGGCAACTAAGCACCACACAGCCGCTTGCTCACTCCCCCCTGCTGGGATGGGGGAGAGAATCAGAAGAGTAAAAGTGAGAAAATTCGTGGGTTGAGATAAAGACAGTTTAACAGGTAAAGCAAAAGCCGCTCACACAAGCAAATTAAAACAAGGAACTCATTCAGTACAGCCCATGGGCAGGCAGGTGTTCAGCCATCTCCAGGAAAGCAGGGCTCCATCATGTGTAACGGTTACTTCAGAAGACAAACGCCATAACTCTGAATGTCCCCCCCTTCCTTCTTCTTCCCCTAGCTTTATAGGCTGAGCATGATGTCATACGGTATGGGATATGCCTTTGGTCAGTTGGGGTCAGCTGTCCCAGCTGTGTCCCCTCCCAACTTCTTGTGCACCCCCAGCCTACTGGCTGGTGGGGTGGTGTGAGAAGCAGAAAAGGCCTTGACTCTGTGTAAGCACTGCTCAGCAATAACGAAAACATCTCTGGACTATCAATCAATCAACACTGTTTTCAGCACAAATCCAGAACATAGCCCCATACTAGCTACTATGAAGAAAATTAACTCTACCCCAGCCAAAACCAGCACAGGGTAATCTCATTTTGACTTCTGCTACAGATTTGCCACCTGTTCTGGTAGTTACTCTGAGATATCTGAATGAGATCACTCATTCAACTGTGGTTGATTATGTACATTATCGTTATCTTTTTTTTTCCTGCATTGCCCATTCTTATTGCTGGATCCTTGTTTTAGCATAGACCATATATTTTTCTGTTATCACCTCAGAAGTTGTTACCTTGGCAACATCAAGATCAATGCACGACCATCTCTAAGAAAAGTGTTTTGCCTAGGGCAAGGCTAGATGCTCCAATATATTACTGCCTCCTCTCTCATTCCTTCATCTACCCCACTTCATTCTGCTTCCTGCATAACTGATTATTCAAGGTCACGTAGTTACCATGAGTCCAACAAGTTATGCCCCTGGATTGTGACTGGTTGTGATTAAGTTCCATTGCCTCTCTTTTGGCAGAATCTGATGCAACTACTACAAGTTTATATACTGATTGACTTGGTCTCCTGCTCTGGTATAGAGAAAGGCTGATTAATTTCAGCAAAGCTAGAATAAAAAGTTTGATTGAAACATTTTAAAAGACTCTGAGCTCCATTTCACTAGCAGGTGCAGAAGAAATTAATTTCTTCAAAATTAATTCCCATACTTAGGGGCAGGTCGATGCTTTTAGTCTATCACAGGGCTTTAAACTTGCTTCACTCTGTGAGGACTTCATATTTCCAATGTTTAATTGTGTTCTTCTTCATCTCAGGAGAATTCAGCGTCTCTTCTGCTTAATATAAACCATTAAGCTAGGGGTGAGTGGGGATGAGGAGTGTGCTAAAAAGGACGGGTGTCTTGTGGAGCTGAATGACAATAGGAGAGAGAATTTATTCTAATTCTGCAGGGCCATAAGAATAAGTCAGAAAGCATTTATGATTTTTTTTCCGTTTGTTATTTCATATTTAGGGAAGGCATCCCTACTCTAATGAGCCAATCTCACGATCCTTCTCCATGAATTTTTTTTTTTGTACTTGCCATTATTGTATTTCTTAATGACAGCTTTTTCAAATTTTGAGGTTTCTTTTCTTACTTGTCTCTTCCTAGTCTCCTTTAACTGCAGAGGACAGCCCAAGTTTTATTATTATTCTTTCAATGACAGTTTTCTGCTATGCACAATGGTTAGTCATATTTAAAATACCATGTTAGGTGCTTAGGCAGTACAAATACTGTCTTGTTTCTTAATCCTTGCAATAGTCCAGCTAACAGCATTTATCTTAAAAAGTATATAGTCATAGCTAACTCCAGAGAAAGTTAATTGATAATATTTCCACAGTCACACTTCATGAGGGCTACATGAGGTCTTTCCTTCTCACTTTAAGCTTTAGCTTAAACTTGCTAACTTATGTTTTTTCTTCTCCAGTTACAGTTTTGGCTAAACACAGTCCTCCTTAGGATTTCAAGACAGACTGAAGTTCAGACAACTCACTGGCTCCAGCAAGCAACACTTTGTGGTCCAGCAGTTTACACAGACTTTCCCTGCCTATTGAATAAGCTCTTTAAAGGAGGTCAAAGGATTGAACAGTTGCTCACCTTTGTTTGTGAAGTTATTTATAGTTTTCTCCAGGGGCCATGTGCCATTGCCTCCTCTTGGCTCTGACTTTTGTGAGCATGTTACTGTACCTACTGGTGGTGGCAGGAAGGGGACACAAACATTTCCCATTGTTGGATCTAGGTGGAGAATGTCATCTTCAGAGCAGTGCTGCAGGGGATAAAAGTCTCTCTCAACTTTGCCGTAACACTCCTCAGGAGATGATGCTGATGAGTAATGTAGCTCTTCTGTTTTGTACAGTGAAGTGTCGTGAACACATCCTCCGCACTCACTTTACTACAGAATACAACGTACTTGCATTTACACTAACTTCAGAGTTATTTGATTTAAAACTATAAATGGTATTTAAGCTGAGCATCTGAGGGCATCTGAGAACCTGATGCTTCTGTTAACATCTTTCCTTTTCTGCTGACATCTGGCAGATTCTAAGCAGGCAGCACCCTTTAGCCAGTGTTCAGGTAGCTCTTCCCCTGGAAAGTTATAACCTTTCAAAGAGAAAATGCATAAAATCTTACAAGTAAAGAGCTCACAGTGGGGCCATATTGCCATTTCTGTTGCCTGGTTCAAAACTTTTGTACACAGCTCTAAATATGCTGTAGTGCACAAGGTGTAGGTGGATGACTCTGTCCCCGCCATGTTCCTCTTGGTTCTTCCCTACTTTTGCATGAAACTGGATATCTTCTTCAGAAAGTTGGTATCTGGAGCAGCATCTGGCAGATGATAGACTTTCTGACCTTGCCTGTTTCCACACATACTACCTCCTACTGTCACCTCACAGGGTACTTGCAAAAGTTTGACATCTCCCTGTATCTCTCACACTACTGTAATAGGCATCAGCCTTCCCCTTAAATATGAATTCAAGAGTCAGCACTCATCCTGACATTTTAGAGTAGATTGTAAGGAGGTTTCCATAAAGTCCTCATGGCCTCCATTTGTTCCTGTTATCAAGAAACTTTTATTGGGACCTATAAACATTGTTTTATACCTGTTCATTAACAGAAAATGCATCATGTAATACAAAACAAATTTTGCCAATTCAATTCCACTTAATGTACATAAGTGTTTGTTACTAACCCAGCAGTCATCTCTGGCAACCCCCCAGACCAGAATCCTTCTGCAACATAGCTGCAACAAAGTCTGTATATACAGGCTGGCTGGTTCACATCTTCTTCAGTATCACCTTGTTAACGTTTGGGATCATCAAGTCTCAGCATCACCTGAGCTGCTGGTTATCAATGCACATCGCAAATTGCCCTGTCTCAGCCGTCTCCTCTTCACTCCAATAGCTTCCCTAACAAACCCCTTTCAGCTTTGCTGTTCCTGTTGTTTCAGTTCCCTGGTAAGAAACTCAGAGTAAGAAATATGAAATGGGGCAACAGGAATGGGGCTGGGGATTTTTGCTAGGAATCTCTGGTATTGGCTGGTGCTGAGGGATTGGCCTGGCAAAAGGGAGAGTGGAGTCCCAAGCAGTGCAGACTACCACAGGAGCAGTGGTGAGGCCACTTTTCTGTGAAGAAGAGAAAAGGTTCTTCACAGGTTGATTTTCTAGAAAAGGGACCAAACTGATGAATAAGGTGTCATTATCCTTCCCACTGTCATTGCTATATGAGATGATAGCATCTTGGCTGTGCAGTCTCAAGAAAGCATACAGAAGTTAAAACTTGTTTTTTGCAAAGCTGTGCAGGAGAGTCTCAGCATAGCTCCTCTTTCAAAATCATGACTGGTAAGGTTGCTGGCTGGGGTGGCTGAGAAGTCTGTAGAGAGGATTGCCTGGAGACATCCTCTGGAAAGATGTGACTGCAATCAGTGGGAAAAGAGCAAAAGGCAAGCTGCAAACAGTGTCAGCTCCTGCTAGAAAAGAAACTAGAAGAGATGAAAACCTAGCCAGGTTCTGTTTTGTTTATCACAAAACATGTCCAGACTCATAAATAGATATCTTTTGTCTATGGCAGAACTTCAAGTAGGTGAAATTGTCCATAAGGCTTCAGTTCAATTTGAGTTAGGTAAGACGATGCCTTGGCCATGTACATTAGTCACTGGATAAGCCCAAAGTCTTTATAAAGACTTTTCACTTACTACTTCAGTTTTCAGCTCTGTCACTTGTGCTTCATCCAGTCCTGAAACCTGCTTGCTCTTCTGCAAGTAATGACTCTGAGACTTCAGCTCATTTAGCAGTGTGTGATTAATTAGGTGATTAATTAGGTTATTAATTAGTTTGATGGTGTGATAGCTTTTGCAATAGAAAACATGCATTTTTTAGGCATTGGGATTTTTACGTTTAGCACAAAGACTTGGTGACCTTCCCAATTGCTGGTGGCCACTGCTAGAAAAGCCTGGAAAGTGGGTTTTTATGAAGTGCTTTTATGAAGTATGTAGATAGCTACCTTTTCTTCTTTTTTTTTTCTTCAATCTTCCAGTGTGTTACTTCTTGCCACTTTTACCAATTTCAGTTTTTTAGTAAGTTTTCAACTGCTTCTTAGGATGAGCTAATTTTCCTCTGTTCACTCGCTGTTCTGCTGATGTTTTTAAGAACTGGTATACAGACAGTGGTTGTACAAATCCTCACAGTAACCCCATCGGTTGCCTGCAAATGTTCGACCTCAGGAACAGATGACTTCTCTGTCTTTGTGTTGGCTTTTTCCATTTCTTTAATGAGGATTTTGTGTAGTGACAAGCACAAGTCTCCTAATTCTCTGCTTCACTTTCTCTGCTGTGACATATGATTTTCTTTTCTGGTTACTTAAAACAAAGCTGGCTTTGTTTTCCCAGTGCTTGGGAACAACTTTTGTTCGTGGTATGAAACATCCTCCATCATCAAGAAAGTGTCAAATCTTCCCTATAGTTTTGATTTGGCATCACTTGTTTTCCAGGCATTTCTGGATGTAGGTTTCTGCTTAATGTTGGTTTGATTACACTCATGAATAGTCCTAGGGCTGCATTCAGTTGACTAAATATAGTACCACTGGAGTCATCCTTCAGTATCCAAGTTATCTGTACACGGTTGGCAAGCCTGCAGATATGACAGCCCAGATAGAATATTACCACGGGGGTAAAGAAAGTAGCATAGTTTATATTCTTTTTATAAGTAGATTGAAAGGTTCAAGGAAAAGGAGATAAAACATGGAATTCTTACAGTATTTAAAATTTTAAATAACCTTTCTCTATGAAAGCCACTTAAATAATAACAGAAAAATGTAGACGAGGGAATCAGAGTTGGAAAAATAATTCTCATTACAACACGGAAGCTTTGATCTCTTTGTAAGTTTGACTTTCATAAATTATGTCATCACTGATAAGAACAAACATTTTTAAACCAAAAAAGTCTTTTTTAGAGAAGTTATCACTTCACCTGATAGCCATCTTTTTTAATAGCTATATCTATATCCTAGGAAATTTAGATCTGTTCCATGCTAATACTTATTAACGTCTAGCAGAACATCTGGTGTTGCCAGTCTTAATAGTTTTGTTCTACAGAAGGCAACTCATTGAAAAAGGAATTTGGCTTGGGCCAGACCTGGAATAACAAAGTAACATACAATGGATAAAAGGTTAATTTTTTGGTCCAACATGTCCTGCTTTGAAAAGGACTATCAGTGCTTTTCATTTTTAGGATCTGTCCAGGTGCTCATTAGAGACAATACTCTTTTGATTGGAAGCTTTGTGCCATACTAGGACACAGCAGCCCAAAGTATGCAGCTGAAAGGGGAAAAACCTTGTTTTATGTAAAATTGCTGTTCTGACTCCAGTGGAGCTTATCCTCTCCTGATAGCAGTGGAAATGTTGAAGTATGCATCAGGACAAAGAAAGACTGGAGCCTGCAGACTTCTTATGAACCCAAAATGGCACACGGGATCCTATGAAGGCCAGTGAACATTCAGAGGTGTTTGTTTGCAGGTCAAAGCTCCCCTGCTTCAGACAGCAAGGACGTTGATGTGTCTTGCAGCTATTTTTACTGCTCATCATGCCCCTTCTTCCCCCTCACTCAGCCATGTACTTTGACCTCAGTCCACCCAAATACAAAACTAGAGCTATGTAGGGGATTATTTATTATGACAAGATGCATGACTTCACACCATATTTTGCCTTGACAGTAGTTATCTGCCAGCAATTTTGCTACAGAGAAAATGAACGTTTTTAGCTTTCCTTTTTCCAAAGGGACTGAAGAAGCTGTTAGTAACACTTTAGATAATCATATTATTTGCAAAGAGAACATTCTGTAATCAAATTCTGCTCTGACAAAGATGACTCTGGGCAGCAGACACCTTAGATGCTTGCTAAGTGCATAACAGGACTTTGCACTCAGATTCTGTTCTTGTACATGGGGTTACACCTTGCAGATGGAGCCCTCCATCTGGATCCCCAAAAGTCCATGCTTCTGCAGTCCCTAACAAAATGAAGCAGAAGTCAGCACAAACTCAAAGAAAAACTCTCTTCCATAGGCAAGTCTTGCAGGCAAGTCAGAGGGTAAGTTTATTCCTAGACACAAAATACTATGCAAAAATCAGAGTAGTTCCATGAGGTGGCCTGAGATGCCTGTCTTCTGCAGAGACTGAGCACTGGAACACAGTCTGCCACCAACTAGCCTTTGTTTTTCCCTTTTAAGGGCTTCCATTATAAATCTAAGTACTATATGTAAGAGAAAGGTTTGAGCCACAACAGCTTAATAATTCTGTGTCAGCCAGCATGGGTTTGACAAAGTTCAACACCCTAGCTAGGGATGGAGCTAATGGATATTTCATTCAGACTTCCAGAACTAAAATGTTAAATTCTGAAGACTGAAAATCAGACATCATATGTAATATTCTTACTGAAACCAATGGAGAAAAGTACTCTCCACTAGAAGGAATGGAGGAAATGCAAGCTTTTTGAGCATCTTCTTTCTGATTTAAGGTTTTGAAGCAGGTGGTTTTTGCAAGTAGAAAAGTTAGCTGTTTTCACAACAAAACAACTACATCTTCAGGGTGATGCCAGTTTGCTCATGTTTTATCCAGTACAAAATTATCTTATTGAAGAGAACTTCTATCACATTCACTCTTTCTTTTAAATTAAAGATTTTGGGAAAGCATGTTTCTCTAAAGGCTTGTGCTAAAAATATTCACACACCCATCCTGAAATCTCTTTTTTTCTTCCTTCTCGACTTTAACTTTCAGTCAATTAGGGAGTGAGAACAATAGCACCTGATTGTTGTAGGACGTTTGTTCTTCAGAAATAGTAAATAATGGTAAAAGTTATATAAGGCTGACAGGTATCATCTCCTAAGTCTTACTTGGGCAATTTAAGATGTCGCATCCTCCAGTTATGTCTCCTGCCCTTTGCTAGAAGTTAATGAACTGGTATCAATTGTGACAAACTGGTTTGTCCACGACTGTGTTTGTATTAGCGTACCGGGCTGTGAACCAAGGTACCTGAGGAACAGACACATATTCCTTTGTCAAAATGCAAACTGTTGGACAAACTGATAGCAATTTTAATCCACTAAGAAATAGAGTAAAATTAGGAAAAAGGCCTAGAATTTTGAGGTATGTCATTGTTGCTAATATTTCACTTGGATCTACTCAAATCATGGTAATCCCTGTATCACTGTCCACCACTGCTTTTGAAGTGTTAACAGCCTTTTAAGTAGAAACAAGTGAATGGACAAAAACTCATTAATATATGCATTCCCTCTAATTACACAGTAAAACTGAGATTTGGATTAGATAGCTTGGTAAATGTATCATATCAAAATGTGATTAACGTGACCAGATCATGAATACAAGATGCTTAAGTGGATTATATTGAGCATTATGTTTTACCATCTGATAGGCCAGCTGGTACAAATTAAACTCATGTTATTGTTTGTAAATATTATGTTACCATTTGTAAATACATGCATATATTTATATTTATATAATTTTATTGTATCATATCATATAAATATAGGATTTAACAGGCATATGTTTATGTTTATATTTTTTATATTTTTAATATTTTTTATATTTTTATATTTACTTTTATATATTTGTATACATTATATTTTTCTCTATATTTCTATAAATATATTCATATATTTACAATAACAAATAAGCATTATCAAAAGAAGACCCTCTGTATGCAAATAAATGTAGTACAACTGGAGTTGATCAAGTTAACTTTAAACCAGTTTCTGGGGAGTTTCAGAATTATTTCTTATGTCTTGAATATTATTTTTCAACTTCATTTTACCCTTAAGTGTATCCAGTGCCTGGATATCCTACAGAGGCAGCACTTTGAAAACATAATTGCTCATTTCTGTGCTTGGAATCATCCACGGAGTTCAGCTATGCTCCATGCAGCAGAGAAGAAAATAATCAAATAAATGTGCTGAACATGCCATCTCATTACAAAGTTCTGCCAGGTAGCAGGTTTTTCAAGGTAAACTTAAAAAGATTAATTCTATTTTGGGAAACCTCCAGGAAATAATTTTCTCTCACTCCTCCTTCTCCCTAAGTCTATTGCTTTTTCTGCTTCTTCTGTGTGTTTTCTGTCCTGTATCCATTTGCTCTGAGTGCCTGCAAGAATTGCAAAAACAATGTCATGGTTTTGTAAATAGGTTATAAACCTAATGAGAATCTCACTTCAAGAGATCATGGTTAATCCAAAAGACATCTCTGTGTGCGCAGTATACACACAGTACACTGGCAGTATCAACAGTTAGAAGATAATTTCTTCTGTCTGTGAGTTCATATAATTTGGTAGTAGACCTAGTTCCTAGAAATGTTAACCCCTTTGTGGCAGACTGCCACCTTTCCTAAGCAGACTAATTTACCATGCTGTCATTCACGTGCATGGATTATCTTCCTATAATATACGTATGCACATACATACAGGTTTTTAGTGTTGAAGGCTGCATAGGAACATAATGCAAATTAAATGTGATCAACCGGTATTCTCAATGGTTATGTTCACCTACAAACATGTGTAATTAAATCACATATGTCAAGCCCCATTCTCCATGCTAGACATATTTGCTGTTAGTGAGCCTTCTGCCATAAAACAAAATAGACCTCTTCTCATTATAAGCTTGCAAGTTTACACTTTAATAATGCAAATTTATTCAGCTGTCTAGGAAAAGTTGGACAGAAACATTAGAACTGGATTTTATACAGATAAATAGATTACTTTTATCCCCCAAGATGTTATCGCATTGCTTCAGTATTTAATTCCTTGCTTTGGACAGCATTGCATTGCAGATTTAAAGAGGTTATTGCATTTTCAGTTGCATAGACTAATTTGCATTTATCTCTTATTTCATATGACTTCTATACTATTTTAATGTTGTGCCTGTAATATGTTTACCTCAAACTATTTTTAATACACTCACTGCAAAATTCCTAGCTGTTGTCACTCCCATCAGTAGTGAAGGTTGGACTGGCTTTTCTTACTGAACAAAAAATAATAATAATTAAAAAAAATGCTCATTATGATTACATTACCTTAATTTAAATAATGGTTAAGAAGTAAAGGACATCAGCACAAGTTACATCAAGCCTGAAAAGAAAAAGGAAGGAAGGAAGGAAGGAAGGGGGGGGAAGTGGGGAAGAAAGAGAAAGGGAGAGAGAGAATCTTTGTAGTCTCTTTTATTGGATCAAATGGCTTCTTTTTAAAGGTTTTCTTTACTGATAGAAATTATCTGATTCCCCTTCCATTTTAAAAATTAATCATGGTAGTATTTTGATGGTGAAGATATAAATGAAGCCTCATTACAACCAAGTGCATGCAGGGTCAGTAAATTCTTTCTGTTGGAAAACTAGTGAGATGAAAATGAGACTGTTAATAGAATATCCATCATATTGATGAAACTGTTGATTGAAATTCACCCTCACACATAACCTATTTGTAATTTCTCTGTAACAATGTATATTAATGGGGTCTTGCTACTTCCTTATTAGTGTTAAAATGATAGCAGGAAATGTTTCCAATTCAAAACCTTTTTGCTACCAGATTTCACAAGAACAAACGTTAATTCTTGTATAAAAATCAATTATTTATATGATCTGAATATAACCCAGAATATATGATTAGAAAAAAAGGAGGCTTATTTACATTACTCCACATTATGCTTAATATAGTATGCAGATTTTTCCAGACCTAACCAAACCTGAATTAGAATTCTGTTATCAAGCAGGAATTTAGAGTACTTAACAGTATGTCTGAGAAGGAATTTCAATAATGTTACTTGAATTCTAATCTAAGACTGAATTCAGTATGATTTTCCACTTTGTTCCACTTTCTGGATGAAAATTTCACAATATTCATTTTACAAAGACCATATATAGAAAGAATGAATCTATGCTGCATTCCTCCTTCAAAAATCTATACAAAATGAAGTATACTGGTCTTTTCCTCTAACTAAAAAACAAAAAAAATAAGCATGGAAAAGCTAAATTGTCAAAGTTGACAGAATATATACATGATGGTCATGATGCCTGATTGAGCCAAAGTAACAATTAGATGGCTTTTGACTTAGGCCATATAGCATCTCATTAGTTAGGTCTTATTTCTGCAAAATTATAAACTTATGCAAGTTTGAATCCAAATCTCATTTTTCTCCCACACTGTATCTCAAGGGTTTGAAAATACGCTCCTCATTTTTGCCATCTCAAAACCCAGCTCTTCATTTTAATTTGCTACAGCATGAAATAATATCCCATTATTTCAAGTGAAATCTGAATTCTTCCAAAAGCCTTCTTTATTCATTATCTACTCCCATTTTGATATGGCTTCCAGTATTTTCTTCTTTCAGCAGTGTTTCAGAAAGTAAAATGTGAAGACAATATCTTGATAGATGACAGTATCCAAATGAATAAGGAAGCTATATTAGTTCCTAAGACAGTATCATTGAAGCTCATGCTGACTTGTCAGCAACAAGAAAATGAATATGGATGTTTTTTCACCAAGTCTCACCAGAAGGACTAAGTCAAGTGTTCTTTGCCATCTAGATCCAGATGTTTCTTTTGTGGAATTCACATGCTTATAGTCACTGCAGCGTTGCATTCCTTGTCTTTGTGAAGGCAGGAATTCACTTAGAAATCTAACACCCTGGTCCATAAGATTTCATTAATGTAATCAGAGATAACTTTTATGGTCAACAGATATGCTACACGAGAGAACTGCAGTGTAGACTCTATGGCTGATGCCTCCATGTTACATGGAGCATATTCATATGTATGAGCAAGTGGGACTATTTTTTGAACCTTTTCTCCAGCGCAGAGCTCAAACTCTCTCCCTTCAGTGCTCTAGACAACAGAAACATGGGGATGTAGAGCACAGCTTCTTCTTTTCTCATTTTCTTGCCCTGACAATTGGTCCTGTGGCCAGCTGGCCCAGAATGGCTGTTTATTGCGGAGCAAGCATCCAAACTTTCCCTGTGAGTCCTATTGTATTCATTCCACAGGTAACAACAGGAAAGAAATATCTCATTTGGCACTGAATTTCTCAGTCTAGCACAGGAGAGTACACATAAAGTTAAAACAAGGGCAGACAGCAAATCTTCTGAAAGATCAATGTTCATATCTCTAGCCCAAACTCTGTTATGGCTGTGTCTGGCATTACAAGTAGCTTTGGATTTTTCTAGCAACAGTTTATACTAAGGAATTAAATCTAGCTTTCTGTACTGCCATACAGTTAGGCAGTTAGGGAGTGATCTTCTATCGACTTCACATTCAAAGGAGCTGTATTTGTTTATAAATCACCAACATCTTGGCATGCAGAGCATCCAAAAGGAAGGTAAGATCTGAGATTCAAGGCATTAGAGAAATGTTATGAAGATTGATTGGAAGCAATGATTAACAACTTAGTGCATCACAAGGCAGCATTTTCTCATTCTACAAAAAGGCAATATATGGTTATAGCTTACAAAGCAAAGTTGTTTCTTCTTTTGTGAAATTTCACAATTCACAATCTCAGTAATTTAAAATATTTCACTTTGTATGCTTATGGTAAGAGGAACTGCATGTGCGTTCCATATCCTGAACAAGAAACAGCTTAATTTTATCTGTTGGCAGATTTTGTTATGGTAGATGTTTAGCAGGGTGTACAGACTCTAACAGGAACTATTACATAAACATGTCTGCTATGATTCTGAGTTTGTAGATTTGTTGGCAGCCCATGACATATTGAACTACTGTGGGCTCCTTGCCAAAACTGTACTATATAGTAAAATATCAACAAATGGTAAGTATGACAAAATCTCTGTCATAATGCTGAGCATTGTGCACCTGGCTATGGAACAATCTGCAGTAATGGCAAAGCCAACAAAATGGCTTACTGAATTCGCACCCATGCTGCTAACAACCTACGTGAATAACTGGCCAATCTACCTGGCATGATGAGCTTATCTGAGTGGACAGCTTGTGTTTCACTTTTTGAGTTGAAAATAAATTTATTGTATCAAAAAAACCTAATTTGATAAAAATAGAGAAAGTTTCTTTCATCTCCAGAATCAGTCCTGTAGGAAAGTTAATCTAGTCTGGCACCAGATAGTATTCAGCCACTCTCAGAATCCAGCCAATGAAGCAGAAACAGGACCAGTATGGAGAGAATAAAGTGTAGATCTAGTGTCTGGAGGACACTGTAGGAGTTCATGAATTCTAAAAGCAGGGCCGACCCAAAAACATTGCTATCAAACATATTTGCATTCAGACAATTGGCAACTTCTGTTTGAGAATAGTAAATCTACAGAAGATTTGTTGGGATTGCCCAATCAGGGATTAGAAAAGTAATCACAAATATGACAGAAAACTGACCACCAACTGAAGATGTACAAAATCATAGTACAACTGGCTGACTGAAACTGCAGAAAGCTTTCTCGCCACAAAATAACTGTTGCCAAACATCTACTGGTAGATGCAGGAGTGTGTTGAACAAACTGGAAACATTTGAATTGGTTTTAAACATGTGACAGGACAAGAGATAATATGAAGAAGCAGGATGTTATACATGAAGTACAGATGTATGCTAATGTATGCAAAAACAGATTATGAAACATTAGCTGATGTGTGCATTCTTGGGAAAGCTTTGAAATAGCAAGAATCTGGCTGAAACTACAGATCAGTCTGTTGCTGGTGTAAAGGAAAGAAGGAGAACATATTAAGATATAATGTAGGCTGATATTTATTAGGATTTACCTTTCCTGAAACTCTGCACATAATAAAAATGAAGCCAGAAGAGACATAAAAATTGAGTACCCCCCTGTAAAACCGGAATCTGTTCCATTAAGTCTATTTGCAATTTTTTTTTTTATTTCCTCTGCTCTGAGAATACACTGCTTGACCTAATATCTTCCAGCTGGAAACACAGTCTAAACGCGTCCTATAATTTTTCCATTACTTTCTTTTACATCACTGGTACCATCCTCTGCAATACTTCCTTTTCTTTTAGGGTTTCAGCCTTCACAATATCTTTGAACAATTTTAATGTTATAGGCATCATGATGGTCACTTAGCTGAACAAGGTTGCAGTTACTTGGTTATGCGTCCTGCCATCATGTTAATAGCTTTTGGTCTTTTCGTCAGACTTCATATATCTTTGTTATTTGAAGTACTAAGAATAATACTATTCCAGCTCAAATTCTCAACAAACCTGCAAAGACAGGCAATATGTTTTCTTCTACATTATGTGCTCCTGCATAAAAAGACCTTGTCTTCTCGTCATAGGACATTTATAAAAAGTCTCAAAGTGACCACCACAATCACCTTCATGATCCTTTTCTGCAGGCCAGTTTTCTATATTTTTTCCTTTTGTTCTCTTGCTTACTGTTCCCATGCCATCTCACTTAGGATAGCTCTTCCAAGATTTTAATTCTTCATATTCTAAAATCCAAGTTTCTTTCATCTTGTTCTATCTTCCCTTTTGAGCACAGTTCATAACAAGTTGATATCTGCTCCAAATTTAATTCTTTTTTCTTTCCTCTTTCTCTGTTGCCACTGGAAGATCAAAACCCACTGCATTTAAGACCTCTGCATTTAGGCCCTTTAATCCCAATAAATACATTTGCATTTATCATTACTTTTGCACTTTTCTGCACTCAAATACCCATGTATTCAATATTTCTTCCCAAGTAGATGGTCTGGGACCACCCTGCACCAGCTCTGAATGTTCCCCTGTGAATACCCACTGTGGTTAATCACTGCATTCAATCAAGGGCTGATGTTGGGGTTGCGCTAAAAAGAAAACATAAACACATTTTCTATCCTATGCTTTATTATGCTTATGAATTCTCTTTTTCCACACCAAGTTGTTCTCCCACACAGGGCAGCTGTGTTTGCCTGAAGTTTCTTTACAAACTCACTATTTTGATACTCAGAGAAGAAAAACAATCATCTGTGGTAAAGCTCTGCCACAGACTGCCTATTAATTGTGGACTAGCCAGTTGATCCCATCTGTTAAAGAAGGATAATAGTCTTGTCATTGTCTCATCCACAAATCTATTTAGATTATAAATTCAATAAATAGGACTTTCCCTTACCATCTTGTTCTCAATGTTTAGCAAGAAGAAGCCATCCAGGCCTACTGCAAACCCAAAATACACCGCTGGCTTAATCCCTACAGACAAAATGTCCTTTCTTTTTAAACAGAACAGTGTTGCTATAACATATTAATGCAAGTATAATTATGAGAACTCTCTAATTCCTAATCGACCTCTTTAGAAAGGGTGCAGACTCTTTGCATTTAACCTCTGCATTTAGAATTGGCTCCTTTCCTCTTGTTCTGATGTATGGCAGCTGATAACTGAGATCGTAACACTAGCATTCTGCATCTGAGTCCAGAGTATCCAAAAGAGCTTCCAATACTGTTTCTGAAGAGATGCTTTAATTCTTGATTACACTGGCTCCTGCACACCTTTAATATCTGTGATCAAAAATGCAACAGCCCATCTGCCAACATGATGCCCCTATTCATCTAGCAACCTTCAGCCCTTACTGGTTGTATTGATTATCCTCTGTACCTTTCCTATAGTATCTAATCTCTGCTTTTTAGTAGACACTGCTTTTTACTCTGTTAAAATACAGGATGGACTCCTTTTGTTTCACATTGCTTCCTCATCTTATCTCCAGCTCCTTGAACTATTCCAAATGTACTTCTGGACAAACTAACAAGAACTGTGATCTTGCCTTTGCCCCATGACTCTATTTGTAGTTTAGATACCTTATAATTCTTTAACTCATACCACCTTCTTTTATGTTTTCATACCCTAGCTTAATGCAAGCTTTTTTGTCAGATTGTTTTTGTGTAGTTACACTGAAGGAGAGCTGGACATCTTCTGTTTTTTGTTGTAATAACTGAACGTCAAAAATGAAAAAATTATTTTTTCTTACTGTTTTCTTCCTATAGGTCACAACACATTGAAACAAACTGAAAGCATAAACTTTTGGAAAGTGAGGCATTCTCTGTTAAAATATCTAAAATTTCTTTACAAAGATTTTTTCTTTGCACTTGTCAAAGAGGGAGGTGTTTCCACATAAATTTCAGTTTTTCTGCTTTTTAACTTGCACTAATCATATTCTGACTTTCCTTTCAGCATTAGCATCTGTTATATGACATCTAATTTTGCACCCCAGAAGCATCCACCATAGCAAATTGCCTATAAAGAATATTCCAATATTGTTGCCTTGGTGCTCATTGACAGTTAACCTGAAAATAGGCTTTAAAGTTTTTGTTAAATTCTTGAGTTTGCTTTGTGTCTCTTTAAAGTACGAAAGTAAACAAATCTGGACAGGAGTTATACCTGGCAAAGATGTCTGAACTGGTCAACTTTCAGTTTCCAATATGAAGAGACAGACTACCACCACTAATATGAGACTAATATAAGGCTAAAATACTCCTCCTAATGGCCTTTGAGATGTCATGATGCTTGTAACTAATCCAATACAAATTATTTTAAGGAGAAGAGATTCCTTGTGTATAACAAAACATTTCCCCTTAATAATATTGCTTTGTCTCACTCTGAAGCCCTGTGAGAAAGGAGCTCATTTATCCTTTGGACTCCTGTCTTCCCAGGAGAAATTGGATACACTACCAGGGCAAGACTGGGTCCATTTTGGAGGATTTAGGGTTACAGAGACAATAGCACATCTGCTTACTCAGCCTCACTTTCAACCTCACTCACTATGCCACAGCAAGAAAGACACTCTGTTTTCTATAAGATATGAAGCTAAGGTAGTCTCTGAACATTATTTTAAAAAACAGAGAAAAAGTAGGTACTCCAGAACATAGTCTAGTTTCTGGGTTTATTCTTGGAACAGACAGGCCACATGCTGCTCCCTGTTCACAGCTTGAAGAAAACACACAATTTAGTCCTTAACATGAAACAAGGAAACTGTAGTTTCTACTAGGAATCTAAGGACTGCACGCTGACTGTGTTTTCTCCTTATAAATAACAGACCATGGACTAGAAATACTGTCTCTCCCAGATTATATCGTTACCTCCTTTGTGAATTCTTGATCAAATTTCTCATCCTTTGAGTGATATTTATATTAGCTTAGAATACATTACCTTTAAAATTTAGTGCTTGCTTCCAAGTTGTTATTTTCCCCTCCAGCTTCCCAGTTTAACCTCTGGTAATCCTTTTGAAATTCCAGAAACTTAGTTTCTTTTTAACTGAGCAAAGTAGAAGCCCTCCAAACTGAGTATTTTTATCATAGCATCATAGAATGTTTTGGGTGGGAAGGGACCTTTAAAGATCATTTAGTCCAACCTCCCTGCCATGAGCAGGGACAACTTTCACTAGACCAAGTTGCTCAAAGCCTCGTCCAACCTGGCCTTGAACACTTCCAGGGGTGGGGCATCCACAACTTGTCTGAGCAACCATTCTCCTCGTAAAAAGCTTCTTCCTTATGTCCAATATAAACCTACTCTCTTTCAGTTTAAAACCATTGTCCCTTGTCCTATCACTACAGGCCTTGACAAAAAGCATCTCTCCACCTTTCTTATAAGCCCCTGTCGTGGTTTAGCCCCAGTCGGCAACTAAGCACCACGCAGCCGCTCGCTCACTCCCCCCCGGTGGGATGGGGGAGAGAATCGGAAGGGTAAAAGGGAGAGAACTCGTGGGTTGAGATAAGAACAGTTTAATAGTTGAAGTAAAATAAAAGAGAACAGTTAAATAGGTAAAGCAAAAGCTGCGCATGCAAACAAGGAATTAATTCACTACTTCCCATGGGCAGGCGGGTGTTCGGCCATCCCCAGGAAAGCAGGGCTCCATCACACGTAACGGTTACTTGGGAAGACAAACGCCATCACGTCAGATGTCCCCACCTTCCTTCTTCTTCCCCCAGCTTATATACTGAGCATGATGTCATATGGTATGGAATAGCCCTTTGGCCAGTCTGGGTCAGCGCCCCTGGCTGTGCCCCTCCCAGCCCCCCGTGCACCGGGCAGAGCACGGGAAGCTGAAAAGTCCTTGACCAATGTAAGCGCTACTTAGCGACTATTTAGCGGTACTTGGCATCGCCATTGTTCTCGTCCTAAACCCAAAACACAGCCCCATACCGGCTACCAAGAAGAAAATTAACTCTATCCCAGCTGAAACCAGGACAGCCCCCCTTTATATATTGAAAGGCCACAATAAGTTCTCCCTGGAGCCTTTTCTTTTATACATAGATAATTTAAGCCAGGTTTATAAACAATCTCCAAGATTCACAGCAACTACCTTTCCGTAAGACAACTTGCAAAGCATAAGCAAGTAGCTTGAAATACTGTTCTGCTGAAAAACAGAATCCTCTGCTTCAAAATCTTTTCTTAGCATAAAAATACTGGGACACATAAACTAGGTCTGAAATTATCAATGACAAAGATACATAAACAACTGAATTAAGAAACTCAGATGCGTAAGAACAGTACTAGCAAAACTGAGTTATTTTTGTTCTGTCCTTTTCCAAGTACTCCTATAAACACCCATCAACTAGGGGAAGAAATGTAGCATGTTGCTGTGCCACTGGATCAGCCTGAATTATGAATAAAACCAAATAAATGCACTCCAAAATCCAAATGCAGTCCACTAGTACAAATTCTGAAAGGGGGGGCTTTGTAATTATTTAATAGCCTTTAGCAAAAGGAATCAAAATTTGTAACTCCTCCCTAGAACTTGCCTTGTACATAGCCAGAAGAGATTCTTGGTAGAAATAGCTCCTTATATAATGCTTAGTTCTTCAAAATACTGAGACACAGGCTATATTTTAATGGCTAGACTTAATGAGAAATGCATTAGAATCAGAGCAGGTAAATAATTACACTTGGTACTGTCAGCCTGATCTTCTGAAATGAGGAAAAGCAATAGAAAGGCTTTGCATCTTGCTAGTAACCTCCAAACCATGAGGGACGTGTAACAAGGCAGCATGCCAACAGATGTTCAGCTGTTAGAAAGATACTTATTTTGAAGTTAAACAAATCGAATATATGGATGATATTATCTGAATGTAGTGCTGTATTGATTCAAGTGAGATTTTGCTGTTGCTTTAGTAGATGAGGGCATAAAATTGCTGGAGGAAAATCTTATGCATCAGACAGGTTTCAAATATTGGATGATACTGAGCTGTCTCAGGTAACTCTTCACTTCTAACAGACTGTGCCTCAAAGCAGATTCAATGCAGCTGCACAGCCCACCTGAAGCCTATCTTGTGTACCCCACACAACAAATTTAGAAAAAAATGTATACCCCATCAGTTTCTGGTACCTAAAGATGGTGTTACAGAGTTCTTGCTCTCAACAGGTCACATACGAGTAATCCCACTGATGCCATTGAAAAAGTAACCAACCAACTGTGCGTGTTTTCAGTATATTAAGTTCGGACTCAAATAGAGTACTGAGATATTACCCTTTTAGAAGCAGCTGGAAATGAGATCACTGCTATTCCAGCTTTCTCTTTTCTGTTACATAACTTCCCAAGAATCATTTGCTAGGTTGGCATGGCTCAGCTGAATATTGGCTAAGAATTTTTATTAAAGGTATTTTGTAAAACTTCTTAGGAAATTTTAGAAGAATGCAGGTAGTGAGGAGCACATCATCCATGTTAAGAAGTATCCTGCTCCAACATAATTCCAATAAGTAAATAAAAGTGTTTGGGTTATTAAAAATAGCTTAAAGGCAACAAGTATTGTCTGACACTGAACAGAGATTGCTAGAAAGGGTTATTATTGAGAAAGTTACTAGATATTAACAAAACCACAGAAATTTCTTTTTGTTAAACTTTTTTGACAAATGAAATGGTAAATTTGGGAAGCACTCTGACAAAGACTAAAAATTCTATTATGAAGCAAATATTTTAGCCAAACTTATTATTCAGCATTAATATAACCCTGTGTAGACTGTTAATATGTTAACAACACATCACTTCTTAGTATTGTCCAGCACTTTTAAAGTGTACTTTTTAAGTTTTTTTACTAAATGTTTAGTAAAATGTAATAAATTTAGCCAAGTTGTGGAAAACCTGAATAGACTTAAAAATCTATTGACAGAAGTGTGAAGAAGCATGGGAAAGTGGACGCTATAGTCCTCGAAAAAGTGTAACAGAAATTGTTTCTACTACGTGTTTTTATTATGGAAGATCTATACAAAGTTGAGAAAAATGCACAAAACTAAAAGGCCTATATTCAAGACAAAAATGAAAAATTGAAAAATGTTGAGCCAGTAATCTTTAATAGTTCAGCTAACCTGGTACATGGCTTGCTCTTCTTTGAGATATGAAGACAATTTTTCAAGTGTTGTAAACAAAATCTTTAGCAAATGAAGTTGTTTTCACTCCATTTATTTTTCACAGCTACTGCAATTAAATTGTTTATTCTAACATCCCTTGGCCACATTTTTTATGATCAGTAATGTATCATTAATAGAGAAACAGAAAAAAAAATTGATGCTCAAAGAGTGACATTAAATGGTTGTGTTACAACTGTTTGGGGAAACAGCAGGTTTGAACATTTTTTATGTTTCTTCTTGTAATTTGTAGATTTCCCAGCAAAAAGGGTCTTCTTTATGTATACAGTACACATGTAAAGCTAATTGTAAAGGATTCATTTGTGACAGGTATTTAATTAAATAAGTAGATGTAATTTTTAGTAGCCTACAGAAAATCCTCTAGCTAAGATTTAGAATCGATAAATCTGTTAAATCTTTAAGCCTCATTTACCTTGTGCTCATCATCTATCCTCTAATTTATTTAATAAATAGATAAAGCAAATTTTGAATGCTCATTTGAAGTACAGTTTTAGCAGACATACGTCAAACTATGTGTGACCTTTATCAACACATGACTTGCAGTTTGTTATCATTCATCATATCTCTTCAAAGTAACTTACATTCATTTAGCAGAGCCATAAATGTTATGGGGAAGGTGACTCTAGATTTTTCACAAATATATATGTCATCTACATACAAAGCAATCAGTCTTTGCAGACATAAAGTATGTTTTTAATATTCTCCTGGAGTAAGGCTAGCCAAAGACAAATGACCTTAATGGAAGACTTTCAGAGAACAAAGCATCGTCCATCCTTTTGGTTGACTGGGGTAATGTTTCACATTCAACTGTTTGGCATTTCTTTGTACCATGATAAATACTGAATGCTGCAGCTGACCCATTCTGAAATTTCATAGTGTTTTCATGGCATCACCAAGTAGAACTCTGTGATTTTTTTGTGACAGTTGCAAACATTAGAGAGAGAAATAGGGGAAGATAAGCAATGAAAAGCAGCTAGTTTCACCCTCCTCTCTAATTTCTGACCAAAGAAGTAGTGGAGTGCAGTTAAAAGGTAAGGGTAAAACAAAACTACTACGCATGGTCAGTCCATCTTCATTTCCTATTAAAATTCAAAACTACAGACATCCCAAATAACTTCAATTAACTATAAAGAATGGAAAAGGAATACTTTATGATGGGACTGGGAGAGTGAAGACACACAGGGAGGTCTGGACACAGAGAGTAAGTGAATTGCACAAAAGAAAACCCAAGTGAACCACTCTTCTCAGAGTTATATTGAATTTAGAGGCCAGTCTGCCATTAGGAAAATGAGTGTCCTAGAAGGGAATGGGAGGAACAGCTCAATGAGAGCGGGGGAACATTAAACACACAAAACTTCTGGCATCAGAGGAGAAGATGAAGGCAAGTAGAGGGATATTGATGCATGGCAGACCAGGAATTTATGGAGTGATGTAGAGGAATGTAGTCCAAGTATGCAACAATTCGGTTACTCATCACTTTTAAAATGGACAAGAATGATAAGGAGGAAGAAGGAGAAATGGGATGGTAGGATTAGTAGAGGAGTTAAATTTCCATATTCCCTGACAGTGGTCTCTTCTGTAATGAACTGCTGTATTTTCAAGGCATGATAATATTACAAATTACTTTTTCAGAGTTTGCCTGTGTCTGATTAAACAACAAATAAATGAAGATCCGAGGCTTCAAGAAATGCAAGTGCTTCTGCACTCCATCCAATGTTTTGCACGATCATGTATTCTAAGTCCAGTCTCAATAATCAATAGTATGAGAAAAAGAAATTACAATAGTTCTGCAGTTCTGTGTTGATGGTACCAACAAAACTGAAGCATACAGTTTCAGCATCTGATCATCTCAAGCTGTCCACTTAAGTGCATTATTATTTTAAAGTGTGTCTCATCACAGCTTGTTTTATCACTGTTAGAAAGAATGCATCTGTAAAATTAACATTTGGGCATGCAAATGCTTAGTTTGCACACTAAAGTGAGGGCAGTCTGCACCTGGAAAACCATAGCACTGCTCTCCTTCAGGCTTGGCTTGAGTTCTAAGTCTTGGTGTCATCTTCAAAATAACCAGAGGCTTACATTTTTAGGGTCTGTCAATTTTTAGTTAGCTAAGCAGCAATCTTTTTAAGGGGAAGTTGTTAATTTTTTTTTTCTACATTCAAATAACTATTCTCATTAAAGTGTTCTTGCTTAAATTTTCTGCCACTGGGAAATGTCTGAGAAGAAGCTCAAGAAACAATGGAGGCACCTTCTCACAGTTCTCCAAAATGGGAAAATTATAAAGCTTAGCCCTGGAGAACTGAAGCTCCAAAAAAGCCAAACCAAGCAGTTCACAGTAATTCGTGGAGTTTTACCTGTCCTGTGGTATGACAGTGCTGTGGCACACTGGATGGCTTGTCATCTTGTTGATGGACATCTCATATTATTGCAGTGATAATGCAACAGACAACACAAAGGTTAATCTACCATTGTAACAGGTATTTTGACTGCATGGGGATTAACAGGCTTATTTAGTAAATCTGGAAAAGATCCAGGCCTGGAGGGATGGAGACGATCACTGGGGTCTAGTTTGCACCATTATGGTAGATCAAGATCATTTACAAAACATCTAAAAATTTTTAATAAAAAGTTTCACATATGTGATAATGCCCTTGATATTCCAAGTAACTTAATATCACAACTTAGCTAAACAGCTCACAAATGGCACATAAACTAAAAAATATTATAGAACCTTTCTAAAGGGAGATTAGTGTTTTAAAAATTGTCAAGGAAGCTCCATATAACTAACAAAACATAAATATTTCTGGCTCTCTGCTTGGTAATAAGAGCATATTATGGCTACTTAAATGTCAACAGCTATTTTTGGTATCATTAACTCACACAACAGCCAGATGCTAAATATCCATTCTAGTAACATAAATGAAGGAGTAAACTTTTGAGAACCAAATACAAATTTTAATACACAAGCAGATTTTTACATCCCTACTAGCAAGCAGCCTTTTGGAATTGACAGATCACCTATGTGCTTCGAAACCATTGTGATAGCACAACTTACGAAACAAAATGCACAGATAAAATTCATCACACAACATGTCACATACTAAGAGGTTTGCAGATGTTTGCTAGCAGATAAATTGTTCCAGTAAATTCTAGAAGACCTTCAACATACTCAACTTTTATTTTGTCAGATAGGAAAATAGAGGTCAATGGGTCTTGCTTACAGATGAGATTTACTTTTCACTGTGTTTGGATGAACTAATCATTGCAGATTTAACAATTCATAGTTGCATTGTCTCTATAGACTGGCTGTTTCCTACTGCAATCCAAATTATTTTACCACAGCAGTATCTTTCTTCTCATTTTGGAAGGTTATACCACTTGACTTGATACTGCAATGGAGCCTGCTGGACTGTGCACTTTCCTGTGGTGCATGATGGTATGGGCATTATCAGCCCATCAGACACACCTCAGATTCTGGGAAACAAACTGAATTCACAAATTGCCTTTGCTTGCCTTTTCCCACCCTATGATTCCTCTCCTTTTGACATGTGCATATCACTCCCAGTCAGTACACCACTCCATAGCTATTGTATGCCAGTTGTTGTTAGCACAGGCTTGTGAAGAAGTTTCCTTAGTCCAGAGGGCTTTTGCTTTGCCAGTCAGCTGTGGAGCTACAGAGCAGCTGTTTCAGCAGCTTCAGCATCTGTTCTCATGCCAGATATAGCAGAAGGAAGAGGTGAGCAAAGCAGCGGAGTGTGGTGACCCTGAGCAGTTGCTCTGTAATCTGCTCTGTATCATCTGCTACATTTCATGTAGCATGAATCCCTGTCTCAGAAGAGGTGCAAGCAGATATGCACCCCACACATGGGCTGACTAGCTATGGCAATACAAGTTTTGAATCCAAAAAACTAATCTGTATGGATACCTGCACAGAGCTCATCTGAGCTGTAGGGGCAGCATACTATTTAAAAGCTATTTTAATTAATAACTTATTTAACTTATTTTTAAGTCCATTTTCATTAATCAAAAGTAAGTTACAAGCAAGAGTTTATCACATACAGCTGTTATTGGCAAATAGCTAGCCAACTGTGATGTAAGCAATCTAGGGATCCTGTAAAGGCTAACTAGTAAGTTATTGTTGGTGTGGAGTACAAGGCTTGTCGATATGGCTTTGCATCCATCACTTTTCCAGCGTTACCAAGGGAAACTGTGGATTGTACAGCCTTATTCATTGCTGTTTCTACCAAGGCTCTTAGTTCTTAAGTAGAAGGTAGTTTGTAGTCCAAGATGGGGCTGTTTATTATGGAGCAGATCCGGTGAGTTTCACAACTCTCTTATTTAATAGGAAAAGATAGCTTGCTTCCATGGCCATTACTGCAGACTTTAGAGATGTTTTATATTTCCTGTGAGTCTGCAATTCCAGGGTTATCCTCTATTTCCTTTGCTAATTAAGTCTTCTAGTGGATATTTGCACATTCATGCTGTACAAATGTCCAAAAAAAGGGTACTTTTCAGTGAAATGCTGAAATTTTTATCAGGTAGAGATGCTTCAGCAAAATTTTTTTGAATGTATTTCATATAACACTATGATAAAATGCTGCAGAAAATAAAAATGTCATGAAATTTACAATTCCAAATTATATGACATTGATCAAACTGTGAAGCACACTGATTTCAACTTAGCTGATTTTTCTCATCATTCAAAGAACACAGCTACAACAGAATTGCCCATGCTGACGTGCAATGGGAAGGGCAGCAAGAGAAGTGATATCCTAAGAACATGTCTGGAAAAAGAAGGGTACTGTAGAAACTTGCCAAGAAAGATTTTTATCAAGAATGTCTTTTTTTCCCATATCACAGAAGGAAGAGCCAATAATTTCAAGAAGCCCTTTAGCTGACCTCAGTAAATCAGCCAGGTAGTCTGGTCTAATCCAACCACAGTTCATAAATTTCATTTCTAAATTGTACATATATGCTTTTTATCCATTTGTTTTTATAAAAGCAATTAATAAACTATCAAACTATATTTCCTGGTCAGTTATGTGTTTCTAGCCCTTGCTCTGTGTAATCACTTACTCTTTCGATTGTCTCCACATTTTTCTGGATGGCTCAGGTTCTCTCAGTTATTTTCTTATTCTGCTTGCGCCATGGTTGGAAAGAGGACACTTGTGTTTACAAACAGCAACTGTCCACAACATTATATTCAACCTTGAAAGTATTTTTGTATTTTAGTGCACAAGTTTTACCATATTAGTTTACTATTGCTGAGAATCTGGCCCACTACCTTTTTTAATATCTGACTTAATATTGCTTGCTGCCAAATCTGCCACCTCAAACCAAATTCATATGCTAAATGCAGAGGGTTAATTGTTCAAGTTCACTTAAAGAAATTTCCCCCGATCAACTTAGATAAGATTAATATCCAAATCTCTTTGGTGAAAACAAGATTTCCCATTCTAATACGAGTTTGGATTGTTTACAGTTGAGTCTTCAGATATAAATTTTTTCATTAATCAAGTCAGAATAACACCAGAAGAAAATTGATGCGTAAATTAATCAGTTTAATGGAAGAAAAAATCCTTCTTTAATCAAGGCTATAAAATATTAATTTTACAAATTTACTTTTATGACCTGTCCAGAATATATCATGACTTTCCTGTTTTGTACTATTGCTGTTAAAAGGTAGTTACAAGTTCAGTAGTTTATGTTGACAAATTCAGACCATTTCAGTAAACATTTTAACTTCAAAATTGTTGGCCTAGATGTCATGTAAATGCTGTACCGCAAATGCTACTAGTTTACCTAACTCTCTTTGTTTGATTAGACTGCTCAACAATCAAAAAGAAATCAAATCAATTTAGAGGGAATCATTCTTTTTACTGATTTCATTCTGTTTCTTAGGGAAAAAACCCATACACTCCTGGATAAAAAGCAGAAGATTTTTATACAAATTCTTCAAAATTAGAAACTGGTTCTTTACAAGAGGCTGTTAAAAAAAAAAAAAAAAGCAAAAAAACCCACAAACTGGTTATTAGCTAGAAACTGTCAAAAACGTATCTTTAAAAAGATTTCAGAACAGAATTCTCACACAATGTAGAAGGCTTGATCTTGTTGAACTAAACTGACAATAAAAAAAATACACTTTGCCTTTGCAATGGATTTTTTTTAATTTTCTGGGTTTTCATTAAAATGTTTTGTTTTTAAAAGTCTTAAACTGAAACATTAAATGACAGAAAGACCTTTTCAATGAAATCGTGTCTACCCCATTAAAAGCTATATGAACATGTTTATGTAGTTATGTGAAGACAAATGTGCATGTTTAGACATATTCTCTCTTTCCTCTTGAAAGAAAATTGAGCAAACTAGCTTTTTAAGTTTTTATTTAGGAAGCAACATTTAATTCTCAGCTTGGAGCTGGCAGTTGCAGGGGGAAAAAAAAAAAAAAGATCTGCTCCTTAAACTTTGTGTCTATTTGTTTCAATACAGTGTAGTCCTAGTGGACAGCAAGTTGAACATGAGTCAACAATGTACCCGTGTGAAGAGTAACAGTATCCTGAGCTGCATTAGAAGGAGTGTTGCCAGCAGGTCAAGGGAGGTCATCCTTCCCCTCTACTCAGCACAGGTGAGGCTGAGTATTGTGTCCAGTCCTGGGCTCTCCAGTACGAGAGACATGGACATACTGGTGAGAATCCAATAAGGGCCACAAAGATTATTAAGATTTCCTCTCATCTATGAGGAAAGGCAGAGAGAACTGGGACTGTTTAGCCTGGAGAAGAGAAGGCTCAGGGGGACCTTATCTATTTATGTAAATACCTGAAGGGAGGGTGCAAAGAAGACAGAGCCAGGCTCTTTTCAGTGGCACCCAGTGACAGGACAAGAGGCAATGGACACAAACTAAAACACGGGAAGTTCCCACTGAACATCAGGAAACATTTTTTTACTGTGAGGGTGGCCAAGCACTGGCACAGGTTGCCCAGAGAGTTTGTGGAGTCTCCATCCATTCAAAAGCCATCTGGACATGGTCCTCAGCAACCTGCTCTAGGTGGCCCTGCTTGAGCAGGGGTTTGGGGAAGATGACCTCCAGAATTCCCTTCCAACCTCAACCCTTCTGTGATTCTGTGAAAACTGGGGAAATGATTTTAAGGAACAGTACAAGTAAAAAGTCATTCAACAAAGTGCAGTCCCTTTAGACACTTTAGCAAGAACATCTGGAGAAAAACCTGCACAAAGACTGGAGAATGCTGATACACAAATCAGCTATGGGTACAGCAGGAAAAGGAGGAGAACCAAGGCTTCTTGCTTCCTACTTCCAATCCCTATCTACAGATCTTGCAACTTCTCACAACTTTTCTTCAAATCTGAAGTAAACCTATTGAAGATGGAAGTGGAAACTCTCACAATCTCTGTAGCACCTGGGTGCTGTTGAACTTGGAACTTTTGTGGAAAATATACTGTAAGATCCACTACAGTATCACTTTCAGCCCAATGTCTCCCAGGACATTGCCTTGATTTAAATATATTTTTAAAATCTTTTCATCATTTTACTTGCTTGATAGTTATTAGCAATATTGATTCTTTGATATTTCTCAGACCCCTTGCAAATCTGATCAGTTGATCGAGTTTGGAATCATGCAGGTGAATTGGTTCTGTCTAACATTTTAATATTTAAGCATATTATATCTTTACTGTATTTATACATGGTACCCCAGGTACCTTGAAAATCCAGCTTCTCATAACAAAATGATTGAAATATTGTGACTGGAAAAGCTTTTGATTCAATGCATGAGCATCTATCCTGAAGTCACTGGAAAAATAACATTTTGCAGATAAAATTCAATTCGCTAGGCTCAGTGAGAGCATAATAAGGATTATTTCCAGCATATTTTAAGAATTTGAACGTGGAAAACATATCAGGCAGGGATGCTCTTTTTGTTTTTATTGGTCACTAAAGCAACTACACTCAGAGTTACTCTCACAAATTACAGTCTATACTTACTAAGAATTATTCTCCCAGAATCAAGAAATGCAATTAATTAAAATTACTTGCTCATACTTACTGTCTCCTTGCAAAAACTCTTTTTTTCCAAAGCAAAAGAGATTCCAAAGAACTTAAAACTAGAAGGATAATTTACTTGGATACAGGCACACAATGTAACTAATACAAAACTGAGGTCACGTTCATACGGGCTCTTCAGTTTCTTACTTTTTTCAGTAGCAAGTCCAGCAGGAATATCCTTTGCTGAAGGCAAATCCTGAGCAACTCCCCCAACTGAAGTCAACCCAATTTCACCCAAGGAGAGCAAACTAGAGGACAGAACACTACAGGGAACTATTTTATCTTCTTTTTCAGTGTGAGAAACATTTCTTGTCTTCTGTTTCATTGTGTTAGGAGGCTGAGTCTAGGAACTCACAGAAGTCACTGCTCTACTGAAGGCATTCTTCATACCAATATCCAATGTAAATAACAACAGTATATAACTCTGGAGATAGCCAGAAAAGACTACACAAAGTGTAAGCCAGGCCAAAGTTCAAAAAGGGACAAAACTCAGCTTGTGCTAACCAAGTGAGAGAATTGCCATGATTCAGTCACACACCTAAGCATTCTCACGACATAAAACAGGTGATGGAGAGGCTAAGAATATGAAGTGTCAGTCAAAAGCTGTTAATTTTCATCAAATAAAAGAGCTATTTTTGCCAAGCTGCAGAGTGCTTTCAACAGGAATTAATGTCTTAAAGCATATTTTAGTCTCTCAGACATTATTTCAAAACTTGACATCTAGCCAGTGACTTTCTCCAGTATTTGCTGGAATCTGGACTTTCACTCCCCATATCAGCGTGCTATCAAGAGTAATGTTAGGGTCTTCAGGAACAAGGTTCATGTAAATACTTGATGTTCTTGCTTAAATTGGGCAGGATGCAAAGTAAACACTTTGGTTATAAAATGACACAAGAATCAAATGGAGGTTGGATAGATTTTTAGGTACTGCGTGTAGCACCTGTTTGGACAAGGATGAGAAAGGCAGATTGCTTTTGGTGCTGCTTCTACTGCACAGGTTCCATTCCACTGCTTGACCTTTGGTGTTAACATCTCCTCAAGCCAAGGGTGAGTCTCATGTCCAGTTATCAACTATTCCCTCTCCCCAGTGGTAATGGAGGAGCGTGGTGTGAGGCCTTTGCCATCTGAGACATTCCCTTTTTCAGTGGGCTGATGTTGCAGAGGTCTCTTTCTATCACCAGTGGCAGGGTAGGCAAGAAGTATAGGGGATAACAAGCTCCTTGGATCCTAACTTAATTCTTTCCCATTAGGAACACATATCCTAATTGCAGAGAAATATCCCAACCACCTTTTCACTTTTAAGTCTGCCTTCATTCTGTTCATTAATACATCACTACCCTAAAGGAAACAACACTTCAGTTGCTCTCAAAAATTCTTCTAAATTGAGTTTCTTTGTGCACAGATCTCTTCAGTGCCTGAAATACTGTTTAAAGCATGGATATATTTTCCCAAGGCTTATGTAGTATAAGCTGCTGACCATCTCTGTAACCTTTCCAGTGGCATTACTTGTCCCTTCGCTACAGCAGCTTCACACAGTGGTAAGTCCTTCCCATTCAGATGGCAAAATTTCTTTCCTATGTATGTGGTACACCCCTATTCAGGCTGTAACTAATAATAAGGCCTGAGGCATTGAAGTATAAAATATGTAAAACTTTTCATCTTCAAAAAGTACTATATATCAAATGAAAGAGCTAGGCGGATGTGCCAGCTCACTAAAACCAACTGTGAAATGTGGAATTTTGATTTAGTTTTCCAGTGAGATTTCCTCAAATCAGCTTCTTGGAACAAATCATATGGAAACAAATTATATAAATAACTTTCAGAAGTTCTATGAAGCAAATTTCTCCTTCTGTATCTGTCGTGGTTTAACCCCAGTCGGCAACTAAGCACCACGCAGCCGCTCGCTCACTCCCCCCACGGTGGGATGGGGGAGAGAATCTGAGGAGTAAAAGTGAGAAAACTCACGGGTTGAGATAAAGACAGTTTAATAGGGAAAGCAAAAGCCGCACGCACAAGCAAAGCAAAGCAAAGCAAGGAATTCATTCACTACTTCCCATCGGCAGGCAGGTGTTCAGCCATCTCCAGGAAAGCAGAGCTCCATCACGCATAACAGTTACTTGGGAAGCCAAACGCCATCATGCCGAATGTCCCCCCCTTCCTTCTTCTTCCCCCAGCTTATATACTGAGCATGATGTCATATGGTATGGAATAGCCCATTGGCCAGTCTGGGTCAGCTGTCCTGGCTGTGCCCCCTCCCAGCTTCTCATGCACCTGGCATAGCACGGGAAGCTGAAAAGTCCTGGACTAGTGTAAACTCTACTCAGCAAGAAACAAAACATCACTGTGTTATCAACATTATTCTCATCCTAAATCCAAAACACAGCACTCTACCAGCTACCAAGAAGAAAATTAACTCTATCCCAGCTGAAACCAGGACATATCTAAAGGAAGAATGCAAGTTTTTTCTAATGCTAATAATATCTACAATATGGGTACAGTCAGTAAGAACAGTATGATGACAAAGGCAATATAAATATTCATCTAATACATCTCATAAAGAAATCCAAAGAGAATAGACAGCATGGAATCCTCTGATGGCATTCTCTACAAAATTTTACTTTTCAGTCAGTAGTACATATCTTCTTGATGGTTATTTTATTTGAAGAAGCAGTCTAATTAAAAAGTTTAAACAAAGATCCTGGCTTTTCAGACCACACAGTAGCACTGGGCATTTTTTAATTTTTATTACAGTATTATTATGCATGTTAGCCAAATTGATTTAAAGAAGGTTTTAGTGTTTTGACAACACATTAGGGTGCTTGGATACAGTCTGAAGCTGTATTCCAAAAACACAAATCTCAAGCAAAGGAATACAGTGCAGAACTGATCCTTTTTCCTGAGGTTCCCAGCATCATTCTCAGCTGTACCACAGGTGTTAATAGACATTTTCTTCAGCTTGTGCTATGGATTCCCAGACACAGCTAGCCAGACTATGAGAGTTGGTAGTGCCATCTGGAAATTATCAGTGCAAACAAGACACGTGGAGATGTGCTTGTTTTTAACAGAAATGGACTTCAGTCTCTGCATTGTCTTTTATGACCAAAAACCATTGTATTTTGGAGGAAGGTTTAATGTTCAGTGTGTTTCTATGTTCCTTGTCCAAACTGTTAAGCAAAGGAGGAGCTTCATACAAAAAGCTGTGTGTACATTTTAAAGGCAATGGAATGTGTTTATGTCTAAGGATATCTGAGTCAAATGTTCGATTTGAAACATTTTCAGCTCCTCGCTCTTTTTGAAGGAACAAAACACTAAAAGGTAAACTAACAGCAGCTTAGCAAGCCTCTCCTCTGTAGGTCACTAGTTTAAAACCAGTTCAAGTTAATGTAAAGCAGAATTTAATGACTGATAATTGTTTAGCAAACTTCACGAACTGAGTTGAGCTGAGCTCAGAGCCACAGATAATGTGATATTCCTTATTGAAAAAAAGCTTCCATTACAATCGCCACTTCACAAGTCTCATTAGTGAAGAAAAAAACAAGAGAACCTTTTAAGTCATTAATTTGATGAATAACTTTCCAGTTATTTTCACTTTTAAGAAGAAACTTCCTGGTCCTTGTTCTAAGGACTGTTAACATATTAACTGTGTAAAACAGACGCATCTTACTCTCGTTTTGCTTTGGGCACAACTTAGCTAGCAAACACACACTAAGTGTGCTTCCTGGGTCAAGCACCTTGGGACAGGGAGAGGAACAACTCTGTGGTATGCCTGGGTGGTACAGCCATGAGCTCTAGGCAATGGGCTGCTGAAGTACCAAGGTATTTTAGGGAATAATCAGAAGTTGAACTTTATGTGCATGGGGAATTTTAGCATGGAGAGTCACAGATTCTGGTTTTGAAATGCACTTTACAAAGCAGTTAGCTGGTATCCCAAATAGGGATGTCTTTATGAACTGGAGATGGTATAAGGACATTACTGTTTGCCTTGGGCAGTTCGAGAAAATATCTAAACGGTTTGGAAATGAGAAGGCTCATCCAGGAAGTGAGAAGAGCTGGGGAAGCAGCTATCAAGTATTTTCTCTGTGACTGGCAAATACACCAGGTGGCTTTACTGAGAAGCAAAATGAATTTGCCTCACTATCTCCTTTTTCCTTTCCTCAGATGCCTTTGTATTCAGAAAGAAAACTCCATATATTTTAGCTAGCATTTATTCAATTTGTGATTCATGATCATATTGGGACAGAAGAGATGATTTATTTCCATTGTCTTAGAGAAATACTGATAACAATTTTAAATGGCCTATTTGAAGTTATTTACTCCTTTTCCCCAGGCCATATTATTATTGTTCCACATTCTTTTGGGACCCCAAGGATGCAAGTTGTCTTTCCACTACTCTACTCTTTAAGGCCAAGCTTTTCTAGTCAATGATCACCATAATTCTTCCTTATCTCCTGGTTATCCTTTCTTATGAGTTATCCTGAGGATCAGTGGAAGATGCCTCTTACTCTTCAGATGCCCTAGAGAAACATGCAAGCTTCCGGCCACTGAAGGTCTGGTCCAGGACCCTAGTTTAAAAGTGAGATGCCATAGAGATGAAATGGTGTGTTGTTAACCTACTAACTTAAAATTAACATAGCCAAAGCAGAAAAAAGGTTAAAGCAAATAAAAGCCATTGGTTTTTAAAAAGAATCAAAGTGGACAACAGAGGTCCGAAGATTTATAGAGTCAAGTGACAAGTATAGAAATAAAGCTCTATTCAATTTAGTTTAAGATCAAATGTCTTCCTCTCTGTATCCATCCAACAGGGTATTTGAACATGTGGAGTGAGACATCTGATCTGCGTGCATATGCTGTGTCTTCAGATTTAATTCAAAGCAGTAAATTTCAGTATGGAGAAGCAGACTTGCTTCTGTATCTGATTTCCTCTTCAAAATTTCCCTGCTGTGTAATTAAATTGTCAACTGATCATTAGCCCATTGTAAGGAAAAGGCTTTTTTCTTCCTGTCTGGACAATTTGACAATGCATGTTCAGACTTTCACAAAGCATATAACTTGACAGCCAAAGATTATTCAATCATATAAATTGAATTAATACATTCAGCTCATTGCTGCTTTTTGTTTGTGACCAGAGAAAATAGTAGCTTATGATTTGAGGTTCTAATATAGGGTAAATTTTCTTCCACCTTCTTCTCCATCACCCAGTCCCTCTGAACCTGAATTCTCACTGCTAGAAATTAATTCAGTTATTCCAACATCCAGAAAATTACCACATCAGAATCTAATGTGGAAGATCGTAATAAAAGGCTAAAATGGATTGTCTTCAGAGCTTTTTAATGGAGAACCCCAAATATTCTTGCTTTTAAAAAATCAAGATAAAAGCATAATATCCTCTAGTTGTGTAACAGTTTTTAAAGATTACAAAATAATTACATGACAGGAAGTGGCAAGAATCAATAAGTTCTGAATACTACCATGTTTTACATTTAAAAAAGATGATTGTGCTCCTTGTAAAACAATGTGAGTCCACACCTCAAAAGCTCATATGCTTGTCCTCAATTTGACCTTTTTTTCCTCTCCTCCAGCATTGTTTCTACCAGATGAGTAGCAATGAATCCTCTCTAACTTTTTTTCAGACATTTTTATGTTGTTGTTAGACTCAAAGAGTACCCCGGAGATCATCCTCAGTTATCTTCCCCACCAAAACAAGATCATGTACACCTTGGCCATCCCTCACAGACCTTACTGTAGCCTGATCTTAAAAATTTCTGTTGAAAGTGGCTTCTCAGTATCTTCAGGTTATCCAATCTTGTGCTCCACCATCCTACCCAAGTATTTTCACCCAAAATTGTCTATGATGAAAACCAAATTGATTTCTTCTGCCCTTGGAAAACAGTTGGTGACCATCGATATTGTAACTACATATAACCAAGTCACCCTCAACCACCTCTCAGCAAGCCAGTTCCCTCATAGGTCATGCTTTCTAAATCCTTCATCGTTCACACTGCTGGATTCTCTTTACTTTGTCTTCACCTTAAAAATGCAGTTGCCAGAATAGAGACAATATACCTTCCAAGGCTTCTCTGGAGTTAAGTGAGGAATGTAGATGTTTTGTGTACAAACTTCTGCTTCATTAATCCAAAATAAAAACTACTTTCCTACTATGTCTTTTTTCCACTATACTGCTTTCTTTCTTTATGGAAAAATACCCACTTTCACATTTCAATTTGCTTTCTTTTTTCTTAGGTGCAGAACTTTGGTTCATAAATACTTAAATGTGACCTTTTGGGTTTCTGATCAACTCTCCAAACCGCCGGTAGCAATTTTAGCATTTTTCCCAAAATACTTAAAACTCCTTTCAGCTTTCTACAAGCCATAAATTAAAAGGTATAGTCTCCATTCTATTACGCACATTTTTCATGAAGATACCAAGTACAATTTGACCAAACACAAGTTCTTAAGGGAATTTACTGAGGGTGTCCTCCATGTTTGATGTGGATCCATTGATAATCAAGTTTTCAATTAGTTATATAGCTACCCAAAGGCAATTACATGCATGCCATATTTCCTCAACTTATGAGATTCTAATGTTGGAAAAATGTCTAAAAACTTTATAAGAGTTAATTTACATCAATATCTACTGCTTTTCCTTTCTATGCTAGGCTGCCACCCTTCTCAAAGAAGGTAATCAGATAAATTTGATCTGATCTGTTCTTGACAGTTCCTTGTTGGCTGTTTTTACAACCTTTACATTTTGTAGGTACTTCCAATTATTTCAATAATTTGTTCCATATTGTTTCCAGGAACTGAAACCAGACTGCTTGATATATAATTCCTTGGCTCCTCTTAAAAAAAAAAAAAAAATTAAAAAAAAAGGTTTGTTTTTCTCTAGTCTTCTAGGATCTCTCCCATCTGCAGCTTCCCAGAGATAATCACTAACCATTCAGAGATTACTTTGCCTCATTTCTTGGGGCGAATTTCATCAAACCCTGAGAACTTGAATGTACCAATCTTACATAAATATTCCCTGAACTGTTCTCTTTTCTACTCAGCGTGCATTCCAAACACCTTGTTAAAATTAATTTGTTAAAGTATCTGGCACAATCTACCTTTTCCATGAAGATGAAAGCAAACGATTCTGTTTTCTCCATAGAACCTCTTGTTCAATCTCTTTTCTGATTTTCCCTCTTATTTCTAATGCATTCACTGAAACTTTTGTTGCTTATCATGTCCCTTGCTACTTGGAACTCATTGAGTGTTTAAGTCTTCTTATTTTATCCCTATATGCTTGTGTAGTTCTTTTGTATTCATCCTTATTTATGAACCAGCTTGGCTTTATTAGTTTAAATAGCAGGCATTTCCTTACCCAGCTGGCTAGGAATGCTTATTTGAACAGCTCCATGAACACGGTTGGGGAGAGTGTCACTTCTGATGACAAGGCAACAGAGCAGCTTGTAAAAAGTCCATGAGTAACCTCTTACTCTGAACAGCTATTTGCAGAGCCTGTGCTTCATGTCCTGAGAGCCTCACAGAGCAAGGCAGGCTGCTGGGCACCCTGATAGTGTGGTGAAAATGGTGGAAATAGAAACCAGGGGCCCAATGCATAGGTTTTACTTCTTCCATACTTTTAAGTGATTGTGTACCCACTATATGCCCTCTGACAACTTCAACAGTGATTTTGGAGTTTTCATTCTTCTCCTCCCACCCTTCTACCTCCTATTTCCTTCATCTCCATAAGGGTTTTCCCATGGCAGTGGCATTATGGCTATTGCCGGAATGACCTGCTCACAGAAATCAACACTGACATCTTCCCGCTGTCCTCAGTGGGCACTGCTTTATGCCCTCAGGTTGTAAAGGGGCAACAGGCCTTCAGGCAGTAGGGGAAGGAATGCAAGTGCTACATCCATGTCAGACATGAGCTATTATTCTTGTAATTTAGTTTTAGTTTGGAATAGTAATAGTGGGATCTATAAAATCTGGAAGTGCTCATATTGATTCAGATTAATATCTTGGTGTCTGCTTTGCAGTGGGAGAAACCCACTTTCCGCCTCTTTCCCACAGTGTAATTCTTAGCAAGAGCCCACTGCCTCCCTCTACTATGGCTATAACTATCTAAATCCACTGATCCATAAATTGACAATATGGGTTTATACTACACCATTTTTCCTGCAAGTGTTATGAAAGGATTTGCATGAGACATTTAAAGTTACTGATGGGAAATGGCAGCAATCATGCACAATGTACATGCACAGTCATGCTCACTATGTCTTAGCAGAGAAACTTAGAGTTATAGTCAGCTCTTCCTGAAAAGCAACGTTAAGTCTTTAACTGATGTCTGTATAACCTTTTCCCAAAGACATTTCTTAATTTTTACTTTTCTTTTAACTTCTGTAAGTTACTTTAACCCACAAAGCTGTTATAAAGATGACTGTCTGAAAAAAAGCATGTCTTTTAAACCTATAATTTAGAATTTTGGGGGAAAAAGTCTCTGACAAAAAAAGTCCCTGAGAAGGTAAAGATGAAATCAAGAATTCAGTTTCATTTTCAGTATTACATTTTTTTCCCTTTCTCCATAAACAGAACAAACAGCCACATTTTATGCTTCAGAGCAGATTCCAGCAGGGCATGTCTGTATAGTGCAGCCAGACAGCATGTCAAAAATAAATTAGCAATAATTAGCTGTGCACATTCACTCTTCTGGAGATGATAGTTAAGGCATTGAACTAAGACATAGGAAATTTAGGGCCAATTTTTAGCTCTGCTAAAGGTCTACTTTGTGGATTTTATTAAAAACCACTTTCCCACTTTTATCTTTTGGTTTTGCTTTATAGTTAAGACTGTACAGGGAAGGAACTGCCTGTGCATGTGCATAGCAAGGCAGCCAAAGAAAATAGAATCCTGAAACCATCTGGGGCCTTTTACTTATTCTTGCAGTATCACACAACAAATAATCCATGATAAATTTCACTTGCCCTCTACAAAACCTTCGCTGAAACAGATTTTGTTATGTATTATAAATGCAATGCAGACTTCATTGCAGCCTCTGCCACTAGTTTTTTATTCTTCTGGGGTTTGAGTGCCACATTGAGCTGCCTAGAGTCACTAGCATTGCTTTGTCCAACCCTTAGCTGAAAATATGGCTTCCCGGAGCTGGCTTAATCTAATCTGTCCTGATTATGTACCAAAATAAGAGAGGAAGAATCATAACAAATGTTGGTCACATACTCATTCAAGCCACTTAAGAAAACAGGGAATGATTTATGTGGTCATATACATTCATCCCATCAAGGGGGAGAATTTTCACATCAATTTGACGGTCATCTAGCCAAGGAGAACAGGTTGTTCTCAATGCAGTGCTAATTCTGGCAAAAGGCATAAATTCTGAGCAACATTCGTGGAAAAACAGTCTCATCAATGAAATATATGTTTTAAGAAAGAAAGAAAGAAAGTAATGAACGTTTAAGTCCTGCAAAAAAGGGAAGAGAATTTGAGGAGTTTTCACAGTCATCTATCCACATTTTTTTGAAATTGATGTACGAGAAAGCTATACAACAGGAAGCTTTCAGACACATTTATACACCTGGCACAGTTTAAAAAGTAAAAAAAAAAAGGGGAGACGAACTAAAGAGCTAGGGGACCTAAACAGCTATAAAAGCACAGTCCCATCACAGGGGTTCTTCTTCTCAGTAGCGCAGACTCTTCTCCAGGGAAACAATTCAGAAAGCATTTGTCTACTTGGGGAATGCAAAGAGGTGGTCTTGACAGAGTTTTTTTCCCCCCTATGTCTTTTACCCTGGAGATTAGACAGTTTGTTTCACATGGAAGTTGTTCTGTTAAATGAAAGTATGTGAATGTATATATTAGGTCAAATTCATTCCAAGTATTCTGATCTTGGTTATGGGGTATAAACTGAGAGGAACTTAATGAAATAAAAAAAAATCACTCAGGTTATCTGCCAGGGTACAAAGGAGTAGCATCTAGACCAGAGAGTCCGACCTGTGCTCTTTTTTTCCTCTTTGGCATAAGGGCTGTTACTCATATAAATTATTATGTTTGTTACTTTTTATAATTTATTGGGGCTTGATTAAATATTTTTTGCAGGCAGCACTTGAAATATGTAAATTTCTTTTCTTCTTCAGGAATATTGCTTTAATGGGTACCTACAAAAGCTCTGTCCCCTAGCAACAGCTCTCTGCAAGCTCTACTTATAAATCAATGCCAGACAGGTGGCACACATAGAAGGGACAGAGATATTAAATGGGTTTTATTGGTCAAGGCCACTTCTTTGTCCATGCAAAATCCAACTTGATTCATTAATTAATTCAGAAAAACAAACCAAAGCAAAACAATATTTGCCATCTTCCTCTTGGTCTAATACCTACAGATTATTTACCAGTTGTCTTGGAAGGTCTGAACAGCTTTGTAATAATGAAATGCTATACAATATTATATTAAATGGCTACTTTGGCGACTTAATGAGATCGGGGTGTTTCATTAGCAACAATAATAATGATAGATGATTGCAATAACTGTAAAATTTGCTTATCATAGAGAATTGATGTCTATATGGTTTTCAAGGACTAGTTCTGCCTAGTCTGGCTCATCTGTATGTTTAGTTTCCAGAAACATTTAAACAAATAATGCATTTCAACCTGAACCCCAACTGTAAGTGTAAGGACAGGTACACTTATTCTGCAAAATTTTGACTTAATTTAAATATCACAGATACAAATGTTATATTCATGGTGTGAGAATAATACATTTTCTCCTTGTCTTCCACACAATGCTCCTTCTTTAGGGTAAAAATTATTCTGATAAGGAAAAACAGGTACTGTAGAAGGAAAATCCATGTTGCCATTATTCAGATGAGAGAATTAAAAGATGGTTCAATACACTAAGCAAAATCAAGAAATACATATAATACAGTTCTGATATATCTCTGCAAATGATGATTATCAACAACTTTAGATGGATTTGCATAATGAGAATGAAAGAAGCTGCTTAGCTTGACCCTGTTAAACTTCACATTTCTTATCTTAATACTTGAAGCACCACTGCTGTTCAAAATAATTGGGAAAAAAAACCCTACTTTTACTTTCCATTCTTAAAAGCAAACAAATCTTTTTTGATCAAACTCTCCAGAAAACCTCTAAGAAACATGCCAAGAACAGAAAGTTTCAACCCCCAAATGGTTAGAAAAAATTGCTATGAATTCAAAGGAGACAGATAGAAAACATTGAGTAATATGCCTCAGTGCAGCACTGGATGAAACTTAACTCAGAATTTTTTGGCCATCCATGTCATTTACATTTTGGACATGTGAAAGAACACAAAGATGGAAGAAGTTTGCCATGAAGGAAGGCAAAGTCCTGCTTCAGAAAGTGGCAGGAAATTTTCTAGCACCATAAAGGGTCCCATTAACAGCTCTATAATTTGATCTTATACCCAATACTGGCAGAAAGCTGATTACCCATTCTGTGCTCCCTTCAGCTGTAAATATTTCAAACCTGACTGTTTTATGTCCCTTCCTCATAACAAAGTTACAGTCTCCGAAATGTTTGTAACCTATATAGCTTGTTGTAAAGGCTTAATGTCCTTGGGCTGAGAAAGAAACTGTACTCAAGAAATCAGCTTTGTTCCATTTTGACAGATTAAATTCAAAAGAAACACAGTATTAGTATCCAAGCAATGCAGTCTCTCAAAGTAAAAGGAAGGCAAGAACTATTAGGGCTGAAGTAATGGATAATAAAAGCCAAGGGATGAACTGGAAAGTAGCTGTGCTTAATATGAGAAGCTTAGATTCAGGATTGTTTTTCTGAGCAAGTCTGAGATGGCCTTCATACTCAGTCAGTGCCAAACGACCACTTTTATGCCGCATTTTGTTCACCAGCACAGGAACATTTTTCTGATGTAAAGTAGAGCAACAATAGCTTTTTTAAGTGTTGTAGGAGCTCTGAACAGCCCCAGTGCTTCCACTCTGGCAGTCACAAGAAGTCTTGTAGCCTTTTCACTGGCATCACACACGAAGACACAATCCCTCACACAGTGCTTTCATCTTGTTACCATAGAAAGTATTTCTCAAAGCATTAAAAAAGAATCCAGCAAGGTGTAAATTTGGTGAGAGATGTGCTCATATTTCTGATAAATCTGGCTGTAATTGTACATATGTCATAGAGTTTTCTTATAAACGCAAGGCAAAATCCAGCTCTGTAATAGCAATGCAGCCAGGCTGGGATTTCCAACCAAAACCTGGAACAAGAACACAAAAGCAGAGGGGAAATGCAAAAAAGTGAAGCTAAAGTACAAACAATTTTCTGCAGAAAGCAACCTTGAACTTAGAGCATAGCCATCTACTATAGTTGTGCACTGGTATCCTGAAAACCTTCAAGGACAGAGGTCCCATAAGCTCCCCGGGCAACCTGGTCCTGTGGTTAACTATCCTCAAAGTGAAAAAATTTACCTTATATCTAGCCAGAGCCTCCCCTGCTTCCTCCATTCTCCCACTGTGCAGCACCACAAGGAGCCTGACTGGGACTTCTCACTAACACCTCGTAGGTGTTTAACCTCAATTGCACCTGCTGGTCCCTCTGTGCATCAGCAGTGACAGGTTGACTCTATCCTGTAGAGTGACTTTCCCTCCGAAAGCAGGTTCCAAATATTAACTGAGCTGCACAGGATATCCTTGAGCTTAGGAATATTGTATATGGGACTGTAAATAGGACTTCTCTGCAGAAAATATTTGTTGACTCTTTATGGAGATAACAGTTTGAATTCCCCTTGCAGATACATGCACTTAACCTGCTGCAGATGCTGAGAAAGTGTGTATATATATATATATCTCTATCTCTACACATTCACAATTTCCCTAAAACAGCTGAAAGTAAGCTAATACTACTAATCTACAGCACCACCAGAAGAGCCCTTCTGGAACTGTTATTGCATTTGTCCAACATGCCCCCGATGGCTCCAGAGGGGGTCACATCCTCGCTGGGGTGAGCACCAGTGACCCAGATCCACTGGCAGATACTCCATAAAGCAACATAATGGAAGGTGCACCTAAGCCCCTTATTCCATCCTTCTGCAGCCCAGTATATGATGAGCCCCTTCAAGAGCTCATCAGCAGGGCGTACCTAGCCTTCTCGTGTGCTGGGCTATTCTCGTGTCCTTGCCAGCTACTAACTACCCTATCAGAAAGGGCACTCATGCTGCTCCCTTGATACATGCACAACCATAACCAGCGGCCAAGCTACATGCTGATGAGCAGGCAGCTGCCTGAGCCCCTTGCACAGCAAAAGGACCTCCTCAGGCAGGAAAATACCCAGCTTTGTGTCCTAGCCCTCAGGAGACACAGCCTGACACCATGGCTAAGGTCCAAATCTGCTGAGTGATGGGGCTCCTCAAAGCTGGATGCTCACAGTGCACTTTTGTGTCCTGTCACTCAGCTGCTACCAGGCACAATTACCCCTCAGTGGCTGTGCAGGCATCCCCCCTTCTTCTCCTCTACCAACCAATCTGGGGCACTTACTGGGAAAGTTACAGGCCATGACAATAGTGTCTTACTTCATGGTTCAGAGCCATGACAAAGAGTAGATTCCCAGTAACAAATTCCCAATAACTGGAGGAGTGACAAAAAGAGTTTGCTAGTGGTGCCCTGAGGGGTTGTTGCTGCTGGAGGTCCCCAGGCAGTGTACACTGGGGCTATGGGCAGAGCAACCCAGCTGCATCCAGGGGTCTGCTGAGGCCCTTCAACAGAGACGGAGACACCCAACACAGCTGCTATGCCATCTCTCCCCGTTTCTCTAAACAACATTTTCCAGTCACTTCTGGTCTCCTGAGCCTTATGGAGGTCTTACCGTACACTGTTCCAGGGCAATCTTGCAGGAAAAGGTCAAAAGGGGAGCTGTGAAATACGCCCACAGGTTTATGACCATAGCAGAGATGTACATTGACCTTCTTAGGTGGAACAGCCTTTCAAAGGTAAGAAAAGGAAGAAAAGTTCAGGATGCTGCAGAGGTACAAGGCATTGGAAAGGTCATTTCAAGCAGCGACTCAGAAAGCCACAGTCTGGGATTACAAAGTCCTTTATCTTTTCCAGACGTAGGGCAAATGTCACTTCCAATAGGAACATGATTGATAGATGGCTGGTTTAGGCTTTTTGTTGTTTTTTTTAAGTGGTAATAAACAAATCAAATTAAATACAGTCCTTAATTAAACTTGGATCCTGCTATCCTGCCTACAGTAATATTTCTAAACTATTGACAAGACCTTTGAATCTCACACAAGCATAAATAAATGCTCAGGTTGCAGCTTCTGGATGAAGGGGAAAGAATGATTTTTTTTTTTTTCTCTTCACCTTAAATAAACCCATCCTTTCACCTTCCCAAGCACATCAGGGCCGGGAGGGGATTTCTACGTCCAAGAGTATACTCTGCAGGAAGCGGGGGGGGGCAGGGGGGTTCAACCAGTCCCGATGCCCTCCGCAGCTGCTGGCCCCACAGGCAGCACGCAGGCCGGGGCTTCATGTTGGTACCCTTACCCGACTGCCGGCCAGGGTCAGAGCTTCTGCCCCTTCCTTGAGCTGTTTAAAGCAGAAACTTGTTCATGAGAATATAGAGCAGAGTCACAATAGTGAAATTTATTGTTTTCTCGGTGGCTATACTTTTGTCATTTAACCGATTAGAATGATGTTGACTGCGATTATAGTGATCACTGATATCACAGGATATTGATGTATGATTCAGTTGTTGTATGCATCAATTGCTGAGCTGTCTGTATTGCTAATCTGACTTAAGAATAACACAAATGTCCTGTTTGATTCAATATGCTTAGAGTAACTGAACTCAGGCTGGAAGGAAAAAGGCTGGGTTCATACGGTTGGCAAGAAACTTGTGCAAGTGTTACTGGGTTTATCCTTTGATTTTTCTTCTGAGGTTCCTCTCCCACAGTGGTGCTCTATGTTGACACAGATTTACAAATGATACATATCATGAAAAAGGAGATCCTGAAAAGTCACAAAAATCCAGTGTGAATTTCAATAACTGAAGTGAGTTCTGATAGAAGAGCTGCACTAGAAACTTTTTTTTCACTGATCTGCTTCATGCTTCATTTGATCATCTTGTGGAAGCTTCAGTGTATGTTCAGCATGCTTCAGCAGTAGCTTGCACCCGTGGTCTGGGAGAGACTGTAGTCCTCAAATACAGGTACACAAAGATCATCTTTTCATACCACTTACAGGACTGATTGCTTCCAAAAAACTTCTTTTAGATTTTGGTAGTTTATATAAAAATTGTATCTAAATGGATACCAAAAGGCAAATGGCTCCACTGTCCTTTATTTCTGGAGCCTGTATTACACTATCTTAAGTGGCCAACAAATTAAGGGTTTTTTTTCACAGAACATTTTAAAATGTGACATGCTATTGATTCAAAACTGAAATTCAAAACAAGAAAATGCATTGTCAAGCAACATTTTCCATTGTTGATTTATTTTTACTTTGATTACTTGCTTTAGAATACTTTTCTTTGGAAAATAAATTAGAAGGAAATTATATACAAATTTTATCTAGAAAACGTTGGAAGAAGACCTTTTTGAATTATCACAATTTTTCTGTTCCAAAATGAAACTGGTAAAGCCATAGCATTTGCAAAATGTTTAAATTTTGATGGAGCAAACTATTCTGTTAGAATGTAGTTCCTAGGGCCTTTTTTCAGGTTACTCTAATGTCCACCGTATATCAGGGAATAATAAGACATATAACTGTATGAGATTCAACAAGGCTGAGTGCCGGGTCCTGCACTTGGGTCACAAGAACCCCATGCAACGCTACAGGCTTGGGGAGGAGTGGCTGGAGAGCTGCCCGGCAGAAAAGGACCTGGGGGTGTTGGTTGACAGCCGCCTGAACATGGGCCAGCAGTGTGCTCAGGTGGCCAAGAGGGCCAATGGCATCCTGGCTTTTATCAGGAATAGTGTGGCCAGCAGGACCAGGGAGGTGATAGTGCCCCTGTATTTGGCACTGGTGAGGTCACACCTCGAGTACTGTGTTCAGTTTTGGGCCCCTCACTACAAGGAGGACATCGAGGTACTAGAGTGTGTCCAAAGAAGGGCAACAAAGTTGGTGAAGGGTCTAGAGAACAAGTCTTACGAGGAGTGGCTGAGGGAGCTGGGGTTGTTTAGTCTGGAGAAGAGGAGGCTGAGGGGAGACCTTATTGCTCTCTACAACTACCTGAAAGGAGGTTGTAGTGAGGTGGTGGTTGGTCTCTTCTTCCAAGTAACAAGGGATAGGACAAGAGGAAACGGCCTCAAGCTGCACCAGGGGAAGTTTAGGTTGGATATTAGGAAAAACTTCTTCACCAAAAGGGTAGTCAGGCATTGGAACAGGCTGCCCAGGGAAGCAGTTGAGTCCCCACCCCTGGAGGTATTTAAAAGACGGGTAGACGTGGTGCTTGAGGACATGGTTTAGTGGTGGACTAGGCAGTGCTAGGTTAACGGTTGGACTCAATGATCTTAAGGGTCTTATCCAAACTTAACAATTTTATGATTCTATGCTTCTATGTATTGTTTGGCCCATCTTATGTCTTTGCCTAAATAAGGTAATAGATTTAGTTCCCCTTAATAACATAAAACCCTTTCATACCTCTTTGTGCAGTGACATTATTCCCACTGAGACTGCACTGAAATAGTGTATTTCAAGTGAGCAGAAATAACTGAATCTGCTCAAAGTGAATGTTTCTTTTTAAAAACTGCACCAGAATAATCCTTTTACAAAGTGATTAAAACATAAAGGAAATCTTTTGATAGATATATTAACATCTTCTATTACCTTTACATGGGTTAGCACATCTAAAATTTTCATTTAATGTTACTTCTATTTAATGGACATTTTATGAGCAATCACTAAGCCAAGTCTGTCACAGCTCTTCTAAAGGGTTGCAGCAAAGCACCTTTGATAGCAGAAATTAAATCTAAAAATGAGCTCAATTTTTATCATGATAATCTGAAAATTACAGATGATTAGGGCAAAAAAAGTCAAACACTTTTACAGTGCACGTAGTTTTCTTAAACAATACTAACTAGACCAGCAGCATTTCACACATGGGGAAACTGAGAAAGAGGCAGAGAAGCAAAAAAGCGTGCACCAGGTCACCTAGAAGACCAGTGGCAGAGCCAGGGGTAATTTATGTAGAGTAAAATCCTGATGTGTTTAATCCTATTGAAGTACTCCATCTGTTTGGCCATAATAGAACTTCTTATCTGAAGAAACAAATTAGAAAATTTAAAACATAGCCTGGCAATGAAATCTCTGCAGACAGCCCAATGCCCCAGCACAGACCCACTGGCATAAGTGAATTTGCATATGCATAGAGGGGATCTCATTTCAATGCCAGGGTTTAAATCATAAATCACAGTCTTAAACCGAGATATTTTAGCATCGTCCCTCATAATCCTACTACCAGGCAGATATATGGAGAGAACATATCATTTCTTCCTCCTTTATCAGGTGAGGATGCAGAACTTTGAAACCCTAACAGGTCTGCATCTTTTATAACTATGGAAGTAACCTGTAGCCTTAAAGAGACCATGAGCTTTAGTTCAGTCACCTGTCCTGGTTCAGAACTGCCAAATTTCGTCCAACTGTCAAACATGTAATTTTCCAAGCTTGAGCAATGCATGGTAATGAGGAGAAGATATATTCAACTTAAGCTGCACTGTTTCAATTTTACCTTTGAGGATTCACAGCTCATTACAGAATGTCAGATGTGTCTTAACTGCTTATTTCATCAGTTCAGACATTTGTGGATGAGGAAGTGTTTATAAATTATTTGTTCAAGGTATGTTGCTCTAATGAGTGGAATCTCTTCTGAGTCAACCAAGAACCACAGGCCAGAAGAACAAGTGTTCATTAGGATGAACAGCTCCCAGAATGAAGAGAGAAGTCTAATAAATATAGGACTGGTATTTCTTAATGCTTATTTATGTTTTCATGAGATGCTCATTCAGAGCATCATTTTTTTAAAGAATCTGACAGAAATATTTCTAGAGCTTAAGGCTCTCTTATGCCCACATTTTCCACTTGAGAGTTTAAGCAAGGTCAACTCTGCTACATCTGACCAGTTTTCCTGCAATTTCAGATGTGCTTGTTTTGTACTTGTTTTTCCTAATCCACCTACATGATCAGACATACCTTTTCCCTAAGTTCCCAGCATGGTCAGCTCACTCTTCTGTTTAAATTTAGAGTGTGTGGGCAGGAAAAAGAAAGTAGTGCTTATGTATTGGCTGCCTTGGGTCTACTGCAGGAGAAGCAGAGGAAGCCAAGTTCTTGGGAAGGCAAGGAAAGGTAAAAGGTCCTGTAATTTCCCTGTACACACAGCTCAGGTCCTAAACTTCCACCCACCCCTCTCTCTGCCACTTGGCAACACACAAGTAGATGCAGCAGACTTATCTCAACCCTAATACAAACTCCCAGGCAAAGCTGGTAGTAATGACATTTTTTCCACAGTATCTTTGAAGGAATATTTTGTAACTTCTAAAAAAATAGCCATTGCAAAGCATTCTGTAAACATGGTGCCTCTGAAGCTGCACTGGTGCCACATCTGCAGAAACAGTGCTTGAGCACTAACTTCTGGAATCCCTCCTGCCTCCTCTTTCTCTTGGGGAGTTTAGTTTACAGGGGATGAGATCTGCTTCTGAGCACTGCCTACTGCACGCTGAGTTCAGGAGGTGAAGATACTTAATTGTTGTCTGATAACAACCCATTATCCTCTAAGTTTTCACTCCAAAGAGCAAACACTGTTTCTCCCAACCACTTGCTTAAACATTTATCCTTGTAAATCCCTCTTTTTCCTTGTAGCTCTAAAATGTTTCTTTTCTCTGCTGTGTAGAAGGAAGAAAATGTTGTGTACTTCTGTCAATGTAAACACATCAGTTGCCATGGGAGCAGGTGCTGGAGCTATGATTACTGCCTGCAGCTGCCACATTTGCTAGGTGCCCAATTACCTTACCTGGTTACTCTAATTGAAGGGAGAATGAACACAATGCACATTATTTAAGCAAAATGCTTCTTGACTGGCAAGTGCAAGATGAGTGGTCCAAAAGGTTCATGATCTGTTGCTTGCAGCAGCCTGTGTCATGTATTTTCATTACAGTATATGTTACATAAGGAGCAGTTGATTAACAGAGATGAGAGCAAAAGAAAAAACAATAATGAAGAAATGTGTTTATAGAATATGAGGTAGCTTTACAGCTTGAGATAAACAGCATTGGAAGTGGTAAGTGTAACAGCCAATCTTACTTTTGACTGCTAAAAAAAAGGAAAAATAAGTTCCTTTTCTAGAAACAAGTAACTTCAGAGGCAGTTCAAAACAGGACAAATAAGCACCGGTGTAGGATGGTTGTAGGTGTCAGACCATCCCCTTCCTTCTCCTAACTCTCCTGCTCACTTTCCTCCTTCTGAAATCCATTTTGTTTCTACTACAAAACTTTTCACACAGGGCTGAGCCTGCTCTAATTAGCTGACACAATAACAGCCGTAATCCAGAATAGAGACCCATGAAGGGTTTATCTGAGTAGAGAGATTTCCCTGTATGTGTCAGTCAGTGCGAGAGCTAACGGAGACAGCAGAGAGGCAACAAGAAAGCCTGAGCTGCACTCACAAGCAAAATAAGAGAGGTAAAGGTTTTGAACCAAATTGTTGGCAAAGCCTTGAACTTGTAAGCATGTAAACAGTTTTGTTTTGTCTGAACACAGCAGGAAGCAGGACTCCATGTCTGCTCTTTGTAAAAGTGCAGAGCTGCACGCAATACTTGACTGCACCAAACATTCCCTCTTCCGTACAGAATTAATCCCTCTAGACCCCAACTTCTGACTGACAACAGGTGTATAATGACAGTGTAAATGAATGCTAAATGGATTAGTGTGTAAGGACTGAAAGTCTGAAATTTTTTCCTATTCATCTATGAAGAGCAAAGGACCACTTCTAAGGTGCTGCACTCTCCAGGTGTCATGCTATTACTGATGACAGGACATCAGTACCAGCAAGTCACATCCCAGAGGTTTAGTCTTTTCCAGCAGGTCTTGACCATGCACGTTCTTTGCTGACTTGTTACCATAAACACACACGGACAAATCGGATGAGACAACAAGCAGGATGGCTGTAAGTGGTCTAGGCTCTTACAGCACGTGCAGCACTGCCCTCAAGTCACCTCTCCTTTCTGTCCTGCCTCAGGAGCAAGCCCAGTGTGCTAGAAAAACATCTGGGCGGGGAAACCAATGGAGAAGCCCATGAAGAAAGGATCCTTAGGATACCCTTTGTGGACAACCTCAGGTGCTCCAGAAGACCTGGACCACTGCTTTCAGCTGCCTCAGTCTCCCAAAACCTCTCCCACAAGACAGCCCAAACACCCCCCAGCGCCAGACCTCCCACATGCTCTCCCCTTGTGTAATGCCATAGCACAATCAGCTCAGAGGTAGCCTCCTCACAGAGGACTGCCAGCCAGAACTCTGATTTGGAAAGACCACATGCAGTGCCACAGCCAGAACCAGGGCCAGTCCCCACACTGTTGATGCCAAGCAGAGTGGCACAGACATGATCTGGCCCAATGCCTCACTCACGAGCTCAAGCTCCCTTGGGATCCATCAGCTTTGCCCTTGCTCTCCCACCTGGCACCTTGTTCCCATGCAGCTGGCCAAATGCTATGGGTAATCTGTGTGGCATTTGCCTTGTCCCCTCTTTCAGTGCCTTGGGGAAAGTTCTTGCAAGGTCAGTCCCTTTCCCCATCTTGAAACATGGACACAAAAGCCTGGAAAGGAACTCATTTCTATCCACCTGGTATCTAGCGCTTTTGAGCAGTATTTATCCCAGGCCTGTCCTAGGTGTAGGTCTTCTAAGGAAGAGGCTGCTCAGCAGGGAGATGATGGCAGGCATTGCCAGTAAGCCCAGGTCTGGCAGTCTCCTTGAGGAGTAAGGAGACTCTTCCTCTGTTATACACTCCAAAGAAGTGGATAGTGCCTGTGGCTTGCCAGATTTGTGGATAAAATAGCCTCTAGGGAACACCAAGGTCCCCTAGGCTTATCTTTCCTTCTCCTTCAGACTTTCTTATCAGTTTAAATATACAGTGTATCTATCTCAGGCAGTGTCCTAGGCTGGGTCATTTGTCTGAGTACTGCAGAAAAGTTGAAGGGAAGGCACAAGCTAGAAGCACTTTGCCAGATATGTCATAAGGGATAAATGACAAGGTCAAGGATGTGTCATCCCAAGTTTGATGCAGATGTGCTCAGAGCTCCCTGGAATCATTTTAGTGGCCCAACATAGAGATGCTGATAAGGTGTTTTTGTCCTGAGCACCTTTACAGGGGTAGTCTTTGGGAAAGATATAGGAGCTGCTATCTAACCATTAAAAGTTGGTCTGGCTTTAATTCCTGATTCAGCTGATTATGCTATAAATTTACTTCTGAAGGCATTATCCTCTAATCCAATTATTAATGCATGCACTTAGATCTCAAAGAGCACCGTGAAGGTTAAACATGTGCTTAAGTGCTTTGCCAAACTGGGACAGCAGCATCTACATATTTCTGAGGTATGAGCAAAAGTGTAGAAATTAAAAAACAAAAATGTGAATGTCATTTTATGGATTTGTCTCTTTTAAGATAATTTAGGTAACAAATTATGCCTTCCTGTTTTAGGACACTTGCTATCCAAAATATTTCTTCTTTTATTTATTGTTTTGTAAAAGTCTATAGCATACAAAATTGAATAGGGCTAACTGAAGTTAAACCGTGGATATACATTGCAGAAATAGTATTTAAACTTTCTAATATACTTATTAATATCTTAATCTTTAAAGCTGCAGAGAAGTATCCGTTAGGATTTTTAAGAATATACAGGAAAGTTAGGAAAGTAAAATCATTAAGCACTTTTGTGAAACCCACTGGATATGAATCCAACTCTAATACCTAAATATCTCTCAAAGTCTGGCCCCTGGATCTAAGGCAATTAATTCTAAATCATAAAGAGCAATAGAGCTTCCTAAGGCCAATGTTTAAGGTGTATTGATGATATAAGGTGTATCTTCATGCTAGGAAATATGATCTCATGTGAACAGAGGTAGAAGCCTTATTACAATTAATCCTTTGTGTTTTATGCCCATTTCAAGTAATTCAGTTCACAAAGCATTTTTTTTTAAGAAAACAATGTATATTTTATTGTTCTTAAAAAATAGTATAGTTACAGTATATCCAAACCCACACTTCAGGAAAAAAGGTAAGAAATTCTCTCATACACTGCCTTCTAATTTAATTAATTTACAAGGTAGAGTACATAAATAGTTAACTTAGCAAGGAGCTGTGATAATTTAATCTGAGACAGATGTAATACAATTTAAGTTTTCCCTAATTGTTTTATCAGAGAGGAACTGGAATTAGTTTTAAAACAAATCTGAGAAAGCTCTTTGAATGCCAAGAAAATATTTGGAGTATGTGTAACTTTTTTGAAGTTGTGCAAACCACATTGTATAACAATTATAGTGTGGGGTCTATAGTCTTATTCAAACAGAAATTACTCATTTAAAGCTAGGACTCTGTTCTGGTTTATCTTTTATCACTAATTAATCATTCAGGTATTTTTGTGAGCAAAAGAGAGAGATCTATGTTCCAAGTTTAGGACTGGATTTTAATGTATTAGCCATTTATGTTTGTTGTAAATATGAAATAAGATGATTGTGATTTTTCTGTCATTATTGTACAGAATGCCATGGTTTCCTCCTTGGGTTTTTTTTCCTTATTCTTGTATAATTTTGTTAACTGAATGGTGCTAGTGGTGTCTTCCCTGGAATTCAGCTTGTATGCATCTTAGACCAATTTCTATTTTCTATTTTTATTTATATTTTATTTCTGAATCTTCATATTTAGAAGGTGAGTTGTCACAGGGAAAAAAACTGTTCCACTCACATGATTTAATGAAAGAGTTTTTGTTTATTGACAGCACAAAAATAACCAGCAGTGAGTAATCTATACATTCAATATTAGTATCAGCAGTACGACAGATAAGCCACAATACCAGACACTTTGATAATGTCAATAACACCTTAAATTTTCTAAACAGCCTCCTAGAATTAATCTCAGAAAATTATAAAACCCACACCCTCCCCCCCATATTCACACAGTTAAGCACTCACATGGTCCCCAGCCTCCCTCACAGGACGTGTGGTTACAGGCACTCATGCCCTTCTCTGTGAGTGTGGGTGCTCAAGCATTGCATATGCCCAAGCTGCTCCCTACAACCTACTCATCCTCACTCCAGCAAGAAAACACCCCACAAGGTCACTTATGCATACTCCAAGTGTGGGTCCCTACCTGCTGCACCCCATACCAGGAGTCCAGTAGTGGGATGCAGGCTACTTGCAGCCTCCAACAGGGAGGATGCTCCATCAGACGCAGGCAGAAGTCACAGTGCTGCTGGGGCAACTTCTAGCAGTGTCAAATCTGTTTTCAATTTGACTGGTGATTTGGTACCACTTCTCACACCAAGATCTGTCCCCCTTGTGACAAATTTTCATGGTTCTGTTACAATTCAACCTGCCTTCTTTTTCAAAAATGTCTCAGGAGTCCCCTGGTCACTGTTTAATCCTGCAAATGGCCATTTTAGGCAAACTTCATCATTGTTGCTTTCTTCTCAGCATTACCAGTTTTGGGGCAACCACCCTCCCAGAACAGACAGTGTGGAGTATTGCATTCCCATACACAGTTTGTACGCCCACTGCTTTCCTACCCCGTCTGGTTACGCATGACATCTTAGCACGAGGGGCTGCTCACATTTCCTCATGGCAGATCATTTCAGATAGAAAGGGGCTCGATGGGATTGACATACAGCACTCCACTGACAAGCATATGACAGTAGGGAAACTAATTTAACTAAACTAGCTAGCCAAGGTTGGTTTACAACAGTTGGTTTATAACCTCAAATTCCACAGCCCCACACCTGTACATGGAGCAAACATCTCCTGGTCAGAGCAGAACAGCCACTATATCTGTTCATTAGATCAGACCTCCAGAGCTGAGCACACAGCTTGTTTGTTCCCTTATCTATCACCGAAGGCTTTTGGGTACATTCGTTGTCTGGATGCTCAGGATCATTTGGACAGTGCAAACCCTACTGGGGGCAAACTAGCCGATCTCATATTTACTGTTTTGTTGCGTGTTAGCTACTGGCTATTTCTGCTTTCTCACAGAATTATGCAGATCTGACAGGTATAGCATTTTGTTTTACTGTTGAAATTCAAAAAGAAAACCCACCTAATATATTCCCAAACAAACTTGCATTCCAGACATAGCACATAAAGCATTTCTACCGAATATTCAGCAGAATATCTCTCCTTCTCACCACCCAGTAACAGATTTCATATTGTGCTGATTACAACCAAAGGGAAGATCATCTCCAATTATTTAATCAGAGGCACACATAGGGTGTCCTTTTGCAGACTTATTTTAAGTGGTATCAACTACTTTCACATTCGGCTGTGTAGTCATGAAGCAGATTTTAAATCATACTATCAGCAGCAACCCAGCAATGGAAACCAACTGAAAATTAAGAAGTCATTTAATTGGCTGAAAGCAATTGAGAGCTACCTGTTACCAAGGCAATGCAAACCTTCCGTGACTGAAAAATTACATGAAATTGTGGTGCTTTGATCACCAAAAAACTCTAACATACCTCATGTCCAACAACAGCGAGGAATGCTTAAATTAAGATTTTTAAAAAATATCTTAAACTCCTGGCTATATCAGTACATATGTACTGCAAATCTGCATGTATTAAAGGAGAAGAGGTTGTTAAAGCACTAGCCTGCAATACAAGGGAACTGAGATTTAGTACCTTATGTTTTTCCCATGTTATATTGGGCACTTCACTGACGACCATGTTTATAACAGTATCTGACATTTAAAGCTGAAGGCAGATGCCTAGTGAGATTTGCAAAAGCTCCCAAATTGGGTGCATAACTTCCACGGGTTTTTTAAGTCAGCACATGCTGAAATCAATGGACAGCATCCCTCCAGCCTCAGTGGATTTTAAGTCTGTGCTTTCCTTTCCTGTTCAGAAAAAAAAAGAGGTCTTCATTTGGGCTAGTTTATCCCACTGCAGTATAACAAAGGAACAACCATGATTCACATTAAATGTATTACTTCAGTGATCCCAAACAATTAAAGGTAATTGCAAGCAGACAGCAAGAGGGAATAGCATGTTATATTACACCCTGTAATTCACAATGAAGAGAGTGGGCCCCTGATATGCCGTGCTTGAAATTATTCATACTTGGCCAGAAGCAGGTATTAAAAATCCTTTGGGACATATCTCAGCATTAAGTGTACACTAGAAGTTATTTATTTAAGCATGTACAGGCCTGGTAGTTCCTTTTGCTATTTCTTCATTAATTAGATCCCTTTGTACTGTATGTGTTGACTGCTGAATTACACTTTGTTTGACCAGGGTCAAACAGGGGAATTCAAAGTGGAATGAGTTTACTGCCTGTGCAAAGAGTGACTATGAAAAATATCTTTTACATCTAAGTCCTACCCACAGTGCTTTGGCAATGGACATGGCTCCCAGGCTCTAAACCAGTCATTACTTCTGCTTCCTGGACAAATTAAAATCCCTATAAAAGTGATATTTAACTTTGGAAACCTTCAGTTCTGGATCAATTCATTTTGGTTTAAACCATGCTTGTATAATAAAGTTGCACACACTGAGGTACCTGTTGAATCAAATTCTTCTCCCTTCATAGATTTGGAAATCAGAATCTACTTTTATTTAAAACTTGTCTTATGTTCCCCCACATTTTTTACATTTTTGTCTTCACCTTTTTGTTTCTTCCTTCACGAGATATAAAAGGAAGAAATGTGCATTCTTCTCAATTTCTCAGATTTCTTACAGTGTCAGGTCTTCAGTTAGGCACTTATACTGAATGTAGTTAACAGAAAATGAAGTTCTGTAATCTGGCCACTAAAAAGAAGCAGAAGCAAGAAACATTCACCATAAAATCCTTATCTCTTTCCAAGTACCTGCTAAAGTGTATTTTCTCAGTGACCTGGTATGTTCTTCAGTCAAAATCCTATCATCCTCCATAGTCCACAAGAGATTAGCCAGAAGTGTTCCTTCTAGAACAAGTTCACCTAGACTGTTTCCCATGAAGTAAGAGGAACACAATTTGCTGCTGTTCTCCCTACAGTGAATCCCAGCTGGCTGGGAAAGAAGGAAGCCCAAAGAAGTTATGTAGCTCCAGTTCCACCTGGTTTCCCTTGGCAGTTAAACCAGGTCATGGGAAAAAGGTGGAATGATGGTCAAGCAAACACCAAGAGAAGGTCAAGTCTATGGTCCACTGCCTATGCCATGATTTAGACAAAGACGCTATGTCCTTCAAGCAAGGTTCTGAAGCTCTCAGTGTCATTTCTGAACATGGGTCTCCTACAGAGTAGCACAACTTGCTGTTCCTACCCCATACTTCAATTTGATGTGCCAGTTCATATATTTCCAGGGTTTTTATTTCCTACTAAGGAAGTAAGAAAAGAGCAGTGGAAGAGCTCTTGTAATGAAGCTGGTGACTTTTTCCCCTTGAGTGAAGTTTTGCCAGTGTATATCTAATTTTACAACTGGATCATAAGTGAACAAAGCCATTTTTTTAATGAAAATATCCTTTTTTCATTTTTCAGACTTTTTCATAGAAGTTACAAAATATTTTGTTTGGGATTTAAAATACCTTCCTCTTACTGAGCAATCACATCTTCATGGTCCTTTCTTTAGAAAACTAGAAGCATTTTGGAGGTTATCTAAGGACACTCTGGTAGATGACTCAGCCACCTTCTGCTTCTCTTCATCTGACATCTAGCAGCCTGCCTCCTTGTGTTTTTTCCAGACTTATCTATGCAAGACAAAATTTTCTTCAAAAAAAATCCAACAAACAAAAAGCTTCCCACCATTACTAACACAAGCTCATCTGAAAAATCTTAGAAAATTAGGAGTAAGGGGCTGCCCATGTGATTTTCAGTATGTCTAAGAAATTTTATTTGCATCTGAATTTACTTTACATGGTGCTATGTAAATGATCTGGGAAACTGAAATCCTGTCTATACCATGCTTTCTAACATAAATAAAATATTTTCATTTTCAGGTATCTTGGTACCACTGTGAAATTCTGCTTCTGTTTCCAGGAACAGACAATGTCTCTGTGAGCCACACCACAGTAAAAGCCACCCAGTATAGCTGATGCTGCCTCTGTCCCCTTCATGCACACAAACTCCCCTGAGTAGCAACTTCCAAAGCAACTCTACATTACTGGTCAGCTGTGATGGGCCACAATTCCCTAGAAACTTTGCTTTAGGAGAGCTGTATTAGCAGAAACTCATTTCACTCCATACCAGACTCTGAGAAACTAACTGTTATCACCTTTTCTTGGTAATCTCTGTAGGTCTGGAACAGAAAGCCTTTTTTTTCCTTCTCCTTTCATCTGTGTTAGCCCTCTCAGTCCTCTTGGAGAAACTTCTTTTGAAGATCTAGAGGTGAATCCTTTGTACCACTACATGAACACAATTATTCATGGTGCATGCACAGATTACAAGAAACAGCTATTTATAGAGACCACATTTTTCTCTCTCTCTTTCTGGTTTGAAGGAAGAAAGGGGAATATTTTGAAGGCCTAAATTGTACCTACATAGGTGGACAAAGCAATTCACAGGTTTTAAATATAAACTAGAATGGAAGATTAAATCTACAAGACTTGAAAGCCAGATTACCTATACGGACATATTACTCTATGCACAACCAAAGCTCTGATGATGATTTTTGGTACATTGTGACTTTGAATGTCTCACCTGCCCTCAGCCCATTAATCCAGCTTCATCCAGACTATTTCTAGCACTGCAGCCCCTGATCAGCTTTTAGAAACTGCCTCAAAACAACATCTAACATCCAGATAAACTTTCCAAAACAAATATTAGTTCAAGGCATGGAACTGAGCATAGTTTAGTTCTTCTGTACCCAAACAAAATTCTTTAAGGCTGGAAAGATCTTTACACTACTGTAAAAGGGGATGAGGCAGCTTTACATTGAGACACAGAGCACTGGAGCTTCTAGTTTGAACAGTTTTAAGATGTGACATAAAGCGAGTATAGAAAGAGCAGCTCCTCCGGGTAGTTCTCAAACACCTCAAAAACCTATATCACGCTCTGTGGTGCCTGCACAACTATAACAGGGGGACCAACAACAAAGACAATTGATAGTACTGTCAAAAAAAAAGCTTTACTGAAAAACAGACATTAAGTAGTAAACATATGATGCAATAATATAGCCACCTTCTGGGATCCCCAGTTTTACATTCCTCACTGATAAGGAAACTATCCATACATAGGCTAGTTTAACAGGACACTGTCATATGATAGCAGCAGCAGTGACAGATGAGAGGCACAATCATAAAAGGGCTAAAAAGCCATTCATGTTGCTTGAGGTGGGCTTTTAAAGGGAAGAGCAAGTTGGATCAAAGTGAAATGAAGAACAAAAGCACGTCCTTTCCCATCTGAGCTGGTTACAGCAGGGAAATGATTGTTTGGTTATTCCAAAGATTTATTTTCTGGATGCTGAACACAAAAATAAGCCCTAATGAAAAGCCTTGAAAAATAAATGCCTGAATCTCAATTTTGCTTTGGTGGTTATTTAACCTCTCACTAGCTTACCATGTGTATTTTCCTTTCCCTGGTAGTGGCATGAGGTCAAAGTTTTGCTCAGTATCTGCAGCAGGCGCAGGCAAAGGGGACTGCAGGAAAAGGAAAGATAAGAAAAGCGTCACTGACCACCAGCTGACCTGGCTGCCCAGGAGGATGAGCTGCTGGAGGTACTGAGGCTGCTGCCCAGCTCTACAGTGTCACTGGAACAAAATTGTTCCAGCACCGAAAGTAATTTAAAACTGGATATTTAAGGCAAGAACCAGGAAGAACACACCCACCTTTACACTTCAGTAAACATTGTCAGGCTTGTTTTAAATGATTTTACACGTTTGTTTGGGTGTATCATGTATAGACCAGTGTTTTTGTTTTATTTGTGTTGTCATTGCCTGGTTTTAATAGTGTTCACTGTATTTTCTTACACTGAGAGAAAACTCAGTTTAGCTTAGGCGCACTTTTTATGACCTTATTTACAAATTTATATTTATGGTACCCCTTCAATGTTAATACCGATGGTAATATTAAGAGGGTCAAAACCAACAGCTTTATAATAAAATCGACATAGTAATATACCTTTTCAGTTAAAAGTTATCCTCCTTTTCTAACAAATAACACTTACATTACAGAAACTAGTATTCGAGTGAAATAAGTAAGATAGAATGAAATCTACTCAGTCTCTGATAGAGTTTGTCATCAATCCTCTTGTCATTTTTTGCTCAGAAATATTTATGAGATACTTTATGCTGTGGTACTGTTGCAATCAATGGCAATCCGCCCATGGGCTTCAGCAAGGTCAATATATCTTCTTCACCTTATGATGAATGGTTAACCTAGTGGTAATGGGACAAGAGACAAAAGAGTCTCATCTATTTAACTAGCTCCTTATGCTTTACTTGCCTTTTAATAACATCTCTTCTATAACTATACCACCATTTAAAAAGTGGGTGTGACAGTGCCTTACTTTGTCCAGCTGTAAGCTACTTGTGTACTTCTACATAGTGACCAGACAAAATTGTCATCTGGGTTTTTTGTGGGGTTGAGTTTTGTTTTCGTTCTGAAAAGATCTTTTTTCCTGGAAGTAGACAAACTGATTAGCTGCCCTTTTACAGGAATTCCATCATGGGACAATATAATACTGCAGCACTAAGTGCTTTGTTAATTTTTTTTTTAATTTAATTGTCTTTTGTGCCCTTAGAACTCCATTACAGAGACCAGAAAAGCTATTAGCAGCAGAGTATGCAAACTGGGAATTGTCTCTTGCCCTGTGGCCATGATTTAGCAAAGTACTTAAGCCACTTACCTAACTTCATGCAAATTGTCTTAAAGTGCATTGGCCAGGGCTGATGTTACTGGTAAATGGGTGCTTCGGTACATTGCTGAAGAGGAATCTAATTATTCATCTGTTTAAAACTGAACACACCATGAGCTTTTTCAGTGTAGCAGGTCCTCCTCTTAACTGTCGTAGATGCCTCAGTTATTCTTCTCTTTCTGTTACTGTTTTCTAAGCAGCTACAATCATACTCTGTAAGAAGCCCAGTATTTTAACATACTAGGCAGCCTGGGCCTTCAGGGGTTTTGAGTGTGGCTCTCCAGTGTATCTGGATGCTGGCTGTGCTTTGCTAGGAAATCGTCATCCAGTGTAGGCTTCATCTTGCTCACTTCAGCCATCTACAAGGTTTATGTCTTCATTTTTATTCCTGTCCCTTATAGTCAGCAGAGAGAAACAGGAATGTCTGAACAATGACTCAAGTGCCTCATTTTAGACATGTATCTGAGAATGAGTGGAAGTATTTATTTCTTTCCGGTGATCATAAAGTCAGTCTTGGGGATCAGTTCATATGGTAGATACTAAGATTCCCATCATGACTACTCTGTCCAAGGAAGCTGTCATATCAAGAGGGACATAAACAGAAATGCAGGCACCCACAAATGTCAGAGTTGGGCAGACACCTAATCATTTTAGGAGTCTTAGGCACCTTGAAATGTCCAGAACTCCCACTGCTTTATCGTAGATGTTGCCCCATAGTCCACATCCCTACATTTTGCTCCAGGTGAACAAGTTCCTGCAACCACAAATCCAGAGGGCTTCAGTATATTCTGCATAGGGTCCCTTGCATGCATTGAATCTGAGTGAGCAAGCAAGTTAGAAAAATGTTAAACAGATGCAAGATTTGTGTGCACAGTCACTGGATCCATAAATACTAGGTACACAGCCCTAGGTTGCTGCCCTTTTGAAACAAAGGTGTTTAATGAGTACATCCAGTTAACTTCTGCACCAGACATATAAATATCTAAAATGGGAAATAAATCACAGCTACTAAAGTATTTCCTTCCTCATATATCAGTGTATTCATAGTAAGCAGCTTACACATTATGGGTTCTTCACACCCACCCACAAGTATTTTATTTCTATTTAAACTGAAATAAGAATCTGAGATCCCCAAATGCTTTCTCCTACTGCCAGATAAATAATGGGACAGAGCCAAGAAATCTGTTTTTAGAAATCATTATTAGAGCACAAATCTCCATTCTGTTCACCCAGTAATCATAATCCACACTAGAAAGGTCCAGGTCCACAGGTAGCACTGCAAAGTATCTCATCACTGTCGGTACCCATCATAGCCAAACCGGGAAGAAAACCAAAATGTTTTGGATTGAACGGATCATCAGTGTTCCTCTATTAAAGGGGTGCTGGCCAAGGGAACTGGGCATCTAGATAGCATTTTAGCCTTTAATACTTCTTCTGTAAATGTCTTCTATTGTCTTAATATCAGAACACATGGCTTTATGTATGATTATGTTGTTTGAATGGACTCAGATTATGAAGTGGCTGAAATTGCTTTTAATTGGAGACTTGCCTGCTTTATTTTTAAAAGACTCAGGGAATTTTTAATTGCCAAAGAATATAGCAATGTTTTCAGATTTCCTTCAAAAACTTATCATTCCAAGGACCCACTGGAGCTGCCCATGAGAGAAAATTCTCCATTTACAATTACAGTTTGGTATCTCTGACTTGGGCAATCACTTGTTATGCGCTATATTGGTTTTGTATCATTCATATTCCTTGATCTAACCAGGTCAAACAACCCTGCAGAAGCCCAGGTATAGGACACAGACACAATTATTTCTATGATATAAGTCATCATAAAAGATACAAAGTTAATTGAGTCACATGAGATCAGTTGTTCATAAATTCATATCGATCCATCTTAATTATACTACTTTCGCTTAAATTTGTTATGACACCCTTCCATTACTTTTCACTGACATTATATCAAATTGACTATAATGAGCCACTTATGCCCGTTACTGCTCTTAGATTTTGGCATCAGCTTCAAAACCTCTAGAATATCCCCTGTATTTCAATGTGGTTAAATCAGTGCTCTCTGTCATGATTTAACCCTGGTAGACAGCTAAGGACCATTCAGTTCTTGTGCCTACTTGCTGGCGGGGCAGTGAGGAGTAGAAAAGGCCTTGATGCTGTGTAAGCACTGCTCAGCAATAACTAAAACATTATTAATCAGAGACAGGTTTGTACTTCAGAGTTGCAAGTTTATGTTCCTTTGATAACTCCTGATTTCTGTTAGATTTTGGTTTTATTTTAATCATTCCATGTCTATTTAGCTTTTGAGAGGCAGATTTGGTGACAGTAGAGGGACTGAATTTTACTTATGGTTGGCTATATAGTACACACGGAAAAGCCAAAATTTCAGTTACAGTTATTGTTATGAAATAGGATACAAAATCAGAACCTGTGTGTGCTTAGGCCTCTACTTTACAAACACTTCTGCAAGGGAATACATTTAGTTCAAAAGTAAGACTAATAATTTTGTCAGGCTAATCAGTATGCAAAATATGATTCCATTAAATAAAATAGGAAGTGTGAGGGGAGTGTTTTTGCTTTGGTTTTGTTATCATTTTGGAACCAATTATGTTGCAAATAAACTAATTTAGATGATCTATACAGTTATTAACACATTTCTGTGTTAAAAAAAATGAAATCAACATGGAAACAGAAAGAAGATTTTTCTATATTATCTGGCTTCACTGCATTGTTCTTTACACAGTTACTAATAAAATTTGTTTCAGATATCTAAATAATCATGTGTTTTTTTCTCACATTGGCTATTCCAAAACCACCTATATATTGTAGAAGAAGCTGATGTTGTTGTTTCATCTGGCTGATGAATGCAGCCAGCCCATGAATCTGTTAATAACACAATTTATTTCAGTTGAAACCAGGACATAATGATTTCTGTTTCAATAGCAGTCATTCTCTTTCATTATTAAAATCATAACATCTCAGTTTTCCTAATGATCTGTTAAAAATACTATGGAAATTGTTTGGTTTTGAGATATAAATTGGGCCCTTAAGTATTTCTATTTCAAGCAGACCCTGTTGCTGTTTGCAATAAATCTGTCCCTTTCAGGAGCACTGCTGATTGGTCCCCTGACTTATTCTCATTAACTCATTTTAGGGTCTCTCCTAATGTTATGGAAAATGTTAGAAAACAAATTAAGGGATAATATATGGCACAGGCCTGTTAATAGCAAATGCAAGACTATAAAACAGTCTCATTCAAATTCTTAGTTTGCTATAAATATAACAGGTTTGAGCTTAGGTAAGAACAGAGGCATATGGAAAGTTTTGCTCAGCCCTTACTATTAAGGAAGTGTGGGAGGTTATTTTGGAGAATGAAACTGAAGAGGTAAGGAGAAGAGAGCAGGAATAGCTGATGATATTGAATAGAGTCAGAGAAAGAGATGACTTGGTTAGAGGTATTTGTATTCTGCAAAACTCTGTTCAGTTTTCCCCTGAAAAAAAAGAACTGCAATTTTGATGTATCTCTCACCATTACTTTCAACTGAGGAAGGTAGGAATACTTGGCTAAAATATTTCAGTTTGATCTAATGTTTAAAGAATGAAAAGGAAACAATGGAAGAGTAAAAATAACAGGTCTTAATGTGTGCTCAGATTTGTCTAATATATATGTTTTAAGCATATACTGTTAAATTTCTGACTGGAGTTAACATGCAAATATATAAAGGGTTAAAACCCTTCTTCTATACATGGCCCTCCTGGGAAATTTCCAATGAGAAGCAAACAGCATTCTGTTGCTGCCTCCCTCATATGTTATATTCTCTTCCCCACATTATTAAATGGATCCTGAATCTAAGATTGCTGTAAAACAATTATTGTGTCAGTGGTTCTAGGAAAAAAAAGATGAAATAGCATTTAAAATTTTATCGTGTAGTTGAAAAATATCTCATCAAATATGCAGCAGCATCTCTTTCACTTTCAATATTTAGATGGCTTCTGAAAGACTTTATTAAATCTTTAAAAGACTTGTGAGATAGTTAGAGCTTACAGGAATGTGTGTGATCATCCACATTCCAGCACCTATCTGCCTTACAATCTCTGCCAGGGCACTTAACCTCTTTGAACTACTTTCTCCCCATCCCTGATGCATAGATAATATATGCTAAAAATCCGGAGGAGAAAGGTTCTCAGACAGAGTTTTTACCAGATTGTTCCCTGTTAAGGTAGAGATCTGCTTCATTCTTGGGGAAATCTGAGTGCTCTGGGGACAAAAACCATCCACTCCTTATTCTGTAGGGAATGCAGGGAAGTAGCTGTGAGCTCCACACCAACTCACAGGCTCTTACACAAGGTATTTTGGCTCAAACCCACAGCACAGTTTTCCATAAAAATGAGCTAACCATGTCAGAGTGGGACAGAGGCAAGCTGTGGTGCTCCTGTTTCATTCATGCTCAGAGCTGAGGATGTCAAAGCTAGCTCTGGGAACAATCACGTTGCCCTCATTAGTACAACAATGGATTTAGGTCTCTATTTATGTATTAACTGGGGCCTTTCTGAAGATAACTCATAAGCATCTTCATATTCTCCAGTTTTTGCCCTGTGATGGCTCCACCCTTGTCTCTGTCCCACAACTTCCATTTTGAGGTGTTGCATACTGCCACACAGAACAGGCTTTCCACAATCCACCATACCATCCACCCAAAATATTTGGAACAATTTAGATTATTTTGGATCTGGTGCTTGTTTACTGGTTTGTCTTAAATGGTTTATGTATCCCAAAGTTTACTGGAATTTAAAAAAAAATATTTAAAAATGCCCAGAAAATAACGTGACATTTCACTTATCGTTTATCAGATTAGATTTTTTCCCTTAGGGCTTCCTGCTCCAGTGAGACATTTTAAGTAATCCCTTTAAGGATTATTTTGTGTTGGTGCATTTCAACAGGAAAGGAACTGTGACCCCATTAAAGTCCACAGATGTCTGTAAATGTGCAAAGTTTCCAAAGTATCGTACTTCTATGCATGGTATTTGTGTGCATAATATAAAAGCATAAGTATTTTGAGTTTGCAAGAGTTAAAGTTATGATGGGATTATCATCACAAAAAGCATTTTTCAACCTGTTCATAGATTCTGAGACACATTTCCTTTTCGATTCATTTTTTTCCTGGGAAATATCCTTTCAAAGGAAACATGAAATAAATATTTTCCAAACAATATTTTCTAGCTATAGTTTTTGTTATGGTTGTTATTACAATATTAATTGTTGTTGTAATGATAATATTATCAATATTGATAGTAGTAGTAGTAACAATAGCAATAATTAGGTCTTACCCTCCCAAATGTTTTTTGCTGCCCCATCATGTGAAAAAGCAACCCTTTACATTTTGGCCAACACTTCTGCTACTGTGAGGATTCACTTAGCACTGAAAATACCCAGATTATGCAAAAAATGAGCAGATTTCATTACCCCTCTGTAAGATTTGATATACAATAAATCTATGAAAATACTAGATGACAAGACATTTAAATCAAAGCAGCTTGAGACCTTGAGATGCAGATGTCTTTAGTCATGTAGACTTCTTTTGCATTGCATAGTGTTTCCTGTGCTAAGAAGCCCTGAGAAAGTTACATTTTCTTTCTGTGGGAACACCTGAGAAGACCTACAGTCCTCCAGTGCTGCTGGTGGGAAGAGAGTTACACAGCATTGCACCAGGGACTGGAAGAATTTCTTGAGGAACATAGTTCTGGCAAGAACAGGATCTCAGGTTAAGACAGGCCATGACACAGAGACACTGACCATAATTGTGTTTTAAAAGCAGCTAGAAAAGGACTCCTTTGGGAATAGTTTTGGCATCGGTCTCAGTATGCTTTGGTGGTGTTATCAGTTAAAGTTCCAGCAGACAGAGGAGCAGATCAGATTACTAAGAAATGGGGCAGGCAAGGCAGCACTTTATGCAGCTGAGGAAGATGTTCATGGCCATGCTGGCACAAGTATTTGGGCATGACAGACATAGCCCTCATGTTTTACAGGAACAGATGGCTTTCAGACCACTCTTTCTTCACTCAAGCTGAGCCCATGGTCTGTGTCTGTCTCAGGTTACAAAAGTGTGGACTGGTTGATCTCCATACTGTTACATCTGGTCTAGGTGGATCAGCTCCCTGGTGGCTCCTTAGAGTTTCAGGAAGACTCAGCAAGCTGTGATTATCCAGACTGCATTTGAAATACTGATATCAAGTCAATCCCTTAAGGGAGGACATTTTACAGTTAGTTCAACATCACATTATGCCACCGCTACCTCGCAGAAACACAGTATCCAGCTAGGTCACCCAGTAACCCATAATTATTTTGGTAAAATATGTGACTCAGGACAGCAGGGAAGATGTAGCACCCCTCATCGTTTGGATTAGCATGATGACACTGATGTTCCTTTCAGCTGGAGGAAAGATGTTGTTTGTTGGCTGTGCTTAAATTGTCTAGCGTTGCAGAAGATGTGGGCATCATGCATTTGGCCACTGTGGTTAGTGATGGTGTTCATGAACTTGCATTTTTGATCAGCAAAAACTCGCACAATCAGAGATTGCTATTTCTTTCACAAATACCTTCTTACACAGCCAAGGACTCATTCAGGTGGGTACGAGGTGGGGATATGAATCCTATTTACCATGCTACATAGGTGGCTGTGCTATCACCTGCATGCAGATAGCAGGTACCAGGAGCTGCAATATGTAAAAAAGAAAGGGGAAAATGACTGGAGACAACAGCAGTTCAATCTACTCTTAAAAACCCACAAGTCTGTCAGAGTCCTGAAGCACCCCCAAGGGGTAATTCAAAATGTATTTACTGCATTCAAACCTCTCTAGAAGTTTGTTGGTGAAGGAAATGCAAATCATTGGAAAATGTTCAAATAAACGCCCCTGCACCGAAAACGAAGTGCCTGAGTCGGGGTTGCCAGAACGAGTCATCCGAAGTCTAGTGTCCTGTCCTGTGGGAAGAACTGAGCACAGCTTGTAGTTTGGTGGGGAGGCTGCTGCCACCTGTCTTTATTGTGATTTCATTTAAGCTTCTCCCTGTTTCCTGAGTGCCCTAACTAGTTAAGCTCCCTCCTTTGTAAGTTTAATTTCCTGCTTCAGAACAGCCTGCAGGACAAGAAGTCCATTTAGGTTCATCCTTCCAAATACATGTGAGCTTTCCTGGGCTGCCACAAGCTCCCCCAGTATAATAAACACATCTTGTGCGCTTCTCTAATGCTTAGCTCAGACAGTATTATTTTAATGTGTACAACTAAAAATCTACCCTTTTCAGCAAGGCTGGTTAATGAATTTTAAAATTATTCTATAAAAGCAACGCATGAAGAATTTTGAAGTCCCTTCCATTTTGCGGAGTTCCAAAACAGCTTCTTGTTTCTGAAAATGTATATTTTGCACCTATTTCAACTTCTTATCAAACCATTAGTTTATGAAAAAAAAAACAGTTTTCAGTGCAAAATTGACAGGAAGATTAAAGTTTGGATGGTATCTTTGAAAATTACTTCAGTGTTTTGTTATAAATATCTCAAATATTTTAATGCCATAAGTTTTGTTTATCCCAAAGTTTCATTTGTAACTAAAAAAGGGGCGAGGTGCCCCTTTTTTTGTAGAAGTTACTCCAACATGCTCTAACTTTCTGTACAAGGCACTCTCTTTTTATACAGATTTCAAAAGAGAAAAAGATCCTATAATAAAGTCCTGCTCCAAGCTCAGCGGGAGAGAGGCTCCCTCCTGTGGCATGTGAGGTCCCATAACTTTTCACTTACACATTAAAAATACCCTACAGAAGTAAGCCATGCTTTATTTAGTTATAAATTAGTTACATTTTTGAGGCAATCAAGAAAATAGCTAGACAAAAAGCTATTATCAAAATCTTTGAGATTAAAAAATCTGGGCATTAAACTCTCAGTGAAATCTCAGCAGAATCCCTTGCTGAATTTATTTCCATGGAACTGAAATGTCTCCCTTTATTTGAAAAGATTGGTTTAGAAACATAACTAAAGGACGCTTTTTTCAAATTTTCTAAGAGAAAGTCAAGCAGGTTTGAAGAAACTCATGAAAAAAAACAGAGTGATGGAGGAATTTCCAGTTCAGAATATTTCCCATTTAAGAAGGGCACCATTCAATAGCTATGAAGCCAAATAGCTCAAGAAGAATAAATCAGAAAGCTTCCCTGATGACATCCTCTCTTTGTTCTTCTTTCCTGTTTAAAAAAAAGCAAACAAATAGACTTTGTGTATTTGGACATCTGCAAAAAAAGATTTGCAAATGGATGATGCTGACTTTAGTTAATTTTTCCCATTTTTTCTCAGGGAAAGGAACACAAGCCTCTTACTTAAATACCAAATAAGCAGTAGGTCTTAGGTATATATCTAAAGCATGATATTAAAGACTTCTTTACTGTATTATCAAAATTCTATAGATCAAAATGCTTATTCAACATAGTTTCTCTTAATTTTCTCCTTTTGCCCTCACATGCTTTAAAAATACTTGGAGCATTCTTAGGGCAGTAGGACATTCATCAAAGAAAAGAAAACTGTGTTAATTAAGTACCATTAAAGAATTTTTAAAACAGTTCTGCATTTTTAATTACATTTTGCTTTTGGGTCCTTTTTAATGAATGGTATACATGCTACATCATTGCTACATTTCCAATGCTCCATTTCTTGCTGTGCATCACATTTTTAAGGAGCCTAGCATGTTCTGGTTGTATAAGATAATCAGAAAATTCAATCAAGGAGAAATATTTGTCTGAGTTTTTGATTAGTCTCATTAGATTTTTTTATGTTGCATTACAACATTACCTAGATATTAAAATATACAAAAAACCCAAATAAACAATATGGTACATCCATTATACTGTTTCAATTTTTAATGACCTATTTCAGCTTACATGAGCAAATTGCTGTGTATTTTATCCTAGATATATAGGAGCTACCGCAATGAGAATAAGCAAAACACTCTTTTTAATTTTAGCATGCATATCTATTAGGCTTGAAGGAAAATAATTTATAAATAATTATAGACAATGGGTATTTCAGTTACAGAACTCTCATAAAGAATCGGTTAGCAATTTGAAATTAATATACTATGCTGGAGCTCGCTTTTGAAAGTTGATTATTTGCTTTCATTCTCAGGCCAATTGCTGTTGCTGAATAGGTTAGTCCTGTTCATATGTTATTGGTTTATAGAGCCAATACCCCCCTGGATAATAAAGATAAAGTTCAGTTTCTGTTCTCAGTGGCTATGTTCCATTAATTTCATCACTGCTGCACAGTAGACACAGGCCAATTTGTTCTTTAAATTATTGTATCACTTCTTAGTAAAGTAATCATAATGCACATTTTGTCTCTTAACTAGAATGAACAAGAAATGTGTGGGGAGAGAACGATAGCCTCAGATCTGTTCTTCCCCTGAGCATTGCTGTGCTGCTAGCCCCGATCAGCTGATCCAACACTTAGGTCGTTCTTTTCCTTTTCACCAGAATAATTTTTAAGAACTTAACTTCATCCACTTAGACATCAACTTTAATGTCTCATATTGCAGGTTGAGGTTGATGTGTATATTAGCAGATGTTTTTACAGTTCTTTAGAGCTTTTAATTTCTCTGATTGTAAGATGAAAATTTATATTTTGCTGAGATAGAAACACCTATTTTTATTTTCCAGATAAAGTGCTGAACCTGTTTCATTTAGGCAAACCAAACCATATTTTTAAACAGTTAACATTTTTAATGAAATATACAATATGCACTTATAAATAGACATAAAGAAAAAGTTGTATTAGTATGAGAGAACAATTTCCTTACGTGAAAGATACTGAATCCATGCCCACCAATTTCAATATACTTGTATGCTGTTCAAATGATAAATGTCCTATTTCTCAACTGAACAGATATTTCTGTATGTGCCCAGCATAAGCCAGTGGTACATATGTATGTTTATAAAATGATTATTCTAATACTATTCAGAGAAAGGACAGTAACATAAGCTAAGTGTGTATTTACAACACAGCTAGCTCCTCAGCTTAAATTCCATCTTGCCATGGTGAAGCGGCAAATTATCTCACTCTTGATCAAAATGCCTCTCAAAAGTCTCAGTAATTACACACAACATAAGTAATTTCATTTTAGAAACTGTACAAGAAGGAAGATGAGCATCCACATATTAAAATCCAATACTGCAAAATCAGATGCAGCTGTAAAATTAAAGCTCAAGTAAATAATCTGCTCAGCATAGCAGGTCTGATTGCAAGCATAATTACTCCTCTTGTAATTAATTTTAATTAGGTGAGAAGAAAATAGGTAGACCAGTTTAGTAAACAAATCTTAATAAACATAATCAAGAATGGCATTGCATCAAAATCACCTGATAACACTTTCTTTTCTGCTATTAGGTACTTACATTCATCCATTTTCTCTTAAAATATGTATATTTAATTGAGTTTCTGCAAGAATGTTTGTGATATATGATTTGTGTTACAGGCATAACTTTTCTCCATTATAATTACTATATGCATTTGCCCATGCCTTGAACAGGTGGGTCAGAAATTAAATTGCAGGCAAATTATATCTTGAGATTAGACAATATTATTTCAATTACATTTTGCAATTTGATTTGGCCGTGCAGAGATCTGGACTGTCAGAATCACAGACTCACAAGATAGTTGAGGTTGGAAGGCACCTCAGGAGATCGTCTAGTCCAACCCCGTGCTCAAAGCAAGGTCAGCTAGAGCAGGTTGCTCAGGGCTGTGTCGAGACAGGTTTTGCATATCTCCAAGGATGGGAGCCCCACAACATCTCTGAGCAACCTGTTCCAGTAAATGATCACCCTCACTGGATACCGCTGAGATACCACTAAGTGATAAAAGTGGCAGCATCAGGGTCTGTATCAGAGACTCTTGGCACAGGCTCAGTGAACACCAACAGGATCTGTGATGCCACCTTTTCCCCACTCATCCAGAATGGGTGGGGAGGATTTCACTGCATGTGGGGCTGGAGCAGGGCGGTTGCTCTTCGCCAGTGTGTCTTGGCTTCCAGACCCTCAGCTGTGATCAAGGCATGGTGGGTGCCACACGCAGACATTTGCCATTCCCTGCTGCCCAGTTGAGAAAGGACAGCAAAATGAAGTCCCTCCCAGCTGCATATGGCAACCTTCATTGTGCAAAGCTATTACGGCCCTCACGCCCCTTTCCTAGTGCCAAAGGTTATGACCTGGGGACAGTCTCAGCCTGTTACTTTAGTATAAAGGATGTTTTGGCATAGTGTGCAACACCTACATGCCTTTGTCACATTGCTGTCTCACCTGAGCTCTGGCATCACTGCAAAGTCTCCTCAGCTCTGGCCACGCATGGAAGCATAGCCTGCACATAAACACACCCATGCAAACCTTAATCCTCTGTGAGCACCTTCCAATACTATAAGGCACTCAGTTGGGGGATTTTCCTTCTGTTGAGGACTGAAGCAGGTATTTCTGCTGCCCCATGGACATCTCAAACCAGCATTTCCAAGTGTGCAGCATGAGGATGCCGCACTCTCAATACTCCCAGCTGGAGGAGTATGGTGTGAAGGTGACCAACCCAGTGATCCTTTTTCCCTTACTTTGTATTAGTTTGCATCTTGTTGATGGACCAGATGGTTACTTGTGCTCTAACAGTAGGTCACTCTTGGAAAACAAAATCCATAGTGAAATGAAGAACAGAAGTAGTTCAGGAATATGCCGAAAGACCATATTCATACTGACTTGGCACAAACCAAAGGAAGGCTTGATAAAATGAAATGGAAAATGTCTGTCTTGACTGTACTTCATTTGCTTACAAATGAGTGCTAGGCCAGTTTGCAAGTTGTACTTTTGAACTCCAGGGGGATTTGTTCATCTCTGTTTTTCTTACTCAGATGAGGATAAATGCATTTGAGAAAATGTGTCGTTACTGGTATGAGCTAATACTTTGAGGTAACATGAAGCTGGATTTATTTTATCATTGAAATCTTATATTTTGCATTTCCCTAATTACTCATGACAGTGACACAATTCAGTGGTTTTAAGATCAGGAGTCCTGTTTTATCACAGAAATGGTGTGGCAGACAGAACTGAAGTGTAAGATAGTCCAACGTTACAATTTTATCATCTGCCTTAACTGAGGTTTAGAGAATTTTGGTTCCAAAGAAAAGAGTGTAAATAAAGCTGTGATTGTCAATTGCATTTTTGGTCTCTGTTGAGGCTGAGAATAAAGGTCACTTACAATGATTTGTGAAAATTACCCTGGTCAATTAAACATTAGCCTCATGGCCTCATCTTATCTCACACAAACAGCCTAATGTAACCGAGCAATAAATTCCAGCCCCTGAGAGGCCAGCACTGGGATTTGAACTGGTATTATAAATTCCTTAAATTGTCAGCCCTAGACAGTTTTGATTTCCCCCTTCTCTTGCCTCATGAAAGTCACCACAGCTTGGAGGACACATGAATGAACAGATCTCCTGGGAATGAACAGATCTATAACAAAAGTGAAAGGCCTTTCCTCAGCCTTGACCATCTCCTTGTTCTACCCCAGATATAAGATGCAGCTTCTGTAGTATCCTTTTCTGGAAGTCTACGGTAGAAGAGCTGTGACTAACTTTTGAACCTCAACAATATCTATATGGCCTTTCATAACTGTGTTTTATCTTTTTTCACCATACCCTTGGGTAGCACATGGCAATATTTAACTGATCTCATGGAAAAAGAGAAGACTGAAAAGGGTTGTACAGAGGGATCATGACCCGTGACCATATACCACTTCTTCCAGAGCACTTTTTGTGCCATGTTCACTATACAGACCAGTATACACCTGAAAAGTTGTTTTTCTTTGCTTGGGAGTACATTAGTTTTTCTTCTACATGACACATGTTGAATAATATTTTTGACATAAGCATTTGCAAGTTCAGTGACATCAGTTATCTACCTGGCAATCTTAACATCATCTCCCTCTCTCCACAGGCTCTGCCGGGATCCTCCTTTGAGTTCCTTCTAATTTTAATCTTTTAACTACGGTTTTGTTGACAACCATAGCAGTATACGTGTGAGCCAAAGTCTGTTACAGCTAATTGAGATTTTTCATTGGCATAATTTTGGATTGTATGCTTCACTTCTTTTTACTTCACAATTACAAAGTTAATTAAATAATTCTGAACACAATTAAAAATTATAACTAGGCAACATATGAATTGATATTAGCTTGTACATCCCACATGATACTTGCAAAATGTCTTTTTATTTGTCAACTGCAGGGCAATTAGTGTATCTGTGATTGTCAGATGATAGTTTAATAATCTTTGAGCATGAGATTAAATTGGTGTTTAAATCAGCCTCATGCTTTGGTTTGTTTTTTAATACAGCACAATTTGGCTTTCTCAACAGAAATTTTCCTCTGTAGATTTGAAACACCTAGAACAAGAAACTAAAACAAAAAAATAATATGAAGATGGCTTCAGAAAGACCTAATTTAACCTAGGAAATGAGATTTAGAGTTAATTCCACCAAAAAAAAAAATGGTAGGAGGAGTCTAATTTTGTAAGATATCTGGTTTTCTGCCTTCTCAAGTTTCTTTATGCTCGTCACTTAGGTACGTGATGCAGCACTGGGACAAAAAACATTCCCTGTTTTACGAGCATAAAAGCCTTGACAGACTATGCACTAATGTTGGTATCCAAAGCAGCTGTTTAAAAAAAAAAAAAAAGAAAAAAGTGGGCTGCAGCAGTCCCTTAATTTTTTAGTTCATTTCCCATGAAGAGCCATCTTTCCATGCCTTTACGAGCAAAATGAATTGGAAAGAGAGATAATGTATTTCTCTTGCTGTCATGAAAAAACTATAGGATTCAACTATTATTCAAAATGATAGGGCATCTTGTTGGAAGAGCAAGCAAGCAATCATTTGTTTGATATCAAAAGAAAGTCCTAAGTAATCAATGTTTTAAGCCCTATGAATCTTCAGAAATGAAATATGCTGATGGCTTCCCTATTGCCAAGTAATTAAAGTATCCTGCCCTCCCTCTTTATTTGCAAAAAATATTAACACTCCTTCAAACAATCCTGATGTTACTGTGGGTTACGCTACTGAAAAATCAGCTAAAGCAAGGATCAGGCAGAAGACAGTCTAAAACACTATAAATCAGAACATGAAAGCATAGCTGACAACAGAAAAGTGGCTGGAGATAAATGTTATTTCAGCTACTATTACTATCCAGCCAAAGCAGAACTATGTAGAACAGCAAAATGAAAGAAGTGTTTTAAGAATGCTGCTAGCATGCATTAAGATAGAAAGAATGTAATAAAATTACCTCCTTTTAGCACTGCTCCTAGTAAGTGCTATATACAATATAGAGATTTTTATGCACACTGTTTTGTCTCCATTTTATATTTCATTCCAAAAAAATGTTGTGAGATTACAAAAAATACTACAGGGCAATTATTATCCATAGGAATAAAATCAGGTTTGTGATTTATACTTTCCAGTCAATGGCCAAGGCAGATATTGAGAACAGCCCCTTGGGCACTCAGTTACCTCCAGGTGAGATGGAAAATGCACACAGAATATTCATACTCAACATTTTTTGGCAAAGCCATTTTAATTCTTCAATCCTAATTCTTTCATATTGTAGTTTCTTTTCCTTCTCTCCAGTTTTATTTGGGGAATAAAAATGTACTTGCAAGATTATTGTCACAACATTAAAGTCTTACTTCCTAAAGAAGCTGGAGCTTATTGCTGAGATTAGACAATCCTTCATTTGAGTAATTTTGAAAACTCAGCTTAATGTAGTCAGGTTCATATAAGGCTCCTTCAGTTGTATGTACTGATCAAAATCTAAAGTTCTTATCATATCAACAGGCATTTAAGCAACCGATGAGTCATTTTGCAATATTTTGGAATAGCCATTCACTGGCCTATGCTGTTTCTCCTTCCATTGTTTGCTCTCTTGCCTCTTACAGCTGGAGAGTACCTCTGCCCTTAATTGTTTACTCTGACCCTTCCCATTGCAAATTTTCCTTTATTTATTACCAGATTTGTGTTGGCCAGGCTAGAACTGTACATATTCTATGTGTGTCTTAGTTCTGACATTTCCTTAACTCAAAATCCTTAATTTATAACCTTGGTGTTCTTTTCCTCTAGTCCTTTTAATTTAAGCTGCAAGCTCTAATTCACATCATCTGTCAATGATTTGAGAACTTTTATGCCAGGTACTAATTCCCAAGGCAAAGGACCTTTCAATGATGTTAACTGTCTCCTGTGATTAGATGTAGTGATTTCAGGTCTCTTTCCTCTCACAGTGTCACAGAAAATCCTCAAGAAAGGGGAGAAGTGAAATCCAGTGAGCACTGTCTCCAGTCCTAATATTGTGTGCACTCTTGCCTTATTTCAGCAATTAGTCCTCAGTAACAAAGTCAGAAAAAACAAACACCAGAAGCTGACAAGTATTTCTGTGTTTACAGAGCCAGGTCGCCTCCTCCTCCTGTCCCTCTGCGCTTCCACCCTGATTGTCTCTCTCTCCCTTTCAGCTGAGCCATCGAGGCCAGCCATAGCGCTGCTCACATCTTTTCCACTCAGCATGACTGGTCCCCTGTTGCTTCTTTTCCTTCAGCAGATGGCATATGCACGGCTAATAAACACTAACACATGTGCCCAACCAGCCGTTCCTCACAGTCTCAGTTGCTCTGCTGCTCCCTTTGCAGCTTCTCATCTTTGCTGGTCTTCCTCTAACAAAATAAAACCACCAAAATCACTGCATCCTAGCCTTGTGGTTTAATACAGACTTGCAAAGATGGAAGAGTCACATGCAAACTATGTGATACTCTTTTGACCCACATTGTACACACAAAGCAGAGCATTAAATGCTCAACAGCCTGCAAGAACTTGCTTTCTTACATTGTTTTTCTGGGAAGTTCAGAGGAATGCCATCCTGTTGTAGACTTTGTACAGACTGGAGAGGAGCAAGATCTGATAAAAGCTAGCTAGTCAATAACTCCCAGAGAAGGAATCCCATGTTTCATAAAGACCCGAAGGAGTGGGGAAAATCACACAGGCACTGTGCAGCAGCACAGGAAAAACAAACTGCAGCAAACCAGAAAGTCCTGAGGAAGAACTGTATGTGTAACACTGCTAGCACAGGTTTGAACACTGCTAGCACAGGTTTGCCTCCAGCACTGTAACACAAGCAAATACTTGGTAATGATAATGTTGCTAACTTCTATATATTCTTATATCTTCTTTACTATCTAGTGCTTGCATCAAATAGAAGCCTACCTGAGGATTATTTTTAAGGATTTATTTGATTATTTGAATTGGGGTTTTCCACATTTCCCATCAATATTTCAAGCAAGATGGTACCTTTAAATCTCAAAAGGTACCATTGACTTAGCGCAATCTAGCTTGCCTCTGACACAGAACAGCTTATTTCTGTGAACTGAAGCATCTCTGATAAATGAATGACCAAAGTGACCCTTTCATTTTCCTCTGTAGAAGCCATCTACCTTTGTGAGATATTTTTAAACCATTCATGATTACCTCATCTCAGATGCATCTCATGGAGGCTAAATTTAAAGCTAAAAGCTCTCCTGATGGTCATAGTTAAAGCTCACATCTTTCAATCCATCATTTTGTTTGACATGCAAGAAATGTCTTTATTTCAGCCATGACTTATCACTGCTACTTCAATGTAAAAAAAAAAGATGGCATTGCTGCTCAAAATAAATCATGCAGCAATCTCCACCTTCAGTGGCCTCCAGGTTGCACTACCCAGTCATTACTTAGTAGCCATCGTATTTTATCCTTGTTTCTCCTGAAGCGTTGTGCTTATGCAAAAATAGCTTTCTAGAGCTGTAAGCTCCTGGATGGCTAATAATATCTCTGATTGTAAATGTCTTTTTTCACTTCCCTGTCATATTGAAAGGATACTTCAATCTATATGTTCTTCAGGCCTCAACCCCATAGCATATACTAACAGGTGAACCTGCAATTCCTTATGAAAATTATGTCTGTATCAATTTGGTCTCAGCAGGAGAGAAGACCACACAATGTAACCTTCTGTTTCTGGAGAATATAATACGGTAGATATGAAACATGCAAATTCATTGGTACTTTATGAATCTCCATTTCAGTTTATAGTGTGATAGCTTCAACCCACCCTTCATTCTTTCTTATATAAAATAACTTCCTTAAAACTTTTAGTGGCCTGTGTGACCAACCAGAAATTGTCATTTGTCTTTATTATTTGTCTCATTAAGAAAGTATAGAAGTGGAAATTTGAAAATAAAGTATCCAAATTTTTAATGAGACATTTTATGATATCCGAAAACATTTCTGCTTTCAGAAATTTATTTTACATTTTCAGATTTATGTTTATTACAACAGTTTAGTATATTTATAGTCTCATTACTATGCTTATTGTAACATGTAACTTGCCTGTATTTCCAGTCTTTTATTTTTTTCCATTAAAGAGGCACTAACAATACAGAGACACAATTCAAAGTTCATTAAAGTTTGGAACAGATTGACTCAACCCCAAGTTCAAATATTTTCTTGCTATTATTACACAGTACATGAAGGCTCTGTTTTCAGCATGAATAAAAGCTAACACCTCTTCCCATCTCTTTTTATTATTCTTTCTTCTTTCTCTCCTAGCTTCTTTCCTCTTGGTGAGAACAGAAAATGTCACTCTTTCCCCACCTGTATGCTAGAAGCAGATTCCACCTTGCTCAAGGTAAATCATAGTTCCTCTTCTCTTCATCTCCTGGTCTTTGGTCCTGCCTAACAAACACTGCCTGTTTGAAGTCAAGAAGGTGACATGTTTCTCAGCTAAAAAGATGACATCAAAGTAAAACTGTCCCCTTCCAGAACATATGGAACTGCAAAATCCCTTGAACCCTGACCATCACTGATAGTGCCAATGATGCTATCTTTTTCTCTTCTTCCTTGCTGAAGACTACCTCAATAGCTCTTGTCTTTAGTTCTCAGTGGACATCCCCTAAGATATCCCCAAATATACAGAACCTTTCTTTGTTCCGATCAGCTATTTGCACGTGGATTCCATCCAGTAATTTTAAAGCTATCCCTTGCGCTTTTACTTTTATCCTGGTAGCCCTGTAGCACCTCCTGAATTTACTTCAGCTGGACTTCAGATGTCATGAAACATATTCCTCACAACAAAGCAATAAATTCCTATTGACTGATCTTTTGGTGATAACTTTTAACCCTCTTCTCAATCTGGTCGTCTTCTGTCTCATCAAGAGCATGACAGCTGCTGTTGATATAAAGAATAGACAGTGATGACCATGAGTCAGTTCTTCTCTTTCTGCCATGTCTGCCGTGTCTGATGATTGTTTCTGCTGGTGTCCCTCCAGCAGAATTCTGCTTCAGCAGCAGCAGAAATTTCACCAAGTATTCAGTCTCGCATTTTGCTGCTGTTTCTTTTGACAACAGTATTATAGCAGTACAGCTCCAAATGCCTGAGTGGCGTTATATGTAAGTGGGGAAGGAGAGTAAGGTCTCTCATCTGCATATAAAGAGAAATAATGAACTAAAGAGTCCAGTGAGTTTCACAGAAGTTAATTGCAATGTTTCTGTGTGTTTTTGAAGTCAAGTATTATATAAGCACATTTTCTTATAACACCACCAAAATGTCATTAGCCATATTCTAAGTAGCCTTTTTCTATGTTTGTAAAAGGAAAATAAACAATACTTTGAGCAATTGTAACTTTAATTGGAGATTCAGTTCAGGGAACAAATCTCAGTGCTTTTTAATTTACTTCTCAGTAGGCTACAAGGCTGTATAATTTCTGAAAAGGAATATCACTGTGTAGGAAAAGTGGCTGACAAGTGCAGTCACACTTTTCTTGCATGTACAGTAATCACCAAGAAATAATATCAGCAATTATAAACCAGTTTTTGAAAAAGAACACAGACAAGACCTTCTGTTTGACAATTGTAGTTGTGTTTAAGCAAAACACTCAGTGTTTGATACATAGATTCTTTCTTTTTGTTAATCACATTTATTTCACACCAAAGCCTGTAATAATATATACAGTTACCCTTTATAAAACAGAAGATATTATTTGTCTTCTCAAGTACTTCTCCTTCTGGGAGAGCCAAAAATAGGTATAGGAGATTCTCTTACCTAGCTGAACAGCATTATTGTTACAAGATAAGGAGCCTTTTGATGATAAATACAACAGAAATGGCACAAAGAATCAAGGAAATTCATAATTAGAACAAACAAATTGCCAGCAGAAAGGTTAAAGTCCTGGACTGGAGCTCAGGATTCAAGACCTGTATGACTTTAGGCAAAGTGAAGTAGATCTCCTAGAGATTTCTATTCTCTCCATTTTCTAACTGGCAAGCTCAGAGTTATCATACAGCTTTTCACTGCCCTGTCTGCTGGACTGACTTGTGGCTATTTCTGAACTGATGGACTCCGGAGTATTTCTGAGGTGGACACAGACTGTGCCCTGGCCAAATCCCAGCTCGTACAAGGATACAACGCACAGTAGCCCCCCTTTTCACTCCCCCTCCTCCCACCTTGGCTTTCAGAGGAAGGAAGTCTGGCCACACAAAGCTAAACATTATACTGTGCAGCCATGTTATTCTGTGGCCAAATTCCCTATCGAATGATCAGGACACCAGGACTCCAGGCAGCAACCCAAGACATTTTTGCCCCCACCCCCAGTGAAAACAGCAATCCATAAGAAGATTCTACACTACTACGGTTTTGGGAATATGTTAATAATAAAGCATTAAACTTCTACACTGGTTTGGATAAAACATGCATTCCTTGGTCCCACATACAATCAATGAATCCATAAATCTGTGCTCTTCACCTCATAAATTATTTGTTCTTTGGTGTTTTGTCCATGTGGAATTGCAACTGATTAAAAGCTTGACATCTCTGGAGAACTATTTGCAGTCCTGTTCCATAGCTATGAGTAGACAAGAAATCCAGAGTTTCTTCCTCTCCAGTGAACAGTCCTGGACTGAAGAATAAGAGCATTAGCCTGTGATTGTCTGTGCCTACCTGTGTGTGCTCATACACAAAAAAGAAGAGTCACATCACCCATTACTAACATACTGCCATACCTCATAGCAGAACATGGTCCAGCACTGAACAGTAGTTCAAAAAGCTCAGAGAAGCTTGCACAATGGGGTAGGAGAGGAAGCAGAGAAAAAAACAATCCTAGAAAGCTGATACGGCATCAAAGATCTATATAAACAGTATTCAGCTTTCTTGATCTGAAATATTGCCAAGACCTTGTTTCAGAGCTGTGGAATATAGCATATATCCTGTGAAGACAGAGCCTTTTTTCAAACATCTCCCTATGATGGAGAAAAGAGGAGCTAAATTACTCAAGGCAAGAGGGAATAAACAAGCTGTTGGTGATGGATCCCAGCAGTGAGAGGAAAGATAATGGTAAGTAACTCATGCATGTTTTCCAACTGTCTGCAGTTTCTACACAGACACTAATTTTCATCTTCTTTTTCATCTAAAACACATATAATTACATGTATGCATTTGATATATGTGTACGCCTATGTATATTTGATGAAACTACTTAATTTACTTCCAATACTGTGTGTTCTCTTACGTTTGGCATCTTGTAAGAGAGCAAGGTCCATCTCAGCTGGGCTGCTGCTGAACTCTTTGGAGAGAGGGAGAAAGGAGAAAAAGGCATGAAGCGGCAACAGGGACTGAGAGACTCACAAGAGAAGTGAGGGGCAGCCTGCGAGAGGGAGCAGACCCATAGCCATGCAGTTTCAAGTTACCTGCCTGCTACTGCCAGAAGATTTGATCCTCTTCCTTCGTCTGCCAATCTCACAGAAAACTAACCCAACAAAAAAGAAATTTCTAGTTTTTCAGCAGCAGCAAGGTAAGCCTTCTTACCCTGTGGCCAAACTACTTCTACACCCACCACAAAGGAAAAAGCAGGAGCATTTAATTGAAAGTGTGAGGGAAGAAGTGGGAACTACCAGCAGCAAACCATGTGAGAGGTGGCATGAAATGGTACCCTGAGATAGATGCTTCCTTAGCAACCCAGAAGAGGCTGTATGGGTTTGTTCAATGACAGTTGATGGACAAGGGGAAACAACCAGACCTGCAAGGATCAGAGTGGGCAGGAGGGAGATTTACTACATTTCACCTGTTTTAACTATAAAAAAGTCTTAAATAATTGTCATGCCCTGATTTATTATTTTATATTCTAAAAACATTGATTTAATAACTAGAAGCCTTTGGTGCCCTTTCCATGTTAAAAAACAGAGTTGGGGGAAGAAATTCCAATCCTTGCCTGCATGTGATTCCAGGCCTAGTGAGGAAAACTTTCAGCAGGGCTTTTAGAGAGGCTGGCAGGAGGCCTGTCAGTGATCAGAAGATGCCCACAGTGATCTTTCCAGTTAAATTACTGGCCACTGCTTTCCCAGGAACTGGCAGGCACCACTTAACTTTGTGCAGTCCCCTCTTCCAGCTAAGATCTAGACAAAAAATGTCCTTGTCTGCTTAGACTGCTCTTCAGCTGAATATTCCAGTTTAAATTGCCTATTGAGATATGGCCTTTTTGCAGCAGCAGGAAATAAGTTATCATCAACAGCATGTCTAGGGATCAATTAAGTTTCATCAATGCCAGAAAAAGTACAGCTTGAATAAGAATAGCCAGTCTGGATTCAGATTATTGAGAGACTGACTGATTAATTTAAAAGAAATTCATAAGTGTATTGCCAAAACCAAATGAAACAGATTTAGTGGACACCAAGGCAATATTCATTCTTGCTGTATCTCCATTACTGCCAGTGGCTTCACATCAGGGAGATATTTGGCTGGATTACTTCAGATTTTCAGGAAGTGCTTTACAAAGCTCCCATATCCCATTCGGAGTTATTGGCTGGAGTTAACAAAAAGGAGTGAAATCCAGTTGCTGCTGGCACTGTATATCAGAGTAATCTAAAATGTACAAGAGAAGGAAATTCCTATAGTTACAATTTTGATTAAGCTAAAAATGAAACAGGATACTACAGAGACCAAAATGGGACTGCATACATTTCTATAATTTATCTAAAAGATTGCACAAACTGGCAAAAGAAGCAACAACATCCAAATCTCCTGTTAATATTAGAATAATATTTAACTTCAGAGACATAGCACATAGCAAGGAACAGTCCACTGGCACAAAGAACTTCCACTGTTTAGATCTAGCACCTGGATTAACAGATGGCAGATGCTGTGGTACTGATAAATATACATGAATTTACTATGCAACAAAAGACCAAATAGTAGGGAGGACATAAAAGTGCTTGAGTATATTGATCAAGCCATAGCTACAGCATGTTTGTAGAAAAATCCCCAAAGTTTCATTTCATTTTGCAGATGGCTGTAGGTAGGGAACTAGTTGCCAAATATTCTGTTTTGGTGTTCATGAATACATGTAAAACATTTTGCAGTCTTTGGAACAAAGCAAGCAATTCAACGTTGGATTTCTTCCATTGTTTACTCTCTACAGGTAAGGACTATGTTCCTCTTGAATATTTTGTTTTAGTTCCTTTTGACCTATGGCTCTTTTTCACAAATTGAAACTATGTCTTTGTGTGTGTGTTTACAAACTTGATCTTCCTTATTAAAGCTGATGTGTATTCTACAGCACCGTGGACACCTTGTGAGACCACCAACAGTACAGCAGTGGTTGGATGTCCAATTGCAAATCTCAGCTCTCATACAGAAGTGTCAGGCAAAATATTTAAAAGCAACTCTTGAGGTAAAGTACATACATTACCACCTATCAGGTCAAGATAAGGACAGTTAACAATAGTGACAAGCTAGGAAAAAATCAGGTTCAGAGAGTCTGGCATGACTGGAAATGCCATAATAATAGGAGAATTTAATTACTCTTATGCAGATTTAAATGCCACACTGGGGTATTTTTAGGCACTGTACATGAATGTTTCATGGATAAGCTAGTCAGGCAACTCAAAGGGGAGGGTCCGGTTTTGACTCTCTTTCCAGTGGTATTTTTGGCTTGTGTCACAATGTTCCTACCAAGGACTAACTCTGTAATAGTAACCAAAATGTGTTTATATTCAACATGCTTGCAGGAGGCGTGAAGGTCAAACAAAGAATGCTCTGCACTAGTGTTTCACTTCAAAACGTCAGCTTAGAAGCAGGCAAAAGGCTAACTGAACATAAAGGAATTACGAGGTGCAGAATAAGGAAGAAATAGGAAATAATGAATAGATCACTGTATAAATCTAAGGTGTCTAAGCACCTCAAATACTGTGTGCAGTTCTGGTGTCCCATCTTAAAAACGGTAGAGCTGAGCTAGAAAAGTGAAGGCTGATAAAGATGATCTGCAGTCTGAAGCAATTTGCATGCAAAGAGTGATTAAAAGGTTAGGACTTTTCAGCCTGGAAAACCAATTGCAAGGAACATAATAGTGAACCGTATAATAAGTAGCATAGACAGGATGAATAAGACACTCTTATTCCCCTTTTTTTCATAATACCAAAAATAGATGACATCAAGTAAAATTATCATCTGGCATATTCAAAAAACACAAAAGGGAATATATCTTCTCACACCCTATAATTAAGCTGTATAACCCATTACAAAAGGGCAACAGTGATGCAAGAAGACATTATTCAAATTTGTAGGGGAAAATCATTGAAGACAATTAAACACAAAGGTACTGCCTCTGACTAAAGATATCCCTGAGCTGCACATTGCTGTAAACTGCAGAAGTATACTAAGGGAGTACTATTCCACCTTTGCACTGTTTTTGTACTAGGCTTCCACTGTTGGCCATCATGACAGCGTGGTAGGCTACCTTGATTTTTGGTCTGATCCAGGACAGACCTTTTTCTGTTCTTATGTCACTCCCTAAATTGTGCTGGCAATGCCTAGAATATGAACTTTTTCATTGTATTATACCCACCACTGTCTATGCTAACAACAAAACCTAAAAAAGAGAAAGAGTTATAAAAATCGAAAAAGATATAGGAAACAGGGCAGCTATCTATACTGTAGAACTGGTTGCATTTATTTTGAGCTGGGATCACGTTGGACTGTACTTTTCCTGATTTGGCTTACCCATGGCAAATTACTACCAAAAATGCGCCCATAAAAAGTTAATCAGTCTGACTTACCCAAAAAAAAGAAAGGAAAAAAAAAAAGAAAAAGAAAAAGCCATTGGGAAATCATCATGTTCATAGAGCGGCTCTTGACAGCAGTTCTTGCTGGCCAGCTGGACCTGCTGGTCTTACCAACAGATTGCTTATAAACTATTCTGGCAACTGGAACCTATCTGAGATTTTCCTTTCTCAAGGAAACAGGCCAGCCAACCTTGTGACTGCTTTGTGCACAAAGCTGCTAAAGAAGAGTTAAGGATCCAACCCAAAATGAATATGCATGTACACTTTGGTTTTCTTCCAACTTAATTTCCTGTATGTTTTAGTGCATTCTGTCATTTTCTTGTGGTGACTGGTTTGGATGCATTAATCTGGCATTATGCAGATGAGTGTCTATTATAACAGGTCTTCAATGTGTGCATCCTCCGGTTGTGGAAAAACAGTATGATATAGAAATAGCCTCCCATCATGCATTAAATAACATATTGTCCTGGTTTCAGCTGGGATAGAGTTAATTTTCTTCTTGGTAGCCGGTATGGGGCTGTGTTTTGGGTTTAGGACGAGAACAATGGCGATGCCAAGTACCGCTAAATAGTCGCTAAGTAGCGCTTGCATTGGTCAAGGACTTTTCAGCTTCCCGTGCTCTGCCCGGTGCACGGGGGGCTGGGAGGGGCACAGCCAGGGGCGCTGACCCAGACTGGCCAAAGAGTTATTCCATACCACATGACGTCATGCTCAGTATATAAGCTGGGGGAAGAAGAAGGAAGGGGGGAACATCTGGCGTGATGGCGTTTGTCTTCCCAAGTAACCGTTACGCGTGATGGAGCCCTGCTTCCCTGGGGATAGCCGAACACCCGCCTGCCCATGGGAAGTAGTGAATTAATTCTTTGGTTGGCTTTGTTTGTGTGCGCAGCTTTTGCTTTACCTCTTTAACTGTTCTCTTTTATTTTACTTCAACTATTAAACTGTTCTTATCTCAACCCACGAGTTCTCTCCCTTTTACCCTTCCGATTCTCTCCCCCATCCCACCAGGGGGGAGTGAGCAAGCGGCTGCGTGGTGCTTAGTTGCTAGCTGGGGTTAAACCACGACACATATTAAAAGCAGATTAGGTAGATACCTGTGATATTTTAGATATAGTTAATCCTACTTTACAGCAGGAAATTAGTAGATATCCTTCTCTAGTCCCTTTAGCCCTGTTTTCTACAACTTCACTAAATATAATAGGAAAAGAAATTAGGATATTTTAATGAAACTAATAATTTTATTTTTGCCTGGAGGAGGGGTGTTCACAGCTCTTATTAAAAAAAAAATCCACAAAATGTTAGTTTTATCTCAAAAGATGCTTTGATTGGGAAAATATGACCAATAAAAACCTTTCTACAAACACGAGAAGAAAGAGTGGTTTAAAATGTTGCTCTACCATTGTCCTCAATAATCACATCTCATACATCTCAAAATTAGGAGCCAAAAAATAAAACATGGTTTTCAATTTCTGGATTACCACATTTCTTCAGGAATAGCATTTGATTCCTCCATCCCTGACATATATAAAGATGAAACATCAGTCATTTGGATGTATTGTTTACTTGTACCATAAGGTGAAGACAAAAATCTCTCACATGCAACAAAAGAGGGCCCTGTTAAAATTCAGAGCTTCTAGATGATACTGCATGCAACAACAACTCCAATAAACACTGGTGGTGTGCTCCTGTGTCAACAGTTTAAGAGTATACCTCCACCTGCGTATACAACATGTTCCTTTACTACAATGACCAAAATGCTAATGCATGGAAAAACAACCACGCCTGAGACAACTGAATAAGCATGTTACTCAAAGCAGTGATCGCAGCTTACTGAAATTAGCTCTGCTTCATTCCTTTCATTCCAAACCTTGCAAACAAGTCACATTATATTGTTGCTCTTTTTAGCATAGCATCTGATAAGACCATTTGAATATGTCTTCCTAGATCTTTCCGGGCTGTCTCCCCAGTGCCCAGATGACTCAAGAACTGACAGATGCAGAGCACAACCTTTGTTCCAATGACTGGTTATGTGCATCTCTGAGTCTAAAAAGAAGAAGAAAGGAAAAAAAATCACACTTTTAAAGTATTACACTTGATTACTAAAGAGAGAGACTAGGAATTGTAGGAAAAAACAGAGCACAGGGACCTGGAAAGAAAAGAAATGAGGACAAGAGAGCAAGCCTTAGGCACCGGCAATTGCCTAGGGCAGCAGGTACTCAGGCAGCAACAGTCTAATACACAGACAGGCCATGCTGTTACTTTATCAGTGCTTAAATACAGCATTACCAACTTTGCCCATGCTTCCCTGCTGCTCAGTTTTGCCTGCTTTGCTAGCAAGCCTTGAGCCAGCTGTGATAAACTGTGTAAGAAGAGAGCAGTCAAGAGACTGTTATCCACAGGCTACTGACTGGCTAGGACAGAATGGGCTTTACCACCTTCCCCCAGAACCTGCTGCCCTCCCTGCTCCAGTTCACAGTGTGCAGCTGGTCCTGCTGAACACAAAGGATCTGTAGGGAGACGGAAAATCTAGACTAACCCTGTCTCCTCTGCTCTTGCTCACTGAAAAAACTCTTCCCCATGGAGCTGTGCAACCAGGATCTCCCCTACCCGCAGTGCGAAGAGGAGCCCTCTAACAAGTAAAACAGGCCTGGAGCCTGCCAGGGAATCTCCACAGAGGTGATTCATAGTCAGGCCTGTTAAAAACCTTATCTCAGTTCTCTCTGTTCCTGCTGTCTTGTCCACTACATCAAAACCTTTTTACAGCATCACAAAGAAGGACAGATGTCATCGTACACAAGGGCAAACACACACACAGAGCCCTTTCTCTTGGAGACTGCTTTATCTGCTTCATGGATCAGAGTATGATCTAACCCCACAACTTGTGCTGGGCATAGCATCCAAAAATATCCCCTGGCTGAATGCATCCCAATGTAGATCTCTAGCAGATCTCTAGCAGTAGCATCCCATTCCCATCAGATCAAGCTCTGTGTAGCAGTGACAGCATGCAAAACTGCTCAACAGTCCGTGGCTCAAGCAGAGATTTCACCTGGGGGCTACAACATCGGCCAACATTAGCTGCCACCCTAGTATAGGTGGGCTAGATAACCAACACCTCCAGCTGCAGGAAGAAACAAATTGAGGCAAGACTGATGAAATGCACATTGCTTCATCACCCAGGTCAGGATACAAGTTAGTCCTGTCCTACTACACAACAAAAAAGCCATATGCCTGAGGAGCCACCGTTATCTGCTGCTTCAGGGCCATCCTGCATTCCTGCAGCCCTTGGCTCTCCTGAGACATAAAGCAAAGCCCATGGCCATATGGCAGTTTTGATATGACATTTCTCAAGTCAGGATGTTTAGTCAGCTCTAGGCTATGGCCTGGATTTCCAAAACCAGCAGTTGCACACTCACCTCAACAAAGTGAATGAAGGTTTGTGATGTTCCAATGAGGATCGTTGTCATCTTGTGTGTGTGTGTGTGTGTGCGCGCACGCATTTGTGTGTTTTCTTTCCTTGGGCAATTTGCCGCTCCCTTGAACTCTGTCTAGGTCAGGTAGAGAGTCCCTGTCACGGCTTTTGCTGCTTTTATTACCACATCTCTGTCAGGCAGAGAACTGCTATCACACTCATTTTACCAATGCAAAAGTAGCACTTTTCCCCCTAGGTGCCTCTGAAAAAATCTTTACTTTAAATTATCCTGCAGGACAAAGCAGATGATCTTCTGTTCCTCTGCTTCCAAAAATGATGCTAGGATGAAAGAAATGTGTGTGTTACTGTGAGGATACCAGTGCCTGCTGCAAAAGACAGATGGATTGAACTTCAGTTCTATCTCCTACGACAAACAAAATTGCAATAAAATACCGATCTCAGATTTTTAAGCATGGTGTCAGCCCCTTCCTGGGTACTCTCCAAGCCTGCAAGTCTTGCCTTGCCAGGAGCAGCGGCAGGGAGCGGGCTTGGTGGTGCGGTTCCAGCGAGGGCCGCGCGGTGGCAGTGCGGCCTCTCGCTCCGCGCAGGGACGGATCGGCTCCCTGGCCCTCGGCGGGGGCACTCGAACGAAACCAGAAGGAAGAGGGCAGATGTAGAAACAGTCCGGCTATTCCTGGCTAACCTGCACTTGCATATAACACCTTCAACCATGGGATCCCAAATGAAAAAGGAAAAAAAAAACCCTCTGAGTGAACAACACTTCATTTTCCATGTGGTCCTAGCAATACACATAGGAATAATGTTGTGTGTTTTTAAGATGAAGCCCTTGTTGTCAAGCTGTTTCACATTGAAACTGAACATAAAGAAATATCTGGTTTTCTGATCTGTTCGACTCCATCATACACTGGACAGAAAGCAAACGTTTTTGTATGTGATTCCTCATTCCTTAGTCACCATATGCATCATAATTAAATCTCTTTTTCAAAAATCTAATGCGTAATCATCCATCACAAGTTGTGATCCTTTCAGGGATAAGCCCAGCTATGTTGCTTTGCATCTGCAAATGGCACTGGTAAAGAATTTCCCTCTCAAAAGAATCGGGGGTTTTTTTGCAATTCAGTCGAGAAGAGGTGTTAATTCAACATAAGTCAACTTCAAGGAATTACTGATGATGGGACAATCAGTTACATGGCATTTTCTTATTTTCTTCAGGTACGAAAAAGCTTTAATTCATTTCTATTTCAGATCTTGGCTAAGCATTGTCCAAATTGCTGCGCAGGCAAAATTCTTTCTCTCTCCCCTCCCCCCACAAACTTTCCAGTCAGCATTCCTGGTTACAAAGAGAGAAATCTATCTCAGAAATCTCATTAAAGATTTTAAAGTCCAGAGCAAGCTGCCATTTCTTTTGCCACGGATCTCACAAGCACAAATAAATGTACATACTTGCAAAATAAAGTTAATAATAAGTCAACAGTTCTTCCAACAGGCAATGCCAATGTGCCAAGAGCTTGTAAACCTATATGTGGTGACAGTGGCATCTGAGGACACCCTCCATGAGAGTATTTTCTAAATCCTCAATCCATTTCAGGTGTATTTTGTGCATGAAACTAAATTGGTTTCAACTATAAAAACTATCCAGTACTCATGTTCATGCTGCAGTTTGGGAATGGAGAAGAGGGCAGGGAAAAGGAGGAGGGGAGGAAATGTTTCACATTTTTTAGACTATTTTCTAATCTCCTCAGTAGTCCTCACTCATACGTGCTGAGAATCCAGTATCTATTGTTTACTGGAAATGCTTTTGTGACTGCCTGTATGTCAGCAAAAGGGTCTAACATAGTTTCTAACATAGTTTACATTCCTTCCTAGCTGTGATGTCTCTTCCCCATTGTTTTTCCTGCCTTATCCTGCCCATTCTTTTGGGTTTTTATCCTTCCACTTTTCGGTTATGCTTTTCCCGTGCCCATCGTAGTTCTGCCACATACCTCCAGCTTCCTCCTCTCCACAAATTCCTGCTCCTCTTTCCCAGCTGGTACCCCACAGCTTATCTCCAGCCTTTCTGCTCCCGTACATAACCTTTCCCCATTTATAAGCAAGGAGTGTCTCACTCCATTTCTCTTAACCAGTGAAACTATTCTCACGTATCATAAATGTGACCTCTCCTGTGATATGCCACATTAGATGACATTAGCCAGACCAAGTGACGAGAAAGGCCAGAGCTCCCTCCCCCTCTTAAAATAAAAAATGGAAGAGAGACAGAGAGTAAGTCAGGGGCAAAAGGATTCTAGACTCCTTAGCATGGAGCTAGTTCCTCCCCTCATACTGAGTTTTCTGAGAATAAAGAAGGTGCCCCAGTTTCTTACACGACAGTATACCCTAAGAGAAGGATTGCCCCAGTTTCTCCCCAGCCACCCTGTACCCTCACTGCTGTCTGAATTTCTGGGAAAAAAGCAAGTTACATCAGCTCATTTTGAGTCCCAGTGTGTCTCTGAAATAGCAACACACGAAGTTAAAAGCCACATTAATTTTCATTTGCTTTTAAGAAACATTAGCTTTCTGTTAAAATACCTACCTTTAGTTTGCTGAGGATTTTTTTTTTTAATCATGCAACCCTGGATCATCTACTTTTTCTAATGCCTGCACTTTTCTATCCCCAAGACATTGCATGTTCCCTTTCTCCTCTTCCTTTCAGGCCACCGTGAGTAGAGTGTTTGTTTAAACAGTAACTCCACGCTGTGTCCTTGGTAGCGTGAGAACTTCAGCCCTCCTCCGGCTCACATTCACCGAGCCGTATTTCGGCGTGGAAAAAGCCACTTAGGATCGCGCAGGCGGGCACAGACCTTTGCAGGGGCAGAGCCGGTCGCGGGAGGGTTCCGCCTTTAATCGCGCCGTTCCCTCACCACCTGTTTACAAGGAAACGGAGAGAAGGCGGCTTCAATTCATCTCTCTGCACATCCTCAGGACAGCCTGCAAAACCCCGGAGAGCAGGAAAACCTCCCAGCCCAGCCGCCCTGCGGCCCCCGAACACAATCCCGCCTGGCACTTTGATCTTCGCAGGCAGGGACCACTGCATTTAAAGCAGTTTCACATCTTGCATTTTAGGTTGAAACTTATGTACAGGTGAGCAAAATGCAGCCATGTGTATCTTAAATCTATAACATAGAAGTATCTTAAATCTATAACATAACGCAAAGGATCTATAAGGGACGAAGCGTGAGGAGAGCATATATTTTATATGTTTAAAACGTGTGCCCGTGTGCGTTGCCGCGGGGGTACCTGTGCCACAGGAACCCGGGCTCCCGGTGGGTGCGGGACAAGGCGGCACAGCTCTCATACACACAGACACCACCCGCCCCCACCCACCCACCCACCGCGGGAGTCCCACCCCGGGACGCCCCGGCGGGCGGGCTGCCGGCTGGGCCGGGCCGGGCCGGGCCGGGCCCCAAAGTCGCGCGGGGAGGACGGGGACGGGCGGCGGCTGCCTGAGGCGGCGGCCGCGCCCCGCGGGCGAGGGCTGGGCCGGGCCGGGCCGGCCAGGGCCGCTGCCGCGAACCACCCCGGCGGGAGGGGACGGGACGGGAAGGGGAAGGGGAAGGGGAAGGGGCGGCCCGGCCCGGCCCGGCCCTGGGCGGCCGCGGCGGGCGGGGCGGGGGCCGCGGGCCGGGCCTGGCACCTGCGCGGCGGGCGGGGCAGAGCCCGGGGCGGCGCTGGGCGCGGCCCGTCCCGTCCCTCGGCGGCTGAGCCCCGGCGCTGGGGAGGCGGCGGGCAGCGGCGGCGGCGCAACAGGTTATCGGCGCGGAGCGGAGCGGCGCCCGACTGCGCCCATGGCCGGCCGCGGCCCCGCCGCCGAGCAGGGCTACATCCGCACCGTGCTGGGCCAGCAGATCCTGGGGGAGCTGGACAGCTCCAGCCTGGCGCTGCCCACCGAGGCCGGGCTCAGGCTGTCGGGCGGCCGGGCCGGGGAGGAGAAGGCGCTGCGGATCCACCGGCAGGTCCAGCAAACGCTGGCCAGGAAGAGCCGGGGCTCGCTGCACAACGGTGAGTGCCCGCCCCGGGCCCGGCCGCGGCCCCGCTCCGCTCGGTGCTGTCCGGTGGCTCTCGGCGGCGGCGGGAGCACGGGAAGGGGCTCCGGGGCGGCGGCCCCGGGGCGAGACCCGAGCTGGCCCCGGGCGGCCGCAGCCGTCGCCGCGGCTTCCCCGTCCCTGGGAGGTGCCGGGGTACCGATCATCGGCCTTTACCGGGTTTGGCAGAAAATCGCGGCTCTGTCGCGTCTTCTCTTTCTTTTTTCCCACCCGAGTGAGTCAGAAGTTTCTCCCTCCCAGCCGCCGTCACCTGGGTGAATGGCGGGGGCTGCTCCCCTTCAGCGCTGCCCGAGGGAAGCAGCGAGCCGAAATTCTCCTAATCCGGCAGCCGCTTACTGTGCTTATTTTAATACCTTAGCTTTGCCCGCTGGCCCCATTTGCTAAATAAAATGGGGACAAATGTAGGAAATGTCTTTCCTTGTTTCACCTGGAAATAAAAAAAAATTAACTGCAAGGAGGTTTGGAAAAGTAACTCTAGGAAAGGCGTGAATGGGAAACACGGAACAATAATGCTACCAGACCTGTATTTACCTCGTTCTTTGATGTGCACGATACAAACTGAAGTCCATCAATCCTTGCTTCTGAGATCTTGTATCTTCTGGCGAAGGCCAGATCCATCAGTAAGGTCCGCTCAGTTGTGCCTTTTGCCCCAGCCAGGGTCCAACTGCAGCATCAGGCGCCCACAGGGTGACTTTGTCAGGTGCTGGGGGTTACAGGCAAGCTGCTCGAGGGGTTTAGTCTTAACTATTAATGGCGAAGAGACGTGTTGTTTCCAAAGTAAATAAAATAAGGAAAAAAAAAGTCATGATCCTTACCATGAAAACTTCAATCCTGTTTTTAAATAGGAAGGTATGACTGACTGACAGGCTGTATACCCTGTTGCTCGGTTGTCATTAAAGAAGCTGTCACCTTTCATTTGCAAAAAGGTGCAAGCCAAAGGTCTTTAAATTTATAACTATACTTCACTCATCTATCTTGTCAGGCAGAGGAATGTTTCCTTGTACTTCATCTGGCTTCTATCTAAAAAATGCCTCATGGTGAAAAATGCATACAGGGCAGACACGGACATACTCTGCTGAGAAAAATCAGGTACACACATCACATAAACAGGTACACACAGCTGTGCAACGTGTAGCTACACGTGCAAGTCCTTAGCTTGGCTGCTCTCATTCAAATAAGGTTTCTAAACACTTTTAGAGTAACCTAATTTCTTTTTCTCTCAACAGAGAGCCTGGGAAAAGCTTTTCAAGCAATAGTTAATAAATGACATGGTGTCATGAACCTGAGATATGTCTCTAAACCAGGCATAAAACACTATGAAGACAAAGTTCCCATCCTCCTAACTCATCTTAACTTCTCTGGAATACATTAACAGACCTGATGGGTTTGGGGATAGTTGTCTTGGTTTGCTTTGTTTTTCTAAAGGTCAAGTAGCTGAGCCCTTTGCATTTTTGAGACACCAAAACTTCTAAGCTTCAGGATCAGGAGTGGCAGATGACATGTCTGTTACATGTATTGTTCATGCATAAAATGAACTTTTCTTCTTTCAAATGTATTCTTGTGCCCAACTCACCGTACAGTTTTTAGTACCACTGCAAAACTCAGAAAAATAAATGGAACTGGAATGTATTCCATGTATTTATACACACACTCGCATATAATATAGATGTGTATATATACCTATCTGTCTATATCTTAAATATATATAATGTGAATCAAATACCTATCATGCATTTAACATGTTGACTTTCCTGAAAAATATATGTATATATGCATGTGTATCCCAATGTATTTTCTATATAGACTTGCTCAAAATTTGACTATGCTCTGAGAAACACTTGAATTCTTATATGTGGAGTACGTTTTAAAAGTACGCATTCTTTTACATGCAAAAAGCTCACTTTCTCTGAATTATAACAGTTTTCTAGATACATTCACCAGGGATCCTATATTGTTTGCAGTTGCAGGGAAGACAATACAAAGATTTAGAAGGAGCAGGAGCAGGCCCTCATCCTATCTGTTAGAGTATTTCAGACTCTGCTCAGCAAGGTACTTAGCACATACCTAACCAGAGTATTCACATACATGCCTAAAATTAGCCAAGCACATAACCACTGGGTATGAAAAATCAATGACAGTAAAGGTCTTACCCAGTATCATCTGTGCACACCCACTTTCCAGTGGAACTAGAAGCTTTGAAGCTGCAAGAAGTACTCTGTCAGGCAGCGTAATTTCTCCTTAAAGTTTCAAATGAAAGGTGTTTGCTTAGCCTTCAGCATTACCTTTAAATGGAAAAACATCTTTTTGCCTCCTATCCCCATATTGTTTGCTGTTTTATGCTCTCCTCCCCCCCCCCCTTTTTTTTTTGAGGATGTATTTCTTCTTCTTTTTTATAATAGAAATTCAGGTAATCCTCAGATTTGAGGATTCTGACAGCTGCCAGATCACTGAAGTCACATACTGCCCAAACTCCTTTCAAGACTTTATCAAACGTCAATAGTTTTTCAAGCAGTAGTTTAACAACAGCTGCAACTTTTCCAGTTCATCAGTTGCTGAACCTTTATAAATTAAAGATTATGCTGCCCTGAAAAATTTTGAACAACTAAAGCAGCCGTATCAAATTTCTGAATGCTGTTTAAAGGTGGAAATGTATAGTTCAGCCTTATCAAAGAAAAATGGCATTCAGAATCATACACCTTAATGACTGATGTTTTTCAGCTCGCATAGGGTGCAACAGTATTGGCTATTTTATGTACACTTTAAGAGTCTGTTAAACTTTATTCTGTTTATGAGTCCACTTGCCTTTGATCTTGTTCTGTTTGGATTTTGATTGGCTTTTTACATTCATTTGTGGTATTTCTGTTTTTTCAGTATAATCCCTGGACTAAAGTCTACTTTCCTGTACATCCTTATCAGTTCCATTGTAAAAAATGAAGGCAGAACTGAGTAATATATCATACAAAACCAAACGGCCCAATGAACTGCTGTCTGCGTAGAGATTCTTTGTCTAACACAGTGTTTTATAAACATAGTGTGTTTATAAAAAACAGAATTAAAACTTATGAGATTTCCAAATCAACAGCATCAGTTACAAGACGATTACAATCAGAGACTTATTTATTCTTTATGTTTCTTCATTTCTAAAATTCTTAGTAGCATTTTTTGTTAAACTTGCTTCTAGGGGGTTGGGGGAGTTTTCTATCCTCAACCTTCTATTTTGTAGAATTCTGACCATGTTAACTGCTTCGTAGTGATTTTCTGTTTATATCTTTGTGGGAAAGGGAAGTAGAAAAAAATTCATTGTTGGTGACTTCCATTTTTTGTTGGTTTCATTAAATTCCTCACCTCTGCTTCCTGAGCCAGAAGAAATCTTTTTCTTAAATTTGAGCACTTGTGTAAATGTACTGACCAGCACAAAGTGAAAAATGTTAGAAAAACTCCTTTGGGACCAGGCATGTACTGGCAGTGGTGAAGGAACATGATCAGAAAGAAGGCTCTTTGATCTCTAGATGAAGTGATTTAGTGAAGTTTTTGATATGCCATTCTTAAATGTCACCATCTCAGTCCATCATGAGTGGTGGAGTATAAAAAAGGATTAAAAGGTGACAGTCCCAGAACACTTAGGGGTCTCTGTTGAGGATATAATCACCCACCTGCCCTGAGTAAGAGCAGACGATAGATACTCGCAGCCAGGCACTCAGGATGCACGAAAATATCGCAGTCCTTAATAGAGTTCTGTGTACAGAGTATTGCTACACTGATGCCTGCAAGGGTGGGTTTACAGCCAAAATTTGGCTTTCATGGTAACCATTCAAGTACAAAAGCGCTGAAGACGACTCACAACTGAGAGTTAGCACTGTACATGATTTAAGGGGAATTTGATACACCTGACTCCTTAATGGAGGATAATTGTCATTTTCATATATCGTATATCTTAGAAATGCCTCTTGTCATCGTTGGTTTTGAAAGCCAAGCGAACAGGAGATTGATATGCCTGCAGCTGTAGGCAGTGATTGCTGAGGAGGAACTTCCAAGGCCTTTGGAGATGTTCGACCTGTGTCCTGGTTTCAGCTGGGATAGAGTTAATTTTCTTCTTGGTAGCTGGTAGAGTGCTGTGTTTTGGATTTAGGATGAGAATAATGTTGATAACACAGTGATGTTTTGGTTCTTGCTGAGTAGAGTTTACACTAGTCAAGGACTTTTTCAGCTTCCCATGCTCTGCCAGGTGCACAAGAAGCTGGGAGGGGGCACAGCCAGGACAGCTGACCCAGACCGGCCAAAGGGCTATTCCATACCGTATGACATCATGCTCAGTATATAAACTGGGGGAGTTGACCGGGGGGGGCAGCGATCGCTGCTTGGGGACGTGCTAGGCATCGGTCGGTGGGTGGTGAGCCAATTGTATAGTGTATCACTTGCTCTGTATATTATTATTGTATTATATTATTATTATTATTATTATTATTATTATTATTATTATTATTACTACTATTCTATTTCATTTTACTTCAATTATTAAACTGTTCTTATCTCAATCCACGAGTTTTCTGTCTGTAACCCTCCCAATTCTCTTCCCCATCCCACTGGGGTGGGGGGAGTGAGCGAGCGGCTGCGTGGTGCTTAGCTGCTGGCTGGGGTTAAACCACGACAACCTGTCACAGCCAGGGGAACAAAGAGGCCTCAAGAAGAGCCTCTGTGAAGACAGATGGGATTTTTCCTCAGTCATCTGTACAGTTTCCCTCCTGATAGCGTAATTATATTTTCAGGTCTCAAAATTTTGTCATAACTGTTGCGATACCAGGTGATTTTTGTACAGCATTTATTTTAGGCGTGGAGAAGAGCGAAGGGGTTTAGTTTCCCTCCTCCACCGACCACATCCAAAGCATTCCTGAACTGCTTTAACTCATACTGACAGGGGAGAGAGGAGACTGTGATAAACTGTTCCACTCAATTGCCCACACATGGGTGTCTGCTGCTGTCTGAGATGCCTGAGTTTTCCAAGATACCCTCATGGGTTGACAGACATGATGCAGGGCCTGTAGGAAACCCATCCTTTTCCTGACTGGCTGCTGGAGATCAAGTGTGGTATCCTATGGCCTCTCAAAGATCATTTGACCCCTATGGATGAGTAACTGAATCGTGTGCATATTTTCTGAAGACAGAGTTTTTGTGAGACTTATAACACCGAGTCTCACAGTTAGAAAATATTAATCCTAACAGTAAATGAACCCGTAATACACAATTTTTTAAAAAAATCATTCATGCCTTTTTTTTTCTTTATTCTTTTTAAACCAGTGCACTGAGTGTATAAGGACTGCCTAATGATTTCTGAATATATGTAATACTGAGCAAACCTGAGAGGTGGGAAAGACATGTAGGTTTTTGTAGTATGGTGAAAATAAGCTGAAGGAAGCCTTGCTGGCAGAGGCGAGTTTTGATCAGATCACCTGTTCTGCGTCTCATAACTGTTGGAAAGACACAGCATTTCAGTTACCACTTTTTCCTTTAGCACACTGGCTTTTGGCACAAGTAAACAGAGTAAAAAGACATACATTTTATGTGCACCTGATAAATCTACAGGTAAAATGCTGGCAAAATAATTTACTGATGCAGTAAGAGCAAGCAAGAGAATGTAAATGTAAAGAGAAGTAAATGCAAAGTGAAATTCCATAAGCTAACATATACTGTGTTTATATCTGAAAGAGAAAAATGTTTACTGATGGATAGTTTCACAGGGAGACTGAAGGTTAAAAAAGCGGGAACTGTGAGATACATAGTTTATCCTCAAGTAGTTCACGGACAGCCTTGTTATTTTTAATTTATCCTCATTTTTTTAATTTGTTTAGTGAAGACGGAGTTGAGAGTTACCTAAAACATGCACAAATTACTTGCTCAAAGGATCTTTATGCCCTAAGTAGATAAATAACTGAGAGTAATTTCTCACTAAGTAAACTGGACAAAAAATACTAACTATAAAGAGACAGAAATGTATATGTATTTGTATTTAAAGACTTATATGAAAGGACACTAATATGCAGCAATGAATAAAGCGAATCTTTAAAAAGCAGGCACAGGCGATAGACTAAGATGGAGTCTTATTGGGCACCTGAAATAGTACATTGATATGGGAATTATATCACACAAATGAGAGATTTATATGACTTTGTAGGTTTTGGATGTCGGCGTACATTGGCAGGAATTTTTTGTGATATAAAACAACAATTTCCTCTTACTGCTTTCTCATGTACTTGGGTAACCCTTGGGCTATGGTAACCTTGTAATATCACAAAGGAATTATTACAATCCAAATCATGAGTTTGACCAAGCTGCATCATTCCACTCTCATGACGCAAAGTTACCATGAATGTGTCTTAACAAATCACCTAATACATGTTTAAATCTGTCTCGCATGGCCAAAATGAAAGAATTGGAAAGTATGATTAAATAAGCAAAGTAACTGCAAAGTATGATTGAATTAGGCCTCAAATTATTGCAGTCTACTATTGTATTGTATTGTATTGTATTGTATTGTATTGTATTATATTATATTATATTATATTATATTATATTATATTATATTATATTATATTATATTATATTGTATTATACACAAATTTGGACTTATCCAGGTAGCTACTTGCTAGTGAGAATCATTCATAAATTATTCTTGTTACATGAGTCTCTTGTTTATTTTCATCCTTGTTGAGCCCTTTACTAGCTACAGACACTAGGGATCAAAGATACAAGTGTACTGAAATTCCTAGGGACACCCATGTGCACCTAATGAATCCCAGAGCCTAACTGCACAAACTGAAAGCCTCAGCTATTTAGTACACACACACTGGGTGCTTCCAAAATCCCAGCAGGCACTTGCCTGCATGTTTTTGGCACCTGAATTCCCATGGGCATATGACTCCTACTCTTTTTACAAGTGGAGACTTCATCAGTTTGACCAAGTTAATGATTGGTTCTTTAGATTTCTTTTCTGTAGTATCTCAGGTAATACCTGCTATTTTGAAAATTCATGGCCAATTAACCTCTTTATTGACCACTGTTATCTGTTCAGCCTAAACTTCTGAAGCACACACTGGCCCCGTTTATGACCAATTTGAAGTATATCTTGCTTTCAACTTCTGTTTCACCTCTTTAAACCTGTCTGTGTTATAACCTGTGTCATTTATATTCCTATATGCAGATTTTCATAATAACATGGGAATCTCATGAACAATTATTTCAGCAGTATCTGTTGCTTTAAAAAAATTATTAATAGAAACATTTTTTCTTTGAAAATGCCTTGTATCAGTGAAAGAGAAACAGCCTGAAGTTTTGCTTGGTTTGTTGGTTTGTTTTTAATTAAAAGAAGAATGCAGTTTTAATGACAGAAATAATCATAATGCACTGTTCTATTTTCAAAGCTGGGTCATGGAAAAAAAAAGAATCAAAGCAGATGCACTGTGGATCTTCTACATTATTTGTAGGATTAGTGAACCTTTCAGGTGCAGATTTGAAGTGTCATTAAACAACCCTACTTTACAGCATCATATGCCACGTGCCTCCGTAAGCCATGGAATTTGTTTGTGGACTCTTCGTGCTCTTTGGGTGAAGCACTGAGAAGATTAGTGAAGCGTTACTTGCTCCAATATATTATCATTAAACTAACACCTAAGGGAGAAGCAGCATCAGCAGTTGAGTTAGACAACTATGAGATAAACAGTCTATACTCAGCATATGCTATTTATTTACAGTGGTACATTGTGAAAATTGCATCTCTAGGGTGCACAGTAAAAGAGGTATATGCATCAACCCATGTTTCTCATCTACAGTCTACAGCTGCAATATTTTAATTTCTTGTGTACTGTACATGTTATAGTCAGCCTCTAATATAAACCATGCATATATATTCAAAGTGGTTACAGTGGAAAAGAAGTGTTCTTAGTAGCTGTTTAGTGATACCATTTCTCAATACTTAATAATCTGTCATTACCTGGGATATTTAAAATATCAGCTCGCTATGTTAAAACATTTTTCATTAAATAGCTACATGAAAAACAAGACTTCTAAAAGTTAAAAATATGTCTTAAATAAAATAAATAGGAAAAAAAATGGCTTGTGTCCTCAGAAAGTTTTGCTTAGACATGTTTTGAATGTGATACACCAAATGCAAACCTCTTTCCATCATTTGCCTGTCTGATTTTCAGCTTATATATATTAATGGCAGTGCAGACTGGGACATTTCCCTAGTACTGTAAATCATCCTTTATAACAATATCATGTTTTGTTAAAATCTTACTAATATTAGTCTTTGGTTACAGGCAGTTTGCACCGTGCATCCAGTGTTCCAGAGCGTGTCTATAACATGGGGATTACTGAAAATGATTTTGCACCAAGAACTCCCTATGGTTTCTCATATTACCAGTCAAACCAGGTGAGGAAAAGAAGACAACGAATAGAAATAAATATAATATCGCATGCATAGTTTATCCATTTTGTTACTACAAATAATAGCATGTAGATGGTGTTTCAAGGTTTACTTGCTGGCTTGTTTCCTTTTTAAAGCCTGATTTCTAGAAAAGGACGTTTTTGCAACTGAGATTTGTTAATGTTTTTCCCCCTCCTGGTGACTTCTGAGCCCAATGGCTAAATTCAACTCAGTCATACAGACAGGCTTTCTGCAGTCCTATTGGTTTTGTGAGAATTGGCATTAGGGTGGAAAACGAAAAACTGTATTAACACTCCACTAAGGCAGAGGCTAAAACAAGTCAGATCTTTATCCGTCCCACCAGGCAGCAGGTCGGGCAGCACATCGATAGCTCGAAGTGGCCGGAGGCCATGTTGCCAGTCACCCAGCCAAACAGTTGGAGGTTGCCGAAGGAAATCCAGCGATCCCACAGGGTAACGAATAGCGTAGGTAGGAGCTGGGAATGTGGTGAAAAGGGAATTAAGCATCCAAAACCACAGGAAAACAGATTGCTTTAGTTTCATGATGACAGGCAGAGTGTTCCTTATCATTTAAAATAATCCTAATAATAATGTCATAACCTGTTTTAGCATTACAAGAATTTCATCAGTGCAGTCAAAACTGGAGATTACATAGGAACCACAAGAAAATACTACAGTTTTCCAGGCAGGGGAGGAAAAAAAAAGGAATTAAAAAAAAGGGGGAGAGACTATTTGTCCTGTGTGAAAGTCAGAAAAAGCCACAAGGTCTAGTATTTCACAAAAGCATTAATTTCCTTGTCCTCAAACAAAAGATAAAGATATCCTTGCATAGCTTCTGTAGAATAAACAGATATATCCAATGATCCTTGCCTTAGTTTACTAGATTCAGCAACCTTTACTCCTTTTGTGAGTCAATTATCATCCCCAGTAACTCCTCAACAGTTAAATTAAGGGATTTCAGTCTGGCCACTATCTGCTAAGCGCTGTCCCTTCAGTTAATAGCTTGTGTAAGCTTCTCAGTTTACCTTAAGAATGCCTTTACTATTACAAAACTTTAATACAACATGGGAATCGAATATATGGGGCTTTGATTTATGGCTGGATCACACTATGCTTACTGATTTTAAAAAAACTGGGCCATGACTCCTCTATTCCAAGGCCAGGTAGTCTCCCAGGTTGATTTAGTTCTGGAAGGTCTTGAATAGAGTATGACGTCCAATGTAGAGCATAAGAAAAAGGTGGAAAAATTGGAGAGGCCCCAAATGGCACCTAACTAGTAAGAATCTTGAGGACACATCCTACAAAGAAAGGTTGAAGGAAGCAGGTTTGTTGAGTTTAGAAAAGAGAAATTTATAAAACAAGATGATGATCCATTACTGTCCATGCCCATTAGGGACAGGAGAAGAAAAATCATCTTAAATTGCAACTGTAGAATTAGTGAAACTATTGAGATGGTGAAATGGTCATTTTGGTTTCCTTGGAATGTTGTGTAATCTCCTTCATTTTTAAGAGGTTAGACAAACAGGGAAGGGACTGTCTCGTTTTACTAGATCCTACCACAAAGTGAACAGGAGGGCTCAATAACCTTATATTAAAAAGGTTAATAGCAATATGCAGACACTTTAGTATAATATTTTAATATCTGACTGATTTTCTTCTGTCTATTGGACAGCCTTGAATTTAATTTACTAGCAGATGTGGGTGTTAATCCCCAAGGAGTTTCAAACTGAAACTAAAACCTCCATTAATAAGCACACTGTTCACTACCAGGCATAATTGACTTAGGCACCTATTTTGAGTTAATGACAGACAGAAGACTAGATGCTTACTTTGTCTCCTAATGTTTAGACCGTACTTCTTCCTGCCTTCGTTAGGCAGATACAAAGAAGTGTGGCAGAATCCCATTTAATACACAATTTTGGTGATGTTCACATTTTGTTTTCTGATTCTGATAGCAGACCTTAGAATTTTTATCTTTACTTTTTTGGCTTGGTTTCTTTGCTATTAATCCTAAATGCTGTGATCTTACTCTGACTCCTGTTCTTTTATGCACTCTTGAACAGGTGGCCTCACCATCGTCTTATACAAATGGCTGGGGGACAAGGATTGCTTACAAGACAATGGAAGAGAGAGCTCAAAGACAGCCTCTGAAGAGACTAGAGGTTTCACCCCAACGAGGTCCTGAAAGATTGGCATATGATTTTCACTATGATGGAGGGATTTCAAGTGGATTCTCCATGAGACATGGAGATAGCAGGAGATCCGTTGGGACTGTCCCACCAAGATATGCTCGGTCTGAGATTGTTAGTTACACTCTTCGTGATTCAGTGAACAGGGGACGCTCTTTTAAGAGACACTCCCACATGGGGGCTATTAATGATGCCATCCTTGATGGTGTCTACCCCAGCCCCACTGTACCTCTGTACCATCAAGCAGGCCACAGTCGCAGTATGACCAACCTTTTGGAGAAAGAGAACTACCTGACCTCAGGCAGTGCAATTGGACAAGTGAGATCACCAATTGCTTCCCATCTGGGGTCTCAAAACAGGCAATCTTTAAGGTCCAGCCAGTACCAAACTACTTTCAGAAGCACACAGACCAGGAGGGAGGCTTCCCAACCAGCTTCAATAACCAGTGTCGCTGCAGAAATAGATGGGAAGAGGATGCCATTGACAGCTGCTATGGCAGCAGCAGGGAGAAATGGTTTCCTGCAGAGCGAACAAGTCACCATCAATGGATCTCAGCTAGGGTAAGCACAATGCAGGACCTGCTTTAGTTCTGGGGTGTCACAGCTGAAAGGAACCTGTTTGTTTAAAAAGAGAAAGTAAACTGACAGCTTATGGTTCAGCAGCCAACACAGTGTATGAAATGTTAGTGCGGAGGATGCAGAAAGTAGGTTTGCTTTCAAAAGTCCACTTCCAGTGCAACAGAGGAAAGGGAGAAAAAACGTATGTGTATGTACATACTGCAGGGTCCGCACCTGCTCAGGTTTGGGACCCCCTTTTGCCAAGAGTTAATCAATTTTATAAGGAGACATAAAGTAGTCGCTGAGTAATTTACAACCTAAGTCACAATACACGGTAATGCATTGGCAAATTTTGTGCTCATAAGAGACTGGATGATTTCAGCACTGGTTTTCATGAGAATACGTCAGAAATCTACTAGTGAAGCAGCTTTTGGCAGAGTGACAATTTCCAGTTAAAAAATCCTTCATGGTTTCAAGGAAACTTTTTAGTTTTGATAAACTTCAGTTAGAACACAGGCAGAAATTTCTCTTAGCATTGTAGCACCGTCCATCCCTAGAACAAATATAAACTGCTCTGAATCTCAGGACCCCAGAGCTTCTCACTACCATGAGGTCCTACATGCTCTGAGGACACCGTCTTAATTTGAAGCCCTGTTAGCTCCATGGCAGAAATTCCCAAAGCTGCCCCCAGAGTTCAGGAAAATTGTTTAAAATCTTAGAAACATTCTTTTTTTTTTTTTCAAAATTACTTTTTTTCCCCCTGAAATTCCTTTCCAGAGAAGATTTCAGAATGTCTAAAATTGGTTCCATTTTCAAAAGAGAAAATTTATCAGTTCTGAAATGCCCCGCAGGAGTGAATTTTTTTTGTTGTTTTTTTTTAGAATAATTCTGAATGTTTCCAGAGCTCTTAAGGTTCAATGGAGGGAACAAACTACTTGGTAAACAGGAGATGGTTACTTCCACTGTTTACTGTGGTTTCTGTTGTTGTTTCGTAATCCAAATAGGATCCCAAGGCTTCTTATGTAAGTTAATCATGGTGTAATTTACGACACTGTTATTAAGAAGTATCTCTTTTTCCATAACTGTGTACCCGTTAAGTTCATTTTTCCGAAGGCCACCTTTCTTCTTTTTCTAAATTTGCTACTGTGTGAGATGAGGCATCATCTGATATCACTGCTATGTACAGATCAGGTATTGTCTGTCATCAACTACATGTTATGTGTTATGACTAGATTTACGAACATATACGGTCTTGTGCCCTCGTCTGATCTGGATCAAAATTTTCACCTCTGGAAGTTAAGAGATCTGGTATTAATGATGTGACTCTTAAGTATTCAGTCTTTACAGCAAGTAATTCCAGAAAAAAACAGCTGAGAGCTCACAACAGCTAAAGAATTGGGAGTAGTAGTGTTGAAAATAGCTACCTGGGAAGACTTTGTTTCTCAGTAAGACAATTTACAAACAGGTATATATCCCATTGACTTAATCATTTACTTAACTTTAAGCACATTCTTGAGTGCATTTCTGAGCCACAACCAGCAATTTTGATATTTAATTTTGTGTAGGAGCAATTTTGGTTCTTCTTTTGCAGGTGCAGACACTGGAGTCTGGTTGTCTGCCTGCACAAACATCAACCAAAGTGTTTTTCATACCTGCAAATGTAAACAACTATCTTCAGTCATTGTGCAAGTGGCTTGTTTGAGGCCATGCTGAACTCAGGTGGAAGATTTGTGACCTAATGGAAATCTTTTTGACAGCATAATGCCTTAAGTGCCAGTTTTTAAAGTTCGGCTTTTGCTGGAAATTACAGAGGAAAACAATTGGAAGTGCTGTGAAAGCCTCTAAACTTCCTTTTGCAGATGTTCACAGATTTCATTTATCTCAATACTTCTATTTAATTTACTTGTACATATCTTGTTTAGATTTTCAAATATCTTAGGTTCCACTTTAGTTTCATAGCTGGGTTTTTGGGGGAGTGAGGGGGTCTTTATTCTACCTAAAGTTTAAAAAAGTCTCCGTAAAATATAATAGCTTACATTAGTGAAGAGCCTGGTTAAAAGCAGCGTGTAAGATAGAATTCGGCAAGAGATTTGCACCACTAGATTCTTAAATGATGAGGAAGAAACTATAGCCATTTTAGCTGACTGAAGGCAGTATTTGTGCTTACGTAATAATGTGTGTATAGTATCCACATACATTATTACCATTTTCAGACATCTAAAATACACATTTAATAACTCCCCTTGTAATTCTCACCACTGGAAGGGCTTGATGCAGAAGTCCTGTTTTGTTTGTAGTACATTCTGGTTCATCCACATCTAGCTACTGCACAGTTTAATGTAGATTTAAGTATTTAAAACATAATAGACAACATTTTGCTTTGGGATATACACTGCTGTCAAATCAGAGGTATTTCACATAAGTCCATCATTCCGCCAGTAGTACAATAATTTCCTCTGACAAGACTTATCACTTTAAGAAGTTAGTAGAGACTTTCACATTTCTTGTCATTTCCCATTCTCTTTGATTTTAAGGTTGCATTATCTGATATATTGTTCCCTTATGTGTTGCTCTCTTAATAATGGAAGGGGGAAAAAAGATAAGCCTGTTTTCTGAGTAATTTGATTTTTCCAGAAATTTGTACTTTTTAATGCAAATCACAATTTAGGTCTTTCCCAGGTTAATTAAGAGGATGTAAAATAGTTGCATAAGGTTAAAGAGAAGCAGCGGGCTAGCTGTGTATAGTATTTGAAGTGTATATAAAAGCATTTTCAAACTTTCTGTAGAAGAATTAGCTCATGCTGTGAAATCAAAGTAGAAAAATCAGGGTATAGAGATGCTATCTCTGTATCTTCTGGTAAAGTGAAGAAGTTAAAATCATCTTCATACCAAGGGCTTACGAAAGAGAGTCAACCTGAAGCTATCTGAGAAACAGCTGCTTGCAGAATCTGACCTCTAAATATGCTGAGAGCTGTCACAAAATGATGAGACAACAGTGTATGTATCTCAAAAATGTTATATTCTGGCAATTAAGATGAAGTCAGAACTTGTCAAATCATTTTTCTGTTTAACAACCATTGCCTGAATGTCCATTTGTTTGTTGTCATTACACATGCTAATCAGCCACATGGCTATTAAGTTTGCCTGTAAATGTTTTGAGGGTAGGACGGAATCGTTGCATCAAATTCTATTTTGACAGAAGTTAGGGTGCTGCAACTTTATGAATACCATTGAGGGTCAAAGATTATATTGCATCCTTTATTACTGTCAGATAAAACATTAGTGAATGTTCTTTTTATCCAATGAGGAGCAATCCTAGTATGGCAGTGCGCAACAGGAGAAAAAGATTTTGGCTACTGCACATGAAGGAGTATCAGCCATGAAGGGATAACTGGTGAATGGTGGGCTGCTGTCAGTCTCAATGCAGATCTACACACCTAGCACTTAGAAATTTGGTCTCTGGATGTACATGCGTTTATCTCAGCCTGCAGTGACTGCTGATGGACCTTTACTACTCTGGCACACCCTTGGCATCGTGAGGCTGAGTTCCCACGTAGATTCTCTGGTGTCCCATGAGGGATCAGCTCATGCAGCAATCTTGACCTTGGAAAGTGCATGGATAGAGTCCTCTGCTGTTAGTCACTGCAGTGACTCACAACTTAATACATCAGAGATGTCTGCCACTTTGTAGAAGGCGACTGAGTTTGGTCAAAGGGCTCCAAAGTTATTGAAGTGACTAAAAGGCATGTAGGCATGCTCACATGTGCACATATATAACATGGTCACAAAACTCTTGTTGATTTAAGAAACCTGACTAAAACCCAAGCTTGAAAAGCCTGATTTTCTGTTCCACTTAGAAGAGAGACAGAAGAAGAAATATGATCTGGCTTTTTTCCATTACTCATTGTTCAAGATCTTTAAGTAGGTTTCTGATCAGTACCCCCGATTTGCAACTTAGAGGAACTTAGTAGCTACTTTGTTTTAAATCCGGGCTGAAGTAAACTCTGAAAATCTGGAAGCTGTAAGCATTACCAGACCAGAGCCCAGGGCACTAGAGATATTAACCATAGTTCTGTCTAATTTTACTTTAATTTAACCTCTCCATTGACATCCTCAACACACTGTCCCCTTCATTTCATCTTTGTCTTGCACAAGCATGCCTCAGCACCTATAGATGCAGCATATTTCCTCAAAACACTAACTCAGAGGAGGGGAGAAGACAAGAAATAACATGATTTATACCCAAGAGAAATATAGAAGCAGGTGGAAACCTCAGGGTACAGGAGTATAATTTCATTTTCAACAGGTGCATCAAAATTGTTCTTCATTGTTTTGCTGTCCTTGCAACCACACTAATTGTCTTTTGCCTTAGCAAAAGCAAGCAGCAGATGTTGATTTACAGTGTAGCTGGCAGGAAAAATTCCAACAAAATCCATTTTTGTCTCAGAGCTCATGAGTTCATCATAAATATTTTGGGGAAAAGAGTCGGATTTCAATGCATTTGTAGCAAGATTCCCTGTGAGAAATCTGCCTGATTTCTGCCTGGTTTGTCTACCTTGCTGCTCTGCAGCCCATTCTGGGCAAGCCTGGGCTTCCAGGCTCTTTCACTCCTGCCAGTCCATTATTGAGACAGTCTCAGAGCTGTCAATTTTTTTTTTATTTTAGGTGCACTTACTGAGGTGATTATCAAGTAAATCATTCTGATTCTGGTAGCTCTGAAGCAAGGAGTTATTGCCAATGACTGCTTGTTTCACTGTGGTTCACCGACTGCTCTCTCATCTCTTTCTGGCCAGCTTGGGATCCGGTTCTACAAAATTATTTGGTTTAAAAGAAGAAAAAAAGAATTCTCATGGTTTTGTCCACTTTTGTTTTGTTTTGTTTTGTTGTTGTTGTTTCCTTTTTTTTTCCTCTGGGTGGAGAGTATTTGAAACAAAAAGTAAATAAAAAGGCTGGGGAGCATAACCACCTGTCCCAGAGCTAATGCACCTGATTGTGCCATGAATTGTTTTATGTTCCATTTACTGGGGAAAAAATGGGTCTGGTGACCTCTCTTCCCAGTCTTTTAAATGGCTAACACGATTATCATTCAAGCAAACATGCTGGAAGTTGGGAGGAAAATGGCCACACATATTTTTTAATCCTACCACAGGTGATGTGCATAATCAATTTAATGAGTGGTGTTTTTATTTTGTCCCACCTGAAAAAAGGTTTTGACCATCTATTTCAAACTAGACCAACTTCTATAGGCTTGAAAAAAGCAAGTACTGAGCCCTGCATATATGTAGTCTGGGGACTGAGAAACTGAAGAAAGGCATGAAAACAAGTATATAAAAAAGCAATCATCACATTACTGAGAAAAACATCAAGGTATCTTCATGATCAGTAAAAGACACTCTAATTTGGTTATGGCCTTCTTTGGATCTTAGTCCTTCATTCACTGCTGTTCCCATTTTGTTTTTATAATTTGAAGCATGACTTGCTTTGTCCAGAGCCTCTCGTTGTTGCAACACTTCCATTTGTGATTTTCTCTTCCCCCAGAATATTAGTATCTCTTAAAGCTTTTATAATATTTTCTGCTACTGGAAAGGGAATAATTTTCTAAGAAAAGCTAAAGTTACTTGAAAAATATGAAAATCTTGGTATTACAAGAAATTTTGCAGACTAAATGATGATTTTTCTGCAGTCTTGCTTCAGTATATTACCTCTACCTGTACTTTTAAGGAGCCCAGAAGGTGAGATGACTCTTGAGCGTGCAGTGACCATACTGAAGAGTGAAAATACACAGTCCACACCTAGGATTCTTGCTGCAGTGACTTTCATACAGCATGAGTGCTTCCAGAAAGCAGATGCCAGAAGAAAAGTAAGTAATTAGTTTTATGCAAGTTGCAATCAGGTAGAGCAAATAACTTTCTATACTGTATGGCACTGTGTACCAACATGAAAAAAAGGCATTCCAAGAAACCTTGTAGGATACTGATGTTGAATATTTTCCCTAAAATATGCTCATGCTTTTTGCTGCAGATTCTTTTAAATCAGTGGAATGGCACTGGCCTATGCTAGCAAAAGTTTGGTCTTTAGGATTTCATGAGAGCATACACGGAAATGTAGGGTAAGAAGGGACGTCAAGAATTCACCCAAACCATCTGTAATTACAGATGTTTATGACCAACCTTTAAACAATCACATCAATTAGGAACCCACAAGCTCCTGCAGGCAAAGAGCTTTACTACTCTTACCAGTTATTTGTAAAGTATAACTTAAATCTCCCTTTTGCAAGTTAAGTTGATTAGTTTCTATCCTGTCTTGATGGATATGGAGAAAAATGTCTATTTTTCTATCCCTTTTATAATGTTTTTTCATATATGTTAAGGCTGCTAAGTGTATACCCACTTAGCTCTTTTTTTGGGCCAAATGAACATAGTTCTTTCAGCCTTTATAAGTAAGTTGTGGAGTCTGAACTTTTTGTCAATATAATTGCTCCTGTCTCTCATTTTTGACTGGCATGCTTACACATTGGTACAGAAATATCCCAGAAATGGAAACTCTGGAGTACAGTGCAAACTTATCCAAGCTTCAGGGTTTGCTTGGACTGCACAGATGCGTTAATACAGTGTATGGATTAGCCAAACAGGTAAGGGCTTGCTGGGACTGCACAAATGCATTAATACATTGTTTGGATTAACCAAATTTGTTAAGTCTCTTACAAGAGGCTTGTTAAGTCTCTTACAAGTTTTTTGATAAGGCATATTAAAAATATTCTCTTCCTCCTTTTAATTTCACTATCAAACACAATTATGTCTCTCTTGCTGAACAGTTCTGTACATTAATGTGTAAAGTGGTTGTTTATTTCAATCACTTGTTTTCGTAGAGTATTTTGGTGAATTTTGTCTACCAATGAAAATTTAGACAGACCAATCAATAGCTTTTGTAAATTCTCCTCTGCAAATTAGGTCGAAATAGCACCACTTCTTTTATAAGAGTTATAAATCACTTAAAATTACCAACAGAAAGTCTGCGTAAATGTTTAAAAAAAATGACCAGCTACGGTATTGGTGTCAAAAGGGCTTATCTACTGTAATAAAATAGGTCTATATGCCTTCAGTGTGTTCTATGCTCCACTTACCTCAAGATATATATTTCTGTATTTCATTGTGTTAGCATCTAGATGATTGTTGAATCAGGGGGGAATCAGGTCAGCAGTGCAGCAGCAAGAAACTGTGCCTTTTGTACAACAGAATCAGAGGAGAGGCAGGCAGGCGGTGTATTTTGCCAGAGTACGAAGGGCAAAAGGCTTTGTTATGTTTCATTTCTTCATGTTGCCAACACCTGTCGGTCATATTGAATTCTTTTTATCATTAAACTCTGGACTACTCAAAACAGTTGTATCAGATTTCTAAGTCTTTCACATGCTCTTGATTCTACACAAGGATGAGTTTGTCCACAAAACCATATGGCATTTTGAGATGCTGGAGGAAACCGTCCTCAATTGTACATGAATGTAAGGTACTTCCATAGTAAACTCATTCTGAAATGAGCCAAGGCTTGCTTATGCCACATCACAACTCATATAGGGTTCATCGTTTGCCACAACATGTAGAACTTGGAAACTATGTGTTTCCGTACAGCTGCTGTAAAATAACATCTTCTTAAGTCTTCGTTCATTTGCGGCCAAAACCTCATTTTCTAAAGAATTAGACACTGAAGAGTAGTCTTTATTGAGTGTGGGTGGTTCAGTAGTTAACTAGCTTACAACGTTTAATGGTCTACGTTTTGAAGTTTACTAGTTTACTATTTTTTTCTCAGTATGCCACAGATAAGTACTAAGTATAATGTATTCTTATTTAATACACTTTCAATACATGCACAGAAGTGAACAGAGAAAGATATTGTCTTTCCATCAGGCTGGCTGCTGAGAAAAAAAAAAACAAACTTGGCACATCAGGAACATTTTACATCCAGAAATCTCAAAGCAGTTTATAAATGTTCCGGAGTTAAATCTCAAATATCCGTTTCACCAACATGGAAGCTAAAATACAGAGCAATTAAATGTCTTGTCAGAGAGTACAAATCTGCAGCAAAGCTGGAAGAGATTTAGTTTCATTCTCTTACATTAATTATTAAAATATGATGCCTCCCTTAGTTGTGGATTTTAACTGTGACTCATATGAAAGCCCACAAGTTAACAATCCTGTCCAAACGATTAATGATCTGTGCTTTAAGTCTTTCAAATAGGAGCAAATGAAAAAAGTCCCTATGACTATTTAAAGGTTTGCTGGGGGGGAGTTTGTCATTTACAGTATCTGACTATTCTCTGCTTTGTTTTCCTCACAGGTGTTCTCAGTTGGTGGTATCCCCAAACTTCTACACCTTCTTGACCTTCAGAATGAGGACATTCAGCGGGCAGCATGTGGTGCTCTGAGAAACTTGGTGTTTGAGGACAATGACAACAAACTGGAAGTGTCAGAGCAGAAAGGGATCCCACTCTTGCTCCGCCTACTCCAACACACCAGGGATGTGGAGACTAAAAAGCAAATAACAGGTACTGTTTTGGGTGCAGTCAAGCATGAAGTGCTTTAAGTAGCACACAAGCTTTCTATGTGAGGTACATGATTGTTTACTTAGGCCAGCGTTTAGCGACTAAATACAAGAACTTTGTCACCTATTCTAAGATCTTCCCTTAGGGTGAAATTCCAAGGTCCTTATTCAAGACCAGTCTTTAAGACAGTAAGAGACTAGGAATCGCAACTTCCCTTCTTAAAGCTTCTTCTGAAATGACTTGACTCTGTATGCAGGAAGCTTAAAGTCCTAGATATTCCAGAAAAGAAAGTGAGGCTCCAGATAGCTAATTCTGTAGAATCGTTTTGGTGAGCAGTGATCGGAGCAGTCCCAGAGGTGCCTGGGGCCATAATTAATGCCCGCTACTTATGCAGCAGCTCAGCCCTCATTTTTTGACACTATGCTGCAAGTGCATATTGGGACCTCCCTGTTGAAGACTGTCCCCCAGAACTGTCAGGTGCTGTGGATAGAAGGTGGTTGTCCTACTCCCCACAAACCCTACTGCCCCAAATTTCTGCTCTGAGCTCTCTCACTCCTAGCTGTTTACACTCGAGTCTGTCTTCTCAGATCTGTGACAAGCAGAAAACTGCCACAGCAACAGCGTGCTTCCTTTCTGTGTGCAGGGGAGAGAATTCCTGCAGGGCATCCCTTTGGCTGTAAAGATCATATGGCACCATCAGTGGAGTGACCTGCATTCTGGATTCAGTCTTTGCAGAGCTTACGTTCTCATCCTTTTATTTCCCATGTACTTGAGGAAGAACTGTTAAAAATGAGTAGGGCCCATTGCAATTTTGAAGGAAGAGCCCTTTGGATCAGAAACCCCATATTACACCTGTTGTTGTACATCAATGTAGCAGAAGGAGTGATGGGAGGAAATGTCCACCATTACTCACAAAGAAACCTGTGGTTACTGCCCTGTTGGCTTTGCAGCAGCCAGTTAAGAAATGCCCACCACTTCGTCCCTGCATTCCTGTTTGACCATAGTGTCTCTAGGAAGTCAACTGCTTGTGACCCACATTCATTCTAGTTAGCATGCAAAGGAAGAGCAGGCTTATATTTTATAAATGGAAGAAAATATTATGAATAAATGAATGGGGATTTATTTCAAGTGATCTTTAAAGATACCAGGAACACAAGCTATTAAAATAACTGCTTGAAAATATAGAGAAGGTGTCAAGCAGCCCTGCCTTGAAGCAAAGGCATGTTGAGACCTTCTGTAATTCTGCATTCTTTTAAGTATTTGAAATACTGTGCTCCCTAAGCTGGAGGACAAAGCTTTGTATTGTTGGCTCTTCTGGCTCAGTTCTACAGCTCTGCAACATTAAAATGTTTTAAAGTTTTTCACATTCATCAGATGCAGAATTGGGTCACTTAGTAACTTACAGTGTGTTGTCTCTCAGTGCTATTACATACCAGTGAGGGAAGCAGGGAAAATGGTGGTATAGTGGCCAGAAAGCTAATGCTCTTTTCTTGCTAGCAATTTCATCATTTCTGACAAAAACTTTGACTGTTTGTGCAGGATAACTCAGATATTGTGAATGTCACTGTCTTCCCCTTCACCAGTGTGAAAATGGATGAAGGAGCACCTTCTGTCTGCAATTACTGCTGTCATTGAACATGAATATTTACTTACAAAACATACAAGACACCAACAAAACATTTAACCAATATCAAGCAGGATGTTGTAGTTTGCGTAAAGCAAAATATTCTGATATACTTTCATGCCTATCAGTTGCAAGGGGTGGTTTTAAAAATACACCAACAGAGAAGTATTTCTCACTTTGTTAAAGACCAAATGTGCAGTCAGGAGGCAGTACACTGGGTCCCTTGGTGAAAATGGCACTACAGCATACTTTTTGCCATCACTTGAGCAATTCTGCCAGCTCCCTAGCAAGCTGCAAGGAGCCTACAGGGCAAAGGGCAGCGTGGTTGAATGAATTGCTATGAGAATATTAACTTTGCTTCCAGCCACTTTCCTTCCCAGCCCACACTTCAAAGGCAGGCAAGGAGAGGGCTGCAGACAGGAGGTAGACAGTCACTGTTAAGCATATGCTTACTAAGGTCAGTGCTTCCAGGTGATCTTGGCATGTACAGTGATACCTAGGAAACACTGGAATTACTGTCCTGTACAGATTGACTGTGTAGCCCGAGAAGGGCTGCAACATAATGCTTTTCCAAGCACAATGCAAACCTCTGAGTGCCTTTCTACCAAAATGGTTAAACCCTGCTGAGCAACAGTTTCCCTGTCTGACTGATGGCTCACCTACAAGTTTTGTTTCTCCTCTTGCATTGCCTTTGGCTTCCTACAGGACTAGTGGAATATGATAGCTATGCATGCAATTGCACTGCAGTGTTGTAACACTTCCAGGAAAAGGTTAATGCAGAACCTTTGGGCTTCCACCTGATCAGCATGAGAAGCCCATCTGTCTTTCCACATCATACTTATTACTTGCCCACTTTGACTATAAATTAGAGACTTCCAAATGTGTGATATGATAATTAGCTGAATGTCTTCCCCCATAAAAGATTAGTAAAATAATCTTGGTACCTGATAATACCACACTGAACTCTAGTGAAAGACTCCTGGCCAAGGACCGAAAGCATGTGATACTCATTAATAAAGACATCTAAGCTCAGCAGAGGAAAGCTTTTCGTTTCTACTGCTGTGTAGGCAGCATGGTACCAAAGCACTCCACCTGACAAAAATACACGAAGATAAGGAAGTTGTTGGAGAGAAGAAAGTTAAAACTCCGAGACACAGAAGTTTTCGCATACCGTACTTCATTACCTGTCAGAAATATGTTCTAATACTTGTGCACATGAGATAAGTACAGCTTAGCCTTAGAAGCTTATCTTTAAGGTCACTGGCTTATTAGTACCAGCAGTGTTAAATACAAATGCTTGCCTGATATTAAGTCATATCATATCATATATTCTCAAAGAATATTTTGATGGCCTGTATTTTCTTCAAGACCTCGGCTGAGGAATACAGTCTGAGCATAGTCATGCAGTATGCCTTGTATTGTCCTATGAAAAAACTGAAAGCAATGAAAGTGTATGGAGATAAATGCTGATTATGGTAAGTGCTTTGTCCTGCCTCGCAGTCTGTGCATCCCAGGAGAACACAGAAAAAGCACCAAAGCAGTGCCCCTACCAAAGTGGCGTTGTTGTTATGACAGTGGTTTGAAAGCCGCCGTGGACCAGTTTACCTAATGCCCCTGTGCAGAAAATAGCTGCCTGTTTTTGCTGTGTAATTTCTGTGCTTGTGTGACCTCTTTTTAGGGGAAAAGAGACATCTTCAAGATCACATTGACTGAATTTGCTAGCTTCATTCAATACAAGTAAAGTAAAGGAACCATATGCTCTGTCCTTTGTTTGACATACATACAAACAAACTTCTTGCAAATCTCTTAGGAATGAGGTTACTCCTGAATAGTAGGAGGGGATTCACTTGGAGACAATGCAGGAGCCAAGGCAGGAATGGCATTTTGTAGTATTTGGAGAGCATACTGAGGAACAGAAAGTAAAATGGCTGTGGCATGAAAAAAACAAAGAAGATTAGCTTTAGAAGGTAGGCCAGATGAGCCTCCAGGGAGTATCTAACCTCTTGATCTTGTTATCATGCAGCATAAATCCAAGAAATGAAAGTAAATTTTTCCTGCAGGGAAGATTACAGCACAAACAGAACTGTCATTAAAAGAAATAAAAATTTGAATGGAGACCCCACCCATTTTCCCAAATAACCATCTAAGGGAAAACTATGCCCCTATGAATACATTATAGCAGAGCTGCAGGGAAAGAGCCCACTCCTAAAGTCATTTCCTAATGTGAACAAATTCATCCACACCCAGAATGCCACTGAGAGAATCCTTCTGAGCCCAGTGAGACAGTGCCTGTGGGTAAAGGTAGGATTTTTGTTGGAAAATTTACAGTGTGAACAACATCTCAAATTCTGTTCTGACAATTCTATTCTAGGTATCTGTCTATGATTCAAAATGCACTTGTCCCTTTTAATATGATATTCTGTCCTTGTGCCTTTGCATTTGTGCCATTCTGTCTTAGCCTGCTTCCCTTATCAATGCCCTTTGGACTGCATGTCTGATTTCCTATAAGCATTACTTATCCTTCAGGAAAGTACATTCTTCCTATTATCCCCCAATTCAGAGGTTGAAGAGCTGATCCCAGAAGGAATGGGCTGCTTCTGGCTGGCTTTTGTTTTGATTTTACTGTTGCTCACAACAGCTGAAATTAAATTCAAAGTGTAAGGAGATACAAAAGAAACATTTTTTTGTTGCAAACTGATGAAAGGAACATTCACTAATACTCTGCCAGTGTTTGGAGGAGGAGGACTGTGAAACTCAGAGCAGCAAGCTGGGGAAACAATGAATGCCTTTGTAGTGAAAAGCAGAAATACGTGTCTTTTTTCAGGGGAAGAGTACTTTAAAAAGAATTGTCATCTCTTGGAATAGAACATAAGCAAAGCTAATCAATTATACAAGATTATATTTGAGATTTGTTTTGGTGTTTGGAGGTCGTGAGCAGACAAGGCGTGTAGTGTTACTTAATGATTTGTTTAGTGACCAATGTCTGGATAGTAACGGCCAACCAGTGTTTAACAGCTTTCCCTCCTGTGAGGAATTTTGCTATCAAGTGTTAGAGCAACTTGGTAATGGGCATCTCCTGCCTTCCAGCAGTTTTCCAAAGACCTGTAAACTCACTCTCTGTACCTCCCATCTGCCCCCTTTGCATGCAAGTTCATTCTCCTGCTTTTTGATCTTTACTTGGTACTTGGAAGTGCAATAGTCCTGCCAGGCATCCAGAAGGGACAAATTCCTCCTGGCAAGTGTGGAGAATGTTCACTGGCATCAGTGTTGTTAGCTCTGTTTAGCCTGTGTTACTTTGGTAATGGAGAAGATGATTGCTGCAGATGGGCAATGCACATGCAGAGCCATGGAAAACTGCACTTCTCAGTCGGGCGTTAGAGTATGTAGAGATCTGACTTTAATTACGTGGATAATTGTGCCCCTTTTTTGCCCCATTTCCACGTCCTCAGATCAGGGCTGGTGAACTCTTATCACTCCCTTCTGCTCTTCTTCAGGATATCAAGTGCCAGGCAGGCTCCTTCACTCATTAATTTCAAGCAGTTTGAGATTAGGTCTTTCAAACTGTGTGGGAGTCTTTTTGCCACTCTGATTTTATTTTGGATATTGCAGGTTTGTTGTGGAATTTGTCCTCCAATGACCAGCTGAAGCACCTGTTGATTAGAGAAGCCTTGCAGACGCTGACCGAAGCTGTTCTCATCCCTTACTCGGGCTGGCCAGATCGAGATTACCCAAAGTCAAGCATTTTACCTGACCCCGATATCTTCTACAATGCCACAGGATGCTTGAGGTGAGCACTCAGTTTACAGGTTCCCAAAACAATAGTGATGATAAAACAGGCCTATTTTCTTTCTTGCTTTGAACTTTGATGGCTTCAAGAGAAGAGATTGCATACAGATCATATTTTGAAATGCTTCATGTGTATCAGACCGGAAGAATTACTGCTCAATACAATGAAAACAGCTTTCTTTATAAGGCTCCTATATATTCATTTGATGGGTACTCCACAGATTAAATATATCAATAACAGAAGATAGTAATCAGAGGCCTGATTGCAGTGCATACTTGCATTGAAGTCAAAAAGATACTTCACTGAATAACATTTGTTGGTATGATATATAGTATTAGCCCCTGACTGATGATGATAGTAGTAAAACCCAAGCTTATTTACATGGTTGTAGGAGTGGTGTTACAAATTAGTACTGGAGAAAAGCTAACAGTAACAAGAGAAACTTTAAACCTGTGTGGGCCTTTTAAAGCTATTTTAAGACTCTAGTGCAGTGGTCTCCAAAATTTTTTGATCATACACCCCTATCAGTAAAAAACTTTTGAGAACACTCCCTCAGTATACGTATATTTAATTTATAAATTATATACATGTACTACTGTACTAATATATTATGTACATTATAAAGCATACATAAAAAGATAAATTAAAAAGGATGATATAAAGATGAAATAAAAACTATTTTAATTTTTTAATTTTATTTTTTAATGGTTTTTCCTTCCCACACCCCAATGGACTGTCTTGTGCACCCCTTGGGGAGAGCAGTGCTCTAGTGGATGTATAGCATGGTGACCTTTAAGGCCTAGGTATGTTGTATGATCTGCTGATACAAATACAAGAGTGACACTTTCATAGGATGTGAAGTTCTTTGACTCATATAACTATTGTTTATAACCACTTTGTTAATACCTTTTTCATAAACAATTCCTGCTTCATTTTAATTTCTAAAATTTATGAAGCATAAGAAGTGACTATCCACTGGAGTCACATAAAAATATGCCTACTCTACAAACTCAAAATAATTAAGACTCTTCTACATAGCTTGAGTATGTGTCAATACTTCTGACTGGCAGAACAGATTTACAATTGCGTTTGTTGAAAAGTAACAATGCAAAACCCCATGAAGAGTCCTAGACTATAGCAGGTAAAGCAGTAAGGTTTATTTCTTTGAAACAAAATTTCTTAGTTGTGCTGGAGCAGAACACAGTTATAGGCAGTAATAGGATTTTTATCATCACGTGCCTCCATTTAGAGAATTTGATTCTATGTAAACAAGAAACGAGTCTTCTATGAAGAGTAAAGAAAATTCACTATATTGACATATCACTGTTTCAGGGTAGTCTCAACAGAAATTTGTTGTCATGTATGTTCTATTGAAGCAGTGATAATGCTGTTCATAGTGGATAATTTATTGTGGGCAGTTCCTTTGAGCAGCCTCAGGTTCAGACACTCAGGAGTATTATCATTTCCCATAAGAACCACAAAGTTGCTCACAAAGTGAGCTTTCTCTCACAATTTCTTCCCTTTGCACTTGACTGTTGTATAGCCCTGTAAGTGCCATTCGGGCTACTGAAAGACTAACATACTTGAAGGATTAGTTCTGGTGTCACAGGTCCATCAGTGGGACAACTGAAGTGCTGGTGTACCTGGAATTTTCTTTCAAGAGACCGAGCAACTCATCTTCATCTACAGCAATATTAGGTATTAATGGGACCACAGTGTTTTCTGCCATTTGTGCTGGGTAAGTTCTGCTCACCTGCTGTAATACCTGCTGAGTCCTACCAGCTTTACCAGGCACGGGAGCAGTCCTTTGGGTAGTAAGTAGAACATGCTCAGCAGTGACCAAGTCACTCTTTTTTTTTACTCAGCATATAAACCACAACTAATAGTTACATTCAGTAGCATCTCCAAGGACCCTTTGGATAAATACATAGGGTTAATCTTGAGCAATAATCACTTCTCATCTAAATAGATGACTTGGAAAGGGGACATGGTACCTACAAGCACAGAGAAGTGTTCAGTTTTCAGCTGCTGCCAAAGATGCTTACTTTGATGTATCATAATCTATAGCTAAACTGATTAGAAAATGACTTAAACTAAATTAGGAAAAAGCCATTTTTTAAATCAAAGTAAGCCCTGTCCAACTTAGAATCATGGAATCATAGAATGGTTAAGGTTGGAAAAGACCCTTAAGATCATCGAGTCCAACCGTTAACCTATCACTGCCAAGTCCACCACTAAACCATGTCCTCAATTTTTTGCACAAATTCAAATAAATTGAGGCCAGGCTGCAACCATAGGGTGGATAAATAGATTTACAGTTGTGTATTTACTACTGCAATCAGCTAATAGCCTCATGAACACAGTACCAGCTACTACAGAGAAACACTAAAGGCCTCAGTAAACACACTCCTAAATGACTGAAGTATAAAAATCATACCTTTCATAAAAATACCTTTAAAAATAACAGTCCATAAAACTGTGGCCCTTTGCAAATTCAAAGTCATTGCACGTTAAGTAAGTACAAATATGAGTATGAGAGATGCATGTCTTTTGTTTACACATTCAAAAATGCATGAAAGGACATAGTTTGAAATAATTAATGAGTAATGTATGAGTGTAAAGGCAGAGCCTGAGTTTTAAACTCTTCTTAGTAAAGAACAAGGAATTAAGTTTGAAATTTAGAGGCTAAGCAGCTGCCCAGTTTTGCCTTACACATTCCTGCTTTGCTAACGTGTCCTGTAGCAGAGTGCTTGTATCTGTATTGCATGAATTTTTACTGTGTAAACAGCTCTGTATCTGGCTCATGTGGTTTCAGAAGTCAAATGAATTGTTAGCTATACAAAATACTCAACAATAAAGCACCTTTTTCTGCAGGAACTCCTGTTAGCTCACTAACTACTACTTAACTTAATCTCTAAGTAATAATTAACTTCTTTTATTTACTCTCATGGCTCAAAAACAAATACAGGGAAACATTAACTACCCATAATAAAAACTCTCTAGCTAACACTAGTGGGGTTGTCTATGAGATGAAGCAGGTTGTCTTTTTATGTATTAAGTAGCCCTAGCTGCATTTGTACAGACACCAGTCTGGCTGTTAGGTGTGCCGCTTTGTGGTTTCATGACCTGCTCCTCTCCTGCATTTGGACTCTGGAACCATCTCTTCCCTATGAGCCAGCCGATGGGGGCACAGGATCATTCTCAGTTTTAGCGTGGTATTACTCTTTCTGAGCTTGTTGCAGCAATTTGACATGACTTGATATGTGACAAATAAGGCGTAACAGTAGCCGAGTTGTTCTAAATTAAATAAGAGTAGATTCTGAACATATCTTACTCTGTACAGAAAGTCAGTGAGTGGGGCTGCTACAGAGCTGCAGTTAGCTCTGCAGCCTTAATGAAAAGTCTCTCAAAACGCCCTTATCTAGATGCTTAAGGATATATTACCTATTTTAAAAATATCATGTCCATATTCTAGTCCCTCTCATTTTTAAGAGCTTGAGCACGGAAAATTAGAATTCGAACAAGAAGGTCTTGAAAATTCACAGGTAAAGTTGATCTACAGGATTGCCAACATACTTTCTAGCAGAGAATAGTTTTTAATGAGGCTTATCATATTTGTACAGACCAAATATCCGAGATTTTTAAGATTAATCAGTTTGTGTCTCCTTATTGGAAATTAACACACCTCCCAAATTAGGCCACTATTAGTATTCCTTCCTTATGTATTATTTAAAAAGAAAAAATCTCTGCACAAAGAAATGCTGAAAACTAAAAGAAGAGCACACCACAAAGTAAAAAACTATGCACTGAGGGAATGATGTTATTAATGAAGATGTTTAAAGAGTATATATATTTGCCAGAATATAAATCTGTAATTAGTCTTCCTTTTGTAATACTAATATGTTTGTTGTGCATGTTGATAAGTATATAGCCTGCAGCTTCTATTACAGGGTAAAAGTAGTACTTTGAAGTGCAATACGTTATGCATAGTACAGTACTTAGTTACAGGAGAATGCCAAAGCTTCTTTCCAAAAAGTTACATACACCTATTGACTGAAAGGGACACCCACAGTCCAAACCTAACACTATCATCAGACATGGGCATATGAACTGTGCAACACAGTTACCAAGTAATAAATTAAAGCTCTCTTCATCCTCTTTGACAGAATTTCAGGAGGCCAAGTGAATCCATGTCTAGCAGATAATATTGCAGATACTAACCCTGGAATGAGTGACTGACCAGAACACTCCCCGTTCTGCTAACCAGTTATTGCCAGAAGTATTGTGGAGTCCTGAGTCTCGGCTGCCTGTGCCAGTGTATGCAGTCACTGATAAGGAAGTCTGACATTAGAAGGATTTGTTAATCCCATTCTCTAGGTCTGTAATTTGTCTTAAAGCTTTGCTTCTGACACAGTTTTACAGAAATTGCAGGTCACAAAACTTAACATAATAAAAAGAAGCTATGTACACCACACAATTCTGCATTAGCAGTTAGAATAAGTAATGGTATTGTTCAGTCCTGAAATATGATAAAAAGCACTGTGCCCTGAACAGGCAGAGTAAGCCAAATCAAAAGACTTCACTGGTTGCCTGACAACAAGCTGAAAAAGTAAATTTGGTGTATTAAACCATCTAGAGGAGTACTGCAGACTTTTGCAGACAGGTCTTGTTGGATTTTAAAGGTAAAGTCACTTTTTCTTGTCTGAAAGTCCTATACATAATAGTTCTGTCTCCAGTTCCAATACAAATGGGTAGAAATCTTCAAGATACTTAGCCTCCTCCTCCATATTCCTCTGAGTCTGAAAGGGTAAGATGCCAACAACATGCAGAATATATGGTTTTGAATATCATTTATATACATAAGTGAATTTCTGGCATGACTCCCTCTGATTAAAAGGAAGGCTTAGTAGAAGGCTGTCTGTATTATGCCTTGAAAACTGATAATGATCTTGTTCCATTTTTGTCTTGAAATACCTGTTCCCAAAAGTTCTGCAATGCTGAACTTTCCAAAATTTATGTTTAGTGGTCACATTTCCTCCTGCAAAACATTTTGTTTAAGTGTTGGAGCTAGCAATTGCAACTGCTGTGGTTCATTGCAGAGTCCTCCTTTTTAATTGCTCTGTAACTGGAGCATCCCGTGGCCCTATGTATCCTAATTCTTCAAAACTTTCTAGACAACTGTCTCCAGAAAAGTCAGCTAACCTCTCTGTTCCTGGTTCCCCAGCCAGTAAAACAGAAGTAACGCTTCCTTTTTCATTATTATTTTTAACGCTTTGTCTGTCCCAGCTCCCTTTTAAGTTCTTTGTGAATTACACAGTGGCCAACAAGGATGGTGGAAAGCTGTAGTTGGAGGAAGTAGTATCATTGCGCTTCAGACCGAGAGGCTGCGTAAACATCTACTTCCATTTGCTCTGGAGAGAAGGGAAGCCAAAGCTCTCACTGTGTTGAAAAGCATAATGGCAGCTCAATTTCATAATGGAAGCTTCTAAGAGAGAACATAAAACAAATGACTGATGATAACAAGTGTTTGAACCAAGGCCTCTTGCATAGCATTGCCATTCCTTTAAGTTTATTTCCATCCATTCTTATCTTCTTTTGCCTCTTCAGTTTATCTGCTCCCCCAATTCCTGAAAGGAATTTTGTCATTTCCAGCCAGCAGCTTGCAGCCTGGCGCCTGGAGTTACTAAGTAGATCCCTGGATACCTTTCCATCCTTGTTGCATTTTTGAACTGTGTAAGGCATGAAGGGAATAGAATTTCCCAAACTACTTCAGGAAATTGTTATCACGTAATTGAGTGAAATTCAGATTGCCAGTTTTAGCAGAATGAGTCCCAGGAGCAACAGCCCTCCTTCTTATCAGTCGTGTGGATCATTCATAGCAGTGCAAAAACCTTTTCCAATATAGTCTGCCAGTGTGTGACTCGCTGCTGGCTTAAAGGTAGCATCTCTTTTGTTTGGTGCCATTTGCAATCTTACTAAACATATATTATCATTCTTTTCCTTTCAAAATCACACTTCATTTTACTATGTTACATTTCTCTGTATTTACCTTACATCTCTGGATCAAAACAATATTTCCCAATAGCGAATTAGCTGATCCTCTGCAAATGCCACAGGAAAATGGGCAAATGGCTATTTCAGTTACAGATATGTTTACATCATGCATGTGTACAAGAGAGAACAGAAGCAGCAAATATGGGATGAGATAAATGAGGCACGTAGATAGATACGATGCATCCACACTAGCATGTGGTATAGTTTGAGCATGTCACCAGGATTACCTTATCTAAGCATGCCAGAAGTCAGAGATTTTTAATAGTTAGATGATGCCAAAACTTAAATTCTGAGTCATTCAAAGGAGAGCATCCCTACAAGCAGCAATCTCCCTAAGGCTGCATTCTCCCCATGCTGCATTCTCCCAGACGTTCAATACTGACACAGGGTAGAGATATCAGAAATTGGGTAGCAGAAGAGTTTTTCTATGAGAAGACTCTTGATCTTGACTCCAGCTGATCCTTTTTTCCATGGATGTATTTGTCTCAGCGTACTTCTGATGAAATGCAGGTAAAACAAACTTGCACAGCAGGCTTGAAGATTTCGGGGTAGCCCTGAAGTCTTGCCATGGGGGTTGCCACAAGCCACAATACTGGGCCAGCCCAACCATGGCAATTGCCCAAGCACTGAGTATTTCAAGGTCTCCAGGAGCTCCACTACAAGAGAGTCCAACCCCTGAGCTCAGAGGAAGGCATTCCAGTTGTCAGGAACCTCAAATCTTGGGAAGCCAAGATGAAGTCAGTTTTGCAATTTCCTAAGCAAAATGTTGCCATTGTTTCAATTTTTTTTTTAATTTACATTTCTGTGACACTTCTCAAAAACATTTATTTTTTCCCAGTCTAATAATATTTTTATTTCCTGGAATGTCTCAAGCTTCAATTAGCAAACAAACTTAAACTGTCAACTGAAGTTTTGCCTGAAACGCTCTTCTCTGCCTTCAAACCAACTCTGACCCTATTTAGAGTAAGGTGGTTACAACTGTAATTGGGCGATGGGGAGAGCAAAAGCTCTTCCCTTCCCCATCCATGTTGTGGTGATAAGGAAACAGGGAAAGGTGGAGAATGGAGTGGCCATATGTGTACAGACACACACACAGACACACACTGATATTTCTGACTGGATGAACAGTTGAGCATCAGCTTCTTAATGAATAAGAGTTCAGTAATTCATTTCCTTTACAGAACAGGGCAGTGCCTCTGATTCAGGCTCTTCTCTGCCTCCTAAGCTATAAAGCTATGTGCCCCACCAGATTCATGCTAGGCAGCAAGGCCAGGTGATGGCCTCTCCTCGCACAGCCATTTGTCATGATCATAGTTGTCAAAAGTTTGGGGATTTTTAGAATAACATACTGTGACAAAACGAAATACTGTATCAGCTGAAGTGTCTTTGGCAAGGGAAATTCCACACTTATCTTTTAATAGTATTTTTAGTCTGTGTGCCTCAGAAACTATTTTTGCTATGCGCTAGAAGGGCTGTAGCATGTACATTTCTGTCAGTATAACCATAAACATATGAAAGGGTGACATGCCTTGAATGTGACATATATAGGTAAAACTAAATTCCAAAATGATTTCTATAGTAGGCCATATTGAGGAATCTGAATATTGATTCTGTGATATATAATTCTATGAGAGAATAAATGAACTCATAATTAGTGATATTGTTAACAGCATGACCTAAAGTAAAACTATAATTACAATGCATCAGTATTTAATCTGAATATGTACTTCCTGGGGGGAAAAAACAGAAGAACTGCATTGACAGTATATAAAACGCTACATTCATTTTACAATCATAAGCCACAGCGAAGTTTAAAGCTGTACCTTACTTGCTTTGTCGTTAATAAAATTTTAAACCATTGTAATTTCCAGTGGGTAAAGTAAGCATGCAAAATAACCACCCTGAAACTATCTAAAGGAACATGTCCCTCTCTGTTTGTGATGGATGCTAAGATTGGGTTATATTTAATGTTATTTCAAACAAGGAAGCTGGAATGTGATACTGCGTGCAGCCTTTTGGCCAGCAGAGCTGCAGGAGTCCAAAATAATAAGGCCTAGGTTTATAATTCCGGCATTCCATAATTCAGAGTTTGTTCAGTTGTAAAAATAATTATACCCCAAAACTGTAAGTGTTGTTACTTCCCTGGAAATCAGTAGATTATTTAGAGCCAAACTTCAAGCAGCAAGTGTGTGTTTGGCATTTCAAGAGTTTTTAAATCACTTTCATAATTCATTTTCTAGTTGTACTTGGGTTACCACAAAGCACAGAAATTGCTACTTGAAAGCTGGGCAAGCAGTGGCTTCCTTTGGGTCTGGAGGAAGCAGAAAGCGTGCAGAGCACTGTCTGAGCCGCTGTGGTAGAACAGCAGAAGGCATCAGCAGAAGGCATCTACAGAAGGCATCTGGTATTTCCCTCTCTGACTGAGCAGCTTCTAGCAGCTTCAGCTTTTTTCTGCTTAGATGCCCGCAGCTTCTCTGGGAAGCTGGGAATTGGCTGAGCATGGTGTATTTTTAACTCTTCCTTGTCTCATGCTGCTGGTGTGACACTGATGGCAGTGGCAGCCACGTTGAGATTCATCCCCTCAGCCTCTTGCCTAGCGGTGGGGCTGGGCTGCTGCTCCAACCTACTGGCTCAGCTGTGTTCGCATCCCCTCCTGCCTGCTAGGACCCCTCGGAGCATTTCCACAAGCACATGAATTGCCATGTGAATTTGGCCCCATAACTGACATCGTTTATCTTTACATGTTAATGTACAAATGTTGCTAAAACTCTCAGAACATGTCTGTTGATGGGTCATCATGGATCAAGAACTGATTTGGTGTAGGTAAATGCTAAAGGACATTTGTGTGCATGGAAATTTTTACATATATCTTTCCTCTGATATTTTGACACAGCTACTGTCCTAAATATTAAAAATATAGCTAAAAATTGAATAATGGAAAAAAGTCCAGTTTGTTTGACTGTTTAAAAAGGATTAATTCAACTTTGAGATGAAGATTTGAGTCAGGTCTTACCTTATCCATCCAAACACAACAGTTTGTTTTTCTGGAGTATTTGTTTTTGTCTGGGAGTTCACTGAAGTGACAGTTTTACTTAGCAGAGGCTCAGATTATCTTACAGCTCTGAAGAAAGGAAGCAGTCAACCTTAACTTCGGTGTCTTTAAGATTTAGCTGTAAAAGTTTGTCAGAGGGGCACAAGGAAATATCTTTGACTAAATCTCTTCTCACCAACATATTCCTTCCTGCACAGAAACATGAGCTCTGCCGGCCCAGAAGGAAGGAAAAAGATGAGAGAATGCAACGGCTTGATTGATTCTCTTGTATATTATATTCAAGGAGCTATTGCAGACCACGAGCCTAATGACAAGGTATTCTTTGAGATGAAAGGTCTTTTCCTAGGAGAATAGCTAGGAGAACATTTTTTTTTGTTTAGAAACCAATGTTCAGAAACAGTTGTGATATAACTGCCAAACTTACACTTATTTCCAGGGCTTTTAGAACTGTCAACAAAGATGAAAGTCCAGTAAGAAGCTTTCTGAAGTGTTTTTTTATCCTGCAATCTAAAAGAATAACATACCTTAGCTTTGGGAAAACGTTTTCAGAACCACCAGAAAGAGCTAGAAACTTCCGTCTTTTTTTAAAATGTGACATAAAGTCACAGCTTTCAGAGATACTGAAACACCTAAAGAGTCAGATGTTATCTTTTTAGTTGTCTCAAGGAGCTAGCTAGCGAGAAGCTTAAAAAATTAATCTGGTTACTTTCCTGTCTATTTAGTGCTATAAACCCCTTAGGAAATGAAGAACCTGGATCTCTTTGGGTGGCAGTGTAATTAAGGAGCTTGCATGATTTAGAATGAGATTGATTTTCCTAAGTTTTTTAGAAGTTATACGTTCTGCCTAAGCCAGTAACTACAAAGATGTGGACACCTCCAGAAGCCAGTTCCTCTCATTCTCTTTCTCCCACCACTGACTGCAGATGAACCCTGAACATTGCTTAGGCTAGATGCTTGCCTTTTAGCTGGGTGAAGTTGGGTGAGAAGACCAGCTGTCACTTATGAGAAGGTTAGCTGTAGCCTGTGAGGCACTTCTAGCATGCCTGCTATAGCTTGTGCTGTGTAGTGGTAATTATGGCACATTTACAGCTCTATTCTAGGATTAGTTACTTGAGCTTCTCCATCTCCCTGTATTCAGTGCCATTAGCTTCAGGGAGAATCCCGCACATTACACTTGTGCCAATAGCTCCCTGCTGCATTTTGTCTTAAAACCACTCATTCCTTTTTTACTTTCCAAAAAGGAGGAACTGGTAATAAAGCTATTTGCCACTAGACTCATCACTCAGAAATTGTAGACCTGACCTTAGCCATGCCCAGAAAGGCACATCCAATTTAGAAAAGCATTCTACAACAGAAAAGTGCTTCCTCCTTAGGAAAGATACAAAGCTTTCCTTTTGTTGAAGCTACAGCAAGGTGTGTACGTGATCATCTTTGCTCTTAAGCTCTTAAACATTCCTTGGCACACTTCTGGTCTGTGCCAAATAGCACTCACCCAAACAATTCCCAGGCACAATTCAGGAATTATAATGCCCCAGGACCACTTCCAACAGGCATGCACCCCGCTCCAAATGCAAGCCCTGTGAACCAGTTGGCCTCAGTGCTCAGGAACATCCCAGGGCATGTTTAATTCATCAGTGTAAATGCACTCCTGTGGATCACTGGCACAAAGACTAGCTCTTCTGTAGGCCATTGGAAGATCTGCAGTTAGTTGTTAAAGATCCAAAAATGAAAGCTCTTCCCATGTCTATACATGTCCCTTCAACACATGCCAAAGCTTTCAAGATTTCTATTCTTTTGTTATTTTAGGCCACAGAGAACTGTGTGTGCATTCTTCACAATCTTTCCTACCAGCTAGAGATAGAGCTCCCTGAGAGCTATGCCCAGACCATATATATGCCAAGAAGAAATATTTCTAGCAATGATAAAACACCGGGCTGTTTTGGAACACGGAGCAGAAAAGTAAAAGAGGTAAAGCACATGTTTAGTTACATCTCATTTTGTTAATCAGTTGTAGCAACTTCTGAGAATAAGGTTGTAATCTACTTAATAATCTGTTATTGATGTATCTGGTAGTGTGACACTTGCCCCCAAAATGCAAATTTGTTTATAGCCTTTCCTAACACCCATTATCTTGTTCAGCTGCTGATGGTGAAAATGACATAGCAATTCACTGTTTCATTAGTTGAGGAATACTGCCACTCAGTTTCATACCCTTTGATGGATCTAAGTGGTATCTGTACCACGCACGGCAATTGTGCAAGTGCCCTACCAATGAGTGGGTGTTGTGATGGTTTCACCAGTGAAACCAGCAGAAGATGACTTGCCACTTCCATGACTTGCTGCCTTTTGGGCTATGTCAGGACCTCTTCTTTTGTTGCCATGTGGTACAGATCACAAATATTCTGGCAACTGGGAATTCTTGGAGAGAAAACAAGTGTCAGGGGAGGGGGAAAGTGAAAGAAAAGGATTGATGACCCTTCCCCATCTATTAGTTTTGATGGAGTGTATTCTGCCTTCTCCTGTTCCATCCACAGTACAACTCTGGCTGGCCATTTCTGTTTCTCCTTGGCCTCAGCCCCTAAAGTCAGTTGCTGAGACATGAGAAGCAGCTTCCACCATACCTATCTCCTCTTTTTGGATGGAGCGGCCAGTATAATTAAATATTGAAATTTTACACATTGTAATTTGAGTTCACAACTTGATAATCTGCAAATAATCTGGTCATAGAGAGCTACAAAATGACTAGTTTAGCTTGTGATGCATTAAGTCATATAAGGTCACTAAAGGCTTGATCTGTTTATGTATTTAGAAGCAGCAGGACACCCCACTACCTGAGGAAAAGAGCAATCCCAGAGGTGTTGAATCGCTCTGGCATTCCACACTCATTAGGATATATCTCTCCTTAATAGCAAAGAGTACCAGAAACTATACCCAGGAAGCATCCCTGGGAGCTCTTCAGAACCTCACAGCTGGCACTGGACCAGTAAGTCATCTTTTTTCTTCTTCTTGTCGTTCAGTTCTTAATGTGAATGCATAGAGTTTAATGCTGGAGTGCAACACGCCCACAGCACTGAGATCAGGTAACCACTGACAAGTCACTGTCTCACAGACGTGATCAAGGAAATCGAAGAACATTGAAGGGAAAATCATAACTGGCAGTGCAGCTATTTCTTGCTTGGCAAATATGGGGACTGCTTCTTCTCTTTGTACATCTCCACGTGTGGAATTTTGCCTATTCATTGCACAATTGCACAATTAGTAGGTGTTAAAAGCACAAAAAAAGTGGTTTTGTGGAATGTAATCAATCCCACGGGCAGAGGAAGGCTCTGACACAACCACAGATCACTTTCCTAGTGAAGAAACTAATGACCTCTGTCATGTTTTGGCTTTACATCACCTTCCTTTTCTGTTGCAGCTCATGTGTAGCTCTGGATTTAAACTATTTTAAATGTGCTTAAATTCATGTAGAGAAGCTGCTGCTGTTGTTTATGAGGCTGTACATTCATGGTAATGACACACTATTGCCACATGCCTTGTAACAGATGCCATTTGCGGTAGCCCAGACTGTTGTTCAGAAGGCAAATGGCCTTCCAAGTATTCGAACTATGCTGCATGTAAGCCACCCAACAGTAAAGAAGACAGCAGTCTCACTGCTCAGGAATTTGTCTCGCAACACCTCTCTGCAAAGCGATATAGGTGAGCAAAGACTAACATTGTCTCTTGGGCTTTCTTTCTCTATTCTCTTTATGTTAAGCTTTCCTTCTTTAAATAAAAAAAAGTGAAAAAAAAAAAGTGGGTTTTTAGGTCAGACACTTGCAGTCATTATACAGGGTTGAAAATAAAGAGTTTTGCATAAGAAAGACTCTATCCTCAAATTCTCTCTAAATTGTGTGTTCCTCATCAGATACTTCCATTGATGTTACTTTCAGAAAATACATAATGGAAGTATCTGATCTACACACAGATTTGAAGAGGGAGTTTTAGTTCTGCTTAAAATAGGGTAAAGGAAGGTGAATGCTGAGTTCTGTGCTGCCGCAGCTTTGTAATCCTTTGGGAGAAATCATAGAACATCTCCAGTTCTTCTGGAGAAAATAATATTTTCTTCTTTTAGACATGAAGCTTTGGAAGCTTGCAGCTCTCACAGTTTTCCTGCGTAAGTTTTTTGAGAATGGAAGCTAGAAGATGCTATAGAGAAAATAGTTCAAGCTTTTTGGAGGACCTTATTCCTAAAATGTTATAATTATTTTCACATCAGAAGCCATTTCTATTCTGAGTATTTTTATTTCAATTTAATGTATAGTTGAAAATTTTTCCTATTGATACGATAAAATGAATTCACATCATTTGTTGTCCTTTTCTGTGTTCCCACCGGAGGGGGAAGGGGAAATTATAGGCATACAGCTGGTTCATGGGGCAGATTAACCTCCAGAATTCTGCAGAACAGTCTCCTGGGCACTGTTTAGTCCTTAGGGAACATTCCCTATTAACAAAAATATTATCATATGTTGTTGGGCTGATTTCAAAGGGATAATCCATATGATGTTAAAAATTGCAAGTGGTGAATCCCCCAGAAAGAGTAGGAATTAACCTGAGAAGAAGAAATTGGGAAAATTTTCATCAGGAAAATAATTTATGAAAGAATGTGGGAAAGACAGAATAGCATGAAGCTCTGGAGAAAGGTGCTTCATCTTGCACGTTCACAGTCATTTTCTTGCTTTACCCATGGTAGGAAGAACTGGGGGAATTTCAGGTGAACCTTTTCTCCATGAAAAGGTGTTCTTTTTAGTTGTCTAAAAACATTCGTGAATTCAGGTCAAATTCTCCAAATAATTTGGGCCAAAGGAAAACATTTGGAAGGGCATACTGTTTCCCAGATAAAGTGTCTATATTTATCAAGCAAAACAAACCTTCGATATGAAATTGTGATCAATTTAATATAAAACATCTCTAAAAGTTAAATGATTGAAAAACATCAGAAAATTTCCTGTTTTACTTGAAAAAGTAACATTTGTTCTGAACAGATGTTTTCAAGACACTGCCAAATGCATACTTTCTAAAAATTGCCTTCCTTGATTTACCAATGGATGAAAAAATGGGCTATCATGTCTGACATAATTGCTGTGACTGATACTTAGCATAGCAGGTGGTTCATCCAGTTTTAAAGGTCCTTTTCTAAATTGCATGTAATTTAATCTCAATATACATGAATCTTGTCACACACCCGTCTGGAGGAATGAACAGAACTGACGGAGAGCAAAGCGCTGTGTCCAGGTGAAACACTGGTTACGGAGGGGAGAATGTCCCAAAATGCCCCAGACTATTGCCCAGTGCTCCTTCTTACAGTGGGAGCAGCTGGATACCACCTATTGCTTTAATTTTCTCCATCAGCTCTGGTCCATGTGGCACAGATCTCACAGTATACAGTAGGACTCAGTTGCTGTCCAGAGCTGTTGTTTGCTCTTTGGTTGGCTGGTAGGGTCGCATCCAGTGTGGTCACAGTGATGCGGTGTTTCTTGAGTAGGGACGGACTTCAGAATAGGACATTCTTCTTAAATAGACAGCTTACACACCAGCTCAGAAGGTTGAGTGTGTGCATCCCCTTATAGCTAACCATTGACAACTTCAGCAGTAAAAATTGTGCTGTAGTCACCTTTTCTCAGTTTGCTGTATATCACTATACCCATGATTACCTATAGGACACACAGGGTTCCTCAGGAGGTGGCAGCCTGCTGCTAGCACATGCATAGGGACCTCACTACAGTACACTAGGTATTAATGTATTCTGTATAAGAGGCAAAATACATATTGTCTGATTCAGTGTGGATGCAGCTTAACCTAAACTGTGGGAGTATAATGCAGGTTTGAAACCATGACTCTGTTGTGGGAGCACACAGCACTCTGATAGGTGATAATGAGAGGAGTAAGGTCTTGTAGGACCCCTAGATAAATCTGCACCTGCTAGTAATGGAGTTGCTTGTCTCTCTTCCAACTTGTAGCTACAGAAGTTTTGCCTGATTTGGTCTCGATACTTCCTGAGTCTGCCCCAGGGTCTGATATTGCCTGTGAAACCACAGCGTCCATCTGCTACACCTTGTACAATTTGACACAGAGCAGTTCTTACAATGCACGGCTTCTCCTAAGCGCTGCTGGCCTACCAAAGATTATCACCATCAGCATGAATGACAGGTAAGATGGTTGAGAAGCCTTCCCTCCCCATCTCCTTTCCCTGGGGAAAAAAAAACCTGCAACCTCTGCCACCTAGGCGGGGAAACACTGCATCTTAAGGTACAGGACAGCTTAAACAAGTGACTGTGATATGAATAGAACTGTACATATTGGGAAATACAGAAAAATCTCTTATAACAACTGTTCCATCCACAGCTAAATTTGCCATGTTCCAGCATTTTAGATTGTTCTCAGAAGATGACGGCACAATGTTATCTATATTATAATATAGATATATAGTGGCTGACCATCAGATCATATCTCTCCCCAAAAAGTTTCTATATTTCCTGTTCTTTGTAACACAGCCCTGATAATCTTTAGCAGAAAAGTGCAGATACATTTTATAGAGCTGATAGAACTGTACTTAAAAATTATTTTTAAAGGGGCATTTTAGATAATAGATGTTGAATTGCCTTTCATCATTATTTAATATGTAATCATATGCAACCAATGTTTACTCAAAAGAGAATAATTAATGCTTTGTGAATATGAATAATTATTCTGCTTGCCTTCCTCTCTTTTTACAAAATGAAAGAGGAAATTAATCTCAGTAAAGGAGGCCTCACAAGGCTCTGAATAGTTTAAATCCTGTCTAACCAGAGATTTTACCTGCTGGAAAGATCCTTTCGAGTGCTTGTTATGTTGAGGTGTATTTTCCTCAACTGAATATGAACTGGTATGACAGCTGCTCTAAGATGAAGGCTGTAGAGTACTTAATTTCTCTCTAATTTTGAAGAATGAGTGAAGCAGGGAGCTATGTTGCATTTGTTTCAGTAGTCAGGACAGCATGAAATGTGCTAGAATACTTAAAGAGCAGTAGAACGGCATGTAGGAAGAGAGAGAGAAAGAAAAAATGCTACAAGGTTACATTTGCTGAAGTCTGCACATGCATTGTGATTATGAAGTGGGAATTTAAACATGTTTTATCATTCTTTTCACAAAATTGCAGTAATATGTTCAGCAAAGCCAGTAGGGCTGCTTCAGTCCTCCTCTACTCCTTGTGGTCCCATACCGATCTCCACAATGCTTACAAAAAGGTAAGATCTGGGTTAGAGCAAAGACCTGTAATCTGTCCTTTCGGACCTAGAACCCTCTCATTTGTCCTCTGGGGCCCTTAGCACTTTGGCACCGTCCACCACTGACTGAACCAACCCGACACAGAGGGCCTAAGGTGCCAGCAAAAGCAAAGGCAGGGCGAGGCAGCTTCCTGCTTTAAAACCAGAGCAGTTTTGTTCTCCTTGTTGTTTGTATGGTCTGCGAGCCCAGGTGTTAGTTATATTCCCACAAAAAGGTAGGGCCTGGGAAAGGTGTTGGCAAATGTTTACTGCCACAGTCAAAATCAAACAAAAAATGACCAGCATGAATCAGCCAATAAACCAGTTTGTCTCTTTCCTTTTGAAGCTCTATGACTGCTTTTTCAACACACAGCTGGGTTGACCTCAACCTGCCTACCTTCAACTTGCATTTCAAACTGTTTTCATTCCTTGTTTTCTTGCTGTTGAGAATTTCTGTCATCTAAAATTCCCTATAACTTGAAACTATTCCATTTTCTCAAGCTCAGGCCTTTAGCATTTATTAGTGAGCTTGTTTCTTCTTGTAGATTTTTTGTTGAAATCTGCTCAAAAAAAGTTACTTAGTGTGGTGTCCTTTAATGCTCTTGCATCACACTCAGCAGTATACTGCCCCACAAACCAGAAATCTGCGTTCAGGAATAAGGGTGCTGTACCCATATAAACTCTAACTGGATTTTGATGTCTCTGGTTTTTTGCAACTGCATTCCTGACTTTACTGTACAGCAATAACCCTGATGGCATGACTTTTCTGAAGTCACTGGTACTTTGGGTATGCCTATAAGACACATTTGTCAGATCTGAGTTGCAAAAAGTGCTGATTACTTGCTGTTCCTGTGCAAATTGGGTCCCCTAGAGATATCAGGTACAGCACTGAAAACTGCAGCCTACCTAATGCCTAGACATTTTTGAAAAGTCAGTCCAATAAGCAACAGAAATCACTTAAATTAGATTGATAAAATCCTGAGTCATTTTGGCATTGCCCTGTACTCTTTGTTCAGATAGGGGTAATCTCAGCTGACATTGGTCACCTAAAAGTTAAGAGTCTGTAGAGCTGAGCTAGAAGAATGGGCTCCCCATACAGACAGTGGAGAGAGTTGAGCAACTCCAATGATTCATCTCGCCTATCTTAGACTGAATGGAGTCACTCCTGGGAGATGCCTGTTCTGTCTCTGTTGACTGTGGAGGGCTCTGCCTGGACCCTTACCATGGCTCCATATCTAGCTTTTAGGCAGCTGAACCCACCCTTCCCTTGCAGAATCAGCACTGAAGATAATGAATTATTGTTTCTTTCATTCCAAAGGCTGACTTTAAGAAGGTGGATTTCATCAATACCCGGACCACAAAAGCCTATAACTCACTAAAAGATTGAATCAGATCATAACACCACTGAAGACAAATCAAGATCATACATCAATTAACGTAACTATCTTCACGCAGTTGGTGTTGCCATCGTGAACCAGGAAGTATCTCAGGAAAAAGAGGCTGATTTTATATAGGACTTGAGTGACCAGAGGATACGTGTTTTGTGGTTTTTAATCGTAATCACCTTGTTGTCACTGTATATATCAATTTAAGAAGCTTATATCAATATAAGAATAACCAAAGATGAATTCTTCAGGATGTCTGAGGTGAAGTTTCATCCAGGTTGACCACTAGTCAGAGCTTCAGATGACTGCCTTTAGTGTAACAGGCATTTATACAGAGAGGTTTGAAATGCTGATTGGCAGCAAATTCTTTTCAGACTGTTTTATACAGATAGTTTTCTACGATGGGTAAGCATCAAGTGCACTGCTCAGGACATAGTAATTTTTCACCCTTTTGTGTCTTCCCACATGCTAAATAAGAATCTCCAGACTCCGTGAGTATACACAAGAAGCTGTTTCACTACCTGCATTATAAAAGCACCAATGAAGTTAAAATGATTATTTTTTTATTGCTTGTATTCATGTGCTCACTGGTTCTTAAGCCTCTTTCCTTTGAGATTTCATCAACAACAGCAACAAAACTGATTTTACATAGGTCTTATCATCGCTTGCTCCTCTCATCCTCCCTCACATGGCTGTTGGAATTTATAACTGTGTCCAGAAAGGGTTTTAACTAGAACCACTATGTTTCAGACACTTCAGGCTGAACTTAGACCCATCATTTTTGCTAATTGGTGGAAGTTATTTGCTGGTGATTCAGTGATTATTTTAAGAAAAGTGCATTTTCAAAACGATTCTTTTGATAATCTATATATAGTAAAGGGAGTGGAGTCGTGCCTTTATTTTTGAAGTAATAGATACACACACAAGAGGTTAGACTCTGTGCTGCTTAAAGAATTCATCTGATCCTGCTTCATATTCTCTTACTTGAAATCATCATCCTCCCTACAGCAATTACATGCAATGTGATAACTGAAGGACTGTGTCTGCACATGTGGGAATAGGTAACAGGAGGAGAAAAATTCCTAAGCACCTAAAGGCTGTTCCCATGATATGATCCTCAGAGAGGGAAAAGAAGCACTAAAAAACCCCATCTGATACCTTTCGTAAGCAAGATTTATCTCAACAAACCAGTAGTTAAATTGTCCATTAAACCAATAGGAAATTCATATATAAATGTATAAAACTCTGTGGATTGGATTATCAGCTGATATGATCTGGCATTACTCTTCTGAAATCAGGGGAGCTAAGCTACCTTTATGGCAACGGAGACTTTGGCATATGTATTTACAAGCCTTCCTGCACAAATGGAGCCAGTCCTGTACCCCCATGTTGAACTGCTGGCACAAGAGCTATTACAGCTGTTCTTACCCAGAAGGCGATGTATAATCCTTCAAGTAGGGACCTCACAGAGGAGATCATCAGGCCTGTTCATTTCAACACTCCTGGCCAAAGATCTAGCTCCTACCAGAAATTTGCAACCAGCGGATCGTGACATTGCACTGTGTCCAAACATATTCCTTGATATTGGGGAACTAAATTCTGCTGGTAGGTGCACATAGTTCTTGTAGGGTTCCCAAGAAGTCCCACACATGCATGCAGAACAGAATGTGTCCTGGGGAGTTAAGCAAACAACCCTGTTTTCCCATTACAGATCATTTTCATAGGTCTGTTAGTCCTCCGCATGTGCTTTGAATAACTCAAATCAAGTGCATTCCAGTAAGAGGTTTTAAAAATACTATTGTTTTTTTAAGAGGTCGTTTTCAAAATACTCCAGGTCCAGAAACAACACAGGGGAAGGGAACTTACAGCACCACATGTTGAGGAAATTGTTTTTATAATTTTTTTAAAATATGATAGAAAACAGACAATTAAAATCTTAACTTTCTCTTCTAACTTGTTAACCCAAGTAACACTGCATATGCCATGAATGAATAAACACCAGGAAACCTGGACAAGTCTACTTTTAGTGCCCAAAGTGAGTGGTAGACAAAATTAATATACAAAGAGTAAACCTAAATACAGAGTAGCACGGGAATGAAGAACTGCAGTCTAAAGATCAGAAAGGGGGCTTTTAGAAATACTCAAGTATTGGTTTAGTTCTGTGAAACTCACACGCTATTAAAAAAAAAAAAAAAAAAGACCAGTGCTGGGCATTTTCAAATGCCCTGCTTAGTGTATTTAACTCCCAGTAAGATGTCCTTAAGAATAGGGTGCAAACTTCTTGGATTGTTCCTATTGATAGTGTCCCTTTAAAATCAAAGCACTGTTCAGAAGTCACAAAGAAGAGTATCAGACCTGGCAACAACTGAAAGCTATAAACAGGGATGAAAAACAATGACACACCTTATTACAACTGATCTCCTACTTGTAAGCAATCAAAAACATTTCAGCAGGACTCCAAAGAAAGCAAAGAATGTTAGTCAGAGAAATAATAAAGTGTTCTCTCTAATGCAAAAAATCTGTCTGGTCTTTGTTATTATTAGTGAACCTACTTGCTAGGATGCAGCAAATGTATTTTCAAGCCTTAGCCCTTCCTTTAAAAGGGCAAATTAATTTTTAAACTAAATCTAGGTACAGAGACTTTTCTACAACAGGAGAGTGTTACTGAAGGCAAGCTGTGTAATGCGCCTCTTGGCATCAGAATGCTCCTGCAAATTATTTTTACTTACAAAAATCTGTTACAGCTCTCTTTGTTCAGTATTGCTGGCCTATCAAAGCACCTGGCAGCCTCTCTCTTCACCCCTCTTTAGTTGGTCTTTGCCAGTAAACTTTAGCATGGGCCATATCACCACTGGAGATCTCAAACATAATTAGGATCATCCTCACCATAGTGTTGGACTTCGGAAATATAACCTCCTCACTTGCTCTTTTACAGAGAGGAGATTTGAGACCTTGAATGTAAACATATTGGCATCCAAAAAGTCTTTGGCTGACCCCAGGTCCTCCTATCTTGAGATAGTGTCTTAACCACAACCCAGTACAACTACCTTTCACTGAATTGTTTTAGTAGAAACTCTTAATTAGTATGGGTAATGTTGTAGTAGATACCACAGAATATAGACATTAATTCATTGCCAGAGAATTAGTCATTCCCTATTTCATCCCCCTACCTTTGTTCTACTGTAATTTCTTCTAAATATTAATGCTTTTTCTCCTCCCTTCCTTGCTAAATAGAATTAAACTATGTAAAATATTGCATTATATTGTGCACAGACACAGGGTTTAGGTTACCTGGCTTTTTTTTGGGCGGAGCCGGGGGGAGGGTGTCTTTTGTGTAGGAACATGCTATATATTAAGAAAGGTTCACCCTCCCTTCTGGGCACATACAGAACTGCAGGTGAGATGAACTGGCACCATCATGAACCATGATACAAGAATCCCAGCCCTTTCACTGGCTACTGCTTAGCCTGGCAGCATATCCTCAAAAGGCAACTCATTAAAGCTGAGGGATTGTATCTTAGGCTGCCTGTTTGTTCCTTATGGTGTTTAGCCCTTAGGCTCCAGCTTGCCAGAAGCATTATGTTTTCTTGTCTTTAGGGTTCAGGACCAAAAAGCCCAACAGTGTCACTTCACAGCCCTCTTGGAGAGGTGGTTCATGAGATAGCCTAATGAGCACAGTCACAGTGTGAATCACATACAAGCTAAGCAAAGTGATGAGATTGATGTTTCCTAAGTCATTTCAACTCCAGCAGCTGCCTTTCCATTCTTTTACTTTAATTGCTACTGATTAAAACCTCCGTTTGCATTCCTGACTCATACTCTAGACCCAGCCCATGGGGAAGATAACATGACCTTAAGGCGTCATCTGATACAAGACGAAGATCTGGAAATAGCAACAGAAATCAGACTGGAGAAAATGCACCTTTGAGCTCAACGCTACAGTGCATCAAAGACAAGGCCTGAAGAATCAGGTGTTGATATAACCATGTGAGTCTACACCTAGCATATTGTTTTAGATATTACACAGCATCTCCCCACTGAAAACCCAGCAGGGAGATTTGCTCAAATAGACCAAAGACAAAAAGGGGTTATACAAGATAGTATGCATAGAGCAGAGTTTTGGCATTCTCTACAGTCATACTTTGTATATTTTAATAGGTTTGCATATGATGAGGAAATAAGCCCATTTTATCTTATTTCACATGTTCAGAGCCAAAAACATTTTATTATACACAGTAGAGGTATTGTCACCTCAGGATCAGAAATTAGAGTTTGCTTGCATCCTTTCTTCAGCTGTATCTTCCAGTGCTGTGTCCAGCGTGACTGTAAATAATTCAAGTTTAGGAGCTTAACATTTGTTACAAATTTTTCGATTATTCAGCCTAAGCTCCCATTCCCTTACTTGTATCCTATTATTCTTAGTGATCTCTCAGACCAGTCTAAATATACACACACAAAAAAAAGAGGAAGCAGGCATTTGCTTTACACGTCCTTAGCTGCTGCAGTTCAGAGGCAATACTCCAAATCCCCCCAAGGTACCAAGGCCTTCTGCACATGCCCATGCCCTTGGTCACAGGGCAGGCAGCACCGTGACCACGAAAAGGAAGAGGGACACCAGCTGCAAATACAGTGCTCGTCATTAGGCTCTTTTTTCCATAATGACCACGTATTCCCTCCGAAATTGCACAAGGCCCTCTCTTACCTATGCCTACGTTTTGCAGTCTCTAAGCTGTAATCAGCTGTAGGACCATGAGCCAAGCTGCCATCACTCACACCTTAAAAGGTGTTGGCCTCAAAAGTCCCCAGCCTGCTCTTGCTTTCTGGGGCTCAGAAGGACACCACTACTGCCTCGAATGTATTTAGACATCTGGGAGCCCCTGTAACTGAAATAAGAGATTTCAGGTGTCCCTCAGTTCTAGAGAGATTTAAGGGCATTGTTTGACCCTCAAAAATGTGTCTTACTGTGCATTCACCAGGAATTGAAATAGCCAAGCCTGAGCCACTGGGTGAACACAGAAAAATGTTGAAGAGTGAAAGGGGCTTTTTTAGCTGCTAAGAGGGTAATATCTTTCAGAAAGTTCAAAAACTTTATGAAGCCCATGAAGGTCGTAAGATAATGGGCCCCAGCCAGAATAGCTGTGTTTGGCTTGGAATAACAACAAAATAAATCAGTAGTGTTGTAGCACCAGTGTTGAACTCTGCCTGGAAAGCACACTGCGCCTCAGGATGTGCTCACATCTTGAGTTTAACTCAAAACACTGGACCTGGGGCATGGCCCAACTAAAAATGGTGCACGAGTTTAAACCCCACACTACTTTTTAAGGCTGGAGAACCTTGGATGTGGAATGCAGGATGAATGATCTGTAATTGAGATTAAAACAGACTTTGTAGAAAAAAAGCTGTTAAGTAAAAGTGAGGAAATAGTGTAAAGAGGAAATATGCTTTTTCATCATAAAACTTCCCCTTTGTAATAAAAACGTTGCTCGGCAGCATAGCTGGGGGGGGCTGTATGGTGCAGTTGTGCTGTGGTTACCCTTGCATTTGCATTGCAGTTACAACACCCTAACGTGCAGGGTGCTGCAGAGAGAACAATGGAGGCTTTCAAAGACAACCTTTCTCCCTGAGGAGGGACAGGGTGGCCACGGCGGCTGTCAGCTCTCTCTGTTTGCTAGCACATCGGATTAGGTGTGTTACCCATCTCCTGCTTCGTGCTTAAAATGAAGGCTGGGATTACAGGAATTTTAGTCTGTCTTTTTGAAAATTAAAATAAGGTTCCTTAAGAAGCTTCTTCTTTCATGATGCGAGGAAAAAAGCTGCTCTAAACATATGATACATATAGCCTTGAAATAATATTTTATTAATAGGATCATATTTGTTGTTTTAAAAGCATACGGAAAAAGATTAGAGTTTTTAAAATAAAGGGAGGCTGTGATGAGAAACCCAGGCCTGATGATATACATGCTGATGAAAAGGAGAATCTACAAAGTAATATTTGCAAGCAGCATTATTGTAGTCTTTTTTTTTTTTAATGATACTACTACTCAACCTGAAAATACTTAAAACCTGGAAGTCAATTACTGATGTTTTGCATAGCAGTAATGCTCTTGCAGGTGTTATCGCAAAAGTTTTGGCACAGCTTAAATGACACAAAGAGATGGAGGAAAAATTGTCTTCTGGTGTGAAAGATTGAAGCGGAGGCATTTGAAAGAGGCATGAGTGCCAAAGCGGTCCATCAAGGAAGGGGCAGGAAAGCCAGAGCATGGGGAGGTGAGAAGGGAGCTGGCTTCTCTCTGGTGAGAAGGGAGGGATGCCAAACCTCCAGTGAGAATTGTTACCAGACAGGGTCAGGCAGCAAATGCTACCTTGGCAAAAAAGTATGAGGTGGGTAAACTGTGAAAGTGAGAAAGGCCAAGAGAGCAGTGGGGAAAAGAAAGAAGGAATTTCAGAAGCTCTGAAATTCACTTGGCAGAAAGCAAGACCGTCTGGATGCCAGGTCAGAGGCACTTCCAGTGCCTCCAGCAAGGAGGACTTACCTCAGGAGACCCTCAGTGCAAACACTGACAGGGTTGCACGCAACTCCCTTCCCAACTTATACATGGAGCGAACGAGAAGCTGGAGTGGATATTGCCAAGGTTTAAGGGCTGGGTGTTGCTAAGGGATTTTGTTTTGCAGGTTTCTGAAGTCCTGCACACTGAGCTGGGGGAAGCCAGCACTGGTCTGGCACTTGCCTCTTGTACAGCCACGTCTGCGGTGCCTTCTGAATACACAGCGCGGATTACCCATCCACCAAGGACTTTTTTCCTAATTAGATCAGTTATTTTCTACTGTTATGAAGAAAGACGGACAGATTCACCATTACCTGGGCTTAGGGTTGTAGTTCAGTTATTGTGGGGGTGATTATGGGTAGTAAATAGGGCACAATGAATTCTGTAGTCTATAATATGCTCACCTATAAAAGAAGAGGTATTTAGTACACCTGAAAGACATGGATCTGCATTTTACAGGTAACCTCGTGTTCTTTACATCTACCACAGTGGCTACAGGTGTAGATTTGTAACATTGGCATTAAAAAAAAAAGAGAAAAAGCTTAAGAACCTGAGGTGGCCTGATCTAAGAAGGTGTTTATATGATTTAAAAGTTGGGCCCCACTGTTGCCATTTTGTATATTTTTCAATGGAAAAGTTCTGACTCAGAGAGAGAAAAAAAAAAAAGCTCAGCGCCCCCAGCCTGATCCACCGCAGCATGGCACTGGAGCAGCTTTGGAAAAACATTTACTGGTCCACATGCAAGTTTTGCTCTGTGACTTCAGTGACAAAATGGCAGGCACGTGTCATCTGCTCTGTCACGATGTATGCCTGCTTTCCTTGCAGGACCAGAAAGCAGCCCAGCTCATGGCAACTACCCCTGGCCCACCCCTAGCCCTGCGAGGCTCTATCCACCTGCCTATGGTTGTAAACCAGCGCCTTTCCCCCACCCCCCGCCACTGCTCTCAGCTAGCCAGATGCTGCGCGTCGGGCTGGCTCCCCTCCGGCACCTGCTGTAACAGTGCAGGGCAGGACGCCACGCAGCAGAGATGCCCACGGGGAGGCTTTGTGGAGCAGACATGTGGCCTGTGGGACAGTTGCTTTGGCAAGGATTATTTGAACAAATTTGGGGTGGGCACAACGTGGCAGCCTGGGAGGGCTTTGAGCAGCACAGAGGTGAATGGCTGCTTTCTACCCATCCTGTGGGTACTCACGCCTTGGGAAAAATGCACTTAGCAGCATCGATCAAACCGTTGTGTTAACTGCAGTTGGCAAAACCCTTGGAAAGTGCATGTCTGCTCTCAGGTTCTCCATTAAAGTCAGCAAACAGCAGTTAGTTAATTCCCAGCCAGAAAAGAAAACAAAGGTAAATAAGGTGTAGCCCTGGACAATGGTCCCTGATCTCTCATGAGTTTATACCTACCACCTGCAGCAGATGTGTATTTTGCTCTGCCACTGTTTCTGCTAGTGTAGTCTGGTTTTAGGACCTTGGCTAGGATTTTTTTCTCTGTAGATACACAGCTAAAAAAAAATTCAAAATCAGTGTAACGTCTCAAGCCAGAGAAATCTTTTAACAAAATTCTTGTTAAACATTAAAATCTTGTTAAATTCTCATGACCCCATGGTTTGGACAAGAAGACACTCTCCTGACTGCTAACAGTGTCACTGCAAGGTTTCTTTCCTTCACCCTGGGCAGTCCCCAGGATGTTTAGCTCTGGCTGCAAACGAAGCCCCAGCATGACCTGCCGCCTTCACAAAAAGGACAGCAAATAGCCCATAGTTTACACTGACTTGTGCTGCTGTCCATTAAGCAGAGGCATCTTTACTGGAGGGGAGCAGTTTAATTTTTACATTCATGCCATTTAACAATAGCTTTTTCAGGATAAGAAGATGAAGGCGAGGAGGAAAAGAAAAGGAGCATTTCTGTGAAGATCTTCCCAACATTCTTTCTCTTTCTGGGCCATAATAAGAACTCTCCTCCTAAACTTAGCAAAATATTATTCTTCCCCTCCCCCAATATAAATCAATTAATGTTTTTTTGGGAACCACTTTGTACAACAGGCTTGCTGAAAACAGCAAACATGCTATAAAGTACAAATCATTTTTGCTTTGGTTTAGTGGACAATCTCTGAAGGTGACATCTCACTGACAAACTGGATCAGAAACAATCCAGCAGTCCCATCTCTGCTCCCGTATCAAAGTCAGTTCCACCTCCTGTAAATTTAGCAGTGAAGTCAGGGTAACATATTGCTCACCTCTGTATAACCCAAAATACATTCCCAGACACAGAAAAGTCAGGAGGGAAGGGAGGTTCCCAAAACAAAGGATGTTGCAAGTGTGGCTTGAGGATTTTCTTGCCAAAACAAAGTGAGATAGATCTGTTTGGGCCCTTCTTCATTACAACAGTAGTTGTATTAACACAGTGGTTGCCCACAGGTCTACAAGCTCTCTCCAGGTGGGGAGGGTTAAGCTTATAACAGTGCAGGAAATCCCCATGCGCCCACACACAGACACACACGCTGGTGTTTTGCAGTACCTCTATATATGAAGAACTGAATTCTCCAGGGGGGTGAGAGAGAATTTAAGAACATTGGCCCTGTCAGGGATACCCTTGAAATCAAGAATAGCTCATTGTCGGTGGTAAGAGGTTTCAGAGGCTCTCAGGATTGCTTTCCAACCTGCCATTTCACTGGAAAGGGATATATCAGGAGATGCAACTTAGCTCATTGACACTTTGTTCGCATGCAAGATAATTTCTGAAAGGACAAGAGAGCCATGACAAACGTCTTATGGCTATTTATTACTTCCTGAAGAGCTTTGATGGGAATAATCTTCAGTAATATTGTTTTAGTTGTTGGAGTCCTATATTTCCCCGAACATACTCAGAAATATACCATAAGGTCTGAGGTGGTGGTTTGTGGGAATACCCCAGCATTTCTGTGTAAGGTGGTATTTAAAAGCCCTGCATGCTCACATTCCCTCTTGATGCCAGCTCGTTTAACTGTCACTGGCTTTCACCCACAGCTGAATTTAGCAGACCATCTCCATATTGCATCACTTACCATTTTCTTCTTCCTGCTATGACTTCTTCAAACCTGTGAACCCTTCCCTCTATAGCTCTGACCCTTGTAATTTGCAGGTAAGAAGATAAAACAGCTTTCTCACACCTGTGCTGTGCAGTACCTAGTTCTTTGCACCTGACTGATAACTGCATCCATCATAGAGATTTCATAGGATAAAGTCTGTTTGGAGCCTTTTTTTAAAGGCTCCTTCTGTGAGACACCAGTCCCCATAAATAGCTTTCTACTCGAAGGGCTTTTGGGAGTATGGGAGGAGTAGTTCTGTGAAAGCCAAGTTTGTAGTTTGATATAAGCAATGTGGTAAAAACTCAGGTTGTAAAAAAAAAATCACCACACCTTGGATTTTCAAGTTCTGTTAAAAGCTTTCTATAACTGAAGCTGCAACTTTTTTTTTCCCCCAGCAATAAAGCAACTAAAACACAATTTAGACTGCTAAAAATTCCTTCATGTTCATTGGCCTGTAGTTTTCAAATGCTTGCCTGTAAACACAACTAGTTTTAGGGGCTCAGGAGCTCTGCCATACTGTTCTTCCATTGGTGTCCCACAGACAGGCATATTTGGGTACAGCATCTGTCCCTGTTATCACATACATTATACATTATGCATGTATCATTACAGGTGGTCAGCTATTCCATGTACACCAAGTCAACTTGTCACTGTCCAGAACAAATATTTCATTTCTTTTAATATGTATTCTTGCTGGTCTTTGCAAAACACAGTCACAGCCACACTGCTGCTGCTGATGCCTACACTAGACAGAGGATTTGGTCAGGGCTTACTAGTGGAGATATTAGTGATCTTGCCATCCAGGAGTATTACGAATAATTGAAAAGTGTGAAAATAACTTCAGGTTTGGATATGAATATTATTCAAGAGAAACAGGCTATAAGTTTTGTGAAATCAGGTTTCCTAGGAATACTTTGACCTTCCTCAGGAGTGGAAACAAGACTAAGCTGTGTTAGGATCTACAACAGGGACACCCTCATCTTGACACACAGACTCAAGCACTGGGCCAACAGAGATCTCAATGTTCAAGAAGTGCAAATCTCTGCACTGGGGGTGGAATAACCCCAGACATCAGTGCCAGCTGGGACTGACCAGCTGAGCAGGTGACCTGCTGAAAAGGGCCTAGGAGTTACAGTGGAAACCAAGTGAAATTTGAACCAACAGCACACTTACATTGTGAACTGGGGAAAAGTCATAATGGTCTAAACTGGGAGAAGCATGGCCAGCAGACAACGGGAAGTTGTTACTCCTGTTTGGCAGGGAGTAACACTGCACTGGAGTGCTGTGACTTGAACCCTCCCAGTTCAAGAAGAGGGATGCCAAGAAGCTGGAGAGGATCCAGCAGAGAGCTACCAAGGTGGTGAGAAACCTAGAGTACATAAGCTGTAAGAAGAGCTTGAAGAACATGGGCTTGTTTGGCCTGGTGAAGAGGAGGCAAAGCGGGGGTGTAAAGCAACCTACAAGTACTTGACAATAAGCCCCAGAGATGACAGAACCAAACTTGTCACAGTACTGATAGGTGGTAAAGCAAGGGCAACAGGGCAACAGCATCATGCTGAGGTTTGGGAGATTCAGGTTGGGCATTAGGAAAAAATTTCTTACCAGGACAGTGATGCTGTACTAGAAATAGCTACCCAGAGAGGTCAGAGATACTCCATCCCTAACACTTCTGAAGATTTGGCTAGAAAAAACAGCATGGTAACTTGGTATTTCCTATTCTGTGCACAGTGCAAATGGTGACATCTCCAGTGCAACCAAGACAGTTGCTGACAGCAGATGACATTTCAATGATGCCTCTGTGTTCGCTCCCCTTTAGTACCATATAATTTCTACAGGATTTTAAAAGCTTCTTGGCATATAGTGAAAGAATAACAAACCAGTTTATCTTCATGGGGATAGAAAGAGAAATTCTTTGAGCTAACTTTAGCTGAAGACTAGGAAATATTCTCCAGTTGAAGGCAATCTCATCCACTAGTTGGGGATTCAAGCTCCATGTGGCCCTGCCTAGCTACAAGAAGCAGACCAGAGCAACATTTGTTCCACCTAACATTAGCATTAACTTGTTTTGGCCAATGACACTAGAACAAGATATTTTGACCTTCTGGTAGCATAAAGAAAAATCCCTTTCTTATTCCCTAGCACAAGGCTTAGCTTCACAGCAAAGCAGATGATAGTTTTTCACAGTTTTTGAATGCTTCTGTACTTTTGCGTTGTTGTTCTAATCAAGCCAACAGCTCTGCGTCCGTGAAATTTCATACAACCCTTACCTCAAAGGAAAAATACATGTTGAGAAAAAAAAATCAACACTAACTTACAGACTTTCCTGAAGTGGGTCTTAAAATCATCACTATAAAAGAGCTTCCCCATATCTGTTTTCAGAATCTACTGTACTTTTGTCTGAGCTTTGATTTTTTACAATGCTGACAGCTTCCTTTACCATACTTTCATCCTTTTGTCCTCTCCTTTCAGTATAACTCTCACATTACAGCTGTAATAGTCACCATCAGTCAGACTGGGCTAGCTTTGGAAATTCCTTTAATCAGCTCACTAATCAGGAGCTTTTAAGTGAGCCCCACATCAAGAAGCAGACCAATCTCTTGAAGGACTTTGAGGCTGGCCTAGCTGATGAATGAGCAATGCAGTCAATTGTGAAAAATGTCTCAGATAAGGAGGAAACCTAAGCTTGTTCATTAGCTGTTTTTACCAGCTATAATCAATAGATAGCTTCCAGACAGATTCAAATCCTGGGCCCTCAGTGAAAATATTTGCATAATGTGGCACTTGTTTTTCTCATTACAGTTACCACATTAATGTTAATTACTGTGTTCAGTACGTAAAAATATTAGAGGTTATCATTAGTTAAAGTGCTAGGACTTGGATGTATAGATCCATTTTGGTTTATGGGTCTTCTTCATTCTTTTCATTGCTTTTTTTTCTTAAAGATAGAGATTAAAATCAGGGAGGAAAGGGGAGAAGGGAATAATAAAGTGCTGTAAAAGCATTCTTCATTTGAAATTTTGGAGCTTCTTTTGTAATTAATATGATAACTTAGAGATCAGTTTATTCTGCTCCTTTTTTTTCCAAGAGCTGTGAGTTAGAGATGCTAGCTCACCTGGGAACCTAGGTATAAACAAGCAATGGGTTAAAGAAGTGCCCATGGAGATTGAGCCTATATTATTAAACATATTTGGAAACCTAGTTCCTACTTAGGTAAGGGGAATGGGAGAAGACCTGGGCCTGCGGGTAGCAGTTAATAGACAGGTAAAGTTTGCACTTGGTAACTTGGTAAATGCTGAACTTGGTAAATGCTGTCACTTGGTAAATGCTGAACAAAGTGAAAGGAAGGAGCGGGTATCACAGCTGAGGAGCCCAGTTTTAAGAAATCACATGAAAGAACTTCATACTGAAATAATTTACTTGTTATGCCTCCAAGGCAGAATACCACAGTAATCTGCTATTCTAACAGCAGTAATGAAGTTGGAGGTAGTTTGTTCACAAGATAAATTCCATGTTTCTTTCTTAGTTGATGGAAAATTTAAGGAATATCTGCTAAAAGCCCCATGTGTCAGAAATTCTGCTGTATTGACCAGCCTCAGTTATAGTTCTGTGAAAATATATGAACTAGTTAACAGTGCTTACTAATAGAGGAGTTAGTTAGTTTTCTTACAAAACTGAGATGCCTGCAGAGCCCAAGCACAGAGTCCAGATACAAGGTAACTGAGTAAGTGGAGGTAAGTGTTTTAGGAATCACTAAAGACCTCGTCATGTAGGAAAACTTTATCCTGGAGTCTTCCTTTCAAGATGATGAGGCCGTAAGAAACTTAGTTGCTATCATGAGTCACATATAAAAATTGGGATTTTTATTCCTAAAACATGTAGGCACTTTAAGAAAAAATCATATAATGCCACTTAAGGACAGAACTCCCCTTTAGTACTGCATATGTAAGCCTTTGCATACGCAAAAGCACAGAAGAAACAGCAACCTGAACACTGTGCTCAAATCTCATTCTCCATATAAATGTTACAGTTCAGAATGTACTGCAGAAAAAGACCAACAAGTTTTACCTGTTCTTGAAGAGTTTACTGGATTCCTGCACCCAAAGGTAATCTATTTATTGTTGCTCACCTGTCAGATCAATGAAAGGCTCTTGGCATCAGTAAAATCTTGGTGCCCTTCAAAACAACTGGTCTTCCCTGGCATTGTCTAGAAGAGCAGTGGGTGAATTAACCTCACCTTTGTCATCTTAAAAACCATAGGGTCATAGCTCCATTCTACCCTAAAATATCCACCTCACGTTACTCTCCAGTGACGACAATCCATGCCACTTCCTCAGGAAAGTACTAATGTGGTAGTTTGTTATTTAACACTTAAAAAAAGCTTATTAAAAGGACTATAGTTGCACCAAGTGGAATTTTTTCAGTGTCTGCTAGGAGCCTACATGCATGTTAAATGAATGTACAGGGCTGTATGCCACATAAAAAGAAACAAACCAAAGGTCAAAGATACTTCCAAAACTGTTCTTTAGGGCAATGGGAATATCCATAGCAACTCAGTGTTTCAGAACAGTGTAACAGTTTAGAAACAGAACCATCACCATTCCTGGCAATACTCACTTACCCCTGTGGAGCTGGAGGCAGTAATAGCAATATCGATCAAACCTTTTCATTAAAAAGTGCACAGTTATATGACCGTATACTAACTTGAAAATCTGATGCTTTTTTTTTTTTTTTTTTTTAATAGTCCTCTCTGGTTTCAGTCTATATATCTCTCTGGAAAGGAGCTGCTCTTTGCTGGTGTCCTGTAGCAGCAATGGACACTGTGGAACCCTCATGAGCATAAAGAACACGTGGATGCGAGGCCGTACATCACCTTCCTATCCTTGCTGAAAGAAATAAGAAAGGGAAGGTCTACGTAACTTATGATTATAGAAAGGGCAGCTAAGACAGATATTTACTGGTGTTTTTTTTTTTAATATATACTATTAAAAAAATAAATCATAGGTTTTCCAAATGTATAGGTAATCCATCCACACTACAGTTCAACATGCCTGAACTCAGCTCTATAAAGCAGTTTGATGAAGACAGTCCTGCAGCCCAGACTTAACCTCAGACTAAGATTAGGAAAATTACACAATTGCATCTCAGCCATGTGACCAAAGACCTGGAGAAATTTTCAAGAGATCAGAAAGACCACAGGGATATTGATAAATCTGTCATTTAACACCACTTTTTTACAGTTCGGATGGACTGTAATTTCAGTGATTTCTATCTCCCTGATCTGTCTTTGGCCACTGAATACTTGAAGACACTTGCAAGAGAGCGAAGCTTAGAAGTGCTGTGCTGTCTTTCAAAGGTGGCAATTGGCAGATGCCCAATGCGCTAGTCCAGCTTATTTTTTTGAAACATTGATTGAAACATTGATATGTTGACATGAACTGAAAGTACCTGCTTCAGATAAAGTGCTTTCTTTCGCTCTTTCCTGATAAAATATTTTTGATAGCTATTAAACAAACTTGATATCAAAGAGCATCAATGCTCCAAGCAGCACTACCTGTGTTTGTGAGCGTTCGGACTGCTATAAGCACAGCAGGTTCAGGAGTTGGTTGGGTGTTACTCCACCTTCAAGGTCAAATAACTATCAACTACTTTTTTTTTTTTTTAGATTTATTACTTCTGACAGACAAATGTAGATTAACTATATTCAGCAATTCCCACACATATATACAGCAGGATCTTCCTCATGCAATGTGCTAGCTCAAGGGCACCCTTTTGCCAAGAGAGCTTTCATATCACCTAGGTTGTGTCTAGAAAGGTGTGAAATCTATTCAGGCACACTGAATTCCAATGTCTCTCTATATATATGTGTGTGTGTGTGTCTATACAAATTTATGTAGATTGGTTACAAAAAGAATGTCCTCAGGACTGGAGGGAAAAGTCAAGCACTGAAAGTTAGGAAGAACCAGCAGTAAAATTACATTTTTAAGTCTGTCCTCTCATGTTTCCAGCATATGCTCGGCATTGGAACAGAGACGAAGAGTTTAATCTTTAAATTAGATTACAATCTTAATGACAGTCTAATGTCTATGTCCACGAGAATTCACAGTACTTTATAAGTAACTCAGCCTATGTTGGCAATAGCAATTTTTGACCCTGCCTTACTGCTCATGAACACTTCATCTGGTTGACATGCTTAGATGCCAGCTGCATATTGGTAGCAGACTGTAGTTCTAAAAATTAGAGCACTTTTTTTCTCAACAATATTAAAAACCACACAGGATAATTACGGCAGTTCTGCAACTCAGGCAGAACACTGAACCTGCCTGAGCCATTCTTTCACTTGAAAGTGACATACCAATTACAAGTTTCAGCTGGCTAGAGGCTTTAATTTATTACATTTCAACATTATGCTGAAGCTGTAACTTCATTTCACACTGCACAGGCCCATCCCATGCCAAGAGAGGGCCAGATGCACAGATAAATGCTGAAAAGAACTTACTTTGGCAACCCATCCCCGCAATCCTGGAAGGAGGCGTTTAGGTGCCAAGTTTAGATATAAACTTCTGCTACATTTTGAATGTCTCCATTAAAACATGTCTGCAGTGCATTTATGACCACAAAGTGAAGTCCCATGCCAAAAGTTAACTGTGGAAAAGTGAAAACGTGGCATATTTACAATATTACTTTTAAATGCACTCTGCAGGACAAGAGCAGCAGTGACTCATCTACCTACCAGCTCTGCAAATTCACCTGGCACCTAAAAAAGTACAAACATAGAAAAACAACAGGACCCTGTTTCTAACTCACATTTCAAAGGAGAATTAGAAGAGCAAACAGCTCAGGTAAATTAGAACAGCTGGTTTTTCTTGCCCAGTTTGGGCAAGGAACCCCTTGTTAGAAACAAACCCTTCGTATTTCAGAATACCCTTCTCACAATGATAATAATAATCATACATGAAAGCATAGCCTTCCAAAATGTATTTCTGTCAGAATCAGAAAAACAGTACAAGAAAATAGATTCTTTTAACCTGTGAAATGTTGAAGAAGCTACTGCTCATCTAGGCCAGTTTTGAACATCTCCAGAGGGAAAAAATGTTATGTTGGCTGCACCAGAGATGTGTCAGCTTGTCAGAGCAACCCTCTGGCTCTCCAGACAGCTAACAACAGTTTTCCCACAAGGCGTGCGTGTGTACGTGTGTGCATGCACGTGTGCATGCGTGTGTGTGTGTTTGGTAGGGAGGCTGCCTAAAAGCAGCGCTGTTTGTATAGGCAGCCTCAGTACAGAAATCTGCACCCGGGGCTGGCACTGAAATATCAGTGTGGCATTTCGCTACCCGCAAGGGTGAGAACCCGCCAGTGCTGCCACCATGCTGCTCTCCCCTGGGAACACACAGCCAGGCGGGTCTGCCTGCCAGGGAGGACAGGATCCGACTGTTTTTTTAAGAACTGTCTGGAGATCCTGACTGCAAACTGCTCCCAATTCATGCTCTGGAGCACTTAAGGCTTTGTGCAAATGTAGCTCCTTTAATGACAATACTAAAAACATCTAAGCATTCAAGAAAACTACATTTCTAGCTTGGCCAGAATGGAAGAAGACACCTTAATTAAAATGACCCGATTTTCAGACAGAGCATAACTTTTTGTATTTCAGCTCTTTAGTTTTATTGCTCTACAGAAATTATTTTGCAGAAGCTGAGATCTGCTCAGATTTCTTCTTAGGATAATATGCTTCCTTTCAGAGGGAATGCTCACCTTGGTGTTTATGCTAATAAAATCTTTCTTCATACTTTTATTTCACCTGTGCTGTATACTTGCTTCCAGTTCTAAACTAAAGAGGCAAACAAAGAAAATTGTTCCAGCAAGGTCTGTAGCATATCCAGCTATGTAGCCATCTAAGAAGTTTGAACTGTATTAATTTCAGTGGCCTAACTGCTTTCTTGTTAGTCTCAGTACAATATCAGAATTGACCAAGTCGAATGACTAAGCTCATTTTCAACTTTTCAGGTAGATCAGGCAGTGCTCTAAGAGGAGCCTTGAGCCACACGCAAAATCTTGCTAAGATAAAGGAGATAAATGAAACAAGACAGATTGGATGAAAAACAAGTTAATCACTAATCTAATAAAATATATATTGCAGTTGTTAGGGTCTAGTAAAACGTATACTAGAATACTTAAACTGAAGTAATCTCTGAAGATAACCAATTATCTCCAGCACAAGTGGCAAGGTTCAAAAGGACCACAGGATGGTAAGCACAAGGCTTATTGTTAGAGAGAGTAAAAGGCAGGCCAGGAATTTATAGATCAGTCACACCAACCTAATCTCTGGTATGGTATATGAAGCTCCATTCTGACAATAAATAAGGACAGAGGCTGAGAGTGCCTAATACACTCCTGCTAAGCATTTACTAGGTGATCTTACAACGGGTTCTGTCACCCAAATTTTAAAAATGCTTCTCCCATTGAAATTAAGCTGGAGCAATGGTAAGCGAGTAGACTCCCTGATTTGCCATCACAACTGTGTCTTCACACAAGATCAACAAGAGAAGACTGACTTCAAGGAAAAACGTGTCCTATGATTTAAGATGAGATTTAATTGACTTTGACTTGAACTGAAAGAGAAAAAACAAATGGATGAAACCAAAGAGAGATTGCCTTAAGGTATTATGAACCATCGGTTAATTGTACTTTGACTCTTTGTAAAGAACGCCTCTCCAGTCTGATCTGGTTGCTGACTAGTTTTCAACTAGTTGTAAATTGCAAGTATTTGCAATGCTTCCTTAGGGAGGTTATTCAACCCATGATCATTCAGCAGTTTTATGGAGTACTTAGAAGCCCAAAGCTTGCTTTGAAGGATGTTTACCGTGGACAACAAAGTAAACACAGGGAGCCACAACAGCATCATACAGGACAGAGAAATCCTGTGTTTTGATCTGGATGTCATTTCTGGCTCAGAGTGTGGTTTTGCAATAGTTTAAACCAACTTAAATGGTTGTTATTTCCTCCCTCATGACTATACTTTCCCTTTGCCTTCTCTTGCATCAATTCTGGCATTTATTTGACACCTTCTCTGTTTTTCACCTTCTTTCTGTGGCTCCTTTGAGCCCGTGTAGCTCTCCAGACAGCTTGCCTGGGTGTCAGGCATGTGTGGCATTAGGCCAGGGCAGGCACGCACAGCCAGGGGCAGGCTGAGGCTCTGCCTGCAGACGCTCCAGCACAGTTCAATCTGGCATGTCACCAACCTATGGCTCTGACATGCATGACCTGATGGGCATCTTACTCATCAGAGAAGGAATGCTCCTGCTGCAGTCCTCAGGAGAAATCAAGACCACAATGACAGGAACAGGGTCTCTTAGCTGTCCTCTTTCTTGCTATTATTTCATGCAATTGATTTAATGTGCCTTTCAGTGAGGTCCCTGAGCCCCGTCACAGGTCTCCAACCAGTCTCATCACTGGCCAGTTTGTGGTGCCAGACCTGCAGGTCAGGGCTTTCAAGGAAAGACAGAGTGAGCCAGGTCCCATGAAATGCAGTGTCAGCTGATCAGAAGACATGAACTCCCGGAAAAGAATTTCTCAATGTTTGCATGCATGTCTGTCATACCATGCCATCATGCTCTGTTCATGTGGTGAGCCAGGAAAGTGGGTCATAACCTTATATGTTAGAGTCTGGAAAGAGCTTCTCCCTTCCTCTTTCCTTCAGAGGACAAGAGGAGTCATCCTTTTCAATTCCTCTCTGAATTGAAGCTATTTGACTCAGGTCCCAGACCTGTACTTCCTCCCTAGGGAGATGAGAAAAAACAGAAGCCTTGTTGCTTGCATTATTTCATGATCATGGATGATGTTAATTGCCCCAAAAGGAATTAATTTCAGGAAGCATTCTCTTAGATTGCCCACTGAGTCAGGAACACAACCACTAAACAAGTCATAAAGATATATATCATAGCCCATTATTTCATTAAACTTGGAAGAGCTGCAGTAGCATGTATTATGTACAACCCACAACCATAAGCTGTTTGAATACTACCTGGTAATTTAAAACCCGGGTTCTGAACCACTGGCCAAAGCAAGCTCCTCCCTTGGGATTAGCTGACGACTTGCATGGTGGAAAGTTGCATCATCAGACCTCCAAGAGGGTACAGCATCTCAGCCACAGGTGAGCCATGCACTGCTAGTCCCTAGTCAGAGCAGTGATCCCACAAGAGCCAACAGGGTTTAGGGAAGGAGCTAATTGAGTATGTTGAGGCTTGAGTAAAGCAGAGGTGCCCAAGTCAAAAGTCGTCCTTGTCAAGGAGGGACCTCGTTATCTACTGCCAGGACTCACTAGGATAATTTCTGTGAAGAAACAGGGACCAACATTTGGATCTTTATTAAAAGAAAGGGTTGTGTAATGGTCTGTGTGTTTTCCCCTCACCTATACTTGACAGTCAGGAGAGAAGCTGCAATTCTGGTGCCCAAAGTACCACTAACTAGTGCTACCACACTTCCCTGTTGTCCCCAGTCTTCTTGAACAAGCCTTAGAGGAAGAAAACAGAAAAAGCACCCAAGGGGAGCCTGTCCCAGCTGTGCAGGTTTCAGCCGTTCCAGATGTGGGGTGGGAATAGGGGGTGCAGGTCTCCAAGGGCCACTGCTCAGGAAGGCGCTCTCCTTGCTCCACAGCCGCCTGAGCGCAGAGGAGTTAAAAGCTCAGGGTGGGGTGTTATTTACACGTTAGCTCTGTGCCATATGCACCAGGAATTGCCTGACACGGTTTCACTCCCCTGAGTCCTTTGTCTATAGCTGAGATTTAGCACTGCAAAGCACAGCGTATCTACACTTCGTGAGCGATATCTGATTACTCGTAGGAATAAAAGGCTGTTGGAGCTATTTCATTTACAGCTGGCCGGCTGAACTCTAGACAGGAAAGCCACACCCATCCTCAATTTTGGTTTAAATGGGATTACTCTGTTTTTCACATGTAATTTCCACTGCAAGTCTCTCCTGTTCTTTACTGCAGCCACAGCTTACATATGAGAAATCAACGCATCCCTGTGAATTCACAGCTGTAAAGTAAATCACCCACGGCAGGAGGAGAGCATTGCCTCCTCCCGCCAGCCCCAGCCCATGGCTGGCAAAGCCCTTCATTGCTGCTGGGACCAACCCACTGGCTTTGCTCGAATCCAGCCCAGCGGAGCAGCGAGGAGAAGCCGTTGGCCTCCGCCTGGGAAATGCCACCAGGGAGTGTGCGGTGACGCACCTGGCACTGTCTCCGCTGCCACACCTGGCAGGCCAAGGGCTTATCAGGAGGGGCAATAATTTTTAGTAGAGTCATTGATGAAAGGATCCAGCCTCGCCACTGGGACCTTGCGCCTGTTGCCACCTTACTGATCATGGCAACGACAACAACAGCATGGCTGCAGCAAAGCCAGGTGCACGGGCTGAGAGTGGAGGAGAGGAAAGAGGACCATACCAAGGCCTCCTGTTCTGCTGCTCCTCCTTCCCAGGAGTCACGTTGCAGAGGAGGCACAGCTCCAAGGGCTGCTCTGCTCTCCTGAGATACAGGATCGTCCGCAAACTGACACTGCACATGACAGGCGCTCAAGGGAGGGGGACAGCAGAGGCACCACCAGCCAGCCTCGCAGTCCTGGGCTGCAGCACCCCCTCCCCAGCACACCAGATGGAGGGAGAAGAGAGGTGCCCCTGTGCTCCTCTCTGCTGGTTTTAGCATAAGCACTTCTGTAGCCCTGACTCCACTGAACCCTGCATAATTTTCCCACCTTGCTGGGCATGCCCTCCCACACTGCCACTGCAGATCAGATCCCCAATAATATTAACCCATTTGCCCTGGAAGGGAAAGCATGGTGATTTCTCTTATAAACCAAATCTCAATAGTGTCGGGTAAGAAACTACCATTTCAGAAACCCTGAAAAAGGTTCCAATTAAGATTTAAAAGAAAAAAAAATCGCATTTTGCGGCAAAAAAGAATGTTATACTTTGGATTGAACAAAATATTTTCCTACTTCTAGCTTTTTCTTTTTTTTTTTTGTATTACCAACAGCAAAGGTAAGTGGAGGACACAAAAAAATAAAAAGGACCAGAGATGGACAAAAGTCCCCAGTGACCTCAGAGGTAACACACCCCAGGGTGGGAGAGGCACAGTTAAACCTCTGCGGCTCATGTACCCTAGAAGCCCACAGAGCGCATAGCAGCACGTCCCTCCATGATGCAGAGTGATAGGACCAGCCAATCTCTCTTTCACAGATGGTGCTATAAATATTTAGGCCCAAGATAACAAAATAGGACTAAATGCTTCCACAGCGCTGACAGGAGAGACCAGGCAGTCCAGGTCCTATTCCAGGGAGCCTTTCTTGTGAAGGTGTAACATAACACTGCCGGGAGCAATTTGCCGGGAGCAATTTGCCAGGAGCAATTAATCAGAATTCCTGTGCTGCTGAATAGCAAATTTCCAGGGGTAACAGCTTTCTTCTCATTAAATCCTTTGGTTAACAAAGTACCACTAAGCCCGTCTTTCCTTGAACGAGTCCTAGTTTCTTCAGTAGAGTGAACTCGTGCTTTCCTCATTGTCAACATATTCATCACTTTTCCAGGAATTTTGCAAGAGGACATGGAGCAACATAAGGCAGTTTTAGTGAATATGAGCTGGATCCAAGAGTGTCATGTCAAGGCTTTGACATAACAGAATCAAACTATGAAAGGCATTTAGGGTGTGGACGTAACTTTAAACATATTTAGGAAATAAAACCTGACGGGCTACCACATAACAAAGAGTATTGTTTTGGGATCTCATAGGGCCTTTGATTCTGATAAGAAGGTGTCCAACTAAAACAAGAGGAGTTATGACAATAAAATCAATGTTTACCAATCAAAAGTTAAGAACTATTGTCTGCAGTTTGGTGTGCAAATACCCCTGTTCCAACTGTGAAAATTAGCATTAAAAAATTAGAAAAAGAAAAAAATGCATTCAGCCTAATGGGGTAAATGCACTTTTAACCAAATACTCTTATTCCTTTTTGTTATATAACAGTTTTGATAGGTGAAACTCCTCTGTGACAGTTTGACAGTCCTTTCAGATGGTATTGAGCACTTGAGACTTTGTGGGGAATGAGAAAAAATTGTTGGGGCCAGAGCTGCTGCTGTTGGAACATGCTCCTGTTTCCTACAAAACAAGCATGTACAAATGAGGAGAGGAAGGAATTAAGCCAGAAAAAGACACTTTTGACCCTGACACTCTATTCAACTTGCAATATTACTGCTGAGGAAGTAAAAACAGTTTAACTAAAAACTCCCTCCCATGTTCCAGCAACTAGGCTTTTAAAGGCATGATTTTCATCTCTTGTAGCAGTTCTGTAAGAGTCACTTTGGCCAAGGAAACCAATACATGGTAAAAAAGAGAGAGTGGGATAGCAGAGATCAGAAAATAAAAGCAGGATGATGAGGAGCAATACGGGACCAGGAAATGGCAATTTCAGGTTCATATACCGTAGGTCAGTTAGCTGAAGCCCATGGGCCTCTTTGCTGGAGGGCGCCTTTTAGCTCAAGTGAAGACAACCTGGCTGCGTTGTGAGAGCCTGAAGACCCAGGAGAAGACACTGGTTTGGCAGCCCTGAACTCCTCAGTGACTCCCCAGATGAACAGTAGCTTATGGCCACACACAGCCTAAGGAGGTGCCCCAGCCAGAGCCCCTCGGTGCTATGAACCCTATCGACATCTCTTTCTTTTACTTTTTTCTGTTGCTTTTTAGGGACTGTGGTTTTGTTTTGGTTCTGGTTTTTTTTTCAGTTTTCTCTTATGCCAGGTGCCTGGAAAAGACCTTGACATTGTAATTTCAAATTCAGTAGACTGGTTCAAGCCTGTTGTTGCCTCCACTTTTCATGTATTTTTGTGAATGACTGTATGTGAACAGGCTGAGCTGGACTTCCTTACATTTTCCAATGTAGATTCAGGCTGCTGGTACCAAGCCAGGTGCCAAATGTCCTAGAAGGCAAGACACTGGCTTCTGAAACTTGTTGATGAACTCTAGAAAGATAGTAACTCTTTAGGGCAAGACTCCCTTCCCCAGGACTTCTTGTTGAGTGAGGAGATAACAAATGAATGGCCCAGGCCACCTTTCCTTTCAGTTACACAGAATTTGGGGATATTTTGGTTAATATGGGACATGTAAACTTTGATTCTGAGGAGAGTAAAATGCCAGTCACAAGAAAGAAATAACTACAGCCAGCATGACTTGGGCAGAAGGCCCCTTAGCCAGGCAGACCACGGCTGGGTACCCCACATCAAGTTTATAGAGGAGGATTCCCATTTCCCATGGGGGAGAGCTTGGGGGAGAAGGGAGAGAAGAGGGTGGAGGCCGGGCAGGTGGGCTTTCCTCTTTCCCAAGCTGAGGCAAGTTCCCTTGGGCTCAAACCATGGGAAGGCATAGCCAAACAGAGAGTTACTGGGAAGGGCATTGCTACCCAGCACAAGTGCTGTAATGTCTTCAGCTGGTTAGAGACAAAAGATAAAAAAATCACATTTCAGATGCCAGGAATGCTGTAAAAAAAATGCAAGCAGGAAACAATGGAAGGTTACTGGGCAGCTGCCTTATTAGCACTTCACAATTGTGAGAGGAGAGCTTGAGGCTGGGCCCTTCACCAGCATACCTGAGGGCATTTATTGTACTTAAAGAATATTACTCATGGAGGTCACCCGGACAGATGACCTGGGAAGAAGTGAAGTGATAAAATGGCAACCTCACATTCCATTGAGAAATCTGCCTCTGCAGTTGTTTTCTCTGTGCCTCAGACTGAACTGTATTTCTGTATTTATGCCAAGTAGCTTTTCCTATATCATATATCTTTGGCTTTAGCCAGACAAAGGGGAAGTAATAAATTTGAGCATATAGAACAAGGGAATAAAATGCAGAAGTTTTATATTGCTGTCTCCTCAGCCTGAGAAAGCATATGAGATCTTGGCTCAAGCAACGACCAAGAAACACATTGAGCAGCATTAATTCCTCTCAAGTGCTTTCTTGAGAAACAGCTTCTTTTATCTTAGCCCCGAAGTTACCTCTGTTCCTTGCAAATTTCTGCCTTAATCCCAACAGAGGGATGGCTATGCTTTCAGTAGTGAAAAATTATTTGCAGAGATAACAAACCTATTGTAGGTGGAATAACAGATGGAACTTCTAACCTCAAAGGGAGGAAATTCATAGAACTCAAAATTTCCCATTTTAATCATTTTTGTGCATCTCTCACTCCAGCAATTCATCCCACATTAGCACTGACAGTGGGGTCACAACAAGTTCGAGGTATACTCGCACCAATACCTGAACAAGGGTTTTCATGCTGTAAAATCTGTTTCCTCTCTGGATTACAGGAGAAAACACAATCTGTACAACCAATATTTCTAAAACTGATAGGACATTAAGACTGGTTTTATATGCAGCCCAATGTCCTGGTTTTGGCTGGGATGGAGTTGGTTTTCTTCCTGGTAGCCGGTATGGGGCTGTGTTTTGGGTTTAGGTTGAGAACAATGTCGATGATACACTGATGTTTTGGTTCTTGCTAAGTACTTGCTAAGTGGTGCTCACTCTGGTCAAGGACTTTTCAGCTTCCCATGCTCTGCCAGGGGCACGGGAGGCTGGGAGGGGGCACAGCTGGGGCAGCTGACTCAGACTGGGCGGGGGCTATTCCATACCACGCGACGTCATGCTCAGTATATAAGCAGGGGAGTTGGCCGGGGAGGGGTTCGGTCGGTCGCTGCTTGGGGGACGTGCTGGGCATCGGTCGGCGGGTGGTGAGCAATTGGACAGTGTACCACTTGCTTTGTATTACTACTGTTCTATTTTTTATTTTACTTTAGTTATTAAACTGTTTTTATCTCAACCCACGAGTTTTCCCCTTTTGCCCTTCCGATCCTCTCCCCCATCCCGCCGGTGGGGGGGGTGAGCGAGCGGCTGCGTGGTGCTTAGTTGCTGGCTGGGGTTAAACCACGACACCCAACAACAGATCTATCTAGCTAACCCCTTCCTCTTCTGCTTGAATCATCCTGGTAATAACACCCTGTGAGGAAGTCTGCGTGTTGGAACCGCAGCCAAAATTTTAGCCAGATAGGCACAAGCAGGTGTTGAGTGAGAGTCACAGATGTGATCTGTGTCAGGTGAGTGTTACTATCGCCGTGCCAGAGCAAGCTTGATAGAAGCTGGTGTTCTGCCCTGGCAATATCAAACAAGAGAAAGATTGCTGCTGAGCTGGCCTCCCAGCACATTTCAGCTTCTCATGGCACAGCACAGGTAGTTCAAAAGCCCAAAAAGAGTGGGATGAGGCCCTTTACAATTCTGTATGCACATACAACCTGTCCTGAAAACGCCTCTACAAAAAATGAGCAAGCCCTTCTCAGCCAGGGGCAACCGATTGGTTCTGTCTGTTTACCTCTATAAGAAATTGTTCCCAAAGTTGGTCTCCATTTGTTGCAAGGAACTGACTTGCAGGTCAGAGCTTTCAGTATTGATTCTGCCATCCTGTTAAAATCACATTCCTACACAGCCTGTCCAAGGAGATCTATTGTTTTAATACAGAAAAGCTACAATTCCAATTTTCACAAGTTTTGTGTCAAACAAAGCACACAGTAAGATGACTGTGGTTTGCATGGGGCACTGTACACGTTTGAAAGCAGACTTTACCTTCAAAATTTAAAATTGATATATATTAAATTTGCCATTTTTGCTGTACTTGAGAAACAGTAATGGAACCCCCCTAGGGCTAATTTAATATAGTTTTGTGAACAAAGCATCTGCTTTACATCTCCAAGCAAATGAGTTTAAAGTCTTTTACAGAGTGGATTGCATTAACCTTTCTAATTATTTTTCTCCTGAGAAAGCACTTCCAGATTTCTCCTGACAAAACATATTTCACTCCTGAAGCATATTTACCACCAATAATTAAAACCAAAATGCAGCAAACACACACATGCTCTTGTAAAATAGGCAGCCCAACAGCAGAACTGCGAACGCTGAAGAGCCTCATGCCTCCATACAGCCTTGGAGCTGCTGTAACTACGGCTGATAACAAATTCCACCCAGCACAATACGTGTGCTGGCTACAGATTAACCAAATCTCTTGAAGTTAAGGTCTGACACCAGGAATGTGTTTAGTCCTCTCATTTAAAAAGTCCTATGTTTGCGTTAAAAGCAGATGCTTGATTTGCTCCAGCAGAGCACTGTCTGTGCATTCCAGCATGGCAGAGGAACAGTATTTATCACCAAAACAACCCCAGGAACATCCATGGCATCTGTAAATGACTGAAAACAGAGTGTGTGTCCTCCCTTTCTCCCTCTATTCCAAATTGTATACAACTCTGTTTTATGTTACTCCACAGAGCAGATAAGACACTGGGGTGGCATCTTCCTATGATAAATACTGGCACAAATATTGGGAGCTGAGCATGTTCACAAAAATGCAATGAACCGATGCGACAGTGCAGTGAGTCACCCAGTGGCTGCTCCCTTTGAAGGGATATGGAAATTGGAGATGGCAAACCAGAAACGATCACCTTTCCTCTGACTCTCTCAATGCCATTCACATACCACTTGAATTTTTAGCTCAAATCTACAAAGGAAAAAATTCTTTCACAATGGCCACATTGAACTGAGAAACAATGGAAAATTGCTGATTTGATTCTATTATAAAACACACAGAATTATTCTGGACTAGGCACAATAGTACTAAATTCTGTTTCAACTTGGTATAATTATAACCGGCCATTCATATGCTGAACTTACATCAAAGAGCAATTTATTTTGAGTAATAGCACATAATTTATCCTAACGTAGGTAATTAGAAATGAAATGCAACATGTGCCCAGGCGTCACATCAAGGGAGAACGGGAAATGTAGACTTTTGAATTCATACTTTGTAGGAACTGCTTAATGACACAACTGGTAAAGATTAATCATCCATCACAGTGCAACAGATCAGGTAATATTAAACAACCAAACAAAAAATCAAGCCGCTCAGCACAAAGGAAACCCATTATAAACACAGTGGAAATTATACGTGCCAAAGCTAAATTAATTCCTGGTATAACTCCACTATTAAGGGATGAATAAAAAGGAAAAAACATTAAAAATGCACTTGGGCCTCTGTTTCTGCAGCACCTGGTATTCCCAAAGACAGGCTGAAGCTTTGCCTTGGCCAGAGATAGCCACCCAGCCTCCCAGGACCACAGCCCTGGAGTTGCACCCCTCTTACCCCCCCCAGCTGCAACCTGGGGTGGCAGGAGCAACAGGGCAGATGGACAGAAAGGGCAGGCTGGAGCCCACCACCCACCCCCTCAGCAAGACCACGGGGGACACCACAGTGGGGAGGATTAAGGTGGCCACGTCACAGTACCACCGAGCACCCGCCTGGCTGCAGGAGCCTCCAGCAAGCCCTGAGGGGTCTCAGCTGAACTAGCGGCAACTGCTTGGGCTACGATCATTCCCTGAGTGCCCACAAGCAGCGTAGAGGCTCTCCAGCGGTCCTGGATCTATACTCCTGATGCTTTTCACATGATATGGCCAGCCAGGTGAAATGACATCTTCATTTCTCCAGCAAAACCCTCCACATTCTAAGTCTTTTTCCACCCCAAAGTACTGCTGACTGGCAACTTTTTCCCCCCAGTATTTGCACATAGTTGTCATGATCCTTTAGGTAAGCACTAAGAGATGCAAGGACCATGCTACTGTGTACCAGGCAGCAAACAAAAATAATAAATAATCTGAAGGGAAGATGCTGACATGGAAACCTCTGTAAAATGGAAAGAGTGAGCGGAATGCAAATGAGCAAAAAGCAAAAAGGCTTTCAACTGTTGAAGTGCAGTCTTACGAAAAAAAATGCTGCCTGTGAAATAATACGGTGACTTACCTGCTTCAAATAAAATAAATGAAATAGAAATGTCATTATGATAAAACATCTATATCATGTAGCACACGGGGAACAGGCACAATTCTTGACTGATGACTGCCTACCTTCTTAAGTACATACTTTGTCCCAGTAGCTGCTGCATCGTATCTTGAGCTGTCACTGCAGCTTTTGTAGCTGATTTATAGTCTAATAATTTTGATTGTATTTAATGGATTTACCACTTACCTTTGAACGGTTGCATTTAAATCCTTTTTATCCTGATCACTTATCAATTCATTCTTTGATTCTGCTTTGCTATCTGTCATTCAAATTAACACTGAAATTTGGCTTCAAGAAGAAAGCAGGGGGAATCTTTATTTACACTGAGACACACATGTTACCTAGGCAGCCAGTCAAGGGACTACAGTGAACAGAAGGGTCTCCCTTTGGTTTTCAAAGTTTTTTACCACAGGACAGCCACACAAAGGAAATAAAATTGTGACAAAAGGCTGAAGAGATCCTGGTTGGACAAAGACCACCTTTCTTAAATCTCTCAGGTAAAGAAAGTTTCTCTGAAGTATGTTTTCCCCAGCTGTTTTTCCCCCACCTAGCTTGACTCTTCTGCACTCTTCCCATTCCCCAGCTTTGACCTTGTTTGTTCCCAGGACTTGTCGTCAGTTTAAGCTGAAACAATACTTTATGGAGAGCACATACCTCTGAACATCTCCATCTCTTGTAGTTGGGAAGAGAGGGCAAGAGCAGAGGGGTTTTCGGGGGCTGTGGTGACCAGAGATACAGAGCTGAGAGCTCCAAAGAACCCAAAGCAACTAGTTACAATAAGTGAAAAGGTGGACTTACAACATTTGTCAGTCCCTAGTAAATATCTCAACATATTTTGGAGATAACTAAGAGTTGCTCTGAATAACCAAGCTTTCTGTAGCACTTGAGGGACCATCGTAGCAGCTGCCAAAGCTGCCTGTGCTGGGTGCAGGCACCACCTTTCTGGGTTGTTTGGTTTGGTTTGGTTTGGTTTGGTTTGGTTGGGTTGGGTTGGGTTTGGTTGGGTTTGGTTTCGTTTCGTTTCGTTTTTCAGAGGTTCCATTCTGAACTTACCTGTGCTCTTCCTCTCTACTCAAATGCATTTGACCAAACAAATGTCAGCAGGCCATAATCCAATTCTTTGGAAGACAGATAGCAAAGAGCCAGCTGTATTGGTGTTAGCCATCTGGGAAAGTCTCCAACAGCGGGGTTAATCTCCCTATGCTTTGCTCTTCCTTCCTCACATGAGCTTCAGTGTATTTTAAAAGGGCTACAGGGATGTATTTGTGTATATGTAAGTGTGTATATTTATTTTTATACACACTTTAAAAAAAAATCTTTCATATATATGTGTACAAATATAACCTAAAAGGTTATATAGCAATCATGGTTATTCCTAATAAACATTAAAAATGATCCACTGGTTGTGTGTAAACACAATATCAAAGCCACACATGCAAGCGGCTCCTTTACCTACCACTGTTAATGAAATTGTTATTTATAGAAAACATGTTTGTTTATGTGCTCATGATAAAGATTGAATAATTAATTTCTCAGAGTTATTTGAGGTTCACACTCAGGTTATTTGAGGTTACACAGCTGCTCCTGGACTTCTTCCCTTCCATTTGGCAGTCAGGAGTTATCCTGGGCTCTGAAACAGCTTGTCTTGTTTAACATTAAAGTTATGCATTGTAAACAGCTAACAATACCCTATAGTAGGCCATAATGCTAAGATACACATCGTACTGAGGAACTGTCACTCTCCTTACTTGCAAGGATAATTAAGCAATTGCAGACAGGGATATACAGGGCCTGGTTTTCATGTCACTGGAGTCCCACGGAAATAAGGATTGTCCATTGCCATGATCTGTTTCATGAGGTTAAGGAAATCTTTAAGTCTCCGTTACCCAAATCATGACTAAGTAGCTTCAATTTCCATGGATGTCTCCCAGCCTGCAGCTTCTGCGTAGTGCTGGATTGGCAAAGGGAAGGTAAATAATGGGCCAAAATCCAGCACTTTACAGCTCTGGGGACATGTGGGACCATGGCCATACTTTCAGCTGATAATGAGAGCCTCCAGGAGCTTACGCCTAGCATTGATGGAAGGCATTATGGCTTGGTTTGAATCACCATGGAGAAGCTGGTATTTCTAGCTGCTCTTCAGTCTCTGCTGTCTTGGTCTGGCCAACATCATAACTTCACAGCTCAAACAAGGCTTCTGGACTGACAGACGTTTCACCCAGATACTCACTACAACTCACAGCCAGCAAAACCCACTGTCTCTTAAAAACATCATGGTTCTGGGCTATTGATTTTTACCAGTATCATATAGCAGTGCTGATGTGTCCTTGCAGTGTTAATAACTCCAACTGCAATGAAGCTGACCTTGTGGTTATCTTCAGGCAGTTGGGAAATGGCTGTAGCTTAAGGGCTAGGAGCGAGATTTAGGAATGGGCTCGCACGAAGAGCTGAAGAAGGTAGACACTTTTCAGGCAACCCAGAAAATACAATGCACCCTTCTGAGGCACCCAGCATCCCTAGACATCCTGCGTTTCACTGACGGACCTGCCTTTCCTACACATGCCCCATAATGCCACATTCAAGCTGCCCAGTGCTTTGGGGAGCCACACACAGGGCTGCCCCAGGATGGGAGGACAAGCAGGGGACTGAGGGCAACCCCCCACCCAACAAACCTCATCAAGGGGCTCAGCCCCACAGGGTCCATTAAGAGGTGAGCCAGGACCAGGGGGTCCCATCAGGAGCAAAAAGAGCTGGGACTGGAGACAAGGTTGGGCAGAGGCACCCCTGTAATGTAGCCAGGATGGGTTCCCAGGGCTGAGCCGAAATGGGGTCCTGGATCTCAGTTAGGGTGGGGAGGCCCCAGGGGAGGCTGGGCAGGGCAGTGAGGTCTAGTAGTTCCCTCAGGGGCCAGAGGGGCTCCTAAAAGTAGGAGGCACACACAGAATTACCTGCTGTGAGGCCTTAATTCCTGAGTGCCATCTACCTATGTGGGTCTTAATTTTATTTCTGCAAATCTACTGCTCAGTATCTGCCTGCCCTGGACATAGCAAAGTCCTCTGGCTCCACAATGCTCTTTTACCAGTGAAACTTCTCAACACATGAAGATCTTCTGTGACAGATCTAGAAACGTCAAAATCCATGCCAACACTAGAAGTCCCAGTGCCTAAACCAGGAGAAAAAGGCTAGGCATCCCTCCACCCATCATACCAGGAGGCTGCCAGACCTCGAGTTAGACAAGCAGAGCACAACACACTGTCCTCACATCCCCTGGGTTCATCCCCAAGCCTAGTGTTACCAAGCTCTCTAAATATCTGTTTGATCCCTCATCTGAGCAACTTGAGCCTCATGTCCACATCCTAGTTGAGAACTATAGTTAATGGATTCTTAGGTAAAAGAGAGACAGCTGGTGACTCTGACACTTGCACTTAGAGAGAAAGACCCAGTGCAGGGGCTAATATCCAGGATAGAGCAGACCTATCTGTTCTATCTGGTGATAGATACACCTTCCTCCCACATGGTACCTAAATCCCTCAAGGGTGGGGTTTAAGATGTCCCCAGTTCATACCTTTTGTCATGTTTTTTTTTTTCTGGCGGACACTTATGCACTACTGCAAGCCTGTTCATTACATAGGACTTCATTTTACTGGGAGGATAGACAAAAAATTTCACTGGTATCAGTTTTCCCATGCTTGAGCTTTCTGACATAAACACAGAGATGTGCAACAGGAATTTAAAGCATTTCTTAAGCCTCAGCTGATAAGAGCAGTTAGACATTGCATTTGTACCCAAAAAAAATCCTGCATTGTGCAAAACCCTCATCAACTTCTTGGACTATTATTGCGAAAACATTGGCATGTGTCTCCAAATAAAAATGAAACTGCAAAGGTATACTTATATTGATTAACCTAAATATATTTCCTGTCATGCTGCAATTTAGACTATGGCTGTCCATCATTTCCCATTGTTTCTTCATATTCTGTGTCTGTTTGTAGCAACTACTGTTTCACTTTGTATTTAAACTATAAATGCATTTGGGCACAGACCACCTTTATTTTCCCTATTTGCAACTGGGCCTTGTAAAAAACCATTTCTGGTAACAGAAGGAACAAGTGGTTTTCCTCTTAGTGGATCCTGCTTTTGAAACAAAGATTTTTTCTTACAAACCTAGCAGAAACACTAATTTTAAGGTTTTTCCTCCTCCTGAATTCCATTCAGCCCTCATTCTGATATCTCCATGATGTCTGACAAGCCAGATTAATACAATAGCACCGCAATACACAGCAAATCTCTAAACGTGATTAGATCAGAGCATCCTGAAATGTCTTTGGGAGCTGATATCACCTCATCATCATTGACCATTCATTAATCACCTACTTTTCAACATTGTTTATAGGCATTTCAAACAGCACTGAGCTTAATGTAGATACATAAGGGATTACCAGTTGGTAATCCCCCTCCATTGTGAAAAATGAACATTTTTCTCTGTCTTTTATCAGTATTTGCAGCTTGCCTTATCACATATGTGGAGAAGTCTGTGACATGTTGGGGGGAACTCCCACAGGCCTAAAAGATTTCAGGTAGAACACCACTCTACAATTTCGCCTTATCACACAGCAATACACAGGGTATGAATAGCCTGAACAGAGTGCATTGACTAGCAATTCCTGGGAAGAAAGAGTGAGCATCTCCCTTCCAGGAGTAGAGCAGGAATGTAAATCATTAGCTTTCAGACCACAAACCTATCAAATTAATAACCTGTGAACATTAAAGACAGGTATTTATATACATGATGCAGTATAAGGAAAATAACCACCAACCTGGAATGAAAGCTGACACTGTTGTCTACATCAGGGAACACCATATTTCATCACTTGCTTAAGTGGTCACCAGGTTCCTGCTCTTTGGTTTAAATATATACTGAATACATTAAATCAGAAACAGAAATGTGCAATACAACAAATCCATGTCAAGATACACACAAGAAAAACAAGCTACGTAGTAAGAGAAGACACAGCATCATCATGTTACATACAAATGCCAAGTGCTGCACATTGTTCCAGGTGTCTCATGGAAATACAGAGACATGCTAGTGACAGTTAAAATTTACTCAGTTTGAAAATGCTAGTTTGCTTAGAGTTTGAAAACCACAGTTTGAGATGTAAAAGCAAGGAAGGGTAAAGGAGGTTGGAGGGAGTAAGGAATATTTTATCATCTATACTCTGTCTTAAAGAAAGTATTCTCATCCCAGCTCACTGATTAATGTGTCAAGTCAAAGCAGCATGACATCTTCTGATATCAGATAAGCACAAGAGAAGTGTTAGCAGGGGTTTTTTGGATGTTGCTATTTAAGGTCAATTAAAACATATCTACTGATTTCATTGAAAGCTGATTCCCAGCTCAACAAATGCAGAACAGATAGACAGAAAACTGGAGGAACACAGGTAGAATTAAATTTGCTGCTCGGAATAGAGTCTGGAAAGCACCTCACTGCCACTGCCCCAAGCCCCATTGAAACACCTTGGTACAGTCCAGGGAGATTTTAGAGATTCCAGAAAGATTTTCTGGGTTGTTCCTGGCAAGATAAGGAGAAATATTTCAGTAAAGCTTTCTGTGGCTGCCTCTGAATGCTTAGATCCTTTCCTCTTCACTGTCTTTTTCATATCTTACCCATGCTAATGAGGACCAAAATTTAGGGAAGAAAAAAGTGACTGCTACAGGAAGCAGTACACTAAAAATACTCATTCACAGAGGAAAATTTACAATACAGAACACTGGGCATTTCCAAGAATGGGTTTTATTTTTCTGGAAGAAAAGTATATCGTGTGTAGTCTCTCTCCTTAGCACCGTACCTGCAGGCTAGCAGTCATATTCTGCTCCTCTCTTCCCTTTTAATTCTCCCTTCCCAGACATACATGCTATTCTGTACACTCACAATTGTCAGGGTGATGTCCAAAAACCATGGATTAATAAAAGTAGGAAATTATCTTCTTCATTTGACACTATAGAACAATTTAGGTGGATAGAAATACTATCTTATCAATTACAATCGACACTAAATTGAGTTAGCCTTCTGCTTGTGCAGCCAATTACATGTGATCTCTGAGAAACGGCTCCCATCAGGGTTTATACGTAACACCTCACCCACAAGCTGGCAAATGTAGTAGGAGAAAGCTGTAAGAAAAAAGCAGTAGCCACCCAGTTCCTCAAACATCGTGTCCCAAAGCTCACTTTCATTTTGTCAAACACCAGCCAGTCTTTTAAAGCTTATTTTACGTAACCTGCCAGGAGCACAGCCTGAGGTTTGTGTGGCTGCAGGCTGTGCAGTATGTAAACAAGAAAGCTGGTATGTGCATGGATACAATCTCCAGAAACAGAAGTGGCTTGAGGCGCATTTTCCCAGAAGAAATCTGCCGTTATCAGCTTTGAAGACAAAGTTTGTTTATCAACTGTCTAAGCAGGCAGCTTGATGTTAACAGATATGGTTAGAGATACACCACAGTCCAGGTGTCTTTCAAAAGTATGTGCCCCTGACAAATACAGGTCCCCATTTGTGTTAACTGTTAAATTCCATGGCCAGTGTTGTGCAGAGGGCAGATCAGCCAGCTGTTTCCTTCAAGCCTTAGAAATTGTGAACCTTGAATTCTGAGAGGACAAGGGCACGCATGTGCCAATGCCCCTGGCTCGGCAAGGTGTCTGAACTGATACGGACAGTCAATGGGCTTGCAGAATTAGCTATATGTTACCTGAAATAGGTAGTCTCAGAACATGTGCCCACAGCAGATCCGACAGCCTGAACATCTAGCTCACAGGCAGAATTTCATCTCAAATTCTTCTGATAGAAATTCACCTCTCAAAAGTCATTTACTTTTTCAAGGCTTCCTACTGCGTTCCTGTCCTTTACATTGCTATTTATTTACTAAACCACAAACTTGTGTGTATTTGAAAGATGAATTTGCCAACACACTGACTTCACAATGTATCATCTGATTGAAAATAAGATTTCCTATAAAGTGCTCAGAGGAAAACTGGTACCGTGTCAAGAGAAGACAACAGCAGGCTGTTATCACTTTTGTGCAAAATAATAAAATGAGCATCCATAATAACTTCTCGATGTCCAAATAAACACTGTGGTGAATATAGTGGCATGAGACATCTGCCAAGTCCACAATTCATTTCTTATGCTACACGTTTTTTAGACTATCTTATTTGAATGAGAAGAACAAATGAAAAAAAAACCCACCTTATGAAAAGCTCTAGCTTTGACTTCTGATGAAAGAAGTCATGCTGAATAGAAAATGTCTTAAAATACTTTTTCCATTACAGTGGGTGGAAAACTAGTCCTTGAAGGTAAATGTAGGAAACAGATATTACTACTTTCCCTATGCCTGCAAATGACACAAATACTTTTAATTACAAGAGAGGATGAAAAAGACTGGAAATGAACTATTTCCACCTGACACCACTTTTGATTCACTGTTGAATGCACTGATAATGCAGGATAGAAAGCATCAGCCTTCCTGAAAAGCAAATAAAAAACCTGGATGATAGAAGCAGACTTTAAGGGAGTGAAGCAATCAACTCTCTGGGAAATCTACACGTACGAGTGTCTGGGTCCCTTTGGACCTCAGGAAGGACTTCACCAGGGCATCCCCTTTCCATTTCCTAAGATATTTTGCTTTTAACAGCAGCTGAGTTCCTAGCACAACATCTCTCATCATTGACTACTGAGCCATTTAAATATAGATATCAATTATTAGTGACATAAAAGGCATAAATTATTGATCCAGAAAATCAGCTTAGTCTTCCTTGGCTTTTGCATGAAGTCAATTATGCAGATGTGGAGCACATATTACACACTGGCAAACAGAGTCAAACTCTGCAGTAACACTGCAAATATATTTACTTAGCTAATACCGCAAAGCCTAACCTGTGTGAATGCTACGAATGCCAGCAAAATTTAGCATATCAAGCTCTTGTATTGCCACCTCGTGGTTAATGCACATATAACTTCACTTTGTTGTGGGGAGGAGAGGAGACGAGAGAAGGAATTCCTTGTACTGTGCAACAAGCTAATAAATGCTGGCATAAATCAAAGCAGAATTTTAAATTTAGTTACATTTAATAGCGATACTTTGCAATGGAATGAGACTGTTCTCTGCAAGAAGAATGTGAATCAAATACTAGGTGAAAACTTAAGCATGAAGTGAAAACTTAAGTAACCACCCCTGTTGTGATGTGTCAGTTGTGCAGTCCTCACTCAGCCTGGCACTCTTGCTGGTGGGACACAAAAGACAATGTTGCCACTAATAAGTAACTACAAAATTAACCCAATTAATTAATCCTTCTGGGAAATTTTTGTAATAGTTTCCAAAGCCTCTGGGTGGTTTGAAACTCAATTGATATGGAGACAATTGTTGTTCATAGGAAACGTTACCTTCTTCTGAGAATTAGATCCCACAATACTGTAGTGGTTGAATTTATTATGTCCACATCTACTTGAGAATAAGGAAAGGCAAAGGATCCATGGACCCAGTGAAGAATGAGGAGGAAAACATAGGTGGAGGGGTGCCTACCACTGCCAGCAACATCAGTTACTGACCAGAGAACTACGTGAGCACTCATCAGTCTCCACAGAGGCCTTTCATACTAGCCTTTTATATTTACTTTAATTTCACATAGCAGTTCCCTGAACTCTCCAAGTAATTTCCTTTAAACCACCAAGGTGCTTATATATCTGCACTGGCAAGCAGAGGGAGTTTCAGCTTTCACATATTTTTTTATAGTCTGCAAGCAGAATGGTTTCTTCCTTCCCTTCAGCATCAGCACCATCCAGAATCCAAAATCAGACAGCTGGGATAAAGGACTCATTCTTGAACAACTCAATTGGAAAAAATAACATTCTTATTCTCATTATTAGCTCTTGTTAGTGCTTGTTCTAATCTATGTTATATATCCATGTTATTGTCATGAAAATAATTATCCTTTTGTGTCTATGCTATTTATCACAAGGAAGGCTAAGCCTTTACTATCAGTTCTGTATTTTTTGTGCAAATGCTTGCAAAATGCCTGAAAAAACCATTTGCTTACAAGGCTAAGATAAATTGCATTAGGATTTACAGGAAGGTAATCACACACAAAGCTTGATGATTTATAATAAAAATGCTAAGCACCTTAATCATCCCTAATGTAAATGTGTCCACATTTCTTCTGCTTAGGTTTAGCCTGTGTTCTGATAGGATTAAGTCCTGAACACTTCCTACTTTCTCTGGTTACATTACTGGTTTCCCATAATACAGCCAAGAGAGATCACCCTAGGCTTTGTCTTACTCTTTTAAGTGAATGGTTCTTAGAACAAATAATTTGATAGTTACAGTATGGCAGCATGGTGAAATAGCCATGAAAATTTTCTCAGTAATGCCATAAACAAATATTTTGTTAGCAAGTGATACCAAACTGTAAACTTCAGGGGAAAAAAAGGCACTATGTGCATATATATATTGTGTGAATACTTAAATTTCAGTGTCTTTAACATACTATGACTTTTTTTTTATTATACGTTATATCTGTACACATAAAAATATACACAATTTAGTGATTTAAAAGGCCAGCGTCTGACATGTACAAAGATCATCTCTGATAGGTAAGTTCTAGTATTATGCAGTGAGTTAGCTGGGGTCTAACACCACTGACTGGAAGAAAACTAGTCCATTCAGCAGTCTAGCATTCTTTGCAAACTTCTGCTACGCAAGTTCTTGCTCCATCTTTGCCAGGAGTGATGGGCATACACTTAAAACATCAGACTGGGATGCAGTTACAATGGTGATTACATTTCCAATGGTTTCATGGGTTTCTGTATGACCCAGGGGAAGCTGTTGCAGTTAAAATGGGAGATGCACAACTTTCTTCCCAAGACTTTCTTTATCTTATTTGAAAATTAAGCCTGTGCATGACTGTTGGCAGAGAATGGAGACTTATGATACTATCATGTTATTTTTACATATGGCATTTAGCTCTGTAAAGGTCCTCTTACAGGATGCCTGTAGCATGGCTTAGTCATACCTACATCGCATAATGAGTGGCACGTCCTTGGAAGTTACAGCCACTCTTCACACACTTGCTGCATGCATACACACTCACACACACGTTATCATGCTACCCTGCATCAAAATCCTCTTTCTGCTGCTGCCTTCTCAGTTTCCACACTAAGCACAGAGCCTACACATGTTTTCATACCAGATAACAGAGCAAAAGGGTGAAATGAAGAACAGAGGTTTGTCCAAGACTTGCATGTACCTTGTGTGAGGGAAACAAATACATGCGCAGTCATAGCAACATCCACTCCAACATGAGTACCAAGTACTATCATGGCATGGGCCTTGCCATTTGGTTTGTGATGGTGTGCTCTTACCATCTCCAAAGGGAACACAGTCAGAGGACACATGTTGAAAACTGCAAACAATTTTATTTTTTTTTAAGTGACATAACCTTCAATTTAATCCCAAGCAAAACACTTTGATGATCTCACTCTAAAGAGGCTGTGTAAAAGGAATAATTGCTGAAAGCTAACAAGCCACAAATAATAGCATTCTCACAATGCTATCTTAAAAATCAAGATGATTTTCAGAGTTGATTCTGGGTTTGGGGTTGCCCTAGAAAATTGAAACTGCAGTTGAGGGAGACTAAAGGCAAGGACAAAATCAGCTGTCAGCACCATAGTCTGCAAACCCCTGGTTCATTTAGAGCAAAATTATTTAGCCTGGAAAATATGAAAGCATATTCCACATTAATTGGTCTGGTGTTTCAAGGACAGAGATCAAATTTAAGTCTAAAACATGATCAACATGGCACAAAGACCAATTAAAAACAGGTATGCACCTATCAGAGGACATGTAAAGAGGCCCATGAATAAGAAACAAAATTAAACAATGATGTGTTACACTAGAGAAAAAGGGGGGAAGGAAGGGGAAAGGACACACAAGCACCAAATACCCCTGGGTGGAGAGAGACAAGGAAACAGTGAACTAGTTACTTTTCAGCTGAAAAAGATGACAGGATAAAAAGCTATAGATGCATTTTAAAAGAAGAAGATCAAATGAAATAAAATAAATGTGAGGGAGGGTGGGAAATCACAAAAAAAGGAAAAGGAAAAATCCTTATTCAAATGGTCTTACTAATCCAAGAGAAGAAAAGCTGCAGAGGGAACAAGGACTGCAGACAATAACCACTGCCTTCATGGCTACAAACACCGCACAGTTAGGCATGACTACCCCTTAGAGGTACATTGAAAGCAAATGCTTTTCCTACCCTTAAGCCACAGACAGAAGCAAATCCCTGTAGATCACAGCAGAAGCAATAATAAGAAAAGAGGTGGCAGGGAGACTGGTATAAGGTGTGCTTCTGGAAGGGAGTGGGCACAACCAGAGCAGCTGCCATCGCAAGGTGATTATCCCAACACCGCTGAATATACTGAGGGGCTTGGGGGCGTTGGATCCTAAAACTCATGTTGAAGTTGTGGAGGTTTACGCTGGTTTACCATCGGCAGCAGCCACAGACCGCCCCTCTGAAATGAAAGCAGAAGTACAGGAGACATGAATAAGGAACAGTTGGCAAAAATGAGCTCTATAACTGAATTAACTAGTTCACTGCAAAGGGAGGGATGCTAACAAGATGCAGCATCTCAGAGATTTCAAAGAAGTAATTTGATGCAATCATTGTATCTTTTCTGCTTCCAAGTTGGTGTGAGCTGTCCCTGTTCCAACGGACTGTTCCTCACTACCTATGTAATCAAAATGCTCATGTCTTGGTCTCACATTTAGCACATGTCATGATCTCACTCAGTTTAGTTTCTTCCACTCCTCCTCTGACATGGTCATATTTCAGAGTCAGTTGTAATTGTAGCTAAAAATTAATATGACTTGTCCTTTTCATATTTGCTCTTATCTTATTCGGACATCATTACCTGAAGGATCTTCAGTTAATCCTCTGAATTGCTGATAAGAAAAGAAAACAACACAGTGAGTGACAAACGTATAGCATACACCATTAAACAGTATGAGAGACTTTTAAAAACAATTTTCTGATTTCATATTTCTATTTTTATATTATCTGACAGGCTTTTTTTAATAAACTAAATCATCTAGGATGTATGTTAATGGTGTGCTAAAAAGCGTCTAAAAAATCAAGCTCATTAAAAATAATTTGTGTTAGTGAGCTATGTTTTGATAAAGGAAAAAATAACTCTACTTCACTCACTCTATCTGATATCAATAAAACCATGGTCTCAGTTCTAGAGAGATCTGGATGCACATATCCACTGAGATAATTCTTTGCAAGAATGAAAACCAGTAGTAGTCCCAATGCACACTATCTATTAAATGCAGCTGTGTTAATGTAGTATCAAAGTTGTGACACAATTTATGGGTTGTGATATATAAACAAATTCAAACTTAGACTTCCTGCAGCAACTCTGTTTGGCTGCTTGAAATAGAATATAACTTTCTTACTGGAAAAGAAATTCCTTGAATGAAATACATTTCCATGTTTTAATGTTGAATGCCACTTAGTGGAGAACTTCTCATGCTTTTTGGCTCATGGACCACCATACATCCTGTGTTGCTAGTGAGAATTTTGCAGCTTTAGGAAATCATGAATTCAGAAGAGTGCAAGCTGTGACACTGCCTGCCTTGCACTACTTTTTCGGCACCACCGTTCTTGGGCCAACGCACATAAGAGGCTTCTTACCTTGCAATGGCATACATGTCATGCTGGATATTTTACATCCAATCCTGTTCTGATCTAGCCAGTCTCAAGAAAAGTATTAAAGATGTCTTTACTTGCCAAAAAAAATGTTATTCTTAGCTTAGATTTAGTGATGAATCAGGAAACACTTGTAATTGCCTGTGAATCGTCCTATGTTTTTAATACTGTTGCAAACTGGAGCAAATTTCTGAAGGTAATTCAGGAAGAGACAGTATGAACAAAGGGAAGAGCAAGCAAGGATTATCTGCAGTCAGTGACTCCCACCAGCACAAAGGGATCTAATCATCCCTTCCAACTAGGCATTTACCTGAATCTACAGCAAATAAGAACTTTCCATAGCCATTGCTTTTACTAACAGTTAAATGTGCTACAGAATAGCAACTGCAGGTGAGTGTGAAAGCAGTGCATGGGAGAATGTTACCAGGCCCTTTACAAGATAATGGCTATTTTTTTTTCTTTGTTGGTTTCTAATGTGCAACAACTAGATATTCTCTTCTTGTCAGTATTATTTGGATAGTGAATAATCTAAACTTTTCTCATTCTGTACAGTATTTTATCTTTTTGTTCTCCCCATTGTATTACCACCTCTACACATTACTTCTAAGACAGAATGACAAAGATTTTAACAATGTTTATAAAGTCCTTACCACTGTCTCAAAGCTAAGAGCTGCCCCTGCTAGGATATTTAGACTGTAAGACAGGAAAGCATGTAGACCCTGGATTTCTAGGGAGCCGTACACATGCCTTCAGCAGAGCATGAGCTGTTCAGAAAGAGTACGTGGCTTCACAAAGAGGGAGGAACTGCCACAGCCAACGCTGTCCCTATGTAGGTGGACAGGAGAGTAGAGCCTATTTTGGGAGGCAGGAGGGCAGGGTGGGCCCCATGAAGCTCCATCTAAAGGCTATGTCCCTTGGTAGGCAGGACCTTCCTCACTTGCTGAAGGACATGAAGGATAGCTTGCAAGCACGACCTTTCATCCCTGTCCCCTTCCCCTTCAGAGTGGGAGCAGCCATCTCTACCATCTATACTCCCATGAGAAGTATCCTTCCCTTGGCACTCAGCCTACCTGCAGTGGTGCAAACAAGCTGGAAGCTGGCAATGGAGAAGAGGGCCCAGCCTGAAAGGGTGAAGACTCTACAATTCCTTCCCAGCAAATGGAAAGTACAAGGTTTCTAGGAAGATGTCCTCAGGGAGGGGACAAAGGAAGAGCAAGCCTTGAACCATGACACACAGCTTTTAACTGTCTCTAATATCACCTACATTTCTGTCTCGCAGAGGCCAAATGACTTTTGCTATATTCTTTGCTTGGATCATTTTCAGACAGTCATGGCAGGGTTCACGCGTAGTGATGAGTTCAGCATTACACAGGTCTCTCTCAGAACTGAAAAAATACAATATTGACACAATTACAAACAAGGTGTGTTTGCAGGAGGAATTACTTCTCTTGGAACCTAAAGTGGGTTCTTCTCTTTTTTTCTCTTCTATCACTGGCCAAGGTAGGTGAATAAGGGATCTCCAGCCCATGACAAGCAAATACTTGCAGTACATACCATGAGCCTGCCAACTCAGGAAATGGATCTACCTATTCTTTGTGTACTCACAGCACCGTAAAGACAGATACTCTGGTTTATGAAATGCGTATCCAGGATTCATTTCACCACCAAACCATAGTCACCTAAATATGAGAGTAGGTGACAGCAGGGCATTCAGAAAACGCACTGCCCACTAAGTAGTTGTCAGAAGAGGGACCGTCAGCCAGGGACAGGTGTGCAAGCATTTGCAACAGCACTGTCAGTCTGCAGAGAAATTTCCCATAGCCAGGAAACTTCATGAAAATCAGTTTGTGTGTGTGTGTGTGTGTGTTAAAGAAGGCAGTTCAAGTTGACCGCCCAGCTGTGATGCCCTGCATTTCCAATGGCTAAGTAATACCAGAGCCCACACAGAAGCAACAGCTCTGCTGCTGGCTACTCCCATCTCCAGCCCATGTGAAGACCCCTGCCCATGACTGCCCACAGGAACTGGGCTTACATGAGGTCAGAGACAGAGGACTAGCAGGAACCTCTGAGACTGCCACATAAGTTTGCTGGATGTATTACAATATAAGATCACGGGGACCTAGATCTCTCTAAAAGACAATTGTACTCAGTGCCTTATAAGACTAAATTCCTTTCCATGCTATGTAACGTTCCTTCTCCTTTCTACACTTTGGAAATTCCCATGGTAGATTAGTAAGAGAGCTATTTCTTCATTAATGAAGCACCCAACACCAAGACTTTTTTTGTCTAATTCCTTCAAAATATTTAATGAGTTCCTACCTCATAATAATTGCATTAGCTTCTGCACATACAATTGCATGCTGGTCAAAATCATCATCTCCCTTCTTGCAAAATAAACTATTCATCGCCCCTTTTGGATACCCACTGTAGCCCAGTGCAACCTAGGAAGAAGCAACATAGAAAGAAACAAAAGGTAATGTTGTTCTGGGACCTTCAGTTATTTACAACCTAACCCAACTCCTAAAAGCTGTTAATAACTTCAGTGAGAGTCCTCATGTGATGCTGTTTGGTAATGTTTATGCAGATCTCCCTTTCAAAATGATTGATTGTGGATCTTAATCATATATTTGTATGACATGTGAAGTTTCAGAAAATCAGGAATATTTTTTCCCCAGAAGGATAATTTGTCTTTGTTTCCAGAAATACATTTTCCTGTGAACATGAAATACAATGCTTATAAAAAATCATCACAGGAAAAGCTGATTAAGAAGAAAAAATTAACACAAAAGAGACTGCTAAACACAAAGTCACCAAAAAGATTTGGAAAATGTTAGCTACATTTTCTTAGCTGTGTCCATTTTGGAAACATATAAAATAAAAATAAACATGGAATTTCAATATGATAATAGTAACAATGTCACCAGGGACATTGCTCATTACTTTAAAGTTCAGCAAACATGGGACTTCACCTCTTCTAACTGCTGACTATATATTAAATAATACATCGTCTTACCGTTCTGGGACAGAGTTAGGGAATACAAACTTTTTTTTCGCAAAAAGTTGTTTTATATTACTGCAACTCCACTAAAATTTTTAAGAGAGCCCATATGATACAAGTTAACTTCCTCATTTACATGCATAAACACAAACCTAGTAAACTTAAAGTGCATTTCTTATGGTAGAAATGGGCTTTTTTAAACATTTCCATGCCTGATAACTTATTACATAGCAATCTTGCAAGCATTATTTTCATATGACAATAGATCATGATTAGACATTTTTATAAGAAGAGCACAATTTCCTAGACCACATAAACTTTTACTTACAATGTTGTCTTCCTTGTAAATCACTGTCCCCACTCCATTATTATTGTCTGAGGATAAACAGTCAAATAATCACAGTTATAAATTCATACAACACTATGGTATTACAACAAACCTGCTGGTCAAAAGGTATGACATTCTTACTCATGCCTGCTGCCTCCAGAGAGATGCAGAACACACCTGTTTGTTAGGACAAAATTGCTGTTCCTTGCTCGACTGCTTCCAGAAGATGTGAACCAGGTAAACTGCTGACAAGAAGGCTAACCAGATGTTAGGCTAATCAATGCACTTACCTCCCAGTCCTTGTAGCTCTCTGTCTCCTGTAGTTCATCTCAATTGCCTTATCTAGTGCTCTTGTGTAGAAGTACCAAAACCATTGACCTGCACCACTGCTGAGACTAGCATGCTTTATATCGTTGCAGCTCAGAAAGAGTTTAAAAACTATTTTCTCTTCCTGAACCGCAAGTTCTGTTAGACCTTCCTCAGGACACAGGCACATACAATGACATCTGCTGCCCAGGATCTCTCCCTCGCTCTTCCGCCCCACAAGAGAAAACAATGCCCCAGAATTGTCTTTTGTGAGAAAGGGAAAGAAAAACTAGAAAGTTTCCACTTTCTGGTGACCCAGGGGAGCTGGTGCAGGCGTGATGCTGATGGCGAGTCCTGAGATACAGCTGGGAGCCATAAGACTCCACATTGTTATCAATGAGCAACTGTTACGATGATTAAAAGCAGTCAAAATCTGCAATGCTTTCTCTTCCATAAAGCAGCCAAATGCATTTAACTAACAGTAGGAGAAGCATTGGGAAATAGTAGCGGGGACTTGGGATAAAGCGGAAAACGCCTGTCGTGCTGCTGAGTGAACCCTATTCTCAACCTGCACAGGTACGACTGAACAAAAAAAACAGCCTAATATCTTCGGTGTAACCAAGCACAACCAGCCAGACAAATGGACAACGTGAGAAAGTAACAGATAATTATGTCCAGTTTTGTTTTCTTTTTAGCTATTGTAGCAGTACTTCTTCAGTTTTGCAAATCTTTAATGCAAAAATAGGAAAGCTTGCCAAAACCCAGTGTCAGAACTGCCTGCCATTTGATACAATTGAGAAACTGGCCCCAACCAGAGCCTCTTGCAATCAGCCTAAGGAGTTACAAATCCCCACCTGGTGAGGAAGACAGGAGAAGCACATTCCTCCTCTTCCTCCGGTTTGGCTAGCAGTACAGAAAGAGACCAACTAAATACCCCTGCACTGTGTTTCTTTGGGTCTTACTCAGCCCTGGGGTTCACGCTGGAGCAACTCCCCCTTCAGCAAAGAAACCTCCATTTGTTAGTAACGATACATTCTGGTTTTTCTTAGGGAGATTTTTGCCCAATTTGCACTACCAGCCTTCAGATAACCTGAATATGTTTTGTAAGACAATGATGCAACATGAATTAATTTTATAACACAGGAAATACCACCATGACACTAAAGTTAGCTAGATATGCAGAGTTTCATGACTTAGCTAACAGAATATAATGTAATAAATTAAAGATTTTTTCAGCACATTACATCTCCAGGAATACAACTAACGATTATGGAGGCTTTTTCTATGCTGTGTGAATTACTGAAGTCAATTTAGTAATATTAATTTACTTACCACTTCTGGATGCCAATAAATCACAGAGCTGTAACACATGGGTGTATTTAGGATCATTCTTTACAGTAGATTCCTTCTCTTCCAAGATTATTATTTCTTCATCTTTGCAGCTTGCCAGAGCTTTAAAACAATTCTTTGCTGTAGTAAGATTTTCTTCATATTTTTTCAGTTGGATTTCTTTCAGGTGATCCAAGTTTAAGCACTTTAAAATATCCACATCAACTTTCTCATCAAATATAGATGCAACTGGGATTAGATCATCATCATCAGATGCTCTTTTATTTGAATTAAGTATTTGCATCTTTCTTTGATTGGCTATTGTTGGTACATATACCGCTGCAACAACATAGCTTTCTGTAAAGATGGCATGGTCATGTTTTACCAGATCATCCCTTGAGGTCTTTTCTGCCATTTTAATTTCAAAATTTGGCCAGTAATACACTTGTGAGACTTGTGCTGAATAAAGAAAATATATATGCAAGATTAATATTAAATATGAAATATACTAGTGGTCATTTTTCCCATTAATAAACATAAAGTGATATGGAATATACTTAAGCAAGCTGCAGCTTTTCACCACATTAGTAAAATAATATTAAAATATTTTTATTAACACATTATTTTCATAGTCAAAAGGGAAACTTTATACACAATTCGTGACTTTTTTTTCCCCAGGTGATTAAACTTTTGTCTCTACTTATATTTACCAAATGGTAAAAGTTTCCAAAACAAGGAGATTATTTTAAAAAGATACAGGAAGTTATTGAAGTTATGTGGAGGAAAAATATGTATATCAATCAAGCATCTAAAAAACCCAGAAGATTCAAAATATAGGTAGTGCGTTATTATTTGTGAAGTATTACAGATTAACGTGTCTGCAAAAAATCTACCTACTTCCCTTGTTATGCTGAATATTAATACCTGAGGTACATTTCTCATCTGATAAATGACTTAAATGGGAATGGTTGTTTTCTTGTTGTTTATTTTATTGGGTCAATTATCTATGCATTATTTTTTCAGGATTTCCGCATCCCTTGGGACCACTCCTTTAATTTTTTTTCTCATTTAACAAACATCTCTATGAGCTCTGGTGGCTCCTTGTTCATTTAATGACTTGCACTCTTCATGATCCATTTGTTAGTAAATACTAACAATTTGTACAATGACATTATGAATCACATCTTAATATTCTCTAATAATAACAGCTACCTATTGTATAAGATATTTAGCTACATCAGCTTCTGACAGTGATCTGAATGATTCATATAGAATCAACTGAGGAAAAATGCAGAGAGCAAAATGGAAGAAATAAAGAGGAAGAGAAATGACTGGCATGACTAGTTTACCAGCCTGTGAGTATGCGACATGTGCAGTCTTAGTCTAGGAGATATTTCAGTTCTGATACTGACCTTGAACCAGCAATTTTGCACAATAATTGCAAGGCATCCGAGACATGTAAACTTCACAGCCTTTCAGTGCATTAGGAAACCTTAACAGCACTTTTGGCACAGCATGAAGTTCCTCTGTTGAGCAGCCCATGGCAATAATCCTTTTTGGCTTGCTCGCTTCACAGACAACAATTCCAGTTTTGCAATACTGCATAGAAATACACAAATAAATGTACACGTATACAAATGAATGTATAACCATTCAGTGAATGAGTCACTCCAGATTATGTGTATGTAAAGTAATAGCAACAAAAGGATCCCAGAGAAAAAGAATGACATTTGTTGCAAAAGGATAGGGATCAAGCAGTCTAGAAACGTGCTGATTCCTGTGGATTTTCAGTCAGTTCTGGTGTGTCTACAGCATATAACTCAATTGTAGTATTCTAGATCAACAGCACAAGTACTTTGACTGGAGTCCAGAAAGGGGTAAGAAGTAGACATTTGGAAAGTTTGTAAGTCTGTAAAATCACAGAAAAAGTAGGGAGATGAATATCCCAATAGCTGGTCTAGCAGACTACCAAAACAGGAGAAAGGAGTGACAAGGTGTAGTTTCAAACAAAAGCCAACACTACTCAAAGGATACTCATGGTAGGAACCACCAGACATCTATGTAGCTTCAAAAACTCAAACAGCTTTGATTTATCAATAATTAGAGTCTAAGCATACAATAGATTAAAAACCTAACTGCGGGACTGTGGCCCACAAGAGACCCACACTGGAGCAGGGACACTCCTGAAGGACCACAGCCAGCAGACAACTCATGCCAGGACAGGGCCAGTAGGAAGCACAGAGGAGCAGAGGAAAACTGGGAAAAAGCACAGAGGAGCTGCAGACAAACCATCACGCACACAGCCCCAACCTCCTGCACCTCCCATCACCTCACTGAAGGAGTTGGGACCGACTGAGAGTAACCTATGGTGAAAACAAGGGAAGTTGAGACTAGGAAGGTGGGAAGGTAGGTGTTTGGCTTAAGTTGAACCTGAAAAAATGGATGGAGGATGTTTAACTCCTTATGTTTTCTTTTTTCCCTCCACATCCAATTCAGCAAACCTAAGTTTGTATTTATTGGCAATAAATTGAGTTAAATAAAAATTCCCCAAATTAAGATAATTTTGCCCACAAGACCAAGTCAGTAATTTTTAAATAGAGATCCTATTGGACACTATGGCTTTTTTAGCCTTGATAACAATGAATATGCTTGAGTTGACTTAACTCACACGTTTCTTTGATTCACTTGGTGAGTTTTCCATATGTAGTGCTAAGAAGATGCACAAGTCTTCTTTCTTCAGGCGAGGAACAGGAGGACCTAGAAAGAAACAATGGAAAGAAAAATTAATCAAAACAGTCTTGGAGCAAAAAGTAGGTAATGTCCTAAAATTAGCAAATAATTACTGGTAACGAGATAGAAAGGATACTTATCTAGCTCTCCAGTCCTAGATGAAAACTTGGGGAAAAAGGTTATAATTTCTGTGCATGCTGAAGGAAAAAACTTTTTCTTAATAATGTATCAGAGCTCAGTTGGCCAGTTTCTCTGTAAAGATCTTTATCTTTGCACTTTACCCATCAGCACATCCATTTATGCCTGCCAGTCTTCTGAGGCAAATGGTAATGATTGTCCCAGGAGCTTTTGCTTGACAGAGTGCAGAGGTATCCTGGATCTCTTTTTTTTTTTTTTTTTTTTTTTGGTTATGCTATCTGCTTTTTCTTTCTGGCATAGGGGATGATTTCTATTGACTTCAAGAGGGAAGAAACAGTATGGGAATATTCAGTATCTGGAATGGCCAACTCTATTCCACTATGTCATACTCTTCTTCAAAATTTATATCTTTCAACTATCATAGTACAAAATTTCAATAACATTAGGTAAGACTGAAAAAAAAATATGAAATTACTTTTACTTAAGGTAAAATTAAAATGAAGACAAATATACTCCCAGAGAGATATGTCAGAGGTTCGTGTATCAGCTTTCTGTACTGTCTAATATCCAGCTCACTGCTTTCAGGACAATTATATTTATTCAACCCTGTTTAAGGATATGAAATTAGGGAAACCAAAACTATTATGATTAGTGAAAAGTTTACTAAATATATTTCACTTTGCCTTCATCATTCATTCCTTCTGTTCCTCCATTGTCTTGTGAATCTCTGGGTACTGGAAGACAGAAAAGAAAAGGATCTGATTAGGAATATCACGTAAGAAGAGATTACATGAAGTGTAGCAGTGTATCACCCCTCATCCTCTCATTATCAACACTGACAGACTATCCACTGTGAGCTGGGCATCTCAGAAGCCACAATTGGTTTAGGACAATGTTTGACAGTCAGGACATCAAAGTCCAGGCTCTGATACTTTATTCAGAAAGAAACTATATTAAAATGAATGGGAATTGCCCAGATACAAACCAGTGAACTGAATCTCACATAGAAATAAATATGGCTCCCCAGTGGTGGTGGTGACAAGGGGGGTGGATTGGGTTTTTGTTGTTGGGTTTTTTTTAAAGTTTCAATTCCACCTTTTTAACCTGCAAATCCATAATGCTTTGCTCACGTACAGAATGGCCAATACCTACACTGTCTCCTCTCTCCCTTTGCTTTCACACTCAGGACTGCCTCTTCTTGTCTCTGATACTGAGTCTGTGCTTGTTCATTTCTGCCATCCTGTCATCCTCCTTATGTGAACTTCATCATCCTGGTTCTCACTCTTCCCATCAGTTTGATTTCATTCTACTGCAAACATATACTGTTCTCCTCAATTTTAAAATAATCTATCCCTTACTCCTCTTCAGTTACATAGTTTTCCCCAACTCACTTGTCCATTGTATCTTCACATTCCATGAAGATATGGTCAGCAACTTTTTTGGGGTTCCTAATTTCAGTTTTGTTCCAATTCTTGATTTAATTTCAAATCCCTATTTTCCCTCAGTAAGGGCAATGATGCTTCAGCTTATAAATCATTAAGACCTCAAAATTTTAGTTCAGTTCCAACTTTGTCTTTGCTTAAACCAAGCAAGAAGTATACAAGATTTTGTGTATTCTCAAATGTTGTGCAGTGTTCTTAAAAACTTCTGTTACTTTTTACTGGTTGTCTAGTCTAAATAAAATTGTCAGTTATTTAAGAAAATTTCAGTGTTAATGACATTGTCCTGTGGTAGGAGACCTGACTCCCTAACTGCCATAACTCAGAACAGCATAAAGCCAGTAGCATGGGAAGACTCAAGCCCAGTACCTCCAAGGATTTGGATATATCCATTTAAGGCTAGAAGAAATTCACAGAAAAGTCTTGAAATAAGAAAACTGTCATGAAGGATGCTGATTAGTCATTTGGGCAAAATGAATAATCAATGACTAAGAGAGAGAACAGAAACCATTAACCCCCAAAACTTGCTATGTTATTCCTCTGTCTTTTCAACTGTAACCAGTTATGGGGTCTGGCCACTTACAGACCTCAAAGGCAACATTTCTGTATAATTCTGTCTTCTGCATATTCAGAAGTATTGTGGTAGAAGTGGAATCTGCAGGGTACAGATATTTATAATGTATAGTTCCAAAGGAAGGTTGGAATGAGCAGAACTAATTTAAGGGTAACTCAACTAAACTTACAGTAATTAGATGCAATTTATAATCAGATTTTGTTGTATTTATTACATGCTGCAAAAAGGGCTTTAAAGAAAAATACTTAGTAACATACTATGCTTCTAAGTTTAAACACCAAGTAATACCAAAAGAAACCAAATGGAACAGAACCAATAGACAAGGAAATTAATCTTAACCATACCTGCCGTAAGTTGAGTTTTGCACTGTTCCCACTGGAAAAAATGAACCAAACAAAAACTTAATAATTTTATTTAAAGCATAAGTGAATATTTATTTAGTACTTTCTACAGTTTGTATGCTCAAATCTGCCATTATATCTAACAGCTATTAATCAATCTAACATGAGGATTTCTTTGCCCCACTGGACAAACGTGGGTCCTCAAAGTCATGCTTGTCTATTCCAGGTCTAAAGCTCTTGTTCTATAGAGGAAGATAAAAGTCAATTACATAGCCTACTCAAAGAATTTGTGCAGTTCATCAGTGGTCTTGTGTGTCCCAGTTCCCTCTTCTTCCAACTCAGACTGCTTTACCTCCATCAGATGTATCTGATGGATCTTGAAAAGTGAAGCAATACTTTTCTACATCATCTGCTTCCACTTCTGACATGCCTTCTACCTGCTGAATTATTTTTTATGATATCTGGGAATGACTGGCTCCCAAAACTACTGATGGAGTTCAAAATAATGACAGAAAAGCTCTGATGTGTATATTCAGGTGAATACATATTTACATATCATCAAATTGTTCATGAACACTCAATATATTTTAATGAACTTTCCATCTAATGAAAATGTGCTTCTTAAAAACAACAGAAAAAAAACCCAAATAAACAAGGCAAACCAGAAAGATGACACATATCAAAACAAACTATTATATGCTTTTTATATAAATATTCAAAAATACTTTTTAGTAATACAACCCTGAGGCTAATCTTCAATATGCAAACCTACCTCACGATAGTCAAAGTTTTTCTTTAAATCATCTAGATGACCCTAAAAGGAAAAAAAAAAACCTTAAAAGCAAACAAATAAACCAGGGACTCACAGAATCACTGAGGTTGGGAGCCACCTCTGGAGGTCTCCAGTCCAGACCTCCTAAAACTAAAACTAAAACAGATCTCTTGGGGCCTTGCCCACTCAGATTTTTAGTGTCTCCAAAGATGAGGAATCCACAACCTCTCTGGGCAACCTGTTCCAGTGCTCGTCACCCTCACAGCAAACAGGCTTTTTCTTATGTTTCAGTGGAAGTTCCTGTATATCAAATTGTGCCCATTGTCTCTTGTCCCATCACTGGGCACCACTGAGAAGAGTCTGGCTCTATCTTCTTTACTCCCTCCCATCAGATATTTATACACATGGATAAGATCCCACCTGAGCTTCCTCTTCTCCAGGCTGATCAGTCCCAGCTCTCTCAGCCTCTCCTCATATGAGAAATGCTCCCATCACTTAATCATCTTCATGGCCTTTAGCAGGACTCACTCACACATGTCCATCTCTCTCTTGCACTGTGGAGGCCAGAACTGGACACAATGTTCCAACCACGGCCTCACCAGTGCTGAGCAGAAGGATCACCTCTCCCAACCTGCTGGCAATGCCCTGCCTAATGCAGCCCAGGAGGCTGTTGGGCTTTGCCTCAAGGGAACATTGCTGCATCCTAGTCAACTTACCCACCAGGGCTTCCAGGTCCTTTTCTGCAAAGCTGCTTTCCAGTCAGTCAGCCCCAGTCTGTACTGGGGCATGGGACTGTTACTCCCCAGGAGCACAGGCTTTGCACTCCCCTTTGTTGAACTTCATTAGATTCCTGTTTTGCCATTTCTCCAACCTGTCAAGGTCCCTCTGAATCAACCATCTGGTGTACCAACCACTCCTTTCAGTTTTGGATCATCTACATACTTCCCGAGGGGGCACTCTGACTCATCATCCAGGTCATTAATAACAGTAACAGTTTTGATCCCACTATCCATCCCAGGGGTACACCACTAGGGACTGGCCTCCAGCTGGACTTTGTGCTGCTGATCATAACCCTCCTAGTCTGGCAGTTCAGGTAGTTGTCAATCCATCTCACTGTCCACTTATCTAGTCCACACTTCATCAGTTTGTTTATGAGGATGCTGTGGGAGATAGTATTGCAAGTCTTGTTAAAGTCAAGTTGAAAAACATCCACTGCTCTCTACTCATCCACCAAGCTGGTCAGGATATCAGGTTAGTCAGGCACGTTTTGCCTTTCATAAATCCATCCTAACTACTCCCAGTCACCTTCTTGATAGGTCCCATGGTCTTGTGTACATCCAACTTCTTTAAATATTCCATAACCAGATTCTACTCTACTGAGGGTAAATCTTCATTGCTCCGCATCTTCCCACTGGTATCAGGACATGGGATTCCTGAGGACAAATCTTGGCAGTAAAAAGCACGGCAGAGAAGACTTTGAATACCTGGGCCATGTTTGTCTTTATAGGGGTAGAATGTAATCTAGAGCATGGACATTACCTGAATACTTGGGCCTGAACCAAGACTGAGACCTTTTCCTTCAGAAAGATTTTTCCAAATCCATACACAATTTAAATTACATCCAAGTAAATCCTGTTAAGTAATTAAGGGACTTCCCTGAAAGGAGTAATACTCCTCTGCAAACTCAGAAAATATTTGTTCTTTCCACTAAACAGAGGGCTATATCTTGTGATGGAGGCAAAAATACCTTGTTTGGTACAGACCTGTAAACAGTGAAGCCAAACTCATCAGACACTTCAAATATGAGAATGTGAGACTTAGAACGAAGACAGTTGCATTTACCCTGAGGGATTAAAAGTTAAGTGTGTGCAATGCAGGACAGAAGTACTCCTTCATATTGGAGGTCTTAATGAAGCATGTCACAGCTCCCCTCAGCATTTGTGCCTGTGTTTCCTGCATATAGCAACCAAGACACATATCCAGGTCTCACCATCATAAGAGTTTAGGCACAGCCAGAATAAGCATTCAGATGTAAAATCAGGGAGCACTCCAGAGCTCTGTCATGTAGATATAGCTAAATAGGAGGCTGGACCTTCCCAGTCCAAGATCCTAAACTATGTAAGTCGTTCCTTTCCTGACTTTAGAAGTATCTGAGTGTAAAGATTTCCAAGGCAGAAAGCAAGCCATAAAATTTCAGCTGTATATGAGTACGAAGGATGAAGCACCTCATAGGCGATGATCTGCTATAGTTCCTCTCCTATACAGAAGAGTAAGAATTGATGTGTTTGTTTGTAAGTTATCTATAAATAAACTGACCCCCTTGCCCCCAAACATATAAAACATTATGACAATAAACATTATGATGATAAATAAATAATATTACATAAGCATACTTCATGACTTTTTTGGGGCGATTCTTTTACACAATGAATTGTCTTGATTTTCACATCCTTCAAAAGGTTCTGACAGTCATGACAGGGAGGTTTGATGCAGTAAAGAACATCACTCTCTTCTATTTTGGCCTTTGATCTGAAAAATATATATATATGCACAATTAATTTATTTTCTGCAAAGCTAAAACTAAATATAATGTTTGCATTTAATTAAAATAAATTTAGTATTTTCATTGAAGACTATTATTTCTAATTAGATTACTCTCTATCTCCTCCCCCAAGTTTCCTATTTCATCTTGATTTTCCCTTCAAATATCTGATCTTTGTTGCTTCCTCTACTTCTGTGTATATAAAAGTGCTACTATTCCAAGTCATGTGGTTTTACGGACTAATGATTCTCCAACTATTGACAGCTAGAGTCTTAAGGGATCTGGCTGACTTGACACTACTCTTGCTAGTCTAAGTACCACCAAAAAAGACTGCCAGGCAGAATGCTGCAGACTGTGTCTTTCAAAAACTGTTTAGAGCTTCATCACAATGAGATTGGGTGATTATGTTGGCAGTGTGGGAATACAAAATGGTACCACTCCTTTCTGGGGGGTGGAGGAGAGGAAACGCACACATTAAAATCTTGATTGTAAGCTCAGAGCAGTAAAATGTTAAGTCTTTGAAACTGGATCAATGGGTGAAGAACAGATGGAAATGTCAAAGAGAAAATCCATAGTTAGCCACTGACTTGTTCACACTACACGCTATTCACATCTATTGTCATAAAGAATGCCTGCGAAGTCACTCCATTACTAAATTTGTAACAATAACCTGTATAGGAGAACATTTGCTTCAGCATGGAGAATGAATTCCCGTTTTGCACGTCCAGTCTTTTGGTTTCTTCTCCCCGCAGATGGCAAGTTTGCATATAATATGCCAATGGGGTATCCATTATAACCTGCCCCAAACTGCCAAAAAACCAAATGAAATAAAATAATCAAAATCTACCAGACCCTTCCAAACATCAGCAACATTTTAACCATATACTAATACAGCTTCAAATCCTAAATATATGTTGTCTGTGTATTTCTAGATGCACACAACTTCTAAGTTTTTGTGGCTATTTATATCAGATTTTTAATCAGCTTTAACAGTATGCCACAAGCATCTTACCACCCCATCATGTTATGCATTTTAACACAGTGAAGAGCTAATTTTGCTTTTGCATCCAGTGAGGTCACTGTCCTCCATCAATTTCATCACCGTCTTTTTGTCTCTCTACCTTTGCAAGAAACTTAGGATTCTCCTTTATAGTGGGCCTCAGGGATTATTTTTGTAAAGTTACATGATAAAATATTATCATTACTATTAGCATATTTATTATGGGAGAGTGTGTTCATGAGGGAAATTCATTTGCCTTCTTACATGTCTACACCTGAACTAGTCACCGTACACTCCCTTTATATTCAAGGGAGAAAACCAGGTCCACCTGACCTGTTCCAGACTCTGGATTGAGATGAATGACACTCTAGATCTCCACCAACTATAAAGGGGAGCTAGGGCCAATAGCTCAGAAGTAGGCATCTATGCTGCACATGTCTACATTGGATCAAATAAACTGCACCCCTTGGAGTACTGAATAGAAATTTTACAAGTGTTGAAGAATTCAATCTACTTACAAAATATCCATCCTGACTGTAGAGAACACACCCCACACCTCGGTTTGGATCATCTTTTAGAAGAGAGAAAGATTTTCGTGTCACTTAAAAACCATACTTTTTACTTAAAAACATATTTTACAGATTAACATGTATTGCTTTAATGATATAGAAATGGAAGCCATAGGTGACTGCTTATATGTTGAAAGAATCCATCCATGCATATACATTATCCAAATCTAGACAGACACCCATACACAGTAACACAATGAGGCACAGCTACTATCAAGTACAACAAATGTCAGATTTCAGAAGAACACAACAACTTAACATCTAACTCAAGGTACACCTACTCTTTGATTAGTAATTGTAGAGTATTAACTTGATACAAAATCCTGATAACAGAATATAAAAGGTTATAAGATCTTCCATTGATGAGATTTGCTATAAGTCCACCTAGGTACATTAACAATATACTGAGACTGTTTAAATTTATACACACACACACATATATACATATACATATACATATACATATACATATACATATAATATTGTTCCCCCCCCAAATGGATTAAGTGATAAAATATTCTTTTTCTATATTTCTGTAATATGTGTTTCCATCTTCTGCTTTAGGTTTAAGTTCAGTATTGCAACAAACATTATAAACAATAATATTCAACATTAGTGTAGTAAATACATTAATGAAAAATATTTTAGCAGTTATGTCAGGAAAGCGTGCCAATTTCTCTGATACCCACATATGTTGTGAAATATTTACTCTTTGCTGTAGCTGAATGAATCAACACCAATAATAAATAATAAATATACAGGAATCCATTCTTTATATTTGGTTACTGTTCTTTATATACTCTCATCATAACTTACCAGATCTTGCTGCTAAAAAATAACAAAGCTGCAAAGCATGTCGATGAACATTTTTCTCAGGTTCTTTCTCAAGTTGGGAACATTTCCGTAAAAAATCATAGCAATGTAAAGCATTTTTCATCCGCTTGACACATGTATCTTTGCAGCTACGTATGTTAAACAGTGAACAATATTTTTCAAAGTCTTCAGTTTGATCATCGAGCAACTTAAAACTGATGTTCAACTGTCCTTCGCATCGTATTTTTTTTGCAATCATTTTCACAGTTTCAAAGCTTGTCATGGGTAAGAGCACACTGCTACTTATATGACTCCTAAGAAACATAAGGTCAGCGTGTTGACTATCTTCCTTAACCACTGAATCGTCTCCCTTTTTTTCAGGTGCCATTGGCCAGTAATAGACTGAAGAAACTGAACCTAGAAACAAATGCTGAAAGTCACTTAAAGTGCCATACAGTTGGGTGGGACATTCAATTCACATATTTTTTGTTTAAAACAGTGCGCCAATTTTCTGTTGCATTGCAATTCTATGGACACACTAGAGTTCAAAACCTATATAGTTACCCACAGAGCTTAAACCACTCCCATTGCAATGGGATCTGAATTGAATATAGAACTATTGCAACAACTGATACTTCACTTTCATAAATGACCTCCCACAGTTTGCCAATCCTTTCCCAAGCAAGCAGTCATACTTATTTCTAAGAGCCTGTCTGCACAAAAAGGATTACTTGACTAAGGAGAGATTTATTGGACTGAGCCATGTACAACATTTCTAGACGTGATGCTTAGTGGGGTCATTTATGAACTTCTTATTCAGGTAGAACTGCAGTTAACACAGATGGAATAAAAATGTATTATATACCTTGAATGAGGAATGCAGTACAAGTTGTGCATGGTTTCCTGGACAAATAGACAGTGCAGTCACGCAAAGAAGAGGGAAGATACCGAATGATTTGCTGTACAGCATGCAACCCAGGTTTGGAGAAACTCATAGCTATCACTTTGTGTACTTTGTCCGATTCGCATATTACAATCCCGGTCTTATTGAACTGAAGAGAGAAAAAAGAAAGCTTATTTTTCACAGCAGATTTGATTTTACATGCATTCATGCTTTATACAGATTCAGAAATACACAATAGGTTTTGCCACATTGTATTACATATAGCTGCTCTTTAGTCCCACAATCTTTAGATCACAACTTCTCTTTCTGAAAAGTTAATGTAAATTTAGTACGAATTGATTTTTTTCCGTGCATTAGTTCTCAAGAAATCCAGTGCTGTTCCAATTAAGAGACACATGAAACCAAAACTGGAATCAATCGGAAAGATCAAACTATAGATTCCTAAAACACTCTCAGAAGTATTTGCTTCTTTTAGCCAAATTTCTTCAATAATATATATATGTATACACACACACACATATATAGCTGGGTTCTTTATAAACACTATATTAGCTGTGGTAGGGGAAAAAAAAGACAATGGTATTAAAATTAATGATGAGTGTCCAGGTTCTTTAAATCTTCTGTACGTTCATGTAATGGCAGGTATTCTAATGCCCACTGTTGCTACAATAGTGCAAAAAGTAAGTTATACTGTTGCTGGGTACAGCCCTTCTACAAGTCTAGTAGATGCACTCCATGGTAACAAATTCGAATCACAGAGTAACTTAGATTTGAAATGGAAACTTGGAGGTTATCTAATCCACCTCCCTGCTCCAAGCAGGGCCAACCTCAAAATTAGATCAGATTATTCAGTTCTTACTTAGATAACAGTTTTTGTCTTCTCTGTCACGGAAGTAGTTGGAATAATCTATTCTAGGTGATCATCTATGGATTCAACTGTTCTGAAGTTCAGTAACATCTACAGGGAACGTTTCACTGAATACAGGGCCACTCCACCTGCCCCAATGGATGTCTGCATGGGAATTGAATACCTTGTGATATTTTTCAGAAAAGAACACCAGGTTTGGGATTCACTAACATCTTTCAAAAAGACTGTAAACATGTATTTCTGTCAATTTCTCAAAGAAATAATAGCATTAAGCAAAGCAAGAGTGAAGAAAGTAGTATTAGTGATACCAACAGAGATCTATTACTGATCATCTGACCAAAAGGTAAAAGGATGAAGTGTCTTTTTTTTTTTTTTAATCCTTTAAGCAATCATCATCTGATGCATTCAAGGACATTTTGATAATGGTAGACTAACTATTGGAGATAGCAGCTAGAAAAGTAGTATGTTTAGTATACACCTACAGCTCTGGAAATATACCGTAGCCTATTTTCATTACAGCAATGAATGAGAAAACAGATATTTTACATTTGATTCTAACACAGAAGAAATGACCATAAATCTGAAAATGAAAAGTAATTGCAATAAAAATTATGATGATGTGATACATAGGAAAGGATATTGTAAGAATAGAATGATGATAATGATTTCAGAAAGACATATATCAGCAAATTTAAGGAACTGTTAGGAAGTCTCTTGGAAAAATAATCCAAGGACTATGAGAGTCTGACTTAGTAGAAGAGAAACAGGACTAAAATATCCTGATGTAAAGGAAAAGTCGGTAACACCATGAGACCACTTTGGTTGTACCAACAGATCTTATGAAAACCAGAATCAGAAAAAAAGAAAGGAAGTAAAGGCAACATGAAGAATGAGCATAAAGGAATAGTATAGCATGTACTGTTAAAATTAGAAAGACTAAATTACTGAAAAAATACAGACACTTCCACTAGCAAGGGATACAAAAGGCAAAAAGAAAAGGATATATATAAAATCACAGGAAGAAAATGAAAGGAGGCATGGTTACATTACACAACAGGAAAGGAGAGCAAACAAGAATATGGAAAAGGCTGCAGAGCAACAAGATGAAACCAAAACCAAGCAAAGCAAGATCCTGCTTTGGAAACAGAAACTGAACAAGCAAATACAGTATAGAAATCTGCTAGCCACAAAAGAGTCGGGATACTATTGTGAACTACAGTTCAACAGGCCAATAACACAACGTTACTATTGACCTCCATGTATGATAGATGTTTACAGGAATTGCACAGCTATAGTTACTCGATCTAAAGGAGTGTCACATCAGGTTTTCGTCCTACTCTAAGAAAAATGCAAGCACACTGGAGAATCTAGGGAAGGAACCTTAGAGGTTTAAAAAAAAAAAAACCCACAAAAATTTAGGAGAAAGACTGAAGCTTGACATAAGAAGGTTGAGAAATTGCTCCTATAAAATGGTTTGAAGATCAGGTTGGACAAGTATCTGATAAGAGCAGTGTAATTAGACTTAATACTGCTTCACTGCAAGAAAATGGATTAGATTATTTCAGCCCATTTCTATGATTCCACTGTTACGCATTCAAAGCTGTTTTTATTAGATCCCATATGAGATCAACTGTTTATAAAGTCAGTAATATTTAAGAAGTAGTTCTTAAAGTTTTTAAAGGTATAACCATCACCGTTACTGTTATCTGCTAACTTAATCACTGTGTAGTACTTAATCTATAGTTTTATAAACCATTCTCAGACAACCTGGAGTACGAAAAGCTTTCTACACAAGCAAAACAGTGTGCAGAGTTGAAGATAAAATATTTAATTTTCATATTCACAACTAGAATTAAGCTAGGATGTATTTTCACTGTGGAAATGAGAACATGAATAAATGATAAAATAGGAGTTTCAGTTACTTCTTTCAGAAAAGCACAATGGCCCTTAGAGTGTCTGGGACCGATTCCACTACCATTAAAGCACCGTGCAAGCCTGAACTGCAAAGTCTGTCACTCTCATCCTGTGAGGAAAGGACTAAGGACCTCTTCTTAAGAAGCTACTGCTGCTACAGCCAAGCTTAGTGCAGAGAAAGGTTTCTGTTTTCTCTCACCTACCAAATGTCATCCCTTAACTGTTCCTTACATGAATGAGTTCACAGCCTAGAGCTCTGCTGAGATGCATCTGAGGAAGACTCACAACACCTGAAAAAGTCTGGCATACAAAAGGCAGAGTAGCATGCTGGGCTTGCTACTACCTGTGATATGCTCTATTCTCATAATATAAATGGAAAAAGTATTAAGATATCTTCGGAGACATTCACATGAAGAATTGTACTCCCTCAGTTAATAACGACTCCAAGGAGGAAACACACTACCACTGTCTAATACTATTCTAGCTATTGACAAGGCTGTCAATTTGAATATATGAACATACTTTTACCTGGGTGTTTCACCTGCTCTGTGTCATTCCCAAAAGCAATGACAGCTCTGGCTACATGACTGAAACTATGTGCATCACCAGGATCATTGGGAACAGAAATTGAATCTGGTTCAGTACCCACAGGAAGGACAGAGGGAGGCCAACAACTGTCTCACAAAAATTATTTGCTCTTTTAAATCACAGGTAAACACAAAATAATCTTCACAGTATCCCTACATGCAGACAACTGAACATCATTTTATCCCCATCTTTCAAGTAGGGAAAGCAAACACAAGACAGTGCCACTTTTCCCTGGAAATATCCTCCCATTCCATTACAGGGTTGATTAACCATCAGGGCATGTTGGTATGCCTCAGCAATATGACATAGTGATGGGAAATGAAAAAAATGGTATTAATCAATATTTAGGAATCCAGTATCTTTATGTAACTTTATCAGATTACCGTGAAAAGCTTAACAGCATTGATTGTTACCAGCAACTTTTAAAACACAAGACTAAAATGGACCACCTAACTCACCAGATTCACTCCACCACAAAAGCAGCAATCACACAATAAAGGTTTGTGTTATAAATGTTTTGTTTGATGGGTGTCATTGGATATTTTAAAGGATAATTCTCAGTAAAATAAGCAGCAAAAATATTTCCTAGCAATGATAACCTGTTACATACCTCGGCAGATGGGGCATGACACTCGGGAGACTCCTCCATAAGGCGAGCTAGGAACATACACAAATCTTTCTTTTCTAAGCGTATGCATGGATGACTCTCTGAATGGGTCCAAATAAAGAGGTCGTAATTAGAAGGCAAATTCAAACAGGTTCATGCTACAGAAAACACACTGTTGATTGCTGCACTTTTGGTAATATGGGGAATGAAGGCAAAGTATTTGGGTAAAGGAAAACAGATATATAGAAGACATATTTGTTTATATACTGCACATACAGATTAACTGTTAGAAAATACACTGAAGTGAGACACAGAAAGGTTTGTGCTGGTGTCCCCTAAGGAGCACACCACTTATTGCTAAAAACCACTGAGCTAGTTAACAGTCATAAAGCATTACCACCATGCAAATAACAAATCTAATAAACCCCACAGAAACTAATACTCAAAGAAAAGCTCTTGGTTGTGGTTAAACTCCTGCTGCTCATTCTGTCTACAAGAAGTAGTCAAAATTCAGTTGTGATGCCTTGTTTTTGTATTATATCCTGAAGCTGAAGAGATGTGCCCATTTCAGCTGACTATATTGGGACGATTAACTGGATCAAAGAGATACAAACCATCCTCCATGTCCTCAGCTCCAGAAGGACTCCTCTTCCAAGGAAAAAAACCTCTTCCTTTTAACTTGCTTCTGAAGCAAAGCACTATAGTAAAAGAGAATATATGTGTACATGTGTGAATATGTATATGTATGTATGTATCAACATGTAACTTGTTTGTGTTTATTCATGTTTTAAAAATAATAAACACACTTTACCTCACATAATTGCAAACAAAACATAAAGGAAAATCTGGTATCTTGTATTGAGGATCCCCTTTCTTTTTGCCAGCACAATAAATCTTCAGAAAAACAAAAACAATTTATACCATCCCTGTTAAGAATGCAACTATCAGTCCAATGACCAAGTACTTCACAGCACCTTTTCTTATAAAACATCATTAGCGCTAGCATTAAGTATTTCCCATTGATAGATACCTCATACTTTAGGATTAGCTCACTGATGCTTAACAGACTTTTTTCTTTCTGCTTTCATTATTTTCCACCAAAACATGATTTTCTTCCATCATGTTAATCCCCAATGTAATATAACAGAACGATTCTGTACTTCACTTACCCGCAGGTCTGTTAGCAAGAAGTCTTCATTAAGAATACCTTTCAAGTGGCAAAATGAACACTTTTATATCTTCCTTCTCTCCTGTGAGTCAGTCATGTACACTCCTTTTCGCCTTTGACACTACCTTGGACCCACCCTGTCAATATTTGTATGGCATGTCAAGATCAATCTGGTGAATTAGAGAAGTTGACCAGGACAACTAGATGTTGACCAATGAACACTACACACATGTAAATGCTCTCCCCCCAACTTAAAGTGATGAAATAAAAGATAGATTTGTATCGGTATTATTACTTAGCACTGCTCAAATCTCTAACAAAACATCTTCTCTGGGCTGTGTGAACTCAAGAGCAATTGGACAATCTAAATACCTCCTATTTTATGATGTATATTCACCTCTGAAACACACGGTGTCCCAATACTTATCTATGTAATGAATATAAAAAGCAGGACTGTCCAAGATGGGAAGAGCTTCTTATAAGGGGTCAATTCTGTTTAATAACTTTATCAATTATCTGGATGATATAATTTCTCTAAAAGACTTAATAATATTTTCCATACTCAAACATGCTGTTCACACCTTTTTTTTTTTTTAACTACTCATGACTTCCTCCTACTACAGTGCTTTAGGGAAGCATCAAAGCATACCAAGCATAGAATCATAGAATCGTTTAGGTTGGAAAAGACCTTTAAGATCATCAAGTCCAACCGTTCCAAAGTTTTTTAGTATCTTTTACTACTCTCACTAAATTGAAGTAGACTCGTCGTTTGGTTAAACTGAAGCAGGAAGTCAGTCAAGAGGAGGAGCGAACAGTTCTGGAAAATGCTAGAAAAATAACAACACAAACCTTGTTTTTCTTGGACTGGCAGTTCCCTGAAGTGGCCGGTGACCGGTGCAAGCCCTCTCCCCGTGCTGCCATGCCAGCAGAAGTGATTTACTTCAACTAACAATACAACTGGGAAGAACGAGGAAGTTCATGGGCAAGTAAAATACATCTGAAGACACTGAATCCAATTTCCTATTAAATCCCACCAAGACAGTGTTTTAAACAGCCTCAGACTTTTAAAGTTCATAAATTCTGGAGTTTTTAAGTCCTGAAGGCACAATGTTACTACTTTAAGCATCTGGTATCCGATCTGCCAGACGCCCTACTCAAAGCTGACAGCCTGATTTCCAATGTAAGGAAGTATTTTAGCCTGAAAGCAGTTTGAAATCCCGGTATTTTGGGTTGGAAAAAAACTGAAGGAGGAGACAACACATCATGTTTCTGCCTGCATCTTCTTTAATATCCTCTAGAACTGCATCACGTTAAAAACTGCATCTCCCTAAGCAAATTGAAATAGTGCCTTCTTAGGAAAAAGCCAAGAAGTTCCTATTCATGATTGTATTAACTGCCTAGATTAGCGGTCTCCAGATTTTTTTGATCATGCGCCCCTATCGGTAAAACAAATTTTGAGCATGCACTCCCCAATACATATATACTTACTTATAGATTATATAAATGTACTACTGAAGTCCTGAACTTTTCTTCCTGCACCCCAGTGGATCATCTTGCGTCCCTCCTGGGGTGCTGGCACCCCACTTTGGAGACCACTGCTCTAGACAAAAACATGCCTAGGAGGCAGTCTAAGGCAACAGCCCATGTTTCCTTGTAGCTCTCAGAAAGAATGGGAGTGGTAGAGGCTAAGGGTAATTTCAGTCACTCTCGACCTGGACTGAAAGTAAAGTGCAAGACAATGAAAATGTATCAAATTATGGATCCACACAAAAAAAAACCCTTAACTGAACTTCCAATACTTAACAGCAATAAATAGCTGCTTCTTGCAATTACTGGCTGTTGTTTTTGCCTTTTTTTTAAGGTACCAGAAAATTACAGATGGTGGAGTTTCAATAAACGGGATTCGAGTAACTACTCCTGAGACTGTTCTTATTCTCGGACAGCATATTCTCAAGAACGGCGTATCGTTGCTTAGGATTGGAAAGAAAAATTACTACATTATAAAATGGCTGCAGTTGTGACAACAGAACGTCTCCCTAAAGCGACGTATCGTTTCGACTCTGTTGCTCGAAGAGGCACTTGAAGAGGTTTCAACACCGTGCATTACTACGCAGCTCACAGACTGCCCAACGCCATAGTTTCATTCTCAAAATACACCAACAGAGTTCAAATAAAGGCAGCTCAGTTACACCACTGAAGAGATTTGTAGATACTCTGCCTTATTCAAAGCACCATTCGTAAGAGGATATGCACAAGAAGACAAAAAGATTCATTTCAAAGTCCAAAGACGGAGATGCTCTTCCCCTCCTTTAACAACCTTCTGGGTTGTAGGAGGAGAACAGCGGCCAGGTACTCCACAGCATCATCCACAGCACGATGAGCAAAAGCGTACGCGAAACCAGTACTGCGTCCAGAGGATGCATGCTGCTCTCCAGTGAGACCTCGTCTTAACACAGAAACCTGCATAAGTGGGTAAGGAGAACCAACTGACAGTCAACATGTTTTTTTCTGAACAGTTCTGCTTTGACGGAAGCTGCAGAAGAGTCACAATAAGTGAGTAGAATGATTCAGCCCGAATGTGTAGGCTTCTTATTGGCTATGTGTGGGGGCACATTGCAAAAAAGCTTTCCAGCCTTAATGGGGTAACACAGAGCAAATTCACTTTTTGAAACCCAAGAGACCACAGAGCCTTTCAAAGATTAAATCGGCCTGATGAATCCCTTTTATGCCTCCTGTGTGCTTAGTGTGACTTGCAATGTGGGTGACACTCGTTCCGCTTCTTCAGTCCTGTGAATTACACGGATGCATCTGCGCTATCTCGAGTCTTTGTCGAAGGTACATCCTGGCACTAGTTCTGGGGGCTCTACAGTCAGCTGCAAGACAGCGTATTATGCCAGAAGATTTGAAGCCTGTGCAGGAAAGCTTTTCTTGATTTTAGAGGCCTAGGAGTTGTGGGCGAACAGCAGCACAAGGCTATCTGGACCAGGACACGCGTGAGGGAACCTAGAGCGCTTTTGCAGTTGAAAAAGCCAGGCCCTTCAGCTAGGGCAACATGCAAAAGCTGCACTACTTCATGAAAGAGCAGAAAGTGATCCTACTGCTTACGGCCTAGCCAGCATTTGGGATCATAGCTTCCTCATTTTCTTGTAAAGACAGCAGGAAAGTGAGAGTGTACTCTGAGAGTTGGTAGAATAGCAACATCTCCATTTACAGGTAGTATTGCCTTATTGCTCCAAATCCCGCCCCCCCCCCCTTTCTATTACTAGCCACTACAGCTGCTTACACACCTGGCATCAAATCAGCATGGAGTACAACACCTTGCCAAAGTCCCTTCCCATGGTGGGCCTGGGGATTGGGTTGCTTAGGCAATACAGGGGCCACAGTACTTACAGCCGGGTCACCCGAACAACAACAAAACCCACATGCGGTGACCAAGATTATTTGCAGTACGAGCCCCTGTTTCAATTGCTTGGCACTGGTTACTTGACTCAGAATACAGTAATGCAGCTGGCTCAGAACTTTTTTCTTGAGGGACCCTCCCTGCCCCAGTGCAAACACATCGGAAACCCTCAGTCTGCTCCATGAGGTGACTGATTGCTTTGGGCCTTGGCTGCAGTGCTGTGTTCAAGGTTTAGGGTAATCCTCACTCTTGGGCCACGCAGAATCATCTCCTAGGCCGTGAAACTCCTAGACAATACAGTTTTGCTGTCACAGCAGCCACAACGGGAGAGGCCTTAATCTGAGCTGCCTGAATGCGGTAACTCATCACCGCCTCTTGTGTTGTTAGAAGTCATGGCATTTCAGCTGGTTTAAAACCACCCAGCCTCTGAGAACAACAGGGAAATGGTAAGAAATGTTAGCAAGTCTCAAGAATCCAGATATTCTATACTTGGGTGGGGAGTTTGTTGGTTTTTTTAGGTGGGTTGTCCTGGGTTTGTCTGGGTTTTTTTAAACTTGATGTGGATCATTTTGACGTGATCAACTTGATGTTGGCTGTATTTGCAGTGTCAATCAAGACTTCAATAGTAACACATTCTAGGGGCTTGCTGCTTATACATCGCAGTGTCTTCAGATTAGTAAGCTGCAATACGGTAGCGCTCTCTGTGTAGCTCACCACATGGAGTTATTAGCATTAATTTCACTTCCTAGATCCCATTTCTCTGCCTGAAAATGAGATCTCTCTATCCTCATCTCTGTTACATAGAGAAAAAGGAAAAGTAGTTGAGTCATTCCTACCTTAAGAAAAAGCTCTACATATCCTGTTAGCTCTCAGGACCAGTTTGTGTTGCTTGTTACTCTGCCTTAGGCTGCAGTAATGATCAGCACTATCCTAGAGAAAGCACATGGAGGCAAAATCACAGCCTTGACCTGAAAAGGGTAGAAGGAGGGAAGGGAAAGTTAAGTTCATCCACTTGATAGAGCCGCCTTGTTCCTGCAACGGCAGAAGCATTATAGCAGCACACAAACACACACCTGGGAACAAAATACACCAGTACACACCCATGTTAGCCTCCAGAGAAACACAACAGATCAGATTTGACAGTTACTTTCCGCTTGCGGGAAACAGGCTCCTAGGAGTAAAGTCGCGTTTCATGTCTGATCTCTCGCCCGCCTTGTTTCCTTCATCTCCAAATGGTGCAGGTACACATCCACCCACAAATTCCAGCATTTTTTTAAAAGCATTAGTACCCACGTTGATCAAGTATTAAAAGGATTTTATTTATTTTTACACGCACAAAATAAAAAAGGGAATGAAATTCTTTGCATACAAGGTTTTAAATAAGATCCATGAACTCCGAGAAATGTAGTCTGTGCTTCCTTTTGACCAGCTCCTAGCAATCCAGACCCTTCCCTGACTCTTTCCAAAGAAACTGCTGGACACAACCACTGCTTTGCATGACTGTACAGGGTATCGCAACTGAGCGTTTGAACACTGAGGCCGAGAATCAAGGATGACCCAAAATCCAAGTATTCTTTCTTAGCCTCGTCTCGTTTCTCATATACCCCAAAACAGGTACGCTCAGGTAATCGGAGACATGGCTTGTCCAAATGGAAACAAGTAGTAACTAACCTTGAAGTATTTAACGTGCATACAAATGTGTGATTTGGAAGTGCAAGAGGAAAAGTTGTTATTTGGGCAAGATAGTATTAAAAAAAAGAAAAAAAAGAAAACCCAAACCCATTTGTACAGCACCCAGGGACAGCAAAAATGGGAGGACTTGACTGTAACATTTTTGTGGCAGCCAGCAAGGAAGAGGTAAGGGGTAAAAGGGTGTGCAGCACGTAAACTAAAAGGGAGCTATCGGAGCATGAAAGCACCTTCACCAGTTTAAACAGTGTCACTGGGCATAAAACCATATTCAGGTGGTCGACTCTGGTTTTCTCTTAAACTTTGAAGTATTAACCATCTAGCTCTCACCTCAAAGCACAGAGCTGAACTGGCAACAAGTTAAAAAGCAGATGCATTTGAGATCTTCAGGACCTACAGGAGCACTAGCTAGCCATCGCTCTCATAGCCAAAGGACTGAACTGTGGAAAAAAGGAACACTCAAGAAAATGCAATTCAAGTTACCCACAGGGGCACAACAGACTGGCAACTTGTTTCCCCTGCTGTATTCCATAAAGCGGGGACTCGAGTTTGCAATATCCAAGCTGGCATCTTTCAAAGTCAATCCTCCGTAAAGCAGAGGGTAAAGGCAAGTTTTACATAAGTTTTGTTATGGTTACTTCAGAGTGCGGTTTGAAGCACACAGACATCCCCCCTTACCCCTCTATTCCACTAAGTGAAATTTGAAACTGACTACTAAAAAGCCCAAAGAATTTATTGACAAACTCTGTGCACATAGGGATGCTACGTTTTATTTACAGAAGTACCACACATAGGTCAGGTATTCATGTCAAACATGTACTAGTCTAAACTTAGCCACAGTGGTTATTCTCCCCCATGATTGTGTCTTTCACTGGATAGCCAGTTAAGTTAGCTGAAATTTGTGCATTGATGACAACAGTATTTCGAGTTCAAATTAAATAAGGTGAACTAGAAGACATTTGCTAACCATCAGTCTAATCTGGGAATTTTGCTGCCTTCATTAGGCTTTTTTCCATAGTTCCCTCACAATTTCTTTTAATGGTGGCGGTAACAGTAGCATTTGAAGCATTGTAGTTGAATTCCAGACAACAGACTCTTTAAAAACCATTAATCGCCACTAGCAACCTGTCTACCGCATTACTTATGCAACCGTACAGGAACTAACAGTGTAGAATTGCATGAGGGCAAGTGCAAACATATGTAAGGCTGTACAAACACGGGTAGTTATACTCCTAACTTGTAAGAGCATGTGAGTCCTGCCACCTGAACTACAAGTCAGTTCAAATCCTTATTTCTGGGATAATTAATTTCGTGTATCACCTGTTTATTTAACAACAGGATTGTTACAGCACGGATCTTTAAAGACTTGCATTAAGGTTTACAAATCAAGTTCATTCCTTGGCCCTCAAACATTACCAAATAATTGACAAGTTTTGTGAAACCTCCACAAAAGAAGTCATAACATTTCAAAGAACAAATTAACACTGGAAATTTCACATGACATTACAGAGCCAGTTATCACTTGCAGGAATTTCTTAAATAAATGGAATTCATGTGCTTTATGCAGCATTTCCAAGCTTCCAAACCAAAAAAAGTCAGAATATTTCTTCACAAGAGACTGTTGACTCAGCTTTGGGAGTTAAAGCTGAGGTGGCAGGTCACGGCTCTACCTTGTTGAAAACATTCTTCTTAGATGCCAAAAGTAAAAGGGAGAGAGGTGTCAACTGAATTCCAACCAGAAACGTAACAATTTTGGCAAAACTAGTAAAAGCTTTCACTGTTCACCACAACTGACTGGAAAAGCGGCTCGCACTTCAACTTCACTACAGTCCCATTTCTTACATCTGAGAACTACCATCCCTGGATACGGTGCAAGAAGTTAAAATTACTTCCTTCGTGTTCGTTACCTGTAATGCCTACATCACGACATTTCAGGCTGCTTAAGATTACAGAATATATTTCTGTGTTCTGCATGAATTACTGCAGATCGTGCATAAAAGTATCCAAAAGTTGCATCTGTCAGACTTGACTCCTTGTGCTTGTATTGGTGCCAAAGTGAAGATGATTGCCATGAGAAAAACAACCCATTTTTAAACAGACCTTCCTGTAAAATGAGGTCTTAACAGTTTTTAACTTTTCAGTCTTTAGCAGCTTACAAAAAGAATTCCATTTCTGTTCACTGATGAAATGGGGAAGGAACTGAATGTGCTAATAAAAACTTCACTCTAGGGGCCCGACATCGTAAAAGCAAGCCACGGGTGTTAACAGCAGTGTCCTATTTTTCATGCAAGTTGCGTTAAAGCTGAAGACCTGATTTCCAACCTAAGTATTTGAGCCTGAAAGCAGTTTGAAATCCCGGCATTTGGGGTTGGAAAAAAACTGAAGGAGGAGCCAACGCAGCGCGCTTCTGCCCGCATCGCCTTTAACACCGCCGGGACAACCGCCGGCCGGCACACCGGTCTGCCCCGCTCTCGCCGCCGCCCGTTACAGCCTCCCCCCGGCCCCGCTGGCACCACACGCCGGGGTCCTCAGCCCAGCCCGGCCGGCGGGGACCGCCCCGGGGCCGGGAGACAGCGCAGGGAGCCCCTCCCCTGCAGCAGGGGCCGGGCCCGGCCCGGCCCGGCCCTCCCGCCGCCGCCGCCCCGCCCCGCTCCGCTCCCAGCGTCCCTCGGAGAAGATGGCGGCGCCCGCGCTAGGACGGCGGTGCGGCCGGGCGGCGGGGCTGTGGGGCGGCCCGCGCCGGGCCCCGCCGCCGCTCCCGCTCCGGCGGCGAGCCCACGAGCAGGCGCGGCGGGCCCGCGGCGCCGGGGGGCTGCTGGCGGCGCAGTACGAGCGCGGCCTCTTCCAGGAGGTCTTCCCGGCGCAGAGCGCGGAGGAGCAGCTGCCGGGGCTGCTGGAGCCGGGCCGCCCGCCCCTCACCGCCTACTGCGGCTTCGACCCCACGGCCGACTCGCTGCACGTCGGGCACCTGCTGCCCGTCATGGCGCTGCTCCACTTCCAGCGCGCCGGCCACGACGTCATCGCCGTGGTGGGCGGGGCCACGGCGCGCCTGGGCGACCCCAGCGGCCGGCAGCGCGCCCGGGAGCCGCCGTCGGCGGAGCGGGTGCGGGCTCAGGCGCGGGGGCTGCGGGCCGGGCTGCGGCGGCTCTTCGAGAACCACCGGGAGCTCTTCTGGGCGGAAGGCGGCGGGCGGCTGGGGCGGGCCGCGCTGCTGGACAACGCCCGCTGGCTGGGCCGGCAGCCGCTCCTCGGCTTCCTCGGCGGGGCCGGCGGCCGGCTCCGCATGGGCACGCTGCTGAGCCGGCAGAGCTGCCAGGCGCGGCTGCGCAGCCCCGAGGGCATGAGCCTGGCCGAGTTCCTCTACCCGGCGCTGCAGGCCTACGACTTCCTCCACCTCCACCTCCGCCACGGCTGCCGCGTCCAGCTGGGGGGCGCCGACCAGATGGGCAACATCATGTCCGGCTACGAGCTCGTCACCAAGTACGCCCGGGCCCGGCGCGGCGGGGGGCGGGCGCGGCGGGGCGGCCCTGCCCGGGGGGTCCGGCCCGCAGGCGGTGAGGGGTGGCGAGGCGCGGGTCAGGGCGTCGGGAGCTCGGGCAGCTCCGTGCGACCTGGCGTTGGCAGCCCCTAAAGCAGCGGGAGCAGAAGCCGCCCCTCGGAGGGCGGGCGTTAGGCAGAACCGGGGGGTTCGAGGAGAGGAATTGGTTGTCCGACCGTGAGCCTGGTGGGGACGGGCGTTTTGGCCACGGTGTTAAGCCTCTTCCCTGAAACACTAACGAATCTTTAAGAAAAGCGATGCGTTCTTGTTTTAGCGAATGTGTTTGCCCAAGAAAATCAGATATCCTGAAACGTGGGGCAGCATCGAGACAAGTCTGGTGCTGGCAGACGCATTCTAGTGTAATCACACCGAAGTAGAGGCAGTTGCGGTATATCAGTAAAGACGGTTGCATTTCTTCTCTCGGAGGTAAAATGAAACCTGATGGTGATGATGATGAGCTTTTGCTTATCCACCAAAGTTGGTGTGAGTCTTACAAAATTCGCAGAAGCATACAAGCAAATCAGTGAGTACATGGCAATGCTTCTACTTGGGTACGTGCTTGACTATTACCAGACGCTAGGGAGTCGGCACAGAAGAAAAGCCTCACAGGTGTCCCAGCCACACAGGCAGCTTCAATTAGTGCTCAGAGCAGAAGACAAAACCTACAGGACACTTGCATTTGCTAGTGCTGTTGCTAGTGAAACTGCTTACTTAAAGTATGTAAACTTCTTTGTTACACAAAAAAGAACTTAAATTTTTAAGTTCAAGGGTTTTTTTCTCCTTAAAGCACTCTTCACAGAACAGTGTTCTGGGATCTTTTGTCCCATCCCCACCCCAGCTTATTGAACTGCTTTGATAGAATCTCAAAGAATTCTGAAGTTTTACTCAACTTTACCAAGATGTGATTTTTTTTTAAAATTTTTTTTTTTAACACATAGCAACTCTCCTCCTTCTCAGGATGACAGGAACAGATGTGTTTGGAATTACTGTACCTCTTATTACCAGTACTACTGGAGATAAACTGGGAAAGACTGCTGGCAATGCAGTTTGGCTAAACAGAGATAAGACTTCTCCATTTGAGCTGTATCAGTTTTTTGTCAGACAACAAGATAACATAGTTGAAAAGTAAGTAGTTTTTCTTCTTCTTGCTTTTTGTCATTGTTTATAAAACCTGATCCTAACTGTTCTCTGTAATTGTTTCGTGTGGATATGTGCAATGCGAGCTCCTTGTAGAAGTATATGTTAATTATAACTGTACTTTCATTAAATAAGCAGGCATGACTTGCTCCTCAGTATACAGGGTAGTGGAACCTGTCTCTGTATGCTGGCATATGCATCATAAAATTAGAATGTTGATGAACAAACACGTAAAGCACAACACATTTTGCTCTGCCAGTGGGGTGACTTTATCTTATGAGGCTTGTTAGGTTCAGTACCGTAACATCACGATATCAAGTGAAATCTCCCCTGCTGAGTAATAAGCAACTGCGGTTTAATAGATGTCAATTACTACAGGCTTTTACCTAGCATGAGGTATTTGGAAACGCCACATTCTAATTGCAAGAAGCTACTTAACTGGTTATAAACAAACACATGAAGTTCAGCTTCTAGAACTGCATCACATTAAAAACTCCATCTCCCTAAGCAAATTGAAATAGTGCCTTCTTAGGAAAAAGCCAAGAAGTTCCTATTCATCACTGTATTAACTGTCTAGATTAGTGGTCTCCAGATTTTTTTGATCATGCGCCCCTATTGGTAAAACAGATTTTGAGCATGCACTCCCTAATAAATATGTATTTACTTATAGATTATATAAACGTACTACTGAAGTTCTGAACTTTTCTTCCTGCACCCCAGTGGATCATCTTGCGTCCCTCCTGGGGTGCAGGCACCCCACTTTGGAAACCACTGCTCTAGACAAAAACATGCCTAGGAGACAGTGACACTGCCCAACTACTACTTAAAGCTGTAGCACGTACAAAGACAAAATTCTGAATCATCATTAGTTAGGGTAGAGCAATTCCAAGCAGCAAAACTGGGGCTTGGATTCATTGTGCTATCTCTGAATCCACACATAACTCTCATTCTTACTGACCAGTGTAAAAATATTAAAATCGTATCGTGAGAACATCAAAGCGTAGCAAAAATACAAGAAATACCATTTGACAGGTTGCCTTCATTGATGGCTAGCCTCCCTGCTGGTGTACCGGTTACACGGCTGAAAATAAATAGCGGATAGCTTTATTCAGGGCATTACATTAATTTTAATAACTTGCTCTATGTTCTCTTTTAAATCTGCCTTTCTTTAACCTCCAATATTACTGTCCAATCTGAGTATTCATAAACCTCAGACATGTACTTCCCCTTCACGTTATGACCTGTCTCATAACTAAAGTTACCTCTCTCAAAGGTTTCTGCCCTGAGATTTCAAATTTAGGTTTTGCATCCACAACACTTTACAGACTGATAAGAAGCCTATGTGGATACTTAACAGTAAAACATGTTACGTGTTCAGACTTTGTAACATTAAAGGTACCTTTTTTAATACACCGCAAGTCCATTAAAATGGACTACACTTACATACGGACCTTTAAATTCTTGCTTATCCTAAATAATCTTCCTGTTGAGATAGTCACTCGTCAATACATAGCATAATTCTGTCCCATGATTACCACAGAATGGCAGTGGTATTTTGCATTAGCATATTGTGCAACTACCAAGAATATAATATAAAACCTTGTTAATTGACACACAATTGCAATAAATCCTGTAAAGTAAATGTTGCAGGAGAAAACCAAGTTGTTGATTGCAATACAAGCTTTATAAAAGCATTTGACACTGTCTTATGTCTGAAGACATTACCCTAAGTTGAACAGTAAATAAAACGTGAGTTATTCTGGTAAGCTGGAGCATGTGGGCAAAAACAGAGAGATCTTTGAAAGGACGAAATATCTGTAATATGGATTTCTTACATTGATTAAGAATCATTTTAGTGTACTGAATGAAGTTTGAATGATAAAGGCAGGAAATCTGTAATGATGGCTATATAGACAAAATATTTTTTTCCTTGCTCGTAGATACCTGAAACTCTTCACCTTCCTTCCTCTTGAGGAGATTGACCACATCATGGAAATGCATGCGAAAGAACCTGAAAAATGGGGCCCTCAGAAGCGACTTGCTGCAGAAGTAACCAAGCTTGTTCATGGTAGAGAGGGGCTAGAATCTGCTAAGAGGTGAAGTCTGATTTGTTGAGCAGTTTTCTTTCAGACTTATTCAATGGTAATTATCCATAGCTTTTCAGGGACTATTATCATGTAGTTAGTTGTTGCTCAGCTGTTAAAAGAGAAAAATGTAGTAATTCCGTAGACTTCAAAATACATTAATGATATAAAAAAACCATTGCGGTGCAGTGGGTTATGATAACAAAAAAATTAGGGTGTACTTCTGTTACTGTGTGGAGCCTCAGAAGAAGCTGGGGAGGGGAACCTGTTTAGCTGAGCAGCACTTTTTGTGAGGATGAGACTAGCACTGTCTTTTGAATGACCTTTGTTCTCACAGGTGTACTCAGGCCCTTTATTACAGCAGCGTGGAGGCATTGGAAGCTATGTCTGACCAAGAATTACAGGAACTTTTTAGACAAGCTCCTTCGGCCGAATTGATGCTTGAACCTGGAATGAACGTTCTTGACTTGTGTCGCAAAGCAAATGCCATTCCAGATGGACCTAGTGGGTATGTTACCACCTGTGCTCTTCGTTAATACCTCAAGTAAACTGGTTGTAGTAGCATGCTTTCAGGAGTTAATCAATTAGGACAGCCAAATCAAGGAGAGACAGGCTAGTGATCTACATACCAGCATTAGAGAAGAGAGGAGCAGGTGGCCTCATTCCATTTTGAGGTGAAAGTGCGGGATAATGCATTCTCATGTGCCTTAGCTGTAAAATCTACACCTCATGATGGGACAGTCTAAGGCAACAGCCCATGTTTCCTTGTAGCTCTCAGAAAGAATGGAAGTGGTAGAGGCTAAGGGTAATTTCAGTCACTCTCGACCTGGACTGAAAGTAAAGTGCAAGACAATGAAAATGTATCAAATTATGGATCCACACAAAAAAAAAACCCTTAACTGAACTTCCAATACTTAACAGCAATAAATAGCTGCTTCTTGCAATTACTGGCTGTTGTTTTTGCCTTTTTTTTAAGGTACCAGAAAATTACAGATGGTGGAGTTTCAATAAACGGGATTCGAGTAACTACTCCTGAGACTGTTCTTATTCTCGGACAGCATATTCTCAAGAACGGCGTATCGTTGCTTAGGATTGGAAAGAAAAATTACTACATTATAAAATGGCTGCAGTTGTGACAACAGAACGTCTCCCTAAAGCGACGTATCGTTTCGACTCTGTTGCTCGAAGAGGCACTTGAAGAGGTTTCAACACCGTGCATTACTACGCAGCTCACAGACTGCCCAACGCCATAGTTTCATTCTCAAAATACACCAACAGAGTTCAAATAAAGGCAGCTCAGTTACACCACTGAAGAGATTTGTAGATACTCTGCCTTATTCAAAGCACCATTCGTAAGAGGATATGCACAAGAAGACAAAAAGATTCATTTCAAAGTCCAAAGACGGAGATGCTCTTCCCCTCCTTTAACAACCTTCTGGGTTGTAGGAGGAGAACAGCGGCCAGGTACTCCACAGCATCATCCACAGCACGATGAGCAAAAGCGTACGCGAAACCAGTACTGCGTCCAGAGGATGCATGCTGCTCTCCAGTGAGACCTCGTCTTAACACAGAAACCTGCATAAGTGGGTAAGGAGAACCAACTGACAGTCAACATGTTTTTTTCTGAACAGTTCTGCTTTGACGGAAGCTGCAGAAGAGTCACAATAAGTGAGTAGAATGATTCAGCCCGAATGTGTAGGCTTCTTATTGGCTATGTGTGGGGGCACATTGCAAAAAAGCTTTCCAGCCTTAATGGGGTAACACAGAGCAAATTCACTTTTTGAAACCCAAGAGACCACAGAGCCTTTCAAAGATTAAATCGGCCTGATGAATCCCTTTTATGCCTCCTGTGTGCTTAGTGTGACTTGCAATGTGGGTGACACTCGTTCCGCTTCTTCAGTCCTGTGAATTACACGGATGCATCTGCGCTATCTCGAGTCTTTGTCGAAGGTACATCCTGGCACTAGTTCTGGGGGCTCTACAGTCAGCTGCAAGACAGCGTATTATGCCAGAAGATTTGAAGCCTGTGCAGGAAAGCTTTTCTTGATTTTAGAGGCCTAGGAGTTGTGGGCGAACAGCAGCACAAGGCTATCTGGACCAGGACACGCGTGAGGGAACCTAGAGCGCTTTTGCAGTTGAAAAAGCCAGGCCCTTCAGCTAGGGCAACATGCAAAAGCTGCACTACTTCATGAAAGAGCAGAAAGTGATCCTACTGCTTACGGCCTAGCCAGCATTTGGGATCATAGCTTCCTCATTTTCTTGTAAAGACAGCAGGAAAGTGAGAGTGTACTCTGAGAGTTGGTAGAATAGCAACATCTCCATTTACAGGTAGTATTGCCTTATTGCTCCAAATCCCGCCCCCCCCCCCTTTCTATTACTAGCCACTACAGCTGCTTACACACCTGGCATCAAATCAGCATGGAGTACAACACCTTGCCAAAGTCCCTTCCCATGGTGGGCCTGGGGATTGGGTTGCTTAGGCAATACAGGGGCCACAGTACTTACAGCCGGGTCACCCGAACAACAACAAAACCCACATGCGGTGACCAAGATTATTTGCAGTACGAGCCCCTGTTTCAATTGCTTGGCACTGGTTACTTGACTCAGAATACAGTAATGCAGCTGGCTCAGAACTTTTTTCTTGAGGGACCCTCCCTGCCCCAGTGCAAACACATCGGAAACCCTCAGTCTGCTCCATGAGGTGACTGATTGCTTTGGGCCTTGGCTGCAGTGCTGTGTTCAAGGTTTAGGGTAATCCTCACTCTTGGGCCACGCAGAATCATCTCCTAGGCCGTGAAACTCCTAGACAATACAGTTTTGCTGTCACAGCAGCCACAACGGGAGAGGCCTTAATCTGAGCTGCCTGAATGCGGTAACTCATCACCGCCTCTTGTGTTGTTAGAAGTCATGGCATTTCAGCTGGTTTAAAACCACCCAGCCTCTGAGAACAACAGGGAAATGGTAAGAAATGTTAGCAAGTCTCAAGAATCCAGATATTCTATACTTGGGTGGGGAGTTTGTTGGTTTTTTTAGGTGGGTTGTCCTGGGTTTGTCTGGGTTTTTTTAAACTTGATGTGGATCATTTTGACGTGATCAACTTGATGTTGGCTGTATTTGCAGTGTCAATCAAGACTTCAATAGTAACACATTCTAGGGGCTTGCTGCTTATACATCGCAGTGTCTTCAGATTAGTAAGCTGCAATACGGTAGCGCTCTCTGTGTAGCTCACCACATGGAGTTATTAGCATTAATTTCACTTCCTAGATCCCATTTCTCTGCCTGAAAATGAGATCTCTCTATCCTCATCTCTGTTACATAGAGAAAAAGGAAAAGTAGTTGAGTCATTCCTACCTTAAGAAAAAGCTCTACATATCCTGTTAGCTCTCAGGACCAGTTTGTGTTGCTTGTTACTCTGCCTTAGGCTGCAGTAATGATCAGCACTATCCTAGAGAAAGCACATGGAGGCAAAATCACAGCCTTGACCTGAAAAGGGTAGAAGGAGGGAAGGGAAAGTTAAGTTCATCCACTTGATAGAGCCGCCTTGTTCCTGCAACGGCAGAAGCATTATAGCAGCACACAAACACACACCTGGGAACAAAATACACCAGTACACACCCATGTTAGCCTCCAGAGAAACACAACAGATCAGATTTGACAGTTACTTTCCGCTTGCGGGAAACAGGCTCCTAGGAGTAAAGTCGCGTTTCATGTCTGATCTCTCGCCCGCCTTGTTTCCTTCATCTCCAAATGGTGCAGGTACACATCCACCCACAAATTCCAGCATTTTTTTAAAAGCATTAGTACCCACGTTGATCAAGTATTAAAAGGATTTTATTTATTTTTACACGCACAAAATAAAAAAGGGAATGAAATTCTTTGCATACAAGGTTTTAAATAAGATCCATGAACTCCGAGAAATGTAGTCTGTGCTTCCTTTTGACCAGCTCCTAGCAATCCAGACCCTTCCCTGACTCTTTCCAAAGAAACTGCTGGACACAACCACTGCTTTGCATGACTGTACAGGGTATCGCAACTGAGCGTTTGAACACTGAGGCCGAGAATCAAGGATGACCCAAAATCCAAGTATTCTTTCTTAGCCTCGTCTCGTTTCTCATATACCCCAAAACAGGTACGCTCAGGTAATCGGAGACATGGCTTGTCCAAATGGAAACAAGTAGTAACTAACCTTGAAGTATTTAACGTGCATACAAATGTGTGATTTGGAAGTGCAAGAGGAAAAGTTGTTATTTGGGCAAGATAGTATTAAAAAAAAGAAAAAAAAGAAAACCCAAACCCATTTGTACAGCACCCAGGGACAGCAAAAATGGGAGGACTTGACTGTAACATTTTTGTGGCAGCCAGCAAGGAAGAGGTAAGGGGTAAAAGGGTGTGCAGCACGTAAACTAAAAGGGAGCTATCGGAGCATGAAAGCACCTTCACCAGTTTAAACAGTGTCACTGGGCATAAAACCATATTCAGGTGGTCGACTCTGGTTTTCTCTTAAACTTTGAAGTATTAACCATCTAGCTCTCACCTCAAAGCACAGAGCTGAACTGGCAACAAGTTAAAAAGCAGATGCATTTGAGATCTTCAGGACCTACAGGAGCACTAGCTAGCCATCGCTCTCATAGCCAAAGGACTGAACTGTGGAAAAAAGGAACACTCAAGAAAATGCAATTCAAGTTACCCACAGGGGCACAACAGACTGGCAACTTGTTTCCCCTGCTGTATTCCATAAAGCGGGGACTCGAGTTTGCAATATCCAAGCTGGCATCTTTCAAAGTCAATCCTCCGTAAAGCAGAGGGTAAAGGCAAGTTTTACATAAGTTTTGTTATGGTTACTTCAGAGTGCGGTTTGAAGCACACAGACATCCCCCCTTACCCCTCTATTCCACTAAGTGAAATTTGAAACTGACTACTAAAAAGCCCAAAGAATTTATTGACAAACTCTGTGCACATAGGGATGCTACGTTTTATTTACAGAAGTACCACACATAGGTCAGGTATTCATGTCAAACATGTACTAGTCTAAACTTAGCCACAGTGGTTATTCTCCCCCATGATTGTGTCTTTCACTGGATAGCCAGTTAAGTTAGCTGAAATTTGTGCATTGATGACAACAGTATTTCGAGTTCAAATTAAATAAGGTGAACTAGAAGACATTTGCTAACCATCAGTCTAATCTGGGAATTTTGCTGCCTTCATTAGGCTTTTTTCCATAGTTCCCTCACAATTTCTTTTAATGGTGGCGGTAACAGTAGCATTTGAAGCATTGTAGTTGAATTCCAGACAACAGACTCTTTAAAAACCATTAATCGCCACTAGCAACCTGTCTACCGCATTACTTATGCAACCGTACAGGAACTAACAGTGTAGAATTGCATGAGGGCAAGTGCAAACATATGTAAGGCTGTACAAACACGGGTAGTTATACTCCTAACTTGTAAGAGCATGTGAGTCCTGCCACCTGAACTACAAGTCAGTTCAAATCCTTATTTCTGGGATAATTAATTTCGTGTATCACCTGTTTATTTAACAACAGGATTGTTACAGCACGGATCTTTAAAGACTTGCATTAAGGTTTACAAATCAAGTTCATTCCTTGGCCCTCAAACATTACCAAATAATTGACAAGTTTTGTGAAACCTCCACAAAAGAAGTCATAACATTTCAAAGAACAAATTAACACTGGAAATTTCACATGACATTACAGAGCCAGTTATCACTTGCAGGAATTTCTTAAATAAATGGAATTCATGTGCTTTATGCAGCATTTCCAAGCTTCCAAACCAAAAAAAGTCAGAATATTTCTTCACAAGAGACTGTTGACTCAGCTTTGGGAGTTAAAGCTGAGGTGGCAGGTCACGGCTCTACCTTGTTGAAAACATTCTTCTTAGATGCCAAAAGTAAAAGGGAGAGAGGTGTCAACTGAATTCCAACCAGAAACGTAACAATTTTGGCAAAACTAGTAAAAGCTTTCACTGTTCACCACAACTGACTGGAAAAGCGGCTCGCACTTCAACTTCACTACAGTCCCATTTCTTACATCTGAGAACTACCATCCCTGGATACGGTGCAAGAAGTTAAAATTACTTCCTTCGTGTTCGTTACCTGTAATGCCTACATCACGACATTTCAGGCTGCTTAAGATTACAGAATATATTTCTGTGTTCTGCATGAATTACTGCAGATCGTGCATAAAAGTATCCAAAAGTTGCATCTGTCAGACTTGACTCCTTGTGCTTGTATTGGTGCCAAAGTGAAGATGATTGCCATGAGAAAAACAACCCATTTTTAAACAGACCTTCCTGTAAAATGAGGTCTTAACAGTTTTTAACTTTTCAGTCTTTAGCAGCTTACAAAAAGAATTCCATTTCTGTTCACTGATGAAATGGGGAAGGAACTGAATGTGCTAATAAAAACTTCACTCTAGGGGCCCGACATCGTAAAAGCAAGCCACGGGTGTTAACAGCAGTGTCCTATTTTTCATGCAAGTTGTGTTAAAGATATAAAATATGAGCAACACCATAGTAAACATTTTTACTTCATAGGAGAAAGAGAATCTGCTTGAAAAGTACATGCAAGTGTGCTGGCTGGAGTTTCAATAATTTTTTATTCATAAAAATTAAAATGTTTACTTTTTAAAGGCTAGTGTGATCAATAATTATCCATCTATATGAATTATAATCAGAAGAAAATAACTCATCAACTTAATTTCCAACCTGAAATTCCCTAATGTTAGGATTGTCCTCAAAAACAAAACAAAACAAATAAAAAAAGCTACTTACAGCACAGTAAAATCTCTTTGAAAGTAACTGTAATCTCTGGTATAAATACTGCAATACGTCAGACTTTCTTTCATACTGTCATACATTCCAAAATTCAGAAGAAGTTGTGGGGATCCCCTTCTCCCTGGCCAACTTAATCTGTTTTTAAAACAAACACTTACTATCCCATAACAGTTTTGAAATGCGTTTTTATTTTTCAGTTTTGCCAGAACAAATTTACTATCGGATGGTCCAGGGGCTTGGTCCCAGGGGGGAGGAAGGGGAAGGTGTCCTTGTACCTGATTATAGTCCCCAACATTTATACACAAGCTCCAGTGCACATGAATAACTCTGCACCCACTTTTTAGTAGGCTGTTATTGTTCACAAGCTCCAGGCTAATTCTTCCTACATGATACTCCATTAAATGAAGTTCAAAGTTTTCTCTGCAGTTTTAACAGTTGGGGAAAAAAATGGGGACACACATAGTAATACGGTAGACATCTCTACTGTGCTATAAAATTGATACCTCCATCTGTCATAGTGCATGCAATATATTCATGAAAGAAAATACTCGATGCTCTCTTCTCTTCACAGTATTTAAACTTCTATTGTAAAAGCAGCTTAAAACTATGCCACAAGACTACACCGTCCATCTTAACCACAGGCAACCTGTTTAGCAAGTCAGGCACTGGAACTTGAATATTTTTCCCCAAGTTCATATGAGACTGTCACTGAGACAGTAGACTTGGTCTGCTTTAATTTGCACCAGAAAGCTGGTAAGGAAACATTTAGAGCCATTTATTATGTGGATTAAATACGACTTATTTTTGCAAAATACAGCATATATTTCTGTTTGCAAATCAAACCAACTGTCTTTACATGAGCAGATTTACACAGTTGCAGTACACAGATAAGAATTCATAAATAAAAGTTCTACTCCGTATACCATGCCTAGCAATTTTCAAGTCAATGTAACCTCTGATGCATATAAATAGTGTGGCTGGTACCGTCTTCACCAAAGATGGGTCTCACGAATCTCTGCAATGATCTGACTGGCTCGCTGCAGGGCCTGCATGCAGAAAGACAGAAAAGCCAAAGTTCTGAAGAGATTTCTCAAAGAGAGAGCAGCAGCAGTCTAGGAAGTGTGATGTTAAAAATTGAATTAAAGCTAGTTATTTTCATTATGATATAAGTGGTAACAACCTGCAACAACATTGATTAACAACTCTCGAGCCTTCCATCTGCAAAAGATTAGGCAGGTGGAAAATACTACAAAGCAAAAAGTAATAGTAAAACTTAGCATAGGTGTCATTAAATCATTTCTTTAGAGAGCTAAGAATTAAAAATTAATTGGAAACTGAACTTCCAGTTAGAAGCAAAAAGAGCTCATTGTCATTGTTTTGAGCAACTTCTACGTAATTAGTGTAGCCAATAACACCTATGTTTGTCTTAACATTTTGTATTTATGAATACTCAAGAAGGGCAGAGTTTTTCACTGCAGTTTTAATGCTTTAAGCCTTCCTCAAAATAAAAGGTAAACTGTACCTATCTTATATCACTTTATATCACTCTGATACACCACATAATTGAACAATGAAGAAATGAAGAGTTCTATAACAGACATGTCACAAACACACTGTCATACAGATGTACACAGGGGTCATCATAAGTGAGTCCCAACATTGCCACTGTTCACATTATGGAGTACTGTCTAGATACAGCAGCCCCTGGCCAGTAGGCTCTGGGTGAAGCATACACATGAACAGCACTTAAAACACTGTAAGCTTAATTGCCCAAAAGAGAACTGCTGAACACTATGAAGTAAAGTTAAATAAAAGCAAACTATTAAAACCAAATGTATAATTGAAAAGAACACCAGATTAGAGCTTCTGCTTTACGCCCAAAATATAGTTTAAGTCGCCTCTTCCCAACTACTCAATCTACAGAATACTTTCTGATCATAGATTGCTTTTCATTCCTCTAGTAGAGAGAAGTACTACACTGGCATACTCCTAAAAAGCAGCAAAGAAAAATGGAAGGCAAGTCTTCCAAAAATCTCACATTTATATGATTTCAAATCAATTAACTACTCCTGTGAGCTCCTGATTTTTTTAATACCTTTAGCATGTCAGCTGCCTCTTTTCTGCGCTGTGCCATGTCCTCAGATTCCGTCAGAAGGTCATCCAACAACAAAGATTTATACAGCTGGCCTACCAGCTCACTCTGAAGAGTGTCTTTCACGTGGTTCACCAGAAAATGCATCACTGCCTTTGGCACACTGCAAGCACAGAAAGATTGTTTCTTCAGAAAGAATTATTCAAAACCAGGTCTGTTCTAGACTGAAGAATGCACAGTGTGAGCAAGTGGCTACACATAACCTTGGCTCAAACTACCAGGAATTTACCACTCCCATAAATAAAAACTCTCAAGTAAATGCAGTATCTGGTGCAATTTAAGAGCTGTTGAATTTCTTCCAAATAGGATAGCTGCATTGTAAAGAACACGAATATATATAGCGTAAAAAATAAAATAAGAATAAATTACTTTGTTCACTAGAAACCAATCTGAGTCTCCACTGTGCTAGGCCTGACAAAAAGCTAAGTATTTCAACCCTAGAATCAATCTTAATGTGTGAATGAGAAAGGAAAGAGGCAAAGAAAGAATTCACATATCCAATCTTACTTAGCAGATGAACTGAAAACAGGATCACTGTTTGAACACCAGGCCACATTATCTCTGATATCAGAGAGCATAACATGAGGGCAATTTAAAACTGCGAATTGAGTTTGAGTGTGAAAAACATATTTGTCTGGAATGGAGGCAGGCAGCAACCAATGAGAATCAAGAACAATCCATCAGAAAGACACTACAGAATCTATAGAGCAACATTTTTCAGCTCTGTGTCAGGCTAAAACACCTGAAAGAAACCACTGTTCTAGCTCTGATTTCCACGCCACTAAGCTTCCCGAAAAGAATTCCAAGTATTGAATCAAGCTGAACCTGATTTTCTTTAGGACTTAGGATATGTGTAGCAGTACTCTTCTGAAAAAGTGGGGGAAAATATTTACATGAGTATTGACAAAATCAAATTATCATACTAACGCAGTACCAAAATCTGGGGATATAAACATAGGAAAAAAAAATCAAATTAGCACACCTCAGGTTATTTCATCAGTGAGAATAACTGACAATAAGAATACTGATGGTCATTCCCAACTGAGAAATAAAACATGTTAGTTTAGACAACCTCGTTGGTGTAATTCTTAACAGCAGTATTTTGCAACTACAGTGAACTGGGAGCTGACATATAATCAGTACTGACTCATTAAGTAGTGACCACATCACTCTTCTCATGTGCCCATAGCCCTAAATCAAGGCAGATAAAGAGATTTTGCTCATTCTCAGAGTGCTGCAATTCATAGAATCATAGAATACCAGGTTGGAAGGGACCTCAAGGATCATCTGGTCCAACCTTTCTAGGCAAGAATTTGCACAGTCTAGACGAGATGGCCCAGCACCATGTCCAGCTGAGTCTTAAACATGTTCAGCGTAGCAGAGTCAACCACTTCCCTGGGGAGATTATTCCAATGATTGACTGTTCTCATTGTGAAAAATTTACCTCTTGTGTCCAATCGGAATCTTCCTGGGAGTAACTTGTACCCATTATCCCTAGTCCTCACCATGTAACTCCTTGTAAAAAGGGAGTCTCCATCTTCTTTGTAGCTCCCCTTTAAGTACTGGTACATGGTGATGAGATCACCTCTAAGCCTCCTTTTCTCAAGGCTGAACAAACCCAGCTCTCTCAGCCTATCCTCATATGGCAGGCTTCCCAGACCCTTGATCATCTTGGTGGCCCTTCTCTGGACCCCCTCCAGCCTGTCCACATCTTTTTTGTACAACGGGGACCAGAACTGTACACAGTATTCCAGGTGTGGCCTGACAAGCACCGAGTAGAGAGGGATAATGACTTCTTTATCTCTGCTGGTGATGCCCTTGTTGATGCAACCCAGCATCCTATTGGCCTTCTTTGCTGCAGCAGCACACTGTTCACTCATGTTGAGCTTCCTGTCCATCCAGATCTTCCTGCAGGGTGGCTCTCCCTTCCAGAGTGCCTACTTCCCCACTCAGTTTGGTGTCATCTGCAAACTTCATCCGGCTACACTTGATCCCATTATCCAGATCACTTATGAAGATATTGAATAGCGTTGGGCCCAATATCAATCCCTGGGGGACCCCACCTGTGACAGGCTATCAGTTAGAAAAAGAGCTGTTTACCACCACCCTTTGGGTATGGCCCGCCAGCCAATTCCTCACCCACCATACAGACCACTTGTCTAGGCCATAACGCATCAATTTCTCCAGGAGGCCATGGGGAACCATATCAAAAGCCTTGGAGAAGTCCAGGTAGACAACATCCACCACTCACCCCATGTCAACCGAGCAGGTCACTTTATCACAGAAGGCCACCAGATTTGTTAGGCACGATCTGCCCTTGGTGAAGCCGTGTTGTCACTGCAGAATTAACTTGACAAGGACCACGCACGACTAGACAGACAGACCCAGGATCAACTGAGATCCATCAACACATCTGAGCTTTTGGAATCATGCGCCCAAGTTTGGCTGGGAATTTGCCCACTACATTCTGCTGCTTTATGGTTCTTTACTACCCAGTTGTGGGAAGACTTCTAGAAAATCATGATGAGACCATATAGAGCTATTAGTACTCAAGTAATTCAATTTACATTCTCCTTTCAAGCCAATACCTTGCAAGTTCTACCAAAAGAAGAGCTTAAGAAAGAAGCCTACAGTATTTTGGAAGTCACCTGGCTAAGAGTGAAAGCAACCCAAAACTCAGGTTCAAAGCTGTGTGGGTACAGATACCATTCAAACCATCCAAGTAAGAGCCTGAATTAGTTCTGCAAGTATGATATGGGATAGACATGAGTACCATCTTTGAGAGGTATTTTCTAAAAATATTTCTGAATTAGGTGAGGATTTCCTAATACATCAAATTTATAATGCTTGAGATGATAGCATTTTATTTTTTTCGTTACATATGCATATTTACTGCAAAGAATGTGAAGGGTTTGTTTAGAGTATGCAAGGAGGTAACTCTACTAGTATTAATACTGTAGTAAAACTAAGGTAAACAAAGCAATTCCCTGCCATGAGGTACTAAAAATTATATTGAGGAGAATATTAGTTTACTGCTCTAAACCCTGGTTTCCAGATTCCCCTATTTTTCCCAAAATAGGAAAAAAAAAATATATATATATATATAAATACATATATAAAAAGTTAGGTCTTTCCACAAAGACTTAAACAAACCAAAGTTTTACATCATTCTTCATTACAAAAAAAAAAAAAAAGTATGACAATTTTTAAGCAAAACTTTAAAGGCACTTTCCATAGTTGCATACAGCAGAAATATCACTTTTATGCTATTTCCATCCTTATAGCTAAGTACTAGAAAACTTAGCTGCAGTAGCTCCTATTCAACCTTCCCATTTGAAATATCAGGATGGCAAAGCTAAGTTCTGTCAGGGCTACACAGCACCTAGAGTTCATTCCAGTTATTTGCTGCAAATCATCCATCTGAATTGCAGTATCCTCTAGAAAAGCAGCCATGTCCTAACTAATTAAACCTTAATATAATACGGAACTCAAACCATTAAAGAAAACAAGTGCTTCTTCAGGCTTCTTAATTCTGTAAAGGGTCAAGTTTTACTGCTGCTGCCCCTTCTAAAAAAAAAAAATCATATTTTCTCTCTGCTTACAAACATAAGAACATGATAAAATAACAAGATTATATACATGACTCTTGAGATATCACAACATTTGCATGGCTTAAACATTTCTAGGAAGTTTTGTTTTACCTGTCCTGAATGTTCTTCCTGACAATAAGGAAGTAAGATTTAATAAGTCGTTCAATCACTTCACAATCTCGCTGCTCACGGGCAGAAAGTTTGCGTGCAACAGGTACAGGCTATGTAAAAAAAAAAAAAAAAAAGCCTCCATTTACTAATTCTGCTCATTTGCATAAGTAAATAAACCTCAAACTGTGGAGTCTAAAATAAACTATTGCTCTTTTAGTCCGACAGTTTGATAGATGTAAACTGTCTTGCAACAAACCTCTAATTCTTCAGAAGTAAAATTAGAGACATGTCAAAATCCAGATCTGTGAAACAAAGGTCAGAGTGCACCACTACTAAATTTTTTTTTAAAAGCTCACTAAAGGAACTAAGCTCTCCAAACACTTAAAGAATCTCCATCTATTTTTAACTTAAGTGGGTTTTGTTTTTAATGATTCTTTTCCTCTAATATAAAATGCCAGCTTCAGAAAAAAAGAGCAGGAATTGGAGCTGAGACATGAGCTGAGATTTGTTTCTGTACAAAGAGCAATCTAGACAAGGAGTTCACTTGCACAAGAATTTGTGAAAGGAAGCCAGTTATCCCAAATCATAGGCTGAAACTGAAGGCGGGGGGGGAAAGATGAAGGATTGGGCAAGCAGGAAAGCAGAAGAGACTGGCTAGAGCTCCCTGTCCCTACAGTGGTAACTTTTTACAAAGATGCCATATATTAGTAGCAAAGTTACACGATATGGAATTTAGATTTTTTTCTTTCCTGAGCCTGAACTACAAAGAGGAGGTATTTGTCTTTCGTGACTCACCACATCTAATAGGTTTACAGCATGTCCTTTTTGAGGACTAGCAGGTAGGGCTGCAGCTGGCTTGGATTTTTCCTCTGCTGATACCTCTTCCGCTTTTGAGGGTTTCAGCAATCCTCTCCAGTTGCCTGTTCCAGGCTCCTGAGACACATCTCCCGCTCCAGGAGCGGCCTGCACAAACAGCACAATGAAGAAACATCGGCGAGTTAGAACTTGGGCACTGCAAAACAGTGTCTAATCAAATCTACTATTAGTAAGCTATAAGACTCTCTAAAAATGAGATTTTCATAAGTATATTCCCTTCATTCTATTCTTCACATTCCCCACCTTTGTTCTCCCTTTGCTGCTCACAGCTGACACAAAGTACCAGTAAAATGAAAGCTTTTACAACTCATATTCTTCCTAATAATGGTATGAAAATGCCTCACACAGAGAAGCTCCCCAGATTTTTAAAGGTCTACAAATCACTTCTGAAATATGGAATGGTCTTCCTAAATCATTTGGCTTTTACCATACATCCTTGGAGCAATACAACCTATACTATCAGGATGATTCTGCAAGTACATTTTGAAGATCACCACAGCTCTTAGAAGACTTGAATTAAATTATTTGGCATTTTATTTAACTATAAACTGAAGTTTCTTATAACAACAGTGAAAAAATATGCACATTTATGTTTCCAGGTACCACAGCTATGAACGTATTTGTGCTGCCAGACCTCAATTTACAGAAGGCTTTTTTTGTACCAAATCAAAACAAAACAAAGATCTCCATCCTCTGGAAGTGAAGATCGGAGTTTCTAGGAGGTTCCAGACAAAGAATGACTCACTGATCTCCTGAGAAAAGGACATAACACCCAACTCTTCAACATTAGGAATCACTGGACAAAAGAAGTATTAGTAGATGGTATCCACCACATGTTAAAATTAGTATTAAAAAAAAGACAATTTATTTTGATGTGGAACAGTGGTAATTTTTATTTTGTACCTTTCTGTAAGCCTAGTATCTGTTCTATTTACTACTGTGCTTTAAAATCTATTGCTGTTTGAAAAACATTCAAGGCTCTGAACTACCACTACTTATGTCTTGTCTCAGATAGAGGAGGAAATAAGCTAAATTTATCTATTGTGTTTACAATTAAAACACCACAGGCTGATCTTGAGTCTGACAAAAGAGTGAGAAACAAAGCATGGCAAATAGAATACCAACAGCTGCATACTAGGAGGAAACCCAGCTAAACTGTGCACATCAGAAATTTTATTAAAATCGCACAACTGTTCAGAGGTGCTATAAAAAAATACACTATAAGAATTCAAACCAACTTCTGCTAATAAAAGAGAACCATTGATGAGGAAAGCCCCATCACATTATTTCTGATTGCAAGACAGCTATTCAAAATGGCAAAAATCCCTATGCTGCTCTCATTCAGTATTACTGTGGAGCCTGCTCTATCTCCAAAGTAGTTTCAGAAACAAAGCTACATTCTTTCACAAGAAAGAGTGTCGAGTATGTACCACCTAAAAAAGGACAGGTTTTGTGGGAAACACAAATTAAACCAGATTTGGCAGCTTCCTGCAACTTCCTAAGTCACAACAGTATCCTCACAGTAGCTCTTGATTTCTTTTTAATGTTTGCAGCATATCAGAACCTCTAAAACTCTGACAAAAATAATAGTTAAAATTCTACTACCGACTAGATTTTGACTTTAACTACTTTGTACAGGACCGAAATGGCAGCTTTGCACTAGAAGCTGAATGTGCATATGCAATGAAGCAGAAAGCCTGAGTCCTCTTGGAACTCCTAATACACAAACTTGTGACTACCCATCTTTTGTGACTACCCATCTTTTCTGACTCCAAGTGAAAGCAATTAGCAAAAGCCTTTACAGTAAAGAGCTGTTATTCTACCATGAGAGACAGCACACTCAAGGGTAAAAACCACTGCAGAACACATTTCACGAATATAAGTAAACCAGCGATTGAATGATTACGTGAAACAACAAAAAGGAGGTTCAGTTTGAACAAAGCCTATAAAGATTCCCTGCAGGAAGCAGGAAACTCACATTTTTAGCTTATCTTCTGTCCTCCTTCTTTAACTGTCAACACATTAAAAAACATGCAGTTTAACAACCATGCTGAACACTTCTAATTACAATACTGTTGCACCAAACAATCTATTGACTACGGTTTGAGGCAAATTATGCTGCATACTCACACCATGATATATTGCAACCAAGAGTTCCAACAGAAAGCAGTGACTTTGCCACCTAATGGCACATCTTTACCTGCCACTGCACATACTAAAATCAGTAATGCCAAGTAGTCTATACACTGTAGGGCATACTGTGTCAGTGACAGAGCACTAAATACAAACTGCTTTCCGCCCTATCTGCGGTGCACAACAACAGAAATGTGCATGCAGTGCTTATAGGAAAAATCAAGACAGACCTTGCCATCAGCCTCAGCAGAAGCAGCGGTAACAGTCTCCTGGGAAGCAGGTGTCAATGCACCTGGAGCTTTAGTAGACTAAGGAAGGTAAAAAATGCAGGGAGGGGGGGGGAAAAAAAATTTTCAACTGAAGACCACCAAATCTACCTAGCAAATTTCATACACTTTTACCTACTAGCATCTTTAAAACTCCAGAAAAGAAAATATTTTGAATTTGCAAGCAAAACAGTAATATAAGCAGAAAAAAGAAAAAAAAAGGCATCTTCGAGACAGTTAAGAGACTTCTGCCTTATCTGGCCTTCAATTTCATTTCAGCTCCTACACTGATGATGTAAATATGAAGTCAACAAAAAGAAGGATCAAAGAGCACTGAAAAGCAATCTCTAAATAGCTGCCTTAAATTCCCAGTTCATCCATCAGCTGGCTTCTTCTGATTAAAAGCAGTAATATTAGATCCATTCTGGGACTTTGTCTCACTTTTTAAGCTAACAAACTTAATGAACCTGTTTCTATCAGCTGTAGTAACTCCTGTTGCAACCTGTGAGGAGCTTAAACTATATTCTGTATATTTGGATTCTAAATATTTCAGTTAATATTAAATACCTAACTGTCTAAAATTCCAGCTGATTGTCAGACCATTCATTTCTACAGCCAGGCAATGTTTTCCATGGCACTTGGTTCTTCCACCCATGTACTTATTTGTCAGTGAACTAATCCCATAACCTGGTAAAACTAAGCAAGCTCAGAGACAGAAGACATGACTGGATTATGATGATCAACTGAAAACATTACCTCCACCATCTTCTCCCAAAGAAAGAAAGACTGCAATAAATTGCAGTTTTAAAAGTGACTAAAAAAAAAAAAACCAAAAACAAAAAAACCACCAACCACCAAGTCACTATGTTGGCACACTGAATATTTAAAATCACTTGTTTATCTTTTGAAATCGGCGTCTCAGCCATAAATTTAAGCATGCAAGTTCTGACTCCATCTTTAACATCTGCAGGCATTTTAAGCCTTACCTCAGATGACATTCAAGTAGTAAGTGTAACATTAATGTAAATTTATAGGCAAGTCTTCAAAAATCCCAGATTTAAAACCTGCCAAAAACTGCATCTTTGGAAGAAGAAAATAACATTCCACTTCTATCTTATGAAATTGAAAGAAAAAAATCAATATGTGGAAGCTCCCAAGACTGTTACTAGGGCAGTGTATCAAAGTTTCCAATACTTAGATTGGATCAAAGGAGACTGCATTAAACTTTAAAATGTATGAATAAATAAAAATCAACATTTACTTACCTTGTCTCGTGGCACAGCAGAAGGCAATTCCCGGGCTAACCTGTTACGCCTTTGTTCCTTTAAAAACAATCCAGCAAGACCTCAATTATGTATTACTCTGTATCAACACATATGCAAGATTCATATTTTATAGATGACTTACATTTTAGAGACAAACACTAGTAATTTCGTTTCATCCAGCATCATGTAGTCATACTATCATCCTATGAAAACCTCAATTATTTGGATAAAACTAAACTGATTACCTGGTCAAAAGTAAATTCTCAATATAAAAACTTTTGCAAAACACTCCATAATCAAAACTAGAGCCTTTAAAAAACAAGATCAAAGCTACACAGTTTGGCTCAGCACAGATACCCTACAGCCCTCATTAAGCTTTAAATCTTCAAAGTAATCTAAAAGGATTTGATTCTGTGGCCAGCAGGGTTAACTACGATTAGCCCAAAAGGAAGAAGGAGGTAGCAGAATTCACTTTATAGCAAAAGAGAATTTGAAGCAATCGGGACAAAGAAAGATCTGATCTTTCTTGAAATTAAGAATTGATCGTCCACTGAATAAGGATAAGATGTTTTACGTGCTTTGTTTCTTCAAAAATTTCAATGTCCTGTTCAGGAAAATGTTGGGAAAGAACTAGTTTAAGTAACACACGATAATACAATAATCTCATATATTCAACTTCACTAAGTCCTCATTTTTGTACTCACGGCAGTTTGCACACACATCGTTTCTGAACTAGATTCAAGAGCAGTCTACCAAGGCAAATTCAATTGCATATCCAGTCAATACAAAATTTATGTATAGAAGAAAGTAAAAGGTTAGAACTAAAGAGCAGAAATGACAACATAAGCATTTATAAAAAAGAACACTACTATGAAAGAATGTGTTGGATAAGCAGGGGAACACAAGAATATTAGTGAGCTCTTAGCCAGATGGATGAAGTACTGCAACAAAATCAGACTGCAAGAAAGAATTGAGCAGATCAGTTGTGGAACATCTGCTTCTATAGGATGATGACAGCAACAAGTATTATCAATCAAAGTTAGGCTTGACAAACAGAAAGGCTACTGAAATTGTACAAGGCTTACGGGAGATCGACGGAGAAAATTGTCTTAGGGAGACTGAAGCGTGGTAACACAGAGACTCAAGAACAATGCCAAAAGGAAGCAGAAATTAGAACCGGAATAGAGGAAACAATACTTGTATTATCCTTTCACACATGAGAGGAACATTATAGCTATTGATACATTGTCAGAGACAAAATGCAGTTAATTCAACATTAAAGAGTATTTCACAACTACCTATTTGAAGTTTCTCTTCCAAAAATTTCATTTAATAGCCAATACTCAATTAGGTGCCCATCTTATTTTCCAGACAGAACTCCAGGCAGAATTGTTTTCAGTGAAATAACAACCACTGTTCCTGAACGTAATATGCAATATAAACCTAACAAATCAACAGATCACAAGAATATACATCATATTTGTAATAGATCACATTTTTATACTTCAAAAATGTAGAACCATGCTTCAATGAAAGAAATTGAAGCATTTGTTCTTTTACCAATTATTTAGGCTCTCAGTCAAAGGAGTCAAAAGACTTTTTAAGAGAATGTATTTTCTTACCTCTATGTTGTTATTCATTAAACCACAGGCATCAGCAAAGTCTGGATGTTTGGTATTGATATAAGCTAACTCAATGGCCACTAGATTATGAACCTGCAATGCAATGGCATTCAGAGTTCAAAAATTCCGTGAGTAAATCCAATGCTAGTGAAGAGCAATGACCTACAACACTAGAGAGCGTAGTCTAACTGTCCATAGCAAAAGACTGTTCTTACTGCCCCAAAAACATTAAAGTTCTGATCCAGAAGGCAAGAAGGGAATTGATTCATTCATTGTAATGCATTCAGACCTTCAGCTGTTTTGGATGTTACATCAGTTTCACTTGTTAGCTTCATCAAGCTAACCCCTCTCCGACAATAAATAAACAAAACTCAGCAATTTAATGACTGTAAGCTATATAGTAATGAAGTGAGCTATATAGTCAACCTTCAGCCACAAGCCACATACAACATTTGAACCAGTGAGAGATGGCTAACTATGGGGAATAGTAAGCATACAGAATAATTTTTGCTTTTCACATCAAATACACACAGAGTCAATAACTGAAACACTTTGTTTCCTCCCCAATAAGCAGCCCAAAGCAGACTTTTATATTAAAACATATTTACTCAAAGCTAGAAGTTGAATTTTTAGTTCTCATTAGCTAAAGGGCATTACAAGCAAAATGAACATTTTGTGGTGATTTTATCTCCGAAACACACAGAATAAGGACTATAATTTAATTTTCATCATTGCATCCCGAATTCTACAGAAAATGCACAGCTGCTGTTACAAGGGAGGGAAATATGCCTATATCAGAAAGACTAGGAAATGTTAAATCCAAATTTTAGTAAAATTCTTCTTGGGAAATTGAAACATAAGGGACAATAAGCTGAAGAGGGTTCCCCCTACTCCTTTGGTTTTTAGGTATCTATCTTCTAATATAGAAGTTTCAAACTGTGTAGATACTAAATACCTAACTGTTTAACAAATATAAGTTAAGATTCCTTTAATAATTTGGGTTCCGTTCCTGACATTACAGAGCAAACAGAAGCATCAAGAAAGACTGCAGAAAACACATACTTTTTCCAGCAAAATTATAGTAGATGGAAAATTACCATTTCATTTGTGACAGGAAGTCTTCTACGCAGAAGACAGGTTACTACTTCAACTATGGCATCGTGCAATTTAGGAAACCTCAATAATTCCTAAAAAGAAAACCAAAATTTACTGATGAGACTTCCAAGGTTTTTTTTAGGGAAGTGGGGGGAAAAAAAGCCCAATAATTACAAAGATAATTCTAAACTATGCATTTTTACCTGTGTACTGTAATTACTACAATGCTGGATAATCCTCTGCATTTCTTCATGAACCAGCTCCACACAGCGCAAGCTAGGTTCTTCTAAACGTTTGATTTGCCTTTTTACCAGCAATTCAAATGAAACTTCAGGAACAAACAAGGCAGGACGGGGACCCTAGTTCAAATGGAGGGAAAAAGCTGCTAAATTGTTTATTAAAAACAATATGCATTTCTAAGAAGTAGTAGCTGATAAAGCCCAGAATAAATCAGGTCACAGTGCTCACACCCAAAAGAACAGGTCTTATGTTACAAGAATATTTAAATATAAAAGCTATAAAACATAAAGTTATCACCTTTAAAGACAAACTCTGTGTTAAATAATGATTAACCAGCATCCTAATAGAATCTTGAAGATTTCTGCCTACTAATGTCACTGTAAGCTTACAACTATGAACAAATCTTTTCACATTTGTGGATCCAAGTTTAAATCAAATTTATTATAAAGGCAAAGATATTCTCTTCCTAACTTCAGAGAGAAAAGTTACCATTATTTATTTGGCAGTCCTGGGCATACACTACTTACTGCAAGGTAGGTGGGTTTGCTGTTAAGTATAATCATAGTACAGTGTCACTGATTTACAGTGTTTGGGATAATTTCATTTATGACCATACAGACAAATGCTTAGCTGTACATAAAACATTTTTTACCTGAAATTTCCTTTCTTTTTTTTTTTTTTTAAATTAAATGAGCTTTAGAAACACAAAGATGTGATATGTCACATAAAAAAAAAAAAAGACATCTCTCCTGTTACTAAACGCTGTTGTCCATTTTACATTTCAGAAGGATAAGAGCATGCACACAGATCACTGCTGCAGAGTACCTAATGCGCTCCAAATTTGAGTAATTACTGACCATGCAGAAACCTGACTGTCTGTTCACACCCAACGGAACAGAGTACAAAAGCAGACTTATGTGTCTGACATCCAAAGTCAAGCTCTAAGGAGTGAACATTCTATATACTGCAAAATTTAAAAGTTAACTTACTCCATTGATTCTTAGCAACACCAGTTCCCGTATTCACAAGAGACCAAATCTGTCATGTAAACACTGAACCATTGAAGAGTTGTGTCCCTTATATAGAATTAGAATATCTGAATGTGTCCTAGCCCATACATCTCAGACTGAGTCTTCATAACTAACAGAAGTGCTTAATGCAAAATAAATGCAGAGGCAGTCTTCCATCACCATTTCTGTAATACGTAATAGCTTCAGCATAGGGTTGCCAAAGCTAGGCCTGAGCTTTATTTCAGCCTGTAAGTAACAGTAACGAGATGTAAGCAGTCACCTTAAACTCATTCCATATAGGATACCAAAAAGCAGGATTCAGCCTCTTCATATTAACTCATTCAACTGAGATCATTAATTCACAGGACTGAAGGAGCACAAATTTGTTGAAACCTTATCTTCGAATCCAATATATAGCAACAACACTTAGAAATACAGAACACCACTCACAGTAGCATTTCTAATGGCAGTCAGAATATCAATTGTGTTAAGGCCACCAAGCGGGTCAACAGATTCTAAAGTTCTTCCAAAGGTCTCATGAAAAATGTAACAGATTCTGGCTCCACCGCATCTGAAAGAATAAAGTAACAACTGAAGTAGCAAACAAGAAAAGAGCTCTCATTGCAAACATTTTTTACAGTTACTTGGATTCAAACATTTTTGAGTATGTTACGCTCTAGTGTAGTACCACTGCCAGTGAAAGCCAGCAAGAGCCACTGGGTCAATCTAACTGCTCAGTCAATATTCTAGAAAACCGTTTGGTACTTACAGCTCCGAAGTCTCTATGTATTTTGCTGTTCCTTCAATAGTGTTACAATATTCTGTGGCAAATTTGGTAATAAGCTGCAATAAAGTGGCACTTTTGTCCTCAACAGGTTCCCCATAGCTATTTAGTAGAGACTGGTACTGAGCAGCTAAAACATTGATTCTGGTTTTCAGTTCTGGCAAGCAATCTCTGATATGATGCATCAGTAGTCTAAAAATAGAAAACAGTCCCTCATTAGAAGGGAGGAAAAGTTTCAGCTTTATCATCTCCATCAAAACAGAGAAGAGACAGAAAATAATCACCAAAGGAAAACATTTACTCAGGAAAATTATAGTAAATTCAGAAACTGAATTTGGAACCGAACAGAGTTTTCCTTAATGTATCACTATACAGCACCAAAAGAGAAAGGAAAGGTAAAAACAAATATTTATACATATTTCTAACACACCAATTTATATCTCAAAGTATCTTTAAAAGCACACATTTATTTTATTTCATTATACATAATATGTAATACCTGTTCAGTGTTCTAGCAAGATACTTGGTTCCATTTCGATTGGCTAGGGAAGGATACTTCTTCTGAAGAAAACCATACTCATCACGAATAGAATCAGCTACACTCTTCTTATTGTTAATATCCAACTGACTCCTGAAGTTAAAAGGCAGAGTTACACATTAGTTAATAGATGCAAAGTAAAAATGATTTACACTTCTGCTTTTCTGGACAGGACATCTAACAGCTGGTTTTTGCTTTACACACACTCATCTTCCTTAGACAATAAAGGATTTTATTTGTTGTTCCATGCAACATAGTCAACAAATAACTATGGGTAGCAGCTGTACACAGACTAAGCAACGCTTTTATCAAAACTACATGAGATTTGACCTAGCTAATGCAAAAAATAAAGTGAATAGTACTATAGCCATATGCAGTTAGCACTAATATATACAAGATCTGTACTGGATCAGTGCTGATGTGAACAGCTGACCAGAAGCATCCCTCAAGCTAAAAACAACAGTAGAAAGAAGAAGCTGACACTACAGTTCTTTTACAAGTGTCCCTACTCCTTTCTAAAGTAGCAGTTGGTTGAGTGGAAGAACAGACAAGCTTTTCAAAAGTGAGCAACAGGCTTCTTGCTCGCTTATTCAGAAGTTTATTTCAACATCAAGTCACCTTATTCTTAAAACTAAATTCATGGTTAAAAAGCCAAAAGCATTACTTCATATTACACAGTTTTAAAAATAGCATCAATGTGCCCAGACAGACCTGTTCACTACTCCAATGATGCCAAGTTTGACTGGAATCACTCTTCCCATGAGCACATCCATAGCATCAGTGCCAGCATCCATGAGATCCAGCTTTGTGATAACAGCAAGGGTTCTTCGACCTACCAAAAGGAAAACTCACTCACAGGGATGCTTTGCCTTGATCAGGGTAGCTAAAACTCATCATTCAAAAAGTTCCTCAGAGAGCTGCATGAAGTTTAATACTGCCAACCAGCGAAGACTAGCACAAGAACATGTGGTATTAGTCTATCTACCTGGAGCACTTTATTAACAGGAGTATAAAAGTATTTGGCAGGTACTGCTCCCCATACAGATCTGGTTAAACAAAAAGGTTTAGGCAGCATGCAGTTTGAAATTAGAGTAATTACTGATTACAACAAACATTTTTGCATGCTACATGAGGTTAGAAGTGTTACTAAGCACTTGTAGAGAAGATTAAGTAAGGCAGGCAGGGGACTCACAAGAGTGAGTGGACTGAACGTATTTCTAGCATATAGGTAGGACCAGACCTAATGGTAATCTGTTTGGAACTATATTTGAAATACCACTACCCACTGGAGAAGCTGCTAAAGGAGGCAACAGGCCCACTTCCAGCATAGTGCATCAAATACATAGCTGACAGCCCCAAGAGACTGAATAGCCTGAAATCCATCCACTGAAGAAGCTTTAGGGGATTTAATTTTGCTAATGAAACATATTTTATCGAAAATGTGACTGAATGTTTTCCGAATTAAAACTAAGCTTCAGATTGGACACTGTGGAAGAAAAAGTGACCTAAATTCATTAAATAGGTAAATACTGCACATCTAAACAGGCAGGCTAACATGCACAGGATTTGTCTGGGACCTTAATATTTCCCAGGCTCTTGGGTCTGAAAAAAATGCTGCAAGAACTTTTTCTTTAAAATATAACACACTTTTTTAAATCTAAAAATAAACCAGTACCCTCAGCGAAATCAGTAGGTTCTTGGGTCCTGAAACTTTCAGATGAATGCAAATCAGAGTGTCTACCTACTTTAGTACTTCAAGTTCTCATTACATACCATGAACCTGCAATATGAGCTGCCACTCCAGACCTTTAAGGTTTAGAATTTTGGGAAGTGATCCAAAAGTCACAGCTGGTCATTTTTACAGGGGTAAATTAAAAGGAAAGGGTCTGCTGCCTTGAACCAGGGCAATTTGACTGAGAAGACTGCCAGAAGAGGATCTCCCTCAAGGTTACATGGCTGTGGAACCCATAAAGGCTTAGGCAGACAGGCCAAAGCAGGCTTGCAGTTTGAAAACAATCAAGAAATGTTACACTTCACGGGAAGAAAAGTTTGAGGGTACAGCATACCAACACTAAATTTTAGCCTGATTTCAGTATACCAATTTTCCAGGTATACTCTTCCATATTCTTTCAAATCACACAGTGCCATTTATTAGTGAACGGTACCAATAGCACTTTCCAAAAACAAGAAGCAGGCACCCAATAGCTTCAGATCTGTTTCAAAGTCATTAGGTAAATATAAAATGATAATCCTCTTTTTAGATTAAATCAAATCAGTCAGTTCTGTTACGTAAATGCAGGACACCAAAATGGATACTGACAATATATATTAATTTTATTCTTACTAACAGCTAGAAAGTCAATTACTAGCTGCAGGATGGCATATTTTCTCTACTAAAAGAAACAACATTGGACAACAAAGTCATCCTAACAGACCACTGTAAACTACTAAAAATCTCAAAGCCTCCAACATTCTGTAATGCCATTTTGCTGCTCTGGAAACAGAAGTGGCTCCTACGACTACTGAAATAGTTATCTGGCCTGTTCGTAAGCCAGAAATCTATTAGATATTAATTCATCACAGCATCCTCTGAGTTGCAGAGATTGCAGCAGGAAGTCTTTAGGCAAATATAATAATTGTATTTTCTAGGAAATGCAGTGACATTTGTTTTTCTTACTACTTTTTGCCCAAACGACTTCAGTTTTATTTCAGGATTTAATTTAAAAAAGAAGTTGAATTACAGGATCCAGTTTTTCTTGCTGCTTACCATCTGGATCCACCTCCCGTGCAATTTTAAGTGCTTCTGAAGTGGCCATGTCTGTGTTAGCAGCTGTGACTGCCAGAATAATTGAATTTGGGTTGCTGATGAATTGAAGAATTAGCTCTCTTATTTGAAGTTCAATGTCCTTAGGCTGATCACCAACAGGCACCTAGAGAAAAAACAATGTAGAACTGTTCAAAATTGTATATTTATACCTGTGTGAGACCACTCATTGAAAGTTCACACTCAATACCATGGTATATGATAAAATTTTCCAGTCCTTTCCTTCCCCCTTCACAAACAGAAAAGAAAAGGAAGATCTTGAAAGGTATAAAAATCAAAAACACTCCTACAGAAATAAGAATCAATTCTAATTATTTGATACTGTTGTCAAGAAGACTTGGTATCCAAGAACCACCTGCACAACTGGCAGAGTGGGGTATGTAGGTGTGCATAGGCAGGGAAATAAGTCATCTTGTCATCTTCGTGCCACAGAAAATTATTCCATACAAAACCTGAACAAACAGGACCTGAATGTTTCTTATAGTGTATCCCCACTTTATACAACTTCTTAGGCAAAATATGCATAGCAACTTCTGGAGAAGCAATGGGGAAAACATTTTGAAACTTGTCAACTATCCATCTATCTGCAGGTACAACTTTGAAACTTCGAGTGCTACCTCTTCTATTAAAAAGAACATGCAGCCAGCACAATGCTTCCAATCCCTCAGTTCTATATAGAAAGAGGAAGAACTTAAGCAAATCTACGTCATACAACACCGAAGAGCACCAGAAACCCAAATCTTACACCAGAGGGTGGTGACATCTCAAATGTATATAACCAACTACTTAACCTGAGGAAAGCTGTTTATCTAACAACACAGAATAATGCCAAAGAGTGAACATACACTCCTTGTTTCAAAATACACTGTTCACAATGAGTCAGAAGAGAAGCATTCTGCATCTTACCTTTGTCATTCCAGGTAAATCCACAAGAGTCAGATTTACAACATTAGATGAAAAAATCTTAAGATGAATCGGTTCAGGACTGATCCCCTAGAAATATATTAATAACAAAAATTAATCACTGTACTGGATTATTTAAATGCACCCTCTAGAAAGCCAAAAGCTGTAGTTTCATACTAGAAAAACTTTCTTCCATCATACACCTTACAACTACATGGTGCCAAAAAAAAGCCAGCCACATCTGTTAACCAATTCCTTTGTCTTTGGAAGCAGCCCTATTTTCCCCCTCAATATAATGCATAAAAGCTTTTATATTTCAGTGATTATACAGATATGCAAGAATAGACTATTTTATAATTACACATAAAGCCATGTATGTAGAAAAATGGAAGCAAGTTAACTTGAAGTTTATTTTTTGCACTAGTATTACGGAAGTTTTCAAGTAAAGCAACAGCAATTCTCTGCATTTTCTTTCAGCTAAAGTCATTTATCTCACAACACAGTGGAAAAAATCTCAAGATAGCAAGCAGCATTACTGTGTTTTTCATTAGAATAGCTCCATGATTTTCACTTCTAGCTGCCAAAACTGTTTAAGAAAGCTTTAAGCAGCAAGAGAATCTATAGCAAGACAAAGATGGACAGTGCAACATTTACCTTATTATTTCCAGAAATCCTCTCTGTTTCATTTTCTATTTCCTGACGAATTTCATCAAAGTCTGTATAGATCTGAAGTACGGCAGAAAAAAAATGTTTAAAAATCAAAGACAGCATCTACTTACCTAATTGCAAAATAATGCTCTCTTCTCCCAAGAGACAGTGAAAAACTCTGTAACTAAGTATACAGAAGATGAGAAAAAATAAGAATGACTATATACCCCACCGATGTCAGACAAGGTAAAAAATAGTGTTCACCTAAACAGAATTTCAAACACTTAATTCCATTTCTAAGCTAGTTGCCATCCTTTGAAGTTACTAAACAACATGCAGCCTGAACCTATTCTCATCTCGAAGAAGACAAAGAACAAGGACAGAGTTTTATTACAAAATTTTTCCACTCTTGTCAAAACTATTCTCCTTCCAACAATCCAAAATAAGTTAGCACAGAGCTACCCTTGCACAGGTTCCCTCCGCATTCCTCTCTAGATTTCCTTCAATTTCTAGCACTGCCTAAAAGGTGACGAAATCAGTTCAAAGTAATAAACAAATAATTCAACTGCCAACAAAAAGATTACTTTCTGCAAGCAAAGAATTACGCTTCAACTCGCTTATTGAAGTCATAGGTCATCTCAGTTTCTGCTTCTCCCCCAAATGCACATTAGGCTCTTCCTTCCTTTTCATAGCTTTCTAATAAATCTCTGAAGTAGCCAATTCTTCAGTGGACTGAAACAACTTGTGATTATATACTTCTTTAATTTTGCAATGTCCATTCTAATTTCGCCAATGCACAAAAAAGAAAAATCAACAAGATAGATAACACAAAAAGGATTAAGATAAATAACTCAGAAGAATCAATGACCCACACAACAGACAACCATTGATAAACTTTCTGTCTTGAGTTCAAAAGAATGTTTTCAGAAGTTTTCTACTCATAAAAAGCAAACCAGAAAATCCTCAATACTCTGGCATATAGTATAGCAGGTAGAATAATCTTTTTGGGAAACTCAAGGGAAGAGATATAGAATTAAGTATATATATGATAGCGTATTTATGACACTGCTACTCCATCAGAGTAAACATACCTTATTTTTGGTGTGAAGAAATTTACCCCACTCTTCAGCATCTATCTCTGAAAACAAAGAATTGATACATGAGGAATAAGAAGCAGACGTTTCAATGACATTTTTGCAAGAGCCTGGTTTGTTGAAAACTACAACGTGATTTTTTTTTTCCAAGCAGCAAGAGAAAAATTAGTCTGCTTTCTACTGTTAGATGTTAAATAGTTCAGTACAAATACATTTATCATTCTGCTTACTTAAACACTGCATCTCATTACTCTCTCTGTCTCTCTTACACAAAGTCCACCTTCCTAATTGTGGCTGAGCCAATCAGCTATCCTACCATTTTTCAGAAATGGTCTAGTCCATTAAATATCAGCTTGCAACAGAAAACAAAAGATTAGCAATAGCTTAAAAAAAACTGAAAAAAATACCAGCTTTTAGCATCTTTTCTTTTACCATGCAGGTGAGATCAAATTGCAGCTGAAAGAAAAAGTTAGAAAAACCTGTAGAACCCAAACAAAGCAAACAGAAAATACATAAGAATTCTGCATAAAAATGGAGTCTTAGGAGAAGATGTCTCTTCCCAAATCTGTCAAGGACCAAACATCTTAACTCTTGTCAGTCACCACAGATGTCCAGAATTACTTGGGGGCTATTCAAAAGAAGTCCCAGAAACAGCAAAGGAGGTTTTGTCAATTCCTGCTTCGTAGCGCAGGCAGCAGTTTGAGTCACACTGCAAGATACTCACACTTCCACAACTAGGTTTCAAAGTAATACTGATAAGTTCCATTTCAAATTTTTAGTTTGTGGTCATTTCCCCTCTGCTCCCCAATACAGCAATCTGCTCTAGAAGAGTAGTCTACAAGAAATCCGGCCATTTGGCAAACACACTGCTTACCTACAATCAAGTCATCTTTCAAAACATTTTTTCTGCTCAAGTTGAAGTTCAAGGTATTGATCAACAGATTTTTTTTAAAGGATTTGGGAATTAGAAGTGCAGGAAATTCTATGAAGCAGCAATGGCACAGAAGAAAAGCAAAAATCATCTCATTCTAATGCAACAAGGTCAGAAAACTAAAAATCAACCAGATCACAAGACTCAGCAAAATAATCAATGAACACAGTAGCCAAAGTGTAAAAGTAAAGGTGTAATCAACAATAAAGTGGCATGAAATGTATGTGGTTTAGTGTATATAAGCATGCACTTTATGCATAGGGAGAAAAAGCAAGTGGATAAAGGCAACCTTTAGAAAGGTGTCTTGGATTTTTCCATGTAGCAGGGTCTGCAGTTAAAGAGAAACAGCATTGAATGATGTTTAAAATTTTTAATCATATTTAATATAGCATTTTATTAACTTTCAGTACCAGGTTGTATTACAAAGATCACAAATGCATGCAGACAGATGTGCATGCTATTCTACTATTGATGAGAATGTGTAACATATTAACAATATGCACAGAAATAAGATCTTAACTAAACACTGATAAATGATGCATATTCATCAGATATTTTATACGACAAAGTTTACTTGATGATGACTTTATTATTGCTGTTCATCTAATTCCAACAGCTCACAATATTTTTATCTGAGCACAGAAAACAGCACCATTAGGTTCTGAAATTCTTTGGCGAAATATGTTTCTTATCATCTACTCATGGCAAGAATGAGAAAGAGTAAGGAAACATTTTTAATGTCACTGGAAGTAATATTACTGTATGGGAAAGAAATCTGAGGTTTTGCATCAATCTTCCTAATGCTCAATTAAAAAAACCAATTCCAGCAGTTCTGAGACAGATTTAAGAAGAGACATTAGCTATCACCCTTCTCAACTTTTAATTTTCTCAAACTATTTATGGAAATCCCATTACAAAAAAATCTTTTTATTGAAGGGTTGATGAGTTTACAATGCTCTATTTTTATATGATGCCAGTACAGCACCATGGAAGTGCAAGAATCAAAACAAACCGGTGAAGACATTTTTGGCATGTGCCTGTTTGGCACAAAATGCAAGTAGCACAGCAACAATCAACTCATCAGTTTGGAAAGCCTAGTACATCCGGGGAGTTATTTTAATGTCTTGCTCAGGTGGGTAAGTCAAAGGTTTATCATCAATGGAAACATGCTGATTTAGATGGACTGGATCCATTAAGGAAAAAAATTTAAAAAACAAACTACTTTTATCCTTACTGTTCTGCAGGCACATGAGCTATGAAAAAAACATTGTTAAGAGGCAGCTTTTGTTTGTCTTGATTGGTAAATAGGCAAAATTACATACCAGTCTCCAAAATAAGGGCAAAATGAAAGGGCTCATTAATTCCAGGTTATTAAACAGGTTTAGTTTATTTACAGTTCAGAGGAAATAAAGCAAAATGTACATAGAGGAAGAAACTACAGTATCTTCAAGATTGTATTGCTCATCCCCTTAAAAACTGAATCTAAGAAAATAAAGACAGGCATAAAGACAGGCATAAAGCCAGGAAGAAAAAGACAGAGCAAGATACTGCCATCATTACATTTGAAAGATATGGACCAAGCACTCTCCTGTTATGTCGCTCCTAGGGAGATTATATCCTCCTAGGACACACTGTTTTAGTCTTAAATTCTTGGTTTTGTGGTGGCATAGGAATTTGCAGCCAGGTACTAGGCTTAGTTCTATGTATAAAGAAATATTTTGTTTTAGTATAATCTATTAACTTTCTAAAAAACATATAAAAAAAGATGCATTCTAGTCAGAGGCATTGCATTTTAACTTGTTAACATCTACGAATCAAAGGAGACTGAAATTTTTTAAGCTTTAACCAGCCACAAGTTTTGTTTGCTATATATAACACAAGAAAAGATTGAAGCTATGATAAATGGCTTAGTCTTAACCTCAGCCTTGGTGCACATAAAAAAATAAGAAAAAAATTAAGAAATAAATGCAGTCTCCTGAGGTGTACAGAAAATCTCATTTAGTCCAAGTATAAGGTTTTACAAGTCTCATTTTATACAGCAGGGAAACTCTTGCCCCACTCTTCTGAAGAAGTCTGTACTGACACCCCTTTAATATTTGAGAAAAATTTCCCAATAGCTCTAATTTAATGCAAAGGTGTTTTTAGGAAAGGAGGAAGGATTTGCATTACTCATAATGCAAGGATGCTCAACGCAAGGAGAAAATAGTTTAATTAGCCTACATTTAACAACCCACCGTTCTGGTTTACATCTAGAACATTTTTATCACTAGTTTCACTGGTAAATCAGTCTTCCCCCGGTTATGTTATTTTCTGGAAGCTTTTCAGGCAAAACTTTCAGGTGAATTAATCACCTGATTACATTCAAAATTCAATGCTAGATAAAAGTGTGCAGAAATGACATTTTGGTCATTATAAAATTAAGTATTACAGATTATAAGAAACTATTAAAACAGCAGCTATTAAGAACAAACAGATCCTGCCTTTCAAAAAAACATCTCCTGAATAAAGCAACATTCTGTTTGCTTTTCTGGCTTTTCATATCTTGGAGTGAGACCTGAAAACTTTAATTAATATACTGGAAAACTGGACATGATTATGGTATTTTTCTCAGGACTGCCCTCCACCAAATTGTTACTTGTTATCTCCTGTACTTCAATGCTCCTTTGAGAAGCTCAAATACAGTACAGTGCTAACTGACTTCAGTTATTCATGTGTCTCTTCTCCCTTCCTAAAGCAGTAGAAATGTTCTTCATACACAATGGGAGCACAAAGAAGCTGTTCAGAGTCATAAAAGGCTACCACCATAGAGGATTTCTTTCTTGCAGCATAGCAATGAGAACTTCCTAAATACCAAAAAGGACAAAAATCAGCAAACCATGAAGAATCTTACCTGTTTTCCTAGCTTTCAAGTTCCCATACCTTCACAGCTCTTGGACCTAGCAGAGTACCATGTGAACACTCCCCCCCCACGCTCCCATCACCTCATCTTCTCCTAGCTCTTGTTCTCCAAATAAAAAAAATCCAACTTGGGAAAAAAACATGTGCACATCTTCCAATCCCTTCTGTATGTTGTACCGTTTTTTCCATCCTTGGACGCTAACTAGATGGCAAGCTCTTTTGAGCGAAAGCTCTTTTTTGCTTGTGCTTCTACAAAGCTAAGTACAATGCAGCAGTCCACACTGTTTGGGAGCTAGGGGTAAAAGATTCCTATTTGAAGCAGAGAGCAAAAAGCTGACAAAACAGTGTTGACTTAGCAAGGAACAGATCTGTATTAAATATTCCTGTGTTCCATATCAATTCCATCTGTTCAGAATTTGAACAATGTTCAACTTCCTATCATGGGCAAAAAAAGGAACGTATAAACATTTACTAATTGACCATTCGTATGTTCCCTTCTCTTTTCCATTTCCTAACACATGGATAAGTTACCAGAATAGGTCTTAGCTACAAGACCAATTTAATAATTCATGAGACCAGGCCCAGTTCTCTTGTAAACGCTGCTTCTCTTGCAATTTGATAAGAGAACACCAGAGTGTGGTATCACCACATCAAACACACCATATGTGCTGAATCACTAGGGGCTAACAATAAACAACAAAAGCATAATGAGAACACTTCCTTCGCACCAAACCACACACATCTCTGTAGAATATATGTACCAGCTTGAAATGTCATGTTATGAAAACACAGCACTTCTTCATATTTAATGGAAAATTCATCTCTGCTATTTTCTGACTATCTTGATTTATTGCAGTGACCACCATACAAGGGTATCACATAGCTCATTGGTGACTTTGAGGAACAGCAGAGAATGTCTTTTATGTTGCATGTTAGAAAAATCAGAAGTTAATTCAAATGTCTGGCTGAAATTCTTTCTCAACCATCTTTCCCAATGTGCTCCCAAGAACCAAATAAAAAATAAAAAAAAATTTAAAAAAAAACTAAACAAAAAAACCCCAAACCAACCAAACAAAAACCCTAAACTGATATGAACTGATATTCTCTGACAGCTCACATGCATCAGAAGATGTCAAAATTAAGCTATTGGAGAGACACAATTTTTTCCTTCATAGTCATAAAGACAAGGCAATTGTCCATGCTTAAACACATACCACAGGAATCCAAAGTGCTTTGTGTTAAAAACAGGGAAGCTTTCTGGATAGAAATACTCAGACAGAGGGAAAATCTAAGCTTATAAGAACCACAGACTAGTACTATTCTTAAATGGATGTATTTATACGTAGTACATATCTAGAGCAAGCATCAGGATGGATAAAGGTGACAAATCACAACACAGAAAACATAAAATAAAGAGGCAGTTGCATAAAAGTATCTGTGCACACAGAGAGTTCATTATCAGCACATTCAGAAAGTAGCATGCTGAGACTAATATTCTCTTGTCCCATATTCAATTTGTAAAGAAGAAACCCCTCATCTGGAAAAAATCCTTTTCTGCAAAACTATGGATATAATTCCTTCTGGGAAATCCCAAACATATTCAACCCTACGTCAACATCCACCTCATAACAAACAAAAATATGACCTGTAATAGTATAGTGACTTATTACAATGTCAGACAGCATAGCCAGAATAAGAGGCTGCCATCTTTTTTCTTTCCAAGCTACTTGATCCCATCTTCTCAGAAGACACAATCTGCACATATGCCAGTCCAGATCAGTGACAAAACCATTTAGACTGCAATTTGCCTGAATTTTGGAGGGAGAAGAGAGGCATTTCAAATGCAACTGGTAATTCATAAAGGTTTGTCTGTTCTTACCAAACAAGCCCACATCTGTCTCAAAGGAACATCAAGAAGAAGTTATAACATGTACATCTTACATATTTTCCCCCAAAGATCTAAATGTACCTTATAAATATTAATTTATATCAATATCTTTATGCAAGAACATCATTTTCCCATTTTAAATTTAAAATCTGAATCCCCAAATCAAATGCAACCTGCAACAGAAAGGCTCTGCCTTGATTCAGAATACTCTAATTCCAAAACCATCTTTTATACCTGTAAAGTTGCAGAGCAGAACAAAATCATAGAATCAAAGAATGGCTTGGGTTGGAAAGGACCATAAGGATCATCTAGTTCAAACCCACCTGCCATGGGCAGAGGCACCTTCTACCAGGCCAGGTTGCTCAAAGCCCCATCCAGCCTGGCCTTGAACACTTCCAGGGATGGGGCATCCACAGCTTCTCTGGGCAACCTGTTCCAGTGCCTCACCACCCTCATAGTGAAGAATTTCTTCCTTATATCTAATCTAAATCTACTCTCTTTCAGTTTAAATCCATTACCCCTTGTCCTATCACTACATGCCATTGTAAAAAGTCCCTTTCCAGCTTGCTTGTAGGCCCCCTTCATGTACTGGAAGGCTGCACTAAGGTCTCCCCAGAGTCTTCTCTTCTCCAGGCTGAACAACCCCAAGTCTCTCAGCCTGTCTTCATAGGAGAGGTGCTCCAGCCCTCTGATCATCTTCGTGGCCCTCGTCTGGACTTGCTCCAACAGGTCCATGTCCTCCTTATGCTGCAGGCCCCAGAGCTGAATGCAGTACTCCAGGTGGGGTCTGATATTTCTCAAATCATATTTTATGCTACAACTCAGAATCAAAGCATTCTGAAAAGTACTAGAAACTACATGCTGCACAATGCAAGTAACATAAAACCACATTTAAAGAGATCAAATGTGCCATTTCTAAAAGGTTGCCCAGAGACTCTCTGAATTCTCCACCCTTGGAGGTTTTCAAGACCCACCTGGATAAAGCCCTGGGCAACCTGGTCTTGCATTCAGAGTTGGCCCTTTTTTGAGGAGGAGGTTGGACTAGAGACCTCCTGAGATCATTTTCAACCTGAATTGTCCTACAATCTCTCACAATCCAGCACACCCTGGATTGCACACTAAAAGTTCTTAATTGTTATGTACCCAAATTGTGTTCTCTGCTTGTGGCAATAATGAAAATTAGAGCTTAAACCTTTTAAACTGCACAATATTAGTAACTGTTCTTCAGAAACCAAAGGCTATAAATATTACATGAAAACAAATACTGTAAAGAACTTCTGATGCCTTGACTTACTATTGCTAGAAATAAATTCCAAAAAATTTGAACACGATGAGAATTAATAATTACAGCCCCAAGTTTATCACGCCATCAAAAGCCTGTGTACTTTTTACGGTCTACATCAAAAATCTAAGATTTATCTTACGATCAGAAGGTGGACGTGCCCCTGCTGCTCTTTCATAAGATCAAGAGCACTAGTTAGTATAGAATGAGTGTTTAAACTCCCAAGGGACAACTGAGGTTACTTTCTTGATCTGCTGGAGGATAATATAGAAACACTACAGAAGACACAAGCTTCAAACTAGACAGGTTCAGAACATTTAAAGTGTTGCTCTTGATGTGCTTGGAATCTTTCAGTGCAGCCCAGTAAGGCAGCATCTCTAAGCTACAGAACATGTCCATTAAATTCTGTTTGCATATAATACAAGTTTGTTCTCATTTCTCCTTTTTCTGCTCTATTCAGAGCTTATCTATTTCCTAACCTCCTTCTAAAAAGTCACATACTCATCCTCTCAAGGAAAAACCTTATTTATACAGCAAAAGAGGAGGAAGAAAAACACACACAAAAGAGGAAGAAAAACACACACAAAAGAGGAAGAAAAACACACACAAGAAAATCATGTTCTTTACACTCTAGACAATCATTATCATAACTGAAATGCTTTCTTTGGCCTGCTTTTCTCAAAAGTGTTTCCCAAGAACAAACAGGAAAGCTTAAAACATTAAAGATATTTTGAATATCCAAAAAGATTTTGACTTCGTGACATTTGCTAAATGGACAGAATAGATGTAACAACAGCTGTTTTCTTCCAAGTAAATTTTAAAAAGCACACTCAAGTTTTAAGATTACAACAACTGATTTTTCAGTCAAATGAACAAGAAAGATTAAAAGTCTCTTTCCTACTAGGCAAAACACACTCTTGGATCACACTTACCATTTTCATCTCCAGCTGTTTTCCGACCATCCTCTGCGGAAACATGCACCAGCTGCAGAATAAGGGGTCTCCGGGTGACAACTCCAGTACCTCGTGGGAGCAGATCCCTCCCCACAAGACTTTCCAACACAGAACTCTTTCCACTGCTCTGAAAATTGGAATACAGCTACATGATTTTCTTAAACATCAAAATGCTGTAATATTTTATTTTTAGCTTGCTTTTATCACTCCTGCAAACACTGCTCTATTCTGTCCTCTGCTATACAGTGCCCAAAGGAGCATCTGATAGACTCACTGCATCTAACACAGTGGTATGACACTGCATAGGCACTAAAGGACACAAGTCTGCTATAAACCAATAATGGTCTAAACCTGCTTGGGATACTTAAAAGCCATGGGACACTTAAAAGCCATGTAGATAGATGTATTTTCTATCGCTTAAGGCTAAATTAAACATGTAACAGGTTCCACAAAAATTAATATCCTATTTAACATTTTCTACCCCAAATATTAATCTCTCCAGAAACATTTTTCAAAAAGAAAAAATTGTTTTTCTTTACAATGCTCAGAAGGAAATTCTATGTCTTCTACTATGAAATTTTCTAACATCTTGTAGTAACACTTCACTCTGTAGATTAAGGAATTTAACCTTCTGTTAGTATTAACATGGGTTGGCCATGTTAATACTAACAAGAGCATTATCCAGAAAGATATTAACTGTGTACACTTGAGTACATTAAGCTATTACAATCTTATATTCCTTTCATTATTTTTTTGTATAATGTATTATATCAGCTTCATAAGTGCAGACATTGTTTTATACTCTAAATATACAAACAAACATTGTTTTATACTGTCTCTCCCACTCTCTCTCTCTCTGTATATATACGTATTTACAACTGAATTGACTGCAAACATCTGTCTACGTAATAACAAACTATAAGAAGTTGTGAAATACTTAAAGGCTGTGAAATTACAAATTCGCTTTGAGAGTCTCCATTTAAAGTGTTCTCCTGTAGCACTTTTGTATAAAATGCAGAATTGGGCTACATGGTCCAATAAGCAGCTGTGAACACATGGGCTTTAAGTGTGATTCAAAACTACTACCATGTTAAAACTAACAATAAACAATAGACCCAGATATGTCAACATAATACTTTGAAAGTCTGACCAATAAGATTTTGTCTTTTCAATAGAACTGTATTAAACTCTTGCAGTCTTCTGCAGCTGGAAAGTCAACATGGGCATGCCATGAGAAAACCTCCTCTGACAATCACTGCCATCAGCTAGGAAATGTTCCTATATTAATGCTACTACCAAACAAATCTCTGGGAAAAAAAAAACAACAAACAAAAAACCCCAACAACAGATGCTTCTGACAGCTAGAATGTGCACTACTGCTATACAACCTCAATTCAGTTTGACAGTTTTGAAAGAACAGATTCAAGACTTCAAGTAAATCATAAAATGAGTACATAACCTAGCATAACATGAAATAAAAGCAGCATTGAATATCTTTTAAATATCATACATTTAGTGACATCTTAGGTGACTTTTCTACAAAATGAAAAATAGACCATAAGAGATCAAGCAACACAGTGCTATCAGACAGCACATTTCCACTAGTGCAATAAGACAGGAACATATTACATGAGAGCATTAGAACCTATTACAATAGGACTTGTACACAGAAGCACAAAATACATACTAAAATACAAGGCCAAACCCCTAGAAAGCTTGAACAACAACAAGAAATGAAAGCCTTCTTTTCTTCTGACACTTTATAACTATGCTTTATGGCACAGAAAAATGCTGTTTTATCAACAATGTCATTTGCCTCAATAAGTGAATAACAAACCAATGCAGACTGTGTATATTTTTCAAAGTAAATATAAGTCAAATTTGACAGTAGTGAGGTCAACTGTCTATAAAGAATAGGGAGAAGGAGAGGGTCACAGGAAAGAGAAATACAGCCTTATTAAGATTTTTTGCTTCAAAAGACTCCCCTAGAAAGTAATTAATAATTTTCTTCAACTGACCTTCTCCAATCAACTTTGGGCACCTTCCATGCAAGGAGCTTATGACAAGACATTGGGCACTGGAATCTTACCAAAGAGTAACTGAAGAACAATCTGGCCAAAGCACAAACTCTGGAACCTTCCCTAAGAGAGCTCCCATTGTAGCATACTTCTGAAGAATTACTGATATTACAGAATGTGAAAAAAACATGGATTTCAGAGTGACAAACAACAAACCGCTTCTTAAAAAACTTCATAATTTAAAACAAGTGGAATGCCTGCTCAAAAAGATGAGACATGATAAAGGTTCGTCAGCTGCATTGGGAAAAAAAACCAAAACCACCAGAGTTTCATTTATTAAAAATGTTTTTAACATCTCTTGAGCAAGATTTCTTACACATGGGTAGAATGATCACTCAGTCTCAAAGAGCTGGAGGTGAGACTTGGATGAAGTGGCTCCTCCTGAACATGTAATCCAAGTAGAGACGGGATAGTAATAACTAGCTGAAGTCCTTACCAAGAACCTCATCAAGTCAGGAAACCAAAATGCACAGGACAAGTTGCTGCACACTACTGCTCACTGTTTGGTCTTTCCAAAAGAGTGGTATTGCAGGAAGCTGAGACTACTACACATGGAACTAAAACACCGTGTCTTACACCACTCCCACAGTTATCTTTGGATGTAGAAGGAACGACCTGGATCCTTTGCAAATGTAAAGTCATACATTAGATGAGACACTACAGTTCTCCACCCATCAGGAAATTTGTTTCAAATTGCATTACGTTTCCTTATTAAAGCAATCTGTTCTTGGAACATAATACAGTATCTAATGACGCACTCCTTAATCTGGGCTTCATACCCCTCCATTACCAAGAATTGTCTGGGAACACAGTAAGGAAAGCAGTAAACACAAAGCTCATCTTTTTCTGCCAGTGGGGGGGAAGTGAGGGGTATGGGGTCTGTTCAGAATACAAATTCAGTTCAGCCAGACCTTCATACAACAGATGTAGACAGAGGCTAATACCGATGACCAAAGGTACCACAGAATTTTTAGGAATAAGTCTGCAGCAGCATCACACTTGTTTTGTCCCCTCATTGGAATGCTCGTCATGATTTTAAGCGCAGACTGAAATCCATAAACTTACTTCATGATGAGTCCAGAAAAGCATTAACAAATTCTAACCTTTTGTGGCAGATCAGTCAGGTTTTCCTCTGGACCCATACCTCATCCTAATTTGAAATATCTATAAGCTGCGATATCTAGAGGAACTTTATATAGATTGCTCAGAAAAAAAAAAAGCAAGTACAGGAGCACCTTGCTGTCTGTTGCTTCTTTAACCATTGTGTCTAACTTCCATTGTTGAGTGTTTAACACTCTGCTCTGTTAACCATCATCAGTCTCACAGATAAGCACTTGAGTCTGATGGATGGTAAAACCATTTTTCCTAGAAGTACTAAGATAAGAAGAGATGACACACCCAGGGACTTCAATATTTTATTTCACTACATACTGACAGTATATATGATGTAAATCTTCTCAGCTTTCTCACTGCCTCCTTAGCAGTTATATTTTCATCACTGTCAACATCATCTTCAGGTTAATCTAAACCAATCAAGGACGAAGGGCACAATAACAGGGAAATGGTTGTGCATTTAGTCCCACAAATTAAAAAGCTGAAATCTGTAAGAACTGTGATCCACTCCAAAAAGCCGGCATCTCTACTGTTTTAACAGTCCTAATGATCTTGCTTTGGCCTCCCTATCCTTCATTTCTTCTTTACTTGTCCCGCCATATTTCAACTGTGTGCACTTGTTAAGTATCAAAAAGCATTTGCTCCCATCCATTACGCTAATTCTTATGAGGAAATTTGGTTTGCAACCTGCTGTATTACTAATCACATTTTCAGGAATTCAGAGGCAGCAGACAGCAGTGCATGATTTTATTTGTCCAGCTTCATTAACAGCAAGAGATGTTGCTTTCAAAAACACTTCAGGGTTGTTGACAAGCCAAATGGAAGAGACTCTGTATTGAAAATTTTGAAGTAACACTATGAACAACCGTTCATTCATCCCAAATATTTACTTCACTGGCTTTCTTATTCTTTTCCAAGTCCTCATAAGCATTCCTAATTTTAGAAGACTTGTGCCCTATACCCAACGGCATGCAAAGATGCCTTCTCCATATCCAAAAGAGAACTCTGACCCAATCCTTTTCCACTATTGATAGTTACCCTCCACTTTGAGCCCTGCCTGTAGGCACAAAGGCCTAGAAGACCCTTCTGGTGAAGTCCAAGGCAAAGAAAGCACCAAGTGCCTCAGCCTTGGGGAGCAAGCAAGCTCGTATTTCCCTGGTTTCTCTTTTTTGTTAACTGCTGATGCAGTGCTGGAAGTTCTTCTTGTTGCTTTTGATGTCCCTTACCAGTTTCAACTCTAGTGGAATGTTGGCTTTCTTAATATCATCTCTGCATATGCAGGCAGTACTTTTATATCCTTGAGCGAGCTTGGCCTCACTTCTACATCCTGCATGAGTCTTCTGCGTTGACGCTCAAGTCATGAGCTCCCTCCACGCTGCTCTCCTTACATGTCTACTCATTTTCCTGCGCATTTGTATGGACTACTGTTTCGTGCTCCAAGCCAGAGTCTGCTCTTATTCTTAGGAAGTCCATGCAGCAAGAAGGCAATAAAAGCAGAGACTCACCTGGAGTCTCACTGATGCACAAGAACCATGAGATTTTTTAGTCATTTGCTCAGATCGTCGATTGTTGCATATTTCAAGTGTTATTAAAATGATAATGGACTTGTATCAGCTGCAACAAATTTCAAGTCATCTTACAAGAATCTGCTGTCTTCCTTCTGTCTTTAGACTTCATAATCGCTTTGTGGAGCCAATGTAAAATAAATCATCTGTGGAAAAAAACCTTTATAAGGAAACATGTCCAGTAAACTACTGGGGAACTTTCAACAAGAAAATTGGTTGAAAGTGGTATAAACTTTGTTCATTGCTTTTGATACGACAAACTGGTAAATTATTTATTATCTGTTCAAATAGGAAAAAACTGCAAAGAACTTCTGCAACACAATACAGATTTACTGCAGGACAGCACAAGAAAATAAAAAGGCAGCGATGTCAGTATTCCCTATGATTTTTTCAGTGGCACAACAATAACAAACATTTGAGAATGACAGTAAAGAACTGCGAAGTAGGAGAGATTTCTCAATGACACATAATAATTCCTGAAGAATTCTCTTAAGAAAAGCAATGCATCTACTTTGACACTCGAAGCAGAATGGTGGCAATTTTGCAGTTTCTGTCATACAATAATTATAAAAGTCCTGCTGGCTAAATCATGCTCTTAGCAATACATACATATATGGTTTACTAAATTTTAATTTTATTATTGGGAAGTATAAGCTAATGCATTTCTGCTGGGGTCTTATCCATAGGAATATTACCCAGATAGGTGCTCTGAAAAGTCCTCTGCAGTAGCTACCCTGAAAGAGTTCAGCATGCTGTAACTAAAGAGCAGCAAGATTTTTTTTCTTTCCTTGTTTTGCAATCATGAATTATTCTGAAATAAAAGGTCAGCACACATGCAATTCCAGAGCAGTTCCACCAGGAAACTGCTCTGGTTGGAATAACTCTTGTGGCAGGATTTTCCTATGTGAATTAGGGACACCTGAAGCTAGGCTGGTTCTAAACAGCCAACAAATTTAAAAACGTATTTACTAATCAGAAGAGAATTCTGAAGTTATAAGCAGGCCCAATGAATTACTGTAGGACATTCTTTGAAACAAAATTATACTTCTAGAAAGATGCAGAAGAGCTAACAGGCTGATCCCAACTTGAGAAAGCAGTGAAACCAGCATAATGCACTGATGGCTGTTGCAAAATACATTTTCTCTGTGAAAGATCTTGTCCGGATTACAAGACTGTTGCTCCTGCAGGCCATTCCGCATTCACTTGAATAGAGAGCTTCCCTGAATCAGTCAGGACGAAACTGGAAGCCACAGGAATTTCCTCCACAAAAGACAGCTTACATACAAGTAGTAAGGAAAGCCAGAATTTGCACAGCTCAGTCAAAATTCTTCAGGAATCCTGTATTTACACCATATCTAAATGTAATACATGCCAAACAACAGCAAATAGATAAAAGATTTGCAGATGCATTCTTTCTCAATACATCGACTCCTAAAGTCCTCCAATAATTCACTTAAGAAAAAAATACCTCGTAATTAGAAACAACGAGTACAGAACAACTCTTAAGCTAGATCATGGAACTGTGGTATTTGAAGATCCACATTTCAAAACCATATAGACTGACCTTACATGGTATTGCTTATACTACTATATTCATTACATTTTCAGTAAAATGAATCAAAACAAAGCCAATTTGTGTCTGCAAATTAAAAAAGTTCTTAACACAGATTAAAAAAATAAGAGAAAGCCAGTCAAACTTCTGGCTACTATATGAACAAATCTTTTCCAAGAACTATGCAGCTGGTTTCTCTCCAGATTCTGAAACGCATTCGCCAGGGCTTTCTGCTTTAAAATTCTTCCCCTTCATTTTCCTGAAAACATGTTTCCTTTGCCCTGTCCCCTGTGGACAAGATACAAGATCCATCCATTCTAATTAAAATACAGGTTTTCCAAGAAAAACAATTACCAATCACAAGATGAACAGGACCCTGGCAGCAAGCACACAAAACTAGTGGGGAAAAAAATACCACTTCATTCACATCCTTCTACAACTGTGTATTCTCCCCACTCTTCCAAAATAACTGGGCATTTACAAACAATAAAATCGGCATCTTCATTTAAAAGATGCTCAATATTGCTTCCATATTAAAAATCTGTACAGATTAAAGGCAGGATGAGGAGATCACAGTTATTAGACCTATAATTTTATTTTAATTCATATAAAGTCTGCACATAGACACAGTGAAAATGCCATCCTTCCAATCACAGAAGCCTTCAGGACCTAAAAAGTATAGCTGTTCAGAAACTGAGAGGGCCTATCAGAGAAAAGAAACAGCACAATGCCAAATGTTGTTTGCACTATATAACTTCAGCAGCAAAATTTATATTATGTCTGGTAAATGTAAACAGCTAATTAATGTCAGCCTCACTTTGCTGCTTCTCTGAAACAGACACCAGAACAGTCAGGGCATGATTTGACAGGAGGAAGGGATGGCAAAAAGGAAAACAGTTACGCCCAAAACCAGATACAGCGTAAGTCAGATATCAAAACAAACAAGAAACCAAACCAGGAAGTTTGCAAAACATTTAGGAGTAAAACCAAGCTCTCCCCAGCCAGCACAGCCAGCACTGAAGCTATGCTCTAGTAACATCCCCTTTTACAAACGTAGATAGAAATGTCTTTTTGCATCTGCTTGAAATCGGAGGAAGGATCACTGGACCAAAAAAAAAAAAAAACACCAAGAGAGGAGGGAGGAAGACATTTCTGGGTTTTCCTGGTTGCTTGGTACAAGCTGGAGTTTCCACCAGCTAAAACTGGCTTTTCACCAACACAATGTAGGATACATCAAATAAACTGAATAAGCCGCAGTGGCTTAAATTTCTGTTCCTCCTCACCTTCCCTGACAGGGAAGGGTCACAGAAGCTCTGTAGAGCATTTGAAGTTTAAGACCATAATGCCAGTCTCTCTTAAACCAGATGCTCTGATACAGCATCCACTGGATTCTTCTCCTCATCCCAGTAGCCAGGACCATACATTAACTTCCCGTTGCTGTCAGCTTCTTAATGGCCAAATTACCAGCCTAACTGTTTAGCCTAAGAGAATATACAGTTGTACATATCCAAATGCTCAGGCTATCTATTATCTCAGATCAAGAAACCTTCCTCCTTGGCAACAAAAATTGGGTAAGTGTTGAAATATCAAACATGATACTTATTTCAAACAGCAAAAAAAGAAATAAATGTAATGCTCATCTGTGAGCGAATCACTCTTTTGGATGCAAACATCCAACAGAACAGTCTATGTTAAATATTGTACACCTCTCCATTTGAAGTCCCAAAATAGCATTAACTGAAGACCGAGGAAAAGTACTATATAAATGTACACCTGAAAGGTCATTTAAGAATCTCATTGTGAATTTCACTAGTTGCTAGATCAATTCCACCATGACGTCTCTACTAGAATCAACACTACCAAGTATAAATAAAGTACAAATAAAGTACAATAAGTACAAATAAAGCCCATAATTTTTTGTAATGTCAGTATTGGAAGAACTTTGCTACAAACCTGACACTAGAGTTTGTATATAACTAGGTCAATGACTTATAAAAACTTAAAACAGATTGTAAGAATTGGTGAGCTGAAAAAAATAAAGGCAATTCATTCTTACACATCTCTAGGCAGAGATTTTGTTGTTTGGTTGGTTTTTTTTAAATTTATTCTAAAACTCATGCCCACTTTCGTAGTGTAGGCATTTCATTTTTGTGATAGCATCTATGTGCCCTTAACATACAAAAGGCCATAACTAACCAAACTTCTTTTCTGCCCCTTGCCTCCTTTTATTATAGTTTTAATGTGTTTGGTTGAGGCACTTCAATACCACCTTGTTATCCTTCACAAGTACGGATCACAAAGCATTTGTATAAAACACATCAAAAGGTTGGGTATTACAGTATTATTAAACAAATATTGTTTATATAGTATTCCCAGCCTGGAGGTTTTTTTTTTTTTTCGCACTTCAGTAATACAGTTCTAAAAATGGAACTGAAATACTGAATTGGGGGAAAAAATAGAACACCTCTCTGGGAATGGTAAAAAAAAATCCTGAAATAGTGATGAAAAGTTGGCAATCTGAGGGTGTCATCCGAGTTCTATCAGCAGCAAACAGAGTCTTCAATTTTCTTAATAGACCCTGTACTAGGACACAGCAATAACATACATGGTATTTATGTGGACAACAAGAAGGAATTCTCATATGACTGAGTCACAGGAACACCACTAAAAGAAGTGTGAGAGGCCATTTGAATATGTAAAATTTACTGAGACATATTCTGTAATTAGTACCAAAATCCATCTAGAAAGAGGAAAAATTAAGACACTTCAACTGCTCAGAACACAAGGACGGTAGGAAATAAAGCCCAAAACAACAGAGGAGGGGCAAAGGGGACATGGGAAACAGAAAACATTGAAAGCTAAATTAAGGATTATAAGCAGTTTCTAGTTCTACGTACTCTAGAAAAGAAAGAATTAACTTGATGCACAGAAGTAGAAATAAATGAGAACTGAAGAATGATACAAGCACAAAACAATAAAAGGGTAGAGAAGAGATCCAGGAGACAGGTGAGAAAAATAAGCAGCAAAAGCTACTTAAAAAAGCATTTTTCTTCTCCTTGTTGAATATGTAAAAAGGTCATGTAACAAAAGTAAGAGGCAAACTGGAAGGAAAAAAAAGCACAAATCAATTAACAGAGAGTTACAGAAATCTTAACTGGTAACATTTGTTTCATATAAAGAAAAAATGGAGGTGAGAAATTCAAAACTGTGAATATTATTCAAAAAAGACGACGACTGCATATGCCAGTAGGCTACAAACAAAACAACTGTGTGAACAAACTTAAAGGCTACATAGCACTTAACCAAAAATATCTCAAGAGACAAGATTGTTTCAAGGCACATTTCAAAAAAACATGGAAGCCAAGCTACCAGCAGGAAAACTATCAGCTCTAAGGCCATATTTAAGACATCTCCAGAAATCTGGTCTACAATAAACTAACTTCAAATGAATAAAATAATAAAATTTTATTTAAATTATTTTAAGACTAATTGCACAAAATAACCATCTACAGAATTACCATATCAGTAAAGACAATTATTTCTTCCAACAACCCTGACTAAAAACAAAACAAAAAAAACCAAGATACAGCTTGCTCGACATCTTGCTATATATTTTCCTGGAGTCTATAAAGGCCTTCCTTTTGGCATGCTAAGAAATATCATACTAATTCAAGGGGTTTTATGAACATATTGAATACAGCACTGAATGGATATGAATACTGATGGGTAGACTACTGAAGGTCAAATGCATGTCAATACTGTCTTAACTCTCAGTGTCTACTGTACGTACTTATGAAAAGTTAACTAGGACAAAGTTGTTTAAAAGGATGATAATTTAAAAAAAAAAATGCCACTTCACTGCATTTCATAAAGTAAAACAGAAAAAAATACTTTATTAATTCTACATAGAAAAATGCCACACCTCTGCCTTGCACTTTTTGTTGCAGAACTGAAACAAACCAAAAAAAAACCCAATCAAATAAACAGCTTGCTTGTATGATTTTTAATGTAAAGGAGATATTAAATGTCTTCATAAAGCGATGGACTCCTGCCAGCAACAAAAATAGCAAGTACCTACTATAACTTACCAGTGCAAAGTCTCTCCCACCCAATTAAAGTATTTTACATCTATTTTATTAAGTGGCTGATATAAAGTCAATGAATCCATCATCTGATTTATATTGGTATAACAGAATGACAGCTGATTGCCTCACAACCAGTTTGATACTGTAGCTGGCTTCGAGCAAACCTATTCCATGCTTCAGCAATGTGCAAGCTTTAAACATAGAGCACGTGTGTTTTAAGTCATATAATGAAATCCCCGACTGCAGAATAGTTGGTATTACTGTCTTAGGTAGTCATGCTACTGTCAAGTAACATCACACATTCAATAAACACTCTTAACTTCACAGAAACAAAAAGAGATCCATTAACTTCAAGTTTTAGCTGTGTTTAACGTTTCAATTCCCTTATGACTGCTGCAGTTCTGATCACACATGACGAAAGTTTTGCTGAAGAACGGCATCCCATTTGAGCACATCTGAAAAGGCGTGAGCTATCTTCGAGCCCAGCAGCAGCACTATCGGGCTGAGACGCACACGCTGTAACTGTTAAGAGCCAACAAAGGCTGGCTTCGCCTCTCGCCTGCGTTCCCCATCATCAGCTAAGACAAAGAGGTCCAAACAGCAGAAGAACTCGCAGCAAGGGAAAACGATCCACGCTTGCAAGATGCCGTTCTGCTACCACATCCCTTTTATTCAGCCCCTCAACGCCCGGTGTGGGAGGCCGACGCGGGGCAAGGGGAGAGGCGGCGCAGGCCCTGCCGGCAGCCCTCGACCGTTCAAACCACTACCGAGAAGCGCGAAAGGGAGGGAGAGCGGTGGAAGAGGCACTCCCATTGCAAATGGTGGGGAGCCCAGGAAGAGAATGGTGGGGGGGACGCGGGTAGCCGAGGGCGGCCGAGGCGGGCGGGACGCCCGCCCCGGCCGCCCTCGGCTACCCGCGTCCCCCCGTGCCCTTGGCGGAGGCGACCACGGGTCAGCAGCACCGGAGGCGCGATGGACGCCTCGACTTTGCCCTCAGGGCGGTAAAGGCCCGCAGCGCCCGCTCCCCCACCCCGGCCTGGCCCGACCTGCCCCGCCTCGCCTCACCTGCGTGCCCACCACCACGATCTGCGGCAGCTGGATGATGTCGGCCCCCACCGTGTTGAACACATCCTGCAGCTTGTTAATCACGGGGATCAGCGCCTCCATAGCGGCGGGGGAGGGCAAGGGCCGGGGGGAAGGCGTCGGCGATGAATGGGCGCGACGGGCAACGGCTCCCGTCAACCGCCCCCTCCGCCTGCCGCCATTGGAGCCGGCCCCCGCGCACGGCGCGGCCCCCAGCAGGCTGTGCGCGCCCGCCGGGCGCAGCCCGGCCGCAAACGCCGCCAGGCATCATGGGAGTTGTAGTGCGGGGGGGGGAGGCCCGCAGGAGGGCGCGCGCGGGCGCCCTCTCAGGCGGCGGCGGCCTTTGGGGGCTGTCAACCGCCGCCGTGTAGCGGCCCCCTCCCGTCAGGGGAGGCAGAGCTTCTGCTTTCCAAGCGCCCAGGGGCCAAAAACATTTGAAGCTCAGACGGCGTAGTCGCTGTGGTCTTGCATTACAAGCCATTCCCTGCTTTTATTCTATCCTTTGCTACGGTAAAACTGATCCCCTCCGGGGATCACCAGTAGCGATGCAGCCTGCGAATTGAGGTGCCACAGGCAGCCCGTGGGGGGCAGGCAGGCCTCATCACTGCCCAGGGTAGTTTTTAGCAAGCAGCGTAGAGCGACAACATTTATTCAAGACACCGTGTTTTGAAAACTCTTGAAAAGCGAGAAATAACCAAATGTGTGCCCCACTGCCCTCACCACTGCTTCACTAGGTGTGGTGTCGCTGCTGCCCAAATACCACAAAAAAAAGGTGCTGAATGGCTAATTGCTAGACCTTGTCAGCGTCTGGTGTCACAAAGCCAACAGAGCAGGAAAATAAAACTGCTGGGGGTGGGGAAGAAGCATTATGGAGTTCTCTGCATGGGGAGAAAAGAACTGGAGAAGATCCAGTCCTGCAAACTGTGCAGCAAAAAGAATGTTCTCCCACTTATGTTCACATATCAAGAATTATAATGGACACATTTAAAATGGCTGTATTTATTCTGTTTGCTTTTTTGTGGATACTTTTGTTTTCTCTGCGAGTCAGCTAATCTCAATCTGAAGTTTTCTAACCCGGGTGTATAATAGTAGGTTTGGATGAGGTGTCTGGCAGGGCTTGGGAAGTGGGAAACTGTGTGAGATCTAATACTCAATTGCGTTATGTGAAAAGATAGAATGAAACCAGAGGATGACACTTGTGATGTGAGATCACAACAAATAAGCTGTCTGATCCTTAAACGTCTTTCCCTTGAGTGCATTTCCTCAATGATAAATTATGAATATGCTAGCACGGAATTGAATTCTGGCTTTGTCCTTTCTTGTAAACCAATGGATTAAAAATGCTTCCAAAAATGTCAGCTTCTGGATGGCATTAGAATTTATATTCTTATTCTATATAGATTAGTCTTTTCTAGTTCTTCATATCCTGAAACCCTCAAATGTTGAAGGAAAGAACATACAAAGGAAATACATTCTTGTCTATATAACTTTACAACAAAGTTTCTCATTCTTATCCCGGAAATTTCACACTGCTTGTCAGAGGGCTAAAATTTCATGATAAAAGCATAAAGATGGCTAAGCAAACTGAAACACTCAAAAATGTGTACTCAGCACAGAGAGAAACAGTCAACACGTGTAAAACTTCATGAAGAAGGTCCTGAATGACCTATTGGTGAGGGGTTCTTGCCATGGCCACGCAGACATCATTATCCAGCAGTTTGACCCATTAGCTTTCAGTGTGCTGGAGCCGATTGCTCTCAGAGATCATTAATACCGGGATGCCATTTCGCATCTGCCTCTCCTGCTTCCAGGACAATAGCCAACGTTCCCTGCATTGTACACCTGACACAGCAAATACTCTTTTTAAAGGGTTTGCTGTTCCCCGTCTAGCATGGAGCCTCGTCTCCTCTCCTTCCTTGAGTTCCTGGAAGGAAAAGAAAAGGAAGAAGAAGAAAAAAAAGCACCCCTGTTGCACATGAATAGAAGCTGCTTGCACCTGAAGTAGATAGATAACACCAGCTTATTTCTCTATGCGAATCTCTCTTCTCCTGCCACTTTCATTTTGCCACATGAACATGGACACCACTGTGAAATGGAGCAAGTGCAACCTGTTTTATATTTTGATTTAGACCAGAAGTGGGACATCTCAGGGAGAATGTAGAACTGGAAAAGCTCCAGAGGGGGACAACAAGGATGATGAAAGGTGTGGAACAGCTTCAATATCAAGACCAACTAAGTAAGCTAGGAGTCTTCACTCTACAAAAGAAATGGTGAGGGGTAGGGAGGACTAGAGGTCTGTGTAATCATTAGCAGCCTGGAGTTGGTCGAAGACCATCAGTTTTGTTTACTCTCCCTTCCAATACATGTATTTTGGAAGCATCTAATGAAACTAGAAGGAGCCAGGTCAGAACAAAACAAAGGCAGTAGCCCCTCATGGGTGGGTTGTTGAGCTCCTTGCCAAAGGATATTGAAGACAGTAAAAGTTTAAATCGATTCAGATGGTGTTTGGACAAGTTTAAGGAAGAGAAATGTATTGCATGTAAATAAATAGCTATGCGGGAATCAAATCTAGCTCTGGATGTTTCGGAGCTGACAATAGTTGGAAGCTGGGAGAGTATCATGCAGAAGCACTGTGTGTGCTTGCCCTTTAGTCTGTCCCGGTATGGCTATTCTTAGAATTGTATCAGTATAGTATTTCAAGAAGCACAGAGAAAATATCAGTGGCTGAATCAAATTGAGATAACGTAGCATGCCCAGCAGAGATGTCAAAAGACCTATCAAGAGCAGAATACCCAAATGGAGAAGCACAGTGCAGATGGAGGAAGTGAATTAATGAAGGAAAGCAAGAAGAAAGGACTAAAGAAGATAGAAGATGAGGAAACATCAGAATGCAAAGTTTAACACATTGTACATTTCTGGCTAAAAAGTGGGAGCTAGAAATGCCTCTGCTATGAAGTGTCATCTCCTGCACCAACTTACAAAATCCAGCGCTTACGTCAACCCGGTCGAGGACTGTGCCAAAGCAACGAACATTTTAACAAGTAATGGTCATCTGTAGCTGTAACTCTAACTTTCCCTGGCTGACTTCATTGTACTGAGCAAGAAACTCAAAGATCTGATAAAAGGCATTAGTAGTCAGACTGGTTATTTACTAAAAGTTAATTGACATGAGGAAACAGGAACTGCCAGACTGAATCTGACCTGACATCAATCTACCTCAGACAGTCATCTCTAAGATGGTCCAGCACCAGCGCTCTGGGGAAAATACAAAAATGCAGTAATAAGATCTTCTGGTCCCCAAACCATGTATTAAATAATTTCAATATTGCTGTAAGATCTGAAGTAGACAGTTCAATATTTCTTCTGTCTTATGTTACTGGAAACTAGATTGCTTTACTTACCATATAATAGTTTTTTTGTCCCATCATGCTAAATTCGTGGCTCCAGTGACGTCCTGTGACAGTAAACTTCATGATCTAATTATGCATAGTGCAAAAAATCAATTTGGTGTCAGTTTTAAGTTTGTCATCTTCTAATTTCATTTTAAGCCTCCTTGTTTTTATGTTTCAAGTCAGGAGAACAAAATCTCCAGTCTTTCTTCTCCGTGATATGAATTTCTTTATAGTTTTGCATCATCATCTGCTTCCATTTTTGCTCAGACAGCTGGAGTCTCTTTATATTGACATACCGACAGTAGTGGGCAAGTCATTTGTCATTTAATTAATTTATGCCAGACAAGGAGACCACAAACTAGCACCTCAGTAAAGGATATTTCCTTGCCGTTGTATTTGTCTAAAGAAAGAAATATTTGATTACCATACTGAAATGTATCAAGTATGTAACATAACATTTGCGCTGCGTACGTAGTCATACTACTTTGTACTGCACAAACACTTTAGCAAAATACTTTTGTGAATTATTCCTTGGTAATGTCACCTTTTGGAACCATGTAATGCAGCAATTATATGGGTCTGGCAGAGCCTGATTTTTCGTGAAGCCAAATTGAATGGTGTTTTTGTATTCTCCAGAGCAACCTCATCACAGATGTAACAATTTCTCATAGCACTTAGACCAGACATCTGCACAGCAAACTCGATTAGAAGCCGAGATAAATAAATTCCTGAAATCCCCTGATGGAATGACTGTTCGTTTGGATGTTCTACACAGATTTTTCCAAACTGACAGATTGTCCTGGTTTTGGCTGGGATGGAGTTGGTTTTCTTCCTGGTAGCCGGTATGGGGCTGTGTTCTGGGTTTAGGTTGAGAACAATGTCGATGATACACTGATGTTTTGGTTCTTGTTAAGTAGTGCTAAGTACTTGCTAAGTGGTGCTCACACTGGTCAAGGACCTTTCAGCTTCCCATGCTCTGCCAGGGGCACGGGAGGCTGGGAGGGGGCACAGCTGGGGCAGCTGACTCAGACTGGGCGGGGGCTATTCCATACCACGTGACGTCATGCTCAGTATATAAGCAGGGGAGTTGGCCGGGGAGGGGTTCGGTCGCTGCTTGGGGGATGTGCTGGGCATCGGTCGGCGGGTGGTGAGCAATTGTACAGTGTACCGCTTGCTTTGTATTACTACTGTTCTATTTTTTTTTTTATTTTACTTTAGTTATTAAACTGTTTTTATCTCAACCCACGAGTTTTCCCCTTTTGCCCTTCCGATCCTCTTCCCCATCCCACCGGTGGGGGGGGTGAGCGAGCGGCTGCGTGGTGCTTAGTTGCTGGCTGGGGTTAAACCACGACACAGATTCTAAACCTTGGTCTTTTTCCAGAAGAGACAGAAATCAGAGGTTTCAAACCCATAGTCCAGGGGTTCTGCAGAATTGGCAAAGCGAGCTCTCCTGCACGCTTCAGCTGGCTGTAAGAAGGTCACAGTGCTGATGGGAATCCCCGAGCTGTGTGTTACCTGTGCTGAGACCCAGCCTCTCGCGAAACAAAATAATCCTGGGTCAAGGATGCAACTTTGTATCACAAACTAAACAACTGAGAGTTCCTTATGTTCTATCACTGTATTCACAGGGAAGTTATTTAACTAAAGTCATTGCATATTTGGGGTATCACGCAACCTCTCATGAAACGTGCTTGCAGAACTGAAAGCAGGTTTCAAGTTAAGGAAGAGGCAGGGCACAGAGCGTAAGAGCCACAAGGCAAACACAGCAGTCAAAGTTCATCAACCAGTAACAAAGCCTGAGCATTCTGATAAGTGTTTGTAAGACATTAGCATTTCTGACAAGGCCATTAGAGGTAAAAGCTTTGGCTGGAGATGAAAATCATCTCTGTATCGTTCTGAACTGCTGTACAACAGTGTTCCCCACCCCCAACTGGGGCAGTCAGACTTCTGGCAATACCAACTACAATGGTAACAGTTGCTTCAGTGAATGTTTTTCACCACTCCAGTGGCAACTGGACAATTAGATATATCCCAGCTGAGCAGTTCATTTCCTTTCCAGTGAAGGTGCATTACTGAATTTGTCATTGGCGTGAGCGTTGATTGGCGATATGAAGGGCAAGTGCATAGTACCAAGTTGGTAACCTCTTAACTTCTAAACAGCAGATTTCTGTTTTCCTCATGCATTTTGATGGACTCACTAACAATCAACCTCAACATCTGTTACAGGACTTCATTAGTCAAAGGATGGATATTATAAATCACCTGTTACTCACGCTCATTATGCAGCCTAGTGTAGAAAATTTGGAAATTTTTGCTTGGTAGTTCGTCACATCATTGTAGATGCTTTAATTATACCTTTTTTGATAGAAGTATCTTGCTTCTTTTGTATACCATGCACCACTGAACAAAGAGAGGAATCAACAGGTGGTGGTGTGAAACACAAGGATTTCTTCCCCAGAATTTTTGTCAACTTAAGTCAAGCCATCTCATGGATCACATATTGCCTAACAGAGCTTGAAAAGTGATTTTAAATATGGAAACACCCACTGAGTAAATTTCTCAAGGAGTCTGCCAGGTGCATTCTTCAAGCAATACCAGTCGATAATAATAAATTCAAAAGAAAATATGAAATAATTGCTGCTTGCATAAGGAATGGTTTGCAGTCCAATTTTAAGGTGAAGACCTTTTACTTTAAAGGACCAAGGTTTCGGGAATAAAGGCAATAACCTCCTGTCTGCTATGAAGAAAGTAACTTTTTATTGGAAAACAAAGTGCACAGTTAGTTAGCATTCAGCTGAGGCAATATAACTAGAAAGGAAAAGGAAAAAACCTTACCCCAACCAAGGAAGTAGGAAGCAGCAAACAGCAAACTTGCTGGCATTCAGGAGAAATTGAGCTTGTATCTTCTACTTCTACATCTAATATTTTAAATAAGGCTATCTCCTGTGTTCTTTTTAAGATAAAATAGTATGCCAAGAGGAGCATTTTTTATTTTTATAATACATGTTTTCTTGTGCATGCTGCTTTTTATATTATGATTGGCACAATTTTAAGTTTAAATTGGAAATATAACAATCGAGCATATGTGATTTACAACATCACAGCCTGCATATCAGACTAACAGATACTTCAAGTGCATCGATCTTAAGCTTTTTAGTTCAGGTGAGGGTTGCAGTTCTGGAGTAGACACTTGACATCTTACCTACTGTGCTTTGCTTAGTGTAACGGAGTTGTCTTGGAGCACATGGATGCAAGTCTTTTCATGCAAAACAGAACTGCAAGATGCACTTCAGCCACTAACGAGCATTCAGTTAATAGGACCAGCTTAGTGCTAGTCTGAAATCGAATTCCAAAATAAAAGATGGGTAAGGCAGGTCTTCTGTAAATGCTGCATGCCAAAGCCTCGAGCTAAAAGACTTGGATTCCCTTTTGCAAGCCAAGAAACACGCGACTAAGGCAGAACAGGCAAAGCAGGCAGTTCTACATAGCTAGGCAATAGGTCTAAACAGAATTATGGTTGAAATCTTATCTTCTTCCATCATGGGGTCATTCATTTAATTTCACATTGTGGGAAGGCGCCTCCATTCAGTAGCAATCAGAGTCCAAAACCCATTTCCCTGCAACAGGGACCCTTACCTTGAGTTTGGAAGAATGAGTTGGGCGTACTATGTTAAAACATGCTCAAAAGAGAGCACAGATTTGGTGGCTGAAATTCTTGATGAATTCTTTGATAAGATCCTGATGGTTGGAGACTACATAAGTTCTGACTAGTGATAAGAATAATTAAGAAAAAAAAAAAAAGAAAAAAACCCTACAGAGAGTGTGGCTGACAACTGGAAAATTTACCAGGGTATGTGATAGATTCTTCATACCTTAAGACTTTAAATCGGGGAAAGTCACTTGAAAAATATTCTGTAACTCAAAGAAATGTATCCGTTTCGAAGCAGGTAGCACATCCTGCTCATGACACCAGAGCATTATGTTTTTGAGATCAAAACAGAAACTGGCAACACAGACATGGGGTAGACCTCAAGCAAATAAACTCAGCCAGGTGTGTCCTGATTTACCACATGAACTGGGTCTGATGAGGCTTCGTATTGTCATAGCTGCCTAGTGCACAGGGCCAAGGAGGCAGAGGGTGAGAGGCTTCAAGACAAAAAGGTCACAACCGTAAGGATCCCTCTTCTTCTCATTAGAGACACCACAGGACCCTGCAGAGCAATTTTTTTAAAGCAAACAAGCTCAAAGTACTGTGTTTACCAAAGGCAGGCATGCCATTTTTCTCATGTCAGGAAGCTCATACAATGGCAAGAACAATTCTGTGGTAATGAGACAGTATTAGTCAGACTCTTACGGAAAGCCAGAGGAGATGACGCCTACCACTTACTTACCAAACCTGTACTCGATGGGCTCCTGGATAATTTGCTACTGAGTAGAAATATCAGTGCTTATTAAACCTGCTGATGTAAAGGAATTAAGTAGGAGCTGTGATTATGGATTTCCTGTAGTTTGAATTTTATAATTGTGTTTTCTTATTAAAGCACATTTTAGGGTAAATTCTGTTATTTTTGTCTCCATGTAGAAGGCACTGCATTGTGTTTAATGAGGAAAATAATAGTTTTGGAACAGTTAATCACAGGGGAAAACAATAATCAGAAAAATTAGTGGAAAAAATTATGTAAACGGAGGAGGGAAACATTACTTTCTGTGGTTCATCAGTACTTATTTCAAATACTGATTTGCTTGCTTTGCTGCATTTGCAAAGAGAAAAGAAAGTAGAAACTAAACAAAATTCTTGTATTCAACTTCTTCCAGACAGGAACTAAGAAGTAATACAGTAAATTTTCCTCCCTGTATTTTGGGTGAAGTCTTTTCTGTAACATTGTGCCCACACGCAGAATACCAAGAATAAATCAGACACAATCAGAACAGGTTTACTGTGTACAGATGATAGAAATTGAAGGCAACTGCAGGTGGTTCTGTCTGTTAAAGAATACTTAGAAAAGGAGTAGCCGGAGTTTAAGTGGCCCTTCCATATACTGAATGTGTGCTTAGCTAGCGAATGAATTTAAAGAATCAAAAAGTTGCTTATGCTTAGGATCGTGATCCAGCTAATTACCTGATCATTTTTGCTTCGCCGCACCGCTTTAATTCAGTGCACAGGAGATTACACTGAGCAGCTGCTGAATGTTTTGTTTTGTCCTTTTGTTCAGAGCAGTGCTCGAGTAATAGTAAGAAAGATGTGGGGCTACACAGAACACATTCCTTTCTTTCTGGACTGTTCTATGGGGGTGGCAGTGTAGAAGCCCATAAAGTACTCTCATAAAATCCTGGTCACATGAGAGAACATTATTATTCCCATGATAGAAATATGGATCTAAACTGTGAAGGATTGCATCTTTTCTCTTCCCAATCTAAGACATCACAGCATTATATACAGCCCTTTATATATTCAGAATATATCTTCCACTGACTTAGCGGTACTTGTGAGTAGCCAGCCCTTCAGCAACAGATCGGTCCTTATAGTTCCTTGTACAACTGGAAATGCCTTTAAACATTTCATCAGCAGAGAAAGTAAACAGTAGGCGGACCAAAAAAAGTCAACCAGCAATGCTTATTTAGTGATGCTTTTATTTTACAGGATACAAATTTCTTTTCTTTTTAAGTACTCAACAGGAATTAAAGTGCTTAATTTTTACAATTCTCCACCCACCTTATGACCAAATTTACATATATTACAGAAAATATATACAATATCTGCAAATTTTTTACATTCATGTTTCTTGACCATAAAAATGACCACTTACATTTGCACAACTTACAACGGCATTTATATTTCACCTCTTTAATATTCTTCACTTTATTGCAAAACCAGAATAAATTTACACCTCTTCCAAATATTAGTATTTTTTTAAAAAAGTGTTTTCTTAATTAAAACCAGAAATGTTTCCATAATGAAGGGGAATTACAGTGATTACTATAATTCTGATGTCAAACATTACAGCTGATCCAGCTCCCACTAAAATTAATGCATTAATCTGCCTTGAGGGCTGCAGAATAGAGAACACGCTAATAGAAAAAAAAAATACTTCCATTGCAAACTGTTCCTTATATGCAACAAATTTGGTTTCTTTCTTAAAAATACTAGGGCACATACATGCAAAAATGCTTTGACACAGTTCCCCCTTTTTCTGAATGTCTTCACCATAAATAGTTAATGAATCTACAAGGATGAACTATAAACTGAAGAAGGTTGATGTTATGCAGTGGCTGAAAACATGTTTTATTCAGAGAAATCTGCTTGAAGATTTTAGTAGAGAAAAACCACATTCTACATTCATTGTGCTAGGAAGAGGAAGGGGTGAAAGCAAATGCCACAGTTGAGTTTGGGAAGGAATTTAATCACAAAGTTTTAAAGGAAGGAGATTGAATGCCTTGCTGAATTTAGTGTGGGGTTTTTATTTTGTTTTGTTTTTGTTTTTTAAATTAGGCTGAAATAGTAAACATGCCACAAAAGTAGATCTACTTCTGTCGATTTTTTCTTCTGAGAAGCATACTCACCACAGTCACGTATATATACATTTTATTTTGAATGCAGCACAGTGTATTTTTGATTGTAAAATACTGCTTGAAAACAGGTCATCTGAATAATAGTCTCCAATATATACACATATATATATACACACACACAGACATATGCATATGTGTATATATACACACATATACAATCATTAATTACTGTTATGTTCTGTTAAAGGAAAAGGATTTGGGAAACAATCTGACTAGCAGATTAAAACACCTATCCAAGGAACATACTTCACTACAGTCGCATGGGTCAGAACCAGCCAGGTAAATTCCTCATACCAATAGGGCCACAGACTAGAGGAAAAAACCCCAACATAACTCCATATATTTCATTTCAGATTTCAAGTAACAGTACACCACAGACTAAGAATGATGCCCATTTCACCAGTGGATTTATCTTAAGGATAGTCAATTCTGCCACAAAATTACGTCTCTTCAATCATTTATTTTTGGATTATATATTTCCAGCTGTTTACATTCACCCTGACATCAGTTATCTCCAACTGAAACCCATCTGAAGTTCAACTGAGCACTGTGACTCCAGATGAGACATAGTAAGTCAGCAGCTCTCAAACTGATGAAATCTTGATTTTCCACAAGTGTCTGTCTATAAGGTAAGACAGATTCTACATGAATTTAAATAGCTGAAGGTATAATAGCTCCAGCAGGTCTATGCTAGTTTATACAAGCTAAAGATCTCTAAATAGATTTATGCAGAAAGCTCCTTTTTTATTGCTTAGAATTATTTCTACATGGAATGTTTATTTCTTTCTTAAAAGCCTTTCCTTCAGTATAAGGAACTACTACCCTCTGTTCATTTTATTTAATCTTGTCTTGAAATGAAAAGCTGACCAGTTTTTATACTAGCTGTGTGGTTGGATGTAGGTTTAAAAGAAAACAACAAAACAACAAAACCCAAAGAACCTGTCAAGTGTTTCCACATCTTTCCCACTTATTTTTATACATACACGTATTGTTTTTCCTCCTGGCTCCACTTGGAACTCTTTAGAGCATACTTCTATAACATCATCTATAATTTACTCAGGTGGTAGTGTTTTATTCTACATTTAAGCAGTGCCTTGGCTTCATCCATAATTTAAAAATATGAAGAATAAAAATCCTCTTTTCTATTAAAGGGATTTAGAATCTTTGAGATTTATAAAGCACTATATATTACATGCAATTAAAGTGGTTTAATAGTTTACTCCAAATAGAAGAGAATGTTTTCTATGCTCAGTATCTATTTTGCACATAAAAATTAAATACATTTTGGAATAAACAAAACTACTCAGCATAAAGGGATTTGAAAGTAGTAGATGCTATAGATTTTACAGCAGCTCTTCAACCAAGCAGGAGTACCTGATACTAGAAAACAATTTTTCGAGGATCTGGAAGAATGGCACAGACATGCAGATGTCACGAGACACTGTTTTTCCATGATAAGGGAAAAATATTAAGTCATTTTGAAAAATATATTAATATGTTCCAAACAAATGTCATGATAAAATTAAGCCATTGTTCTGGTTGAACACAGGTAAATATACACAAAATAACTTTTAATCTGCTTTAAATTGCACAGAAGACTGATCACTTTTAAAGTGAGAAACAAGCATTTCTTGAACACAAGAATCGCAAAGCTTAAAGAATTCAGGAGAGCCATTCACATGTATTATGAATGAATGCTCAGTTATAATTCCTTGCACACAGAGCTTTATGCTAATACATTTAATGCCTTTTTTTAAATTTTTTTTTTTTTAAACCATTTAACAGCTGAAATGGGAACAGCCTATACCTTGTTAGAATGATGGTTTTAATTTGACTGCTTTGGTCATGATACTTGAGCCACAGCAGTTACTACTTTGAATTTGTTCCTCTGTGGTCATAATTTACAATTTAAAGAAAAAGGTTTTGATGCTGTAAGGGGGCCTTGTCTGTGGAGAATGGAGTAAAACAATTAGGGTGGTTAAATCTAGAAGCAGCTTCTCCATCTTCTGATCTCCTTTAATATTGATGGTACATACTTTTCCTACAAAATACACACAGGACCATACATTTGAGTGCCAAGACATTCTGACTAAGAAGAGAACAATTCCAACCAAGCAATTGATTATGAGGACGTGAAATAGGTTTCACTAAGGTAAATAAAATATCCTGCGCTTTATAAACTTTAATGGCCAAGAGCAAACATAAGGCTAACATCCAAATAAATAACTCCCAATGCTAACTTCATTTCGAATGGTTTATGCTCAAATGCAGGGCTTCGTCTGGGAGATGCTGAAATCATTCAAGCACCTTCAGATATTCAATACCACTATAAAAACAAGGCAGCTCAGAAATTGCTGCTTCTAATAATTTCCCTAATCATTTAGCTGGAATAGGTCTTCTTACTTGGCTCAGAATTAAGTTTGCAGGAGCTCAGAAAACAGAATGTACTACATGATTACAGTCATACCATCATATTATTTTCAGAATTGCTCAGTCTGTCTTATCTGGGGACTCCTTTGAGGCAACTTCTCCCCTTATACTCAACAACTTGAACATGGGAAACAATGTTTTTATACATTAGGATGTGGTAAGATGACCACCCTCCAGATCCCACAGTTGCACCTGAGACTCTTTTAGAAGATACCCACTTTCAGGAGATGACCACAAAAGAAAGTTAGCCACAGAGAGTTCTTGCTTACCTGAATGTTCCCCATCCCTCACCAAGGTATACACAAGACAACACATACTAGCTAGGGAGACCCAGGTGAAGATTTGATGGTACTCACCAACGTGAATCAAAATGGGCTTGAGCTGCCCATAAATAAAGACAAATACAGTGGACAGCAGAAATAACTTAAAATCTCCTACCGAATTACAGAAGAACTTGCACATCAGATAAAAGTAATACTAGGGTTACACCCAGAATAATCTGGACACATGGAGCACCCAAGGAAGAATTCAGAACTGACATGCACAAAGTCAGTTGCAGAGTTAGTACTCTACAATACCATGTCCTGATAATTAATAACACTAGTGTAAAGCTTTGAAGTCTAAAGGCCATGGTAGATCTTGGATTTGTACAGGTGAGAGCAAAACCCAGCCCACTAACATTAAGTTGCATGACATTCTTACCAAAGAATCATAGACACTGTGTACTCATGTACACGTGACACTAAAAACAGAGGTTACTTTAACAATCCTTTGTTAAATGCTAAATAAGTTGGGGTTTTTTTTCCTCCCCTATAGTGTCGCAAAAAGAATAAAGTGGGAGTTCAGCAAATACTTTGTCTGGGACTCTCATTATAAAAAGGCGACAATTTACATCTACTCTCATGTTACTAACAAAACTAGACTTGAACCTGAGCTCTTCAGCTTAATGTGATTTAAAATACAGATTGCAATTATACTGAGAAGTAAGACTCCTGAACGTTCTTATGACAAGTTGATTGTAGAAGTTACATGTTTTACTTCCTTTGAGGGGTCAGAAAAGGAAAGATGGCGATGATTTTAATTGCTTGCTTGATAGTAAATCACTGCCTCTGAGTTTGTCATATTTCATCCAAGGATGTTACAGTAAAAATTTTAGGGAAGTCATTTGCCTCTATGTACAAAAACCCTAATAGGAATGGAAGTTCGTAAGGGACTTAATGCTGTAGAGCCCACAAGTCCTTATTCCCATAAGCAGAATGCAAATAATGTCAGTTAATGCAACTTGAGATTTGCAAGCTCAGACCTCATACTAGATTTGTATAAAGCAGGCACCACTTTACAACAATAATCCTTGAAGAGTGTTGTCATAAATAAGTATAACAGTATCTAATCTTCTGCAAAAATTAAAAGATTTAAGTTCAAAATGTTCTTTTGTTCCAAGAACCATCACAGAAAAAATACATGTTCCCAGAAGGTTACTAGAATCTGTTGCTTTTCTCAAACCACATACTACATTTTAGTAATGAACTGCTGCACTCTTGAAAGATAACAGTGATAGGACACTGAAGAAAAGCGACTACTCTTTTAAACACAACTGGAACTTATTTGCCCATTGCATGCCACTTACATTACGGCTATTTTTTTAATGCATAAAAATGTCAAGATCATTAAGTGTCAGCTATTAAAACAAATCACTGAACAGTATTTGTTAATTTAGGACTGTGTTTAATTTCAAATAGAAAACATGCTTTTTAAATAAATTATTCACTAATAGGAACCCAGTATCATGAAATCAAAGCAAAAATCAAGTATTGTACATTTTTAATACTGTACATATATTATATATTGTTTTCTCATATTTTAGGTATTCATTTCTAGATTGAAAATCATTAGATTGTTTCCTTGATAAATTGAAACTTTAAAACCAATATACATGTGAGAGCAATTTGCATTAATTAAAAAGAGACAAGCAAATAGAACATATGTACAGTTCTATGGAATTCAATCTATAAACTACATACATTAAACCAAACCATCCCTGCATATTTAACTACAGATCTATTTTGGCAATGTGGAGGTATATCTTTTATCCTGTTGCAAGTCCTAACATGTAAGTAGGAAGCTTCAATATTTGCATTCTTAATGCAAGTGGCAAATGTTAACTGAAGAGCAACTGGATTTTCAAAAAAATTGCATCACAACAAACAAGTAGAACAGTAAAGTTAGTTAAGTATTTTTAATAGCATTCACATTTTTTTAAAAAGTCTCTGAAATGGACCTGTACATCACTTTTATTGACAGAACATAAATACAAGAAAAACATCCCTAAAAAGACCAGAATTTTTCCCAAACATAAAGTGCTAAGATGTGTACGGTAGTAAGAAGTTTCTTTTTTTTTTTCTTTTTTTTTTTTTTTTTTAAATTGATTGAGCAAACAAAGGCTAACCACAAATTCAATTGAAATCTTTTAAAAATACCATGTATTCTTGAGCTTCAGCATTCAGATGTTTTAGAAGATTCAGGTTGCTCTTCTAAATTCGTTTGCAGTTCATTTTGACATTCTGGTGTCTCACCTTTGACAGCTAAATGGATAACTTTTAGCCATTTCTGTTTCAGTTCCTCATTGTCCGCAGCAAAGCTGTGCACAGACTTAGACTGCGTCAGTTTGAAGCTGTGCGGGAGGTCAGCACTTCTTGGAGTGTCATCTACTGTATAGCCCAGAAGTGGAATTGTAGCCAGAGCTTTAACATCCTAAGGAGGAGGAAAAGTTCTTGATTAAGAACAGCCAACTAATCTGCCTGCTACTTCTCATTTACTATACAGGTTAGTAAAAAACACTTGGATCTTTCCTCCATTCCCAAGTTGTTTGACTTCTCTTCCTCAGATGTCAGTGACAATAATTACTAAAATCTTTTCTATTTTCTCTGTACATACCTGTGGAGCACCATACATGTATAGCACAAGAGCCTCCTGTTTAGGTATAACACACCATGCTTTCTGCCAGGGCTTTGATTTTTCCATGTACTGAAGAAAGCTACATATGACACTATTTCCAGAGACTTCCGCAGATTCAATCTAGGAGATAGTATAAAGCATAAAAAGGAAAATAAACTTTCCTTAAATAAAGACTAAAAACATACAGAACAGAAAAGCAGAAATTCATCACCATTCATATCAAATCTTGGATAGCATCTGCAAAAGACCTTGAGCAAATACCTACATAAGATCACGAAGGACTGGATTTAGTGAGAATATTTATATATTACATACATACAATCACATGTACTCCCTTAACATGTGTAATCTGTTCCTTCTTTCATCAGTAATTTTGGGTTATACACTTCTAGATCACTCCAGATTTCATTTTGCCACCACAGCTAGCCTTTCTCTGTATCTTAGTATCTACAACAATGTCTGATTTCTAAAATAACATCATGTTAGACATTCAAGTGCTACTAACTATCCAGTATGAAAACTACTCTATTTTGGCAGTCAAAATATTACGACAGGATCAGATGCAAACGCATTTCTAAGAATAATATAAGAATGCAAGCACTAATCCTAGAGAAAAGATTAGGTGAATCGCTTAAAATCTAAAGACAGAGTGATATGCTACTCGGGTTAAATAGTGATCCTAAGAAGAACAGAAAGCACACGAAATGATTATGTGTTAAAATTTCCTTGCATCAATTCTTTTTCTCTCTCAGTAGTGATGCTGTTTGGATGCTGCAACATGGTACCAACCACTTCATTGTCATGAGACCCAGCATGCAGACAGACATTTCTAAGAGACTGTAGCTCCTTCAGCTACCTTAAAAAAAGCCACCATGCCAAGAAACAGCACTCTTTTGACTATAAGGTAAGCTAGTGGAGTTCTGTGCTCCTTACTCTTTCTCATATAAGAGAGTGTAGTCAAGTGTAGTCAAGCCAACATGAATTATGAACTGTATATGGAATTACAATCTGTATCTTATTTTTGCCTTCTTTTTCTGTTGGTATTTAGCTCAAGGATCAGTCCTTCTCTACTACATCCCAAGATAAATATATGTCTTGACAAAGTTAGGATGATATTTCTTTAATGTATGTCAGGCATTTTAGAAGGGCCTATAAAGGGAGATTTAAGAAATGTGAAGGTTAATTGGAATTGTAAGATGCCTATTTCTCCCCCGATCATAAGAGAAACACGGGTCTTTATTGTCTGATTGAGACCTTGAATTCATAGATGTCAAAAGCTGAGAGCAACTTGATGACTTAAAAGGTACATTGTATACACTGATCAAAACATTATCTTACTACTCAGACTCTAAATAGCAAAATTCTCCCCCATTTCCCTCTCCTCCATGCCCAGTTCTTTCAGTTTGGGTATACGTTTTCAAGAATCACTGTAGTAGCAGTGGTTTTTGTTGCTACGACAGCTTAAGTGCAGAAGAAGAAAACTGAAGATTTATGAGGAAAGGTAATGTTTCATGACATTAGCTGATATAACTGGAAAGAAGCAAACAAGCTAAGATTCATAATTCCCCCTTTAAAAAAAAGTTGCAAGAAAAAGTAGTATTGTAAAAGATGAATGGTGAAAACCAAAAATCTATTGGATGCGATGAATTTGGTCCACATACTTTTTATTTCTCAAACAGAAAATAGCCCTGCAAGAATGCTACCATTTTTCACCTACTGATGAGCCGAAACTGTTTGCAACTATGCACATATAGTATTTTTAAGTGACATACCTCCAAGATGCCTTTCTTCTTCTTTTCTTCACTGTCTGTACAACCAGTTATAACATGATAGCAGTCCTTACAGACTTTGTTCAATTTATTTCCATCATATTCGAGATGTGCCTTATAATCAGAACATTTCCAGCAAACCACCTTAGAAACAAAAAAGATAAACAAACATAAAAAATTTAAGTATTTATAAAACTTTATGGAAACAATTTAATTTAATATTAATATTTTTATATCTAATTAGTAATATTTTGTTTAATTATAGAGAACAAGAAAGATAATTGCTTTATGATCCTATTATGTCAACTGTAACTTAATTGAAAATAATGATTTTTCCAAATTTGTGCCACTGCTTCTTAACTGAAGTGCTTTTTACTGTTTACCTGGTGGGAACTTTGTATAAAATCACATTAGGCTTTCAATTATATCTGTAGGTCAAAGTTAGGAATAGAATCAGAATATAGCACAAACCATGCTGCAGGAAGAAAATCCTCCAGTTTCTTTAGATGCCAACCTGAAAAGGCACACTTACCATTTTGTTTTCTACATAATCTCAGAAATGTACAACTGAGATGCACTTTTAATCATTAAAAAATTAATAAAATCAGAAATGGTTAATTTTTTAACCTAAGAAATATTAAATTTAAAGTTGCAAAATCTGTTCATGAGTTCACAGAATACATAAGCCAATGTCACAGTCTTTTGTCTTTTCACAAATTATATAGAGAACTGAAATGAAAGAAGAGCTGAGAGAAGTTCTTTCATTAGAAATATTTTTCCACAGAAATGCTCTTTCAGGGGGAAGAGGTGCCCTGCATAAAAAGTGTGAGTGCAATTATTTCAAGAAAGAAAGGTAGACGAATGGACTTGAACCATTCAAACACTTGAACAAAATTTTATTGTGGACCAGGGCTCTGCAGTACTAATCTAGATCACTACCTTCAACTAGTATCTCTACAGAATACTAGTTAAGTGTTCCCAATTAGTCACTGCTGGAAAGACACTATCACTGACCCAAATTACTTCCCATGGAAAAATGTTTTAAAATTAAAGTGGAGGGAGATGTGACAGAACTACAATACAGGGAAGTAGTTAAGAGTCTAAACTAAAGGAAGAATAAAAAGGAAGGGTATGATCTTAAGATTAACAGAGAAGTTTTAAGACAGAATGATCTGGAAAAAAACCCCAGATGACAACTGTATAATCAATAATTCAGAGCTTCTGAAAAAGTCTCTTGTGTCCTGCAAAGCACAAAAGCAGCGTTGTGAATGCAGTAAGACTTCATACCACATAAAAACATTAGAAAGAAATCATACAAGATAACCTGTAAAACAAAAATTAAACCTGGGCTTGCACTACCACCTGCTGGAGAAAGGCATAGCTGCTGTATGGCAGGAAAAGAAACCACAGTATGTTTGCTCTTTTATTAATTTCTGAAAACTCTCAAGTCATACCACTGTCTCATAGTCACTTTAAAGTGGCATACGTTACCATAGCATCATACATGGAAAGCAGCAGTAACACTCTCTCCTCTTCCTAACCTTCTCTCCTTCCCTGATGCTTCACGCATGTTCACATAGTTACACACTGAACCTAGCTGGGAACAGCTCCAAGTTAACCCATTGAAAAAGTTTTAACTGCAGGTCTTTGTGGTCTTCTTGTGAAGAGGAGAGAGAAGGTAGCAGAATGGGAAGAGGAGGCAGCCAGTGCTGCCAGGGATAACACTGGCTCATGCCAGTTTAACACTGTCTTGAAACTTGAGATCAGTGGAGGCCACTCAGGAGTAACAGTATAGTATGTCCAGGAGCTTGGGACATTTTACACAAACGTGCATCTCCCTCTGCTGTAAATTACTTCCAAATTTACCACGACAACTAAAGTAGTCAGAGGATGCTTCGTAGTATGCTATACACAGCTTCTGCTTTCAGCCACAAGCACAGCAAAAAAATCTGCAGCATAACAAGCAGCCACCAGAAGTAGGTGCTTAGACTCATTCCCAAGCCTACTCACCAGCTACAGCAGCTAGGGTTTTGCACTTACATGTCCACATGCTCGGCAGTGGTGCCTTCTTCTTGTCAGTGCATTAAAGGGCTCCTTGCATTTCATGCACATGGTTACTTCATTGTCTCGTATCCACCTTGGTGCTCTCTTCCCAAGCTCAGCGTTCTGAAGGGGAGCAGGGGAGGATGGGAAGATTAAAAAAAGTCAGTATAAAAAGTTGCACAGTACTTTAAATAGAGAAAATAATTACTGTCTTCCTCTGGAAAGGAAATTGCAAAACACAGCTCAAGATGCATTTTGAAATCTATACAAGAAATAACAAAGAACCCAGTCAAAAATCATTATGCATCACTGAAAGGGTAATCTGTTATGCATTTCAGGAAAAAAAGAGGCTTGTTTGTAAGATTTGGCATTATGAAGAAAAACAATTACCAACAAGAGGACTACTTTAATTCCTCTGCTATAAGAATGATGAGCTTGAAAACAAAGTTTCTGCCAAACTTTTTCCAGTTATTGAAGAACAAAATGAGTACTAAGAAGGTTACAAAGGAATAACAGCAACTTACAGAAACCTCAACAGGCATGTCTTCATATTCTTTAGCAATAGCGTTTCTGAAAGTTTCATTCCTCTGCTGAAAAGCTTCTATAGTATTCTGAAGCGCCTAAGGAAACAATGGATAAATTCCTCAAACATATTACACTTAAAACAGACTCTGCATTCTGACCATTTATTGATTAGCAGAGGGAAGCTACAGCCAGAAAACATGAATACTACTTTTTTGATTGCTTCAGTGAAAAAGTATTTAGAAAATAAAGAATGTAGATGAATTTACCTTTATCCATTCTTCCTTATCTTGTTCAGAACTAAAAGAAATATTTGACATATTAGTCCAAAACTAGTTCAGGAAACATTATCTCACTATCAACAACTTCTTGCAAAATCCTAGCTTCTGAAGTAATTCTCAGGAACTTAAATTAAAACAACACTAATTGTTAACCGTCCAACTTAAAAAAAAATCAAACAAACAAACAAACCAACCAACCAAAAAACCCTCCAGAAAACGAAAGCATGACTTCAGGCTTCACAAGTTTGCAACCACTAAGTAGTGAATTCAAGTTGAAAGATAAATGTAAATACATTTAAAAGTAGTAATAGTATTTGCATTGTTAGAGTCTTTTTTGAGAACAGGATAGAGAGGAAAAGAGAACAATGCTTAATTTAGGTGTCAGCGGTTTTTTTCCTCGTCTCATTTCATGCACTATTAAGTTCACATGCTAACACACATTTCTCCTGTTTATCTCTTAAATCTTCCTCCCTCCCCAACAAAAGTAATTTCCTTAACACTTTTCTTTGCTGTTGCTGTTTAAACTTGTGCATAGTGGCAAGAAGAGTATCCAATTAAAACAAAAGGAAAACTCTGCTTTAATATTATAAACCAAACAACAGAAATTTCACTTCTATGCATTAGGGCAGATACAGATGCCTTAAGAGTAAGTACAGATGAGATATGTAGACAAGATATACAGATGAGACAGAGAGGAGAGAGGAAGCACATTCAACTTTGAGCTTGTATGACAGGTTTGTCTTTAAAATGTGTCAGCAGGACTTAGACATTCAAATCTTTGGAAAAACGTCTTGTATCACAAGTAATAATACTATTAGAAACTACTGGCCAGTGTTGGTAGTGAGTACAGTTTATCTGCAAACTTTAAGGCAGAAAGATAAGAATTAGAACCACAGTATATCTGGCTCTTCAAAAAAAAAAAAAAAAAAAAACACCACAAAAAACAAACTTCTGTAGCCATGCAACATCAGCCATGCAAAATTGTATTTTTCTGTGGATTACTATGAAGGATGTGAAAGAGAGCTTTTACAGCATCTCAATAAAAATGGCTCCTCACATGTTGTTTCGCCGTATTAGTACAACTTTTAAGCAAGCAGAATCCTAAACAAGTGCTTCCCCTTCCCACCTACCATCTGCATATGAGGCAGAAGAAACCTGTCTAAACAGCCAAAATAATTCTCCCTGCCTGCTTACACTAAAAAACAAAAGCTGAGCTATTAATTGTTGTACCAGATCAGCAACCTCTCAAAGAAATAATCTACCAGCTGTTTAAAACCAATGATTGACAAAGTACTCAAATAGTATTCTGAAAAATAAATAAATAGAAGCCTACTAGTAAAGAAAACCCCAAGGGTAAACTAAACACTAAAACACTGTTAATACAAGCTCATGAATCAAGGACATTAAGGTATAGAGTACATAAAATACTCATACTTTAATTGAGATTTTTCTAATATAATTGAATAAGATCTCGTTTGGTACTTACTCCTTCACAATTTTGTACAGACAATGCATTCTAAAAATGTTTGTAAAACAAAACATGAAAACATGTTCTTCTCAATCCTAAAATAAACTAATGCAATAAACTTTTAATTACTAATAATTTGGGAAAGTTGACAAAATAAACTTACTTTGTTGCAGCATTTTTCTTCCAGTTAAAAAGTACTTCACAAACAGTACAGTGAGATGCCATCTTTCACCATTGAAATGGACGTATGGTGTAACAACTTGCCAAATACTTAGCAAGACATCATACAGCAATTTATAGTAGATGTGATTGATAGCCAAACATATGCCTCAAAAGTCTTGCAGAGCTTAGTGGAAAGCTTTTTGCTGTCATTTTTCAAAGTATATATTTAATTTCAAATTCAATGATAATGTAGGTAAATTTCTACATGCTGTCATATTTCTATATTCACTGCTGTTACTCTCATCAAATATTACAATTTTTTTTCCATAAAGGAAAGTAGCTTGCAAGCTTGTTTGCTAGCAAGCTATGGTTTGTCCCCAAATACATGGTGTCAACACAGAACTGTATCCACCATGGACATCCTCCTGCTTATTTAATCCTTGCCTCTCTGCAATGAAATCCTGACTGCTACGAATAGGATCTTTAAGCAGGTCCAAAAGGAGAGGTGGAGCACCCTACTTTATTTGAAGTGGGGCAGTCTAGACAGGGAAGGTTTAGTCTAGGCAATGCAAAAAGCAGCAATGGGAAGGTAACCCAGCAAGAAGAGGACAGGAGGACTAATAAAGAAAGCAGAAAAGTGCCAGTCAGAAGAGTGCAATTGGAGGAAAAGGACCCAAGAACTATAAGGAGAACTTGCCTTCCAGAGTGAGGTTGATACCTGGGACCAGAGGAAAACAAGTAGACTGGAACCAGGCCTGAGGAATGGAGGAAAGCAGGTGCCCATCTGCCACTGTGGAAAACTATGTTCTGTGGACATATCCCCACCGGGGTGGAGAGTTTTGTTGGGTGGGCATGCCCTGAGGTGAACAGACCCATTTTTACCAAGGTGGCTCAGGTACCAGAGGCAGCAGCACTGCTCAGAGATTAACACACTCAGTGTCCCAAAACACTTAAGTCAGACAGACTGCCGTTGCATCAGTTAGGTACGCTGCTTTCAATTTTCCAGCCAGCCCTTTCACAGCTATCTTGGGTATTTCTGCAAGGTAAGGCAATGCACTATATACTGTAAATGCATCTTCTATTCCAAGAGATTCTTGGACTGGTAATTTATGTTTTTGACAGCCTAGGCTATTTTCAAAACACTGACGTTAAGATGAAGCCCACTGCATCTTTATCCACGTCTATCAGTCCAATCTTTTTTGTGTATGTACTTATCGTCCAAAAATTAGATAAAAAGACTTTGCTTACCTGGCCTGCAACTCCAGTGTTCGCTCTTTTCCAGACACTTGAAAAGTATGTGGATATTCTTCGTTATGAGTTTCTATAATCTTCATACCATCTATGCCAACTCTTGTTCGAACTGAGAACTTTGATCCTACCAAACTGAATTTGGGGACGCAGTAGAGCAACATATTGTTAAACTGGGAAAAAAATAAACACATGGCTTTGCATTAACAAAACCACAGACACAGATATCTGAGACAGTATCGCAAAGCTGGACTCAGTGGGTGAGAAAGCAGGTTCTTTCCTGCTCAGTTGATACATGAGAAGACCAAAGCACTCATGCAAGACAACTCCGTTTTCTTATTTGGTTAGAAACAGGATTAGAGGACAGCTTCAGTGGATATAAGAATAATTGCACTGTATATGCAGCAGTCTTCACAGCATTTATTACCAACTATACTCAGACTGGATGTTTTATACCATTGTAAACCTTCTGTTAGAAAAACCCCATTCTTATGCCCCAATTCTGCAAAACCTACTCTAAATGGCAGAATAAGAACTCTTTTCTTCAGTGTATACATTTATATTTACCCTGAACAAAAAACATTTGGTTTTGTAGAAGCTGTAACCAATATTATTTGAGGACATTATTTGCCTTTTCTCCAAGATAGAAGGGCATTTCTGTCGTACAATTTTTGTTCATTGAAACCCTCAATATCACAGGGGGAAAAAAAGTACATGAGCAGGACAAAGAAATATTCCTTTATTAAAGGTTAGAACTTTAAATAATGTTTAAATGTCTAAAGCCCCAGCCTAGAAGCACAGTTATTCGATCTATAGTGTTTAATTTTCACACATTTTTCCCCTCACATTTTCTCACAATTAATTATTAAAAAGGGAAGCTTGTTTCAGTTAAATCATATTTCACAGAAATCCTGTCTAGCCTATTGTCTAGTCTGTATCACAGATACAGCACATTTGAACTTGTCACCTCTCATATGAAGTGCACATCATTTTAATCAGCTGTCTAGCCCCATTTGAGGTCTTAGTATTCAACGGTTTCTCCTTTTGTTTGAAGCACAGATAAGCAGGAGCTGTGCCTCAACAACCCATTACTAGTCTTTGTTCACCAGAAGACATGTAATGCCAGAGGTCCATAAACAAAAATGTATTAGGACTTTTTAATGCATGGGAAGCAATGAACTACATCAAACTTTTTCCAAGGGAGCATGGTTGTAGTTTGTTAGTTCCAAGACAGGACACAGGCACCTGACAAGAGGACAACCTGCCACGATAACAAACTCCCACAGGACGATGAGACTTACTGGGACCTCAACACACACAATCTATTGGGACTAAAATCCTAAGCTCTTACATTTCAGTTTCACGAGAATGTCAAAGTTCTCGTGCTCTAGGACCTCCACTTATCATCAGCAGCCACTTATTTAAAAGTGAGTTGCTGGACACTGGTTCCATTTATTTAAAACCATGTATTCTGTTCTAAATGGCATTTTCAAGCCTTTCTGTAAGCAGTATAAGGTTTACTCATGCTCCAGTATCACTAGTGAAAAGGCACTGACATCAACTAGAGAGGATCTCCCTCTCTTTTTGGTCGTTCTTTCAAGTCTAGAAAGGTATACAGCCACTCCTGCAAACACAGGCCACCATACTTACTAGAAAAAGGTACCGTTCTTGAGCAGATGTATTGCGAGCAGCGAGTTTAAGGATCTGTCCTTCTTTTATCAGCTCATTTGAAGGGTTCACAATGTCTTCCTCTTCTCCCAGCATCTCATATATCTCCAACAATTTCTTTAGATTCTCCTTTACAGTGAAAACACAGTTATAAAACTTATTAATTAAACACATAGATCTTTAAGCATGTTTAAATGAAATAATGGGAGCTTGTGTAAGTCTAGAGAATATTAGCTTTGAAAAACATTATATATATCCAGTATATATATATATACACATGCATATATATATATACATACATGTCAGCTGTGCAGATTGATTAACATAGTTGATGCAGTAACAAGTACTTTTAGAAATGTTATCTCCATGGTAATTTTAAAAATGCAGTTATACATACCACCTGCATTATTTTTTGTCCAAAATATCTCAGATACTTAATGGAGTACCTATCATGCCACCCCAATATGGCAGAGAAACAGTAACTACTCTTTACAAACATTATCTTTCCTCTGACGGAAACAGATGAAACAAGGTTAAGAGTCCAACACAGGGTCAGCTATTTGAGCCAGGAGAGGAACTTAGTCTGTCCCATTTTCCACTTGAGAGAACTAGGCACAATGCCAAATTTTGTCAATCATTCTCAGGAGCTGTATAAATACATTAAGTAGGAGGACCCAGGAAACCCATTTTTGCCATTTTAGGGAAGATTTGCAATTCACACTCCTAGCTTCACGAAATACTCAATTATAATATATTAAAAAATGAAAAAGGAACAAGGATCATTTACCATTTTTCTTATTGCACTATTAGAGTGACTTGCTGCAGTGGATATAATTTCCAGGGATTCTAGACAGGAGGAAAAGAAAAAAGTTAAACAAAAAAGGCTGCATTTTTACATATTTATATATTACATAGCAGAAAAATGGATCATTCTACAAAATTATATTTGTCATTTTTATGTAAATTACAACACTACAATAAATTTCTTAAATTATCAATAAAAAGTAAACAAGATAAAGTGGAAAGCCTAAGAAAGTCAGCTAATAAAAAGAAATTATAATCTGGAAAGATCAGAAGAGAATTATTGCACATTACATTAGAGCTTCGGCACTTAGAATTTTTTGTGACATGAACAGTCATGATTCTCTGTCCTCTTTTCTCAAAGTAGTCCAGAATGTCATACTATGTTTTTTTAGTTGAAACAGCTCACATTACAAATATTTACAGTAATGGTACTAACAATGAAATATTTCAGAAAATTATCTGGCAAGTAATTTTGAACAATCCGTGGAAATAGCTTGAACTATTCTTGTATAAATACAGAGAGGAATCAATTTTAAAATGGGCTGTTCTTTTTCCCTACAGGAGCTTAAAACTACAATAACTCCACTTTTTTCACAAGTAAGAGATATACATTCCAAATGTGCATAAAGCAAACAAAAATGCTGACTAAAAAAAAGAAAGAAAACCCACCACAACCCCGAACATCCACAAAGCAAACAAATTTTGCACTGTTCTAAAACTAAAGCAAAACTTATGTACTCCAGGAGGAGAATACTAAAGGCTTTATATTAACTTCATCCACTATTCAAACAGATGTTTTTCAAAGAATCCTACAACTCCACTGAAGAAATTCTATCATTCTTTTCAGAGGAACTTTGCTGCTTCACTTTATTTTTCCTGAAAATATCTTTAATTTACAGTATCCTCTTACTAAATATCTTATTACAGCTCTTTTAATGGCTCGAAGATACTTACTTTCAGCATCTTTCCAGTCTAGGGAATCCTGAGGCAATTTCCTTAGGTAGTCCTTTAGAAGCATCTCGTAGCGTGGAATGCGTTGTACTGGTTCTAGCATGTGATGTTGCAATGTCAAATTTCCACACACTTTTTCCTTCTAAAAAATTGTAAATATATTTCAATGTAGCAGGCAAAAATGTTATTAGGATATAATAAAATAAAAGTTACGATTGCAAAAACAGAAATAATGTATTTTGAAACATGCGTGAGAAACTTTCTGAAAGAAAATAGAACTACTTTACCAAACTAAATAATTGGAAATTCTTTCCTAAAAATAATTGTAAAGAGTTTTCTAAGTATCCAGTAGAATTCAAAAATAAGAGTCCTACCAATAAAAGCTCCCAAACTCTAGTGTATTTTAACTTAGTTCTGTGATAACTCAGACAGAAGAATTACAGCTGAATTAATAAGAGGAGTTCATGACCACGTATTAGAAAACAACTCTGAAAATATACCTTTATAGCTCATTTATCTGTCTGAGAAGGGAGTGCCTTCTTTGAGTTTCTTTTATAATGTAAACCCCCTCATCTGTGTTTTAAGATGCATATTCATTTCCATAATCTTAGATGCAATTAAAAGATTACATTAAAATACACATAGTTGTCGTCCCTGGCTTAGAATCACAAGACCCTACACAGCAGTAAAATTTAAGTAGAAATACTTTATCCTAGTTCTAGCTGTTCAGTCTGCTGTAAAGACACATACCTGCCAATTCAGAGAGAAACCCACAGGGAGCACTAGAGGGTATAAAACGCACCTTTGAAAAGAATGGTGCATTGCTTAACTGTTAAGTTTTCTTTACCTTTTGTGGCTCAGCATTTAGGATTATATACTTACTTCCAAAGCGTAGTGCTCTGCCTAACGACACTGGTGTGAGCCAGCAGAATACTTACAGATCCAGTGCAAGGATTGATAGTTGCACTGGTAGGTTATTTTATCTTAAAACAGTGTTTATTTTTGGCATCTACAACAAAATATAGTATTTTTTTAGTCTTCTCGTGTTTCAGTCTTTATACTTTGGTCCTATATGTCGCACTGGAAAGGCTGGATTTGTGTGCGTATTTGTGCACATGTGAGGGGAGAAGGAGAAGAAACAGAATGCGGTGTGAAGCAGACAAAACCAACCACCCTTAGTTCTAAGGGATTTGGTATTTAGTTTTCTCTTTAATCCTTTTTTTCACCCACAAATCTATATATTTTATATATGCTTGTATTACTTGGAGATCTACATTATTCTCCCCATTACCTGAATGTCTTGAATAATGAATTTGAATTGAGGTGACCGTTCAGTCCACGTTTTCACCAATTCCATTGCGTTATCAAAATTCTTCACATATTCTCCATACATCTTGAGGAAAGGAGCTAACTTTTGCAGAATATCTCCAATTCTGGGGGTGGTAGTCCTGCAAAGTAAGAGGGCGGAATCTCAGAGCAAACAGGAAAGAAATTCACACAAAGTTATAAAATGGTTTCAAGCATTTAACAGAGAATCCTTCTGTTTGGGATCGCCTCATATAGATTTCCAACATAACCATTAAAACTGACCTGAGTTAGCATGGAAAGACTGTTTGTATCCTCTTTGATCACGTATAAGCATGACATGTCGCACAGAGCACTAAAGAAAGAAAAGCTGTCTATAAAGAAAAACTTGAAAAGCTTTGTTTACAAAACATGACCTAATGTATTTTATTTGTAGTTCCTTAAAAATACATTATCTTCTTTTGAGCATACTTTACCCTTTAAATATCTAACCTGTGGTTTTGTTTGAGGACTAAATCCATACTGTACAGCTTCCCTTCTGTGCCTTATATAAATAAATGTATTTACAACTTTTAAAAATCATTATTTATGTAAGAAAACCTATGAAGTACAGAGAATCCCTTGGATTCCAGTCTTTTGTGAGAACTTTCCCATACCTTTCCCAATTTTTGATAGCATCTTCAAATAAAACAGAACAGTGAAGAAACTGATGTAGAGGCAGAGAGAAGGTGCACTCTCAATGCACACAAAGAAAGCGGAAGGGCACACATGCATCTCTGAGAGCTACAATACAAAACACGTTTCACATTTCATTTTCAAGGACAGATTCAGAAACTCAGTACCTCTGCATTTCTGAAAGACTGAAACCAATGTTGTGTTAGTGGTCTAAAGCAAAGCAATCTACTGCCACTACTTCAGCAGTCTACTCCAACACACCACTTCTCCAAGAGAAAAGCTGTGCAGAAGAGAAAAGTTATTTGAATAGCAAATATTGCCAGGAGTGGCAAAGGCCAGTCCAGCTCCCGCTCCCTCGGTGGGGGCAGAAGGGGGCAGAAGGTACCTACGTACGACCTGGCAGAAGCCTGAGCTACTGCTGGGCCTGGCAACTAGAGAAGGGGACAAGACAGGGTAGGAAGTTGGTCTTTGAAATCACCAAGGCTCTCCACCCTTAATTAGCTTCACGTATTTGTTCAACCACTCTACATGCAAGCAGACACATACACTTTCAAAGGCAAGCTAGCAGTTTAAAACAAAAACCCACTCCTTTGATTCACTGAATGCTATTTCCCTGGATTGTCATTTTATTGCAATGTAGCAGCATATTTTTTAGCTGAAAATAAAATACAAATCATGCCAATTCCAACAGAATTGAAGAAAATGTGAATACATTTCTAAAGGTCATCAGAAAAAAAAAAACAACACAATGCAGACATTAAAATTTTCTGATAAATTTAACAGATAAGTAATTATAAAATTTTGCAATTAAAAAAAAAACTTGAAACAGAAAAGACTGTGGCAATCTGTTGTATCTAAAGAAACTGGCACAAAAAAAGAATACTTCTACTTAACTGTTTCACAACTATTACCGGACAGACATTAAAAGAAAATCTCAAAACTTTTGTAAACCAAGAATTAAGAACAGTTTGCTATGCCTGCTCCTTCGATACCTATGGCTGCTCATTTACACAGAGCACTGCAATTTCACTGTCTCTGAAGATTCAAAATTTTCAAAACTACTTTTCATGCAAGGCCCTTATATGTCCAAAGACTCTGAGGCTGTAAAAGCATAAATTCATCATCATTTCAGGTAAGAAAGACAAGATCCATGCCACACACAGAGCTCTGGAAGAATAGGAAGGACAGGGGAAGTCTCAGAAGACAGAACCTTCTGAGAACAGCATCCTCCCTCGATGGGCTTACAAGTATAGATAACTAGTTCATCTCATATTCAAACAGTGCACACCATGAGCCAAAATATGAAGTTCTACTAAATGCCGTCAGGTCCAGGACAGTTACTGTTCTCTTGGATAGACAGATCTGAAAGAGAACTATTACCATGGACTCAAAGCAGCACTGCACTATTGCCAGACAACAAAGACAGCATCATTACATGGGTTAAGAAATAGAACTTCACATTGTAACATACATACAGAAACACTTCATATTTCTGTGTTCTCAGACCACAACGGTATTCATATTTGCGTTCTAAAAACTCAAACACGAAACAGCTGACTTAATAATCATGATTTGTAGCATCTTATTTAAAACTGTCATGGCTGCAAGAAAACTAAGCAAAGGTCTGTAAAATCACAGCGCAGCAAGGGTGACTACGGAACAGCTGCTGTCTCTTCCAATATACAAGCTAACAAAATTTAAAGTTGCAGTTTCAAAGCAAAACAAATCATATAAGTAGGTCAGCTCTGTAACTGCCAAAGATTCCAAAACTTTGTGTTGAAAGAGTGAAATAATTTCTTCACCATCACCCCTCCTCCCAGAGGCTATCACACTGTGTTCTTATATTCTTCCCCAGGTATCTGCTATTGGTCATCCTCAGGTACAAAAGAGAGTTAGATAGTTATTTGATATGGGATCACTGTTATGCTCTTTTCATGGAAAATATACTGCAACAAGGCTGCTTCCAGTGTTTTCAAGCCATATGTTGTAAAAGAGAGATTCAGCTCCAGCTGTTGCTCAACTCATTCAAAATGCAACTACCAGACAATTTCATTTCCACCCGATCAGCTTAGATTCACACTGCCTTTTCCTCTAAGAAGGAAGAATTTGCTTCTGATTGGCTTTCCCAGTTGCAAAACTATGTATTTTTACCTTAAGTTTTCAAAACTAACCACAAGTCAGAGAAAGTGTCAGAAATTTTTATCCAGCTATTTTTATTCGAAGCTAAAGAACAACAGAAGAAGTGCATGAACCTACCAATAGAATGTACTTAAGTATTTTCTGTGTCCAATTAAGGGCACTGCTGAGGAAAGTGAACCTTCTATCTAGCAGAAGCTGTTGTGCCAGACAATTTCAGAGACTGGTGACAGGGATAGAAAATTATCCCAGATTTTTCTTCCAGCAACAATCAGAAGTTGTTCTCTTCAGCTGCACCCTTTCTTCTAACTCCTTCCAAAAGCATAATGTTTTAAGGACATTTAAACAGGTTGTCTCAGGTACAGCACAGAGGTTGTTTCCAAGCAATGTAGGAAAGATAATATCCTTATGATGCAATTTATTAGTTTTGCACTAATAGTCAAAGCTCATCTGCAAAAGCACTTTCAACCTCTGAAGCTATATAATTATACACACATTATTAGTGTGCAATTTAGCATTTTGCAAATAAATAAGGTAGTGCAACCCATCTTCTGTGCTCTATGAAGTGCCTAGAGCAAAATTTTAAGAGCACATCACAAAATTCATTTCAAATATATACAGCACTGACATAATACAGTGTAAGCTGCTTTTTAAACATCATTGGACTAAGTTGAACTCCACTTCTCATGAATATGCACCCTATTTTAATCCAGGCATTCGAATTTCCGATCAGATTTTTTCAATTGATCTGAAGAAAAGGGTGGATTTACCTTACACGGTCACTCTGCAAGGAATGTAAGTTAAAGTGTAAACTTTGCAACATTCCATGATGCTTAGGTTTTATTTACTTTCTTGCATTATAGACTATACAGGGCTACCATGTGTTTGTGCATGGTAACTATTCCATTTTAAAGAATCATCATTTTAAAGGGGAATCATCTTAGAGAGACAGGGGATATATAGCTTGTTGTCTAAAGCACCACTGCGTGGTCTGAGGTTTTTGCATATATGTCACAAGAATATATTATTTATTGTGATTTTTTTTAGTGTGATTTTTCACAATTAAGGTGTTATACGAAAGTGTAACTGGAAATGATATCTGGACAAACACTAGAATTCCTCACAATTAACCCCAGATAACATGGAACACAGCAACCAAACAGGTGCTACGGTGAAACAACTGGATGAAACAATATTCACAAGTTTTTACTGTTTGGTTTTTGTTTGTTTTTTTTTTTTTTTCTTTCTTTTAAATGAGGCATCCCCTTTTCCCAAATAGGTTAGGGAAGCAGCAATGGTTTGGGACTTTTTTTTTTTTTTTTTTTGACTATTACATGAGAGACCAAAAAAACATGGCTATATTTTAATATCTCCAGAATAGCAAACACCAAGGCAGGGGAAAGATACTACAATAGTACATTATCATTACAGAGCATATTTACACCTCAGCTATCCTTCTTGCTTGCTCCAAATAGAGGTCGTATCAAGAAAAGCTGAGGAAAAAATGTCCCCAAAACATTCCTGACCTGGATGTGGATTTCAAGCAGAAAACCAAAACCACATCCCACCTTACTACAGAAAGCAATAAAGACAAAGGTTGCTGTGCTACAAGAGTAGCATAAAACACATACATGTTATTTATCTCAATTTTGCATTCTGTGCTATGAATTCATCCAGTAGCACATAATTTCAGTCTGAACCCCTAATTCAGCAAGGCATTTAATCATGAGTAATCTCACCAGCTTCAGCAAGATACATGTCCTTTATTTTGAGCAAATGATGCAAGTCCTGTACTGAGTCAGATCCCAATGAAGAGAGGAAGAGCAGATGTTCTCCTACCCACAGTACTTCCTGGGCCTGGAGCACTTAATTGTGAAGGTACCTTCCCTATCTCAACCCTGTGACAGAGCTTCTACAGGCATGGTTTTAGTAGAATATTAACCAGTGAATTGCCTCTTACCATTCTTGCATTCTTTTCTCAAGTTCTGGAAGTAAGAATTTACTGTGGAAGGCATTTATCGATGAAATATTAGAAAAGATTTTGTTAATCACTTCAGCTGGAAATGAACCTCTGTTGGCTTCTTCAAGGAGTCTGGAATAGAATACCTGCAATACAGAAGAAGAGCCCCAAACCTATCAGCCTATTATCTTTCATCAATGGAAGACCACCTATCCACCCCTCCTACTCCAACTGAGGCAAAATCAGTATTTCAATAATAGAGACAGGTAATGACAAACTCATTTATTGTCTTTCCCTCACCAGAAGTTAAAAGCTTCTCCTCCTCTTACATCCCACTTTTTTTCTTGTGAGCCAGGAAAGTGCTGAAGGCGGAGTAAACATAAGGAAAGCCAAACTGAAGTAGTGCCATTTTGGATTGAGTCCAGGCATCCTGTCTGTTTTAACAGCTACATCATCTCAGCCTTCCCAGTCTTCCAGTCGTATTTTCCACTGTTGCTTTCTCTTCAGTTAGCATGATGTCTGATCACCATTAGCCCAACCACTCTGCTTCCATGCCGTATCCCCTTATCCTTTTGAAATCAAAGTAGCTGGCAGACTATGAGTGGTCTCCACACACCATTTAAAGCACAAAAGGAGCCCAGTTCTGACTGGACTCTACTATAGTCTCTTTAAAAAAAAAAAATATTCTTTCCCCATCAGTGGGCTCTACCTGGCTAGATGCAGCTACAAAATGGCTAGAGACGCGTGCAGCTGTTTATGTGCACATCATATAAAACAGTGCTTATGGGGAGCTATGGTCCCTCTGTCTCCCTCTCCCATGTTTGAACAGACTGCTTCTCCCTAGAAAGGGCTTCAGAAGTTTGGGAAAGGGCTTGGGAAAGAAGTGAGTCTGAAGACGGGAACTTTAATAATCCCAACTGAGACAGCAATGGTATTTTAAAAGGAAAAAAGCCATACACTTTCACGTATACTTTAAAGCATGCTCACTTTGCTGCATCTCCGAGAGGCCAGTTAGTTAATTTTGACAAATTACTTTGAAGACTATAAAGGTTACATAACTTTTTAACCAAGTTTAGAAACATAACAGTCCCTTCCCAGTCTTCTGCTCTCCTCTCATTAGCAGCAGTTGAGCAGCTGTGCTTGAAACTCATTTTTCAGAACTCTGTCCAGTTAGTATTTGGAAAACAGGCATAAGAGCAATGCACTTGTGATCACATCAAGGAAAATAATTGTACATTACCCATCAGAAAAACATATGAATGAAGTAAATATTTTCCTTTTTTATTTTTAAACTTCTCTAAATCAAAGCTTTTTTTTTTTTTTTTTTTTTTTTTTTTAATACTTAGTCTTTTAAAACACACATCACACCCGTCCCAGCGTGGGTCAGCTTGGTAAATCCACGTTCATGAGGATGATTACTTAGATCCCCAAGCAGTCTGAACAATTATTATATCAGTTGAGGCTTTTTACTTTTTCCTCAACTCTGTGTACAAGACTTATGCGTTAGACCTGAGAAATCTAAATAGCAATGTCTGAGAAATGTATCATGGAGTAAGGCAATGTATAGCTATAGGTATCCAGGTAAAATGGATGTAGGTGTTACATAAGAAAGTAAACAAGGCTTAAAAAGGAAAATACTCAAGAACTACAGACTTTCACATTTAACAAATATCAGTTTGAGTCTACAGAGCACAAGAATTCAAACCTTTCCTTGCAGAAGAGTAATTTCTGTTCACTTCAATAGGATTTAGTCTAAACATACAATGGGGAAAATAGGGCATATACAGTTTAGAATGGACATCTTCCTAGGTTCTTTGGCACTAAAGAAAAATTCTGTTCAGGTGGCTCAAAGATTTGAAAGATTCAGTAATTTTCTACTGGGCAGGCGATTTCAGTATTATAAAATGATACCCTTCTTGTCCATGTCACCAGAAGCCAAGAAAGGAGTGAGCGTAACATTATCCACCCCCTTTGTTAGAAGGGCTACTAGTATGAGGTTTGCAGTACTATTGCTTATGGTAACATTTACACACAACACAGAGAACCTATTGCATTAATATCTGCAAAATTCTAGTACTTTTAAAAATCTAGTGTTCTTAAAATAGAAACATAGGCGGTTATGTGGCAACTGCAAATGTCTGACTGAAAAAGTCAGCAAAATGTGAAAAACATACCACCTTTTTATATAATTTATATGCACACTTATGCATAGCCATTCAAGTGAATTTAAGGCAAGAAAATAAAAACAAATTCAAGAAAAACATACCCCATCTAGGAGGTCAAGTCGGCTAACATAGGCTTTTTCTGTTTGCAGAAGTTCACTGGCAATTTTGTGCCGTTTCTGTTCATCTGTCTCCTGGAGAAAAATAAGAACTCCTCTTAGGATACTGGAGAAAACATAATTTAATACTAAAAAAAAAGAAAAAAGTTGAAAAGACACACGATTACCTTACAGTCCAAAATACAACTGGAATCCAAGTTTTACATTCAGTACTAGTCACCTCATTTTGGAAAATACAAACTTTCCAGTGGTTTAATCAACAAATACAAAAGTCAGAGGAGGATAAAAATCAAACTGCTGAGTAAAACTCAAAGCCTAAAACATTTAGTATTTCTCAGTTTGTACAGGGATCTTTGCCAAAGCACCAACTCCCTACTTAACAGATCAGCTCACATCCTGGTAGTCAAGTACCACTGACCTTTCAGAGCTGGAAAAACTGATTTGCAGAGTAAGAGGGAACAGATGGGATGAGTCGGTGTTCACCCCCACCCCCGTTTCAAAAGTTGAGCTGCATGTTCTTTGCACAACAGAATTATTGAAAAATACTGTACAAAATGTTTTATGTTCATCAATACACTCATTGCTGATTAATTGTTGACTGCAATTAGAGGGCTCCTTCGCTAGGTCATTATGGAAGTCACTTTTGCATCTTAAGGGAAGTTTTCACTTTAAAGTCTTTGATTCCACAAAATATATTTTTGATTCTGCTGCTGAACAGAAACTTAAAACATTCATTCAAATTTCAATATTAAACTAAACACGTTAGAATATAAAATTGTGAGTTGCTATGAGAAGTTACTTCAAAACAAACAATGAAAGCGCAGCCTTCTAAAATATTAAAACATTAGGGAAATCCCTCATGCTCACAAGCATCAGATTCAACAAAATGACACTTCCATCACAAGATTTTTCTTCCAGATTAAGTGCTGGCCTGAAAAGTGTTCACATCTAATGACATCCAAGCCTTTCCTAAGTAAATGGCAATCTTATCATGGTGCTTATGGGAAAGTGGTTATTTTCTAGAAAAACTGTAAGAAGTCTTCATAAAAAAATAAAGAGGAGAGCTTGAAAGAATTATTTCTGATTTCAAACAACACACTGCCTTTCACAAGAGTACGATAAACTTTTGCAAGTACATTTATAAAGATGGTTCGCAGAATATTGAATACTAAAGTACAGTCTTTTCATTTAAAGGACTTCAGTGGCTTTTTTCTCCTTTTCAGTATTCAATAAGTATTCCAAATTTGAACACATTTCAATTCTAATCTGTAGTGTTAACAGTCACACCACTACACAGCAAGCCTCCTCCCTAAATACAGGCTTTCAATAGTGACTTCAAAGCTGTTCATTAAATCTGTTTAAATCAGCATAGCAACCACAGTAACCTACAGAACAGCATTTTAAGTGCTGTCAAGAGACATTGCAGGGAGCTGAAGGACTAGCTGCTATTACAGCCACAGCGTGCCGTTTAGTGCAGCCATTTACAAGGGATCTCACATGTGGACTCGAGGCACAAAATGATAGAGGCTACTGATTCCTTGGCAATTTTTTTTTTTTTTCTCTCCTCAAAACCCCACCTTCTCCCTGAAGCACTGCTACAGAACCAATCCACAGTTTTCAGAAAATTACTTGAACTAATTAAGAGAAGGAAAATCACGCATAGCAGACTTGAAAATATCACATAAAATGAGCAATTCAGAAAAAGCATTTAATCCTCGCTCCTGAGTCAGGGCAAATCCCTCTTACTCTCCCACTATGCTCTGACCCCAGCTTTCCCATCCTCTCAGTATCAATCTTACACATCTTGTTAATTCTTGAACCTCAGTCTCCTTTCTGTATCAATCATGCTACCTGACTCAGGAATTTTCTATGTGGGAAAAAAATACACACCACAGATGAGTTATCTTTTAATCACAGTGGCACATTCTTATTACAGCATAAGAACACCCGCCTACAGGGTTAGATCAGTGCAAGAACAGCACAAAATTGTATTGCTAATTTTCTTTTAGGTAAGTCCTCAGTTTCCCATTTCACCATCTCAATATTTGCCCACATGTTACATGAACTCCCAGATGTATTTTCTACTGCTAGCTCCATCCTCCTCCCTACTCGTTCTCCCACTTCAATGTCCTTTCTAGTATCCCATCCAAAGAAAAGCACCTGGTTTCCACGAGGTCACTCCAACTTCTCCTGTTGGAAACAACAGGTCACAGGCTATTTTGCTAGTTGTGGCACCATCTCCTGTGGAGGTTTTCTTGACAGAAGTGGCAGCCCCTTGTCCTGAGCACATGGGGTGAACTGGGACCAGATGCATGGGCAGGCACATGTGTCCTGGCAGCGCCATGCTACACAGCAAGGCACATTTGGTGGAAAGACTCACCGCTGTGCGAAGCCAGTGCTGCAGCTGGCGTAAGCCAAATTTCCTGCTGCCAGGGAACTCATTTGCAGCCACATCCCAGCTCTGCCATGGCACACGCCATGCTGCGCTGCACCTCCACCCCCAGCTGTCTGCCCAGCCTTCCCTGGAGCAGGCACGCAGGGAGCAGCCAAGCTATGGGCTCAGGGCAGGCAAGCCCCAAGAAGGGGCTCAGGTTGTGCAGACGTGAATTTGGCTATTCCAAGTAGCAGGAAGCAACTCTTACAACATAATTTGGAAACAAATCCTGAATGATGTTTTGTGACAGTGACAATGACATGGAGCCATTTGTTATTAGAGCTATTCAACAAAACAGCCTTGAAAAACCTTGTAGAGATAATGGGGGAAAATTCTTAAAAGAAAAAACTTTAAAAACCATGGCAAACATTAAGTTAGTATTCAACCTCTGAGAACTTCAATGCTTCCCTAAAGAACTACTATATCAAATCTAATAATCAACAGTAAAAGGGAATTTTAATTCTCTTTTAAGTTACTCATTAAGCTTTACTTTCATTTATTAACCATAAATGCACACATCTCTTTTCACAAGTAGGATAATAAGATAATAGAAATGAAAGAAATGAACACTTTTTTTTTCTGGAGAAGTTTTATATTTATCTGCTATGATTTCTTTATGCTTTTAGTACATTAGTATTTATATTGGGTTCTTTACAGTTAACAAAAAATACTGAGACAAAAATTTACTACAAGGTATACCTGGACACATACTCTATCGCTTCAAGCACAACTTCTCAATGATTTCAGGGAACATTTCAAACTTCTGTGACAATCCCGAACACATGGCAACTCAATGTATAAAAACAAACAGAAATAGTTGGTGTGATATATAGAGAACATTCACAGAGGTGCAGGATTTCAACTGCTGATCAAAATATCAGAAGCGTGAGATAGCAGTAGGTGCATCAGGCAGGACTGCAAACTTCTATCTCTATATGGATGCTTACAGTATTTCACCTGGGCCTAGTTATATATTCTTTAGTACAAAGTTTTACATACTTAGAATCATTACATTACTATGGATGCTTGAGAAATAAAAGCAAGTAATTTTTACCTAAATTGTCCTTGAACTCTGAAATTAAGAAGAGGTATGAAAAATGCTGCTGAGAGTATGAACTTTTTGCATCTGTGTTCATATTTCCTAACACTGTTTTTCCATTGTCGTAAACTTGCAAAAATTATGCTAAATTAAAGCAGGCTTTACATAAACCTAAATCCCAATATAGCCATAACTTATTATCCAAACCAAACAGGAGCCATCTCCTATCAAGAAAACTATACCTACCAACACGACGGTGATGCTGTATATGATTCACTCCTATTTAGGTGTAGCTCTTGCCCCAAGGACTTTGCAGTAATACATTAAGCAACACAGACAGGGGGAAAGTCGTAGAGTATGAACAAATACCATTCAATCTCTGTTGTGCTTGTTTGTTTGTAACGCTGAGTTTGGTCTAAAGTAACAAGAGTGGGTTTTTTCTTCTCTAAAACCATTCATGTCATAGCTGCTTCATGATCTAAAGCTTTCTTCCCTAAGTATTGGGAATATAACTGTAAATTTCCAGGAGAATTTAAGATGTCCATTAATCTCTTGAGTCTTCAGTTTCTGAAATCAAGGAAAGCACTAGATTGTCCAAGACCTGAAATGAAAATCCTGAATGCTACCATCACCTTCTGGCATATTAACTCTACACAATAGTTCATTGCACAAATGATGGGTGAGTTTCTTGCACAACAACCAACAAAAGCAGTAAAGATCCTGGTATCCCTAAAGAAGCGATTCTTCTCAAGAAGATTTATGCATTTATACTGGGTGCTAAAGATATACAGTTTTGTTCATGATTTACTATTGCTAAAGATGGCCATAAAATTGTAGAGCCAGGAAGAAGCGGTAGAACCTCTCAAGTGTTGCAACAGTAAAACATTTCTTGGCAGAGAGTTAACTTAGCAAGAAAGTTTCACCCTACCTAATCAAAACTTCACCTTACATTTAAAAATATATGATCTCCACCAGGTCTTGCATCTGAAACACCAGAGCCCCCAGCATTGCCATTAAAAGGAGACATCAAGTAAGGACTTTATTAAAGATGCGCAATGGATTCTTCTCCATCTGTGGCATGCATGCAGTCTATATCCCTATTCCCTACCAGTCTCACAACAAATACCAAAGCATTTGTTGTCTTGTCTTCCGTTAGCTCTAGCAGCAGATTTCTCACAAGATGTTATTCAGGAAGTTAATTGATTGGGATGTTCTTGTACTATTCAGCCTCCGCGTTTTAGGCAAACCAAATTTTATGACAGAAGGTGTTTCTGCTGCAAGGCAGGAAACTTTTAACTTTTAATTGTCTTTTTGCTTGTGATATTTGTGGTTTGTGACTTCAAACTAATTCAGTAAATAAGAGAGAGAAAGCATACTCTACTCTGGTCATTTGGGGAAAATGTTTCAGAAGAATGCCAAATTTAATAAGTCTTTTTTTGTCTCAACTTTTCCAGAACCTGCAAGAATCTAACTTTAGTCAAATCTATAGTGATAAGGGGAAAAAATAATTCTAGGAGCAACATTATTTCAAAATAAGCTTTCTTTTCCAAGTCTAAAAAGTAATTGCTGCTCTGGTTTTGCACCATTCCCCAATTTAATTCACCCTTTCCAGCACTGGACTTAATTTACTTCTGCTGTACATGTATGCATTTACAAAGAGATAGCACCACTTTCTTCTCTTCCTTGAATTAGGAAATATGGCATGCAAGAGACAAAGAAGATACTTTGCATCAGTATCAAAATATATATAACAGATGCATAATTTAAAGTTTGTCTATGACTCACATGCATCTGTTCGTATTACTTTTACTCAAGTGTACCTACACTTGCTTAATTAAAAAGGGCAAGAGTGCTGTTAGTCAGCGCGGTGCAACTTCAACTGGAGTGCATCCCAGTTTTAAGATTCTTTACTGACTAAGTGGGCGCTTAGCAAAATCACAGACTGTCTAAGTGTTCTTACCTCTTCCCAATGCCTGTTTGGACCCAGAAACAGCTTAAAGCTCTACCAGACCTCTCCTGTTCTTCATAACCCTCTCCCTATTCCAGACAGCATGGCAGCAGCTACTTAGAGCTCCACAGGACTGATTTCAATCTATAGGTTGCGTTAATCCAAACTAAATCAGTGTTTGATTTTGTAAAGCGTGGCCCTTAGATCAGTCTGTGGTAGACATACTTCTTAATCTCACTAGACTAAAGGGGATGTATTGCAAGCAAGCTGGTACCTCAGGAAGTGCTGCTGTGACCCAGTTCAGTTTTACAGATTCAGTTCTCCACCGATGCTGACCTAAGAGTCATCCTGCACGGGTTTGGTTTGTTTCGGTTTTTTTACCCTTCGAGCATCAGCAAACAATACGTCTAGTAACAGTTATGTTACACATCATAATTTGACTTTTGGTCAATATAGGACAGATCACACATGTCGGTCCCAGCAGCTCAAAGACAGATCTTGATGAGATTTCTGCCATTAGCATGTGCCCAGTTCCTTCCTGGACTTTACAACAGGACTGCCTCCCATTTCTGCTTTTTCCTGAAAATGCTGCCAGCACCTTACTGCGTGACTTGGATTCAAGCTTAACATCATTGCCCACGGAGCGTTCCGCACTTTATTGGCAGAGGGAGGGGAAACAGGCTTTACCAAACAGGAGATAGAAACATAATGAGAGGTGTGGCAGGTTAAAGGTGCCTTGGACCATGACCAGGCTTATGTTTAGACGGGAATCACAACGTTCATTCATCACTGGCAAAAACAACCCCCAAAACAAACAAGAAAACCCCCAAATCCCAGCACACCTTCTTATCATTACCTAGGATATTTTATCCTGCAATACACAAGAATTTGAGACCCACCTTTCCCCCACACAGAATTTACCCTTAAGCATGTATGTATGTGACCCCTAGCTAACCAAACTCAAGGGCTTGGAGAGGTCTGTAGTCAACTGTTGCAGGTGTACTCCTGACAAGCAGTGAAGGGCTTCATCAGTGCTCAGCTGTTTGGCTCTGCGGTGAAGAGGAAGGCTGGGAGGGCCCAGCGCAGCCCACTCTGCCACAACTCACACATAGCACAGCTGGACCAGAACTGTTAATGATGTCCACTGGCCATCAGTGCTTCAGTACAAGAAGGAAAACTGCATAATCAAACTTTTAGAAGCAGAAATATGCACAATTTTTCAGCAATTAATTTTCCAAAGACAGATTTTCTTCCACCCACTTATTTCCCTTAATTATTTAAAACCTTCCTTACAAGGAAGCTCAAATTCATCATGGTCTAAGTTCTCCTTGCTAACAAGACATATATTTAGTATACTCTGAACCTTGTGTCTATCTGATAGCTAGCAGATTGCCACTGCCTTTCCAGCTTTGACTTGACAACTACATCCAAGTTAAGGATTTGCACGACAGTTCTGCCTGAAGCCCTGTCCCTGCAGTTTACTACATGTGGAATTTTATTTTATATACACCACTAATATGTGTCCCTTGTAGTCTGGCACAGCTGAAGCATAGTGCTAAACATGTACACATATTTCAGTTTCAGGTTTTTTTAAACCTCAGATAGCTAATGGGAAAAATGGAGGCGGGGGGGGTGAGAGAAAAAGGGAAGGGGGGGTGGAGAAAAAGGGAAGGGGGGGTGGAGAAAAAGGGAAGGGGGGGTGGAGAAAAAGGGAAGGGGGGGTGGAGAAAAAGGAAAGGGGGGGTGGAGAAAAAGGAAAGGGGGGGTGGAGAAAAAGGAAAGGGGGGGTGGAGAAAAAGGAAAGGGGGGTGGAGAAAAAGGAAAGGGGGGGTGGAGAAAAAGGAAAGGGGGGGTGGAGAAAAAGGAAAGGGGGGGTGGAGAAAAAGGAAAGGGGGGTGGAGAAAAAGGAAAGGGGGGGTGGAGAAAAAGGAAAGGGGGGGTGGAGAAAAAGGAAAGGGGGGGTGGAGAAAAAGGAAAGGGGGGGGTGGAGAAAAAGGAAAGGAAAACTTTTTTCATGTCTTTTTTCAGAGGAAAAATAACCAAAAGATTGTCAAGTTTCTGACCTGCTCTTATTTTTGTAAATAAAAACCTAGAGAAAATACACAAACTAGTAATATAGCAAGAACGAAACAATTTCTCTTTTTACCTTTGTTTCTACAGGTTGATCTTGCTTACTGATTTCCTCAGTTGGTTCTTCCTTCACGTTAGTATTAATTTCTAGAGTTTCATTTTCAGATGGGAGCAGTGTATCACTGCTTGGAGTCCTGTAGCAGCTGTTAAGCATCTGTCCTTCACAAGCAGTCATACTTTGCAATGACTCTCTGGAAGCACTTTCTCTTTCCCCATTTATCAAGCTGCTGTTGATGGCATTATCCAGAACTGGGGTGGACATAGCAGAGCCACAATCAGGTAATCTCCTGTCCTCATCTTCTGTCTGGTCTTGTGCTACTACTCCGTTGGCTGTGCGTAGCTGTGCAACCTGAGTTTTGTTGGTATTACTGTTTCCCTGTTTTTGTAGTGGGTGCTGGGAGGGGAGTTTTGGCTGAGGTGATGGTGTTGACCCATATCTTCCTTGAGATTTAGAAATGTGGAGAACAGAGGAATCTTTCTTCAGATCACTAGAATTTAACGGACTAAAAACACCAAACAAACAAAACATAGATGAGAGAAAAGTTAAACATGGCATTATAGCAAATGCCTGGTATGGGGAGTAGGAGAGTTGCACCATATAACCAATTCCTCCCAAACCATTTTTTCCTGTGTTAATATTACGAAGTTCAGGCCATCAAGACTTGAATGGCATTATTCCATTAAAACACACACAAACATGCATTTCTTACTGGAAACCCAGAATGCCATCCATATTGATTCATTACATCCTCGTGTGTCTTGAATCTCATTTGTAAAGTGGAAGACAGTATGATTAGCTACATGTAACAGATAAGGGAACCAAGACACTGATACGTGAAGCAACTTGCCCAAAGTGTCCCAGAAGATTATTGACGGAAATGGAGAAAGACTCAGGGTCTCCCAAGTCCCAGGCCAATGCTTAAAGTAACAAGTAGCCTGTTCACTAATTGTCCTTTAATTATACAAAATGCATGAAAAACGTCCAAGAACATTTAGCACCCCTTTCCTTAGTGCAGCATATTGCAGGAGGAGCTTTAAATTCTTATCCCATTTCTTCCCCCAGTTTCCTTATTTAGCAGTGTCCTTTCATCATGCTGCATCTTTTCTGAAAGTTTTTTCCCTCCATATTTTACCTCCGTTTAAAATGTATGTTATCCCTTGTTTGTATCTTTCACTATCTCTTTCTCTGTTTTATTTTTGAGATTTTGAATTTTAGACTAATGTAAATGTTAGCCTACTTGGTAAAAGTGCTTGGCTTCATTATAGTTTAAAAAAAAAACACAAAACAAAAAACAAAAACCCATCATTGGAACCAAAATAAAACCTATACATTTTTGTCTGAAGTACGTTTAACAAGCCACATTCAACTTGCAAAACGATACCATGACTGTCCTCTAACTTATTGTTCCTAGTATGGACCGTTAATCTTCTGGAAAGATGAAAACTGCTTATAAATTGTATGTTTACTCCTTATTTATAGGACAGTTTACACAAATATTGTAAGCATATTCTGCACTTTCATACAAAAGGTTCAAAAAATATCTTACACTAGCTTCATCTTTTTCCATCATATAACAAAAATATTTAAATTAGTTTTCCTTCAGTTGTATAAAGATCATGCCTTTTTTAAAAAATATGCTTAACTCCAAGATAGAATTAATTTACATTTTTCAATTGCATGCACACAGCAAAGAGGTTTAATTAACTTTCTGCCATGCCTACATGTTTGTGGGCTGTACAGACTAATGAAAATATGTTATCGTAATTGGCAATCACAGTTTGCAGTTCATGAACATGCTACCTAGTCATTTGAAGACCAATAATTACAAGTGAAGTTCACCTTCACGGAAGACACATTTTGTGAGCTGAGCTCATTTCAAAAACAGGAATTGCTTCCATGATGACAGCAGGATATTCCAGAACTTGGCATGCTAATTATGGAAGTTTCTCATAAGCAGGGATCATAGATTTGAGGAGAATTTAATCATTGCCAGATACTATTGGGTGTACTTAATGAATGATGTTGGCCAAAAAGCAACTCAGCTTCCCCTACTCCCCCAAAACAAAAATGCCCTTATTTTTAAAAGTCTACAAATAAGAAAGTTTTCACTGCTCTCTTCATAGCTTCCTTTATTTGCATAATATTGAAAGAGTTTCTGTACAGACCAGCAGGCATGCCTAGGAGGGAGAAATGTAGGGCTCATTGGTGTAGGGCACGATAAATCTGAGGAGTTTCCTTTCAGAAAGGATAAAATTGTTTTTCTAGGGATACTACACTGTTAAAAAGACCTGGATGATGCTTTGGAGGAGGACTGGGAAACAAAGTGATAACAGGACTGGAGACCTGAGCTAGAAGAATTCACAGGACCTCCACTGCTGCAGTAATTTCTTTTTCCCATCTTGGCAGCTGTCATGACAGCAGTGCAATTAAGTCTACCTAATGACAGAAGTTTCTTGCAGATGAAGCTCTGAAACGATTTCTATTCCACTAGACAAATGTACTTTTGCAGCACTCAGCTGCTTCTGTATAAAGGATTAAACTTCCCCCGTCTTGAGGGGGAATTCTGTCAATGAAAGTCTTAATACTCTGGCTCCTCAGAAGGACATGCTCTGTTGTACATCATGCATTCATTCCCACAGGGGACATCCCTTCGGAACATCAGTATCCCGAGGAAACACAAGAAAGCCACATTCAAAACTTGCAACACTCAGCTGTCACTGGACTGTTTCTTGAGCTGTTCCTCTGTCATGGGCTTTCTGGAAGGTCGCTCTCTTTATACAGAGCAGATACACTCGTTAACTTCTCTTTCAGAGCTTATAATGCTTGTCATGCACATCTAATTAAAGACACACAAGTAACACTGTTTTGTGAAAGCAGAGTTCACTGTGGTTCATGTTTCTCAAGGTTCCAAATGTTTCCTGTAAAAGGCAGTATCAAAACTCAAAACCATCAAGCTAATCCGCCAAAATCACTAAGTACTAGAAAGCAAACAGTTCAGTGAATGTATGCCATATCAATACAAATAACTCGTACAGTTCATCCTCTTCATGTGAATGAATCTGAAGAGGTTACATCAACAAAAAAGGAAAATCAGGATTTCAGGTTTTTCTACTTGCTTATAAAAGTAAATATGTTTTTTTTCTGCAAGAAAAAAAGAATTCAAGATTATCTCCAAAGTTTCATTCTAAAATCAGCACTTATTTCAAATTGCTGACATTTTTCAGGATGTTTTAAAAATGCTACAAGTTTGTTTGTTTTAAAAGAAAAATTAAGACTAGCACCTTATGAAAAAGCATACCTTGTACAGGCCAAATATACAATTGGCTTGCACTATTTCAAAACATGCACAATTTTGCCATCAACTCCTCTGGCAGGAATTGGTTTGAGCACTACCTCGGTATCAGCTTTCTTCCTCACATGTTCAGGTTCCAATAATCCACACACAACAGGGTTACAAACCAATTCAAGTTCTATTACATACCTGCCTCCCTCAAAACGATTGATGAGATCGGACACTTTACTGGACTTTTCCTTTGCGACACTAGAAACGGGGGTGGATGTCTCTTCCTCCATTCTTGGTTTCTGATTTGATAAAGCTTTATGCCTAGGGGTTTGGTATGTAACAGGTGACACCTTCTGCAGATGAACTGGCTTTGGAGGCACTGCAAACAACAACAACAACAACAACAATCAATCGCTCATTAACTGTTCCTTTGAACTGCCAGAACATATATGAGACTTCTGCATAAGAACTTACTACAGTAATGAAGAAGAGATGCTCTTGGCTTTACTTAACCGTAAAGTTGCTTTATCAATACAGGGACTTCATATAGTTTTTTATGCACTGCCTGGTATCAGGCATCTTGTTATATTTCTTGGATAAAAGCCGGACCACATGCTACTTTAACAAGCTAGAAAATTGGGGGGCGTTCTTGTTTGTTGGTGTACTGTAGTAAACACATACATGGCCTCCATAAATGCAAGTTTTTATCGTAAAAAAGAAGTAAGCATAATCAGAGGATCTAGCTGTGCTGTGGGGCTCAAGAGAGAGATTAAAATTGCTGCCCCAAAACCCTGGTGCTCTCATTCTTTACCTTCTCCCTCATGACTTCAATAATAATAGTCAGTAGAAAAGGTATTTGCCTTCAGCTTTCAGCTTCCTTTACTCACCAAACCTTTGTCTATTTATACTGCTGAAAACCTGGCCCCCTGAAAATATTTTTTATTCTTCTTGCTTTTTCCCCATCCCTACTGTAAGTCTTTCTAATCAGATTGTAAATGATCAGCCACTGTTTAATGCAGCAGTGGCTAGCACGCAAAACACAAGGTGGCACATAAAACAACTAAAGCCACAAGTGCTGGGGGATCTTTAAATTAACTTTTATCCCTTTAAGCAACTATGCAGCATTTGTGGGCAACAAAAGCACTTCACAGACAGGGCCTGAATGTGTTCCACTATCGGAGCAACACACACCTGGCTGCATCAACAAGAGAGACTTAATGGAAAGGTCCTTAATTCCCAAGAACACAACTCTGTTCATTCCCACACACACTCCCAAAACATATTGTGGGGAGAAGCGAAAGCATTTGATATGGAAGTGAAAAATAGAGACTATATCTGCCCTTTAATAAAAGGCAGGCATAGATCGGCAGGAGTAGGCAATGCACTGGCAGTGGAACTGGCAGCCCCAGGGGCTCGGCTGCTGCTCCACAGGCACCAATGCTCCAGTGTGCCACAGGTGCCGGCCCTCCAGTAACTACACAGACCTGCCAGGGAGCAAACATGAAGGGAAGGAGGGCAGGAACTTGCATTAGGAATCACATGCAGCTCTCATGGTAGAAAAAATAAGCACTAGTATAGGATACACGATAGATGGATGTGAAAAAGCCATATTCCTCACTTCGCTGACTCTAGAATAGCTTAGTGACTTACCCTGGAAAACCTGTGCACCACAAGAATTAGCTTAAATCCTATCAACTGACATTTGAAAGCATTGTTGAAAAAATTCTTGCAAATATACTATCAGAGACTATGATAAACTTGAAGGAATACTTGATTCAGGATGACTTTCCATCACTACCTTACATTAAATTTATAGAAGGTAATATTTATCTGTGCTTCCAACAATCTAATTGCACTTAGGAGGGATTGTAATGATAGCTGCAGTCTGAAATTACCATGACGGACTCTGAAGAAATGAATGTACCACAAAAAGCTCAAGACTTCAATCACATCAACTACAATTGATGACAAATGAAATGATCGGAGGGAGAAGGAAGAGAATTACTGTAGATCAGATGCTTTTACTGTGTATATGTTTATCTTTGGTCCTTTCAAGCTTTATGTTATATATATTAACACAAGCAAAAAGCAAGTTTGGGGAAAGATGCAGTGCAGAAAGGATGACTTAAAATACTGCAATTTTCAAATAATTACAATGCAATCCTGAAACAAGCAGAATATTAAATTGTGTAACTGCTTGAGTATGTGTGGCAACTGAAGCCTCTCCTGAGAAGCCGCATACATTTGCTCAGCTGCAGTGCGGCGGAGCAGCTTTCCCTATATTCCCTCTTCTCAGGGAGTTCGGAGAAGGTCTGGCAGAATTAGGCCAACGAGCATCAGATAATTGTCCAAGCGCTGAATAGCTTGCTGCGCTGACAAAGCCGATGGGACAGCTGAAAAAGGCGAGACAAGTGGGCTGGGAAAAAGCGAGACACATAATTGAGCGTGGGCACTGCCATTCCCTCAGGGAGGAAACGGAAAGAAAGGGGACGCTGGGTGGATTCACTGACCAGCGCTACGCGAGTTTGTAGAAACACTTCTGGCTCTTGCAATAGATTTTGTATAACCCGTGGTCCTGTGAATTCTCTTATTTAATGGACTCGTACATCTCTTCGATTCTTTTGTACATCTCATAAAATGTTAATATCCTCACAAGGATATATTAAAACTACTAAACTTGAGGGAATTAATGTCTACTGATAAAGCAGAAGGAATTAGTTGGAAGCTATTTTTATACTGGATCCACTGGGACAAAAATCAAATTCTAGGACATTCTGTGGAGGTGTCGCACACTTTTGCGGCTATTACTGAAAAACCACCAGCTTAGCAGCATTTCAGTAGGGCAAGCATGAGAAACCTCTGGTCAAACTGGACAATCCCAGTATACTGAAAATCCCTGTAATGTCTCCAGAGGAAAACCACAAACCAAACAGCCATGCCAATTCACTAATGCAAGACATTTTCTTCTTTACTCCTCCCTATTACCATCTAACAGACAGCATTTCCCCTAATCAGCTGCTGCTGTAGCTACTGTAAGTTTCAGAAATAGAGCAATGGGAAAAGGACAGTCACAAGATCAATGAAAAGGAAAGAATCAGTAGTGTAAAATAAACCCTCAAACCTTCCTGTAAGGTCAACCTTGTTAACAGGAATTATGGAAAACAAATTCCATTAATTCTCCCCTCAATGTACTTCTGAAGTGTTTTGTTTTAATCAGATTATTTTTCAATGTGCACACAGCAAGGATCTTAAAGAAAAAAAAGAAGAGAGAAGACTGGCCCATTGTAATACCCTGCATAATAGAGAGCTCTGTTTGAGTCTATAAATACTCTTGTTTCTATACTGTAGAATTTTGAGCTCATTAGGAGATATGAACTGCATATTCTGCCCAGAGAAAACCCCTCAGTATACTCAGGTAGCTGCTACTTTATAACACTAGCCAAAATACCTAATCAAGATTTAAGCTGCAGTGCCTAGTTGTGCATTCAACTTTGTACATATACATAAGGAAACAGGAGGTAATGCTACAAATGGCTCAAAAGGTGCAACCACCTTTGCCGACTCCAAAGCATGTTAGCAAAGATCGTTTCTCTTCTGTTGGAAAGGGTAAAGTGTTCAATTTCCCTCTATGAATTTAACTCCTGATAGTTAAAAATGCTGCTACACTTTGCTTCAATGAAAATACACAGTTAAAAGTTCCTGTGGTAAGCAACTACAGCTCTCCTGGCTGAGTCATCCTTCATCGCCTCCTTGCATGCATGCTCCATCACCTTCAGGAAGGTCAAACGAGCACAGTTGGATAGATACCAAAGATTTACACTCACAAGAACAGTACAAAATAACTAGTAACCTAGACTCAGCAGAAAGAGAGAAAAAGTCATCTCCTCTTCAGGATGTACACGTCCATATTTTTATTATCACATCAGAACAAGTATCTTCCAATAATATATTAAGAAAGAAGACCAATAATAAATCAGATGTGCTTTCTCCTCTCATTTGTCTTCTGCCTGGAGATAACGTTTGGGATTTAGCGGGAGTTTTTTGATAAAAGAGACATTGCTACAGGTTTCTTAAAGCACCACTGAGACTGGAGAAGTCCAGCGAGAAACAGCTCTCAGTTTTAGTTCAATTCACCTTTCACTGTAGAAGTTTCATTTGCCAGAGATGTACAGTCTACATCCCAGACCTTTAAGAGGTCTTACAGCTTTTCTGCATCCAGGACACTGAATACCTGCAAAACCACAGACTATATCATAATTAACTGAGAAAGGAGGACAGGATTGATGCTACACAGTAGATCGTCAGCTAGAACTGACTGCTGAAATCTCAGTGTTGAATGCTTTGTGTCCCTACCATTTCACAGTAGCAGAAACCAGGCCATCTCCTGGAGTGGAAAATCATCTCCAACCCAAACAAAAATGCCTCTTCAGCCTCAGCAGGAGATTCACAAGTACTCCAAGGCACTCATTAGAAAAATTTAAATGAGCAACTGATGCACAGTCTTGAACTGACAAGACACTTCACTGCTTTGCAGAAGTGTTGACATTTCAACATATTTTCCATTCTACAATAAAACTACCAGGTACAGACAACAGTTTCAGTGCCCAGTATTTAGTAATTGGGCATCATATAAAACTCATGCAAGAGGTTCAAAGAGCAGGGAATAGAAGAAACTAGAGAAAACTGGTCAATTTGTACATGTCACTCTACATGGATTCTGCTATTGCTACGTTCAGATCTCTGCCCAAATATTTGTAGGTAAGGGCAAATTTCAAATTATCTAACAATTTGCTTCATCTCTCGTGCATCATATTTGCCTTGGAACTCAGTAGTGTATTTTGTTATTGCCACTGACTACCTCCAGTCTGGATTAGTCCACTTTATCAGAGAATGCACTGCATTGATGCAAAGGCAAAGCACCATGTTTCACAGCTGATACAGACAGTGACTGCTTTTCTCCACAATCCTGATTTCTTTGCTTAACTCCCTCATCGGCCTTCAGTCAGTTTCAGGCTTTGTTCCAAATTTGCAAAGAGTTTCATGAATCAAACTGTACTCAACACAGAAATCTGACATATGAATTGCTAAATTGTTGATGGAAGGAATTATTGGGGAACAAAAATTGCTCTTTTACTGTCAGTGATCAGACAGCTAGTTTGTTTTCTTCTTGAAATGCCAGGGGAAAAAAATGAAAATTAAAAGAAAGAATTTTATATTGGATTCTGTGCAGAAATTTATTCACTTGACCTAGCTACCCTGAGTGATCTGTTTCCAAATATTTAAACTACTTCTCAGAGACCAAGTACAGACAAAACAGGTCCAGAGTCCAGGGTTCACTTCAAGTGCAAGATTTTGGACATTTTTCCTCTATATTAAAGCTCTATTTCTTCTATTTAAGCTAAGTTTACTAAAAATAGCTGTACCCCACTTGTAATGCAACCTCAAAGTCATCTTTATATCTCTCATTTTAATTATATACATTTTGGTAGATTAGATGAAGGCCATTTTGCAGTTACTTCATCAACAACCAAATACATTGGCATTACAATTCAGGTCTGTGATCTTGTTTCCTTTCGTTATGAAAGAACACTTAATATTTGCATGACTAGAACAACAATTTGGAAAAACATTTCCTGCTACTATAAGTCAAAAATGTTTCTGTACCTGTACATGAAAAGCTGTTAGGAAAAAAAAAAAAGACCCACCACATTTAAATCAATAAACTAAAGCAATTTAGTTTGCTTGGATTGTTTGGACTCCCAAATGCTTATCTCATTCATTCTATTTTGTTTTGCTTCAATTAAATGAAAAGGCCAAAAAGACACACTATATAAATTCAATATGATGCACTTATTTAATAGAAATAAATGGAGAAAGACATAGGCCCATGAACAAAGCAGGCACAAAATACTATTTACAACAGTATTATTGAATATAATCTACACAGCTGCATTTCTTAGACTACAACACTATTCCTGGCTATGCCACATTTTGGAGCAAGGAATTTTGACAAACACAGAAGTCATCACTAGGAAAGAGCAACAACAGCTGCGTAACGACTTGAATGAATGGCGTCCAATAATATCCAAATTCCCAATTTATCTAACAGCTAAAAGTTATAATCAGTGGGCTGGCTTTGTTTTTGAAAGGCTTAAAATCTTTTTACTGATTGCCCATTTCTGTTTATCCATTAACAGATTTCTAAAATATTTTTCTTAGGAAGAACACATCTCTTGTTAACTTAGCTTCAGGGAATGCATTTCAGAGACCTAGGAACTGGTGCAGAAAGACTACTCACTTAAGTAATGTTTACATATGACTGATAAAAACAGTTTAGTGAACAATACTGGCAAAAGTTCTGTAAAACCAAACAATAATAAAAAAAAATACAGCTTTATTTTGCTCTCATTCTCCCTAAGTAAACAAAACTTTCCTGACATCCCAATAAATTTGTTCCCTCTTTAACTCTAAGACAAACTCAGGACTGATGCAAAATTCTTCAAGATACGTTTTCCCATTAATTGATACACGAATTATTAAATCCACTACATGATGACTCTATGTCATTCTAGTTTCTATATGTGATTTAGATGTGATCTAGCTTTCTGTAAGTAATTCTAGTTTCTGTCACATCAGCACTGTGTCTCAGAATCCAATTCACTGAGCAGGATCATGATATCAAGTCTTCGAAAATCACTCTTTTTTTTTTTTTTTAACTTTTGAGATGAATGAAGTTCCTATTGAATGTCACTCCTAAAGGACATCAGCCCAGATTCGCTTCGAATCCAAGATTTCCAGAACATACTGACTCTTTGTTGTGATCAACCTCAGCAGAATCATCAATATCACTGAGAAGACCACATAAAAAGATGGTTTGAGGTTTAGATATAAAAAAAACATATAAAAGTGAAGATACTATTTATGGACAGAAAGAAGGGAAATCTAGTTCTACGCTGCAGACATTATTGGTCAGCTTTTACTGCACACACTCCTGCAGGAGGCCTCCTCTCGAGCTCTGCCAGAACCCCAAGGGTCCTGAATATCTTCCCCACCACCCTGCCTTGAAGCCAGCCTGCCAAACACTCCAATTCAAGAATAGTATCAAAACCTTCAGCTCAAATACAGTAATCCTTTTGAAAAATAAGCCCTGGCAATAGTTAAATACAAACAAGGGGCTTGCAAGCATTCTCCCATCTCTACCTACTGGCCACTTCCTGGGCAGAGAATGAATTTAACACTTGCTGCCTGGCAGTAAGTGCACAGCAAATTGCTAGACATTTGAGATAAAAAAGTGTAGCTAGACCTATGTGCTTGTAACATATTAGGAAGTACAACTTTCCTTCTAAGAACCTTTTTCAGCAAAATATTATCAGAAATTACAGATTCATAACTCATTTACAGAACATTTGTACTTCAGTAGCAGGCTTTTACCCCACTAGTTTCTTTCTGACAAATACAGTTCTTTCAAGGTGCTTTATTTCTCTTAAAGTCTGAGATGAAGAACAAATTCCCTAACAAAAATATTTGAGACTACTTACCTTGTGGCTTTGGATTTGAAGCTGAACGTGGAGACTGTTTGACTGGCACACTTCCATTTATTCCCTGAGCTGCTTCATTGTGTACATTCTGCTCAACTAGCCTGGTTGTGGCACTCGTTGTACAAGATCTAGACAATATTAAGGACTTTGGACAGATGCTGCTGCCTGAAAAACAAATACATACAAAAAAACCAAGAGTTAGAAACAGGATTAAACATAAGGTAGAATGACTACAAACACATTTATTAAGCGCTAACACTTCTCTACAGAGAAAATTAGAATACACGTCTTCCCTTTAAGAGTGTCTCATCCTAAAAACACGCTTTGCCTTTCACTGGAATTTATTATGTTGTGTAAACTTTGAAGAGCTGGATATAAAAAAAAGACTTCCACCATGACTAGCCTGAGCTCTTCTACAGAAAGATTGCAATTTCTAACAGACTTCTTCCTATCTGAATTGTCAATGTTCTTGTTCAACAGAACTATAGAAAAAAGAGCATTTTTGTTCAGCCATTCTATTTCTGTATTCAAAGTGTTCACAAAATGCTATACATTCAAAAAGGTTTTTTTATTACAGAAGGTAGCATCCAAAAATTAGCTAAATGTATTGCAACTTTTTTGTACGAAAGGACTCCTATTGTAAATATTAAAAAATAAATAAGAGCAAAGCACAAAGCCAGCTGACACTTCTATTTCATTTCTTCCTAGCAGAATGGAATTTATTCTAATTAAGAGGATCAATATGCTGCTACTGGTAAGAAAGCTGGAAGAAAATATAAAGCAAAACATATTCAAACAATGGAAACGGTAATAAAAGCACTTATTATGTGATTATTATTAGAATATGATTACACAAGCCTAAACCATGCACTTTTGTTTCAGGGTATAGAAGCAATTGGTTCTGTCAACACAATTAAAAACTTGAAATAATAATATGAAGGACCTTGAGATCTGACTTAGGTCAATATTCATTCATCTCTGAATCCAAAAAATCCACAACTTTTTTGTGGGGAGGAGCAAGGGAAAGGAGGAAAACCTATTTATCGTTTACTGCAGTTTTGTCATAGTTTTTCATTTTTACCAAAATGATTAGGCTAGAGTTTGAACACTTGAATTTTTTGCTATTATTTGCCATCATTTTACCTTTGCTTGCTTGTACTAGTAGAAATGCAAGCATGAGTGGGGTTTTCTTTTCACATTTCCAATAAAAGCGAATCCAAAACCCACTCAACCATTTAATAAGGTGATCCTCTGATGTCTTCTGAACAATAGCTGGTCTGCAGAGTCTGGACCCTCCAATCTAATCCATCTTCCTCTCCCATGACAAAATCCATCATATCAAGCCATTCCTAGCAACAGCCAAGCCTGCTCTTAGAACAGCAGTGGAAAGAGATACCATAGCTATTGCTCAACACTACTTAAAGATCCTTCGATGTTTTATGGATTCCAACAATATTTTCAAGTTTTTATGCTTTATTTCTTAGAAGATTATTTTTCCTTTTAAACACCAAGAAGCTGCCTCTACAAACACAGAGGCTTGCAGAGGTCCATGGTGAGACCAACAACCCACGCTACCAAAGCGCCAGTACTCGGATCACAATGCATGCAGGACACCCGCACTGCAACATGGCATCGTTCCCGCTTCCATTTCATTCACTTAGCAAGGGATCTCCCAAGAACATAAAGGTGGCTGGTCCCAGAATGACATGGATAATGTAATGAGGCCTACCACGTACGGAAGCTTCCGAGACATTTGTGATCTTCGGCAGAAATTCCTCAGCTGTTTCCTTGGGTATTGCTCCATGCACAAGAAGTTGTATTGTACTACAGCAGTGGGAGCTCTGTCCCACACCATTCCTCAATGCCTAAGAAGGCACCTTAAGTGCCATTTCTGTCTCTCCTATGGAGGTGGGAGTACTGAAAGCTCTTAGACAGACCAAGGTGATGGTACAGGGGGTCATACCAGCAAGTCTTTCTTGTTTCCATCAAAGAGCTGACAGGCTGAATTTCCCTCTCCTACAGAATCCCACACCATACTGTAGCAGTTTACACTCCAATTGGGGAATCCCCAATTCAGAAACAAATTTAAGAAAGAGTAACTCCTGCAGGATCAGTACGATGCACAAGTCAGGTAGGCAACTGCACATAATTTAGAAATCTACATTCAGATCACTCTTATAACTTTGCAATAAGGGTGAAAGTGTGAAGTCTTAGAGCTTTCTGAAAACTATTTTGCCTGCAGATTTGACAGCTAATATGCTTCAAAATCTCCAACTCCCCAACTGCAGCTCAGTAAGGGGCATTGCATTTCAGTAGGACTGCTCAATTCTGTCCATTTAAGTAAGCAGTAACACAGTCCACCTTTTAGAAATACAGTTGTTGCCCTGTAAGTACAACTTAAAATCCCGTTATATATGCAAAAAGTCAGACATGCTGCAAAAACCTGCAGCTTTTACTGGGCTGAAGTAGATTCCCATTGTGATTATTTCTGACCTGATTAAAGGAACACTTGCATACTACTACTATTCCTATGCATTATAATAACTGAGAAATTTTACTTGAAGTCAGAAATGCAATATGCAATAAAATACTACCAGCCAGTTACTGTGTTCACTAGTATATGATTAATACCACCTCTTATAATCAGGGATGATTAAATACATGATGGAGAGGAGAGAAAGGTGGGGAAAGATTTAAAAAAATTTAAAATGGGGGCAAGCAAGAATGTAAGTGAGAAAGAGAAGGTAATAACTAACAGAAAAGAGAAAAACACTGTAAATTTGATAAGCACTTAATTATTTTGCTTATCACCTGCAAGGAAATGAGAAGCTAGAATGCTTGCAAACATGCTTGCATCTGCAAGAGTGTTTGAAGCTAGGTGATGCGTTATCTATTTTTTCAGAGCGTTCTAATTAGAAATAACTTGGAGCCATGAACATTCAGACAAACATAATCAACCAGCTTGAAGTGCCAGTAACATGAAAAAAACTGGCTTATTTATATGCACAAAAGGTTAAACTAATGTTTTAGTATTGGAGAGATCCTCCATCAGCAGTTCCATAAGCTTCAGGAAGACAATCTCAACACCATTAGGCTTTCTACGATTCTATGATTTATTTTCAGTCCCACTTGCAGCACCTAGTGCATCTATACTGTTCCAGCACCGTCTAATGTTTACTGCTGTTGCAATCCCACTCTTGATCATACATTCTGATTGAAAGAAATGCTGCATTTCTGGATGTAACCAAAGTCTATGGAAAAAGGGTTATTCTCTTGTGACTACCAGGCGGCAAAATTTAAGTCTTAAAATTACTTCTCTTAAAATTATATAGCCATGTATACCTAGTGTGTTAAGTCCCAAGAACACTTGCCATAATGGTTGTGGTCTTGATGTTCTACTGCTAGATCTTTTAATGTAAGATCAATGCAAAGCTTCACCCTTTCTACTCATCCCTGGACATCCGTGCAGGTTCAGCTAACAGTCTGTCTACCAAAGCATTGGCTTAGCCACAGTAACCTAGCGATACAATCTCCTGATCAGTTCAGAACAGCGTTAAGTAGTACTGACACTACAAGAGACTAATTCAACCGATCCACTTACTTGCTAAACACTACAGGAGCTGTAGCAAGGCCAGGACAAGAGTGAGCAGCTTCCCAAGCACAAATAAAAAGGCAGAAAGCAGCCTCTCACCCAGGCAGTTACAACAACAGATTTGTTGAGGCCTAAGCAGGAAATCTAGTAATCAGGTCATGGATTTTGCCCACAATCATGTCCAAACCTGCCCTCAAAACTAAGTTTCTAGTAACTTGGTACCTACCCTTCACAGGTTTGTCCTGTTTGTGAGAGGAACTGACATGTTACCAAGGGGCTTATACTGTTGATACATACCCAAACACATTTTAAGAATAACTGGACTAAGCCCAAACTATCTGAAAATTAGGGGTATGGAGGAGGAGAGTAGGAAGTCTGGAGGTCTAAATTTCTCTTATGAAAAAAGAAAAAAAAAAACTACCTTCCTCCAAATTCTATTAAATGATATCCCCTCAAGGTAATTACACATTTGTGTTTTGATATATCTTCACCTCTCCCATCACAGTGGTGACAGAGTTGTGAATGCTTTGCAGCTGCAGAATAGTACAACAACTTCATACTGGTATTCTCTTCTGTGCAGATGACCTCTAAAGGTTAAACATCAGGCTAGCCTTTACTGTGGTGAGCCACTGCTGAAATGCTGCAAACAGTTGATAACCCAATGCTCTAAAAAGAGGAAAAAATAACTTTTGCTGAAGTCAGGAGGGCTGTCTCGCTGAAGAAATTAGTTTTCTTTCTGCAAGAATATGGTGGCCAAAAAAATAAAAGGCAGATATCAGAAGGTTTAGAATTATCTTTGAGAAGTGGAATCTTGGCAAAGCGTAGGACACAGATCAGGTTCTATGAAAGGATTAGTTCAGATACACTGGCAAAATGCAAAATTGTAGGTTTTTTTTCTTGCAAAGCTATTCTCCAGACACAGGTAAAAATATTTTAAGTTCAACAGAAGAAGGTAGGCTGCTTTCTGGGAATAATGAAGATGTAAAGCATATAAGGCTATTATTTCTTACTACACAGGAACATTCCTAGAACTACCAAACAAATATTATCCTCCCTTTCATAGCATTTATTGCATGGAGTAAATAAATCTTCAAGTAAATACGGTAGGTATAAATTGTAGATCGCAAAAAGTGTATTGATACTGCTCTTTTAGTTCAATGACCCCTGTGAATGCACTCACAACATTTGATGGTGAAGTTAAACAGATGAAACAATGTTGAACTTGAAACTGGCAGGCCAAACGCTTGCTACATAATACTTGCTAAGAACTAGAAAATATTCAGCTTCTTGGTAGATATGCTATCTTGCACAGTAACACAGAGCAGAGGTTTCCAAATTGTGATATGCATAACACCGAGTATGTTACAACAACACTTACAAAACACACAGAGTAGTAATACAGGGGAACAGAAACAAACTTCAGCAAGTTTAACCGTGCGCAACACAAAAGATATTCTAAGAAGAGAAATGACTTTGACTTTTCAAATAATTTCATTTCTAATAAACGAAGGTGGGTTATGCAGGGCGTCGGTGGTAGAACCCAATTCAAAGTAGATACGTACACTTATCTGCTTGGTTTAAGATGAGACATTACTGTACTGGTTTGGTTTGTGGGTATTGACGAGACTCAAGCGTTCAATGTTGCCTCTCCTATATTTTGTCAAGCTTTATAGTTGTTCTGGTTGGAAGAAACCATCCATCTTTCCCACAGTAACTTTCATTTTCAGACTGAAATAGAGCTTATAGTAACTGCTACTAAAGAGCTACAGTTTGCCAAGTTACCAGCTATGGATGCCACTACATTTAAATAGGTTACCTGCTTCAAGATTATAAAGTCCAAGCTTAACAGGAAGCACTGAAATATTATCAAAATAAGATTTAACAACAATTATCTCCTGATCTCAGTCTCAGTATACTGTACATCACGCAAAGTAAAGGACTGAACGGTGAATTTCAGATTCACTATAAATGTCCTGCCAACACTGGCTGCAGCAGGCAGACTCAGTGTGCCTTAGTCTCTTGTCCTGTCTGGCTATGATCTTTGTTCTTTTGGCTCCAATCTAATAATCATTTCCTTGTAGGCAGACCTGCACATCTGCTGTGAGCCTTAGTAAAATGAATAAGTCAGCAATTAATAGAATTATCTTTCAACATTTGTCTAAATTTTGGATTAGCACAGTAATATAACATGCACTGCTGGTGCTGTTCCAATACAACAAAGAGCACTGTACAGGACTTCAAATGGCTTTTTCCCAGACTGAGCCCAAAAAACTATTTCCTGAGAAGTAATTATGGTTTCTCTATGCAACATGCACTGATTACAGTACACTCCCCATCAGAGAGGGCACATTCTGGAATATGGAGATGTAACATGAGGGAAGGGAATGCAAAGCAAGTAAAAAAGAAAAACCAACAACACATCTTCAAAGTGTGGAGTCTTTAAAATCAAAGTTAATTTGATAAAGTCCAAGTGGTATATACTATGAATGTTAACTAATTGTGTAAAATAAAATGAAGAAGAAACAGTGAACAGCTTTTTAAAACTATTAAAAAGGCACGGTTTTGAGCCTTCTGAGAACAAGCCCTGCTGCAGCCACCATCTTCTACACCTTTCCACTGCTGGACCACTGCTTTCATATTGTTGTCTACAGTCTAGCAGTGCCACTGTTCTTTAATCACCCAGTTTTTGGAGGCTACCAGTGGCAAAATCGATGCTGAGGCACCTTAGGAATAGAGGAGCTGGAGGGTTACTGATGACCACAGGGGTGGAATTACAGACCACTACTCAGGAGACAGGTTGCAGAAGCTGCAAGTCACAGAGATAATGTGTGACAACCTTACTCTCGGTCATTGCTGCTGTGGTTTTCTACTCCTACCTCTTCCCCCATTGTAGGGAGGGAAGGCAGCAAGCCTTCGGGCCTTGCTACTGACTGAGCAGCTGCTTCAGCTGGTAAGTCCTCCAGAAACCTACCACTGCTGCTCCCCCTGCCACAGGGGAGCAGGGCTGCTGGGGGGAGCCGGCAGAACTAGCCAGCTCAGTGGCTGAAGCACGCCAGCATCTCCCTTGACTGGAAAATGCTGACTTAGAATAGGCTGCCAACGCGCAGCTTGCAGTTTGAAAGTAGTAGCTTATGACTGAGGTCCTCCGCCAAAAACACAGCATCTCTTACACTAAGGTTCTTGTGAGTCACCTACACTTGTACACACTGGGACAACGGCTTTGCTGATGGTGGTCATTCATCAACTATTTAATGAATAATGGAGATTTCTTACATGAACAGAGACAAGCCATGTCTCCAGAAAGACATATGATTGAAGGCAGAGCTCCGAGTAAGAGGACTTCTGTTTATGTGAACCAAGGACTGCTCTTTCACATACTTAGTTCCTGTATTACAAAACATTCCCTGAAACCTTTGTTTTCACTTTGGTCTTTGAACATGTATGATCAAGTCCAAAATCTAAAGAGAAAATATGCAACAGTGTTCTTTTACTTGCAGACACTTTTCATGGCTTGCTTTTCATAAAATAATGTCAATATCTCTTTCAGCAGGTTTAGAGAATATTTTTTCTTTCTTTTTGTTAAGCCTACTTACAAGTCTTAAGGGTGACTACAGTTCCTGACTCTACAAGCCAGGTACCATGAGCTTCATGTATTTAAGAACCACAAGGTTACCACAAAAATAAACTCTGAAAAAGAAAACATGTACAGTAAGCAGCAGCAGCTCCATTGTGCCAGGAGAAGGCAGGGTAAGTTGATCCTGTAACCAAAGTCAGCTACCCTGCTGTTACTGTCTCATTTCTACACCATGTAACTTCAGGTAATTCCTCCCTCCTTGTCAGCACAGCCTTTTGCCAGTGCCATAACACATGATGGCAACTTTCATCTCAAGAACTGCTTCTCATATGGCAGTATTTCACAAAGTCACAGGAGTGTCCTGACTACGTACTTCAGCCTCTTCCCATCACGATCATGGGAAAAATGGTGAGCCCTGTATCTGAGGACCACTTTCTCCCTGCCCCTTTACAGCTCTTTACAGCTTCCTACGTGTTTGACAAAGGAAGGGTTTGAGTAAGGTTTATGTGGCGTTCTTGAGTTCCTACTGCATTAATAGCTATTTTGATTATGAACCCTAGCACAAGAAAAGATGAACAGGATGCACCTCCACCAAGTTTTCCCCAAACTATTTTTTCCTTTTAGTTTTCTGTGTAGAGCTGTGTGAGGTGAGCAATGTCTCCTCGACTATTATTTTACTTTTAACACTGAAATTTTTCACTGAGTTTTTAATTGACGCCAGCACAGATGGCAGTCATCATTTTCTAAATGTCCTGAGCTCCTATTTACTAAATAAGACACCCTATTTGTCTAAGCAGACTCACTGATCACAGAAGACTCACTTGTCTGAGCCAGGATTGTGGCACCGAGCCCTAAATGTTTCTTTCACTTTATTGGTCAAGTCTTAAGATGATTTATTTTCTTCCTGTTATCATATATAACATAACCAGCATGACACAATGCTGGGCAGCACAGTCTAACTTCATATTAAGGAGAGCACCTGCACTACTGGGGTCATGGGAGGAAAAAAATGCAGCTGATCGTCTCTCATACAGACCATTGGAATGATTCAAGACGATAGATACTATGCAAGTGTAGTGATAACTCAGACAATGACAAAAGACCTCCCCTTCTACAACTGATAAGCCATTATGAAATACCAGTGTGTTTATAGATTTTTAGACAAATACTAACAGGTTTCAAAAAAAAAAAATTGATAGATTTGATCTAACTACAAATTTCACCATTTTGCTCAGTATATACTGCTTCAGAAGACTTCTCTAACAAGTCAGTCATTGACATTTTCATCTTCTGCTCTGCCATTATCTGTGCAGTTATTTCATATTCATCTCAACTTAGAGCTATTTCAGAAAATATCCATATGCTTTGAGACATGAAATCAGCTCATTCTGTTGATAAAAGGACTGCTAAGAGAAAGCATTTTTAGAAACAGGAAGCTAAAAAAAAAAAAAAAAACAACCCAACCCAAACCAAACAAACCCCCACAGGCCCAAAGGGGGGGGGGGAATCTAATTACAGAAGGTTGAAACTGTAACTAATCTATTATTTCAGAAGATCTGAGCAGAAGTTGTATAAATATACACACTGATAGCATTCAAGTAATTTAAAGATATAAATATGTAATATAATATATACAAAATGCAGAACAGCCGAAGATCCAAGCAGAAGTCAATTATTCAATACAAGCCAATAAAATTATCACTCATAGATGGAAACTGCTTCCCATATCCAACTGCTGAGGCAGTATGTGTGTCCAGACAGCATCTGACAACCCGAAGCCCATCCAGCAGCCAGCTGTCACCGACATGAGTTGTTCCACCCGCTCCCCTCCCTCCTCCTGGCTGCCTGCTCCCACCACTTTCTGTGCATCAGCGCTGGCACACATTTAGCCCCAGGATGCAGTCCGGGAAAGTTAAGCCGTAAGAAATGTAACCCTGCCAAAAAAAATCAGCCAGCTTCACGCACTCATTCACCTTAGATGCACTGGAGCTTGGGAAAAAATGCAAATTCAGTGATGGGGAAAGGAAGACAAGACTCCCTTTCCAGAAGCAAGTAGCCGCTAGATAATGTTAATTCTGTTGAATCACATCTCAACGGGGTCGGAGCAAACGGTAGGGAAGAAAAAATAAATCAAAAAACTATTCTCTAAAAATGCGTGGCTTGAGATTTAAAGTAATATGCCCTAATTAAAGAACAGGCTGCAGGGTATGAACTGCATAATAGCGTCACAACAGGCTACCAGGCACTACTCCCTGTTATGTGAAAGATTACAAGTAAATATAAAATTATGAACTTGATAAAGAACAAAGCGCAGGTGGAGAGGAACACGCGGTTGCTCGTCCCTTACAGCAGCACGAGCGGTGCAACTGTGTGGCACTCTGGCTGCTCGGTGGCAAATGCCTTTCTTCCCCCAAGCCAGGGGCAGGCAGCCCGCTGTCAGGCTCCCCAAGCACTTCAATCTCCCTGCCAAGTAATTAACAACCATCATCTATGAAACACCAAAAAAACAAGCAGCTCCCTGAGAATACTCACTGCACCAAAACAGAAATATAAAGAACCCAAAGCTGGACACTTCACAAGAATTCAAGTGCTTCCTGCTTTTGACCTGGTTGGAAAAAAAAGTAAGAATAGCCACAAAAAGCCTGGTTTAAGTACATTTAGGGCCTTCCTGTGAAGTTATTGAAGAAGGACCTTCCTTGTCCAGTCCCTCTAAAGCCTACCATAATTATGCCAGCTTTTACATTGTCTCTTGTCCATAAGGAACAAGAGAGAGATCGCCATCTGTGAAGCCAAATACAAGTTGCCTGGAATCCAAATGGGGATAAAATTCCTGAGCCCTAAATTACCAGAGATGACCACTGTTCGTGCTGCCCACGGAATTCACTCCAGATTGACAGACCTGCACATCAGTACAGTTGCCTCTTGAACATTATACAGATTGAAACAGCTTTACATTTTATGCTATGAACTGGCCAAGAGATACAAATTCAGAATAATTCTATTGCTTAGTCCTCTCTCCTGTCTTTTCCAGACCCCCATTTAAAATATACTTTTTTTAAAAGAAAAAAAAAAAGAACATAACTGTATGATGAATTTAAAATGTCATTTCATAAAACTTCTTAAGTTGGAGAATTAAAATAATTTTTGATGCAGACTTGGATGAATATTTACCATACTGTTCCAAAAAGCTTAATAGTCATATGAATATTTATCTTTGAGTGTACAAATGGATAGGAAATGCTTTAAAAAAAAAGTCATGCAATGTAAAAATATATCAAACTCAACAACATTTCAGGAAGAGAAATAATATTGTAATAGCTCAAATTTTGTCCAACACATCTGAAGGATGTGCAGCCTTTCACTTTGCAAACATTTTGAAAATGAAAACGTTTGAAGGCCCCAGGACAGACCAAAAAAGGCTGCTCAAACCCAAACTGCAGCTACATCTACATCCCCGTAGCTCCCACTGCTTATTTCTTACCAGCTCTGACACTCGTTGGGTTTCTCTCTAGGCCAATGTAATCCGCTGCAGCTAGCACACAAGCGGACGCTGGTTTTATCACAGTTCTGCGCTGTGTGAGCAAGCTGAATTGGCTCATGGATGAGACCAAAAGTCTGGGAAAGTCCCAGGGAGGGACTGGGCAGCCTTTTGGCAGCAACTGCCCACTGGATCACTTGAGCTGTTCACAGAACTGCAGCCCAACAAAACGGTGCTGACTCCTATGCAATATTTACTGTTTTCCTTAGAGCCTCGGGTTTTGGCATCAGAAGAAAGAGTATCAAAATATTCATTAAAAAAAGATGATGGCTTGCATGTTGGGGAAGGTTTTCCAAAACACAGCGCAAATAAAATCTGTGAAACTACTCTTAAAATATAATGTTTGTTTAAGGCTAAACATTTAATTTCTTTTATAATACAAGGTTTGACAATACTCCAATCCCTCTACACCTTACATGACCTAACCCAGTTGTTGCCCCTCCTTCTTTCTCTTACTTTTTTTTTCTTTTTTTTTTTTTTTTTTTTAACAGGTCATGGGTGTAAGGGCTTTTTTACAAGCAAGCAAGAGCAGTCACAATGCATTAACTATTTTATGGCAATCTAAAAGAAAGATTGTGTTTCCTAACTACCTACCCATCTCAAGGTCAAGCATTGCCTGTCAAACTGCAAGGAACACACAGGCACTAGATTTCCAAACTCTTAATGTTAAAGGAATTTAATCCTTTTGTTTTATAATAACCATAAACCCAGGGCAGGGGGCGGAAATGAGGAGGAGCATTCCATAACTATTTTGAATTTTTAGTAAAGACTCAACAAATTCACTGAGTTTACAAGCATTGACGTAAACCATTAGACTGTCTGCCTCTGTTTATATAGCACCTACCACATAAAGACTAACTTAAGACTTGGGGTGCTGCAGTCACAAAGCAAAGTGTAGTGATGGTACTAATGAAAACACTTAACACTGCTGACTTCTGGGTCACAGTATCATTGAACTTTTTAAAATGACATTGTTTGAAATCAGTTTTTCAGTGGTGTTTTCACCCTATAATGAATACTACTACTAAAAAAGAAAATAATCTATAAAGTTCCAGTCTTCAAAAACATCAAAGCTCCATAAAAAGTACATTCTGTGTCTTCAATATTTGTTATGGGCCTTTAGTCCTTGGAAAAACTTCTTTGCTTAGGCACCTGGGCACCCTCTCAACTGCACATAGTGATAGCAATGAATCAATTGCCATGTGAATTTGTACCTTCCTATAGGCGCTGTCCTTTCGGCCGTGCTGTTCCCCTCTCACCCAGTGCCAGCAGTCAGCACTGGAAGAATTTCTTCCCCTTTCGGACTGGAGACAGCCAGTGCTTCAGCAAGCCACTCACTACTTCCCTCAGATACTATTTAGGAGTGTCCAGGGATATTTGTCCACTCGATTTCAGACCCACACAGACTGGAACTGACTGCCATCACCTTTTCTATGCATACTGTCTATTTCTGTAGGTCTCCTACACCATTCTGAGAAGGTGATGTTGGGAGGTATCTATATGCTATTCCACAGGCTGGTAGAAGCTCACCCCTTCTTACCCTTCAAGCCAGGTATTTGCACCATAGTCCACTCTTACATTAACTGCTTTCATACAATTTCTAACTGGAGTCCGGGAAATAGACTGCCTGGAAAATACCATGACAGTATAACCTATGTCACCTTAAAGCACATACGAATATATTTGTACTTCACATATTTGATCTCTCAGAAAATCAAAGATCACAGCTTCACTAATATATTTGACATTCAGACTGCCACTGTTATATGTAAGTATATTGTAGGCCTCTGCAAACTGAAATAACCCAAAGTAAGCTAAAGGGCAAGAGGGAAGATGAGTTGTAATACTGAAAATAGTAGTTATGGCACCACATTGAGCTTCCTGAAAATATGTAAGGGTTACATTTACAGGAAAAGAATATGCATTACAGATCCTAGAAAATAGCTCTTAAAAGTGAAAAGAAAAAAAAAAAAGTCTCCTACATCCACATGTAGATTCTTCTCAAGATACAGAAAAATGACATAAAGAACGGGAGGAGAGGTGTGATTCCCATTGTTTTGGTTGATTATCAAAAGCTAGAGGAAGAAAGGCAATTTCAAACTTGATCATAAAACAGATAAGGAGCCAACAGAATGATTTTAAAACAAGTATTCTTTGTACCCAAAAAAATCAGATGCCCACAAGTACTGAAATCAGGAGAGCTGGGGTAGAGCCATTAGCATACATCTACTCCAAGCTTCTCTAGCAAATCTCTCAAACTCACTCAAGCCAGTGACTCCCTTCCCTCTATTTAGTCTCAGAGGGCTTTCCAGAGGGAGACCAGCATTCTGAATCCAAACCTTCCACAGATCTGTTTTGTCTATCTCACTGTGGAAAACTTAATTCAGAATATTTACTGTCTTATATTAAGCTGTTAGGGTTGGGTAAGCCTTTTAATTTAACTTACCCTAGGTTGAACTTTTCTCGGAACCGAAAAGCGCACTCGCTTACAAGTAAAGCAGTGTTTTCAATCGTATTCTTAAAAATTCAGCTACAAGCATATTTGCAATGGAAAAAATTCAAACCTTACACTGGAAGGTGCAATAAAAGAAAACATTCTTTAATTCTGGAAGCCAATTCTGTACGTTAAATGTAGTGTAAGCATCAGTTAAATGGATTATTGCAACATTATATGTGAAAAGCTGAGCATAAGTCAGAAGTGTACACCTACTTCCTAAAAGAATGAGATACACAATTCTTAGAGCCAATGCCGACTGACAGAAGTGTCCTATAGAAACCTTGCAGCTATAAACAGAGTGCAATGAATCTGGCAGATAAGCCAGAAACAGAAACCATTTATAAACATCACAAAACTTATTTGCTTTTAAGAAAGTCTCGAGCTGGTGAAAGCAGCAGCAAAAACAGCCAAAAGCAGCAGAGTTCTCGGTGTGGCAGATGTATTGGGCAAGCAGTTCAAGAGACTGCAAGCTCATTTACTGAGAATAGGAGGAAAAAGCCACCAGAGCATTCCAGCTGTATTGCATCACAAGGCAGCTGGATGTTCACCGTTTGTTTGCTTCAAACCAGAAAGTTTAACTCTTGGTGTCCCTGGACCCAAATACACCCCAAGTCTTGAAGAGATGAAGGTTTAACAGAAGCATCCTGTTCAGTCTTACCTGGTTCAGAAGACATTGTTTATAAATATATTCCAGTACCACCGCACGAGGAATTGATTTTGCAATGGTAATAACCCTACGACAGGCTCACATATATCCTATTTACAAGACCTATAAGCTGCTGCAAAGGACTTCTCACCAGATGTTCAGTATATGCCGACAGTTTACATGCTGGGTCTTTCAGTAACACTATGCTCCTCCCTCTTTGAAGGCAAGCCTGTTTTCAGAGGAAAAACGTAAGCATGCAAACCAGTCCGCTTAGAGAAGAGAGTGAAGTCTGTTCACTATTAAAGAGGAAAAACAAAGAAATCAGCTTATGTAACCTACAAACTGCTAGAGAAAGGAGGAGGAGGAGGGACTACTGTAAGTTGTTTTGTCGAATGCCTCAGCTACTATGAAAGTTTTGTCACTACTGATTGGATTGCTCTTTGAAATTAAAGCAGTATCAAGGTTAAAGGACAAGTTAGTACATTTCTCTGATTGGCACTTTGTTCTCCCTTTATACCGCACGATGCATGTTTCTAATAGTCTTTTGCATTGCATAATCCGTACTTAAATTTATGCCTAGAATGAAGTAAATGCAACACACAGGATACCGGAGCAATGACCAAAAAAGTCCACATTAAAGAATTGTCTTGAAAACATTAGCTTATTTGGCACAAATTAAAATTCACTAGAATAATTTTAAATCCATTTTTAAATGGCATAAACTAGATATTATGCTTCAGGGTAGAATACAAAGATATTAGAGCGAATTCTGAACTATGAAAATGCACACTTTTAAAAAAAGCAGAAGGATTAACTGAAAAGAGAAGTTACTGAAAGTAACTTTCTGTTATTGTTCACAGCTCTCACACCACGTGATCCCCGGCTGGCACACTTTCATCACAGCAGGAGAAAGGAACTGGGATTTAAAATCCAGCCCTGTCAGTTTGGATAATAGGAATCAGAATATAGCAGCCAGCTTGTCATTCGCTGCAGCTGAGGTCATCTCCAACTACTGTGTTGGTCCAAACCACAGCTCCCTACAGCCCCATCCACTACCGGCCACTGCAGTCCTCACGTTCAAGGCTACGTACAAGCCCACCACTGCAGAGCTGCTCTGAAGGACAAGTACCAAGGGTTACGAGGTATATACTTGCAAAACAATCCATTGTTATGAATATCTGTTTTTCACTGAGGAGACAGCTCTCTGGAATAGCGCAGCTAATTATTTCCTTTCTTTTACAGATGTTGAACAGAGGGGGTTTTGCCAAAAAAACAGTAAAAAACTATTTTCCTCCAGTTATTTCAAAACTTTGGTGCATTTTTCTTCTTGAGATGAGCAGATGCAAGTTCCACACATATGGATTTGAAATCTAAATGGAACCCATTTTTAGCACTTTGACCAAGATTTGCATGTGTTGTTTTTGTTTTGACCATTTATTTTTAAACTGTTGGGCTAGAAAGTTGCAATTCCCCATCCTTGATACTCCTAGCAAGTAATCCCAGGCTCCTTAAAGACACATAAAAATTTTATTCACCCAGGTCATCAATGCATTATTAAAACGAAAAATAACAGTAACTGAGTTTCATAACCAGACTAAGAGAACTCCAATGCATAGGTTACATTTCTATTTTGAAGTTCACCTCCAAGAGTTCAAAGCTTGCCGCCTTGCTTGGGCTTCCACATGAAGTACATCTACAACAGAACACCTTCTCTCTCCAGAAGAGCCTTTGCAGCGAAGATAAATTTTCTGCTCAGTTTCCCATATTTGAAACAAACCACTTTCCCCACCAGCCTGGTTTGTCCACCTGCCAGAGAGGCTTTGCCAGCCTTTCTTCAGCCTAATGTACTCTTCCTAACCAGAAAAAACACTGATAGTGCCTGTCATACAAGTATGTGGCATGTTTTAAATTCAGATGGGATCAGCAATAAAGTTTTCAATTTTCACACAAGCAATATAATAGTTTGGAAAACTGTAAGACAAATGGCTACAAAATAATCCAAGAAGCAATTGGTTCAGATAAGCAGCTACATGACCATCATAAGCAAAGAGAAGGGGTCACACAAGGAAAAGTAGGGGCCAGACGGGAAATCAAGTCTCCCTTTTGGGGAAACGTATCTAACAACTGTTGCAAACTTTGTAATGTGATGCGTGTGGGAGGGATGACATTTGAGCTACCAGACTTTGTGCTCCTTCCGTCCCTGCCACAGGGGACGGGGCAGAGAACAGGCGAGAGGTCAGAGCTCTGACCAGCCCCAAAAGGTCCACCTTGGGCCATGCAGGCAAACCCCTGGCTTGCAACAGCCCACGGAGAGTAACTGCAGCTCCACTACCGCTCAGGGAGAGAGAAGGAGTCTTACAAACCTGAAGAAAACTGAATTTTATTTTATTTCATTTCCAGAAGGAGCAACATTAAAACAAGTATAAAGACGTCTCCAAAGCCCATCTTCAAAACACATGCTTAACTCTTCCTTTTTAAAAAAAGGTAAAAGATTGTTTTCTCGCTGTTTGATTAGCTAGCAGATAAGGGGATTTGGGAGAGATTAAAACTGATACAATGAGGACATCTCATTAACCTATTACCCTGGTTTCACATGAGTTTTATACCTAACTTTGCTTATTCTAAAAGCAGAAGCGTGCGAAGTACCAAGTGCACCATAAAGCTATATTGGCAAGTATTAGTTGAAAACTCATCAACAAGAGGTACAGCTATGTTTTACCTGTCACCAGAACATGCCTGTGAACTTTAAAGAAAAGTTAATTACAAAATAAAGTTAGTTTTATTAAAGTTATCTAAAAAGCAGATGAAGAGGAATAGAGGACAACTAGTTAAACAAAATGTTCTCATTAGTGGATAATTAAAATCTTACTACTCAGATGAGTAGTTGCTGTCATTTAGTATGACTAAGATAGCTATTCAAACTAAAACCAGCATGTTCTTAGTCCAGAGATTTGCACAGCAGACTAGTTAAGTTTTATGAAACTAAGTTATCTCAAATCAAAATTATTGGCTTATCATATGACTTCATCACTCCAGTAATTAAAAGTTTTTATAAGTGTCTTGCAATAAGTATATGGCACTTACTTTGTTCTCCACCGCCGTACACTTTTCAAAGTAAACATCACAAGCTTTCTCTCAGTACTTTCCCTATTTTGCAGATAAGGGGACTCAAATTATGTACCCAACTCATTTGAATATTCTTAATGTGATGAAGCTGGAGTTGAGAAGGAAGTCACGCAAGTACAAGTACTGTTAGGAAACCTGGAAAGCTGAACTAAGTATTACAGAGCTACATGGGCAGCATACCACACTGACACATACCCCTGAAATATTAGCTCATGTGACAGTGAATCACAGCCCAGCATTCAGTATGGATGTCTTCAACTGGCTCCTCGTTATTGCAGACTCACTTCAGGCACAAAGTGTTTGAAGAGGTTTGCCGAGGATGCTGCATCAGGACATGATATGAAGTTTCTGCAAGGCACTGATGGAGAAAGAGTGATTTCTGTCCCAGCCAAAGGATCAGTAACCCACATGTCAGCCTAGCACAGAATGCAGCATGAGCACTTCTGAATTTCAATATATCAGTGCTCTGCACTGAAAGCAGCCCCCAACTTTTTTTCCCCTGTGAGAGATCTTTAGACATCTCAATGAGTCCAAGAGAGGCATAAAACCACAACAACTAAAAAGGCACCTTTCACAGGGCTCCCATAAAGTAAGTGTGGTTGACTCACACTGTTACCTACCCCTCTCCCTTCTCCTGTACACCCCAGTACTTCAAAAACACAGCAGTTTGGTCCTATGCAAAAATGAAAGTATGCTTTCTCCTTATCCCAAAATAGTTTCTGAGGTGCTGTTAAAAGCCTCTCTCAAAAGCCCAGCGGTAGCCTGCAGAGGGGTTCAGCTTGGCTCCCAGCTATTCCAAGGGCAATGGGATTAGCTAGCGAGACACCACACATCCTTGTCCCAAACTGACCTCCATTTCTGTCAGACCTTCCATAAGCTGCCCTTTTCACAAGTCTTGGGATAGTCTAAAACCAGTAAGAAGTGATCTTATGAAGAAGGCTGGATATAAACCATACCTTAAAAAAAAAATCCAAAGCACACAACTTGCTAAATACTATTCACTGTAGTTTTGAACAGATACTTCTATAACAAGGCAAAAAAAAAAAAAAAAGTCCAAAAATTCACTTGGGGTGCAGGCACACAAAACAAAGGACACCTTTGGAACTGCAGATATGCAGAAACATACGCTGGCCTAGGTCAAAATTTGGGAGAAAGATGCACTGCCCCAGGCATACTAAACAGAGGGTGACGATCTGCCCCTCCTGCCTGCACCTTCTTGCTGTACTGAAGCAATGACTATCCTCTACTTTCTTTCTGAGCACTGTGCAAGAGCTCAAGCAAGGCCTACCACTGGTGCTTTGTGGTTTCTTTTGATTGTAACAGGGTATGTGATGGGGGCTTCCTGCCTCTGATCACCATGGGCAGATAGTAAAACTGCAGAGCCTAAACGCGGCACCAAAGTAAATGGCTTAAAAAGTCAAGCAGCCAACTAACAAGAGTTACAAATGAGGGAAGCCACCACGTGGATGTTCAGGAGTTTCTCCTCTCTACCAAGGAAGAGGAGATGAAGTCCACAAGGATGTGGTTAATGTTAGATGTGCATTTCAGTTTAATGTTTCTACTACCAAGATGAACATATCCCACTCCCATCATTACCCCTTGCAGCTATATCATGTTCCTCCCTTACAGAAATTGCCTGCTAGCTTGCATTGGGCTGGACAAGCAAACTGTTTTCTTCCAGGTAAGCAAGCTGAATCAGTGTTTTGTACAATGTGCCAAGCTCCGGGAGGCGCGTGGTGGAGATCAGAGCACAGCATAGCTCAGCACAGGCAGAAGGGACATGATGGCCCTTCCCAATGCCAGGCTGTCACATTAACTCAGCTCTGACATCTCATCCAGGGGCAGCAATGGGGGTCAGTCTGAGGACTGCAGAGGTTAACGATGACTGAACGCAGTAGCTGTGAAGCGTTGACAAGGACCCTTGAATGGGTACACGAAGGATGAAATTCATGCGTGGCTGCTCAATATCCTCAGAAGAGACAAGGTGAGAGAGTCCGTGTGCAGCCCAAGAGCTGTTATGCCAAGCCAGTGGCTGGCTGCTGGCAAAGGAACATCTTGCTCTTCCTCTCCTTGCATTGGGTCTTGTCCAGCACTGCAGCAAGCCAGTTCAGCTCACTAATCTGCCAGAAACATATTCATTTTCTTTTGGCTTGTTCTGTTAACTTAGCAGGCTGAGGTGGCCCACAGGGTCAGACCGTCAACAGAAGGAGAAGGTGGGAGGGAAGAACAAAATCCATCCAGGAAGCAGACCTAGTTATTTGCTGTTTTGTTAAGCTGCATCGTTCAAGCTTTGACACACAGGCATGCGAGGAAGGAAGGAACAGCTATATGACAACTCAAGATTTGCAGGTATATAATGAATAAAAAGATGGGGAAAAATTTCTAGATTAAGCAAATGGCCTACAGAAACAAGTGACCACCAGGAAAAGGAAGGAGGAGGAAAAGTCCAGACAGGAGTGGGCTGGGCAGGGACGGACCTTAGGAACGGGTATTCAGGACTGCTGCAACAAGGAAAAGTAACAATAGCGCCTTAAAAAGATGGGTAACTAGCCCCCAACAAGGTGAGAAACACTATGGGAGACTCTAGATCTGCAGCCCAAACAGAAACAAGTTTGTTGTAAGGACACTTTCCCTCCCAGTTCCGAAATCAAAAACTCTTCCATCACTCCCTCCCCTAGCTCTCCTGGTTCACATGCAAGGATTTGGATTTAAGACAAGCAACCTCAAGGCAGGTGTGATGAACAACTACCATGCCATAATTAGCAAGCAAATAGCAGTATTTTTCCATCTTTTTCTTTTCTTCCAGTTCAGCTGTATCATGTGCCCCAAAGGGAAAGCCTGTGGCTGCACAAAACCCCAAAGGACACACAATAAAAGGTCTTAGGGGAAAACCCTGCCTTTTTGTCCTACGTTTGTATGGCATTTGTCATTGTAGCATCTTGGTGTCTGCAATTTAGGCCAAGCATAAAAGTAATACAAGCGACTACAAAACTCTCCAAACAAATAATTAAATGGTTGTACTTCTACAAAATCACAGAACTATGTTGAAGATCACTGAGCGCCATGTCACTGACATCTATTCTATTAACGTCTACAAAAGGAGTGCTTTTGCTATGGCAACTGTATGTTTTACACTAACCATATAAAGCTGTTTTTCTGTAGCTTACAGTATTTCCCATACTTTAAAAAAAAAAATCCAGGAATCTCTGGTTCATTTTTCAATTAATCTTCTCTAGCAGAGAAAGATGAGCAATTGTTAAAGGATTTTTGGTTTTAGATGTGGGAAGTGGTCAAAGGCTTTGCCTTTATCAACTGGGTTTGATTTGCCAACTCCCTTGTTTAAAAAAAAGGTCTTAACAGTTCATTATTTCTTATACCTCCTTGTTTATTACAAAATTGAGAGAAAGCTTCATGTTATGATTTAGGGAAGAGCAAATTACTATTTATAGTGTTATCCATTCTATTACACTAACACACAGTAAGCAAATAAAAACAGAGAAGACCCTCTGGCCCTGCAGCTCTGCCTTTTCTCATGTCGTCTTCATTGCTTTCTCCTTCCCATGCCTTCCCCCTCGAGAAGGCTGCTTCTTCAGGCCTCCTGCCTCCACTGCGGCTGCTGCCTCTTTCCCAGTGACAGTATTACCTCCGACGGTGACGTTCCAGCTTGCCACTGCACTCTCCTGCCAGCCAGGACATACAGCTAGACCAGCAGAGCCAGGTGGTGCGAGGCCAAGAAGGCAGGTCTGGTGCCCCCACCAGTTGGGGACCATGTTGTAGCTGTTACCACAGAAACTCATACCCTTCTTTAAGGAAGGGTGGAAAAAAGGGAAGAGGAAAATCCTACCCTAATAGTGCTGTGCCACCCGTCTTTATTCACCTTCACAGATTAAACATAACACTCATTTATCATCTTTGCAAAACAGCTTAAGAGCACAGACTCTCATTTTCCAGTTAATTTTGCTTTTGGTCACACACACAACACACACCACACCACCCCCCAAAAAAAAAACCCAAAACCAAAACAACACACCAAAAACCACAACCCAAGCCAGGAAGACCACCACACAGGATTTTTCTTAGATTCAGCAGCACAGTGGAAGGCTAAACCCACAATTTAAAAATCACCCCAGCTACATTTGAAATCCAAACAGTACAAAGACTCAAAAGTGAACAGGTCAGAATGCAGGGACAGTGACTTTGCTTCCATATAAAAAACAAGTCTGGGCAGTGACAGATACTAAAAATAAAGTACAAATTATTCTTGGTTTGAGTTAATAAAAAACAGCATGGAAGATTCACAATAAACACCAGAGTGGAATACACCAGTACATTTCTGGAGTAGATAAGAGGATATGAACTGTGGTCAGGAAAAAAAAAATTAAAAAATCATTCAATCAAATATTCTGTGTCTGAAAAGAAGCAGTAGCAAATGTTTGTAGTAGAAGGCAGCAAACACACAATGATCTTTCCCCCAATCCCCATGGCTTCCAGCATCAGTTGTTTAGGGATCACCCATGTCAGCAGATGCATTTGTGCAACCGTATTTTACCAGTTGCTGGAAGACGTATTTACCATGAATTTGTTTATTTTTTTCCTGAATCCCATTTATATTTCTTGCACAGAATATGTAACAGTATAGGCATTTTCAATCTATTCTACCTTTACTCTGACTCCATGCTTTCTAGGGAAGAGAAACTCGATGGCACAACACATTTGCCTTTCCCCTTCCACCCTTCTCTGTCCTCCCTATCACATTACAGAAAGCATCAGATTAACTTTCTTCAGAACACATCAGTTCCTAAAACTCATAGCACCATAGAATGGTTTGGGTGGGAAGGGATCTTTAAAGATCATCCAGTCCAAACCCCCGGCCATGGGCAGAGACATCTTTCACTAGATCAGGTCTCAGGACAAAAAATTCTATCATCTGTTCATGACTGTTTGTTTCTGCCTCAAATATATAAACGGCTTTAGTCTCCTGACTTTGTCCTGTTATGGCCAATTTAATCTAGTACTTAGAGGACAGTCAGCAAATCAGGACCTTCTTTACAGAGCTTTTTCTCCCCTGCCATTAAGACATAATACTGTTTTTTTCCACTCCATCCAGCCTTGCATATCTCAAGCATCCAGAGAAAAGTGATGAAAAGGAACTCCTCAAATCAAATTCTTTCAACAAAGGAAGGTAACAATACAGACAGTGGTGATGAATAAGAGAATGTAGAAGTGCTTTCAGCTTTTGGTGCAATAAGGGTGCAAGATCAGAGACCGTTCTGTTTTACATAGCGAAGTTGTGCTGATAGTTAAACACAGCCTTCATAGAGACCACATCAGCACTAATGAAACTATAATTTCCTTTATTGCTATCCACACCCCAGACCTCATCAGACAGATGGTAATAGCTTTTCATCATTTATTTTGACACAAAAGCAATCAATAAGCTTTTCCCCACAGTTCTTTTACTGCTATCTATGAACTCTAAAAACCTAGAATCAGAGAAGATGCCAGCTATAAAACAGACACAGTCAAGTTTCATTTTTGTCTTTCTTACAGAAAGAGATTCTAAAATGCCACCCGATTTTGAGATAAACTGGATTAAAGCAGTTTCAGTGATCTACAAAGAAAATCTTAATCCATCAAAACATGACAAATAGACTACACTATCAAAGAACTAAGTAGATCATGTTGGATTGAGCGGCTTTTCCCTCTCATCATGACTATGTCCCGTGCATTGTCTTGCACTGAAAATGTCTAATATCAGATTGCAGGAATATCACACTTCTGATAGCTTTGTGGATCATTCACAGAAGCTGAGGACATCCCACAGAAGACACACACATACACAAAAAAAAACACCCATCTATGAACTGAAGTTTTACTCCTGTGTTAAGCAGCAAGCAAAAAAGCATTCTAGTTTTCAGAATTTTTCAAGGGTAGAAAAATTTTGGAATATTCTCAGTCAAACCAGAGGAACATCAGCAATAAGAAAAGTAATGTCAGCAATGAGACAAGTCTGGAAAATTTAAGTCAATTGTTTAGAAAGACTATATTTTACAATCAATAAAATCAGCTTTATAAACACATACACAAAAAAAATAAAAATGCGAGCAGTAATTATCCCGTTATGGCAGAAACTAGGCCACAGCTTGCAGAACAAGTGGTAAAATGGGGAAAAAAATTGGTGGGCAAGGTGCTTTAACTACAGTGTTCTAGACTAAGTTTTTCTAAAGAGCATTTACCCAAAATAACAGGATACTAGCAGACAACAGAGGGGTGCAGCATTGCCAACTTTACTAACAGCAAACAGTGCTCACACTGCTGACTGTGAATATTTCATCATATTAGATTTTAACTGCTGTGTTTTGATTCTTAGGTAAAGCTCTAATTCTACCGCTAAGTCTTCCATTTTATTTTAGCTTATAGCAACTATCTTTAAGAGTTTGTTTGTAGCAGCTTCCACAGTTAAAACTGACTTACACCCAGAAATCTTGACAAGTCAAGGGACAAAATCACTTGCCAGTTGCATTACAGTGGGTGGCCAAGTCATAACAGCAACATAGGGCTCCAAGCAATGGCATGAACAAGAGCCACTGAAAAGAACAGACATCAAAATTAGTCATGGAAACTGCCTTGGCACATAGAGCTGCCAGAGAACTATTACAGCTGTAAAGAAAAGTGGCACAGGATCTTTAAAGAAAGGCAAGAGGTAATTTTATACAACCTATGAACCCTTTAGATATTTTAGGGAGCTTAACAACAGGTATACAATACTCGATCATGTTGAATGCAAGTAAAAATAGCATCAAATTATTTATTCTAGGTAATATATCTCTGTTTCAATGTAATTGCTGCAAGCATGATATGGGAAGCCATCAAACTATTTTGAATTACAGAAAAGACACTTCATGGTTTCACCCATCTTCCTGAGCATCAGTGACCTCTTTAAGAAAGGGAAGAGGGGGAAAAAAAAAAAAAAAACTAACTCATGTAGGAAATGGGACAGGACTGTAGGAGCACATAAGAGATGCTGGGACTGTTGTAGAAGTCACTTCTTAGCTCAGATAAGAATCCAAAGACCTGTTGAAGCCTTAGACTGCAACCTGTGAACTTTCACCTAAATGCGCTGACCGTATGCTGAACTCTTACTTAGCTACATGAAGGAAGGCCCTGAAACCAGTGCAAACCAGGAAGATAAGGTAGCCACAACCATCGGCAGAAGCTGCAACTATTCAAGATAAGAAAAAGGAATGTCCTGCCTGGAGACAGGGAAAGGATCTAATAAGTTTCAAGAAGACCCCAGACTCAAATATTGCTATTGGTCCGAACCGTTGTGTGAGGGGAGGGGAAGTTAGACTGTAAGGGTATAATTGCCCAGGGATTTCTTTGTTCTGGGTCCTCCCCGGAGGTACCCAGCTCAAGCTGCTCTTCACCGCTGTACCACGCCATAAATTTGCCTGGCATACATCATCTCAGAGACTTTGCTTCGGGGAAACCTAGGGTCGAGCCTGAGGGGAGAGAAAGCGCCCGAGGGTGAGTGTGTGCGTGAGCGAGGAGTCGAAAAGGGGCACCCGTCAGCTCAGTGGAGCTGCCCGCTGCAAAGGGACTCCTCCAGTCCTAGCAGTTAAAGTCTCGGGTGGTGCTTGCATGACTCCCTGGATGGTGTGAATGCTCGGGCAGCTGCTGCTCCCTTAACAGGGACTGAGGAGTAGATACTAGGAAGAAAAATTCCAAGTGAGAAGTTCAGGTTATGCCCTGCAGGAATAACTCATTACAAAATCAACTTGTTCTTTGAAGTAGTATTACAATCTCTTGAGCTAATTTTCCCTCTACTAGTCAAACAGCAGCTATGTTCAACACTACTCCAGGGAATACACCACACCACCCATGGCACTACTCAATGCCTGCAAAACAAAACCATTAACTGTAGAAGAGACTGGAATTCAGATCTTCTGAAGTCTCAATCCCCAGTTCATGAGCCTTTGCTAAAAAAGCTTGCATGGTACTTTGTTTCACTCTCTTTTTTTTTTTCCCAGTAAGTGTTCCTACAAGTATAAGCGGAAAAAACAAGTTGCAACACTGTTTAATATCAGAGTTAGCTGCATCTATACAATCTTCGAGACGGTAAAGTGCTTCTATGGTGGTGGGAAAACCACAGCAAAGTACAGTCCAAAGGATACACAAGCCAGCAGATGTCTACAGATAGTCAAGAACAAGCATAACAAAACTGCAATGAAGGAGCCTCCAAAGATCAGAAGTTGGAAAAGCACTTCTACTTGGAAAAGCACTTCTACTATCCATCTGTCAGGACTAGAAGACTACTCTTCCCTCTGATTCAAAATCTGGCTGCTTTGAGTTCCCTTTCCTCTGAAGCACTGGAGACTAGTTGTGGCTACTGAGTCCAGGTAAGCCATCATGCTGCTAGTAGAGTTCATTTCTCAAACGCCTGCTTAAGTTTTCTGCTAACAGGAATCTCATGACATTGGCAATAATTTCAATCTTTCTTGCTCAGTTTCTGAAGCATAGTATAACGTTAGCTTTTGGTCATTTACTACAGTTTAAAGTTTTGTAAGTTTGTTTCCCATAGCCAGTAACAGTCTCATTCTCAGTGTGCCAGAAGAAAAGTCTACTGAACATCTAAATGAGACCTAAGTTACATGGCTGCCTGTGCCTGAGGGAGGCGGGGGAAAAACCCACACAAAAACCCCTCAGTGACCAAATGGCTCCTTCCAGTCCTGAGCTCCACATTCCCAAATGTACTCAAGTACGCACTTTGCTCAGCTATTCATCAAAAAGTAAACAATTCCCATGTTTCTATCAATCCAAGTAGTATTTTTATACTTAAAATGAACAGCTAATTATTGCACACAGTAAGAGCAACTGGATGAACTAAAAAAAACTTAGAAATTATTCCACTTCAAGATAGCCTGTTACTGGCATGCAGTCATTTATCCCCACCCTGTTCTTCTCCCAACTGTGAACAAGGATTACCTGAGAGGAATGTTTTCTGAAATCATCTGCAGAACAGCTCTGAGTCTTCAGGTTCTTCAACTAGACACCTCAACAAGGAAGGACAAAAGTACTTCTGTTCTAAACACAAGCCCCTCTGGAAAAGACTAAAAAAACCTGCCACAATTCACAGACGTACCATTAATCTGCACATTGTCAGTCTCTCACATTTAGTTACTCATAGTCTCACTGCACCCGTTTAGTACAATGATCTGCTTTAGAATAAATTCAACAAATTTGATGTTTTCTAAAATCTGGTACAGCAATTTCTAGCATTGTGGAAAAAAGTGTTAATGCCTGCATTTTGTCCCCACCCATACAAAGCATAAGACGCAAGCAATTTTACATGACTAAGGCCCGGCAAACAGACCAACAGCAGCAGTGCCTGTGTCAGCAGGTTTATCCTCCCACATCCAGCATCCTGAGGACTCCATTATTTCATGGGAGCTGCAAAGAGAACAGTTTGTAAACAGGCACCAGGACTTTCCAAAACAGTTGGCCCTTCAGAGGGAGCTGCAGGCTTTAACCTTGAAATAGCCACGCTGCCATAAAGAGACTGTAGAGAGCCTGGGCTTTTTTGTTTGCTTGTTTTAATGTTCAGAATACATGAGTGAACAGCAGAAAAGAAGCGTATTGAAAACTAAGCATGTTTAAAATCTCCACAAAGTAGCAGCCTGAACACAATGTATAAATAAATCCAAGTCATGTCAAACAGCATTCCACAGTCATGTGTCAAGTGAAAAGCAGAAAGACTTGTCTGTTTTCTTCAAACAATTGTGATCGTTTATATGCAAGCCAGCTTCCTATATATTGACTCAGGATTTTACCATTTAATGACAAGTTTTCTGAAAGATTAGTACGTACAGACATTATAAACAAGATTATGATGAGCCCACTGTATACTAGGTTGTATTTCTAGACACTACTTAGTTGGGAGTTCATTCAAAATGTCTTTTTTTGTTAATGATGTACATAAATTGAGTTTACCCTCTTAAAAAAAAAAAAAAGACAGAGAGAGAGAAAGAGAGAAATCACTACTCAGTGCGACCCGTCACCTCTGCTGGCCCCCAAAGCCTGTATCACATAGCATGATCATGTAGCAGACTACACTGACTCTCGTTTGTTTGCATTAAGCATAAACATCAGAGCCACTTGTAATAATCTACCAAAGATGATAAAAAAAATCTTTAAAAAAATCATTAATTTCAAACAGACATTTAACAGTTCCTCTGTTACACGGAAATGGGATGTCTACTACGAAAGGCCAGATGCTCAAATGGATTAAAGAGTGTCTAGCCTTTAAATTCTGCATCCGCAAATCAACACTGACCTAGTGACCTAAAGTAAAATTTAATAAGGAAAAAAAAAAGTATTCAACAGCCACATATAGACCATTCAAGACAGAAGTAAAAAAAATTGCTTGATCAATACTATTTGGACATTTACACAGTGCTCGTCAGAGAATATAAGAGCTGGAGAATGCCAAATGTAAAGTCCCCTACTTATCCTTGAAACAGGTTTAGCAAAGGCAGTGGAAAAGCAAGCTTCTGAGCACACCACCAGCTAGCCATCAGGAGAAATCACCTCCAGAAAGGGTATACAAGCCATTATCTTTATATCGATATGACTGTTGCTGTCTGTGAAGACTTGCCAATGAGACAGTAATTTACATCCACAGCAACAGTGAATCCTGTAGGCAACAGCTACCTTACTAGAAACAGATCAGGGAACAGAAACACATCCCACACCAGCTACAGAATAACCTTGGGGTTGTTGCCCTCCCCTCCAGCTAGGTTGAGCGTAGCATCTGAAGGGTGAAAGTCTAATCTCTTTTCAAGCACAAAAGCCAATCTGCCTCCTGCACTCTTTCTAACAACGCAATTACAGACCTGCAACTTGCACGTGTGAACAAGTCCACCACGGCCCATTAAAAGCAAGTTTTGCATAAATCACCCACTTCAATGGCAACACAGTACTTACATTCTGGAGAAGAAAGGTGTTAAATAAAAGTCTTTTTAATTACAAGATGATACAGCTTCCATTACGAGCACTCACCCAGTTCCACCACCGTGCGAGTGTGACATGATGTCTGAAAGGACTTCAGGCACACATACCAGGCTCCCACAAGCACAAGAAAAGCTCGTACACCACAAACAGTTAAAGTACTCAGAGGAATAAAAACCCCCTCAACCTCCCACACACCCACTTCTGTTAGGCACCAAGACTTGGAAAGCATCTCATAGGTTAAAAATTTATCCTAGTCAAATATGTTGCAATCGTGACTCCAGTGGTAACTTTCCTCCCAGGCTAGGGTGGACTGACATTTTAAGTGCATAAAAGCAGAGTGCACATTGGTGGAATTAGGACTGACACAGTTTTAATTAAAAGCCTCTAGTAGTGTCCTCCCCTGTACCAAATAAATATGGCAGTCCTGGCAAGAGGGATGCAGCATAAGAGCTTTATTTGAAAAGGGAAAGCCCATACGTGACTAAAAATATCTGCTGAAGTAACATTTTGTCTATTTGGGATACAAATTATTTTTAATGCCCCTCGTTTAAGTCAGTAATTTGAACTGCACACAAACGTTCATCGTGCATTTATTATGAAAAAATGTAATACTGCTAGCTCCTACAGCACAACAAAAAAGACTTTTATAGGGCACAAAAGACTTATAAGCATATAATTCTAATTTTGGTTTCCCCTTTAAATGAAATCCTGCCATCAAAATAGTCACGATGTTTGCAGAGTATCCTGAAAACTCATGTCAAGTCTCTGTACAATTAAGCTCCATAAAAGAAAGAGTCCAAAATGTTTGGTCAGTTGGCGAGTTGGAAAGAGGGGCAGAGGGTGGGAACGAAGAGTGGAAAACCTGCTCCTGCATTCTGCCTCCCTTACGCTGCTTCCTCTGAGCAAACTGCATAAAACACCCTAAACATCCATTGTATCGCCAGCTCTGTTTGAACATTTCCCCCTCGTCTCGCCCTTCGTGCCAGTATGAAAACCAAACACATATCGCATCCAAAAAGAAATCACTCAGACAAAAAGCAATCAGCGTGAAAAGGCATGTAAATCAAACAGGCTTGGCAGCGAACAGCATTTCATAAAGACAAGAGATATGAATTGCTCCATTTGTGTCAGTTTGGCCAATTATTATTCTGACTTACTACTTTAACGACCCCGAATAAAACTGCTTGAACTGAAACAGACAAACAGAGATCTTTAAAATACAATTCCCCCCACACACCCTCTTAACAATAAGCATTATTACCACGGTACTGCCACCCTTAAATCATAAATCCACTGCACCAATTAAAATTACCTGAATACATAATGAATTTAGTACTGACCTTGCAAAAAGCTTACTCCTCTTGGCTAGAAATCATTAATAGCTTTGGTAAAATCCTTTTATGTCCTCCTCCAGCTAGCTAATTTCAGCCTTCCATTAACGCACTCCATTGCAGATAATTGCCGACAGCACACGCTCCCCTGCTTTTGCTGGTTCCCAACCCAGCAAGGATAATCACATTCCAGCGGGGAGCGAACAGATGGCAGCCTCCATGGTAACCAGTCCTCCCCAGCTAGTGGTAGCACTGGGAGACTCCCGGGGACTGGGCAACAAGCACTCTTTGTGCTTCAGCCTTGCAAAGCCATAATGAAGGGAGAGCCAGCTCCTAGCGCTCACTGGGCATGCCTAGCAGGTGCCTTGCCTTCGCAAGCAGGCAGAACACCTTAACAAAAGCTTGCAACCAGGTTTAACCTTGACGCTGCCTATTCCCACGTCGTGCATGGGGGAAAGGGAGGTAAAACACATGCTAAGATGGAGGTGAAGCTAGCAAGAGTTTTCATTTGCTATTAAAACAGAGGGTTCAGAGAAATTAGCTGGGGACTGTTTTTCCCCCTGTCAAAACGATTTTCTGAAGGCAGGCTTATTTCCCCTGAACGGGTTTCATTTCAGCACGACGGCAATGTTTGCTGCCTGATCTCTATCTCCTGGACCTTGAAATTGCTCCTCTCAAGAATACTATCATCTCCCAACCTGGGTTTTACTCAACAAGAACCACACAGACCCTTGCTTTTGGTCTTTTGGTCTTAGGGCTTCTGCCGGGCTTATCTGCTCCGCATCTGCCAAGACCAACGCTGATTCAGCAGCAGGCAAACTGCCGTGCCTCTCCGCTGCACAACCAGGCTGCCAGGGGGGCGTGTCTGGAAAAGCCTTTTTTGCATCAAAGCTGTGCCTGAAACCACTGCTCTCACCGGGCCAGATCCTGCGCAGCTACACACCTACACCGATGGCGTGCACCAGCTGGGCGAAATTCCCACCGACGTTATCTGGAGGGAAAAGGGAAGTGGCTTTTCAAGACCAACCAACAATGATCTTGTCTGCAAGATAAAAAGAGCATTGAAAGAACATATTAAGGCTTTAAATACTGCACCATGTCTCAAAATATTTAAGGTTCAAACCACTGGATGTGAAAGAGCACACAGCACAGTAGTCCATGGACTGACTCTGATGCATTCACAAACTTTCTCTCCCTTACTCTCAAAACCATGCAGTGCTTATGACTAAAAGTGAGTCAAAAAACCATGGTTAATTTTACTTAAAGCTGAGCCAAATTTGGACTTCAAGTTCCTACATGCTAACTTAGGTCTGCTGAATTATGCTTTTGAGGAAGGGAAAATGGTTTCCTTTCTCCCTTAATGACACTTTTGATCTTGTAGCTGCTCCTGGAGGGCAGTGTTTATTCCTGTAAAAGACTCTGTCCTGTAAAACCCTGTGCTGGAACCCACCATCACAAAAACGCCAGTCTTTTCCTCTGGGTAGCTCCAGGCACGGAGCTCAGTAATTTTCTCCCCTGCCCCAAATTTTCAGCTTCCCTCATCCTCACTGCATAACAAAGTTAGTTTTGTTTCACAGCAAGCACAGTTAAGTATTTCTTATATTAGTAAGAGACACCACTATTAAACTGCTAGCACATTAACACTGGAAGCCTCTCAGATCACTGCTAACAGTGCTTGAGTAGCCATAAGCCATACGAGAGTCCCCGCCATGGAAAGCATAGCAGCTGAAGACGACCCAGACTTTGGAGGGGACTCGCAGAGCTCACCAGGTTGCTGCAGGTACCAGTGACAGGCATGGGACCAAACTCAGGTCTGCCAACTTCCCTTCCAGGACTAGTAGATCATTCTGACTCATGCCGTTAATTTCAACCCATTTTTTTCCTCTAAATAATGGATCTTTACATCACCAAAAGTTTCTTAAGCAACCACAGACACCAAACTTAATCATCCATCAGCAACAAGGGAACAAGGGCAAAATAATGTAAGGAAGGAAGCCAATTTCCTATTTAACTTGCCAATTGTTAATAATAAAAACTTTTCAGTGTTTAAGCGCTATGAAACACACCGATAGCATTTCTTGTTTTGCCTCTTGGGGAAAAAAAAAAAAAAGACCATGGCTCAGAAATTACTTTTAATATACTAATCGATTTTATGTATTTATGCATTTCTGGAAAAAGAAAAAAAACACTGTAGCAATTACAATTCTTGGCAGACTGACTTCATAATTACAGGGATTCAAGTTCAGTTTTAGTCTTTCTTTTTTTTTTCCCCTTCATGAAAGAGACCTACAAAGTAATTTTCTAGATTTATGTTATTTCTAACTTTGTATTAAAAAAATGATGTTGTTTACTGAAATATTATAAGCAATTTTGGCACTGGAAAGCCTGTTCTAAACACTGAGAAAAACCCTTCAACCGTCTGTTTTTGAAGAAGTACTAGCTGTACTCATTATAGGAGGATTGCTAGCAGAATAAAGGGCAACAACAGTCAGAATCCATTTCAGCCTCTTAGTTGGAAATTCTTTAATTCTTAAGTCTGATTTTACCCAGATACAATATGAAGATTTGCATAAACTACACACAGCAGCTGTCACACAACAAGTCAATGGGATGCACTACAAATTTCGGCAGAAGCAATAGGTAAGTTACATGGAGCAAGTATACACCAAACAAGTATCCTCTGTATATATGACAAATGTTTTACTCAAACTACTTGAAAAGGAGAAAGGAAAGCAGCACATCCAAAATGCTTTTGAGGAGAGGGGGATAAGGGAAAGAAAACCTGCCATCTCCCGTTAATCTTTGGCCCAGTCTGAGCCAGAGAGGAGTTTAGGAATAAATTGGGTTTAGCTGGAACATATTAATAAAAAAAATGAACAACATATTGACATCCTGTCTTCTGAATTGATTCCACTGAAGAGATTGTCTTTTATAATGATGACACCATGTGCTTCAGCTTCTTCCAGTCCCAGCTGCTATCTGGTAGACTAGGACTTTGTTATTTTATACAGGTTGGTGGAGACTCAAACTGGACTTTAGAAATGCCTATTTTTCAAATTTTGGGGTTGTCCTGGTTTCAGCTGGGATAGAGTTAATTTTCTTCTTAGTAGCTAGTAGAGTGCTGTGTTTTGGATTTAGAATGAGAATAATGTTGATAACATGCTGATGTTTTGGTTCTTGCTGAGTAGAGTTTACACTAGTCAAGGACTTTTTCAGCTTCCTATGCTCTGCCAGGTGCACAAGAAGCTGGGAGGGGGCACAACCAGGACAGCTGACCCAGACTGGCCAAAGGGCTATTCCATACCGTATGACATCATGCTCAGTATATAAACTGGGGGAGTTGGCCGGGGGGGCAGCGATCACTGCTCAGGAACGGGCTGGGTATCGGTCGGCAGGTGGTGAGCAATTGTATAGTGTATCAGTTGCTTTGTATATTATTATTGTATTATTATTATTATTATTACTACTACTATTCTATTTCATTTTACTTCAATTATTAAACTGTTCTTATCTCAACCCACGAGTTTTCTGACTTTCACCCTTCCAATTCTCTCCCCCATCCCACTGGGGTGGGGGCAGTGAGCGAGCGGCTGCGTGGTGCTTAGTTGCCGACTGGGGTTAAACCACGACAGGGTTTTTTTTTGTGATGACCGCTTAAAATCTATTCACCCAGAATAAGTTACGTGAGTTTAGAATAAGGCGTATTTGAGAGAAGTTAGTCTCCGTTCTCTGCATAAGATTTGAAAGCTTTATTTATAAAGCCAACCATAGCATCTAAGTAAGCGACACCAGGCCTTACACATGCATGGTTTTGAACTTTTGCCCATTTCTCCCACCTGTTTTTAGAGTTCTACTAAAACAACCTTGTAATTCCTGACAGTTGTACCAACTGTATGTTACCACCAGAGATAAAGCAGTACAATAGACCATTGATCTGCTCTATTATAGCATGAGCTTTGTTTCCAAAAAGAAAGTAGCTTCAATATAATATATAAGTATTTCTTTTAACTTGACACCATCTGCTATTGAGGAAGTTCACTTCAAGGGAAACAGGATGGCTAAATTTTTAGCAGTATAAAAAAAATATTCTGGAAGCAGTTGTAAGGGCTGAAATTTGCAAAATTTCCTCTTACTTGTCCAGAATCCCAAGATTTAACGTTTTCTGTGATAAGCACAGAAGGGCTAAGGCTTTCTCACTGGTCCTTTAAGATCCCTTTGCATGACAGAGATGCTCCTCCAGTCTCACCTCAATTGGCTGTTTTCCTGAATTAAAAAACCATGGTACTCTGCAGAAGGAAAGCAATGAATTAAAGCCCTGCAGACAGCAAATGCTTCCTCAGCAGCACCTCCACAGATGAAGAGCAAATGGAGACCTCACGCCTGAGTGAGTTGCACTCCCCTTACTTCCCAAGTGTTTTCAGACCCCACGGTTTCGCATCGGCACATGCTTCTTCAATGTCACAAGAAACAAGACTATAGAGTTTCTTCTTCTTTCACAGGGTGCCCACGGGCGTGCTGGGCATGGGACAAGGCGCAGTGACTGTTTTGCTCTTGTTCTTACAACTGCTGTTTGATTAAGTGATGTCACCATTTTGAGTGATAAACCTTTCCCTTCCAAACTGTTACTGCTTACAAAAGTGGGATTCACAGCAGGGAGATGAGCTATTGCCTTCTCACCAGTTCAATGACATGGACTGTCTCCATCCACTGCAGCAATAATTCTTCCAATGTTAAAACAGCTGTTTCTGTCGATGTTTATTTTTGGTAACTACCATGAAGGACAACAAAGAAATATGGACAGAGCTCATACTAGGCCATCTTAGTGACCTATTTGGTGTACAAGCCTGAAAGTTATCCTTCCTTCATAGGCAGATCTCCAGAATAACTTTCAAGGTATGAAACTAAATTTCTCACAGAAATAGGAAAACCAAGACTTCTACTGTCATGTCTCCAAAGATAGTTATTTTCAGATCAGGAACAGCACCAGCCCAGTACACTGAAACACTTATTCCATAAACGAAAATTAGTTTCCAAGTACTTTATGGCACCTCTCCCACTGAGCTGTATCACTAGTGCCCCCAAGTTAGTAATGCCTGTAGAAAAGAACATTGTTTTTTCTTTAAAGACAACACACCAAAGCATATCTAGTCAGGCACATTTTTTAAAATTTTAAAGAATTTGGAAAGTAAATTATGTAAAAGTTGTGCCAGGGGAGATTTAGATTGGATATTAGGAAAAATTTCTTCATGGAGAGAGCGGTTAGGCATTGGAACAGACTGCCCAGGTAAGTGGTACAATCACAGTCCCTGTAAGTATTCAAAAAACACATGGATGTGGTGCTTAGGGACATGGTTTAGAGGTAGAGCAGGCAGTTAGGTTAACAGGTTGGACTCAATGATCTCAGAGGTCCTTTCCAACCTTAACAATTCTATGATTCTATGTAAAATGTAATTTTAAAACAATCCATCAATCCAAAGGCCCTAGATTAGAACTCCTTTCTCTAGTAAGGAAAATCCTCTTTGAAACTGCTGATCACAAAGAAACAGTGAGTTAACAGGATTTTTTTGGTAACCATTGAATTATTTTTACGTCAAGAGTAAAACATAGCGCACGGAAGAGTTGTTAAGGAGAATGTACGATAGCACAGCCTCCCTGAAGAGGATACTGCAGCTCAGGCCTTGCACATACGAGGCATGAGACAGCTCATATTGGTGGTACCTGCCCAGAAGCAAGAGGTCTGGACCTGTTTTTGCAAGATGTGCATGAACAGAGAGAAAGGGAGAGCCAACATCAAGTGATAGATTCCAACAGCAGAATAATCTGTGACACAAATGCTTTTCAATCCATCTGCATTCAAAAAAAGAAAAAGCAAGAGGGATGACAAAAGCAGAGCTGGATTTCAGCTGAAAACTCAGTTTGTCAAGGTAGGACAATTCAGTTCAGTGTCTGGAAGCATCCAACAATAGGGCATAGCAACCACCAGACATGCCTTATTATTTCTGCAATCACACAGAGCGTTTCCATGGAAAAGCAGCAGCCTCCTAGGTTTGACATTCAGCGTCTGACAGCTGAGCCAGCCAAAGCTCAGACACGCAAGGCTCAAAGACAGATCACAGACAGCTCTTTGGACATGGTTCTGAGCAATGCAAGAGTAAAACCAGCTCTGAGGGAGAGCCTAACCCCAGGGGCTCTGCCCTGTGCTCTTTATTTACCAGTTAAGATCCCAATGAAAGCAGAACAGACATTAGAGTAGCACATGGGTGGGAACTGTGGCCACGGGGTTTTCCTTTCTCTTTAGGCTTTACTGAAGAGTTTCTGAGAAGTCTGGATGGGAACTGCAGGACGGGTCTTCTACCCTGGCTTGGACAACTCCCACCAGAACTTCTAAAGACAGACAGAAATGGTGTGTCTGGAAGAAGAATAGCCTGTACATTCCCTCCTCTATAGAATATCCTTCAATAAAAACCACAAACAGTAGGAAAGTAAGGAAATGTAGAGAAACCATGCCACCATAAAATAATTCAAGATGTTATGGGTATTCAGTGTGCTAGTCTCTTCCATGCAGATACAGGAAGTTCTCATACTTCATCAATTAAACTTAGAAAGAAAAAAAGCTGTTATAACTCCAGAACTTTAATTTATGCTTCATAGAGGTAATCTGAGGTACAGCAGGAGCAGTGGTATTTGAGCTGTACTAAATATTACATCAGCATCCTTCTGCTTTAGCCCATTGCAGGTGGCTAACCTATTAGTGGCAAAGAACACAGAAAAATTCTTAAAATGCATTTAGCAGACCCACATAATACACATTGATTCAATTTAAATTCCTCTCCAAACTCAGCAGGCACCGCTTTGCCACAGATTTCTAAGACCTAGAAACACCTGTGTTAGATTCAACACAAACACTTTTCTGAGCAGTCTGTAACAGTATTCTGACTGAGCAACAGATTAATTTTACAAAACACCTACCTTTTCCCTAGCCCAACTCTTCAGCAGGTTGATAGATCAGTCAGCAGTAAGCCATCTAAAGAAACCAGGCTCGGGTATTTGATCAGGCAATTGTGGAGCATGCCCCATCCATGCCCACAGCCGGCAGCTCCACTGCCAAGCAGAAGGAAAAGCAGTATTGCAGGATTTACTCATAGCAGCCAAGACCACACCAACAAAAGCTAAAAATTCTACCTACCTCCTGTGACCTCCTCCAGCTTATACAAGTGAGTTAGCTTTTTTACAACCCAAATTTACAGTACCGCTTAGGCTGACAGTAACTATGTGTTCCACTGGAGTCACCCAAAATATTCCTGGTTTTATTTTGCATATATTTCAATGGCTCAAAGTTCTCTTTGCAGTCTGCCTCCTCCCACAAGGATGAGCAACCAGTTTCACAGCTGCAAAAAAATGAAGGTTTTGGCAAAGACTATTTAGAAAAGTCTGATGAGTACTGGGGGTCTTGGTCACAGCTGGGGCTTACCAGTTGGACCCATGACAGATATATGGCATTAGAGGCATACAGCACAAAACCACAGGTCACCTCTTTTTCAAATCATTTTCAATATAAGTAATAGACCCAGTATAGCCTATTACTGTACAGCATTTCACTTGCAGTAAGAATATCATGGAGGCTTGTATTATTATTAGCATACAATACAACAAAGAGGGAGCCATATCTTTCAAGGAGTTTATTCTTTTGCTACAAGGGGCCAGGGAAGGATATTAGCACATGGGTCACTCCAATACCTTGAAAGATCTAGACTTTTCATAGATTGTCTTTAATTGCAGAAGTACTTACTACACATAAGGAAAAAAAAATAAACAACATAAATCAAGACATACCTACAAAGAAAGAGTCCTACATATTCTGAGAAATTAGTAATGACTGACAAATATACGTACAAAGCAGAATTTATAAACTGATCTTGCTCACCAAAAAAGATCTTGGAAACACTTTTGAAGTTTTGATTGTCTTTGCTATAGCACTGGTGAGCTCATTGAGTCAAAACCATGCAGTACAAACAGGGATGAATATTTAACAGCATTTCTGTCTCTCAAGTAATACAATATAGTATAAATGTGTATATATAGTGTATATCTACACTACAGTGAAATATTCTCTATCCAGTCTCCCTGTACTTACATTCTAAACAGCTAGAATATAGGCACTCTAGTAGATATAAGTATTATCTAAACTTCACTTTCAAGAAAACAGAACATTTGGCAATGCACTGCTAGCTAACGATGTGGGTGGGCTGTAATGACATGCACCACTTCCCTCCCATCCATAGTCTCAAAGATCATCACTATTCTCAGACTGCATGTGACAGAAAAATAGGAAGGGAAGGTTAGGAAAGTGCCAGAAAATAAGTTCACATTTGAACACAAATCCGGCGTGTGCTGTGAGGAAGGTCACAAGATTCAACTTCTCATTGCGGGGATAGCTGCCTTGGATCAACACGCTTGTGTTTTGCTTCTGCTGCTGCTCACCCAAGCGATGAGAATTCAATTCAGTACAACTGCCCTTGGACGCCGACAGATGACTTCTCCTTCCTCAATGACAGCAAGAAACATACTTTCTTGTTGATATTAGCAGAAAAACTAGATCTAGATGACAGAATGCACTCCTGCACAGACAAGTTTGATCACAGGCTACTAGAGAACCTACTTGACTCCTGCTGTCTTCTAATTCTTTAAAGGAGATCTGTAAGCACATCAGCTACAGGCCAGGATGAGAAAATTATGTATGTCTTTATTTTCAAATATTTCTGAGACTCTCCCACAGGTCATAAATTTACTTCAAAAACAGTAAAGTATTAAAAAAAAAAAAACAACAGGCAAAAAAAAAAAGAGATCTACTTACAGCTACCCATGCCTTATATAGGAATGTCAGTACTGTGAGCAGAAATCCTTACATTCCAATGTTTTTGTGCAAGCAACTCTATCCATCTAGGAGACAGTCCTTAAACTTGCATAGATGAACATTATCAACTCATTATATAAAAAAGGAAGTTCTGAATTTCATAACTTAGTGACATAGCTCAGGAAATAAGCAACAAGAAATATTTCAACACATACTAACAGCAGATTGTGTGAGTGGGCACTTAAGTCAAAGAAAATGTTTCTTTAAAAAGAAATATTCCTTACAGGTCAAGATTCACTTGACTCAGTGCCATCAATAAGGAGAATTCTATAGCTATGTTTTATTCCACACTATATAAGCTATATTCTAGTCACATCTTTAAGACCTTTTAAGAACCCTCACTTCTTAAGAAAATAATGGGCAGCTCTGGCAATGCAGAATGGCTGTCACTCAATGTAGAAGAGCAGTTCTATGTTTTAGTTTGTGAAGAACTAGAAACACGTGAATAAATTCAGAGAAAGGATTTGTATAAGTTGTTTCCACTTGTAGTCTCACTACTCTTTTCATAGCATTAAACTGTCTAGTAGTGAGTTATTTATTATCTTCCAGTACTAGGAAACTCATAAACATGACAATCTTATAATTTGCATTTGGTGCTCTTCCATTTTTGCTTCTCATCTTTGTGGTCTTTATACCCAACTTCAGCAGAAGACCTCCGAGCCTTCTACTGCTACATGTTTGAGCCATGCAAAATTCAGCATAGAAACATGTAGGCAGTGACTGCCAAAACCTTCTGACTCTCTTCTGTGTTGACTATTACATTACTGAAGCAGTACTAGAGAATTTTCAGGCAGAACAAAAGAATTGACATTTTCCAGTACACCATGGTAACAAACCCTTATGACAAAATCCCACGGCATCAGGCAGAGATGATGCCAGCAGATTTCTTTAGAAAGTTTTCTAGATAGCCAGATACTCACCTGTCACACTACCCGCTCCATGCAGCTTCTTTAGAAGTCCATTAAATACTCCACTGCTCATTTACACGCAGAAAAAAAAGCCTATTTCAACAGATTTCCGAAGACATGAGGTGTAAGCTGTGTCATACAAACCACTGTGTGTAACTAACTGCCTCTTTCAGTCAGTCTTCTTCCTTTGAAGTTGTAATGTGTGAATCCTCTTATAAGCACAACTTATAGGCATCAGCTGTAGAAAAGGATTACTTGAAAAAATGGGTAGTATCATTATCTCTCAATACATTAGAAGTCCCAAGTCCTGGCAGCAGAAGAATAATTATAGCAAATCTGAAGTGCCACATGAAAGAGTTTCACAGCCCTCCTATTGGGAGAAGTTTGAAATCATGAAAGAGAGGCAGAATTAAGCAAATGAAAAGGCGAAATCTTTTACAGTGGTTTTGGGGGTTTGGGTTTTTTTGGTGTCCTTTTATTTTGAGAAACTACTGAAGACTTTGCTGACTTTCATAACAGTAAGATACAGCCATAATGCAAAGCAGAAAAACAAATGGATAAATGCTTGCAAAGTCAAGACAAATTGCCCCATACATGCTAAGGGTATCTGCAAAACAGTGCCTTTCACAAACAGCTGCACTAGGAAGACTCCATTAGAGTACCTCCTCCTCAATTTAGTACTATGAGCTAAAACAAAAAGTGGAGCCCGTGTCTACTGCACTATTGCTTCATGAAGTGTGAAAACTTAGATTTCAGAAAATTGTCATTTAATGATCAGTAAGACAGTTCTAGAAATGCATGAATGGAAGAAATACTAGGAGACTACATAGTCCAGCGCTCAGCCCTGAAGCATCCTGGGAAGATGGCTGTGAGAAGACTTCATCATCAAATGCACGCACTACACCTACCTCAGCCTAATAGAAGAGAAAGAAAAATACAGTGCAGCCAGACAGTTCTGCTAATGAATTTAGGAATTGTTTTTTAATGGTTCTTCACTAGAAAGCCACCTGATGCTACTAGCATAAGTCAACCTCTCTCTCATTTTCTCCTAACTACTATCCTCAGCATTCCCCCCCCCCAAAAATGGAGTTTAAACATCATCATTTCTAACGCTGTCCACTATCTCACCCAGACACCCTCCTCACCCTTTCCTTCAAGCCCTGAAGCCAGTATTTGAAAGTTGAGTATGAATTATAATGATCTTTTTGGTCATGTTACTTCTACCAACCTCCTGCAACTTTAACAGCAGACACACTGAATTTTCACACTCTTTCTTCTTGCAATTTCAGGTTATAGAAAGAAGTGATAGCTTAACAGAAATGAATGAAACAAAAATTCTGCTTTTCATTTTGCAGGGTTACATTTGATTTCAGCACTATAACCATTAGGAGTGACTGCTGTCATCAACAGGAAAACACCTGCATCCAACAGTCTACAAAGAGCACTTATTCATCTGGACCACAATTACCTAGAATACAGTAGCATTATCTCACATATTACACTACCACTTATTTAAACTTCTATTATTTTATTTAAACTTACATTAAGCCTTTTATGACAAACAATTAAGGCTGCACTGTAAGACTGATTGGTTTTGTCTCTTCAAATAGTCTTTTTCTATTGCTTCAGTAAATTGTAATCTAATTTTATGGCAATCCCATACTATGATGGCACACAATATAGCAAAATCTCTAGTCTAACAGGTTTCAGATTCAGCTATTAATCAGTCACTCTATTCCGTAACAAGTAGAGCCTTTAATAAGCTGTGACATTCATACCTCAGAACTGAGAGCACCTCAGAACAGATTTTTAATTCAGCCCTACACGATCCAAAACAAATAATCTCCAAAATGCATCCACTCCTCAATTCAGAGAAGATTTAGCACATCCAAATTTAAGACACTCAGTTGTCAAACCAAAGGCATCTACATTTGAGATTTATCAAAAGTGATGCTAAAAGTGGATATAAATACTTCAGCTGACTCAACACAACAGAGAAGCAGTGGAAGACTGCCAAACTGAGCATGAGTGTGTTCCTCTCAACACAATATACATCCTGTACATTTACGACCTCCCTCTAAAGCAGCAGCTGGCAGCTAGAAACACCTATGTTGCTTTTTGACTGGAGGGAGAGACTGCTCAATATTTTATTTTAGAAAAGAAAATTCAACAATTTGTTTTCACCAAGAGCTCAGGAAACACTGAAGAAATAGCTGAAAGAGACTCTAGTCACAGTTATTTAGACTATGAGCACACTGTAAACCACAAAAAGCTTTACTGTCTTCCTCAGCAATCTCTCTGGAGATTTGAGGGATCATGTTGTTTAGATTTGGGAGCAGAAAGATCTGAGAAGTTCTCTCGGGATACACAGGAAGCCTACATAAGTACAGTACAGGATGGCAAACATACTTGCTATTTTCCCTTCCCCCTTTGACAGCATATATCTTCACTTGAATATTGAAGCTGAAGTCTGCCAAGGGCCCATATTTTAGGAAGACTACCAACCTCTAACCCAAAATAAGCAAAAATGTTGTGTGAGCAGAGGAATTTTTCCATGTTCGCACCACGGTCTCTCCCATTTCCACGGGAATAACAAAACAATAGCTATGCTTGATTATATTCAATAAACTTTTTTTTTTTAATAAACAACATAAAGATGAATGAGTGTTCCCTTTTTAGATTTTGTTGCTCGTACACTATGTCACAGCCAAGGGACAAACCCCCAGGTATTCTGGGAACAGTGGCTTTGCAGAATTTTAGACTCATCTACTCAACATCCAATTTAAGTAGAACAGCCAATAAGAAAAAAAGCAAACTCCTCGAAAAGAAAATTTTGATAACAAAAACTGAAGCTCATCCAGTCCATCATTTGGCTCATAGATTTACAAGCAAGAAAGCTAAAGGAAAAGAAGAGCTGCTAGAGAACACCAACATGCACATAAGCATAGAAGTTTGTTTTCATTTCAGAGGAGGTGAGGGCTTGGCAGGGGTGGGGGCATGAGGGGGAAGGCTGTTTGTTTGTTTTTAAGTCTATAAACAAGCCAGGCCCTGTAGAGTTATTATTAATCATGTTCAAATCACATCAGGTTGCCAACACCTGACTGTCCTTACACTTGTACATTCTGTATGCGTCCCTCTGAATTAAAATGGTAAATTATATTAATCAGCAGTGGCAGCACACAAGACTTTCATGCAGCAAGAGCCAAGTAAACTGGAAATAGCTCATGGAGCTAAAGAAGCACAAAAGCTCTTTAAGTTTACTTCATGCCAAAACCTACATTACTATTCAGCAAATACACACTGGACATTTCTTGAAAATTTGTTTTTAAATACAGAAGTGTTTAGGTGACCAATGCCATAAAAAAAAAATTAAAAAAAGATACCCACTTTCATTTGAGTCCCTCTCCCTTTACTACAGATTCTGAACAGCTGCCCTGCATTTTGCCAAGTCCATGGTCACATACACCCATGACTCTGACTCATTTCAGAGTGCAAACATTGCTACTTATTCTTTAGCTGCTTCCTAATCTTTTTATGGTCAAGGACATCCTCATCATGACTTTGAAATCAGTTGCACATTGAAAGACATACTGCGGCCAGAAGAGCTCCAGGTTCTACACCCACACCTTTAAAAAGTAATAGTATAAAAACCCTTTACAAACCACAAAAAAAACAGGTCAGCTTTGCCTTTTCCCAGGATTTCTTTGATCTTTTCTGTAGAATACTCAAACATACTTATGGTATTGCAATATGTCCTAGGCATTTGTTAGAAAGGCTCAACAATGTATTCCATCTGACTGGTGATGGGTGGTGGGTGGAAATGATTACTTTTTACCTCTTACGGAACTGAAACTATTTGTCTGTATGACGATATTTTCATAAAAGACTTTCAAAGCAGGTGCCTGAAGTTGGGCAGTCAATTCAAAACACAAGCCACTAAATGCCCAGCTATAACAGGCATGCTGCTCCCATTTGAGGAATCCACTTTTGCAAGATGTGAATCATAGAGCACATTATCATCTTATCCAGCATTTTAGTATGTACCTGGACACCTAGAAGGAAAATGAAAAACAACTGTTTAAGAAGAAATTTTATATTAAGTCTATGGTTCCCTCAGGACAGATCATCACAGTAAGTAACAGACCAAGGAAGATGTCTCAAGATATAACATCACATATTATATGATATATTCAATGAGTATATAATTGAATAACTTCCTTAAAAAATGAAGATGTGGAAGGCAAATAAAATCATCCACAGGAGAAAAGTTCTTGCAGCTAAGGTGCTGAACTAGAGGAAGCATGAAGCACGACCATAACACTCTGCATGGTTTCTTTTGCTATTCAAAACAAAGGAGTTTGTGCTTCTTTCTTTTCTGTAAGAGGGAAAAAAAACCTACTTTATCTGCCTTACATAGAACAGCAGCCAACGACAAAGACTATTTCAGTAAGGGCTTCTTCAGTGCAGCCCCTCCCATAATACATATTCTTACTATCTTACTGCTGTAAGACAGTCACTGCCTTAAGCGTTAGTGCATATTATTGAATGAAGTAAGAAAAGAAAAAATAAAAGAAAAGGAAACTGCCTGTATGCTTTGGGCCATTTATATTTCCAGCTAAGCAGTCAGGCATCTACACTTTTACAGGAACATTTGCAGATCACATTCTAACAAGTGTTGTCACACCCCGTCTGGTTCAAACCACTCTCCCTGCTACCTCAGCTCATACAGTAATTTAGTTTTGAAGGAACCTCTAAGGTCACCGGGTCCAATGCCCTGCTCAGAATAGGGCCAGCTTAGACCAAATTGCTCAAGGCCTTGGCAGTTGAGCTCCAAGTGCCCCCAAGGATGGAGATCCCACAGGCTCTCTGGGCACCTCTTCCAGTGTTCAACCACCCCAATGTCAAATTTTTCTTCCCCTGATGCGTAGTTGGAATTTCACTTGTTGCAGTTGGCGTCTGTTGCCTCTTGTGCTAACATTGTTTAAGAGTCTGTCTCTGTCACCTCACTAGGTGACAAAAAATAGTAATAAGTTATTCCATAGACATCTCTTCTGGACAAACCCAGTTCTGTCAGGCTCTTATATCATATGTGTCAGACCCTGATCATCTTAGTCAACTGGACTTGCTGCAGTTCATCAGCATCTTCCTTGCACCAGGGAGCCCAGAACTGGACATAATACTCCAGATGTGGCTTGACAGGTGCAGAACCGTCACTGAAAGACTCACCTTCCTTGACCTGCTGCAGTCCGTCCTGTTTCACCACAAGGGCACACTGCCGACTCACATTCCTCCTCTTCATCAGCTCCCCATGTCCTTTTCTGTAGCACTGCTCTCCAACCACCAGCCTGTACTATTGCATAGAAATTTTCCAACCCAGATATTAAAACTTTCGTTTGCCCATGATGAACTGCATAGGGTTTCTCACAATCCATTTTTCCAGCCTGACAAAGTCCTTCTGAAAAGCATCCCTACCCTACCTGTATCAACTGCTCCCCACCCCATTTAGTATCATCAACAAACTTGCTGAAGATGCCCTTCTTTCCATTGTCCAGGTAGTTAATGACAACATGGAACAGTATCAAACCCAGTATTAACCTAGGAGAAAGGTATTCCTCTCCTTTTCTTGTCTTCCAGGCAATAATTGTAATTTGGTTGGCCTATCAATTGACCAGTGTCTTCCAGAGGACTACTGAAGTTGCTTTGGGAGCCAGAGCCAGTCCCAGAATCCCTGTCTGACCATCTTGTCCCTACCCAAAGGGCAACATTCCAAAGATGTAAGTACAGCGGGATAAGGTGGCTCTTCCTCCAAGCTCAAATACCACAGTTTAACACTGTAAATTGCTTTACTCTGAGTTTAATTTAAAGTACCACAAGAACGTCTTCAGTAAACGTTAGTCATTATCTTTCTTCATCTGGTGAGTTTCAAGGTTTTAAGTTTTTCCCTGCCCTGAACTGTTTGTGTACATGACAGAAAGAAAACATAAACAAGAAAGAGCCAAGAAGAACTTTGCAAAACTGTTTTGGTAGGTTTCTTTCCCAAAATGTCCTTTGAATAGTTTTAGAGTTCAGTAACTTCATAGAAGGGAAAGAATTTTTACATTTTTGGTGTACGAAGGCATGGCACAACTGTTTGTATAAAAAGAAATGGACATACTAAATATCAGATTAACATGTCAGGTTTGGGTTCTTTGGCTTTTATTCGGAGGTGGGGTGGGATTAGGAAGAAGCAGGAAAGCATAAGTAATATCATCAAATTATCATTATTCACAGAAAATACGTTTGCAGACAATTTCCATGGACGAAGCGCACCACCACCTTGGACCTTAGCTAAGGTCATAAGCAAATTCCCTGGAATGCCACATGTCATCAATTTGGAAACTAACAATGCTCACGGCTGCTAAAATATCCCATAAAACAATGCAGTTCATACCTCAAAAAAAACTAATTTGGACTCTTTTTCACTCGTCTGGAATTTTTACTTACATCTAACTTAATTCTTAAGCAGTTTATTTAGGCTAGAGAGGAATAACTTACAGGAGTACTCTGGGGCAATAGAGAGGTTAAATTTAGACAAGAGATCATAGATTATCAAGACCATACCACAGAAAACATGTAAAAGTTAGTTTAATAAACCCTTCAATTCAGAAAGGTGGCTTCACCTTCTATGAGATAAATGAGCTCCATTAAAAACTAGAATGGAGCACAGGACACGTTAATCGTTTTCAAAGAAGAAAGCTCACCACACCACTATGTCTTTCTCACATTCAAGTGCACAAGCAGTTTACAGATATGCATTTGTCTTAGAGATGCTTCAAACCAAGAAAACAGAAATCTATCTATGATAAAACCTGGGGAACACTGTAATCCAAGCAGGAATCAATGAAGGAATTACTATATTATATCCTACATGGAGAATTTAAAACATCAAAAATTCCATGATGAAAGAGAACAAGTCTGATGGTAAACTACCAAATTACTTTAAGAAATCTAAGTTCAAATTCTTTGGCTCTACAATGATTTTTTTGTCCTCAACATATTCCTTAATTCTCTGTGCAGACTTCTGTGTTGGTAACCATAGCATTAAAAATCCCACTGACTATGAACGTACAAGGAGGAAACAATCATTAATTACTTGAGGCTCTGCAGGTATTTATAAAGCAAGAAAAAACAAACACACAATTCTGAATGGCACCCATGGTGTTTTTAAGCAGCTACATGAGAGAGGAAAAAAAAAGTGACCCAGAAATCAAAATAAAAGTCAGACTTTGTTCTAATATGGGATGGAGGAAACTGCTTTCCCATTACAGGACAAGCAAATACCATCAACTGCCTGACACAAAAGGGAAGCAGAAAACAACAGGAAAACTTGCCAGCTGGGGAAAGCAGTAGTCAGCTGCCAAGGATCATTTTAGGGCTGCAGCTGCTTGTCTCTGCCAAGTTTAAAGAGTTAGCTGTTCTAAAAGTATATGCCTTGAAAAATGCCACTAGGGAGTTTAAGTACTGACCTTGTAAGGAAAAATTCCATGGGGAAGAGAGCAAATTTCCAGGATACCAGGCATTTCATTAAAAGTCATCTCGCAATTTCCCAGGTTCAGCATCAAAACAGCTATTCCAAAAATGCAACTAATGTTGCTTTTTTCCTGCTCACATCCCTACCCACAGAGCTGCCAGTCTCCCATGTGCCCAACTGAATTCAGTTCCGCACATCCCACTCCAAAGGGAACAACTTCTAGACTGAGAATGTTGCTACTACTATATCATCACAAATCTATTTTTACTGGGTGATGCATGGTGCTTCTGGGAAGACAGCCGATAAAATTTCTCTCAGTATTTTAAGATTATGCACGTCCAGGGCTCTCAGCAATGGTCTCTCTTGAGATTTTGAAAGAAGCATTGGTGACAAGCATACTTCCAAGTATTTTAGGACTTAAAAGGGCTAAATCTAGTAAAAAAAAAAAAAAAAAAACAAACCAACCAACCAAACAAGAAAAAGTATCAAGGTTTCCCCCACATAACAGTGTGCTTGCAACTAAAGTATAACTTTTTTCAGATTTTTTTTTTTTTTTAAAAACAGAAAATTCTGTCTGTATGGCATAGCACTGATATCAAAAGTGACGTGAAGGATGATCAAATCACCTCTGTGATATTTCTGAGAGCTTAACAGGAACCCCCTCATGCAGATGATGAAGGAAGAAGTGATGTAAAAGTGCCCAAACCAACAAAAAGTGATTCATTATAACATCTGCACTTAGGTTTCAAATATATCACATACTGCATCAGCTGGAAAAATCACATCAGACAGGCGCAGGAAGAAACTCAGATCCACAAGCACAGTGTCATGTCCTTTAACAGCCCCAGAATGAGCTGACACTTATTTTAAGCACTCAAGGCAACCAGGAAACTTTTATTCCAGCCTATACACTTTTAGCCAGAAGTTCTGCTACCCATTCTTTTGGATCAGAAACAACTGAATGATCTAAAATTTATTAGTTTTGAGGGAACAGGCAGATGTATTTTTGTTCCTCTGTAGTTACAAGGGTGACCAGTACCCAACATGTGTGGGAAGCTACTCCATGCTGAAGGTGATTGTTTGCCAGAAGACTGGATGACTATCATCAGGTACTGTTATAAAAGCTTAAATATCTATGTAACAAGCATGACAAAAAGTAGAAGCCACTGGAAACCGCAAACATTATACTAAAAAAAAGGGCAGAATTTTACTGCTACCCGACAGTTCATTATTTTATAGCATTCCCCTCCACCATTATCACAATAGCAGCAATTCAAACATGGTTATCGTATTTCACTGCTGTTTCAAAGCAATCAGCATGGCTGTTACTCTCAGTGACCGTCAGATAAATCTCTAAGGCAGTATACACTTCCTGCTGAAAAAGCAGCCAGACGGCCATTTAATTTTCTATTTACAGAACAAACTGGCCCACAAAACAGGAACCTCAAAATCCTACTTCAGCCTCAAGAATCATATCTAGGGACACAGAAGGAGAGAGAAAAACTAAAGACAGAACAGGACGCCGAAGAGGTTTGTCATAATTACAGAGTGGCTTGACTACATTTAAGAGCAAATAAAAAAAAAAAATTAACATTCACACTGTACAAGTCAGTTTAAAAATGCCTTCTTAACAAAAGACATGTTTCTTAGCCAACCCTTTCCTCTGCTACACATACGTATACAATGATATTTAAAAGTTCAAGTGTCAAGATGAGTCAAAGTTCAAAGAAAGTTTATCAAGTTGAGAGTTATCTATCAGACACTCGCTGTATCTTCTGGAGGTATGAAGATAAGAATACGTATCTGGAATACAGTTAAGACAAAGAAGGAAGTTTTAAAAATAAACCTAATTGCACACACTGACATTGGCTCACCAGTTTCATTTTGACTATTACAGGGAGATAGAGTATTACTGAAGAACATTTACTTTTTTTTTTTTTTTTAAACTGGACACAAGTCAAGTTTCCCAAAGGAACAAGATGCTTTCTGAGATACCTAGGTGATCAGGGAACCTCCACTACATAAAGACTGTATTTCATCAGAACTGATTTGCATTGCTGTTACAGTGCTGTGTACCACAGTCTTTCTGCTCCACAAATCTCACAGTTACAATGCAGTCTGATAAAAAAAAAAAAAAAAAAAAAAAAAGACCATGAGCTATTTCTAGGCAATGTCAGGATCCTAAAGCCAAGGACAAAAATTCACAGGAAGATCACATAACACGGCAGTAGGCAAAAGAGTACACGGCTAGGACTTCATGAACTATGGCAGACAACTCAGATAAAAGGACTTCCAATAGTCCCAGGAGGCCAGGAGAGAACACTAACTTTTAAGCCAGCCAGGGCCTTGTATAAAGCAACATCTGGCAAGCCCTGAATGAGACCATTACAGAAATCAGAAGGAAAGAAGAAAAAAATATTGGGGGCAGGGGGTGGGGGAGGAGCTCATGACAGAACCACCTTGGTAGACTGACCTTTCTGGAAGGAAAGTCACTGGTAGAATCGGAGGGCCATCAGCTGCACGGAAGGAACAGGCAGGCTGCTTTCACACCTTCTACAACAGCCTGGGGAAGGGCTCAGTGACAGCTGAGGCCAAGTACGGAAACTGAAAGGTATTGAGCTGTGAGTCTAAAAAACCAAAGAAGCTTGGCATATTTCCCATTGTCTGTAAATTAGCTAGAAAGACAAGAATGTTAGAGCTCCACATGATGTGTTTGGGTTCTGGTAATAAATAGCATGCAAGCATGTTTAGCTGCTGAATTCAGTGGAAGCAAAACATATATGTTTGCTTCCCAACCAAACTTCAAAGAAGAAAACTCATTCTATACAGAAAGGACAACTGATAGACTGTCTGCCTTCTTCCCTACTCCATTTGCCCTATCTCCTCACACATAACCTTTTCTCTTCTCTTTTATCTATTCTGCCAATCTGCTCTACCTCAATACACTCATTTCCCTTGCTGCATGTCTGTATGAGTATCAACAGTCTCCTACACATACAAGCACATAAACACACACACACATTACAGCCTCCTCACGCTACAACCCCCACGCTTCTTCCTCCACAGCCTGCAGCCCACGGAAGAAACAGTGGAAGAAGCATGGCAAAAGCAACACTTAAGCCTCTTGTGAAGGCCTTGCTGAGCAGATTGTAGATAGCACCACCCCCAATGCAACGCGGGACCCTTAATTTACAACCTGCTTAAAACCTGCACTCTGTGTTTGGAGAGAACTTGCATTTTTCCTTTCCCTCCCTTTTTCCTTCTTAAAGCACATGACGGCTGCAAACTTCAGTTAACCACTGTGGTGTTTACAGTTTTACCTGAGACCATTGCAGGCCCTGGGGTCACAGACTTTACCAATGCTGAAACTGAGTATTTCTGGATTCTTTCTCAAAGTTAATACAGAGGTAATAGGTGCTTATTACTAAGAAGTCCCCATTTGACAAAGTTCACAAAAGAAGCGAGTATAGGATTGGCACAAGTAGACATTTTTACGATTTTCTGAATGTAGGTGGCTTGGTTTGTCCCAGTTACTTTAGAAACACAAGCAGCAGCTTAGGAAGATGGGAAGGGTTTTTTTTATGGGTGACAGACAACATTTCATCTAGAAACAATGGTAAATATATCAGTCAACTATGCTTTGTTCTTTGGATTTACAAAACCAAAACTGAACTCTCTCTCCTCCCCCTATGCCTGGCTTCTGTAAAGTTTACAGAACTAGAATTAGCAATATAATTTTAATATACTTTCTTCTAAGCAAACATTTTCCCTTGAAAATGGTGTTTCATACTCAGAACATCAGTTCTTTCCACCGTGTTCCCAGAACTCCTACAAGACCACAAATGCCTTGTTTAAAGCATCATTTTCTTCCCTCCTTACTTCAAAGCACACACAGCCCCATCGAAGGAGGACGGACTTCATGGCTCCATCAAGGCAGCAAAGAGGAAGCATCTAAACCTAAATAAGGCCTTTCATCTGTCAAACAGTACAAACAGATAGACCCAATATAGCTCATTCTTTAGTCATACAAGACTTGTGCTTTGAGGTTATGCTTTCCCAAACAAGGCCCCAGCTGCACTTCAAGTTAAGTACTGCGAGCCAATTTACCAGAGAGAGAAAGAGAAAAAAAATAAGCCTGAACTGCAGCATTCAATTTTGGTGAAGTTCAGTGTACTCAAAAGCTTCCCTTCCTACCTTTTTTTCTCTCCCCAGTCGTACCAGTGTAAAAGACACTACCTCGCCTATGGCCCCCACCTGGCTGAACTCATAACCCTCCATCTATGAGCACAGAAGTGATATCTGGAGTAGCCTCCACATTAAGATCAAGATCCCACCACACTAAATTTAGTGCAGAAAACAAAGGATTGTAAACATCTGAACATAAACCATCTATGAAGCAAGCCATTGATAAATACAGGTCTAGAACTGGTTTCAACATATGAGCAGGTCAACCCCACTAAAGTTTATGTGGGCACCTTGTAAACACCACAGCAAAGAAGTTTTAAATGTCTGTCAGATTAGGCTGGCAATCTAAAGCCCACCACTAGCACCAGCGGTCTATCACTGCACCATCTTGCAACTGTTAAGTTAGAGCAGTCCTGACAGAAGTCACTTCCAAAAAGTCTCTTCCATTAAAACACCAGTAAGATTTTAAGTGGTCATTGTTCTCAGTGTTAATTGAAAAATAAAATATTTTCAATATCTGAAGCTTTTTTAAAGAAGAAGTGAATCCATATACGTCAGCGCAGGCTTGCAAGTGCCAGATTCAGGAATCATGAATGCTGAGAGCCCAGGACTCAGCAGAAGGAAGGGATGTTTTGCTTTATGTGGAGTCGTGCTAGGAGTACTGTGCTATATCATGACCTTACCCAGCATGTTTATAGGCCACTGTAAGAGGTTCTGAGAACAGCCTTGATCACTACCAAATCATGCTAATAAGCATAACAAGCACGATAAATTGAAGCAGAATTTGTTTTTCGTACTAGTTTTTCTCGCTCATGGCAGCATACCTACCTTGAATAAAACTGGTTAAAATGATGCACTAATGTTTCATAGAGGAATTCCTGAAAGTTCTCTCTTTCATTTACCTTGCTCCAAAAAGGAAAAAAATAATAGTTTTCCTCTTTCATGGGAAAATGAGCGGCTCTCCATCTTTCGTACTTACTTCTGTAACTGTGGAACTAAATGGCATAACAGAGACCTCAGTGACATGTTCTTCATCTTAAGCCAGATTTAGAATAGCCTTAAAAGAAATGCCATGCAAAGACTCATTTTCTAATAAAAACGCTGTCTCCATCTTTGATCCTGGCAAACTCGCTCTGACAGCTACAATAAAGAAGAGGTTACTGCCACAAGCCAACTATTCTGATCACCTCCTAGAAGTTGGCATCCCAGGAAAAAAGCAGAAAAACAGTTCATGGGAACAGCACATAGAAAGGAGTGGACAAAATGCAAATTCAAGGGCAGTAACATGCCTGGCTACTGCATAGGCATCCCATACAGCTAATGGAATTACACGGCAGCAGTCTTTCTCAGAGAGGTTTTTAAATCACTCAAAGAAGAATTCCTAAAGCTTGCCTGCCAAACACCTCATATTTCATTTATCCTTCCACAGCTGCAAGCAGTTCACAGACTAAATGCCCCTTCTTCAAGTTACGAGGAGTAAAACCCTGTTAGACGGATCTATTTAACAAAAATCAAAGCTACATTAAAAAAAACACATGAAAATTGTTCTTAAAAGAACAGCTATTGGAGCTTGTAAACCCCACCAAAAAAACCTTATAATTGCACGCACACACATAATGTACCCAGACATCCCCCTTGCGATCCTAAGTGTCTTCCATTTTTCTTGAACTATTTCCAGAACTTTTGGAAAATAGGTTATTTATTCTTAAAGAATGCATACCAATTATTCCATGGATGCAGGTCAATAAGGCACCGCAGGAAGGGCAGCGTTGCTTTGCTCCCCCTTCAAAGTCAGATCACAAGCACTGTCTTCATTAACAAGTATTGACTGCTCTCTCTAATTACTGCATTCTAGACCTCACATTTTCACTGCAGCACAAGCCTCAGCTGTCTGCAGATGCCATTTGCCCAGGTTAGATTTTGCTTTTACTGACAATTTAACACTCTGAAAAGGGGCAGGCAAACTTTTTTATAGATGATACGTACTTTTGTTGGATTTCCAAAAATAGCCACAGTACCTAGAAATGTACTTACTGACACTAATCTTTCAAATTATGTACCTGAATCTGTTGGTTTGAGTGCCTAAAGTTAGAAAATACAAATCCAGTATTGAGACTTGTAAATTAGTGAACTGGTTTTCAGAAGAGCTCAAATTCAGTATCTCAGAAAAACAGGCTATTTAGCTGTTAGATTTGTACAGAAAATCCTGGCTGTAGAATGGAACACTTTCAACCTTGCTCTCACAACTCTCTGATTAACCGCACTGAGCAATACTTTTGCTTTCCCTATGCATGATTTAGAAACAGACAATCAATCCTAATTAATTATAGGTGAGAATTTAAAGGGCTATTTTAATTCTAAATAACATTGTCAGCAGAATAGAATACACTTTAAATCTTTTTCTCTTTTTTTTTTTTCTTTTTTCTTTTTGCACTTTAACATTCCTGGGTAAACAAATCCCCAACTACTTTTTCCCTTAAATATTCACTACATTAAATATCTGCCTTAAGAAAATAGCTCTATGGAAAATGATGACACCAATACCATACCCTCACTATTCCGAAGCAGTTTTGTCTAATCACGGTAATTTATTTACTTACCAGTGAAGACATATAAGAGCATTTGTTAAGAATTTATGGATTAATTTCTTCTCCTTAGGTCAAAAGATACTTCTTTCTACACCACGTTGACTTCCTGCTCATATTTTTAACGCTGACATCCGAGGTGGCTACACAATCTACACACTGAAGGGCTCGCTGTCTTTCACTTCCTTTTGTGGCTTTCAAGGCCAAAATGAGGGAGAGCTTTTGTTCACCAGAATATCGCACTTTTTCAGTTACTTTATGAATATACTTTTTTTTTTTTTTCCAAAGTGAGAGCTTTACTCCCGTCTTCTGACATATCCTCTCATACTAATTTGCTCCTATGTAGGGATGCATAGGAAGATGTCAAGAACCAACACAAGCTCAGAACACCTCCCCTTCATTCTTACCGTTGCACTCTGAATATGTAACACATGCTCCAGAAAGTAGATACTTAAGTGAACATTAAAAGTCTGCATGAATGGAAAGCACACTTCTGTAGCTACCAGAAGAATATATTGTTAGACTGCTCTTCACCATTCCTTACAGAGCAATTTGGTTGCCTGCTGAGCATTGCCTGTTATTTCTATAGGAAAGCCTGAATTGACATCAACAAGTGGGTTGTTTGTCACCCGTACCTGAGGGCCATCAGGTGTCTGAAAAAGATGCCTGATCCTTGCCAGTTTATCTTTAGAACAAGGCATCCACACTGAAAATACACATAAGATTGCTGTAAATACACTTCATCTTACTCTTAGTTACTTGGCTGAAGGAAGAAATCATTTTCACAGGAGATCCAGGACACAGAAGACACCACAACTTCCAGTAATGTCTTCTCAGTTTCACAAGTATTATAGTAATGAGATCATATCAAACAGTTTTGGAATAGCCCTGCAGCTGAAACATCTTGTATTCACTGTGTACAAGGTCAATGTTTCTGAAGGATGTCTCTTCACCACAATGCTGTCAAAGCAGTCTCAGTATCAGCAGAGCAGTTCAAAAGCGATAACCAGCTAAGCAGTTCTGGTTTCTCTAACTTAATAGTCTGTGGTGTGAAAACACCCTAAAGATATATATAGAAACATCACCTTCAGTCTTGTGCACCATACTCTTTTCGAGTGGTTTACACAGCAACATGAAGCTTTAATACTTATTTGTCCAATAAGATAGAGATACCAATCGAGTAAAATATAGTAGCTGGCTCCAGCTTTTTGAAAGGAGAGGGAGGGCTACTGACCCTTTAAGGTTTCTTTGCTTAGAAGACAATTCTGGAGGTAAAACTATACCCATCACACAGACTACAATAAATAGGTCAAAAATGTTTTATCAAAGGAAATATTTGCAAAACCTTTTAAGGCTGATGATTTGCTCCCGAGATGAAAAATACATATACAAAGGAGAACATTACAAAGGAAACCATGCTGGTTTTGAAGAAACAAGTTGTAAAGAGTCTCAGTCCTTTCAAAACTGTATTACCTGCTATAAAGAGCTGCTTGAAAATAAAAATCAAAATTTAGATATTACATTAGCAACAGAGACCCCGTATCTGATCAAAATCTTGGATATCTACAATAGGTTGTTTTGTTTTTTAAGAAATTAAACCATAAAAAATTTACTGTTTGGAATATCAAGACTTATTTTAATGAGACAAAAAAATACTGGTTTTCTGTTTCACTTGAAAAATAGCCCACAGTTCTCACTTAAAATCCCGTAAATCTAACAGCAGCCAGACAATCTCCAACTGCAGACAAATAGAAGATTTCAGTCTTGTGAAATGGTCAGCCCGTGATGCCATTGATCTCAGATTGCTCCATGTCATCTTGAGAATTACGGTCACCATACTGAGGGTTACTGCTGATCGCTCAGCATGATAATTTAGTAAAACCAGGACTGACTTTCCCAGTCAGGACACTGATTTGAAGTGGGCAACAAGATATACCTGGGATAGACTAAGTATGATTTTTAAGTGCCTTTAGTATAGCAGCACACTTAATTCAAAACCATGGGTCAGATGTTTTTACTAATTTGGGCCATGATATAGTACAGGATTCAGTGTTTTGCCCCACAGTTTGACAAAACAGTCCTAGGGATCATTTGTTCTTATTTAGGTGGAAGCACACTTGACAAGTACATCTGCTCCTTATGTCCAAAAAAATACACCCATTAACTTTTATGTCATTCCTTGTTATGCTGCTCAGTCATAAGAAGGAGGGACGGGAGAGAAAGTTGCCGAGATATTTATTTTGCCAACCATCAGCAGATTCACTGACAGATTCAGAGCAGGATTCCCTTAAGACTTTCGGAGCACTCTCTGAAAGTAACTGTGAAGTTATAAGTTACTTAAAGCCTGGGAACACAAGAAGAAGGTTGCATTTGCACTTGTTTTTTCCATAAGGGCATCTGCGGCCATGGAAGCAGAAAAGAAAACCAAGTTTTAGAAAGGTTTCACTATTCAGCATAGGTGACCGCAATCCAGATTTGAAAAGGATAGCGCAGGAATTATAGCAAAAGGAATTCTGACCACTAAAAGGTTAAGGGTCTTTTACCAGCAATAATCATCTTTATCCACTTCCATAGGCAGTTTATGTTCAGTTCCAAATTTTTGTCATTGATCTCCAGCTCCAAGTTAGCCACACAGAGAGAAAGAAATACACAGGTGAATTGCTCTGTTTTCATTCTAGACTTTGAACTAAGGATAGAAAACTAACATGCTAAGCTACTGCTAAATGTAACCATTTTATGATTAATCACAGATTCATCTGTGAAAGAGAATTTTTTTTTTTTTAATGACATCTGTGGGAAACAAACCTATGTTCTACCTGGTCATATTTCTTTCGCCTCAAACATAAAAAAGACCAGGTCTGATTAGATATAAATACACAGCTGACAGGGTAGAAATCCCCTTACCTTTCATATCACATGGCCAATTTACTCAGCATAACAAATTTCTATTGAATCCTAGCATTACCAGGCACAGAATATTTGCAGATGAATCAGTTAAACTAAACATGGTTTACTGACTGTAGGTCAGCACTCAAGAGTTTCAAAGAGTTCAAAAAAGTTCCATGTATGAACATTCATCTTGAATGCAGTTCTTTTCCATGTCAGCCAGTTTTCTGTTTTGCTAAAACCTACACTGGGTGAGGAGCTTCATCTGAACATACATATAAAGGAAGATATAGGGAAGTATGCAAAACAGTTTGATAACAGACAGATGGGATGATGACAGCACTCAGAGACATATGGACCTGCTGCAATCCATTAGAAAGTGTGTTCCTCCATACAGTCACAAGCATTCTGTATACGACCAATACTGTTACTGGGTATGAAAAGCTCAGAACCTCTAAGGAGCTTCGCCAGCTTTTCAAGTTATGCCCCTAGCAACTGCTAAATCAAAATGCAATCTGCAGGCCAGGGCCATAATCGCTAGTAGGAAGTTAAACACAGACCAACTTTGCTGAATCAGAGCCAACTGGAAATACAGCAGTAGCCCCTACCGTCAGAGCACAGCACTACTGCTGCGGTGACAGTGGCCACTCCACCAGCTCCGGCCGAAAGAACGGCAAGCAGCCACAACACTTCACAGCTGGAAAAATGTGACAGTCCGATGTCTAAAGCTCACCTTCCCCATTGCTGTGTGGGTATAGCTGCTGTGGTGAACATACTGAAGAAAGAATAAACCAGGCAGCACCCTGCGCATTCTGGTTCCAGCAAGGAAGCAGTTTCGGGTTTGGGGTTTTTTTGGTTGGTTGTTTTTTTTTTTTTTTTTTTTTAATAGAAGTTGGTGAAGAATTCAGTGAGGTGGTGTGGGGAAGGGAAATAGGGTTGTTTTAAATTCAAATATGAAGTCAAAGAAACTACTGCGTTGACTTTGCCTGCCTGTTTTGCGCCTAAGTGCAGGATCCCTACCTAAGCTTGTGTACCAACACCGAGTTAAATATTTATCTGTCAAGACTTGCCTACATATTGTTGGATCTCATACAATGTTTTACTGATATTTGTCAATGAAGAGCAATATGCCGTTGTTAATATTTTAAGTTTCCATAGGTACGATGTCCTAATATTGAATTTTCACATTTTCAACACAGCAAGGCACAATTCTGTGTGTAAACCAAAATGGCTGAAGTTTTGAAAGATACTGAAGTTGAATAAAATTACTTAAATATGATTTACCTTATTAACTTTATATTAAAATTACCTTAACTGAAGTTGAATGAAATTCAGCTTTGGATTTCAAAACTCAGATTCTTGTCATGAGATTAGCATATAAAATTACATTCATTTTAACCTGAATTGTAAAACACATGCATGCTTTTATTTCATTTTTTTTTTTTAATTCAAACATCTAAATTAGAATTAATAGAACAAGTCCACACCTGCTGCCTATTTAATATCAGATAAGCAAATCAGAGAGGACATGCAGACATTCTCCACAGTCCACTAATCAGGAAACAAACATTATGCATCTTCTCATAAAGTTGTTTTGCCTGTATATTCCTAAATGTCTCTGCTAAGTCCTAATTAGGGAACAAGATAATATTTAAAAAACAAAAAAAACCCCAACCCACAAACCCAAAACCCCACACCTTCCAAGTTAACAAGGAGCAAACAGTAAAAGAGTTGGCTTTATTCTTCTTATGGTGTTTTTGCTAAGGAAAAGTAACCACAGGGAGCAATGAGTTGAAGGAAGAAACAAACTAGTCTAAGGTCACATCAACAAAAACCCCCTCATTGACTCAATACGCTGTGCAAAAAGGATCTTCAACTTATTTCTTTTACATTATAATCATTGTACAACAATAGCAGAATCAAAAAAGGCAGCCTATAGTAGTTTGCTGCTAAATTAAATTCTTGGTAGTGAATTCTTTGATAATTTCTTATTGTATCCAGATAGATCTGGATCTCATCATGCTATGTAACATATAAGCAAAATAAGAGACAATCATTTTGCAGAAGAGATTATTGTATTTTGATTATTCATTCCACTTGTTCAGAACAGAAAGAGCTTGTTTTCTTTTTACACCATACTGAGGAGACCGGGAAGAGCGCGGGAACAGGAGGAGAATCTTGGTGGCCAAGGCTCCAGTGCCACACAAGCTGCTGCCTCGCATGCCAGTGCCTCAAGACTCTGCGAAAGGCAGCAGCTGCGGCAGATACCGTCCTTCAGATTGCCTGCAGAAAAATCAGCCAGAGAGCACGCTGCCGACTGCACAGCACCGATAAAAGCATGGTTGAAGTGACCATTTGAAAAGGGAAACATCAACTTTAGACAACATTTGAGGCTCTTGATATAGTTCTAGTTTGATTGCTGTAGTAATAGATAAATGCAAGTCACTGCTGAGTTATTACAAAGATTTTTAATGAAGAATTCTGACCTCTAGAAACTTGCCTATAATCTATTAAATTATCGTACAATATCAGACATGCATTAACTATTACCTTCAACAAACAGAATTCACTCAGTTTACATTTTCTACACAAATTCAATATGGTATGTAAAAGAAAAACTAGCCTTGTCATCAACAGAAGATATTCCAAAGCCAATACTAAAAAACTGGCAGTTTGATTGTATCAGTCTACCGCCTTTGGCCTCATGCTTGCAGTAGCCGCTGTGGTAACAGGGTAGGCAGGCAGCGTTACTTAAACATACCTAAGGGCAGATAATCCTGAAGTAAAACCTCAGTTTGTTTAGCCCGTTCCCCTGTTACTCCATAGACGTATGGCAGACATGGTTATTTCCAATGCAAGATAAAAAGCATTAACTGAAAGCCTCTGAACGAACTGGAGTTAAAAAAATTAAGTTAGATATGCCTAACAGGCATTGCTCCTGACCTTTACTTGCTAATATGAAGAACAGTAAGCCAGGCTTAATATTGGGGAGGGGGGAAGTCACACTATGCAATTGAAGATTTAATACCTGAAGGTATTAACCATACCCAAATGCTTACGTCCAAACCGTATCCATATCCAACTATATCCTAATGCTTAGGTCCAGTACAGTCTATCAAATTAAATTACATTAGGGATTAGACTGCACCTTCTTCCCCCCCCCCCCCCCCGCTGTTTTATACACAGGGAATATTTTTAGATTTCCAATAAAAGTGCCTTGGAAGAACTACCTATACTGCAATGCCCGCGACAAAGCCAATGCACTGAGAAATTGGTGCCTTTGCTACGACAATGCAGCACCACAGCTGGCTGAAGCAGCCTGTGCAGTACGAGAGCTGTGAGCTGGCAGACACCTAGCATTAGATACATTCTCCTCAGAGACCTTTATATTTTCTTCATCCCAATTTTTACTTCCTTATTTTCTACTTCAGCTTTTGAAGGTGTTCCTTATTTTCTAGGAACTTTTAGGTAATATTTGTGTAGATTGCCATTATATCCCAAATGATTAAACACTGACCCAATGCTGTTTGTAAAAATAATAATTCAAAAAAATTTTTTTAAACCCCACCCCCCCACAGTAGTTTCTGTCTGTGGCAAGCCACCTATAACCTTTTGAACAACAACAAAAAAAACCCTAACAAAATATGGATATCAGCCCTCTCTATTGTACGTAACACTGAAGTCTCTCAATTGACCTGCAAGGTCAAGGTTACAGTCTCTCAAATTGACCTCCAATTTGCTAAAAGATTTTAACTGAACTTATTTTTTAAAAAATCATGTTTTCCACAACAGGATTAAAAAACAGCCAACCAAAACCACACCCAACCAACCCACACTAACAGGAACCATGCTACAATAAAGGACCACACTCCCCAAATAATTAATTACATAACCATAATTTAAATGGCAGATCATTCAATGGTATAACATGCATATATAGAAAAAAAGATAGGGGAAGAAAACAGTATACATTCCACACACAAACATATTCAAGTAAATAGAAGCAAATCATCTATATGTCATTCAAGAGCTCATGGTAAAAATGGAGGTTCTTCTTCATTAGCACAAGATTACCTAGTTTTATTCTATGTGGCTCGTTAGCAGCTGCTGTAACGCAGTTCAGAAGTTTTCATTTAAAGTTCAACATGCTTACCAGCTCTCAGCCTTCTCTCAATGTAAGCCGATAAATCAAGAAAAATAAAAAATAAAAACCCCTTAGGATAAAGAGTCCTTTCAGCACCATGCAGTCAGCTTGCAGTCCCCTGCTTTTCTAACCCCTTGTGTACCATACCTGGAAAAAACTCTTATCAGAAAGCTGATCCTGCTTCTACGCCCTGAGCCACTGTAAACACTGTATTTTAACTTCAAACAACCTGCCCTTCCACATGTACCAAAAAAAAAAAAAAATCCAACTGTAGTACTTCAGATACCTCAGCTCTGTGTATTTCAGTTTCCAGCTCTTCTAGCCTTACCCACGTTTAGGGTTGCCTATCATCTCACTGACTTTAATATGCATGCAGTCCTTATCAGTCTTAGCAAGGATTACATATTCTCATTTTTCATCTTTAAAAAGCATTTTTCCTTCCTGAAACTGAAGCTAACATTTGATAGCAAACAGCTACTTTGTTTGATTTCTTAAGGGGGCAAAAATACTTAGAGATATTCCTTCATTTCCATCCCAAACTATAAATTCAGGGTGGTACGTGGGCACAATGGCAGCTCAAATACTAGTGACACAAAGGACTACCGCAGAATGAACATATGGGAAGCAGAGAGGGGCAGGAGTGGTTTTTTTCTTCCTATATGTACTTTTGTACTAGCAAACAGAACTGAGCAGAGCACTGTGGAAAATAGAGAACTACTAAACACATGCACTCCTATAGTCTTCACAGAGCACAAGTCACCTACTTCTGCTCAGGTCTCTAATCTCCTTCCCTGGGACCAAAGGAAGGAAATAGTAAAAGATTTCCTTTTTTTTTTTTCTTTAAGCCAGCATCAGTGTGAGCAATAGCACTTTATACCACAGGGCAGCAGAGGGAATCTGATTTTTTTTTTCCTCCAGCAAACTCTCTCCAAAATGTCACTCTAATAGAGAATTTCTGTAATTTTTTTCTGATCTGTAGAATATGTCCCAAGCACCTCTAGGCACAACGAAAGAATCTGAAAGCCTGGCGCTGCAAAGGGGCATTTATAACACTTACTGGCCCTGAAGAACATAACTTGAGTTTTCATTTGCAGTGCTATATAATCACTTCTCTACAAGCGATGGTTTGGATTCTGTAACCACCAAATTTGAGTATTCATTACATCATGCCTAGACACATTAACTGGAAGAGAGTTATGTTATGCCCCAGATCCATTCCCCATGCAGATACTTCAGCAGCATTTACCAACCCAGTCTTCCTGACACTGGCCGTTTTTCTCTGTGTCAGCTTTAAAAACACTTCCCTTTTTGAAAGGACTATGTTAATATTCTCTCAGAAAACCATAGTAAAAGTCCTGAATTTTAAAGAATAAAAGAGTCTGAATTATTTGTATCAAAGAAATTTTAGAAGGCTCTGAAGGCTTTCTGATGTCTCATGTAAGAGGATCATGGTCCTCCTCACAGTTGTCAAATACCACGTGCTATTTCAGATGAATGCTGAACATGGTACGCCTTGACTCCAGCAGAATAAAAGCAATCAATAAGGGCTTGGCAAATGCCTTTAAACATCACTGTTTAACCCTGGGAGGGAAAAAGTAATCTGACAATTTGAGATGTGTGAGACACCCCTAGAAATACTCTTCAGTTTTCTAAATGATATAAATATTTAAATTGGAAAATCATAAGACATGCACAGTGAAACTACTTAATCCCTTTTTTTCCCCCCATTTTCATTTAGAACCTATCACCTTCCTATCGCAACATTTTCTAAGTTACACGTGAGGCACAAAACCCAATTAAGATTAGTGTTAATCAGGATCCAGTCCGACAACTGCTGAATGGCATTTAGGAAATAACAAAGAGGACACAATATTCACATGTTATGTACCACATTCTGACATCCCAATATTAGTAAGATTTTAAAACGGTTAGCCTACTTTTCCGTTACAGCTCAACTGCATTTGCTGAAAACAACCAAAAAACCCACATAAAACTAGTTAACTACACCATTGGTATAGGCGACATAAGAAAAGCAGGGATTATACTGTTAAAAGTTAACAGTTGTTAAAACCAGGAAGTCATGATTCTCCACTGTTAGGATGAACAGACACTTGTTTGTTTAAACTCTATCAAAATCCTTGGAAGAGGTAACTCATTTGGGTTTTGAAGTTTCCTTAAATTATTTATTAATACACCCAGTGTTAATATTATTCTCATTTCCATGAACAAAATGCTTTTAATATATCCTGTGCACAAGTAGTAAAGTCCTTATACAGAAAATAAATAAGACAAACACTTAAAGGGGCAATTTTCCACACTGAAGTTGAACACCAAGGGCCGCCCACACCAATACTAGCCAGGTCTCTTGCTGGCTATACGCAGAAGATGGGATGGACTTTTTTCTCCCCCTTTGACTGCATGTCAGGAATGTTATTCTGAAGATAGCCTCTATGCTTGATACAGGACAGGGAAATGATATAAGGAAGTTTAGAAATAAGATTACACGCACAATCAACCACTCGGGTTGTGCGTTTTGACTTGCTTACACCCTTCCATTCAAGCTAACCACAAAAGCCACCGCAGAGCGCTACAGCAATTACCTTCTGCTACCTGACCTAGCTTGGCAGTCTCTAAACAGCATGTTAACAGCCAGCTCAGGCATTAGCATGCCCTTCATTTGTAAGCCTGGTGAGTGTATTTGTCCACTGGATCAGATATAGATTAATAAAGTATAAAGAACACTATTTACTGCATTATCACACATAACTCAAGAGAGTGTGAAGGTAATTACAGAGCAACAGCTGGGTCAGATTACCAGAACTTGAAGAAAGTCAACTTAAACTTCTGCATTAACAACCACTCTATTTTCTAAAATGGACAATTACTTTTAGTAGTAAATAGATGCAACTTGCTTTCAAATCCAAAATGAATCTTAAAGTCACATAGTTCAATATTTAGATTAAAACAAGCCAAAACATAAATGCTGAATAATTGTACGCACTGATAGCAACTCTCATTTTATTGTATATACCACAAAAATCAGGTGTGTTGCAAAGCCTCCCCTAGAATCACATTTTCACCTGAGAATGCTTTTGTTTTAAAGACATAAAAGCCCTCTTTTTTAAGAATTAAGAAGTTATAGGCATTCAAAGGGCACATAAAAAGGATCCCCAAGAACTCCTGAAAACCATCCTCAGGCGTCTGTCACCCTGCATAGCTTTCTTGAATGCTATAGTACTGTTAGCCCATAGGAGAGTAGCTGAAGTACAAAAGGAGTCTACCTTCACAGAGAGAATATAATTTCTTAATGATGAAAGTGTCAGACTGAATGAAGAGGAATATACAGTATCCTTGTATTAAGATAGGGACATTTTGGCAATAGTCAACTGAAGGAAAGGCTAGCAGTATAACTGCATAAAACTGAAAAAAGTTTCAGTTCCATCAAAAACAATTTATTTTGTTCTCTATCAGTGACTTTCTTTTGATTCTTAAATCACCAATTCTGAAGATGAATGTAATTAGCCAGTAAGTTTCATTTCCTAACTCAACTACTGATGTTAATACAAATAATGCGTATGTTAATACAAATAATGCGTATGTTAATACAAATAATGCGTATGTTAATACAAATAATGCGTATGTTAATACAAATAATGCGTATGTTAATATTCAGTTGAGAAACTAAAGTGTCACAGACCAGATGATAGTAAATGGTGGCATGTGAGAGCGAAGAGGAAAAACATTCTGATTACTCACTGCAAGAAGTTGTCATTAAGCCCTTCTGATACAAGACAAAACATTAAAAAGAAACTTATCTTCAAATACTATTTGCTGTAACAGTTTTACAATTCAGGTAATTTATAGGGTTTTTTTAAGTCTGCTGTAGACCGTAACTTTGATTTTTGATTTAAAATACCTGTTCCATGGTGGAAGAGAACCTAGGAGTCAGAAACAGCTTAAGCAACTGAATGCCTCAGCCTAGTAGGAAGATAAAAGCTACCAACATAACCCTTAAGTAAATGAATAAAAAGTTGCCCTACCCCAGCATACTAGCTGGAGCTTAAAGATTAAACAGTCTTCGCAAGGAACAGAGACCGGTTGGGTCAGGATCCTCAGCCAGAACCAGGAGCAGTGGCAGGGAGCTCTGCACTCCCTCCCTCCCTTTTCTACCCCCAGAAACCACCAGGTATGGGCAGGCGGATCTGCTCTCAGGTTTGCCCAGATCGAGGCCTCTCGTGCTTCACAGAAATAGAAGATATGTCCAAAGATGTTGTTAGAAACCTCTATACTGACTTTTCCTTCAAGTGCTGCAAGGTCCCCAAAGAGATCACACAGAAGCTTCATCAGAAATCCAGCTGGTCCAGAGAAAGCACGCAGCACTAAACCAGGGCCTAGGACAGCTGCCCGCAGCGGGGCCACCAGCAGCCCTGGTACCTCAGCCCTAGCACTCAGGGGCAGCTCAGACCCCGCAGGTTTCAAGTATGCAGGAGCCAGAGTTACAACATAATTATACAGCTACAAGGCTGGGTGCTGTTACAGTAGCTGGAAGTCCCTACCATGAGGACTCAGTCACAACAGCGACCAAGAGAACCAAAAGCCTAGCACGGAAACATCACATGCTCAACTAAGAAAAAGCCAAATCTTTAAGGCCAGAAGAAATCCAGCTACTAAATCAGCCAATTATTTTTAATCATTGGTCACCATCTTCTCTCCGCGATCCTCATCTACATCTAGGCACACTACCACCTGTTTGAGAGGGAGGGCAAGTGCCAGCAGGTACTCACACGGGGAAGGCTAGACCTGTAAATCAGCTGTATTATCGTCTCTGCTGCAAGACAACATGTGTTCAGAAGTCAGGAATAAATCACAGGATTTCAGATCTCACATTACAGTTCCACCACGCTTTTCCTTCTTTCCAGGCTATTTAACATATTTTACATTAATATCTGTGACATGCTTAGCCCTAATACTTAGTAACTAACACTATTTCATTGCTCTGCCCTACCTTCAACTCCATGTCTTCTGCCTCCAATTTTAATCCATTTTATGCCCCATTTTACTGAGTTTCAGTGTAGTCAGAGGTGTCAAATTGCTCTGAAACTCATTAAAAATACATTTCTTAACATGTCTGGCTTTGAACACTACTGTAGCAGTTTAGTTTTTCTCCTCTTTGCTTTTACTCATTTCTCCGTATCTTCTGCTATTGCCTTACTGTTGTGTATTTGTGTGCTGGGACCACATCTCTCTCTGATTTTTACTTGGTTTGTCAACATTTCAACAAAGCCCCATCCTCCCTTCCCTACGTTAATTTCCAAAGTTGTTTCTTCTGCTAAAGCCACCTCTGTTAAAATGCTACTTCCAAGGCAGCTAGTTCAAGAAACCATTAAAAATTTATTTTGATTTCCTCCTTTTACTTGCTTGGGTTATTGACAAAACTACTGCTCTGGCGATACCCTCTCTGAACAGAATTCTCCTCCCCTTGTCAGAAGTACAGAAGTTTGTTGATCCAGTTTGCCAGAATATATTGAGCTGTCCACAGCTATGCATTTGATTAAAACGTTTCAACCATCAAGAGCTGGAGGCAAAGTTTAGTCATAGATTTAACATGATGCAAGGGATCATTCCAATCATCTAAGTGTAGCTATTCATCCTGGATTGCCTTATATTCAGGAGAGATATTACATACAGTATCCCCTACTGGAACAGAAAGCCATTTTTTCCCTCGTAGAAAAAAGAGTCTCAGCTACAAGATTCACAGTTAGTAATTTGATTAAAATATTGAATTGACAGTAATGTTTTGAAGAAAATCTACCCAGCATTAACAGAACCAGAGGAAAAAGCCCACAAGTATCTTATTTTAAAATTTGCTTACTTCTTATTTTTTCCTTTTCTTCTGGCAAATCCTTTGCCCTGAGAAGATAATTTGTCTTATACAGCAAATGCGTAACGCTACTTTAAGACATAACAGTGCAAAATACAGCAGTGGGAATGCTTTATCACAGATCACACTGTACCCAAGACATACCAACATACAGCATCAAATAAAAATACTGCCCAGTTATAAACAGGATTTTGACTGAAATGCTGGGAGATGAGATAGTCCCTCCCATGACTTAAGAAGTAGGTGAAAAGTCTGACAACTGCAGTTTTCAGCAGCACAGGTAGTGACAGGCAAGGAACAAAATAATAGCCAAGGGCAAATCATTACATTTTTGTATGAACAGTCTCAATATTTGTGTTTTACTGATCACCCAAAAGTAACACATTCCTTGAGCAAGCTCTCCTTTTCCAATCCAAAAATCTCCCAACCGTATTTAATCATTTATCTGCAAAAGCAACCTGCTCCTGTGATTTTGTACAACAAACTAATTTGCATTGTGTGTGCAAACTATTACTTTCCCAGTTTCAACTATGCCTAAAAGCACTTCAGCAATGGTATTTACCAGCACATCTGCAATTTTGCCCTGTCACAGTATATTCTAAAGAAGCCTACCCAGCAAAGAGCAGACTTACATTATTTTCAGCAAATTCACATCAAATTGTAACTCTTCTTTGAAACCCTTTGTGTATTGTCATTAGCAAGTCAAGCAGCTGTGGATACAAATTCTAATTCATTTAAGGAAATCACCCTCCTGATCACCAGGAATTCAGTATTACAAGACCAACAACAATTATTGGGTAAAGTAGACGTTCTCTGGGAAGGGTTAAACAGCCTCACCCACTCAACCCCAGATACACATACAAGCAACTTTCCTGGACAGTCTATGAACCAAACAGTATGCTTACTGGCTTTAAAGGGATTATTTTGATCCTAAATATTTGCAGGAGAAGTGGGGGAAGAAACGAATAAGAAAATAGTAAAATTATATTCAGGAAGCCAAGTTCCATTTTCTGGCACTTGCACACACCACTATGCTTCAGTAGGAGGCATGTGGGATTAATCTGGCCCACAGAAACAGGAAGGTCTCTAATAACAGACAGGAAAATGTATTTTCATGCAAGTTCTGCATGAAGGAATTTTTTATACTTTACTTTCATTTTTGAAGGGAGAGGAATATTTAGAAGCAATTTCCTATATGCTCACCTTCCTCTCTCAGTATTTTCAAGTATCAGCACTCCTTGATAAATCTCAACTTCAGAAAAATTTCAAAACCCCTGCATTCACCAGAACAGCGTGCAAGGCAACTAGTTCTCTTTCGTGGTAGTGCCTAATGCATCTACAGGTTCCAATCACTGCTTAGATTAGCCCTAATGATCATATAGCTTTTCCCTGAACGCACTGTATAGCAATCAGATTTTCAGTCACTGCAGACCAGTCAACAAAATGCAGCGGGTAACACAAAGCCAGGAGCAAGGAGAATGATAGCCCAAAGTTCATTACTTTATTTTCAAAAATAAAACAAAAACAATAACAATGAAAAACTATCAGGCCAGGCATAGTTGTTGTTCAATCTTTTAAAGAATAAACTCCTGAACAATAAAGACATTTTTCATAGACTAGAGCAGCGTGCTATTAGAGTCTCATTTAGTTATCTCCCACTGCAAGATGGAAACCCAAAAGACTACTGAAATTTTGCTAACATAATCCCATAAAATCATATCCATTTAAAAGGCAGATACAACAGTAGCAGCAGGGAACTATTTTTTTTCCTGTCAATGTTTGCAGATACTTTGCTGCAATGAATGCTGTCCTGAATGCAAATTACCTCAGCTCCCTAAGAGGCACACTGCAATGTCTGAGACTGCCAATATACAGTACAATGCCAGCAGACATATATTTAGGAAAAAGGGAACAGAAGAAAATAGTCCAGAAAGGGTATAAATTTGCACTTAAGCGAACAAAGCCAAGGAACCAGTGCAAGATCTGAATTGCACAAAAAGTTAACCTAGACTATGTGCAGCAAGGACAAAGGTGACTGTACTGATAGCTGGAAGAAGCCATTTCTTGCTATGAAAGCGAGTTACTATGTTCTTGTGTTCTGAGCTATGTCTTCACTACACAGCTAAATCAAGTCAACTAAGTGGAGATGCAAGCTTCTAGGATAGCTTAATCTGATGCGGATTCAAAGTACTGCCACTTTGCAGAGCTCTTGGCTTGTGAAAGGTGCTGAACAAGCAGGCAGTAGCCTACATCTGCATCTTGGCAGATAGGTAATTTTGAGTTAACAAGCATACATGCATTTGAAGTAAAGATTTGTTCGAGTTAGTATCAACTCTGAATTCTAATTTAGCAGGAAAAAAAAAAAAAGACACCAGATGCGCATTAGTTATTCCCTTTAAAAACATATCAATTATGCTACTCCACTAACGCTCTTCTCTAAACTGTCTCCAGATATCAGCCTTGACATTTTCCAGCCATTTCAAAGTATCTCTGAAGATTCAAGTACTCTTTTGTCCAAACCTTTAAATTAACGTCAACTTCTAATAGGAAGTAATTTTTGCTTTGTCCTGTAGGTAGTTAAACACACCAAGCTTTTTCAAACTGAAATACTAACAAAATTCACTTGCAATTTTGCATTACAATGAATCTGAATGACTTGGACTATAGTATATTGAAAAGGAGATACATTTTTCTGTTAGAAGTCAGACACTTAGATTGCAATGCATAACAAAAGTCTGACACTGTAACGGAAACCTTCAGCAGTCCTTTTCAGCATTAGAAATTTTTCAAACACCACCAAGAATGGAAATAGTTCCAGATCTTCTGTCTCCCAGCATAGAAAACCTGTGATATTCCCTACTTCATCAGGCCAATGTCAAAGGCCCTGAGGAAACTATTGAGTGTACAGGAATTATAATAGGTCTTATTAAGTCTTCTCACTAATTAACACACAAGGTACTAGTCTGAGAAGAGTTCTGATATGCCTGCCATATACATAATCCAGATTTTTTTCTAATGTATTTATAAGTAAATATAGCTCATGTAATACAGCTAGTTTCTCCAGTTGCTTTCCAGATACAGATCTGAGCCAATTGCCAGAGTCCTGTCCCCAAGCAGTACCGTAAGTAACCAGCACGTTTCACGACACTTGGCAGAGACAAAGATTAGAGATGTGTGGGCTACACTAACTTCTCCTTCCCTCTACGGTTTTCAAGCAGGTCAAAGGCATACTCCTGCATTAGAAAACCCCTTTAAAATCCAGTTAGCATTTTGCAAGCCAGAAAAGTGTAAACGCACGATTTTCTTTTTTTTTTTTTTTTTGACAAGCAAAAGAACACACCCAGCTCTATGTTGCACCTGGGGATTAAAGTTTATACTTGCAGAATCAAGGCAGTCTCATCACCTTTTATCAACAACAGAAGCAAGCGCAGTCACATTCTGACTACAAAGAACAGAGAGGGAGGCTATAAAGCTGTCCTGGGATTACAGGATGCTGGAGCACATGCCGCAGTGGCCGCTGCCAACAGGAGGAGCAGATAGGGAGCCCAAGTCCCACTAAGAGAAAAGAAATTGTTTGTGTACACAAGGCTGCTTCACCTCATTTTCTGGAAGAAATGGATTATAAGTGAAAAAAGGGAGGATTTTCTGTACCTACATGAGAAAAGCTAAAAATCATCACCGAGTCTCCCTTTTATTTCCCACATCTTTGAGATTCATTTCCTTACCTTAATTTTGTGAGTTTTTCATATTATAATCATATATAGCAATCATGATGCAAGAAAGTACTATGAAGTTGGTTACTGCAGTGCAGGGACATTGGAAAAGCAGCATGTTGCTCTTGTGATGGCCCATATGTTTAGTAAATAAAAATCACCTGGTGGGTTTGGTGTGTGCACAGACGAAAAGAGCAACGATAAAAGACTGTAGGTGAGTATGAAACTGTTACCCAGGAGTCTAAGGTAACAGTTAGCAACTACAGAAGCCTAATGAAATTAAAGTAGAAACTAACAGAGAAGACACGGTTCTGATTGTTAGCGTACCTCTGTTAGAGGAGAATGAAATTCATTAAGTCTACATACGACAAATACAACTGCCAGTTCCTCTTTCCCGGTATAAACATGCAAGTAAAGCCTTGGGGGGAAAAAAAAAAATCTCACCACCAATAAAAAATTGTGGATTCACACACTTATCCAAAGTCACTACACTGTAAAGCTAAAATAAAGCACACTATGAACAGCATCATCATAGCCCGTTCTTATCTGTGTATGCTCACTGTTAAATTAAGCAAGCCTCTTGCCCAGGAAATTGTAAAAAGGCAGTCCCCAAGCAAAAGACTCCTGTCTTTATACTTGGCATGTCATCATTCCTAACAATATAACAAGCATATGTCAAAGATTTCAAGCTTTATTTCATCCACTTTGTCCTTCCACATGGAATAAAACCAAGCTGCTGTGACACCACGAGCATGAGCGCAGCGTGTCACACCTGCTGTCACATCACAGAATCACAAGGTTTAGACAGATAAATGGGTGTGTGTGTTAACTTGCTCATAAGCAACGACCTTCTTAAGTTTGAATTTTATGATTGCTTATTTTTACAGCATGGCCAAGGTAACACAGATAACCAGCCTAAGCCGACCGTCCCTGTTCATAGTACTGCATTAATGTCATAGCAGCTGCCTTCTGAAGCATAACGTCAAACAAGTCTAACACAGGTTTGTTGCTGAAAGGGGCAAAGAAAGAGGCAGCGGGGAGGGGCAGGCGTGAGGCACGGGTCTGTCCGAGGAAGGAAGCTGCCTTCTTGCCCGTCTAAGAGCTGTTAAAAGCACGGAACATGTCGTGCCGAGATAGGGGCTGAGGTTATGAGCTGAGCTGCGGCCGCGCTCCCAGCCCGGCCGCCCCCGCCTCCCCCCGCCCCAGCTCAGCCCCTCCGAGAAGCGGCTCCTCCCGCCGGGCGCCGGGGCAAGCCCGCATCCTTCCCCGCGCAGGCACGCACGGCGAAAGTTTGCTAAATAAGCCGCTTCCCTGACTTTGAAGAGGAAACACAGCCTTTTAGTTGTACAGACCGCCCGCTCCCAGCCCAACGGGCACTGGAAGCCCGCGGGAGCTCGCCGCGGGAGTCAGCCCAAACCGAACCCGCACGGCAGCGACCTGGGCAGGACGGCGCTGCCGCCTTCCCCGCTCCCCCCGGGGCGAGCCGGCCCCGGGCCTGCCCGCCAGGTCCCCCCCGGCTCAGCGGGGCTCCTCCGCACGCCCCCGCAGCGCTGCGGTGCCGACGGCTGCGCCCGCCCTGACGGCGGGGCCGGGGGAGCGGCCGGGGCCGCAGGAACCGTTAGAGCTGTTACCTGCGGGCGTCCTGCGGGCGGCCGCCCCCTGCGGGGGCCCCGCGGGGCAGGTGGGCGCTGCTCCATTGGAGACGGCGGCGGGGCTGGATTTCCTGCGGATGGCCGCCCGCCTGAAGGGCGCGCCCTCGGCTCCGCTCATCCTCGGGGCGGGGGAGAGACGGAGAGAGGCAGAGTGAGGGAAAAGCCGCGGGGTCCTCAGCGCCCCTCCCGCCCCGGCGGCGGCGGGGCCGGCATAGCCCCGACGGCAGCACCTCCCTTCCTCCCTCCGCGCCCCGCCCGCCCTGCGCCGGCCCCTCACCTGCCCGCCGCTCCCCGCCCCTTCCCTCCCCGCCAGCACCTGGCCGGGCGCCTCCTCCGCCCTCCCCTGCCCCGCCCCGCGCTACCTGCCCAGCGGCCGCTATGGCGAGCCCCGGCCCTCCGCCGGCCGCCCCGGGCCAGGGCTGCGCGGCAACTTCCCCGAGCCGGGCGGCCGCGGGCCGGCGGCTCAAGTTCCCCCGCGGCCCGCGCAGGGAAGTAGCTGCCGCGGGCGCCGCACCTGCTCCGCTTCCCCCCCGGCCGGTGCTGAGCCTCCCCGGCCCCCGCCCTGGCCCGTCGCCCGGGCCCGTGGCTAACCCCGCGGCTAACGCCGCTGCCCCCCACTCACGCACAGCCCCACCGTGCTCCTGTGCTGCCTTCTCTCACCGTTCACCGCTGAAATGCCTTCCCTGGAAGGAGGCCCAATTTCTGTAAGATTTATCAGCATACGGAAAAGAAGTTGGCCGTAATGCAGTCCCCCTCTTCTAACGAGAAAATTCTCAGACATCCGAGTCCTAGCACTTAAAACTGAGTTTTGATGCCAGGGATGGAGCTGCAATACTTGCATCGATAATGATTCCAGCTAAAATGGTTCATTCAGGCCAAAGCAGTTGCCTCCCCCTCTAAATTTTAATTACTATTAACTGAGAAAGACAACCAGAAGGCTATGCTGCTGTGAGACCTGGGAGTGGGTTCACTTCTATAGCAACAGTGTCTGAAAGCACCTATTTCCTGCTGAATTGGGACATGATGTTCGGAGGCACAACATCTGCACCTGTGCCGCCACGAGAGCGGGTAACAGCAGCCTGTGGTACGCAGGATGAGAGCTTCTGAGTCTGTCAGGGAACTCGATGCGGTGCAGTTAGAGGCAAACCAGTTGCAAAGTGGTGCTCCCACTACATGAGGATTTCCTGGGGTTTGGAAACCCCAGGTTTTAGGGCTTCTTCAAAAGATGGCCTCCTGTTTTGTAACACACTGCCTCATTTGCTGTCAGTCATACTTGGAGTATTTCCTCACAAAAGAGAGGGAGTGCAGTCCGCTACACTCCAGTGATGTTCTCCCTTTGGCGATGGTCCAACACAACCTTCAGTTGCCAGGAAGCCCATGAATTGCTGGGGCTTGGAAGAATATTCTGGGGTAGTACCACTCTGCACTTGCCCCACTCTTACGGCTTCTTTGGCCACTGTCAGAGACGAGAAGTGGGCAAGAGAGACCTTTCATTTGACCCATACAGCCATCCTTACGCTCTTACATCTTCAGCAATAACATTTTATGGACTGCTCAGGCAAGCTGCTGACTTTGCAACTTCCTTGTCTCCCAAGGGACGAGGAGACCTTTTGTCAGCACCTACAGAGTCATGCATGCAACATGGCCACATCTGCATGGGGGAACCACGTGATGGGGCATCACCTTCCTCCAGAGTCCTGTGCTATGGTGTGAGGCTCCTGCTGAGTCTTTTCCAGCAGGCTTGCTTGACACGCAGGACCTGATGGTTACACACTTTCTCCTGATGTCAGGGGACCACCTGTGTGAGGCACTGGCTGTGTCTGACCCGTGGGAGGCACGGCAGCAGAGAGAGGCCGTGGTGGTGCTACCCTTACTGCACATGCAGCAGCGAAGGATCACGAGGCAGAAATTGAATGAGTGGGTCTTCTGCTTTCAGTGTTAGAGAGCAGGTCAGCAACAAGCACAGGGGGAACTGGTGTAGCTGGGACGTCTGCCACCACGTGCCAAGGATCTCACTCTTTTGGTCTCTTTGTGAAATCATTCTCTTCCAGAAGAGGGTTGATATCTTACAGCCATCCCTTTCATTTTCCACTAAAAATGAGGCAGTCAGATCACCTCCTGGATTTTATTTGTGTGCTTGCAATTGCAAACATTGGGTTTTACTTTTGCAAACATAGAAAAAAAGCAGTGACTCAGAGGTAGAGACTGATTTATTTCCTGACTTCAGTCACCTGACCTGGGCTGGGCATATGGAGATGCATATACTTCTGTTACGAAGAGCACTAGTACCTGCTGACTTTTATTGGAATGAGCTAGAGATTCTTGTAAACTTTAGCCACGTACAGTTCATGGATGTGTACAAAGGATCAGTCATTAACTCATTCAGATAAAAATCTTCTTCCAGAACACTGGTGCGCATTTGAATCTTGAACTGAATCTCACAGCACTTCACCAAGGAGGGAGTATCAGCCTCTCTTGATGGGGCAGAAAAATGAGGTATTATGGGAAAAAGTGATTTGTTCAAAGTTGTCCAAGATGTCAATACAGTAGTAAAATACAAAATGTTAGCTTATGAGAATGAAAGCAAGACTGAAAACAGAAGACCTTTCTCTGTTTCTCTTATAGGTGGTAACTTAACTGAGATTAACCCAAATATTAGCCGATTGCTCAACTGCCGATCTTTAGCCAGGCATAATCACTTATTATTGGACTTTGTACTTGCCTCTTTAAACACGGAGCTCTGCTCCTGGAAGTAAAACAGCTAAGGAAGCAAGGGCAAATGCACACACACCACAAATCCCAACCAATGTTAGGGTTTTTTTCTGTGATGTTATCAGTGAGCAGTAACTTATTACAATGTCACTCTGGAAAATCAAGGTCTCCTCAGAAAAGAGAATCGTGACAACTCTGTGGCATCAGGAGATCTGTCACAAAAGCTCATTTTCTTGAGAAAATCCTCTTGAAGCACACTGATGTATTTAAAGCAGTGAGGTGACAGCCTGTGATAGAAGAAATTCGCACAGTCAGTAAATTCGTGTTAACTGTAGAGCATTTGTACGGTGCAGTGCGGTATGGGCTTCTCAGAGTAGCTAATTGTCTCTTTTCTTTTCAGTTAGTTACAGCACAGACCTGGAGCAGCTGGTTCAAGCTGGCTCTGAACTGCTGTACACCAGCAACGGGTCCGTTCTGCCTGCTTTAACAGGATAACAACCAGCCGCCCCTTCTGGCATGCCCTTCCTCCTTTTTTATACACTGCTCTCAATCTCTCTTGTTCTCCATCTCCAGGGAGAGACAGAGAGTCTTTTGGCAATGTCAGCAAAAGGAAAAACATTTTTCTAAGTGTAAAAAGTCAATCTGAGATAGATATTATCTTGGAAAACATCACCCTCGATTAAAAATTTAGTGTAATAACTGGAGAAGGCATCCGAAAACAGAAAATACTGAATAACCTTAAACATAGACGGTGCTGCCAATTCTGCTTAAAATATATGAGGGTCAGAAAATGACACTAGTTGAATAAAAGCCCTGCAATGTGCCTCCTACCCTAGGCGAAGTGCGGGAAGAGTTATATACCCCTCTGTTGTATGGTAACGGAGGTAACCAGTAAGCCACAGCTAACCCGTCCAAGTGTGGGCACTAGCTGGGCCATCTGGTTCCAAAGCTTTCTGTGGGTGTGGTAAGAAATGCAGTGGTGGAGACTTGATTTAATTATACCTATTTGCATGCAGGAGGAACCACCGGAACCCTGTGGAAGCACACAGAGGTGTAGAAGGAAGGCAAGCACAGTTGGCAAGGTTTAGCCTCTAGAAAAAGTTGAAAGAGCTCTTCTGGCATGCGAAAGGCTTGCAAGCACTTATCTCATGCTGCTGGAGCCCCAAAGCATTCAGGGAAACAGGACTTTATAGGCAATCTTTGTTTAGTTTGTGAGAAAACAAATGCTTCACTTTGTATGTAAACCATTGTTCCTCCAGTAAACCTCTTTGTATTAACCTTTACTTCTCCTAATGCAAGCAGCCTTCAGAAGACTTGATTTTGACTAAATCCTTGAGTGAGACTGTTTTTGTTGTTGCCTCTAGTCCAGTTTCTTTATTTCTGCTGCAGTTTAACTTTATTTTCTTCTCAGCTACACAATAAATCTGTTCCTGGCTTCAGTTTATGGCCTCTAGCACTGGTTTCTCTGAATACTACCTTGTGCTGTACCCCACAGTAGATCTACGTAGTAACATATTTTTAGAGCATTAATCTACAGGACCTTGAGAAAGAAGGTGCATGAACTCAGCACCTAAGAAAAATACATGTATAATGTTTCTAAACATTACAAACATTAGCTTATTTACAGTAGCTTATTTAGAGCTGACTTGGACAGTACCTTCTCTGACAGTACCTTTTCTCTGACAGAAAAATGCCATTCTCTGTTAGATATGAAACTCCAAATAAAAAATAAAATTAAAATGTAGCTTGTAATATAGAAAATCCATACTTAAATACATAGCTAGCCAAGCCAAGTCCTGCCTAAGTTAGGGTACAACTCATCATACATTTTGGATCTTCTGTGAACTGCGTGTTGTATAACCCACAAACCAGTTCTGCCAGCAGGGAAGTATAATGAAGAACAAGAACCGATATAGCAAAAGATAGAGTAGGATACTAATTAGAGAAGAATCTCACTCATCTCAGGCCTTCGTGCACATTCCAGATGAAAAGTCTCTTCTGATGGCAGCAGCAGTTACAATACACAAAGCAACTGCAGTGTGTGCAACAGATACACAGAATAAGCAAGCAAAAGCAAGGCAGATACTTAACCTCAGTTAAATCAGCAGGCAAACACAGAATCCAGCATTCAAAGACATAATGTGACTTTCAGCCTGAGGCTGCAGACTCTGGCTTCTTAGCCTGGGGAGTGGCTTACAAAGATGAGAGGGACTCAAGCCTGATGCTTGCTCCCTGTGCAGCACCCAGTGTGTGTGTCAGAACAGGGTGGGGACCCTGAATGTACAGCATTACAATGGCTTATGCCAAAAAATGCACACAGCTCTTTTGTTACTTACTCCCCCTCGAAAAGTTAGAACACACCGTATCTTAGGAACGGCTTTACTTCCCTGTGAGAAAGAGATGCAGGGTCAACAGTGTGAATTAGGAGTCAAACATCGGAAGTAACCCGTGACAAGCATTCCAGGGGGGTTAGACAAATCCTAGGTACTAACTGGTGGAACAAAAAAGAATGGGTAGGTAGCCCTCAGAAGAATATCCATGGCAGTTTCTTTTCACCCAGACAATAATGTTTCTAATACAGATCTCTGTTCTGTCTTGCTTGACTGTAGAAGAGGGAACGCTGTTGTGTTTTATCTGTTTCCTCCTGTTGTCATTTTGGGCCCTGTCAAAGATAGCTATGGGGACTTCCCAGCAGCAGGTTTTGTCTGCTTCCAGCCACTGTAATAAGGAATCCTATTTATACCCCCTACAGCCAGGGCTTCTTTCTCTACCACGCAGATGAACGCTAACATGTAGCTCTGCAAGAACAGCACTATGACAATCAAAGGAAGAAACGTTCCTGCTACGTACTGCCTCAATGTTAATTTTGTCTTACCCCTTTTTTGCTGTACAGAAGCATTTTGTCTGTTGCAAGAAAATTCTTGGAATTTATTGAAATCATGTTGAGATAAAGCTATCGCACATATCCCTTAGTTTTACTGAAGGATTGCTGCTTAGAGGGAGTAATTGCTATTTAATCAATTTTGTTAGATAAGTCTTGCAGAATGGCATTCATTTAACAAAGACTGATTGCTTTTAGAAGTTAGAATAGTCTTCATTATCACCACCACAGGTTAATGAAATATGTTTCCCACTATCCAATTAATGTCAGACATTTAGATACCATTAGCAGCAGTGCTTCAGCTTTGATTTGGATTAACTACAGGTGAAAACAAACTTCTATAAGGTCATGTTAGTAAAAAGGGGAGAGAAAGTAAGCTACGCTTGAGAAAACCTTTGGCTCTCCTCCTGTTTCTTCTCTCTTTCTGCAGTGAAAGTTAACAGCCACTAGGAACAATAGTTTAAAAACCATGGTCTAAGCTTTCCCATTTGAGACATTTTAGTGGGGTCTGATTCCCAGGGCAAGAGTAATAACTCTGTCAGGTGTACCCCACATCCAAAATCAATAGTCTCTAATTAATAATTATCTAGTAATAATCTCTCTAGCTATATTATATTATATTATATTATATTATATTATATTATATTATCTCTATATAATCTCTAGTAATCTATATTATCTAGTAATTATCTAGTAATCTATATTATTTTATAATCTATATTATTTTATATATAAAATTATATATAATATGTAATATATAATACATAAAATACATAGTAATACATTATATATAATATATAATATTTTATAACTATATTCTATATTATTTTATAATATATATTAATCTATTATCTAGTAATCTGTATTATCTCTAGTAATAATCTCTCTAGATTTTTGCCAGATCAAGTTAAACTCGCTGTTGAAATTTGTGAATTAATAAATGAGGCAAAGCTGCTCCTGATATGGCCCACAAGTTCCTTGTGGTCTGACAGGAAAAGACGTGCCAGCGAGATCCTGGGTGTGCTTTTCCAAGGGGCTGTTGGGGAGCTGGTGGTGGGCTGTGCTAACCCACCGATGGTGGCAGCAGCCAGCTCCTAGCCACCTTCTCTTCTGGGCCCTGCAGTTTCTCCCTTTTCTCAGAGGGGCCCATGCCTGGTAAAGTGATGGGGAAGTTGGTAGTGACTCCTGGGGAAAAGATGGCAGCTTGTGTGGAAGGAGCTGGTGGCTACTATGAGCTGTTCCTCTGGCATGCTCCCTACGCGCGGTTCACAAGCTCCGGGAAGGGCTGCAGCTGGGAGCAGAGGCTCTGTCTGCATGGAAATGTGTGACATGAAACAAAGTGCTCTTTGCCATTGCTTTACATTTATTCCCAATGCCTAGCCTCAGCTCCGCTCTCTTTCATTGGTGCTATGACATGTGGGCTCGTACTTTGTTTAAAGAGCTGTGTACTGCTAAGGTGCTGTATACACTAAATATTAACAATTGTCTCTCTACCAATGCTTACCTAAACAGTAAAGCAAAATGTTTTGGTTCTCTCCTTAACAAATCAACACCTGGAGAGCAACTGGCTGATAAAACATGTTGTGAAAAGAAACATGTAATTATTACTTCCAGCTCTGGAAGAGAATATACCAGTTTCAATATTGCAATACTCCCTTAGCTTTGTTTCTTTTCCTTATGGTAAAAACCAAGCTGGCAGGTACTTAAGATTCCTTCTAATAAGGCATATGGTAGATACATAGGAGTTTCAGCATGCTTCTCAATAATTTATAGTGACTTAAAACAGAGAGAGACTTCAAAGCTGTTGCTGCATTTGCAGACTCCTCTTAAGTTAGCTTCATCCACCCTTGTTTTCCTTCATTCCGTTCCGCATTTCACAGACTCCCTTGGATCTGTTGGGGCTGAAATGTAATTATTTGGAGCAAAGGCTGTGAAAAGGATATAAATGCTGCTCCTGTTCCACTTAAACTCTCTCTTGTATCCTGAATCTCAAAAATAGCATTCCATTCATATTTATCATTTTTAAAATGTATTTTTACCTCTAGAGATCTAACATTGTCTAATTTTAGAACTGAGTACTTCAAGCAAGCTTTACGGTGTACATCCGAGGCTTTATGCACTGCAAATGGCTGTAACTTTACCATACTGAAATGTGCCATGCTTTTATATTCAAGTATAAATAGTGCTAAGCATAACTGCATAGATTTGGGGTCTGAAACTTCAGAAACTCCAGAATCTTGATTTGGGCTCTGTCACAGATTTACATTCACGATTTTGAACACATTCTATAAAAGGATGCAATCACTTTAAAGGAAAGAGAACATTTCTATTTTACTGAGCTAACGTTGTTGGGGGAAGAAAAGTTTTCCCATATTTAGGCAGCGTTTTCATCTTGGGCCTAGTGAGTCAAATTGCCTTTTTGGTTTATAGGCCTGGCAGACAGTCAGAAGGAGGGCATAGGGCTGAGGAAATTAAAACCAGAAAGTGGATGTTAAACCTCAGCTATTTATAGTGAGGATCTATTAATACCAAGCACTGGAGAAACAGGGAACGAGCTCTGAACCAACTCAAGCACTCAAGCAATGCAGGTTCTGGAGCAGGGTACGTACCACATGGACTAAAGAACTCACCTTGCTGAAAGTACCTGGCTACCGCGTCTAAAACCACTTTGGTATTCCAGTGTGTGCCGGGTGGATATATGTGGAGAGGTGAAGGGTTACATGTAAAGAAACTTGGCTGACTTTGTTGAATGTTGATGTTTTCCCATCGCACAGTCTCAATTTGTCTATCTGTAGGTGAGAGATAACAGTACCCATTTTGCAAAGATGTTTCGGGAATGAATTAATATGCATAGAGTGCTCTGAAGATAAAAAGAGCTACTTTGCATTTGGCTTAGATAACAAAAACCTTTGAAAGCAGTGGTGGCTTCACAGAGGCATTTTCTTTTTAAGTAATGTAGGACTTTGAGATTGCTGGTATTTGTATGCAGTGGATTTATATAAGTTCTAATTTTACATTTTGCATGGCTGAAGCTGAGTCACAAGCTGGTCACGACAGCACTCATCAGTCACATCTTCAAATTGTAGGAGATACTCCACGTTATGCCCAAAGTCCCGTCATCTGCTCCGCACAGGTGAATGCCCAACATCCAGATGGAGCCCACTAAAGTCTGTAGAGCTTTGCTCCAACCCAGGGATCTCTTTAAATCAGGTTTCAAAGGAACAAACTGAATGGTAGATCAGGTCAAAAGCAAGTTTCCCTACCAACTGTGAATGAGATGGGTCAAACCCCACCGATTCTAACGTAACTTCCCTGGGGTAGGGCGTGATGGTAGTATCTGTATAGCCATGAAGGACAGCTGCCTCTTCATCTTAGAGCATTAGCAAGCTGTATTGCTGTAGAAAGAGCTACCTTGGATGGATCAGCACTGAGCCATCTGAGTTTACAGAGGTCATCTATCTCTAACAGAGGTTTCTTATCATTATAGCAAAGCCATTTAGTCTTGTACAGGGGGATAGAAGGCGACCTGTGTGCTGTAAAAACAGTAGCCCTTTTTCTCCTGTGATCATAGGCCTTTCCCATCTCTGTGAGGGGGAACAAAATATTGGGCCCACATCCTCTACATTCAGAATTTGATCTTCAAGGGAGCTCTGTACTCATGTAGCTTTCCATATCATATTCCTAATCTGAGTAAATAGCCTCAGTTTTAATACCTTAACCAATATGACAGCATTGAATAGCAAAAATCAATTTCCTTGACAGAGGTAATCAACACTTAAAAAGATGACAGCCCTCCCCAGGTAGGGAATCCTATGAATTAATTTAAATGGACACAACTGTCTCATTATTTATTTCCAAACTTTCCTGATAACTCTCCTGATAAGGGAGATGAAAGGGCTTCTTTCCCCATCTCATTTGGAGCTTTCTCACAAATAACATTTTCTCAATCATGTATTATTATAACAATAATTTAAATGGTTTTTTTTCTCTAAAACCAGACACCAAACCTTATTCCTCCAATATGATATAAGAGAATTTATAAATAATAATGAGTGAAATGTGCATTTTCTAATATACTGCTCTAGTCAAGAAGGAATCATTCTTGCAAAGGTCAATATTTTTTACTGGGTTATTAAGCTTCTGCTGAGTTGTCAACTATAGTATTGAGCCTTATTTTTGTGCAAAGTTAGGACTTTCTTCTTTCATTCAGGCAATCACTCAAACGTTCCACTGGGAGGAAAGCAGTTGTGCTTGTGCCTTTAGCATACACAAATAGATGAAAGCTGGCTTTATTCCAAATATTTTTTCCCAGGATGCACATTATTATTATTATTATCTATTTTAGCTCCATTTTTCCCCTATATTTTGCTCTCTCTATAAAATCTTCTCTTCTACATTTGTCATTCACAGGCTGCTAGAAGATGTGGATGTCAGGCCCTTTAATATGGCCCTCTTCGTAATTAGTACCTCTGTTCTTATGATTGGTCTTATGAAATCTAGGTTTCAACATTGTTCAAAATTATGCAGTAATTTTTTGTGCTCAACCTGAGTTGCTAGTGGCCTGTCAGTGTTTTATGGTGTTAAGAGTCAAACTATGGCTCCTGTTGCCTTTAGGTATAACTGGGAGTGCTCTGTGTTTCTCTAAGCATAACTGCAGGATTTATCAAGGGAGGCATCCAGAAACAAAGACTGGCAGTAGCAGTCACTGTAAACTTTAGCTTTGGGATCTTTTCCATTATTATCTGGCATATTTCTATAGGAAAACCAATAGTTCATTTCTCAGAAATTACCTCCTGCTCCAGAACAAGGGAGATATTACACAAACATTTTCTTTGGAAACAAAAGATATATTTTTAGAGTTGTTGTTTTGTTTTTGTTTGATTTTTTTTTTTAATAGACTATTCAGTGACATTACTCATACCATTGCCTCTCAGAGAAGAGATCTGCACAGGACCAGCTGAAGGGAGGATACAGAGGAAGGGGAAGGAGCAACAGGGGTTAGAACTTTCTCAAATCAACTTTGCTATGAGAACATTCACACAAGGGGCAACCCTCTGTGAAACCGCTATCAAAACAAATATGCTGAGGAAGAAAAGTCTGCTCTCCCCTTTTTTATTCTCAGAAACTCTTTTAATTTAAAATTGAAGAGGAGGAACACCCAGTGTAAGAAAATTCTATCCTGAGCAGTCACACTTCTGCTAAAATGGTCATGCAACACCGTTGCCAAAGGCACTTCTGCAATAAACACAGGAAAGGCAGGAGACTTCCCCCTGCTAGATGAGAAAAAGGAAGAAAAGAGAGAAGTCTTGCTGTCAGAGCAAGGCTGTTCCACAAGGGATGAAAGAAGTTTCTTACTTTTAAGAGCAGGTATGGTATGCAGTACTGTACAGAGCACTCCCAAGACAATTTTATGCTGACTTCAGCTCTTCCTTTGCTTCCACATCCCCTGAGGGTGGAGATTTGCATCTTACAAAGCATTCTTGTACTGAGACTTTATGCAGATGTTGCAGCATTTCAGAGATTACTCAAATCTGTTGGAAACAGTATATGGGGAATCAGTCTTTATTTTAGCATCTGCCTCAATCTCAGAAAACAGAGGAAGCATCTTTAGTTCTGATTCCCTTTTCCTTTAACGTTGGTTTCCCTTCTCAATTTCCTCTCTGATACCTTTTAAACTTACAATTATGGATCTTTAAGAGCTAAATAAATCCAAAAGTATAAGCCAAACCAATGCACTGCAAACTGACGTAAACAGAAGTAGACCAGACAGCATGGAATTAAATGAACAAAAATGGCCAGTTTATTCACTGGAACAGTTATGCATTACACTGTAATTTTAATTGCAACATAAAGATGTAAGAATCAGTATATTGGCTTCTTTTAATTATTTTCTTCAGCACTAGAGTGTTTTTCCCAACCATTTGACTGCATGATCATATTACACATGTACAAGCACAGACTTTATGAATCCCTCACAAGGCATTAATCTAGGATTGTCTACAAGGACAAGGAAGAGTTAACATGGGAATTACTTCAATTTTAAAAACAAATGATGCATTTTTGGAAACAAGAGTTATTTAACTTTTTTGCTTTTAGCATAAAGTAGCAACAAGAAGAGTTTCCAATATTCAGTCTTTAGCAAATGAACATATATACTTTTATATTCTTCATCATCTAGAAACACTCCATCATTTAACCCCAAGAAGGCAGGACAACATCATGTCAATTCAACATAGAAGTAGCTGAGTTATTACAGCAGTAAACATACAGTATACAAATTTGTGTTTGTCACAAACTCCACCAATGTTAAAACTCTTTTGAAAGGAACACGGCAATCTGTATGGTTCGTTAGATACAGAACATCATGCAAATGGAAACATTCAATAGATTACAAAAGTCACAAAACATCAGTTTTCTTTTTTTTTTTAATTGTTTACAAAGGATCAAGTTCATTAACCCTTTAACAGTCAAACCACAGGGCTGAAAATCAATAGGGCAATAACTAATGGAATGGACTTAATTTATCCACTGGCATAGCACACATAGCCATATCTGTGAACAGGAGGGAAAAAAATAAAGCTAGAATACTCTTATTTCTTCTTCATAGCTGATAAAATAACAACTCAGCTAGCAAGTCAGTCTACTTGAAACTTTTATCAATCGCTTATGTTTGCTGATTTTCAAAATATTCTTAAAATCCAATAACCACGTAATCAATAAAAACTTTTAAACTCTGTTTACTAATGCAAAGAAAAAAACATACACTCTTCTCCACTCTTTCTTTTACAGCAAATCACGATAATCAAAACAAATACAGAGCTTCATAGAAAGACATTTTTGAAACACAAGGCCCTATCACCCAGAGTCTGCCTGCACATTAACTCCAGTCATGGAATACAGGATTTTTCCTTTACCTTTTGTCAGTTTGTCACATGGTTGCCATTAGATTTCACAAAGGGGATTTTCAAGAGCTTCACGGGAAACAGATTAAAAACCAATACGGATTTAAGCCGTGCACCTCCAAACGAAAGATACAGACTCTCTATGATAGTCATCTTGCCTTTCTAGCAAGAGGAATATGCAGATCGCACAAGAAATAAGAATTTTCTAGCTTAGTTATGGATATGGAAAAGCTACACGATGTTAAGAATCTCATGCACGCATTTTACATTGCATATTTAGATGCATTTGTGCCTGAAGGCGAAAGGCAATTACTTTTTTGTCTCTTTTCCACAGGATGCTTAATTATACTAAAAAAAACCCTTAATGGCTAAAAAAGTCTGAATATTGTATATCCCTTTAAGACTCACTGCACGCACAGCAAAGGAAAACTGAAGAAAAGTGATGACTGGAATTTTTGAAGAGGTAACTGTAGCAATTCTCATACTTCAAAGGTAAAACTTCAGTGCCTGCCATTCTCAAACGAAGATTTCCGAAGTACAAAAGAAAGAAATTTACTGTAACCTCAGTGGATATGCATCTTCCGCCAAAGAAAGGAACAGACCTCAAAAGGGCTGATACAGTCTATACCTTATGATGATGATCAATCCAGCTATAGTGGAATTGGTAGCACAACTACTGACTTTGGCATTGCACACTGAACGATAAGGTTGGTATCGAAATAAGGGCCCAGACTGTCATTCCCAGTGTGATAAGGACTGAGTCATATTTTACTAACAGCTTACTTAAGTATTTCCAACATACCTATTGTGAGCAGCCTTCATAGATGAGGTCATATTTCATAAGTGAGGTTCTATTCCATAATGTAATCTCCTTTCTGTTCACACTTAAATATGGCAAATGGCTTAAACAAGTTCACAATTTTTTAAAATAAAAAATAAACTGAAAGTCATCTTGGCATTAAAACTTGCAGCATTAATTACAGTTTCATTCTATGAACCCTACTGTATAGCTATGGTTACATTAATTTACTGTGAAAAATGTGGATGGAGAAAGCACAGAGATGCCAACCTGTCAATCAGTTCAATCAGAAAGAATATCACTATTGCCTCCATCTAGAAGGCAAAAACTTCTGTGTGATTAGCATGAAAAATGGTAATATTTCCTCTTTCTGCAAAACCTCCATTTATCTCCTGACTGATAGAAAATATATTTTCCATACTATTACATTTTACAATTTATTTATTCATCTTTTTCTCCCCTTATTTTTTTTTTCTATTTTTTCCCTTTTCTTTTTTTCCCCACACATTTCCTATAAACTGGATTTCCAGAAGTGGATCATTTCACTGAACAAGGAATATTTTTTCACTACATCTGAAAATAAAACCCAAACCAAAATGCCCCAGAACTGAACAGTCTATTCCAAACCCAAAGAAATTTCAAGGCCAACATAGAGAACAAAAGCTGCATTTCAGATGCGAAAGAGCAGGATTTGAATTGCTTCCTTACTGTGTAGGACACATTTCAGCATTTCTGAGTATACTCAACACTTACAAATATATGTATACTTTCTTCTTAATCTTTAAAAATCAGACTAGATATCAACACATCATAAATTAATTTTAAATGGGCAAAATATAATATTTTGCAACCCTTAAAAAAACAGGCTTTTGTTTCTGGTTTTGTCTGCATGTAAATATTTCCTACAAAATCTCTCAGAAAGTTGTATGTTATCAATCACTATATAATAAAGAAGAGCTTATCATCTCAAGTTCAAGATACATATTTTATTTCGTACTGGTTAACTGACAAAAGTTGTCCCAGGGACCTACACAGTTTTATAACTTACAATGCAATAACTAAAGCCATTTATACATTTAAGCTGGTTTGTTTCTAGTTCTCTTACATTTCCAACACTTAAGTTTTATTACATATAAAAAAATGTAAATTGAAAACTTAGAAATGAAGAATTTAAAGCTTAAGAGAATAAAAAATTTAATAAACCCGCTTATTTCTATAAAACGGGGCCACAATTTCTATACCATTGGATGCTGTTTCGTAACTCTTGATCCACATGGACATACCAGTACAATGGTTCAATTTCCCAAAGTTGCTCTGCAAATCACAACTGAAAACAAATATGTTTCTAAACAGCTGTTCCGATACAACATTTTTTCCAATAAATTTGTATCTATATAGAAAGGAAATGTATTTTACTGAATTTCTGTTTCATTTAACTTAAATTCAGGGAAAATGTGTTTGATTTGGATATGAAAATAGGAAAAACTATTCCAAGTGAAGCCTGCAGTCGCTGTAATTCAAAGTGCAATGCAAATTCTTTTTCTGTTTAACAATATACAGTAGCTGTCTTTGTTGGATGCAGACGTGGCCACTGTGCGATAGTCATACACCAGTCTGACAAGGTCAGGAATTCTGAGCCGCTTTTTGAAGGCAGAATTTGCCTCAGACAATATGTTTTGTTTTGTTTTTTAAATAAAAATCAAAATAGCAGCTAATATCAGTATCAGACAGTATGACAGAGCTGAACAAGTTTTTACTTGACTTTTCTATGACAAGACAACACATAGGTTAAGTATGATACTGAACAGTGATGTAAATGTACATGAGAAGAATCATGCGAACTGCATGGAAACCGAAGTCAAAACACTGCCAAGTGTTGTCTGTTTGATCTGATCAGAATTGAATATTAGTTTGTTCCTATTTTCTCCACCTCTGACTCTGAATGTTTTGTTACAATAGCTCAGCTGCTTTGCCAAGGTTACATGACATACACTGTTGATGACATAGAGTATTTCTATTTACAGCACCTTTGTTACTGGTACTATGGTAATAATGATTTGTTAGGCACGCTGAGTGGTCACCGATTCTTTCCTCTGCTGATGTTTTGTGTATCATAACATTTGGTAAGCACTAACAGAAGACCGACTTCATTTTCTCAGATTCAAGCAGAATATGAAAGCATTATTCCAACCACACCCGCAGCAATTTTTTTTCCCAGCTGCTCTGTACCTTAGGCTGTACTCTGTTTCCCACTTCTAGGTCATACATATGCTGCAGAGAAGGAATAAAGACATGTGGAAATATCTAAGCCTTTCTTCTGTAAATAAATTAAGGCCACCTGACAAAGCAAGGAGTCTGCTAGTTACCAGCAAGTAGGCAGGTAGGCAGTACTGCAGACTTTTTTTCTAGCTGATGACCAGACGGGAAGCCCATAGATGTGGAACCATGACCCCCTACTTAGCCACTTGCCTTGCTGTCAGGTACTGTGCAAAATAAATTCCTCTATCCTTGATTTTGTTCTGAAACTCACTACTTTTTTAAAAAAACCCCAGACTTACTCAGCTTTTACAGGAATGAATCTTTAACTAGGAACACTGTGCACTGTTGCGATAGAGTCTGCGTAGTGTAGATCACCTGAGTATTTGTCATAAACTGACATGAGCTAAGGTTCTGTGTCTGTTGATTTTTGGCAAGGAAAATTGCACTACAGTAAAGTCCTACTAACTTTGATCCACACCATTAACCCTACCCGCATGTGTTCTTTCACCACAGAATACTTCACACGAAATGCACACGACTTTGCCATTCATACTAGCCTTTCACCGTAAGGCCTCGAACTAGTATCCTGAACATGGGAGCGGGAGGAAAGAATGTTTTTAATTAGCACGCAACATTTTACTTGTTTTAGATTTTCTTTCTCAGATACCAAATAGAAAGTAACCCCAAAAAACAGCACCAATTCATCTACTTGTCTGAAATGCAAAAATATAATTACGATGCAAGCAAACAACTGAAAACAAACCAATGCATCATCCTTTCATCTCCTTCTTAGGCTTAATAATTATCTTTCAGTGAAGAGCTAGAATAAAATCAGAAGCTAGTGTAATAGGAATTAAAAAAAACAAGTGCATAAACAATATAAATGCAGCAGCAAAATATACAGTCATTGTTAACGTTCCAATTCAACCCATTTCCAACATCTTTGTGCAATAAAAATTGGCCATATGCTGGCCAATGCAACAAGCCTCTTTTTAATATTAACACAGTCATTCTTCAACTTAAGCTATTTCTGCTTGTTTTTTAAAAATAAAATCAATTAAACACAACTCTCACAAAAAAAAAAAAAGACTATTTTATAAACACAAAATTCTGGTGCAAATAAAGTAAGAAATAAATATCACACCCTTAATGACAAAAGGAAATCTGAACTGTTGCCTATGGCTGAACTTAGAGGATGTGAGGGTAGGATTTTGTAACATACTCTTTTTAATATTGGCTTAAGTCTCTCATTATTTCAGAGGTAAAGCCAAGCAGCTGGGAGGAACATTTTTGTTGAGATGTTAAATTTCCCTACACTTTAGTTGTGACAGCAAAGTTTGAATACAATCAGAGGAACCATAAAAAGTCTTCTTGATAGGTTGGGCTCTGTGCTTTGTGTTCTTCTTCTCAACCTTCCCTCAGTCGCCAGAGCAGGGGATATGAATCCAGTCTTGTCAATGCAGCAACAAGGCAGGATTGTCTACCCGCTTGCTGGGAACAACCCCAACCTTTGTTTCGTGAACTCCACTCTGTTTGCATTTTCTCTTACGTTGCATATGAAGATTAGGGATAAGGAGGAGGCTTAGAGAGACAGTTGAGAGGGGCACACTGAGAGCTGGAATGTGGCTGCTCTTCTGGAAGAGCATTAGGACTGAAAATTAAAAAGAAAAGAGAAAAAGTGCTTAAAATACATGGCAAACTTTTTACATGCATGTAAATAGCACAGGGCTGGAAACAAGTTTTAAAAGGGAATGAAACCTCATCTATAAATCTGTAACATCAGATACACAGTATACATAACGAAAATCCTCAGTGCACACACATTCAGTGACACCTGGCTGCATACATGAAATGCCACAGATATCCTGCTTGCCAGTTCATGTATTGCTGTTTGGATGCTCTGGTGAAAAATGCTGTGTGGAGAAATGAATGCATGTGCGAAACGGAGGAGCAAATTTGAAGGACAAAATACAGGTGCCATCTTTGTGTGAACATTAAAGATTTTCTATATGCAACTGATTAATTGTTTGAAATGAAGGACAGTGCCAGTCTGGAAATCAGGTTTCATCACTTTGCGAAAACGTGATCTCTTACTGAATGTGACCTATTTACTAGTACATTTGTACAAATATGGCGTAACCTTCCTTGTCAGGCAACATATGCATTACATATTTTGTAATTAACACTTCCAAAGGGTGGAGTTCTTTGTGTTTTGTTTTCTTTTGGTTTTGTGCTGTTTGAATCCTCTTCAATTCTGTCATATACTTTTGTCATTTGACTGTTTTTCATGTACAATTTGTCTGATAACAGCATTCACCTCTTAAGCCTCTAAATGTGCATTTATAGTGTACACTGTCATATAGTGCAGAGGTCTGAACTAGCTTTCAGCAAACCAGGTAGGGCTAGAGTTTCAGCCTAGCAGCGGCAGCACAAAGATAAGGGGCAACTAACACACACATACCCCACTTCTTGGTGCAGTGTTCCAGGGTGCTCCTGCTAGAAAAGCTTCAGATACCCAGGTTTGCTCATTTAAAGGCAGCTCAGCAGTCTAGCTACACTGCAGTAGGCAATGCAGACACAGCTTAAGTGAGCTCTGTATGATTCCTCAGCCTCAGCCTGTCCTGCTTTAAAAGGGTAAACTTCAGCTCATCTAGCCAATGTCAAGCTAAGTGACAGCCATTAAACTTTCAAGGAAAGCATGTGGCAAAACAAGATACAAAAGAATGCAGTAAATGCAATTTATAAAAAACCTCCAAAAACCAGTTCTTTAATGTGTCTGGGAAGAGTTTTTTTCCTAATGCTTCAAACGTTCTACAGTCTTGAAGTTATTCCAAGCTCAACAATGTGCTATATGATGAAGCACAATCATTTATGTCCCTGTCTTCAAGCAAATTTGCCTTTTCCATTTTCCTTCTTTAGAAACCATGCTGTTACATATTATCACTGCAGCACAGACTATCGGAGTGTTGGCTGAAGGAATGCAATTAGACTGTCGCTGGAAATGAATCAATTTGAAATGCCAGAGGTATTTGAAAATCTGCCACTGGAAATGCCAGCGATACTGAAAATGTCTGTAGTTCCACATATAGCGTTTACTTTGGGAAACAAAGAAATGACATTGCACTTGCTTGAAGACAGAAACAAGTGTGCACCATCACCATTAAGAAAGTAGATGGCAATGTCCACATTTTCAAATCAGAGAAGCCTAGGAGACTATGACCACAAATCCACAGGTATTCCAGTTCAGGAGGAGCTACAGTCCTTGCACCTCTGGGCTTATTTGAAGGTGATAGACTCTCATGTCTTAAGTTAGATTCTGTTTCACATTAACGCTCCTGAAGATGAGTTTCCTGATTGCAAAATAGCCAGTGAGAGTGGCTTATATAAGCTCAGGACCTCAGAAGCTTTGCTTTATGCTCATCTGTCTGAGGAGGTCAGTCCCAAAGTGTCTAGTGTTATGGACTATGACTCCTCAGTTTACATATAGATTTAGTCTAACTCTAAGCACCTAGGCATAAATATTTAATCTAAAATATTTTCTTGAAGCTTAGTAGTTGGACTTGTTTAATCAAACACTCTTAAGAAGACGCCAAACCTGTCTTCTCTAAGTAATTCTTTCCATGGCTGTAACTATCCTTTTCTTCTGCCATATTCTGCCACATACAGATGCAGATACAGCATCTAAAGAGGGATCCGAGTCCCTCCTCACCCCGAGTTGCCTGTTCCACTCAAATGAGTCTGCATCAGGAATGACCGCAGATAGACCCAAAAGGTCTGGATTTACTCTCAAACTTATCCACTCATCAAGAGCCAGCTCCTGGCTTCGGCACCTCCTAAGTTTTCAAGATAGGCTTAGGAGAAGACCTAGTCTTAAATCTTTCAGAGAAATAAAAGTCAATTAGAACTTTGTCATCACATTTGGGGAAGACAAACAAGAAGGTGGTCATGTTACCCTACAAAGACTGCCTTACTCTCCTCCCTTGCTGCCCCATTTCTTTTTTCAAAGGACTTCTGTAATTGTCAGAAGGGAACAGAAACTCGACAGACATTTTCCTTGGTCATTAGAAGAGATATGTTTGTCTTTTGGTGCTTCCTTCCCGGCTTTAAAAATAAGCAACACAAGAGGTTTGTGCTCTGAGGGAGAGGACTGGTGAGGAAATGGCCATAGTTAAGACTAGTTTTGTACAGCAATGGCCTAGAACAGGACCTCTTTGAGACATATGAGATTCTCCTCTACACAAACATGCACCACCATAATAATGTTTTGGCATGACCTTCAGTACAAAGTCAGCCTTGACTGCAAATACTGTAATACAAATTATCTCAGACGAAGCTCAGATTAGGAAGCACTGTGCTTAGAATTACATTCATTTTCTCTTCATGGTAATTCTGTGTTGCTTCTCACTTTGAAATACAAGCACACTTCTATGCACAGAAGAAATATAAACCTTGGTCTCACCATTCTCCTTTCAATCAATAATAAATACTAGGGGCATTAGGAAGAGAAAAAAAATTATAAGGTTATCAAGCACCTTTGCAGCAACATATATACACCTATCACTTGCAGTCCCAGTAGATTTGAATCTTATCCTAACACTCTACTGTTACACCATCCTCTCTTCAGAAACGCAATACATCCAGTTCATTAACGCAGATTACTGTAGCAGTATATAAACAAAAATTACATCAGAATCGGCAAGTGACACATGGCATGCAGTGTGCTTTTTATGGCAGTATAGGTGATTGTGGCAGCAGGTCTTGGAGCTGAGCTATCAGGCATATTGACAGTCACAGGCAGTAGAAGATGGCAGGGGAGATTAATAACACAAAGCAACAGAGAGACATGGAAGAACCTGAAGCTGTTGACTATTAGCTGAGAATAAGGAAGATTGTTATATTCCCCTTGTGGGATATGTGCAGCTTTTAAAACATTTGGGTTTAACAGACATTTTTATAAACCTCCCTTTAAAGGCAGGTATGATATGGGGATTTATTCATTCAGTTTATGAATGAGGTCTGTATCATTTTTTGTGTTAGTATTATTGTCTGTTTTTAAGCAGCTCTTTTTTTCCCCAGCACTCAAAATGCTAATCATGTATTTCTAAAATCAATTGGAAAATAGCATGCAAAGCCCTTCGGTGTTAGTAAGTACTCAGTTCCCCATCTTAAAGATGCCATTCGCATGCAATATTTTCTGGCATTGATTGTAACTGTAACAAATCAGCAATGGAAAATACAAATAGACCAGTGATATTTTCAGAATGCAACCATTTTGCATGCAGTAATATTTTACCTTTTTTAATTTATTTCCTATTTTATATGAAATAAAAGCATTATTTCTTATTAAAAACTAATATTAATTTCATTTGCAGTATAAGGGGCTTGGGGTTTGTTTGTTTTTTATTAATAGGTAAAACTTGGGTCTAGAGTTTGGCCTCTGGTAATGAATATGAGGTTTTCACTGCATTCAACAGAAACCTGAATACAATCCAAAGACAGACACACTCTTTTTAATATTGGATGATGGCAATATTTTAGTCTTGTCCAATATAGTCCATCAGACAGGTAGCTACAGATGCTAGGAAGGGTGAACATCCTCCAGTAATTTTCAGGGTAGGCCTAGATTTGGTTGCTTGCCCCATACTCCTGGACGTAGAAACTGAGGTGATGCACGGAAGGCAGAGCGAGACTTTCATGATTGGTGCATCAGTTTACTTATAAATTCTCTTACAAAAAGTTCTCACAGATTCTCCACATCAAGTTCCAGTTGAAATACGCAGACATAAGCAAAAAGACAGACAGATGTATAACTAAATCGACTAGATGTGTCCTGGAGTTTCATTTGGCTTGAATCTGTTCAGAGCTTATCCAGTGAGGTTCACCAAAACCTATACACTGGAATCACAATTACTAGAAAATCCAGAGCTACACAAGCCCCACTTAAAAATCAGTATAGATAATGGATGAGGGAAAACACTCTGTATTTGATGTTAAAGCTCAGAGTGAATCTACCTGTGTTATGGTCAGGTGTATTAACTAGTTTGAACATGATTAGACATATTGCAGGACACAGGAAACATCTGTGTGAATTACAAGTCTTAACAAGCTATTGTTTAATCCTGGGTGAAATGCCACTGAGAGGTGACATTACTGCAAGAGTAATGTTAGAGACTTAAAAAACAAACATACCTCTTTCTTAAAATGGGTGACTGCAGGACTGGGCACAGCTTTAATCTGCCTCATCAGAGGCAGATTTCAATCATCACATGATTGAAAGCATATGTGCCATAGCAGGAGGGACTATCAGAGGATGAGGAGGGGCAGCACAAGCTCCTGTCTTCTTCCTCTGCTGGATTTAGAAAATCTGAACTTCAGTAAATCTAACTGGTTCTTTAAATGCCTTCAAATTTTACTCCAGATTTCAATTACTTTATTTAAAGCACTCCACAACTTATGCCATCATGCTGACTTGCATTAAAAATGTTGTTACGCTTCACTGCTTTACAAGACTGTGCAGCTATGTGGCTGAGACAAGCAAGGCAACAGTGTTAATGTATCAAAAATAGTGTGCTGTTTTCACTTCATCAGAAGACTATCAATCTAGTGGTAAAAAATAATAGTCATTTGAAAGTCAATAGTTCAGCTAAGTATACAGGTGTGTGTTGTTTGTGGGATGACTGATCTGAATTTTTAAAAATGTTAACCGTATTTTTAGTTATCATTATTGTTTCCCGTACACCAGGGTTCTGATTTGGAAACACAGCAAGAAAGTCCTCTTGAACAACATTTCCAGTTCTGGTTGTAGCTAATGAGGTCTTCCTCATGGAGGAAGAATTCAGGGACAAACCAGTAAACCCCTGAGACTTTCCTTTGGACCTTATCCCTTTCTGTAGTTTTGTTTGCAGAACAAGGTAATGCTTGCAGGCAAATGTATAGCGGTAGTAGATCAGGTAGGTCTTCCATTCTGAGAAGGATTTTTAAAATTGCAGGAGCAATTGTTTGTTAGCATTTAGAGAGGATGGCGTTAGACCATGTTCTCTACCGGGAGAGTAGCTCTGGAAGGAACAGAATAGGCTTTGGTTTTGTGATAGTAAATTAAATAGGATTTAAGTAAGATTTGTTGACCTTAAACTTCTGTAAAATCAAAGCACCTGATGTTCTCAAATTGTTGTAACATCTAGAATATAGCAGAAACCACTTCACAGGGATTTTAAATGGAACTAGTAACTTTTTTTTTTTCAGTGTGCTGTAAAACTCCAAACTGCAAACCAGTAAATGGTACTTATAACAAACTTTCACAAACTTCTCAGTAAAATTTTCATAATTCCCTTGTATAGTAAGGAAGTTAATAAAACTTTCACTTTATAGGCAGTAATAGAGGCGCACAAATGAAGCGGCTGCTCCAAGGCCACGGAGAGACCCCCTGTGACTCACAGAATTAGTGCTCAGCAGTGCCAGATGTGTGGTCTGAAAGCTGTACCACACCCATTCCCCATTGGGCATCACTGCAGACTTCCACGCACGTGAAGTTTAGAACTGCTTAGGAAATGGCTGCATTATATGTAGGGCTATAAATCAGCTTGGTCACTACAGATCAGGCTAAGGTCTAAAAATAACGTAACCTATTTCAAATGAGGGAGTATAGTCATAAGTGAATAAATGCACAGAATATACCGTGAACTGTTACGAAAAGTATTGCAATCTCTTTTTGCTTAGGTTGGTTTTTGTGCCTTGATTAACTCAACCATCTCAGAAGCATGATTTGACCTTTGCACCACCTACGAGCAAGGACACCAGGAGTTTACTTTTAACAACAAGATTAAGATCTGACTGCTGTCGGACTGAGTTTCCAGGTCAGGGAGAGCTTTCTCAGAAGTGTCTGCAAAATCTCACAAGTGCCTTTAAAATACTACCTTTTAAAGAGAGAAGCCTACACCTACCCCTGAAATTAAAAGTCCCCCATTTATGTAAATTTATCTAGCAACAAGATAAAATCATTACTATTTTGGCATCACTGAGAAACTGTCTGCATAAAAAGACCAAATGAGGACTACAAGATCCAACTTTGCATTCGTTTCCATATTTTTACACGGATATAAGTGTGTGAATGCTGTGATTCACGTTTGTACTGTCACTGCAGAAACTATCACTGTTCAAGTCGTTAAAAGTTTTCCGTTAGTGAAGAATTGCAGTGAAGAGCTTTCATATAAGGAAGAGGAGGGGAGTTGCAGATGTGCATGCAGCTATGTGCAAAGAGAAAAGAGTTAGTTAAGTTTACCTGACAGTCTGGCAATCTGGCCCCCTGGCTAGTTGTGAGCCGTGTGGCGGTATGGAGGCAGCAGGCTGCTGACAATCTACAAGAAACTGATAAATTAGACATATATACAGAGAGATTACAGAGCAAGGGGTTAGTAACAGTAGTACACAGGCTTCGCATCTGATGGAGAGATTTAGTGAGGAATGTGTTCTTGGTTCCTTATCTGACAGAAACACCTTTTTTTCTGATAGTAATAGCAGTTTTTGCCTTTTTTCTTTTCACAAGAATCAGTGAAGACATTTTTGTCTTCCCTTAGCATTGGCAAATTTTTGTTTAAACAGACAGCAACAGTGGGCTGTATTGAGGATCTGGGTTTAAACCTTGTACTCATCATTCTTCTGCTGGTGAAGAAGTTGTTTTGCTTACATCTAATGTAAAAAGCGTCAATAAAGCTACTTAAAATTTCTCTAGAGAACCTACATCCATATAACAACACTTACAGATGCCATCTCATTATTGTCTTCGAGAAAATGCTTGCAAGAAAGTCTTCGCAACTTCTAAATAGTGCTTGTGAGGTTATTTTTTGTAGGGAAAAGGGAGAAATTGATAGTCGGTTTTCACTGTTCTGTCTAGATTATTTTATGAATTCTCTGCCAAAGCAGTTTCCACATTAATCACTTGCAAAGCTGTATTCTAGTTCTTAATTTATTAAATAACTGTAAAATCAAATAATCCTTTGTTGCTATGATTTTACATTTGGAATATGAAAACAGCTTTAAACTCAGTAATACTTGTGGGACTTAAGAAAAGTAGTTGAACAAGACAAGCCTGCTTTCTAGCTCACTAGTTTCTACCAAGATTTCCAGTTCTCAAGATTTGCTAGTTTTCCCCGCAGCGGTCTGGCCTGTCATTCCACAGCCTGTGTGATTCAGATTGTCAGACAAGAGAGTCATCAGGGTCCTTTCAAACATTAAAATCTATGGGTGAAATTCTGATCATCTGGAAAACTACTAGAGATTACTTTTTGTCTCCAGCAGGGTTTGCAGATATATCATCCTCTCTGCTTCAACTTGATTCTCAACCTGACTCTTTTGTGGAAAGAAGTTACTTTTCCCTGAACCTTAAAAGTGAGATGACTAGACTTCATGTACTTAGAAAGAATTTGATTTCTTTTTATTTTCAATTGGCTGCTACTTAAAGCTCAACACCAGTAATCATTTCTCTTTACAATGTGGATGTTTTCCAAAACCCACTTCTATTCTTTGTCTCAATCAAGTGGAAGAGCATGTAAGTAATATGCTGTCAAGAGTCTTGAGATGACATCAGGTACAATGCAGAGCAGCACACCTTCCTAGCAACACTGAACATCATATGCGATACCCTAACATTTCCTTTTCATATAAGCCCAGAGTGTTTCTCCCTACTTCCTATGAAGATCTGTGCTGACCTCCAGCGGGTGGAAGCAAGTGTACCCAAATCACTATTTTCTTACTGCTTCAGCCAAGAAGAGAGGGTTTTGGACCTATTTTCAAGTGCACAGGTATCTAAGTTAGAAAAATACGTGCACAGTTAGTGCTGACACCATTGTGTCAGGAAGTAGAAATGGAATAAGAAAGGATACTGTGCCATTCTCTCATATTCCAGGATGGTCACTATAGTCCTCAGTACATCTTTTAGCAGAGGAGTGCAAGAGTTTGCAATGTATTTAAGCCATGAACAGAAGAGTCTGTCACTTCAGCACAAAGCTGAATTAAAAGAAAAGGTGCCTGGGGGGACAGACAGAGCAGGCTAACCACAGATGGGAACTGATTGTAAAAAAAAAAAAAATTAATGTCTCATGCTAAACAAACTAGTTTGCAGAAGTCCAAAGCAAAGTCAGCTTATAGAAGGCAGTCAGTGAGAAATGGAATACAGAACAGAATGCTGTCTGATGAAAAGGTGCAGACATGTTTCATAAATACAGAAGAAATTGTTCTGACAGCCTTTTCCAGAACAACAGAAATGCCTGATTTATGATCCTATTCCAATATCTCAAACATCCTCCAAATATTTTATGATGCCTCTTCATCTGCTAGTTTTGGCAGAACGCATGAGCAGAGAGCCAGATCTGCAAGCATTATGCAACCTGGATAATAACTAGTCGATGTGAGCAAACTCCCTCAACCTCACATGAAACAACAGTTCTACCTGGCGTCAGCAGTGCTCACACAATCTGGCTCACAATCACTTACATCAGTATGATATCTGGTGATCCACATGACTTAAAATGGCTGAATCATCCTCCTATATCCCCCAGGAGTGAAGTTTTTGAGGATTATGCTAGGAAAGAGCTAAGCAGAATGCATATAGCTTACATACACGCATTTCAAATTCAAAGGAGCTCTTATCTACTTATGTCCAAGTAGCTATGCCAGAGCTAACTTTATTCCTTACACATTTAATCCTTTTAAGTATTTCGGAGGGTTTATAACCCCATTATCTAATGCCATGACAGTCATAAACACAATGTAACAAGAAGTAATTTTAAAGGTGAAAATCAGAAGCGAGCATTCAGTCCTTCCCTTCTACTGAGGAATTCCTGCCTGTATTAAATAAATGTTTGTTTCTTTCTGAAATATTCTGTTGAAGGTTAAAAGTTTCAAAGGTGCCTTTACTGATTCTGTGGTCAAGGTCACAAACTGTAAAGACAAGGAAAGAAAGACATGCTCTCTTTTACTAAAAAATAAAAACAAATAAAAAATTACGTTGGAAGAGGCCTGTTCCCAGTATTTTTCACCTCTCAGGGAGTGTCAGTTGAGCTACACAGTGAGAGTTTGCTATTTGTGTAAAAGACACTTGGGAAACAGACACAAATTATATTTTCTGGTGTGTCTTCAGAGAACACCACCAAAAAATGATTAATAAAGCTATTAAATACAGACTATCTTATTTCTCCATCATCTCCAGTTGCTGTGAGGAAATAAACTACTGGGGGCAGGGGGCGGGCTGGCTGATCTCTTAAGAGCCCTTTTACAATTCTATGAACCTATAATGAACAAACGAAGTTCAGTGACCATTTCAACCACAAAAGGGAAAGAGGAGCTATTGTACACGTCAGTTTTCACTGAATCCAGCAGGACTTCAGTCTGTACAGAGTCCTGTGGCAGTCAGTATCAGACATTGTACACCACTGCATCTGTTGGAGCTTTGAGGCTTGACTCGTGGTATGCGTTAGGCCTGTTCTGATTTTCAAGTTCTTAACACTTTAACCATTTGCTGGCAATGGTGGTGTAAAGGGCTCAGAGATTTCCTCTCTCACAGATTAGCCAGTGCTGATTTTCCTTTGGAATCTAATGCCCAGTCCTAATCGGGCTAATCAGCTCCAGATGCAAGAGCATTAAAAATACGAAGCTCAGAGAAGCTACATCTGCTCATATGAGGACTGAATGCACTGCTATAAATTATCTGCTGAGAGCAAATCTCACAAAAAAGTATTTTCCTGGACTTCCCTTCGACTCGGCCACAAAAACAACGCATTTCCCTCATGTCACAAGGTGTGCTCTGCCCTCCGGTCTGTGAACTGGGTGACTCCAATCAACACAGGCCCACTTAACTGGGTTATTAGTGTCCAAGAGATGGGCATGCCTTCTGTTGACATCAGCAATGTCCTCAGTGAAAATCCTACATGCAAGCATTTTCAGTCCCACCTGCTCAGGACCCAGCACAGTGCAATGGAATGTTTCAGCACATTTTGACACTCAGTAAATTACTAATCTCTACACAGTACTGTCAAAGACCGAGACTAGTAAGAATCCCAAGATAAGCACTGGGCATGCTGTGAACCAGTAACTGACATACAACATACTTTTAACTCTGTCTAGTTCAGTTAATCAATGGAGATTTTTTTTCTCTTTTATCTGAAAGGGTAAAATTGAGAGTCAAACAACAAACCAATCAAACATTTTTTTTTACAGGTACTGTTACATATTTGGTATTTCTGATATGAAAAACACTGGGAAAAAATCTGTTCTTGATAAAAGAAAAGCTCTCAAGAAATGCTTATGACGAAAGGGGAGATTGAGACTTTTTCAGCCTTTTAAAAAAAACTTTCCTTAGCATCCCATTGACCACTCCATGCCAACAGAAAGTCCTTTCCTAGCTAAAAGTTTTCAAGCAATCTCACTTTGTGTCATGCTACCTGATGTCAATTGAACTTGCTCCATAAAGTTTGAGGAATTTGATAACATGTTTAAGAAGATGTTATTGACTATTTGCTTGAAAAAGAGAAGCTGTGTCCATTTATATGGTAATGAATTGTTTTCTTCCCTGAGATGTCAGTTTAATGGGAAAGAATGAATGGTTAATAGCATGAGTCAAAAGTATCGGGCAAAGAACAAATCAGTAGTCTTCTAGTTGTGCAGAGGCAGAAACACGTTGCATCACACAGCAAGTCCTACAAAGACAATAAATCAATCCTCTCTACTCAAAGGTGGGGAACAAGGAAAATTTCCAAATCCAAAAGACAAACGCAGGATGTCAAGAAGAACAGGGCAGAGGGTACTAAAACACTCACCCATGTGCTTAGTTGAGATCTGTAGAGATGCTTTCAAACTGTAATCTGACAGGATGAGAAAAGTCCCAAAACTGTTTATGTCCAGGGATGATGGGGACATAAGTTTATACTATTATTTGACTAGCTGCTTTCACTTATAATTTATCTCTGTTTTTCTAATGGATGCCAAGAAAACTTTGACCTTCATCAAGGCCAAGAGGAACTTTAAGTGCTAATGGTTATCACAAAAAACAGCTGGTGAGAGGACAGCTGTGGCTTACCTTAAGAAAAAAGCATGAACAATGGTACAGGTCAAAGATTAGAAGAGTCTCTCCCTTCTCCTGCTTCCAGGGTCAGTTTGGGTCTGGAAATAACACAGTTACCTCTGCCCTATGCACAGCCCCAGCTGGTCAGTCTGCCAGCTGCAAACTGGGTGCAGCTCTGCATTTCTGCAGGCTGTCCCTGGAAGGAGAGGACTATGGTGGAGCAACCACATGGAGCCTGGCCAGCCTTATTAACCCCAGCTCTCTCAGAGTAGGATTGATTTGGGTTGTCCTGGCTTGGGAGCAAACGGAGCAGCACCAAGGGACTCAGTTATGGTACAGAGCCATTGTACAGCTCTGTGAGAGCCAGCCCTGCTCTGGCACAGCTAGCACACAGGCAGCCTAATAAACTTCACCAGGTGCAAGTTAGCTCCTGCACAGACATTCTCCAGTACACAGATTCTCTGGGTTTTCACACTGTCTGAGTTTTACCCCTGCTCCTATTAAACTGAATAACGGATTGTTGATTGGAGATAGACAAATTTATCAATCAAGTATCAGTTTTGGCTTAATTCATGGAAAAGCTGATCTATTATGAAATTTTTATGTCAAGTCTTGCACATATGCAGGTGACATATCTTAAGCTTGCTATTCAGAGAAACTTGGTGTCTTAGATTATTGTTGGTTGGAGATGTTTCAACATCGTCCACTACTTATTTTTAGTCTTCTCAAAAATCATTTGAAGAATAAAGGTTAAGAGACTTGAGCATGCTCCTGAACTCCCATTCACACACACAGCTGAAGGTATCAGTAATAACAACATATTGCACTAAGATGCAATAGGCCAGCAGTAGGATGCATCTAAAATCCTCTCATCTTCTGTCATCTCCACATGTCCACTCTTTTTCTTGCAAAGGTGGCCCAGGAATGTCCCACTGTTTCTACACTCCCAAGCTTCAGATGCAGGCCTCCTCCTGCTCCTCCTCCTCCTCTCAGATCTTTACCTTCAGGACAAGGTTAGACAGAGTAAACATAACAGAGAGACTTCTGCTAAATGCTTCTCAGGAGTAAGAGCAGGTGATTGAGCTTAACAAAACAGGTAGGGTATTTAATTGCTATTTTCTTATAGCATTTAGAGAAATGCTATCTGTCTTGGTGATTTCCACAAACCAACTCATGGAGCATCACTAACGACTTCACGCACTACCTTACAGACACGGTTTAGTAGGTCACTGATTCAGTGGTTTTCCAGAACATGTCAGGTTTCTTGGCCGTGTTCTAGTGAGTTCTTTCATCTATACAACAGCTACACTATATGGAATGGTTTTTCCCCTTATTTCCTTATTTTGCATGACTTGATTTCTACTTTCTTTTTAGACCTGAATTACCCCCAACCTAGAAAGCTGTTCCCCCATCAGCCCATGTGCTTCAGTGGTACTGTAAGTTCAAAGTATAGTAATATAGCTATATCCCAGCCTTGCCCTTTGCTGTAGCTCATATTAAGAATAATTTTTTTAAAAGAAATAATACTTAGTCATTAATGAAATTAGTGAAATGCATTTCTCTCCAATTACAGACTAAGAACATTAAGAGGTTTCTTGTCAGCTCTGTAGGCTTTTTCACACTTTCTATATCATGATGTATTTATGTTATTTCTCAAATGGTTTCTGTGAATGCTTTAAATAATTCCTCATTAAATCTACTGGGAAGCTAAATAATGGGTTAGTAAAATAGCAGAAATGGAAATGGTGGAAGCTGAAAATATATATTCAGTTCCTTTTATATACAGTTCATAAAAAGCACATTTAGAAAGGTCTGATGATTCATGAAATACTCACTAAAAGACACACACATTTTAAACATTTCAAAAGAGGAAAAGAAAGGTTTTAAAAATACAGAAATTATCACACTTCTGTCTTGTTGGTTATCGATCTTTCATGGAAACATAAGTGCGTAAGATACATTTCAGATGGCCACAAGTATGTCCAAACCAGAAATACTTGCATTATTTTACAGGTAAAGAAGGGCCTGATCCAAAACTTGAAGTCAGTGGGAATGGTAACTTTAGTAGGCTTTGGAAGAAACAACATAAAGTACAACTATAAGCTTTCACGGCCCTAAAAAATGCAGACAGGGAGATACTTACAATTAGGGATACTAGTCTTGATTAAAGAATTGTTGGTGAGCTTACTCCATACATCACAACATCCCAAGGAACTGCTCTATTAGAGAGCTAAAATATCAGCATGTCTAATTTAAACAGAGACTCACTTCAGCTTTGCCTATTACATGAGATGAGAAGCACAATATTGAATATTCCTGTATGTTTGGTGGCAAAAAATCAATAAGTCATGAAACCACATTAAACCTTGTCATAAAAGAAGATAAAGATGGATGGCTTTTGTTACCAACATTGTCAAGATATTTCAAAAGCTGTTTTAGTTAATTGATAAGACTGGATTCCAAAGCCCAAAATTTTCATAGAAAGCAACAAATATCTGGTAACACGCCTTAAAGATACGATGTGTCACCTGCATACCTGTTTAGTTAAAAACAACCAGAAGTCTAGTCAGATTTTACTGGAGAACTTCAACAAATGATGTTAATATTAACCATTCCATCCAGCAATGATGTCATAACTTCAATACAGAGAGAAAAATGTCAATAACCTTTTAATGAAAATATACAACAGTAAGGCATGGATTTCACTGCAATCTTTTTTTTCTTTATTTTTTTTATATTTTAACAAACAGATTGGGTCTTCTATTAAAAATAGGTTTTAATTCAGAAATGCTTTCTTTATATAGTGAAAAATACAAATAGAAATTAAATGAAACTTGTAGAACCGCAGTGAATTCATGCCATAACAGCTAAATTATATTGAAGTAGCTAAATTATATTGATCAGCATGAAATGTATGGTTTTGGTCTCATCAGTGATAACTGGAAAGCTAAATGCAAGAGAAGAAAAGCATAGAGCAAAAAGGTCCTATTCACAGTGGCACCAAGAGGTAAAAGTACATTTAGCTAGTTGACTTCTTCATCAGTTACAGCCAACTAATGTCCTTGGCAAGGATACTGTTCTTCAAATTCAAAACGGCCTCCACAAGGACAATCTACCATGCTTGAAATGGCATACATATGTAATGCTCATTAAGCTTAGTTAAATGAGCATATCAGATGCAGGACATGGCCCCAAGAGCAGGAAGATATATACATATATCTGTATATATGCACTAATACTGCTCATTAAACAATGAACACATACATACACAAATATGGAATGTTTACAAAACCCACAGAAAAATAGAACAATGCAGAACAAAAAGTGAACACAGATAATAAGTTAATAATGACTGAATTATCCTTTTTCTGAAGAGCATCATGGACAGGTAAAAAAAAAAGTACACTTGATTTTAAAAAACCCTGCTAAAAACACATAAAATCCATTTTTCACAGAGAGCAGAGACAGATTAGACCAATACCGCATGAGTCTTGCAATAGCCAGTAGCCTGCCTGATTACACAAGCTCAGAGACTTCTTGCAGGTGCAGGATCACCATCACCAGAAGTACATTCTCGGTAGATAAAAATACAACATATTCATAGCTGAGGACTCAGAAGAATCATCCATGGATCTCTAGTTAGGCAAAGGGCAATTTGCACTCGGACTGTAAATTTGCATTGTCAGAATAAAGTTGTGGGGTTTTTTAAAAATAATGGTTCTGAAGAACTTTCATGCTCCAGCTGCTTTGCATTGCTTGGATGAAGTAAATCAAACTTACCTGATTGAAAAATCAGAGCAGACTACTCTGACTAGTTAAATATTATATAGCTGCATATCTTATTTAGTAGTGGTGACTCAGTTAACCACCTACCCTGCTTTTCAAGAATAAACTCTTTCACTTAACGTACAGATAAATCCATATTGGTCATGAACTAGAATTCGGAATAAAATTCTTTAACAGAAAATCAGCATAGAAAGAGGTATGCAGATCCTAGTCATGTTGATTTTCCTTTTCATTAATCTATAAAATTCCTTCACAAAGGAGAAGTAAGAAATATTTAAAACTGTTCACTGGGTGACCTGAGCAGTCATAAAGATCTACAGAGCACCCTCCTAGCAAAATTCAGGTCTGAGCTCATAGTGTTCTTCAAAGGAATTCTTCCACAATCATTTTTAAAAGAAGTTGGGCCTTCCTCCATGTTCAGATTTCTAACAGTCCTGCTGTTTCAAAATTGAGAAATGCATAAAAAGGCCAAGTCGAGGTACAGAAGTAATGTCTATAGTACCAAGGTTTAGAAATCCATGAGGAGCTTTCTGACACTGGTACTTCAGCTCAGAAGCAAAGCTGGGACTATTTTTGGCAAAATATTTCTAAACAAACAAAAAATGTGCACAGCTAAAGACCTTGAACTTAAACCCTTTTCACCATACAATGAAAGAAGACACAAACCCGCTATCAAAAATTTATTCCCCCTACCTTTCCAATGCTGTAAGGTGCGCAGGCTCATCTCTGCAGAAAGCCTCCACTGTGGACAGTAGTGTCAGCCTGAGCCTCGCTCGGTCATTTTCCCAACCCCTTCATCCAAAAGGGGAGAGTAAAGACAGCTTCATTTCCTACCAAGGGCTTCTGCCCATAATATTCCTTTTGAAGATGCTTTCCCATATCTTCACACTGCCTAAACAACGTGAAGAAGCAAAAAGCAGGAGCCAAAGCCAAGAATCTTGCCCCACATGATAAATTCCAATTTAACATTATTTTAAGAAAAATTTATCAGAAGGAACATGAGCTTCTGATTACACAGAGAATAACCTTTTACTGAATATTTCTGAAAATCATATCCTAAACAAGGCACTTTGAAAAAGCTCTGAATCCAGAAAGAAACAAATAAAATAGCAGTAGAGTATATTCCTCATCCCTTGTGCTAGGACAGGTTACTTAACACCTCACATGACCTATCAAAAGCCTCTAACTCCCAGTAACACTAATGACGACCCTACTCAGCAGACCATCTGCTCCTTGTTGTGTTAAATTGTGTTTGTGCTACATCAAACAGATCAATGCATTCCCAGGTTTCTAACCTATTCTTCACAGGTGAAACGACTTCCAGTGTAAAAGGCAATTAACAAAGACAACTCTTAAGCAATTCCCCTTAAGTCCCAGCTTAAAGACTTAATTGGAAGACTTCTTAGGACCTCCATATTTGGGTGATTTGAGTTTTTTCATTATCATTTTCCTTGTTAGCTTTAAGAAATAATTTCTACCTACAGATACTGTAAGTTAGCTCTTGGAGACACTAGTGACTTTGTTTTCGGGCCCTGTGTATGAAAATTTGGAAGAAGTTTGAATGCAACTGCAAAGGAAAGGTCATTTAATACAGTGTTACACACACTGTCAAATCCAGCCTGAGGCTTTCTATATGCCCTGACTTCTTCATGTAATTATGAAAACAGACACATGCAAAAGCAGGCTGGAACTGTGTTGAGTACATACCGCTGGTTCTGTCTATCAGAAGAATAAAGACTTTAAAGTGTAAAAATAATAGAAAATAACAGAAGAAAAGAAGAAACACAGCAAAGCTAAATGCATGCTGCTACCTAGGGGAGATGAAACATGATACGTTGGAAATGGACTGAGTGCTATTTCTAGCCAGAGCAGTTAGGAGCCCTTTCTTCAATCAGAAAGCCCAGATAAATTTATACTGCCACACTCGATGTCAGTCAAATGAAAACCTAGTAGGAAATTACAATCTCTTTCATGAGAGGTCTTTAATTCAGCTCATCTTCACTAGTGAGCCTTCATGCCAGGGTCTGCCTCTGAAAAAGGCAGCCAAAAGCAGTCCCAGCTTTCTCTCTACCAGACAGCCAGCAGCAGTCAAAGCTGAGGCCAGAGTATGGTGAAGGTGGTCTCTCCTGCCAAGCACCAAGTCCAGAAGAAGGTGCAAGGGAAAGATAGGCATAGCTTGCCTACAGCATGGGGAGCACGGGGCAGGGGAGCCTGCCCAGTTTCTGCCTCTACCAGCTTCAGTTATTTTGGCTCCTAGTCTCCATCAAATGCATTCCCCACTACAGCCTCGCAGTGCCCACAACACTAGGAGCTAGTGAAAGGATAGGGAAGCCTGCACATCACATGGATGAAATATTTATGTGAAGGAAATAGTTCACAAATTTAAAAGAAAACAAACTCAAAACCTGATTGCATCTAATTTAGGCTTCATTATTCCTCCACTCCTGAGGACACAGCCTCAAGCCAAGCTATACCCTGCTCCACAGTGTTTGAGCTTGGATGCTGCTCTTTTGCAACCTCTCTGATGAAGCAGCAGGTGTGGGTTGCTACATTTCTTGCTGGCTTGCTTGACTGCACAAATCGTCTGAGAAAAGAAATTCTTTCTGATACAAGGCTTTTAAACATTCACTATAAAAGCAGCAGAACAACATCCTTCACTGTTCCTTACTTTCAGGAAACAGATAATTAGGCAGATGGCAAAAAATTCCTACTTGGTGAATCATTCCTTTGAACAGTAAGAAATCTTCCAGAAACTGGTAAGAACAATGCTGAAAAATTCCCTACCTAATCCTCAACCTGATTCTAATATGGGCCCTGCTAATACTGCAGTCTGAGTGCTCAGAAAGACCTCTGGTTTGAACCTGTCTGTTTAGCAGGCTGAGACTAAAGCCACGTGATGGCATAAAATTCTGACAAATGCATTCAGAAAGCTAGGACTGTTGTAGATTCATAAGGACAATTGTAACATAAATCAGTAATACCATCTCAAGACCCTTATACTCTGAACACGTAGAGATGTACCTGAAGTACCAGGTAAGACTCCAGACAAACATTATTTTTTGGACAATTCTACTTTTCAAGCTGCTTCAGCCCTTGGCCTCCATTACTAGGAAAAGTTAGAGACCTTGTCAATGTTGCTCAATCTGTGGTCTGTGCATCTGTGATGCTGCGTAAGATATCAGATGCCGGTCCATGAAAACAATGAAAAAAAAATTTCATGCGCGAAGACAGTCAGGATCCAGAGTCCCAAATACAAAGACCACATATTTTACCATTTTACTAACAATTTTGCAACACAATAAATTGTGTTTACCTATCTGTGGAGCACAGTTCTTTTTTGAATCATTACTTCTTCCAACCACTAAACTGCATTTACAATACAGAGTCAGGGTTCTTCACACAAAGGTCATCCAGTCCCTTGGATTAAAATCTGGTTCTCCTTGGCCTGGCACTCTTGTAAATTGTACATGGGAAGTACAATTACAATTCGAAGAGTACTGTAAATTGTATGTTAGAAGATTGCCATTTTGGGGCTTAGATCCTCAAACTGGGGAGTTTGGCTCTACAGAAAATGCAAAACCCAGTTCTTTAAAGAGATGTAAGTGTCCATCAGAAAGAAAATCATCCTTATTCTGTTGTAGGACGAAGAGGAAAGAATACAAGAGACACTACCAGTGTTTAGGATACAGATTCCTGTCTGTGGGGTAGAAAACGAACATGTGGTCTTCCATTGCCAACAGAATACAAAGGAATTGCTGAAAGATCAGTACTATTTATTTTATACATTTTAAAGTCTTTGCTTCTTTCCCCCTCCCCGTCTTTTTCTCCCCAGGAGCCAGCTCTTTGATTTATTTACTGCAACACTCCTTAGGAAAATGTCTTGTTTAGACTCTCTGCAGTTTTACACTTGTCCTCTGAGTGGGTGTTACTTGCATGGCACTACTCAAAGGCAGCTGTGATATTGCTGGCACTGAGTGAGAGATATAACATATTATAGGGTATTTCTCAGCTTTCCAGAATAAATATTTACTTGAGCAGAAACCACTTTATGGGTTTTTAGCTTTTATATTTTCTACTTATGCTTTTTGTCTATAACAAATTTCAAAACAAAGAATGAAAAAATTTACCACCAGACAAGAGTTTGCACATTTAAAGGCTAAAAGTTCTGCTCAGGCACAGAAGAAAAGTAATTATTAGCTTGTCTGTCAGGAGAAGAAAGATGTCACCACCTTTGAAATGGCAATCCAGATTGCATTTCCTTTCTATGCCTTGTTCGAAGCAGATACTAGATTTTGGCAGGAAATGAAGAGCAAAAGCTTCCTGCGAAGATAAACTTTATGACTCAATTTATATAAACTAAACCTTCTGTGAGTTTAACATTACCGTTTAGAAAAACCTGATTGAATGCTTCAGGGTGAGCAGAAGACAGATGCTGCGTAGGCTTGTGCACACTGCCAGTCACTCCTTCACTGGTCCTCACCCACCTGACTCCTCTGTCCCTTGGGTTTGTGTCTTCCATGGGGACTACCAACACAACCACCAGACTAAGCACCACCCAGGCACAAGGGTGCAGCCTCTGTGGATGCCAGCGGAACTGCACCCACCTATACCACAGCAGGACTTTCCCCACTGCATGTGCAACCAGTTTGGGCTGCTACCGGCAGAACGTCATCTCCTGCCACAGGTGACACAGGAGAAGACATTTTGCTTTTCAGGTCTCAAGAAGGTGCCCAAATTAGATTGCATCTGCAGTCCTGGGAGGGTCCCTTGCTCTGCTAACCACTCAGCACCACATGCACCCAAGGAAAAAATGTTTACCTGGTGTGGCCACGGTTAACCTTTTTTCCTTGCTGAGACGGTGCCCATGGATGAATTCACTCATGGAAGGGGGGCCCCTCAGAAGATATGATTCTGTGGAGGCGGGATGAGGGGGGGCTCTTAATAATTTCTGGAGGTAGGTCCCTGAAGTCCTGGGATGGCTCTGATCACAAAGGGAAGGTGAGAATAGTCTTGCAGGAGATCCAAGAAAAATACATATGGAAACAAAAGAGTTTTACTTTAATTACCTTTCAAAGCCTCATGAATGACAACATCACGTTAATTTGCTTAACAGGTAAAAACCAACTAGTGTTGCCACCCCATGTGATTTCCCCAGCAGGGCACCTTGCCTGCATTGGAAATCCTGGTTCATATTAGGGGAGGAGGAGAGGAGGTTGAGTTATATCAGCATCCTAAAGTTGACATGTACAAGGCTCCCTGAATATTCTCTTGGTTTTGCATTGTGACTAGAGCATACAAGAAAAGGGAATGATTATGTAGGACTTCTCTAACAGAGAGTCCTTTTCATCTTCAGAACCGTGGAGATCCCCACACCTACAGAGCTTTGGCAGGGCAGTCACAAGACAAGATGAGAACTCACTGTTTGAACAGTGAAATATTTGCATTAGGTTATGAATGGCAGCCATTCCTCTTCAAAAGGTTGCTTGCTCCCATGCAGAAAAATTGATCTGAGTGAACACATCCATATTCTTTTCGCACTGATGAAGAACAAACGAGCACCAGAGCTTAACAAAGAGATGCAGTTTCTTTTGTGTTAAGCACTGAAATGCTCATAGAGCACAATCCTTTTTTTTATTTCAGATGCTTGTTATGGAAACCTTAAGGAAAACTTAAGGAAAACTTGTTAAAGAGAATACATTCACACTAATATTAAAGACATACAAGATGCACTGAGACACTGACAGAATATAGTTCAAAACACTGCATTAAGGAGGAGGAAATAACATAGTGAGTAGGTGGATCAGAACCACATGTTGCCAGGCTTTGAATTTTGTATTCATATTCTCCCCCCCTCCTTCTCCCCAGTCAAAGTACAAAAAAAAAAAAAAAAAAAAAAGAAAAAAGAATTATAATGTTTACAATTCAGTGAACGACTTTAATGAAAGTCTGGCCACTGCACTGTACTGTAAAGATCACTGCATGCATACCTTTTCCTCTGAGTGCCACTGCTGACCAGTAAGTTTGGTTGCTGTGGGCCCTGACTATGCAGGAGGAAAGTGTCTATGCTTGGCACGGTGGCTGATGCCTCCTCACTTACTTTAGGGCTGCCGATCTTGCTCTTTCCAAGCTTGCCTTTGCTGCGTCGGGACTGCTCATGGTCGAATTCTAAATCCTCCAGTCGCTGGGTAAGTGCAAGTTTTTGCTGGATAGCCATGCGCAACAGAGAGTTTAGGGTCTTCTTCTCATCCTCCGCAGCTGCTAGCTGCCTCTGCATCTCATCCAGCTGCGTGACGTACTCATCACACCTGGGAAAACAAATAAGGCAGAAATCTGGGGAACGAGCCCAAGAACCAACCCTACCAGTGATCACGTTCCCTGGCCTCAGTTACAGGGACAGATTCCCATTCAAGATTTTGCCAAACCTAATCCTGGAAGCAGACAGCCTGAATTCTTCCATTCCCACTTTCAACAAATTTGGACTTGGATCTGAATGCCCACACTTCTTGTTCAGCAGGAGAACCTGTATCTAGAATATCAGAGTAGTCTATGACAATGTGATATGTTTCTAATGCAGATAATGAGCAATTGGAGGGAAGGTTTGGGATTATCTCCAGGTTAGACCACAAATAACAATTTTGGGGGCTAGTGCAGCTAGTAACTCACCAGGGATAAGAATATCTGCTAATTAGATAATACTATTTTTCATAGACAGCAACATCTACTTAAGCAAAATATTATAAAAAATGATGAAAAAAAGACTGCAAGTACTTTGAACACTTGACACATCAGATTTTGTGAAATGAGAAGCCCTCAGGTGTTTGCCATTGTTAACTGACTAAAGAGGTACTATTCAGGAAAGCCCACACCTGGAGGTTATTTCACATTTACGGTTGAATCTCTTGGAGATGTGCTCAGGTATCCATTGCTATCGTCACCTACTCCTTTTTAACTCTTTTATCTGCATGAAAATCTGTATCTTTTTCATTTGCTTTAGATCTCTGAGACAGATTTTGAAATAAAACCACCTTTCTCATTACTTTGTTAGCATTTAAGACTGAATTCAATTTAGTTCTGCTTTAAACAATGATTTCTAAAGTTAACAGGAAGAGCAAGGCATGTCAGGATGGTCTTAGTCACTTTTTGAAGTGAAATAGCTTCAGTATGTTAACAATACACCATCTAATCAGTAAGAACCAAGAGCGATAAACGTATACCAGTAGTTAAACGATTCACAGATAGCAGTACTGTCTGACCATTTGACATTTGTGGCAACATCCAAGAATTTTTCATGTTCAATGATGCAGCTTTCGTCTAATCTCCTCTCCACATGATCTGTATAAATCTAAATAGCTTTGCTATGTAATTAAAATAGTGTAATGGATAAGCATTTAACTTTATCAGTATCACTCACAGAAAACAAGCATAGAAAATAATTTTAGGTTTCCTTCTCAAAATGCAATAAACTTTTGAATTATTGCAAACTGAGGGATGAAACTAATTTCTCTGAAACTTTAGTCTTCTCCTTGGGAAGCAGAAATAAAGTATACTTGAAAATTCGTAGTTATTCTTCACACACAAACACTCACGGATATATATTGCTTTCTCCTTTTGAATAATTCAGGCACTGGAAGCAAAATTACTAAGTCAGCCATAGTTTCATCTACAGTTTCAGTATTATCTTTCTTCTACAAGACCTTAATAAGCATGACTGTCTCTATTCAAGCCTTGAGGAAGAGAGATATTTCTGAAATGTTGGTTGGCTTAAAGCCAACATGCACACCTATTTCTGCTCCAAGCCATAAGATTTCTATTGATGCTTTAGCCAATTTCTTTGACAGAGACATTAGAATGAAATCAGTATTCTGGAGATCAAATTAAATTAATTTGAAACAAGAATTACTATAATGTCTGTGTTATCAGAGTTTTAAAGACTCATTCTTGTAACCAGATGGATCCTGTATCCATCTCTCTTGTTCTCTCCTTCTTTCCTCTTTGTCTAGGAGACACCTTTTTTTTCCAAATATGTTTTCTGTTGAAAATTTTAAAAAGTAATACCTGCAGCAACACCTGTAGCACAGTGCCACTAGAGGAACGAACTGCCTCACTTTAGTGTGCCAATAAGCCAATTCTGGTTTTGGAAAAACATTGGTTTTTCTCAGGCCTTAGGATGTGTTCTTGGTATTTAGGCATCTGCTTTGTAAGACAGCATAACTGAGCAGTTAAGAAACATAAACTCCAGGAAGGTGGATGTTACTAAAGTACTTGGACAAACCTGCTTTTCGTTACCTGCTATGAACTATAACAAGCTGGCCCTAGAAACCTGGATATACTAGATGCTGTTAGCTGGTCTCATACTCGAGACAAACCCAATCTCATTAATACAACATTTTCCAACTGTTCTGATTAATTATATGCCCTTCCTAGAAGTCTCCCCATAACAGCAACCCTGCATTTTTGGCAGTTCACTGCAGTGTTTGTGTGGTTCCAGTCATCTGACCTCCACCATGACTCGAAGTTTCCTATTATTTTTCACAAACACATGGTCCATTGTCTCTGTGTTTTGTTGCTCAAGCATGTTTGAGTTTTGGGGTTTTTTTGAGAAACAGTGTTCAGAAACGTTAAACCTAAATCCGTCAAGTAAAGGCCATAATTAACTTTAGAAACTGCTGAATTAACAGCCTCAGATCTCCTTGAAGTCTGCAGCAGTGAAGGTTATTCCAAGTAGTGGGAGGTAGCTACTGCCTGCAGCCATGGCATTTCCCTTCACTGAAATATTCCCTGCTACGTGCAAATGCAGGCTAAAAAGAGGTGTTTCCAATTAAAAAAGAAGAAAGCATTACACACATCTATATTGCCTTTTGCCCACGTTTTGTAAACATTCATGAAGTCTCACAGGATACTGAGGAAGAAAAAGGTTAAGAGCTCCTAAGAGAGGTGACTTCTGGCACAGCACAGACCATTGCAGACTGAGCAGGGCTCCAGGATGCACCAGGGCTCTGAATGGGTCTTTCAGAAGTACTCAAATAGTAGTGAATAACAAAAGTTAGGTTATGTCCTCATGAGTCAGAGCTCTTTCCCAATTTCTCCCTTGCCCCAGGATGGGTGTAAGCTGCAAGTGACTATTAAATAAATAGCACTGTTATCTTGCTCTCTGCTAGTCTACTTATTGCCAGAGCAAAAGTCAAGATTTCGCCTATTTCTCATTTCTCTTGTCTCGGAAAGGAAACAGACAGGCACATAAGCCCACTTATTTTGTATGAACTGATCCAAGAAGCTTATATTGGGGTTTAAGGGATTTCTAGTTCCATCTGTCTGTCTCGTCTAGGAACACAAACCAAATACCAAGTCAGGCTTATGCGTAATTTAGGTAACATAAATCATAACAGAACTTGAGCTAAAACCCAGTGACAGACAGTGACAGATCCCTGCTCTAGACATATAAGCATAATTGTCTTCTGCTCATAAATGTTTTCTCATCTTTGATAGCTCCAGGACCTGTCCCATCTTCCTAGTCCATCTCTTCAGCCCACTTTTTTCTTTAAATATTAATCATAAGAAAATGCCTTGATGGATGGAGAATAAAATCAATGTATGCAGTGTCAGGACTGTGGCAATATAATAAGCAATATTTCTTGCTCTCTCCTTATGAGTATCTCTATTTAGGCTGGGAAAGCAAGCACGTGTAGGGACTCAGTAAAATTAGCTTTCTGAATCCCTTTAGGATCCTGCTTTAAAAGTAGTTCCTTCTCTCCTTCAGCACTAGACTTCTTTTCCCTTCCTCTCCCAGGGTAACCCCTACTCTTGATGGAAAAACTAATGGTTTAAAGCATATATTTTTCATTTGCCCTCTCGATGAGCACTGGCCACCAGCCTCACTTCTTCCCACTCCACAGCTCCCACCTGGGTCAACAACTTGGGGTTGGAGTGAGGGGAAACAACAGGAGGGGCAGGAAAGGCTCTCATCGTTTTTTCTGGTCTGGGACTACCAGAAGAAGCCCAAGACAAAATAAGCAGTCTAAAGGCAGGAGCTGCAAATCTGATGGACAGCACATGGCCCTGGCATCAAACAGGATCTTCAATTCTGCTCTGCCAACCCCATGCATCCCACAGAAAAGAAGGTTTTATACACTATTGCTTTCTTTTTTTTTTTTTTTAGGAGAGTTGTTTGGGGAAAAGGGAGTTTGAACTGTATTGAGGACATGTTCTTGACAGGTCTGAGATAAATTCAGAAAGGGATCACAAGGATAATGAAGAAGGAAGGAGGCGCTGTAGAGATCAGAACCACAGAGATTCTGGACTGGGAAAAAAACAGTCCCAGAAGGAAAAAGAGCAAAAGTAGAGGTACAAGCAGGACAGAAGGACTTGGGGGGGGAGGGGGAGAGGGGAGAGAAGAACTGAAGAAAGAACTTAAGGAACAGAAGGATGCACAAGTGTCAGGGGAAATCACAGAAAAAGGATGGCTCCTGCTTTCTGCATAGGGGAGCTTTGGAGAAAAGTGTCATCTGTGCTCTTCAGACCAGAAACAGGTGCGCTGTGCTCTCCTTATAACATGGCATGACCTTTATCCAGTGCATTTGAGGAAGAAACCATACAGTTTGGGACCAAATGAACAGAAAAGGATGGTTTATGAAAGAGAAAGGATATTGCTGTATCAAACAGTATATGAAATCATTTTCAGATCTATAATATAACTCTACTATCAGAGGGATGTTCCCCCTATAGTACAAATTCAGGAGTAAGTACCGTGTGATGCAGGATAACCATGGAAACCACTGTTTTATTCAACAGAAGACAAAACAAGTGCTTTTTTATGCTGAAGGTCGCTATTGCATCAATTGTTACTGCATGAAGAATCTTACAGTCTTGTATTTTCAAACAGATTTCTCTTCTTGAACAGACAGCTATAGTATATCAGCTCTGTCATTTAAACAAATGCTATTCCAAATGGAGTATTCAGAATGAGTCAATGATTTGTACATTTAGGAAGATTGATTTAATTATAAAGGCCATTAGATTCCAGAGTAAGGAAGGAAAAGGAATGTTTTACAACAGAAAAATCTATAGGAGAACACTGATGTGCAAGACCTTGCAGTGAATGATTTTTTTATAACTGTGCTTAGAAAATACTGGGCAAAATTTACAATCTCAAGGGCACGGATACATTCCAGAGGCCACACAGTGAGTGTTTAATCAGTACTGCATGGAGTTTATCAGCAGCAGTAGATGCTTTGGGTGGAGTTTTCTCTACTAACATTAGGTATTTACAAAGTGGAAATCTATAACTCGGCCAGTCACCCAGATTCCCTTTATAGTTCATAGAAGAGAAACAGAAGCTTCATTGCATCCTACACACAAGACATCCAGAAAAGACATCTAGATGAATGGCACCCTTTAAGACTAATTCTCACAGAAAAGATGCTGCTGTCTTCCATCAGCTTTAGGATGTGCCTTAAACCCAACAGAAGTGTGCACTCAGGATGCCCAAATAGGGTAAAGAGCATTCAGTACACCAATAACCTAACATTCCCTTTAAGTAACAACTTCTAAATCTTTGCAAACTTCTTTTGCCTCATAGGTTGATGATCTATGCTCCATGCAAAATTCTTGTTTGCTTTATGCTCATGATGCCACTCCTCTCCTCTGGAGTTAGTAGCCTTCCAGGTAGTCTTACAGAGTTAGTACATTCATGTATCTTCTAGAGTAACGAGCTTGCATATAAACACATGAATTTCTAATACACACACACAACTTTGCTTTCTTGAAGAAAATCTTTAGATGCCAATGAAATCAATAGAGCTACCTTGGTTCACACCACCTGCTGAGTTGGTTCTTCATTTCCATTAAGGCACTACACGTACTCTTCTGACCAAGAACCTATGATGAATTTGTACACAGCACCAATGTCATGGCATGTAAATGTCCCTTCTCCTTCCTTCCCACCTCTCCCAGCTGCTGCTGCCACTGTCACTAAGCAACAAAGGACCTTAGAAGGCTGGAAGAGGTGAGATGGCCCCTATATACCACAGGGAGCACTGGAGAGATGTTGGCATGAGGCATGAAGATGTCTTATCACTTATGGACTAAAGCACAAGCAAGAAATCTGCATTGTGTTTGACCATAAGGGGAAAAAACAGAATAATTTCTTGAGGATACTAATTTCCTTGTGTTTTGGGAATAAAGAATTTATTGATGAAAGTGTTGGATCTTTAAAAAAAAAAATTAGGTAATTTTTAGGTAACCTTTTAAAAAGCAGCTAAAACCAAAAGCTCTTCTGAAGAAGGTGTGGGAGAAGGAAAGATAAGAGATGATTAATTACTATCCTTCCAGGAGGAACTATGTTACAGAAGATAAGTGAAACTTTTATCCTGTGAAGAAGATAATAAATTGAATATCACAGCAAGAGAAAATAAGAATTCATGCTGGAGTGGGAAATTGCCATGGCCTTACAATTATTAGTGTTGGATTAGAGCATAGGCTGGTTGATGAAATAGATTTTACTAGTGGTAAGTAATAAATCTCACAATAATGAAAACATGGGATTCTGAAGATCATCATTAACCATACGATAGCTTTACGTGACAGAATCGCTGCATACTTCTGAATGTGAATATCAGCCACATAAATCTACTATTTGATTTCCACTTTAAAAAGCCCTATAAATGCAAATATACTGGAGGCTGATATTGGCACTTATAACACTTTACTCAAGGTTGTATTGACATTGCTATTCTCCAGCTTTATTTTCCAAGACACACATCTCAGTAGCACTTGAAAGCTTGCAGGTTTTGCACAGTGTGCACTATAAGACTCATTCACCTTCATCCAGCAAACCCCTGACCTTGCAGAAAATAATTTCTGTCTCTCCTCCTAAGCACCCAACATACACAGCTAAGTCTGTTCTCACTTAGCACACACATATTTACTTTTACAGTGCTGAGCCAGATGGTAAAACCATTTCCCTTACCTGGTTGCAAACATCGCTCTCAAGGATGAGAAGGTTGCTGCATCTTCCTTCAAAGCCTTTAATTCATTCCGTAGTTTGGTCATGGTTTCAGTCACCATTGCTTTTTCATTTTCGTATTTATTCTTCAAATTGGCTAGTGCCACTTCAGCTGTCTGAAAACACAAAAAAGGATATATGCTTATGAGACAGATATCTGATAAGAGCTAAGATACCATATTTGATTTTGCTTTAGATTTTCTTCTTCATTCATACAGTAAAAGGAAGTTAGACCTGAGCTTCATTGCACTGCACCCTTTAATCTCTTATTTTAAGTTGTACTTCATGAAACCAGGAAAAAGAGAAAGCAGTTGAAAGGACAAAGCCAATTTCAATGCACTGGCAACAACTCGATACCTTAAATGTCTCTGCAAAACTCTGCAGCTGTACATTGAGGGCTCAGGCAAGTGAGTAAGTTACTACAGCTTAAGGAGTTGCTACTGTGTCATTTGAGCTGCAATAAACAACCAGGTGTGTCCCACCACCATGCTGCAAACAGGGCACACGGCTCATGAGACTTGGCCTCTGTAGCTGAGGTGGGAGCTAACGTGTTTTGCCTCATGATTCCTGACAGCTGAGGCTTTCCCTGGGCGAGGTGGCTGCTAGGACCTGACAGCTTGCTTTTATGTCTGAGCACTGGCAATGCCTATTGTTGTGCAAAACAGCATTATTTTGGCAGTTTTAACCACTACAAAAAAAGAACAAAAAAAGTGTAAATTACAATTTTCATTTAAGAGGAAAGTAAGGGTTTATAGTCATCCTATTCCTTCATTTTTTCTGCTTCCTCCTTTCTTTTTTCAATTTCATCCATTATATTAACTTATTGCCCTACTGCTTTTAATAGTTACATATGTCTTATTTCTGCAAGAGTTGAACCTTCTGTTTTACCTATGAAGTCTGGAATCATTTTGAAGTTATTCAAAATACATGGGTTTATAGAGGCTTTATACCTACTGCTGCTATGAGACACTTAAAATTATTGCCATTGAATGAGATGAAGAAAAAAAAAGTTTCCTTTTACATTTACTCGGGGGGGTGGTTATGGTTGTTTTCTCACTTCATTCAGTGCATAATAAGTTGCAGCATTTCATACAGGCAATCAGTTTCCCCTGTTGATCTTGTAGGTTCTTGAGCCATCACCAGGGGAGAGAAGTGTAGAAGAACATTAGTTTAAAGCAACCAGCAAGGAGACATGACAAGAGATGGTAATGGCCAAAGAGCTGGAAACCTATTTTAAACTCAGTTTTCTGAAACTCAATACACTTCCCACTAACAATGTCTCTTAACAAAAGGACATATTACCATCTCCTGCTAAAATACAACTCTATTCATTTGTGTCCAGAGAAATAGCACAGTTAAAAATGGCAGCATTATAATGATGCAATTTTTTTTCAATTGTACACTCACCAATAATGTTTTCTCTACTTTCACACTAGTTTACACTGAGAGAAGAGATTTTAAAAAATCACTAGTAAATACCTGTCATTTTAAATAGATGGATTTTTCCATGCCAAATTTGAAATCATCAGCAATACATGTTAAAAAGATCAACCACTTAGGGATATATTCAAATAAATGCAGCTTTCCTCAACCTTCATGACATATGCTTTGGTATAAGACACCATCCTACGCCTTGGCAGGATAAAGCGGAAATCGACAACTTTCTATCTGTTTTCAGCCATGAGCAAAAATGTACACTCATAAATTAACATGGAAAAGAAGGATTAACTATGTTTAATAAAACTGCTTTTTTGAAGGGAAATCTAGGAAATAGTGCATCAGAGGACACATTCCTCTGATATCATAACAGATATGATTAAATCAGATTTATTTAAGAATTTTCAGGTCACTAGTGAGGGAGAAGTGATTTATAGATAGACTATAGCTCAAAGTGATTTCTGCTTTGCCCCTAAGGCAGGAATGTCTTTCCTTTGTAAGAGAAATACAGCCCTATGCCCCTTAACCTATCATAACTCATCTTCGATTACAGAATTGATGTAAAGATTTTCCTTTGTTTAGGAATGCAAATGAGTTAAAGATATGTACCACCTAATGCTAGACTTTAAAAAAAAATTGTTGTATCAGCAGTAGGATTACATATTCCATGTAAACCCAATAATTTACAGATCACTGAAACTGTGCACAATGATCAGACAGGTTGAGTGCTTATGGGTAAAGATCAGGGGAAAGGCCAACAAGGGAGATATCCTGGTGGGAGCCTGTTATAGACCACCCAACCAGGACCAGGAAACAGATGAAGTTTTTTACAAGCGGCTAGCTGAAGTCTCAGAGTCTCTAACTCTTGTTCTTGTGGGAGACTTCAACTTACCAGATATCTGCTGGAAATACAACACAGCAGAGAGAAAGCAGTCTAGGAGGTTCCCGGAGTGCGTGGAGGATAACCTCCTGACGCAGCTGGTAAGCGAGCCAACCGGGGAGGTGCCCCGCTGGACCTGCTGTTCACGAACAGAGAAGGTCTGGTGGGTGATGTGGTGGTCGGAGGCTGTCTTGGGCACAGCGACCATGAAATGGTAGAGTTTTCGATTCATGGAGAAGTAAGGAGGGGGGCCAGCAAAACTGCAACCCTAAACTTCAGAAGAGCAGACTTTGCCTGTTTAGGAGTTTGGTTAATAGAGTCCCTTGGGAGGCAGTCCTGAGGGGCAAAGGAGTCCAGGAAGGCTGGATGTTATTCAAGAGGGAAGTCCTAAAGGCACAGGAGCAGGCTGTCCCCATGTACCGCAAGTCGAGCAGGTGGGGGAGAAGACTGGCCTGGCTGAACAGAGAGCTCTGTCTGGAACTCAGAAAGAAAAGGAGAACCTACCACCTTTGGAAGAAGGGGCAGGTGACTCAGGGGGACTACAAGGATGTGGTGAGGATATGCAGGGAAAAGATTAGAAAGGTGAAGGCCCAGCTAGAACTTAAACTGGCCACTGCTGTCAAGGACAACAAAAATGTTTCTACAAGTATATCAGCGACAAAAGGAGGGCTAAGGAGAATCTCCCTCCTTTGTTGGATGCAGAGGGAAACCTGGCCACAAAGGATGAGGAGAAGGCTGAGGTACTTAATGCCTTCTTTGCCTCAGTCTTTAATAGTCAGACTGGTCATCCTCAAGGTTTTCATGCCCCGGTGCTGGGAGATGGAGATAAGACACAGAATGAAGTTCCAGTTGTCAAAGAGGTGGCAGTCACCGACCTGCTCCTCCACCTGGATGCCCACAAGTCTATGGGGCCAGACGGGATCCACCCAAGGATACTGAGGGAACTGGCAGAGGAGCTTGCCAAGCCACTCTCCATCATTTATCAGCAGTCCTGGTCAACCGGGGAGGTCCCAGATGACTGGAAGTTAGCTAATGTGACACCCATCTACAAGAAGGGTCGGAAGGAGGATCCGGGGAACTACAGGCCTGTCAGCCTGACCTCGGTGCCGGGCAAGGTCATGGAACAGATCATCCTGAGTGCCATTATGTGGCATGTGCAGGACAACCGGGGGATCAGGCTCAGCCAGCATGGGTTTATGAAAGGCAGGTCCTGCTTCACTAACCTGGTCTCCTTCTATGACAAGGTGACCCGCTTAGTGGATGAGGGGAAGGCTGTGGATGTTGTCTACTTGGACTTCAGTAAGGCCTTTGACACCGTCTCCCACAGCATTCTCCTGCAGAAGCTGGCTGCTCACGGCTTGGACAAGTACACTCTGCGCTGGGTTAAAAACTGGCTGGACAGCCGAGCCCAGAGAGTGGTGGTGAATGGAGCCAAATCCAGTTGGCAACCGGTCACGAGTGGTGTTCCCCAGGGCTCAGTGTTGGGGCCGGTCCTGTTTAATATCTTTATCGATGATCTGGATGAGGGGATTGAGTGCACCCTCAGTAAGTTTGCAGATGACACCAAGTTGGGTGGAAATGTCGATCTGCTGGAGGGTAGGAAGGCCCTGCAGAGGGACCTGGACAGGCTGGATTGTTGGGCCAGGGCCAACTGTATGAGGTTCAACAAGGCCAAGTGCCGGGTCCTGCACTTCCATCACAACAACCCCAGGCAACGCTACAGGCTTGGGGAGGAGTGGCTGGAAAGCAGCCTGGCTGAAAAGGACCTGGGGGTGATGGTTGACAGCCGCCTAAACATGAGCCAGCAGTGTGCTCAGGTGGCCAAGAGGGCCAATGGCATCCTGGCTTCTATCAGGAATAGTGTGGCCAGCAGGACCAGGGAGGTGATAGTGCCCCTGTATTCAGCACTGGTGAGGCCGCACCTCGAATACTGTGTCCAGTTTTGGGCCCCTCACTACAAGAAGGACATCGAGGTGCTGGAGCGTGTCCAGAGAAGGGCAACGAGGTTGGTGAAGGGTCTAGAGAACAAGTCTTATGAGGAACGGCTGAGGGAGCTGGGGTTGTTTAGTTTGGAGAAGAGGAGGCTGAGGGGAGACCTTATTGCTCTCTACAACTACCTGAAAGGAGGTTGTAGGGAGGTGGGGGTTGGTCTCTTCACCCCAGTAACAAGCAATAGGATGAGAGGAAATGGCCTCAAGCTGCGCCAGGGTAAGTTTAGGTTAGATATTAGGAAAAACTTCTTCACCAAAAGGGTAGTCAGGCACTGAAGCAGGCTGCCCAGGGAAGTGGTTGAGTCCCCATCCCTGGAGGTATTTAAAAGACAGGTAGATGCAGTGCTTGAGGACATGGTTTAGTGGTGGACTTGGCGGTGCTAGGTTAACAGTTGGACCTGATGATCCTAAGGGTCTTTTCCAACCTTAACAATTCTATGATTCTATGATTCTGTGTTCTAGTCTGGATGTCAGGGTAAGTTAAATGGACATGTAACACTACATGATGAAAAATAACTTAGAAATATAATTTAGTTGGTGAATAAAGGTAACAGAGGAAGAACTGTGTCAAATCTTCAAACCTTTTTTTTCTTCCTATTAGAGTTTTCCATAAAACAACATATAGAAAACGAAGCATAAATTGTAAAACCTGTTGGAAGTGCCTGGTGGCTCTCCACACACCAGACAAGCTTTTGAACACACCCCTTTGCAGGCTGTCAAGGGTCTCCCTTCTGAAAGTCTCCTAAGCGAAGAACAAAAGGGCACAAGTCATCTACTAGAGAAGCAAATAAAACTAACAAAAATGTGGTTTTAATAGGCAAAAGAAAGAAGAGGGAAGCAAGCAGGGGTAGCTTCTGTTAGAAACCTGCAGACAGGCAGCCAGGGCCAGCAGAGCAGCAGTGCATTGCTTTAGCGTGAGGCTCAAGAGGTCCTTGTAAGAGCCGGTGGGCGCCCGACTGTGTGGATGCTCACGTTACCTACAGCTCATCACTTTGGCACCTGGATGCTGACTGAAGCCGATTGCTGTCAGGCTCCTCGGCTCTGAGGATGACATTTTGCAATGCAGCCAAGTCAATCTATATTGGCTAGCTGCCACCAAAATAAAATTTACCCAGCCTTTCCCCATCCCTACCCTTTGCACATCGGGTGGTTTTCTTCTATGCTTACTGTGAGCCCGTTTGGGGAGCCTGAAGGGGCAGAAAGCTTTCCTGAAGCACCCTGGAGCCAGAATGTGTGGTGGGGAGCGGGGCTGAGGGGAGAAGGGGAGCTTGGACTCTGTCTTTCAGAGGTATCTATGTGTCTGGTCACCTCAGCTGTACTGCTAGACTGTGCAAGAGTAACAGGGACAAAATAAAGTGAAGCCATAGCTTCAAGTTACTCTTCCTCCAGCAGCAGCTCTAGTCTAAATTATTTCTATTTGTTCCCCCTCTCAGCCAGTCTCCAAAATTGTGCCACAATACTTGTGGTTGTGCCTGAAACCAGTTCTGCAGGATAATCTAGATTTTAAAAACCTGGGGCAAATGGTGCATTTGAAGAGTGCTCTGAAAACAAGAATGGGGCAAATAAAACTCTGCATCCCCAAGTAGTGGGTGCCAGAAGGAAGCAGGTGCCCAGGACCTGGCTTTGTTTTTAACAACTCTTTCTGAAGCATTTGTTTTTAAGCTGTGTTTAACCACAAAACTGTGTTAGAGAAACTTCACTCCACCTAAAAATGCAACCTCTGAGCAACACACATGGAAATGGAGAACACAAGAAAAAGATGAAAACAGAGAAAAATGTGTGACTTCTCTTCAGTGAAGTAAATAATGCAGTAAGATAGGAGAGGGGCTAATGACACTCCTCAGAGGAGACCAGTCATGCAGAGGAACTGGGCGAATGCACTACCCAGCCACTCAGTGAGACGCCTGGAGACACAGGATTAATGGCGCTCAGAGCGTGTGGCATTTGCTGTGCAGAGGACATCACCTGGAGCTGATAGCAAGGCTGGGAGGGAGCAGATAGCTCCAACACCTGGACTCCTGCGGGGTGTGAAACACTATCCAGGAAGAGAGGGCTGGGACACTCAGAGCTCAGCACCTCCATCCCCAAAACCCAGCCACAGAGCCTCACAGGCTGAGGTGAGCAACCAACCAAGCCCAGGACCAGACTGCCCAGGACCAGGCACTGCCAGAACTGATGATGTCCTTATCCTTACAGAAGGGATCCCCAAATCCAGCTGCCTAAAGGTTGCCACCTTAACATTCTAAGACGAATTCATATCCCATTTACTTTATATTAGCAGTGTGAGAAACAAACCAAGTAAAAAAATTGTTGCTGAAAGAGTATTAAGTCCTGCAGTGGTAAATACTTTCTTTTTTCACACAAGAAAGCAGAACAGTAGCCTGTTATTTTAGTGCAGAAATCATACGTGGTACTGGATCTTTCCACACAGTCTCACTTTCCCAGAAGAAATTCTACTGTATTCTGTCTGTATAACATCAGGGCATATGTTTATAGATAAGGTACTGTATGTCTGAGGTTATAAATTATTTTTTCTGGGCGATTTCTATGGGTATCTCAGTTATGGGAGCTGGAGACACTATAGTTATAGCCAATACAGATGTGAAGGTCTTGCTGACTCAACTCCTTCCCATCGAACTGTTTACCTATGAGAACAACTGATCATTTTTCAATCAGAACTTCAGGATATTAAATTCCCCGCATAGGCAGCTTTGCTTTCTGAATGTTATTAGAAATCAAAATCAAAACCATTATTGAACCGGTCCTAAAAGTTATTATATCATTAATTTGATATCACTTTACAATTTATGCTACTTGGTAATGCTAATGCTACTTGGGTTTGCTCCGCAAAACTGGTGCTGACACAGTAATTATGGCTATGAATAAATGGATACATAAATCAAGACCAGGTAAGCAAGCAAGCTAGCAAGATATATGTGCCTTGCTATCTTGAACAATTGATTTAATAATCCATTTTCCTAGGCTTAGGTTTGCAGCTTCTTAGAGCAAATCTTGCTCTCTTTTTTGTGTTATAGGGTTTTGTATATTCTGTTTGCGGGCCAGCCTAATGCCTATTTGAGAATATTACTAAAGAAAATATAGCTAGATTAAAAAGAAATATCACCAGCTATTGCCAAATGCGTTAAACTAGGCAAAATCTTGTCAGGTTCAAACAGAAATTTATTGTATGCTGTTAGAGATTTAAAAGGTGAAGCTGCACTGCTGGAGTGCCAGGCCCACTGCAGCAGGCGGAGACAGAAACTGAAGACTCCCTCAGGGGTCTTCTGCAGCCGGGTAAGTTACTGCGAAGAGAAGTGAACACAAGTCAAGTCGGGAGGCAGAAACTCTCTACTTTTTCTCTTCTGATGAACCATTTGCCCCTGTGTTCCTGGATAACAGAGGATGTCAGTGAAGCATATTGCCAGGAAAACTGTACAGTTCTCCTTTTAATCTGGTGTGGTAATACTTCTGGTGGTCACTAGATAGCACCCGTGCTTCCCTGGTTAAGGGTGTGACTTCACTTACTGAACTGCAGCCCGAACCACCAGACGCAGGGGCCTGCTGTTGGTCTTCCCCCATGGATCTGAATGGCGAGATTCTCAAGGAAGGCCAGGTCTTGCCAGATTTACAGTGCATTTGATCGTGCTCATCTGGCTTTCCAATACTATTTCAACCAAAAAAGCTTCACCTAAAGCATCTCTGTTTGGAGTGCTCAAACGGGTGTGTTGTAATAGTGTTGCTACAAAGCCCGACGAGCTGTGAGGTGGCCCCTCAGGAGGCTGAGGATGGCCAGGGCATCCAGCCCCCACGAGCTGCAGGCTTCCCGCTGGCAGGGGCTGCCGCAGCTCTCCCCTCCTGCCTCGGGCACCAGCAGTGTCTTGCTGTACTACTACATAAGCGATGAAAAGACATAGTTTCGTATTAATGTCAGCTTCCTTAGGGCTTGAGGAAGGTTTTCAACAAATCAAAATTCTAGCTCTTGTGGTTCTGAAGCAAATGTGAAAAACTGATCCAGACGTCCCCTGTAGGCTCATCTAAACTGAAACTCACAAAGGAGAAATATCCCTACCCTACTGCAGCTTAAAAACTTATTATTTTGGAGGGGAGGAACTCAAGGGGATGAATCTTGACTCATGATTTTTGAACATGAAATGTGCTTTGGACCCTGGGATAAACCTATCACTTCAGGCTGGCAGTACTGCTAGCACATAATAAAACTCACCCCCCTCTCTCTGTAACTTTAAATTTCTCCTATCCGTTTATATTATTATGTCTTTTAACTTGAAAGTTTGAGGATGTTAATATTAGGTTTGCATGAACAGTATTGCAAGATTCTATACCCAGTTGTACAGTTACCGATATCTATGCTGCTATCCAATAAATAAAATTTTAATTAATAGCACCTCCTTACTCAGCAAATTTATCTTTCCCATTTCAGTGAGCACACTTTAGGATGATGCTTTATTTCTGACAGCAATAAAAGAGCGAGACTGAGCTAGATTCTCTGGTAGTATAAAAAAATGATAGCTCTATGCTAATGGAAAAAATCTTTAATTTGGAATCTAAACCCATGTACCTCGATTACATCTTAATTACATTTTAATTACATGGAAAATCCACATATAATTGCTCAGAGCTATTATTGCTTAGCTAGAGATGGTATTTAATTACTTGAATTAATATTTAACATGTGTTGTATTGGAGGGGGGGAATGCTATAGAAGACTCAATGTTATATTGAAATATTACTGCAATTTAAAAATCCCCAGTACTCTAGAAATGCAGTTACAGATCCAACAATCAATTAAACTTGAAACTGTAACTTCAGACTACTTGACTATTGGGAATTTTAACACTGAAATCCCATCACTGTCATCAGCTAATAGTCCCAAACTGTTAACCAGGATTCATGCCCTCATGTGGTGATCACTGTGCTGCTTTCAGATGAGAAAAGTCCCAGGCAATCTGGAACGATGACTGCCACTGCAGCCCCTTGCATTCAGACTTAATTCTGGGCATAAGTAGATGCACCAAAGTAAACAACTATTTCCATGCTTAAATTTAACTTTTTTAAGTGTTTGCAGACCTGGACTCTAATGGATACAAAGGGCTTGGGAGGATATACTATGCAAAAAAAGTTGACAGTACTCTTGAAAAACACCTTTACATGGTCCTCTTTTGGCATTTGATAAAAAATGTGGTAATTCTCAGCTTATTTTTGATGTTTCACCAATGCAAATAAAGTGGTTTGATGATTTTTTTTAAGCTGTGAAAATTTTCAGAACAATAATTTGAAATTTTTTATTCTCTTAAAATATAACAAATCCTTATAAAAATAAAAAATTGCAGTTACTCTTTCAGTCAGCTTTATCATGTAATAATGTTGTCCATTTTCTTAAAAAAAAAGAAAACCCTGATTTTTTTTCTTGAAAGATTAAAAATGGCAGGAGAAATTATTTCTGACTAAAAAGAAAAATAAGTTAAAAAAATTCCAACCACATGTAATGAAAATAACTCAGCATTTCACCTGCTGTCTTATCAAAGAAATGCCCAGCTTCTGCATGGTCCAGAGCCACTGGTCACACTCTTATGCCTGCCATTCTTTTCCTGAGGCGCGCTTTAGCTTTTGTGGCATTTAGTTTTAATCCCCTTAAATTTGCTGGGGGGCATTCAAGTTTTTCAGCCTGTGGAGTATTACCAAGAGCCAAGAAGAATGCGATGGGTTGTTTGTGCCATCTGCTCCACTACATCCCACCAGCAGGGCCACCTGCAGCTGCTGAGGTGCTGGCCCAGGTGGTCTCCCCTACGCTTGCCCTCCCCACTGCTCCAGCAGTACCTGCCCTGGCAAGGGGTCAGCGTGCCCCTGAGAGCCTCTCCATGCACACTCTGTTTTGTTTTCCAGTGTTGGCAATCTTCTCATTTTGCAATAATACTAGCAATGCGCCCGTGCATCAGGCTGGGCAGTAGCTGATCCCTCCCTGCCCCTCTGCTTTTCTCTTGCTCCACAGGAAAGGCTCTTCTGCCTGTGCCCTTGGTGAATGGTGGGTGCTGAGAAAAGCAGAGCTAAAGAGCTTAAAGAGGAGGCAGGGAGGGAGGGAAGAAAGGTCTGCCCTCGCCGTGATTGAGTGAGAGGCTAAATAACCTGTAAGTAAAATCTCTCCTCTGAAATACTCCTGGGAAAGCTTGTAAGTGACCTGTATAAATAACAGACGTTACCGACTGACTGCTTTATTAGCATCTTACCTGCTTGTTGGCTTTCAGCACTGCTCTCAGGGTTGCGATCTGCTCCCTCTTTGTACTCAGGAGTGATTTCAGTTTCAGTATCTCTTCCATTAAGGCCTCCTTGTCTTTATCAATCATGGGCGCCAGCTCCCGAGCTGCAGCACGCTGGCGCGACAGCTGCAGCGACCGATCGACAGCCTTCTGCAAATGCTTGATTTGGTCCCTTATTATGGCATTGAGGTTGTAGATGTTCATCGGCTCTTTGCGGATGTCACTGGTATCGGAGACAGGGGAGGAAGGAGGGGCGGTGATGACAGGAGAAATGGTAGGTGTTTTCGTCGGGCTCTGTTCCTTGCCAGGCTCCGTGGCCTCTTTTGTCACCTGCTCAGTCGGGGTCCTGGCTTCTACAGGTGACACCACCCCCCTTCTGGCGAGCCGCGGGGAAAGGAGACCTCGAGGGTCATCTGGTCCTTTCAGGCTCCCGCTGCGAGTGACTCTGCTTTGCCTGTAATAGTCCAACATGACCCTGTTTGGTGTCTCGTTGTTGCACAGGCAAACGTGATGGTAGAGCTGAGCCAGCTCCTCACTAAACGTCACCAGCTCATCCTGGGCGGTGTTGAGGGTATTATGGTTTTCATTTGCTATGCTTGTCATCCTTTGCAATTCCTTTTCCATGTGGACCATTTTTTCCTGGCTTTCCTTGGTCGACTTCTCCAAATTTGTCACCTGTTCATCGTACGTCTGGATTCTGCTCTCATACTTGGCCTTCTCTTCAGTGTAGTTTTCCACATATTTATTATATTTCTCCTTTAAGGCTTTGATTTCTGCTTTAAGGTCTATCACCTCAGTAACAGCTACTTTGTATTTACATTCTAGGATCTCCAAGCCATTGATGTCCACTTCATAGTCATGTGCTTCCTCGCCGGGGTCTCGACCCTTCTCACAGTCAAGCTCAGCTTTCAGCTCCTTGTTGCTCTGCAGCCCCCTCATGGCATTGACGTGCTCCGTGAGCCTGTGGACTCGCTCATGTTGCTCGGTCAAGGCTCCCTTGGTGTGCTCCAGCTGTGTCTGAGACTCCTGCAGGTTGGCCAGGAGAATGGCCTTCTCTCTCTCCACCTGCAACAGAGTCAAAGTAAGAAACTTGGGATCTCGTCCTACCCGTGCTGAACACCAAACTCTACAATCACATTCATCTCTTCCACTCCTCCACTCTGCGTACACAACTTGAAGGCTTCAAAGAGATTTTAGCCATATACCCCTAAACTGTAAAATTACGTCAGAGAGAGGTACGTATAACTTGTGCAGGATTATAAAGTCCCAGCCTCTGTTACAATTTGCGATATCATTTAGTCACAATTTTACACATTGCCCACTGAAGAATTACTTAGTGCCCAAGCACTAAGTGCCTAGTCAGCTAGAGGGATGATAATGGATTTATTATGACATATGTACCCCAAATTTTAATAGGCATGAACTGCATCACTGCCAACTATCAGTCAACTATCAGCTTTTCCACTGGTACATACACATTTCTCAATGGAGTTTGAATTTACATTTCCCGTTAATAGCTCAGCCAGTCCTTCACAATATTTATTTATATCTTTGTACTGTTGAAAACTTTCATTAACGCTTGATTACTGAATGCAAATACGGTAAACAAATGGCTGTGTACATTTCCACAGATTAGATTAAATAACCTGCTGTGTGGGAATGTAACACAGATCAGGAGACTGAGCACATGCAAATCCCAGGACTCCCCATCCCCAGCACTTAAGTACAAGCAAACTCCATCCTATTAAGGACAAGGCAGAAAAAGTGGGATTTGTGGTATAACTAACAAACCACTGGTTCTGATCCAGTAAGTTCCTTCCTGAATATCCACAGAGAAATGTGAATGTTGAACAGCAGAAGAGGTCATGCAGGAGGACTCTAGAAGTTTTAATGCACAGCATCTTAAAGCAAGTGAACAAGAAAAACATAAAGTTTGATCTGCTCAGGTATTTGGTATTCATGACAAACACCCCTGAAAGACTCCCATTTCGAGTTTTAAGTGTAATGATCCAACTTTTTTTCTATGACTTTGCGCTGTTCTGAGTTGCGATTTGGGAAGCAGAGGAAGGCACAAGGAGATGGGATCCTTCTTGCTTTCACGGCTTTTCCAACAGGATCCTCAGCCTACCAGGTTTTCTGCTCTTTCTCTCCCACTGTTGCAGTATCTCAGCTCTGTGTTTACGCATGCAGTGAAAATGGCATGCTCCACGTTCCCTTTATGAGTGGCTGTATTACTAATTCTGAGAATTCAAAGATGTCAGTTCTGAAAAACTCTTTTAAAAGTATTTTCTTCCCTATCAGCATCCCCCCCAGGCAGTATTTGGAAGAGAGTCAAATCAGGCACCATGAATCTTGCTGAAGGAAAAGAAAAGCCTTTTAGAGACTGAGAGGATATTAACGCCATCTCACAAAACATTCCAAGCAGTGCTTCAGACTCCTACTTTCTCGTAACGATGCTTTTGAGCAGTGGATGCTGCTCAGAAGTATTAAGGCACTAAAGCATATGATGATCCCCTGGTTTTACAGACAGGCTTTCAAAACATGGCCTCTGTTAGAACCTGCAATCAATTGTAGGCAGAAACTGTAAGAATAAAAATAGAAGCCATGTTAAAAACATCTAAAAAAGTCAGCCTAGTTTTCTTGTGTACAGGTAACTGATGGCTTAAGAATTAAAAAAACAGGGTCAAACCTCATCATTATTTTATGATCCAGGAAGAGTCTGTCTCCTTAGATATAGGGCGCTCTACTTTAGGCACTACATAGTCTATGCTGTAATACAGAAGAGGACAGCCAAGTACCATGAGTATATCGGTACCTTTCTCCATTTGACGTTGTTTCCCTGTTGCTGCCTCAGTCTGCCTGCCACCCCCATTGCTGCTCACCCCCTTCTTGTCCGCCCACTCTTGTTGAGCAAATCCAAAATAGAGCAACCTTCCCTTTTGCCAAGAGCATCTTCTTAAAAGGTGACCACTCTCCACAGATTTCTTGGTCAGACCTGTCCTGGGGAGCCTGAGAGAGCTGCCCAGCAAAAGCCTCCTCACTACCTTTCCTCTGTTTTTTCCACCAAGCATTCTGCCCCAGGTCTGCTCTCCCTAGAAACTTTCAGCTGAACTCTAGTTATCACCTGGTGTAGCAGGCTTAGGTGTTAATAGCATTACCTTCATCAGATAATGAAGGTATTTATTCCTTCAGGCTGGTGAGGTGAGCTACACGTGTGCATGAAAATCCGAGTTTTGGTTAATTTAAAGGACTGTCTCACCTTATGGTGAGAAGTCATACGGATAATAATGATCCATACATTACACCCAAAGGCAGTTGGCTTTTTTAAGGTGTATGGGTTCACTGTGGGTATATTCATATAGAAGTAGGCAATTAAGTGTAGATTGCACTAGTGTAAAAATAAATATAGAGCCTACAGCCAGAGAACCTTTCCTCTGAGAAAACAACTTGGTGTTAAAGCAGCATGGTGTTTCAGTGTCTGCTTAAATTAATCAGACAGAATTGATCCTGCCAGATTATTGATCTCAAACATCGTATTCGGTCATGAAGGAAAACTATAACAGCGCTATTTGGGATCTTTATGATCAATTCTCTGCTGAACATGAACAGGTTCTGGAAACAAATACTTCTTTCAAACAGAAAGGATTGTTTCCAGAGAAAACATGCAAATTTTAAAATCCATATACCAACTTGGACAGTAGGTAAAATGAGATATGAAACTAAATTTTACTCATTCTGGTCCAGTAATTATGGATTAAGCTAACCCACTTCTGTTTAAAGTTATAAATACATGCTCCTACTTCCAGGGAAAAAAAAAAAACAAAGCTCCAACTCAACCCTGAGCACACTTTCTACATATTAGTGACTCTGCTGTTTCCAAGTACAGTAATTATATTTCTTGATCTAGACAATACTGTTATTTCCACCCACAGCAAACTTTTGGGAATTGCAGTTATTTTTCAGTCAAGTTGGTGGGGGTTTTTTGACATTAAAATTAGTAGCCGCAGTAAGGATCTTTATCGTCTTAAAATGAAAATAAAAGCAATTCAAAAGTAGCTGTACCCATTTCACGATGCATCCTTCCCTTCAAAGATTTCAGTTTGAGGAGATTTTCTTCCCAATTTGCTCTGTAGTTTGCAATTATGGAAACCAAATGTATTGGGTTTGCGTGGCAAGGCTTTGGTAGTGGGAGGGCTACAGGGGTAGCTTCTGTGAGAAGATGCCAGAAGCTTCCCCCATGTCCAACAGAGCCAATGCCAGCTGGCTCCAAGATGGACCCACCACTGGCCAAGGCTGAGCCCATCAGCAATGGTGGTAGCACCTCTGTGATAACATATTTAAGAAGGGGAAAAAGTTGCTGCACAAACAGCAACTGCAGCCAGAGAGAGGAGTGAGAATATGTGAGAGGAACAACTCTGCAAACACCAAGGTCAGTGAAGAAGGAGGGAGAGGACGTGCTCCAGGTGCCAGAACAGAGATTCCCCTGCAGCCCATGGTGAAGACCATGGTGAGGCAGGCTGTCCCCTTGCAGCCCATGGAGGTTAACAGTGGAGCAGATATCCACCTACAGCCCATGGAGGACCCCACACCGGAGCAGGTGGATGCCCAAAGGAGGCTGTGACCCTGTGGGAAGCCCGTGCTGGAGCAGGCTCCTGGCAGGACCTGTGGACCCATGGAGACAGAGGAGCCCACGCTGGAGCAAGTTTGCTGGCAGGACTTGTGGCCGCACAGGGGACCCACGCTGGAGCAGTCTGTTCCTGAAGGACTGCTCGCCATGGAAAGGACACGTGGAAACGACTCACACTGGAGCAGCTGGTGAAGAACTACAGCCTGTGGGAAGGACTCGCGATGAAGTTCGTGGAGGACTGTCTCCTGTGGGAGGTACCCCACGCTGGAGCAGGGGAAGAATGTGAGGAGTCCTCCCCTTGAGGAGGAAGGAGTGGCAGAGTGTTGTGAACTGACCGCAACCCCCATTTCCCATCCCTCTGCACCGCTGTGGGGGAGGAGATAGAGCAAATCAGGAGTAAAGTTAAGCCCAGGAAGAAGGGAGGGGTGGGGGGAAGGTGTTTTAAGATTTAGGTTTTATTTCTCATTACCCTACTCTGATTTAGTTTGTAATAAATTATATTCATTTTCCCCAAGTTGAGTCTGTTTTACCTATGATGGTAACTGGTGAATGATCTCTCCCTGTCCTTATCTTGACCGACGAGCCTTTCATTGTATTTTCTCTCCCCTCTCCAGCTTAGGAGGAGGAGTGATAGAGCGGCTTTAGTGGGCACCTGGCATCTAACCAGGGTCAACCCACCACACCAATTTTACCATTGTTATTTATCCCCCCCGCCTTTTTTTTTTTAGATAACATCAGAATATAATTGAACAATTCCTGGTGGAGACTGGAGCAAGTGAACAGGAAAACTCAATTCAAGAACCTTGAATCTCAGCTGTATCATGTCTTTGTCAGAGAGTACCAGACAGCTGGAGAAGAGTGTCAGAATCTGTGCCAATGGATTTTTTTTCTTTTTTTTTTTTTAAGAGAACTTAATCTAATTTTTCCAAATATGATATTGGCCTCACGAATAGGGAAAGCATCACCATGGGAGGAAGAAAGAAGTCCTAGGCTTTAAAGATGAGATGGATAATTCTTCCCACTGGACAACAAACATGAAAGCAGAGCAGAAAACCTTTGGCTTTCCAAGAAAATCTTGGAATACGAGCATTTTCAGCAAGATATTTGTTACTTGTTGGGTTTAAAAGATGGAAAGGGAACACTTGCAATTAAATCTCTTCTAACGACCAACACAAATCATGCAGCAGCATCTTAAAGCTGCAGAAAAAATTATATCTGTCCTACTAACTTTTTCGGTGAAGGCTTCTTTTTGAGATTGAGGAGTGAAAAAATTTGCTACACGTACAAAATGGCTAATCTGAAGTTTCCTTCTCTCAAAAAAGGAGCCTAGTGTCTTATAGACATAAAAATACTTCCCCAGAGAGGGTCAGTTCCTTCAGCAGTCTGTCACAGAACAGCCTCTTCAGAGAAAACAAGAGGAACACCTACCAAATACTGAGATATCACTGAATGAACATTACATGGCAAAGACACTGCTGAGGAGAAAAAAATCCATTTTTGCTGAAGAGTTACCTTTTGTCAGCTTGAAACCAATTAAATCTCCCATCTATTACGAGGAAAAGTTTTGAAGGCATTTTTCATGTTTAATTTGTGTCACACAAGGTGAGCTGATTCAACTCAACAGAGAAGATGATCACTTAAAAAAAAGTACAAATCAGCATTTTGCAGTAAGCCTTTTCAGTATCTAAAGATATCAGGTTTCCAGCTGGGTCTAGTCCTTCTTTTTAAACCTTTTAACAAGATTAGAATGCTGAGCAAAGGTGGCGGCTATTTACATGGGGGTGCTGGGACCCATCAAATCTGTTGTGACCAAAAAATGGTTATATTTATTTTCTAGGGTCCTGTGATGGGCAGCTTGTGGCCAGTGACTGTCAGAAGGCTGACTCTTTGTTTAAGAAGCATAAAATAAATAAGTTTTTAAGTCAGAGATGATCAAAACATTTGCAGTATCTTTCAAGTAGAAGTTTTCTGATTCATCAAGCTCAGTATTTAATATAATAAAATCAAGACAAAACATACCCAAACAATCTTATTTTCATTTCCAAACAGCTTTTACTCCAAATTTATATTGCATAAACTTCACTGTAAATTATGGTTGAAAATGCTTACATTGTATTTTAAAATGTGGACATTTCAAAGCATTTTTTCTGAAGCTGTAGTTTTTTAAGTTTTAACGTTGTATTCCTGAATGAAAGAAAAAGCTGTGTATAATATATATGTGCATATACTATATACATAAATGTATATGTACACACACATGCATATTTTTATATATGCATATATACACAAACTACACACTGTTTACATTTTAATACTGGAAAAGTTTCTAACAGAATTTTTCACAGAAACAAAATTCCAAATTTGAAGTTTTTCCACGCAAATTACGTATATCTTGCATCAAATTTATTTGTGCAAAACACTAGATGTCATCAGTGTTTGCCACGTCATAGCTCAGATCAAAACTTCCCACGGTGCATTTGGCAATGAAATAAATAGAACAATTAACTCTTCAGCAAATATAGGACAGACCACGCAGGGATTTATTGTTCTCTAGCAAGCACTGAAAATTGGGTTTGCTCTACTTTACTTCCAAATCACCTTTTACATTTTAAGCAGTAAAGAATCTACATTTACCCCCTTTAGAAGAGGAACTTTTAGGAAGCCCGCAGCTAGAAAATGCTGGATATTTCTTTGATGGTGCCAAAACCCTTCAAGCTCTTGTGGCAGAGAAGATGCTCAACAGCTTGGGCAGTGGCACCCTTTCTCTGTGTGGCACTGTACCCCTTTCTAAGATGATGTCGGCATCGGGGCTGGCAGCTTGAGTTTTTATCTGGCTTGCATCCCAGGCTCCTATTCTGGTTATGCCTGGACTGGACTTGGATGAATAGAGAACAAACGCTGGTTGTATGGTCCCCAAGGCACACCCTGCAGCCTGCACATCCGCTGGGACTGGCAGGGTGGACAAGGGCACTCTGTGACATCTCACATGCCACATGCTCTCCGAGTGCACAGTTATTAAGAGGAGCGCTCCTCTCCTTTTGTTCTCTCTTGTCGGTATGCCAAATCTTGTTCAAACTGAATTTAATGGCAAAAACTCCCTCTGACTTGCAAGGGAGCGTAATCGAGTCTGTATTTTAGTGGGTTTGTTTCCCTTTGGTCATACTGAAGAGCTTTGGTCATACTGAAGAGTACTTTATTCCACTTGCAATTTCAGGGACATTTCCCATTATCAAAGCAGGAGAAATAGAATCTAACCATCTGCAACCACAACAGCTAGGTCCCTTTCTCCTCTTTGCACTAAACATCTGCTCAGATCACACTGACTTTTTGCAGGCAGATACTCTGTTTATTAGGGATATTTCTAGCAGAACCTGGAAAAGAAGAAACACCAAAGCACAAGTCTGAGAACAGGACATACGTGGTCAAGAACATCACTGAGGAAAATCATTGGAAAAGCAGGCATTAGGGTCTAGTAGGATGTATGCCTAAACACTTCAGACATTAAATTCAGCTCTTACCTGCATGAGTTGCTGCTTCAGTTTCTGTATTTCTGATATGTTGAGCTCACTGAAGAGGTCAGAGACGGGGTGCAGAGATTCTCCTTTCCTACCCGTGGGAGTTCGGTAGTCACCATTGAGTTTCACAAGAGGCCCATGGATATGTCCGTTCATTTTGTCGTCATTGTTGGGCTCGCCCCCATCCTCTGCAAACTTCAATCCATCTACTGATATATTAATATGGTTATTATACATACTATCATTGAGGTTGATGTACTGGGAGAGTTCCTTCCTCAGATTGTTCTTTTGCTCTCTTTCATTTTTTAAAGTTTCCAGAGCTTCCTCCAGCTGATGCTCAGCAATCTCCTTCAGCCGGATGGCATCTTCTAGCTGACTATTAAGCAACACTGTCTCCTCCTCAAATCGTTTAATCTCATGCTTTAAGCCTTCATATTCAACCTGAATTAGACAAGACAAAGAACATTCATAATACTAAAACTTAAGTCATGAAAACCTGCCATTTATCAGCCTTGTTGAAATAGGTGTTACAGAAAATACAGTTCGAAATACCAGACATTGCCTGCAGCTGCGAAGAACTGGCTGCACAGAAAATGTAAGTGGAGCTCGCCCTGTTAAATACTCCACTGCTCACTTTTTCAGCATGTGAGAATCAAGAAATGTAACACCTTTTTCTGAGCAACTTATGACAATAAACAATGTATTTCATGGAAAAAAGGCTGTTTAGTAGCAGATATCCTGGTAACTATACATTTATTATGAATTGCCATAAGCAATGTTGGTATATCATGGTATGTATAGATCTCAGGTTAATATAGCCTGAGTTATTAATTGCAAGTATTCTGAAGATGACTTCTTATCTAAATTCTTACCAGGTGTAAAGTCAGATACTCTAGAGTATCTGGTGTCTTAGTAATGTTCAAATACAAAAACTGTAGAAGAGCCTCAACTCTCTTCTCTGTGTCATACAAGCCTCTCTATGATTCAAGAAACATTTGATTTTAAAAATTAAACAGCAAACTATTCCTACAATCAGGTTAAACTCTAAGATGCCCCAAACTGTTAGATTTTTAAACTACCAGGTGGATGTAGTAAAGAGCTTATCCAGCCCGACAATCCTTGAACTGTGTGTTGGGGGTGCCGTTTTGGAGCACTTGGCAACCTGTTGCTCTGACAGCACTGCCTGGAGTGCTTCCCCCAGTGACCTGGTGCAGCCTCGCCAGGCCTGGAGGGACTCGCTGGTCTTTCTCCTTCTCAGAGGGCAGGCTCCCTGCCCCACACCTAGGTGCAGTATTTTATCAAGGTATTTATTGGCAGTGTGGGCTGAGGAAAAAAACAGCTGCTTCTCTCTTTTTTAAAAGGCAGCTGCCACGTTTAGTCAGTCTTTTCTATTGCATCTAACAAGAAGCACAGCCTAGGTAAACCCAATCTAGCTCAAAACCAGTTGCTCAGCAATACCTAGATGGCGCAGCCGATCCCCACTGCAGAATGCCTTCCCTTTCTGGCTCTCCTCATCTTCCTGTTCACTCTTGGAAAATCCCACAGCAATGAAAAGGAAGAGCTTTGTTTGTAAAGATCCTTGTCCATGCTTGACCAACTCTCCTGGTAAAAATGATCGTGCTTTGATTTTTAATTTAATTCTAATCATGTTACTCATCCACCTTTTCATTTCTAAATGCAAAAAAATCCCAGTATCTGGTGAAATTTAATTTAATAGTTTGGTGAAAGAGGAAAAGAAATACGAAATTTTCATGCTTCCATAAAAAAGCTTTTTTCACTTAAGGCTTTTCTCATTCAAATGCATTATTATCTGCAATTTTAAGGCATTGTCTAGAATATTTTTTGACATATATATATTTAAACAAACTATAATAAGGTTCTGGTGAAAATAAAAACATCAACCATTCCTATTGGAGTAGAATATTCATCAACCTGTCAAAAGCCTTATACTCATAAGCCTTCGGAAAGGCAAACTTAAAAGCCGAAGCACTAATCTTCAAACCTGGAGAACAGAAACATTTCTAATAACAAAGAAAGTTCCAAAGTCATATTGGGAAATGTTAAATAGAAAAGGAAAATCCATGATATTTTGAAATCTACATTCAGGAACTTCATATCTTTTCTGACTGAAGAGCGAGGTCCATCTGAAAAATTATTAAATCCCATCAAGTAGCTATGTTTATAACTTAAGGACATGGAAAAAGAAACCTTTTAAAATTTTAAATACATACGAAAACCAGAGGTCTGTATTATCTATATGGTTACCATCTCATGGATTCTTGCTTACAAAAGCTATAAAAAAACCCAACACAGATAATGACAGTTTAGCACTAAGACTTGTAACATATGGTTTTGTAAATTAAAGTATTAAAGTATAAAAAGCTCTTGAAATTTTATCTTGTAGCTCAAAGCTATTTTAGGAATCACAAGTGCATGGATATGTGATGCAAAATGACTGATTTTTAAAGCCATTCAAAATGTGGCAATGCTTTTTCTCTCCATGGACTGCTGGCATTTGGTTTCATTAAGAATGAAATATTATGACAAATATAAACTCTTGCAAACAGATTTTCTTCTGGGGAAAACTAGGACAGTCCATAAAGGGGTCTTTAATTTCCTGGTAGTGTGAAAATGCCTCCTGTGAGGTTGGTGAGGAAAAAATCTGTGCCTCAAAGGGGGAATTTGCTGGCTCGGTAAATAACACTGACACAAAGATGATCTGCTATAAATTCAGTTTCAGGAGTGTGAAAGTCTGGGTATCTTCATAAATAAGGAAACGACGTACCCATTTCTATTACCTGTGTATTCCCTGCGGCACAGCTCCGTTTTTTTAAATGTTTCAATTGCGTTTGTGCAAGAGTGGTAAAATAGCAGGAAAAGATAGCTGAAATCATACTGCGTATTCCTGCAGGAATAAGGCAGCTGTGTTACCAGGCTGCCATTAGTGACTGTGACAGTCTTGACTATCTTATAAATGCCCTAGCTGAACCAGGCAGTAGGTTAGGACATAAACCAGGGGCTGCAACGCAGTGCTGTTACCATCTGCTAGCAGTTAAGGAAATGGTGTTATGTAGTGCCATGTTATGCTGCTCTGGACAGCGCCTAAAAGGCAGGAAGTGTTACATCATCCAACTTGGATACTTAAATATTAATCATGGCAAGTTAACTCTTCTGACATAAGAACAAATCTCTTTTATTCAATTTAAACGCCCTCTGCCTATTTTTGAAGCTTGTGGGTTAGCATGGCTGAGAAGAGAGCAACACCAGTGCAGGAAAACCCAAGGAGCAGGAAAAAAAAAGGAGAACAGGGAGAAGATTATCTCCTCTTTTCTCCACTTCAGAAGAGGAAAGGACGTGCAGGAAACCAACTGAGAGGAAACAGAGGGCTGAACTCTGCTGCTGGGCACAGAGTTCAGCGTGCAGGGAGGGAGGAGAGGAAAACCAGGAAGCGAAAAGATGCGATTCTATCTATTTTAATAATTCCTCTGCTATTACAAAGTTCTGCAATGAAATATTCCACCAGGATTTTCCTAAAACTGAGGTAAGAGCCTCCCCATACGTCAAAAATGGCCAATAACACTCTTTCAGAATAAGTGTTTAGCAAAAACCCAACTGAAAAAAACATAGAAAGAAACTTCTATCAAAGTGCTCTGCGGGATCACATTATGGAAATTGGAGAAAATGGTGTCATTTTTCAGTGGGGCGCCTTGAATCTTTTGATGCTTACTTGATTCTGTTTCAGTGTGGACACCAGTTTCTGTAAAGTGATGTTTTCTTCTTCAAGCTCAGTGTAGTCCTGTAGGAGTCTCGCCTCTCGAAACTTGTACTCTCGAATTTCATCTTTCATTCGTATCCTCTGTAGTTCCACCATTTCATTATTCTGATGAGAGAAAATGCAAGCATGTTACCATTCATGTACAGCCACTTGAATGATGCACACTGCCTTTAGAAAAGGCCAAACAAAAAATTAATCCTCAAATAAAAATGATTTAACAGTGCAAATCAAAACAGCATAACCTTTTAATCTGAGACCAAGCGGTAATTTCAGGTGTGTGCTGGCAATGCAGAAATAAGAACATCTGATAAGGAAGCTTGATTAAAACAGTTTCAAGCTTAGGTGCTTATTGAAACAGAAAACCTGGCAAGGCTTTATCATCTCGTTAGTTTTATTGCTCTACAATACAGTTGGATTTAAAGAAAATTACCACCTGTTTTCCAGCAAAGGATGCTTTCTACATTCATACAGAAAAGCAATGAGTAATGGCATCTGCTCAGTGAAGACATCTGTTGCTGAGCAAGGTGTACTCACATGTTTGTATCTGCAGGCATTGGAGAGGCACACAGGTACGCAGGGGGAACCTGCCTGGCAGGTAAAGCGCTCGTCAAAAACCTGACAAATGCATTGCTGTGCTGAGCAGGGTTACACCCTGTGAGTCTGAGAACACACAAGGTCACCACTTTATTTTTCCCATTAGCATATACAGTTCCCAGACAGCCTTATGAGAGAGGTCACAAGGGATCAGTTTCACCAAAATTTGTTTCCATTGGATTCCAGCTCTGACATCAAGGGTCAGGTTATTCTGGAAAGACTCTGCTGACATAACCCTGATGTAAAATGCACTACAGGAAGATGGAGTTAACACATAGCTGGAAGAGAACGGTGTCCGACACGGTTGGTAGGAGCAACCTCCCCCTCTACTTTGAAGAGAAGTCTGCATTTTCCTGATTAACAGGAATAGGCATAATCGGTCACATCCTCTCCTTGCCGGCAGGAGGAACCGGAGTATTGCCGCAGCAGCTGTTGGAGGGAAGCACTACTGTGACCTTAATGATGGGGCAGAGCTCCCTCACTGCTGGGGTGACACAAAGAGCACACCTGGGAAGCAGTAATGGGTTTCTGTAAAAGATTCCAGTGTAGAGGGAGGGCAACTACTGGCCTGATAGCTATCTGGAAAAGTCAAATGCTTAAAAAATCATTACAGCAGAAATCATAGTCAGCGAGCTCCGAATAGATCAATCTGTACAACCCACCCTTTGGTACGTAAAGGATAAAACCCTATATTCTGAATTGAGGATAAACAGAACTTTGCTTAGCACCTAGATTAAATAAACAATTATAAACCCCTGGAAAATAACATTGCAAAGCATGAAAAAAAATATGTTGATGCAAGTGTTACAAAAGCACTTTTTAAAATGAAGCCTTTTTGTTAAAGAAAAATAAAAACCATCACCTTCCCCCTCCTGGCAGATAATTAAGAAGAATAAAGCTCCTACGTGATTTCTTAACTGAAAGCACGCCTTTGGTTTAAAAGATCGCCAGTGGCAGAAGAGCCACAGAGCACCAGATAAAAGTATCTCCCTGCAAATATTCCTGCATCCATCACTGCCTAATAAACCTCTGAGTGAACTGTAAGAATAGCACCACAGATGAATTCATGAGGTGAAAGCATTTTATACCTCAGGGCTGCCTTTATACATTTTGTTTCTGTCAGCTCATTCTCAGCGGTGGCGGTTATTGATGCTTGCTAGGTGTGGGTATACGTGTGAGTCTGAGGCAGTACACGGACAACACCAAATGCACGACTCCGCTGTGTCAAGTACAATCAAGCTACTCTGCAACTCTCCCAGCGTTTGGAGGATGATCAGCCCAGGGAATGAATAGCAACCAGCTGACATCCATCCAATGCACACAACACTGCTGATTGAAAGTAAGGCCTCTCTGAAAAGGACAGGACATGGGCAAAGAATTTTTACTGAATCCATATATATTATTTCTCTGAAAGAGTACAAGACATGCTACTTTGAAAAGGCCTCTGATATTAACTCTGTAAGGTCAGAGTACTCCTTTGTCTTTCCCATTACTGCAAACAGCAAAAGAAAATGTGAGCTATCATCTTGCTGGAGTGCACCACCATTTCTTTAAGAAGACAGAAATCACGTTCCTTCGCCACTTGTAACTGCTCCTTCTCCTACATAATCTCAGAGGTATAAACAGAAGGATTTATAGCACTTCTCCTCCTCTTACACACGCAGAAACTATCTCTGCGGAGCAACCTCTACTCCTCATTACTCCTGGTATGTGGCCAAAGTCGGAGCATCCTGTCTGCCGTGCCTGCCACAGCGCTGCCTGACGTGCTTCCTGTGACCAGGGCCAAGGCCTCTGCTGGAAGCAATCCTGCTGCTCTGCCACAGGGGCAAAACAAACTCAGCATGTTAGAGAATGTGGTATCACCTTTTCAAAGTAACGTAAAACGTATGTTTTGTCGCTGCAAGTACCCTGGCATTATTCTCCATGCTCCCAGATCCCTCCTCCTATTTGCAAACATCTGCATTATGCTGGCAAACATCCAGCTGCAAAGCGCTCCAGTGCTTTCACTGCTTCCTATGAAAGGCGGTGCTGCCAGGTTACAGGGCAAAAGCCTGCTGTTATCGAGGTTAACAAATGAGTAGCCACAGGACATGCTGGAGGGTTATTCTGTTTTCCCTCATATGAGATTTCTATGCATTTTGTGGAAGTGAACTAGTCTTCAACCTATTAAAAAAAATTCATGCTGAGTTTATTCTTTGTTACTGTCAGTAAGAAGGATGTATTTGTTTCCATCAAATGCTCTGATTAAATGCAGTATCTTCTCACAACTCTCTACAATTATTTTGAACTATTTCAAAGACGTATTTCTTAAGCAGACAATGTGCAGTTATAGAGGATATATCCTGCTGTGCTGATACAGTGGCAGTAAGATGTAAACTTTTTATTTGGCCATTGCATCAGTCCTCTTCCGAGGTGACTTGGACTTGTATGAAGAGTATGAGAGGATTTAAAAACACAAGGCAAAAGGAGTCTGTCAACAGGGCAGTTATCTATATGAGCCACTAGAGGACAATGTAACCCAAATTATTAGTAAAATAATTCGTAATTAAACTTTACTAGTAATCAAGCACTGAACACTAAACTTGCAGGACAGAGCAATTGAGCCAGATGCTTTTACTAGGGCACTGCCTCAGGACTTTTCACATTTCCAGAAAGGATTCCCCTATGGACTACTGTATCTGTAAAAACCAAATTAATCCAAGTGGTGGAGCTAATGACACAGAAGCAATGTTTTAATGACTGTAAATTACTTTCAGTCCCAGCCACCAGCTGAACGTGGTGCAATGGTATTAATGGATCGGTGCCAAAAAAGAAAGAAAAGGCCTTTCTGTGAAACTATAGAAAACAACAGAGTCCTTGTCAGCATTGCATCTAATTAAACGTGAGCACTAATTGTGGAAGATGTCAGTCACATAGCTCAATGCATGTCTAATGAACCTACACATAACAGAACAGACCATGAGAAATGAAGAACAGAAGGCTCAGTCAAGATAAAGTCTGTTCAGGTCACCTATCCACTAGTACTTAAATATGTTTTCAGATTTTTCATATATGAAAAGTGAAAGACATCTCTAGGTTTTACAGGGGCAGGGACCATTTCTGTATCAAACAACCATCACTTCAATCCTGATAGGTCTCTGAGCATCAGTGGAATATAAATATTAAATAATAGACTTTTATACTTCTTACCAAAATCAAATGCAATATATATGAACATATTATTCATTTTTGATTCAGCATAGACTTTTAAAATGGTGTATTCCATATACTAAACACAGAGCACATTGTATTAATTGTGTGTGTAGACACATTGTAATACATTGTGTAATATCAAATAATTGCAAGTAAGAAGGTACTTTAAACTGAAAGAATGGAAATGACTGATTTTGAAAACAATGAAAAAGGACTATGAAAAAATATATATTCCCCCAACAGTCATTTTATTGTCAGAACACCCCCAATGTTGCCCAAGGAAGGTGCTTGTTACAGCCTTGTGTCCTATCAATATACTTAAGGAAAGCAAACTGGGCAAGGGACAGTGACCTGAAGCTCGGTATTCTCATCTCCAAGACGAGAAGTGAGCTCTGGTGTCTCTTGATTTCCTGAACTGTAGACCCATAAACTGAACTTTTTGGAAATTGGTGGTGTTTTGAAGCCTTTTTTTTAAAGTGAATGCAGTTCCATTAACTATTTTTGGTTCTACCCTATCCTGGAATACATAAGCCACTTTTTTGTTTCTGTTTTTTGTCCCAAACAAAATTGGGGAACTAGTGTTTGAGCTTTTTCCCTACATTTTTTTCATACAAATTTTCATGAAAAGATTTCAGGTCCTTACTGCAGTAAAATGTACTATTGTTCACACTGCAAAACAGCCTTGTAATCAGAAATTAATTATATGCCCCAAACTACCCTGACTAAATCACTACTTATCTCTTCAAATAATGCATGATGCTGTGCGTAACTTTCTAATTTTCATAACTCATGAGTAAGAGAACAATGGAAAATGTATATACTTCCAATTTAACAGCATTGTATTGTAGCTGATGCAGTATAAAATCCCATTCGATCCGATGACAGTTTTATTGCACTAGCAGTAAATTGAATGTAATAGAAAGTTTATGCTCAGACTAATATCCATGATCTCATGTGTTTGTTGACAAGTCTCACTGTAAATTTGTATGCCATGTTTACTTTATTCTGCAGAGGAAAATAAAAGGTGTATTTTCTATGAAGAACAATAATAAGCATATCATAGAAAACAGAATTTGACTGGGGTTCAAATTTAATTACAAACACACTAACTTCACATGAGGAAGCACTACCAGCACAACTTTGACCAAAACCAGGTTTGGGACTTCCTTCAGGATCATTCCATCATAAAATTAACCCCACTTATAAATGATTTTGGCTTCTTTTTAAATCTATTGTTTGTATCTACTTGGTAACATGTAAGCATAAATAAATTTATGAGAAATTAACGAGGAAAAAAATAACCAAACCCTAAAGTATCTTTGATTCATTACTTTTAGAATATACATATACCCTTAGAAACTTCAAAGCCCAATTATATCTCCTCTTTAGAAGCCTCTAATGTGAAATATAGGTACATTACTTGTTTTCTATAAACAATGGAAAATCTAATTCTGCATCATAAAGAGAATTCTTCTCACCAGCATGATGTAGCAGGACACCAGGACACCACTGGAAAGCCACTTCTCCTTCTTTCTACTAATGGAAGAACCCAAAGAGGAAAATAATACAAGGAAAAGACCCAGAAAGAGACTTGCCAAGCCAGGGAGGAGGTGGCCAGGGAGCACCGGCTGGTCTGCAGAGATACCCAGCTTGCCCCAGCAGGTCCTGATTTTTCATTCTGAAGGCATAAGGGAAGTTGAGAGAAGAGAGGACAAAAGGGGGAATAGAAAAGCAAGGACCATTTTCTTTGATTTAACATCAACTGTTTTAAGTCCCCCAAAAAGGTACTCTGGACTAGCCTTAAAGTTTCCCTCTCTCATACACAGCAATACTCACCTTGAACTGAAAGAATGATGTTTTCCATGTTTCCAGATATATTTAAAACCATAATGGGATTTTGTGGATGACCTAGTGTGACCTGGTCTGACCCTTTTGCAGAATTTGCGGCCCGATCCTCCTGATTTATAGACGTAGACACCTAGCTATGCAGGGACAGAGCATCTCTTGCAGAACCATTTTTACTTCCCGTTCAATATACAGGTATCTCTATATCCCAAAATAAATTATTTCAAAGATTCTTTTTCCTCATTGTTAAAAGCCTGCATCGTCCTTTTTAATCTGAATTTATCTGATCTCATCCTTCAAAAAGTTTCATTCAAGTGGCATTATTAGAGTTCATGATATTGTATCTGATCTAACCAGCTGTATTGGCATACTACTTTAAGAGCACAAATACAGCTCCTATTGTCCAAAACCAGAAACCACTAACTTTTGAAATTATGTATGATTCTGACATCCCTTAGCTTTTGATGTATCATTCATTGTCTCAAAACCAGAAAAAAGCAGATGTGCTATTGTGCACAAGATATTTTTGAAAATACATCTGTAGAATAACATAAGTACCTATAATCTTTCCCTTCCATGGATTTACTTACAGAATGACAGCACTATCAAAGACAAGGATGAAAAAAGCCATATATTTGTTAGCTATAGCATATTGAATAGAAGTCAGATCAAGATAATGTATGTTTCGAGTTCCTTCACCAGCAATGGCTCTTAAATAAAGCTTACAATACACCTAATAATTTCATCATCTGAAATGCTCAATGCATTTGATTGGAATTGCTAAATCTAAAGAAATAAGTTGAATTTCTATCAAGGGCAATTAAATGGCCCATTTACATAGTTATTACAGAGTTTGAAACCCATAATATTTAACGTTGTAAATCCTGCTACATATAAATCCCTATAAAATACCTATTTTATTGACTTTCCTATATAAGTATATATATCAAAAGATAGAACTAAGGAATATTTTGGTTGTTTAGGTATTTAATTCTCCTGCTATCATGGTCACATTATAATGACTTCTTTATAAACTGATATAAACTACAAATCTCTGATCATGCATATTTATCTGAAAAATAATGGTTTGATTTGACTGCATTTATAGCAATTAATGCATTAGTCTTGATGCATTAATTATACATCAATTATATATTAATATATTAATTATTATTTATTATAATTAATATTAGCACCCTGTAACAAACTGCTGTAACATTCCTAACTAATTCTTTCAAAGGAAGAGAAACTTTACCTAACTAAACTGTATTAAAACAGTGTGAGAAGAAGTTCAGACTCCAGGGTTATAGCACAGTTCATTTAATATGATCCTTCTGTGTATCTGCAGAAAGATGTCATACATTAACATATGATCATTGCAAACAGCAAAATATCAATTGGCTGGAAAAAGTTTTGCCATGAGAAGGACATCGTGGAGGTCATTTTGTTTAAACTTAAAACTGTGCTACTCATCTGTCTCCTGCAGCTCTAGTGGTATTAAACATTTCTAACAAGTGGGAGGATTTATTTCTAAATACCACACTGACTGGCTAGAAGAAAGATGATGACACATCCATGCCTTGAAGCAGGCTGATAACATCTTGCAAATGCAGCACTCTCCACAACGAGTCTTCCCACAGTCCATTCAGGCCTATACTGGCCTTCAGATTTCGCCAGGTACCAATGGACAAAACCAGGTCCACCCAGGGGCCAGCCACAGCCCAACGGCCAGTCCCACTCCCGCTTATAGGATCACAGAATCATTTATGTTGGAAAAGACCTTTAGGATCATCAGGTCCAACCGTCAACCCACCACTGCCAAGACCGCCACTAAACCATGTCCTCAAGCACTGCATCTACCCGTCTTTTAAATACCTCCAGGGATGGGGACTCAACCACTTCCCTGGGCAGCCTGCTTCAGTGCCTGACTACCCTTTTGGTGAAGAAGTTTTTCCTCATATCCAACCTAAACTTCCCCTGGCACAGCTTGAGGCCATTTCCTCTCGTCCTATTGCTTGTTACTGGGGTGAAGAGACCAACCCCCACCTCCCTACAACCTCCTTTCAGGTAGTTGTAGAGGGCAATAAGGTCTCCCCTCAGCCTCCTTTTCTCCAGGCTAAACAACCTCAGTTTCCTCAGCCGCTCCTCATAGGACTTGTGCTCTAGACCCTTCACCAGCTCCCACCATGCCATGTTGTTGCTGCCATCCGCCCAATCCCATTGCTGGGGGAGCAGGATGGCCTCCCTTGGGACCCCCACACTACGGCTGGGGTGAAGAGTGCAGGGCAGGAGCATGCAGCCAAGGGTGGACAGGGCACTACCTCTTTATGTCACGCTTCACCTGAATTATTTTGCCGCATCCTCATTATTCCCACTGCACTGAATAGTACCTGAGTAACAAACACTCAAGACTGTGCTCTCTGAAGTGGGGCTGTTGCCCACTTTACATCACCGATTATCCCATGGCTGACAGAGTACTATTATAAAGATACTAAACCTAAATTGCTCTTGCCAGATTAGCTCAGGAAAAAAAAAGAGCGGGGGAGGAATACAGTCTGGGACATTTTGGACTGAATGGTAATTTTTTTTTTTTCCCCCAATTACAACCTTTCCTATGAAGGTTGTCCCTTTCTATCCACAATTTAAGAAGCCAACAGCAGTAATTCTACATGACAATGCCTAAAGGCAGGCTTTTTGATGGAGGATCCACACAAGCCTTTTCAAGCTCATCAAGAAGAGCTGGTTTTAAAGCCTAACTGATCACTTGGGAGAGGCATCTGCCAGTTATACATATCTCTTTGAGAGGCCATCTGTCAGGTGCAAAGTGCCAAATTTCCTTCTAGAAGGAAGGAAAATGTTGACTAACCAACAAAAGAGAAGTTGTGCTAACAGGGTGTGGATCTGTGATCAGTTTAAGCTCAGCAGTACAACAGCTGATGCTCCCAGGTCCTGACCCTCCCTTGGGCCAGCGCTAGCTTTCACATCATCAGCCAGATCGGGGGCAGCAAGTCACCCCAGAAAACAAACAAACAAACAGGTTAGTTTTAATGGTATTTATACTCCCTGACACTGCTGACAGGGTGGACACACAGACACTGGTGCTAGCAGGAGGTAGGGAATAGGAAGACATGCCATTTCTATTTTGGATATGCTTGCTCCTCAGCAACAGCTATATGATCTACTCCAAGTTCCAGAGGTGGAAACCCAGCCCCATCGATATAAACTGTAAAATATATATAGCTTCCAGCAGGGCTAAGATTTCACCGTATGCACTGAAACGTTGAGGCACAGGGAGCAGTAAAGTGAATTCCTGAGGATGGAAAGGAGGAAAGAGAAAAGACACCAGAGAACCTAAATAAGAGGAGTGAGCTTGACTATTTTAGCACCCATTATGCTTGGTTGATAGGGAAAAATATGTCCCTGTTCATTGACTGCTTGCTTTTGCAGTGCTTTCTGCTGTCTTTAACTTTTGATGTCAGGATGGTTTCAGAGCTCCCTGCGGTAACCTGGCTCCGAGCGTGCCAGTCAGCAACTCCATTCTTCCATGTTGCAGGCACGGAGCTCGGCTCCTTGTAAGCTTTCCATTCCCCATGGTAGCTGCCTCCCCTCCTTAGGACTCAGAACTATTTTAATTACAGCTCGCTGCTAGCTCAACCCTACCTTCCTTATATTCCTTATCCCAGTAATCAAGCTGCACTGTCAAGGGATGCACATGCTGGGCCAGGGCTCTCAGCTCAGCCTCGCCATCCTGCACTGTGTTACAATACTATCCAAGCTCTGTTTTTCTTCAATTTGCATGCCGAGCCAATCTTTGGTCTTGTAAACACCAGCTAGACATTGCAATATCGATGTCTGTGAGCAAGTGCCTCTGCCTTCTCCTGCTGTGGGAGGACTGTGCTGCAGCGCCGTGTCAGAGCTCAGGAAGCTGACAGCATGTCGACACGCACCCAGGGCTGGGCAGCAGTATTAATAAATCTGGTCCCTGGGACAGTGCAGCTGAATTAGTAGGGGGCTGAGTTCAAATTAATCAGACATGTAATTAATCCTGATCCTCAGCTCCCAAAAGATCATAAAAATCATAAAAAAATGGATCTCAAAGGGGCCCCTGGGCAGCATCTAGTCCATTCATCTTTCCCAGGACAGGAGCAACTACATCTATGTCATTCCTGGTATCTGTCTAATCTCTTCTTAAACAGTTTCAATAACAGATACCATCACCTTTCCCAGAAGCTTGTTTCCTGACTTCACTTTTGCCTTTGTCAGAAACCTCTTTTTGAATGTCTAAGCTGAATGCGAGTCTTTCACACTGCAAGAGGAAAATAGTATTTCTTCTACCCACAAAAGGCAGGAAAATACATGCATCTGTTCCTCTCTGCAGAAGTCTTCCATTTACCCACACACGTATCTTCAGCCACCTCTCTCCTTTACAAACAGAAGAGCACATGAGAAGTGAGGATCCCAGATAGCTCCTGCCACAGAGCAAACTCCTTAGATGTCCTTGCATGAAATACAGCAGAAATGTAGAGAGATGGGCAATGATGACAACAGTAACTAGATGTCAGGGGAAAAAGGAGACCCCAATTAACACTCTATGTTCCTTCCTGTACCCGGCTCCTCATGGTGAATTGGGAAAGGAGAAATGTATTGAAAGAAACAAAGAAGAAACCATTAATACTTTTTAGAAAGTGGCATGAATAAATAGCTAAAGCATACAAAGAAACTATCACGTTGTATCACAGGTAAAAATCTATTTCAAGTAGTCATCTGCTAGGACATTCTCTATTGTGCTGCAGAGGAGCTGTGAGAGCTCAACATCAGAGCAGCTCTGTAAGCCCATGCTCATAGCAGAGCTTCCCTTGTCAAAATTATTGTTGCAGATTGCCAGCTGCAGAGGTTTTAAAAGCTCTTTATGAGTCTGCCCACCCCTCCCTCCCAGTGACAACAGACTATTTCAAGTTCCCCTTGAAAAATATCAATATGGTATATACAAGGTTGCTAAGAAAGGATCAACAAGAAAGTTAAACTTCAGTAATTCTCCTTCTTCTTTAGAAGGACAGAGACATGGCATCTTTAAATAACACATCTGTGCCACAAAATTCAAATGTTATCATGCGGCCAATTCTGTCATTATTAGGAGAGGGTATTTCCTCAAAGTCAGGAGTAATTTCAGTAATTAAAATCCATGTAACATTACCCATCTGCTGCAAAAAGAAGCACGGCAGCATTCTGCAGCTTATTTGACCTTGTGTGCAGAACACCCACCCACCCCCACTTATTCTTCTGTGGCAGGAGCAGAAACATCAATTCATAAACAGGAGTTGATTAATATTAAAAACATGAAAATGGTTTGATGACTAATGTCTTTTTTTCTAAAGACTTAGCATTTTTATTTTAGGTAATATATTTGAGTGACTTAGATGGCAAATAAAGCCAAAGATAAGTATCTCATCTGTCTGTAAACTACATCCTTTAGGACTGACTTTTACCCATAATTTTTATTCATTACAACGCACATAGTGGTTCATAAATATGAATGCCTACGTAGAAGGTCCGATAAAGTAAACTGTACTAAAGGTTACTTGAATTTATTGATATGGACAGTGAAAATACCTGTACTCAGAAAGTGTCTCTGTAACACTGTTGTACTCTTGGCTGTTCAGTATAAATAGTTTTGAAACATGATCTTGGCTTTTATAATCTGTCCTTTCCTTTGTTTATTTTCATACAGACTGCCTATTTCACAGATTTACTTTATATATATATATTACAGTCAACATTAGTAATTTTTACATTGACAGTTTTCTATCTTGTCCTTAAAAGGCTGAGCAAACAAGATTCTTGTTGATCAGCACACAGGACAGAAATACAAATGTAATACATGCCGTAAGAACACAGTGTGAGGGCTGACTATTAATGCCATAATCTCTGGGAGAGTTACTCGAGCATGTTGCTCATGGCAGCACAGCCTTAGAATTAAATTATTCTTTTGGAAATTGAATAAACACTGAATATTATTCACTGCCTGCAATGCATCAAAACAGGAAAAAAAAAAGCCATAAAATGCCATATTTACTCAGGGAGTAAAATATCAGTCAAGTTATAGGATTGTTTGACTTTGGGTATTAAAATGATGCTTAAATCTATTTTTCTTCTATTATCTTGTATTCCCCTTTAAAACCACGGCTGTTTTCCTTTCACTGTTTGTTTCCACTGGACTTTTATCTGGCTCATAATGGGTGTTGGTCTGATAACAGGAGCCTTCTGCTGAAACGGATTATTGAATCATTAAGAGACGGTTAAAAGAACTGAACCGGGAACACCCACAAAAACTTAAAACAGCCCTTTATTTACCTAAGGGTAATACTCACTGAAGCACTGATAATTTTCTATAAACACCTATGGCATGAGGAGGACAGTACTGAGCTATCTTGGTGACGGTTGAAGCACACGTGAGCAAAGGGACTCGGCAGCTCTTGGAGATGGGCTGCAAAGTCCCAAGTTCAGCAAGAGAGTGAAGCAGTTTCTTTGTCCTTGCTGAAGTTGTGCTCAAGGACCTTGACAAATGAAGAACTGCTCTTTCCCCTGATTTATGGAAATCCAGAAAAACATGCCCACATGACAAGTAGAGGGGAAAACATTTTTTCCAAAGACATATTCACCTAAGCCTTATCTATCTCAATATAAGTGTTTCCAAATTCTGAACTCAGCCTTCGCTCAAGCCTTCAAGCCTGCCAGTGGCAGCTGGGCAAAATGGGGGTGCCAGACTGGCCATCCTGCCTGGCCCTGGCAGGCTCGGACACCCGGGGCAGATGCTGGCAGCATTACAATCTGCCTATCCAAGCCCTCAGCAGCGATCCCCCTGAGGTGCAAGGGCACCCATGTATCACGTTGGAGTGCTGGACTGTAAATCTCTAGATACTGATAAGAAACTTCTGTGGCAGTGAAGGATTACAGTCCAAAGCCTTAATTGCTCCCTCTGCTTTCTAACATTCCAGCAGGTCACTGCTGATTGATAGTTCATGCTCCCTTTGGTTTTTTTGGACTGATTTTTAATATAAAATATAACAAAACATCAGAGGATGGCTCCAAGCTCATTACAGTGTTTTTAAATTTCCTAAGTTTTTAAAGTACTCAACCAAGACCTTGGTGTAACATCATTACTAATGAAATCCAATAACAGTTTCAGCAAATAGCTATTTAAATGCAAGTTTTTTAGTTCTTATTCTGTTGTATGCCCAATGGCTTGATACAGCACGAATGAATTCAGTTATACACTGCAAAAAAAGTGCAGCAGAATAATCAATCTAGTAAAACGACAGCCATCCTCAGGGAGGAAAAACAACATCACACTTGAACTAAGTCAGAATTCAGACAAGCAACAGGAATGAAATGAGATTTATGAACTCCCCTTCATTAATTGATCAATATATTCCATGTCATATACCTACACAGTTGTGGACCACTTGCAGGTTTTTCATCTTTGAAATATTGCTACCAGTGTCTATAGGGAAGATGACCCAGACTGCTAACAATTCCTTGGGCTCTTAATAATTATACTGAGGTTTAGTTCACCCAGCATCTCAACCAGAGAATCAACTTTGCATCTTCCTGATCTCATGTGCCTACATACAAATATACATATCTGGGACATGGGATATGCATCGCATCTACGTAGTTGCACCATGCTCTTTGTGCAGTGTAATGTAGGACATTGCCAAATACAATGGCAGAATGGGAAAAATCCCACACACAAAAATTCTGGTGTAACAACAGCTTTTGGCAATGCACACCCCTGTCAGAGACTGCACACTTGTTTAATAGCCTCTACCTTTCACCTTTGATCACATGGAAGTTTCTGTCACACAGGTAATTTTTCTTCAGCTTGTACAGAGTGCAAGTACCTCTTGTGAAAGACTGCAACTGTGAGCAGGCAAAATTAACCCTGCAGCCACATCTGTCTGTTCTTTGCCCTTATCCTGCCTCCACTGATGGAGGCTCCTTATGATCGAGTGGCCAAACTGCCCCAGTAGGTGAGCCCAGTATATGAAATTAAAGTGCTACCCATTTTGGTGTCCCAGAGCATGGCAGGCATTACTTTGCAGCAGTTTGGTGTCTGCTGCAGGAGTGGCGTAGCTGCAGCAAGCACAGGGAAGAGAGCTGAGCTGCTTTAGGAAAAGACCATCACCATTACGAAGCAGAGACATTAATTGTGTGGGAGGTATGAAGCCAAAATCCCTGGGTTTTCCCTAAAGTATGGATTCTTTTCTAGGTGTAATTCAAAGCCTCAAAGTAAAGTTAAAAATCCATTTCTGGCCTTGGTCCAGAGAAAGTAGGAACCATCATTTTCCCGGTGGACCTTTCCAGCTATCACTAAATGGGAAGCTTTTGAAGACAGCTCTCACATAGCAACAAAAGGATGAATCAGCCTCTGAATCCTAAATGTTTTTCCCCCACAATCCTGAGCCCCTCAGAGATCATGTTAGTTGACTTTCAGGAGCATCTGGCCAGAATTCAGATGTACTCTTTGTTTTTAGCCTAGCACACTATGGTATCACAACTGCTTTTTCTAACAGGGTCTTTTTTCCGTTGCTCTTATAAATAAATGTAGTGTAAAGCCTGAAGATTTTCCTCAGTCAGCCTTATTAAGGGACTGGAGCTGCTTTAGCACAGCTCTTATGGGCTGCTGTTTGACCCTGACCAAGTTAGTGCTTTATTTAGAAACTGCTTTACTCACTAACCTACATACTTAAGAGTAGGCATGCTAGTTTCCTAACAGAGGAGACAGATTTCAAGCAAAAGTAAACATTCCTGTTCCAAACAGACTTTCATTTTCTTTCTTCTCATTCACTTGGAGGAGTGTTTGGGTGACCCAGAGAAAGCCCAGTGAATCTTTTCCAATCATTTTCCTCAAATGTAAACACTGTACTGAAAGCTTCTCCTGCCCTGACTTGTTCTAAACTCAGCAATAAAAACATCCTGCACTGCAGAATAACACCGGCAGTTCAGACTTCCCAGAGATTTTTTTCTCTTCTCTACCATTTGTGGTCCTTTTTCTCCCCACTGAAGACTGCCAAGATATTTTTTTTCTTCTGCCCCTCCAACCCTTACTTTTTATTCCCTATTTCTCCAACAAGAGGCATGAATGTGCTGAACTTGCAACAAATACTAATTTCTCTCAAATCTCTGTAATTTGAGTTAAACAGGGGTTAATGAAAGACAAACAAATGTGATGTATACTAACTAAATTCAAAGTGGCAAGAAAAGAAAAAAAGATTGCTAATCTTGCAGGTTGCTCATTTGCCAAACTTCATCAACAAAGTGCATTAGTACCCCCGTGATAACAAATATTTCAAGCTGTTTGTTCACTAAAAATAAGAAAGTATCATAGCCCAACGAGAAAAAACAGAAACAGAAAACAACAACAGCCATCTATGCCACTGTGCTATCTGTCTCATGGACAGAGGAGCAGGGTCATCTCTTTTTTTCCCCTGAAGTTTTATGAACCCAAGGATACCTTCTGGCAATCAAAGTCTTTTTTTTCTTTTAATCAAAATTTTCTCCCAAGTTGCCCCATCATTTTAAGACCATATTCTCATATTCATGGGAAAAAACTAATTAAGAAAAACAGAACCAAACCAACAAAACCAAACCATCATTTTGGAAAAGAAAACCCAACTGTCAGTAAAATAGCTGTGATATTCTTGGCTCTCAGTTTGCAAGGAGAGGCTGGAGAACCACCATGGACATGGACTTTTGTCTCCACAATCCAGACCCCCCTAGATGAAAATGTATATTTTAACATATGTTAGCTAGTGCATGTTAATTAGTCCATATTAAAAGCATAGAATGGAGAAAGTCAGTCATAATATCCTTGCATGTTACTTGGCTGAGTTCAGTCTCATCAGGTGTTACCAATGTAACACATTAGGATTTTAATGCTTATCAACTAATACTTGGAAAAAAAATACATCTTTTCTTTGTTTTATGTTTGACAAGGCTCTGAATGTTTTCTTGAAATTAAGGGTAGTAGTCAAGGTTAGTCAGAGCACGACTAATCACACCTGAATCTTATTTTTTTTTCCTACTACAGAATTACCTTCACACATTTTACTTCAATGTAACAGGCTGTAGTAAGACATACCCCATGCCACAAGTCCGAGCATCAGCCCCTTTCTCTTCTACAGAAATCCTAAGTCTGATTCAAATCCAGGGTAATCACGGGGAGAATTTGGATAGGAAACTTTAAAACACTGTCAGTTTGGTAAGCTTGGAATAGGATCCCATGTTTCTGGCAAGCATGGGACTGGAAGGGGTAGGTAAGACAGCAGCAGATCACAAAGCATACACCAGCCTGTAGCACAGCTATTTTCTTGCAGTGGCCTTGAGGTCAAGCACCATCTCTCTGCCAGGCTCTGAGCAAAGACCAAAGGCTCACCATCTCCCAGCCCTGGGAAACAGCTTGGAAATGGAGCTTCTTCTGACTGTACCATGTATTTCACCGCACCAAACCTAGTGCTGGTTGTGCATTGTGTTGATAAGGAGGACAGTCGAGGCTCTGGATAAAGCTCAGTACGGCTCTTTGAAAACACTGAAATGCCACAGTACTTGTTTCAGACAGGAACTCTTCTTTGTTTTCAAAGGTGAAAGGGGACTGCTTTATATAAGGCAGTTTCCATTAACATGGGCTTTCACGGGAGAACAAAAGCCAATGATGCAATTTTTCCTGCTCAGAATCTCAATTAGAAACTTGGATTTAGCACCAGTACATAGCTTTAAGAGTAACTTGGAAATCGGAGAGAAGAGTTGATGCAGAACAAGAGATTTCTGAAAGTGAAAAAACCTTTCTTTAAAGAGAAAGCCAGTCGTAATACCCTGTAATTTAATAGCAAACGAAAAAGCATGGTAGATTCTTTAAATACTCCATCAGGGAAAATGCAGAATGTTGCTAGTATTTTCTGTGTTTAAGCACACAAAATAGATGTGAAAGACAGCTGCTACATGACAGAGTCTGCGTCTTCTTTTGCAAGATATAAAGAAGAACCCAATAGATTCATACTAGCACTGTTAAAAGCTCTTGAATTTCAGTTAGTGTTGTGAATATGAGAATCCCAGGAATTTCTGAGCTTTAGCACACAACACAAACTTCCCCCATCATCTCACATAGATCACCAAGTGTCAGAGGAACCAACAAATGCAAGAGGGCAGCCAGTTATTAAAAACTGGGATCTCAGCCTCTGTACCTCAACTTCCCCATTAGGGGAAAAAACTCATCTAATTATAGGAAATTTGTAGAAATTATACACCTTAAGAACTTGGAGCACAGTTAAAACACCGTGCAAAAATTTGATTACCAGGTAAAACAATACATACGTTTATATAAAGAGGTAGGAAATTTGTAAAACGTGTCTTGGTTTAAAAAAAAAAAGTCTTATTGCAAACAGAATTTATTTCCAAAGTATTTTATCTCCTATATGAATAAGATTAATGTGTGCTATAAGAACAGACTGGTTAAATTATCTCACCAAGTAGGCAGGGAGCTGAACAGATGGCAGCACCACTGAGGTACCAACAGGAATCGCTAGTCCTCACTTATCCAGATGATCTTTATCATTTCCATAACATTAGAAAATGACTCACCTATGAAATACAATGTTCTGAGGATGAGGCAGAAAATTTCCTTTTTCCCCCCCCAGAATAGAAGATTATGGACTGTCTAGACATTAGCATTATACTGTTAGTAGTTCTAAAAGGAAATCACATACAGAGATACCCCATTTCTGCTAATTTGTGGGCTTTCTTTTTTAAAGACCATTTATTTGATAGAGAACATTTATTCAGAATGTACATGAACTACGTGCAGTCTCCTGGTAGCTGCCTGGGGTTATTTTTTTCTTTGTAGGCAGGGGTTTTTTTGAATAAGATTATCTTGAACTGCACATATAACTTTATCTTGCCCGTAAAGGAGGCTGGTTTAGAGCACGATTAGTGTGCCCAGCCAAAACGTGCATGACAGCATTTATAGGGAGTCAATCCCTTACCCACAGAAGGCAAACCATGGTTGGGTATGGGCACTTTTGAATTTATACAGTCGTATGAGACACAGAGGGGAAAAAAATACCTTGGTCATAGCGAGAAACAAAGCTTCCTTCTTCCTGCTTATTAATCCCATCCTGCCATATAGTTCAGGAGCAAAGGAGAAAGCAAAGGAGAAAGGTCTTAATTACAGGAGTTACTGGAGTACTTCCCTGTCTACAGAGCACAGCAGAGCCTTTTCAGAAAAAAAATTGTTTTTATCACTATTTTCATTAACAGCTAGAGTTCACAAATGAGTTTTTAAGTACAGTGTTGCACACTGAGGCCAAGAAAACCAGCTCAGTTCTACTGAATGGAAGAGAGCAGCATGGAGTCTGTTTAGGGTTTGTCTAGGGTTATTTTTCTTTGACTGTGCATGTCAGTATGCAAATTCTTAAACAGCAACATTTAGCAATTTTTAGTAGCAATTTGCAGACAATGAGGCAAATATATACTTGATATAGTTCAGCTGAGGTCAACGGCGATGCGTTAGGGATTAACTTTGGCCAAGGTCTATAAACTTACTATGCAGACAAAGAGGTCTTTGATGCCTCTTCATATCTAGATGAGACCAGCTCCAGGGGGGGGGGGGGGGGGGGAGGGGGAAAAAAAAGCGCAGCACTTAAGGACTCAGAAACTTGTCCCTCACATAAGCAATTGAAAAGAGCGAGTTAAATTAGGCCACAGACTGGAACAGAGCTTCTAAAGTCTGAACTGGCACCAAGTAAGATGCTTCTTGTAGCCAGCTGTCTGCACCTTACAGACAAAAAGCCTCCCAGGGTAACTCTTGCAGCGTAAGAGGGGTGGAAATATTCTCTATATTGCAGGATGTTATTCCAATGCAAATCTTGCATTATTTTTTTCACAGTAACTATGAGGTTTATAGAATCATAGAATCATTTAGGTTAGAAAAGACCTTTAAGATCATCGAGTCCAACCATTAACGAGCACTGCCAAGTCCACCACTAAACCATGTCCCTAAGCACCACATCTACACGTCTTTTCAATACCTCCAGGGATGGGGACTCAACCACTTCCCTGGGCAGCCTGTTCCAATGCTTGACAACATTTTCAGTCAAGAAATGTTTCCTCATATCCAATCTAAAATTCCCCTGGCACAATTTGAGGCCATTTCCTCTTGATCAATCACTTGTTACTTGGGAGAAGAGACCAACCCCCACCTCACTACAACCTCCTTTCAGGTAGTTGTAGAGAGCAATAAGGTCTCCCCTCAGCCTCCTTTTCTCCAAACTAAACAACCCCAGTTTCCTCAGCCACTCCTCATAGGACTTGTGCTCTAGACCCTTCACCAGCTTTGTTGCCCTTCTCTGGACACGCTCCAGCACCTCGATGTCCTTCTTGTAGTGAGGGGCCCAAAACTGAAGACAGTATTCGAGGTGTGGCCTCACCAGTGCCAAGTACAGTTTAATGTCCTTGAAATGCCCTCAGCACAAAGCTGAGGGATGGTGACTTTTTTATGATGGGACAGTGCTGGAAGGTATAACTACTGCACTCCTTGAATCTTATAAGGGATTTCTTAACTCAGTTGATGGTGCAATACATGCCTGAGTTTGCCTTCAGACTACTTTTACACTGCGGATAGTCAAAATGCATGTGTCTGGCCTGAGTAAGGCATAAAATTATTAAACGCATAAGGCTACAAAATATACTGAAAGTTGATAACGCACAGGTAAGAAAGGAATACAGTCCTCCTGGGAGGCGACATGCGGAAAAGATGTCTGCGTACACAAGAAAAGACATATCTGCAGTTCTCCCTTTATTCAGAAATAACAGTGAGCGAGATCTGCAAGAGCCATTTCCTGGCTGAAAAAACCCCAAACTGGTGGTATCTGCTCTGGATGTTTTTTTCCTTATTAGCTCTTCTTAAAACACAAACACCAATCCTACTCCCCTTATACAGCAGTGATCTTGGCAAACAAGCAAAAGCCTACCAACCCATCAACCCAGAGACAAGTGCACTTGTGCAAGGCCCAGATAAAACCCCTTAATGTTCATTATCGTAATCAGGGAAGACACTCTATTAGTGCTTCGGTTGTTCTTTCATATCCATGTCCCTCATAACTTGACTGCTGTCCTGCTTGTCTGCTCCCAGCAAAGCCATGCTGGAGCCACAGGAAATCCATCTGTCTCCTCTGGGAGAAAAATCCTCTTCAAATAAGCCCCAAGTGCTGTCGCTATCTGCCAGCCAGCTATCCAGCACCATGGGAAACGTCCACTAGGACCACATTTCTTGCAGTCGGTGCCCTCTGAAAGCCCAGCCATGCACAAGGGAGCTCAGCACACACCCAGACACTTCTCCATCATCACTTTTAAATCTCCCAGTACTCTTACATCTTAAATCTGGCTGGATTCAAGAGAAGGGGTAGGATGTGGCTTGGCCTGTGCAACAATAATATGGGAAAAATAATTTGTTTTAAAGGAAGTCTGAGGCCTCTTTTGAAAAAAATAAAAGTGCATAAATACGGAAAAATGTTCACCTCAGATAAACTATCTCTGTTATTAAAAGAATTTGTCTATTCTTTACCTTTTCTGCATAACATAACAGAATTTCTTTAAATAAATGATGTTTTTATTTTCCAGTGAAGCTTTTCACTCTGCAGTATGTGAAAATGCAAGGTACCAGTACTGCATGGACTTGCTTGTTCAGCTGGCCAACTGCAAGGACAGGGTACCACCACACACACGAGCAGAAGCTGCAGCATGGGGGGGAAAGGTGGGAGAGAGAGAGACTTCATATTACAGGTGCACTTTGCTGAAGGGCCAAATTAGTGCTTCAGTGCTTGTTGTTATTTTCTAAAAGAAAAGCAGTGAAAACTCTAGGAAAATACTAAATAAATAATAATAAAAAAAATCTATGTTCTGAAGAACATTAAAGTTCTTCCCAAAACAACCGAAAGCAAAATGTCTACTTCATATACAACCTTTCTCAGACCAAAGTATTTTTCCCCACCCTTGTTTGAACAGTAATAGGCTATCAAGTCTGTGCAATAAAACCCCACACTACGAAGTGAAAATTATAGCAACAACAAAAAAATCTGAATCTAACCGGAGAACAGCATAGCTGAAAACACAGGTTCCATCTGTGTATTCGTGAGAGGTGGCAGCGATAAATCACATTTAGAAGCTAACCCTGATCATGCTGAAATAGTGAAGGTTTCTAATGGATTACAGATGAGAGTTGGAAAGCAGAAGGCCAGAGGAGGAGAAGGCACATGGCTCTGCACCCCAACAGCCCCTGAGTTATGTGCTTCAGTGGAGGAAGTGGCGTGTTTATTTTACTTTGCTGTTGTTTTCACAACCCATTTTACCACACCATTGAATGACACCATTATAGGGCCTGAACTGTTTTTCAGCTGCAACACTAGCATTAAAAATAACTTGACCTTCCAGACCTCGGATGGGAATGATGCTTAGGGCTGTCTCCACTACTTCAAGGCACAACTAAGAGGGAAGCTTTCTTATAAAGTCCAGCATACAAAACTATTAAACAAAAATGCTTAAATACATGTAACAAAAACTGGCTGTGTTTTTTAAAGTTTTGGTAATAAGACAAGCTTTGATATTTCAAACATTGTAAGATGTATGATTCTTATACCAGAATTTTGCTGCCGTGGTGGGCAGGAAAGAAATAGTCAAGGCTACATTTCCTTAAGTAGCAGCATGCAATAAAGAAGAAACCAGCCTATTTTGGTTTTATTGTCCTGGGCTTGCTTACAACCCCCCGGGGAAAAGGTCAGTGCAACATGATATGAAAAATACAGTGATAATCCAGTCTTCGTTTAGTTCTTGATGGAAAGAAAGATTCTCTCTTCAGTCCACTCTAAGTCATTGACATTATTTTTGATGAAATGAGAACAGGGCTGAAAACAATCTCCAATAATTTTCTACCTTTGGAAGCAAGGAGCTTTCCGGTGTTAGTCAAAGAACAAAATTTTTGCTAACTATCCTGCCTTTAAATAGATGATCATGGCTCTTCCTGCCTCAAGGCACACAGTTACAGAGGATGTAGCACTGGTTATTCCAACTATGCAAAGAATCAATATCTCTGATATTTCTGAGTTCAGCTAAGAAGAAAAACGTAGACTGTGTTAGGGGAACAGATCATAACATGCATTTATTGGGTCTGAAAAGGAAATATGGTTCCCCAAAGTAAATGGGTATAAAGGAACAGTTAATCTACATAGATGCTGCTGAAGCTGAGCTGGTAGTTGATTCGCCTTGCCTTTCTGATTGCTGCAGTGTGAAGCTAGGTAATAATGTTCATTGAATTCCTGCAAACTAGTCCTCAGCTCACGCAGGCAATTCACAGCCTGAATTCAGCAGGAGGCAGGCAGTGTAGCTGCCCTGTGTTAGAGCTAACCATACAAGAAGAGTTTATTACTATTGATAACAGGCTAAAAGGAGGAGGATTTCCTAAACAGAAACACTAGCAGGGTTGTAAGTTTCTTATTTTAGGTTTCCAGACTCACGTAGGTTGTCTTTTTTCCTTCCCAATCCTCTAACACTTTTTAAACTTCAGAACATGCATTGTCATAATTTCTTCCCCTTGAAGATGTTAATACAATTTCAAGTGAACTAACAATATAATAGTTTTTTTTTTAAAAAATCTATTAGCAATTTAAGGTTGAATTTCATTTATAGTCTATAAAGTGATTTATTTTAAAACAGAGTTATGGCTCTGGTATATAACTCCATCTCATAACAAATTCAGCGAAAAGAAATTATGTAGTCAGGTTAGGAGGAAGAGTCATTCATAACTTTTAGAGGGCAAGAAAAGTGGTAATGGAAAATTCATAACCTGCTTTTTAAAAGTGTTTGTAAAGGATAAAAATATAAAACAATGCAAAAATCTGATACATGAAAGCTGTCAGGGGACTGACTTCAAATCATCACTAACATTTATAGAGCATGGGCAAACAAAGCTGTGTAAAAAACAACTGTACCTCCTAGCCTCCAAAACAAAATTATTCTGATGATGTCTCAAAGATCGGCAATAAAATGAATGTCAGAAACATACTAATCACATAAATCTACATCTATAGCTATTTCTTACCTGTGTAACAACTTACTGCACAGTCAAATGCTTATGAGAATTGCTGCCAAAACAAGGTGAGCACCAGTTCTACAAAGTGCCTATGAACATGTCTGAAAGTAACATGAATAAGCCTATCCATAGGCTTTCTTGGACACCTTTTATGCTTCTGCTTCAAAACATGCTTAGATATATTTGTGAATTGGAACTTCTTTTCTGACATCTTGCAAAAGGGTCTGCAGATTCGGTCCTTCTTCCTCATTGCGTTTGAAGTCTTGGACTACAAATCGAGGCCATACTTTTTCTCTCAGATTTTTGGAGCAAATCAAGGCAGAATCAGTTTATGGAACCTTGTTGCTGACTTGTACAAGCCAAAATATTCAATTTCTCTAATTCATATATTCCTAGTTACTTGACAAACCATCCCTGTCTATACCTATTGGTTAGATTTTTTCTTTTTCTTCCCTGGTTTTCATATCTGTCTTGAGCTCTCTACGTTCCTCATTTGAGAGGGGTAGATAGTCACTGCATGTGAAACATCACTTGTGAGAAGCTCTTTGGGAAAGAATCACTTTCCTTTCTCCACATTGGCCAGAATTTTGCCATTTCAATCAAGTACAGCTGCTAAGCACAGAACCAGAAACTGGAATCTTCTCACTGTTGTTGTGTTGCCACTTCCATTGGGAAAATGAGACAGGAGGGAATATGAGCAACAAACATAAACTATCCTGTATCATTAGCCAAAACTTACTGTATTGCTTTTGCAAACAGTATTGTCTTTGCATCCCATTTTCGTGACTAGGTATGCAGGACTGATGGGAAATGGCCTATTTTTGACCCATCTCACTCTGAAGCTGACACTGTAATGCCACAGTGATTCTTCACATATAGTTCATAGCCAGCATCAGAACAGACATCCTGACCATTTCACTGAAGTGAAAATCACATATCTATGATGATGCCTTCAAGGCACATTTGGTTGAAGGAGCCAATGTACTGTGCTTCAGAAGGATAAGAAAGGCTACACCAGCAGAATGAATGAGCAATGAAGACAAAAATTGCATTAATATCTATCCCTACCTATTTGTTGGGTTTTTTGGAACAATAACATCACAGGAGCAGACAAGTTCTGATTATCTATGAGCATCTGCACATACACGTCTAAAACATTTGCCAGCAAAAGTGCATTTCTCTCAATCCTGAAGCTTAAAAGTGGATTTGACCATCACAATGAAAGGGTGATAACACTGTCTGACCTCTGCCTGACTCGCTGCCCTCCTCCTGGATGCTGACTGGCACTGACTGTTGAGAAAAACTAAAAATAATGAGCTTCTCTCATATATTGTAATAAGGGCAAAGAGAGAAAAAGAGGTGACACATTTGAGTTTCTTGCTGTTCACCCTCCTGTCATCTTCCTCTTACATTTTTCCCCTTAAGAACAGAGTTTGTTGCATTAGCATTTGCACTGCAATTAGCATGGATGATGGGAGCCAAGAACTTATTAATGATTTCATACCAGTACCAAACTGGTAATGAGTTTGGGGTTTTGAGGCAGAAGAAGGAATTGAACAGGAGAGCCTACTCCACAGAGGACCATGCTTAAGGATGGCATCACATTGCCACACAGAGCAGATTTCAGTTTTCTAATGTGTAGGCTGAATGAATCCAAATGAGAGGATGCCATCATATAGAGTACAAAAATATAAACCCCAAAGATGCTTTCTTTTCTCATATTTTTTCAGGGTTTCATAGGTTTTGCTTCTATGTGATGTCTGTCTTTTTATTTGTTTCATAGAATTATAGAATCATAGTTTGGTGTGGTTTTATTGCCAAGGAAATTTTTTCTAGCTGCTAACTATCCAAAGGCATGTATTAGAAGAGTCATGCTCAGTCTCACTCTGATTGCACCTAACAAATCATCCACTTCTGAGGTCAGGTCACCAGCAATGCTCTGTGCCCTGGTATCTAAGACATTTTCCTAGGAAAAGGTAAATCCCATTTCCCAAAATTACCTAACAAATCCCAGGAGAAACCCTTACAAATAAATCAGTATTGATTAAAGGACAAGAAAAAATACACTGAAAATAAATCTGTTTTTTCAACAAATAAGAACAGATGTGGAAGCTCAAGTTCCTTGGCTGGTAATTATTGTCCACATGTGATCAGCATGCATGAGTTTCTCTCAAGGTCCAAGTACTAATCACAGCACCAGAAGAGATCGTTAGGTTTTTCAGTTTTGTTTGCTGGATCTCATCTCTGAACCAATGACTCTTCAGTGCCATCAGTTCTGCACTGCTTAATCATGAACAATATCAAAAGTTCAGCAGGAAGCACGTTAGGAAAGCAGGCAGTGATGCATCTGTATGCAGAGAAAGGGAGAAAGTCAACAACAGAAGGTGAAGTTAGGCAGAGTTAAAATGCACACGGGGACACCCAGGAGAAGAGAAATACGACTGCACGGCTTGTGTACTGACGAATGGGAATACATCAAGATTACTGTTCTGTAACCCCAATGAGTCCTCAAGGCATAAAATGTACAACAATTGCCAGGCACATTCTAACACTGAATGAATGGGAAGAACAGCATCAGTCTCTCAGAGAACCTTTAACTCTTTTGTTTTTCTTTTTTAAATTGAGAACTGCTCAGGATATTGAAAAAAAAAAAAATCAAAGGGAATTCATTGGAACAGGGACGACAAACTTGCTTTCATTCTTTGTTTAATGTTCTTTACCAGTGGCACATGTCACTGAAACTTATGCTGTGTTTGCTTATGCACTCAGGCAGTGAGGACTTTCAGCAAAAATTTCTCCTTCTCTTTGTTATGTCTTTATTTTATCAGGAATAGTGCTTAAGCTTTTGGACTCGAGCTTCAGAAAGTCTGGCACCCAGGGTATTCTTCCCTTCCTGCTTAATCCCAGGCAAATGAATGAAGTCACAAGGTACAAGCCAGCACAGCTCCTGGGCTCTTGCTCCTGAGAGTCCAGATCACATTGCAAGGATTCTTTAAAAACTGGCAACGCAGCTAATCCCAGCACTGCCAAAAACCATCTTACTCCACACCACTTGAATAGACAAAAGCCCAAGTTATTCTTAACCGGCAAATTAATTCTGAAAAGAGTGGGTCAGCACAAGCAGTTCTTATGAAGGTTTCCTCATCCAGAAACCAAAACAAGTCAACAAAGTTATACATTTTAAAAAAAGTAGAGGCCGCACAAAACTAATATTTTCTCAGTTCACAGAGCTGCTAGTCCAATACCCTGCCTCTGGCAGCAGCCACTCACAAGTGGGTAACATCCAAGAAATGGGGACATTACATGATGATGCTTTCCCTGGTGTCCCCTCCCAGTCCCCTGTATCAGGGGATTGAGGAACTTTCTGAGCTGGGTGCTGCGTCTGGATCTTCAGGTATAAGCAGCACTGATGGCCCCATCCTCCATGAAATCTGTCTCACTCCTCTTTAAACCCAGGTACACCTCTGGCCTCCGCAGCTGTCCTCTCAGCACGTTCTTACAGAATACCTTGTACAGGGGGGTACATAAAGGGCTTTGAAATGCTACCTCAGCACAAATAAGGGGTCATTATTTCACAGATCTTATGTAAGAACGAGCACTGCCAGATCCCGATTTGATTAATTACTGCCTAGAGATTACGGAGCGCAGCTGAAAGTACACCCTCTTTCATTTTCTATTTGAGGCCCTGAAAAGGACCCTTTCTGAAAGAAAAAGCTGGGAATTTGAGTGTTTGTAATAAGGCACACTGTATTTACGCAACAGTCCCTTGGTTATGCTCCATTATCCTGCCTGGCCTTTTTTTGACCTCCCTACTGTCCATTGTTTGACTCTGTTATTCGCAGCAGAGCTAAATGCCAGAACCTTGCCAAAGAATACGGTGTCATGCATGTGTTGGATCACAAGTTTGCATCCTAAGTCATTGTTCCAGGGTCATTGACAGGAAACGCAACCAACCAAAGCTGCTTTTGGTAGCTTGCATGTGTATTTGAGGGCGAGAACAGCAGAACAAGGAGCTAAAGATTACCCTGAGAAAACAGTGCCACAACAAAATGTATTTATCCTGCACTGTTGACCCTCCTCTTCTATTACAGTTGATGCTTATGAGGAGTATGAGCTTGGAAACACAATAATTTTATAAGCAATTATAGGTTTATAGCAATTTAGGATTATAAACCACATTTCAGGAAATAAAAAGGTGAACTTTACCATGGCCACCTTTGGTTTCACCTGCAGGAGCGAGTGGTTTGTTGGCCAATGCATGAAACAAGAACCACAAGAAAGTGTCTGGTGGTAACTGAGTAGTAGATGAAGTTGAATGGCAGATTTATAATTAAACCTGTATCCGTTAATAAGGGCACTCAGAAGCAGTCAACACAGGACAGGTCTTGCTGCCTATACTCAAAGCTCTTCCTTGGACAGATACACAGTATCAGGTTACCCTATACCTATCCCTTTCACAGCATAAGGAGAGATTTGGTAGGACTACAAGTCACAGATCACTTTGTTTTTCTGTCTCCAACAAATAAAGAAAGCCATTTTGTTTCTTTTCAGAAGTAAAGTTCAGTGAGCAGGGAAAGTAAATACACAGGGCAGAGAAAACCATTTAACAAGCATCAGCATCTAACTCCACAAAATAACACCCTCAGAAAACCACTGTAAAAACTAGATGAAAATTAGTAAGAAAGTTTTGTCAGCAAACACCCATTGATGACAACCTCCGCAGTTTTGTACCTTCCAGACTGCCTCGTGCCGCAAAGCCAGGCTTTACACTTCAGTGTGGTCTGCTGCTATTTTTTCCCACTGCAGCCGGTGGCGACAAGAGTCACCAAACCCATCTGCATGCTACCTTTATTGCCTGTTAACAGAAACTCTGCAGTGGACCTCTTTTTACAGAGATTACACCTTGGTCCACATCAGCCTGAAGTGAGTAGATGTATGCACTTTCACAAGGAATAGTGAGACTGATATGAACACAGCACGAACAGAAGGTGTCAGAAAGACAAAACAGAACAAGGGTTGAAGGCATGGCCAGCAGTGATAGTGAAGAGCACCACTTGCAGTCAATCCAACAATAGCCGTCACTTACAAACGTGCACTGCTGATTTTCCAGAGACCGTGTCAAGAGGACAGGAATTAGGAGCAAGGACAGGCTCACTCTCCACCCTGCTCAGCCTAAAGCCCCCAGAGATCCTGCAGATCTCTCCAGTCTAGATAGAGCACAGGCAAGTAAGTGCCTTCACAGGAAAAGCATTGACACCTGACTGCTTACAGAAACCGTTAACATGTTTTTAAAGAGGTCCAGATAAGACACAAGCGTACACTGGAGTTTGATCTGAAGCAGTTCAGCAACATCTAATAAAATTTCCCATGTGTCAGAACATTATGCTATTACACAATCATCAGGATTAAGGGCAATCTGAAAACTTTTCCTAAAAGCAGAAGGAGCAACACATTTTTAAACAAACTTTTCCACTTCTCAAGACAAAAAAAACCATTAGCACTGTCAGCAAAGGAGGGAGAAAAATTTATAAGGGTGGCTAGGCACCAGCAAGCTGGAAAATCTCCCTTCAGCAGGCTTTACTAAAAACAGGAGGGAGAAAAGAAAAACACCTCCCAGTGGGCAAAGGAACAAATTTATATTCTAAGCCTAATTTAGAACTGGTTCTAGCCAGTTGAAGGAGACTTTCAAAACAAAGGAATGTAAATATAGACATTTAGACTGACTACGCTAATACTCCCTAAATTGTGATGAGAGAGCTCTCCTGACAGGAGGAACAGTTCTGCCTTATCTCTATCACTCCTCTGTTGAACTTTATTTCCCAGGCAGCTCTGACCCCCACAGTCATCTCTGTGGGCTGCTCTGGCATCACATCTGGCTTCTTTTCAAAAAGCAGTGCTTGCATGAAAGTACATTAAGATGAAGACACCATTAGCAATGGCCACACTGAATACTTCACTGTATTTCCTTACTCATTGTCCTTCTAGAAGTGAAGCCATTGCTGCAAGCACTAGCATAATGTTAGCAAGAAGATAAATATATTTATAACACAGGTTTTATTTAATCGGTGCAAATGCCAAAAGAAACTTCTATTCTTCAGTAGATTGGGGTAAGTCTGTCAATACAGTGATTGGGAAGCACAGGACAACATCATGAGGGAGGAGGCGAGATCATGGAAGGATGCTGCATGCATTGTCACAGTCAACATTGCAGTCACTTAAACCACTTCACTGCCTAGGATAATCGTCAAAGCACAATCACAGGTTCCCTATTCTATGCATGAAGAAAATTAGACAGCTATGAGGGAAAGCAAGCTAATACACTGAAGACAGTTCACTACTCTCTAAGAGAGATTTGTCACTATGGCCAAGCTGCTAAAAGATTCTTCCTGCAGTACATGGTTTGTAGCAGTGATTTCTCTCTTGGACTTATCTTTTCCATCTTTCTTCAACACAGAGTTGGAGAAAGTTACCTCACTTGGTAACCTGAAGCTACCTCCCTCCAAGAGCTCAGTAGTCAAACCACTAGCCACGGACATGGGAGATCCAGGCTGAAGACCATGCTCTTTCTGAGGGATGGAGACAGCCTTTGCTGAGGACTGTCACCTCACAGAGGAGAGACTGGGGTTCTGGTCTCTGCCTCAATTAATATTTAAGTATTTCTTATTAAACATTAATTGAAATAGGGACTAGAACTAGTTCCCTATTCCCAGCTGAGTGGCTTAGCCTTTAGGCTACAGTCATTCTTATGAGCTTGCACATTCTCGCTCTCCCTGACCCACAAAATACTAACTATCCCCCAACAAAGTGAAACAGCTTCATCTGAAGGAATGAAGAGCCTGCCAACTGACTGTTAGCACACTTTCTTCAGAGGGAAAAGTGGATTCATAATCCCTCAGGCAGAGAAGAAATTGGAGCCCCAAACCCTGACACAATCACAGAATCAGAGAGTGGAAGGACACCACTAGGTGATGAGGGCAGCTAGGGAAACATCTGCTTGGAGGATCCTGGTAGCACCTACAGCAGTGCCCAATATCCAGCAACAGTGTAGTAAATAGACCTCAGTCCAAGTCAGAGGTGTTCTTGAATGTGTCTGGAAACAGACCACTAGATGGGCAGGAAATTTTACAGATGGAAATTTAGGCACCTAATGACTGTGGGAGCCTCCAGGAACAGATGACAACTGGATATGTTGAAGATCTCAGTTTTGGACCTAACTACATCCTGCATTAAATAGGAAGTGTTGTGTATCCAAATCCTGTTATAGTCTAACCCTAGAGCAACAAAACATAAACCTGAAATTGGTGTGGGTATTAGCTAGATATGTGTTCACATTTAAAGTTTTTAGGTTTTTCTCTCATTTTTGACGGTTCAGAATAAAGCCTAACTCTTCAGACTAAGAAAGTATGATTTCTAAATAGGAAATAGCCAATTAGGAATTTTTTGAAGGTATATTTAGTATAAAAATACAATTCTTAATATTTTTTTTTTAGATAAAAGTCAACTTGAACACAACATCTGTAAATTTTTTCCATCTCTCATGTATTTTCAGAATGCAGATCTGGCCACTTAGCATGAGGTTACATTTCTGAAATGGCCATAGGTAACAGTAAAACTTATAATTATTGATCCAGCACAAGTGCTCATGCTTTGCATCATACATAGGTTCCCCTCAAAAAGAGTCCAAGCTCTCACACCCATATGTTTCCTCATTTGCATGAAGTACCAGATCTTTCTACAGCTGAAGTGAATAGAAGCTTAGCTATTGATTTCAAGGGCAGGAGGGCTGCACAATTTCATTCTAGATTTTTTTTCCACCTGGTTTCAGGACATAATGCCTTATATCTTTCTCCCCACCCAGTTTTCCAGTGCCCTCATCCCTACTTTCGCCCTCCAGAAGCCCAGGTGTGTGCTGTTGCCATGGCCCATTAACATTGCCATCACATAAACCTCCCTGTTCATCCATTATCTCCTGGACTGCAGATTTCTTTCTGCAAGCCCAGCAGCTGCTGCAGTGATTTTAGTAGCACAGGCTATGAGTTTTAACCTTTTATTTCCCAGCTTTCTTATGTTATTCCTCCTTCTTTTCACTAGTGTTGCTGGGAAGAAAGAGCTGACCCAGACTTGCCAGCCTCTTCAGGCACAAAAGCATTCATCTACCCACCTCACACAACTCCTAATCCTAGTCAAAACTTAAACCATACTATCATCTTTCATCTCCATTTTCTACAGCTTCACCTGCTTCCCCTCTTTGCTTCATGTTTTTTCCCCTCAGTTGCCACCTCTTTTGAAGCAGATGCCCAGCTCCAAGGCATTCAGCCTCCTCATGAAGGAGGAGTATGATCTCATCACAAGAACTTTCTGCTCCAGCTTCTGTGCTGGATCATTTCTGCTTGCATAACCACCTCTGTCAGTTATCAACTTCTCAGAGTAGTGACTTCATCTTCTTTATCCATCTATAAAGTGCTTGTGGTTACCATAAGGAATGATTTTTCAATAGCACAAATGGAAGAACCAATCATTCATCTCCCGACTATAAGTAAACACAGTGTTTTTAAATAGGAAAAAACAAACACTGGAGAATTAGAAAATTATGAAAGACTGTATTTTTAAAAACTTTTTCTTTAGTATTTATTATCAAGTCAGGTGGTTAGAAAAGGTTAAATGAGCTAATAACCATACTGATCTCTCCACACAGAGAGGCCACCTACCATAAACTGTGTGGTCCATAACATAAACAAAATCTGGTCTCTGCTAAAAAATTATATCTCTGGCCTCACTTCTAAAATCAGTGTATTTTCTGGTTCAGATTACAGAAGTTTTAAGAATCTCTAAATAATGTTCTGTGTCCCCTGTCTGAGGTCTTGGTGGAAGAAAAGAATGAAAAGGGCTACCTGCTTTCCAAAATATGTATTATAGTTAATAATATTCCTATCCAAAACTCTAGGGATTTTTATTACATCAAAAATAATGCTGTTGGTGTTTTATTCTTTTGATCATTTTAACATGAATCTAGAAAGCCATCTGTGTACAGAGATTCCTGGTTCATCCTTCACCATCAGGGTGAAACAAATGCTCAAGTTCTTCAAAAATATGTCTTTTTCTAGCGATGAGCATTGAAATCAGTTTGTTTGCTTTCCCATACTGAGATGCATAATCTCCAGAGACCTGAGCCTGATACTTTCCCTTTCATAGCAAGAGGCATCCGGGTCAAGCTGCCCTGCAGACATCAGCTGTGACTACACGGCAGATACTTGCAAAAAAGGCATGAATTTTTAAACTCTGGAGCTATGGAATTCCCAAGATTCCTAAAAGCCATCAGCATTCATGTGAGTGTATTCCGATGGTTCACAAAATGCTCATACACATTCATACGACTATAGATTTCCGTGCAAATTCAGAAGGCAGAACCTATTCACAAGGGAACTCCCACAACAGCCTAGAGAATACTGACTGTATTATTTAGGGGTGTGGTACCAATAACAGAGGTCACTTTTTGATAACCTAGTAATCAGTCTTCAGTATCATAAGGGACTGAGTGCACAGATAAAGTACCATAAATTTCTGTCATCTATGCAAAAATGCTATTTCCAGAACCACAAAGCAGTTTTTCAAACCTTTTATATTAAGTCTGAAGGTTAAAGGAGTGATTATTTTTTGGTTTAGCTTATAAGATATCTTAGTAAGGTTTAAAAAACAACTATAAAGCACATTCTGTTGAGGAGGGTGAAACAAGGAGTGAAGAGACAGGATGCAGCCAAGTAACTTACATCTAGAAAATATCTTTACATCACTCAGTACAGCTGCTCTCATAAAGACCATCCTTTTTTCTTCCATTTTTTTCTCTAACTAGATTTTCAAATATACTGGTTAAACAGACAAATTACTTTACTTTCTCATTGTAGCAATCTACCTGTGGCAGCTTCTAAGGACTGTCTTTACCCCGAAATGTACCAGATATTTCATAGAAAAAAAGGGGTTTTTTTCACCTTAGTGGTTGTCAAGATTTGGCGTAAGCTAAGTCTGCCTTTTCCTATCAGCAGTACCCAGGACCAAGCAGACAAAGTTCATAAACACTTTCAGTAGAAGAGCATCTCATTTCTGCAGGCACTTGAACATGACAGCCTTAGGATTTATGTTTGGACCAAAGTATACTGAGCTGTGTACAAGGGTGAGACTCCTTTGAGCACAAGGTGAAATACCAGTGTAATTCAGTGTGACAAGATCTCCAAGAGACTGAGGTAGATGTCAATCATCCTCTATCTCTTATTATATTCAAGTAATTAATCATAATAGTGTCTGGTGTAAACTTGGTAATGAACTGACTGCACTAATCCCATTTATGTTTAAATACATTGATTGTAGTTCCACAAAATAAAAGTTCAACATAATCAAGGACTTTATATTCAGGGTCCAACATCATCTTAATAATAACAAACAGTTTATGAGCCTTATTTTTTTATTCAAGTAAATTATTTTCTTGCACTTTAATTAACTACTAGAGCTTGTTTCTATTTAGCATTAGAACAGGAAATAATTGCAGCTGGTCTCACACTAGGGGTTACTACTATCTCCAAAGAAATGAGGACAATCAATATTCTAGGGAGGACAGGTACTGAAACTGCCTCCTGAATAACTTACAGATCAATAATCATGATAGAAAATGGAAGGCAGATTTGCATTTGAAGGAATCCCAAGGAGACCCCAGAGGAAGGAATTGAGTACAAAGACGAATGTGTATCCTCTAGCTTGGTTGTTCATCTGTGACTGAATTCCAGGTCATTAGGATTCTGCTCGCCTGCGATCTTTAACCAAATGGTTAGGTAGGTATGTCAGCAGCTGGTTGCCTGCTACCAGAGAAGGTTTTAGGATATGATTTTAGGATGCATAGATCTAAACTTTATTATCTTTTTTTTTTTTTAATTAACAGCCACAACAGTAATTACAATCACATGCTTTATTTGGATCTTGTGAATAAATAGCATTTATTTCTTACTGAAACCTGACTTGTATTATGGGTAAGTCCAGTGCAACCATTAAATAAGAATGTTCAGTGGGAGTAAAGAACCTTGTCCCAGGGAGACCCTGTCCCAGGGGTTTCTGTAGGTTAAGATGCTATTCCACTCAGCTGCAGAAAACATGATAATCTTTGTAAATTTCTTAAATTCACAAGAAAGAAGTATTTTCCAGGAAAGACCTCTTCCAGCAGCTGGACAACGGGGAGAGCCCCTAAGTCCAAGCATTCCTGGGGAGAGCAGGAAAGCTGTGGGGTTACTTCCAAGTGCTGCCTTCCCCTGCAAGTAGTTGCTCTGCTTAGAAAACTGAATCTGTAGAGGTTTTTAAGAGAAACGGTAAGACTGCTGTGAATGAGCTATGAATGTGTGTGTGAAAGCACTAGAAGAAATGGCAGAAGGATAAAAGAAGAGTGTGCATTGAAGGCACCTCAATGAACAGGCCATCAAGATCACAGCAGACTCACGTGCAACTTCTCGGACACCCAGATTGCAAAAACAGCCTATACTCAAGGAAGGAGACTAGAGAGCAACGAATAGATCAGCAGTGCTGGCCAGTGACTTACAGGAATGGGACGAGCCAAAGAGGCAAAAGATTTTGATAAATGTCAACTCCTTATGGGCACAAAAGGCACATTCAAATGAGTGCGTAGGCCCAAATCTACAAAGAACCAGGACAGGTGATGAGCACTTGATACTAAGTATCCCTTATCCTCCATTTCACCACAATTAGTGCTGGCCAGAGTGGTGGGGGACACACATCTTGGGGAGTGTATGAGAACATCAGAAAGAGCCAGTTTGCTAGTAAAGCTGAAGGAAACAGAGTCACCTTCCTCTTGTGTCTTGTGTTGAGCTCTGCTACATGGATTGTGCAAACGAACCATCAACATGGAAAGAATAAATCAGTAAAATTAGATCAGTTCTCCACTAACTGGGATATGGAAGCAATACTAAGTAAAAAACCTTCTATCTAAACTTCTAGATATCAAGGGAAAAAGTTAAATTATTAAATATTACTAATTTTTCCATTGAAATTAATCATTAACCACTGTGTCCCATGTGGCTAATAACTACATTTGGCTTCCTTACTGGTGCCCATTTTCTAAACATGATCATGCATTTTAATTTTACTCTACAGGAGAAGAAATCTGATGAAAGATTTACCTAATCCTAGCCAATCCAGACTACCTGAGAAATTATGTGAATGTTGAGAAAGAGAGGAGTTGCACAAATATCAGAAGTGTGCAGAAAATGTGTTTATGTAAAATTCACTTATATGTAGGTGTTATAAAATACAATGCAAAATACTAAGAGTACTTAGGAAATTATAGCTTCCTGAATTGGGTTTTATTATATTTGTAGCATTTTGTTATTGTTGTTTAAAAGTAAAAAAAAAAAAAGTTACATTTTTTCCTCTCCGAATCACAGCCCTCTCAGGCCAGGTGGTATCTGGGATGATCACAAACTGGTAGGTGAGCATTTTTACTTCTTTCAGTATTTTCATGACTCAGAGCCATGCCATCCATGATACTCCAAGACAATTCAGCCCCTTGCTCCCTGCACACCCCCATTTACCTCTTTCAAGTCTTGGACAACAGCAGCGAGTCTCTCATTCTCTGCCTGAACGTTGGTGATCACTGCCCTGCTCTGTTTCAACTCGTTCTGCATCTCCAAAATCTTCCCGAGGTAATAAGCTTCTTTTGATGCAGACTCCTGGAGGAGAGTCTCTTCACGTGTTTCACCATCTTCAGCCACTTTGCGGTGAATCGAGAAGGACTGTCCAAATGCCTGCAAGAGGAAAACAGCGCACAGTATAAAACTACTGAAGCCCTAGAAAAATTATCAACAATAACGAGCAGCTGCATAGCCAGCAGGAATGAAATAGATCTGTGAGTCCCAAACTCTGACCTAATAAATACTGACTTAGCAGCTTCCTAGCAGCTGAGGGCCACCATCTCATTTAGCTGAACTGAAGCATCTTGAAGCTGTTCTCATTTGCAGTATGGATTTATGGCCCCTATCCAGGCGACCTCCACTGAGATCAAGATGGTGCTCTGCTAACTAGCCATTAATTAGTGCCAATGTTTAACTCTCTTGCATGAGGCCAGCTGATAATTTGTCAATTCCTTTCTTCTCTAGTTCTGCAAAATGAATGTGTGGTTTGTTTTGTTTTAAAGAGCATAAGTAGCTGACAAATCTTTCTAAATTGCTTTCCATTTTCAACATTCTTTTATTATAGGAGCTAACTTCATGGTATAGAATAAAGCTTCCCATAACCTGAAAGGAAGAAAAATGAGCTGAGTATCAAGCAGTGGCCATCTATACTGCTGGTAAGCTAAACATGGAGTTTGACAGGCCCTTCATTTCATTTGTACTCAGTGTTTTCTGCTTCTGCTGAAAAGAAACAATATTTAAGTATTCAAGACGTTTCTAAATATATAGGTAATTTTCAGTGATTCTTTTCCTCTTCTTGTTACTGGCTCAGAGTGGTCAGTTTAATAAGGCAGTATTTCTCAGTGACAATTTCTGATGTTATTTTCGACAGCTCTGAAGCAACCTGGAAGAAAGCAAAGTACAAGCCACCATAGTAGAAGTGATGGAGATATCATTTAGCTATGAAAGACAGAGGGGAAAAACCTGCAATAATATAATAACATTAAAAATAACATAATAACACAAAACAATATATTAATTAAAATAGTAACAAAATAATATATAAAGTAAAATAAAAGGAAAACCTGTTTAGTTTGTATTACCTTTAAAAACAGACATTTGGTTGAAAATGACATGGCCTAATTCTGGAAAAAGTCAAAAGAAGGCCTCTAATGCTAAGAATATTTAGCCTACCATAGGCAAAAGCTCTCTCATGTATCTTAATTCAAATAAGGTATGTTTGAAAGACTATGATTTTTAATTTTTTCCCCCCAATATAGGACAGAAAGGTATAAGTCATGATAATATATGTTCTTTCAGTAGGAAATTCTCCCCAAAAGCCTAATTTCTACCTAGGCTTATGAAACCACAAAGCAGACTGTACATTTGTACCCACTGTAAGCAGTGGCCTCCTTTGCCTTCCCATCAATAAGAACTACTTGCCAAATGAAATCCATTGTTTTACTGCCCCTATTTATAGCCTTTCAGAACACGTTCTAAGTTTTATTGGCACTAGAACTGAAGCAGTCCCTTAGAAACTTCAAAGCAAAACCCTGTTCAAAAACTTTTTAGCTTTTAAGTCTGCTTCACTTAGAGAATCCTGTGAACTCAGCATTAAAGGATTCTAAAAATATTCAATAATGTATTAACCCAGCTGTCTTCTCAAAAGACTGCAAGTTACTGAAATAGCAAGCATCAGCAACTTGCCAAATAGGATTTTCCAAATAACAAGAAATTCAATTTAATGAAACTGTTAAGCACTGATTCAGTCACTGTATCTGTGAATTTAAGACAACTGTTTCAGGAACACTGCTAATAAATTATCTCTTACTCTACAGACTTATATGCAATGGCTCACTGTTCCTAATTTGAGACTGAGCAAAAAGCACCAGTCTAATAAAGACCCTACAAGACATGTAAAGGCCACATATCTAGGGGAAAAATCAAAATACAGCAGAACAGCAGGTAGGACTGACAGGGCTGGAGAAGCTCATGAAGAAATGGGAGCTGGAACCCTCTCTACCAGAGAACTATAGTTAAAGCACCATGGGTAAATACCAGTACACAGTGATGATGGCTTTCCAGGTGCATACTATATTTTCCTCAAATGTACTTTGAAGGTGCATTTTAGCATATGTGGTATTTGAGAATGGCCGTGAATAGAGAATCTGGGGAGGATGCATAGCATAACAGAAAATTACTGTGTACTTAACATTTCCTTGTATCTATGACTACAGAAAATATCAGAGAAAATAATTTAAACATTTTTCTCCTATGAAACCAAATTTGAACATTACTGTATATAATACTATTCAATTTTTTTTTTAAACTACCATCAATACGTTAAAAATCAGGGGAAGGAAAGAAAGGAAGCATAGTTCTCTTTCCATATTGATGGAAATTATGCAGATCCATGCAACAAGGAGAGGAACATGAGATACCTTTAATTAAAAGGCAAGCAAAATGTCCTGCTTCTGTATTTCACAGTCTGCACAGAACACCAAAAAGTTTAAACTTTCCAGACATACCCACTTAAGGCCTTCCATGAGATTGATCGCTTTTAAATAAAGACATACATCAATGTTTTTCAGCTGGTAGGTAGATATTTGTTCTACTTTGATTTTATATTTTAGTAATTTGCCTAATATGTTTACTTATTTATAAAACCTTATAACCTTGCTACGATATAGATATTTCAATTAACTGTGCACACTTATTTCACTGAAGCCATTCCTGTAGTGGGAAACGTTAGCCACCTGGAAAACTTTTCAGGTCAACTAACTTTATAACAGGCACAACTATCTTCCAACAACCACTGGCTTCCAGGCCTGGATGTGACAATACGCCCCACACCACCACTTCACCTGAACACCCACACTTGGCCAGCAGCACGAACAGGCTGGAGCCTGGGAGAGCTGGAACAGCCCACTCCAGCCTTCACAATTACCTCCTGAACACGTTGGACAGGAAAGAGTCAAAAGGTCCCGAGGAGCTGGGAAATCCACATTGGTAAGGGCCAGTAACGGATGAGATACAAACTGTAGGAGCATTTCGCACAAACACAGGTATTTATATGCATGAGCTGGATGCAGCTGGCATTGGCATCAGGGATAAAAGGAAGAAACAGCAGATGAAGGTCAAAACATGAGAAGGTAGCAACCCAGACTGCAGGCTAAAGAAAGTTCACTTCTGTTTGGGTCAAGTGTCAGATACAAACTGGTTTGCTGAACATATCTTATGGTATTGTATGTGGGAAAATACCAGCCTGCTATGGAAGCCTGACTGGCTTCCTTTGATAACCATGTGACACCAGGGGAGAGGAAGAAGTACCATGCAAATGCAGAGCAGGTGTTCCTTGTGCTCACCATTGAAGATTATATCAAAATTTCGGTCAGATATTTACAGTGAAGGTATAGTTTCGCTCCTGGAGAGATGCTGTTCCTGCCTAAAAGTACTTTGTCACCTCTATTAGTACCACACCAGCTTCTCCCTAAACCAAATTTCAGGTGATGCCAGGATGGCAAAAGCAGAACCAGGCTCTTCTGTGCTTTTCCATCTTTTCAACTGGACTGGGACAAGTACATCAACATAGGCAACGGAGTTCTCTGAGTAAACCATGAAGAACTAACTACAGAAGCAAAGACCTGTGGTTGTAACTGTGGGAATGGTGTTCAGCTCACTTTCTTGCATTGTTTCTATGGTAGTATTTTGGATTGGTGCTGTACTGTATCTTGCAGATGTATTAGTTAATTACCACAGTTCTTTTCAGTATGGTGCTGCCTTGCTTGGTGTGACTACTCATTAAAACCACTTAGAAATCACTACGGGTCCCTTGGCAGCTCTTAGTTTCAGCAATCACATTGCAGAGCTTTTCTGACAAAGTACATCATCTTCCAAATTCAAATGGGGACTCAGAGGGGGCTGTATAGCCCTTTATGGCTTCTATTCCCTTGAGAAACCCCCTCCCAGCACAGACACAATAGCTGAAGTCAGCTACAAAGACTGTCCTAAGAGAGACCAGTCTGAATTTCACCTTATACTAGTCCCATCACTTATCTCAAGACTTTGCTTGAAAGGATGCTGTTGACTGAGTTAGGAGATACTTTTTTGTAAGTTCGTCATAAAAGCTGAGAAACAAGATGCCATTAAACACTTTATATGTATTCTGAGACCTGAGAATTGTATAACAGTATCATGACTTTTTAGGGGTGTCTTAAAATTTGAACTTTGAGAGCGGTAATATCATGATCAATATTTGTTTGAGTGCATGATAAAGGATGGCAACGATGGACACACACAGGTAAGAGGTCAGTCTGATCATGGAGAAAGGTGTAACTATTGAGGAAAAGGCCATTTGCCATTGAACTCTAACTAACCTCAGATGGAAATTCCAGTGTCAGAAGCAAACTAGCATGAAAGAAATAGTGCAGTGAATAAAATGGGCACAGATTTGTAAAAGAGCAATAGAAAAATATGACTGTTCCAAACAACATATGTAAGAAAATTTATATGACAAATATAAACAGCAATAAAAAGCTAATGTGCAGTGAGTGACATGAAATGATGTCTGTAAAACAAAAATTATATTTAGCACTTAAAAAAAAAGGAAAAAAGAGAACCTAGATGTCTAATTTAGGTGTAGAAAGCAGCAAAAATGCAAAAGATCAGCTAAAAACATAAGTAATGAAGGATGTTATTTCTGAATTTCAGTTTTATTTTTACTAGCCACCTCCTGGGGCAGGAATTCTGAAGTATTTGCATAGAAACTCACTCTTCTAGACCATGGTGATTAATAAGCAATAAAACATGACCTGACTGCTATCAGGATGAGCAGGCAGCCTACCTTTATGGCTTTGACACTTAATGTGTTTTTTCTGATGCATAATGCAACAGCATTGAACTTGTTCAAATGATTACCTATTTCAGCTGCTAATTCACTGCAAAGTGGAATGTATTATGTATTAGTTACCTACACATTCCTAACACAAAAGCAGGGCAAAAGCAGTTTGGAATTATCCAAGAGGGCAGCATATTTCCTAGGCAAATGTCAGTATGGTACCACAGATGGAAATCTTTGCTAGAGATACCTCACTGGGGTTAATGTCAGGGGCAGGCCTTAATTTGTGACACAACTTGAATGCCCACTTATCACTTAACATTCCCTTACTCATTGCAATTCTGTGTCTCTTTTTTAAATAAGCTATATAATTTTTTTTCCTTCACAATTCACTAACCAAAGCTCAAGGTTCTCTGACATTTTTCTGCTAAGGAGCAGCGGCAGGCACAGGTCTGTGAGGAAATCCCCTCTAGGCAAGGCTGAGCAGGGGAGCGAGTGGCTGAGCAGGCTCTAGCCCTTCCCTCAAAACCAGCTGGTACCCAGCTGCCGCCCTGTAAGATGTGATGTGGCTCCATTTAGACACATTATTTCCTTAACTTACCTCCAGTATTTTACACACTGCTCACCTGAACACTGCTGAAATCAATCTGCACATAGCAGTTTCTTTGCTAGTAAACCCAAGCCAGCATTCAGCCTAGCTGGGAATCTCTCTCTCCGTGGGCTTTCTTACAGGCATATGCTCAGTGCTTAGTTCTGATCACTTGGCTGTTTGTCATTCCCTGCTCCCTCACACTTTGGGTACGTAGACTGTCTGGGGTCTTAGACGAGGACTCCATTTTATTCTTGGAGAAGACAGTAGGTAGCACTGAATCTAAACCTGACTTGTGTTTCTTGGCAGCGTAGCAGCGCAAAAGCAAACAACAATGCCCTCGCAGAAGTGACTGATGGGTTCCCGTCATATTATATCTGTTTTCCTAAAAAGTGGGAAAGTTTTATGCTTCTAAAATCTATTCACAATTTAGATTAAATCTTTATATAGTTGACATGACCTCCTGATGTTCATTTAAGACAGCTGAAAGAGGTCAATAGGTTTCCTTTTGGAATCCAATACTGAAGTGACGAAAGTCTTCAAATGCAATTAATAGGCATATTGCAATCAAAACACAGACAGATGCACGTTTAGTCAAAATAATGAGAGAAGAAGGAATTTAATAGGTATTGTGTGTATGTGAGATGGACAGCCCATGCAGGGAAGCAGATTGAAAACTCAGAAACAGATTGAGAACACAGCCTGAATCAGCATGGGCACATAGGCAAGAAAACTAGACCATGAACTTCTGGGTTGACAGGCTAGCTGAAAACAGCTTGTTGTTTTACAGCTACAGAAGTGTTCCATTTGTCTGATTCTTCCTGTGTTTGAGAAAGCAAGATGCTGAACTCTTCTACAGAGAGGTAGGAGATAGAAAGATGCTAGATCCCGTCACTAATTCCTCTTTCAACTCAGAACAGCAAATATGGTTCCCAGGCTTAACTAGTTTCCTGGTCAAAAAGCATGTGCACTAATTGATCAAAATTCAGTTGTACCCAAGCACCTGTCTAAGCATTGGTCATTTCATAATTTCCAGACTCAAGATGATCGGTTTTATGCTCTATGCCACACAACACAAACAGGAATTTTGCGTGTCTGTGTTTTGTTTTCTTATTTCAGTGTAACAACATATCATTTACTTCATATGCCCCATCTTGGAGAAAAAACGCTAAATGTTTTGTACTCAGTTTGAAGCAAGCTGACAAATAGGGCTTTCCTTATTTGTTCTCATGAGATCAGTCCACCTTCTGAAAAAGGTGAAAATTAAACTTTAAAGGACAGTTGGTTTCAATTCATTCTTTGCTACAGACACTTGATATGACCTTAAGGAAATTGTTCCTCAACTTCCCATTTGAAAAATGTAGAGGACAGTATCTGCTACACAGTGAAAAGGACTGTTATGATACACCCCTTCACGATCTGAGATACAACATACTATAGTTATGAGCACAGTATAGGTAACTATGATAAATCCATAAATGTTACCTGAAGAAGTTATTTTATTACCTCCTAAAGGCAAAAAGCATTTAACTTTATTTCCCAATACCAGCTTACTTAATCAACTCAATAATAACGCAAGTGCTGGTGCAATGGTAAAGTCATGTATTTTAATATCTGCATGAGAGATTTAACTTGCAAAAAAGACTTGCAAACCAACATGCTAGAGGCTTTATCTATGCCAGAAATACTGAGGAGATCAGATACATAGAAAACAGAAGTAATACTGAGACTGTTTACAGATGCAGAACAGTAGGACAAATGTAAACAATTCATAGTCTTTTCCCCAAGGAAGCTTTGGATAAAAGCGTGCACAATGCGAAGGTCTTCTGTTTGCTCTCAGTAGATCCCTATAGTGTCTACAGACCTGTCAAAATTCATATATCAGATGCTAATCAACAAAGCCTTCAGAAAGTACTGGGGGAGACGAGCATTTACATTCAACTCAGCTACAGAGATGGCCGTGCTTCTGCAGTCCCAGTACATATTGTGCTGATTTCAATCAATGTGCCACGGTGTGAGGCCTTAGGCAACCATGCTATTTTTTTATAAATAAGGAGCAAAAATATTCCTAAATGTGATGGTTAGGAAATATTTATAGACATGAAGAAGAAAGCACTATCATGAAAATGAACATTCAATACTAACCTCCACTGTTCATCAGCAATCCAGTAAAAGCGGGAGTGAATAAGAATTTCCATTTAATTGCCTTTAACAGCACTCTAGATGAAGATTTAAATTCCCCGTCCTGAGCATTCCCTCCAGGCACAGAAAACACAAGAAAGGGGAAGCTTGTAACAAAGAGCACCACTTATCTACAACACAACTAATTAGATTCATGCTGGTAATTTTAAAGCAGCTCTGTTCAAAATGAATATGGCCAATAATTAAATTATTTCTATAAACAAAATAATTCACACATTATTAATGAACCATAAGGTGGCTTAAAAAGTTGCACCAATGTCTATATTGGTGTTTACATGATTTCATACTATTATCAGACCAACCTCCAACTATTACGAAATTCTAGTTAAAACCAATAGAAGCATTACCAGAACAAACACGGAAGACTGTCAAGGATATTTAAAAAAAAAAAAAAAAAAGTGTCTGAAGCCTGAGATGGAATATGCCTTTCATGGAAGCTCTAGCTCTATTACCTTTGCAGTAAATGGCAAAATCCTATGTTTAACTAAAACTTAATGGGTTTTTTTGCTTTTCTGCCTGCTTTTCTTTTTTCCGTTTTTCTAACTATAAAATGGTAGAGATAATTGCAATTCCTTCTCCTGCGCTTGCTTGAATAAAGCTGCAAATAATGTGTGCCAAAATCCAATTCTTTAAGAGTTCTTGGCCCGCCAGAACATTCTAGTTATTTCACATTAGCTCCCCATATGTAAACTCACATTCCATAGTAAGTACAGTGCATTTTAGGAGTGGTCTAAGCAAAGTCATGTTGCTAGTGAATAATAAAAACAACTCACGAAGAATACCAACTGCATTCTACATTGCTGCTACTACTTTTGCCGTAGTATTCTGCTGGAGAGAAGTTTCAAGGGTAGTATTTTATAGGGAAAGATTATCTCCAGTTGTAAAGGTAGAACAGGGTGGAGGAAGGAAAGACTCTTTTGTCACATCAAATTTGGACTATCCCAGAGTCACATATAAGGAAGCAGAGGTTGCATGCCCAGAATGCCTTTTCTAGAAGAGAAAGGAAGAAATGAGGAGTAGGGATACAACTACCACCTAGACACAGATGCACACCAACCAGTGAAGTTGGATGGAGCAAGGAAGGAGAAAGCTGCTTCTTCAAAGATAATGCTCTTTACACATTAGACTAAAAAAAGCAATGGAGAAATCCTGTATCAGTATCTGCTGCAAATGTAAGGAGTATGCCTCAACACATAAAAAATAATGAGTAGAAAACTGTAATTTTATCGTCATAATACTAGGTTTGTGCTAACTTTGAGAACTACTTACGCACCTGTAGGTTACCTGCTTACTGAATCACCTGGAAGCTTTAAACTAGCTGGGCCTCACTTTAGGAGAGATTCTGAGATGTGGTCCCAAGTTTAGAAGGAATGGTGGTATTCTACTGCAAAGCACTCAACTGTGTTTACATACATCCTGCAAGGAATAAAACATCAATTTTATTTAGATCCTCTTCTTTTAATGTCTTGCATTATTTTATTTCAATAAAAAAAGCAGAGATCTGAAAGTATATACCCTGAGTATACAGTAAGTGGTAGTATTTTTGCCAAGCAGCAAAATGAAGGATTTTCTTCTCTAAGAACAGGAAACTCCTCTTCTTGCATAAGAAAACAAGTGATACAGGCACAATCCTGTCTTCAAAGCACTGTAAAATATCACCCTCAGGAAGAAGTCGTTATGCTCAGAATACTTCTCTTTGTCATACAAACAAAAGAAATTAGAAGCCAAAATGGGCATTTCTGCTCTCCACAGTTTTCACAGAGAAAGAAAAAAAACCTTATCTCCTTTAAGGTATTTTTTGGACCCACAGCAAAGTCTCAGATAATTACAGCAGCAGTATCTTATCCTTGAACTGACATTCAGAGACAAACAAAGATTTGCTCTACCCTCCTTCGTGTTTCTCAAACTTTTTCAAAATACATCTTTGTGGCTTGTCTATCTCAATGAGTCACCAGCTAGTTGGGGTCCCCAAATGCAGGGGAAGAAGAGAACTGACTACAATGAGCACATGCAGAGGTAAAAACTAACATCCCCATCCTCATAAATGCTTTTTTTCCCAACAATTTGCAATCCTCTTTGAACCTTTTCATGAACCTCTCAAGAGATTGGTTTCTATAGTTTTTGTAAATGGAATGGGAGAAAAGAGGGGGATTACCTGTCACTGAAAAAGAAGCATCTCTTTTGATGCCTTTCCCCTCTCCCCAACAGGCTGAGCATAATGGCTCCATCTCTGTCATGGAAAATACCAAACTGTCTGTGACTAGTTCTTCATTATCCTGCCTGGAATATGACTCAAGCACAGACCTGCCAAGGTAACTGCATTCAGATGGGCTTCTCAGGAGATCCACTCCCAGCACAGGTAAATGCTATCCCAGTAGCATGCTATTTGGGGAAGTAGAAACCAAAGCTGACTGTAAAGAGTTGCAGATAGCTTTTGCAGTCCTGAGTGATCAAATAGTAAATTAAAAACATGTTACTAAATGCAAAGCAACGCATGGGAGTAGAAGGAGCAGACCTAACTCTGCAGGCACTGCAATGGGCCCTATTTAAAGCTCATTGTCAATAGGTCTATGAAACGAGCAGCCCAGGACGAGCAGCAGTCAGGAAGGCAAAGTGAGTTTCATTGCTGAGAATGCCTGAAAGGTTTACTAGAGAGGAAACCTCTATAAGTCTACAACTGACCTCTGCTTGAGAGAGAACTGACTTTTGGATTAGTCCCAGCATTCACTGATGCTTGGAGTCTGAGACTTTTCATGCTGAAGTACATGCTTTGCTGCGTGGATTAAGGTAGGCCAAAGGCTAAGATGTTTGGGGGTCTGGAGCACATGGCATACAAGAAGAGGCTAAGAGAACAGGGTTTGTTCAGCACAAGTAGAAAAGGTTAAGGAAAGGGAGACCTACTTGCATTCTTCTGTTGCCTGAAGGGGGATAGAGAAGTCAGAGTCAGACCCTTGTCAGAGGTGCACAGGGAAAGGACAGGAGGCAATGACCATAACTCAAAACCAAGGAAATTCTCACAACACAAGGGGGAATTCACCCTGAGAGTGGCACAGCACCAAAATATGTGCCCAGAGTGGGCAGGGTAATCTCTATCCTTGGAGACTTTCAAAGCTTGTTTGGGACAAGACCCTGAACAACACCTAACTTTGAGCTTCAAGCAGAGGATGGACAAGATAATCTTCAGGAACCCCTTCCAAACTAAATTATGTTATGATTACAGGAGCAATTCCATATACTAGAAGGGCTGATATGCACTCCACTTCTCATGGACCATACAGTTGAAGGAGCTGTGGTTGGCCATTTTCTTAGGCATCTTCAACACCAGTCTAGAAATGAAGACGACCAAAAGCAAGGCCATTCTAGTTTTACTGTAATAAACAAATCCGATCATTTAAATATAATGGCACATATAGAGACCAGAAATGTCAACAGTGGGAGAGCTGATTTCAAGCACAAACAGACCTTGATTTTTGCTTATTTGCAACAGCAGCACTCTCAACCAGTTTTATTGCAGCAGTCACAGAAATCAGTCTCTGAGAGAGGCACTTAGTCTAAGCCAAAGTCCCAGTAACTATGCAAGACTTAGCTCAGGTCTATAGCAGTCAAGGCAGTAAAAGATCTTCCAAACTGCTAAAATCTCATGAACAACTATACTTACAGAATGCATGTTTCTTGTATACCTCACTAAAGTACTTGTGCTTATTAAAGTCTTAATTTGTCTGCCATCACTTATATTCCTATTCTCTGCAGTTCTCTATACGAATGAACAGCACAGCAGTTCTGACTACTCCATAGGTGATTAATAAGAATATAGTCTCTCCTTGTGACACACATGACATACTTAATATCAACACGTGGCAACCAGAGTTGGGCTTAGCACAAGTAGCTTCAACAATGGAGTGCTCCATGTTCCAGTTCCTACAGCTGGAGTATTTAAGTTCCTGGCGGGGGAATACATTAGCTCTTAGAAAAATAACTTTAAACCAAAGGTTTAAAAGGAGAAAGAAAGACGATTCAGACATTTCTGCTGCTTCAGGCATTTATAAAATGTCCTAAAAATTTAAGTTGGAAAAATCTCTAAATAAAAGCATACCCTTCAGAACAAGAGGCCAAAATTACAGGCTTCTCATTTATTTTCAAAGGAAGGTTTAATTAGAGCACTGCCAGCCACAGATTTACCATGGGGAACTTTATGCTTCCATTAGCATTGATCAATGCAGCGCACACACCTGTTTCACACAATGCTAGTGCAGCTGGGTGCTTACTGCAAGTGCTGGATAATCTCATGCCTCCAGAGCAAGTGAGATTTTAAGGCATATGGTGGTAGTGATAATCATGTTACAGCAACAACAGCTTGCCTACTTAAAAAAAAAGAGAGAGAGAGAGAGAGAGAGAATATCAAAGAATGGAATTGCTATAAGTTGTCCCCACTGTAATCCACAGGGAACTTCAATTCATTTTGTATAGGGTAAAAAAAAAAAAAAAAAAAAAACCACAAAAAAAACCCACAAAAACCAACAAACCCACCCCCCCCCCAAAAAAAAACCAACAAAAAAACCACACACCACAACACAACAAAAAATCTACTCCTTTATTCAACCAAAGTAAAGATAGTGAGGAAAGGAGTTTGGTGTACACTGCTGACCAGCAGATGTACTAATGAGGAGAGGGACTTGTCTGACACATGAGGTTGTGTGAGAAGGTAAATGGCCTGGCACTCCTCCAAGTACTACTTGCATTCACACCAAATGTGCCTGTCTAAAGCCAACCTGACGATAAATTGAAGAAGGCAGACCACGCCACATCCTCTGCATTTGTATACCTACTTGTCTTAGTGCAGCAGGGCTCCAGACTGATCAGGCTCCCATGCGCCACCCCAACATAAGCAAAAGGCAATAGTCCAATCAAGACTTAGCTTTAATAAGCAAGAAACCTGCAATCTGAGCCATTTGTCCAGGCGTAGCTGTCCCAGTGCTTTTGCCTAAGGACCCAGCTGTCCCTAGCACTAGTTTCCTTTTACTGTATGAATACAGAGGGTGGTGGCTGCAGTGAGGATGGGATTTGAAAACCGCACACAAACCAGCGAGGTCAGGAATCAGCAGGCAACTTCCAGGGTTGCAAGCATATTTATAGGATGTGCCCATCTTGCCTCAGCCAAAACTGGAATCTTAAGTAGTTCTCAGCCTTGTTCTCTGACACAGTGTTAAATTCATAATAATTCATAATGCCTAGTGATGAACACTTCCATTTGTGAAATAAGTTGCCTCCCAGTAAGCAATTTGCAAAGGATAACAAATTTAAGAGGATAATATGGTTTTGCTTTGTCTGCAGCTTTGTCTCAGGGTGACCTATCTTCCTGACTGTAAAATAATTGCATAAGAATATGCAAATCAAGCACCCATGACTTATCTAGTTCTACTGAGAAAGTAACCAGAGCTTTCGCTGACTTCAGTGGAGCCCAGATTTCACCCCTGGGTATTTATTTCTGGCTCCTGATTCACTGTATTTGCTCATGTGAAAATTGCAAGCAAATTGCAAACAGTTTAAACAACTAAATTTGAAAATCAGCAAAACCTGTCAATCTCAGCTCTTTCAGAGGCAGTCCTGTCTTCACAGAGGCTTTCAAACTACTTCACCAGCACCATCAGAATTTTCCCTTTAGAGTCTTCCTTCTCACAACAGCAGTTTTCGTGGAATGGAAAGTCTTCTTTCCTCCCTTGACACGCATCCGTGGGAGCGATGCCCATACTCCTGCAGAGCAGAGGATCAGCAACACAAACAGGAGAACACCCCAGTCAGCAGCCAGCAAGGGAGTGCTTAGCTAGCAAGCTAAATCTGTCGTGGCACCAGATCCCAGAGTTTTCCTTTTCTTTTCCAGAAAGGAAGCTTTCACACATCCCCAAACTTGATACTTAGCAAACTGTAGAGGAATGTATTCCAGTACAAGCCCAATGGCCATTTGCACAGTTGCAACATCAGAATGCAAATATCAATGCCTTCCACAAATGACTAAGGTGAATGATTTCCTACTCTTCTGAAGAGATTTAAAACAAAAGTACTAAGATTAGTATGAATGAAGTAAAAAAGGAAATATTTGTGTATGTGTGCACATGTACTCACATGTACACTATAAGAAAGAGCAGAACAGGGGTTAAAAGGAAAGTTAGCAGTTATTTGCTAGAGTACCATGTATGTGATTTCATGTAAAAGAAAAGGAAGAACAAACTGACCTAAAGATAAGATGTCAAGATAGTGAACAACAGGACTGGATCCATAAAATATCCCGATAAGTAAAAAGAGAACTGTGAAATTCAGGATTTTTGTGGAGGAATGAAACAAAATATGAGGCACAATATCAAAACCACCATCCACTCCCAATGCATACAGTCAAAAACCAGTTTGTCGTTACCAGTCAATAAGAGGTCAAGACACATGATGAGTACCCAACGTCCTCTGTCCCATGTCACACAAATGATCCTGATGTGACTACTTGTGCACACATACATGTCTCAGTTCTTGAACGTATGTTTGTATGAGAGTGTAAGTGAATGAAATCTATAACAGAATGAGTGTGGGTAGGTAGAAGTCAGGCATCTTAAAGATACTGTAAAATGAGTATCACCTACCCCCTCCATAAGGTCTCCAGAAGCACTAACAGTTTGCCTCACTTTGGAGATGGCTTTTTTTTTTTTTTTTAAAAAGTATACCTGTCCAACATTAATGACTCATTACAAGACATGTTCATTTTACCTGAACTACACTGGCTTCACTGGGCAAATGAGTAACACAGCTGGTATTTCGCCAAAAGGCATACATCACAGTTCACATTCACCCCTCAATTTTCTAGTGGTGCAGGCAGCAGACTGTGGTACGAGGAGTTAGTGCCCCACACCCTTGCTTCCTTCTTACATACGCAGGTGTGCTCTGGGTAGCCTGTGATACGAACCAGCCATAGCAAAGCAGGCATGACTCTCTCCAGTGTATGCCTCTGTATCACAGATACCATGTGACTGCTCTACACAATAGTAAAATTAATCTGTGTAAGCATAATCAATGCATAGATAATCAATGTGTATATATACAATGTATACTCAATTGCAAGTATATGTACAGAGCATTGTCTTGTCCTTGAAATATTATGTGCACCTGTGCAAGAACTGTAATTTTATTGATACAAGGTAGTGGAGCATATTATCCAATAGAATTTCCAAAGCTAAGTCCACCTTCCAAACTTGACTGCTATCAGTGATTGATGAACATGTATTATGACCAAGACCCTATAAGAGTACCAGGTGAACCGAAAGGCTGGTGACACTCACAATGGACGGAATGACACAGTGTGCCATGAGCCACCTGGGGCTTGTCCAATGCCACAGCAGGCAGGGTCCCAGCATCAGGACAGATGCAAGATTGCTATCACTCTCTCTATAATTTCCATCCTTTATTGAATAACTTAGTTAACCAGCTTTAAGTGTTGGGTGCCTTTCTTATAGAGATCCCAAAAGAACCAAGACCTCCTTGGTGCAAAACACGTTATCATAAGCAGTTTCCCTTTATTGTTAGCCTCTCATACTCTGTGTTATAAAACACTTCCATTACTTGAGGACCATTTCTAATCTACATTTGCAATTTACACTGAATCATATTTGATGATTCATTAGATGAAAATATACTATCGCAACATGACATCTGACAGAGATGATGAAGCTGCCTATAGGGATGCTCATTTTCCATTCATTGCTTTACAAAGAACCTTTGGAGAGTGTCAGACAAATCCACATTGGGAGGATACATCAGTTAATTGAAGTATTTTAACATCAGAAGGGGGCAGAGAGCTCCCTAATGACTCCCACTTTGAGGCAACTCCTGAGAGGGTTGATGGTTTGGTTTTTGTTTTGTTTTGTTTTAAGCCTGCATATCCACAAAACATCTTGAACTTGAACCTCTGAACTGCAGCACATCTACAAGTACATTTGTTGGAAGCACACACCAATAGAAAGAGATACACAAAGTGAAAAAGACATTGTGTCATTGAACAACACATTTCTTTTGCAATGGATTCATAGATAATCCTTTGTGTCAAAATATAGTTATAACTACCTTTACTGTTGGGAATCTATAAACCAGCTTTTTGAAGACAGTGGCAACTCCATATAAAATCTATGCAGAAGATGTTTAAGTCAAACTTCACCACTCTCAAGTCTCTGTGTACCCAAAGGGGGACATCACAGAACAAACAAAAGCCACTCCACCAAAACAGCCCTAGGAAACTGGAAGGATGTGTGCTTCTCAACACACTTTTGAAAATCTTGTAAATACAGGTGTGTGCAAGTATAGTTGTGTGTATAGCAACACTGACACACTCTACATGGCTGCGCAGTGCCCCCTTAACCAGGATCCCTAGGAAGGCAGAGAAGAGACCCTTACGGGACTCGGCACTGTCAGCCAGGATGGGATGTGGGCAGCGGTGAACCAGAACAAAGAAGCCCTGCCAGACCCACCCTGACCACTGCAGCTCCAGCCGGCCTGTTCTGCATCATGTTTCTCAGCACTTCCAGGTGTTTTTTTGCTAGTAAAACAAAAAGGCTGGACATCGAAGGTCCATGAAGCGTGATCTCGTGCTTGAGCTGACAAAAGCTCTCAGATGGCAGAGTACAGACAAAAGGCTCCACAAGAGCCAGCAGGATTTTCTTCACATCAATCCAACATCAGCCAAGCCAACCCAGGCTGCCTCTGTAAAGAGCTAATCAGCCATCTCTGTACCAAGTTGCCCCCACGATACTGGTTTCTGAGCTGGCCCCACGTGGCAGGAGCTGCTCCTTTTGCACAAAATACTGAGTCAGTGAATCCAAGCCACCTCCAAGCGTTTCTCAAGCGTTGGTTTCCCTTTACAGGATGAATTATGAACCTCCATAAACTGTTAATACATCAGTGGGAGCTATGATGAGATTTCATAAAGCATGTCTCAGAAGGAAAAAAAAACTCAGGGAAAGGAGAATGGAATGAAATATTTTCAGTAAATTTCTCTTATTATGCTACCATACATCTCTGTCCCAATGCAAATGAGAAAAGGCTGGCAATATATAGAACCCAGAGATTTATAATGCTATATGTCAAAAGAAACCGATTAAGACAGAGCTAAAAGAAAAGAGATCAACTTATCATGAGTCTGCTGTTTATTACACAAATAACACCAAGACACTGTGTTGTGTATTTACATACACCTTTTCACGTACCAGTGCTGATTATTTCAGAACACTCCAGGAAATGGAGATGGATTTTTGATTTAAAAGACTGCCCAAAACCCTTAGGCTGCTTTGAAAATAGCAACTCATAGGTTTTTTTCAGGGCTACTCAATCCACTTTTGCTAACATGCTCCAAGCAATTTTATGAAGGTCTGTTGAGCAGGAGTAGCATTGCAGCTCAGCTGGGCCAGCCACGTGTGGCATGCCATCTCGCAGCTGAGAAACACAGGTACATGCTGAAACTGTGCCCAGAGAGATCAGAGGAATAGTAAAAATACGAGAGGAATTAAATGTATGGAACCTTGTCATAGCTATGTCTAGAGTAAAGCCCACCACTTATGCTGTCCTGATTAAATATATGTGCCAATGACACAGAGATAAAGGTAAAGAAAACTGGAAAAAAAAGCAATAATGATATAGTATAACAGAAAATATTTGAATTATTGCCTTTAAAAGTTATTCCAGATATTACCTGGCATGCTGTAATTTATTACTATAAAATTCACATAGATACTATGCAAGACTCAAATTCTACACATACTAGGCTTATTGAACTGTGTTAAAAAAAAAAACAAACCACACATCATGTGGGAGAAGTAAGAGAAGTGCAAAACGTTAAAATGTTTAAAATATTTGACTTGGAAATACAGCAAACAATTGAGACAGCTCTGCTGTCATAGCAGTATATTTATTAGGAGGCTAGTCCCAATGGGTCAAAAGGTTAAACGTCTGAGCCACTGCGAGAATTACAGGAGGCAGGAAACTATTTCATTAGATCCCAAGATAATCATGTTTCATTGCTGACCTTAGCAATACAGCACAGAATACAAATAATATTAGGATGACAGCACACAGCAAACCATAGTGACAAAGAATAGGTATACTTGGAAACAAAAACAGGGACTTTGGTTTTTAACTTCAGTGAAACATCACAGAGGAAGGTCTAGGGTTTTGGAAAGGTCAGAGTACGAAGACAACATATTTTCTGTAGAAAAGAATAATGCCTTTTGTTGAAAGCCCTGATGGGCCAGGCTTCTCAGGACAAAAAGCACTGAAAATAACCACAGAAAAAGTGGCCAGATTTCATCTTGAGATACCATCGTAATATTTACTACTATTCAGACTGAGATTATGCACTCAACATAGAGCGAGGTTTTATATGTCCTGCACTACCCAGGAGATTAGTCCAAATTGTTGTTAACAATTATTAAAAATCAAATTATTTTCACTTGTAACTTGAGTTGCGGGAAACATTTCCTACATAAAACATTTTAAATGGTGGCATGGAGAAGTGCATCGCTAATGAAAAACTTTTCATGAAAAAGTCATTTACTAGCTACCTTGTACAGCGGTCACCTATGACAGACATCCTGGTTTTAGGAACATTGATCTCTTGCTGTGAAAAATGGTAAGTTAAGTACCTAGAAACATGTTACTCACTTGATATCTCTCTCTAAGCGGAAGCTGCACTGCACATGAGCTACCAGCCTGTTTCAGCAAGGACCTGGCCAAGCCTCCTCCAAGGGACTGAGGAGGTCACTCAGGTCCTGTGACTGGCCACCTTCTTTGTCCATCACACCTCTGGAAGAAACCCAGACTTTCATCCTGTGGCCTCTTTTCAACTGCATTGTGATTACCACTATGTTAAAGGGGGGATGAAAGAAAAAACAAAGAACCAAAGGGAAACGCATTTCTACTCTTTCATTTCTGCTTTGATAGAAGTGACTACTTATAAACTACTCCCAATTAATTTAAATTGCAAGGGGACTAGTCTATCAAAAAGATGTCGTTTAGCTAAAGAAGCAAACCAATTTCAAGGGTAGAAAATACCATGAAACAAGAACTGTTTTATCAAAAGGGAAAGACATTAAGTTAAAGTTAGAAGTCCAAATGAGAAATAGCATGAATGCTTTAAAAAGGGACAGCAATGGAACAAACCACTAGCAAGAACAGAAGCTTCTTCAGTGTTAAAATCAGAGAGTCACTGTATTATAACCTGAAAAGGACAAAAAGCAGAATTTAGATAGAAGTTAATAACAAGTTATTAGAAAGAATCTGTCTATATACACATATTCTTTTAATATTGCTGTGTAGCATGCATTTCCAGGGAAACCTGAGAACCCCAAAGAATGAAGGAATATCATGTCATGCAATACAGTTTATAGGGAAAAGAAAAAAAAAGAAAAAAAAAAAAAGAGGAACATGTTATTTCTGTCAAGCTCAGCAGGCCTGTACTCTAATAAGACCATAGCAGAGAGGATTTGTTTGGGGAAGACCCTGCACTCTGACAACAGGAGGATGGCCACAAGGCTGCAGCACATCACGTGAGCCTTTGTCTTCTCCCTCGGTGTGATGCTAAGACAGACTATAGCTCAAAGGGAGGAAATGAACAAGAAACAGCAAACTTGCCTAAAATTTATGGAAGCTCAAGTAAACAAAATTCTGTATCAAAAGGATCATGCCATATTTGCAGGGCTCCAAAGGCTATAAACAACCTGACCAAAAAACCCATTTGCTGATACTAATCATAAAGAACCCAACAGACATGATGAGGACTCATTCAATAGCTGGGGTTCCTTATCTTCTATGCTCCATGCAAGTGGTCCTGGACAGACCACTTGGCATACACATCGGGGTGTACTCGTCACATGGGTATGAAAGTATAAGTGAGTTATAATTATGAAAAATTGAGTGCAAGTGAGTTATAATTATGAAAAAGTAAGTGCGTGTTAATTATTTAACCAATTAAGTTAATTATTCAACCAATTAAGTTAATTTTGTGAAATAAATATCACCTTCATCTTCCAATGAGATCTCTCATTAAGTTTTGCTACACTAAGTTCCTGCACTGTGATGTGTGGTCTACAGATAAAAAGCTGAGGAAAATAGGCACTTCTGTAAGGAAAACAAACAAACAAACAAACAAGCAAACAAACTAAAAAAGAAATCAAGCAGTCTGATGGCACATCTAGACTGCCCGTAAGAGACTGCAAGAAACACCACTTCATTGCTCTTTTCCTTCAGAACTGGGTCTACAGAACTGTTCACTGATATCCTGGTCTGGATCAGTATACATGGAAGTATTGTCCTATTATCATTAAAAGGAAAATGTATTTCAAGTATTTGATCTCAAGTTTGCTGTTTACACGTGGTTGGTCTGGTTACCTACTTCTGAAGACCAGTTGTAAAGCCTGGATGAAACAACTGATGGAGGATGCGGACAGCCTAAGCAATTAAGGACTGCTGAAAGCATGAGGGGAGGAGAAAAACACTATTTTAATGCCAGTCTGCAGCAGTGTCAACAGCCTAAGCGATTAATGAATAGGAAGTTGTTTTGCTTCCGCTGCTTCGCTGTAAGGTAGTTTCAAATGTCCAAGTAATCTACATGATTTAGAACTATGGAATTACCCAAGGGGTGGTGACCTGACCAGTAGCACTCAGGAAATATCCAGAAAAGATGGATTGAAAGGATTTCCATCCTTTGTCTTGTCATCTAAACAACAGGGCAAAATAAATTCTTGGTTAAAAGCACAGGGCTCTCAGTGGGGTCCCAATCCATGGACAGAGAATATTTTTTAATGGCAGTTAGGAAATGCAGAATGATTTTTTTGAGAGCATTAAAGCAAACATGAAGTAAGGAATTAAGAGCATCGGAACAGCATTCGAGTCTTTGGACACTGTGCTGTCTGAGAAAAGGAGCCAAAAATAGGAGCTCAAAAATAAGATTAAAAAAGGCTGAAAACAGTATTAAAAGCCAAAAAAAATGAAGCCCTAGAGCAGGAGTTGCGGTAGTTGCAACAGCAGGCAGAGGAATACAAAGCCAAGGAATGTAATACTATAGCAGAAAGATTGTGAAGAGCAACTGTATTACAAGATGTCCAGGAAAAGGAGGCTTCAGCAGAAAAAGGGGTAGCCATCTTTTTTAAAGAGAGGACACAAGAATGAAATAGAAAAAAATTAAGAAAAGCACAGGCTGCCATTCAAGTCATGCTGGAGGTGAAGAGGAATCAGGAGACTGCTGATCACACGCTGTGTAATAAGCAAATACCAGCCTCAGAAGGTTAGCAGGGAAAACATGTACAGCAGCAGCCACAAAAGTTGGGGAAAATTCAAACAACTAGAACAGAAACATCTAGAGTGGCTCACATTTTGCAGGCCTTTGTGAGTGTCCTGGAGAATATAGTACACGCTCTTCCTGCACTCCATTAGAAAAGAAAGAAACCAAATTCAAAAAACTTTGTGACAGAGCACATTATTAAACACGGAGAGCCAGGGATCATGAGCAAAGCAGAAATGAGCAAATTATTACTGAAATGAAATTAGATGCCAGTCAAGTTAGAACTGTACCAAATTATATTAGGCATTTTAACAGGGAGACATGAGTGATTTGCAATGGAAGGATAAAATATAGATCAAAATCAAATTGCTCAAGCAACAAGAATGGTAGATGACAGGGTTGTGCTCAGTTCAGAAACTCAAGCTAATCCAATAACTAAAAATGAGCTAATAAGATGGACTTGATGAGTCTTGCAGTGCTTTAAAGGCTTTTCTATATTATCAAGATTGCCTTAATGTCATACATCCCTCAGATCTCTCATTCTCTTACTGATCTTCGTAAAGAGGCAACTACTGGGAGCTGCAGCTGCGTTTGTGCTCAAGAACAAGAGGGAACATAATTATAATGAAGATAGCTTCAAACTAACAGTATATGAAGGATGAAGTCACCTCTTAAAGGTGATTATTGCCCCACCGGATAGCAGCAGCTAGCTTGGGTGAGCATGTAGATAATTTCTGAAAGATTGAAACATTTTACAGAAAGACTGTGAGGGAAACTTTTGGATGCTTTTTTGATAAGGATGAAGAAGAGCCTATTTAAGTGGTAATCTATTACAATGAAGGCCTAGAGAGTCAAGCAAAATTCATGGATGAAGAGGAAACCAAAATAAAAAGATGTACATATGTTGTAACCCGCGTTAAAAGACTGACCATGTCCTTAAAGGATACAAGAAACAGAAACACTAGGTAACATCTGGGAGTAATTAGAGGGATGGGGAGAAGATACAGCTGAGATAAGAAACCAGGGCTTGAGTGAAGAGGCTTAGTGAAAACTGTGAGACACATGAAGTACCAATGACCACAGTTACAGGAAAAAACCCTTTACAATCAGATTAGGATAGCAGTAATTGTTATTTTGGGAAGGCAGGAAAACTATACATAGATCCCAACCAGAACCACCCCTTTACGTTAACTGATTCCAGGGCCAGAGTAAATAGTATTTAAGAGGCTTGAGTACCATAGGGAATCAGAGGGACTACATAGACAGGAAATGTAGTTCACAAGCAGATCATGAGCACATGTGAAGGGCCTCGTGTTACAGCTGCTAAGGGCAAAAAAAAAAACCGCAGGTAATTAGCAAGGGAAAGGACCAATGTGTGTTCAAATTAAGATGGACCCAAACGAGCACAACAAGCCATGCTAGGCAGCTTGTTTTTAAGGGACAATAATTTGGTGCTGATTTAGCTAATGAATGTGTATGAATGAGGTTAGTGAGAACTGGATTTCTATGGTTTACCCATATCGGACAGTAGCAGCAACCAGCCCAAAAGAAAAACAAACATGGGAATGTCCAAGTGAAAGTATTTATTACTGATCCAGCCCCAGTCCCACAGTGTCAGTACAGATATCTAACAGAAGCTGAAGAGGGACTGCAGTTTATTAGGGACCGTTTAGATCAGCAAGCGGCCTTGCGCTACACACAGCTCTCCAGTCTGGTCAGTGCTGCAGCAGGCAGTAGATGGAATCCTAAATAGACAGAACAGTCCCAAACCCTATAGAATGAGCCCTAAACCTTTTACCTCCACAAACAGCTCCAGTTGCAGCTAAAGCACAGCAAATGTTGGAGGGGCAAAATGGTGTTCAGCAGTATATTTAGCAAATCTAGCAGAATAATGCTGCTATAAATTTACTTTGATGTTCCAAGGGAAGAAGTACTGTCTTATTAATGTGCCAGAGGCTTTCCTAAGTGCACCTGCTCTTTGTAGCACCTACTATGCTACAATTATACTCACACAGATAACTAAGTGATACCCACCCAGTTAATAATATTCAGAGGTGGCTGAAAATCCAGAAAAAGAAAAAAAAAAACCACAAGACATCACATCTTGACCACTTTGACAGAAGCAGCAGAGCTGCCCCTAGACTATCCATATGAGACTGCAAAAACACCATTTGGTCTCCACTTTTCATCAGAACTGGATATGTGGTCAGTACTCTGATATCCTGGTCTGCATTGCTCTGTATGTATGCATTGTCCTATTACCATTGAAAGGGATACATATTTCTAGTATTGGGGCTATTTGCCTGGTCAGTCTGTTCACCTGGCCTTTGAAGACCAGTGGTAAAGTCTGGATGCAATAACTGCGTTAGTCAAACATAAGTTCTTGGGCTCAAGAGAAAAATGACTATGAAATTTTACAGCCTATATTTAATAGCAAATTAAGATAGTTAATACAACAGTCTCTTCTGGCTTTCAGACTTATTCTTCTCTTAATAGTCTTGGCCTTTTAAAAACATATCTGAAAGAAGCTCATTATCATTTATCTTTTCATAAATTTAACACTGAAAACCCTACATTGGTAACTCCTGAGTTGACTCCAGTTAACTGAAAGCAGTGGTTTAATATCATAATTATACTGACACTGTCACTGTCCTCTAAGCTATCTTTTAGCTTAGATACTAACAGAACTCATAAGCAAAGAATACTTCCTGAGTAGAAATCACATATCATCAACAGTTTCACAGAAAAGAGTTAAAAGTTAGACAGGAGTTACAAGTCAGGCAAAAAAGAAACCAAGAAACTATATTGTAAACTCAGGAAAACTTCCTACCTAACCACACTCATTTCACATTACCTCGCTGTGTGTGTCAGTCCACCTCTCCACTACTTAAGTTAATTATTTATTAACTAATAAAGATTATTTTTCCTCCTAGATAGCTGGAACTTATAGATACCATTTCAATATGAATAAATAATAGCATACTGACAGGAATATGGTATTCATTTGGTCGGGAGGATGGTGGAGATAGATCAATGTTCACTTTATACACTAAGTAGACACCACAATGATCACGGCTTTAAACATCACCACATCATTTTGATAATGTTTTTCAATACAGAAGCAAAGACACTAGCCAACATTTTTCAAAGAGTATTGAGTATCTATATTTATACACCTCAAAGGCCTTTGAATCTTAAAAAGGCAGGACATCAGTGCTTTCTAAACATCAAGTCCCTTGTAACCTAGTTTCAAACTGGGCACTCATAAGTATTTTATTACTGTTGTTATTTTGGAAGCTTCTTGGAAAGATTAATTCTAGTCAGTATTTCCCCTCAGAAATGGAGCAGAAAGCCTTCTCTAGATCTAGGACATTTCATATTTTTAAATGTGAAAAACATACTAAACTTTCAGTCTGAAGAGCAAGGATTCTGGGATCTGATAAAGGGAAAGAAATAAAATCCCTTCCCTACACTCATCTCAACAATCCAGGGCTGTGCAAACATTTTCTTATTTCTCAAAATATGGGATATTATTTATCATACTTCAATTTTGTTGTTTAAATCATCAAATTGGATTTGACAGTGCTACTGTCTTCAACCCAGTTGCTTTAATTTTCTGTGGAACTTTTGTTAAGGGCAGCCCTGAAACAAAAGTTTTTATTCTGTTTTTAGACAGACATATGCTATAAGCATTATTAATGGCAATGGCTGGAAATTACAAATGCTCACACTTCAAAAGAACAGTTATATGGTCTTCATAAGTGAGATGACAGAAAACATTTAGCTTAAAAAAAAAAAGCCAAAAACTTTACATTCTCTCTTTCTCTTTGATTACAATAAATTTTTATTTCATATGTAGTTTGTGTATACACAAATCATCAGTTAATGCTGCAATTGTGTATTTTTACTGACTTGTCAGAATGCTTCAGAAAATCCACATAAATATTTTAAGGTAAATCACATAGCAGGAAGGACAGAAATGCTACCACAATTCTCTGTTGAAACAATTGCAGTCTAAGTAGGCAAAATAATAACAGTAAATTTACACAGCCAGTTTTAATGTTATTGAAATAGCTTCCTGATTTGCAGAAAATATCTATGTTTTTCACCTAAAGTACTGTGGATGTCAACTGTGACTATTACTCAAACCACAAGGGTTAGTACATTTCTGTACACGGAATCTAAATTGGCAAGTCCCTATTATAAAGAGCAGTTTTGAGATAAACTAATTAGATTTTCAGCTGTTAAAACACTGACAGTGAGTGATGGCCTGGCTGCTTGCCCTATTATTTCTGCTGAACCAGAAAGAAACCCTTATGTTAATAACAGTACATTACTAGAAGCATTTTAAGATAAGACACTACCTGTAATAAGGAGCACACATTAGTGCAATCTGAAAGTACTTTATAATGGCCACTAAAAGGATCAGCAGATGACGGTGTGCTAAAAGCCATTGCTGGTGACATTCAAGCTGGGGTTTATTGTGAAGGACAGTGTTGAAGTTACAAGGCTTCCCAAAAACTCTTACATAACTTGTATAAAAATAAGTTCAAGCGCAACCAGTAACTGGTGCAAAAACAGAAATCCAAAACAAACATGAGCTTGGAATGGGCCAGAAAAAAACTGTTGCTGTTTCTGCTTTTTCAGGGTGGTCCCACCTGCTTTTACACAACTATTATTCACAGGTAGGTACTTCACACAGAAATCATATAAGGAAGACCCAGTCAGTTTCCCTAAAACATAGTTTAACACATGTACAAGGAGCTACATGCTCCATGTAGGTTTCTCTGCTATTTGTTTTTTTTAGGGCAGTTCTTCACTTATCAGTTAGTGGAGCTTCCATCACTGATCTTTGGGCATGATTCTGTAAAGTAATATACAGGCTTTTTTCCATTAAGTTTCTCTAGGATTAGCTTGCTTTATTTTCATTTCAAGTGGTTCATTCAGAAGGAGATAGGGAGTAGCCATGAGGAAAGCAAAATGGGGAAAAAAATATTTTATACTTTAATATTATATCACAGGCTGTCCTGGTTTCAGCTGGGATAGAGTTAATTTTCTTCTTGGTAGCCGGTATGGGGCTGTGTTTTGGGTTTAGGATGAGAACAATGGCGATGATACACTGATGCTTTGGTTCTTGCTAAGTAGTGCTAAATAGTCGCTAAGTAGCGCTTACACTGGTCAAGGACTGTTCAGCTTCCCATGCTCTGCCCGGTGCACGGGGGCGCTGGGAGGGAGCACAGCCAGGGGCGCTGACCCAGACTGGCCAAAGAGTTATTCCATACCACATGACGTCATGCTCAGTATATAAGCTGGGGGAAGAAGAAGGAAGGGGGGGGACATTCGGGGTGATGGCATTTGTCTTCCCAAGGAACTGCTACGCGTGATGGAGCCCTGCTTTCCTGGGGATGGCCGAACACCTGCCTGCCCATGGGAAGCAGCGAATTAATTCCTTGTTTTGCTTTGTTTGCATGCACAGCTTTTGCTTTACTTATTTAACTGTTCTATTTTACTTCAATTATTAAACTGTTCTTATCTCAACCCACGAGTTTTCTCCCTTTTACCCTTCCGATTCTCTCCCCCATCCCACCAAGGGGGGAATGAGTGAGCGGCTGTGTGGTGCTTAGTTGCTAGCTGGGGTTAAACCACGACACAGGCCTTTGCCATATGTTCAGTAGTCACAAAATTAAATCCTAAAAAAATCTCACTAGTTAAAGAACTAGATAGTTCTACTGCTATCTCTCTCTATATATATATACAGACACACAAGTACATTTATAGAAGCAGAAACTGAGGGAAAAAGAAGTTCAATGCCAAAAGCCCGAACCCATTAACAAGACAGAGTTCCAGGAGTGCCAGCTATACTTCCCTCACTTTCTTCACTAGGATTGTAGATACACAATTTCTTTTAAAAACAGGCTACTTGTCTAAGTATATACATTTTGACTGTTGGTCTTTATCTCTTCATAGACAAGGATAAATAACTGGCCCAAATTTCTTCCCAGCTTGTGTGTCCAGGGCAAGAAAACCCAGATCTCCTGGTCCCATGGAAATGATCTAGCTGTATCAGCTGTAATATCAGGCAGCAGAAAGGACAACAGACAAAGAGGAAATGCTATGGGATGGGAGAGAAGAGAAGAAATTAAGAACTTCAGCATGGTAAAACAGAGATCCTTCCAGATCCTTAACCTTCCCACTGCTCTGAGCAAGACCAGTCTCAATTTTGGAGTACACAAGATACATGGTGCTGTAAGAACCCCAAATAAGCTTTGACTTCAGAAGAATGGGTTCACTGAATTTACAAAGGCCATATATTTGCATTCCCCATTTTCTCACCAATAGTACATCTAACATCCATTTTGTGATAAGAGCAAACTGTTTACTCAGAATCCACAGACTGTTGCACTGCAATAGCAATTCATCTACTGACATGAGAGACAGCAGCATATTTGTGCGTCTTAACACCTTGATCAATTTTATTGAACAACGCTGCTGTCCATTCCAAAACTGTGTCTGTAAGAAACATCCTGAACTGCTGCTTTTAAATAAGTTCAACCAATGCTGAGTATGCCAGAACCCTCTTTAGCATAGATTTCTCATCATTTTTTAAATGGAATAAGGACTGAAGCTTAAACATTTAAAGACATGTTTCTTCATCCACAAAAGCATCCTCACCTCTTCAGAAAGATGGGGAGCTAGGCAGCTTCTTATAAGCATCTGAGATACTGACACAGACAGCTAAAAGGAAATTCAGTTTCAAGGCTGGTTAGGTTTCAACTTCAGTTTTAGCCTATTGAAAGGAACTGATAAACCACATTTCTAAAAACATACAAAAGAAAAAAACAACAAAAAACCAGAAAAACACTCAGTAATTCTAAGTGCATTTTTAAAAACTGCAGACTAATTTTCTGCTTTTGGTTATGAAATGCCACTAACTCCCTGCATGTCATAGATTTTATATGTAGCTGAAATCTATGCCTGGAATCTCACAGCATACTATGTAAAATGAAGAGTTCTTACAAAGGTGATCATTCCTCTACATTAAAACCTCATCTGATATCTGGGTCAGCTGAAAAATCATCCCATAGAACATATGCCCACAGTGTCAGCATGGTGGGCAAGTGAGCCTGCAATCTGTGTCTTTCACACTAAATAAAAAAAACAACCAAACAAACAAAAAACCCACAAAAACTCTAATTGCCAAAAAATCTTCCAGTAATTTTGCTTTCCATTTACTGTCCCTTCTTTTTTTCCTTTCTAGGAGCCAATTAGAGACCCATCAATTATATCTTCAGGCTGCTTTGTGATAAGTGTACTTTCACACCTAAATTACTCCACTTGCTCTATCAGCTAGAAAACAGCTCATTTCCTTTTGCAGGTACCCTCTGTTTTTATTCACAATATGTTCTATAAAGGTCCAGGACTGAATTAATCTTTCCTGACTAAACAAGCTGTTTAACATCACCTATCCTTTTCTGTGTATTACTTCAGAAGGTCTGACCTATTACTCCATGCAGATTTTACACCTGCACAGCCTGTATTTTCATAGCATCAAATTGACGGCATCAAATTCTGCAGAGTTTGGGGACTTTTTTTTCCTTGTATACATCAGCATCATCTTAGAAAAAACAAGTTGTAACAGCATAAGTTGTTGCTTTATGACAATGGTAAGGAATACTTTTCAATATTTCTAAATACTAATATGTGTGGTTATGTATGTATATGTAGTAATTATAAAGAACAGAAATATTTACTGCAATGAGAGCATGCAAATACATTTAGATGGTTAGATCTTGTACTCTACTGAGGTGGGAGAGAAGGGCTGCTTCTAAGAACTCCTCTCCTTGCTTTGGATTTTGTCCAAGCTGACAGCCTGTGATACCAAGTAGCCTAACAAAATACTGAAGACTATTTTCCATGCATACATTAAGGATAGACTGCTTTTAACTTCTTTTGAAAAAAAATCATATGCCTTATCTACAGAACAACCATACTCAGAAGTTATACCGTGCACATTTCAGACTGATTTTATAGTTGGTGCTGCTCACTTTTATAGTTGATTTGCTTCACTATTTTAGAGAATACATTTTTCATCAAAGGGAAAAAAAAAGCCACCACAGAGAAAAGTGTTTCCTCTCCCACTCACTCCCTTACACAATTTATTCATTCAGCAGTCCTGGAAATTCAGCAGGGAATTATCAGCCTTCTGTTCAGTAACACAGACCAGCTCCAAGGAAACAAGCTAAAAAAAAAAAAAAAAAACAAAACAAAAAACCAACACAACACCCAAAACCAACACCACCTAACTGAATGCCCTTCCTGCTACATTGCAGGAAAGAAGATAAGACAGAAAGAAAATTATTTTATTTACTGATAAATGCAATAGAAATAAGATGACAAAGACAACCTGACACTTCAGTGAATGAGGTAGTTCAATAAGAAGGAGCTCTGCATGGCTTAAGAAATCAAACCAATTGTCCTGAATCAAACAGGCTACAAGTAACTACTTTGTGCAGCTAGCCCTGCTGAAGGAAAATAGGGCACAGCCTTAGCTCTGCCAGGGGAGAAAGGTCAGACTGGGCTATCTGTCAGCGCCCAGCTTACCAGCTGGTGACTTGACTGTGGATGAACTAAGAAGCACATAGACAGATGAGAGGGTACTAGCTCAGCTGTTCAGGTCTCAAGCAAGAAAAGAAGTGTTTGTACAAAGAACACGTCACTGAACCAAAAGCAGCTTAGTAAGGTACCTACTCAGGTGGCTACAGGAGACCCACGGTCCAAGGAGCTGATTGATGATTGCACAAGGAAAAGCTACAGCCACCAAGAACATTCTTCAGGCTCCAAAGAAAGAATGAGCATGAAGTGCCACTCAGATAAAAATCTGGCACATGACACGAATATGCTTAAAGTATAGTTCTCTGCTAAGAAGTCTGGGCAAAGAAGGCTTGATTTTTCTGTTTTGGTTTGGGTTTTTGTTTGTTTGGGGGTTTTGTGTTTTGGAGTTTTATTTTTTAGGTTATCCCAAAGATAAAAAAGATCCTCAGAAGGTATGTCATGACTGGCACAAAAGACTTTCTTATAGCTCAAAGAGACAGAATGTACTTTCATCAGCCTCCACCAGCAGGATGGGGTCCACGGGAACCTCATTCTGATAGCACACAGCAAACTGAGAAATAAAACACCATCCAGTGCCATGTAGATGCACCCAGTCAGCCGTGAATGAGCTAGCTCAGGCACTAGAATGAGCGTGAGCGTGCTGGCACGGTGCACAGCTTAGGCAGTCACAACTTAGAGCTCACTATGGATTAGCTGCCTAGTGGAGTGCCACATCAGTGTACTATGCTGTTTCCAGGATCCATGCCGATCTTTCAGTCAACATGGATCTCTCTATGTGCCACTTTGTTGTGCAGATGTACCTACAGTTCCCCATGGACGACCTCTTCCAACTGGTGTGGGAAAGGAAGTCACCTCCAAGGATGTTCAAAAGCGTGTTCATCATCCATGTACTTAAAAGCTGAGGGCACATAACGCATGCTATAAAGAGAGACTGCTTATGAAGACAGCCATTTTCCCCATGCTGTCACAGTCGCTATCTTAAATCATTACATGAGCATGTATCACAGAAAAGGCTCCCAGAGAGCTGATGTGGATTTAGAAATGCTGATGTACAAATGATTCAGTTTTACCAGTGGACAGCCTCAAAGAAAGCAATAAGAACAAAATTCAGACCTTTGTTCAGTCTCTGGGGATCTCAGTAAAGCTTTTGCTCCAGTCATTTGGACCTTATTAAGCAAAGCAGGTTGCCCTAAAAAAGTCAGCTAATAAGTCAGTTCTGGCAAGGTACAATGATCAGTCACTGAAGATGGGTACACCTGAAACGTTCTTCATTTATCCTGCTAAAGAAAATAGGGATAGAACCTACTTTCAGCTTTGCTTGGTATATTGTTCCCCTTCATACTCACAGATGTTTCCAGGTTCTTGGGTAAAGTAGCTTTCAAGTGAATGATAAACTGTACAGTTTTTGCTACCTATAGCCCATGTTCTTACAGGGCTAAGGGTAAGGGATACATGGACTGTGAGATGCCTAACCTTAGAAAAGGAAATGCATCTGCCCATCTAAAATAATTGGTGCTACAGAGCAGCTGAATGCAGTGGCAAGGAAAGAAAAGAGAATTTCTAATGGTATTTCAAACAAATCTTTTCCAACTAGTTGCAGAAAGGCAAGACAGAAGGTGAGAATTAAGCCAGGCAATTATTGTTCCTATATGAGAAAATATCCCTGCCAAAAAATTGATTTCATAGTCATATGAGCTTACATAACACAAGAAAATAGAACATCTGCTCATGTTTTAAATATCTTCATTGCTTATTCAAAACTATTTTTACTATCCCCTATACATTGCTGTCTTGGAATAGGAGATTTACCCATAGGGTTTGGAGATTCCTGAGAATCAATCTAGGTAGTGTGATTTCCTGCTTTTATCTTCTTCTAAATCCCTAGAAGAACTTTGCTGTAAAGTGAATTTAAGTCTACTGACATTAAGTCTACATTTAGGTCTACTGCTTCTTTAGTTACTCATTCAACCCTTAAGAGAAGTCATTTCAGAGCTGCTAGGCATCACTAGATCATGCATTGAAAACCATTCACAAGCTCTTATTTAGGCAGCTTGATTATGTGAAAAATTATTACGCAGATTTTTAAAAGTTACTGGGCTCCACAGATTTTATCTTGCTATGTTTTCCTTTGGGTCATGAAATAAAGTTTGACTAGGAATAACTACTAAGATCAGGTGACACAATTTAAGGTATGATTAATTCTTTTCCAGAGGTATGGTCTACCACTGGGGGGAACACCATCACCCCACCCTCCAAAAAAAAAAAAACCCCAACGACAAACAAAACACACCTCCCATCACTTTCCAAAGATGTTCCTTTTCTACTACAGAAACAGCTGCTCCTCCCCGACACTGTACAGACATGATATTCAGATAATTTTTTTTTGTGGATACAGAGACCGCATTTCAAAAGCCAGTCAGATGTAGCAATTACTATACTCACGTAAACACATTGAGCAAAGTCTTTGGGGGAGCTGGATTCGTCCCACTGGCCTAGCATTAATCACAGGCAAGGTCATACACACTTTCAGAAATCTTTACTAGTAACTCTACTTATGCTTTGAATTTCCATAGCGAAACAGCTGTTCAAGTCCCTAGCAGCTCAAGATGTAAAAATAAGTATGTACACATTTATCTTGCTTCTTCAGGGCACTGTTTTGCATGTTAGAAAATTTAATCATTCTTCCTTTTTATGTGAGTCCCCTCCCCTTTTTTTTTCTTTAAATATAGCTATATATTTCTGTCAAACATGATTTTTATCTTAATCTGGACCTAGAAAATGTCAACTATGCTGAAGTATCTCATATGCTGGACTAAACTAGATTTTAGAAGTTTCAGCCCTACCAAATACAAATGGAAGCTTGAGACATCTCAGCAGACGTTTTAGGATGCAGATCTGCTCTCCTAACTTATAAAATATACAAACTTAATGGCCAGATGATGTGCTGATGATTTACTCTCTATTCAGCATGCAAGATGAATGTAAACATCAAAAAAAACCCCAGTTACCAAGCTCCCTGTGCTGACATTGTCATCAATATTGTCATCCTTTAAATGTAAGAGAGGCATTTCACCCTAAAAAGTGTGAAAAAAGGAGGTGGGTTCACTTCAAGTCATGAAGAAGAATAAAAGCAGTGCAAAAGAGACTCAGCATTAGTACAGGAAAAACAACAGCACTGCAAACCCTGTTTTAGGAGTTAAAATGGCAACAAGATTGATCTAGATGTTCTCTAAGTGGATTTTCAATAAAGATGCAAAAGAGGTCTCAATCCAGGAAAGCACTTGAGCACGTGATAACCTTAGCATGTAAATAGGCCACCAGGTTTCCATGGCACTAATAACAAAGAAGATGCTTCATTGGATTAGGACAGAACTCCTTATTTTCTCCTTGCAGCTACTCAGGTAACTATTTCAGGCTGAATACAACCTAGGATATTCAGAGATAACCTCAACAGATTCACTATTGACTGCAAAAACGACCAGTCAGATATACTGACCAATATATTATCCCGGGTGTATTTCACAATCCTAAAACTGAAAATTTCTCAGTTACTCAATTTTCAGGGAAACTTTTATAAACGCTAAATACACAATATAAGTAATACAGTATCATCTATAAATGACCTTTCAAAAAGTCATTAAATAAAAGGTGACGTAACACAATTCTGTGTACTTTTATTATATTTAGTCTCCCCTCAATATTATTTTGGAAGGAGCAGATAATTATTTAATTTATTTCAAAACAGCTGATCTTCCAACTATGTTTTAGAGACAGTAATATACCATAATCAATATTTTACAGAAGAAATGGGTTCTTGGTCTGTTGCCCCCAGTAAGGCTTAGTGTTTAGTTTAATATAGAAAGATTAATGTACACCTGCTTTTTAACAAAACTCAATGCTATTAGTAAAGCAGGGAAAGTAAATACCCTTCAGAGTGGGCAGCCCCACCTGTTGAGATGGAAATCTGAATCACAAGTCTATTCCTGCTCCACAGATTTATTTCTCACACACACTGGAATCTATCCCAGCCAGCCACATATCCATTGCCAAGGCTGATTTCCACTCCCCGCCCCCCCCGCCCCTTTTCTACCAGTAATACACCCTCTAAAGATGGACTGAACTGTTGGTATCACATGGTAACATATTCAGAAGTGTACACTTGCCAGATAACCTCAGCTGGTTTTTGTGGTTCTGCTACTGCAGTGCTCATTAGAATCAAGTTCAATAACATCACTGAAATGCTAGATGATCTCATAAGATTACGCTGTCTTTTTTGGCTAATTGAGTTTTATTTGCCATCTGCAGTAAAATCAAAAGCGTAACTTAGTCCAGCTCAATTGAAAGAAAAAGCTAAAGTCATGTAAACATAAAAATTCAAAACAAATCAACTTGTTTTGCTTCAGCAACCGCAACAAATTTAGGAAACACATAATCCTGAGCAAAACATATATTCAAGTTTCTACTCAATCTATCCTACTGCGTCATCATAGCCAAAGCCAAGTACTATGTCAGGGTCCTCAGTCTTCTGAGCAGTCCTGAATAGCTGTCCTCTTCCACTAAGCACCAAAGAGTAGACAAGCAAAATAGAAATAAGAGTGAAACAGACTGACACCCACAACAGAGCTTCCCTCTTATCAGACATGTCAGGCCAGGCTGGTTACAGCCCTGCCAGCACAAACACCCCGAATCAGGAACTGAGGCTGGCAGAGCATGGTGGGTCCCCAGACCTTCCTCCACAGCATAACTCATAGCTATGCACAGCTTGGGTCCAAGATGTGTGATTCCAGGCTGTCACCATCCTTCTATCTTTAACTGTTGATCCAGAAAAAGAAATTCATAGAGCATCTTTTTTCCCCGAAAAAAGCTGGCTTTTAACCAAAGTCTCAAACCGCTTGCCTCTTCAAATGCGCAGAAGGTTACTTTAACCTCTCTACTTTGCTCTTAATAGTTGACAGAACAGCTTAAGAGTTCCTCTTTGGCTTCGTCCAGTGATAACAACAAACCAAATAAAAATATTTTCATAAGGTAGACTAATAAAGCAAAAAAGTATTTTGAAGCATTGAATTTGACAGAAACAATTCCAAACATGTTATCTTTAAAAATAAAAGCACTTAATATGTGTATTATGTCTTTACTGAGCAGGTCCAGAATAAATATCTAGAATAAAGGCCACATCAGTATGGCTGATGAATATTTTATATTTCTAATGTAATCCAAGCTTGTTTATCTCAGTGAAACTTCCTGTTGTTTTCTGTATATATCCTGAAATGGCAATTTCACTTCTCAAATAATAAGATACAGCATGGTATCAGGCTCCTGGTTTTAATACAACCATCCATTTAGCTCTCATGCAGACCAAACTACAACAGATCCAAAGGAAAATGTAATAGCTCTATGAATCAAGAAGGATATTAAAAGTGCAGAGAAGAGGATAAAGGACATCCACTGCCTGGAGAGCACAGTCCCAGGATTCTTTCTACTGCACCTTTCAGTTATCTAATACCTACTTGTGATGAGGGCTTTTTTCCAAGTTGATTTATTCCACTGCAGTTTCTCTGGTGTTAGAGTCAGCTAAATTACAGAACTTGAGGCTGAGAGATAGAATTGCATGAGAAATATTTGCATTGATTTTACTAATACACATTCAGCAGGATCTGAGAAAGCCTTTGGTCAGCTGGCAGGATGTCTCACCCAACTTGCATACTTTTGGCATGTATTAACATTTCCCCTTCTCCCTCCTTTATTAGAAATGCAACAAAATATATAAGTGAAAGCAAATTCTTGCAAATTCCTTCAGGAGAGAATTAATGCATTTGATAGTGGCCTAATCTGAAAAGCTTCTCTCTTCAGAAACCACTTAATGAATCATTGTCGCTTAACATTTCCAAGGAGGCATGTGCAGATTACTTTGCATCTTTAATTCAGGAGTCTAGAGCAAGTAACAGGAGAGAGTTGCAGTTGCTGCCTATACATGTATTCCGCCCATTTAGAAGTGACACGCTCTCCAAGAGCATCCTATTATATTTCAAATACTCTTGTATGCTTTACCATTCCAATTCACAGAAATCAGATGAATCTCTGTTTCAAATGTTTTATTCAGTTATTATTAACATAACTAATATTCATGCAGTATTGCCGCTATGGCTTGTAGAAAGGAATCGAAATCTACACTAAGATTATTTTTACCCCATTTTTTGAGTTCTGACCTAACGTTACAGCCAGTCAGCTCCTGCAAAGGCATTGGGTTGGCCCCCAAGACCGACCACAACTAAAAACTGTAGGATGACATTCTTGAGATAACATCTGAGCAACTGAGATCTTTACCTTTTGCTAGTAAACAGAATTGAAGTTGTTGAGTTGGTTTTTTTTTTTTGGAAGCGGGTGGGATTAATCTCAAAGTGAAAAAGGCTAATTTTTTATTAACTCAAATGTGTTATGCATTTTTATGGAACTAAAATCTTCTGTACTTGAAGTGATCCACATCTGTATTAACAGCCAGTTCAAGAAGCAAAAGAAAAAAAACTTATAAAAAGTTAATCTTTCAAGTAAGATGCTAGTAACATGAGATTATTAAAAAAACAGTGACTACATTGTGTTTGTGGAAATACCATGCATGAGATATACTCAGCATGGCCCCTGTTGTTCACAAGGAAGAGAGATTCCTTTCCATCACAGTTACTTCATAATGGCAGAATTCAATTACAGCCATAAACAACAGCAGCAAACACTTTGGAAGAAAGAACTGGAATTTACTGGAGTAGGAATAAACAATATAAAACACACATCAAAAATATAATAGCCATATGTGAGCACAAACTTCTACTGCATTTCATCAGTTTCCCTAACTGAAACCTGTCAGAACAACTTCTAACGTATTGGATCCTATAATTGCAAAAAATGGAACAAACTACCAAGGACATTAAGCAAGCAACATTCATGCTCGTTACTTATAAGCCAGAATCTTTTTTCTACAGTTACAATGCAATAAAATACCCCAGAAGGAGAGGAAAAAAAAAATGAGAAGAGGTAATCATCAGAGTCCTGCCCAGAGCAAAACATCCATCCAGCTGAACTGAGGAGCCTATGGAATTTCTGCATCTTTCAGCTGAGCATATAATCAACCTGCTAACTTTAAAGCCTGAAAAGTTATTTCTAACATCACAGAACTTACTTAAGTGTCACTGTCTTTGGATTGAGAGACATGAAGAGGTGGCAGTCACTGACCTGCTCCTCCACCTGGCTGCCCACAAGTCAATGGGGCCAGACGGGATCCACCCGAGGATGCTGAGGGAACTGGCGGAGGAGCTTGCCAAACCACTCTCCATCATTTATCAGCAGTCCTGGTCAACCGGGGAGGTCCCAGATGACTGGAAGTTAGCTAATGTGACACCCATCTACAAGAAGGGTCGGAAGGAGGATCCGGGGAACTACAGGCCTGTCAGCCTGACCTCAGTGCCAGGGAAGGTCATGGAACAGATCATCCTGAGTGCCATTATGTGGCATGTGCGGGACAACCGGGGGATCAGGCTCAGCCAGCATGGGTTTATGAAAGGCAGGTCCTGCTTCACTAACCTGCTCTCCTTCTATGACAAGGTGACCCGCTTAGTGGATGAGGGGAAGGCTGTGGATGTTGTCTACTTGGACTTCAGTAAGGCCTTTGACACTGTCTCCCACAGCATTCTCCTGCAGAAGCTGGCTGCTCACGGCTTGGACAAGTACACTCTGCGCTGGGTTAAAAACTGGCTGGACGGCCAAGCCCAGAGAGTGGTGGTGAATGGAGCCAAATCCAGTTGGCAACCGGTCACGAGTGGTGTTCCCCAGGGCTCAGTGTTGGGGTCAGTCCTGTTTAATATCTTTATCGATGATCTGGATGAGGGGATTGAGTGCACCCTCAGTAAGTTTGCAGATGACACCAAGTTGGGTGGAAATGTCGATCTGCTGGAGGGTAGGAAGGCCCTGCAGAGGGACCTGGACAGGCTGGATTGTTGGGCTGGGGCCAACTGTATGAGGTTCAACAAGGCCAAGTGCCGGGTCCTGCCCTTCGGTCATAACAACCCCAGGCAACGCTACAGGCTTGGGGAGGAGTGGCTGGAAAGAAGCCTGGCTGAAAAGGACCTGGGGGTGATGGTTGACAGCCGCCTAAACATGAGCCAGCAGTGTGCTCAGGTGGCCAAGAGGGCCAATGGCATCCTGGCTTCTATCAGGAATAGTGTGGCCAGCAGGACCAGGGAGGTGATAGTGCCCCTGTACTCGGCACTGGTGAGGCCGCACCTCAAGTACTGTGTCCAGTTTTGGGCCCCTCACTACAAGAAGGACATCGAGGTGCTGGAGCGTGTCCAGAGAAGGGCAATGAGGTTGGTGAAGGGTCTAGAGAACAAGTCTTATGAGGAGCGGCTGAGGGAGCTGGGGTTGTTTAGTTTGGAGAAGAGGAGGCTGAGGGGAGACCTTATTGCTCTCTACAACTACCTGAAAGGAGGTTGTAGAGAAGTGGGGGTTGGTCTCTTCTCCCCAGTAACAAGCGATAGGACGAGAGGAAATGGCCTCAAGCTGCGCCAGGGAAAGTTTAGGTTGGATATTGGGAAAAACTTCTTCACTGAAAGGGTAGTCAGGCACTGGAAGAGGCTGCCCAGGGAGGTGGTTGAGTCCCCATCCCTGGAGGTATTTAAAAGACAGGTAGATGCAGTGCTTGAGGACATGGTTTAGTGGCGGTCTTGGCAGTGGTGGGTTAACAGTTGGACCTGATGATCCTAGGGGTCTTTTCCAACCTTAACAATTCTATGATTCTGTGATTCTATGATGAAGTTAACACTGAGCCACTTGAAGAGATACAAATTCCTGACAGCACACACTCAACAGCTCTGCTGTGCTTCTTGAACTATCAGATATTTTGTAGCTGTCTGAAGCCATGAAGGCTTCTCACCTCACAAAGAAACAGAAACACTCTCGGGATACTCTGAGGCTGCTTTGATCCCAACCCACACACTAGCTGCACAAATACCAAACCTTCCACTTGTGCTATCATTCAGCTTGCCAAAATTGAGAAAAGTCAGTCAGAAGTCCATTTTACTGACCTAATTCCAAGAAGCGGCAAAGACTATTTAAATGCTGAGTGTAACTGTAAGTGGCTTCATAACCTGCATCTGGTTGGAGTCACACTCCACAAAGCTGTCCAGGTGCAGCACTGTACAGGTGATGGTCCTTTCCACAAGGTGTTTCAGCTGACAAAGCCAAGAAGAGCAGCTGCCCTCACCTCAGAATTTCTTCAGGTATGGGAAGCCCCAGCTAACCTGACTGAACACACCTTGAAGACTACTTTGCCTAGCAATCACACTGATTGCACCAGAGGAGGCTTAGGCTGGATATTAGGAAAAATATCTTCACTGAAAGGGTAGTCAGGCACTGGCACAGGCTGCCCAGGGAAGTGGTTGAGTCCCCATCCCTGGAGGTATTTAAAAGATGCGTAGATGTGGCACTTAGGGACATTGTTTAGCGGTGGACTTGACAGTACTAGGTTAACAGTTGGACTTGATTATGATCTTAAGGGTCTTTTCCAACCTAAATGATTCTATGATGATCCAGGACAACTAAAGAAACTCAAAATAAAGGGTTTTGAACAGGGAAAAGTACTGAGAGAAATCAATAGCTAAAACAACTGCATCTCTGACACGGCCCACAGCACTAGCTTTATTACAGAACTCATGGGTGCACCTAATGGGAATAAGCATCTCCACTACCTGACACTAATCAGAGACTTATTTACAGCTCTCAAGGGAGATTTCTTGCTGCTGACCCAGTACTAATATCTAAACTAGTCCTTAAAGCTTGTTGGAATAAGCATGGCATGGAAACATGTTGTAAAATCCTATGAGCAACAAAACCTATGCTGGATGGTGCATATATAGAGGTTAACAGCATCCTTCTGTATTCAAATTTGTTGCTCTCCTGAAAAAAAAAAGAACAAAACCAAAAAAAACACCACCAACGCCCTCCCCACAACTCCCTCCACCCTCTCCCCCCCGACACAACCCAAACCAAAAAACAAGTGCCCTCTGCCTGTCAGATTTTTTCTGTGACAGGTCTGAGCACGAGACAAAAAAAAAAAAAAAAAAAAAGATGAAAACACAATTCATTCTCATGAAGAAAGAGGTTTTGATTACAGCATCCAAAGCCCTGTTACCAGATGCAAGCATAAACTTTAATTGATGTCAGTAGAAGATTTAAGAAGCCATGAGGAAAAGTACACAGACATGAAATGAGGAACTGGTAGGTAGTGCTTCTGTCTGGAAGAAGAGGAGATAAGACACTGAACAATGAGCTTTTCTGTTAGCTAGGTTTTGATGGTTAGATTACTACAGTTATTGCTCAGTCACATATTTAACAAACTTAAACATATCCAACAAACCCACAGTTATTGAACAAGAAGGAAGCAGTGCAGTAAGGGTTACGTAGCACAAGTGAAGGTCCTTGTGTTAGCCTTGAACTAGCACAAAACTGAGCACACAAGGAAGAAGCCCTGCAGACTCCATCCATGGGACAGATCTGCGGTGACTGGTGGAACAGCTGATCGACAGGGGATTCACTTCTATAATTATAGTGCTGATGGGCTAATCTCACACATATTGTCTTGAATAAACATCTGCCTTAAGTAGGTTGAAGCCCAATCTGTCTTGAAGTTGAAAGATAGTACTTGAATACTTAAGCTTGGAGTAACGTAGATAAGAAAATAAAAGATAATGCTAGGACTTTCTTGCACAAAAATCCTTCCCAAGTTGCTCTTTTATTTCAGTTCATTTAGGGATGAGGAGCTGGGTATTTAATTCTCTCTCTTCTGCTACACACTTCAGGGGCTCATGGCAATGGAGTATACCCTGAAGTTACTCCTAGACTGTTCCTTTCTTAAAGTGATCCTTTCCACTGCACTATTACTGTGTGTCCAGTCTGTTTATTGAAGATAGAGCACTTTCTCTTTACTGTTGTCCTCTCATGTTTTATCTCTCTCAGTTAATTTATCTGACAGAAATGCATGAACTTATATTAGCTGCAGCTCTGATGACTTGGTTTTCCTCTCAGAAGACAAAGTTTAAATTCCCTTCTCATCCCTAAGATCTTTTCAGAATTTAAATTTCCAGTGTATACCTTAACTGTATCATTCTTTCTAAGTAAAGGCTTTAGTGTAAGTTGCATGATTTCTCCATATTGTAAACAGAGCTGATAAAATCAAATTTGTTAGGAGAAATGGTCACAGCACATGCATCATATCGGATGGATAACTCCCAGCATGACTGGAGTTTTCAGTAAACACAGCAAATGACATACTAATAAAGCAGATGATAGACTTGGCACTTAGAGGGTTTTGGTTGTTTTTTTTTTTTTTTTAAAAGTCATTTCTTCCTTCTCCCAAATTCTTACTGTACTGGCAATCCTTCCCTCAGCAGCATATAAAAATCAGACTAAAGAAAGTCAAAATGCCTTGCCAAGAACTGTTCAATGACATGGGCAGGCTTCCACCTGGCTCTTCATTGATCCCTCAGCTAACAAGGTTAATTAGTTACTAACACTATCATGGAAAACGATCTTGAAGTCCAGCCCAAAATTCAACCATTTCATTATTTAGGGAGTGTTTTATTTTTATTTGTTGAGCAACAGTCCTCTGTACCATTCTCTATACCCAAAATACCAGAGATCCTCACATTCATAACAAATGCAACCCTGCAATATCCCTAAAGACAAAATGCCAATCCAATTTTAGTTCCTGAGGCTCTGCAGTGATGGCTTCTGACAAGGTAATCCAGGCATGGTATGTTTTCAAGACGTTAGATCTGAGGCGGCAGCCCTGGGTAATGTTAGCTCTGCTGCTCCAAGCATCCCTGGATAGAAGGACACAAGCATCCCTTGGGTCCTTCTAGTCATACACTACTCAGGGCTTTCCTTGCCTTTCCAGAGCTACCAATATTTCTTCTTTGCACTGTTTGCAAATCTGCATTTAGCTTGTGCCTGGGTTTGAACCCTGCCCTGCAGCTTACCAATCCTCAGGACTTCTCTCTTGTCACAAGGACACCTCAAGTGCTTCTGCTGTTTCAGCTATTACTCCCCACAGTAGTCTCAGCCACTTTGTCCTTCCCTTTGTAGAATAGTCTGTGACAGAACTCAAGCAAAAATAATTTTGATTAAGAAAGGCAGGAGAGATGAAAATCAGCTCTTTGTGCTCACTCAAGCCCGCTTCAACCCAATACTGGGATTTTGATGAAAATGTGTTTGCTTCTCTTTAGATTGAGAGATTGACTTTTTCCCTTCAAGGCCATAGTAATGAAAAAGTTTCCTCTTTCTTTTAACCGTCTGGAAAACACTACTAAAGTTTGAAACGGGCTGAGCTATGGAACTTGCCTATTCAACTTCAAAACATTTTTAACTAGTCACAGATTGTTCAGTTTAGATGGTATTGAGACATGCAGCAACATCTGTATACATGTAAACACACATACACCAAAGAACAAACCTTCAGCCATATAGAATAACGTATAGTTCAAACTGCCACTGAAGTCACTGAAAACACTGATTTCACCTAAACATGGAGCATATCACATATCACCACCACTTGCATAAAACCCTGATCAAAAGATTATGGATGCCAGCAGGAGCCCCTTGACTGACTTCAGAGGATCTTGACTCAGGCCTCAGCGTTGTCCTTGCTTACAAATCTCCTCACTTGCAAATGTCCTTGTTTGCTGTCCCCAGCCAGCAGGTGAGCATGAAATGGGGACTTCTGAATATCAGATGACAGATTAAAAAAACAAACAAAAAAAACCCCACACCAAACACACGCCCCCCACACACACACCACACCCATCCACTATTCAGAATACAACAAAAATTGATCTCTGTAGTGGAATTTATTACGTTTAAAGAACAACCACCTGCAAAACGTATATTTACCTATAGTTACGGTCTCCTGTAATTTCCAGCTTCCCCTGAAAGAGTACTTTCCATCTGTTTTAACAATATCTGAGATCAAAGACTGGCTTGGTTACATCTTTTCAGCATGAGAACATTGTCACATACATAAGGATAAAAAAAGTCAAAAGTCAAATTTGCATTTTAAGCCTAAAAATAAATGCCAAACAACTAAAGACAGAAAGGCAGGCTTTACCTCATTGGTGTCATCTGAAGCTGTCCTTAAAGGTACAGCCAAGGAGGGGGTGGGAGGGGTGGTGGGTTACTCAAGTCCAGCCAAGTATTCCCACAGCTTTCAAGGAGAGAGAGGAATGCAGGCAGGATTTTTCTTTGTGTTTCCTTACTTGACCATCTCAAACTTACTTGAAGACATGGGATAGCATTGTTATCATCTGTCCCGAAAGACAGATCATTCCACACTTGATATAAATCCAAGCAAATCTACCACACATCTTCATTTAAAACGAATGACTTCCCACTGATTTTATTTGCCATTGCAGCTTTAAACTGATTTTATTTGCCATTGCAGCTTTAAATCAAGGACTGTTTCTGCTTAGAAGGAAATTAAGGGCATACATTGAGCTTGCCAACAAAACAGTTGCTGAGAATGATGGCAATGAACTTGACCACAGATGAAAGAAGAGGAAAACATGAAATATTAGCATTTTAAAAGCTTGTAATTGCAGGAAGAACAGCTCCTTATAGATACTAGATTTGAAGCAGCAATGGAACCTCTTCATGAAATTGAAATAAAAACAGACCTCCTTCAAGCACATGGTAAAGTGCAGTAATTATAATGTAACTTCTTGTTTCTCTGCCATCTACATCTCAGCAGTAAGACTTATACAGATACTTAAACAGGTTAAATTTTCATTCTACCTCACCCATAAATTGTGTGACTATACCTTCCCATCTTTCCACAGGACTCAAATACTAGGTTAAGAACCCTGGATGTATCATAAACAGTTTCTGACAATATGTCAAGGCATTGATTTCATCATGACTTGCTTCTTGGGTAAGCTTGTCAAAACCAATTATCAATAGAAGTCAAGAAGATGAAAAAAAAAAGTCAAGAAGGTACAAAAAAGAGAAGATTTTGATTATGAGATTCATTTTCCATTTGCTTTAGTAGTTGCAGGACCAGCCCCTATTTCAAGGGATCACTTGCATCATTATATTGAAGCAGTTGCACATGTAGTAGTAAAAAAAAAAAAAAAAACAGCTGACCAATTTTTCTTAAATGATTTGCAGTACCATCTAGAATAATGGTCAGCAATAGCCTTGGCTGCAGCGATCACAATATTGTGGAGTTTGGGACCCTGCTGAGCACACTGAAGGTTAGTTCTAAGACAAAGGTTTTAGATTTTAGAAGAGCAAACTTCAGCTCACTCAGAGCTCAACTGGGAGGTATTCTGTAGGAAGATTCCATAGAAGATAAAGGAGCTAGCAAGTGGTGGGAGTTTTTCAGGAATGGTCTCCTGGAAGCACAAAAACAGTTCATCCCCTTTAAAGGTAAGGTAAGTAGGCAGAGCAAGAGACCTCCTTGGCTTAACTGCAAGCTTCTGAGTCTGCTCAAAACCAAGAGAGAAGCATACCAGAGATAGAAAAGCAGATGAATACCCATTGGGAACTACAAGAGCATTGCCAGGGTATGATGGTGCATTCCACCCACCCCCCCACCTTCCCTGACTGTTTTACAATCTCAGCAACTCCCATCAAGACTTGGTCTTTGTGTAATGAGTTTGGTGGTTAAGCATCCCTCGACCATATCAGAAACTCTTACATGGCTAAGGTGTGAGTAGCACTGCCTGTACCAGGGAGCCAGCCGCCCCCTGGCAACCTTGGAAAATATTTTACTCCTGTACCAGGAATAATCAGTTACCCCTGACAGCCTTGGGGCCCATCTTATCTGGACTGTAAGTCAGGAGGGTCTGTACCAGTGTCACTGGAATTTTTTGAGAACTTTAGTAATTTCCAACCTGGATTGTGACAATAGGATGGAAATTTACTGATGCCTAAAGTCAATCATCTCACGACCAAACAGTGGTGTCAAGTGAGACCCTTTGAGCTCTCCCAGACCACAGCAGGCTGCACCAGCACCTCCCTCGGAAACAGACACCTCTGAGAGCTGCGAACTTTTAAGTTTGCATACAGAGGCCTGATGACAGGACCTGGGCTGATCTCTTTCACAAGTGGGGTTCCACAGGGATCATATTGGGCCTAAAGCTGTTTAATATCTTCAGAAGTGATCTGGATGATGAGATCAAGCATACTCTGATGAAGTTTGCTGATGATATCAAACTGAGTGGAGAAGTGGACACTTTGGAAGGGAGACACACTCTGAAGGAAGACCTAGATAGGCTGGAAGAGTTGGCTAACAAGAACCTTATGAAATTCAACAAGGATAAGTGTAAGGTCTTGCACCTGGAAAGACATAATCCAGAAGTGCAGCACAGGCTGGGATCTACCTGGCTGGGGAGCAGCTCTGTGGAAAGAGACCTGGGGGTCCTGGTAGATGACAAGCTCAATATGGGCGATGAGTGTGCTGCTATGGCAAAGAAAGCCAACAGGATGCTGGGTTGCATCAACAAGGGCATCACCAGCACAGATAAAGAAATCATAATCCCACTCTTCTCAACGATTGTCAGGCCACTGTGTTCAGTTTTGATCCCCACTATATGAAAAAGATGTGGACAGGCTGGAGAGGAACCAGAGAAGGGCCACAAAGATGATCAAAGGAGTGGGAAGCCTGTCACATGAGGATAGGCTGAGAACTGGGTTTGTTCAGCCTTGAGAAAAGAAGACTTAAGGGAGACCTTGTCACTGTGTTCCAGTATTTAAAGGGTGGCTACAAAGAAGATGGACTCCCCTTTTTACAAGGGGTCACATGGAAAAGACGAGGGGTAATGGGTACAAGTTACTCCTACTCCACTGGAATAATCTTCCCAGGGAACAGGTGGATTCCCCAGCTTTGGACACTTTTAAGATTGGGCTGGACAGTGTGCTGGGCCATCTTGTCCAGATTGTGCTTTTGCCAAGAAAGGTTGGACCAGATGATCCTTGAGGTCCCTTCCAACCTGGTATTCTATGATTCTATATTAGAATGGTAAGCCCAGATCTCCAGCAGTCCTGCATTTGTTTCTCCTCATCTTGCAGCATGTTACTTTTTGCTGGTAAAAGAAAATCAGCAATGGAATTATTAGATCAACATTATATTTCCTGTATAATTTCTATTCTGTACTGTTTCAACAGAGGAACTGACAGAAAGTCTGTTAAGTGGTAGACTACTCGACTATAGATTCTCTGCCTCGGTCAGCCTGTAGGACCAGCCACTAAAGTACAGTTCTCCCCAAATTTATATCAAAGAACCCTCCACAGAACTGTTCTTGAGGACCCTTCAGTGCACATGACACACATTATATCCTCCCCTGGCCTTCCCAAGAAGAGATGGAGTCCCACAAAGCCCTCCCCAGTGCCTGTATAGGAATCCATGTAAGGGGAATAACACAGGGAAGGGCAAGGCAGGAACAGATGTGGAAAACAGTTTCTCACATCCACAGAGCATCAGCCTGCTCTGCACTCCTGATAAGACAAGGCAGTGAATCCCTAGGAGAGGGATTAAACACACCTTCTCCTCCCTTTCAACTACCTCCTCTTGCTTCCTCAGGTAACAGCCTTCTCTTGAAGAGCTTAAATAAAATACAAACAATATTTTTTTCCCCTCAGATAAAGTTATCCATTCACCTTAGTGCAGCCTAAAAAGATGTGGCTAAACAGAAACAAGAGAGTGCATAAATAACAGAAGGAGCAGATAATGTGGTATGCTTCCTTTGACACGGCACTTGCTGCATTTAAAACCATCTATAGAAGGGCAGATTGAAAGCAAGGTTAAAGCTGCAAAAGCCAATAACTTTACCCTCCACTCTTGCCTTATGAATTCTGAACTAATGTTATATTTTCTTTAAACCTTATGCAAATTCCCTTTTCTATTGCAATAGAAGCAAGGACAACAAAAGGGAGAAAAAGATATTGGCATCTTCCAGAAAACATCTTCAATTCTCTAAATAGATGTTTATCCAGCTGCTGAATACAGCACTATATCCTCTGCATCAATAAACTCCAATTTAAACCTTATTCAATGTCTAACCAATGAAGCAGACCAAGACCACAGCAGCGTAGCTTCTTGGTTAAAGCATGCAGAGAGCTGCAATATCTACAGTCATCAGAGAACTGAAGAGTGGAAACAAAGTTGCTCTAAAGCTGTCACTGAAACAAAATCTGTTAGGTGGTACCATCATTGGAGTGTACCTCAAGAAAGAGTTTCATTTTATATGTGCGCACATATGGCAAACTCACATCCTGGTGAATTAATATGGTATTAAAGAAGGTGTTACAGGGCTCCTTCGTCTGAACCTTTCCACATAACATTCATTTACAAAGCCACCTGAACCAAAATTTGTCTGTTAGATATGCTGCATATGGTCATTCCAGTTGTGGCAATGAACAGTTTGTCTGTACTTAAGATAGCACAAATGAAAAAATATTCCAGCTATGAAAGTTGCATGCTTGGCAAAAGAAAAGTATAATGCTTGCCTTTACTAAGAGGAACCATTTCTTCTTTCTATTCCTTACCTTTCATCTGCCCCAATTCTCTATTTCAGAGACCAATAGAAAAGAAACCAAGTATTTAGTTTCTACCTACTACCCACAGTTACAATAAGTGAAATGAAAGTTAGATAATGTTAAAAATTGCCCTCAATTAAATATTAGCTTACAGATGCTGATGCAGTTTGTATCTTCAAATTAATCATATCATGGTGTAGTGGGTGCAGCTGGGATGGAGTTAACTTTCTTCACAGCAGCTCACATGCTGCTGGGTTTTGGATCTGTGGCTAAACCAACATTGATAACTCACCAGTGTTTTAGTTGTTGCTGAGCTGTGCTTGTACAGTACCAAGGCCGCCTCTGTTTCCCACTCTGCCCCCCCAGTGAGTGGGGTGGGCAAGAGGCTGGGAGGGGGCACAGCTCGGACAGCTGACCCCAACTGACCAAACAGATGGATACCCCAGACCACATAACATCAGGCTTTGCGATAAAACTGGAGGACAGTCTGCCCAAGGTAGCCACTGCTTATCGTCAGTCTACTGGTGGGAGGTGGTGAGTGATTGCCTTTGCATCACTTGTTGGTTTTCCTCTTTCTGGTTCAGTAAATTAGCATTTCTTTCTGATTTGTTTTTTGGTTTTGTGGTGGGGTAACAAAAGGCCATAGAAATGACTGTCTATATTGCAAACTGGGTTGTATCATGCAAGAAACTCAAAGGGCAATCAAACATGAGTGTCTCTCACCAACTCCTTCAAAAACAGAGCCATGCCCTAGGAAGGCAGGGAACATCCATTTTAGGAAACAAAATCTGTAATTTAAATTAGAGGAAGCAACAGTTCCAACAGACAGACTGAGTAGGGCTGCTGCGGTTCAGCAGTCACAGCACAAGCTCTGCTAGGCACACATCATACTAAATGCAATGAAAAATTGCCTTCAGACAAGTCTATCAAATAATTTTTCGAATCACAACACCTTGAGACAAACTGAGCTCCCAACTATTTCAAGGATGGATCAAGCTGAAGCTTACTAAGTGAATGAGATTGAAAATTCAGTTTCCTTTCCGGCTCTGCCACTGATCTGATCTAGCCATAATTTGAAATCCATCTGAGTTCAGTCAGACTGTGACCAATTAGCAGAACAAGTGTGCACTGCCACAGCCACACTGCTGGGCTCCACCTCCGGTGCTGCACCACCTCCTTATGCAGGTGTGCAACTGCTTGGGGAGGTTTTCAGTCTCTGCTTGGTTACCACTAGCTGTAAGTTTCCCAGAGCACTGTATAATTCCCATTGATTTAATCTTGAAAACCAGAAATACCAATAAAGCAGCATACTGCTCTCCAAAACCACAACATTAGTTTTTTCCATTACTGACAAGCAATTTGAGTTTAAAAAAAAAAAGAGAAAAATTTTCACAACAGAAAATTTTTAGCAAACAATTTTAATGAACTTTAAAAAAAAATCAACTAATGATCACCAAAAGTTATCTCATAATATATTAGCTCATAACAACATACAATTATGTTATATCATGATTTTGGGAAGCTAATGCTTTTAACTATATATATATGTAGGTAAAAGCAAAGGCCAGCAGAGTCCAGGTATCTTTTCTGTGCCTGCTCATCCTCTACCTTCATTTCACCTTGTTTATTCAGGTCCTGTCTTGAAGAGATCACTATGTGTTTTATAGAGTGCTATAATCTTGCATAGAGCCTCCAGGCTCCACCAAAAAATAAACACATTAGTGACAATAAAATGACAAGTTATATCAGATTCAGAACACGTCTTCATCTGAGCAGTTTTTGAACCTCTTCTGTACAGGATTTAAACCTTTTATTTATTTTTATATATATAGGGTGTGTGTATATACATGTATGTACATATACACCCCATATGCATGTTTTACACATATACAATATTTATAAAATTATAGATTTTATATATTATAACTTATAAAATTTACATATATACACATTACTTCATGTATATTTTATAGTATATAATGATGACTTGTCATCTGCTTCCTCCTTATTGTTAAACCCATTTCTCTGTAAAGCAGCAATCCTTTTTCAAAAGGAAAAACACTGAGGGTACCAGAAGCAGAAAGTGATGGAAAAGTCCAAAAGAAGAGGAGAGAAACACCACCACTGATAGCACTTCCCAGCAGCACCAGCGTCTCGGGACATGGGCAGCAGGAGCAGAGGCCTGAAGCACAGAGTGCTGGGAAGTCCACATGGGTACTGCCAGCAGACAGTCACACTTCCTGACGGTGGAGGACGGGTACAGCTGGGAAGTCCATAGACCATGTTCCAAGCAGAACAGCAGGAAAGAGTCCAACATAGACCATTCCAGAAGGGAAATTTTGCCTTGTTAACTTTCCCGCCAGCCTTATTACCTCCCCTACCAACTTGCTGCTTCATAAACCAGAGCTGAGGCACTAAAATGATGCATTTGTGGACTTTGTGGTGTTGCATAAGCTTATAACTCAGTAGACTTTATGACTGCAAGTAATTTGTATTGATTTATTTACTACTTCATTAGTGAGGGGAAGATGAAATTCTGCATTGATGGAGAATTGAAGAAGGAATAGCTGATTAGACATTTTAAAATCACATTTTGAAGTGAAGTTTTCTAATGACATACCTAAAATTAAATACCAAGAGTATAGAGTTAGACAATCTAAATGTATCGTTAGAAACTTAAATCACTGATCTTATTTGTAGATGAATAAGTTATGCAGCTGCTTTTACAAACTGTCGCCTTACCTTCCTACTCAATAAAACTTTACAAGATCTGCTAATGTAATTATGAAAACTCTTTAATTGCATAAACGCCTTTGCAAATTTTTACTCCTGGGCTTTGAAGGAACTGTGTTAATGGAGACCAACAGTTTCCTAGAAACACAGCTGAACACTCAATCAGGGAAGTCCCTTCCTACCAGCCATTGCATACAACGCGGTAAACATTGTGCCTTTGAAATTCAAACAATTTTGTCATTTTCCTTTCATGTATCCACTCCAGCAGCACATTGGCATAACTGTCATTAAAGCAATATAATTTGGCAAGCATGAAACATCTTCTTTAAGTGAGAAATTAATCTTCCCAGAGTAGGATATGTAAATATTTAATTTTAATGTACAAAAATTAATAACAGAAATGGGAAAGAGAAGCAAGTCTATGAATAACAATACTTACCACCTTTCCGCTGGGCATCTCAAAGTACTATAAAAAGATAAATAAGCATTATTTTCCTGATTTACCTATGGGGAAAAGGAAAAGTTGAGAGCAAATTGCTCAAGGCCACAAAGTGAGCCAGAGACATAATTACAGAGCAAAGCTGAGGCTCTTTAGTCCCACTTCAGTACCCTGCTATTGCATCACACCTTATCATGCAAATCATTACAGAAACGACAATAAAGAAATCCGCTCTCCTGTGGACTTCCCCAACATCACCTTTCCTTTGGTGGCTTTCTACAGACCACTTCCAACCTACCTTCCCCTTTTAGATAACTCTGCCTCCTGACAAGGCCTGCAAGGACTGCCTCGAGCATCCCAGCCAGCGCCAAGCCCAGGACAGACGGCAGTGCTAGGACATCTGGATGGCTGCAGTCTCTGTGAAGATAACTGGGCGACCGCACTGGGAGGGACAGCACCGCGGGAGGAGGCACGAGAGAGGATCTCCTGAGAGACTGAAGTTCTCAGGAGGGCTGAGTCAGCTCTATGGCTGCATCATGAAGATCCAGGAATGGACGTAACCAAGCATGATGTCAGCACTCAGAGAAAATAATCTGTCATATCAACCTAATGGAGCCTGAATCTTTAATGCGATATTGATTCTGCTAATGTTCCTCCATGCTGTCATCTGGAAGCAAAATATCTTTGTTATACGGTAAACTACACTCAGGGTCATGCAGTACAATAGCCAATATCATTATGAAAGGGGTTTTGGTTTGTTTTGTTTTTCCAAGCAACAAAAGGTGTTTAAAATTCTGCATTCCGTGGCAGTCACTAACCTTACTAGCACTCAGGGGAAAACAGGTCATGCCTAATTCCAGTCATTGTTTATTACATCACCTAAGGAGAAGACATCTTAGTGTAGCAGGCATGTCCTAAGCAAGCAGGCAAGGCTGCCACAGTTGTGGGAGTTACAGAACAAGGTGCTGCAGCACTAAATCAGCATTTCAGTGCTCATTTCAAAGGCTTGTGTGGTCAAAGATTTTGTTCTTTTCTTCCATCTCTTCTCACTATGAGAATCAAATACATTTTTCCCCCCCCCAAAAAAAAATGGCTAAAAGTGTGTCCACTGTATTTAAGTGTCAAGGTTGCCTGCTTTAAATCATATACTGAACATTCATCAGCTCCCACTGATTACAGGAGAGCTGTAAGTACTTCCATTACCAAGCTGCAGACATTGGAAACTCACAACTGATTGGAGTAACCAGGGAAATTCTGGTGGCAAAAGGTTTTGTTACTAGACTCCTTCACTGAACCCCAAACCTCTTCTTGCTCTTTTCTTCTCCCCTGTGCCCTGTAGGACAGTGACAAACTCTGGTCCCCTTCCTTCCCTCCCTCAAATCACAGCCAGCTCTCATCTGCTATCTCACACCTTCTGTCATCATGATTAATAGAATCATGTTTCCAATACGGAAAAGAGAAGTAACTAGCATCTTTTTTTGGGGTGCAACCCTAGCAGGTGTCTAAAGAACTGTCTTTTAGTCCAGGTTTTGAAAATTGCAACATTCATAGTTATTCATCATCTTTACCTTTTATACCATAACTGCAGGCAGATGAGCTCATGAAGTGGAAAACATGGTAAATAACCTCATACATCTCAGTATGATGTATTTGAGGCGATTCCCCTCTTCCTCCCCCATGTTTGATACACGCTACCCTCTCCTTGACTTCCTCTGCAAACAGCAGGGACCTCGGCAGGTTTTGAAAGTTAAAACAATGAGAAAAGCTATAGCAATGCACCTTTGGTCCATGTAACCTTTTTCTCCAAATCCAGAACTGGTCCCTGAGCAGGATCCCTCTTAAAGAACTAGTTGCCCCACATTTGAAGTGGGGCATCATCATCATTCATCCCGCAGACAGCTGCGAAAACTCTCATCAGTGAATAAGTTATGAAATGCCTCTAAAAAAAAAATGTTATAACTATAGTTAGAATATACAAGATGAGTCATAATCCTAAAAAAATGACACCCCCATCTGTCAGATTCGCAAGGTGCAGAACTTTATATAGAAACCACACAACTTTCCTTCAGATAACACCCTCCTGCCAAATCCGTATCTTTTCTAAAATAGTAACCTGCCTTGATCTCTGGCTCAGAACCCTCTGTTTTTGGACAATGCCCCACTACAAATAAGGATTACTTAGTTTTGTTTGTGCTTTATCCAGCCGCAAACAGGTAAAAGCCTGGGGGGAAAAAAAGTAATCATTATTTGCCAGTAAAGGGACCTCTGCCAGATGGCCAAAATGAAGGATGCAGTGGGTAAATACATTTCACCTCTGAGGGAAGCTAACTGTGCAAATGTAGTTCTACTAGAAGGTACACATCCATAAAAAACTATGCCATTCATAAGCTGTCCTATTTTCTTCAGAAATATTCATGCAGAAAAATAATTTTTAAGATTAATAGTCAAGTGCAGTCAAGCTTTAATATATATTCATGTATAGGATGTGGATTTTGTGTTATCCCAGGGAAGTTTTTTGAGGGAGGTTTTTTTGTTGGATTTTTTTTTTTTTTTTTTTAAAGATGGCAAATGCTTTCTACCAAAGAAAAGCTTGTGGACATTAGATCTTCATTGATCCCAGGAATTGCCACTGTAAGAACAATAATATTGATACTCTCCACTTCAGGAAACCAATTAAAAAAAATATCTGTTTTGCTGCTTAAACACTATCCGAATAGCTACATTATCACTGAACTGACGATGCTATAGGGAAGATACATAAAAAAAGTTTATGCTCCAAGCATAAGACCTGCAATCCTATGCGTGACAATCACAGATTTTTTTGTGATGTTTAGGAAAAAAAAAAAACTTATTTTATTAAACAATTTTACTCATTACTTTATGTGCAATTATTTTTCTCAGAAAAAACCCCAAACATCTAAAGCACACACTAAAATTTGCAAAGTACCATCTCTCCTTCCAAGTACTTAAAATCTGAGGTGATCTTAAAATGGTTTAGTGCTTTGGTTTGGTTGGGTTTTTCATGCCTGCATAGGAGATACCACCAGAGAATCCTCAAATGCACTCTACTTCATTTTAGTTAGGTCAGTCAGATTTGTTCCTGTTTTGTATCACAACTCAAGTGTTTCAAAGAGCCCGTTCCTTTTTCACTGAAGTGAGCATAAGAAAAGAAGAGTAATTGAAATATTTTGTAAAAGAGTGTGTCTGGGTCATTACAGAGCCAGAACGCCTACAGGGAAACGAATTCACTCATCATAAAACAAGAACCTTTATTCAAGAAGATTCTCTAAACAGTTTCTGTCCTTCATGATTTATGAAGCTGAGTCACAGTGCTTCTATAGTAAAGGAAGTTTAAATGTAATTGGAAAAAAAAAATCCATCTAGTGCAGTATCAGTCTTCACTCTTGCTCTTTAATTCCTCAGAGCTTTCATCATTTCCAACCTTCCTGGCACCTTTCAAGCTTACATTACATAGAAAAATAAAGAAGTCCCTCCCATCCTCTCCACGAACAGTAGTGATGCTACAGAAGCTAGGCAAGCAGGCAGGAAACTTATTTTCGAAAGCCCAGAGAATACAGTCCTGGAGGCGAGAATTTCAGTGGTAATACCCAGGCACCAAGCGGACAGTTTCTCTAGTTGCTTTGGCTCCTAACAGGCATGCAGGGTCCTGGTGCTGACAGCAGTATCCCCTCAAATTATTGCATCATGGCAATAGTTTAAGCTATGAGCTTGACCAAACTGTGGTCATGCACAGTACTGATGGAGATTTCCACCCAGCATGTGAAGGAGCTTAGCAGGAATCGGGTAGCTCCTGCCACGGAGTCCTTAGATTTTTTTTTTTTTCCCCCCTCCCTTTAACATGCAGCCACAAGATTTAAAAAAAATTTTAAAAAATTTTTTCACAAATTGAACAAGAAACAGAAAAAGCAAAACCAGAAAACATTTCTAGTAGTTTCGTAGGACAGCTGAAAAGGAACAAAAGAGCTTGCACAGGCAGAAACATAAGTAGTGTAATTCAATCAAGCTGTACTTTGCAGCACAAGTAATGGATTTCAGGGCACCTTGCAGCATTAAAGGAACCGATCGGTTTATGGAGAGGGAAGGGTCTCCCTCACATTCCAGCTCAACAATGAAAATAGCTTCACAAACTTTTGCCATGAGTAGAGTTGATAAAAGAAATTGAATTAGCCATGCTAGCTCAATTAAATATACACAAAATGAGACTAGGAGAATTAGTGAAAAACCACTACAAAGCGGATTATATGTTAAGCATTAGCTACTAAGAATATTAATGTTATTAATTACTATAATGACTATTTTAAACCTGGACAACTAATATTTTGTTCTGTAGGTCTTCATTATATCACCTTTAAGTAAAAATTATCACAATTTTTTACAATTCTTTAAAATAAAAGGTTATGTTTTTTGAAGAAATGCATATTAATTTGAATTCTTTTCCTTTAAAAATGATATTATGGTGATTAGGTATGCTCAAAAAAAGGATTTTAAGTTATCCATTTTGCAAATACATACCCTTTACAGGCCAGTTTCCAGTACCCTAAATCATTAGGGACAGCAAACACCAACTCCCATGTGCCATAGGAAGAGAGCAGAAGAGTTCAAAGGCACTGATACAGGTCAGAAAAGAAAGAGGAAGATCCACCAACAGGAACAGACTTTTACCACACGTTTGAGGGCAGACAATATGCTTTCCAAAGCTGTACTGGAAAACATTTTGCTATAAAAAACACAACTTCATAGATCACCATTCCTAATTAGCTGCTTTGCATTATTTAAAGCTGTTTCTCAACTTCTGTTTTAATTCAGCACAGGCTTTCTTTAACCACTATAAGTTCAGCAAATCATGCAACTTTTCTTTCAGCTAACCAGTGAACTTCCATCATCCACTACTTATCCTCAGACAAGCCTCTCTTTCTCAGTCACTTCACTCCTTCGGCCAAGGGGGTCATACACAGTTTCCACTCCCCATCCCATCTGCAGCTGATACGAATGCTGGGGAGCCAAGAGCTTACCCAGGGCAGTGGGGAACATTGACCTATTTTGTATGACGTGAATGGCCTGTCTCTTCCTGTATTTCCTGGTGCCAGCCACCTTCTTCTGTTCTGCCCTGAAAACACCCAAAATAGAAATCATTTAAAGAGTCCAGCTCTTTAAATGGTTGCTGGGTCACATTCTCAATGGAAGAACATGAAAGATTTCTAAAGAAGCCTTCCTGAGGGTTCCGAGCCCTGTGGCAATGCAGATACAACAGAGTATCTGCAGCCTAACCTACAAATTACTTTCTTTTAAATTCGTATTGTAAAATTGCTGCACAACCTCATCATTAATTATAATTTGGTTACAGTTAGCAACATTTTAACTTAAAGATATTATTTGCTAATGCAAGCTAATCTATTAACTAACAGGATCACATAGGTTATGAAACTCTACCTGCAATTTTATACCAGTTTCCAAAAAGCAAAGCAATTTTGATTCAATAAATGCAACTTTCATGCAAAGAATAGGTGCACATGCCTTCCATGAGCAGGCCAAGGTGCACACAGCTTGACAGTCTAAGCCCAGCACAGGCTGCTTCCATGAACAGCCTTCCCTGGTCCTCTTCCTCCTGACCACCCATTCCCACTTTCACACTCCCGTCATCACTAGGATACATGCAGCTGTGCTGACTGCCAGCTCAGGGATCCAAAAAAGCCAATCCATTACACAACCCCAAACAAAACAGCATTTAATTCGCTTTTCATTCACCAATGATCCTGTCTGCTCTTTGGTGAGCTTGCTTTTTGTCCACAGGCGTGATCTAGAGTCCTACCTGCTTTAGCTACAGTAAAGCAGAGCTCTCGCCTGCTTCTTTCATGGCAGCAGCTCTAAAAGTAGCCCTAGAAATGTAAGGGATGAAGAGAGGATTTATTTGTAAATGCTATTAAAAAACCCAAAGTCTACAGAATATTAGTATAATTTGCTGGTATTTGTCCATATATACACTTGTTTTCTGTTTTCAGTGAGGTATGAAAGGCTGTACAAGCCAGGCAAAAACCCACCTGTGCTCTCCAACAGCCAACAATAGCAGAGCCCTAGGGAAGTTGCTCATAAGGAGGCAAAGCATGCACCAAGATGTCCTCAGAATATGCACTAGCTTGCACATCTGGGACTTCCTGAGCCAGAAATGCCATCTTCCTATTTAACAGCCTTCAACAGATATTTCTGAAAACTGTTGTCATTTTGTGAAACAATGCAGCAAAGTGCCACGTGACAAGCTCCACAGCCTAACTACATTGTGTAGAAAAGGATTTCTTTCATATGCTTTGAACTGTAGCCCACCAGTTATGCCTGAAGCTGCTAGCTCTTCTGCTGGAGGACGCAGTGAATAGTCATTCCCTAGGTACTCCCCCTTGACAGTCACAAACACATAGACCTCCATCATATCCCTGTCACTGTAGCTCTTTTCCAGCCTGAAGAATCATTTTGTAGTTCATCATTCTGTTTTCAGAAATCATTCTGTGCCTTTAATCATCCTTGTCGCTCTTGTCCATATCTACTCCAGTTAGGCTGTATCATTTTAGAAATGGCGGACCACAGGAAATGGATGCCAGAACTGCACAGTGTTCAAGACATGGGTGCACCACTGCCCTACATCAGACCACTGAAGTTTTCTGCTGATTCTCCATTCCTTCCCTAATAACTCTAATAACCCTAATATACACTTGTTTTCTGTTTTCAGTGAGGTATGAAAGGCTGTACAAGCCAGGCAAAAACCCACCTATGCTCTCCAACAGCCAGCAATAGCAGAGTCCTAGGGAAGCTGCTCATAAGGAGGCAAAGCATGCACCAAGATGTTGTCCTCAGAATATGCACTAGCATAACATTTGGGGGGTTTTGACCACTACTGAGAGGCTGTTTTTGTAAGAATGTCTTTTATAACCTTAAGACATCACTTCTGAAGAGAAACTGGCAGCTGAAATCAATACATTGATTTTTATTTGCCCTTCTATTGCCCAGTTGCTCAAACTCATAAAGCCTGTTTGTAATTTTTCAGTTAGGTCTCAGTTTGACTAGCCTGAATGCCTAAATATCATCAGCAACTTGATCACTTCACTGTTCACTGTCTTTTCCAAGTTATTCATCAATATATCGAGCAGCACAGGCTCCAGCAGAAACCTAAAGACTGGTGCTTTATCTTCACCATGAGATTTGCCCATTTTACTGATACCTGCACTTTGTAATTTTTCATCCATTATTAATTCATATGAAGACTTACCTTTCTAGTCCATTGCAGTGTTGGAATTTTTTTTTAATGAAGAGCAGTGGGGGATTTTTGTCAAATACCTATGGAAAATCCAAGTATATCGCATCACCTGGGAGTCATCTTTGTTCACACGTTCATCATGTGCTTCAAAGAATTCCAATAAATAAATGAGGCAAAACTTGTTGTTGCAAAAGCCATACTGACTATTCTGCTATGCGTCGTGCTTATCCAAAGGTTAATTCCATTAATTGAGGTTACTTTTAAGAATCTCCCCAATACAGACAACGGGCTTTTTGGTCTTCACTGGAAACTCTGGCTCCCCCTGCCCTTTACCATCCTTTCAGTCTGCTGGTGCAGAACCATATTAAGGTGAGCAGTTACTTATCACAAGTAGCTTTTCCGTTCTTCAATGCATACCATATCACTGTGATGACTTGTTATTATCTATTTTACTTATTTGTTCCTCCAGTCACTACTTCTACAGATAGAGACAAATCCTTTGGAACCCCCCTCCCTCATAGAGGGGGATTGTGGCATTCTCCACTTGGAAGGCAAAAGTAAAAAATAATTTGATTTTACTAATGCGACTATCTCTGAGTGCTTTTTAAAAAAAGAACTAACCCCCATCCACACTACAGTGGTCTGTTGGCCTGAGGTGGAAGGCAGGGGGTCAGTGGAGGGGAGAGGCAGGGGAATCAGTGACAGTATTCCTACTTACAATCTATTTGCAAATAAAATACTGTGTATTTATTTATACTTTTTACAATTTACAATCTGACCTGCCAGGTTTCTGTTACTTCTTACATTCCCCATTTGGATCCAGCTTTCACTTTTCAAAGGAGTCTTTGGGGTTAGTTTTGTTTTGTTGTGGTTTTTTTGTTTTGTTTGAGGGGTTTTTTTTGTTATAATACCCTCTTTTTTCTTGCTATATAACTACAGTTTTCACTTTTCCTTTATTTCATTTCCTAACAGAATATACTCTTTTTCTTGGAGTCTCCAATACAATGTCTTTAAATCACCACAAAGGCTTGACCCTTAACTACACCTTTCAGTGTTTGTTTAAAAACAAACAAACAAGCAAGCCATGACAACAGCACAAACCCAAGCAAACATCCTCCTTTTCTGCTCTCTCAGTAGTGCTGTCGTTAGCTTCTGGGAGGGAGTCTTCTGGCTTTTGCTGCCCCTGCAGAGATGCTGAATTTATGCACGCTGTCTTTGCTGTCACAGTGCAGCTTTTCTACTGTGACATTTTGAAACCATATGCATGCTCAGGAATCAGATGCTCTCTGTCCCCTTATGAATTCCCTCTACTAGTCAGACCATGAAGCTGTTGCTGACAGTGTCTAAAGCTTAGTTTCAGTATCCCAACCCAGTGGGCCAGGTACCCAATCCAGACAGACATTAAAGGCACACGGGACAAGGTACAACACAGCTGTTGTACCTCATCTCCCTATGGTCTCTCCCATCTTCCTCTGTATCACTGTTGGTGTAACCAAACCGATAGCAATAATACAGTCCTACTGCCATATTTTTCTATGTCTAAACTCACTAGGATTTTATGTTACTTATGGCAGGCTGCTAATCTGACTTGACTTTAAGCTTTAGCATGCAGCACAGTTTCTCTGTCAGCTCAGCCTACTCTGTCTTTCTCTATATTTTAATACTGTATTATCCTACCATTTGTCATCCTCCTACCAAGTTTATGATGCATATTATGTCAATATCCACTTTTAAAGTGAGCGTTTAGTTCCCACATTTACTTCTTAGTTTTCTGGTATTAGTGCAGAAATACATACACCATGTTTTGGCTTTCTTTTCCTTTGTGCATGTTTAAGTAGCACTCCATTTGGTCCCGCTCTTCCTTTCTATTTCCTACCTAATTACAGCTAAGAGACAAAAGAAGACTTACAGAGAGCACAGCAGAGGAGTTACTGCCTGAGTTTTGTTTCCGGAACCTCTGGATTCACTGTGCCAAGGATACAGGCAAGAGACCTTGACCACTGGGTCCTCTCCTTCCTTTCCTAGGAACCTATCCAAACACCTTGTGATGGCCACCATCACCCCAAAACCCAACAGGCAAGTCACCAGGTAGTCCTTCCTCAAGTAACAGAACCAGGTTTTAATATATTCTTAGTAATTTAATATTTCCCCCTGTTTCAAAGATCACAGTCCTGGGAAGATATTTTCAGTGCAATGGGACATGTTACAAGAAGGACTCGTTATTACATTCAGTTTCCTCATCACCACATCATTGCTCTCCTGCAAGTAGACTGGGGCTCCTACTTTAGAGATGGGACTGCCCTCCTTAGTCACTGACACATTCCTCAGTGAGCTCCTCTGCCTCATTTTCCCCTTCCTTAGCAACATCAGCATTGCTCAGCTAAAAGTGAACCTGCCCTCTAACAGCTGTGTCAGTGAGCTCCTCAATTCCACCACTTTCCTTCAGTTCAGCCACCCTCCACTCAGAAGAGCTTTGGTTCCGAGAGCCCTGAGCCATTCTCAAAGATGAACAACATTTTGGAAACTAAGAGCAGGAAACTGAGAACCTGTTTCTCCCTTGCTGGCCTTCTGCCTGCATTTTATTTAGAGGGGATCATTGCTAGTTTAGTCTGCATCTACATGGTCCTTTTAACTATATTCTCCATGTTTCATTGCCAATGCTGGGGACTGAGAACTCACTGGCCTCTGACCATGCAACGTGTTTGGATTCAGCTGGCTTTCTAGTTGGGTGATATCTCCAAGATGCAGAATTACCTGAACCTCATACGCGGGGAAGGAGAATACAGAAGACAGCTGAACTGACATCATCTCCACAGGTTACCTAGGTTCACTTGATAAAACAACCCTGCTAGAGGCAGGCATCATGTTTCCTGCAGCTGGAAGACTACAATGTAGATACATAGTTCTTCTGGCTTGGGACCATGGAAAGTTTCATTGCCACCATGTTTGTTCCCCAAGCAATATTCACTGACTTAGATTTGAACAAGATTCTCATTCCTTAATACCAAGCTCCTGTTTTTCTTCCCCCTCCTCCTCTCCCTTTCCTGCACCAAGACATGGGATTTCAGTGACAGTGTTTTACCCAGATGAGTATACTCATGGAAGATTTCTCACCATTTCAGCAAAGCTGGAAAGCACAAACATGAAAGATGTTAAATATCCCTACTTCTGCCTGGCAACTGATACTCTTAAATCCCTAACACCCTACAGTGAATCTTTCATCAAAATTATAGTGGCAGTCCATCACTGTGAACAACATAAAACCACCCTAAAAATATACAGCAACATATCATCCACAAGCAATTCAGAATAGCAACGTACAGAAAAAAACCAGGCTGCTACAAGAAAAGCCACAGCCCCTCCACTAGCATCAGCACTTCAGGGAATAAGCATGCAAGCTGGACTTCACCACCACTGCACTTCTTTCTCTGCGACTCCTGCACTGCAATGGTGCTGTCATTAAGGAAGGATTTCAGCTCTATATACATAATTTTGGGGTGCAGGAAGAAGCCCATATGTAAGGACTAGAAAGTTAACGTAAAGAAGCTTTGAAAACAGTTCTTACTGACATTACCAAAGAACAAAATTATTCATATTACTGAGTGCAGAAAAAGGTGCTGACACAGGTAATTGCTTGGATGAGAAGCTCTCCAGTCTCTGCTAGCTACACCAAACTTCTGCTTTTAGAAATATGCAAGAGGTCTTACTCTTTGATAGATGTTACATGAAGTGATTACTTTAAGTCTAAATTGCTTAAAATTAATTTTTTTTTTTTTTTAATTCCTCCAAGCCTCTTGTCTGCCTATCTGGTTAAAACAGCAATTTGCTGGTTGTTAGAGAGTTCTTTACTCTATCTCTGATATTCAATAATATCCCTCCAGGTATCAGCAGATACAAGCATACTGAAGGAGAAGTTTCCTTACTGAATTATCCCAGACCTCTGATCCAATAAGCCCTTTATCACTGCCATGTGGACAGTCACAAATACATTTAACATAATGTGTTAAACACAAAGGCTATAAAAGGATTGAACCACATTTTCCAAAGGGCTTCTACTCAACCTGCCAAAACACAAGAGCACAGTCTGCACCTGTGAAACAACCATACTACAGTTGCACCTATGCTTTTCCACACACAAAGAAGTTGTAGGCACAGTACCAGACACTTGTTTTCTTTTTTAATTAAATGGATCGAAGTGTCTTGGCAAGGTGCTTCCAATGTTGACCTAAACCCACCTTTTCTGAAGTCTATTTTTTTGCAGATTGCCGTGTTACAGCCTGGAAAACCTAGGAATGGTCTTATGAAATTAAAAAATTGCCAATAAGTTACATTTATTTGTGCCAGAGATGTAAATCACTGGAATCTAAAGATCTCTCTTCTTGTCATCTGTACAAAAAACAGAAGAGGGACTACAACTTGCTCTCTGCCCATGATTTATCACATACTTGTAAGGAAGAACATTTTTTGCTGAATCCTAAAGTTTCATTTTAAAAAGGTCTCTATTCAGACCAGTCCTGGGGGTCCCCACTTAACTACATGTTTAAGCATTATGTAGATTATCTGCTTCATTGACAGACATCATAAGAAGTGTAACAGAAGTCAAAACGAGCTCTACTGAAAACTTCCTAGGTATATCGTCACAATTTTCTTATGAATGCACTTTAATGAAATTACATATTCTTTAAAAAAAGTTATGCGTGAGTTCAGCTAACATTGTCAACAAATTCAATGCCACATGAAGGCACACAACAATACAGAGTATAACACAGCTCCTTGTTTTGTCAGACCAATAAGAACTATTACCAGATGCTACAAATATCTTTCTTGTCTGCAGGCAGCAGATCCCCCAGTACTCCTACTGCAGCATGACTGGATGCCAAGAGATGATACTTAAATTTCACAAGAGAACTGTTCCCAGTCAATAGCTTGCTTGAAGTTAATGCTTTGGTTTCAGACTTGAATAAAGGTTTAGGTCTTGGAAACCTTGTTTGCTTTTCATCACTTTTTCATTTGCTCCAATAAGAGTGATCACATTTCCTTCCTAGCCTCACTTATTATAGCCTTATTAATGTTACTGTAACTGTGATGGCTTTCTTTGAAACCCTACTGAATGTTATAAACTCTTTTCTGCAGCTTCCCAATCCAATAGTACTGCTGTGGTTAGGATATAGAGAGTGCATACCTAGCTAACCCCAGAAGCATAAGTATTACTTTCTGTGGGATTTTTTTTTTTTTTTAAGACTGCTTATGAATTTTAGTTTCATAGCAGCTGTTTCCTTGCAAGACTTCCTGAAAATTAGAAGAATTTTGTAGAGCTTCATCCAGCTTATTACAATTTTTGAATAAATAACTGAATGCATGCACAAATGGACCACATCACCTGCTGCCACAAATTAACACACGTCTACCAAACAAGCATTTGTTTTTACCACACATACTTGCATTGAATGAAAATCATCAGAACTTAAGTAGTTTGGAAAGCCTTTCATCATTGACACAGAATACCTGATACTAGCCCAATTCAAAAAATGTCTGTAAGACAGAGAAGATGAAGTAGAGAAAATTTTACAATAGGAGGGTTTGTTTGGCTTATAACACAAAAGGTAGCTCATTTGGAACAGTCAATGCATAACTAAAAGTATATTAGGTGTACCAAATTACAATATAAAGCTTTATTTATTGTTTTCAAATATTCAGTGCCCTTAGAATGCCCTAAAGATCATTCTGCAATAATCCAAACATGCACATCTTGGCTGGATTAGTCACACTGGTGTACTTCAGATTTAACATATAATTAGATTCTTCCCTTTTAGTTCCCTATAACATTTTCTGTCTTCTACTTTAAAATACCAGTGTATATCAAACCTTAAAATCCAAATACTCCCAAATGTTGCAGATATTCAGATTTAGACAGCAAACTAAATCCCAATGTGCCATCAATCCTTAAAGCTTCTGCCTCTTTTTTTGATGGACAGTTATTACATGTTTCAGTTCAGCAAAGCAATCTCTTACCCAAGAAGAGCCAAGTGCAGATCATACAGAACAGCCTATCCAAAAAATGTTCGAACAGTTTATTTTATAGCCCTAACAACAACAAAAATAAATCACTTAGTTGCAAAGGCATATCATATGAAAAAATAATGGAAGGAGGAGACATAAATGCTAGTTTTTAAAAGGCTCAGTATCTCAGGGCATTTGGAGGCGGGAGCAGGGCGGGAAGCTGAGGAAGTTTTCTTAATTGCTGCTAGCTGGACCACTACAACAGAAAGAAGCTCTCATTATGTGCTAGATGCTATTTACAAAAACAGAACTACAGTGTCCTGTGTTTTATTATAAGTTATCACAAGATAGATATAGGCAGACAAGAAGATAAAGCAACAACGAAATTATACTTCATCCAAGCAGCATCATCAAGACAGATTTTTAAGTCTTCATATTTAGACTAAAGATGTTGTTTTCTTACCACTTATGCCCATAATTCTCCTCACTGCATATATCAGCACCTGATTTCAAACACACTGATCTCATCAAAGCAACCATGAAAGCACCTAAGAGCAAACTGCTGTCTTGCGGGAGCTGATGTTGAGCTATGGATAGAACAAAATTAGAGTGGAAAGCTTGGAAATACTTTGAAGCAGCAATTCAGGGAGATTGCAGAGAACTGTTTCCAAAAGGCAAAGGTTTTGGTGACAGCTAGCATTCTGAAAGATGTGTTTTCTAAAATTAATTCACTGACTGAGCTATATCATCCCTTCCTCTCTGTCCTTTCAGTCAGGTTTGTGGGCTAAGACCACAAAGGCACTAAAGCAGTAAGCAATCAAAGCCCCCCTCTACAGCTAGCAAGCATTACAAGAGACCTTCAGAGGCTTTAAAACTGCTGAGTTTGGCTGGAGGGTGGCTCAGCAGTGGCTGCAGAGCCCATTTCAGCACCTCAGAGCAATTGCTAAGGAACAGACTGAACTGAAGAAGGCTGTAGGAGCGGCTATGCAATTCAAACCACACTTCAGCATCTCAGTCAGCACTCCAGCACTTCCTCCCCAGTGCCAGGCTCATCTCATGCACTGCACACACAAAGAAACCCCAGTGCAGGATGAGATCATGCAACAGAAATATCTGGAAGTTTCCACACAATTCAAGAGCCCTGCTGTCTGCAGGGTTTTGAGGGTTGGTGTTTTCTCTAACCATTCTCTTCATTTGCAGGTGTTTGCTATTATCAGAAGGTTCACAGTCCTAGTGCAGGACTTGGAGGTAGAGGACCAAGCACTTAAAGGCCTTGCATAGTCTTTTGCACCAGAGCTAGCGATTCTGGTAAACGAGTCTGAGAAGATTCAAAATTACACTAGTAGATAGGACTGGGCTCAAATTTTTAGCTCAGCCTTCAGATATTAAGATTTGGTTTTCTTTTGCAAAATTCATTATCAAAGTTCCAATAGCAACCAGGTGTTACTTCCAGACAACTGAGTCTCACCTCCAGATCAGGCTGGGAGATATGCATGTAATAACTGTGGGCACAAATAATTGTTATCTATCCTCCAGATCAGATATGCAATAAGACATGTTAGAGGGTGACTAGGATTCAAAATATCTAGTATGAGGGGCTTTTGTAGAGAATATAAATTAGCAATGATGATGAGCCATTGATATCTCCCATTAATTTCTGCTATTGTTTAAAAGTCTCCTAAAATACCACACAGTAAAGAATCTCTTATTATAAGGGATGGTCTTGGAAAATTAACCAGCACTGTGGAACAGCCAAAGCTACTGAACAGAAAGCAACAGAAAACCCCAATAATTCAGATGCTTCCTCTCTACCCTCTCCTTCGCATTCAATCCCCCCCAAACCCACCGATCTCCAGAAATACTATTTCAAATCAGTTCAGGGTGCTCACAGACACATGAGGAGACAAAGGATCAGTCCAATAAAGACTTTGTATATTTGCCTCTTGGTCTCTATCATTTAGTAATGAGCAGCACTCAGTCCGCAAGTACCCACCCTGCATAAATACATCTTTACAGTTGTTTTTGCCAAGGTAAAAACTGGAAAGCAAAAAAACCTCTGTATTTTCAGGTGAATTTCTTGCCAAACATTAGCAGAGAGCCAGGCTATGAAGCAACACGCAGCCTTTGCTCACAGCCACCCTCCTCTGGCTCACGGGGCCTCTGTCCTGGCCCTCATCTCTTCTCCTGGGATCTGGCAGTCGGCTGATCCAGAGAGCGACTCCGTCCTGCCTTCCTCCTGCTTCCCTAAAGACAGACAGGTTTGTCACAACTGTAGCAACTGCTTTGATGCATACTGGGATTTTACTGTCATCCTTTGTGACCAAACATTCAATAGTTTAACCATTACTGGCCAGAGTTTTAAAGTGTTGACAGGTCAAATAGGGGCTAACTGTGAAAGAACTGAGCCCTTAAGATATCTACAAGTACCCACTCTGGTGCTGAAAAAAAGTATTTTCATGGCTTAGGCTTAAGAAGCAGAGCAGTATTTTGTCACTAAAACCAGGGTAAAGACTGAATTTAAAAGTAATAAACAAACACATACATGCTCTACTTTAGACCCCAAATACTTTAAATACTATCAATAATTTTAAACAAACAGACTATTTTCCCACATGGAGATCATGAATCACATCCTCATATCTACTATATAAGAACTATTTTGAAGTTCCATAGTGTTTTTTATTCCTGCTTATGTGGATAAAGACACTTGAAATGCCTGTACTTTAAGAAACATGCACCAAAACCTCACTTGTTATTTCCCAAAGTAACAGGGGTGAAGTAAAGATTTAAGTAAAGAGTCGTTATGAGTTTCAGAAGTCCTCTGCCTCCTCACTGGATCTGCCTCATTGGTATTTCTAGAAATGCTGCATTGTCTGAAGACGGAAATACTAACACTTCAAGATAACAGCGGATAATATTGACATTTTAGTGCAGTAAACAAATTTCGGCTGGACAATATGGTTTGCGTACATTAATCATCCTCCTTTAAACAGTTCACTCCCCAGATTGTTTCTAAATAGCTTAAATAACTGGATACACGAATACTTTTTGTTAATACTAAAAACAAGGAGGTTAACATTGAATTCTCCTCCTTTCCGTAAAGGCAGTCTGTAAAAGAAACAGGAGGCACACGCTTCATGGAACAAGCTGTTGCTATGAAACAGAAGCTGCCTTATTTCTGTGGGTAATCCTGGGACCACTCTCCACTGACATAACAGGATGACAGTAACTGCGCTATCCCACACTGAAGACTTGGATCTGGTTTGCACTGTTACAGAGCTGGCCCTTTGTCTGGCAGAAATAAGCAAAACCTTGCTGAAGATGTGGGAAGCCAGGAGTCGCTGCTCATGGCTCCAGCGATAGCAGGAAGCCACCACCACTTTGGTTAAGCCTTAAGTGCTTGCTGAGGGTAGGGCTCCTCTCCAGAAACGTCCAAGCAAGAGAGCTAGAGGTGGCTGGAATCAAACAGGAACCATTTTCAAGAAATCAGCTGTTCGAATGATGAGCAGAGAGATCCAGGCAGGGCTAGGTAATGATCCAGGAAATACAGAAATAGAAAACCTACAGATGAGGTAGGCCGCCATGATTGCTTTACCCTCCTCCATTTCTGTAGCCCCATGCAGATACACAAAACCACTATCTCAGGCATCAGCACAATCATCTGCAGCTTCATTAAGAGAGCTGTAAGCAGATTTGTTCCCACCTCTCATGAATTCAGGCTTCCCTTCTTATTTATCCCTCCAGTATCATTTGCACAGCCACAGATAGAAATGGGTACACTTCCACAGAGGAGATGGAGCAAGTATGCAGTTCACTCAAGCAGGCAGGGTTCCTCCTGCTGAAGTGGGAGTGAGCAACAGTCTCAGGGAGCAAATGGAAAAGTGGAGAGGAGCCTGTAGCTGTGCCTCTCTGGCCCATCTCTTTACCACTACCAGCATTGCTTGGCTCTTCAGCAAGCTGTGTCTTAACACAGGTCAGAGAAAAATACCTTCCTGAGAAGCATCTGTGAAAACAGATCTTTGTGCAGACCCTCCCTGAAAGCACAGCCATGCTAACAGTTGAGCTGACCTGCTGGTGGAAGCACCAACCTTTTAGGGGAGCATGGGGGAAGCAGACCTCTGAAACGAGAGGTTTCACCAGCAGAAGAGCAACACAGAACCTCAGTCTGGCTAATACCACACCATACCTAAGTGTGAATTTGGGGCAAGCACCATTAGGTGTGCGCCACCACTTCCAGGGAGAGGAACCACCGCCTCCCCAATGCACAAGCATAACCAACAGAGCTATTAGCATCTCCCCAGGCAAACACAAAGCTGGGCAGAAACAGAGAGTTTACCCAGCTCCTGCACTAGAAGCACAGCAAACCATTCATCTGAAAGGGAGACCAAATCCCTCTGCCTTCAGCCAGGACCAGGACCACTGAGAGTGTGATGTTCCACCCCTCAGGAGAGGAATTTCTGCAGGCAGAGCAATTATCACCTCACCAGTTAACTAAAACTGCACGGCCTGATCAAAGAGAAATTGTCCTGATCTCCTTAGCTGGAGAAATAAAGCATCCACACTTGCAAAAGGTGCTCAGCGTAGAATAAACTACAAGAGATAGTATTTAACTGGTAGGGGTTATAGTTCCTTCTCTTCCATATCTTGGTGGAAGGAGATATTATGTTTCAAAGAACAGCTGTGACAGATTCTGGCTTTTTCACAACAAATCTGAAGCACTCAGATTCTCATTACGTCCCATTAAGACAGTGCCTGACTGGAGATGTACACATTACAAGCTATTTCCTCTGCACAGATGCATGAGGACTTCCAGCATAGGAATGACACAATATCACCAAAAAAGAAAATTAACATCTTCATGATCTGCCCTGATTAAGGAAAAAGCTATAAACTAGTTAAAGCATTCATCATTCAGTCCTGTTATCTTCCACTTGACTTGATTCACACCACCATTCAAAATTAAGTCACAGCCCAACCTCACGAGCAGTCTTTTCTAATACTGAAAAAGACTCCCACCTAAATGATGATGACAACAGCACACAGTCCTTGTGGGTTAAAAAGGTTAGTTTTGACCAAAGCCTGAAGAAGGAAGGTCTGCAGCTATGTACAAACCTACTAATACAGATCCCACCACTACCATGGCTATGCTTGAGCCCTTTTGCAATTCATCATTGCACGGTAGGAAAGTCTCTATTTGCTCTGTAATCTCTTTTTAATAATTTATAGTATACACTTTTGCATGCAGTTGCTCTAATACTTTATTTCCATAGCTGTTTATTTTCTGCCTCAAGTATATTCATCGCCGATTTAAATAAAAGCCAATCTCTAAGCAGATAAATAGTCCCAACAGAACTTACCACAACAGCTTGCAGTTCTGTGTGGACATTTTGGCAATGCTACTGAATGCATTTTGTCACAGCAGGATAGCAAGAATAAGCTCACTGTAGTTTGCTTAGCAAGTAGTAGTAACATCAGCCATGATGATGAAAACCTGGCAAATAACCAAGCTCTGTACTTAATATCTTATTGGATCATTTAATAAGCAAAAATACATTTCCATACAAGAAAAAATAATCAGACTTGCTTTATGAAGTAATAATAAAATATTTTTCATTGACAACTGTCTTTCCCTGACTTCAAACTGATAGGACAGTAAACACAGAAAATCAATGACTGTGTATCATATGGAATAAATAAATATGCAAGAACCACTGGAAAGGAATTAATTACTGCTTGTAGAAGTGGCATGCTTTCGATATTCTTTGTCTTGAGCTGCACTAATGATCTTGAAATTCAGGTGTAAAGATTCAGTCAATTGCTCTTCCCAAATCATAAACAATCTATTACAATCCTGGCTGCAGGACTGACATTTCTGAGGTAATAACTAAAATATTAATGACATTAGTTACACTAACTCTGGCTGCAGGTATAACTCCAGATGCCTACTTCCCTTTTGGTCTTGGTCAGCCAAGCATCTCAACACAGCCTGGGCTGTTTGATTCACACTCCTCAAGCCATGCCGGGCCCTGGCTGCTCTACCTACTAATTGTTATTGGGAACAAGACCCTAAAGAGAAGACACATTAAAGCCAACTTTTTTGGCTTCTTAATCCTCTGTTCAAGTCAGACCTTAACACAACTTAGTGCAGCCTAAGAGTAGTAACCCAGAGAGATGGCCATCAGAGCAAGGTAGAGGGGATGGACTGGCAGCCATGATCCTTACCCACCGAGTCTCCAGCCTGTTCAGAGTACCAGTTTTCTGACAGTTTTTGTTGTCTTGAGTAGGGAGCTTAAGCTGCACCAGAGAGGAGGCTGCCAATACCACTGAAAATAAGAATGTGCCTATACAGGTAACATTTCCAAGAAGGAAATACATGGGACACACAATTGATAATTACACCTTACAGGAGTATCACAGGGATTATGATAGATGAGCTGTCACTGTAGGCAAAACAAGCCAAATTCAGAAGGGGCACTGCACCTTGCTCAGCTGGGTCTTTCAGTAGCAGTTATGGCATTCAGTAGCATTATGTCTTTAAGGTACCAATCTGTGATTTGCTCCTGGTCACAGGAGAAACAGTTTGTGCCCAAGAGAGGAAAACCTTTACAAAAAGCTCATACAAGCTCCTTCCACCTCAGCATCCCTGAACAGGTCTTTGAGTTCATTTTTTTCTGGGTAGCCTTTGTTCCCCACTCTCTGCTGGTCTTCTGGACCATGGAAACTAGATGTCCCAAGTTTACTCAGCTATTGAGAACAGTTGTTTTGGGTTGGGTTTTTTTGTTTTCTTTAAAAAAAATGTAAAAAAACCCACCACAGTTGTTCTGCAGGCATCTGGAATAATGTGCATCTTACCTGCGTAGTCAATCACTTCATGATAAAGGTGAAGCGCAGTGAGCATTTATGCAGATCAGATCCAGATTGGTACATTTACACTTAGTGATTTTTATGAAATATTTTTACAATAAAAAACTCTATATTCAACAAAATTGAATTATTAGCAACAAAAGTATCAGTTGAGTAAGAAGGGAATTCCAAACAAAAACATTGAAACTGCAGGAAAGAAAAAAATAATCATACTGTCCAGTGCTGTCACTCTAATGTATTGGGCAATACTATTAATCATGGAAACCACCACATTATTTTAAGAGCACTACAGAAAACTTCTTGTTAGTATTGGAACTATAACACCTCCCAAAATCAAAACCGAATCAGAATATTCTGAAGAGACAACACGAAAACAACTTTTGCTGCAGCTGAACCAAACTGGAAGAGGAAATGTGCTACTTCCACTTGAGATAATCTCAATTTACAAAATTAATGCATCTCTCCTCTTTGTCACAACAAGTGTTACATACATATCAACGCATCTGTGTTACCAACGAAACCCTTTGAAGCCTTGTTATACATCAAACTGCTTCACAAAAACGCACACACAGGAAAAGAATATTTTTCCATTCAACATTAAAATCTAAAAAAAACCAAATATATAAATACCTACAGTGGTCATCTGTGAAAGATATTTTGAAAATGGTGGAGAGATATGGAATTACTAGTGCGAAAAGGTGTACCCTGGGTCACCTACCCTTGACCTCCGGGACTTCGGTAAGGGACTGAAATGCAGAGAAAGAGCAGCACTTAGATTTCTAACTGATCAACAGCACATGACACCAGAAACTAATAACTAATTAGTATCCAATTAAACTGTTTACATCCTTTCTGAAGCAAAACAACTGCAACATTTTATCTTGTTTTAGCAGAAATAACCATCAACAGGCTATAATAGGCACTGTAGTTAACATTGCATGTATAATTTAGTGACAGATTTGAATATCAGATTAAAAAGGAAAAAAAAGCCACACACCACCACCACACAAATACCCACAAGGCATCATATTTATGTGATTTAAACTGCTATGGTCTGATTGCAAAGCTCATTAGCTACAGAGGTCAAAACATACTAGGGTTTCCATGCTGTATATTAACAAATTCGGCAGTTATCTTTTTAGACTCCCAGGCTACATTGCACCCACATATAAATCCAGTGGGTAACATCTGCAACGAGTTTGAGTAAAAAAAAAAAAAAAAACAAAAACACACCACCAAAAAAGTTGATACTGGAATTTAACATGCTGTTCTAACAGCAAGGTTAGCCACTCCAAAGCCTAGTCAGATGTGCTCAATAAAGGCAGGTTGAGCTTCAGGAAGAATGATCACACATCTTACCATTCACTGAGGGATACACATTGGTGGCGATATCCAGACACGCCAACAGCACTTGCCTTTAGTGGATTATAGATCCCACTGGATTGGTAGAGCACCACAGACCATTACATTTAGCACATTCCTTTGCAAATAAAAGATTCAATGTGGCAACACTTAGCCAGCCGCCAGCCAGACTCCTACCCTGAGCTATCGCAGTATATAACTACTAGTATTCAAAGTGATAAATTAACAATCATAGGTTCATAAACTATACAGATTTATTTCTGCTTCGACCCCGTTCTGCAACTTGGGCAGGGAAGCAATTGCTCCTGTGCAAACAGTCACTTAGAAAAGATCTTCCCAAAGGACTCTTAGCACTTTCCAATTAATTGTTCCATCCCGAGCCCCTTACAGGCAAATTCCCCTTGAGCCAAACAGTGGACCTCAGCTTCACTATTATATCTTTCCTCCTGTGCAGGCTCTTGACAGAAAGCACAATGGAGTTGTTATACCTTCAGTATATCCAAACAGGAATTCCCTGAAGCCTGAGCAAGTTTGTTGTCCACTTTCCTAAGTACACTTATGCCTTGGCTAGTGATGGCCACAAGCCTTTTACCCTACAACAACTGTCTCTAAACTTATGGAAGATGTTCCCCATCTTTCTTCCTCCTGCATCAGATTGCACAGCACGTTTTATTTTAAACAGTTTTCTCTTCTCTCTATATATAATTTATCAAAGTAGCTACCACGAATCCACTATATCCCTCTCCATACAAACTTTCTTCAAATAGGAAAGACACTGATGAAGTTCCTGTGATAACAAGAAAAAACGTCTTCCTGATGACTTGTAAGGAAATGTGATTCTTCTAGAGCCCTCTGTTCAACTTCTTGGGAGCAAATGGTATGACTAGAACTAAATGATGGTGGTGAGGGGTAAATAGTAGCATTTTAACTAAAAAATCAGTTTGAATAAATGAGAAAGCTTTTTCAACAAAATCTCAAACCTAACATCTGTGTGCTCGCCTGTACAAATATTTTTATTCTGTTACTAAAGTCAAATGCATATTTGAATGTTTTTCCAAATAAAAAGCATTTTTATCTTTTAAATGAGATTTTTCTCAGCTTGCAGTTTCTCTGATATTGCAAAAAGTATTTCAACAAAATTTAAATGTTTTCATACAAAAAACCCCGAGCCTAGTTACATCAACAGTTTTCACCATCAGATCATACCCTAAAGAGCTGTAAGATTTCAGGGACAAAAGTCCTCTCCTGATTCCGTGCCTGCACAATGTTTAGATCAGTGAGGTCCTACTCCATTGCCAAGACTCACATGGGCCATAGTAACACAGGTAACAGACAGCAATGGTAACATATACCTTCCCAAGAAGAAAACAGTAGGTGTGAAATAAGGAGATGTGTTAACCTACAGTGGAGGTGGGTGACCTCCCACTCACACGACCCATAACACCATTAGCATCGCTACACAGGAACAGTGAAATAGCCCCGACATGGTGCTGACATCCTGCTCAAACACCTCAGGCAAAGTGCAGAACAGCAACAACATCTCCTTCAGGAGGTGATGATCCAAGATTAGAGTAGTAACGTGTTCAGCCTCAGAAAGGTGGCATGATTGGCCACCTGAGCTCACAAGCACTCAGCTAATCCAGTGGGCTGAGCAGTTACACCACCCTCTCCACAGTGCTCTGTCAAACACATTTAGCTGTGAGGAAGCAAGTGCTGATCACATCATTCAGCAGCCAATGTGTACCACTCAAATGGCATTACACTGCTGGGAGCCAACGCAATCTTGGACCACCATCAGCCGGCAAGAGGAGCTTCAGAAGCATCTGCGCTATGTGAGATGCCACCACCCAGGCCATCATCTTCACTAGCAGAAGGGTCTATTTCCACTACCTGCTAACTACCACATTTTTGGTTTCACCAAGTGATACCTAACAGTAGAAAAGGCCCTGAGGTTTTACTCCAAGACACACTCAGTAAAGGTATAATAGCAGGTTATTACCTAGCAGTAACATTCACAAGTGCCCTCCACTCAGAATCTGGTAGCATCCTACTGATGAGTTTAGTTATCCTAACTGTTAATTTTTATTTAAAGTACCCCAGGTTGGTCAGATTAAGGTCCTTAAGGAAGAACAAAGGCTGCACTGAACCTACCAGAGATACTAACAGCCAAATGCTGAGGCTTCAGGCTAAAGAAGTTCAATGCAATATAATGCAAGTCTTGCTCCTAGTCATTTCTTCTCAGAACAACAGAAAATGACTGCTTAAGAAATTGCACATTCAAATACACTAATATTCAACTTTAGCAGACTTCATTTGAAACAGATCCGGTTCCAATTCAAAACTATTTTGCATCTTATGGTCACTGATGGACTTCTTTTGGGAACAAACTTGCTCATTAAAGAGTTATTAGAACAATTCGGAACCTTCACCCCATCTCCTCTCCTTCTCAGAAAACAATGATTCCCACCCAAGAAAAGAGGATAGCAGAGGGCCCACCCTGAGGCAGTTACCTGGTCAGGCAACTCACACAGCACGTGGAGACCTTCATTCAGGTTGGCACTTTGTGAAGTACTGAAGTCCAGACCTTTCAGATCACCTGAGAGTGATGTAACCATTATGGTATTAGCTCATTCAACACTTTTCTTCTTTTTTTTAAACTAAATTGTTCAAAAAGCTCAGATTTGCCCTCATTTAAGCTACAGTATTCACAAAATGGATTCCCTTTTTCCAAACAGCCCTAATTAACTCCTGCTCAATGTTTTGGATTGACATCCAAATACATTACACAAATGCACCAATCCTTATGCACATACATACACCACCCCCCTTACCCACCCCCACCCCCTGTCTTAAAGCGGATTTGGTTAAGAAGTACCTGACATTAGTACCCAAAAAGTTGTTTCCCCCTTAGCTTAGTTAAGCAACTTAGAGTACTGTACTTTGAGTGATACGATTGCGAAAATAAACATACTGCTGTTGGTGGGGGTTTGAGGGTTTTTTTGGTTGTTTTTTTAAATTCCCTGGGTACCTTTATAAAAAACCTCTGCAGCCTTGAAATTCTCTACAACATACAGCATTTTTGCAAAATTCTGAAAAAAACATCATTATCTCAGCTATGCAATAAAGAAGAATGGAGATATGAACCAGTACTTTTTGTGCTGCTGTTTGAAAGGTTTTACTACCAGACTCATCCCATTATATCTCAGAGATATGAAGCAGTTAATTTTTTCCTAATTCATTCTTTTGAAGAGCAATTTAAAAGTCCTAGAAATTAGCTGTCAAAAGCTTTATATTTCGTTAATTTTACAGTATTATCCAGATAAAATTGCATAACTGCAGAAAGATAATATGATATACAAGAGATAAAACACAGGGTCAAATATGCTTTTTCATTAAACTTCTGCCACCATTTTCTACTGAAAAGTAGAGACTGCAGACACTGTTTCTAATTAACAAAGTCCAGGTCTGGAGCTATTCAGTATTTTTATGAATAATGTTGGCAGCTACAAAAGCTCTGAAGAGAAATGAGACAGAGTAGAGGATGAGCAATTCAATGCAAATCTCAATTCTATGTCAGAAAAGAGCAAACACAATCCTCAGATGTATAGAGAGGAATTAGGAAGCAAGAATACAATTTTTCTTCCCAAGTAAGGTATTAGCTACACGGATGCGGGATTAACTGAGAGTCCTAATAACTCGTTTGTGTTAAAGGACACCAAAAATTTAGAGATGATGCCGAGAATTACAATACTGTCTCAAGGTTATATGAAAATTCAGCATTGAGGGTAAGGAGCTCACTCTGTTTAGCAGATGAAAGGCGATGGCTGGGTGACTTGACTATGACATCTGGAAAAAAAAAAAAAAATCACCTCAGGCAGAAATTGCAATGTCCTTGAGGCTTTTTATTCAAGCCGAGAAAAGCATAAAAAGGAACTCCTAGCTGGAATTTAAAACCAAACACATTGAAATCTGATATTAGGTACAGATTTTTTAACCAGAGGGAGTTAACTACTAAAATTAATTGCCAAGGAAATGGTAGAATCTGCCCTTTAATGTCTTAACATCCAGACTGGATGCCTTTTCAGAAGATGCCCATAAGACAAATGCAAACTGTAGGGTTCAGCACAGAGCCAATAGGAGAGTTACATTCCAGCTCTTACTCCCAAGGTCAGACTGTGCAAGCCATTAGCGCTTTTTTACCCTTAAACTCCGTGAATTTGTTCATCCAGCCAAGAGTAAATCTGAATGGTGTAGCTGTAAGCACTTTGGATGGGATTTATCTTTCCCAACATCAAGTCACCTAAAAGTTTGTTGTCCACCCTAAACAAGTCACTAGCTCCTTACAGCAGAGGCACTTCCAGAAGTGACCTCTTGCAGTCTGCCTGTCTGTCCATCCCTCTCCCTCCATTAGGTAAAAAGGGAGCCCCAAAGGCTACGCACTTCGTACTTGGGTGGCAGAAGGTCAGAAAAATGAATCCAAATTTTCCTGACAGTATATAACACTATTAAAGACAAAAGCACGAATTGGTTGCTCAGATGCTGGGAGTGAAATCTCAGCCTGGCTTAAGTCAAGGGGAGCTTTGCCACTGACTTCAGTCACTCTAGGACTTTTGTCCCTATTATGAATTACTCGTATGGCAGTTGCACCTACTAGTCTTTTAGTCAATGCCTGGGATCCAACAGGGCTGGGTGTTTCTCTGAGTGGAAGGGCAGACAGACCCCTGCTCCAGCGGGTTCAGTGTTTAAAGCAAGAACTAGCAGAGATACCCGTGGGGGCATTGGGGAGCAAAGGGAAATGGCCAGACAGTATTTGTCAGAACTGATTGCTGATGTGTTAGACACAGTGTTCAAACAGCACCAGCATTATTCTAAAGAAACACTCCATGAAAAGAACCAAAGGGAAGACGATGAGATTCCTCATAGAGGTGTACAGAATGTCTCTCCCAAATGAGCAAGGTGAATTCATCTGACAAGAAATCACCCATTAAAGGCTAAAATAATATTTCACCATCATGCAATTTGAATTTCTTTTTCAATGACAGATTTAAATATTTAACATGTAGCAGAGCACAGCTGAACTGAAGTGCTTTCTTACTATAGGTTACTGATGTGAATTTTCTTAGTAACATCACAAGGCAACAGCTCATTTTCTGATGGGCTATCACCGCAGCACAGATTTCCAGCTTAACTGCAAGACTTTTTTTTTTTTTTTAACTACCCCCCCCAAAAAAAACCCAACCAACAAGAGAAGCCATGTGATTCCCCCCCTTGTTGTTTCTTGCCTTAAAGAACTCATTTCTATAACAACTCATGAAGCTAAATGCAAAATTTTAAATATGCATTTACATATGTAAAAATAGCTAGTGAATAAATGTTCTCTCTTCTAAAATAATCCCATAAATTTATTTGCCACTAGAGTAGTCTCTGAATACAAGCCAAAGAAATATTTTGGAAAGTCTAGACAGCCGTGCATGATGCAGTTTTCCAGAAATTTACTCCAAACCCTTGAGAGAGAAAAGCCTAGTAATTGGAAAAAGAGGACAGAGCCACTAAAGAACAAGAAATTAAGAGACTGAAGTGGCACAACAGGAAAAATGGATAGATAACACACATGCATCAGCAATTATCTGTGATTTAAAACTAAATAAGAAGCATGCCTTATGTGGTCATCAGAGATAATTTTAAAGGACAGATACAAGTCATTACAAGTTTGGAAAAGGACATGCTAGATGTTTCTCTTTGGTCCAAGGAAGTTAAGTCAAGCTAGGTCTAAAACCTGAAAATTATTCTTTTCTCTTAAGCCCAGTCCTGTTAACAGTCACAGCATGTCTGGTTTTGAGGGTACATTTCTGCACCCATGCAGGGAGGGCTCCTTTAATTCTAGCCCCTGAGCTTTGGGATAGAGCTACAACTGAAGGAAAAAAAAAAAAGGGGGGGGGGGAGAGGAGGAACAAAGAAAAAGAAGGAAAATACCACAATCACAAAAAAATAATAATCCACATTCCTTTTCTTTGAGTCCTTTCAAGCTACAAATGTGGTTTGTATTTTCAAAGAATGACAAGTTGACATTGAGCAGGCGATCTCTCCTCTCACCTTTTGAGAGGCAGAAAAAAGTTCAGACAATGCAGTAAACAATGTTGAAATACTAACAAGTCTGAGATTAGAAAAATTACCTTCTAAGTGGTGTTTAGCAAAACCTGCTATAATAGAAATCAAAACAGGATGAATCCACATTTAATTCATACCTCCAGTATTAGTGGTGTTCATAGTGCCCATTGACACTTTAATCTAAACAATAATTTGGAAGAACAATTGCATTTTAGGTTTCTATTAGCAGTTTGATGTGTGCCAGCAAGTAGTAAGGACAGGACTAAAGTTTCAAGCTTCATTATACACTAGTCTAAAAAACAGGTGTAATTAATGGAAAATGAGACAAAGCCATAACCTGGTAGTATTATTTCTATGAAGAATACCCCATCTTATCAACAATTAATTTTTTAATAAAATAAGAGTTGATATGACTGCAAAAACCAGTTTTTTCAGCATATTTTCCATTTAATCAGAGCCACTAGTACAGAGATTTGCAGGTGGGCAAAAACTCTAAACATTTGTAAGCATTCACCCCTGTTTTCTTTCATGGAAGCCATCAAGAACCTAACAGCCTGTGCTGCCCTTAAGGCGAGCCTTGCATATTTAATACATACAGGTAGGCAGAAACAAATGTAATCATGCTGCACGTAATAGAAAAAGTTGAAGCCGAGAAACAAGACTACTTTGTGGCTGTAACAGCTTTTCATCCTGAAGCATCAGCTGAAATCTCTTTGAAGACCACCCATGATGAACTGAAAGCTGCATCCAGGTCCTCATTCAGCCAAGGAGAGGTATGTAACCCTAAACATAAAACTCAAGTCCCTTTCACCAACTCATCCAGCACCTGACGGGACACAGAAGCCTCATCTATCAGATTAAGGCAGGAAAATACAGAAGGGAAAGTGAAAAGGAAACACTGATCCATCAAAATATTTAGTTTTATACATTCACTCCTGTGGAATGGGCTATGAATGTTGAAATTACTGCACCGACACAGAAATGTCACTAAATTAATCAGTTAACAAGCAGGGAAGTCAGTCTCTCTCTCAGCTCTAGCACATGTCTGACACTTGATTAGCCTGTGGGATCAACCAAGACCACAACCAAAATAAAGGCACAGTTGTGTGCTGAATTACCAGGTCTTTTTCTCTCCCACTGCCAGCTCTCTTCCCCTCAGAAAAGAGGATAGAAAAAGTGACATTTTAAGATTCTGAGCTTAGAATTTTATGGTAGAGCTACCAGTTTAAAAGGAAAAATAAGACTTTTCTAAATGTCACTTCCAGCTACTTGCCAATAGATATGAAAGTCACGCTGAGTTCACCACTTCCCACATGCCCTCAGAAAAGAGGATTCCAGAAGCTCAATTACCACCTCAGCTACATTTCCACAGCTGAGCTACTAAAACTGTAGAACTGAAGAAAGTGCATTGTTTAAAACCTTATTTACCCAAACATGACTGAGAAGTTTCTGATGTCTTTCAGAACATATCAGCAGAAAGAGCACATTTTATACAGCCAAGACACGTAGCAAAGATAAGTGCTATTCATGGCTAGGCAGTTCCCAGAGTCCTGCATTTCTGACCGCATGAGAAGTGATATGGAACCAGATAAATACATAGCAATAAAATTGCAAAATTTTCTCCCAAGGTAAGCATGAGCCACAACCCTGAAAAGACTGCCCAGGCTGCTCCACACCCATCCCACCCCCCACTGCTCTGGCACTTACCCAGCTATGAGCAAAATCCAGGCCCACCACTCGCCCTCGCATACCCTCACTTCTTCTCTTACAGGGAAACGGGTCTCTACAGCTCCAGTATTAATAAAGCAACACAACCTTCTTAAAAGCCCCAGGAGCCCAGCACTAAAGAGTGGGCAGCCCCCACAACCTTCTGTGCAAGGGACAGCAAAATTCACAACCCGCTGCGTTAGTGTAAACCCATTTTCACCTGCAGTAGGAGCCAATGCTCTGGAGTGCAGCTCCCTGCCATTGCAGCAGCACTTCAGCATGGGGAAGTTGAAGTCCAGCAGAGGAGCAAAGCAGGCAGCTGGAAGTTAGTTTGTCTCATTTCTTTACTGCAAACATGGCAGGATTGTTTATTTATTTGTTTTAAAGTCCCTGGAGCATCAGAAACCTCCAGAATAAACATAACAGACCCTGAGACAAAGCACACCCTTAATCACAGCTCTGTGCTGTCAGCTGGCCTATATTGAGCTGGCCCAGCCTTCAGGGACACACAGCTGAACCAGATAGACTGCCTAAAGCTTTCAAAAACAGCTGCCCTTTACTTTGCATAGGACTGGAAACATACAGATCAAAGCAGTAATTACCAACTCTGGTGTGAAAACTAAGGCAGGGAAATAGCTCCTTGAATATTGCTTAGGATCGATCTATAGCTTTTAAATCAGGATTCACATGGCTTCTCTGTTGTAACCACAGGACATCCCTACCTCTGAGAGACCTACCTCCCTTCCCTTCTCCTGTACAGCCAGTTTATTTCTCACCTGATCCTGTTGTTATGCCAAGCCCACAAAAAGGGAATCCCCTACATTTCTCTTTTCCATGAAATATTACTAAAACCCCATGACTGAGGACTATAGACTTTCCTTTTCACATGCTTTTTCCAGAACTGCGTTAAGGAGCGATCAGGCAATCAGTGGCTGGCAGTGAGGAATGGGGAAGGGAAGATCAATAGGTAAAGGCAGTAGTCCCTTATTCTGGTAAAACAACAGCAGGAATAATGTATGTGACTGCAGGGTTAATTATCCCTGCGATCTCATGGTGGGATTTCAGGGACAGTGAGAATACCTGGTCTCTTTGGACTGGCGTAAATTCATTCCTGTAAACCCCAATCGTGCAAAGAAACTGGGTCAGCCTGGTTTTCCTCAAACGCATCAAACCAACCTCTTATCCTGAGGTGCTCTCTCTAGAAAAAATGCCGTCAAAATTCAACGGCTCTTTAGATACCGCTTCATCCACAAGATGGGGGACCCAGCCCTAACAGCACGTGAATGACTTGACCTCCAGTAAAGCATTCAGCGATGCAGCAGCAGCCACCACCAGATTTCATGTACGCATGTAGGCATACTCCCCAGAGTGTCTCATTGTATGTTTGGCACTAAAAACTGCCACTTTATGCAATACTGAATCCATATGAATTAAAAATGAGCATCTGCATGACTGTCTGTGTATACCTATAATAAAAGACTTCAACATTCGGAACTTGTGGGAATGTCTACGTCGTTCATAAATTATTAACAAGATTTCTTTAAGCCAAGGTAATTACTACAGGTATACAGCACTATGCAGGAATGTAATATTTACACAGAAATGCCTTACTAAAATGTCAATATTATAAAGCCTACAATAACTGATTAGATTATTTTGGATGAAAACTTTAGCAGATACGAAACAACACAGCTTTTTTTGATGCTGATAAAGGCAATCCAATTTACCAACTGTAAATTACAACTATTTTTCTGCTGCTTTCTAGTCTTCTTTTGCATACATTACAGAGCACGATTATCTGCACATCTTATGAAGACTATCATAAAAAATAAAATCTTGCAATGCAGTTTGCTTTCATTCACAAGCCACTAAAAATATTGACAGGCAGGAGAAATATTTTAGAAATATTTATGTGATTATGGCCAAAATCAGGAAATTATGGCCAAAACAAAAAAAAAAAAGTTGCAGAAGATACAAATCATATTTTAATTTGAAATGAACAATTACTGAAAACTTTTTCCCCCCATGCTTTCTCAAACCACTTTGTACCTCTGTTACAAAAAAGGTGAAACCCTGCCTACTCTGAATGATGTAGATATGTAGACAAAATTGAGACACCCTGGGAAATAAAAAAGGCTTCCAGTGGAATTGAAAGGAAATACTGCAATGTATTTTAAATTGTTTTAACCTTAATTTAGAAACTGTTTAATTTCAGCCAGTTACAGATGCAAGTTTAACTTCTACATCACAGCCAAAATTGTGATCACAAATATAGCAGCAATTGCTGCAAACAGTAACATTTTACATACGTTTGAGATGCCATCTCATCCCAGTTCTTGCTGATGTTTATATACCTATATAAATCACTATACATAGAGACAGAGAGGACAGGGGAGTTGCTGTTTATTTGTTGTTGTTTGCTTTTGAAGGAAAGAGAACCAACATTCTCCATTTTCGCTCCCTTTGCTCCCAGCAGGTTGTGGTTCACAGACCCCGCAGAAGATCTCTGTTTACAGACAGGCACATGCAGCCCTGTGCAGCTCAGTGGAAATGATGCACATTTTAGGTTTCCATGAGTATCTATCTACCCTCTTAATGTTGTCTGTTGCTGTGGGATCAGAGGCTTGCAGATGTAGAAGTTTCATATTTAGATTATACTTATTAATAGATAAAGTTCAGAGGAAAAATAGCAAGCCCAGCACACTTCATCGAAGATATGGTTAAGCAAATGTCTAGCAATGAAATCATACAAACAAAACCAACTGAATGATGTACTGTGCTCATCTAACACCTATATCCCAGTTCCAGCTAGTTCAGGAGGTCTTCCACAGGTCTTTAAAGCTAATTCTGCAGGGGACAATCCAGCGTGCAGCCTTCTCTGGTGAGATGCTCCTTGTATAAAGCTGATCTCTTGCTTTGTTTTCCTTTATTTCACCTTTATGAAAGCGATGAGGGAATTCAAATGGAGAAGCAAAGATCCTCTATGGATTTCACATGTACACCTGGAGTTTAAAGCCAGTTTTAAGAACTCCTTTACTTAGATTCACAGACTCACAGCATGGTTGAGGGGGAAGGGACCTCTGCAGATCATCTGGTCCAACCCCCTTCTCAGGTAGGGCCACCTAGAGCCCTTTGTCCAAGACCATATACTTCTTTGCTAACTTAATGTTGCTTTAAAAGGCCTTGCCTCTCTAAGACTAAAGGAACCTTACCTATTTGAGACTTCTGGGGGTAAAGTGGGTCTCTGAAGTGCACATTGTTTTTGTCCCTGTTTGCTTTTACAGTCAGTGGGTTTCAGACATCACCTGTAAAATAATCTTTCACAAACTCCATAACATAGAAGTTCCTTAGCTCCCCTCCCCCAGCTTGCACAACTTAAAGTTAGACTTTTTTAGTATTTTCATAATAACTCTCAATGTAAGTATTGGAGAAAAAGACTAGCTATACAATGTTTCTGGTGCTCCCTTAGTTCAAGTTATGTTGAACAGATTCTGAAAGACGTACTCTGATACTGCGACATACTAACAAGTGATTAACGTGGGGACTGATGTGCCCATGTTTCCTTCTTATGTCAGAGTTAGCAATTTGGCTGGCAGATCATTTGTTCACTTAGAGAGAGTTTCAAAGTATATTAGCTAAATGTTTCAGCTAACATTTGCAAAAAGGCACAGCTTCTTGATTAGCCATGGGGACCAGATTCTGCTCTTATCTGTTCCAGTGTAAGAAGCTGCCTGGTTTGTAAAAGCTGACACTTGTACTGCTGCCCTTTTCATGCCACACTGCGCTGTGGCAAAAGCCTTCTCACAAGAAGCAGCCTTTCACACAGAAGGAAATCTCCTTTCTGCAAACAGATCCCAAACCTGAAAATGAGAAAGAAATTTAGCATGCATTTCAGCATGGAAGGTGACCAAAGTTCGGTAACAGAAATTTAGACATAACTATCCAGGGCAAACAATAAGCAGCAAGTCTTAGCCTGTTTCCTATGGGCTATTAAGGTCTCACCTTTTCTAATAGCTTGGAGTCTGTTGGCTAATTATGACCAAATTTGACTGAAGGATAATGATTGCAAAGATGATTAATCTCTTCTACCAGCTCTGTAAAAACAGACAGCCAGGGTAGCTATCTTGATATTAAATTTACAAAAAAGCAGCAAGAATACTAATTTTCCTTTGGAAAAAGTAATATGCACAGATGGGTTTACATCTTCTAAGAACAACACAAAAAACAAACTACAAACTGCACTGCTGGGGCACCAGTTCATTCCTGACTCAGAAGGCAGAACACTGCACACTGGGTCACCAGTGCTTCCAGTCTGCTGCCAAGTCCTCCCACCAAAACACCTTATAGTTCTGGGAACATCATCACGACAGTTGCTATTAGAGTTGTGTAAACTAACACTGCAAAGGATCAAATTATTTGCTAGCATAATTCTGTTGATTTCAGGAGAGGTGCAACAGCAGAAAATTCAGATCATAATTCACAGTATTGTCATGGAGCCCAGTATTTTTATTAAAAAAAAAAAAAATCTTAAAAAATACTTGCTGTACCTGGCTCTGCATACCTTGTGAGAACAGATAAAAATCCCATTTTGTATTAGTACCAGTGTCTTTGGCTGCAGGCCACAACATGATCTTTATAATAACAAACTGGTCACTAGAAGAGGTTTTGGTCATGGACAGGCTAAAACCACAAAACCGTAGTGTAATTACTATGGTTACCAGAGTAGGAATAGAACAGGGATTGAAAAAAAAATTCAGAAATTACTATCTTCCTCATCAGCAACAATCTACCGAGGACAGTTGCATTCTTGCATTGCTTACTGGGAGCCCAGTACTCTAAAACCCTGAATTACGATGTGACATTCTCAGTCATACTCATCTTCATCATCATGTCACCAGCTGTCAGCTTCCTGAAAAAGTCAGGTTTGCATTCACTGAAGGAATAAGGTTTTTATTAGTAGTAAAACATTTGGAGGAATAAAGTATCTTTTGGATACCTAACTTTAAATTTCAGAGTCATTAATGCCTTTTTTGGCAGAGTTCTGGCAAGGCTACAAAGAAGGTTGTGGAAGAGGTCTCTGAAGGCCCCTGCAGTTCAGCTTCCCTTACATATTGGAAAGAAGATGGACAGAAGGAGCCTTCAGACCTCAATGAACCATGTGGACAGGAGGACCCCTGTTACATTCTTCCTTACATTGTACTACCACAGCTCACTAGGCTCATCTAAATGGCAACCTGTGGGCCAGATGCCTCTCCTCCTGCAAAGAGGATGAAGAATGGCTGTTGAAGGACTGTGACATGCCAAAGCAACGAAATGCTTTATCCTGCCTTTAGGCCCAATCTGCCACGTGGGTGAAGGCAGGATTCAGAGTCACCACCATCTTATAAACCACATCTGGAAACAAGAGCCTACCTCTTGCAGCTGCAGCAGCTGGATCACCCTGATGGCAGTGCATTGGCAGCGCACAGCGCAGCTAATTCTGTGTGTTCCATAAGTGAATTGGGTGCAGAGCAACAAGGGATCAGTGGTTTGCTTTTCATGGTTTTGCTTCTTGTCCCCTTATTAGAAATAGTGACAGCTAAAACCCACTCTTAGTGAGAAGGGTCTTTAATCAAACAAGGGTCCATTGCATAAGAGCTCAATGCTGCAACAAAAGATGCACAAACCAGTGAGCCATCCGACCATTTAGTTTTGGGAATTTCCACCACTGCCTACACAAACAAAGCTAAAGGTTTGTGACAGCTACTTGTGTTTTGATTATCTCTTTCAGGATCTCAAAGTTCAAAACCACATTCTAGAAAAGCAACTGGCAGAAGGAAATTATTTCTAACAGCCCATCCACAGAAAAGGCCCCATTATTATTATTAATTGCTCATATTGCCATAGAACTTAATTGTCCCAGCCAAGAATAGAGGCTCACTGTGTTACATTCAATACAAATAGGCGGGAAAGGGCAGGCCTTGCCCCACAGAGCTCACTCTCTACAAACTCCCAGTCCAAGCTCCACATTAACCATTGCCAGCTCTGAAAGTCTGATGTAGGGCTCAACACACCCTGTGAGATTTTAGCCAGCCCAAGCTCCCAAAGAACTGCAAAAGTCACGCCTCACAGAAATAAATGAAGATTTCCCACATTTCCCTCATTATAAAGGGCATCCCACATGCTGGAGCTCAATACAGTAAAGTGTGTCATTTAACTTTTCCCCATGCAGCAATAGGAACAAGGGATACTTTGTGGGGTGAGGCTACCCAGAGACAGTGGGCAAGGAGAGGCGAGATGCATTCTTCGCAGGGAGAGGCGGCTGGAATTTGGTCTGCCCGCGCAATGAACAACTTGATGTGGGGAAGGAACAAAGAAAAATGAAGCATATCAAAGAGCTGTAGGGACTGATAAATGCTGATGTGAAAATCTCAGTCACAGCAGAGAAGAGTCACAGTTCGGAAAAGGATAAGTGGGAAAGTGTAGGAAGACTGTTACAAATACTGGGATGGCGGCCAGGAGCAAGTCAGCTTCCAGAGGGGGAGAGGGCAGAGCAGAAAGGGCAGCTGGAGGGGAGAGAGAGCGATGTACTCTGGGATCCGAGCTACTTTTCATGTGCTCTTGGATCACCAGAGTACATGGGAGAGGGACCACAAAAGGACGGTAAGGCAAAGGGGGCAGTTCCACAGGAGGCAGAGATGCAGGAGAAGAGCTACTGATGGTCTCTAATGACAAGGGCTTCACCACTGAAACACTGCCAAATAATAAATTAAGAAACCAAAGAGGTTTCTGTAAGTTTTCCATCCTCAGTTTTCCTTAAGTTTTGATTGTGTTACAGAAGCAAAACTACCAGCAACACCATTCCTAAATGGCCTTACTGGTCACACTGGCACCAGTGGGAGGTACCGCCACTGCACACACTGGTCAATGAGTACAGGGCAGCTGATTGCTTTGGCTTTCTGGTTGACCAGCTTTTTAAAATGGAAGGATCTTTGAAAGATAAATGAATGGACTAGATCTGAGAAAAATCTGTGTTTTCTTTATGACTTAGCCACAGATTTCCTATGAAATGATGGCTGAACAACTTCTCTCTCCACAGCTTCTGGGCCTCCATTACTCATCTGTAAAATCCCCTTATTATTCCTTAATAGCAAATCCCTGACAAGGTTGTCTATTTCCACTGTAAAATTTCTAACCTCTTATTTATATGCCTGAAACTCACTGTGCCAGGCATTGCAGAATCCCCAGGTACTACTGTCATGAAATAAATAACAACTTATCTTACCCTGCTGAGATCTAGTGGGCAAAACAGCAGTTCATGAAACAAGTGGCATTTTGATTTTTCAGAGTGTTTCCACTTTAACAGAGTGTGGTCTGTTCTTTCACAGGATAACAAAGAACTAGATCTGTTTACTAACAAAATTACTTTTTAATAACTACAAAATGTTTTATGCTGATGTTATCATTACTACTATATAGATATGACACCTAGCAGACACATACCAGCAGTGGTTACTCTAGTGACGTTTATTTCACTGTAGGCTCTTCCCACTAAAGACCCCAACCCAGGTCAATGAGCGTTGAGGCTGGATGCGGTAACCATCCCTCTGGCAGCAGCCAAGGTCATGCTGACTCACTGCCTCTGGCTTTTCCCCGGCATCCATCCAGTGCCAGTGCTCCAGTAAGTGCTTGACTGTTCATAACACTGTCACTTGCAAAGCTGCAATTCCTTTCTCCACAGACAGCATTGGACTGCAAGCTCGTAAAAATGTTGCTTATCAGATTTTGGACTCCATTTCAAGTGGTAGATTACTTTCTGCTAAAAAAATATGTGATAAAAGACTTGAAATAGAGGCTTCTCTTAACCAGAGAGCTTTCCTAAGGGAACAGCTGAGCTGAGGAACCTGGCAGGAGAAGAGTTTCTGCCACAGGGTTTTGGGGCAGAATTCAGGATCCCCTTTTCCAAACCCACTTCTTCAGAGTGGAATAATTAACAAGCAGATCCTTGGGTAACAGCAAGAAAGCAGCAATTGTCAGTACCCAGCCCAGCTTCAGCTGTGGGTGCCTAAAACTCAGGTTCTCACCGGTAAAGAAACCAGGGGCCACATTTCAAGAAGAATCTTGCAAATGGGAGATCTTCATAGAATAAAAAGTGTACACAGCATGGTCTTTAACTGCAACTCTTCCTGTTATACCCAGGGAAAGGGTTATTCATACCCAAACAAGGCTTATATGCTCATTTTAGATTTAAGTGTCTTCTCATCAGTCTAATTTGCTACAAAAGCAAATTCAACAGCCGTAAAACATAGGCATGACTCTGAATGCCTCTAACCTCACCTTTGTTTTGGGCCCCTTACTACAAGAAGGACATTGAGGTCCTGGAGCGTGTCCAAAGAAGGACAATGAGGCTGGTGAAGGGTCTAGAGCACAAGTCCTATGAGGAGTGGCTGAGGGAGTTGGGGTTGTTCAGCCTGGAGAAAAGGAGGCTCAGGGGAGACCTTATCGCTCTCTACAACTACCTGAAAGGAGGTTGTAGCAAGGTGGGGGTCAGTCTCTCCTCCCAAGTAACAAGCAATAGGACAAGAGGAAATGGCCTCAAGTTGTGCCAGGGGAGGTTTAGGATGGATATTAGGAAAAATTTCTTCACCGAAAGGGTAGTCAGGCACTGGAACAGGCTGCCCAGGGAAGTGGTTGAGACCCACTCATTGAGTGGTTTTAAGCTAAAGCTATACTCAAGGCATCACTGCATTTTCTGTTCTTGAATAAATATCTCTCCACAAGCAAGAAGACAGAAAATACTTGAAATCACAAATCATGAAGTAGTGTTAAATAGATTACAGCAAAAATGTTTAAAGCCAGGAGCCTAAATGTGTATCCCAAAATCTACATATAGTCACCCAGACAAGTGTGATCTGTAATTACAAAGTATGTGAGCAAAAAGAAGTCATATAGGTTTCAATACAAGGTTGCTCAGCCTGCTTAATAAAGCAAACCCAATGTTTTCCATGATAACTAAAATACAAACTTTAGGGTCCAAATTTCCAGGTATCTAAATCTGATAATTCAGCTCTATCACTTTAATATGGATTTTAGTTTAGAATAGTAAGTGTCTAAGAATATATAGCATCATTGTAACTTCAAATTCAGCACATTTGGAAAAAAATGTTATCACTCAACTGTGTTGTTCCAGATTTGCTACTATTTTTATACAGCTGAGCTTACAGCATCTTAAGTGAAAGTTTTGTTATTATCAGATGGCAACCATGAGCCCTTAACTGGCAGAAAAAATAAAGACTTACCTAATGCCTAAGAAATGCAATTACCTAATGCCCAAAGTAATGCACTCCTAACAGACATCATGTGCCTCCATCTCCCATATTGGTATACACAGACAATTATATTCCATCTAACCACTGTTTCTCTTATATATAGTTATATATCATAGACTTTATTTCACAGAGGAGTCCTTGTTACCATACCCTTACATTTTACTTAAAAATTTGTCACCAAGGACCCAGATTTATGACTGAGATTTTATGGATTAGTAATTGATCTAGTGCACATTTTTAGCTTACTGCAGATGGAAGATACATATCAGCTGAAAACTCTTTCCTTCAGGTTTCTGCTGGGTTTTGTGTTTGGTTTTTTTTTTAACCTTGCCCTTACATATTTGGGGCTAGCCAAATGCACACACATGATCACTTACTGAGGCTCAGCAGAGTTATGACAATTCATTAAACTGCAAGAATAAGATCGTGTTTGAGACCCAGTAATTATAGTTATGCCAGTTCTCCCAGCTTTGGTGGGAAGAAATCTGAATTCTCAATTTATAACACATTTTATAACTTACATCTTGATTACAGTGCTGTTTGCCAGCAGGTGGTGGGCACAGACTCAACAATTAAATCATTGCCCCATTTTACCTTTGACTTACCTATGTAGCCAGGACTTCAACACAGGTCTTCAAGTCATACCTGCTGTAAACAACCATGAGGCGCAATCCTGAATATAGGATTAGAGATAGCATTCTTCACATGAGATGCTTAAATAAAACCTTTCCTAACTGCTTGTAGGTGGGAATCACATGCAGTTATCTAAGAAAGAAAGGACTGAATGAAAATGTTCCCTCAACTAAACTCAGACGAGCTCTGCATGTTTGCCATTGCTGTGCAGACACCTAGAATTATCCAGAACAGTGCAACCTTTTAATGCTTTGTAAAATCTCTGTGAGGTATTCAGGGTGTGTGAAAAACTTTTCCCACCCACCTAAAAAAAAACCCAACTTGTGTTTATTAATACTATGAACTATATGAACTACAAGCTATTGAGAGCACATTTTTAATAATCATAGAATCAATCATAGAATCATAGACTACCAGGTTGGAAGGGACCTCAAGGATCATCTGGTCCAACCTTTCTAGGCAAGAGCACAGTCTAGACAAGATGGCCCAGCACCCTGTCCAGCTGAGTCTTAAACATGTCCAGTGTAGCAGAGTCAACTACTTCCCTGGGGACATTATTCCAATGATTGACTGTTCTCATTGTGAAAAATTTTCCTCTCGTGTCCAATCGGAATCTTCCTGGGAGTAACTTGTACCCATAAATAAGAGGAATCATAGATTCAGGTTGGACAATAGTTGTTAAGTACCCTGCGTTAGCCATCAAATTGAGAACCAGAGGCTATGCCTACACAGACAGTTTAACCCAGTTGTGAACTCTCCATGTACCGCCATACTAAATGCTCTAGCTCTCTTAAAACTCGAATGCCAAGAAGATGAGAACTCTGTCTTGCTGGAAACACAGGGCCAGGATTCAGTGCAGTTTGGCATCCTACAGCTTGCCTTGTGGATGTGAGTAGATAAGACTCCAGTCCTGAGCAAGACTAAATCCAAACCATGCTGTGTTCATGTTTGGCCAACAGCCAAACTTTTATAAATGAATTATTTCACCAAGCCACCTGTTCCCTTTGCCTGACCCAAATTCCTATCTTTATACTTAAAGGCTTGCTGATCCTTTTCCGTCTTCCCATCTGAGCTTTACAACTACTAGGAGCTGGTTTTCCACCTCTAAGTATCCAAAACAGAAGTTAAAACTCCAACTGTTAACAACTTCCAGCTTCCCTCCATGGATGTAGCGGTTATTCAGTGATGACAAACAGCACTTCACAGTTCATTCTCAGTACACCGACATTTAGATCCATCCAGAGTGATTAGGGGAACCAAGGAAAGGCTGTTCAGTGCAGATAAACTTCCCAGAGTGCATACTGAATGCATGGCACTGCTTCTGCTAACTGTGTGGCATCTGTGAGCTCTGAGATATCACAATTAAAAATAAACAAACACAGACAAAAAAGAACATGAAGGAAAGTTGAAGTTTATATAATTTAGTTGAAATATCCCCAGAAGTGACTGACTGAAGTGAAAGGTGACTAACTCTAGTAACCAAGGACTCCTTTTATACTTCTTGGTTAAGCACAGTGTTGTATATATTACTCCTAGCACTGGGAAACTACTTGATGTGTAGATGGGTTTAACACAGCTGTACAGCACAGAGGCAAATGAGGTGTGATTCAGGGGAGAGAGGGCGACGGTGAGGGTATGGCACGACTGCGTGGATAATGGGCCCCACTCCCAGCACTGATCACAAGGACTGAGTGCGTTATCTAATTTCACTGGGCACCAATTTTCCTGTCTGAGGTTCAATAAATAAACAACCCCTGAAACCAAACAATAATTTAAAAAAAAAGGTTTGATTTTTGCAAAACCTTATGGAAAAGCATCTTCTTCCTGTGCTCGCACGCAGCCAAACCAACTTTAAAGCTGCCTTAAAAGTGATCTTTGCAAGCATGATTTTAATGGTGAGGCTGCTACAAAGCAGAGCTTACAATTCCTCTGCTGTTTCATTTTCAGCCTGTGCTAAAACAACATTTCTAAGTATTTCTAGGATTCCCTCATGTCATTACAATACCTGAGCATAGTATGGCAAGTCTAATCTGTCACAAATGGCCAGATTTCTTACATTCACACAATGACAAAAAAGGTCTTTAATATAAAAAATTCAGCTCCATGTCTTATGGAGCAGCAAATCAACACTAATTAAGATATAGAGCAAAGACTGGAAAAAAGAAGATTAAAAAGTACATAAATCATCATGGACAGGAGACGAACGTTGTACAAGAACGAGAGGCAGAAAATGAAAGGCTACAGACAGAGAGGGAGGAACCACAAGAGAGACGCAGAAAATGGGAGTAGACAAATTTCAGTCTTAGTGAAAGCCTTTTGGTGTCAATAGTTCTCATAGATCTGTCCCAAAACCTTATATTTAGGACAGTGGCCTGCTTTTCCGTTTAACTATTAAGTTAATTAAACTTTGATAGTGAAAGAAATTCAGAAACAAATATTATGATCCTGAAATTATTTTTAATCCTACCCTCTGCAGAGAAGTAGAGTCCCCATTAAAACACTAATCTGCAATCTAGCTTAATTTCTACCTGCTTACTTTAACTTTAGGCACCTGCCCTTGCTGAGATGCATTTTTCACTTTCTGAGTAGTCCTAACTACTTCCATCTGTAGCTGGCCTGTACTCATGGACTGCTTTCGCAGTACAGTATGAAAAATGGCTCATTTCTCCTCATAATCATCTGCTGCTAGAGATGCAAGTGGGTAAAGGGACAAAGGGCACATTCATGTCTCTACATGCCCTATCAATTCCTCTAAATTAGGAATATACCCTCTCTCCTCCCCCATGAAACAGAGTGTTGTTGAGTTCACAAGGAAATGAGGAAAGAAGAGGGCTATGAAAGCCATGCCACAAATGTAAGACAGTTCAGCAGAAGTGAATGCATGCTTTTCAGTCTCAGCCATTTTAAATTAAAATCACCCCAAAGAAAAAATGTCCAGTACAGAATTGTATTGAATTAAACATTACCCCCTCAGGTATGAGACAAATATGGAAGGGAAATCCATAGCAAAGGCAACTGTGCAGCAAAGCAGAGCAATGAGGGATGCAGAAACAAGCGGTGAATCAGATTTTATTCCCATTGTCCATATGCTGAACAAAACACCAGTGCAAAAGCATGATAGAAAATGAGGTGCTGAAAATGAGGAGCTTGTTTGAAAAACTGAAAGGTTGTTCAAGAATAAAAGCTCTTTTTCTGGAAGACCTCAATACAGCCAGAAAAACATGATCTTGCATCTATTTTCCTCCAAATGCCAACTGCATAAGGTACATAAACGTTGCCCAGGTGCAAATTTACTCTGTATATCTGACTGAGAATGCTCCTCGTTTTACCATGATGAATGTTCACAAATCACTGGTTTATGCCAAATCTTATTTTCTCTGCCATTGTTTTGCCCGTAGTTGCACTTTCACTAAAGCCAGGTGTTTGATCTCACTGCTGTTGTACAGACTGAAAGAAAAACTACAAAGCAATACAGAAGGGAAGGAAAAATACTTCACCTAAAGGAAGGTGAAAAGATGGTAGCAAATTAGTTTTTTTAATCCATCACAAAAGGCCTAATTCCAAACAGATGCAGACCTTTAGATTAAAATCTCTTCAGTGAGCCCTAATTTTATATTCTTGAGCCTTAGATGGGACGAAGTACTTCACAATAATAATGCCTGGCTCACCCATTAACACTTCAATCAGTCATTTTGTATTTGGTACTAATCAAATATTTTCTAAAAAATCTACAGAAAATTAACTTTTCCATTACATGAAATCCAGTTGCAACTTCCAGTTATCTCAGAGGAGTTCAACCCAGATGACTGATTCAATCAGAATCCCTCAGATTAGAGAGGGATTTCTTAGATGAAAGAGTGAAAGTAAGAAAATAATTTAACTGTGGGGCGAAAACAAACTGAACTCTATTTAGGTTTATTTCAGGAGTATGTGAGCCCCCAGTGTTTAAAGCTGACTATCATTGTTTAAGGGTTAGGTATTGTAGGAGGTCTAAAAATCACGTTTATCTGTACTGGCTCATAAGGATACAATACAATTACTGAGAGCAACCAGCGAAACAGGTCCCTGGGGAAAAAAAAAAAAGGTTCATCTACATTTTTCTTTGCATGCTGCCAAAGCTTCAACAATAGCCCTAATTTCCCCTAATATGATTTCAGCTGCTTATGTTTTCTGTAGGCTAATGCACAGGATTCATTTCCTCTTAGAGGAAGCAATCCTGCCGTAATTTGATGAGCATCTCTTTTAACATCAGTACCTGTTTAAGCCGTTCATCCTGTCCCCCTCTTTCCTCAGCATTCACTTCTGTCCTCGTGCTGACTTTTTGGCAATACAGGTAAAACGGTTTATGGGAACGTATTGTGAACCAGATCGTGTAACCAATCTGGGTTACAGACTGCATACAGCCCCTCCTCAGTTATTTTTAACTGAGGTCAGTTTTCTACCCTGGTGTGACAGTATGAACAGTTGCACAACTGAGAGCCAGAACAGGGGCAGGAATGACAAAGGGAGATGCGGGGTTGTCTTGCTGAGAGAAAAGCACATCAAACTACACCCTTAGTAACCCCAACTCAATGCAGTCTTAATGACAAGCAAAAGAAAATGAAATTCAAGCAAGAAATGAGGCTGTGGCTCTGCTAATAGTCACTGTTTCCAGGCAGCATGCTGTTATGTATTGGGTAACTCACAGCAAGCTGCTACTGGAATTTAACTGGGCACAATGGGCACCCTCAGACCTTGTATTGTTCAAGGTCCCTTGCTGTCTACCTCCTTTCTTCTCTAGTCCAACCTCCTGCTCGCAGCAGGGTCAGCTCTGAGCTCAGACTGGGTTCCTTAGGGCTGTATCCAGTTGGGGTTTGCAAACCCCCATGGAACATGCACAACCTCTTTGGGCAACCTATGGCACTGCCTGTCCTCATGGGGAAACAATTCTTCCTTAAATCCAGTCTGAACCACTCTAGTTTCAATTTATGCCAGTTGCCTCATGTCCTCCTACCATGCACCGCTGTGAAGAGCCTGGCTCTGTATTCTCAATAACCTCCTTGTTGGTATGGGCAGGCTGCTGCTGAGTCCCCCACAGCCATCTCTTTTCCAGGCTGAATAAGCCCAGCTGCCTCAGCCTCTCCTCACAGGGCAAGTGCTTTAGCTGTTGACCATCTCAGTGGTCCTCTGCTGAACTCGATCTGGTTTGTCCATGTCTTCCTTGTATTAGGGGAAGCCCAAAACTGGATGCTGTTTTCTAGATGGGGTCTAACAAGTACCAATTTGAAAGTGATAATCACTTCTCTCAACCTACCAGCTATGCTTCTGCTAATAACAGTCTGGGATGCTGTTAACCTTTTTAACGTCAGGGCACACTGCTGGCCCACGTTTAGCTCACTGTCCTCTAGGATCCCCAAATCCTTTTCCACAGACCTGCTCCCCAGCCAGTCAGTCCCCAGCCTGTAATAGCTGAATGAAAGCTTTGCAAGCTGCTGCTTGATTTTGCTAAGGCATATCTTGTAAGCATACCTCCCAAAATGAACCACTCAGAGCATCTTCAGACTCTTCTTGTTGCAGACCTATGCTTATGAGGAAAGTGCAGAGTGATGAATGCCACTTAGGGCTGTTCTGGATCCAGCCGCGGTGCAAGCCCCTACGTAATGGCTTGATCACTGAAGTTCTATTGCTTTCCACATGCTCCTTTCTGCATGTAACAAGTTTCCTGTACTGCTCTGCTCGCTTCTCCTAACCAGGCCAGCTGTGAAAGGGAACTGGGTAAAAATTCTTCCATTAGCAGCATATGCCTTAGAGACAGAGGTCGTGTTGGCTGGGCTCTGGAGGAGACAGCACTGCAGAAAGCATCTGGGTACAGTCCCTTCAGCTCACGCACCCTTGCCCTGTCCTCATCTTTAAGCTGGGTACTAGGCAGCACAGCCTTTCTGAGTGACACAACGTGAACAGACACCAACGACAAAGCGTTGAGATCAGGATGAGATGCTGAAAACGTTCAGCCTCATCCACCCAGTGACAGATGCTGTCACTGGAATGAGGTGTAAAGACATACTGAGATGGCATCAGTTCACAGCTTTCTAGTTATGTATTTAGAACACATTCATCTTTGGGGAGAATTCAGAACATTTCATTGGGATTTATGAGCTGCTTCACACTTCTCTAAGCATCCTGTGACGCAGACGGGTGTGTACAGCAATCCCCATTTAACAGGGCTGTATTTGGGATAGGGAGTCTCCCCCTCTTCTGCCTTCTTTGGATCCAGAGAAGTCCCATAAACTGTACACTTCAATGTTGGAAGAGGCAGAGAGGTGACTCCAGCAGCAGGCGTGAGAGAGGCTTTGCAGAACAGTGGAGGGGTTGGAGGGGCAGTGCCATGTCAGAAGAGAGGGGAGATGGAGCTTGAGTCACCTGTGTTAAAGTAGTGCAGGGAAGAGCAGAACAGAAAAGAAGCTGCCAGAGAGAGCTTCAGCTCTATTCCTCAAAAACCCTTTTCCGTCATGGACCAATAATTGTTTGTGGAAGCCCCATTACTAAACTAACTAAGCACTTCAAAACCATTAACACATCTCCGTGAAATAAAGAAAACAAGAATTTTTGACCTGCCAAGGATAGGGCTGCTCACCAATAGCCTGTTTTCCGATAATTTACCAAGGATAATTGGGTTTAAAGTAATGCAAACACCAAACTGCATCTTCAACCTGGAAATCAGATAGCCAGCTCTATGTGTAAGCCAGGGGAAGAATTTGTCTCCATAGAATGAAATACATAAAAGCCAAGAAGCCAAGTGAGATATTGCCTAAATTAGTCAGTTGGAGAGGCAGTCAAGGAGAGGGACTTGAGGATCTACTCAGGCACTATGTTCATTATTTGATTCCCAAAGAGAAATCTCTGCTTAGGATTTCCCAGTCCTGAATGTCTTGCAGAGTGGGACATCAAAGCTGCCTTCTATCCCCATTTTATCATGACTAGGGGTGGCTGATACTTCTCCCCTTTAAAAACATTACAGGCCACCAGTGCACAGTAGCTAATCACAGGAAGGCTGAGGTTGAAAGGGACCTCTTGGGATCACCTCATCCAGCCCGCCTGCTCAAGCAGGGACAGCTACAGGAGGCAGCTCAAGTAAGATCAATATGAAGCCATTTTACACTTCATTAAAAGAATGAAAACTAACAACAAACATTATCCTTACAGCAAATGCAATGTGAAGATGTAAGATCACAAATACTAAAACCACTGGAAAATGGCTTCCATAAAATATGCTGGTCATTAAACTCCCACCTCAGCAAGACAGTGAAAACAGGCTACCTTCAATCCCATGACTAATAGCAATGAGTCTTATTCTCTGCATTCTTATGGACTACAGGTTAAAAGGCATATCTGCTAAAGTAATTTTCTGAACAGGGGCCCTAAAACTATAGTGTTTTTACCACAGGGCCAAAATTCCACTAGTTTGAGATGTAATTGAGTGAGGCACAGAAACATCATTTACAGACTGAAAAAAAAAAACCACCCTATGAAAATTAATAAAGCTTTAAAAATAATAATGTTTCATTTAACACCACAGTCTTGTCTAGCATCAGGACCACAAGTACTCCATCTCATAACACTGAAAGCTGTTAAAGTCAACACAACAGAGTATGCCTTTTCACATTGCTGCCATTCAGTTCATTTTTGAAAACATAAGGTCGGTAGCTGATAGATGTCTCGAGTATTTCCTGGACAGCTTACATGTGTAATAACTGCTCTCATTTGGAAGAAGTCCTTATTAGGTCACTGATTAAAACTTCAAAGTTTTTGTAATGTAAATCAATCTCATGGCCCAAAACATCAAAGTCTTAGGCTAAAGCAGAGACCTCTGAATACAGCACAAGAAACATCAGAGGTTACTAAAACAATTCCTATTGCATGGTGGGTAGCATATATCCTATATACGAGTATTAATATTTAATGTAATATATTGCTTTGCTTTTACTTCAACATCCTATAATGGCCTTACTTTCCCATCTCACTCTCCAACAATGTAAATTATCGTATAGCTGAGGTTCTGTATCGCAATCTATATGGAAAAGGCCCCGCTGAAGTTTGCTGGAGTTTTGAATTGCCAAGGAGCATGGGAGAAGACTTCAGATCCTAGACTGCTACGCCATGACTAAGTAGTTAAAGATGGGCAGCTCTGTTTGCTGAGCAGTAAATACAATGAGCTCCTAATAACAGAACACAAGAATTTAATAATGAAACAGTTAAAAAATGAAGACTTGCCTCAATAAAAGATGACCCCAGTAATTGAATCTGTTCAGAAAAGGTCCGCAGAAGGAGAGGTAATAGCCCTAAGCGTAAGCCGGCCCACACTCTTGCACCTACTATTGCTCACGAATGGATAAACTATTTGTTTCAGCGCAAACCTGAGGCCTTTTTTCTATACCCCAATATGACTTCACAGAGGCTGCAGATGTAGCGAGGCAAGAGCAGAAGCACAGATCCCCGCTGACATACTGAGTCTTCCTAGCTCCTGTCAGTCATGGCATTTTGATGCCCTGCCATGCAGACCACACCCAAGCTGTCGTCCAGGCCATCCTCTGCAGGGTCTGCTGGAGATGACACACAAAGACCTGCCTCCACACATTCTGGAGGGAGCCTTAATAAAAAAAGCTGTCTTTGGACTTCTGCCACTTCGAGAGCTTTCAGACAGAACCCTACAACCCCAAAATCTGTGCCCCCGAGTCTCCATAAGACAGTTTGCCCGAACCACCTGAATTCTGCCTCACTAGTGTCATCAGAGGCGCCATTTGCTTATGTCTCCCAGTTATTGAGTCTGATCTGCACTCAGGGAACAGTTATAATGGAGGTGGTAACAGAGAAGCTTAGAAAATAGATTACAGTGACAGGAAGGGATATGAGCAAATTCTCCTTTGCAGGGCTTCATGCACAGTGAGAATCGGTGTGGTTTCTCCTATAAAGGTTAGAAGCAAGAAAAAAATCTCTTGCAGCCTAGGTGGGGGATGGAAATGCCCTACCTGCAGCTATGGAGAGCTCTGGAATTGAGAGCCCCGGGCCTGAACTGGAAACTGGAGAGGCTCCACTCTTGCTTGGCATCAGGCAAGCTACAGGATTTATCCTCTTCATGGATATCCTCAGTGTCCATGCTGCAGTTGGCACAGCATGAAGGCACGGCCCCACAGGAGACATTCGGGGCTGCAGGAGGTGCAATCCCATTGACTTCAAGGGGAGGTAAACAGGAAGAGAATTTGTGCCCATCTTTGATTCCAGTTAATCGTGTTGACTAATCCCTCTAGTTTAATAATTTCAACTCAATTCCTTGCACTGTCCCTTCTATCTGTGGCCATGTGCACCCATGTGTCATCCTGGTTTCTGATCGGTCTTCTTTTGTGCATTATTGGGATGGGATAACAGCTAGCTACAGCTCTGCTTATCTCTTTCTTCCCCCCCCAGTCCCTAGAAATTGCATTGCACTTTCCCCCCTTAATTCTCTTCCTCTATTACTGCCGGGTCATTTCAAATAGCACTGCCTTCATGCCAGTGCAAGTTATAGATCTCTATCTCTGAACCTGTGATGACTGGTTTCAAAGTCCTGAGCCTACTGCATAGGCTCAGCGGGGGTGGGGAGGCAGAGATCAAGTTTAAGGAGATCAATAGGTTTTTCTGAAAAACAGCTTTATTCTTCTTATTGAAAATATAATTTTTTCAACTCTTCTGGACACTGAACCAAGTCTGTAGCATAACTCATTTACCTGCAAGTAAAATGAAACCTTTATTTTATTAAAAATACTTCTAAAAATGCATCATTTAGTATTCTAAAGAATATATTTGTATATAATCTAAGGTTATTAAGTGGTTTCCCTCAATATGGAATACGTTCATGATTTCTAACCGAACAGAATTTCTGCACATTATATATAGCAATATATTTTTGTAGAACAAAAAGATATCTTTTAAATTTGGGAGAACATCTGTTTGACACTTTATCTTCTCTTTTCAAAATATGTAATTAGTTACATTCTAAGACAGTATAAAAATACCATAAAATGTAGAGATCGGAGTGCTGCATATGTGTGTACACACAGCCTTTCTGTAGCTCCCATGTATGTGCACTGTATCAATCTCAAGTTACTTCCCTTAATGATGAAGATGGAAAGAGTGATGATATTTCAGAGTCACGTTTAGCAAAGCTGAAAGGCAAGGTGTAGCGCTCCCCTGCTTTATACTTTGGATGTTACAAAAAGACATTTGAAAAATAACCCAAAACCACCTCTCCGATCAAATATGTTATCCTTTCAGCATGACGCAGAAGTTTAATTTCCACTGATGGGGGGTGACCTCAAGACTGTTGCACAGCTACTTCATCCCTCTTTAATGGCAGCGATTCCCCTGACTGGCGGAATAGAGCCGGTCTATAAATAACTTCCAGAGGAATTGTCTCTCTCCTCACGCACTGCAGACAACTGTTTACATAGACCCCGAGTCCCTGTATACTCGGTTTGCTCAGCTCGCATCCTACGGGCTGTTTAATTCCCTCTTCCTAAAACCGCCTCGGACGATGCAGGTATGACCGGAGGCACCCTCCACTGCTGCAGATCCCCGGTACCAGAAGTTGTGGCTCCCGGCGGCAGGGGCTGGAGCGCGGCCCCGGCTCCAGGGAAATTTCCCAGGGCAGGGGGGTTGCGATCTTGTGTAATCCGTCCTTAAGCTCCGCGGTCCCGGCCGATCCTCCGGCCCCGGGAAACCCCTCCTCCCCACCCCACGGATCCCCGCAGCCACTCCAGGGCCCGGACATCTTTGCTCGCCCACCTGCAGGGGGCTGGCCCGGGGCTCCGGGGAGGGACACGCGTGGGGCGCCCCCGCACCTCCCCGCACCCGGCGGGGCTGCGCGCCCCTGCGCGGCGCGGGGAGAGACAAAAGCCCGGGCGAGCTCACCTCCTTCAGCTGCTCCAGCTCCTGCTTGAGGCCGTCATACTCCGCCTCCAGCTCGTCGTACTGCTGCTTGAGGGTGAGCTTCTCCTCCAGCACCACCAGCCCATACTCCGCCGCCTGGATCTTCTCGTGGGTCGTCTCGGAGAGCTCCCGGGTCAGCCGCTCGATCTCGCTCTTGTAATGGTCCGCGCCCTGCAGCACCTCCTCCGCAGCCATAGCCCCGCCGGCACTACCGCGCCGCCGCGCCGCCGAGGCAGCCAGGGGGCGGGCGCGGCCGAGGGGCGGCACCGGCACCGTCCCCGCCGCCGCCGGCCCGGGGATGGGGACGGCGATGGGGACGGGGATGGGGGCCGGGGCCGCCTGCGGCAGCCGCCGCCGAGCGCGGGGGCGGGCCGCCCCGCCGCAGCCGCGCCCCCCCCTCCTCCCCGCCCCGGCCGCCCGGGAGGCGGCGAGGCCGCGCTCGCCTCCCCCGGCCCTGCGGCGGCCCCGGCTGCCGGCGGCGGGGGCGCCTGGGCCGGGCGGGCGGGCGGGCGAGCCCCGCTGCCCGGGGAGGCGGCGGCGCGCTGGAGGCCGGGGCGGCGAGCGGGGCGGCCGGGAGCGCGCCTTGGTGCGGCGGCTCCCGGGGAGATGCTGCTGCTGGCGCCCGCCTCCTCCCGGGGAGCCGGCACCTCCGCCCCCCCCCGGCACGGTCCCTCCCCCGCGCTCTTTAAGATGACAGCGTCCTCAGGTCTGGCATTCCCCGCCGGGGAAGAGGGAAAGCAGCATTAAAGCGCGGGAGCAGGGGCAGAAGCAGCCGGAGCGGTGGCTGCAGCCGGAGCCCGGCGCGCCTCAGGCCGGGGCGGCATCTTGTGCTCCCTGCCGCGGTCCTGCCGGTGCGGGGCGGCTTCTGAGACCCGCCGGGTCCCCCGCCGCTGCGCCCCGGGCAGCGGAGCGGGGCTGGCCAGCCGTGCTGCGAGTGCAGCGCCTCTTGGCTTTTCTCAGCGTGTTGCAGCGATGGCCACGTTAGCGGCGGTGCTGGTAAAAATAGAAAGGGAGATGCAGCCCGGTAAACTGCGGGAGGACAGCCTCAAGTATTCCCCTGCCATTTCGGGAAACTGGCAAGGAAGAGCTGCCCGCTCCCTTCCCTCTCCCCGCTGAATGCACATGGGAATGGGCAAGGAAACCTGGACGTGAAACAGCAGCGGGATCGGGGCGTTGAGCTAAGGCCACACTTCCATGACCGTTAGTGCAAGACCTCCGCGCTACTGATTAGACAGCAGGACAAAACAAATTCAGATCAGATGCGGTCACACCATTGTCTCTCTGTCAAATTAACCGGAGGACCTGATGCATAGATTATGTCAGTTTTATGCTGGCTTTATGCTGGCTGCAGAAAGACAGATGCTACTTGTCCAGCATAAAATTAGAGTGGTGCAGACAGACAGTAACTGATCTCATACAAAGCCTGCCAGTAAAAAGTTAACACACCAGATCAGGGGCATTTTAAATATTTGAAATGGAAGAGTGCGTTCATCCTGGATGAATGTCATAATGTCCCATGTCACAGCCCTTTTTGTTTGGTACTAGGAGTCTTAAACCCAAATTTACTGTTTCTTCTGTTTCTTCAAATCATGGCCTGCAAACAGAGACCTGATCCTATTGATATTGACCAAGTGTTGCTCTAAGTACCATCGGGATCAGGTTTTCATGCTTTACAAATATCTTTATTTTTTCTTTCTAAAATACTCGCAACATTAGGTCTTTAAAGTTTAACCATTGAGTTAGAATTTCCAGGAAAAAGAAAGTGTTTTTTTAAAAAAAGAAGTTAACCTACAGAAGACGGATATCGCTGCCCACCAGTGCAGCACTGTATTGGAAATCAAAGACATAGATTCCCTTTCTTGCTGACCTGTTAATGTGGTTTTAAACAAGCCACATCCCCTTTCTAGTTCAGCTTCCCCAAGCCTAAGAAAGAGGTAAAAATGTTTAGACTCCTCAGCAAAGTGCTTTGAGATCTGTAAATGGAAGCACTAACACTAGTTATACCATACATGCATACAGTATGTAATATATATCTGTTTTATAAAACATGTGCATGCATACATAACTAACACACTGTAGTCTAGCCTGCATAAACACTTCTTCTCGTTGCCTAGAGAACATAAATGGAAGAAGCTAGCAAAGTAATAGATCTTCTGTCAATTTTGTATCTTGAAAGCAGCTTCCAAAAATGCACATTTTTAATAAATTCTAGTGTAGAAGCAAGCGTGAATATTAGTAGGAAAGAAACAAATGTGAATATTAATAGGTAAGGAGAATGAGTGGCTCTCATCGATGACTGAATGTCAAAACAGAGAAGAAAACACCAGTACTCCAACCGTAATTCCAACTGTACACCTAACCTCAACGTCCTTTTCTTAAAAGAGGATGAAAGATTCCACAAATCAGAAGGAAAAAAAAAAAACCAAACCATAAAACCCAAAGCGGGAGCAAAATGTTGTCTCAAGAGCCTTTACAAGCTCTAGTCTAGCTGTCTTCCTCAGCTTTCAACCTAGGCCACTGTGCAAGCAAGCTTTTCGTGAACACTCATTCAGGAATGGATCAGAAAACAAACAGCTTAAGACTGGTGCTGAAAATGGGTGACTGGGTCAAGGACAGTGTGGAAACTGGCTGAAGCAACCAGGTGCCTTTAGCTAATCTATCCTTGGTGAGACTCCACTTGCCATCATTTAGTTGAAAACGGCACTCACAACCCAAGGGCAGCCTCACCACATGTCTGAACATCTGCACTCCAGAGGGGAAATCTGGCTTGTTAAAATGTGTCAATTTTTCTGCAATACCTCACAAGAAAGTTAGGGAGAATCTTTCCTTTTAAAATTGGAAGGAGGCATGAAGTCCAGGTATTGTGCACTGTGCAGAAGTCCACAGCAGCTGTGGGAGAGTTTCCATAAACTGGAGGTCCTGTAGCTACTCTAAACTGAAAGCACCCAGCATGCCTGTGATTTGCTATCATTAGTACCCACTTATTCTGTATTGTGCCTCCTAAAAATATGCAATATCAAATCTGTCTCCTTTGGTAATATTTGTCTTTATTTTAGATGTGTACTGCTTTAGAAGTCTTCTTTAGGATGAAATGAGTCTTCCCCAGCATTGTCAGTTTCTCTCCGCTGACTACAGAGGACCTGAACCAGATGTATACATTCAGACATATACATTTAATTAAATGAATCCTGCCTTTCACATCAGTATCTTTTCTTTGGACTTAAAACTGTCACCTACGCTCTACTGTCCAGATTCGTCCATCTGTATTTATAATGGACTACTCTGGTCACTGATGGATCTGAAAAATATTCAAGCTCTTTTCCCTGATACAAGTGGCTCCGGTTTGCCTCATTCCTGTCTCTGTGGAGATGAGAAAGGATGGATGATCCTATAAATAGTGTCTCAGTTACAGGGAAAGACATCGTTAAAGAAGGAAGTGTTGGTCATTCCCTAGTGAGGCTCTCGTAACTGAAACAACACAACCTCCTTTGATAGAGATTTCTTGCTTTCTGGAAGGAATACCTATGATAACTTATGGATTCAAGTGTCTGTACAGTGGTGCCAGCAAAGTGCTGGTCTTGATCACAGGTCTGGTACCTTTAGGAGCATACTTATCAGTGCAGATAGCCCTAAACAATCATATCAGTACTTTAAATAATTTCACTGCCCACATATGCATCGCCTCACATTGGTTTAAGTCCTGCTACAATGCTCTTACATTTGCTACCTCCCCAGCTCAAAAAACATGCCCTGGTTTTATTAAAGGTTGACATATCACCCTGCATTGTTATTTCTCCTTCATTTTGCCCTGGTGCACCCCTTTCACATGAATATTTCAAACCAGCCTTTAGTCACTTAGTGACATTCAACATACCCTCATAAAACGAGCCTCCTTATGATTGCATCCATTTCATGGGCAGAAATTGCCCTTTGAATTCCTGGCATGTGACACTGGTAGACACTTAAACTAAGGATAGTAGGTTCCAGTACCAAAAAATGCTGTTCTGCTTACACATTTTTTGAGACAATTGGATATTCAAGGACAGGCAAAATGATACAGTTCAAATCTTGCTCCAGAGAATATTATCCAAATTTCAAACCATTTAAGAAGCATTTAATGACCTATATGAAATGAACTACTGGTTCTACATCTTAGTGGAAATGCAGCTATAAAAGCCACCCTGTACTATATATTGCAGATGGCTGAATCACTGCACCTACAGCATACATAGAAATTGCTTTGAGTCCATTTGTATGGAGCATCTCAGAGGACTGGAGCCCAAATCTAACGACTGCTAATTAGCAGCATTTCACAGGCTCACCAGAGTGGCCAAAGGAAAAAAAAGTATAAGGACCAATCTGTTGTTGTTAGTAGGAATGGGATTGATTTTCTGAAAGTGAAAAGAGGGGACAAGCACTAAGGGAAGGCAGTAGGGTAACTGTGCTGGGTCTGGTCTGGAAACAAACAAGTGGCTGTTGTTATACTGCCAAAGCTTCATCGTTCTCAAGCACTGAATATAAGCACCACATTTGTAATGAATGACCAGCCTAGAGATAAAAAGGAGGCACTGAGAAGAAAATGAAATTTTAAAAGATATTTCAAGATCCTAGTGCACTAGAAATGGTAATAGGTTTTAAGAAAATTAGTTTATAGAGAATGTTAAGAGAAACTAAACACAGGGGATAATAAACAATAATGCATATAATAAAAAGTAATGATGTTATGCTGATTAACCTAAGTGTCAATATTCAGAAGAAAGGCTTTCAAACAGTAGTGTCCTTATGTGAGTCCTCTGTGAACTACCTTTAAGGGATCTGCAAAGGCAAATACATAATTTTTTCTTTTAAAAGCCTATTGTCAGGTGGACTTATATTTCGTGTACAGGATCCTGTATCCCCACCAGAATAATTTTGGGCCCCAAAAACCTGAAACGGTTGAAAACCACTCATGTAGAACATACAGAATCCAAAAGGAAGACCAGGATAAACCAGAACACTTCAACAAGGAAATCACAAAGAAGGACTGTACATAAATGATCGGCAGGATGTTTTGTGTGTAATGAGCAGGGGTTAGAGAACCAAAAATGAGTTTTACAAGAAAACTACCAAAAAATAAAGCGTAAGGACATTTAGAAAACACAGTCAGCAAGAACTAAGCAGCAAACTGATACCTGCAGTATAGAGAAACTACAGACTATAGCAAAGAATGTGAGTTATGATTCTGTTAAACTGAATAATATCACCTCAGCCTGCAAGGATATTGCTTTCAGCAAGTGTTGCACATGGGTCTTGATTCAGCTCCACAGACATCAGCTGAGGCTTTTAATTGACAACATTGCCCCCAGGCTCAAGACCCAGGACACAGCTCTTCCACTCCTTGCAGAGTCTTGCAGTACAAAAAAAAAAAAAGGCTGAAAGAAGCACAGAAAGGATTATTATACCTATTTAAACTACTAGGCGCTTTCCTGTGACACTAGGAAGACCAGTCCACTTCGAATACTTTGTCCAAAGAGCTTCTCAGCAATTTAGCCTAGATAAATCAGTGTCACAGTGCAAACTGTTCCTTACCAGACAGATTTAAAACCAGGAGTGGAAGGGAGAACATGGTTTCTCTCAGATGAACAGCAGAAGCATTCATTGCCCAGAGAACCACTACAATCAGGGCTCAGGCAAACTGCAAAGTAGCCAGCCACCTAGGGCAGCAGATTGTAATGAGAGATAACTATATCCTGAAACACCTTTTTACTTTTGCCAGAGCCTCAGAAAGCCAGGCACCCACTGCTGTGCCCACTGAGAGGCGGGTGATGTGGAGAGGCAAGGCAGCTTGTGTTTGGGAGACTGGATCCTTCCAGCAGTGACAAGTTCAGCTCCACTTCCCCGCTCTGAGCCTCAGCAGAGCAGCGGGACAGTGTCTCCACTGCTCGCTGGCTGCACTTTGCACCTTCCCCCTCCCTTGTCTGGTCCCCCACTGCCATCTTCACCTGCCACTCACTCCTGAGAAGTCCCGAGCCTCTCTGTCTCTGCATTAGAGATGTGGAGGGCTAGAACGCATCTTAGAGGGCCGTCGAGTCCAACCCCACAGGTAGGTGGGATGAAATGCACCTAGACCATTCGTAGTTAGGGTTATCTAATATGTTCTTAAAACCCTCAGTGATGGATAGAAAACAAGATATCTGCAAAGCCTTTTCCAATATTTCACCACCATCACAAATGGAAACTTTTCTAATGTAGAGTATAATGTATAAAAGTATAAACTTTTTTTCACTACATATCAAGATGATCTATTCCTACCCTTTGGTAAACACTGTGGCCTTTTCATCAGTTTCTTCAATGTTTGAAGGCTGTTCAGTTTTCTCTTTTCTTCATTAAGCAAATTTCCAGCCTTTCCTCAGACCCCTCAGTCTGTCCTTGTAAATCATCCCTTCTAATCCCATCCAGAGCTCTGGATGGCCTTTTCTGAACTGTCTTATTTCTTGCTCTTCTAGGCTGATCGTAGTACGTCTCAGTGAAGGCTTCCCCCTTACTGAATAACATGGGTCAAATATCTTCCACATTGCCAATGTACCACTCCTAGTACTCCATCCTATGTTTTAAGAAACCACAACACATTGTTAATTAGTATGTACTTTGCGGTCTACCATAGTTTCAGGATCTTTTTTTGCCCTGCTGCTTTTCCAGCCACTTACATCTCTGCATTTATCTCTGCTGAGGTTCATCTTGTTGATTTTGGATCACTTATTCAGTATGTCGAGATCATTTTGAATATCCTCCTCCAAAAGGCCCATGATTGTTTCTTGTACAGAGGCATCAACAAACTCATACAAATGTGTGATCAACTGTTCTTTGTCTAAAAATTTTTCATTCCCAGAGAGCAGGATCAGATCAGGGAGTTTCTTCACTACACACAGCTGAGTTTGCCACATTTAACTCAAATCCGGCATGATAACTGTATGTTAATTTTTTGCCATCATGACAGCTGAGGGTTTTTTTAAGCAGAAATACTCCAAAACCTACATGTAATTCCAACTCCTCAGGGTCTGCGCGCTGGCCACAGCCCCTAGCTCTCTCTGTTCGGTAATGGCCACCTCCCTCCCGCCACAGCTGCCCGTAGTCCCCACCAGCCCAGTACCAGGCTGGAGCTCTGCCCCACTGGCACCTCCCAGACCAGTGCCCTGGGTGCATGGGGGTCCTCCCCATGGCTGCCAGAAAGCCACCCACCGCTCCCCAGCACCCCAGGTAAAGCCATCACACTGTCATCAAGCCATCAGTAATGACCCTCTGAGACGGGTAAGTACCTGTGGAGATTAACGAGGGGCTTTGCTGTCCGGAGCACCTGGACCCTCCATACAATAGCCACTTCTTGCTCTGGCAGTGGTGACCCAAGCCTCCTGCTGCTGCTTACCCTTCCAGCCAGCTGCTCTCCTTAAAGCAGAAAGGGACGGGTCTGATGCCCTCTCTTCTTGGCAATTCTACCCTGGCACTTTTTAAACCCTATTTATTTTTTTCCAGACTGTCACAAATCAATTGCTCAATCATCTTTAGTGTCTTTCTGGGAAGTGAAATGAGGCTATACATTATTCCTCCAGCCTTTTTCCTTTTATGACTTCAAGTCCCCGCCAACATCTTTGGAGCAAGTGGATGTGCAGAGCTGCCCAGTTCCCAGGCTTCCTCCTACCACCACAGCATGGGCAAAAGCAGCTGGCAAAATCAGATTAATCAACAGATCCCTTGTTTGAAATGGGAGCTGACTATGAAATAAGAACCACACTGCAGCTTATGGTCCCATTTTAACTGTTTTTTCTCCTCAGAAGTGACTAGTGTGGGAGATGAACAAATTTGTATTTAACAATATGTGCCTTGTCTTGAAATTGAAAGCCTAGGATCTGCAGTGCACCTATTAAATATAGCTTCAAAAAGCACTTATTTCTGCTAAAGTTAGCATTTGCCTTACATTCCTTATCATGCATCAATGACTAAAAACATTTATAGACAATGACGGCTGAGAGAGAAACTGAAATTTTTATGTGGAATCTAATTATAATGTTGTGTTGATAATATTAGGAAATTTTGATTCAGATACTAAAAAAGGCATAAGATTTAACTTTTTTTTTAAAGAGCTATAAGCTAATATTTCAGCACTCAAGAATAGGTTGGTTGTGGCCTCCTCTCAAATGCAGCTGCTAAACACACATTACAATGAATGCAGAACACACAACACAAAGAAAATTACATTACATTTCTATTCAGTGAGCGTGGCATTTGGGAAAGGGGCCAGATTTATGACACTATCCTATAAACTTAGGTTTTATTAGATTTTTGTCAAAATACCTAATACAGAACAGGTGGTGTGTATTCAAAACACTAAACTAAAGGCTTACAAAGAAGGCACCTGGATCAAAGCTACAATTATTTTCCTCAGGTAAGAGAGGAGTCAAAGCACAATTAGGAGATTAAGATCCTGATCTGGAGATTGACTTCAGTGTGAATTTTCCCACTCACGCTTTGTACATCTTGGATGAAATGATTGGTGTAACATGAAGCAGGGTATCACAAGCTTAACTACATAAAAACCTCTCTAGAACTTTTTTCAACAATTGCATTTATACCATAAATGCTGCTTCTTATAATAATCACATTATTCAACACACAGGCAAGGATTGGAATAGCTGAAACAAGTATTGCATAAAATTCTTTCATGTGAATTCTGTCTTGTCAAATCTGACCCTTAAAAAAAATTGAAACCCATAAAAAAATCCTAAGGGTGTTTTCTTTGTGGTTTGCTTTGCCACAATATTCTGGGCTATTTTCATTTGCTTTATGCTTTATGAGCCAGGTCAAAACTGGTTGGTATCTGGTTCCAGCTTTTCCTTACAACCAAGAGCTTTATTTAAAAAAAAACAAAAACAAAAAAAACCAAAACAAACTTCCAACAGATTATAGAATGAACTTTTGAGGTCCAGGGGAGATGGACTGTAACTAAACCTGCAAATCAGCAAGACATAATGAGAATGCAGCAGTTGCCAACCCTGACCTTACAGACCAAAAAACACAACTGAATTCCTAGGGCTCTCCTGGTGGGAAACACGGTAAGGTTTTTGGGTGAAGCATTTTTCTTTCAAAAGAAAGTCTTGTCGATGAGGATATGTACAAAGGTATTGTGTTGTATTTTAACAATAGCTATCCGAATGTATCTAGCTGGGAAACAATAATATGGTGTAAGAGTAGAGTAAACCAATCCCACAGTGCCAGAGCCTTTCCTGATATGTACTACCATTTGGGAGGGGGATAAAGTTAATTGGGAATTTCTGTGAGGTTGTCTCCCAAGGCTTTTTTCATTCCTTCTGGGATGATTAAGAGTTAGGTGCAGCAGATGGAGCTTGGCTTGGGGAGTCTGTGAAGTGGGGGTATTCAACACCTTTGGGTGCTGAATGTTACCATTGCTTACAGGAGTTCCTGGTATAACCAGGGGAAAAGGCAAGAGGGATGCGGCTATTTGCCTACCTTTGTTTGCCCAACTGGGCAGCAAAGGATCAAGGGAGAATAGGAGAAACAATCAAATTCTTGCCAGCATTGCACAAAATTGGGAAGAGAAATAACAGATGGTAATTCCTTTGATCAAGGAACCCATCTGCTGCTGCTTCCTCCATGAGCTCCTAGAGATACTATGTGGAAAAGCTTTAGAGACAGCCTGTGAATGGCAAATGTGAATGTGGGTTGTATAGGAGAAGATGGAAGAGAATGCAATTCTGCTCATGGAAGGGGACATGACAAGAAGGGAAGCTGTACTTCTGCTCAGCTCTTGGTAAGTCCCAAAATAGGCTTGTGAAAAGCCGAAACAACTCAGCTATATAGGACAACATGCAAAGTAACTGCTCCCTGATGTCCCACATTGAATACACCTGAGCGATAATATCTTCTGAAAAGCTAGTTACAAGCAAAGTCCACACAAAGATCATACTATAGCTGTGGTACCAGACTGTACTGGAGCACATCTCAGTTCTGCTATCAACATCATCTCTGATCACACCTCTCGTTCTTGCCTGCTTTGATGAGCAAAGAAGTAATATATCTTGATATTATTTAACATTGATGCCTGATGATTACCATGTATTATTCCTTTTAAGATGAATAACTTCATGAATCTTTCTGGTTTTCAGGCTGTCTGAAAACTCAGGCAGCTATTATTGTCACATTTATCTATATGATATGAATGGAATGATCTCTGCAAATACAGCTAGAGACATAAACGTATCTTAAAGAAAGATGGTACTTTGGAGCGTTCAGTACAACTATGGGAAAACAAATGTGGGCACCTGATCGTTCTCCTGCTTCTGCCCAACTTCCAGCTGCTCTGATGTCTGCTGCCAATCACTCAAAGCTGTTGTTGACAGGCAACTGAATAAATAGGAAACATCCTTCAATAAGAAAATTCACCACCATGGAGAAGATAATACAAATGCCCAGCTGAAAGGAGAAAACCAAATACTAACCCTCCTCTCCTCCCTACTTCCTACTTTTCTTTAAGAGCATTCCCTCTCCTTAATATTGTGAGAAAATGGCAGCTGCTACATTTTAAGAGATTTGGCAATTTACTGATGTTAGATGCAGAAGGGAAGGTTGATTTGCAAACTCGTCACAGATTCTCTCTGCAAGGGATCTGTCAGAGTAGAAACATGTTTTGAAAATGAATTAGCAGGATGAGGGACTTGTTTGGAACAAGGGAGTCCTCGTAGGAACGGTCAGGGGAGACATGTCTCTTGGCTGACCTCTATGGCCATTAGCTGGTGTCCTTTGATTCCAATCCATGGAAAGCTGAAACAGACACATACTCACACATACACTTCAAGGTTATACAAAGAAAAGCGCAAGCAGAATATTTTTTTTCGTTGTCTTTTACAACAAGAAGTTGAGATTTGGTGTTAAGTAAATACAAAACAAGACAAACACCCACAGTCACACATTTATTTATATACTTGTTTATAAATAATGATATTACAGGAGCATCATGACTTTGCCTTGATCAAGGGTTGAGTTACTGAGCATAATGAGCTATGGTTGATAGGATAATGCAAATGACTCAGTGTGATGAACCTTGGGACAGGCCATGGATCAACAAGTGACTAGAGAAAAATATCTGAAACTGCTGAGAAAGTGGTATGGTTGTAGACAGATTTGGCTGGTGGCCTGTGTCGACATCTGGCTATAAGTCCCCCAGCACTAGAGAGTAATAGAGACGGGGCGGAGGCATTGCTCTGGAGGTGTCCAACACCTCATTGAAGCAGATTGCTCAAGGTGGAACCATCACATGTTGCCACTGAGCTGCTGCCCGGAGCCCGACACAGAGGCAGGTTGGACAGAGCAAGTGTCACCTTACCCTGGGCTTGACCATGTCAACTCACGGTGCACGGTGAAATTCTCAGTTAATTCTGTGTGTGTGCGCACCCGTGTGTGTAGCTTTTCCTGATACAGCCTGTCCCTCGCTTGGTGAACTAAGTAAGTTGAGCTTGGCAGTATCACATTGTCTGGTGTTTCTTTTCTGCCTGTGACAGATGGGAACTAGAAAAATAGAGAAAAAGAGAAAGAGAGATTGAAGGATGACTTTGGCAATATGACGATAAGAAGAAAATAAAAAGAAAATCAGAAAATGTATGGGAAATGTGTGAGACTTCAGTGACTATCTGAGAAGGGAATTGTCACCGGATCAGACACAGAACTGAGGGTAGTAGGGATTCGTCCACCCAGCGCAACCTTCAGGGATGGCAACCTGCCATCTGATCCTTGTCAGCAGTGTCTGGGGATATGACTGGAGAGTGAAATGGGTCCTCCCTTCCTGGCCCTTCAGGAAACATGGCCAAAGGTACAGTGCTGCTCCCATGCTCACAGGAAATAGATGTCAGGAAAGGAGCTGCTTGAGTTGACAAGCCAGCCGCCTGCCCCAGTGCACGGCGCTCTCTTCAGTCTGGGGCTTCATGTGCTCCAGATTCTGCTGTCTCGATAGAGAGGCTTGAATAAAAATATCAAGAGAAAACTTACTTAGGTGACTAAGCACTAAATAAAATGAAGTGAGAGGCCTATTATAGCCGGCCTGGTAGACGAAACTTGATGTTGAAAAATGAGATGATATACGGGAAAGCTGTTGGCAGCCTAAGGGGAAAAGAAACCTCACTATTAAGCAAAGTTTCTTTTAAACTATTGCTATTAATCAGCTGTGGTTGTAATGATTGGATGAAATAAATGTAGGTAGAGGTTACATTAGCGGCTCTGAGACTCCTGATTTTCTTTTTAGCCAGTGATCTGCTTAAAAAGAAAAGCAAAAAGTATTACAGGTGACCAAAATTTCCCCATGGATCACTTCCCTGAGGCCGTTAAGTGCAAAGCATCACAAGCTGCCAGGCTGGCTCCAGGAGCAGGGAGGGTCGGGATGCTGGGAATCTGGGAGCAGGCACTGCCTGAGGCACTGCTCCCCAGACACCCTCCCACCTAAACCTGACAGGCTGTCCCAATTCAGCGTTAGTTTAGCATGGCTAAACTGCTTCCTCTGGCCGCAGTTAACCTCTACACAACTGAATATTTAAATCTTTGGAGAGTGAGGTACTGACTGGCAGTGTGAATTTTAAAAAAGCCTTTAAAGATAAAGGTCTCTGCCGCCTTTTGTTTCATTTTTCTTCGCATCACACAGATCTGATGTTTCCACTGAACGGCTCTGTATTAATGGTGGCTGTTCCTTGAGTCAGGAATGATGTCTGAAATAAATCAGTACTTCTCTAAACAATACTTCATGCTGAATGTGGCAGACCTGCCGATACGCATGAAAGATCACCTTTACCTGTTCCACAGACCACAGGACTTCTCATCATCTTAACCACTAAAGCAGCTCCATGCTGACACACAGGGACAGCAGAACTGTCCAGTGCCCAGGGTGAGCATTTGGTCTTTCAAATGACAAAGGTAGGTTCCTGTGGTAAATTCCAGACGTGTTTCTGCACTTCCCACTGCATCATTTGCAGACATTTCTGAACAACAGGTGGCAGCGGGCAGGGACAGCTCACGCCTATTGCAAGAATTATTTGCCATAGGCATCAATGTTTTACATTTCTGCTCTCTGTTCTTCCTCGTGGGTTTGTATGTCAATAGTTCCCCAGCAACTTCATTTGGTTCCCTGGGAGACAAAAAATCTGCTTGTTTGGTCTTTGAGCAGCTTTGTTTTTCTTAAATCCCCCTTTGACACTATGTAGCACTCTGTTCTGTATATTCCTCTTCTTTTTGTCCTCTCTCCATTCCCCTTTATACTCCCTGCTTTCCTCAGGCTTCTCCTGCTGCTGTACCATTGACAATACGAAGTTGTCCTACAAAAGCTACACTTCTTCAGATAATTTAGTTTCATATCTATACTACATAAAATAAAAAACAAGAAGCCTGTCTCCTGCAAAGCTGTTAATAAAGTGAAAATTCACAGCATTTCTATATATAAACTCTGATCTAAATAATACTGTCATCCCTGCTGGGTTCAGCTGCTATGTACTGACAGGTCACTGATAAAATATACATGTGATGTATCCCCATCCTTAAAAACACATATAAAAGAAGTATATACCAATGAGACCAATTATTTTTCACTCAGTATAATGAAATATGCCAAAGCCAGCAAGGACTCATTGTGAATATATCGATCCCACGTCTAAGGCTATTCTAGTTGTAGCATCAGAGGAGATCTCGGACAGACCTCTCATACATCTCCTCCCCACCACAGCAGGTGTTCAGCCATTCCTTACAGCTGTCTGTCTAGCCTGTTCTTGAAAATTTTACTCATGGAGACTCCACTGTGGGGGAACCCATCTGTGGTCTCTGCCTTTGGTTTATAGCTGAAGGAAACGGTTTGCCTAACAATTTGGGAGGCAAAGTAAGTTGAAAACAAGAATCCTTGTCTTTAATTTTGGGGTTTTGTTTTTTGGTTTTTTTTACTCTAGGCTGCTTAACAACTGGAAGCAAACACAAGAAAAGATCTTTTTCTGTGAGATTTGGCATAAAAACCTCTATCATTTTCTGCTTTGTTGGGTTTTTTTCCAGCGGGGCTAGTGCTTCAGAGTGGCAGGATTGAACTTGCCAGCCAGGAGTTACAGAAAAATCTCCCAGTAGTGTGTGGCTAACAAAGTGGCAGAAGAAATGCAGCACTGATGAATGCAAAGCAGTGCACATGGTGAAGAGTGACCCCAATTATATGTTCCCAATAGCAAGTTCTCATGTCAGCTTTTATCACTAAGTAAAGTATTGTCCTACATCATTACAGATAGTTCTTTGGAAGATGAAGCTTCCTACTCCCTGACCACCAAAAACACCAGGAAGGGAATAGAAACTATCATTTGGTACTCCATAAAGCCATGGTGTACCCAATCTTGTGTGAAGCTCTGGTCACTTCAAAAATGAGATTTTACAACTAGAAAGTATACAGATAAGGAGGGTCAGATTGGTGAGAAATAGGAAACAATTTCCACTGTAGAAGAAAGTGAAGAGATTTGGTTTCCTAAGCTCGGAAAAGAGATTACTGAGGACATGAGAGAGGTCTAGAAAAATATAAATCACGTGGAGCAGGTGGCAAGGGAATGATTAGTCATTATTTTTCATGAAACAAGAATTACAGGGCATTAAATGAAATCATCAGGCAGCAGGTCAAAGACAAATGAAAGGAAGCATTTTCACATGCAGTGCCTGATTGCATTGCAGGACATAACATCCTGTTTTGTTTGGATGCCCAAAGTATAAATAAATTCCAAAAGCTAATAGCTGGGTTCATAGAAGAAAGGTCTGTCAAGGGCAGCTGGACAAGATGATGTAGATACAATCTGTAGATCAGAAAGTCTCTAAATCAGAAATTGCTGGAAACTGGAGCAGTAACTTGGAAAAAATATTAATCCAAGATTGTCCTGGTTTTATGGCTTTTTCTTTACTATCTACCACAGGCTATAGTAGATGTATAATATAGCAGACAGGGTATATGGACTTTTGTTCTGATATAGTACAGCTGTTCATCTGCTATTTGGTCAGAATGACTATTTACAAACACTATATAGTCAGAAATGGGAAATCATACTAGAATAATTTATGTTGATTGTTTCAATGAGACCATCAAACATGCAGAAGCAACACTATTTTTCCCTTAAAGAAAATCTACATGTCTTGAATAATAAAAAAAGTTCAAATCTTGAAGTTGGAGGAGTGGAGACATGAGAACAACAGAAATCTGCACAAATGAGAAAAAAAAAGAACACACGAGGAAGTAGATCTCCTCTGTGAGGCTGAAATCAGGACTCCAATGAAATCATACATTTTATCATTGTTTGCAGCAAGACTAGGATTTCATGTGGAGGATTACATTTTGTGAGGAGTCAATATGGCAAAATGATGACAATATCAGATCTGTCATTCCTCTCCGTCACCAGGGGTAGGAGGAAAAATTAGAGGGGTTTTTTTTTTCCAAACTGACTGAATTCAGAATTTGACAGATAAATCATATGAACTGAGGAAATGCACAGAAATGATAAGCTGAATTAAAGACTGGAGCTCCCATGTACACCCAGTCATTTTCTTCACATTGTTTGTAAAGGTGATGCCAAGGAATTTAAGACAGACTTAAACCAAAGTACTACCTTATGCATCAGTATTTAACTTATGTTCCAGCTCACATCCCAGCCAATGCCAAAGATGTATTAGGAAATCGATCAACGAGAGATATGATTTCCATTATGATAAGGAATGATAATTACTAGGACCAACTTGACAGATAGGTACTGCAAGAAATTAGTATTAATAGAAGAGAAATCTATTTCCTCAGCTAAAATAATAGACTGTTTTACCTCAGTGTCTCTATAACAGATTTAGAGAAAATATTCTTCAAATAATACATGCCTAGGAAAGATTTTAATATTCATCTCCATTCACAGGACACCTAGGATTAATTATTTCAGTCTAAAAATTATTTCAGATTATTCAAATACATACTAGAGATTCTTTATATCACCACTGAGCCTTGCAACTTTAGAAAGTTGTTCTTTAAAGAGGGTGATTATTTATCATTTTTGTTATGCATATTACTGAAACTTAAATCACATTACCATGTACAAAGATCTAAGTAGCATCTTGATACAATGCAATATCCACTTAATTGCCCTAGATACAAGGGAAGGTTTTGCTTCCATTTGATGTCTGTATTTCTTTAAATCCTTTCAGAGTCTAAAATTTAGGAGTAGGTAGTAGATATTTTATTTGGGTTTCTTTCAGCATATTTCAACTGAAATGTTTCAGCATATTTCCTTGGGAGGGGGGGTATTTATACATTTTTAGAGGGAATCCTAATAGATTCCATTTGCCTCTTTTCATGGGATTTTCCTGCCCCCATAGACCTGTATCCCTGGTGTCGGTGCCCAGACAGAAGGGGTGTATGTATATTTAAAAGAAATGTTGGAAAAAGGAAGAAGTTCTCAAATATGTTTTTCAGCTGAATTTTTCTATGCTTCTGTGATTTGCATTGTTATCAAACCTCACTGGTGTTAGAAAAGCAGCAGGATTGGGTTTTATTTTCCAATAGAAATTTCCATATGGGTCAGCCTTTTTGATCTCATAATATTCTGCAGCACTGGAGAACAAACTCAGTCAAATGATCATCAAAAAATGGAAGCTGGAGATAGATCACTGGAAGTTTTTGGCCCCATTTTTCCTCTTATTCAGCCCAAACTACATTATTTTTAGATTATACCACTTCGTATCACTTCAATAAATACTCCATCTTTTCACTTTGATTGCAAGTTCATAATTAATTTATATTAACACATTTAAATCTAGAACAGGCACCCATATAATGACTTGCAGATTTTAATAGTTCTTTGCCATCTCCTGTCTCTTCTTCCATTCATCATCTACTCCCACAGTTTCTTACCAGAATGAATAAACTTTAATTCAACTGGTAAAGCCCTGGATAAGCTCCATCTGAAGAAGCTACAATGCTGACCCCAAACTTTGATTTTCCTGTATCTTGTGCAAATACGGCTGGCTGTTCCTCAGCATTGTCCCCTTCACATCCAGGGATCTTAGTTCCTATGCCCAAGAAATGCTTCTGTAGCCAGCAACTTAATGTAGTTCAGCTGCCTAACCTAGAAAACAAGTACCGGCTCATTCATATCTTACCTGCAGCTTCTGCATAGCCCAAGAGTACCCCAGGCTGTGAACCCAGGCTGTGTCTGGTTTCCCTGTTCATGGGTGTGCTGGTTTTGGCTGGGGTAGAGTTAATTTTCTTCCTAGTAGCTGGTATAGTGCTATGTTTTGGATTTAGTGTGAGAATAATGTTGATAACACACTGATGTTCTGGTTGTTGCTAAGTAGTGCTTATGCTAGTCAAGGACTTTTCAGCTTCCCATGCTCTGCCAGGTGCACAAGAAGCTGGGAGGGAGCACAGCTGGGACAGCTGACCCAGACTGGCCAAAGGGCTATTCCATACCATATGGCGTCATGCTCAGCATATAAAGCTGGGGGAAGAAGGAAGGAAGCGGGGGGATGTTGAGAGTGATGGCATTTGTCTTCCCAAGTAACCATTATGCGTTATGGAGCCCTGCTCTCCTGGAGATGGCTGAGCACCTGCCTGCCGATGGGAAGTAGTCAATGAATTTCTTGGTTTGCTTTGCTTGCGTGCATGGCTTTTGCTTTACCTATTAAACTGTCTTTATCTCAACCCACAAGTTTTCTGACTTTTACTCTTCCAATTCTCTCCCCCATCCCACCGGGGGCAGGGAGTGAGCGAGTGGCTGCGTAGTGCTTAGTTGCCGGCTGGGGTTAAACCACAACAATGGGTGATGTGATAGAGCAAGTTACTCAGAGAGCCTTCAGAGGAATATCTAAACACAAGCTTTACTCTAAAGACTGATTAAGAAGCTATACAAGGTAAGGAAAACCAGCAAGACTGGCATGCAATTCCTTTCCTCAGCTTTTTTCAACATTCCACCCCTCCAGTCCTCACCCTTCCAGGCAGCCACCTTCTGCTTTGCTCCACCTGATTCGAGGCTAGATCTCCGCCTTCTTACTCTCTTCAGAAATGGATCATCAAAGAACTCCTTTTTAAAAATTCCCTGTCTTCTGCTACCAGATGGCTTTCCTCAAGGACTTCCATGCCTTGCCAGATAATGCAAGGCTTGTTACAAGCTTAAATAATTGGATAGGTTCCTCAGACAGGAACCAAAATTATTCTGATTACTTTAACTAGCTCTTTGTTTATTTACTCTTCAGAAAATATTACAGCAACACCCAAAGATCTAAGATGCTAGTTAAAAGTAATTCATTATGACTCTTTCTGGTTTTGCTGGTATACATTTTTCATCAAGCACCATCAAATTGGCAAGTAATGTGTTTCTGATTATTTTTTTGGTCTATTAGAATAGCATAGTTACTACATGCTACTTTCTGAACCCAGCTGCATCACTTGTGTCATATCAACCTTACTTTGATTTTTCCAGTTCACATGGGGAAGTAGCTTTTGATAACTGGGTCAACAGGAGGACAAAGTTTAATTCCAGTTCAGAGTAGTCTTGATCATGTGTTTCCTTCTTTCTGATGAAACCCAAATATGATCAAAGACAACAGGTCATATTTTCTGCAGTACGGGCCCTGTACTGCTATCAGGAACAGTCAATTGCAAAGTCTTTTGGGCATTGAACAGTTAGCTCATTTCCTGACATAAAAGCAACTTCTGCAGAATTAAAATTTTCCACTATGAAAAAATTTCAGTTTACAATTGGAATAATTGAAATTAAATATTATCTTTGTTGAACTCAATGTAGAATACACTTAAGTTGAAGTAAAGTTCAATACTCTTCCAAGAGACCCAAAACGTTTTGTTCTGAAGCCCTTCTACAATAAACTGCAACCATTGATTGCAGTACGTTGTATAATATAAATTGAGTGCCAATCTCCATTCTTTCTTGCTGTCTTGGTTTCCTCAATGTAATTCAGTGTGTTCTTTATTTAAAAAACATGGATGGTGCATTGTGGGAGCCACAGAACTCTCATAGTGCTATGGAAAATGTGTCTGACCAGGAAATTCTGCATTATAGTGAGCATCAGGTTGCTCAAAACCAACATCCAAGATGCAATGCACAATATTGGAAAAGCTGTATATGACAAATTACTCTAAGCAAACATTTTTAAAATCAAGAACTATTTTTCAGATAACATGACTTGGTCCTGAAGTTATTCACATGGTTATTATACAGTGCAGCAATGTTCATTTGTTGTAGAACTAAGTTTTGTTATAAATCACAACAAACTGACTTTAAGTGGGGTAGCACTAGCTTATGTAAACCCAGAATTTTGTCTGTGTTACTGTAGTTTCATAAGAAGTTACAGCAAAATATATTTCCCTTTCAGGAATGTCAGGATGCTTTGTTTTGATGCAAATTTTTAGCATTTCTAGAACAAAATCTTGAGTGGAAAACATTTCATATTTGCATTCCAATTTAGGTCAAAACTAACGCTGCATTATCAGGTTTTCTTGATTTCTTTTTCATCCAGCTCTAGAAATTACCTCTTACAGTCTCGAAGCCTGCCATGTGAGTTGAACTAGGGGACTGCCAACATTTCTGCCTGTACATTTGCCTTGGAGCCTCCACTGATGAGTAAAATACTTTTCCTGAGATCCTAGGAAGCTATTGGTCTCCTCTTCACTAAAGCAACTTATTTTTATGGGATTCCTCTTCTGTGTTATAGTGCTGCTTTTATTACCACAGTTTGCATCATTATTCCTTCTACTGTGGCTTACAAATAAAGCTATTTTCATAAATAGCAACCCAGTGGTTTTTATTTCAGCACCAAGGGACTGACGTTCACGCAGTTTTATTAAACAAACCTCAATATATTTCTAAAAGAACGAAAAGAAAATCAATAAAAGGTGACTAAAAATTGTATAAAGATCTGATGCATATTTAACATGAATAATTTTTCTCTGAGAAGATGACGTAAAATGAGATATTTCTTCAAAGACCAGGATTTTCTGGATACTTATTTAACTCCTTTTTCTGCTGGCAAATTAAAAATTCTTTTGGCAGCATTGTGCGGTCAAGAAGTATTAGTAAGTTTATACTGCATCGCAGTACAATAAGGCTTTCCTTGCAATGTCCAAGTACCCAAAATAAAAGATGCGCACATTCAGGCAGTACTTACCATGATAATTCTTAATCCAGAAGTACCAAGAGGTTTTACAATGTGGCATTTTCTTTTGTTAAAGGGGCAAATCCTGTTCCTGCCTACAAACCACTGAGGCATGCATGAAACCAGTGAAGATGCTGTGACTGATGCATTGAAAAACAAAAGCAGGTAAACTTGATTATCCAGGTGATGAGACCCTAGATTGCCTAATCCAGACAGAGGTGAGCTTTTACCCTTGACTGCAGGACTGCAGATATCCCATACACGCACCACCCCCAGCTCTGTGCCCAGGACAGTTTTAAATGTCCCCCTCCTAGCGTCCCTTGATGTCTGCTTCACCACAGGTAAGACCAGGCTTGCTAAGGGAAGACAAACTTTTTTCCTTAAGTGTCTGTCTAAACTCATCCTCTCAGATGATGTCTCTCATCATCATTTCAACTACAATATCATGTAATATGTCTTTTACTGCTACTTAGTTTCATAAGAGAAGCATGGCAACTCACCATGCATCGTTCATAGCACAAACGATGGCTTTCCTGGGGCCTACCACATTCCCTGTACACTCCACTGACAAAATTAATTTCCAGTGTAGGTATCTGCAGACATCTCACCGGAAAAATAGGAAGAGGGAGCTGCCATGTGATGAATCCATCAGGAAAACTGCTGCAGCCCCAGGCTGTTCATTGCTTCTTCCAGAGGGAAGCAGTGTCACTCCAGAGGATTGCTTGCTTTTGGCTTTGTTGGACTGGCATCAGAAGTTCCCCTCCCTTCCACAGTTTAAGGGTTGCAGAAGCAGACCCTAAATGTTGGACAATTTAAAAAAAATAACAAGGTTGCTTTGTTTTCCATCCTAATTTTTCATTGCCTACACTGCTCTGCTGGCAGGCAATTTCATGACGATACGGTCTGATAAACTGACTTTGAACACTGAATCAATTGTGTGATTTAAAGTAAGAGCCCAAACTCAGCCAGCAAGTCATAAAGCAAAAAATTCATTAGAAAGAGAGCTGCAGTAAGCCACTCTAATAAAGGGCATCCTAATACTTTTATGTTCAAAGTGCCCTTTAATGATAAATAATACTGTGTTTGAGAAGTAAAGAGACTGACATAATTGTTTGTGAAATTGCAATATACGGTTAATTTAGAAGAAAAGGAAGATTCACAGACATCCTGATTTTAAATCCTTCTCCATACAGCCGCCTATCCAAAGGCCATGAAAGACTCATGGATAGGTGGTTATTAAGTGAGATCGCTCACGATATTTCTTTTCTTATTTCTAGTTACAGAAAGGGTGGTAAGGAAAATTAGGCAGACAAATCTTCCCCTAAATGGAGAGAAAAAGCAGAGCAAAAGAAAATCCATCCATTCTCACTCATGGAATTTCATGTTATCCCATATAAGGACAAGTTTCTGCAGCACATGAATCAAAAATCCTAAAACCCTGGGTGTTATAAAATCACCAGGACAACTGCCACATGCCAGTTTCGAGGCATCTGTATCAGACTAAGACAAAATTCACTTTGGGATTCCAGTGCATGGTAAGTTGTGCTACAATAAATGGCACAACAGATCAATATTTCGTGTCGCTCAAACTAAGGCATTTTTTAATAGGGGAGAGATGGAGCAGAAGGGAAGGGAGCAATCATCTTACCCCCACAGCCAGCAATTGGATGGTTTGTGCCCTCTGACTGGACAGTTTGTACCCCTCACAGCACTCCTGCCCCAGGGAGGCCACCACGAGAAGACACCACTGTGACATGTCTGGCCTGGACCACAGGAGCATGACTGAAAGCCATTAATGTTGCAAGGAAGGGACGGAGAGCAATCCATGGAACTGGTGTGAAACATAGACAATATTGGGGTGAAAATGTGTGGTGTCCTACAAAATGAAGGATATTTGAGAGAACTAAGCAATAAAGATCACATCTATCAACTTAAAGCAAGGCTAATCACAGCAACCAAGGTTTGCAGACTCATTAACTTGTATCTTGCCTGTATACTGACAGCACAGTTTCAAAACAGTGTTGTCGTAAAAATTACATTACATATATATATAGCTTTATTTACATTAACCAAGTTTGCACTGATTTTGATTCATATACAGTCTTTGCTTCAATTTTCTTTTTCTTGTAGTTAAATCCCAGTTGAGTATTAAATATTCAGTCATAACTTTCAGTGGTCCTTCACACTGCAGCTACAGTGATAATATCTGTACACTGGGTCACACCACATCCTAGCTGGAAAGAGGCTGTGTGGAGAAACGAGTGCTATGAAAGGAAACCTGCTGTGTTCCCCAGGTCTTCTTACTTTGCTCTGCCCATTACCTCATACAAAACTGGAAAAGCCACAGAAGCCAAAACGGTACTGTGCATCTAGTCCTTGTCAACTGGCTGCCTACTAGTCTCTTCCTTCCAGCTTTTTCTTTGCTCTATCGGTCGGCAGTCCCTGAGGGATGGCTGGACCAGGCACCACACGCTGTGGGAATGCACTGAGGCAGCGATGGGGAGAGCTCATGGTGTGCAAACAGGAGCATAGAATCATAGAATAGTTTGGGTTGGAAGGGACCTTTAAAGGTCATCTGGTCCAACCCCCCCTGCAATGAGCAGGGACATCTTCAACTAGATCAGGTTGCTCAGAGCCCCATCCAACCTGACCTTGAATGTTTCCAGGGATGGGGCATCTACCACCTCTCTGAGCAACCTGTTCCAGTGCTTCACTACCCTCACCGTAAAAAATTTCTTCCTTGTATCTAGTCTGAATCTACCCTCTTTTAGTTTATAACCATTACCCCTTGTCCTATCGCAACAGGCCCTGCTAAAAAGTCTGTCCCCCTGCAGGATCGTCTGCAAGGCACAGCAGAGAAATGGTGGCTGTCCCTTCATCCTTTAGCTCGCTTTCCGTCATCAGTCCCCAATTTAATCCAAGCCCCCAGACCTCTAGGCTTAGGAAAAAAACAGCCAGTGCTGGAGAAGTGACAGTTGATTCTTTTATGCCAGTGTTACCCTTATTGTTAGTACCGACCGAGACCACCTTCTCTCCATGGACACACGTGAAGCCCCTGGGTATGAGCAGGGGCACGTTGCAAACTTTGGTTTTCTAGCAGAGCAGTGAGACAATGCCAACAGGGCTGTAAAGAACAGACAGATGTTGCTGTCGGGCTGAATGCAGTCTCCACACTGTCATCTAGTGGATTTAGTAGTGATATCCAGAGCTCAGTTTAGTACTACACTGTAATTTCACTGGAGACACTGCAGATAAAACTTTTTTTTTTCTCTGCAGTTTCTGCCTTTTCTCACCCAGTTCTCTTGGGATTGCTCCTTTCTGAATCCCCTTTTTACAATAATTTTATTATCTCCATTTTAATCCTTTTGTACAACAACCCCTTTTTCTTTGGGTTACTGTAATTCCCAGGCAGGCTAGTTCCCCACTGGCAACTAGTGACTGCAGAATGTCTTTTTTCCTTTCTTTTAGGAAAGTATCTCTTTTCCTTACAGTAAGGTAGAAATAAATTTCTTGTCTGTGAAAGACAGAATAACTGCCCTTATGGATTTACTGTAAGTGGCGTAGGTGCCATTTGACACCCCTCCAGTTTTCAAAGACAGCTTTACAGGCTGAACACACTGGGTGTCTGTCTGTCTTGTCACATGGCTTCCCTGCCTCTCTGGGCTCCAGCCCCACACTGTTTGCAGTCTCCTATTCTATGAAATTGCCCAATAAACTCAAGTACTGCAGGGGTATGGAAATTATGACATCAAATTATGCCAGTTGTGTTTGCCTAAACCTAACAAGTATGTAACTAGGATAAACTTAGCAGATATGATAAATATTAGCAAAGTGGTGTTATTAGCATGGCAAGCACTCCCAAAATCCTGAATTCTCCCAGGTCAAGAAGGTCTGCAAGATGCAGCTGTTAGCCTTTGGGTCCATGCTCATGACACAGTGGCTGCAAAGGTGTCCCACCTCATGCATCAAGGTGGCCAGGAGAAGGTATTTGCCTTCGTAGCTGTGGATTCGCAGACAGTGGGATCTTTGATACCGATCCTATTCTGATTAACCTAGCTCTTGGTCTTTGATTTTCCCTTTTATCCTCTCAGTTTTGGTGACCTGTGACCTTCTGTACTTCCTCATTTATGCAGCCAGATTGCTCATCATCCCTGGGGAGTGAGCTCTGAATCCATCCCAAAGGCAACCCGCCACTCCATCCACATCCCGCAGCTGCTTTCCTGAGGAGTCAGCTCCCCAGGCTGACCCAGAGACAACGGATCACTTTGCCCTCGCTCTGCAGCTGTTTTAACCACAGTGATTTTACAACATCTACCCTATGGTCTACCAGATGTTAAATCAGCAATTAGCTAAATATACTAATGCCAGGTCAGCAATTCTATTACTGCTTTACAGTTATACTAAGTCAGTGATTTGGCCAGTCTCTGTCCCATCAGAAGAAATGCTAAATATGTTTGTGCTGGTTTGGCAATTTTGTCACTGGCCCATCTCAGCTCAGCGATCCCTTTTCTGTACCAAGGGTCTGTGACCCCCTGCCACTGCCTCCAGCTTTTCTCTTGCAAAAACTGAGAGAGGGAAAATGACTTGTGAGAAGTTACAGAGGAGGAATATGAGGCCATTGACATGCAACCAAAAGGGGGGTGAGACTTTAAACATTGTTTAGTCTAAGAGTTTACAAACCACAAGCTAACTGTCCAGACCAGCTTTTCTTCTCTAATACTGTGCTTCTGCATTCATATCAGAGTGAACCTTTTGCATGAGTGCATTCTGAGGTTATTTTTAATAGAAATCTCCAGTTTAATAAACAGTTTAATGACTCCCTGCCAAAAACTCTGAGAAAAAGTCTGTTCCACAGGCTATGGTATTGATCTAAGCTGGGAAAGACACCCATTGCCACATTCATGGCTGACTCAGACAAAAGCTGGGAGTACAGAATTCAGGCAACCTGCTCTAGAGAAATCTGGCTTCTTCAGCAATTAATTGTCAAGAATTTAGATTGACTTTAATGATACTAAGTAAATTAAGCAGGATACGATGCACAAAGGACATAAGGAGTTCAGAAATTAGTGTATGTACTAGATATGACTTAAGCTGGAAATTAAGTCTGTGTTAGACCTTGCTAGCAGGTGGCCGCTCTCCTGGACACGATGGCTAACCTGCCCCACCACCAAGCTCTTAATAGAAACCTGTCCCTGTTGAAAGGACCACTGGAGTAACAGAATTCAGGCCAGGAGAAAAATTATTTCAGAGCAGAATTCTCCTTCTATAATCTTATCATGAATACATAGACCAAGTGTCCCAAGTAAGGCAAGTGGATATACTTACTTTGTTACTTGCAGTTAAGCTCATTTTGGGGGGGAAGTCTCAGTCCATTTCTCAATTCTGACATGTCTCATTTCTGAGCTCTGTCCCACTGTGCTATTTCCAACTGGTATGATTTGGTCTAATTTAGTAAAAGTGTCGCCTCTATAAATTATCATTAGTAAAAATCATAATAGTAGAGTTCTAAGTGTCCAGTTCACTCTATTGTAAAAGCATTAAGTTTCACAGGCCTTGCATATACCACAGAAACAAAACAAAAAGGGAACCTCTCTATTTTAGGCATGTTAAAAAAAAAAAAAAAAACCAAAAACCAAATGCTTTTCACACAGGGATAGGAGAATGAAATCGCTGAGAAAGATGAGAAGTGGTGAACACAGCCTTGAGAGGAAACCAAGACCTGGTATTTCGTTTGGGCTCTTTGCTTGCTGGAAAAATGGGCAGTCAACTGCGGGAATAGAAGCTGCCATCCCTTCACGCTGCTAGAGGTTTCCCTACTGCTACATGACAAAGAAAGCCTCAAGGGTGTGAAAACATGAGTTCACAGTGTGGGAACTACAGTAGGTCTTACTGGAGACTTTCTGAGCTCTGCTTGTAAAATGAGTTCAACAACCCTTGAATAGATACAATCACATGATGATTTTTCATGCTGTGCTTCTGCTATTGTTTCCCTTTTGGGGAATAAGCAGCCTCTTTGCTATGGTTATAGGTAACGTTACACATTGAGCACTGGTGTGACAGCTTCTGGGTATCTTGAGAGCTAATGTGTGCCTAGGATTGGAGGACGTGGGCTATATGGTAATGTAGCCCATCCTGGCCATGGGCAAGGAGTGGGTTTTATGTTCTTCACCTCCTTGTGCACTAATCTCACAGAAAAGTTTACTGGTCCCTCAAGGTGTAGTGATCTTCTCCTTAAAACTTGTGGTGGGCCACCACCTGCTCATTCATCCCTCATTCATCCCTCAGCGGAATGGGGAAGGAAACAGCAAAAAAGAAAGGGAAAACTCAGGTTGAAATAAAGACAGCAAGATCACTTACCAATTACTGTCACAGGCAAAACAGACTTGCCTCAGGGAATTTAACTTAATTAATTGCTAATTGATATAAATATTTGAGTAGTGATTTGGATTTTCTTTCAAAAAAAGAAACAAACATTTATACACAGGGAAAACACTTTTCCTCCCCCATTCCCAGGCTCAGCTTCACTCTGTCACTCCAGGCACCTCTCCTCCCACTTTGTTACCACTGCAGGGTACACTCAGTCCCTTCATGGAAGCAACAGGCAGTGCAGGGGGTTGGGGTCAGGACATAGCAGTTTCTCTCTGCTGCTCTTTCCTAAACTCCAGCATGGGTCCTCCGTGGGCTGCAGTCTCTTTGGGGGTGTACCTGCTTCAGCATTGGCTCATCCATGGGCTGCAGTCCCTCTGAGGAAGTATCTGCTCCAGTGTGGGTCCTCTATGGGCAGCAGTTACTTTGGAAATATCTGCTCCACCATGGAGCACCTCCTCCTCCAACTTTGATGTTCCTTCTGCTGTTTCTCACTCTTTTGTTTCCTCCTCCTCTCTCTCTTTGGTGTTTTCTACCCTTTCTGAAATACGTTTTCCCAGAGACACCACCAGTTTGGGTGGTGGGCTCAGCTGTGTCCCGCAATGGGTGCACTGTGGACACAGCTGGAGCCAGGGTGTCCCCTGGCCTCCTCCCACAGAGGCCACCCCTGCAGCCTCCCCTCTGCCAGAACCTTGCCACTGTCACTCAATACAAAATTATATACCTATTATCAGAAAAAAAAAATCACATATGCATCTTATTAATCACATAAGAAACCACTAACATGCCATTATGAAGTTTTACCCTCCAGATTTCTTCCCAGACTCTCTCTCATTAAGACATTGCTTAGAGTCAGAACCAAAGGGACATCTCAGCCTTACTAAACCAAGGAGCCCTCCAAAAACATACCTATTTGCTAATTTCAAGTTTAATCATCAAGCAGTTGACCTCTCAGTCACCATTGATCTTTCAAAAGAGAAGCTTCAAGAAGTAAAATGGCACATTTTCAACCCACTTTGTGCTTTCTGCAAATTGTATCCACATCAGAATTAATCATCAATGTGTATAATGACCAAGAAAGAGTTACAAAGCAGATAGGGCAACAGAAAGACAAGCAGGGCTTTCTTCTGCTGAAATCCCAGAAAGACCTCTGACCAGCACTGTATAGGAAACGGCACATGCAGCTATAGCATCCATACGTCTAGTCATCATTGAGTATGCATTTGACCCTTCTCCTGTTCCCAACACACAGACCAATGGAGAAAGTGAGGTTCTCATCAAAACATTGCAGAACAACTTGCTGCAGTTTCTTATCTCCCTTGCAACAAAACATCTCAGAAGCACAGAAGAGCTTCAAGCCACTTGCACTAACCCAGCACAGAGTACATCCCCATCAGACAGCAGTGGGACTTCTCATCTTACTCCATTATTTTCCCTGAGAGCTTTTCTTTACGCTGTGTATGGAAACCTATCATCCCAGTACCAAATTAATAGAAGTCAAAAGCATTCTGGGACTAGTGTTCACAAATAAATCCAGTACAAGTATCCTCAGGATACAGTCATTACTAAACATCTCTTTCATCTTGCTCATTATATCAGGGTGAAGCTTTTTCAAAATATGTCTAAGTGAGAGACAGCAGTGACTTATCCAGAATATATACTTTTATAGCAGACTATAAAGATGTCTTTCAATATTAATACCACAAAATCAACAAAGTTACAGAGCCAAAAACTAAACCCTTAGAATTAACCTTATTTATATATATAGTCACCTCCAAATATTAAAGCATGTCATAATTTTGTGCTTTATTCATGCTTTCTCTCCCATACTCTTTCTATAAAGAGTATCTTTCTGTCATAACAACATTTTAAAATTTAAGGTTTAGGGACTCATGCATGTTTAAGTCATGTCTGTAGCTGTTTAAGGTCTTATCAGAGAAGAAATTTGCTTTGGATGTACTTGTACATCAGAACAGGTTCAACCATAGTTAGCTGCATGAGATGCAGAGCAGAAATGCTGAGGAGCACCATCAGGTTTCCCTACGGAAAGCTTTTCTTGTTGGCTCTTCTGCCGAGCTGCCCATTTATATTGCAGTTGCTGGAGATGCCCACAGGTGAAGCAGACAGTACCAAAGACAGTTGTGTTTGGTCCTCTGCTATGCAGGTCTGTGCCAAAACAGCACGACCACAATAAGAGGTTTGATGTTAAATGCGACACTTATGCACGTATCCAGACTGCTGCTTCTATGGAGCAGATGGTCTTCAGGCTTTTTATGCCGCTCCCTGTAGATACTCCTTGTAGCCATAATGCTGCTCCTTGCAGGTATTTTCCTCTGAGCAGCTGTCTGAATGGACAGTGGCCAATTTATCAGTCATGGCAATTTATCAAAGAGATTCCAATATTGGAAAAATCGCTATGAAGTTATTACGCTGGAGACTGGAACTGCATGGAGTGGTTTAAAATAACAGCAACCTGCTGAATACAGCATCATTGAACCCAAACTGCAAATTACATTAAAGGACATTTGCTTACGGAGCTTGACAAATTACGAATGTATAACAACCCCTGACATATCTTGAGGGCAACTGCCACTGAACTAATTATTCCATGTTGATAAGATCAGACAATTTTCCCTTTGTCAATATGCCTCAGCAAGCCAGTTGTGATAATGAACAGAAAAAAACCACATTTTTTTCTACCTATATAATTTTGTCTTGCTGTTGTCTTTTTCTTAGTGTGTTGATATTTGCTCATATTTGGAAATAGATGATCTTTGCTGTTTTACTGACACGGGGATTCTTAATATCGGTATGATGATTCCATTTGTCTTTTCCTCCTGCACTAAGAATTGGGTATGGCAAGGAACATGAATCTCTTACACTTTATATTTATAGACAGTTTTGCAGAAGTTTCCTGTAAAGCATACTGCCAGATCCAGTTAGGATTCTGCAGATAACTCTTTAAAGGAAAATGCCTGTTCCACTAGCTCACAAGGTGTTGTCATGGTCCTGATGGTTTGTATTAGGAAAACTTCCATCCACCCACAGAATATGTCTGCTATACCTACCAAATATTATTGACATTTCTTTGGTCCTGACTAAATGCCCTTGAAGATGAATTTGCATGGTGGGCCACAATCTGTCTCCTGCTGGGCTCTAAGAAGAGCATTCTTTTTTCTTGTTACTTGCAGAATGATTGCATGCACAGGTAGAGCATTTATCTTAGTCTTCATTCACATCCATTGTATTTATAGCCTGTTATTTCCAATCTATATTGTTTTGTCTGTTCCTCAAAGTCCTCCTGAGAGAACACTATGGACTAAACAACATCTTTCAGGTTTGTGTTGGTGCTACCCTTTCTAGTTCCTTATGTCTTTGAGCATGAACAAACAACTCTCTATGCCAAACTTAATATTGGTTCCATTTAAAGGTGAATCCTGCAATAAATTCTCCTTGCCTAGGCTTCTTCTACTGCTTCTGGCAACACTGCATCTTGTTTCTTCAGTGCCTGAGATTCAGGACAGTCTCTGTACTTCTAAAGCACAAGAGACTTATTTTTTTTTTTAATCAATGTAGTTAAATCCTTAAAGAACCAGACAGGCAGAGGAGTACTGTAAGCAGTGAGATTAATAAAGTGCATCCAGCATCTCCAAAGAGATGCTCCCCCAGCGCTGCAATCAGTATCCTCTCTACAGTGTCCCCTGTTCAGACCCATATTTTCCCTGGCCCAAATACAGCACCCTAACTTCATCCCACAACGTTTCCTGGTAGGGTACAAGTCAGCATCTCTTGTGGCTAGCTGGGAACCACACGTATGCTAATTTGTGGGCTAACCTGAGGGCTGAGTTCTCCTTGCCTTTACCACAGTGTTGGGGGAAGGAAGGACTCGTCATTTTTCTCATCTCAAACCACCCATCAGTGTTATCTTCTATGGTTTTTGCTTGATACTGGTCAACAGAGTGTAAAGTTACCTGTTGAGAGCACAGTGGCAGGCTAATTTCTTTCTGAAAAATATCTAAGAGGGGTGCAAGGGAAAGGCACAATGAGCCAATTAGCATATAGAGGGGTTTTTTTTACTCCTTATTAGCTATACGTCCACATTTTAGTCTGAAAACCCTCTTTTGTGGTGATTTACTGCAGGATTATTTTGTTGCAAAGATTATAGTTTCTGGCTTTCAGTTTGTAGTCTATTGAACTTGTGTTGCTATAGCAGAGGGACTTTATTTTTAATTTTATTTTTAAGAAGAATGCTGTTTATCACTTTTTTAATAGCACTGATGATTGGAGGAAAGAGGATAGCCCCTCGGGGGACACAGGAGGGCTTGAGGTGCATGATGGTGCAGGCTCAGTTTTCTAGTCCTAACACCCTTTCAGACATGGGTTTGTTTCCCATGTGCTTGAATTATTAGTGCCCTAGCAACATAAAACTGAAACAGAAGAAGAAAACCTGTGTCATTTTACAGTCAGGTGTAAAATTTTATATTTTAAGACTGAAACAATTTTATGAATAATCTAAGCCAGCTTTATAAGATGAAACAAGCGATGCTCATCAGTTAGCACTGCATGGAGAATATGAACTAATCAGTACTGCAAAACACTTATGCATGTGGCCATAGAAAGCAACATTACAGAAAACAGATACCTTGGCAAAGTCCACCATTACACTGTAGGAATATCTTTCACTTTATGCCATGATATAACCATAAATGTAGGAATCTTTCCCTTCCTACTGTTCATTAAATGAAAACACTGAGGTGAATTTTACCTTTAACATTGAAGACTGCAAGGCCCGCATTCATTTGAACTTCAACAGACACCAGTTTCCACCATCACAGCCTTAATGATAAGAAGGTGTCCTCCTCACAAAGTCTCAGCACTGGGACTGAGGTGCTTGCAGAGAGCCACGTGGGTCTTCGTTTTCCCATAACAAGTGTCATAGCTTTGGACTGAAAACTTCAATCCGTCTTTGACTACGTACTGTACCTCGTTGGGATGGAGTTAATTTTCTTCATATGGTGCCAGGTTTTAGATTTGTGACTAAAACAGTGTTGCTAACACACCAGTGTTTTGGCAATTGCTGAGCAGTGCTTGCACAGACTCAAAGCTTTCTCTGTTTCCCACTCTGCCCTCGCAGCATGTGGGTGGGGATGGGCAAGAGGCTGGGAGGGGACACAGCCAGCACAGGTGACCCAGCTGGCCAAAGGGATATTCCATACCATGTGATGCCATGCTCAGCAATAAAACTGGAGGATAGTCTTTCTGTAGCTGTTGCTTGGAGACTGGCTGGTCATCGGTCTGTGGGTAGGAGGTGGTGAGTGATTGCCTTTGCACCACTTGTTGGTTCTTTCCCCCCTTTTCTTCACTTATTAAACTGTCTTTATCTCAACTCATGATTTTTCTTGCTTTTGTTCCTCCTGTTCTCCCCCTTATCCTGCTGGGGGTGAGGTGGTGAGTCAACGAGCGGCTGGTGGGTACTTAGTTGCTGGCTGGGGTCAACCCACCACAGACTACCAAGCTTTAACTGCCTTATCTGAAACACCATATGAATAGAACTTATCTTTAGGTTATTTTTAAAGTTTCTTCAGAAATAGCTTAGTCATTTCAAAGAAAATGCTAGAAAAATTGTGCTGCATTCACTGGGAAATTTCAGCATCTTTCTATTGATGATGAAGGGCTGGAAACCTGGACCATGGGTTCCTGGTGTGGCTGCGTGCCTTTTGATCTCACCCAGAACCACCACCCCCCTTAAAAAAAAGGGGCAAGCAAAGAAAATCAGAGCACCCTAGCCTGGATAATCTGTTTGCATATGCCCAAGGGGACCCACTGAGACTCAGAGCTAAGTGCTCCAAAGCTCCCACTACCACAGGCATGCTCCAGCCCAAGCCTGCAGGGAGGAAGCAAACATTCTCAGTTGCTTTGCTTGTCAGCTGCAAGATGTTCTAGTAACAAGCACAAGAGCTGGAAGCAGGGAACCATTTTCCCCTTGTAGTCTTAATACTGATGAACAGACAGCAAACAAAATAAATTAAAAAAAAACCTCCCTGGCTTAAATGCAGAAATCTAAATATGATGTAGGTTTTGCATGGTTGAGCTGGTAGCACTGGAGCTAGAGCCCAGGAAAATTTTCAAGATTCTGAGATTTGCTGGGATGAAAACAGGCGGGAGGCCTGCAGGCAGAGGAAGACAAGTTGGAGCCCAGGAAGATGAGAAGAGAAAAAGATTTTAAAAAACAAGGTTGCAGTGACAACCTTGCAAATTCCATAAGAAGTCCCAGGAGGAAAAAAAAAAAGTGAGGATGAAGGCAAGGTTTCAAAAGGAAGGGCAAAATATTTAGGTCTAGGAAAGCAGAAAGACAAGGACTGAGACAGGGAGGTAGTAAGTGTAGCCACTACAGCCAAGTTTTTAAAGGAAGACTTAGTTTAAAGGACCAGGTTTCTACAATAAAGGCTGTATTCTAGATTACAACCCACCTGTCTGCCACCAAGAAAATCACCCTTGACTGGAAAGCAGAGCACACACCTGTCTAGCACTCAGCTAATGAGGCATCAGCAGGAAAAAAGGTTACTTGTAACACCTGGGAAGGAAAGTACTGTCAACACCAAATATGGTGGTAACATTTTTGCCAAGTTCCCAAGCCCAGCACTTTTTAATACATGTATTCCTGCATGTTTGTTTGTTTTTTTCTTGATGACTGGCTCTACTCTTGGTTTACAAGGACTAGGTCACTGTATGACTGGACACATGGCAAGACAGTGGGTGTGATTTATAACATGTCATGACAATTATGTGAAGTAAACAGCCACTGAATTTATAGCATCTGCGTTCATATCTGGTCAAAGGAAATCATAGTGTTGCGGTTAACCATGTCAGACTTGTTATCTTGCTGTTACACAGACTTCCACCCTATTGACCTTATCGAACACCACTTCACTAGATGGTTAGGGCAGGGGCTCCTTATCAGGTCCTGGAGCAGATGTGAGCCCAGTTTCTACACAGGCATTGCTGCCTGAAGCTGAAGACAGACATCTGCTGGACAGGCCATCCTTTGGGGCCATAGCCTCATCACACCATTAGAAAACAGCCCTTGCAAGTATCTCTGGTTTCACCTGTTGGAAGTGAGTGAGAGGCAACACGTGGTTTTGGGAGACACCCTGTGTGCCTTTCCTGAACTTCCACAGCAAGTTACTCTTGAGTTTCCTGAGGACCTCCATTTCTCCATGCAAACCTACAAAGGTTCATTACATCCCATTCTCCAGTTCATTAATGAAGACAATGAACAATGACAGCCCCAGTATCAACTGCTGAAGAATGCAGCAGTAATCAGATGCCAGCTGGACTTTGTACCACTGATCACAGACGGTATCCCTCCAAGCCCAGCTGGTCAGCTAATTTTCCACCCACTGTGTAGGTCACTTATCCAAACCATCTCTCTCCAATTTGGCTACAAGAATACTATGAGAAACCATGTCAAGAGCCTTGTTAAAGGTAAACAACATTTTCTACAGTCCTCTTGTCCACAGAATCTGTCCTCTCATCACAGAAGTCCATCAGGTTGGTCAGGTGTGATTCACCCTTTGTAAAGCCATGCTGACTGTTCCAAATCACCTTATCCTTACTGTACTTGGGTAGTCATGGCTTCATTGTTCTATCATCTTCCCAAAGAAGGGGGTCAGGCTGGCTGACCAGTCTCCTGTAGTTCCATGGGTCATATTCTTGTCTTTGAAAATGGGTGGCAAATGACATTTACCTTTTTACACTTATCAGGAGCCTCATCCATGACTCTCTTGGGGCACAAAGGCAAGAATGAGAGAAGTCGTAGCTCTTCCTACTGACACAGAAAGTTTCCTAGAAGGGAATGAGAAGAAGGGAGAAGACTGACACCAGCAAGACAGGATATTGCACACCCACATCCTACAGTTCTGTATCTGTCAGGGCTCAGCAAGGACCAGCAGCTCCCTAAGGGCCAGGGGCCAGAAGCCAAGGGAGATACCACAAGTGGCAAGGCAGGGGCCTCACCAGCCAAGGCCTCATCCCCACAGCACCCAAGCAAGGCAAGCAGGACAGGGACAGTAACCAGTCAAGCCAGCGTTCAGATCACCAGGCAAGCTTGTAGTGATGAAGGAGGGCCATCTGAAGCCAGGAAGTCAATCCGCAGGCCAGGATCAGATCCAGTGATGGGAACCAGGGTCAGACATAATCATGATTGACAGGCAGCTTCATAGTAATAAGATACATCTGAGTCCAGGCAGGAAGACCATCCATAGGTCAGGGTCTGGATCAATGGGCAATCTCCATGCCTGCACACAGGCATGACTGTAACAGAGCTAGAGACAGGTAGACCTTGAACATTGCTCAGGCAGGGACTGAAGCCCTGGCTTGATCTTAAATATTGAGTTTCTGAGCCAACGAGCAGGGCGTGTGGGTGGAGGTCCCACATATGGATGATCAGGACTGTTAAGACCTATTAGCGCTCTCAGAGCCATGACAGGATCCATGGTTTGCACAAAGTAACCCCACTGGTGACATTCATCTTACAAGTCCTTTCGAAGTACAGGCAAACATGCCAGACAAGAGGCACGCGTCACATTCATGCTGGGTACCTTCAGTGTGCTAGTGAATGCCCTCATGCTCGTATTTGTCAGTTCCTTCAAACAACATAGCACTAGTTCTTTCACAGTAGCCACATCTAGGTGGATGTCAGCATCTTGCCTGTCCAAGGCCAAGGGCTTGCTGTAGTATCGTGGCTTCAATCAACACCATAAAGAGCAGGAGAAATGGCAACTGTGTAAGAGCAACTGGCACAGTCCTCTTAGTATGCAGGTGCATGCAGCAATTACACAGGAAGCATAGCACAGGCTAGAGGCCAGCTGCAAGTGCAAAGTACCTTAAGTGCAAAGGCTTACAGGATAGCTACTGAGCCAACATGTGAACCAAGCAGAAAGGATGTGGCCAGTCTATCCCAAAGATCCTAGCCCTACCAAAGCAGTGTAGGCAAAAGTCACCATGTAAACGTGGTCACAAAGCCAAGATTCACTCCTTGGTATAAGAGAGGAAGAAGATGTAGCTGTATCCACTGGGACTCTCACTTACTGGGCACACAGGGTCAGTGAGCAAACTTGTATGTAGCTGTATCCACTGGCATTCTCACTTACTGGGTCCACAGGGTCAGTGAGCAAACTTATCCAAATATTTAGAATATAATCGTCATGGGTCAATGGATTGAATAATTTCCTATTGAAAAGAATTCACTCAAGCATTTAAGTCAGCTTAATGTATCACTATGCAGAACAAAACCCAAAATACAATCTTGACAGGAACTATGTGTTGTTTGTACTGGGTACACTTAAGGATACAATGAATCTTCCATAATTCAGGCAGTGTAATACAGGTGCTAAACTCCCAAGCAACATCTACTCAGAGTTGCCAACATTATTACAAAATTCTCCAGTGGCAACATTCCCCACAGACTAACAGTTGGGCATCCAGCCAGAAAAAAAAATAATCTAAGTTATTAAGACAGCTGTTAAAAACCTCCCAAATAGTTCCATAGTTTGAGAGAAGAAATGTACACATGATGGAAGGGGAGGACTTCTGACTCCCAAAAAAAGCCAATTTTTAATTCAGCATACAGATAGAGCTAGGAAACTACAATGTTATGCTCCACTGGGTAATTATATCCAAGATGCCTACAAGCATACATCTTCAGGAATGGAGTAGTACTGAAGGCTTTTTAAGTACTCATGACAATGAATTCCCAACTCCAAGTCAGAGCAGGAGGGGAAAAAAAAAATGCTGAAGAGAAAAACATTCCCGATGTGTTTTCTGAAGTACAAGTGCATGCTGTTAGGAGTTCACCAGAAAAAGCTTGGACTCAAGTCCAGTTCTCACTTGCAACTATGAAACCTTTTAAGAAGGAAGATCTGGCACTTATTTTAAAGCTCTTTTTCACCTACAGGAATATCTTCGATGCCTATTTAACTAACTGCAATAACCACAACTTTATACTTTTAAGTTAAAAAAAGAAAAAGACAAGGCATAGCCTTCAAAAGTTTATTTCAAGTATAAAAGTTGTTCAATGAAATATCTACAGTTTTTACTTTCAGTATAAAGGTTTAACAGATAGAAAGAATCGAGTAGCAAATTTCTGAAAAAATATGATTCAAAATTCTGAACAATAATGAAAAGGCACTTAAACAAAAGATATCCAGCAACAAATATAACTCTTATGTCACAGTGAATGTGTAGTCAAACATTATCTAACACTTTATAAACAAAGAAATTAATTACAGTCTGGTTAAAGTGAGCAACATAGTCCAGACAAGAGTTAATTCAAACTCCCTGCACTTCAACAATCACACTTTTCTTTCAAGTGTAAAGAAAGCAGAGAGAGAGAAAAACAACAGAAGTCTTCAGTCAACTATCAGTTTACAGCATTGTGTTCAGATGAAGAACTCAGAGTTCAATTTGTACGAGTTCCACAAAAAGAAATGTAAGAAAACTGGGTAGCAGCATAAATACTTCATGGTATCCCCTGATCCGTATGTTTGATTTGAGGGTTTTATATTTGTATTCCCAGTTAAAAAAAAAGTTTCTAGAAAAATAGAAAGCCTTGTTAGAAGCACAACAATCAGACTAGCATAAGTAGAAAGTAAAGGTGTAATGCTTGGGAATCCACTGCAATCCCTTTCCAGTAGGAATATTTTTCTACTGCCAGCAATGGAAAGTACAACAAGTAGAAGTTTTCCAGAATCAGAAAAGAAAACAGACTATGACAATTTAAATGAGTTTGAGTTTTTCTTGGTCAAGATTCAACTAATTCCTGTATCTTTAAAAAAAAAAAAAGAAAAAAGATTCAAACATGCCAGAAAGAAACAACACATTAGACAATGGCATTTTCAGCACCAAAGCATATTTGTGCAATAAATGCAGAGTAAGATCTCAATCATTCACAAATGAGGCAAATAGAGGAAAAAATTGCCAACACGCAAAAAAAATTTTTTTTACAATTATTCAGAAGTATGAAGTAAACAGGAAAAAGCATTTTAGTGTTGGCATTTTTTTCCCAGTGATACTGAATAAGACCTATGATACAGGAGTGCTATCAAGGCTTTTGCATCTTCTTTTCCAGATACATTTTCCTGTAGGTCTGAAACATCTCTTTTGAGTCTTTGATTGGAATCTGAAGAGCCTCGTGATCTCCATCCAGGATCTGTATAGCTGTATCAAGTGGAATACTGTCCTCAGCTGAAAGACAGACAGACAAGCAGGTTAAAGCAAAAGCCTAAGAGTCTCAAATGACTCTACTCCTTATGCATGTGGTACTTAAGGCCACCCACTGTCAAAAAGGATACCACAAACTTCCTTCCTGAAGCACCAGGCACCCCAGATTTAAATCAATCTCCAAAGCATGTTTAAGCACGAAATGGTCATTTGGGTGTCTTCATAAGAGAGATTTCTAAAGAATATTAAGAAAGGTGTGAATCAAAATGCGCATTTGCAAAAGTAAGAGAAGAAACAAGAGGAAGGGCTAAAAGAATGGCAGACACCAATAGCCAAGGACACATTCAACAGCAGTAAAAGATGTAAACATTGCAAAATGTGTTGCTTGCATCAAGACCACAACACAGATAACTTGTCAGCACAGGACTTGCACTCCGATAAGAAGAGGATGACAACAAGGTTACAGCATGCTGAATGCACCATTTTGCTTCCTGTTAGACCAGTAGGAAAAAAGAAGACTATAGCTAGAAAGACACCTAAAGCAAAGCAAGAAAGACAGCAGGGAGCAACCTCGCCCAAGATTTACGAAGGATGGAACAACCAAGATCCTGCGATGAAAAATGCCACTGTTGTAACTGCTGACTCCTAAAGGGTACAAAAGACCATCCAAAAAGTAATTTGCCAATCAAGAGAAACAAGGAAGATATAGTAGTGGCACCACTATGCGTGTCATACAATTAATCCTGTCCAGACTACTGGGACACACAGGTCCCAGTACTTGTGAGCACAGGTATATGTGCAGACAGCATCAGCTTATTGTGAAAGCCAAATAAAATAAAATAATAAAAAAAAATCACTTTCTGTTTTTATAGTCTCACGCTAGATTTTGTTATGTCACTTTCTACATTTTAGAGTGGGAAAGAGCTAGGTTGGTCTTTACCTACAGTTTAAAACTGTACTTCAATCTTGTCACCAGTGTGACTTCCGATTCAGCTACACACACATATGCAGGAAAATTCCAGTAATCTCCAACAACATATTCTTATGGCAATAAAAATCTCCACAAATCTTTGAAACTTGTATGTCTACTCTACAGTATCCATTTCAGCCGCAGAGCTGGTAAAGAATAAGTTACAATACTTTATTAAGATTTGCTACTGTAAAGGAACACTTAAAACCAAGCAGACAGTATTTAACTTCTATTTCAAAATAGATAATCAGAAGTCATTTCACCTGTAGAGATCTCTTCCAGCTTTTTTCGCTTTACTGGATCACATTTTAACCAATCTTCTTTTTTACTCTTGACACCTAAAGAGAAAATTTTAAAAATGTTTTTGAGGTTCCTGTATCACAAGTTTTGGTCTCTACTCAGCATCAAGTTATAACACATATACTAGCACATGCAAAAGGAAATTTCCTTTGGGTGTGAGAATGACTGCAAGGGCTGGCATGTACAACTTAAGATTAGGTTTTATTTAAAATCAAATATAGCATTTGACACAAATATGCCTCACAATGCACCCATGTAAAATGTCAAAAGATTGGGGATAGGAAAGAAGAGGAGGAAAAAAAGCAGCTTAAAGCAAAGACAGCAAAGGTTACGGAGCCTGCGTGCATGATACGTCTGGCCCAAGCCCTCTCTCTTCCTCAATACTGCAAAAGATCTCTCCCTCCGCTGTCTACCCAGCCAGATTTATACACAACCAGGTGAACACTGAATACAAATTATATCACCTTTGGTAACTATGTGTCCTGGTTTCGGCTGGGATGGAGTTGGTTTTCTTCCTGGTAGCCGGTATGGGGCTGTGTTTTGGGTTTAGGTTGAGAACAATGTCGATGATACACTGACGTTTTGGTTCTTGTTAAGTAGTGCTAAGTACTTGCTAAGTGGTGCTCACACTGGTCAAGGACCTTTCAGCTTCCCATGCTCTGCCAGGGGCACGGGAGGCTGGGAGGGGGCACAGCCGGGGCAGCTGACTCAGACTGGGCGGGGGCTATTCCATACCACGTGACGTCATGCTCAGTATATAAGCAGGGGAGTTGGCCGGGGAGGGGTTCGGTCGCTGCTTGGGGGAGGTGCTGGGCATCGGTCGGCGGGTGGTGAGCAATTGGACAGTGTACCGCTTGCTTTGTATTACTACTGTTCTATTTTTTTTTATTATTTTACTTTAGTTATTAAACTGTTTTTATCTCAACCCACGAGTTTTCCCCTTTTACTCTTCTGATCCTCTCCCCCATCCCACCGGTGGAGGGGGTGAGCGAGTGGCTGCATGGTGCTTAGTTGCTGGCTGGGGTTAAACCACGACACTATGCCAAAGGAATCTGCTTTCTACAAACAATCCAAGCTATCTTCTACAAGTAGGTTAGAAAGTCTTCTCATGAAGTTACCTGAAATTGCCATGCTCTGAACTACTCTAACTTTATTCTGTAAAACTTAAGGAAAAAGAATAAAACATTAAATTGAAGGAAAAGTCTCATGTTCTTTTTCAGTTTAACACACAGCTGCAGTCTGTCAGAAAGCTAGCTAAGCTATTTCAGCCTTCAGCTTCTAGAGTCCCACATTTTCGCTGTCCGTAGTTTGTGTAACATGAATGTAAAAAGGAGTACATACTTTTTACTTGCAATTAATTTACTTAAAAATTAATAATCAAGATAGCATCATACCTGCCACAGTGGCTTTCTCTCTTTCCCGGGAATTCTTTGCAGCTAAGCTTTCTTCATCAGTGGTCGGATTTCTGAACAGTATCTCTGGACACAGCTTAAATTCAAGTGCTTTGGGTTTGCGTGATTTCTCAACTTCTGAGACAGAAGCATCTCTTTTTGCATCTGGGCTGTTCTGTGTCACTTTGGACTTTCTATGCCAGATGGGTCTGACAGGTGATGTCTCTAATTTTGTCAGATATATGCTTTCCTGTGCTGTACGTTTAAATGCAACTCTGTTCAGGTAGTGTTTTTTTTGGTTCCTTTTGAAGATGCAATTTTAATCTGTTATTTCTTCTATTTAGGTATAGCAGGCTTTTATCAGGAAACATTTTCTCAGAGCACTTGTCTTTGTTTTGACCATCGAGACGTCTTTCTTTGTTAGAAAAGTAGTTTTTAGAGATGGTAGAAGATCGAGCCCTTCTTCTCTGTAGTTTAAGCACAGAGCGATCTGCTAATGAACTCTTTGGTTTCCAGCCATTTTCTCCACTCAATTTTTTAGCTTTGTCAGTATTTATCATGCAATTATGTGAAAGCTGCTTGGAAGTCTTTGCTTCAGATTGTTTCAGTCTTTCCTCTTCCACCTTTGTTTTCTTAGGGTCTCTCTTCCCAATCATATTTTCCTTCCTCTTCCGCTTGTACAACTGCTCCTGTTGGATGAGGGACGAAGGATGAACTTTCATAGATTTATGCTGAGAATATTTGTGGTTTCTTGACTTTAATTCTACAGTGCCAAAATTTGGGAACTTTATGGCATCAGCACAATAACTATTCGGCTTTTTATGTTTTATTTCTGCTGATGATTTGGCTTTCTCTTTGATGTTAATTCCTACATCTTGCCCGAGTATCTCCTTTTGTTTCCTACAGTTCTGTTCTTCAGCTGAGTTCTCTTCACAGCTTTTAATTTTTTGTCCTTGGTTGACTTCAGCATGCTTAATTTCAACAGTTTCTGACTTTGCAAACTTGTGAACGTCTACTTTGGATTTCACGGCTAAACCTGTTTTGGTTTTATCTTTTGAGAAGGACTCCATTTTGAAAACTCCCTCTTTCTTTTTGGATGACTTTGTCAGGTTGTCTGCATCTGTACAACCAGCTTTCTCTGACAACTCTTCTGAGACTGCGTGAGGCTCTTTTTTGTCTGAATGAAATTCTTTGTCTAACAATGGTGTTCCTCTGTTGATTTGCAGCTCTTCCTTCCAGCTGCTCCTTTTAGATTTATCAACATCCTGGTTTTCAGAGGAATTAAGTGGTCCAATTTTTTCCTGTTGTGTTGTAAGCGGTTTGTATTCATTATCCACCTTTACCCTAGCTTTTTTGTTCATTACAGAGGTGTATTTGCCAATGTCTTTTTTATTTTTGCTAACACTGCTTGGGAGTTTTTCAGAAATTGGCAGGTTTCCCACTGCACAGTTGTTCTTCATTATGGCATCAGATTTACTGGTGTTTTCTTGTCTCTCTGCAGAGCTAGTATTTTCAGCTTTTGAAAGTTGATCATCATTTTTCTCCGAACCAGGCGTTCCAACTTTACAGGTACACTGTGGCATTTTACATGCTACAGATAGCCAACCCACTACAGAACAATCTTTTTTTTTTTTTTCTCTGGGGTTGGAGGTATTTTGTGGGTTTTTTTCCTTCTCATACAGACTCTGACTAGGCTGAATACTGCCTTCAAGGTTCTCCTCCTCAGCTGAAGACTTTTCTGACTGTTGGCTCACTACTCTCTTCCTGTCACTAGAGGAACACCGGTTGGGTTCAGGAAACAGTTCTTGCATCTGATCAGAGCTTAACACTGCAATTTTTATCTGATCTACTGGGTCCTTCAAACAGGAATTCTTGTCACAAATTTGAGTCTGTTTTTGAGGTTGATTCTCCATCTGCTCAGCCACAGTATCATTTTGTACTCGTTCTTTTGTTAGCATATCAGCACCCTCAATGCCATATGGAAACTCTTCCACTAGTTCAGACAGCTGATTGTTTAGACAGTTAATAGGTTCTGCTCCAAAAAGGTTCACTTCTTTTTCTGTGCTATTTTTACTGGACATGTAATTTTGTTTACCGTTGTCTCTTGGAACAGTGAACGCATCTGCTTCAGCGGTTATGCTCATCGAGAAATCTAGCGAATTTTGAGCTAACTCCTGGTTTATACTAGCAAGATTTTCCACGTAATTTTCAGGATGCTTGAAAGATGCATTGAATGACATTTTTTGTTCTGAGGTAGAAATTGTTTTAAGAGGATTGCCACTGCTTTCCTTCTCCAAATGACTAGTTATGATACCATCCAAAATCTTACCTGCTTCACTCATGCAGCTTGATGAGTCTTCCAACATCTTTTGCAGCAAGCTCTCTCTTTGGGGAGTGTTATTGCTCAGCTCATTTTTATACAAGTCCAGCCGTTGCTCCTTTTGCCTTGGGTCAGATGCATTTCCTTCTGATGAAGTACCATTTAATGCATGTGTCCCAGGGACTGACCTGAAGATACTTGCTATTTGTGGATTATAAAATGTATCACCTTCAACAAGAGAACATACACCAGAAATACAAAACATCTGTTCTTCCAGCACAGCTGTGGGTTTATCTCCTGTCTCTAATGCAGCTTGCTTGTCTTTATGGTCTCTTATACCTTCTTGAAAGATTTGACTAGAAAAATTTATGCCCAATTCAGGAAGAGAAGGCTTGTTTTGTAATCCAAGCTGCAGATTTTCTCTGGCATCTTGTGCAGATTGACTAACTTTCCTTTGGTTATCATCATATGAATCATTTGCACTCACACTGTTTTTTACTATTCTGTTTCCATCAGCTAATTTGGTCTGCTGCAAATGTGAGTCCACTTTCTGTACCAGAACACAATCACTGGGTGATGACCAAACAGTTGCTATTGTTCCTTTCTCCGTATTTACATTTAATTCATTCTTCCCCTCTTCTTGCAAGCTACATGTGCTTCCTGAGTCAATCACTGGATAGGTTTTACCTGCAGATGTTGGACATTTGTCTGCCTGCTCACTCCGTGTTCTCTGTTCAGAAAGTACCAAGGGAGAGACAACTGCAACTTGGAGTTCAAAACTTTTTACCAAATTGCAACTCGGTGTATCAAGTTTTTGCCCTACAGAAGAAGTTGTTACAGGCAAAATTGCTTCGTCTGTACTAACCAGAACATTATTTTGTTCTCTTTTTTTTGTGTTTTGGCTGTAAGGTGAAATCTGATTTGTCGTGGGGCTTTCATTTGACTGGCTATTTTGCACACTTACAGACTTTGACGGATGTTTTCTCCACAAGCCCAGGCATGCAGTTAGCTCTTCCACAGAGTAACTACAATTGCTCTGTTTAAAAGATGTATTTTCAGTAAATGGCATTTTTTTCTGAGCTACATCACTCTGGAATTTAGCTTCACCAGATTTGGTTGTTTCTGATACAGGAGAGTTTGTGTGAACCATAAATGCCTGCTCACCTTCCAAATTTCCTACGTTCTTCTCACTAGTATCTTTTAGTAAGCTTCCATCCGAGGCAGATGTATCTACTGGTGGTTTTTCACTACACAGGAGACTAGTCAGTATTTTATCAGCAGTAGCACCAGCTGTCTTCTCTTTCAATAGATTTGCGCTGCTCAATACAAACTGAAGAAATGATGAATTCTCAGGGTTAGCTGGCACATTCTTTGACGCAATTTTGATAGAGCTATCCACTTGACTAAAACATGAAGCATTGTGCAAGGATGCCACAGGTTTTTGAGAAGAGGGCAAGGCATATGCATCCCTTTGTTCCGAGATGGGAGTGCTCTCAGGATTACTTAATTGAGCTGGAAGTTTGCTCTGAGAGGGAACAGGAGCAGAGCTTGATGAAAGGCTTCCCTGCTCCACCTGAGGGTTACTGTGAGTCACCTCTAATCCTTTGTTATCAGCACTGGCTACATTTTTGTCATTTCTTTCTTCAGGTGAAGAGTTAAGTATTGGACTCTCTGTCCTTGCTGTTTCAGATGGGGAAGGTGGTACATTTTGGTTGGGCACCCACGGAAGACAATTAGCAAGAGTATCTTGATAACTTGGAAGAAGTGGGGGAGTACTTTTCCCATATTCTGAAGCTGCTAAGAGTTTTCTTCTATAGTGATGCATCCTTTCAAGCAGGAGACTTTTTTTTTTAATACTGAACAGCCTTTCAGCTTCCCAAGTTAGTCTGTCCTTTGTAACTGTTCTTCTATCTGCTGCTGCTGGAGAAATTTGAGAATTAACAGGCCCATTCGTTAAACTACTAGTCTGGCTTTCTTGAACTGAAGCAGGATCACTCAGTGGCTTTGAAGCAGCCAGCGAAGAAAGAGTTTCCATTTCTTGCACATCATACAATTCTTTGGAAATGCCAGGGGATGGCACAGACATTTCATTAAAAGGCTGATTTGCTGTCACATTTCCACTTGAATTACAGACATTCCTAACGGATTGACTGACCTCTCCAGATTGCTGTTTCTGACAGTGTTGCTGAACACTGTTAAAACCAAAAGCATTTTTTTGATCTAATAGGTGCCTCTGTTGGCTAAGGGTGTATCCATTAGGCACATTTTGTATTGCCTGTGGTACACCTATTGAAGATTGTGCTGCAGCTCTTGAATCACAGTTGGCAGGCAACAAAGATGGTGCAGAACATCTGCTAGGAGCTTCTGATCCCATCTGATTTGGTCGATACTGTAGCAGCTGTACATTTGCTGCAGAATTTTGATTCAGTGAGTGCAAAACTTTAAACTGAGTGTTGGGATGATACATTTGGTTTTGGACATGTTTCCCAGATGTACCAAGAGACATAGAATTATTCTGGCAATGAATGTTACTTTGATATAACATTGTACTTCTCATAAAATTACGCTGTGGCATTTGTGGCCGCACAATGTAACCGTTTGTGGTGACATACTGAGGTTCCTGAAGTACGTTCCTCACGTTATTACCAGTGTTCATTTGAGAAGATGGGGGAGGTAACTTTCTAAGGGAATAAATATAGGCATTAGAGTTTGGCCAAGAAGTCTGAGTCATCTCTGCCTGCAAACGTGACGGCTGATTGGGAGGTTTTGGAGCTATTAGTACACAGGATGGTGGATGTTGATCAACTGGATATTTTGAGATAAAAAAGTCATTACCAGTTACAGATGCTCCTGCTAAGGCCTGATCTGAAGTTTTGAATCCTTCAGCATTTACAGGAGGGAAGGCAACATTGCTAGCTGGTAGATACACCGTTTGGTTATTTCCAGCATTAGTGCATGCATTTTTAGAGGAATAAGCATTTGTCTGAGGAAAAGCATGTGCATTAGAATACAACGGAGTGTAACATGCTTCTTCACTTTGCAGGTGGTTCCTTGCATCAGTATTCTGGACTGGTCTTGCATTCCAGTCCATTTTTTGTCGATTTCTTTTTCTTCAGCCAAAACACAAAATGCTAAAAAAAAAATAAAATCAAATCTTAATATCTCGCGATCAAAACCTATTTCACTTACCAAGAAGTGATTTAAATGCACTATGAACAGAACCATTGAATTTAAATTGCTAGGTAGAAGAGCAACTCCATTGGCAGATCCCGTGGACATCGATGTTGTCAATGTCAAGTTGCATAAATTATTTCCCAGAACACAGTTAAGGTACAAAAAGACAGAGCAGCAACTAACAATTCTATTGACTGTCTAATGAATAACAAAATCCTCACACTATTCTGCTAATTCTACTGTCATTCAACTTTTTAGTTGAACAATAGATTGCTATATTTACCTTCTCATCCAAAAACGATGGAAAAAACCCGATGTATTTGTATAACATGATACAATGAGCAATGCTTAAGAGCTGAGCATAAGATGCACCTACAGAATATAATACAGGTCAGACTTTTCATACAAGATGACTGGACTTCAATTATATCTTCAAATACAACAAAAGAAAGGAGAAAAATCAATCTGCTTTCAGTAAAGCTCTCTCATAATAACATGGCTCACTTGTTTTTTATTTTACGTGCCATTTGCCCTTCCCTGACACTGTGGGCAGTTACTAATTTTTGAGAAACATGAGTCTGTGACTCTAGTTAACAACACATGTAGCTACAAGCAAACCACCCCTACTTCTGTTTGGTAGCATTAACTTACTCAGCATGGAGATGACATCATCACCTCTGCTATTGCAGTAAGTACACCTCCAGGAGGTGACAAAGTCACAAATCTCTAACTCTTCATGCGCTATATTCCAGAATTTACATTGATTACCAACAAGCCCAACTGGGTGAGCATGTTACTTCTGACTAACTTCTGGAAAGTTGTTAGAGACAACGTCTTCAAAGCCAAACACTATTTCAGTCTTCAAAAATGGAAGAGTGCAAAAAAATGACAACAACCTACAAGCATGAATGCTGTTTGCATCTCAGTAAGTTCCTCTCAGTATGGTCAAACCTGTTGTCCCAAAAGCGGGGTCGTTAGCCCAGTGTGCAGATGTCAGTTAACACACAGAGCAGAGGTATTTTATTTCCTTCATATTTGCGCAAAGATGGGTGCTAGGTGGCAGTTCTGTTGTCCCAAAAAGCGGGGTCCGATACCCCATGCGCAGTGACCAATTCACACACTGAGTCGAGATATCTGTTTATTATCCGTTTTGCACAAAAAGGGGTGCCAGGGGTAAGTCCACAAAGCTAGCACACCTCAGTGTACCAGTTGTCCTATTTATACACTTCCTGTTTATGCAACAACCTAAGGCTTACAGTTGTTTCTTTTTCTTTTCATCCCTTTTGCTGATTCTCCCACCAATTTTATCTTAGTACTTTTTATTTAGAATAACGACTCTCATCAGTCTGTAATAACCCTTGATTCTTAGCAGGCTATGACGACTCTTATCAGTTAGTAATCATTTTCAAGTATTCCTAAGATAAGCAATAGTTAGTCATCAGCAGTTCCACAAATCTAGCACACCTTGGTTAACATACAGTGACATTTTATACATTCTGAGTAGCTGTTATCAGTGTTTTTTACAATTCCACTTATTCATCCTTGCTTCTATCGGTTCTCATAAACCTCGTCTCCACTTACAGGTACAGCGTGTTTTAAATTTACAGCACACGCTCAGTGAGTGGGGGTCTTTGCTCCCTTTGGGCCAGGGGCTTTACTGCTGGAGGTGTGGGTTTTACTGTGTTAATTAGGATAGTTCACTCATGGTTCAAGTGATTCTCACTTCAGCTTTATCAGCGGCCTTGTTTTCTCATGCTTATCTTGGTATTTCCTTGCTTGACTGTTTTATGCTGTCCTCCTGTTCCTTCTCTCAGGCCAGGTCTTGTTAACTGTTTACAGAGGTTGATTAACATCCTCTGCCTTAACATCCTTTGCCTTATTTCTCACATATCTCCAACAAATCCCCTCTTTGAGACTTAAAGTCTCACCTGAGATCCTTTAAGTCTTTTCATAATATAGTTCTTCTATCCTTTTCTCAAATTCTGCGGGGTTTTCCCATGGTAATAAATGTCGTTCGACATCTTCTCTATTTTTCAGAGAGGGATTTTCAGGCTTAAGAGATTTACCTCCCTTTGTCATGAGCATGCACATTTCAGGTGATTTCATTAGGGTTACTTGCTTAATCAAGCACCAAACTTTAAAATACAATATAATTACAAGCAGCAAACATAAACATGTTAGTGACAATAAAAACACAACGGGATGTAGCATGTGATTAAAAGTGCCTGTTGCTGTGGGTGACCATCCAAAGAGAACTTCCCACTGTTTATGCTCTCCATCTTTCCTCACCTGATCTAACACACGATGGATTTCTTCTGTGTCAGGATGGACCGTGATTAAGGTTTTTTGTCCTTCGTCTCAGGCATGTACTAACAACTGGTTCTAGGAACTGGCATAGATCATTACGTTGTAAAAGTTTCTTTACTAGCGTGAGATTCGTCCTGACAGGAGTAGGTAATTGATTTTTGACCAAAGTGTAATTGGACTGTAACAGCTGATAAGATGTGACAGGAGCTGAATAGTTAAAATCACATCCTTTAATGTTAGTAAAGTTACAAACACAAATATTCAAGTGGTTATTTATCTCAACAGTGCTATCCTCTGTGACTATAAAAATTGCATAAAGTCCTTATACATCCTTTCCCAACATATACAAGTACAATTTTAGGGTTCTCTGCTGGATGTATTTCAAAGTGACAAGCATTTTGCTCAGCGTACAAAATCCACAAAAGAGACAGCAAATAGGTTTTCAGTATTTCTTCTCCTTTAATATGCATTTCATTGTCTCATGTGCAAAAAAATGACAACAACCAACAAGCGTGAATGCTGTTTGCATCTCGGTAAGTTCCTCTAAGTATGGTCAAACCCACCTAGGACAGAACAAACACCTCGCTTTGTGCAGGGTGTTAGACAGCTTCTCAACAAAATGTTGCAGGTCATTTCTCCCAGATCACCCAAGGCTCCTGACTTTCTTTCATGGGCTCTTTTAGATGTTTAAGACTCTCCTGATTTCAAACTTAGGAATTAGAAGCATCATTCAGATCTAGCCTATAAGAGCCACAAAATTAAAATTTTCCAAGTTGTTATTATCAAGATTCAAAGATAGCTCTATCTTCCTTCACTCTCTTTTACTTTCTCTGCTCTCAAAGGACACCAATAGCAAAAGAAAACAGGAAAACAAAGCCACATATGAAATTTGTAAAACATCATCAACAACAGTATTAAGGCAATACTAACAGTGATGCAGGAATCTTAGATGAGAAAACAGGCTTTTGCATCCAAGCTAAAGATTTCAGACTGCTAATGTTAGACTGGCTATTTCCTGAAAAATAATCAGGGGATATGTGCTGGTTTTTGCTGGGATAGAGTTAATTTACTTCATAGTCGCTAGTATGAGGCTATGTTTCGGATTTGTTCTGAAAAGAGTGTTGATAATACAGGGATGTTTTCATTATTGCTGAGCAGTGCTTACACAGAGTCAAGGCCTTTTCTGCTTCTCACACCACCCCACCAGCCAGTGGGCTGGGGGTGCACAAGAAGTTGGGAGGGGACACAGCTAAGACAGGTGATCCCAACTGACCAAAGGGATATCCCATACCATAGGATGTCAAGCTCAGCATGTAAAGCTGGGGGAAGAAGGAAGGTGGGGGACATTCAGAGTTACGGCGTTTGTCTTCCCAAGTAACCATCATGCATTATGGAGCCCTGCTTTCCTGGAGATGGCTGAGCACCTGCCTGCCCATGGGACGTAGTGAATGAATTCCTTGGTTTGCTTTGCTTGTGTGCATGGCTTTTGCTTTACCTACTAAACTGTCTTTACCTCAACCCCCAAGTTTTCTCACTGTTACCCTTCCAATTCTCTCCCCCATCCCACCAAGGGGGGAGTGAGCGAGCAGCTGTGTGGTGCTTAGTTGCCAGCTGAGGTTAAACCATGACAGGATAAAAACATCATGTCCTTGAATTAGATAACTGCTGAAGAAATTTAAGACATTTATACATTCCAGAAACATGACTGAGATATGTAAACAAGACTAAGATGCCAACTAGTAGTAATTGTAAAATCCTTGCTAAACAGAGGAGAACCTTTGACTACATGCAACACACAGTCAAGAGTAAGACCCAATTCTTGTCACTGTCAAGACCATAAAAATGAGGAGTATAACCTTAGTTCATCATTATTATTAGCTGGATTAAGAAAACTAAGTTTGCAACTGTGATCACAACCTTAGAATTTTTTTATAAATTTAATACTACAAAATCTGCTACTTTAAAAAGTGATATTTGGCAGAAAGAGCTTGTCTTAGGAAGAACATTTGAGAAGATCAGTATCAGTACAAGACTCCGAAAGACAGACTATTCCTCATACATGCCTGCTTCACTCCTTCACCTGCTACTTTCTCACCGTGACCACAAGCCTCAGAAATCATTGGCAACTACTACCCAGGCAACTGCCAATTCTTCTTTGATGACACACAGAAAGGGAATGGAGAGACACCCCCATTGAACGCAGGAGTAACAGCACAGCTCTTCAAATCTATAATGCAACTAAAATGCCTATACCCAGACTTCTCTATCAGATAGTTTAAGGCATGTCTCTGGCCTCTGTCTTATGTAATGTCCCTGAATCACTCTGTGGAGACACCTCACATTCACCTCAGAGAGATTTGAGGGGAATTTGGTCCATCTATATAAAGACCAGTAAGTTCAACTGTTACGGGTTTCTATTCTAAAGGAAAAGGAACAATACATCCAAACAGTGGAAGGCTACGCTTCCTTCAGTTTTCTGAAGCCTTAATCTACACAAAACATCTAAATTAATTTCTGATAGGAAAGACCTCAGTTTTTATTGGCAATGTTTGTTATGGATTACTTCTTCTTAGAGGCCCTCTTCTAGGAAATACATACAGAGGAAAATAAATGAAGCCTAAAACACAGAATAAATTGTAACAGGCTTTTGATCTATTGGATTAGGTAAAACATTCCAGCAAAGATTTAATACTTCATTCACTGAACACTGTAACTTAACATTAAAGTCTGTACACCTGCACACTGGAGCCAGAAAACACCTGAACAGGGAAAACATAGGGAGAGCATGAGACTCAGCAATGTTGTGCCGGACTCGTGAGAGGCAAACCAAGATCACAGTAACAGTTGACTACTAGAGGGTATAGAAAGCACACCCAAAACCAGTTCACTGTCACCAGGCAAGAAGATAGTAGGACATGCAGTAAAGACTCATGAGATTACACCCCTCGTCCTACACATTGCTGGAAGAGAAAGTTAACACAAATGCAGCAGGAGGCTGCAGAACCATGGTGTGGGATCTGCTGCGCTGAGACTGGACAGTAACTGAATGGCCAACCCCAAGCAAACATTTACCATTTCTGCAGAGAGCAGGTTGGGAGTAACCAAACTGCTAATTTAGCATTCCCATATTTAGCATTTTGGTTAAATGGTAAATGGAACAATAGAGCGGGTAAGACACCTGCATGATGATCATCAGGTAAACTACTCACCTGTCAATCAGTTTCTGTGATTCACCAGGGAACACGGACCAACCAGTTCAGAAGGAGTGAGCAACTGCAGAAGGCGACAGGTTGCTGAAATGAAAGGGTATAAAAAGATAGCTCACCAACTGTCAGCTAAAACCAGCAGCAGAGGATCACAACACTGAAGATCCCCACCACCTGAAAAATCAACAGTTATGGAGGTAAACTTCCTTCTCCAGGCTATGTCAACACACAAGGAGTAGGTGTTCCTGGAGCCCCCATGCCATAAGCATGGTGTCTTAAGAGCCAATACAAGGATCTTGTGGACCATAAGACTGGGAGAACTTATTCTGGGGTTGCTCCTATAGTCAACCCCTGACAAATGGGCTGAATAACAATACCTGGTAAGGTCAGAATGCAAGTGTGCATTCTGTGTGTGTGTATGTGCCAAAGATTAGTTTATCTGGAGGGCATCTGCCCAAAATTGATCAAGTCAAAAGGGAAGATGGTTATCAACCACCAACTGATGGTGTTGACAAGGAATACAATCGTCACCTGGATTAAGCAGTAACTGGGGAAGTTCAGACTCTTTTGAAACAAAGAAGGATTCAATAGAAGTATAAAAGCATGAAATTTTTAACAAGAGGAAATCACCTTGGAGTGAAAACAGCAGTAGTCAAGACCTGTGTGACACTGCCCAAAGTCACCCTGCCAACATCACAACCTCTACCTGTGCCAGACAGAGCATCCTCTCCATCAGATGCTGTAGGGAGCCCAGCCTGTATCCACCTAGAGGACTGGCAGTGCAGGGTGCAACAGCTAGGGACCCACACCTCAGCTGTGTGCACACGAACTCATGGGATGCCTTCTCACCAGCATGGGGATCAGTAGGTTATAGGGAACAGCAAATGCTTGCACAAAGCTGGAGCAACCCCATCTCCCACAGAAAGTGTGTGTAAAAGAGGGCTTGTGCTTGTAACCCATACATCAGGGGAAGGTGGAGATAGAGGAATGCATGTCACAAAGAGAGAGATTAGCACTTTCTGGGATAAAAGAAGGGTATTTAGAAACAGCACGTGCTCCCAGAAACTGTAGATGCTTAACATTTTTAGTGTGTCACATTTTGTGGTTTATTTGTTATATTATCAATTTTCATTCTGAAGATATAGTTGAGTGATTGCCAGTTAATTACATGTTCTTAATAAACTACTTCAATCTTGAATAAACTACAGGAACAGAATAGTTCTCTACTACAGTTTACCATAACCATACATTACTGTATTTGTGCAATTTTTTTTAATTGCAATTGTACACTGTAGTGCCTGGGCTATAAAAAAAAACGAAACACTGTAATATTTGCATAGTCATGGTCTCTGTCCTCCACTAGGTAATGCTGCTCTACATTTGCTCCTGCTAACAAACTGACCTTAAACAGGATTACTGGAAGTAAACAATATTCACCTGGAGATTAGTGACATCAGTAACCCAAAAGTACCATGAGGAAGTAGTCAGCAACAGCAGATGAAAGGAATGATGACAAATAAAGAGTATTTGATCAGGTGACCCGTTTAACACTGGGACCAGGAGACTAGTAATATAAATTCAAAACAAAGCCAAGTCTGTGAAAGATCCTTTGATCACTCTGGAGAAACAGCCACCAGTAGACCTCACTGCTTTTCAAAAGCATTGAAGTTTACTTCATCCAAGTCCCCTGATAAAAAGGAAGTTAGCGTTGTACTCTGATTTGAACTGTGGTCAGCAAAACTGTATTTACCACTGTGACAGCCAACATAGTAGCCCTATGTTGGATATATATATATATATACCCTATATCAGGATAGGTCCATGGGAGCTTGACTCCTCTGGTGTAACTGTAGTAAGGCTTGTGGTAGGTTGACCTCAGCCAGCAGCCAAGCACTCATGCAGCCACTCACTCACCCCCAAGCAGGACAGGGGAGAAAATTTGAAGAATAAAAAGTGAGAAAACTGAAGGCTGAGATAAAGAGAGTTTAACAGGTAAAGGAAAGGGGAGGCAGGGGTGGAAACAAGCAACACAAAGGAAATCACTCACCACCTCCCATGAGCAGACTGATGCCCAGCTGGTCTCTGAGCAACAGCAATCTTGGAAGCCAAACCCTCCTCCTTCCTCCACCTGTTTTGTTGGTGAACATGAGGTTATACTGTATGGAATATCTCCTTTCACCAACGTGGCTCACCTGCCCTGGCTGCGTCCCCTCCCAGCCTCTTGCCCACTCTCACCCCACTCGGTGTGGGGGCAGAGTGGGAAAGAGGAGGCCTTGATGCTGTGCAAGCACTGTTCAGCCATGGCCAAAACACTGGTGAGTTACCAATGCTGTTTTAGCCACAGATCCAAACCCCAGCACCATACAGCTGCTGCGAAGAAAATTAACTCCATCCCAGCCACACCCATTACAGGGCTGCAAACACCACTGAACTGTAAAGCTCATGGCTGATATGCTTTATTGAGAACTACTGTTTTATTAGTTTTAGATAACAGATACTTGAATTAAGGGCTCATCTTTTTCCCTGGCATAACCACTTCCATGCTAATCAATCGACTGTACCAGCACACCGTGATGAAATTCAGCATGCTGAAGGCATTAAAGGTATCGACTGCTACAAACTGATCCTTGTGCTCCAGCACCATGGCTGCCCTGGGACAAGCTGGTGGAGAAAACAGGCAGCACCGAGGCTGTCCTACAACAATCTCCCCACACCACACAGGTATAAATAAATTAATCAGGGACATAAATAGTCAGGAAGTAGTACACGGCGTAGAAAGCAATGAGAATAAAAGCAGTTCATCTGCCTCAAGTTTGCAAGATGATGATTTAAATGTAAGGGTTAACTAATAAACATACTACTTATTTCCATTTAGGTATTAAGCCTTGTCTGTTTGGCTATGTACAGACTGACCTAAACTTGCTCTGTGTTTTTAGCTGGCCAAAGAAGATCTGGCTTGAGCCTGGAGGTAACTGCACCTGGCATCACATTCAGGCCAATACGCTTTGCTGATAACGGTGCTATGCATTTCACTTACATATGGGAATTTAAATTAAAACCATGTTTTGAGCTCCCACTTTTTTTTTCTTAAATCAAACTGGACATAAAAGTTTTATATATACATATAAAAAACTAGGAATATAAACTAAGAATAAGCATCTTCAACTTGAGAGTATCTTTGGCTTAACTTTTCTTAGTTTACTCATGTAAACTGTTAACCTGAACACCCAGCACAATGACATTAAAAAGCAGTCTCTCACTACAGGCTAATCCTACATGTAGGGCTTATGCATGCGACTAAGAGCCACAAGTGCAGTCAGAGAGTGCAAAAACGAAACCGGTGTGAGGAAATCAGTTCAAATGGCGCTGTCGTGGTCAGACCCTCTGCTGCTATCTACCCCTTGAAGCAATAAGGTTTCAAGGCACAAAGTGAGGTTTATTGGGATACGGCACTCATTAAGTACGTAACAATTACACCACACAGAAAGTGAGGACTATCCTGCTTCTATTCCAAATTCCTTATAATCTACCTAATAGGTATCACTCAATTCCCAGGAAAGTATCCTCACCCGACATCCCAAGTAAGGGGAGATCACCAAGGCGCAGGCCAGCTGTTCCTCAGGATCACTCCAATTGGGCTCTCAGGGAGCAGTTTACACACCCCCTCTCCTCAGTGGTTTCTGTGGTCACTGCCCAGCAGTGTCATTTCACTGTTGCCAGATGGGCCCAGGGCCCTACTCAGTTTGGATCGTCTCCTCACAGGTGCCTACACATTTGTGATCTCCAAGGTCCTGGGTAGCAAGCGCACAGGCTTAAGGTCCAAATTCCCAGTGAGACACACAAAGCGTGACAGTCAAATTCAGAATCTTATTTGACAGAAAATAAAATACAGGAACATGAATGTACAAGCATACGCAGTTTGCTACAGGGCTCCTTAAAAATTGTTGTGGGTATATCAGGAATTATACTAAAGAATAATCATATCTTTAGTCAGCCCTTTAAATTTGAGAGTCACTAACTTCAAACAGTGGATATATCCCCAGGAATTCCTGTGGCAAATTCCCCCGAACCTGATAGATAGGACAAGTGACTAAAAACTGAAGTCTCTGAGCATTCGGTAAAGAGAAAGAAAGCGAAAGAGAGCTAGAGCAAGCCAGCTTCACTTTCTCATATGAGTAAAGTGAGAAGAATTTATACCTGTCCTTAAGTTTGTGGTGAGTGGAGTCAGGGTCCCTGGTGTGGGATTCAGACCTGCCTACTCTCCTTCCTTCCTTCTGCTGTTTACATTGATTCCTAGGGAGTCTTTTCAGATTTACATGTGTTAACAGACGAGGCTCTTCACTTGGAAGCGGTGCTGGGGCAGCACTGGCAGGGAATCAGCGTTGCTGCGAGTCCTGGGCTGAGTCGGGGAGTGGTAGAGGGCAGCTTCTCCTGGGAACAGAAGGGAGACACCAGAGAGCCATTACCTTGGAAAGGCCACCCAGGGCAGGGGCATCAGCAGCTAGCAGCTCTTTCAGCAGCTAACAGCTCTTCCTAGCTCGCTCCAGGCACTTGTCCCTGAAGGAGACTGTGGTACTATGCCTGGAAGGGGAACTGCACCATGATGCATCCCCAGCCCATGCCCATCACAGGTGCTGGGATCCCTGAGCTGCCACAGCAGAGGGTTCAATTGATTCAGAAGCACTTGAGCCTGACTGCCCATCCAGCCCATTTACTTTTCTTTATTGCCAAAGACTCCCACCCACTCACCCTCATGTATGGCTGGGCAACCCTTGCTGCTCAACCCTTGCTGATTTGGATCTGACCTTCTGTATGTCAGTAGATTGCCTGGGAGCAAGCTGGAGCTCTGCACAAAACCTCACAAAATATACAACACTAACAATATCTACAATGCACTTAGTTGCATCACTTTCCTATCTTCCCACCAGAACTCTGTAGCACAACCAGGAGAGAGATCAGTTCTCTGAGGCAACATCCAGTTTTAGCCCTACAAACTCTCCTTCCACATCCCTGCTTTTTCAGTTTCAGTCATTTGAGATTTCACAACTTCTGAAAAGAACACAGTATTTCCATTTCAAAGAGAAACTACAGACAAAGAGACTCCATGACCAAACTCTTCTCTGCATCTGACGTTCTTAGGGGGGTGTGTGGCATAGACACCAGTCCTGGTATTGCACAGCCAGGACACAACCACCATGCTTTCCCCCATTGAGTCACAAAAGGAAGGGATGGAAATATGGCATTAGTATTGTATTATATGGTATTTTCAAAAAGAAATGGCACAGAAGGGAGAAGATGTGGGATGCAATGCCTGGCTACCAAGTCCAGATAGTGCTTCCACAAGTCAACCATAAAAGCAGGACATTCCAACCAGAAAATTTTGTATTTCCCAGGCACATTGGCTGGTCAAGTCACTCATCTGAAGAAGCCCTACCCTGCTTTCTGCTGGCCCGCCTGATAACCATGCTCATGCAAGTCTTTGCAGACCCCAATATTAAGTTTTAGATTAAGTTGGGTTTACTGAATTAAATTTAGCCCAGTATTAGTGAATTACTGGATTTACTGCCATTTTGACCGAGATAAATGTACTACTGATTAGTATTTGTTACTGGGCTGTTATTTTGAGATAAACTGTTTATCCCTAAAGCTGTTGGTCTGGTGTCTGTTACCATATCCTTATGAATCCTTATGAATCTGTAACCCTACCAGGCTGCCTCGAGCCCCTCCACTCCAATGTCAGCAGAGGGATGCAGTACATGGCATCGTGCCTGGCCTCAGATAAGACTCTTGCCACTGCCTATGTTAGAAGGCTTCAGGTGACTGTAGAGAAATGAGCACCACATGGTCCCTGTGGTGGCAGTATCTGCCTGGGAAAAACTAGACAGGCGGCTGGAAGCTGCCTAAAAGGGAGTTTCTGAAACAAAAATACACAAAATTTCATATATTAATCCAGACAACTGGGACAGAAATATTTGGTCCAACTTGACTTCAGACAATTATGTCAAATTCCTCCCTTCCTGAAGCTTGACCGGACTTATGAATCAGACCAACTATTAAAATTGAGTATGCTGCTAATGGAGGCATCACAACTGTGTCTTTGTGTGCTCTTTCAAAGGCATAGACCTAGCCAAATTCAGTGAGCACTATCGTAAATCTGTTACTGTGGGTTATTTAACCTGTCTTGCAAATATGCCATGTGATGGGGGATACCATCTGAATTTCAGAAACAGAAGCATGCACCCTCCTTTAGGGTCTGAAATCCAACTACAAACTCCAGTGGGAAATACAGACTCTATCAGGCATCACTGGCATATGCTCAAAGATAAAGGCCTCGAGATGACCGAGAGCCCCTGACTCTTCCCTGGGCCAGTCCCACAGATTCGGAATTAAGCACAGGTAGGCTAGTTATCAATCATGCTTTAGATGTAGCCCCTGTGGCAGATGAAGCCCTATTGGGCTACCATCCCTCTGAAGCCCAGCAGCACCCACTAGTCAAGAAGGGCCCTGGTCCACTCAGAGCCCGTTAACGTCAACGGGCACTAGCCTTACAGGCACAGTGCCCAGCACCACGTGGTCCCAGCTATTAGTAAAAGAGTAAAGAGACCTTATTGCTCTCTACGACTACCTGAAAGGAGGTTGTAGTGAGGTGGGGGTCAGGCTCTTCTCCCAAATAACAAGCGATAGGATGAGAGGAAATGGCCTCGAGTTGCGCCAGGGCAGGTTTAGGTTGGATATTAGGAAAAATTTCTTCACCAAAAGGGTAGTCAGGCACTGGCACAGGCTGTCCAGGGAGGTGGTTGAGGCCCCATCCCTGGAGGTATTTAAAAGATGTGTAGATGTGGTGCTTAGCGATATGGTTTAGTGGTGGACTTGGCAGTGCTAGGTTAACAGTTGGACTTGATCTTGAAGGTCTTTTCCAACCTAAATGATTCTATGATTCTAAAGTTATTTTCTGCTATGCTCATTCTGTCATCTTCCCTCCTCTGTGAAGGTACAGCTACAGTTACCACTGAACACCCTCGTGTCCACTTAGTTAAAAATCTCCCTAAGCCTGTGCAAAACGGCCCTGATGCAAAGCGTCTTGAAGCGTGGAAAGCCTGTTTGGCCCTGGGTGTTCCCAAACAGGCAGCCCACAGAGTCCCAACATCTGTTTCACTGGCTTTTGCCAACAACCCCCTCCCCATGCTACACCTTTTCCCACCAGAGCCTTAGCAAGGGCCCTAGTGCCCCTCCCACCACTTCATCACCTGGAAACTGGAAGACCCCCAGCCCTTGGTTACCACACAGACTTATCAGGCATACAACTAGCACGCCAGGGGAGCCAGTCACAACCTGCTGATCCCTCTCAGGTGACATGGAGGATGCAGCTTACAGGGACTTCCCACCCAGAGGTAGATGCCACCATCAACAATACCATTATTTGTGTGTCCTCATGGGCACTGAAAATTCTGCCTTCAGTTGATCACACTGGAGGGGACCACTTCCCTCACCCTCCGCAGTAGCCCACGGGTTCACAGGAGCCCCTTCAGCCCTTCCCACAGTCAGTCAAGTGCGACATCCCTAACAGACAGACAGACTGAGGATCTGCGGTTTTTCGGAGGTTCTAACATCCACTGTGGAGTAACCCAAATGCAATTCTGGTCAGGTCAGAACAGCAGCAGTTTATTACTGTAGCTACAGGGTACAACACAGAGCAATGGCATGACAGCCTCTGCTGATACACACTCTGCCCAGCTGGGGCAGTTACAGAGTTTATATACCTCTGGGTTACAAGACTTGTTTTTCACAGAACTGCAGCTACGTGTTAGATAAGCATGATGTAGTAAGTTACCACAAAGAATGGTAACATAGGGATTACTTCAGATAAGCTCCAGACAGTACATCCTTTTACAAGTATTTCACTCCAATAATTGAGTCACACTTACTCAGTGAGGCCATTAGGTAATGTTGCAGATATTTCATAACTAACTAGAGGAGCCTGCAAAGGCCTATGAGGCATTAGCTATTTTAATTCCACGTATGGAACTACTCAGAGACCAGACCTTCCATGATGCTCAAGGGAAGGTACAGTCTTCTGGTACTTCTGAACCAAAACTCCCCCTAGTCTGGGTACTTTGAGAAGCACCTCCCCTACCTCCAGTGACCCATGCTGTTAATACCCTATGAACCTGCAAGCCCCAAAACTCGTTACCTCTCTTCTCACAGAACTGGAAAAATAGGGAGTATTCACTGGCACCCACTCCTCTTAACAGCCCCGTCTGACCAATGCACAAACCCAATAGGTCTTGGCATCTGACCAACGACTACCAAGGCATAAATTCTGCCTCCCCTCTGCCTCATATTGCAGTCCCAATAGCTGCCGAAGTAATCAATGCCATTTACCTTTTCTCTTACCTATGCATAGCGGGTTTTGGCATTAAAGACGTTCTTCCAGTGTCCCACTCACTTGGACGACCAAGCTCACTTCGCTTGTACTCGGAATGGCATTCATTATACCTTTACTCATTTACCTCAAGGCTATTGCTATTGTCCTACCATTGTTCATGGTATCTTAGCATCAATATTAGCTGAAATTTCTCCCACTCCTGATGTCTGTCACCACCAGTATATTGATGACATTCTCCTAGGCAGACATAGACAGGAATCTGTGGCACAAGATATGATCCCCAACTTCAGCCCTCAAAGAACACTGCGAACTTCATATTCCTCCTGGTAAATGCCAGTGTCCTGCCCAGAATGTAAGGTGTTTGGGTTCTTTTTAAAGGATTCCTCTTGCATGCTATTACCAAAGGTATTCCTGAAAGTGTCTTGCAATCTGTTTTTTTTACCCAACCTACTCCCTCCTCCAAATGCAAACATCAGAGTCTCCTAGGCTCTTTAAACTTTTGTTGTGACAAGGCACGGGTTTTAGTCAGCTAGGCCATCCTCTCTATTCCTTGCTGTGCACACATTCCACCTGGGACTGGAACCAATGGGCCCCAGCCTTTCTCCTACAAGTATTCAACAGTACTGGTATTTGGGACCCCTCACTCCTTCTGGTGGACTAGAACTCAGGGTCCAGCACAGTGCAAACTGCTTGGTGGTGACTGTTCTAGGAAATAGGTCCCAAGGACCCTAACCCTAAACCAATCCCTTTTGGCAGGAAGGGGTGGCAAGACATGCAAGCCTCAGACAGGGAATAGGAGTGTGCTTTACACACCACCTTCCTTGCCCTTTCTGATACTGACAAATTCCTTGTGGATCACCCCCTTACACTGAACAGTTTTATAATCTATTCTTCATAATGTCCTTCACACATTCCTTTCCCTGAAGGACATGTAGAACCCATTATCATTCAATGTTGGGTTCTCTGCCATCAGAATCCAACCTTTAGGCCCCAACCATATGATTCTCACCTCCCTCTCCTCCAACCTCACATGATCCCTCAGACTCGGCTATTACAGAAGCCTATCCTTTCAACACCCCACAGAAGGTTGTCTGGTTTACAGCAGCCTTCACCATAATTCCTGGCTTGGGCATGCCACTGCTTTTGATACTGTAGATGACCAAGCTGTTACACCTGATCGCCATGATAGTGCCCAGATGGCTAAACTCCTGGCCCTTTGCTTAGTCATTCACTCCTCCGATGATCAGGTCTACATCAACTCCTGAGCTGTTTTTGCTGGGTGCACCCACTGGCTTCCCTCTTGGAAAGCATACTCCTTCCACACCCATACTGGGGAAATTTGGGGCCGAGTTCTTTGTGAATAAATACAGGATTATGCGCACTCATGTGCTTTGGCTGTCGGCCACGCTGATTCCCATTCTGCTTGCCCCATGGCCAAGGCCATATGGAATGCCAAGCAGATGTCACTGCCGTGATCAGAGGGGTGGCAGTGGTGGCAAACACTGACACCTATGATAAAGCCAACCGCAGCCCAATAGTAGCAGATGAAACTGAGGAAACTTTAGCTCAAACCTCCAACCTGGACCACAGAATCACTGTGGCAGCTCTCTGGTTGCCCAAGTGTTGGGGTCATCCCGCTGCTAAAGCTTTAGTCAGAGTTGCAGCATGCTATGAAATAGGTCTTCCCTCAGACATGGCACAAAGTGTTACGCAGGCCCAAGTGGGGAAGAACTGGTCTCTTTCAGCAATTAGCTACCCACAGCCAGCACTATGGAAATACTAGCAGACATTACACTGGTCCAATAATCAGTGTGCCTGTACCAACCCTTTTGTGGCATGTCCCTTACACCTTCTCACTCTGTTGACATTGCATGCCTTTAGGTTAAAGCTTTAATCACTGAGTTTAATACTGTTCTCCTGTCTGAGTCCCACTGGTACTTCCCTTCCTGAGCTCACCACAACCAACCCTCCAACCATTCTTCCTAACTCACCCCCAACTCCATCCCCCATCATTACTGAAGCCCCAGTCAATAAGCTAGACCCAATGACTACCTCACTGCAAAATCTTCACTTTCCCTTACAGTCATTGTTACTTAAATTGGGATTAGGGCAGTGGTTGACCACAAACACTTTACCTTTATGGGAATGTCCAAAACACAGTGATTGCATGTTATTACTAAACCTTTAGGGGTAACCCAAGTGAACGTTTCCTCAGCTCTGAGCTGCCTTCAAGCCCAACCAAGGGCCCGAGCTGCAGTAGCTGTAATCTTAAGAGAAGGTGACAGCAGATTCCCACCTGCTGAAACTCATAAAAGTTGTCCAGAATAAGACCACTGAAACCAAATGACACCTGCAAGCCTGGCAGCTCTTGGTAAACTTTGCATATAATGCAAATGCAGACTTTGCTGCTGCCTATGTATTGACGATAGGAGATGCTACTACTGAATGAATCTACCCTATCATATCTCTGGCTTTACACCAAGACGGATCTCTGATCCATCCCATGTATAATCGACAACAGGCCTGGCAGAGAAATAAAGGATGACAATAGGTAGACATTGAAGCTTGCATCCCTGATCTAAGATAGGGCTCGTGTGTGAAGGGAATTCCTCTGGAACCTCCAATATGTGCCTTAATTCCCCTAGAGGAGTCTGACATTTCTCAGTACATCCCAACGAACACGCTGAGACAGCACTTGTCTATGTCAGCAATGGCTGTGCATATTTATGATCTTGAATGTTCACCAACAGCAACTGGAGCTTTGAATTTGATGTTACATCCAGCTGCAGTTTTGTTAGTTTTGACTTTATTGTGTTTATTGCTTATAATCATTCTGTATACCAAAGCTAGGCAAATAATGAAACAAATTATGTTAATTCAACATGTAAAACATGCAATTAACTGATTCTGTATGTGCAATGGTATATAATTAGCATTAATTGTAATGCTTAAGCTAAGCAACTCATCAAATAATTACACCCTTACCACTGATCTGCAATACGCCGCATATTTATAACAGAGACAAGAGGTAATCATACTACTACTCTGAGTCAATAAAGTGGATTGACTGTAGTCATGGGGCAGAGTGTGACAGATACACTCAACCCCTTGACCAAACCAGTGATAGTTTGGTTCAGGCTCCTAAGGAAATAAAGGCCTAGGCCATGACCAGGTCAAGAACTTCTCTAGTGCCAACCTGTTCTTTGAAAATCCACACGGGAACAAGGTGACATGGTGAGCTTTGATGCATATGAGCTGGGAAACCGGAACACCAATCGTGGTTAACTCATGAATAGCAGGTGGTTCTTCCAAGACTAATTTGTCAAGGAACAAACAAAGTTGCAGGTACAGAGAGTTTCATGCTTACCTTCTCCATCACATGTAACTTGACTACAAGCCAACCACTTTATTCCATAAATATGGCAGCCTGAGTGAGCCTTTTCGAGCTCTCCCTGAGAGCTGGCTGCTTGGTGGTGATCTCCCCTTGAGTTGGGACGCCTCTCAAGGTTACTCCTTGAGGCTGAGAGACCCCTTACCAACTGCAGATTTTTGGTAAGTGACTGATACCACGCATAACCTTGTATCACAGAGCATTGAGATTTTGGTATTTTTGAATTATTGGTATTTTTGAATTATTATATCTTCTGTACAGTAAATAATAGATTGAACCTTGCCATCAGACTTTCTTTAGCCTCACTTTTGCAACATCTTACTTTAATAAAACCACTTTTGCTGCTACCTCTGGCAGTGGTTCTTCACACAGTCTAAATCTCCCCTGTGACAAGTGTAACTTAGGCACTCGCAATAGATACAAAATATTCATTATTAAAAGCTTCCTTTCATTGGACCAAAACTCAAACCACCAAACATATGTACTTCAATGCCAGTCACTCCGATCCTTGGTTGTTTCCCACCTCTCCAGGACATGGAGTTCAGCAAACACAACATTTCAAGAACTGAAAGGACAGAAGTTCAGCTGCAGGCCAGCACAACTTTGCTCCCCCGTTTCTGCTTCTGGACTTCTAGCAGCCAGTCTCAGTTAACCGAAAGCATTAAAATTAATTTAGTATTTTTGACATACGGTATCATAGAAAGATTAGAGCAGCTTGGCAGACCTGCACCTGATGGCCTGACTCAACCAAACATGCCCAAAGGAAAGAGTACATACGCACCAAGAATTCTCATTTTCCTCAGTTTATAACTGTATTTTAGATGTCACAGTAGCACCAGCAAACAGGGGTTTTCTTGCCACAAGGATTCTTAGCAGTTACGTAGAAGATAATTTGTTAGAAATTACCTATATCTCAGATTGACAGTCAATCACAGACAGGTAGTTACAGTAACTTTAAGCATATGAAGACTAGTCACTTCTCTTTGCAGATTGCCATCCCACCATTTCCAACAGTGTATTTCTCACTTTCACCTATTGGCTTTGCTGTCCTAATGCCATCTGCTGCTAAAGATGAGCATTACAAAAATGGTTATTGGATGAGCCTGTTTTAGTTTTACGCCCATGAACTTCACGTGGAATCAGGCTCTTCCAGCCTTCCTTTGAGTTCTTAGCATTGCCTCCTCCAGCCACCAGGTCTTTTAATGTGACTTTATTCAGTATTATCCAACAGTATTTCTGAGTTAGTTTGTTAGCAGGTTTTTTTGCTTGTTTTGGGGTGGTTTGGGGGGTTTTTTGTTTGTTTGTTTTGTTGTTGGTTTTTTTTTTTCTTTTAAGTGAACACACTTCAAAGTCCTCAAGGCCCAAATCTAGCACAGTGGGAAGAGCGCTCAGAACAAACAGGACCTTTTCAGAACAGATGAAGAAACAGGGCAGAGATTTTTCCATTCAAGTAACAGCCATTAAAACAAAACCCATCAAAATTATACTCTTCAAATTATCTCATTAGCATAGCTCTGGTGCTTGTTAAGGGATGTAAGTGACCACCTATAGCAGCTCTGTGGCCTGGTGGTTCCTCCTGCCCTGAGGCTGGAGCCCAGCCTGGAGACCCAGATGCCTCCATTGCAGCCCCATGGACAGAGCTGCTGCTTTCCTGTTTGCAGGTTCAACCACTAGCAAGGCTGAGCATGCATCCCAGAGACCCACGCAGGACACTGACACAGACAGCCACAGACAAGGTGCTGCCTTCAACAGCACTGTAAGACACTGAAGTGTTAAGAACAATTGTCTCAAAGCTTGCTTGTGTGTGTGTGTTTATCTGATAAGACCGGACAGCAGACCACTCTTTTGTCTGATAAGATCCGAGGGCAGGCCATTCTTTGGCTTATCAAGTACCACCAGCTTGCAAGGAAACTTGTGCAAACTTGCTGAAGCAGCAGGCCATTCTTTGGCTTATCAGGCACCACCAAGAATAGGACACCAACTGGTATCTGGGCCAGGCCGCTGGCCCACCAACAATACATATTGTGTGCTTAGATGTGCATGTGTTGCGTACGTGACGTTGCCCTGGGTAACCAAACCGAAACAAGAGGGCAAACTCCCTCTCCAACACTGGATAAAAGACAGCACAAGGAACCTGAGTGTGCCCATCCACCACCAAAAAACTGAAGACTGAGGACCAACGGCACGCCGCTGGATCCATGGTGGTGACTATCCTTTGCTTATCTCTCTGAATGCTTGCTTAATTTCTTCCTAATATTTCCTGCCTTTCCTATCGCTTTACTCTTTTATATTTACCCAATAAAACGTCTGATTGGCAGCATATGACCTCATTTGTGTCTTAATTTCGCTCTTGGGATCCTTACAAACCTTCCCCGAGCCTGACAATCCGACCGGGACTTAACAAGCGCCTACACATATGACTCACATAAAACAGAAGTCTAGACAGACAAGTCCCTTTCCTCCTCTTTGACTGGCCAGGATTGAATGTCTCTTCAAAACCCACACACTCCCACACTTTACAGTGACAAGCACACATACATTCACAGATCCCTCAAGTACTAGTATGGACCCTCTGCCCATCCAATACCCCTGCATGGATCCCAGGCCCTCTTACCCACTTCGAAGGATCTCCTACTTGCTGGGTGGTCCAGCCTGATGCTCACTAACAAACAGATGCACATACTTGTTTAACAAGAACTCCACGCTCACAGATCCCCCCAAATACCAGCATGGACCCTCTGCCCATCCAATACCCCTGCCTGGACCCAGGGCCTCCTACCCACCAGCTAGTCCACCTTGAAGTCTGCTAGCAAATTATACAGGCAAACCCCACACACCCAATTTGCAGAAGATACGCCCCACACGCCCTCACCAGCAGCCAGCATCAGGCACAGGGGCTGTGACCCACAGTCCCACTCCAGCCACTAGCCCTGAGCCCCTCACTCACGCCACTCGCCTTGGTGAGGCTCCCACTCCAGTTGCTGGCACCGCAGGCCAGGGGTGCCAGCACCCCCAGTCTGACCCCAGCTGCTGGCATCAAATCCATCCACATCTGTCCTCCCAGTCCCTGCTGGCAATCCAGACAGAAAGTCTGTGGGACCTGTGGAGCGCTCCCAAGAGCTATGGTCCTTCCAATTACTGATGCTGAGTTACCCTCTCACTCCAGTTGCTGGCACCACAGCTCAGAGGCGCCTACACCTCCAGTCTGACTCCACTTGCTGGCCCAGTTATCCACTCACACTGGTCTCCTCAGTAGCTGGCACCTAGTCCTTGCAGCACTCGCACACAGAGGACAGAGTGAGACTATGCAGAGAGATAGTTAAGAAAGGACTTAAGAAGACAGGACTGGCTGCAGGGATCAGGCACAGGGCGCGGTCAGACAGACCGCCTAACCAGCCATGGTTTACACATGACTGACCCCTTTTATATCCTCTTCTGTCTGTTCCCCTTCTGCACAGTTCCACCACTCTCTTCCTCCCACCCACACCTGGGACTCCTAGGCTTGCACTCTAATCCGTTTTAAAGTCCAGGTTTGCCTACAGTTTCTCAATGGCCCATCAATTAGCGAGACTGACTAGGTTTGTTTCTTCTGTCTCCTTCACATTCACCTGTCAGGTTTATTTCTCCAAGTTTTCTTTATCACTTCCCTCTTTTCCCTATAATCCCATTTGACAAGGCCCTTGATCAGACAATCTTGCCAAAATAAAACACACATCCCACACACTTATCAATTAGCATAGCTGAAGAGGTTTGCTTCTTGATATTATCCCCAGTATTGTTTGTCCATCAGGTTTGTGTCTCTGAACATTTGGTTTATTCCTTCCCCCTTATTGTCTCCTTTTGCACTGAAAAGGTCCTTGAGCAGGTAACCTTAATGAAGCAGATGCTCTTACCACCTTTCACATTCCCTTACACTCAACACACTCCCCCGTTTTATTGCTGGAAACAGTGCTCCTTCACTGCCAACACAAGCTACTCTTAACTCTTGGTCTGCTATTTCTTCTGCTGCTTTCTCACACATTTCCATTGATATATTATTATTTTAATATTTATGTTACAAATCTGAAATTATGTTTCAATAGGGATATATGAGGCAGGGCTGCAGTGATACCTGAGAATGTGGATTGAGGCTCCTGGGTGTTCCCCTTTTCCGTTACAAAGCTCTTGAATGCTCCCATTACATAACAAGGGAGAGTCCTTGTGGATAATTAAGTTTTAGGCTCCTGAACACTCCCCTCTAGACAGCTAGGCGACACAAGAACTGAGTCTGTGCAGAAGCAAAGGTCAATCAGCGAACACGGTGAGGAAGCTTCGTCTGAAGACCCCCAAAGACCACCTGAGGACCACCACAGAGGATGACTGCGCATGCGGATCGGACATTTACATATGTTAATAAGTTCCAGGAAAACTCATGTTTATGTAGATGAATTCCTGGAAATCCTATGAATATGTATGTTTTCATGGTATATAGTTGCTGAAAGTCCATCAAGCCTTCGGAGCACTTATGGTGGAACTATCCCCAGTGCTGCCCGGCGCCGCAATAAAGAATGCCTGCTTTCTAAAACTCCAAAATAAGTTTTAGAGAGTGAATTATTTTGCCACTTTCCGGTAACAGCAGGACTGTTAAAAACTTAAGGAATGCTTAGGAAAAGGATCAAATGTGGGGGAAAGGGGAATGTGTAAGAAAAATGAGAGGGGGAAATAGAGAGGGAGAATAAAAGGGGCTGGTCACATGTAAGCAAGGTCCAGTCGGGACCATGGGCTCACAGCTCATAGGTTTAAGGTCAGCAACTGAAAAGACCGGGGTGCCAGCACCTGGAGAAGAGACTACAGAAGCACACCCAGCAACTCTGCCGCAAGAGTCACAGGAATTGCAGTCACAGCCAGAAGGGCAGCAGGAAAGAGGCCATTCTTCTCACCAGGAATGAGATAACACAGATAAACGCCACGACACATATCAACAATCAGAAGCGCTAGATACAGAAAAATCTGAATTTCTCACAAGCAGCATCTAAACCAAGCTCAAAGAGATTATTCTGAAAGATAAAAAGTTAATTTTCTGCAAAGCAGCATGGACTTCAGCATTTGGAAGAGCCATGCTTCACAAGGAGTTTTAAAATTCTAGTTCTCCATGATATCATGCAACATAGCAACATCAACAAGAGAGACGTCACTGTTCAGAGCAAAACAAAATCTTCAAGATTGTATCTGATTGATATCAACCAAGCATTTACTGCTTACACTCCTCAGGGGAAAAATTATGTTCACTTTTGACTAATAGCTGTAAGCATGAGAAAGCAATTTATAACACAAAAATCAGAAGATTTGCAGGGAAAAAGGCATTAGTAACAGGGATCAGATTCATCACACAAATTAACGTCTCCTAATATTCTATTCAGAAACCTACAGATGAAAGCCTTTCTAATACTAGCATCAGACTCCTTTATATGGGAATATCCTTGCCTCGGTAGCATAGTTCATGTATATAATTGAAATATACACCTATAAGTACACATCTGTAGCTCATGGTTTTTAGTTGTCCAAAGATACTTTTTCTTGGATGGAGTGATGTTTTTTATAAAATACCTACACCCCTATGCTATGGCTGCAAATTTTTACTTATCATACTTTATGGAAACTACTGTGAAATGCAGAGCAGCCATGAAATGCACTTCAATCTCTGAAGACTTCCTAAGTTCCCTCCAAGTTTTAAGGCACATTCAAAGAACTGTCTTACATCTTCAGTAGTTGTACATCCTTTTAAAAGTATTGCTCTCAAATCATTCAACACCTAATGACAACTAACTGGAAAAAAAATTGCAATCCATGTACGGAATACTGGCTGAAGTGCAAATTAAGAAGTTAACCGAATTTCAGTTACAGAGAATAACAGTAATCTTCCACCAGCACATACTGGAAGAGCTCTTTGGCATATTTGTATTTTATGGAGACCATTTATAGCAGCAATAAGGCAATATTGCTAGCTTCAAGATCACAGGAGTGTTTTTAAAAAAAGTATAGCTGTGATAATGCCTTTCTTCTCTGCTGATTTGTGAAGTTTCCAGTATACTGTAAGTTACATTACCAATGCTTCCACTCATTAAATGATCTTCCTTGCAATTCCTCCAAGCATAAAATCCTACAGCTCTTTTGGTTTACATTTTCACTGCCCTTTGCAGTTTCGAAACTGCTGAGAACTTACAACTCTCATGTTTATCAGAAACACAGATAATAGTCACAAAGATCCTAGGAGTGTCTAGCAATCAAATGTGTGAAAAAGCAAAAAACCACTCCGTGTCAGCAATAGGAAAGTACTAGAATCCTTCGAAAAACTGTGGCTGTAACAGTATTAAGTATAGCTTAGAAATACTTTGAGTGACAAAGGTTGAGAAGTTTACATTTTCCCCAACCCCATTTTCTTCCCCATTTCTACATCTTCGATTGCACCGATGCTGCTATTTGCAGTGCTTCAGCATGAACCAGACTACAGATAATAAAATAGCTTCCATATTTCCAATTTTTTTTTTTTAAAAGTAAGATCACTTACTTCAGCAATCTTGTTACTGCGTTCCTTCAGATAGATGTGTAGTACCCACTGGAAGAACAGGAGCTCCTTACTGGTCTTTGCTCCTAGAAGGGACAATAGTTATTAAGCTGGAAGTGCTACTTTTACCAAAGTAGGAATGACCTGTACCAACAATATCACTGGACAGTCTCCTATGTCTCTGATTACTAATAATACATCAGAAGATCTCCTGGCAAATTCTGAAGTCCAATTTGCTGTGAAGCAACAGCTTCCTTTTATTAGTGCCCAGTATCAGTTCACGAAAGCAAATAGCAATCACCTAACACTAACAACCATAATTTGTGTTTTCACCATTTTTTCTTGGTTTTGTTTTTGTTTTTTTTTTTTTCCTCTTTCCTCCTCTTCAGAGTCACCAGCAGGCTCTACAGTTTCTCACAAGCCTTCATAGTCAGGCTTAGCAAAGCATGAGCTGCTCTAGGAATTAAGATAGCTGAATGGCACCTTCTTGGCCTTCTGCTCCCTTTAGTCTGTCTTTGCTGTCTTCAGTCTTCCCTCCTGACCCCTTTTAAATCAGGGCATGGGGAGTATTGATCTCCCTCCTGTGCCCACTTGTTGATTATTAGTCATCAACAAAGAGAAGAAAGGCTGAACATCAAACTACTAGGTTAATTATTGCATTGATTAGGACCAGGAGAGACCACAAACACTGTGACAAAGTCACACATCTCCAACTCACTGATATGTTGCTCATTGTTGCGGCAAATGGAACTGAGCAAGCTCAGCACATACAGGATTTAAGAAACCACTTCCCTTGTTTGCAACCCACAGCCAAAAGTCAATAGACCCAGGTGGTGGCTAGGAAGGTCGCAGTAAGCAGCTCAGCTGGTCCATTATGGGCAAAAGGCCTGGCAAGAAGGACTGCCTGAGGAGCACACACCCCCACTCACCTGGCCAGGTGCACCATCACACTTCTATTCCATCAGTGGTGACTAAGCGAACACAACAGGCCCCCCCTTTTGATCGGTTTTCCTCACAAAAAAAGGCAAACAAAAGAGCTGGGAAACATTGCTTTGTATTATTTTCATATCTCCTTCTAAAAATTTTCTACTACCAAAACATGTTTGCCTGCAGAAAACACTTAAGTCAGTAACTTGCTGGCTTTTAAAAAGCCAGTGTTTGAAGGACAGCCTCCTGCAGATCAAAGTATTTTACTGATCTACAATTATTTTTGTTGAAGAGTGGTAGGAAGGGGGAAGGAACGAAAAAGCATCTGTGCTCTAAGTAGAAAACAGAACCAAAATGACAAAATAAAAGTTCTTCTAAAAACCTGGCAGACCAATGGAGAACTGGAGAAACAGTTTTAGCTACTATTAAGCAAGAAATCAAAACATCCCATAACAGACTTGATATGAAGAGTGCTGTAATGTTTTTTTTCCTGCCAAAACATAAGACAATATAGTATGTTCTGAAACAAAAATACTGTTTAAGCTTGAACTACAAAGAGGGGTTCATCCTTTAACTTTGAAGTGCCACCTGACTCAGTGCAGTGAGCCACACAAAGACAGGCAACTAACGGCTCCTGACGAACACCTTCAGAACCACCCCAGCACACTGGCTAAGGCTTTACTTTGAGACTCACGGGAACTTTTATACTGGCACAGCTATCGAGAGTAAAGGATTTAATTTTGTGGACAGTAATATAAAAGTGATCATTAACGCAAGTCTGCTTTCTCTGCCAGGAATGTCTATCTAAATGTTTTGGGACACTGGCCGGTTAATTCAAGGAAATCGGGTGATAAGAGACCAGTGAAGGAGCTTCTGATGTTAGTGACAAGTTTTACTCCCATCATTCTCACATGCAAGAGCTAGAAAATATTTACCAGGAGTCACGATGAGCTGGGTTTGTTTTGTTCTATTTTTAAGTCATCCCAGGAGGCTAGTTAAGAGCAGGGAAAGGCCTGACATTACCACAGAGCTCCTAGAAAGAGTTGAGTCAACCTCATAACAACTTCTAGGAAAACAACCTCCAGCATTCCTATGGGCTTCTGAACCACAGCCCGTGCTGGGAAAACCTACTCACGTTCTAGCCGATGCCTCTAGCTTTCACTGATATCAAACACATATGCAGCGTATTTCCCAGAGCACACAAAGAAAGCTGATAAAGAAGTGCTGATGGGGTACTTGGCCTTTTTTCTCACATCTCCTAGGTAGAATAACCTAGGTAATTCTTTCAACTACACTACTTGGACAACCCAAAGCAGAATAGCATGCTACACCTCTTTAAAACCAATTTTTTCTTTAGTTATATAAACAGGTCTGTTAGTTCATCCACAATACTCGACTGCAGGTGTCCCTCTTACACAAGGTCGAGCATCGGCTACCTACCGCATACCTCCTGATGCCCACCTGAAAGGCTGAAGCAAAAAATCACGGGCAAACACTGGACTTCCATTGCAGAGCTTAAACAGAGGGACTCCAAACACCAGGTCTTCCCCACAGTACGAGCCCACAACCCTGAAATCTATTCTATTATTATTATTATTATTTTAATAACATCTTTCAGTCCTGTCTCCCTGGATTGCTACACCCCACGGAAAAAGACAGCAAGTAAACTTCTGCTGAGGTGACCGGGGGGCGGGGGATGTTTCTGGAGGCAAACAGTGCGGCCGAGAAGCGCGCCTGCGGATCTGACGGTGCCTGCTCAGCCGCTCGCAGGACGCCCAAGCGATGTTACCTGGCTCTGCGAGGCGAGCAGCTCACCGCCTACCTGCCGGCCGCCGCGCCTCACGCCGCCCGGTCCGCTCCGCGGCGGGCACCCCCGCCCAGCGCCGCCCGCGCCCGCCAGGACGGGCCCGCAGCCGCCCCGCCAGAGGCCCGCAGCCGCCCCCGCAGAGCGCCGCGGCCCTGCAGGGCCCTCGCCTGCCGGCGGCTCCGCACGGCTCCGCCCGCGGCCTCTCCCGTTACCCCGGGGAGGAGCCGGGCACGGCCTCACCGGCCCAGCCCGAGGAGACGCCGGCGCCGCCGCTCGCCCCAGGCGCCGCCGCTCGCCCCAGGCGCCGCCGGAGGGACGGCGCGGCCCCTACCGGCGGGCCGGCAGCTCCCTCCCCGCCCGCCCGGGGAGCGGCTCTCCGCAGCCGCCGGCTCCCCGGCCCCGCGGGCGGTGGAAGGCAGGGCCCCCGCCGCGGGTCCCCTACTGCCGCCCGCCCCGCTCCCTTCCCTTCCCCTCCCCGCCGCCGCCCGCCCTCACCGAGCCCGGCGCGGCCGGCCGGCGAGTCGCTCCACAAGCAGAGGCGGAGCCAGCCCTCGCTGGCTCCGGTGAGAGGCGGAAGGGGACGGCGACCGGCGGCACTGCCGTTACCGCCGGCAGCCAGGGGCAGCAGGGCAGGCGCCAAGGCCCGCCCCGGGGCGGGGTCCCCCGCGGGTGGGGCCGCCGGCGGCGCCGATCCCCGCCGCTCTGCGCAGCCCCGGCCGGGCCGTGCGGGGGCTGAGGGCTGAGGGCCCGGGGCCTGGGGTGGCCAGGCCGCGCCAGCCCAGCCGGGAAGCGGTACGAAGGCCGCGGTGTGCAGTTCAGCCTAGGAGGGCGAGTCCGGCGGGCGGGAGCGGAAGTTTGCCTGTGGTTTCACCCGGCCGCTGACAGGGCGCTGTGCAGCACGATCAGATTCGCCTTTCGGCTTCTCAGATCCCCCCAGACTGAGCCCTGCCTGCCTGCCTGCCTGCCTTCTCAGGTCCCCAGAGGACTCCCACCGCTCCCTGCTTCAGGCACATCACAATTCATAAGAAAAATGCAGTGGTCTTTCCCCCCTGCCGCAAATGTGTGATTTATAACGCTTAAGGAATCACCGACAAAGGTATTAGCAAAAGTGGGTTTAAATGATGTTGTAAAAGTGCAACTTAACAAAAGTTCAACGACAAGGTTCACTGCCTGGAAGAATCATACGAAGGAAAATGGAGTTACACTTGAGTTAGAGTGATGCACAGCGAGACCAGAATGATCTACAAAGCATAAGGAAGAGCCCCCCGCATTGAGTCACGAGGTTCACAGTAGACCCCCTTGCTTTCTAAACTCCTGATGGACCTTAGGTGCAGCTAGGTCCAGTCTTAGCCTCAGGTTTATGTCTAAGGGATTGTACATGCAAATTTATGTAATGTTTCATTAGCATCAATTCAGCATGCAAACTTATCAAGACAAAATAAAGTTACCATACTACAAGGTTATGCACAATATTGGTCACTTACCAAAGATCTGTCGTTGGTAAGAGGTCTCTCTGCCTCGAGGAGCAACCTTGAGAGGTGTCCCAGCTCATGGGGAGATCACCGCCATGCAGCCGCGCTGCCTGGCAGGGAGAGCTCCAAGAAGGCTCGCTTAGGCTTTAATATTTATAGGATAAAGTGGTTGGCTTGTAGTCAAATTACATGTGATAGAAAAGGTATGCAGGAGACTCCTTGTACCCAGAATTTTCTTTGTTCCTTGATAAATGAGTCACTCTGCTCCTTCGTGGGCTTTCAGAGAACAGATTGAAACTGGAGGAGTTCACAGCCTGGCTACAGCTCAGGCCTTTCTCTCATCCGGAGCCTACACCAAGCCACCGCCAGTCTGGCCACAGGGTCGAGCGCATCTGCCACAGCCCCCCACTGTGAGCTGAGGACCAGCTGGGACTTCAAGGGGAGCCTGCAATTAGAGGAACTGGGGACTGATAAATATAAAGGCTCTGTAGTAAAAATTAGGTGGATGGGAAAAAAAAAAGTTAGAGATTTAACGTGTGAAGAAAATACATGTAAGCAGTACAGTACTTACAGATAAATTTCATATCACAAAATTACCAGAAGGCTGTGATCTGTTTAAAAGGTCTAAATTTAAGTTTTAAACAGGTGACAAGCCTATATTGAATAGATCTTAAGTTATGTACCCTGAGTAGCACTTAGGGGAAGAAAGCTCATTATATAACTGTATAGTCATTTTTATTAAGTGTTACAAATGAGCTGACTCTGCTCGCTCACACAAGTGGTGTTGCGTGTCTCCAAGCAGGCTGGTGTGACATGCAGGGTAAGGGACTGGCATGTTACAGAAGACATGGCAGCTACCGGATCCTCTCTGTCCCAAGTTCCTCTTCATTGCTGAGAACAAACTGCTTTTGGATAGGCCTTATATATATATATAACCTTTTAGAGTCAACAGTTACTGTGATCTTTTGCCTCCACGTGAGTCTTCGGAAACGTTGCTGAGTCAATGCTGTGCTTTTGTTTTCCCTTTCTAGTTACCTTCTGGCTCCAGGCCAGTTCCCACCTGACCCTATGGTGACAGGCAGGTTCTTTTAAGGATCCTTGGTAGAATGAGAACTGGCCACATGGTTGTAGTTATAATTAGAGCTTTACTGTTGTATGAAGATTTTAGCAATCAGTGTAGCTTATCGTTACACAGAATTTCTAGCAATTAGCATAGCTTTCATATTACCTAAAATTTCCATTAACTAGACTTTTTGTCACCTAGACCCTCTGCAGATTGGGTCAAATTCTTAATATTCAGTGCACGATACAATAATCATAATCTAGACTCTGACTTTTAAAAGTATATGACTGACCCCCTCAACCATCAGAGGAAGAAGAAGGATGGAGACCGGTACTCCAGCCAACAGTGAGGGTGCCGGCGTTCCCTGTGCCTGTATCACATTGGGAAACACGAAGGCCTTGGGAGTCCGGCTGCTGTTTAATCCACTTCAAAAACCTTTTGGATAAGCTGATGTATTTATACCTCTCAGTTTGGGAGTTTGGTCTTTACCACTTCCATAAAGTAGTGGATTCTGAAGAGGCTGCCAGAAAACCAATATGCAAGAATTTCAGCTGCAGGAGACAGCAAGCTGTGGGTGGTAATGGCTGCATAATGATCGTTATCTCTTCTTGTCCGGTGGGTCCTGCCTACATGGTGTTGCTCTGGCTTTGACCTAATGGTGCTGCTCCCAGCACACATCAGGCCGTAGCATGAGCCATCTGTTAGACAAAATCTGAGCAAGAGTTGAGTGAGCAGTCACAGGAGGCATCCCTGACCACCAGGGGATCACGGGTTTTGCCATCCAGAATATCTCACATACTGTTACGCTTCGCTGTTCTGTGACGGGTGTCACCATGTCCTGGCACAATCCTGTACCCGCTGTCAGGAGTGGGGGATACCAGTCACATGGCTTCATTTTCTTGCTATCTGGTTATTGCATGAAACCATGTGTAGCTTGTGCGGTGATCCAGGTGAACCGCTGACCTTAGGTAACAATGCGTCATCCCCATTTTATTCAAAACAACCTCAAAATTTCTCTTACAAATTTCTATGGTCCTACATGTAAGAGGAAATCTAAGAATAGCCAGAGGCAACAGACCCACAGTAGGGGAAATGAGACCATGTGCCACAGCAGGACAGTAACCAAATTCCCAGCACAACGCAAACACATTTAGCATTTCTTGTGGTGAGACAAAGACCAACTTGCTGGTTTAGCACATTTAGAAGATTGCTGATTTAACGTCTGGAAGGCAACAGGGTAAGCAATGTAACAATGCTGCACTTAAGAAAGCTGCAGGATAAGGGCACAGTGACCAATTATCTCTGATTATCTCCGGGCTGGTTATACAAATTGTGATTTGCCAGGGATGATTAGCAGTTAATCTACAGGATATAAGGAAGTACAAGGGGCCACAGATCACAGAAACTAAAAAAAAAAAAAAAGTGTTACAAGGATACTCAGAGACTGTGGTGGCACCAGCAAGAGAGAATCAGCACTGAAGGCCCCACCATCTCATCCTTTTGGACATAATGTCCAGCATGCAGCAGACAAGTCCATAATACGTTGGGCAAGCAATTGGCTGACAGGTTGGGCTCAAAGGGTTATAGTAAATGGGGTTACATCAGGTTGGCGGCCAGTTACCAGTGGGGTTCCCCAGGGCTCAGTTTTAGGGCCAGCGCTCTTCAATGTTTTTATAAATGATCTGAATGCAGGAGTCAAATGTACATGAAGTAAGTTTTCTGCTGATATTAGGAGGAGCTGTGGACTCCCTCAAGGGTAGAGAGGCCTTACAGAGAGATCTGCATAGACTGGGGAGCTTGGGCAATCACCAACCGTATGAAATTTAACAAAAGCAAGTGCCAAATTCTCCACCTGGGATGCGGTAATCCTGGTTATATGTACAAACTGGGGGATGAGAGGCTGGAGTGCAGCCCCGAGGAAAGAGATCCGGGGGTTGAATATGAGTCAACAGTGTGCCCTGGCAGCCAAAAGGGCCAGCTGTGTCCTGGGGTGCATCCAGCACAGCACAGCTAGCTGGTCGAGGGAGGTGATTGTCCCACTCTGCACTGCACTGGTGCAGCCCCACCTCGAGTACTGTGCGCAGCTTTGGGCGCCTCAATAAAAGAAGGACGTCAGACTAGTAGTGTGTCCGGAGGAGGGTGACCAAGATGGTAGAAGGCTTTGAGGGCAAGACTTATGAGGAGTGGCTGAGGTCACTTTGTTTGTTCAGCTTGGAGAAGAGACGGCTGAGGGGTAACCTCATCGCAGTCTACAAATTCGTCAAGGGGGGAAACAGAGCGGGAGGTCCTGATCTCCTCTCTCTGGTGACCAGTGATAGGATACGAGGGAATGGAATGAAGCTGCAATAGGGGAAGTTCAGATTAGACGTTAGTTCTTCACTGAGAGGGTGGTCAGTCACCAGAACAGGCTCCCCAGGGAAGTGGTCATGGCATGAAGCCTGTCAGAGTTCAAGGACCATCTTAGTCATATGGTTTAGTTTTAGATAGTCCTGTGAGAAGCAGGGAGTTGGACACAATGATCCTTATGGGTACCTTCCAACTTGAGATATTCTATGATTTTATGATTCTGTGATCTGAAAATCAGTTGCTACAAAGGTGAATATCCTTCTCCAGGCCACCTCAACATGCCAAGCAGGTTGCATGAGTCCAACAGATGTAATGCAAATGAGGAATTCAAACTTGTTTCTTTATTAAGACAAGCTCAATATCATGCTGTCTTTGTAATTACGCTAGTACACATACACACACACACTCACACACACTTCAAAACTTCCCATTACAGCAGAAAGATCAGGAGTCTGTTGCAGCAGATGGGCTTGGGGTGCTTATCATGCATTGGTTTTCTTGTTCTCCAAGGCTTTATGGTTTGTTTGCCACTCAATGCTTAACCTTTTGGGGATCCTTGACCTTTGCCTTCTCCAGATTGCAAGCTACCAGAGCATGCCTCCCAACCTAGTGCTGTTTGTGTGGCATCCCTGCCCCCTTCCTCCACTCTTAGGCATGGCCTCTCCTTGGTCAAGAGCTGAGTATACTATGCAAACAGGAGTTGCGTATAATGAGGTGTGACCAGCAGGATGATGCAAACAGGAACTGGGTGTAATGAGCCTTGGTGTGTGCCATGGCTGAACTATGGACAGGAGAGCACTCTGAAAAAGTAAGGGAGTCAAGGATAAAGTGAAATCATTCTCTTTAGAAAGCATGTAACATAAATGAAACGTAACTACCATGAAATAAGTGTTGGAAGGTAGTGTCAGGATGCAAGCCTGCTCTACTTGAAGGCTGATACAATCCAGCAATTATATCAATTACACTGCATTGGCCCAGAATTGTCTAGGTAACAGTGTTGGAAACACCAGGTCGAGAAGCAAGAGTAGCAGAATTAAAGCCAATGAGGAAGAAGTAATATAGGGAATGTTGTTTATTTTGGGAGGCATCTGGGCAGAGACAAGCAGGTATGTGTAGGGACAGTGAAAAGGGGGGCTCAGGGAAAGAGAAAATGGGTTGGCACTAGGACTGTGAGTGCTTATCAATGGTGATGTTAAAAAATGGAGGTACAATGGACTAAACACATCCTGGTTTCAATTTCATGTCTGTTGTGGGGTCTCACATACATTTTAATCTCAGTCCATGGCATGTTTTGTTCATGTGTTTCAGCTCATCTAGATATCCAGATCCCATTATAATTGCTCTATGTTGTATTGATTTTTAACAAGACTGAGTCTGAATAAACTCTCCAGGTCAGGTTGCTATCATTTTCAGTCCACACAGAGTTCATTTTCTTCCAATCAAAAACGTCCATCAGTAACAGTGTTGTTCCCAGCATCTTGAAACACAAAAAATATTACTGAACCATTGCATTGACTTTCCATAGTTCTCAGAGTAGTGAAGGCAGACACACTCATTATTTCCATAATCATCACCAATAATAGGTGGAATATCTATTTTCACCAAAAGAAACAGGATTTCTCTTGTGATGGAGATGCTGTCAAACTAGATCCATTCTTTATTATTACCTAGATGCATGTCATGGACCTGAGGGCACCAGCAGCCCTGAGAGTCCCTGCCCAGCTCCCTAGGGGCTCCCTGTACCCTGCCCATGGCCCAGGACCCCATTTCAGTGCCCTCCCAGGGCTGTCAGTCCCTGCCCCAGTGACACTGCAGCAGTGCCCTGTCTCCAGTTCCCCACAGCCCTGCCCTGCCCAGCCATGAACCCCACTGAGCTGCGCCAACCCACAGGTCAATGTCCTGGCCCAGCCTTGGCCTGTCCCCAGGGCCCTGCCTGGCCATCCTGGGGCTGTGTCTGACGTTGGTTCCCCTCACTGGGCCTGACCCTGGCCCCCATCCATGGGCTGATGTCCCAGCAGTGCCCGATGCTGGGGGCTGGAGCTGCCCCTGGCTGCCCTGCTCCCCAGCTGGGGCAGTGGGACAGCCCCGGCTGCCAACCCTGCCCTGCTGCCTGTGGGAAAAGCAGACAAGTCGGGGCAGGCGTCCAGTTGAGGCTCAGCTCAGGGATGTCCCTGCCTCCACTTATATACTCTTTTCTTTTTGACAGCAGATTATGTATTATCACGCTCGCATAGTTGCACATCAAACAATTCAATGTTGAAGTAATTAGAAGCTGGGCTCACTGTGAACTGATGATTATCAGCCAGGGCAGGATGTTCGCTTTGTGAACTGGGACTAGATCATGCACACCAAGCCATGTCCTTGACTCCTCACCAATCTTCCAAGTCCTTGCCTTGCAATGAATAATATTGCTATCTAAGGGATATAAAACAGCAGAATATTCTTAGTAGTCCATATGTTTGAACTGTGATGCATGTACTCATTTTTCATTATGGCATTTCATTGATTTGATATGACAGAGGACCCATCCTATTTATAGTCACAGATGGACCTTCACCTTTATCCTGCAAATTGTGTTCTGTCAACAACTTCAAATAAAAAACTGTCTCCCCAACCTCTGCATGTATACATATTCAAAGGGGCACCTTCACTTCTATCAATCATTCCTACTCTTTCAATCTTCTACTTTGTTTTCTCTTGTATCTCTGACCATTCCTGATGCATCTCAGTTATCCAGGTTAAAATATCTCCCCTGAAGGAGTTTCTAGTGAAGTTAAGGGTATAATGAACAGCATCTTCATTCCAAAAAAGGATTTGGAAGAACTAAATCCCAGATGCCAATCAACTGGAGCTTCTTAAAACTGTCAGAATCAGGGATAACTGGTAATTTCAGTCTTTCCTGCTCTTATTCACTATCTTCCGTAATGCCTCTGTAACAGTTTGATTTTCATGCACTTGCAACCTGTGCTTCATCCTCAGACCTTGGAGGCTACTCGTGGTCACTGAACCCTTGAAGCAAAGACCTCCAGCTGAGTCAGTGACTTGTGAAGTTGCACGTGTGGGTTATATTTCCAGTTATCGTGTAATATATTACATGTTTATTTATTCCTCTGACTTCTTTTCCCTTTCCGTTTTCTTGCTCTTCATGTTTCTGTTGGGCACTGATATTTGCTGTTACTGATTGTATCACATGCCTCAGGCTGGCAATTTCTCTAACAGGCATATCTACCATTCTTTCATTCAGTTTCCTAATCCTGTTCCTCTGATGACCTTTCACATGTCTGATCCACAAATGGTTCCCAGACTGACTCATCCATTTATCAATCTCTTTACATGGATCCTTATTTGAAATAATCTTCCCGTCTCCTGACTTCCACCACCTTTTGGCTCAAGCAAATAGCCAGAATCGTATTCCCTGCAGACAATAATCTGAATCTCAAACCCCCCATCCTTTTATCACCTCATGATCTCTAGAATCACTTGCAGGCCTACATGCTGGGATTACCTGCCCAGAAGTTTGTCCCCATGGATGTTCAGGGCTGCACATCCAATGCACCATCTTCCACTTAACATAGAACTTCCAACAGTGAACCAAATTTTGCTTGTGCTGAAATTATGCATTCATGCTTCAAAGCCTTCTACCCATAGGGTATTCTTTTACAGTGATTGGGCATTCATGTTTTGGCCCTTCATTACTAAGGGCACAGCATCATAACCTGAAGAGAATCAGATTTAAACTCATACCAGTAATATGCCATAATTAGATAGATATTAAGGGCAAGAAGTTGAAAAAAGTGTTGTATGCATGTATTATTTCACCATTAATGTATAAAGTAAATTTTGAAGGTTGCTAGAACAGGGAAGTATCTAGTCATTAACCCTAGAAGAGGACCATATTGGAATGTGCTGAGACTATTAGGGCTCTAAGCCCAGATAACACTATCAAGAGACTATATGTTAAAGTATGTTAAGCTACATCAGAGAAAACATGAGCTATGCTACCAAGGAATTATATCTTGATAGATGTAAAACTCGTGGAGTCACAAATGGAAATGCTGTCAGCAAACTATATCTTGTGTATCGTGTAGCCTTGTAGCCCAGGTAAAGGGGTGTTGCCATTGCTGGTACAGAGGCCTGATGCTGTGATTGCTGCTTCAAGGCTGGGATTTGTCAACAGTTGCTTTGTCTTGGCCTGCCTGGGGCTTTGCCTTAGCTTGTTTAGCTGTAATAGCAGTTGCCTAACAATCAGATTACCTATAATATTACCTAACTAACTAACTTGTTTTAACTTTAGTTAGCTTTGTGCAATTGTGTGCTATACCATTATAGAAGTTTTGATGTATTTCTGTAACTATAGTTAGTGAAAACAGGTCATTATTCTGTGTAGAGGGAACTGTCTGTGACCTAGAAGTGTAGAGGAGTACAAGTGGAGGATGATAGCAGAGGCCTTGAAGGTACAGGCACCAGATGATACCAGAGGCCCCAGGGTTATAAACAAATCACCGCTGGTCAATTACTGGTCACTAAAGGAATGCAGCCTTGGGAGCTGGATAAAACCGGTTTTAAGGATAACAAAGAGAACAAAGAGCAAGTATCCAACATAATATAAACTAAACCACAAATAGTGAATTTTGTTATAATGAGGAATTGTGAAGCAATAAAAAAAGAGGAAGATGTGGTGCATGTTACAAAATATATAAAAGTAAATCCAAGCACAGACCCTAGAGTGGGGAGGAAGTCCCCACCATCAACATCACATTCCTCCCAGTGAGGAACAAGGGATACCAACAAATCACCATAACTCTCCTTTTCAAGTAAGAGTTGTCACTGTCACCCTTTGGGGCCAGAGGGGCAGTGGAAGGGCAAGACTAACACCAGAGAACAGGGGTAGATACTAGGAAGGTTCTGTACAACTGTTTTAACTGCTAATTAATGTGGTTTTTTCTGTAATAATTATATGAAATAGACTATTAATGTTGGTACCATTGTCACTAGATGGATAATAATGGTTTGCTGTTAAGATTTTAGTTATGCAAACAATAAATTGTTTGTGCTAGTAAAGTGTATTTCTTCAGTCCACACGAATGGTATGTGTTGCAGCCCAATATTGAAGAAAACGAAAAACCTGTGATTCAAACGTTGCGTAAGGGACATGTAACTTGGCCATGTGTAGAATCTGTTGAGGATGCACGTAATGTATCAGAACTGGAAGCATCTTTAGATGTGCACCTATGACTGCAACAACAACAAAAACTGCACACCACTATCAGGCTAATGGTTATAATTCCAATATAATAATAACTACGAATGGTGCAGGCACCAGTGCCTCAGAATCAGGTGTGCAGAATCAATCACTGCCATTCTGCAGTGATACGTGTTTCAGTTTTATCTTATTAAGGTCAAATGTACCTCTGATGTTTGTGTTGCCTCTGATTACTTCCACTCGAAACTTGTTGTAACACGGATGCAACAATGGGCTGAGAGATGGGATTTCAGGAGTACTTGCTGGTTCAGGCAATACAAGTCTAAGAAACTCTATTTCCTGCCAATGATCCTGATAAGGTATGCCTTAAAGGGGATTTTAGGATCTCTGCCCATATATACCTGGAATATTTATTTTGTCCAAACATTTCCAAACATGGACTCTATCATCTGATTCAGTGCTGATTGTTTTTTTGGATTTGTAGCTGGGACCAGCTTGCCTTTCTGATGTTTTTTATGGCAAGAATGTTGCCTGTGCTGTTGGCATGGTAGCTAAGAAGGATGTGTTGAATCTGGCATTTTTAGCCTTGCAGCTTGAAAAGTTGCCAATTTTAATTGACTTACAGCCTCTTCCTGCCTTGGGCCCCATTCCCACTCTGTTTCCTTCTTTAGCAATTGTGTTAGCAGATGTGCTATTTCTGTATATTTATAAGTCTGCAGGTGCAAACTGGTGGTGCAGTTCTCCCAATACCATTCTTAGCAATCCCCTACAGGGGCTGGCATTTCAAGCAAAGTTTTTAGTTTTGGTTTTGGTTTGTTTTGTTTTTACTGTTTGACATTCCTGCTGTAACAATTGTATTTCCAATCATCTGACATCCATCTGCACTAACTAGGCTTTACTTCAATTGATTTTGAATTTGCTCTGTTTGATGAGTTCTAACACCCTGCTAGTTCTTGTTCACTTTTCTTGCTTTGTATCTCCTGTAGCTCTAACTCTGCTAAAGCCTTGCCTTTGCCTGCACCGGCCTGTGCCTTAGCGTAGGCTTGTAATAGATGCCCACTCCAGTCTCCCATGTGCCCCATTAACTTTTTAAGCTTACAGTTATGGTTGTAGAGAATCTTTTGCTGATGTATAGGATTTCTATGTACATCATTTGTAGTGGGTAGCCTGTAAGACTATTGTGAGAGGAGTTAGTGATCCACATCACATCTAATCCAGGTATTTGCCCCTGTATCATGAATACCATGTGACTGTTGCTCAACCCTAACAGATGTGTATTTAATCATTGTGTAATTAATCAATGTGTTTACTCATAAGCACATGGGTAGTATATTGTTCTGTCCACTTGAAATACTGTGTGTCTTTGATCACCAATTGCATATATTGATCCTAGAAACTGTAAGTTTATTAATGTGATAAGGATATTAGGGTGTATTGCCAAGAGACTTTTCAAAGCTAAGTGCGCATCCCAAACCTGATCGCTATCGGGGCTGATGAATCTGTATTGTGAGCAAAGCTCTGTAAGAGTGCAGGTGAGCACAGAGCTGGCCAGCCTCACCATGGATGGGATCTGCACAGCATGCCGTGCCATCACCAGAGGTCCATCTGATGCTGTGCCATCACCAGAGGTCCATCTGATGCTGCACCATCTCAGGGTTCCCAGCAGCAGAAGGGCTGTAAGATTTTATAACTTGCTATCACCTTTTCTGGGACATTAATAAAATAACTATTTTTTTGAGCATGTTTGTGCCTTTCTTTTTGGGAACCAAAAAGAACTGACACCTCCTCATACAAGAGTCATTAGCTTTTTAAAAGAAACTGCTATCGATGTGAAAACTTACATATGAAACTAGCATGAAAGTAGGATGGCACTGTCTTGACAGAGAAGAATATTCATGCAGTGAGGTAGGAAAAAGGAGTTAATGAATACATGGTAACACACTAACATAAAAGAAGGTAATCCCTGAGGAGGGAAAAGAAAGAAGAAGCATTTATTATGAAACTGCTCTTCCCTACAGAAAGTCCAGCACCTGACTAATGACTCATTTGGTCTGGGTGAAACTGATGTAAGGTATCAGCTTCCTTATAGCTTATGTTTTGCTTTACTCAGACACAAGAATATAATTCATTTAGCAAAAATTCATTGTGCTTTATCTGTTGTAGTACCATCATCTTGGGTTTCTATGGTCAACTTTTTAAATCAAAACTTGCAGACTTGCCACCTGCTTCTGATACTCTTGCAACTCAGTTATCTTCTGCGCAATACCAGTTAAGTCTACCTGCAGGTCTATAACTTCACGTTGTATTCCTTGGTTCGGTACCTGCAGAGTGTAATTATTATGTTGTTGTATTTCCTATTTGACTATTCCACCTCTGAGAGTAAGTACATGTTCTTTTCCTCTGAGAGGGGATACCCTTTTGGATGGCATAAAGCAGATGCTATTTGCTTCTTTTCATTTATTTTGTATAAAATATGATATCTATCAAAACTTTTCTCAGTGTCAGGTAGGGCTGCACTGTCTGGTCTCATTTTATCAGTCCAATGACTAGGCCCCTGCTCTTGAACTACCTTCAGGAGAATGGATGCGTGCTCCACCACATAGCTTCTATTTTCTTTATTTCTAAACCTGTTCATTATCAGCCATCATGTACAGCTGGTCTGCCCAGAGCTCTCATTTTCCTTATCCAATAAGCCACCCTTCAGTCTATGTTGCTGCTAACGTAGCAAAATAAGAAAGGGAGGGTGCTTTTTGTTTTGAACAATACTGGTTTCACTCACACTTGTGCTCTTACACCATCAAACTCACAAACACTGAGAGTACCTGTCATATTTAAGTCATCTTAGCCAGACCACTAAGAGAGTCTGTGGTCTGTCCAAGATTACTTGCGTATGACAAGGAGGGCGAGGGATACCAGCTGGAGAGTGGTCATCATATCTCTCTTGACTGGGGAAAATGAACTGGTTTTTGAATGTGCCTTCCACTCTTCAAGGCATTTCTGGAGTTGACAGTGATTGTAATCTATTGTCTTTTCAGCCTGTCCAACCTTCCTGAAGTAACTGTGCTGATTTACTCCTCTTTGTGTCTCCCTCTCCAGCTATTTTATGGATCAAATACTGTTCTTTATCTTCCTGCCATTCTCTCTTCACATCATCAGTTCTGTCCTTCATTTTCCCAGTATGCTCGCTGATGTTCTGGGATCTTGGTAACAATCTGGTCTCTATGCCACCAACACTCACAATTCTTTTAACTGTTCTGTTACTGTTTCTGCTGGTGCTTTCAGACACATATGTGTATTTACCAACCTTAATGCTTCTATTACAAATCTCTGCATCAATAGACACAACCACTATACAGAAATTGGCTTTTTTTTCTCTATCTAAACTATCAGTCACTATGTGTCATTCCTACCTTTTTTCTTTTCCAATGAATGGATCCAACCACTTCCTTTCACAATTAAGAGGCAATGGTGGAAAGGTTTCCTCTTGCTTTCCCACCTTGGATTCTCTGCCAACTAATGCAGCAGTTAATGAAACAAAACTCACTACAAGACCATACAGATATGGAAAGTGATTTTTATTAAACTTTGTAAATCAGCTGACTCTGTTTACTCATATTGTCACCAACAGAAGTATCAGTATGTGTGTGTCCAAGTAATCTGGCCAGGACAACTTGTGCCTGACATATAGGACAAGACATGCCAGTACTGAATCCTCTCTACATGTCCTAAGATCCTCTTCATTGCTGAGAACAAACTGCTTTTGGATAGGCCTTATATAGCCTTTAAGAGTCAACAGTTACTGTGATCTTTTGCCTCCGTATCTAGTTTCACACCAGGTGAGTCTTAGGCAACACTGCTGAGTCAATGCTCTGCTTTTGTTTTCCTTATCTAATTATCTTCTGGCTCCAGGCCAGTTCCTTTATCTTCCATCATCTTATCTTATGGTTTCATTTTCTTGCTATCTGGTTATTGAATGAAACCATGTGTGGGTTGTGCTGTGATCCAAGTGAACTGCCGACCTTAGTTAACAATATATGCCATTATTTTAGTCCTTGTTCTTCTGTTTCTTCTCAGGTTTCCACTTGCCCAAGCACATTTCCACTCTCACTTCATTCAGAACAACCTGAGTATTTATGACACAAAGTCTGCATAAGTTCCAAATGAAAGTTTGGAGTTCATTTGCAGATTAGGATTTCCAGTTGCATTCTTTTTGTATGTTATCAATCACTAACATAACATATATAAGTTAAATTGCTAGTTTTATTTGTCTGTTCTGTTGTCAAACAAGTTCTAGCTGGACTCACTGTAGGAAAGCTCTTTGCTTTTGATGTTTTGTCTGTTATGCTTTCCAGTTCTTCTGTATCTTTTTACTAAGAATGCTTTCAGAATAGGCTAATATACTGCCATAGAGCTTGCTAAGGCAAATTCAGTATTTATGGACCTATCAACCTAGGATCATGTAGTGTCTTAAGAGTCGAAGCTTATCAAATGCCCTAAAAGGAGGCCTACAATTTTTCTTGGCTTACCCCTGCGAAGAACATGTGTGTCATGCACAACATTGTAGAGAACTTAAAAGTTTACAGAATGTTTTGTGACAAGAGCAAAACCGAGCAGGTGACTATCAGCTACAACAGTTCCAGTCACCCGTTGTTCAGCTCCTCTCTTGAGTTTCCATAATTTTCACATGGAAGAGTCCCAGTCACAATATAGTCTGATGGAAATACTTCATCCCAAAGCTAGGCTGGTGATGCCTTGCCTGTGCAGGGCTAGGTTCAGCGGTAACATATAGATCTGCTCCTTTGCTGCATACAAACCCTCTTTAACATACTTGATTTTTACCTAAATGCTAAACAGCATGCTGTCTTACATTGGTCAGCTTGTAGCCTAGTTTATTTGCAAATTGGTCTCTCGAGAGGAGTCTGAGGTTGTCTGGAGTACCCCAGCTCTGAAAGGTACCTTTGCCACTTAGTCATTGATTCAAATAAGCTAAGCTTGGCTGAAACATTTGTAGAGACTTGGCCTTTCAGATCTGTGGTAATTTAAATGTTGCAGTTACCTTTCTCCTTCAGGGTTTTGTAATGGTTTGATTTGATTTCTCTGCATTTCCATCAACTTGGGGATGAAAGTGTGTTTTATAACCTGTTATTTACAAATCAGTTGAACTAATTCCTCTGTGAAGTATGATTGGGTTTTACAACACTGAAAGTGCCTTCTGTGGAAATCATGTATTCTGTCAGGTAGAGAAGTGCATAAACCTCTATGCTATCCTTTTCTAGAGGAGAGTTGCAATCAAGTTGGTTAATGATATCAACAAAGACAATTAAATAGTTATTTCCCCTCGCTGTAGTTTGCGGGAACCCTGCATAAGTGAAGCAAATGTCATGGTGATGACCACGGTTCTTGTGGTACTGAAGATGAACCTTTATTCTCTTTTGGCTCATTAAGGCTGTGGCTTATCTGATTAATCAAGCCTTGGGGCATTGAAGTATCTTTATTTTTTTCTGAGCGTAGGTATTCAGTGCTTGTTTGGAGGATTTTCAGGATTATTGGCTTAAAGCCTGCCTGCAATACAGAATGCTTTATGGCCAGTACAGCTAGCTTCCTGCTTTTGTATAGGGAGTACTGTTGCTTCTGCAAATTTCCTGTACTTCCGTGGCGTTTTAAAACGATCTCTTACGTGCACATACATTATGTCATATAGCACATTTATGATGAGTTTTTTATATCATTTGACTAATCTTATGGTGATTGTGACAGGCAAACTTAACCACAAAACACCTACTTTAACCACATAACTTGAACAAATTACAGCAATTATAAATGATCTAGGCACAAAGTTCTGAGAAGAAGAGCAAGTGGAGGTGTATGGGAAGGATATGGCAGGGTGTTTTATGTCTCTTGCCACGCAAGAAGTTTGCATGAGAGATGCCTTGCTCTGGAGTCACATGAACATACATTAATCATGGTCTGAAAGGGACCTCCTCGAATCCATAGTGACTCCTCTCTCCTCCAAACATGAGGTTAGATAAAGTTATACAACTCTTGCCCCAGGCACTAAGCAATACAGGAGTTTCATGTTAAATTAATGACTGTTTAGAGTCACCATAAACACTCATATACAATATCAACTAAACCATACAATTCACATGACCCTTTATCATTGGTTACTCAATCAATAAATAGCTCTATAGCTATACTAGATTTATACTATAAAATTTCCAGTACAGACTGGCTTTTGCGTGTAACCTTCTTCCTGGCCACAGCTGAAACAGTAGAAAGTGTTTTTTACCATCTGTGGCCCACTGGAATACAGCCTCATGAGTACAAATCTAACTGATGTTAGGTTTGTAAAAGCATGATGGACCTTGGATGTCCAAGCTGAAAAGCTTCCTCTCACAGCTGTTTGTCAACAGCTGGAAACAACTTCTTCTGCAGACCTGCTGGCTCAGCAGCCCCGTTGAACCTAAACCTGACTCCTGTTGAATCAAAAACAAATCCAGAGAGTCTCACTTCCACCACTTCCACAATGTTTTCCCCAGGAAAGTACCCTCATTCTCACAAATCTATTCATTTCTAAGCAGCAGCATAAATTCTGAGCTCACTCTCCTTTGAACATCATTGTTACTCTAATTTTCTAGACACTGTAGGAAAATGTCTTTCTTGTGGGGCACATTTCTTTTGCAGTTAGTCCTGTCCCCTTGATGTGCATTTCAGCTGTGTCTCAGCTCCATACCATCAGAAGCCCTGTATATTGATTGTCCCCGTGCACATTGCAGTTTCCACTTTAAAATCCACTGTAGGAAATCGGTTTAATACAGAAGGGAGTATTTACACCAACAAAAATAACATGCCAAACATGAGTTAGGTAGCTATTTTCATCAGCTCCCACTGAAACTAGAAGCAGCAGAGCAAGGGTGAGATTGGCATCACATAGATAGGAGGTGCAGCGAGGTCTGGAGGAGTGAGACCTACTCCTATCCCATCAGCTCATTTACTTGTGAAACCACAGCCAGAAGGTAAAGTCGCATGATAGGGCTGAGCCAATCTGACAACTCATCATCACCTTTAATTTTAGGTTTATTTTGCTGTAAGAATATAGTGCATCTTTGGGCTAGTTTCTTCATTTGATAGTATAGGGAACATGACTTCACAACTGCCAGCAGTTTTGCTTATTACTTACATGAGTGAAAAACTGTGAGAATACTTCTTGTAACTATATATTTCTGTAGATCTTACTGGCTGTGTGCGTCTTTCTGCCCCTTGACAGTAGTACAGGCATCTCACTAGGGCCAAGCCAGGTAATGCAGAATAAAAAGTAAGTAAGTAAGTGAATCAAAATACACCAGGTTAATACTATACTTGGGCTATGCAGATCAGGCAATAAATGTTTATCGATATATAAAGAACTGAGAAATTATGAAAATCCTGACAACACTATTCTGGAGAGGCACCTCACTGGAGGGGAAATGAACACTCCCACAAAACCCCTGAATGAAAGTAATTGCTGTGTAACGAGCTTGCTCCCGGGCAATCCACTGATTCACAGACGTTAAGTGAGTGGGCAGGAGTCTTTGGCAATAAAGAAAAGTAAATGAGCTGGATGGGCAGTCAGGCTCAAGTGCTTCTGAATCAATTGAACCCTCTGCTGTGGCAGCTCAGGGATCCCAGCACCTGTGATGGGCATGGGCTGGGGATGCATCATGGTGCAGTTCCCCTTCCAGGCATAGTACCACAGTCTCCTTCAGGGACAAGTGCCTGGAGCGAGCTAGGAAGAGCTGTTAGCTGCTGAAAGAGCTGCTAGCTGCTGATGCCCCTGCCCTGGGTGGCCTTTCCAAGGTAATGGCTCTCTGGTGTCTCCCTTCTGTTCCCAGGAGAAGCTGCCCTCTACCACTCCCCGACTCAGCCCAGGACTCGCAGCAACGCTGATTCCCTGCCAGTGCTGCCCCAGCACCGCTTCCAAGTGAAGAGCCTCGTCTGTTAACACATGTAAATCTGAAAAGACTCCCTAGGAATCAATGTAAACAGCAGAAGGAAGGAAGGAGAGTAGGCAGGTCTGAATCCCACACCAGGGACCCTGACTCCACTCACCACAAACTTAAGGACAGGTATAAATTCTTCTCACTTTACTCATATGAGAAAGTGAAGCTGGCTTGCTCTAGCTCTCTCTCGCTTTCTTTCTCTCTTCCTAACACTCAGAGACTTCTGTCTTTAGTCACTTGTCCTTTGCTGTAAGTTTCTTTAGATTGAAACTGGATAACCTCCCAGGTTCTGGGGGACCCCTTTGTCAGAGGAATTCCTGAGGATGTAGCCCCTATTTGATGGAATTGCGAGTTGCTAAATTGACAAAGAACTGACTAAAGGTATGCTGCTTTGTTTGTAGTAGAAATCCTGTTTTACCAGCAATGATTTTTAAGTGTTACCGGAAAGCGGCAAAATAATTCACTAGAGAACTTATTTTGGAGTTTTAGAAAGCAGGCATTCTTTATTGCGGCGCCGGGCAGCACTGGGGATAGTTCCACCATAAGTGCTCCGAAGGCTTGACGGACTTTCGGTTACTATGTACTATGAAAATATACATATTCATAGGATTTCTACATAAACATGAGTTTTCCTGGAACTTATTAACATATGTAAATGTCCGATCCGCATGCGCAGTCATCCTCTGTGGTGGTCCTCAGGTGGTCTTTGGGGGTCTTCAGACGAAGGCTCGTAGTCTTCCTCACCGTGTTCGCTGATTGACCTTTGCTTCTGCGCAGACTCAGTTCTGGGGTCGCCTAGCTGTCTAGAGGGGAGGGTTCAGGAGCCTAAAACTTAACTATCCACAAAGATTCGCTTTTGTTTTGTAAAGGGAGCATTCAAGAGCTTTGTTTGGTAAAGGGGAACACCCAGGAGCCTCTATCCACATTCTCAGGTATCATAAGGAGCCCTGTAGCAAACTGTGTATGCTTGTACATTCATGTTCCTGTATTTTATTTTCTGTCAAATAAGATTCTGAATTTGACTGTCACGCTTTGTGTGTCTCACTGGGAATTTGGACCTTAAGCCTGTGTGCTTGCTACCCAGGACCTTGGAGATCCCAAACATGTAGGCACCATTTGAACTAATTTCCCCAAACCAGTTTCATTTTTGCACTCTCTTGAGTGTACCTGTGGCTCTTAGTCACATGCAAAAGCCCTACACGTAAGATTTGATGATCTGCTGGGCAAAGACAGGGCCCCGAGGGTTCGGTGGGACCGCTCTGTGTCAGAGGTGGCCTGTTTTACTGAGCTCATGTCTCCTGTAGTGCTAGAGATAGCCATGGTCTTGGGTGTGATTTCTAATGAGTGAATAGCTATTCTTTTGCCAGAATATAAGCAGTTCATCAAAAGCCAACCAACACAATTCATCCTTAACTGAGTTCTCTCAAAGCACAGTGTAAACCATCCTGCCTTGATAAAAGAAAAACAAGGTGGGAGGCAAGGTCACATAGCAAAGCTATGATTTACTTGTATCTCATGGGCACAAACTAATAAAATTCCAGTGTTTTCCTGGATACATATTATCACTGAGGATAATTAGGGAAGCACTGACATCAAAATGGTACAAATCAGTAGCAGGACATTTTTCTCATGCAAAGAGCATTTAGTCAGATCAGGTGTAAAGAAGAAGCAGCCCAACAATTTAAACATAGATTAAGTAGCCAATTATTCCACGCTGAACTGTGTTTACCCATCTATCTTTTTTGCACCCCGTTAACCAAATGTCATACATTGCCAGAATGCTTGGCACATATGCTAAAATGTATATATATAGACAGTATTCTCACAGTCCTTTATCATCTCAACTAATAAGCTAAATTACTGGCAGGTGTACAGTCATGTTCTCTACACCAAATGAAGAATTGCATTACATGTTCTTATAGCAACATAAGCACTGAATAAAAGGCAGGTGAATAGAAATTCCTTTCTCAAGGCTGAACTTTCAAAACATAGCATCAGGAATATGATTTTTTACAGGGCTTGGGCTTAGCAGCAATTTAGGATTTATTAATATTTTTGAGATAAATCACAACATTAGGTTGTATAATTCTTAACAGCGCTTAAGCATCAGCCAATTTAACAGAGTAATTTAATGGAATTTTTTACAATCAAAACAGCGACTTAGTTAAAGATTCGAGAATGGCAAGGGTCACCCAAAACTTACAGCAGGGTTGCACACACAGATGGGGTTTAAATCAAATCACTGCTACACACACAGACAGACTAACAAACAGCCCTAAAGCAAATTGCACACACACACACAGAGACAAACAGTTCTGAATCGAATTGCACACACACACACACACACACACACACACACACAGAGGTTAACCTGTGATTAAAATTTCCCTTTTCATGAGTTTAATTAATTACTCACTTCTATGTGCCAGCCTTCATCAACGGATGGTCAGTGAACCTCACAAAAATCGGGCCTTTGAGTCCTGATCCTTGAGATCTTTCAATCCTCATGAAATTTACCCTGAGAGGCGTCCCAGCTCAGGGGGAGATACTAGGTCACACAGCCTGCTGTGGTCCCCAAGAGCTCGAAAGGTTGCTATTTATAGGATCTCGAGATCACAGAATCATAGAATCGTTAAGGTTGGAAAGGACCTCTGAGATCATCAAGTCCAGCCTGTTAACCTGATTGACTGATTGATCATTGAGATGATTGGCTTTGGTCAGTATTTTCCATTCTGGCAACAATTCGTGCTGAGTCATTCCGGTATACAGTTCAGACAGCAGATGGCCCAGGTGTGGCCAGGGCGTGCCTGATGCCCAAGTCACCACACACAGAAAAGCTGTGATATGTTTCAAGAGTAAAATCAGTGGATTTATACAGGTTCATGCCTTTAGATAAGTAGTAACAGCAAGTTCAGGAATTTGTATCTAATTTTGATAAAAAGGCAGCACCATCAATTTCTGTCAGATGTTTGACCATCTGCCTTTTCAACTCTGCTGTGTTGTCAGGTTGGTTCTCCAGAGTTACACTGGCCTACGTTACCTGTTTCAGGTAGATCATGCCTTTTCCTTGTCTTGAATACTCTGGATTGAATATATACCGATGTCTCCTCTCCTGTAGAGAAACATGTTCAGGCCCTGCTTGCTGTTCTCCATGGGAAATCCAAGGAAGTCTTCACTGGAAGCCAGTAAAACAGTTTCTGTCTCCAAAGAAAGGAGGTCGTAGTAGTGTGTTTTCCTGCTGCCACCATAAACAGCTGTGGACATCAGTCCTCAACAGCTTTTTGATCATTCCCAAAATCTTCCCTTCTATTTGGATTACCCAAATGACAGGCTCCAGTACCGCCATCCCACATACACTTTAAGCACTTTCTGAAAGAGGTGATAATCCCCAGGAAGGCACATGCCAGGCTCATCCAGCCTTTTATCCACTGGGACCAGGTGGTCCCAAGAGGAGATCCTGGTTTTCTCTCCTCTCTGGTAAGAAGACTCAGTTCAGAAAGGGGTCACTGGAAGTTCCCTAAAAATGCAGCTTCTTATTGCATCATACAGTGGGAATATATAAATATACTCAGTCAGCTGAACATGAGCCAGCAGTGTGCCCAGGTGGCCAAGAAGGCCAATGGCATCCTGACTTGTATCAGGAATAGTGTGGCCAGCAGGACTAGGGATGTGATCGTCCCCCTGTACCCGGCACTGCTGAGGCCGCACCTCAAATACTGTGTTCAGTTTTGGGCCCCTCACTACAAGAAGGACATTGAGGTGCTGGAGCGTGTCAAAGAAGGGCAACAAAGCTGGTGAAGGGTCTGGAGCACAAGTCCTGTGAGGAGCGGCTGAGGGAGCTGGGGTTGTTTAGCCTGGAGAAGAGGAGGCTGAGGGGAGACCTTATCGCTCTCTACAACTACCTGAAAGGAGGTTTTAGCGAGGCGGGGGTTGGGCTCTTCTCCTAAGTAACAAGTGATAGGACAAGAGGAAAAGGCCTCAAGTTGCACCAGGGGAGGTTTAGATTGGATATGAGGAAAAATTTCTTGACTGAAAGTGTTGTCAGGCACTGGAACAGGCTGCCCAGGGAAGTGGTTGAGTCCCCATCCCTGGAGGTATTTAAAAGACGTGTAGATGTGGTGCTTAGGGACATGGTTTAGTGGTGGACTTGGCAGTGCTAGGTTAATGGTTGGACTTGATGATCTTAAAGGTCTTTTCCAACCTAAATGATTCTATAAAAGGTTATAGTGAGAGCTGCATTAGCACAGTCTACTGCAAATACTTCAACCTATGTGCACAAGAAGGCAGAAGACATTGGCAGCTGTTTTGAGGCCAAGTGAGAGACATGCTCCTACCCTGAGAAATGAGGCTGCTCCAGATACAGCTGTAGCATGAGAGCCTCACAGACAAGCAGCATACTTGAGAAGCATTTCAAGGTACCTCTCATCCAAGGACAGGTGCATTCACCATACAGGAGTGGGACAGATGGACATAGCACCAGCATGTTTTTGTCCTTCAGACCCCTACAGAGGTCAAGGGACTGTCATATAAAAGGACTGAGTCTCTTTTTGCTGCTGTCCTGGTTTCAGCTGGGATAGAGCTAATTTTCTTCTTAGTAGCTGGTATAGTGCTGTGTTTTGGGTTTAGGATGAGAATAATGTTGATACACTGATGTTTTGTTTCTTGCTAAGTAGTGCTAAGCTGTTGCTAAATAGTTGCTAAATAGTTGCTAAGTAGTGCTTACACTGGTCAAGGACTTTTCACCTTCCCAAGCTCTGCTGGGTGCACGGGGCGGGGGAGGGGGGAGGCTGGGAGGGAGCACAGCCAGGGGCGCTGGCCCAGACTGGCCAAAGAGTTATTCCATACCATATGACATCATGCTCAGTATATAAGCTGGGGGAAGAAGAAGGAAGGGGGGGGACATTCGGGGTGATGGCGTTTGTCTTCCCAAGTAACCGTTACGCGTGATGGAGCCCTGCTTTCCTGGGGATGGCCGAACACCTGCCTGCCCATGGAAAGCAGTGAATGAATTTCTTGCTTTGCTTTCTTTGCGTGCACAGCTTTTGCTTTACTTATTTAACTGTTCTATTTTATTTTACTTCAATTATTAAACTGTTCTTATCTCAGCCCACGAGTGTCCTCCCTTTTACCCTTCCAATTCTCTCCCCCATCCCACCGGGGGGGTAGTGAGCGAGCAGCTGTGTGGTGCTTAGTTGCTAGCTGGGGTTAAACCACGACAGCTGCCTAATGTCTGAGGGGCCTTCCCATGTAGAAGACAGGTAAGCAAACACATCTCTGGAAAGCTGTGATTACCTGCCCAAATACCATTTCATAAACTTAGGTAGCTATCTCTGCCTGGGCTTATGCCTGGGCTTTCCCATGCCATGTGGTTAGCTTTTTTCTTTAGGATGATATGAGCCAACATCATGTCATGAGTTGATCCCATTCAATTATTGTCAGGTTTCTGACTGAAAAAAATTGTGTGGGCTCACCCAGTGCTAGCACTCTCATTGATCAGTCGTCCCCTTGAACTTCTTTCCACTCTCTGGCTACCCATCTCTTTTCCCCAGCTTTAAAGACAAACAATCTATATTGCTTCAGTGCACCACAGAAATGCAGCAGCAAGCAGCAATGCACAAATTTCTTGTTAGGAAAACAAACAATCAAACAAACTTTTTAACACAAGTTTGTTGAATTTTCATCAGCGAAGCTCATTCTTGTTTATTATTTCTGAAAGAAAAGGCTGGATGACCAGGCTGGAGGATGTCTGGAAGAGAGTGACTATAAAGGCCAGGCAACCAGATTTTTGGAGGATTTAGTTTTGCTTGGCCTTAACAGTTCTGTTTGATGGACTTAAATAATAAAGATCAGATAAGTATGTTCAGAGGGCAGGGAAGGAAAAGGAGCATTTGGATTTGCGGCCATTTGCAGCTCACTTTGTAAGCTAGGTAATAAATGTCTGGCAATCAGGTTGCCGGAAGCTGAGAGAGGAGTGTTATTCAGGAAAAAAACCAAACCACCCTGGCCAGGTGTCCCAACTAGGACATTGGAGAGTCCTGGTTGCTCATAGCCCTCTGACACCAGGTGAGATTGCTGTGGCATTGGAGGAGAGCTGCAAGGAGCTTGTCAGGATGAGACACAAGCGGAGAATGAAACCCACACACCTACAGGAAAGGGGCATTTCCTTCCTCGAGGATAGGGAGGCCCGACCCTGCCAATTTTTAGAAATCTCATTAAAATTTTTCTCTGTGGTTCTGCCCCAATACATTGGAAAACAGAGAAAAAAAAAAGCTATTGCCATACTGAGGACCTTGTAACTTCTGCTAGGCATTCATTTAGGTGCTGAGCCTGCTTTCTCACTCTGTAACAGCATTCATGAAAACTATCATCTATGGAAACATGTTACAGTGTTTAACCAGTAACAGCATGGACTGAGTGTGAAAAGTGGTTCACGGGAGAAAGTTGCAAGGTCATGTGATGCATAATGGCCATTTTTTCTATTTTCCAATGTAATAGAAATATAATCTCATTAGTATTAGCTTGATAGTGAATAAGCTACACTGTCCTTCCTTTGTTAAATATTGCTCCCTTAAAACTCCATTGCATGATGCATGTACACACATAAGTCTACTACAAGATCTCCTGCTGGGATCCCCCCAGTTAAACAGCACTGGAGACAGCACTGCAGCGAACATGTCCGCCCACACAGATATGCCTGAAACCATTTCAAGTGGGCAGAAACTGAGAAAACAACCAGTTTCTTGGGTAGAAACAGTGTATAGAGAGACTAATAGCTTCGCCCTTTTCCTGAGCTGGTGGTGTAAGCTTGGGAAATATGGTCTTAGACTCTTCCAGATTAAGGAAAAAAGGAATATGGAAACTTCATTCTGTTCAAGTAGATGGGTAATAATATTTCCTTTACTATTCTGATTTACAAAGTGATTGTAAAACAACTAGATTATCCTAGAATGCGAGGCTTAGCAAAAAGGAATAGAATGGTAAACACTTTTGAATAGGAACAAAAATATTCAATTTCTCTGTGGTAGCATACTGAATAAAGTGATTAGATGTGGCTATTTGAGAAAAATAACTGCATATTCTGTGCTAACTTTGTTACGGAAAGATGATTACAAGGAGTGCCCCTGAAAGAATAGAAACTGCCTCACAAAGTAGGTCAGGCTGAAAGCAATCAACCCCAGGTCTTTTCTGTTTGAATGATAAATTGCTTTTCAAAGTGAACCATTATTAGAAAATCCACCATTATTCAGAAGTTTCTCAGGTGCCTAACAGTCATAGCAAAGTCAAACTCCACATCTTCCTCCCATCATCAGAGGAAACATTTCTCAATCAGATGTTTAGTTCTTCTGACTAGAAGCATTTGCAGGTCAGAGATAAGCTAGAATGCACAAGAGAAAATGTATCTTTTATGCAAACTAAGTAATTTATTGTTAGTATGATTAACCCTTAATCTAATCAAAATACAGCAAATGGTTATTATTAGTGTAGCCAAATTAGAATGATATTCATATGCATAGTCCAAATTTTCTATGTAGTATTGATACCTGAGAATGTGGATAGAGGCTCCTGGGTGTTCCCCTTTACCAAACAAAGCTCTTGAATGCTCCCTTTACAAAACAAAAGCGAATCTTTGTGGATAGTTAAGTTTTAGGCTCCTGAACCCTCCCCTCTAGACAGCTAGGCGACCCCAGAACTGAGTCTGCGCAGAAGCAAAGGTCAATCAGCGAACACGGTGAGGAAGACTACGAGCCTTCGTCTGAAGACCCCCAAAGACCACCTGAGGACCACCACAGAGGATGACTGCGCATGCGGATCGGACATTTACATATGTTAATAAGTTCCAGGAAAACTCATGTTTATGTAGAAATCCTATGAATATGTATATTTTCATAGTACATAGTAACCGAAAGTCCGTCAAGCCTTCGGAGCACTTATGGTGGAACTATCCCCAGTGCTGCCCGGCGCCGCAATAAAGAATGCCTGCTTTCTAAAACTCCAAAATAAGTTCTCTAGTGAATTATTTTGCCGCTTTCCGGTAACAGTATGGAAGAAGGCTCACTAAGAATGTCATTAAAATTGTCAGTAAAATAAAACAGTTACACAAAAGCTTCCTAGCATTTAGCCCTTTCCTTTGGTGTTATGCTCTCCCTTTGCCATCTGACTCCTAAGGTTGCTGGCTTCAGCCTGCAAAGGGGTTGTGGCAAATTGTCAGCCTTCCAGGCCCTTCTTTCATTGGAAGGATATGATGTTAACAGTGGGCAAGAGGTCTAATGGTAAATATGTTGATGCTTCCTTTCTCCTCATCCTACAATCTTGTGGTGGATTGCCACTGGCAGGATGCCAGGTGCCCACCAGAGATGCTCTATCATTCTCCCTCCTAAGCTGGACAGGGGAGAGAAGACATAACAAAAGGCTGATGGGTCAAGATAAAGACAGGGAGGTCACTCAGCAATTACCATCACGGGCAAAACAGACTCGACTTGCAGAAAATGAATATAATTTATTACCAACCAAATCAGAGTAGGGTAATGAGAAATAAAACCTAAATCTTAAAACACCTTCCCCCCACCCCTCCCTTCTTCTACTTCGCTTCCAGTTTCTCTACCTCCTCCCCTCCAGTGGTGCAGGGGGACAGGGAATGGGGGTTGCGGTCAGTTCATCACACATTGTCTCCCCCGCTCCTTCCTCCTCAGGGGGAGGACTCCTCACACTCTTCCCCTGCTCCAGCATCGGGTCCCTCCCATGGGAGACAGCCCTCCACGAACTTCTCCAACGTGAGTCCTTCCCATGGGCTGTAGTTCTTCACGAACTGCTCCAGTGTGAGTTCCCTTCCATGGGGAGCAGTCCTTCAGGAACAGACTGTTCCAGCATGGGTCCCCCACAGGGTCACAAGTCCTGCCAGAAAACCTGCTGCAGCGTGGGCTTCTCTGTCTCCACAGGCCCACAGGTCCTGCCAGGAGCCTGCTCCAGCATGGGCTTCCCACGGGGTCCCAGCCTCCTTTGGGCATCCACCTGCTCCAGCGTGGGGTTCTCCAGGGGCTGCAGGTGGATATCTGCTCCACTGTTAACCTCCATGGGCTGCAAGGGGACAGCCTGCCTCACCATGGTCTTCACCATGGGCTGCAGGGGAATCATGCTCAGTATATAAGCTGGGGAGAGTTGGCTGGGGGGCAGTGATTGCTGCTCGGGGATGTGCTGGGCATTGGTCAGCAGGTGGTGAGCAATTGTACAGTGTATCACTTGCTTTGTATATTATTATTGTATTATTATTACTACTACTACTTTATTTTACTTCAATTTTTAAACTGTTCTTATCTCAACCCACAAGTTTTCTCCCTTTTACCCTTCCGATTCTCTCCGTCATCCCACCAGTGGCGGGGAGTGAGCGAGCGGCTGCATGGTGCTTAGTTGCCAGCTGGGGTTAAACCACAACAGTTAAAACTGCATTTCCCATTTTACAGTTGATGGATACTCTTTCCTTTTCCTCTGTCATGACTAAGACCAGTTTTGCCCAGCTCCCAAGTTTTCATTCCCTTAACTGGCCACTGATGAGTAGTTTTAGCACCATCCTGTGCACACATTCAAGGCCTCTGTTATTCCACCCACATACTCCCCTACACGCTACATCTTTGGGCTAGAGTCATAAATAGTTCATTCCACTCAGAATAAACACTTGTTACTACCATCTGTTTAACAACTATGGTTATACTGCACAATTATACAAAGCTAAGGAAAAATAAAACAAACTGATCATTAGAAAAATGCTGTTACAAATTAGAAAAAAGTAATAGAAAGCTCTGGGCAAGCCACAACCAGTCCAGGCAAAGCATGACAAGTCCTGATGTTGAGGGTTAACTGGAAATTAATTATTAGGAAACAGGACGTACTTAATAGACAGTTAGATTGTAGGAGTGTAGTCTGATGGATGGTGTTCATATATTAGAAGTTTAAATATAACCAGGATGTCTTTTGAAATGTCAGTAATAATTGATTTTGGATTCTTTGATGTAAACGAACCAAAGACACTATGGAAACAGTGGACAGCATACTTGTCCTTTCTATGAACTATTCTCATTGTAGTACTAAAAAATCACACCCCTACTGTGGGACCCTCCTCTGATTAAGGAGACCCCTACTCTCTGAGCATGCTCTGTAAAGCTGTACTCATCTTGTCACCAAATTAGGAATGTATATTAACATGTACCGATCAGGTAACAAAAAGATTATGTGATGGATTATGTGTGCTACGTTTGTACTATATAAAAAAGGCTGTTGGTAGAAGTCTTGCATGCTTCAATTTGTGGGAAACCACCGAATGCCCAGGCTTGTGCAAACCTGAAATAAATAATCAATGTCTCTCCTGAGTGTGTGATTATTGGCCTATTGCACATGGGGCAAAGAATCCGCTTTTTGGACAACACTGAGACCTGCTATGTTATTTTAATACAAAGCCTGTCACCTGTAACTTGTCAAAGAATCACCATACTTATCGGGCTACAAGGATATGGATTTATGACTCAAGCTACAACAGCTTCCACTGATACAGAATCAGAATCACAGCAACAGAAACTGGTCAAGTTAACTTAATGAAGGAATATTTAATTAAAAGCTACACCAAGCACTACTTCCATCTGGCACCTAGTCATCATCCTGTTCTAGGGGCCAGTGTTGCTAGCTCTAAAGGCTCTTTTTGATCTCTGCATCCTAAACAATCTGGAGCATTAAAAGTACTGTAGCTAAAGAAAGCCACTTTAGTTCCAAAAATTATTTCACCACACACACTTCTGAGAAATCCCTACAGAAACAAATGGAGAAACTGGAAGCTTGTAACAGCAGCTGCATTGAATGAAGCACATCATTGCAAAGGACTCAAATACTAAAAATAAAAGCAAGCATGAGAAAAATCAGACATTCTTTTTTTGCTTCTCTTTAATAATGGTGGGTGTCCTGCACCAGAATTCAAGGAGTAACACTCCTCTCAGGGATCTCAGCACCACTGGATCACTGCTAGGAAACTCCAAAGCTGGTCTTCAGAAGGGACAACTAGAGGCTTTTTCTGCTGGCAAACACTCGGCCAGCTTCAAGGCACCAACGCATTTGTCTCACAAAGTTACCAGCACTTGTGTGGCTCTAGCAAGAACAGCAAATTATGTGCTTCGTTTGCTCTTCCTTTATACATTGGTGAAAGGTGTTGTGTATTATCTTCCATTACATTTCAAAGAGTGTGGCACCTTGCACCAGAAATCCATACTGATCTGTTTATCAACATCACATCCTTGTCATGCAGGCAGAAAATGATGCCTCTAGTAGACCTGCCTCCATTCTTACTTAATGTGAGGACCGCGCACTGCATAAAGTTACCTACACATCTCCTACAAGGCCTGTTTCCTGGCAGGGCTCTTCTGTGCACAGTACATGTGCTGCTGAGCGATGCTCTAGTGAGACTGAAGATTTTTTTATTTTACATTTTTGCATGAAAACAGTCAGTTATGAAAATCATGTGATCTGACAGTAAAATCTCTGCACTCAAAGCAACAAACTTCTATTAATGGATCTCTAATAGCTCTTTTCAACTGGGATCAAAATATGCTTGTCTTCTCTTGGAAAGCTTTAAAAATAGGCTGAAAGTATCTAGAAGATTAAGTGGTGTTGATTCATGTTTTATCTACATTAGCAAGGAAGTCAATGCAACAGGAACAGTAAAATATGGTGGTCTTGAGGCTCTTCACCTCCTCATTCCTTCCAGTTCAAGAGGTTTACTTCAAATTGGATCTAATTTGCCATGGTGTTGAACATCCTCCTCAGACAAGGTTCAAAACTTTTGAAAAGAAAACCACAAAAGAATCAAACAAATCAAAAAACCAATTACATTGCTGCAAATAGATGTCAATAACAAATAGTTTTAAACACATTGTAAGCACATACACATACTATGTGTATGTATGCATATGTAGAGAGGGGGTTTCCATGGTTGTGTAATAGGAACATCCAGGAACCCTGAGAAATCTGGGAACTCTAAACTATGAATGTATACAAGACAAAGAATATAATAGGGCTATCTGGAACCACACCTGGAAAAACATCACACCGATGCAACATCTGAAAGATTCTTAGTCTGTATCTGAAGTAAACAAACTTATCTTGATTAGCAAGCATGCGTGAAGACTGTTAGCTACCTTGATGGGTAATCTACAGAAAAACAGGATACCAAGTTAAAGAAAACACCAACCCCCCAGTGAAAAATCAACCAATCGTTCTCATAGCAGAGGTGGAGGTGCCTCTAAACTGTGTGTATGAGACCACAAGAAACATCACTGGTATTCCTGTCTTCTTCAGAACTGGGTGTGCAGAACTCTGGATCCTGATCAGTATTGCTACATACAGAAGTATTGTCCTATTATTGTTGGAAGGAACAACTGCTGACATCCTTCCCACAACAACTGCTGCAGTGCAACATTTCTTATCTCTCCTTTTGGACAATAAGGGGCATCACACCTTGCCCATGCATATCTCAGCCTGGCAGTGGAATAAGAAGCCACTAGTCCTTCACAGATCCCAGAGGAGCCACCATCAACACAACACTCCTTTTCTGACCAGAGTCACACCCTAGTTTACAGCCCTTCATCCTCAGTGTTTTTACCTGAGCAAAGTTATACTAGCTTCACATTCTCCACCAAGTTCTTGGCTGGGAAGAACAAGATCATTCAACAGTGTTGCTGAGTGAGGAAAGAGACTGACCACGATTATTGTAATAGCTTATGTAGACTATAACATGTAAGTACAATAACTCGAGCACAACAGCAGATACAATTATGTCTTGGCATTATTATAGCATCATTATCTCACAGACATCTTGTAGTTAAAGTGAGATAACTATGGGATACCTACAAGATAGCTGTGATAACAAGAACATATAACTAAAAATGTACATGATAACTATAATAAAGGCATAGCTATAACAAAAAAAAAAAAGACAAAAAGGTAGCATAACTACCTTGGCAGAATCACTTTTCTTGGTGTAGTTGAGGCTTGTTAGTTTCTGCCAATACAGTTGTGGCACTAAAAAAAAAAAATAAAAGCAGCCTTGTGATGAACACTTCTACAGGGCAAAATAAGTTAATGTAGGCCTGGCCTTAGATCTTATCTTTGCAACATAATTAGCCTACAACAACCACGTTCATGAGTTTGATTCTGAGAACTGTAATAGAAAGACTAAGACTGGTGTGCACGGAGCATGAATGGGAATGTCTGGGTGTGAAGGTGGCCAAGTGCACCCATCAGGGAAAGAGGCCTGTGTTAATGGTACCCAACTAAGAGGTCATCAAGACCCTAGCACATCCAGTTTCACAGGACATTGAGACCTGGAGACAAAGAACTGTGATGACTCCTGATGATCCCCAGAGGTCAGAGATGGAAACATTGATCACTGTTAGCTCCCAAAACTGCAAGAAAGACATATCCAAACCCTGCCTGTGGTCACCAACCTAAGAACCACCCAGGAGATGAGGAGGACTTGACACCTAGCGTCACTTGTTGTCCCTGTCATCACAACAGATCTTGGATCCAACATCTAGACGCAAGCATCGTGGTGCCTGACTGCTGGTCATATAGCTTGAACACCCATGCCCTGGCACCTGGATTCTGGGTAGACTCCTTGGATGCCGTGCACACTCTGGTACATGTGTGGGGGAATGAAAGTAGGTTTGTTTCAGTTTTTAAGTAAAGCCACTTCTTACAAAGCCTCACAAGGGCATTTCCTACATTGTTCATACAATATTGCACGAGTGTTTCCTACGTGACCAAAGCCTCTTGAGGTTAATCCAATCTTTTAACTGTCTTCAATTTAATTAACTTCAGAGGAGCCCTTTTCCATCCTGATGACACAACCATTATTCCTACAAACAAAGCCTTACATTTCTCCCCTCAATGTTAGTTTTAGTGTATTTCTTGTGACATCATTGTCCTTTCTCCGCCATTATCTTGCAACTTCAGGGTAAGATATTAAAGTGAAAAATTAAAACAAATTAGGGGAAAAAAGGAATCCTTTATACCAGACAAAGAAACAATAAAAGACCACAAAGCCCCTTTGTATTTCCTTTTTTTGGAAGATAGTTGATCTTTAACACATTGCACAAAACATTAATATTAGAACAGCCATACAACTTTACTGTGACTTACCATGTTTAAGTCTTTGTAATAATTTGATAATCAGCCGTGTTAGAGATTAATCACCTAATTGTCCCTTTCTGACCATTTTCACTGAAATCCTATTGCAAGCTGATCTCTTATCAGGGACTCTTATTTCCCATGGTATAAGATATCAATACATCAACATTAATATTTTAAGCCTTCTGTTAAAGGATTGAAATGGGCTAGGAAACCATACTACTGTGGGGTACCATACCTGTGTGCCAGAGTGACATCTCAAAAAGATACCCGTGTTGATTTCTATTGCAAGTGGAAAAGGAGTAAGAGTATATCAGATTTGTAAAATGTTCATAACAGTTCTAAATGTTCACATCCATATTTCTGATTTGCTCTCTAGATCACACTATATTAACCCAGTTTTGTGTTACCTTAACTACCTTTTGATGTGTTATCCTTTGCTATATTTATGATAAACCGCACAAAAACTGTACCCTCAATGCTTTCTGTTTGTGCTTATCTGTATAAAGGAAATATGCTGCTAACGGAACTGACCTGCTCTCAGGCTTGCACTGCATCTTAACTCCTATCATACAGGGCTGTGACCTGAATACTGATTTGTAGTGCCTGCCATGGGAGGACAACTGCAGGCAACAAACCGAATACATATTTTTTTATAGTCAGGTCTGCAACAATAAAAGAAGAAAGCATATAAATATTTCTGGAGAGCAGAATAGGAAGAAAGTGTTTGCAGGCCAAAGCAATGTTGTCCCAAAAGCAGGGTCGTTAGCCCAGTGTGCAGGCACCAATTAACACAGAGCAGAGGTATTTTATTTCCTTCATATTTGCGCAAAGATGGGTGCTAGGTGTCAGTTCCGCAAATCTAGCACACCTTGGTTAACATACAATGACATTTTATACATTCTGAGTAGCTGTTACCAGTGTTTTTTACAATTCCACTTATTCATCCTTGCTTCTATCGGTTCTCATAAACCTCGTTTCCACTTACAGGTACAGCGTGTTTTAAATTTACAGCACACGCTCAGTGAGTGGGGGTCTTTGCTCCCTTTGGGCCAGGGGCTTTACTGCTGGAGGTGTGGGTTTTACTGTGTTAATTAGGATAGTTCACTCATGGTTCAAGTGATTCTCACTTCAGCTTTATCAGCGGCCTTGTTTTCTCATGCTTATCTTGGTATTTCCTTGCTTGACTGTTTTATGCCGTCCTCCTGTTCCTTCTCTCAGGCCAGGTCTTGTTAACTGTTTACAGAGGTTGATTAACATCCTCTGCCTTAACATCCTTTGCCTTATTTCTCACATATCTCCAACAGCAATACAGTGAAAATGCCTATATTTTGTCAGTGAGAGATGTCTGTGGCTTCCATCACAACATTCATGCTCCATCCAACAGCTTTTGTTACCATTCTCTTAAGAGGTTGATATGTGGCCATTTGTTTCACGATATATTACAATTTTAATTGATAAACTAATTGAACTAGAGCATTTTAAACAAGGCATCTCTCTCCTGGAGATCAGCTCGTGCCAGAGATGAACTTACTCAGACTGAGGAACTTACTCTTTAGCCCCAGAACAGTCAGGATAAGGCTGTTCATAACATCCAGTAAAAAATAAGTAAATAAGCTAACCAAGTAGTCTTTTATGACTTCATTAGGTCTAGTACATTCTGTATTTTTCTTAATTTACCTGATGAACGTAAAATATTAACATTTGTATATCAGTTATTAAATAGTTATTTCTGCATTACCTTGATCTCTCTTGGTTGCTGGCTCACTCCAAAGGATGGTAGAGAACCAGAGCTAGGAATGTGTGCTCTAGAATAAAACACATCAAGCCTGGGCTGCAGGAAGAGAGTGCACATGCACTCAGAAGAGCAACGCATGAAGGGAAAATGTCAAGCTGCAATTTAAGCAAAAGAAACAATATCTCATCAACACTTCAAATGTGGCTGCTGGAGGAAGATTTTTAAAATCCTTCTTACCGGTTCCAGAAAGAGATTATGAGCATGCTTACTAAACAGGCATTCGTCTGGTTTGGTGGGGTTTTTTTTTCTGGATACAGCAGACTTGGCAAAGTGGTGTCCAAGAATCTCTCACAATTTACTACACATGAGGACAGATTAGGCAGTAGACTGGTTTAATTGCCTGGAACTGGGGTTTACATAAGCATTGATTGTTAAATTTTGCTATTCTTAGGGGTTTTTTTGTGGGGAGGAAACATGGGGAACTGAACCTTGAAAAGATTTCAACCTTCTGTATACAAGAAAGGAAGATACTAAGGTTGCTGCAGAGGCACATGTTAGATCCTGTTTATGCCATTAAAAGGTTAGATTTGACCACCATTCTTGGAATGCTGTTATAGGGCAGTAGAATCGTAGAATGCTTTGGGATGGAAGGGGTCTTTAAAGGTCATCTAGTCCATTCCCCCTGCAATTGGGAGGGACATCTACAACTAGATCAGGTTGCTCAGAGCCCCATCCAGCATGTCCTTGAATGTTTCCAAGGATGGGGCATCTACCACCTCTCTGGGCAACCTGTGCCAGTGTTTCACCACCCTCATCATAAAAAGTTTCTTCCTTTGACTAGTCTAAATCTACCCTCTTTTAGTTTAAAACCATTACCACTTGTCCTATCACTATTGGTCCTGCTAAAAAGTCTGTCCCCATCTTTCTTATAAGCCCCCTTTAAATATTGAAAGGCCACAATAAGGTCTCCCCAGACCCTTCTCTTCTCCAGGCTGGACAACCTCAGCTCTCTCAGCCTTTCCCCATAGCAGAGATGTTCCAACCCTCTGATCATTTTTGTGGCCCTCCTCTGGACCCACTCCAACAGGTCCATGTCTTTCCTGTACTGAGGGCTCCAGAGCTGGATGCACTACTCCAGGTGGGGTCTCACCAGAGCAGAGTAGAGGGGCGGAATCACTTCCCTCGCCCTGCTGGCCACACTTCTTTTGATGCAGCCCAGGGTACAGTTGGCCTTCTGGGCTATGAGCGCACATTGCTGGCTCATGTCCAGCTTTTCATCTATCAGTACCCCCAAGTCCTTCTCAGCAGGGCTGCTCTCAATCCCTTCATTCCCCAGCCTGTATTGATACCAGGGGTTGCCCTGAGCCAGATGCAGGACCTTGCACTTGTCCTTGTTGAACCTCATGATATTCACACAGGCCCACTTCTCAAGCTTGTCCAGGTCCCTCTGGATAGCATCCCATCCCTCAGGTGTGTCAACGATACCACTCAGCTTGGTGTCATCTGCAAACTTACTGAGAGTGCGCTTGATCCCGCTACGTCATTGATGAAGATATTGAACATCACTGGTCCCTATACAGACCCCTGAGGGACACCACTCGTCACCGATCTCCATCTGGATATCAAGCCATTGACCACTACCCTCTGGATGCGACCATCCAGCCAATTCCTTATCCACCGAACAGTCCACCCATCAAATCCATATCCTTCCAATCTAGAGAGAAGGATATAGTGGAAGACCATGCCAAAGGCCTTACAGAAGTCCAGATAGATGGCATCCGTAGCTCTTCCCTTGTCCACTGATGTAGTCACTCCATTGTAGAAGACCACTTGGTTGGTCAGGCAGGACTTGCCCTGGTGAAGCCATGCCGGCTGTCTTGAATCACCTCCCTGTCCTCCATGTGCCTTAGCATAGCTTCTAGGAGGAGCTGTTCCATGATCTCCCCAGGCACAGAGGTGAGGCTGACAGGTTGGTAGTTGCCAGAGTCCTCCTTTCTACCCTTTCTAAAAATGGCTGCAGTATTTCCCTTTTTCCAGTCACTGGGGATTTCACCTGACTGCCATGACTTTTCAAATATCATGGAGAGTGGCTTGGCAACTACATCAGCCAATTCCCTCAGGACTCTGGGATGCATCTCATCGGGACCCATAGACTTATGTACGTTCAGTTTCCTCAGGTGGTCACGAACCTGATCTTCCCTTACAGTGGGAGGACATCTGCCCCCCTGATCCCCATCAAATGGCCCATTGACTCGGGAGGTGTGAGGAGAGAGGTTGCCAGTGAAGACTGAGGCAAAGAAGTTGAGTACCTCAGCCTTGTCCTCATCTGTTTTTACCAGCTCGCCACTTTTGCTCATCAGAGGGGGTACGCTTTCTTTAACCTTCCTTTTCTGGTTAAAGTATCTGTAGAAGCCCTTCTTATTATTCTTTGCATCCCTAACCAGGTTCAGCTCCATCCGAGCCTTGGCCTTCCTGATCCCATCCTTATACAACTGGGCAGTGTCCCTGTACTCTTCCCAAGATACCAGTCCCTTCTTCCACTGCCTGTGCATTCTCTTCTTGCCCTTTAGTTTGACCCACATGGCTCAGCCATGCTGGCCTCTTCCCTTCCTTGCCCGATTTTCTGCACCTGAGGATTGAATAAAAAAAATAGTAAAAGAAATAAGCTCTGTCAAATGTGTGTTTGAGATCCTTGAAGAAGGCTATTAAGGAGAGGAATTAAAAATGTGTTTTATAGGGGCATATAAGCATTGTAAGTATGGATAGCTAGCATATTAACTTGCCTAGTCTACATTAGGCTATTAAAAACAGGCTCGCTGGCAAGCAATATGGGACCAATCCTCTTACATCCACTCTGTCACTTCACTATAGTGACCAGGAAGCTATCTTACATCCATGTAAAGCAGAAGGCTCAAAACCAGAAGTATTTAATGGGTTAACAGAAAAAACACATTTACAGTATAATAGTCATTCTCAGCTATTCAGTGGTAAATGTTGGTACAGCTACTCATGAAACAGAAGGGCTGTGAAAAACACTGGTGTATTGTTTTATCATAAGACATATGCATGAGTTTTGGGTTTGTTTTTCACTCTGTCAACATGTTTCTATTCTTTTGAGAAATTAACTGTGAGGTGGAGCCATCTGGAAAGAAGAGGATATTGTTCTTAATTTCTCATTAAGAATAAAGAAAATGTTCAAACCATATTACTACTAAAATTCTATCAGTTCATGTGGAAATGTTTCATTACAGTAATTTTTTCATACTATAGTGTTACTTTAATTTCACACCTGTAGTTTCCTTAGTACTTCCATACCTAAATACTTGATAATACTTATTGAATACTCTGAATAAATACATAAAGGTCATTATTTCCTTATATTTTAATTTTTTTTCTTGCTTGGTCTTTAAAAAAAACCACCCTAGAAAACAGCCCACTTTTTTTTATTCATAAGATAAATGTTCTCAAAGAAGAATGCCTCCATCTAGGTAATTAATTTATTGGCCTACCAGTTTATGTACCTAAAGACCTGCTTTCTGACAGAAGACAACCTGAAGTTGGAAGATAAAGGAGGTGTGCCTGGTAGGTACCTCAAATTACAGCAAACAGCTCTAATTGGTGCATTATATTGGTGCTTAATACACTCATTTACTGATTGCCCCAAATTGAACAAGACATTGGCCAAATGCTCCTCTTTTCAGTGGGAGAGGAAGCATTTTGATGGACACTTCTGTCACTCTGCTGGGGAGATCCCCTTCTCTTATAATTGTTAGTGTCCTGCTACCTACATGCTAACTTCTGTATTCAAATATACCGTTACTACATGATCAGTGCTAAGTTTCTGTGTGTAGCTCCATGATGAAATCATAGCAGGAAAGTTGGTCATAGGTGAAGTTTAGCATTCTACACCAAGAGCTCCATACCCACCAAGAAGTCAAGATTTAACATCAGCAAAGCAAAAGTTTAGAAGTTCACAGTATACAAGTGGTAGGTCTATGTGCCAACCTGACCTTCGGAAAGATTAAGCAAGATTTTAGCAGTATTTAGATTAGAAGTATAAGCCACTTCCCTCCTTTTTCATTTACAAATGCAGAAATAATCACTGTAAGGATAAACCAGTAGTCCTATGACCATCACTGCAGACATCTGATACCCAGCTGGCGGCACAAATTAACAAATACTGCAAGGAAAACAGCCAAACATAGCAAGGTAAAGAAGGTTGTCCTAGTCCTTTCATTCTTTTTTAAAGGCAGAGGTTTAATATGTTTTCCTTTGTCAGCAAGGCCTCTACCTGCCAGGTCATCACTGTTGGCATCTGTGGGCCTCTCTGGGGGAGACAGGCAACCTGGCTGCTCTGTGGCCGCAGCATCTGCCACGATATTGCCAGGGCTCTGTGCATGGAAGACACCTGAATGGAGCACGTTTTGGGGGACTCCTCAGTATCCCCATGCTGGGGTTCAGTTAGTATTTTTGTCTTATGAACATATGACAACACATCCACAAGCCAAGACCAGAAGGAAATGGGGTAAATAAAAGGTATTCTGCAATTTTATACTCAGTCCATGTGAGTTCTTGCTTTTGAATGATGGAGGGACAATCAGCCTGTACATCACATCCATCTATATTCAATCAGACAGCTCTATTGATATGAAAAAGGTGGTATTTTCATTTACCCTTTAATGTCTGGTTTTTGTATAGCAGGTGCCATCTGTTAGTAGTAATGACCCCTGGTGCTGTGACTTGCCAGTTATAACAGTTTCATTTGTATCAGCAGAAGGCATCAAAAACCCAGAGCTGACTACTTCCTGATATCCAGCATACAGAGAAAGACTTATCCATTAGACAGCTAGCAAACCGTTTTGCACTAATTACACTTTCATTCTGTTCCAACTGGCGATCTCTGTTCCGCTCATACATATATTTACCCCATGTTCATATCAACTGGAAAATTGCAGATTCAAGTGCAATGCTGCACACTGGAGCTCCCTTTTTGAAACCTAGTTTTAGACATTAGCAAACAAGTAGCAAGACAGGAAGAACAGACATGGAGAAGTATATAGACCTTGCCTATCTGTATTCTGCAATGTTTCTATGCTCAAGCAAAAGTACAAAGTTCTTGGGGCACATGTGATGCTGGCCAGCAACACTGAATGAGAAACCAAAATAAGCAGACACATTTCTGGGTACTGCATCTAGAAATGGGGGGGTGGGTCAGTGAAGGAAGGTAATTTAGGCTCTCTGTGTAGTTTTATTAATACCTGCTTCAAGCTACAGTGAAAAAAAAACAATTAAAAGGTATGCTCATTGTACAACTTTTCTTTCTAGCACATAACAGTGCGATCACATAAGTCCTTCTCAGCCAGAGAAAGAGGCTGAGCCCAGAAGAATCCATACCTGATCTTACAGTGAACTCAATATATCAGGAGATGGATTCTTGACACTAAATCACTTCATTGTGCTCATACAGTAAAGTTCAGACACAATCAATAAAACTGATAGTTCTTCCCCATATTACCAGTGTCAGTTGTTTGATTCAAGGTGACCCAGGCCCTACAGAACATGATTGAAAAGCAACTCCCCATTGTTAGCCATTGTTACTATATGTCGTAACTATTAAAAAGCAATTAAGATACTTAGAAGAAAAGGACTAATTAAAATAGCCAATAAACTCTGCTCTGCAACTCAGTGATTACAGTTCTATTGATTAATCTTGCAACATTTTTTCAGCAAAGGAGAATAATTTTATGTTAATAGGTGAATAAAGTGTCTAACTCCACCTACTACTTTTATTGTGCTCACAATAAGTGTCACATACATCCATTTAGAAACAGACTGGCTAGCAAATCAGGCCCACTTTCCAAGATTAAGTTAAACATTTGAAGATTCTGTCTTGGAAGAGGGATGTACCTCACTCAAAAGAGAGAGGCAGTAATATGTTTTATTGAGGTAAAACAGTGATTTGATGAAGCCTGATGGAATTCAACAAAGTTCAATGGCAAGGTTCACCTTATTAAATTATTGCATGGAGGAAATATACAAAGAAAAAATGAGTTAAAACAGCTCATACAGGGACTGTAGGCATGAAGAGTAAAGAGGACCCTCCTGCTGAGTCACAAGGTTCAGAGTGGACCCCCTTGCTTTCTAAACTCCTTTCTGGAGCCTAGGTGCCACTGGATCCATTCTTAGTCTCCGACTTGGTCAATGGTTCATGTCTAATTCATACAGTGTTTGTAACACCTGAGTAGCTACATAGATTAACAATGCTTCATAGTGTTAATTCAGCATGCTATCAGTCACTTTATGAGGATCCGTCACAGGTAAGGGATCTCTCAACCTCGAGGAGTAACCTTGAGAGGCATCCCTGCTCAAGGGGAAATCACTGCCATGCAGCCAGCTGCTTCAGCTAGGAGAGCTCAAAGTGTTCCACAGCCTGTCCATGTTTATAGAGCAAAGTAGCTGGCTGCTAGTCAGTATATGCAAGACAGATGTCTTGTTTTAGCTCTGATATCTTGTTCTGTACTTTTGGTTATCTTGTACCTTTGAGTTTTAAAACCACCTTTCAAAATGTTTCAAAACAACTTCACTCCCTTTTATGTGAACCAGGGGCTTTCCAGCTTGCAAGTTTGCCCCAAGTGCATGAGGCCTGTTGCTTCTTGGTCAGTCTGAACCAAAGTATGGCTCTGAGTCAAGTGTAATCATTACATTCTCCCATGCTGCGGCGTAACCCTGAGAATATCCAAGTATACTATATTTATGCTCTTGTAACTTAAGATACAAGTAAAATCAATATTTCTGCTAATTTTTAGACACAAAGCATTGTAACAGGTAATGTGGCTTTGCACAACACAAAGCTAGGCAGCAGGTAAACCAAAGTGTGAGAAGTCTGTGGGTGGTTCCGAGTCATAAGACTAGACTTCTCTAAAATGAGGTTGGCTGAATCTACTCTAAAGTAGAAGTAGCCTTCTTCCATTGTTTTTTGTGGTTAGTTTTTGGTAAGCTACATTTAGTCCTTGAATATTTCATTTGGGTTTTCCCCCCCAACACCACCACCAAAGAGGAAGACACTTGAAACAAATTCTTCTCATAACAGTTTCACTATTGTGTAACCATGTAGTTAACATGAAGTTTCTCCTGATTTAAGCTAAAATAGATTAGACTAGTTCTTACAGATCTCAGATGTCTAAGCATCCAAAAGCATCTCTTCTCTGACCTTCATCCTCAAGTCTCCAACATCTGTGATTTCTTCCCATGACATACTCTACTGTTATCTCCTACCTGGTGTAGGACATACATGATTGACAAGCATGTCCCAACTGCTTTTCCTACAGCAACCATTAATGAAACATCCCATGGAAGCTGTTTCTGCCAGCTTTTCTTTTGCTTTAAACAGAATATCCCAGAAAGTAGTCAATGCTTTAAAATGTTTATATTAACACCTGTCACAGAATACATACTTCTGTATGACATGAATAGGCAGGATACTACATCTCTCCCTGTCTTGCTGGTATGTTATTGCCTCAGCAGCAAGTGTTACAAGTTTGATCCCATCTTAATAGAAACAAATCAATCTGGAGGTATGATTGACACTTACACGATTTCTCTCAATTACATAACACGTGGGCTAATTGGATTTTGAAGGGGAGAACAAGGACATGATAGCCAGGCTGGCAGTCTCAAAGGGCTAAGCTTATGCTAAAGAAATACTCATGTGGCAAAGCAGAGAAAGGGGAGTGGAGACAAGTGCAGCAACTCCTGATGGATGCTGCCCTCAGTAGTGAAGTTGAAGAGCTTGTTTCTCTCCTTCACATGCACATCCAGTATCTCTGGCTTGGTCAGCTGACAGAATTTGCCAGCAATTACCCTGAAATCACTTGTAGACTCTAGGGTGTTGGGTTTATGTTAATTTTAAGTTTAATTAAAGAACAGAACTTTATTTTCAGGAATTTTCAAGCTTTGTCATCTTTGACAGTTTCCAAATTAAGCACAAAGAGCAGAATAAAGAAATGATTTGTTGCAAAGACTTCGGTTGCATGTGAGCTATTTTGATCAGTATCAGGTCCTCAAATTGTTCTTAGACATGCTTTTCCATGTTGCTCTACAGTTACATCTCTTAAGATACCTGCATTGCTCCAATTAATCTCCCCTTCCTTCACATATCTATATAGTACACCCTTCAAGTTTTAACCCATTTGAGAGCCTTTGTAGTGTGCAAGCTATTCAATCATCTTTAACTTTTGCTTGCATAGTTCCTAGCAATAGCCTATGTCCTTTCCCAGGAGATGTTTATTTTGCATACAATGTGAGCAGCATTCCCTTACTTGTGTGTGACTTAAAAACCACCCAGAAGATCTAAATTTGCCTCACAAATAGTTTCTTAACTGCTACCTCTTGCCATTCCCAAACACTTGAGCAGCAGGGGCATCTTGCTCAGCTTAAGTTAACCTGCTTCATGAAACAACCACAAGCACTTACATATTGTGACTCCACTGGCAAAATTAGGAAGCATCTAGGCACGTCTAGACCAGTTTAGCACACAAAACATGTTTTATTGCTCAGCACTGGGAGCTTATGTCCACCAGCTGGGCCCATGACCCAAGCCACTTCCTTCAGCCAGGGGGAAGAGTGTTGTGGAGTCGCCCCCCTCGCACTCTTCTGGTGATGGGCACTGCAGCCCCAGCATTCCCATCGCCACACAGAGGGAAGGAGATACGTGTCAGCCAGCTCCAAGCCCTCACTGAATACCACAAATCTTCTAAAGTTCATAGATATTCATCTTTCCATGTCACCCCTTCTCACCTTTGTCCTATTTACACCTTTTTTCTTCAAATTTGTTCTCCTTTTACATTACAGGCAATTACATCATTATTCAAATAAGGTAAAGCCTTATTTCCTCCCCACTTGTTATAATTCACAAGATTCGAGTGGTTGTACAGATAGACCAACCCCCAACAGACAGGTTCAGATAAATTCTGAACATCTACAATGCAGACCACTCCTGAGATAATGACAGTTGTCATCTTACATACCATCATTTCAGAGATGCTGTCATTTGCTAGACACAAAATAATCAAGGGGCCTGTGAATTAGTGGGTGCTCATGGAAATTAAGATAATTACTTATTCCTACCTAGATGAAGAAATTGAGCACTTCTAGCTATTTTTTGTGAATGAACCAAATATAGGTGTTGAAGGGAGGCAGAGCATTTTAAGTGAAGGCTACAGTATGAGAGATCAAACACCTGTAATATAACAGGAAACAAGAGCAGCTGGCAAATGTCTGTTGAAGATGCACAAGGGTGATAAGTATTGATTGGACCATTATAAGGAGATTATGCAAAATACAGCACACATGCAGGACTGTTGGGTTGAGCACAAAACTGCAGAGAGGAGTCCAAGTGCAGCACATCTCCCAGGTAGCACTGGGAAAATGAGTGAAAAGGAAACAAGAGAGAAAAGCTACTATAGGAGCCTCAGCTCCACCTCCTCTGAAAAGATTTTGCCACACTGACACCACTCGCTGCCTCAGGATGGCTGATCAACTTCCACCCCAGCAAAGCCCTCACTCACTCTGAGGCCTGCCCAAGATCCATCTTGGTGCCACACTTCTCTACGGTGCTGCTGGTCTCATCGCAGCACCTTCTCCAGGCCAGCCTCAGCTCTTTCGCTCCCTGAACTATTCTTGCCCTAACTTCATACCTGAACTCTTAACACTGTAAGCAACCCAGGGTTAAGCAACTCATTAGTGCTTGGTTTCCCATTGTCTGCTAGGTACTAGTCAATGATGTTGACTTAAATCCTTCTACATAAACCTGCTTTAAGTAAACTCACAAAGCAAAGACTGTGCAGTTAGTCTAAGGGAAGCCTACAGCCACACATTGCTTAAAATTCACAATACTAAGCAACCAGAACTTTCAAACTGCAGGCTTCTACGCAAGGTTTAAAAACCTGCAGAAACTTGAGTCCCAGTGGCTTCATATTGGAATTGCAAAACAAATGTTATTTACTCAATCTGACTGCAAATTCTTGTCAGCATATTGAGTGAGTCTCTTAAGTCAAATCTTCTAGCCAGCCCTATGCAGCAGCTCGTCAAACTTCAAGCCCTTACCTTAAAGCCTTAGGCCTCTGGTGAAGCATCTCAGATACTTGCTAGTTATCAAACTGCTCATACTCATCCTTCCTGATCCTGAGCTTCTGCCTCCAGGTATCCAAAGTGGCTTCCAACCTAGATCTTGCTAGTCTTGTGCAGAGGCACTATTTTAGCTAACACATCTTGCTTCACTGCCTTTCATCTTCCAGGAGCCTCCTGCCATTTATCAACACCTATCAACCTCTTAAAGGCTTATTCCATTTACAATTTGCAGCTGAGCATTTTTTGTGATGCAGATAGTCAATAACTGTGCTACTAGAGAGTAGACAGACTCCTCAGTAACACAGTGACTAGTCGTTCAAACCAGCTTCCACACTAATCAAAAATACACACAACACAGCCTGCCTTCAACACTTATCTTCGACCTCAAATTCCATATCATCACACTTTCCCTCTCCACATTTCTTCTCCGTATGAACTAATGAGGTTCTCATGCTCACTGGCATATTTCTGCCTACTTTATCTTTTTATGCAAGACCCTTTCTGAAATTGCTAGAGAGAAAGAACAGGAAACATTGTTTTTACTTCACCCACTATAGAATGCACTGTACCCCAGCATTGTTTGTGGTCTCCTACACAAATACCACCTCAGCTCCAGCTCTGAAAGGGGGGCTGTACAGACTGTCTTCCCCTCACCTACCCGTTATCTGTGATTTGGGCCCACCATCACTCAAATCAGGAGATCAGTGTATTAATACCTTACAGTCATCCTTTGGAAGGACGAAAGCAGGACACAAGGTCTGCTTTCTTACTGACATGCATCAAGTCCAGTTTCAAGTGACAACAGAGTCCACCAATCAGACACAAACTACACTGGCTAACAACATGAGATAGTGTGTCCTAAGAGAAATACTACACTTGTTAGCATGGAAAGAGGATCTTATAATTCATACAGGCTAACAAACCAGAAAGCAGGAACAGATAGTGACTGTTGGGCAAAGAAACCTTCTGGCATCAGAGGTAAGACACATGCCATCCCCTTTAACTATCAGTAACTGAGAATCAGTGCAAACCAGTCTGACAGAGCTCACCCAGCAGCAGATGTTCAAGAATTAATTGCTTGTTTAATTACGGTACATATTGCTGCCTTATTCTTAGCTTATGGAAATGTCCAGGAACTGAGGTGATTTACCAAATACATTATTTAACTGTTGTAAGCTATTAATACAGGAAATACATGTAACTAAATCATTGTGAGACATTATGGAAGGGGAAGGTGCTTTCACTTTAAAAGTTATTTCACTTCTACTCATTCTTTCACACTCCAAACACCAAAGATTATGTATCATAGTAGACTCACCAGGATCACCTGCATGTCACCTGGAGGACACAAAACAGCTACTGAGTCTTCTCTGCATCTCTTTGGGTCTTCTCAATTGACTGTGACAGGCATTTTAGTTACTTTTTGGACAGATCCTGTAGGCACCAGCAGTAATTCTAGCAAGAGCAATTAATTGCCTTGGAACCTTGCTCCCTTCAGCATCTTTAGGCCTTCAGTAAAGTTGCTATCATCTTTGTTTTCCTATTTTGACAGGCCTATCCTGACAAAAATAGGAATATCATCAGGGCTATAGTTTGTCTTCATGTTGGTCTAAAAGGAAGAGAGAGTACAATACAGCATGCTGTAAACTTGTTGCTATCCTCCTGCTGCCAGACTGCATATCAGGAAGCAACAAGAGCAAGGTCACTCCCTGGGGGACAGGCACCCAAGAGCAGATCCTACAGCCAGCAGTTCATAGCCCCTCACCAGCCAGGGTCCAGACCCACAGTACCTGACCAAGGGAAGCAAGCCAGACCTAGAGATGACAGCCAAGAATCCAGAGCATGAGACAACATCATAGCAATGATACAGGTTCAGAGTTAAGCCAGTTCATAGATTGAAGGCTAGATTAAAGAGCTCCATAGCTAGGCATAGGCACAGCTGTGGCATGGCTGGGATGAGCTGAAGATCAGATTGAAGGCTAGATTAAAGAGCTCCATAGCTAGGCATAGTCACAGCTGTGGTGTGGCAGGGCAGGGCTGAAGATCAGTACTCCACCAACACAGCTCAGGTAAGGAGTAAAGGCCCAGGGATCAGCTTAAATAGCGTTCCTGAGCCCGTGCTTTGGTGATGAGGTCTCAGGTGAGGCTGGTCAGGTCTATTAAGGCTTATTAGTGTCCTCAGGGCCCTGATACTGCAGGTCTTCTGCTGATAAGTCATATGCGTCATGGCCATGTTGGGGTGCAGGTCTTTGGGTGTGATACAAACAGCATGCTTCTCGGTGCTTACCAGTTTTATTACTGTTAGTCATCTCCCTAGTTAGGGATCAACATAAGGTCCTTTTAACCCTTCCTCTATTGTTTTTCCTGCTGCTTTCACATGCAAATGATTCCATTCATAATCCAGTCACAGTAATCTTAAGATTTTTACTACAAATCTCGATGTTAGGCAGTCAAAGCTATAAACCTATATGTATAAGCCTGTGTTTGTCTTCTCTAAGTAAATGTAAAATGGAGTCTCTTCCAAAATCCATATGAATTATCATTGTCTCAGTGGTAAATATCCATTATTCTAGCAGACTAATGCTATGTCTGTATCATTGTATATTGCAATAATAAAGAAGAAGGTACTTTTGGAAAGGACTTGACATTTTTAGATTGCCTTCTTTCACTCTTCATATCACATGACGTTTCCTGGAGATTATAGGGAACTGTAATCAACATTTTTCTTTTTCTAAAGGGACAAGGCCTTATTATAGTTCTTGCTTTTTGAAATCACTTCCTAGCTGAGTGACACCTTTCTCAAAGCTCAAGTCATTAGTGTGGATTCCGTGGACGTAGTGTAATCAGGACCAATGTAGTTTTGCCTGGACCAAAGCTAATGTGGAGCTAAGAAGATATTAGAAGTGATAATGGACATTGGTATTAAGAGAGCAATTGTAGGCTCATAGGAAGTAATTAGGTGTAGGGTGACCTTTTTGTATTTTATATTACAAAAATAAAACTAAGCTGCCTACTCCAACTAGTTCTTCAAGCACTGTCTTAGAATGATGTTTCTAAGGATGGTGAGGACTGCCTTATTGATTCATCGGGCCAACACAGCCGCAGCCATGTAACAAGAACTGTGATGAGCTCTCCATGGAATCATCATAAATGTTATTTTCAAAATGAAATTATGCAGTGAGACCACTCTGCTTGATCTCAAAGCACATAATTGAACATGTTAAACTGGTTGCATCACTCTGAAGAACTCAGGGTGATATTATAGGGGATAGTCCAAGAAAAATCTGAACTTGCATGGGAAATCAGAAATTGCTTAATACATACTATGGGCTAAAAGGCAGTATGTAAGGAAAATACTGTAATGTGTAAACAGTCACATGGTCTGTAGTATAAAAGAAATGGAAGCCATTCTGAAGGCTTCAAGATGAGCATGATAGATGAAGAAGATGTAATCTGCAATGTAATAAAAGTCTGCCAGTTGTAAATAAATAATCAATTGAAAATTACCTTGGGATATCTAAATGCATTTTCTTTGCTACAAGGCTATTTAGCCAGATATGCTTATCTGTGTATCTTATTCTGAGAAAGGAAAAAATGTCACCCTTTACAATGAGGTATTCAAGGCACCCTGAGTGTGTGATGCATTAACTATGTCTGAAAATTGCAGTTTCCCACAGAGAGATGTCTGTAGGGGTCCATCATTATGTCTGTCATTCTGAAGCTCTGCAGCTGCTCTGCGGTGGCTACAGCTCACCTCTCAAGACCCCTCACTTGCTTATCAGACTCAGAAGAGAGAACTAAGACTGTAGCTGTTTCTAAGAACCCATGTCATCACTGCAATCTTACTATCTTTCTCACCTTCACAGTCCTACTCCACTAGTTGGATCCCCTGGCTAAAGATCTGCAGCATAACATAGAATATCTGCACTAGAAGTCATAGCGGTTTCCTTCCTGCTCCTCCTTTCATGGAAGGATTTACAGAAAGCAGGCACTTGAAGGTGGGATGAGAAAACTAAGGGAAATGTTGTGTGTTCCTAACAAGTATTGGGAAACGGAGACTGAGCTGGTGCTTCCATAGTGTTAAGGCAGTGTCACCTCTTAAAAAGATGGTCATAAGACAGGAAGAAAGGAGTCATGGGATGTTTAGTAAGGGACTCCTGCATATAGAATGGGAAGGCTCCCAGGCAACCTGCAGATGGCATGTTCAGTACTTGCTACAGTAAGCACCCGTCAGCGCCTAACAACCTGAAGCACCAGTGTTCATGGATGCATGCACAACACCATAAACACTGTGGCAAATCCTTTCCTCATGTGAAACAATGAATTGTGGGTGAGGACAGATATGGTCAGTTGTGAGAGGCTGTCAAAATTTTATCAAGTTGAAATTGCAACTCTGAAAGATGCCACTCATCTGTCACTATCCCTAAACATTTCTAAACTCAAACAGGCATTTTTTATGATTAAGGCAGTCTCCCTTCCTTTTCTGCTTCTTCTTAGGTCTTAGACAACAGAGATGAAGTAGTAGCTTTGTACACAGAACCATTTGTTTCGAGAAAGGAAAAACAAAGGGAATTTTCAATTGTTTACTAAGGTACACATGACTCTGCTGGAGTTGTTCATGTAGAGGACATATTTTTGGAAACATACTCTGGTATCTTCTTCAACACAGCACATATCTTCAAAATCATTGAAAATAAAGTCCTCACTGAGAGAATCCCATCATCTCTTGTGCCTGGAGAATCAAGCCATAATTGTGTGCCACTAAGTGAAAAAAAAACCAAACCTGCTGTCAAACAAGACACAGTAGAAAGTATAAAATTGTTTTACTGATATTTAAACTCATCTGTCAACCTTGTTTTTTACAGTTTAGTGACCTCCTGGCTCCTTAAGTACTAAACAGAGCTCTGAAGTGCAAGTGAAGTAAGATTTATGATTACTGACTTCAACATAGGTCCATCTGATGTCATCACCTGAAGGGAATCGAATACCTTTAAGTAAACCTGATAGATCAATGTGACAGTAACACTGCAATAATTAGACAAATAGTAATAACAAGTATAATGCAAAAGCATTATGCGTGTATATATATATTCTCTTAATGAACCATTGTTTTGTAGAAAAAATTTTTAATGAACCTTGGACAAGAATGTGTGCACAACCTATTCATGGACCCTAGAACAAGAATGTAAGCTGTGCAAAAGTAGCATGTGCAAAGGCTGTCAAGATGCCACATCTGGAAAGCACTGCTTATGTTATCAGAAGAGCATATTCTGAAGGATGTCTAAGAAAAAAAGGAACTGCCTGTTGGAAAATCAGCCAATCATTGTACAAGAGTTACATAACTTTTTGACAGGAATAATTGTATCACAACCAATGGAAACAGCATGATCTTTAGATTATGTACGAGGCTGCAACAAAATGAACTAGTTACGTGGGTGCCATTGTTTCAGAACCAAGTATGCAGAATCAATCACTTCAGCATTCTTTAATGCTTCCTTTGCAAGTATTTTCTTGCTATCATTAAAGAAAACAAACCACAAGTGCTTGTGTAGAATTTAGTATCCAGCTCTTGACGCCTTGTTGCAATGTGGGTGCAACAGTGGATTATGATACATTGAGATTTTTTTATAGCTTCACAATGGATGAAAATGTTCTTTTACAGATGCAGTTCTGATCTCTTCAGTTTTACCTAAGAAGTCTTCCAGAATCATGACCCCTGTCTTAAAAAATGAAATATAGCAATGATTTTGGAAACCAGGTTTTAAACAAATAAAGTTGATCTTACAAAAGCTAGACACAAATCTCTGTGAGTAGTTGTTGCATTAAGAGTATGAGTCTGACATGTAGCTGGGAGGGGGAAGCCCTCCTGTTGAGTCATGAGGTTCAGAAAGGACCCCCTTGCTTTCTGAACTCCTTCTTGGAGAGGAGCCTAGGTGCAGCTAGGTCCAGTCTTAGTCTCAGACTTTGTCAACAGTTTATGTCTAAAGGATTGTGTGTGTAGCCACTTATCAGAGTCAACACTGCCTGTCAGAGCCATCTCAAGGACTTTCACTGACAGTTTCGCAAAGTTGAAAAGATAGATGATTTATTAAAGCGACAGATATAACAAATTTGGAATTGCCATTGCTAAATACACTTACTGCAAAAATTGAGCTCGAGTTAATAGTTCAGCGCTTTTGTTAAAGATACTTTCCCAGGTAACATCAGACGTAGTTGGAGGCACAAATCTTACCAAAGAGGCGTCCCTGCTTGGGGAGGAGAGAGGTCCAGGCCCGTTGACCCGTCCAATAGTTGGAGTTCTCATCCTCAAAATGGAGGATTCTAAATGCCAGATTATATGCTTGGTGAGGTGGGACTAAGTCCGTTATCGTGTGCCCATTGGCCCTTAGCAAGGGTTGTTAGTTCTGGAATGTTGGCAGGGCCTGACAGTTCAGCACGGGGCAGGGAATTCGGTACAGATGTATGGGGGTCTTTCTGCCTTTACTGAAGCAACATCAAGCTGCAAGGCCTTCACCTCACCCCAGGCGTCACGTCAGGTTTGTTTTGGAAAATAAGTATCTTGCTCAAGTCAGACCCCGCTACTCCCTGCTGAAATCATGGTGACCTCTGCATTCGGCACCAAGAAGTCCAGACAAGTCCGGTGTCCCACAGTAGTGGAGCAGGGAAGCCTGGTGATTGTTGATAACTCTGTCAAACAAAATATTGAGTTCCTAGTTCTCAGGAGGAGGAAAGGAACACCAAACAACATGACTGCCAAGTTCAATTAATTTAACAGACCAAGCGATGGATAGGCTGTGCTAAGGAAAGCTTCTCACTCTCACACACACAAACACACACATAAGCACGCATCCCATCACCTGAGACCAGCCCCATCTACCACTCCGACCAGATGGCGCAGTTGAGCCCAGGGGAACCTAACACTCGCCCTGCCTGACATGGCTCAGTGTCAGGCTCTTGGCAGCAGCTTGGCTCCAGCGTGTAACAGTTCCACCTCACATCCTCTGCCTGTACTTAGTGTCAGACATACCCCTAAGGATCTCTACTGCTAAAGGGGGTTTTGTACCCAGCTGTCAGCACAGGCTGCCAGTCAGATCAGTTCATGGTGATATTGCAATATACCTTTCCAGCAGTTTCAAGTATTGTTCTGTAGGAGGAAATTTAGAGGCAGCAGGAGGTCACAGGCTCATGGTTATGGGAACCTTTGCACTGAGATGGTACAGTAACCAGATTGTCAACCCAGCACAAATATACAGAGATTTTTTGTGTTGAGACAATAACTGACTCCCTGATTTAGCATAAATGAATTGCTGATTTAGCAAAAATGTATTCAGCATTTGGCAAGCTATATGGCAAATAATGTAACTATTAAGTCAGCTGTATAAGGAAGACAGTATTGGATACAAAGGGACTGGCCATCTCCGGATCAGTCTCACAGATTGAGATTCACCAGAGAACATGAGTCTGAGTAAAACAAGAAAGTAAAAAGATCACAGGTCACAGAAACTAAAGGGTCTAAAAAGCCAATTCACAAGCTATGGAGTCAGAGCAGCAGCAGCAGACCAGAGATCAGCATTGAAGACCCCAGTGTCTTGGGACCAGCTGCTATGGAAGCAAATATTGTCCTCCAGAGCACTTCAACATGCCAGACAGGACACCCTGGGAGTCACTGTGCCAGAAACATGAACCCTAGGGGCAACACTGGGGGTCCTGCACACCTTAACAGGTTAGGAGAACTTGAGATCTTATTTATCATAATTATATGTTGCTACACTTTAAATAGTTTATAGTAATTATGTGATCAAATGCTTAGGCTGTTAAAGGATCACACCATATATGTTTGCATATTCACAATCTCTATTCTCCAGTAGAAAATGCTATGTTTTACACCAGAGCAGGCATAAGGTTCTTTCCAGATCTCAATAAAAAAGGCAGCTCACAAGTATACATGGTTAAATGCTATTTATTGAATAATTAGAAACTAAGAGTAATGGGTCAATCTCATGTCCTTTTTCATGCTGGGAAGCCAAAGGTGTGTCAGCATTTGAGACCTCTTCAAGGTGGCTATGGCATGCTCTGCGGAATTCCCAACCGTGGTGAAGTTCAGAATACCTCACCACCTGCACTGCTTTTAAAGTCTTTGACACCCTTTCTCCTAACACCGTGCCCCTTGACTAACATCATTGGCATAGACCTCTGGGAACTCTTTTGGGAAGCCTTTGAAGAGGGTGCCTGCTGCTGTTGGGAATAGATAGCTACAGGAAGCCTTGACTTCTAGCAAGGTCTGGCAGGGCTAGCAGGGCTAAAGAGCTCTGTCAGCTGTCCTTGATCAAAGGGCCCTTGGAGTTTTTGTTCCAGCTGACACTGATTAGGGAGGGTCTGGCACCCTTTCAGCCTGTGCCCAGGAGAGGCCTATATAAGAGCTGGGCCTAAAGCATAGATCTTTGAGTGCAGTTGATGCAGGAAGGGTTGGTGCCTTATCTCATAACAACACACGTCTCCTCAGCAGTGGTGGGAGTGTACTACAAAGCATTGTTCTCAGCAGCTGTTGGAAAAACTTCCTCTGTAACATTAGAGGTCTTGACCCAGGCAGAGCTTCAGAAGGAGGGTGCTGGTCTGGAGCAGGCGAAGATCCTCCTTTAGCCTGAAGGGAGATACATAGGTTTTGAGGCATTTTTATTAAGCAAAGGAGCTGCAGGAGGGGGTCAGCACACTATATGTCATCAGAGGTTGTGAAAGAGACTGACTGGATCTTCTCTGAGACCCTACAGCTTCAAGAAACCATGGAGGTATGTACTGAAGGAGAGGCAGGTTGAGTCTGTCTATCAGGGTGGGAAGTAGAGAGCCCCAGGGTGGTAAAAACTGGAAGCTGGTGACTCCTGGTATTAGGAGGAAGGCCCATGCTCTGCCTGAAGATTTGTAGTTAGAAAATATGTTCAGTGCCATGGTTGGAGAAAAGAGGCTGGGAGCTCTGTCAAATGAAACATCTGAGCTGACTGACCCTGAGCCATGCAGGAGCACTAGAAGGCAGCACTGAGGGTTAGTAGATGGTGACTCCTCTGATGTAGGGAACAGGCCTGTTGTCTGGGGGGCTTTGCTGCTTGCCAGGGCCTCTGGTTTGTGATATCATGGAGAGCCTGCAGAAGCTTCTCTGGCTCTCTGATTATTGTTCCCTGCTGCTTTTTCACATGGGCATCAATGATATTGCCAGGGGAGACCTGAAAAGTACCAAATATGATATGTATAGCTCTGGGGTGATGGTCAAGGGCATAAAGAGCCATTTGGTGTCTCCTCAGACCTGATGGTCAACAACGATAGGGTTGTGGTTTATATGAACATGGCGTGCTCTCTGAGGACTGAATACTGCTTGGAAGAGGTGGGATACACTGGACTAAGGCGTGGGGCAGGAGAGGTGGGGGAGTTTTCCAGCAGGATGGTCAGCCTGATAAGAAGAGCTTTAAACTAGGAATGACAGGGGAAAGAGAAGATGACAACCAAGTGGGGAAGTTATGGATGAGGTTATCAAGCAAAGGGTGTGGGCTCATGTGAACAGAGGGGACTTTATCATCAACTAAATAGGGCTGAAGTGGGGTCACCCAAGTATATGCATGCAAACAAGTGCCTACAGGACAGCATTGTAGGGAATGCTGCCATACCCTCTCTAGGAAGTCAGTATGGTTGGGTGCTTCTCTGAAGTGTCTGTACGCTAATGCATGCACCATGAGGAACAAATGGGAGCCATGAGAGCACTGTGACATTGTAGGACTACAATATCATTGTGATCATGGAGACATGGTGGGATAGCTCATATGACTGGAGTACTACAACAGATTGATATGGGCTTTTTTAGGAAGGTGAGGAGGGAAAGTTGCTTTTTTATGTGAGAGGGCAGTGGGATTGCATGGAGCCCTGCCTAGGGCCAGACAATGAGCCAGATGAGTTTATGGCTCAGGATTAATGGGTAGACCAACATGGGCAATGTGGTGCGTGTCTGCTAAAGACAGCTTCTTCAGGATGGAGTTCTAGATGAAGCCTTCCTTGAGCAACTAGAGGCGTCATATTTGTGGGCCATGGTCTTAATGGGGGATTTCAGCCACCCCAGTGTCCATTGCAGGGCACAAGCAATCCAGCAGACTTCTGAGTGCCTTGCCAACTTCTTAACACACAAGAGTGAGGAGCTGATGAGAGGAGATGCTCTGCTGGCAGTGATCCTTATAATCAAGTTGGAGTCACAATCAGGGATGTGAAGGTTGGGGCAGCCTTGAAATGGAGTACAGGATCATGAAAGGAGGGAAGAAGGCAAAAACTAGGATCATGGTACTGAACTTCAAGAGGCTGGACTTTAGCCTGTTCAGGGAATCTACTTGGATGAATCCATTTGATATGATCCTGAAGAGAAGAGAGCTCCAGGAGAGCTGGTTGTTGTGTTGTTTTTTTTTTTTTCTTCCCCCAAGGAATCACTTCCTACGAGGTCAAGAATGGTCCATCCTGGTGTGCAGGAATACCTGCAAAGGTGGAGGAGGGCCTGCATGGATGAAAAAGGAGATTGACTGAACTCAAGCATGAAAAGGAAGCATGCAAGAGGGGGAAGCAAGGACAGGTGACCCAGAAGGAATAGAGCCACTGTCCAAGTTTGTCAGGGTGAGGGTTAGGAAAGCCAAATCCATCTAGAGTGTGTGAGTCAGCACAGGCAGGACGCAGGAACAACCACAAAACCACAGATGAAATGCAAAGAGTAAATCTATTTTCATTACCTCACCAACTGGGGGATCCCCAAAGCAGCAGCCAGGCAGAGGCACACAAGCAGGGATGCAGGCACTGCTGAGCTTGGTCCATGCTAGAGGATCACTGACCCTGCTGGTTTTGCCTGTTTATCAAGGATTTGTGCAGGCATAGTTTACCTCTGTGCTTTGATGTTCTCTGTTGAAGGGCAGGAATTTCAAGCATGTCTGATAGGGTCCCTCTAAGTCTATCACAGGCCTATGCTATCTAAACACAGATGTTCCACTTGTCAAGCACACAAGGATAAATAACAATTAGTATGATATATGTATTTTTCTACACCCCAGCTGCAGGTCACTTGAGCATGTTTATAATCCTCCTTGCTGATCTTCCATTATTATCCCACATTACACCCCTTTGCTCAAGGGACTGCTTCTGCTGGGGCTGGCAAAGCTGGAGGTGTCCATTTGGGCTTTGCAGGGTGTCAGGTAGGGTAACTTATAGAGGTATGTAATAAACACATATGGAAAAAGGAATAAACATGTCCCTACAATAATGCTTTGAATCAGGTGTCCCATCCATTCTGTCAGGGAATTAAACCACTCTGCTAGCCAGGCACCACCAGTAGGTTGCTTATTTGATGGAGATCTTGAATGTTGTCCTCTATGCTGGCTAATTCATCAGTTATGTTGAAGTAACACATGCTTTCAAAATTAGAGCAGCATTTATGGTGTTGAAGAAGGAGATAGTCCACCATCAATTGATTTTGTAATGTTCTTTGGCATATAGCCGTTACCTCCAAATTCAAGGCAGCAATTGCCTTTGATGTCCAATTTAAACCTTGTGCTAGAGCACATGCCAGGTGCTATGTTTGCTACTGAATACATTACCAAAGCATGTGCTTTGACTACAAAGCATGATGAGCCAACCTGTGATAAGGGAGGAAAACAGGAGTGCCATCTCCTTCCAGTAGTACATACATATGCTGTTGCTCCAGCTCCTTTAGCTAATATTACTCTGGGTTTGATAACCTGATGTGGGGTAATTGCCCACACAGATAGAAGAGCTATGGCTTGTGCTTTTTCAGATTGAATTTCAATTCGATGTTGGGTTTATAACACCAATAACATCATTTCAGTGCTATCTCCTCTAGATAAGGCACAGGTATTTATCAAAGATACCTGAAATACAAGAACTTAAGAATCTGATATCAACCAAAGATGTAAAATAAGATGAGAAGTTGGGGTACAGAACCATACAGCATTCTCAGGAGTTATTATATGAATCTTCATGTCTAGACTAATAGGTTGCGGTTCCACCACACAATCTGGTGGTGTAAACAATTCCATTTTTCCTGTTGTTAATATTTTGGGAGAGATACAGTCTGGAAGAATTTCAGTGTTTTGTACTGGAGGCGTTGTAATACGATCATAGGGTGTTTGATTATGAATGTTCTGGCTGTTTAACAAAAAAATTGCTTTAGTGAGATGTGAACTCCAATGTTGTAAAGTTTTAGTACTGGTTAGCTTTTTTTAATTGTTCTTTCAATATCCCATTCATTCTTTCAATCAAGCCATTAGCTTCGGCATGGTAGGCAATGTGGAATATCTAATCTGTCCTTAGCCCTTGAGCTCAATCTTGGACATTATGTCCATTAAAGTGTGTTCCTTGATCACTTTGTATTTGGTGAGGAGGTCTGTATGATGAATGAGTTGTTTTAATGCTTCAACTGTGCTATGTCGATTAGTATATTTGGTGAGTTTAGCAAAAAACAGTCCTGACACTGTATCCACAGCAGTGAATACATATCGCCACCCCCTTGACAGGGGCAGGGGGCCCATGTAATTGACCTGCCAGGTATTCAAGGCGCATTGACCCTGTCTATCTTTCCCCATGGCCTATATAATGCCCTTAAATGTAGCTGCATACAAATATTACAATTATGTGCACATGCTTTATAAATATGTAATGGCAGAGGGGTTTGATTGTGAGCAATGTCCCATGCACGCGCAGTATGAGCTGAGCGATGTCCACAAGCTACACACGCATTTGTAGCTTGAGCATGTTACTTCAGTGGAGGTCATATCATCTACTTCCCTATTATTTTGTGACTCAAGCAAATGATCTTTTTGAGCTGAGACATGCCTTACTTTTAAAGGATACCTTTGTACATATTGCCAAATTTGTTCATATATCTGTTCCCTATATAGGGCGTTTTTGTACATGCCAATCCTCTTGGGCCCAGCAGGGCAACCACATCGTGAGGCTTTTGTATACAACCCAACTGATGGTGTATAAGTAATGTGCCTTCCCTTCCAGGATGGCAAGAGATGCTACAATCAATTCAGCCCACTGACTAGATGCCTGTACACCTGTTTGCCATAATATAATTCCTGGAACCGGAGCATATGCAACTGCTCTCCATTGTCTTTGTCCAGTTGTTGTGTATGTTGTACTTCCATCGGTAAACCAGGCATCTTTTTGTGCTCTTCTATGAACTTGTCATAAGGGGGATCTTCATCTACAGGAGACGTAAAGATATCTCCAAGGGGAAGAGTTTCCCCTAGTGTGGGCATATGATTAAATGATACAGTTCCTAGAAGACTGGTGTATGGAGTGGTTACATGTGGTCTTCCTGGTAGCAATCGTTGTTGTAAATAACGTTTCCATTTCCAATGCGTAGCTGCCTGAGCTACCCCTGCGTGGGTCCGAACAGAATCATCAGTAACTCACCCATGAATAGGTATGGGTGTGTGTATGGTCATGCTATCTTGGCCCGTGATTCTTTCAGTTTCTTGTAGTGCCCAAACTACAGCTAAAATTTGTTTTTCCATTGAGGTATAATGTATAGCAGAGCCTTGTAATGCCTTGGACCAAAATCCTACAGGTTCTGAGTTTTTGGCCCAGTCATCTGCCACAATCCCCACAAGACTATATCATCTAGAATTGTTACTTCTAATTCAAAAGGATATCCTCGCCTAGGAGTGTATAATTGCACATGCTCAATCAAAGCATTTTTGCAGGTATCAAAGGCTGCTTGTTGCTTGGTCCACTGCCAAACAACTTTCTTCCTAGTTAATTTCTATAGAGGGCGCATTAATGCTGCCAGATGTGGGATAAAAGTTCTCCAATACCCTAAAAGTCCCAAGAAGGTCTGTAGCTGTTTTACTATGGCTGGCACAGGAAATCGCTGGACTGTTTGCTGCAACTTATTTGGTATTTCTCTAATCTGTCCATGCCAAACTATTCCCAAAAATTGTACAGTAGTACTAGGGCCCTGTATTTTCTTTGGATTAATTGCCCAGCCTCAGTCCTGTAAATGCGCTTTCAGCAATTTGGCAGCTACTTCAGTTTCTTCTGGTGACTCTGCCATAATCAATGGATCATCAATATAATGGTAAACAGTAATGGTACCTGACTGTAATGCTACATCAGCTGGTATCATTTGGGGCAAATGGAGGGACAGTGTTTGTATCCCTGAGGCAATACTTGGAAAACATATTGCTTTTGTTGCCAGGTAAAGGCAAACTGGTCTTGGCTTTCTGAAGCAATGGCTATCAAAAAGAAAGCATTAGCAAGATCTGTCACCACCTTCCAGGGCTGTAAATTTTTGCTAATTTTTTCTATAAGAGTAACCATGTCTGGTATCGTAACTGCAAGTGAGGGAGTGACTTCATTCAATTCTCTGTAATCTACAGTCATTCTTCAAGTGCTGTCTGGTTTTCGAACAGGTCAAATAGGATTATTAAAAGCAGCCATGGTTTCCTTAATGTTTCCCACTTGTTGAAGTGCCTGAATGGTTTGAGTAATTTCCTTCTCCCCCCTGGAATATGATCTCGTTTTACAGTTACCACCTTGGCAGGCATGGGCAGCACAACAGGATCCCACTTCGGAAATCCATGCAAGACAATTACAGATCAAATAGTGAATCCCACTTGCGAAGTCCCAAAGCAGAAGTGACCATTTAAAGTTTCAACTGTTCATCCTGCCAACACATCAATACCCAAAATATATTCTTTAATTGGGGCAATTAATACCATCATGGTAAACGGAGTGGCATTTCCTATTGTTAAGGTAATCTTAGCTCGGAGAGCAAAGGTTGGATTTCCCCCTAATCCACAGATCTGTGATGTGGCTTCTTTGTTATTAATACTACTGTGTAATAAGTAACTTCAGCTCCAGTATCCACTAGAGCTAATACATGTAAAATCCCCCCAGACCACCACTTTATAATTAAAGGAACATAGGGGCACTGGTTCCCCTCATGGTAAGAGGCTACAGTGGTGGCAATTTTGGGGGACCTGCCAAACCTTCATTTCTGCTGTCTTGGCATTTGCCAGGCAGTGCCTTGCCTTGAGGTGGCAGGTGGGGTGGAGGGTATTTGATGGTTCTTTTGCATAGGCACTAACTTTTGCTGTCGGTGAAACACTTCTGATGATGTGATCCTGTTTATTTCTGACCATGGGACACCGACTTGTAGAAGATCATACCATGTTTGTTTCCTCATCACCCATGATGTAACTCCTTTTGGTTTTGCCAGCTTTCCTTTATCCGCCACCTGCATAGATGGTCCTGAAGTGACAGCCCCAATTACCCTCAAGGTATTTGCTAGAGTGCCTACATTACCAGTAGCATTCATGACTGCTGGTATAATCAAGGGTTTTGGCGAGGCAGGTGCTCCTCTCAAAAGCTTGTTACTGCTACCCTGTCTGGATTGCATCCCGTGATCAATGCATGAGCCATCCCCATCTGCCACATCAAACTAATACTTTCTTCCATTGTACACCAGTTTCTGAGGGACAACACTAATTTGGCAGGTTCAGCATATGCTGTTAAAACTGCTGCACACAACCATTGATATAGCGTAGGGGCAATAATATCTTGCCCACCAGGATCTCTAATATTTTGCAACTGAGCATATCCTTGTATCTGGTCATCACTGGCTATAGGGCTTAATAAGTCTTTCACCCATTAATAAACGGATAGATGCAGCTCCACTGTCCCAAGCTCGCAAAATCCATGTCGGTATGCCTTCCCTACTCTTTTGCTGATAGATCTCTGAAAATTTCTTTAACTTCTTCAGGGTGTAAGTATACATGACCTGCACTCCCCCAACTGCTTGTCCCTGCTGCCCCCTCATTTGTATGAGGGGTTGTGTTTCAACCACCTCCCTGCCTTCTAAATCTGACTCGAACTCAACCTTGGAGTCTGAAGACTCACTCCAAGTATTTCCACCCCATTCCTCAGGACCCTGAGAAGGTTTTGTGGTGACAACACAAACTTGCAAAATCTAAACTTTACTTTTTCCATATCTGTCCCTTTGTTTATTAGCAATATGTGCTACCAACCTCTCTACAGTACCTTGCAGCCCATGGCACTGCTCTGCTTGAGTAGTAATTACTTCTTGCGTGATCACCTTTGAACCTTTAAAGTCCTGACTTCCCTTCCCAGATCTCTCATTTTACTCTGTAATGATACAACTTCACAGACAAGAGCTATAAGACTGGTAACTTATAACCATCCCAATCTCCCCGCTAACTTGTGAGAAGACTCTGATGCTACTTTCCATGGTAATCCACATATAGCCATTTCAGTTGCCTAGGGGGTAACTACTGCCCTGTCACCTGTTTCAGGCCGTGCTTCCAGCAGAGCCAATGAGGGCAGGAAAGTGGCCACGGGAGTCCAGCGCTCAGTACTGGGCCATCCCAGAACACGGGAAGTCACCGCCTTTTTTGCCGGCCGTGGCACGGCTGTTCTTGAATCCTGTGGACTATGCCAAATGTGAGTCAGCGCAAGCAGGATGCAGGAACAACCACAAAACTACGGATGAAATGCAAAGAGTAAATTTATTTTTGTTACCTCGCCAACCGGGGGATCCCTGAAGCAGCACCCAGGCAGAGGCATGCAAGCTGAGCTCGGTCCACGGTGGAGGATTGCCAGCCCTGCTGTTTTCTCCTGTTCATCAAGAATTTGCACAGGCGTAATTTACCCCTGTGCTTTAATCTTCTCCAAAGATCAGGGCAGGGCAGGAATTTCAAGCATGTCCAATAGGGTGCCTCTAAGTCCATCATAGGCCTATGCTATCTAAACACAGATGTTCCACTTGTCAAGCACACAAGGATAAATAACAATTAGTATGATATATGTATTTTTCTACACCCCAGCTGCAGGTCACTTGAGCATGTTTATAATCCTCCTCGCCTATCTTCCGTTATTATCCCACAGTGCTTTGTCAGCTTCTTAACACAGGAGACTGAGGAGCTGATGAGTGAGGATGCTCTGCTGGCAGTGATCCTTACAAGCAAGCTGGAGTCCTGGTCAGGAATGTGAAGGCTGGGGCTGCCTTGAAATGGAGTTCAGAATCATGAAAGGAGGGAAGAAGGCAAAAACCAGGATCATGGTCCTGGATTTCAAGAGGCTAGACTTTAGCCTGTTCAGGGAATCTACTTGGATGAATCCATTTGATATGATCCTGAAGAGAAGAGCAGTCCAGAGGAATCAAGAGGTCCAAAGATCCAGAGGTCCCAAGGAATCATCTCCTACGAGCTCAAGAATGGTCCATCCCAGTGTGCAGGAAAACCTGTAAAGGTGGCAGGAGGGCCTGCATGGATGAAAAAGGAGATCCTGACTGAACTCAAGCATGAAAAGGAAGCATACAAGAGGGGGAAGCAAGGACAGGTGACCCAGAAGGAATAAAGCCACTGTCCAAGTTTGTCAGGGTGAGGGCTAGGAAAGCCAAATCCATCTGGTGAGGGATGCGAAGGGCAACAAGAAGTGCTTCTGCAAGAGACAAAGTGGGCCCACTCCTGAATGGGGCTGGGGCCTGGTGAAAAAGAATACTGTAGTGGGCCACCACAGAAGGCATTATAAAGAAGAGATAGTGATTTCAAGCAGAACTTAGGCAGAGTTTAACTGTAGATTTTGATTACAGAGATGCATATGTTAGCATGAGTGACTGCTAAACCTGAGCATATAACATGACATTAGTATGTGCTGCCATTAACAATGCAACCTGTATGTACTCTTTGTAAGAGCTTGTTCCCATGGGAATGTGTAAAAGCATAATGCTTTCGGCAAACCTCAGTGTACCCTCTAGAACATTCAGCATTGTACAAGTAAGAGATTGATGGCTTTGTTTTACTTGGAGGAATACTGTAAAGGTGTGATAAACAATAAGGCCATTGAACCTCACCACAGAAGAATTCTGCACAGCAGTGGCGCTACCAGAGAGGTCTGTCCAATGCTGTATCATTATATGTTCCCCAGCATTGGAAGAGACATGTAAGACTTCTCACTGTAACTTTTAAAAACATCTTTTTCTCTTAAGCATCTTATGCCTTTTTCTTGAGACCCAACAGAACCAGAACCTCACGCTGCAAAGCAGACATAGAAAAGATAGAGGTCCTCAATGCCATCTTTGCCTTAGCCTTCATAGAATCATAGAATAGTTTGGGTTGGAAGGGACCTTTAAAGGTCATCTAGTCCATTCCCCCTGCAATGAGCAGGAACATCTTCAACTAGATCAGGTTGCTCAGAGCCCCGTTCAACCTGTCCTCAAATGTTTCCAGGGATGGGGCATCTACCACCTCTCTGGGCAACCTGTGCCAGTGTTTCACCACCCTCATTGTAAAAAATTTCTTCCTTTAACTAGTCTGATCTACCCTCTTTTAGTTTAAAACCATTACCACTTGTCCTATTGCAACAGGCCCTACTAAAAAGTCTGTCCTCATCTTTCTTATAAGCCCCCTTTAAATATTGAAAGGCCACAATAAGGTCTCCCCAGACCCTTCTCTTCTCCAGGCTGGACAACCCCACCTCTCTCAGCTGTTTTTCACATGAGAGGTGTTCCTCTGATCATTTTTGTGGCCCTCCTCTGGACCCACTCCAACAGGTCCATGTCTTTCCTGTACTGAGGGCTCCAGAGCTGGATGCACTACTCCAGGTGGGGTCTCACCAGAGCAGAGTAGAGGGGCGGAATCACTTCCCTCGCCCTGCTGGCCACACTTCTTTTGATGCAGCCCAGGGTACAGTTGGCCTTCTGGGCTATGAGCGCACATTGCTGGCTCATGTCCAGCTTTTCATCTATCAGTACCCCCAAGTCCTTCTCAGCAGGGCTGCTCTCAATCCCTTCATTCCCCAGCCTGTATTGATACCAGGGGTTGCCCTGAGCCAGATGCAGGACCTTGCACTTGTCCTTGTTGAACCTCATGATATTCACACAGGCCCACTTCTCAAGCTTGTCCAGGTCCCTCTGGATAGCATCCCATCCCTCAGGTGTGTCAACGATACCACTCAGCTTGGTGTCATCTGCAAACTTACTGAGAGTGCGCTTGATCCCGCTACGTCATTGATGAAGATATTGAACATCACTGGTCCCTATACAGACCCCTGAGGGACACCACTCGTCACCGATCTCCATCTGGATATCAAGCCATTGACCACTACCCTCTGGATGCGACCATCCAGCCAATTCCTTATCCACCGAACAGTCCACCCATCAAATCCATATCCTTCCAATCTAGAGAGAAGGATATAGTGGAAGACCATGCCAAAGGCCTTACAGAAGTCCAGATAGATGGCATCCGTAGCTCTTCCCTTGTCCACTGATGTAGTCACTCCATTGTAGAAGACCACTTGGTTGGTCAGGCAGGACTTGCCCTGGTGAAGCCATGCCGGCTGTCTTGAATCACCTCCCTGTCCTCCATGTGCCTTAGCATAGCTTCTAGGAGGAGCTGTTCCATGATCTCCCCAGGCACAGAGGTGAGGCTGACAGGTTGGTAGTTGCCAGAGTCCTCCTTTCTACCCTTTCTAAAAATAGCTGCAGTATTTCCCTTTTTCCAGTCACTGGGGATTTCACCTGACTGCCATGACTTTTCAAATATCATGGAGAGTGGCTTGGCAACTACATCAGCCAATTCCCTCAGGACTCTGGGATGCATCTCATCGGGACCCATAGACTTATGTACGTTCAGTTTCCTCAGGTGGTCACGAACCTGATCTTCTCTTACAGTGGGAGGGACTTTGCTCCCCCAGTCCCTGCCTTGTGGTCCTGCCTTTACTGGTAAGACCAGGAATCCTGGTTCCCTGAGACCAGGGTGGAAGTCTAGAGCAAGGAAGACTTGCTCTTGGTGGAGCAGGATAAGGTAAGGGAATGCCAAAGCTGGACATAAATAAGTCCATGTGACCTGATGGGATGTATCCATGAGTACTGAGGGAGCCGGCTGATGTCATTGTGAGGCCACTCTTGATTATCTTTGAAAGTTCCTGAGAGAAGGCAGCAATGGGGAGGATCCAGGGAACTACAGCCTCACATCCATCCCTGGGAAGATAAAGGAGGAAATCCTCCGGAAAACCATTGCCAAACACATGGAAGACAAGGTCACTTGGAGTAGTCAGCATGCTTTTATGAAGATGAAATTGTGCTTCACTAACTTCATAGCCTTCTGTGATGAGATGACTGACTTGCTAGATGAGGGTAGAACAGTGATGTTTATTTTAATAAGGCTTTTGGCAGTCTCTGAGAACATCATAGATAAGCTGATGAAGTACAGAATCATAGAATAGATTCATAGAATAGTTTGGGTTGGAAGGGACCTTTAAAGGTCATCTAGTCCAACCCCCCTGCAATGAGCAGGAACATCTTCAACTAGATTGCGTTGCTATTCAACTAGATCAGGTTGCCCTCCAGCCCAGTATGGGCTGGATAATTGGATGAGGTAGATTGTAAACAGACTGAACTTCTGGGTTCAAAGGGTTGTGATCAGCAGCACAAAGGCAAGCTGGAGACCAGTCCCTTGAGGTCAGTACTAGGGTCATACCACTTAACATCTTCATTAATGACCTTGACAATGGGGCAAAGTGCATGCTCACAAGTTTGTAGATGATCCAAAACTGGGAACAGCAGTTGATGTACCTGATGATGTCCCTCTGAACAGAGACAACTAACAGGTTGGAGAAATGGGCAGAGAGGAACCTCATGAAGTTCAGCAAAGGGAAGTGCTGTCCTGCACGAGGGGAGGAATAACCCCATGTACCAGCACAAGCTGAGGCCTGACTTACAAAAAGCAGCTTTGCAGAGAGTCTATGTTCAAGCACTTCCTGAATCACTGGTTACAGCCTGGTGTTTTATCAGTACAGTTTCTCACCATGTTTAGGCTGATGTGACTGAAGACCTTTCTGCATCTGCCTGCAGTCAAATCGGCATAAGAGCAGCATGTCACTGCTCCCTGAGATAGCATGGTGCCAGTTTCAGTTTGAGATACAGCATGGGTGTGTGAAGTCTGGCGGTTCATGAGCTTCTTCAGAAGCAACTCCTGAGGTTAAACAGTTAAAGGTTATCACTGGGCTAGTAATTATTTCCAGCGCACAAGCCAAGGAATAGTAAACTTACCCTCAGCGCAACCCTAGCCTCATTGCTACCCACTAGCCTTTACCCACTGCCAGACTAGCTGATGGGAGAAGCAGATGTGGTAAACTGAATCTTGTGAAGAACAGCAAGAGAATTGGTTGCTTGTCAGCCAGGGGTGTCTGCTGCTTAGGTTCATCACGCAGGCACACAGAATTTGCCAGTACCACACAGTTTGCTGCAGCTTTATCATGTCTTCTGACGCCAGGAAAGGTATCTCCGGGGAGGCCTGCTAGCACTCCCTGCCCAACCCAGCACCTCCCACCATGAAAACGCATTTTGTTGGAAAAATGTTTTCCTAAACTGTCAAGAATCCCATGAATGATTTTGATGTAATAGTGTAAAAAGCCACAGCCTGCACACATGCGCTATGAAACTTCTCCTTTCTGTCACCCTCTTCACAAGCATCACATTTCCTCTTGTTCACAGCCATGTCATGTCCTTCCAGGGAACTAGCCGCCCAGGCCACCAGCCACTTGGGGAATCTCGGCTCTCTCCTGCATTTCCTTAGGGACAAACACCCCTCCATGGCGGCTGAGGCCAGCCTGCTCCTGTAGCCTCCCTGGTGCTCAGGCTCCTTCAGGACGTCTCGCTTGTGCTGTCGAGGGGAAAGCTAAAGCAAAGCTTGCTCTGCTGGCTTCGTGTGCCTCCTGCTTTTGTTACAAAATTCACAACTGGCCTGTGCTGACTGAATGGAATTACAAAGGTAAATATTTATCCATGTGCATGAGGTGTCCCAGCCAAACTGGGTACATTCAAGCGATTTTTCTTGAGGGGTTTTATAGATTACACTATAAGGGTATGTTATGAATCATCCAGTTACCTACTAATGCATATTTCTAATTATCCAATCATAAAAAAGTATATTTTGTAGGTCTTGCAGCATCATCATCCATCAGCATCCTTGCGGTTTATCTGTTAATCCAGATGTTTCAGTTGTCAACTTCAGCAGAGTTATCGGGCAACATCAGCAACCCGTGTTTCTCTTAGATACGGATCCTTCAGTTAATTTTGCGAGAACAGAGGTTTCCTTATCTTAAGCGATCACTTATTCTTTTTAGTAAGGGTAGGTGATGGGTCTTGGGTCTGACGATAATGACACAGCAATTATACGCTAATGATGTTGTTAGCTCCTAAAGTCTGTGTGGTCTCAATTTATATCACACTATCCAGGCAGAAATATAAAAAGACAGAAGGGGAAAAAAAAGAGAGAGAGAGAAAATGAATTGCAGGTAGAAAGATCTGGGAGACAGCAGACTCTCGTCTCTGCAGCTTAATGGAGATTAGAAAAACCGGTGCTGTGGTATGACTCCCCTGGTGGCAGCAGTGAGGGACACAGCGGCTCAAAGAGCTGTGCCCCTTGCCTGAAGGCTCCTAACCTCCCCAAGCTCCCTTCTACTTCTCCCAGGCTTGGGAAGATACTCTCTCCTAACTATTAAGCCCTGGAAGTGGAGGGAGACAGCCCCTTTGTGGGAGATTTGGGGTTTTTCACAGTATTTCAGGCCGCTTCATGAGGCACTCCTGCCATTTCCCGCCACAATCCCTCAGACAACCGCAGGGCGGGCGGGGAGCAGGACTACATCTCCCGTCATGCCCGCCTGCAAGAGGGAGCCGCCGCCATTTCGGCACCATCACCCGGAGCCGTTGGGTCGGGGCGGTGCCGCGTTCCCTACTCCCCGCCGCCGCCATGAGCCGCCTCAGCGGCGGTTGGGACGGTGCCGGCGAGGAAGTCCAGCTCCTCCTGGACCTGTGAGTGCCGCCCCGACGCCCTCCCCCTGTGCCCGCCGGCCCCTTTCCCTCCGGGAAGTCCGGTGGGTTCAGGGCCGGCCGGGTCAGGCCGCTGCCCTCACGGCGGGGCCGCGGCCTCGAGTAAACGCAGCCTCACAGAGGCAACCCGCGGGGCCCTGCAAGGGGGGAGCCCGGGGGAAGGGTTTGGCCAGGGTGACAGGGCAGGGGACGGGGTTTGGCAGGGATGGCAGAGTGGGTGACAGCGTTTGGCAGCAGTGGCAGGGTAGTTGATGGAGTTTGATAGTGGTGGCAGGGTAGGTGACAGGGTTTGGCAGAGTTCAGCAGGGGCTACAGGAGAGGTGACAGGGTTTGGCAGAGGTGACAGTTTGATGGATGGCAGGGTAGGTGACAAGGTTTGGCAGAGTTCAGCAGGGGCTACAGGAGAGGTGACAGGGTTTGGCAGAGGTGACAGGGTTTGATGGGGTGGCAGGGTTTGGCAGAGGTGACAGTTTGGGAGGAGTTACAGGACAGGTGGCAGGGTTTGACAGGAGTGACAGGGTTTGGTGGGGGTGACAGTTTGCCAGGTAGATAACAGGATGATCCCTGACAGATCTGGATGTGGAGGGATGGTTGAGGATCCCTGACTTCCCCTGGCCCCAGTGAATCCACTGAATGGTGTTTTGCTTTGAGTTTTTCATTATGTCAAATTCCTTTGTGTTTAGGAGGGAATCTGCTGCACAGATCCTGTCTGTGGTGAGGTTCACGCTCGTGATCTTTAGAGCTTTGATAAGATTTTTGTAGAAGTAAAAAGCTATTCTTCATTTCTGCAGTCAAGTAAAGGAATGTTACATGTAGATATACTATTTAATCACAAGACAAAGAATGTGGATGGTGTAATGTATGTGTACATGTGCTGAGTTGGAGCCCTGTACAGGCTTCTCTGCTACAGTCAGTCAGCCAAGTTCATCCAGCAGTCACCAAGGTATGGTGAAAACATTTCATTCTTGCATATCTCCAGAGGAACGAGTTAAAGGCAATCATGGCGTGTGCTCAAGTTATGTAATGGTCACTCATGCTGACATACGGGTCTCTACAACCAAGACCTGTGGTTAAACTCTGCCTGGATTCTGCTTGAAATCACTGTCTCCTCGTTACAGTGTCTTTTGCAGTGACCTGCTACAGGTGCCCTTATTACAGTGTGCTAACTTTAGTGGGTTTTTTAATGTGCTTCCACACTGGAAATCTTGCTTCTTTCCTTGTTTGAATCTGTGTTACACTTCAGAGTATAGAGCCTTAATATTTTAACTTCTCTAGAGTTTTTAATCAGTATGAGTTTAATTTGCTGTGATTTGGTGGCATTCTGGTGCCAGACAAGGTTCTGTTGCAAGAAAAGTTTTCTATAGGCACTCCAGAGCTATGGCTATATGCTAAATTTGACTTGGCTTAACTCTAGGCTGCTGCTGCCCCCTGCCCTCAGCCAGTTGTTTTGGCAGTACTGTTTCTGTGACCTCACAGTTTTAGTCACAGGAATTTTCATTCAGATCAGATGCCGAACAGCTCACTGTGCAACTGTGAATTTCAGAGCCAGCATGAGGAAGGCGGAGTAAAAAGTGGTTGGGGAGACAAGGCAGGGTGGAACTAGCCTTTTCAGCCTCTGTTGGGACTTTACATTTGGTTAGAGTGGTGTGTAATGACAGCTGGACTGCTAATAGAAATTAATTACAAGGGTTCTGTCTTCCTAATAACTTTTATCTTTTTGCAAAGCTAAAACAGTACCCATCCTTTTTTTTTTGTTGTGTGTGATTAATCTGTTAAAATGATGTTTAAGACGTGCATTACACGGCCATCTATTTATGCCAGGCTGCACTTTAAGCTTCTTACTTATGCTCTTAGGCTTATTGTTTAACTAGTAGAACTTAGAGCAGAAACTAAAAACTGAAACAAATCTGTTAGTGTGTGGAATAGTCTTTTTAATAAGGTCATTAGTTTTAAGATCTCCAAACCTAACAGAAAGTGTACTTATTAAGGTGTTTCTGCTGCTTGATGGTATCTGCTGCTTGTCTGCCACTTGTTTGCCTTTGCCCCATGCCCCAAAAGAGAAATTAGCACTCCAAAGGTCACATGCACAAGAGCATCATATTGGAAACATTTAGAAACATTCTTTTTTCTTTTTTTTTTTCTCCCCCTCAAGTTCTCTCTTGTATTAGCTTCTGTTTCCTGGAGTTACTGTTCCCAAGCTGAGAACTGACCCCCTTACAGATGCACTCCTAGCTGATGCGATTTTAAGGCTGACATATTAAGGTACACCAAATTTGAAGCTGGTTTACAGAATTATGCTTGGATGAAAACTGACAGTGTAGGAGTTGCAGGGCCTGCCAAATAGAGTGGGTGCCTGGCAGCAACAACGCTTGCTGGAGAGGTGGAGAAGGCAGCTGGGGTAGATAACAGCTTTAGCTGTCATACTTGTAGGAGGCTGCTGTTAAAAATCTCTCAGAGCCCTGGCAGGTGTTTTAAGCTGACTTGTTAATGCCCAGACATAAGCTCAGAACCAAGACAGTTTCTACCGTCAAAAACGAGACTCTTAGAGCAACACAAATGAAACATCAAATTTAAAGGTGTTTTAATTAAGATTCTGGTTTATGTATTGGAAATATACACGTTTGTCCTGTCATAAGGCCTTAACCCTGTCATAAAGCTTAAGGCAGAGATCATAGGCCTTTTCTGTTCTGCACCTCTTGACACACTTGGAACAAGTGAGTATGCCATTTGACACTCTGTGGACAACTCTGAACTATAAACAGCTGGTGTAACAAGTCTGATAATGTGGAGCAGGGAAAAAGCAGTTGGGGGTTTTGCAAGAAGGAATGGTCTTTTATCAGGTCGTTACAGGAGTAAAGCACTACTCAGTTTTCCCTGTCGTGAAAAACAGGATTTATGGTTTCTTTCATTAAGTTAGACTGGGACAAAATCTGTCTGCCAGGTGAATGCATTATACTTAACAATCTTAGTTATTGCTGTGTGTATCCAGATCATATAAAAGTGTAGAGGCCAACTGCAGTAGAGAGAGTTACTGTGCAATTACAGTAGCTGCTCTGAGTTTACTAGTAGGGTGAGTTAATGGAAAAATGTTCATTCTACAAAAGCAAAATGTTTTGTAGGACAGTAATGTTTTCTTCTAAAATTTTGGATAGGATTTAAAAAGAGAAGTTGGCCTAGGGAATCTAATTCAGGTAGCTATGATCAATAGATAATAGAGCCTCCAATTCAAAGAACTCCATCACCTATATGGACTCGTGCTAGGTTTCTAAGCAAGAAGGGGACAGTGAGGAGTGACCCTTCCTCCCCCATTTCAACTCCCTCCATTTCAGTTTTGCTGTAGTGTAATCCTTTTTAAAGTCTTGGCGTTTCCTAGATGACAGAGTGTTACCTTTTCAGTTATATCTGGATGTTGGTTAGCTTCGCTCTAGTTTATGTTCCTTATTTACCTAGGGACTTTGTTTTTTGATAATAAAATCTCCCTTCAGAGAGTTGCAATTCCTTCCTTAAGGACCAGCAGTTGTCTTTTAGCATATTACCGAGTGATGATTGCTCTGAAGGTCAATATGCTCAAGATGCTTAGAAGCTATTCATAAACTCTTCCCGGAGTTGCCTCTGGTGCTTCAGTAAGCCAGTGATTGTGATTTAAAGTTGCAGATGTTGGGACATTAACATTTTATGTATCCTATGATACATTAAAGTGACTTAGGAATCTGAAAAACAATAGGATTGCATGATTAGTGTCCCTCTATAGTACTCAATATTGCATAAGTAAATACTCTTCTGTATATTTGACCTTGAAAACTATTATTTCAAGTGTTCCACCTGGGTACTGTTCCACATATATCTGGATAATACTGATAGCTTTGTTTTATTTTGCTTAAGTAAAGTTCTTCATGTTTTCTCCCAAAAAGCTCTATTCCATCTGGAGTCTCTTAACAAAGTATTTGTACTGAAATGATCCCTTTTTGTTGCATTCACACAGATAAAAATCTAGGATTTCAAATCCTGTCTTAAAGCATCTCCCAGCATTCTGTGGCATTAATAGGCCTATTAATATTTATTTCTGCCTAGTCCTTCCTTTTCAGATGAATACTTAAGGCCTGTGTGACTTTGAGATTTGTTTGCAATTTCTCGTACAGCAGTCTCTCATGATGGAAACTTTAAGTCAAGTTTCAGTATCTGGCAAAGGGAACAGATTGCTCGGAACAGGGAAGAAGTTTTGACTCTGAATACAAAAGGTGTCCAGAGAGCAGAATGTTTATGATGTATAGAAAATGCAGTGTATGTTGGCATTATTGTTAGTTCAAAATCTCTAGCCTGGTGTATATGATAATCAGGCTGTTTCCTTCAGGTTGGTAAATCATTCTGACAAATAAGCATGTGGAGGGAAGGAGGCCTAAAATACTGCTATTAAAAAAAACAGTGGCTGTACCGAGTCCAATCAATGTTTCTGATGGTGACAGGATTTCAACCAGCTGTGTGAGAACCTTTCTTCTCATCCCAGGGCAGCTTAATTTCTTGAAGAACCATTGCTGATGAGGCTTTTTGAATATCTTGTAAATATCCAAGTGGGTTCACTTTCCCCTACGTATTATACTTCCCATGTGTCCACTAGTTATTTTGTCTCATCTACTTTGTAGGACCATGAACTTGTTGATCTGTGATTTCCTGGACCCCACTAAGACAGAAAAATTTGTGCCTCAGGTGACAATCCTCTGTGATCAGATCTAGTTTCAAGCACAAGGTTAAAAAGGTTGAACACAGGGTTACACAGCACAATTCATATTAAAAGAGTACTACAAACTAGACAGTGAACAAAATACCGCATCTGAAAATATCTCCTTAATGTTTTTAACTGAGGTGAAAGGTTCCCTTCTCTGGAACTAGCTGTCCCAGCTTAAGATTTTACTGCTACCGAGTGGAGGCTTAGCTAGTGAAAAGGCTTTTCTTAGAGTTTGTGAATATACTACCAGCAAACTAATTTTGTGAGCTGAGTTGGTGATTGCAGTGAATGAGGCTACAATTTTTGCCTACAGTTGATTGGGGAACACTTGCACAGAAGGATCAGCTCATTGACCCCAAAGGGCAATAACTGAATTGATGGTAGCATGGAACAGCTGGAACTGATAAGGTTTGAAGGCAGCATAGCTGGATGCAGATGACATCTTATGGCTTGATTGTTCTAGTTCTAATACATAATGCCTATTTTTGACTCTACTGTAACTTTCCTTTGTTTCAGATGCCTTCAGTGTTTGACAAAGAACCTTTCCAGATATGCTGCAGATATTAAGTCATTGCCACCCAACATAAAGGATAAACTGATTAAATTAATGAGTAGGCAAGGGCAAATAACTGATTCAAATATCAGTGAGGTAAGAACCCATTCAAAACTATTCTGTCTGTGGTAGTTAATATGCAAGGGTGAACTAAACTAAAACTGTTTACATGAGACAGCAGGTAAATTCAGGCCTGCTTACTCTGTCCATGTCTTTACAGGTTTTTTTCTTAAACTTTATAATGTTAATAGTCTTGTATTAGTAGTAATAAGATTATGTTTGCAGTGACAAGTAAATAAAAAATGTTCTCCCTTCAGTGATAATTGACTCCTGTGTAATCAGCTGACACATATTATCCCTTTTCAGTATGCGGAAACTAGACCATTGCAAACCAGTCTCAGTTCCTGAATGTGGTATGTTTCAAGATGCTAGTGCATAATTTAGTAATGAAGAGATTTCAGGAACTTGTTAGATTTCTGTTATGTTCTATTGACATTATGCACATGATCTCCATATAATTTATTTAAATCTTGATTCTTTGAAATATGATGATGCTAGGGCTAATAATTGATAGTTCAAATTCTTTCATCCCTTTTGCTTACTGATGTGTGTCAGTGTTTCAAAATGAAACCAGTTAATGGCTTTTCTTTAGCTATAAATTCAGCAGCACATCTATTTTGGTATCTGTCTACTGTTATCTTGTTTAGCCTCAAAGGGAGGCATGAGAATTGAGGAAAGCTAAAGGTTGACCTTGGTGGAACAGAAAATGAATGACTCCCTGTTCATTCCTGCTTTGACCTGTAACTTGGAAGAGGCAAATAGTGCCAAGTTTTTCAGAGTCAGAATAGTAAAGCCAAGACCAGAGGCAGAATCAGAAGTACTGTGGAAAACTTATGAACAAAAATGTTTATCTTTAGTATGCACCATTTTTTGATTGTGCAAAATAAGTCTTTGAGTGAAAATCAGTGTCTTATTCATTTATCTTATTTTGGAAAATTTGAGTTGACAAAATTTGGTTTAGGCTATCTTTTCAGTAAATAATTCTTTCTAAGCATCCTAAGAGATGTATATAATTAAACCCATATGATTGTGTGTGTATAAATGCACAAAACCTATTAGGATATCTTTAGTCTGGAACTAACTAGAGAGTTTAAGTTATAATCTTTTCCTCTATCTCTTTGTAATATCTCATCTGTCTTTGTCTTCATTCAGCACTTCATCAGTGCCTTCTCTTGGAGCCTGTTTTCCATCTGACACTGGGATATTCTGTTCTGGTTCTTTCTCATGTTTTTCCTTTCTCTGTTCCTGCAATTTCCTGCAATTCTATCCTTAGCTGTCATCACTTTTCTTGGGCATGTTATACCTTAGTTTTCTTTGCTAACCATTTCCAGGTTTATCTCACTTGCATCTTAAAAAAAATGCTAGCTACTTCTTGGATTCTGAATTCATACTGTTTCTCCATACCATTTCACTCTTCAGTTTTCCTGTTCTTTCATCTTGCAGATATTCTTGTTGCTCAGCATAGCAAAAATGGCTTAAGCTGTTTAGCTCTTCTTACTATTCCTTGCTCACATCATGTATAACCAAAGTATTCCACAAGTGACACATTTGCAACGTCTCAGTTAGTCTTCCATATGGATAAGGATTTTTTTCCTTTGCTATTGCTTCTGTCCTGCCCTTTGCTTTTGTAGTCTCCACAGTATTGTGGCTAGATCTGTGGCTAGATTCTCTTGGAATTTTCCAGGCTATGCTATCTCATTTGCTTTTATGCATGTCCTTTCTTTGGTGGTGTTTAAGCATTTTGCTTAAAGTTAAGTTTCTTCCAGTTGAAATTCTGTTAACCTGCACTTATGTATAAACTTCTGTTTCATCTCTTACCTCCCTGTTCTTGCCCAGATTTGTGTTATCATGCATTTTTTTTCCTCCGCTTTTTGCTTGGAGCAGCCTTCCATGACACATATGCTAAACTCTTTATTCCAGCTCACTTTTACCATAAAGATCTATAAGGCCATTCAGCATGCATCTGCAGGATATATCTATACTTTAATCTCCTGTACTCTGCATCCAAACAATCCTTACGCTATCTAAAATTCCATCTTCTTTGAGACAGATTAGATTTTAGTATATGCATTCAGTGAATATGAATCTGTGAATAACAATAGAAAGCAAACCTCTGAGTAATACCTGAGCGTGGGAAGAATCATGGGCTAAGGAAGCTTAACACTAGCTACTTCAAATAGGCAGTATTCTGATAGTATTGTTGCTTCTCATTTAGACTTCCTTGCATCTAATGGTTCTTTTTCTCCTAAGATTTCTCATGTGGCTTCAAAACCAGCAGTTTGCTCACTTTTGTTGTGTCCTAAGCAATTTGGAATTGAGAAAGAAAGCCAACAGTCAGGGAAAGCATCTTGAATAAGTGTTGATGGTCACTTTGGCTTTAAGCATGTCATCTCTGGGTGTGGCTGTTTTAGTTCCTTAGATAAGGATTCAGAAATATGAGTGAAATAAGAGCTGAATGTTATCTTGTGAAAACTACTCACAAGTGTATTGTGATTATAATCTACTAGAATTTTTTGCTTTTTTTCCAAAAGGCTTATTTGACTTTGTCAGTAAAGATTTTAGCATCTTATATATTTGCAAAACAGAAAAACAGTATTACTTGCAGTATCTTTATTGTACCTGTTAGAATGGTGAACCTGAGAAAGGAATAGGCTTTTAACAAGCCCGTCAGCTATGCTGTTATCTTTGCTTGTGTATGGAAGTTTACCATATGCTTTTATCCTTGTGAGATAAGGAAGGGAATGACAAGCTGAAGGGAGTAATATCAGGTAATGTGAAAACCTGATCTAACGTTTGCCTATTGGTCTGAAGGACAGCTCAGCAAAGGTACAGATTGTTTGCACAAGAGGGGGCTATAAACAATATTTATTAAAAAGTAGTGAGAATCCTTGAAAATTAAATTAGAGGTAAGATATATGGATATTGTTACGAAAATCTGAGGCCTTCCATTGCTTTGGGTCCAAATTTCATAAATGTCCTCTTGGGTAAGATTTCACAAAAACTCCAACCTATGGTCTTGTGGGAGTGAAAGAGCCTATTTAATGAGGATTTGGTACCTCCTCGTGGTATGATAATGAGATTGCTTGTTTATGAGAAAAAGAGTGTGTGTGTGTAGGTGAGAAAAATACTCTGGGGCAAAATATCTTTCAAATATTACCCTTATCTGTTCAGCGGATTTAAGTTTTGATCACAGTTAGTATTTTTTTACACTTCCGATTTCTGCCATCAAAGTTGTGCTAGTAAGTTTAAGGGTATTATCCTTGGTAAACATATCTGTGCTGGCAGAAGCACTAGCATTAGCAACTGTAACATCAAAATAGTACTTCCACTGTTTAAACAGTAGTGTTAATGTTCTCCTACTTTAGATGTGATCACAGAAACTGAACATTCATGCTGTAGGAGGTGAACTGTTGCGGCAAATATACTATATTTTCTTTAGAGGTTTTAGTTCCTAGGACTGGTAACCCCATCCTCCAGTGAATATTTTTTAAAAGTTCTATGTGATGTCTGCCATTACAAGTATTTTAGATAAAAATATGCATGTTCTGTGACATAGCAGAGTTTCACTGAAATGGTAGGTTTTTCGTTACAGGTATTGCACCCTGCTGTAGAGTCTCTAGACCTCAGAGACTGTGATATTTCAGATAATGCATTACTGCAGCTTTATAACTGCAAGCAACTGAAAAAAATCAACTTAAATTCTTGCAAAGAAAACAGATTGGGAATCACTTCAGAAGGTACGTTGTCTGTGCACAGATAACTGGGACCTTATTTCTGTGTCATTTTTCTTGTTAGATTGGAGTAAATTGCAAAAAATATCTAGGGTAAATATTGCTTAAAAAAATTCCCAGTGCCACACCAATACTAATTAAAAGTCACTTCAGTGGTGTAAATTATAGGCCTAGAACACTGATTATCTTATGAAAGAGAGCTGTCAGGTTACTCTCATGCTAGGTTTCTGGTAAAACTATGCTACATTTGATCATATTTTCCACTTCATCTTAATTATTCCTTCCTCGAAACTTGTGCCACAGCCTTACCAGTACCACTGGGGTTGAAGTTTCAGGCTTGTGATTTCCTAAATGACTTTTTTCCCCTTTTTTAATTAAATTTATTTTTTATTAAATAAGCTTATAGCATCTTCTCTGACTTAAAAGACTTGACTTGCTTTAGGACTTTAGGATTTCAGGTGTTACTTTTAACCTCCAGTTTCAAGTTGTTTCAGGAGCTATTAGCTTAAAAGAGTTAAGCTTGCTGAGTTTTATTTCCCACAAGTTTTGTTTTGTCTTTTGATTACACTTACTCCTTGGCTCCGTCATTAACTCATCCTTATTGAAAATTGAGGCAAAATATTAATTTAGTATTGAGCTAATGTATACTGTACTTTAGATCACTCTTGGCTTGTATTTTCTTACCACTGCATAGTGATACACTTTTTACTTAAGTAACTGGCTAAACTTTTAAAAATTGATTTTATTTATTTTCTATTGTCACTGCATTGTTACACTTTTTGACCCTAAGATATAGTTTGCGATGGTCTTCCCTCCGTGCCTTCATCTGTCCACTGATTTCTAGTACGGTTCTTCAGGTACCAGCTAAGCCTAGAGCTCTTTATGTATACTTTTCATCTATTTGGATAGAGATTCCTGATTACTTTGCAATTAAAACTGGGAAGTCTAGTTCTTTATTGGCAAGTTCCTAGTCCATCCAACTTTATTAACTTTCCTATTTATAAACTGAGCCCTTTTTAAACTGAGAATCAGTTATAAAGCCTTTAATTTAAGCTGGAACAGTTCTTTATCACTCATCATTCATCAGGGAAAAAAAAGACCCCAAACCACCCCATTTTAAAGCAGTGTTACCTCTTACTACTTCATTAACAGGTGGGGTTTTTTGGTTGGTTTGTTTGGGTAGGGTTTTTTGGTTTGTTTGGTTTTTCTAAGAAACCTGGTGGCTACCGCATCCAGAAATATCTGAGCCCTGTCATTACTAGGAAACACTTGCTCTGTAGGTTGCACGTGGAATGTTTAGTGTCCTTTAAATCCAGTAGTACTTACTTCTCTGTCAAATTCAACTATCACTACTGTCTCTTCTGTCATTCTTTGCAAAGTGGTTCTGACCCAAGCAAGTACTACTTTATCCATGTTTCTTTGAAGTTCTTACATAGTAACATATCTTAATGACACTCAACTTTTTACTTCTATCCAGAAGTGACATAATTTTCTGTACCACTGTAATCACCATGTTTCCATCATCCTTGAAATAAATTCCTTTCACAAATTTCATCTGTAGTTCATGTACTTTTATTTTATTGACTACCTCCTGATGCTTCTGTGCAAGTATTTTGGTTATTACTAACTGTCAGGGCTCTGAGGGCGCCAACAGACCCTAATGGCCACGACTGGTCTCACCTGCCATGCCCACCTACACCAGCTGCCTGTGGACCTTCAGTCCTTGCCTGAGCTATGTCACAGGTGTACCTTGTTCCTGTCCTGCTTCTGAACTGTTGTTTTGATTTCTTGAATTGCCCTTGGACATGACCTCTTACCTTGCTTTTTGCCCGATATTCACTGCATTGTCAGTGGGATCTAGCGCTATCATCAATCTGCTTTCAAGCCATTGGCTTTTTCTTCATGCACTCACTGAGGAGATACCTCACGTATATAATATCCCGCAGGTATCCCTGTGCGGTATGGAAGGGAATTCAGCATTTAGAAATTTTTATCAACCCTAGCATTGTTCATTGTAATTTTCTTTCTCTCATCCTTGAATTAACAGAAATGAACCACAAAATTATTTCCTTGTACAGAGTCTTTCTGGCATGGCATGAGATGAAAGTTGAACAGTCAATGACCAGGGGACAGCATATTGGATTCAGCATGGTGGTTATGTTATAAAGATGAATAATTCTTTAAATTGCTCTGTTTTTTTGACAGGCGTCATAGCACTGGCCTTGTCCTGTCCTTACTTGCGTGAAGCATCTTTTAAAAGGTGCTGCGATATAACTGACAGTGGAATTCTTGCTCTTGCACTCAACTGCCAGTTCCTACAAATAGTGAACTTGGGCAGCTGTTCAGGCATCATGGATGCATCTCTGCAGGCACTAGGAGAAAACTGCAAATTTCTTCACAGTGTGGACTTTTCATCTACTCAGGTAACTATGGTGGCAATTGGCTAATTGACTTTTGTTTGTTTATTTTTTTTAAGATTGTCATGATAAAGGAAGTGGAATCTTGGACAGATTATTGTCTGCTTTCAGTTAGGACAAACTGACCCGAATAATAATAATATAGGATGTCAAACAATATAAGCTCCTAGTAGAACTCCATAACTAGTTCTAGTTCAAGAGTGACTGTGCTTTCTGAATGGCTTATCAGAATTATGTTATGGAGAAAACAACACGGAAAGAATGACATTTAAAATGTCAGAAAGGGCAGGTAAGAGGATTTAAGAAGAGTTAGTATTTAGCATGAGAAGGGGGAAATCAGCTGCAGCAGCAGTACTGTAACATAGTCCATAATTACAGTAAGATAACGAAGTGAGAGAAAGGGTGTTTTGTGGCAAGTGTAGCATTCAGTTGACTGTGATGGTGAGTGATTACTTTATGTTGAATGTGTCAAGCACAGAGCATTCGTAATGTGTCAGATCTGGAGAACACGTAGGAGGCTCTTTTTTAGATGCTATTCTTCTCCTTTCAATTTTTCCAGAAGTAGGGCATCAAAAGTAATTTAATATTTTCTTTGGTAATGTTTATTACTATCATTTAACTCTCTTGAGAACTTACTTGATTACTTTTTTGGTTCCCTTGCCTCTCTCTTCCTTTATGTGAAATAGCTAAGTTTCCCTGTATATGTTTTAACTGAGATGAAAGATTCTTGAGTACCTACACGTTTCCACTTTTTTTTTTCATTTCTGATAATCATATGATGATAATAAGCCAGAATTCTGAATTTCATTTGACTAAAAATAAATGGAAACATATACTGGATATAAATTAAATAAGTTTAAGATGAAGCAGAGAAACTATGGATGGCTCATGCCTGTAGCGACTGCAAGGTTCTTGTGTTTGATTGCCAGAATGTGTAGTAAAAAATATCAAGTGGAACTGGCAAAGCGGTGTGTAAGAGTAAAACAGTGAGAATGTTGGAAATAAATGAACAGGCAAGGAGGGGCACAGCTCACTTGTAGGAACAAGAAAGCAGATGTGAACTAGACTACAGAGGGGCCAAATGCCTTAAGCTGATGTAGCCATTTTAAAAATAGGCTCATCTGGTGACTGCAAAGATGAAGTACAGTAAGTAGAAGGTATAGAAGTGGTGCAAAATAACAAGAAATGGGGCAGGTGAGGCAAGGGAAGGATTGAACTATGACAGAGAGTGTGTGGCCTGAAAAACTCTGCTACACTGGCCCAGGACCACGTAAGAAACCTGTTTATGTTTATTTATCAGTATGCTTATGTTACCATTCTGAGGAGCTAGGTTTTATACATAAACCCTGTACTTACTGCTCTCCTTCTAGTGTGCTCTAAATCCCAGCAGTGTTAACAGATAGAAACACAGGCTCAAGAGTCCAAATCCCTGCACTAATTAAACAGTACATTTCCTCTTTAATGTTCATTGACTCGGTGTATGGCAAATAATTGTGGGAAGAATCTTGCCTTAAAGGGCGGTGCAAACTGCAACAGTTTTCTCTGTAAGGTGTGGGACAGTTCAGTTCTCTGCAAAATGTGTTGTCAAAAGCAGGAGTAGTGCGGGTTAGCCGTTTTATCTGTCCAGACACTTCTCATGTAGATGTGGTGGTGCACCTCCCGCCCTCTTCCTGAACTGTTTTACAATCTCGGTAACTCCTGTCAAAACTTGGCCTTTGTATAACAAGTTTGGTGGTTAAGCATCCCTTGACTGTATCAGAAACTCATACATGGCTAAGGTGGGAGCAGCACTGACTGTACCAGGGAGCCAGCCGCCCCCTGACAACCTTGGAACATATTTTACGTCTGTACAAGGAGTAATCAGCCGCCCCTGACAGCCTTGGGGCCTATCTTATCTGGGTTGTAAGTCAGGAGGGTCTGTACCAACATCACTGGAATTTTTGAGAACTTCAGTAGTTTCCAACCTGGATTGTGACAATAGGATGGAAATTTACTGATGCCTAAAGTCAGTCATCTCACGACCCTATAAACAGCGGTGCCAAGTGAGACCCTTTGAGCTCTCCTGGACCGCAGTGGGCTGTGCCAGCACCTCCCTCTGAGAGGGACGCCTCTCAGAGCTGCAAACTTCTAAGTTAGCATACAGAGGCCTGATGACAGGACCTGGGCTGATCTCCGGCGCCTTTCACTCCTCAAGACTCAACCTTTGCCCGTTGAGTTAATTATTTGATGTGAGTATTTCACTGAACTCAAGGGGAATTTTTACTAGATACCTTTATATATTCATATTGTGAGTATTTCACTGAAGTCGTGACAAATTACTAGGCCCATTGTGTGTATTGATACAAATATTGTAGTAAACCCTATTTAATCACCTTGTAGATGCTAAATTAACCAATGATTAGTTATTGCTAAATTCCTGTGATTCTCTCTTAACTGTGAACAAACCTTAAACTGCTGTTAGACATATATAATCCTTAGACATAAACCATTGACCAAGTCTTAGACTAGGATTGGATCCAGCCACACCTAGGCTCCTCTCTGAGAAGGAGTTTAGAAAGCAAGGGGGTCCATTCTGAACCTCATGAGTCAATGGGAAGGCCCCCTTTTCCTCCTTGTATTTTCTTCCAACTCAATTTCCTCTTTTTTTCTCTTTATATATATATATATATATATATTTATATAAGTAATAGAGTGAACCTTGCCACCAAACTTTCTTAAATCACACTTTTACAGATTTCTATTAAAATCATTCTTTGCAAATATCTTTGACAGTGATTCTTTAAGCAGCCTAACCACTCATCCGTGACAGTAGAACAGAGCTGGCTTGCTAATGTACTAACTGCTGGTACTGGGCTATGTAAACCTTTGCTAGAGATGCATACAGAGTGTGGTGACGACTGGTCTGTACCAAGAAGCTGATGTGTTTGTGACTTGGTACTAACTGCAGGTGGTTTATCCCCAGTATGAGTGTATCCCTTGAAGGGGATGGGCAGATGTGGCATTACAGACAATGCACATAGATAGTCAATAGAGTAGGAAACAATACTGCAACACTGTAACAATAGTATAGCAGTTGTTACTGTGAGCTCCTACAGGGAAGTGAGGGGACTTTGTTTTAATACAAAACCAGTGTTATGCTCTCATGCTGTCATAACCATATACTCACAAGTATCATGACAGCAGCATTCAGATGGTTTCCAGTGTTCAGGCACCAACCAGGCAGTCTGGTCCAGGTTTCTTTTGATGACATGGAGAATAAGGGACCCAGGCTATCAAATCTTTATCACTTTACTCAGGTTGGTCTTAGGCTGGTGACTGTGCACTGGTTTTGGATGTGCTGCTTTATACCCTTTAGGAACTGACAGTGATTACTCTCTCCATTCTGTCCCACCTATGGGAGTTGTTAGAATTTATTAATTTACTGCCCTTTGTCTCCTGGACTGGGTGTCTTCAGGAGTTAAATGTGCTGTCATCTTGATGACCTGCTAAGCCAGGCACTGACAATACCTGCCATTCTTATAGGCCTTTATGTGCCTCCATGCTGGGACATTCCTGTCCATTCTCTGCACTGACCTGACCCTTTCTATTACAGTTCCGTACAGTAGACTTGCAATAGAGGGCCAGAAGGCAGTAAGACAATTTGTGCAATGGGAATAATCAAGTCTTTAAACAGAAATGGAGCTCAGGGTCTCTGGATTCTAGCTGTCAAATTTGGCTGAGCCTTACTGTGTATATTCGATGACTACTATTCCTTCCACCTGATATAAGCTCTATGAAAAAATCTGTGTGACGGATCTAATATCCAGTCCAACTTTCGAAGTGGGGAGGAAGTTTAATGAATTTGGTTCTTGGAAGCAAACAAATAAATTGGCCTTTCTTGCCTTTCTAAGGAAAGGAATATCTTTTGTCTCTCTCCTCTCTCTTGCAGGTAATCCTTGCTTCGTGGCTGTCTGTAGCCAATCACTTTGATAAACCTTTTAGTGTGAGTGTATGATGGCTGCTGTAAGGCTGCTTGTTTGAGGGTTTTTTGCCTTATGTAACTGGTTTGCTTCAAGATAAGTAAACGTAAAAGAGCCGATAAAAGACTGCTATGATTACTTTTTTTTTCCCCCAACCCAAGAAACTTCCTTCAGGAACATGTCCAGCAGTCCTGAAAACCAGACAAAAATTGGTCTAGGTAGAGCAGAAGTGCTCTAAGCCTTATAAATTAAAAGTGCCACTCTCTGACCATAATAGAGTACCCACTGTTAAATGAGACAAGGAAGTTGCAGAAATGGCAGTTACAGAGTTGGAAACATCCTGGTAGAAAGTCAGGCTGGATCACATGGCAGTAAAATGCAACAGTGTTGCAGACTGAAAAAAAACCCATACTTGGATAATTTTCTCTACAAGCTTAATTGGGAAGAAAATATTGTAATGTTAAGCGTATCATTTCCCCCCCCGCCCCCAAATAGCTGTGTTTGAAAAAATTGAGCTTTAATCCATTGTGTTAATAACAATGTGGGTTTTTTCCTCTAGGTAACAGATGATGGTGTTACAGCACTAGTGAGTGGAACATGTTCAAAGAATTTGAAGGTAACTTACTTAACCTAATAACAAAGAAATGAACAAAAGCAAATACCCACATTTTTAATTATTATTATCAGTATTACTTCTGAGAGATGGTTTCTATTGACTGACTTTTGCCTTTGTTTATGTACATACTTGCCCTGATTTTGGTTATGAATTGAATATTTTCTGTCTCTCTGTAGCAGTGCCCCAGAACAGCTTTTTGAGCATCTCAGTCTTTTCAAAATGAATTTTCTTCTGTTGAATGTAGTTTGCTTATTTTAACTCATGTTGTTTTAGGCAGCTGTATAATAAATGCAGATGAATGCTTAATTTTTTCCCTTGATTTCTTTGGAGTTATTTCTTGATTCTATTGAACACTGAGGCAGAATTTGTAATGTGGATAATTTCATGGATTTAAGAAATCAGTTAGCACCTCTGCATAGGTGAATCTCTAACTCATGAAAGCAACTGTGAAAATGAAGTTGTCTTTGCATAAAGATTCTCTAGGCACAGAAACAGTAATAAAATGGAGAAGAGGCATCCCATACCTCTTACCATAAATGATCTTCTACTTTTCTATACAGCACATTTCTTATCTGTGTGTATATTTTTGCTTTCGTAAAGGCTGGTTCCAAGATATTCATCGAGAAACGAAGATGGGAAACAAGTCATATTTTTGCTAGTTTATAGTGTTTAATAAAAAAACCAACCCTAAACAAAATACCAAATCTCGGTCAGCTGACAGTGTTCATAACCTGGAAAAAATAGAACTGTTATTGTTTTATTTGGAGGGTGAACAGTTAGTTGGTTTTTGTTTTTTCCAGCTGATTTTGTCTATTTTGGACAATCTTTTTAGTCTTGATAAGTCTTGTGGTACAAGATGAAATTATTATTTTTCAGAGCACAGCAATGAGAGATCTTCTTTTATATACTAGAAGTGACTTGAAAATATCGTTGTCTTTTAGCTGGTTACACCTTTAGCTGTAGCAAAACATTGATTCCAGATTTTCTAAACAACCCTGAGACTATGCACATAGTCTTCATATGACACCTCTCGTATCCAGCCTACAAATGTAAAACAATGTGTATCACTGTGATTTGGGTTAGGTCATTCGCACTAGGTCACTCTCACGTGTCTCCAGTACATATGTCTTAAAACACAAATATTGTAATAAGTTTTCATAAGTTTATTGTAATGAGTTTTGGGTTTGCTATTGAGTAGAGCAGTGTTCTATAAAGTTCCGAGAGGGTTCCTAGATGGTTTTGAACTATTTTCCAGCAACGTTGGTATAATCTCTCTGTCAGTATTATCGTCAGTCTTCTGTATTATTACTGTCCATGGTTCACAGAGAACTATATTCTTGTGTGTAATCCCTTTTTCTTTGAACCATAGAAATGCAGTTCCATTTATTTTTATTAAAAACTTCTAGCTTACAAAATGTGGCCTTTGGTGTTTCCTGGTCATGCTGCTGTAGGTACTATTTCTTTGAAAATGCACAGGCTTTCTTTTTTGTGGGCTGCGCATGGATGCCTGTGGAAGCTGTACTAGATCAGGAAGAACAAGTTAGGTAGCTTACATACAACCTGCTTCATCAATAAGTGTTCAAGAAAGTAATATGGAGGTGGTGAGCTTTGATTTCAGAAGAACTAATGGGAAATTTCAGTCATGCCAGACTGAATAGTAGTATGGATTTTGCTTGTTCATTTTCCTGTGCTCAATACTTGTTTCCACTTTCTTAAAAGCCAGGTGTTTAAGTGCTTTTGCACTTGGTTTTTTGGGTGTGGGGGTTTGGGGGGGAGGGGGAGGGGGGGGCGTTCTGTGCTGTTTTAATAAGGCAAAATTTAATGTTTTTCTGTGGATTGACAATTTTTAAAAGTTGTGTTCTATTAGTATAAAAAGCTACAACAGTTTAGGTCTCTTGGTTTACAAGCAGTAAGAAAAAGAAATTTAGTAGAGAATATGGAATTATTTGCTACAATCTCTTCTTCAGTGTAACTCTTTTCCTTGGCTGTGGCGCAATCCTCATACTTCTGTTTCATGTCATCAAAGTGCAAATTTATAGACAGTGATCTAATGTCAGGTGCACAGTGAAAAAAGTAGGGTCTTAAAATTCTCAAACCGTGTAACTAGCAGGCAGATTTATACATCTTTTTTACTTAATTCAGAGGCATTCAAATTCCACATTTCACTTATTAAAATGAACTAAAAACTGTACATATATCAGCTTTTGTATATCTTGCTTCTGTGAATACAGTTCTTGTTTTCTGTGTCATCATTCTGTACAAAGTTGCATTTATTACAAAAGGTCCCTTTCATTTCTGTGCTCTTTCAAGATCCTTGTAGTTTGTCATTTGGAAAGGAACTCTTTCACAACAAAACAATGGGTTTTTTTTTATTTTTACCCCAGGATCCCTGAAGTATATTTTCCCAAATCCTATTTTGATTAGATTTGATAGTCTCTTTTCTGCATTCCTTCCTGTGTGTTATATTTATTGATATGTAAGGCAGTTTAGAGGGGGGAAAAAAAGAGTTGGTAATAATCTGTTAATGTAGTCTGAATTTATGCTTTCTCTAGCATATGCAATAGGTACTAGTTATACAACTGCACAGAAATGAAGAAGAGAGCAGGTTTTAGTCTAGTCTTGGAAGAAGTTCTTAGGCTTCTTTTAGGAACTATGTAGACATATAAGTAGATAGATATTAGGAACTTCAGCAGAGACTCAGGAATCCTGCCTGTTTTGGGAAACCCCAGAATGCAGTTTGGGTTCTGTTCTCCTGGACAACAAATTGCTAGGAGAATGCATGTCATAGGAAAACTGATGGGACTCAAACACCATAGAATCTCATTGAAGAGTTTTCTCAGTTGTCTTGAGTGATATATGTGTTTTGGGAAAACTCAGGTTTATGTTTTTAGTTTTGACTCGTCGTAGAAAAGGTGTCTTATTTTTCCTGAGGGTATTTTCCTGGTCTGTACAGGACCACATTACAGGGTCAATGCACAGAGCAGTAGTAGGTCATAATTTCTTCTGGGTGGGGATCTCTGAAAATGGTTGGGCAAAGGAAAGCTCTGCCTCCAAAACTGTGGATGCTCTGACAGGCTTTTGTTACTACTGTTTTCATAACAGGAGATCCACATGGAACGCTGTGTGAATCTGACCGATGTCGCTGTGGAAGCAGTCCTTACTTGTTGTCCGAAGATACACATTTTTCTGTTTCATGGATGCCCATTGGTGACAGGTAGGTCAAATTGTGCAGGGAGTAAGAAGAGTAATTTCTTCCTGATAGTATCTTCTTGCTCTCTCGAAAAGCACACTATACTTTGTAAGTAATGCCAGACAAATAGTAACTTAATAGATAACATAATAATCATACATGGAGATTTTCAAAGTAAGGTGAGAGTTTTGCTTTGCAACATGGCAACCTTCAGAGAGGGATTTTTTGTCATTTTGGAGTTTGGGGTTTTTTCTCTCCCCCCCCCCCCCCCCCCCCCCCGATTAAGACCCAAAGTTGATGATAAGACTTCAGAAAAATATGTTAGCGTATTAAAACCCTACCCTATTCCAAAAGTATGGAACAGCATCCATTCAAGAAACAGTGGAATGGAGTAGGACTGGTCAGCCTGAAAAAAAACCAAACCAAAACAAAAAAACAATAAAACCCCCTGAAACTTAAGAGAAGTTACAATCTATCTTGCCTTTTTTAAGTTCAGTTGGTTGGTGATGCTTTATAGTTATGTGATTGGAGAAAGAAGCGAGTAGTTTTGCATTGCTACAGGTGTATTTGAAGTGTGATGTTGTAATAGCAAGATAAGCATAAATGCAGATATATAATTGAATTATTTTGCTATTTACCTAACACCACCTATATATATTCTGAATGAATAACAAGAAGTTCCTTGGTTCTTTTGCAGATCGTTCTCGAGATGTTTTAGAGCAGCTAGTCATATCAAACAAAATCAAGCAAGTGACATGGACTGTTTACTGATTATTTATCGTGTATGTATGAGTGTAAAGTTTACAGATGGGAGAGCTCTTTCAGAAAACAAGCACCTTGGAGAAATAGCTGGTGACTTTTGTACCACCAGATTGCTTCCCTCCTTGTTCCCACCAGAGGTCTCCGTCGCCATTCCAGTCCTTGCCTGTGAGTCTGGGCTTCCCCATTGTCTACTTACAGCCCTGTCTGTCTTTGCATCGCTGATCGTACTTCATTAAGAGGAAAGTTAAACTATAATTAATATTACACTGTCATCACTCAGCCTTCTTGAAGTATCAGATTTGGCTACTACTTACCATCTTTTAGCATCTTAGCTACATATACAAAGCCAATTTAAGTAAGTCTCTGTTCTGAGGTTGAAGTCTGAGAGAGTAGTCGCAACTAGAAGTACCAAGCCCAAACATAGTATTAACACTTATGCAGAAGTGTCTGTAAAGTTGGGACTTCAATCTGACAGAAGTCAACAGACAGAACTGGTGAATGGAGGTGGCATTAACAGCAATGCAAATGTGTTTTAAGTAGTAACAAACAGTGTCCTTTCACCATGTACTTTTGCTAGGTCTGGAAGAAAAACTGTAGATACCTTTCTTTTGATGTCATTGGTGCTGCAGGTTTCTGTTTTTATTTACCATCAAATACTTGCTGGATTTTTACACATTCAAAAGTGCAGTCTGTGAACATATAAACATAAACTTGCTTTGAAATCGTTGTGGCGACTTAACAAATTTCATAGTAGTAGCTATGACCAATAAAAGAATCTTGTATATGGGCAAGTACTTATTTGCTCTGGCTTTTGCCTATGTTCCTGCATGAAAATCCTTTTACGGAACAAAACATTGGTCCTCATAAGCATAGCTGTGAGTGAAATAGGACCAAATTTAGTGTATGAGTACATGAATCTCAGGATGGTAGAGTTCAGCAGAGTATATGTTCTACTGTATGCAGTTTATTATATTTCCAGTGGCCTCTAGAAGCTGAAAATAACAACCATTTATATCTTGTTCAATTGTAGTCATATTAAAAAAAAAAAAATTAGAAGTGTAGAATGAGTTTACTACATGATGGAGCAGTAGATTCATCACAATTATAAGTCATGTTCATTGGCTTTCTTGAAACAGCATAACCTCTAGTGAGACTTCTATGATTTCTACATTAAACTTTTTTAAATGCTGGCAATTTTAGCATTACACAGGGCAGGTAGCACACTGTGTTGATACTCTGCATCTGGAAGTAGCAGGGTTTAGCTAGGGCAGTCTTACGTGGATCTGATGACATTTAGAAACGCAGGAGTTTAAGCAACCAGAAGGAATATGTTCACTTTATAATTTAACACTTGTCATAGCCACGCTCATTTTAAGTGTTGCAGAAATAAGCCAGTCTTCTACTAATGTATTTAAAGTTCAGGTCAAATTGCATGGAAGATAATATATGTTGCATCCAGTAATATTAAAGGATATTATGATGTCTGACAATAATCTCTGTTCTTCTGTTGATTATATGGTTTATGGAAGAGCAAGTCCATTTAGAAAACTTGTTCAAGTGTAACTGAAAGCATAATTTTCAAACTCCAGTGCCTAAATCCCTAACTCTTGTTGCATGCAGTACCATGGCTCAGCCCAGTGATGAATGTGTTCCTATGGTACCTATAGGTGTAACTGCACCAGTACAAACCATTCCTGCAAACACGAGAAGCTGGTTTTGCTACATTAGCAACTCGCATCTGAAGGCTGTAATTGCAGCAAATCCTTGGACCAGGTAGAGGCCTGAGAACCTAATCTACCACGTTTTATTCCCTTTTTTGGCTAAAGAGTAGTTTATTGTTTTACGCTGTGGAATCCCTGGTATCAGTCAGGGACCATGTTCCTTTGAACTCTTAGACATGAGTTAGCAATAAATTTGGTTTGCACTATTTTTCATATTGATCCATCTAGCTGATCAGGCAGCAGCAATGACACGCTCAGTAATTGTGTCAAGTAAATAAAGCATAAGGATCAGGCTGCCAGCCCTGGTTTCAGGAAGGGTGCCACGAAAAGAGTAAGTAGAATTGTAAGCTAACTCCAGTGGGAAGGGGCCTCGGGAGGTTTCTAGTCTAACTTCCTGCGCAAAGCAGGGCCAGCTCAGAGCTCAGACTAGCTTAGTCAGGGCTTTATCCAGCCAAGTCTTGAAAAACTGAAGACTGAAGAGCCTTTACAAACTTTTGAGGCAACTTGTTCCACTGCTTGACTGTATTCACAGTGGAAAAAAGTTTTCCTTCTATCTCATTTGACCCTATTTTGTTTCAACTTACTCCCTTTCTCACTGGAAGAGCCTGGCTGTTGTCCTGACAACCTCCTCATAGGTACGGGCAAGCTGCTCACAGGTCCCTTGAAGCCTTCTCTTCTCCAGGCTGAACAAGCCCAGTTCCCTCAGTCTGTTATTGTAAGACATGTAACTATAACATAATGCAGTGATGGTTGCCAGACTCTCATCTCAAGCACTACATCCAGAAAGAAAATTATAAATGAAGATAATGTAAAGCAGCTAAAGGTGGAAGACCATGAAAATCTGTAACAGCAAAGGACACTTAAAAAAAATTCTATCTGTGGGACAGTGCTATTGCTAACCTCACTGGGAAAGTTGTCCTTTTTCCCCTTGCTAATGTAACCTTGGATTTGTCATGTTGAAGGCAAATGCAGCTTACACTGTGTCCTTAAATGTGCATGTAGATTTACTGTCTTATCCTATAGCCTCTTACAAACATGAAACTTAGTGGTATATCCTCACCTTGAGCTTAAAAATCTGTACAACACTGCAATGAATTAACACTGTATTTTTAGGTTTGAAAGTTTAATGTAAGTCACGTTAAATCCTTCACTGTCAGAGCTTGAGTCTGCTCTCTTCTGTGTTTATTAATAGCATAACCCTACTGGAATATTTTTTGATTCAGGTTAAATCACAGTCATTTTCAACAAATGTTTACAAACACTGGGTGAAGTGGGAGAAGAATATCATGTATGCACTTATCACTTCATATTCTGAATTGTTTGGATATTGTTATTGTTGTAAATTGTTGGGTGAGTACTGCAGAATATTCACGTATTGTTCTGAAGATTAAAGTTTGTAAGTAAGTCTTCTGTTTAGATAGTTCTGGAAACTTGTTAAATTATATTTTATGACCATGTACATCTGAATGTGCTCCTAAACCTCCTACTTCATAAACACCATGGTTTTCTGAGTGAGTACCACATACTTTTTCACATTTATAAGCTTCCACCACATCATCTGGTACTTGCATAGTTGTAGGTGCATTGTGTTCCATTCTGCAGTTAGTAGTTCCCCATCACTGCTTGTTCAATAGTTAACTGCTAAAGGTGACAGTTCCTTCAAGACTGCTCTGAAAACATTGGTTTCTTCTTTAAATGGCTGCATTTATAGCCTCTTCCCTGTGGATCAATTTTTTTTTTTTTCTTTTTAACCCTGCAGAGGGTTCTTCCCTGACAGGAATAATTCTGGAGCTTGTTGTCCAGCATCTCCTCAAGAGAAGAGAAAAATAATTCTGCCTGACTTTTATTCCCTGTTTTTATTTAGTTACCTTCTGTTCAGAAACATCACAGAAGGAAAGATTTCTTCATCCCTCACCAGCTTCCCATGATGACAGAGTGCCTTTTTTATTACCCCTGCAAAGTTAGGGAATGTGGTTCATTTGGCCCTACTCTCTAGGGGACAAAGTTACCCTATAGCTATTACTACTTAGCTACTTTCCACTTACTAAAAATTCTTACTTTGGCTAGAGTTCAAGAAGCATATTTTAGATTTGTGTGCAACTCCTAAATAATCACTCTGGCAGCTTCAAGGAAGAGTAAGTTTTTATTATAGAGGGGAAGGGGAAGATTCAAATTAGTTACTTTGACATTCAGAAGAGATATCCAGAAAAAGAGCAAGGCACTTTAAGTTGAGCATAGCACGAGCTGTCTAGCGGAGAGTTTTAAGGACAGCAATAATCTTTGTAAATAAGCTGCAAAAGTCTGTGAAAGCAGTGCAGTAATCTTTCAGCCACTGCCTCCTCCCCCACAGCAGTATGCTGGATGGCCAAAACATTTCACAATAGTGTCAGAGAGCAAGACATGAATATACATGAAAAACATCAAGCATGCAAACTCTTATATAAGACTCTTCTTTGGATTTGCACTTCAGTGCAGGCCCCTTTGAATACAGTTTGCATGTAGTTTTTACCTCAAATGGAGCAAAAGCCTCAGTGAGTGTGACTGAAATCAGTACAGTGAAGGTACGGTAATCTACTTTGCATCAACAGATATGTTCCATGTTTAATTCCCATTCTCATTTTACATACTTACAAAAGAAGCCAACCAAGTGAGACAAATTCATTACAAAGCCAGCTTCAACAGCTTTCTAAGCTATTTGAGGGCTGATAACTCCAGACGATACTTGATGTTAATCCATTGTTTTCTTGTCTAGTATACTCGGGAAGTGAATATTCTATCACTTTGTGCAATTGACTGTGAATGCTGTGGCTTAAAAACTGATGCCTGCCAGGGTCACCAATCAGCACTTCAGTTTGCTGTATCCTGATGTGTTTCCTCAGCCAGTGATGCAGACCATCAGCAAGTTGTTCATCATAAAACATATCTCCTAGAACAATGAGGTCCCAGTTGCTGGCCTCTGAATTAATGATGTTCTTAATGGTGATGGGGAAGGGATTCAGGTGGTTCAATTCACAGTTCAAGATCATTGCCATGCCTGCAACTGAAGAAAAGTCAAAGTAAAATGAAAGTTACAAATTTCCTTGACACATCTTTCAATTTTATCTCTTAAATGTTTTTGTTTATCCAATCTACGGACTTCCACAGTTTTCATGATGGGTCAAAATCTGGCATAAAGCGATGGATTTTTATCCTTATTGCACCATGACACAGAAAAGAACTATTCCTGGAATGGATACCAATGGAAACCAATCAGAATCAAACCAGAATATCCAACTGCCTTAATCTATGGATATCCTTTCTCCCTAACCAATGAGTAATTAAATTATGAATAAACTGAATTCATAAGTCAATTATGGGAAAACAAAGCCTGGGGGGAAAAGGCAAAATCTAGGCCCTAATATATGAAAGTGCAGGAAAATGCTATGGTCCTACAAGAAGCCAGCTTGCTACCTGCGCTTGGAGTTCTCTTCCAAACCAGCCGTGATGGTGCATAGGCAATACCCGATAGAAACTTTGCTGTTCGTTCTAAGGAGCTACGGAGATACACTCGGTGCAAGAGAGGCTGGTACAACCCAGCTTCTAACACTGGCAAAATCCATTCATCTTTTTAGCATGCTCAGAACTCTGGAACCTGAATTTCTCCCAAATGGAGCAAAGAAAAGGCTGTGTTAAATGTGCTTTAAAAATTAATAAATATCTTTACACGGAGATAAAAAAAAGGCCTTACTAGGGTCGATGTCATTAGCAAGGACTTGCGATGCGCCACTCATCACAGCAGCTATTGCTGTTGCTCCACATCCACTTCCAAGATCCAAAACCGACCGTCCTTTCACAACGCGTGGATTATCTAAAATATACCTGAAAAGAAAAACTGTTAAAGCAATGAACAAGATAATGTGAATTTCTCAGTTTTGCATTGCACTGCATAAGAGTTCCTGTCATACATGTAATGAAGCATGGTATCTTAAAAACACTATTCCACATGTGCAGCTGGTACGTAGCTCCTTATTTGTCTCCGCTAATATAAATATCCAGAACTATCATTTTTCTCCCTTACTTCTCCTCCACCCTCCAAACACAAAAGAAATCCAGCCAAGTAAGCAACATTTTATTTCAGTCGGCTCCTTCTCTGACAGGTGAGCTTATCTAATAAATGGACACAAATGGCAAGGTGGCTAAAATGCTTGGCATCAGAAACAGGAAAGCAAGGATTTGTAGAAATTAAAAGCAATCTGACTGAAGAAACATGAAGATGTATTTGCAGTGAATATTGCACCCAGCAAAAGACAAGGCCTACCCATTGCCCTAAAATACTCCTTATGCAACTGGTTGGAAGAAGAGGAATTTCTCCTCTGTCTTGTCCTGAGCCGTGCAGCCACAGATGCAAATACTTCAGGTCTGCTTAATGTTGTTCCTGAGTAGCAACAAGAAAATGAGAATAGAGCAGCAGTGAGCAGAAAGAGTATCTTCATCTAGTTGCTGACACCTGCCAAGAGGAATCAGCGAGCAAAGACCTCTAGGCTGGAAATGGAGAAGAACTGACAGAAGGCAAGCAGCAGTTATGGTTAAACACTACAAATCATACAGCCATTACTGAGGGTTCAGAACTTCAACAATTGCCTTGAAATTCAATCTTCTGCAAAGGGGAAGGCCCTAAGTTACAGGGGGAAGAGCCTTAGGTGACATACATTACTGCAAATTGCCATAAATTTACTACCAATTGCCACAACTTCTGTTAAAGTAGAAACAGGAAAGGATTCTACATTTGTGTTGTCTTCTGGCATGGAGGGTGATGGCTGACTCTTCACACAGGGCTACTGGTAAGCACAGCTTTTGCAGGTGGGTTCCAATGCAGAGAACTGTAATGGAAATGTTAAGATTGGTGTAAATGGCAAACGGATGGATGGAGATGTCTGGGCCTAGAAGCACCAGCAGGAATGGCAGAAGGAGGCCTAATGAGAGTGTCAGGTGTTAATGGAACCTAGGTCCCAGCACATCGGTATACAGGTTCCTAGGAGCCCAGACTGGGAGAACAAAAGACAACCTCCCCTCAAACTAAACAGTTCAAGCCATTAAGAGACCACGGCAGGAAGGTCAAGACCAGGACTGAAGATACAAAATACCCAGATCAGAAACCCAGGAGGCATGAGGAGGACCTGACATCCCATGCCTCTTGTCCTACGTTTCATCACAAGGGATCCTACCAGACAGCTTGGACATGCACAGCTTGGTGCTTGTGAGTATGTGGTTATGAATCCAGTGAGTGAAATTGGCTCAGTTTCAACGAAAATCACCTTCTCCTGTGAGGTCTGGCACCCAGCTTTGTTACACTTGCAGTGTTATTTGCTACTTTGAAGCTCTACAGATGCACTCTGTCCTGAGGGCACCCAGGCAGGAGGTTTGTGCAGGGGCTCAGCAGTCTGGCAACACTCCCCCTGTGGCCTTCCCTTCTCTGAGGACAGCCCATAGCTTACCAACAAGGTGGAGGACAGGGATGGGACCTCCACAGAAAGTGCTCCATTTCCCCTTTCTAGGGGCTACACTTGGATTTGCAATGACTTTCCAGCAGTAACTTGTGTAGAGCCCGATCTGGCCCAAAGCTGCAAGTGCCTTGTTTCCAGCTGAGCGGTTCTCAAGTTACCGCTAATGACTGTGGTGATTTAGGACAGCTGGAACCGACTGTATCCCCTGGCAGGCACACAGTGCATGATGCTGCTGTTGGAGACGGCTGTCTGCCGTGCTGGGTTAAGGAGGTATCTTAGGTTACACCAAGAGGAATAGCTTGAAATAGGAGACTCCTGATGATGTGGAAATGCAAACTGTGAAACGAGCACAGTTCTGGAAGCAGCATGTTTTCATGCTCCCTTTTTCTTTTTACTTTTCCAGACTATGCAGCTAATTTCTGACATTCCCAATACATCAAAACAAGTGCATGAACAATAAGCTGATAAAGTGGTGAAATGCCAGATAATTATTATTGCTACCCAAATATCTGGGCACATGAATCACACGATAACCAAGTGTAGAGATTACCTTATCTAATTTAGTTACACAATGTTTAGGAGCACTCTAGTTTCATCTACATGGCAGGCTAATCAACTTGCAATTTTACTGCAAGACTCATCTTTTTCCTGGTCAAAAATGCCTTCCTATTTATGCTTTCTTGCAAAAAAACAGCAAAGCCCCAATTCAAATCCTTCCCTTTCATCTACGTGGGGAATGTCTGACAGCTTGTTCCTTGCTGTAACAATTATTAACTTTTTCTGCTGTTCAAAGTGAGAGATTTGATTTTACAGAATAAAAGAACTTTAACTAGTTTCTGGGAATCGGGAACATTAAAGACATTTTGACAGTAAGTGGCCAAAATCAAAGTGTGGCTTCTGATGTGACCAAAAGACAGCCACAATAAAGCTTGACAATAAGGCTGCTGAAATCCTAAATGAGGAGAGTGATTCAGGCCAACCAACACTCCAAGTGCATCAGCATAAACCTACTTTTCTCAACAGACCAGACACATCCACACTCCTGTCTGTCTCCTACAAAAAAAACCCCATGTGTTACAACAAAATAGCAATCCTCCTGTTTGGAGCAACAGTGAGTGACGGAATTAAACACCTCACTAGGTTTTGATGGCAGCTGCACAGCCCTTCCACAGATCCAAATTCAGCCCCGTTGTCAACACGTGCATCACCACTGAAGACACCGATTTCAACTTAAGAGCCGTAAGTTATTCTATACACAGCAGGTGCTGGAACTTCACTGCCAACCAGCAATGATTGCGTCTCCTGTATATGCAGAGCGTATGGATAATGCGCTCTCATACAAGGCAAATACACGTCACTAGGAATCGCTACAAGCAGAGCCAGGTCTGCCATCCTGGCCCACAGCAAACTGGACTTATCCACTCTGGTGATGCATGCTGCGTACCTGGAGAGAGCCTGGCCTCCAGGCCAGTAGATTGCCCAGAATGGGTCCCCATAAGGCCACAGGTCAGGTTTTTCCCTCCAGAACCTGCAGCGAGGGGTGAGGAGGCGCAGTCGTATCTCTGGCGTGAGGTGCCCGCTGCTGGTGACCTCTGTGTTCTCCTCCAAAAATGCTCTCACCTCAGGGTCCAGAGACTTGCCGGCGCTCCAATGGCAGCAGCGCTTCCAGCGCAGAGAGGGGCCTCCCCTCCTGCTCCTCCAAGCCTTGGCAAAGGTGTTCTGTCTGCCCCACAGGAGGAGCCGCTTCCAGCCGCGGAAGGCCATGTCTCCCCAAGGACAAACCCTCCCCAGGAGAGCTTGGAGCACAGCTTATCTGATGAGCACAGCAGGTGATGATGAGGCAGAAAGCTCGAAACAAACTGAGAGGATGTTGTTTTTCATAGGGATGGATGACAATTCCTGAAAGGAGAACAACGCTATGTAAGTCATGTTTCTTCAGTAACTTCACGGCTATGCACCACCAGGGCTTTAGGAAGAGGAGGTCAATGTGCTGTTGTGTGACCATCAATGCGTGCCTTGCCCCTGCCCAAGGAGCCTTTGAAGTCTGAAAGAAGTGGTATGTGAGGAAGAAGCTATCAAGAGACCCATTCAGGAGAGTGCTATAAACATATCCCGTTAGAAACAACCAGTTAGCAGGACAGCTGATAAGAGCTAAAAATTAAACATGCAGCCTTTTAACATCTCCCTCCCTCTGCCTTGAAGATATACGCACAGCAAGCTACTCCCATTTAAGGTTCTTCCATTGAATCTTAAGATTTGCAGTAGGGCTCTGGTATTGCAGAGCCTATGGACATAGCAAAGGTTATCGGGAGGTTGCTTGAGAGATGCCATTCATTACAAGTTTTATAATGGTGATGAGTCTTTTACATGAAACCATCTTTTTAAAGCCAAGCAACTAAAGGATTTCCTCAGAAGACTTTCCTCTTTCTCCCTCAGATTTGTCAGGCTGCCAGCTCCAAAATGGAAAAAAAAAAAAAATCCCCAAGAACTGATCTTAATCAGAATACTCCCAATTTGTTGCATTTCAGTCTGTATTTTAAAGGATCGGTTAGCCTTATGGTGCAATAGTCTCACGTGGATGCTCTCAGCTGTAGAAGAAAATAGACCTCCATCACTGTAACCCACTCCCTGTGGGAAACTATATAAACGTGCTCCAAGCTGTCTAAAGAGAGAGAAACTTAATCCAAGACATTTTAAAAAATTAAGTTTTTAAAAGGTGAGACATTCAGACTAGGTGAGCTCACACTCAAAGGCCTTCTGACACCACTCAAGGCCAGTTTTCAGGTCACAAGCAGTGAAGAAAAGGAGCACGGAAGACTGGTACGTCAGAGTTTAGACTCATTTAAGAATCAGGAGAATGGAGAGTGGAGAGCCACAGCACTCAGCTGAGAGGCGAATGAAGAAGAGTCTCTCAGCACTTCATCACCACACTCTCCTCATCCACCATCTCTTGCAGACCCTGGCTCTTTCTTACGCTGACCCTACAAGTCTTCTTACCAAGCGGTGGCCTGAAGAGAGCGCAACTGCTTTCCTGCCTTCCTGCTCAGATCTCCTCCTTCACCCATCCTTTACTATTTCCATATCTTTTCCTTCCTCATCTTGCTCTCTAATTTCTTTTCACTAACTCTGATTTACTCGCTTCAGGGCACAGCTTTTGAACCTCCCTCTAAGCTGATGACAAGAGAAGCATTTAAGGCCTGTGCTTCCACAACAGCAAGACTGCAAGTACCAACAGACACAAGAGAAACTCGCTCTCTATTTTGCCATTGTTTTCTCTCTTCTGCAGTGGTTTTCATAAAAAAGCAGAATGATGCATGAAGAAAATCAACTTCAGCCCACCCCTGCCAATTTTTCACAACAGAATTGTGGCCAGCTTTGCCATCTAGAGCTGTGCACGTGGTCCTTGAAAAAACTAGGCAAAGGGACAATAGGAAAAATGTGCTAATAAAACAAAGTCTTAACACTTTGTATTTCATGACTTCTGTTTTTCTTTATTTGTATCTTTATTAAAAGGTCATACGTGTTTAGTGGCATTTTTGTTGTGTGCTGGCCTCTGCTTTAGGTACTGGGTTTAGTTTGATCACTTACTAAAATGTTAAGCTGTGACCTTCCCTCACGTAAGACTTTGCTATTTAGGCTGATAGTCCAGTTAAGTCTTTGTTGAAATCATTGGCTAAAGCCTTTGTATTTTTATTATAAATACATGTGACTGAACGTTTTGCATTTTTCCACATTTGAGAATGCCATTCAGCAGAGTCCATGTAATTAATGAGTGTAATTAACGAATGCCTTCCTTCTTGAAGGCAGAGCTATATAATCCCCATCTGCCTAAGGCAAGCATGAAGTTAACTGAAATCAATCAGAGAGATAAATCTTGTCAGCTAATGCCGTATGCTGGTTTTTCCCCATGAATCGCTGCAAATCAGCAGGGCTGAGATTCAGTAGCCTTTATTTTGCCTTGCCTGTCACGATGGTTACTCTTTTTAAATTAATTGTCTGTACAGAAATATCTGCCAACAGCTCTGTGCTCAGAATGCCAAACTGAGCTTAAGCATTCAGTGCAGGAAGGCATCAGGATAGACATCCTTGTGTTTAACGCTCCTGGCCTTCCCACCTTATTGGGAATAACATCAGCGGGGGAGCAGAACTTGGAAAAGAGGACAAAACCAAACCGAGCAAAACCCATTAAAAAAAAAAAAAAAAGAAAACCCAATTCCTGTGCAATTTAAGCTTGGTTTTTGTTTTTTTTTTTAAAGCAGCAGGTGCCTTTCAAAGCATCACCCTACCGGCCCCACGTTTCCCACGGGAGGAAGCCAGACATAACCCAGGCCAAAGGCTGCCCGCTTCAGCGAGGGAGGCACAGAGCGGCCTGCCCGTCCCCCGGGGCGAGCCGGGGGGACCCTCGCCGCCCCCACCCGGACACCCCGGGTGGGCACCCCGGGCTGGGCACCCCCCTGCAAGGCGGCCGCTAGCCTCCCGGGGGGCACGGGCAGCCCCGGCGGCACGCCGGGAAGGGGAAGGCCGGCACCGGGGCCGCCGCCACCGCCTGGGCCCTGCCCTCCCGCCCCGCGCAGGCCCGGCCGCGCCGCTTCAGCCGCCGCTCCGCCGGGCCGGGCCCGGCCGGGCCGGGCCGCACCGCGCACCGCCCCCCGCCGGGGCGGGACCGGGGCCGGGGAGCGCCCGGCCCACACCTACCTGCTGCTCCCGGCCGCCGCCGCCGCTCACGGCCCGCCCCGCTGCGCTGCGCTGCGCTGCGCGGGGGCCGGGCCGGGCCGGGCCGAGGGGGGCTGGGCTCCCCGCCCGCCCTTAAAGCGGCAGCGCCGCGGAGCCCGCGGCCTCCGGCGTGGCTCTGGCTCCGGCCCAGGATCTGGATCTGACCGCGGCTCCGGCCCCGGCAGCTTCGCTGGTGCTTGCGGTTGGGTTTTTTCCCATACCGCAGCGCTTCGGGGTAGCGAGCGCGGGCTGCCCCTCTCTAAATCCAGATCACGGATCAGCGCCATGTGCTTGCTGTGTTCCTGCTTCATTTAAAACACTTTTTAAAAGACTTGCGCCAATGTAAACTAGCTCTGTATTTTAAAATGTTAATAAAACTCCACATGGGAAAAGGAATAATAACACATATCCCAATCTGACAGCAACGAAAATGAGATTTTTGCTTTTTTTCTTCCGTTGCGCATCAGACCAAGGCCGCTGCCAAATGCGGTGTGGCCCAGCCAAGGGCTCCCAGCCTCCTGGCGGCGGCTGCCGAAGGCGCGGCCGAGCGGCGCGCCGGAGCCGGGCCCGTCCCCCGGCGGAGCCCCCGCCGCCCCCGCTGCCTGTTTCTCTTCCCCGTGCTCCGCCGTCGCGCTAATGTTTCTGCTGCGCTGAAGGGATCTTCGCTTCTCCCCTCCCCAAGCCCTCTCCGCTGTGGACGTGAGGAGGGGCCTCCCCGTAAAGCGCTGTTCTGTTGCTGTTGCTCACCAAGGCGCAGCTCTGCCGTGGATAAGCACCTGGCAACCTACAAATGGCAGCGTTTCCTCTGGGGCCACACGGTGCCTTTTCAACCAGGCAGTGGCTGCGACTCGCCGGTGGCTGGACGAGGGACCAAACCCTCCTGCGTCTCCCCCCTTCCCCGGCCGCTGTCCCCCACAGAGGGGTCCCCCCGCACCGGGGCTCGCCTCCCTCCCAGGTGGGCCCGAGGCCAGGGCCAAGCTCCTCCTGAGGGTGCAAGCCAGGCCGGGGCTGGAGCTGGTTCCTGGATGCCCACGGCCCACGGCTGTCCTTCCTGCAGGGGCTGGCTTTGCTGCGCTGATCAGCTGGCTCCGGCCGAGGGAGGCTGGAGAGACCCCGGCAGCTCTCCAACAGCTCCCACCGGGTCTCTGCCCCATCTCCAGTCCCGTCTGCTGGGATTCAGGGAACACAAGCAGCTTCTGACAAGACTGATAAACATGGTTTTCTCTAGCTTCCCTATGGGACAAAGCGTCCCAAATTTCACACGCTACATTTTGAAAAGGCTTTTGTGCATTGCCTGAGGTGATGATCGTAAGTCCCGCAGCACTTAGGGTGCCAGGTTTTTAAAAATAAATCTGGCGATTACACTGCCTAAGCCTGGATCTGCCCAAATCGCTGGGTTTTGAGGCCATCTAGTGATCTGCTGGCTTAGTACAATTAAAATGTGCTCTCCAGGGTGTGAAAGCTGCTTATAAAGCAGGACCTTTTCTTTAAACTGGGGTGATCCCCAGTGTCCCGAGAGAAGGTGGCCCCTTCATGCTGGGCTGCAGAGAGGCCAGGATGGAGACAAGGCACCAGAAGCTGGTGTCCACCCACCACATGAAGGAGCCTGAAGTCCGCAGGCATGTTAAGCTATAGGGATACTTGCATGTCTTTTACTCTTGTAAAGCAAGACTCACTCTCAGTCGTCTTAGAAAAGATCCCCAAAATTTATATAAAGGTGTGGACCTTTGTGGTTTAGACTCAGGAGGGACATTATTTCTTGGAGCCTTTAGGAGAAACATGAAGTCTCAAAGGTCTTGAGTCTTTCAGCAGCTCGTGCTGGTCCTCTCCAAGGAGGGAAGCATTGAAAACACTCGTAATACCCAAAACTGTGCATAAAATGTGCAATTCAGGACAGAGGTCTTTGTGCCCTCTAAATACTCACCACCATGCTAGGAATAAAGAACTCAGTAATGTAACAGCAGAATCATTAGCAGCAGCTCAGGATGCCATGTAAGACGTGGTAACAGCTTTGACAGGTGATGATACACCTCTACCTTTCATATTTTATTTTATGCCTGAAAAGATTCTCAAAGAAATCTGACAGGAAAGCTTTTTCACTTGGATCTTCAGCCTCTCTGATTGGGCATTTTAACAACTTCTCAGGTCTAGATTTTCCTGAAGTCCTGAGAGATGATATTACTCGGTAGCCATGTGAACCTCCATGAAGTCATTGCTGTCTAATACAGACCAACATCACACTGGGGCAGTTAAAAAAAAAAAATCTTCCCTGCCTGCTCCCAGGTTAGGGATTGCCTAGGTGAAAAAGGAGGGGTGAAGTCCTTGCTTCCCAGTAACGTTGGCTGGGATGTTAAAACCAGAAATCCACTCTTTCATATTTAACTACAAATATTTAGTTATTATTGTGTAGACTCCTAGCATGACATAAGAAAGCTCAGATACCAATGATAGCTGCCATCTCTCTTGTGAAAGTCTAGGTAAACCACTTCGACTTTCAGGACATGCTTTGCGCTTATTACTTCTGCAAAGTGTCAAAGCCTGTCCCCTGTGAGAAAAAATGTTTAATTTCCAAGGGCTTTTTGCTTTAGATGGTGACATCTCGAGACTTTCTGCTGCTCAAATGTGTGGTATACTGTGCAGCCAACTGCCATAACTGTGCCGGAATTTGCTCTGAGGACAAGGACGTCTTTGATCACAACATACCATCGATTTGGTGTATCATAGAGGAGTGCAACACTTGCAAAATGCAGTTGTAGAGTAGCACACGAGGGACTCCAGCGTGTCCAAGGGAATTAGCGGATTACTGGCTAATGATACAACTGCCCAAGTCTCTGAGAAAACCTTGTTTGAGCCAATTAACAACAAAGAAATGGAACTGCACAAGGACAGAGAGAAGGGGAAGGCAGAGAGGAGCTACCTTCACATTAGCAAGCCCACAACTCATGAATTTTCGTAGACAGAGAGGTTAACCTCAAAGGAAGGTAGGCCTGCAGTTCAGCAGCCAGGTGATCACCTCAGTTCATTCCTTCTTTTCTACCTGTTACAGCTGAAGCTCCAGCCCCAATTTCCAGACCTCTTTTTTGCAAGGCCAGCTGCCACAATTTGCTGCAACGAAAGGACCTCAGTGGAAATTCACAGAAGGGAAGATGGATGGATTCAAAGCACTGTTGATTTGTAAAAAGCATCCCAACAACTCAATATCACCAGTCAGGGTTTTTGCACATCAGGATCAATTTGTGATTGCCCAGAGGCTGCAGAAGCAAGTCATTATCAAAATGTAGCTGGCACATTAGCTAGTAGCTAAGGTAAAATTGAATATGAGAGCTCTGGCTAGGTAAGGGAGAGGCAATTCAATTATTCTGTTGTGCCTTCAGCTACAATCCACACCTACTCATTTCAGAATCACGGTACATCTTCTGCAGTTGAAGAATAGATATCCTAACAAAACATATCACACATTACCTGTAATATGTCCCAAAAGCATTAGATGTGGTTTTCATAGGATTACTTTCCCCGCTGCCTTACCAGCTGCGTTAGGTCAGGAGCAGGAAGGAGCAACAGCTGGCAGAGATGAAGGCATCAAATACCTTCTGGCAGTGGATGCAAGATGGGGAATCTGCAAGGTGCAGCTTGTTTCTTTTGTTTGGGTTTTTTTTTTTGAGGGGAGGAGAAGCTGTACTAATCTGACCCTTGTGCCAATGCAGACTCAGTCTTCCTGATGCAAGGAGTCCCTGTGAGACCCTTGATGGTAAGACCAAGAAGTTGAAAACTATTATCTCTCAGATCATTCATGATTTTGTCTTTGTCTATGTGTGTAGTTAAGGTGCCTCAGCTGGTTGCTCATGTTAACACACAATCAGTCATGGGAACATTTTTGAAACACAGACAAAGCCTGGAAAGGCACACAGAGTCTGATGGCTTGTGCTTCTGTGTGGGTAATGTTTGGATACTTGTTTTGATGTTAAAACTAGAATGTACATATTTGCAAGTCCTGGTTTTGAACAGCTGAAGTCTCCTTGAAATACTGGGACTTTGACTCCCATATTTATCTTAAAATAATGATACTTGGGCTCCTAAGTTTCAGGTCCCAGCAATATTTTGTGACAATCAGCTAGCATGAGTGAAACCTCACTGTGGAGGAAAACTAGTCAGAAAGCAGTCCAGCCCGATGAACGTATTTGTAGCTAATGAACATGTCCAGCGATGTGTCCTGTGAAAGTAGGTGCTCTGGTGGTTTTAGCTGCACAGCAAGAAGATTGCAGCACAGGTGGCAACAAAGAGGAAGCAGCCACCACATTGGCACAGCTGCTTCTGGTGATACAACTACCTGCATTAGTACGCTGAAAGACGTGGTGGGCAGGTTGCAGTGGGCTTTGTTCGTAACTTCCTTCAGTCTTCCACAAACTGAACTATTCCTGTTGTACTTTCTGTACTGTTGTGATGCTACTGGGGTCATCTGTAATAGCTTTCTGGATGCCAGTGTCCTATCTTGGGTGGCCAGGGGTCTGGGGTCACAGCAGTCTGCAGGAAGCTTTTGAGTATCCCCAAGGTCTGGGCCAGCTCTGGGGCCAGCCCAAGGTGGGATACAGCTGCAGGGTGAAGAAGGAGGGGCTGTAAATAGAGATGAACAATGTGTGTGCCTGGTGTTATGGCATTTATTTGAGGTTTCTTCTTGTTGTTTTGTGTTGCTATTTTTTTTCTGTGCTTCTCTGCAAAGCCCTGAGAGAGGAAGGTGATGGAAGCTAAGTGAAAATGGGCAGCCAGGGAAATGGGCTGCTTATATACTATGGAGCCTCTCCAGTCTGGTCTCCAGAAAATCTGTAGCTGCCTAAGATTTCCTGAATGAAATGAAGACATTTTCCATGTCCTCATCCCTCCTGGCCTCCTGCGACAGGAAAATCCATCCTGTCTGCCTTCCCCACACGGCTTTGTCCCACATCCCCTCCACATGTGACCTACCAAGGGTGATACACAAGTCTCAGGACTTCAGTATATTTATTAGACCTTAGCTTTTCCCAGACAGGCAGAAACAATGTCAAACAACAAGGCTAAGCCAACATTTACTCTGGTGCATGAGACCATGACCACAGGTTGGGGCCCTAATGCAAGTGATGCTTCTCAAGCTTAGTGCTCTCTGTTGCCAGGTAGGCTGGATTTGCTACTGTGTTTAAACCTACGACTAATTCTCTTTTCTCCAGGCAGAGCAATTGCTCCAGCTTGCTCCAGAAATAAAGCCTGAAGCCATAGTGCTTTTGGTCATCTGATTTTTAAGGATCATGCTAACAGCCATCAATGCCAGGGATAAGGTAAGCAAATCAAATTTTCAAGGAGCTGCATCAGTTCACAGCACCGGTTGATGTAGTCATTCAAATTTCTTAGTTTCCCGCTGGTGCTCAGAGCCTGGCAGCAGCTGAGCTCTTCCTTTCACCTTCCACATGGTAGTCTGCCAAACATTTGGACTCTTCCAGGGACCTGGGGACAGAGGAAATGATGGAGATCTGAGACAGGTGCAAGACAGACAGGTGGTGCTTACTCTCTAGAGCTCCTAGAGGAAGCTGCTTGCCAAGGACCTGATACAATATGCCTCCTCTTCTGGCTGATGCTTACTATTGCCTCTTGGGAGGGTTTTGGGGTCCTCAAGCAACTTAGTTGTGAGTTAGGGTCATGCTATGTCAGGACCTCTGCTCTTCACTATTTTGCACTAGTATCCAGGAGACATGGAAAACAAGTGACACCAGTGCAAGGATGCCCAGGGGAATGGAAATGCAGCTCCCCTGCAACACCAGCCAGCTCCCTCACATGATGAACAGGCTGGAGCTTAAGTTCAATGTGACCAAGGACAGAATAGCTACTATTTATGCACATGGAGGCATGGGAAGGTCACAAGGGGCTGGAAAAGGACTCAGTCTTTGGACCCCTTATAAATTTTCAGTGGTATCCTACAAAGTGTTAGTTCCACTGGCTTTCCCATCCATACTTATGCAGTGTACCCTCCCAAGGGGTGTTTGGCACACCTCTTCTTTAGGATACAGGTAACTCTGTCACTTTCGTATGAGCAGGTTTCAAATACACACATGACCAGATCCATGGGGTTTGCTTACAGAAGAACTTAAACTGACATTAGCCCATATATAATGTCTTTGTGCATTTCAAGCTGCTTCAAACTTGGTGCATTAGCAGTGCACCGCATCTTCCTTCACCACAGCAGAGGACACGGTGCAGCAACACCCAGATGGCGTATTGGGAGCAGGCTCGCTTCCAGCCGGACCTGTTACTCGGAGGGTTGGGCAGGTTGTACATGGAGTTGCTTGGATGCCTCCTTGTTGCAAACCCAGGGCTCCTAATAGTGAAGGCAGCCCGAGAGCCCCCCAACCCTGCCCTGTGTGATCTCGCATATCTGGTTTTATCAGCCGGGGTGTCAGGCTTCATGCAAGCAGCTGCATCCAACTCTGAGTGGAAGCAGCAGCATTGCTGTGACCGTGCAGCCCAGCGCTTTGGCTGCAGCACTGTGAACCGACTCTGGGGGAGCCAGGGCAGGAGCAGCTGCAGGCAGGCTGATCCTCAGCCTGAAAAAATGTCCCAAGGACAACAGAGCAGACAGGCTCTGTCATCTTCCAAACAAGAAATTAAGCACTTCCACAACTGAAATCAGCTGTATGTGCTGGGTCTCAGGGCCCTGAGGGCACTAATGGGTCTTGCTTTGGGGGTCCCCCCACTCTGCCCATGGCCCATTTCAGCCCCTGGGGCTGCCAGTCCCAGCTCCAGCGACACCGCAGCATGCGGGTCTCCAGCTCCCTGCAGCCCTGCCCATCCATGGGCCCCACCAAGCCATCTCACAGCTGTCCCGGGGCTGTGTTCCCAGCCTGGTTCCCCTTACTGGGCCTGATCCTGGTCCCCACCCATGGGCTGGCATGAGAGTCAGAGCAGCTGGACACACTGACAATGCCTGGCACTAAAGACCATTGCTGTTCTCTTCACCCCTGCCCAGTAGTGCTGAGCACCAGGAAGCCAATGGCTCTGATTTAGCCTGGGAAATACTGTTTACTGGGATTGCTCAGTAGTAGTCCGAGCATTTCAGCCTGGAGGGAGGTGCTGAGCTTGCCCTTTGGCACATAAGACAGTGTCAAATGCTCCCACCCCCAAAGGATGTGCCTGACGGGAACTGCTGGAATCACCCAGCATGGATCCGGGCTTCAAATAAGTTGTGGCTATTGGCTTGCAAGGAAGTCACCAAGAAACATGATCCTCAAGGAGAAGCGAATCACTTTGATCTCTGTCCTTGTGTTCGATGTGAGCTCAGAGCTCATTTCCAGTATTTCTAAGCTAAAGCAGGAGTGCCGTAAGCCAACACAGAAAAGTTACAATCTAGCTGTCCTCAGTAGTAAGTCTCCTAAGCAGCAGGTACTTCAAGGCAATGTGCTGTTATCAGGCATGAAGAATAAGTGGCAGAGAGATATGGATGAACCTATGGACATAAGTGTTTAGACTTTTGCTAAAAACACTATTAGGGAAATTGAAACAGACCCTTTAGTGCTTTGATTAGCAAGAACTGCTTTTAGATTCATAACGTGACATTGCTGCAATGATGTGAACGTGTATTATAACAGAGCACACAGCAAAGCAGCAGTCCTTGCTAAATCACAAAACAGTTCACAATGCATATTCATTGCAGGAAATACTTTTCATCTGTCCTTGATCTCATGTTGTATATTGGCTATGGATTCAGTGGATTTGGATTTCTTTGGCACGCCCTTGGGCTTTCAAGTGTGCTGGGATGCATTGTAATGTAGATGCGGGGTGTCTGGCACTTCTTACTGAACAAGGCTTCAAAGGGAAGTTGGGAAATTGAAATCAGGGAAGTTGAAATCAGGCTCTAATTACATTTGTACAGAGGCCAAAGGCATTTTGACAAAAAGCTTACCTGCTGCTCATGGACAGATTTTGTCCAGAGCACATGAAAATGTAGGGCTGGTTCACGTTCCCACTGGTAGCGGCAGACACAGGACTGGTCTGATTTTTAGAAACTGAGATAAAAGAAAACAATATTTGTGACTAGGTTTTGAGCACAACGCCGTTACTCAGGTATATCTGACAGCTCGAGTGCATCTGCTCTGGAAGCTTTCCCAGCATCAGAAATCAGCTATCTGGGAGCACAGACCACTGGCACAGCTGTGTTCGAGCCCCTGCCACCGCAGACAATATCGCTGTGGGCATGCAGTCCAAGCAGCTCGCCAGGATCTCCTCCTGCCTTTCCTTGCCACAACATGTACCTATGAAGCTCTAGTGTTTTTAAAAAAAAGGCCACAACGCTTTCCTCATGCTTTACGTGGGCAGGTATGTTGTGTTGCAAGACTCCTTTACCTCCTTGGGTCTTTCTCGAGTGGACAGATTGTAAGGTACTGGGATCCTGGAGCACTGAAAACAAAGAAACAGGAGTTTAGAGGCAGGGAAACAAACACCCTCAGCAGAGAGAAAAAATGGTTTCAAAGTTAAGAACAGAGCTTTGCTGTCCACATCGAATACCCACCTCATATCAGGCCTGGTGTGAAAGGCATCTGTCAGCAGATGACAGCGTTGGGACGCGTGGGCTGGAAGGACTCGGCGTCGGGGCTGCTCCCTATGTAGAGGTGCATCTGCCTCCCAGTGCAACACCAGCGGGGCCAGCTTTGGGAACAATAGAGCTTTGTGCCTGGCAGATGTTTGGGCAGAGGAGAAGCAGCATTTCCTTTGTTTTCCTGGGGGCAGTTGAAGCACAGGGAGTGCACTGACCTGATTTCCAGGAGGCTGGTGCTTCTGCAAGTCAGGCTGCGAGCAATTTGGCCAAGGTCATGCAGTGAATGAGTGATGCTGTCAGAGATGGATGGAAATCTCTGTGTGGGTGCTTTAGCTTGATGCTCCCAGCACAACACCTCCATTAGTGCATGACATGCTAGTGATTTATCCAAGCAGCGTGCTTTGCTGATTAGGTTTTATCTCGGTAGCGGCTGGAACAGTCTGTGCGTCTTCTACAAGCAAAGAGCAGAAGGCGTACCTCACTCTGAGCAAAATATGGTCTTTGACCTCTGGGTCTTGGCACTGAATCATACCAAAGGTAATGGTTGCATATGATCATAGTCTGCATACGACTTCATGGTGGGGAAGGAAAGCCCACCTAATCGGTTGCTCAGCAGGAGGACGTGCATCTTGCAAGCTCAGTATAAAATCAAAGACAGAAGTGGAATGAAATGGCAGGAGCCACCGTGGATTTTCACCATTCTGTGCCACTGAACACATGGGGAGGAAAGGGCAGGGTGGTAAAGGACACGAACCTCTGGAAACTGGGCATGGCGACTGCTGGACTTGCCTGAGAGCTGTTTCTGAGGTTGTGTTCAAAGTCCGTGTGCCCTGTCTGACTGGGATGTCATTGCCACTTCCCCTCCGAGATCGGAACCCCTGAGAAGGCTGATTGAGGCTGGGAGGGGAGGTTTGAAGCACAGGAGATGAGGCCAGCCCTGAAGAGGAGGTGCCTCCTCAGCAGAGGGCTGAGCTGCATGTGAAGCCTGGCTTGCAGCACGCCGACCACGTGAATGAAGACAGGCAACATGCTTCCATCCTTGCCCATGTTGTAAGATAAGTTTTCTGATGGTGAACTAGATGCGCTCACCAAGGGGGCAGGCAAGGCCATAGATTTTTTTGTGAAGGAAGCAGCAGGAACATAGGGCCTGGGAGGGAGGGAGGGGGAAGGAGGTACAATTATCTATTAAATCATTTCAGCTGCCTCATGAAACCTCTCCCCAAAGGATCCTCTCTGAAAACAGATAAGAGTGGAATGTGTCTATATGCATTTGCAATGCAAGGGCATGCGTATGGTGGATGTACATAAAATGAATAAAATGCAATGAGCTACAATAGGGGATTAGAGATTTTAAACCTTTACATTTTAAACGACAGAAGCTTCAGAGATCCTATGGCAGAGATGCAGGAATGTAGTCATCTTTTACTTTGTTATCTATAATGCTGCTGTATGAATAATAATTACACAATGTGACAGAGGAAAGCTGTGTGCTTTTATTCAAGCTTAATCTTTATAGATACGAGGCCGGTATAGAAGATGAGCTACGTGCTTTAATGGTATTATAATTTTATTTAATATTAGAACACGCGCCTGCAGTATCTGCTTTCTGAGCAATGATGAATTGTGCTGGAGGAAACGTTCTTTGCTTTATGTCTTATGGCTAGTGATCTGGTTTATTTGGCTTAAAACCCTAAGGCAGCCAATAACTTTCCAATGCGTTAAGCAGTCATCTTGCATAAGCACAGAGAATAAAAATTGCTTTCTTTATGAACCTTGCTCTAAAATCTTCTGCTGTTGTTGTTTTTCTTCCCACTTCTGCTATATGCTCTTCTCCACTTTGTGCCAGAATGACTTGAATTTCGGTCTTACAGTCCATCCTTATCCCATTTCTTTCAGCTGACTATTCACAGTTAGCTTCTCATGAAGTAGCTCACAGTACTGTGAACTGCTCAACTGAAAGTCAGCCATAAGTAGAAAACTGTTCTTCTGAGCTTTACCAACATTTGTATTGCATCTTAGTTGTTTTGCATCTCTTCCACCCTACGGGATCTCATGACCACATAGATATTAGAACAAAACAGGAGAGGCTTTCAATGGCAAACCGATGTGGCTTGGCAGCTGGTGAAAGATCTTCTACAGGGAACTGTAGAGCTGCGTGAAGGAGCTGAGCAATTCATCACCAGGATTTCCAGTTCATTGAAGAATGCTGAAGAAAATAAAAAGTGAAGCAACAGCGTCACAGCAAGGAGAAGGGATGTAACCTTTAAATAGCAGGCTTTTTCCACCTTTCTGAAGAATCAGGCATTGGCTCCTTGCAGAAGTGGGACAAAGAGCTTGACGGGCCTGTAGTCTGATCTTTTATGGCAGATCCTGAGGGCAGGGGGGCTGACACGCTTGTTAGCATTTGACCCAGTTTAAACTAACAGGTTCTGAGAAACAAAGACTCGCTGGGAGGTTAAGGAGAGGGAAAGCTGAACCAACTGGATATTGCGAGAAATATTCACTGCAACTGAAGACACAAGTACCTAAGGAACAAGAATAAATCCGCAAAGCCAAAAACCTTCCCTTGCTGTGTTGTACCACTGGCAATCCAGCTGGTGATGGGACAAAGCTGCTGCCACAAGAGAGCAGATCAAAGCGAAAGGTCCCAGGCAGATCTGGTCTATGCCAGTAAGTTTTTTGTGGTCGTCCCAGTCTGAAATTCTCAATCCTACCTTATCCCTGTTCCTTGGAGGAACACATAAGAAGCTCCTAGTGCTCTGACATTGCTTTGTGCTTTCCTGTGCCAGGGACAAGCCTTATCTCCCCAGGATTATTGTTGATATGCTTTGAATAGGGGACATCCAGCCCATCCATGCCCCTTGGGGAGCTTTAACACCTTTTGTTGGTGAAAGGCAAAAATACTCGTAATCCCACCCAGTTACCTCTGATCATCATCCCAGATGTGCCTCATGGCACAATCCTATCAGTCACTGCCTCTTCCCAGGCTGTACAAATGCTTTTCCATGGCATTTGGCTGATTAATGAGTACATGCAGCAGTTCATGACGCTTTGGGGCCTCATCTTCATTATCTTCTCACTCTTGCAAGAAGCTCCACAGCCCCTTTGTGGACCTGCCTGTGACTGCTGTGAAATGTAAGCAATTGATGTTGCAAGTAGAGCAGAAGTGGTCTGTCTCTAAAGCAGGGCAGCCCCCCTAGAGAGGCACGAGTGACTAGTGCAGGGTGGGTTTGGACAGTGAAAAGACAAACAAAATGCCTAGATTCTGGAAAATAGTGCAGAAAATCTCAGTATGGAGAAAAGGCAACTATGAACTTTGAGGGAACACCTCGGTGCTTTCCTTTGCTGTACATCATAAGATAGTGTGCATCAGGCGATGGCATGTGATACAGAGAGGTGCCATTGCACTTTGCTCGCCCACCTGAGTGGGAAGACTTCATGGCACAACAGAGCGCTCCTGGGTGCTGCAAGCCAACGCAACTCAGCTGACTCCGCTCTGCTGTGCAGGCTTGCTCCAGCCACAGGCAAAGGCCTCTGCCACCTTTTCCTGGGAGCAGTTGTTTATATCGAGATAGAAGGAAGCAGCTTACAATGGACTGGGTTGTGTTCCTATCCCTTTTGTGCTGACATAAATGTAGCTGAAGGGTGAAAGAGGACAAATGAAAAATTAGCTGTAAATGGGTATCCAGTCCACCTCCTGGAGTGGAAGAAAGTATTGCCACTGGGCAGGAAGAAAAGGGTCTTGGTGCAACTAAAATCCTGCAGTTAAGCTCTGAAATTTTTAATTATAATTGATGTTGTTGTCCAGTGAGCTAACTTTCAAGCCTACTTTCACTGTTAAAATCTCCCCAAAGTTACTGATTCCTTGGGATGAGAGCCAGGATGGAGGAAAAAAAACACGAGTGAAGAAGAGCTACCCAAAGGCAGCATGCAGTGTCTAAAGCTAGACCAGCTTGGAGGGAAAGACTGGAACAACTTAGATGGAAGCATTTAGATGGGAAAAATCCAGGCCCAGGTACATAACATGACTTACGAGAGCCCGGACACACATGGCACAGCCAGGTCTGCTGGCACTGCAAAGGAGCCGGGTGGCCTCATTGGGATGATGTTTGTGCCCAGAAGATCAGTCGTCTTAGAAGAAGAAATCACTGCCCCCATCAAACTCCAACAAGAGCATCTGTGGGAGCTGTATGTACAGGAGCAGGAGCTCAAACTCACAGCTGTTGCAGGAAGAGGAGTGAGTTTATTAGATTTTATACCTGCAATCTCACATGTTGTGCTTTATCCCCTTGTTTAGTGCTATGTTTATTACTGATTTTATTGAGATTGAAGTGTCTGTGCACTGAACTTTATTCAAGCAAAAAATACTGTCCTATACAGAAGACAGCTAAATCAAAGCAATCTAGAATCACCTGGTGCCCAAGGGAAAAAGGTCAGGACCGTTGTGTTAAATTTTGGGTTAATCTTAGAAGCAGTCCTAACTCATACATCCTTTAGAGAGGCTGGTGAAGCCTCTATCTTGGACTGCCTGGAGACACCCATGCCATCAGGCCTGCAAAAGAGAAGCCTACAGTAAGAGAACAAGATGGTTCTCCACAGTAAGAGCAATTAGTTTTGAATGAGAGTCAGAGCCTGACTTAACTCTTATCATCTGACCTACAGCTGAATAAGCAAATACATACAAGTTAATAAACAAACCAAACTAAATACAATAACCTAGCTCTCAGTGCAAAGTCGAGAAAATAACTGATCTCCTGGCAAATTCCTACCTGGATCTAGCAAGGTTCAGCTTGTTATACTAAGTGCTGCAACCACAAGAATCGGTGATCAGGATAGAGGACTTTTTTTTTTTTTTTTTTTCTCTTGGACATTGGGAAGTGAAGAAATTGGTATAGCTCTTGTCTGCTTTCAGTAGGAAGCTGAGAAGTAAAAGGACATAAAGCTTGTTAATTCAAAGGGAAGGAGAGAGATGCTGATCTAGGCTGCCTCCAGGTAGGAAGGGACAGTTATTCCACATACCTCCATAAAATGACCCATGCTGGATGAAATACGGAGTTCCTTGCAGGCATTTCCTTATCAAAGGCGCTTGTTGAATAAGGACAAACATAAATCATCGAAAGAAAAAAATGTGGCTCATGCTGCTGAGACATAACTGAAAGAGGTCATAAGAGTCCACAGTAAGCAAAGGATGAGACTCTAATTATTACACGCTGCATGGACCAAGACTAGTAAACAGATAAACACAGAAGGATGAAAGTGCATACTGAATTCTGCAAACAACCTTAAAATATACAGATGGCAGAACTACCTGACACAAGCAGGGATCTCATCAGTCTGGAGGAGAAAATCCCAAAACTTCGAAAGAATCATCTCTGTCCCTTTAATAGTAGGTGCCACTCCCGAGCGGATCTGCCAGTACTTTGGCATCGGGCAATAGTAATGGGAGGGGTTTTAGAAACGGGGATAAAATAATACTGTTTTCTCCCTGGACGCGGCAGAATGGTTATCAAATCTTAAACAAACCGGGAATGAAGAAACATTTTAGATTTTGCTTCGAAACAGAGCGCCTGTAGCAAAGAAATAGTTCTCCGTCCTACAAGTTAACGCGGTACGATTAACATCAATCACGGCGCGGGGATGGCGAGCACACAAAAGCCATCCCTCAGCCCGCCTCCCCCTCGCCAGCAGCCCCTCGCTGGGGTGGGTTTGCTGCTGCTGCTGTTTCGACATGCGGTCGGGAGAAGAAAAAGCCATTTCCCCCAGCGGGATTCCCGCAGCAAGCGCTCAGCGCATCCCCGGCGCTGGCTGGTGCTCGGCCCGTTCTGGCTGTGGCGCTTCAGGCGCTCCCTCCTAGCCGCCCAGTGGCAACATCCCCTTCTTTATTTTTTTATTTAACTAAAAGCCAGCCTCCCCTGCTCACACCTCGGGGGTGATGATGGGGGGAAGGAAGCTTTAATCACCTATTGTGGCAAAACCGAGTGGCAAAGAAGCGGCGCCAGGCCGCCCCGGGCTCTCCCGCATCCCTCGCACCCAAAACGCCGCTAAGGGGCCCGAAACGCCCCGCTCCGGGCGCGGGGCGGGAAGAGGCACCGCGGCCGCCCGGGGTTTAAATGCCCCGCGGGGGCGGGCCGGCAGCGCGGCACCGCCCGCCCCGCTCCGCTCCCCCCGCCCCGCTCAGCTGACAGCGGGGCCGCTCGCTGCCTGCCCGCCCGCCCGCTGGAGCCACCGCCACCGCCGCTGCCGCTCGGTGCCCGCCCGCCTGCCGCGGCCTGCGCGCCACCGCCGGGGATGGGGGGCGGTGCGCCGTGACCGGCCCGCGGGCGCGCCCCCGCCGCGCCGAGCCGCGCTGCCGCCGGGAGCCGCCGCTGCCGCCGGCGGGATGAGCGGGAGCGGCGCCCCCGGGCCCGGCGCGGCCCCCTGCCGCTTCGCCCACTACTTCGTGCTGTGCGGTATCGACGCGGAGAGCGGGCTGGAGCCCGACGAGCTGGCAGGTGAGCGGCGCCGCCGGGGCCGGGCGCGGCGCGGAGGCCTCGCCCGCACCCGCACCGCTGCGGGCTTTTGGGATCCGCTGCTTCAAAATGTCTGCTTCCCCCCCCCTCCCCCCCCAGGAGGGGGCGAAGGGAGGTGGGGGGCGCCGAGCCGGCAGAAACCGCAGGGAGGGAGCAACTTTGAAGGATAAAGCATCCGCTGCTGGAGCATCCCCCGAAGGGCAGCTCCCGCCCGGCGGCGGGGGGCGTTTGTCTGCCGGCCGCCGGGATGCGCCCTGCCCCGCAGGCCGGGCTCCGCCGGCCCGCTGGTGGCCCTGGTCCCTAACGGTGGAAGGGGAAAGGCGGCCCTCGCCCGCCCTCGGCGGGGTGCGGCTGACGGGAGAAGGGTACGGAGGGTTACGGAATTGAAGGGAGCCGAATGACCGAGCTTTCTGTCGGGGCAGATGCGTTTTCTTCCCTGTTTGCACTGGAAAGGGGGCGGGGAGGGATCTGGGAAAAACTGAATAAATTAATGGAATCGCATCTTTAATTATGCTGCGTTATTCACATCTTATGTCTATGGAGAAAGAGTCTTCCTGCATCCTTCCTTCCCCCTCCACCCCCCAAAATGCTACAGAATCAAAGAACGAAATTATTACTATGGGATTGAACTCGTTTTCTAAAATATTTATTTTTGGAGGGTTCATGACTAGATTTGAGCTGATTATGTTGGGGAAAGGCAGTATTGCTTCCTAAACGTCGCTGGTGTTTAAATAAAAGGAACTATTTAAGTCAGTTTTTACACATAAAATTAGATTGACTATAAGCTTAATAATGGGGCTTAATTACATGGAAGCTAAGCATTTCCTCACTGAGTTATGAGTTTGAAAGCGCTTAAGCGCATACGTGTGACCGTTCCTGTGCCTTCACGCTGCAGGCGACTGAGCTGCATGCGACTGCAGTTGAAGGCAGCTGTAGGTGTCAGGGTGGGCACCTCCGCCTGGCGATGGGGTCGTGGCAAGGGCTCCGCTGCTCTTGCATCAGGAAGTACCTCGCCTTCTGGTTGTGCAAGAGAAAGACTTGATGAGCTACATCACTGATCGACGTACCCTGGCTGAAGTTCATTTTTTTGTCACCTGTAAAAGGGGTGGCTACATGTGCCTGACGTTCCAAGGAGCTTTATCTTAACGCGGGGTACCTAAATCTTTTCCCTTCGCAGGGAGCACACACTGGCGGTAGCCCTAGGGTCTCCACATTGAAGCATTAGCCAAAAGTGCTTTAATCTGTGTGCACTTTTTCACGTGTACTAGTGACTGCAATCGTATGTTTTCAGTTTTGCTGCTTTTAGTAGAAAACTCCTGGCTCGTGAGCCATCTCCCAGGTGATGGCGTACGGGGTTTGATTTGCATAATATGACCTACTGGGGTTTCAGCTACTTAAACTTTGAGTCATCTCTAACTCTTCTATCTGAAAAGAAACTATTTTTAAGGCAGTGTTTGCTGGCAGGCTGTGCCTTCCCTGATGAGTACCCAGACTTTCAAACCTGTCTTTTGCTGATTTCTGCTCCGTTTCACAGCGAGGTGCGCAGGCGTGTTCGTGGGGAGCACTGCTTGAGGGCAGGCGGAGCACGGTGGGGTCGTGCAGTGCCGTGGCTCGGCTACAGGGCTCAACTTGTATGGTCATTCAGCGGGTTTAGCTGAACTGTGCCAGCAACACTAATCAGACTGCACAGCTAAAGAAAGTCTCTCTCTCTTTTCACTGTGAAACATTTTTTAGTAAAAGAAAGAAATTTTGGCACATCTAGGATATGCCCATTTATAAAACATAATGCAGCCGTGAATAATTTCGAAGGGAAATTACCACAAGTAGTTGTTTTTAAGGCAAGTGGGGCTTCTTTTTTTTATTTTCTCCTTCCTCCCTCAATAGGAAATAACACGTTGAAATGCCTTTGAAACTGGTTTAAACTAGGCAAGGTCCAGCAGTATGGTTTGAGCACACAAAAATTTTTGGTAATGCCAGTTTGGGAGGCATTCTTAGTACCTAGGAGGGTTGGGATAAGATAGAGGAAGAAGTGGAGTAACAGAAATATGATGGGACTTAATATTGGCACTGAGCAATGTTATATTTTTAGAGACTTGTGACAAGAGCTTTCTGCTATCAGCTAGTAGCTCAGCAGTTGGAAATGTTAGGGAGGAACAGGGAATGCTGTGAGCCACAAATATAATGCAGCCGTGGAAATATTAACTCTAGTTTTAGATGTAGCTGGGAAAACATTTCTGTTAAAGCTTGGGGAGTATTAATGCTACCGTAGGCAGGCAGTAGTGAGATCCGATCTAGAAATCTGTGTTACAGGTTTCAAAAACCGAGCTACTAGGATTGAATTTATTACTGGAATAGGTGGGGAGAAAGATGCTCGAGGGAACATAAAGTCTCTAGTATCACAGGAAACCCACAGATGAAGTCTATTTCTTTCTAAAAAAGCTCTTGCAACATTTTGTAGAAAGAAACGATCCTGTTCTTTCAGTATTGAATTATGTAGCTATGATAGCTTTCCATCTTGCTATCCTTGTGCTTAAGGAGGTTGTTGAGGTAAGTCATGGCATCAATGAAAAGTTGCTGTGACTTAAGCTGCCATACAGATCATCCCTAATTTAGCAAAAAAGTAGTTAAGAACCTGCTTATCTCCCAACTTGTGAGTCCCTTAGCAGCCAGCATCCACAAAGCACCTTGCTCAAGTGAGGTCTGACTGAATGGAGCTGCGTTGGGGCTGAGCAGAGGAGCCCAAGAGAAGCACGAGGAGACGAGAGGAGCTCCTCTGCCACCCTGGGGGCCCCAGGGCCTCTCCTTTGAATGGAGCAGAAGTTACAAAATCCTTGAGGGATTTTCTGCTTCCAGATGGACTTGCTGGTGATCAGCTGAGGCACGGACACCTCACCAAGGCACGTGGCGTGCTAAGGAGCTGCCGGTGAGTCAGCTCTGGTGTCATCTGGAGCTCCCTGACCTGCACCCTGCCTTCGCTGGGGACAGCCTGGGACCCACCCCCCTGTGAAGGCTTTCCTTGCCTGATGATTTAAGCCCAAGATCTCTTACTGCACAAACCCTCTGCAGTAAAACAAAAAACAAAACAAAACAAAACAAAAACCCCAAAACAAACCCCAGCATACCAAAAAAACTTATCTAATGCATCAGGCATGAAGTGAAATGTTTCAATGATGCTCTCGGAGGCAGGGCAAAGAACTACCTTCTTAATTCTTATTGTAGGGTTGTTAGGTCTGTTCACAACGTGAAATAAAATCAAGATTTTAGAGCAGTATAAAGTCTTGACATGCTTTAGGGAAGAGTGACTTCCTTTATAGTTCTTAGTCCTGTTGGATGCTCAGTGCTTAAAATGAATTTGGTAGATGAGAATTTTCCACTGTGCAAATGTTTCATTTTGCCTTTTTTTTTTCTTTTGCATGTATGCTATTTTCTGGTACAGATTTTCCAAGTTTTTGGTTTTTTTTTTAATAGGAAATTGCTCCACAGCTGGCTTTTCAAATGGACTCATTTTTGTTTTTTAAGTGAATTAATTTTGAAAAGTAAAAAGCTGTTTACCTATTGCTCAACTTGGTACCATATCCAGACATGCAGCAATGTAGCATATGGATTATAATGCTGTCAAAACACTGGTTGCACTATCACAAAGTTCTCAGTCAAGGTTGGAAGAAAAAAAATCTAGGGACTTGAGGGAGGAAAGGCAGCTATCTAAGGATTTCTTGGCACTGCATAGTTGGAGAGGTCAGAGAAGAAAAGCAGTGTATTTGATGTGAAATATCTTGAAAAGCATGAAAATTTCAGTATTGGTTTCTGTGCCCTGTTGAACTCCACTAAAATAGGATGAAGGGAGCTTTTTCTCTCATGTTCAGGGCTGATGGAAAATATATTTCAGTTCACTTTCATCTTCATGCCTGCTTCTTTCAGGTGAAGCCATTTTGAGACTATCAGCCTTGGAATTGCATGTGCTTAAATGAACTCGTTATAGTAAATATTTAACATTACCTTAAACAAAAAGACCTAATTGTTCATTAAATTGTTTCTTTTGCATATTTTGTCATACTATATGAACTTGTCATACTATATGAACTTCATACTATATGAAAGGAGTCTGTGCAAGGCATGAGATTTTTCTGGCTGTAGCAGCTTTTACATTTTGCTTTGAGAGCGTATTACATTTTGTAGTATCTTGTTACAGAGTGTCACGAACTACAATTTAGAAAAATACAGGATACATAGGACTCAATTAAAAAGAAAATGAAATATCTTCTATTGGGGAAGTAATTTAGTGCTCTGGAGGAAAGCAGAGAGAGAATTACAGATGAGTGTTTTGTTCCCAAGTGGAAGGACTGGCCTGTGCTCCACTGAGGATGCTGTTGCCAGAGCGGTTTCAGGGGAGAGAGGATGCGGTAAGCCAGCACGGGAACTGGCGCCCGGAGGACCATATTGGATGATGCCTTCTGCATCTCAAAACATGAATATTGGTGGAGTTGTGGTAGCCCTCTTGCTGTATGAAATGAGAAGTTTTATAGCTTTTTCCCCCACACATAAACCTTAAAATATTATCTCAAGACTATGCTTATAGTGAGGAGATGTTCTTGTTATTGTATCTTGTCTAGCAACATATTTTGCACTGTCTAGTTTGGCCACTGCGTTAAGAGTCACTATCTTATTGTCCTGGTTCAATGTATACTTTAAAGCTGTAGAGAGCTTCATTACTCTACTTATAAGATCAATTTTTTTTTTTTTTTTCCTTCATGACCAGCAAAGCTGAGAGTGCTCATCGGAAACATTGAGTGTCTTGGGGAAAATAAACACTGCTTCTGCCTCATGCTGTTTCCCTATGAATATCCAGATATTGGTAACTGATTTCCCCTATCAATGAAATGAATGAAATGCTACCTCAGTTCATAATGTTGAAAACCAAACAGGTCGTGTTGCAGTCTGGCTAACTGTGCTTCTTATCTAGTAGGCTCTTATTTTTAGAAACTTACAAGATTTTTTAGTCCTTGTGTGTGCTTGGCACCTGTGTGCTCATGCCTTGCAGAGTCTCCCCGCAGCCAGCGCAGTTCTCCATCACGCTTCCTTCGTGCCAAGTCACACTGCAGTGCCAGAAAACTTGGTGGCATTACTACAGCGATACAACTTCTCATATACGTGGCTTTTCTGAAAATAAGTAATTGGATATTTTTCCTAGTTTACTGGAAATAGACTGAGAAATTTCCCTTGACCAAGGAATATCTAAATAGTTGCGGTTCCTGTTCATGACTTACTCAGTTGCCACAAATGAAAAGCGGGCTACAGGAGTTTCGCTTTTCATTTTTAAGTACAGTCCAGAGTTGCACAAAGTATTTTTGGAGGGGTTGTCCAGGTTAAGTAACCTGGATGTGGATGAGAGTGGTATGGGTAGAGGAGAAGATGGCTTATGCTGTGCAACTCAACAAAACTTAACTTGCTCCTCAGAAGCAGTTATAGTAGATTGCTTAGGATTTCTGATTCTTATAGGGCTTGTGGGAGGGATGGGACTCAAGCATTTCTCCTGTCCCTCTTAAGAAGCGATGCTCAAATGCAGCACTAAATCTTCTGACTTTATGGCTAGAATAAGCAAATCTCATGGATGAGGGACTGGACGGAGTGGCTGGCTTACTGAAGTAACTATTGGGTTTTGTAACTTGTCATAATAAACAAGGAAACACTGGGTATACATCTAGGAAACCTGTTTGATAAAAATCTAAACTGGGTTAATATTTTGTTCATATGAAAACAAATCTTTCGACCTTAGTCTGCATACATAGTGTTGTGTTTCTAGTTAAAGGGAGCATGGAGATAATCCCTGCTTCCGTGCAACCTTGACTCGATGCTGAAGTAGAAATAATGTTTCTGCTCTCTTCTACATCTTTAAAGGTGGTGGCGTGGATAGTTGCTGTAATGATTTATTCTTAAGCATGCTTTTTTTTTTTTTTTTTTGCTACTGGGGATAAACAGAATTCCATTGTAACACCACACAGATTTTTTTTTTTTAATAGATTTCTGAATTATATATTAAAGACTTAGCTCCTGTAGGAGGGTTTCTGCAGCCAAAGGAAACAGTGCTTTTTATAAAGAATTGTCAATATTATTGACAAGTATCATCTCCAGCTACAATAACCTTTAATAAGGAGTAACTCTCTTGCTTACTTGAATAACAGACCATTTGTGGAATTGCTAATGGCTGTGATGTATTATTATGCTTTAGTAACAGTGCTTTCATTCTCTATCTTTATAAGCCAGAGAGTCACGGGATTTAAATGCTCCCCCAGCCCTGGTGTGACTATTCTGTTATACATTTGCCTTCATCTACGTTTTTTATACTGTATTCCTTTGAAAATAAGGTATTGATTGGGTTGGAAAAACATCATTATTCCTATCAATAGCACTGATTCACTAATGCTAAACCAAAGAGCATTTCATGTATTTTTTTACCAGATAAGCTGCTGTTTTAATTTCCACTTAGAAAGACTAAACCCTCTTGCACTCTTAGAGGCTGTTTTGCTGCCAGTGGCTGTTGCAGTAGCACAGAAGAAGATGGTGTGACTGTGTACATGAGGGTTTTTTTCAGTGAAAATCCCAGTAACCGGTCTGTTAATATTGCGGTAGGTAGCCTTTTTCCTTCACATAGTGTAAACTGCAGTAGTAATCAAAGTGCTGGCAGGCAGAGTGTCTGAGCTGCTGTCCTTTATAAGAATGACCTAAATCCAACCCTAATCTTGTTCCTGTGCGTTGGGCTTGAAGTCGCTGCTGGCCCCATCCCCATGGCTTAGTGGTGCGGCAGCCAGGGAGAGCCAGGGTTGCCAGGACCACAGGTGCCTGCCTCGGGGGCTCACGGAGCCCAGGACCTGCCTTGGACGAAGAGCACTGAAGGGCAAAAGTGCAAATGTCCTGCAGAGCATGGCAGTGCTGGATCAGGCCTCGTCACACCAGGTGGGAGCCTGAGGAGAGGTGGTGTTTTTGAGCCTACGTTGAAGGCGCAGGTCCCTGTTGCCAGTGGAGAGGCTCCTGTGTCGATGTCCATGTCCATGGTGGTCCTCATGGCGCCGAAGGATGGCGGCATCTGGAGGAGAGCGATACCCGCCCTTCTGAAAACGGGAGAGCAGAAACTGTAAATATGTCAGAATGCTCAAGGCAGTGCGTGACTGTAGTATTGATTTCTCTGCTCAGCTGTTTGCCTGTGAAGCCTTTCTGTCCTCGCCAGAGTGATTTACCAGTGCTGCAGGAGCTGTGCCAGCACCCTGACACTGTGCCCACAGCATTCCTTATGCCATTGCGGAGCTCGCCGTAGGAATACCTCCAAAATGAGCTGCTTCAGGAGAGAGAGGTTGAGATGCATGCAAGCCAGCAGGACACGGGTGTCAGGGCTCTCTTGCCTGCCTTCTTTCACCTGCTTGTCATGGACTAATCAAGTTGTCCTTAATGCCAGCTCGCCCCTGAAACATGCTGGCAAACGTACAGCCCGCAAAGCCACTGCGTAGGCTGATGCTGGATACACGGCTGGCACGCTGCTCCCCGTTGCAGTTGCTGATCTGCTGCAATGAGGGTTGGAGTCAATGAGAAATGTGAATGAAGTGGGGAAAAAAAAAAAAACCAAACCAGCATGTGCACTTTGATCCAGTTAACACTGTGGTGCTGTGGCTGGTGCTATTTGAGATCATGTAGGACCACGTACACACGTGGGAAGATTACATGTAGCTTGTTCAGCCATATCTTGTGTGTATGGAGAGGAACTGTAGCAGTCAGAATATAGGAACCTTCATGTAGTTTGTGAGTGCAAATAACCTACAAATTTTTTTTTTTTCATTATCTACTTCTTGACCAGAAAAAAAAAAATATGTATGGTAGTAAAAGTTACATTGAGGAAAAACAAATTTTGGTCAGGAAACAGTAGCTTTCACTGTGATATTTTGGTCACATTAGCCATATAGATAATCTCAAAAGTAATTAGGGAAGAAATGGTGATGGCTATAAAAGACACATACTGGGGAGATGACTAATGTGTGACAGGCTGCTGAGGTGTCAGATACTGGCATGGCTGGAAGAAGCTTCTGTTACATTACCAGTATGAAAATATAAACAACTCAATTTGTGCTCCTTCCTTGGAGTCAAAGATAGTTTTACTCAGCTGTCTGATCATTAAATCTTAACCGAGAGCTTTCTCATTAGGGTGTCCTAGGTTTAATGAAGGTGCCTGGCTGGAAACATGAAGCCATGCTCTTTCAAGGTGTGGAGTTTTGCTTCTTCCTCCTTCCTCCACCTGCCAACCCAATCCATGAAAAATAACGTGAAAACATCCAAAAAGATGCTTAAAGGGCAAAATGGAAAGAGCATTCCCTTGCTACTATGTGCTCTGTGTAGAGTAGTCTTGAAGGACTTTGCTAGATCTCAGTGACCTGCTTTGAGTGATAGTACAAAAATTAAGTCTTAGTAGAATATAATATTGGGGGAGGGGGGTGACTGGTTTTGCTGGATCTGGAAAGAAAACTTTTTGAAGGTTGTTCTCCAGTGAGAGAACAACTTCATACAAAAATGTCAGCAGTTCTTGTTTGGTCTTCAGAGGCAATGTTTAAATATGTCACTCGGAGAGTGAGCTTCCCCCTCCCTTTGGAGCATGAACTTGGCTTTGCTTTACAGTCATTTTATTCATCAAATTGCAACAATAATGATGGGACCTAGTAGCAATGTTTTTTAAAAAACAAGCTTTATATCAAGTGCTTCGAAGCTGTCTGAGTGGTACGTTGCACAGCATGAAAGTTAGAAGAATCCTCTGTCCACCTCGTTCTTGGTATTCTCTTGTCATGTTAAAGACTAACATGTGGAAGGGTAAGGGAACTTAATCTGAAACACCATTCTGTGTAAACCATGACAGGATTAAAAATAAAAAGCAGAGCTTAACTGTCATGGGTGTGTAGAGGCTGCTGCTTTTCATGGATGACTGAAATTATTTGTATAAATTTGCATTTTCCCCTTAGCATCTATATAAACCTATGCTCATTTCTATGCATAGCTATTTTCACGTACAAACTGATTGGCACGCAGTGGCATGCGATGTAATGCAATGTTACCTGTGTTAGCAGTAACTATAGTTAGAAGGAAAAAGCAAGTGTCACCGTGGATGCTCCTTACACGGGGCTGCCCAGGTGTAAGAGGTGCTTTGAGTCTCTTGTGACTGAAAGGCAAGAGGGCTAAGCTCTTTGTAATGAAATGATGAAAATGAGTGCTCACTTCACTGGTAATTTCTCAATGAAATATTGATTAAATGGGCCAAGCAGTCTGCTTTGGACTGACTGAAGTTTGGGATGTAGCTGGAGCCTGCTGGGAGAGGAGAATGCTGCCACGGTGCAAACGGGTATTGCTTACACTGACTTTAGATGTCTGATGGGTTCTGGAGCCCAGGTTCTCGCTGGCCTGGAGACTGTCTGGATGGTCCAAATCCCTGATTTAGGAGCACACTTCTGCTTTTTCTCCAGGTTGCTGCTGAGATGAATCCGGTCAGATGGTGTAAATACCTTCTGGTGGGCCCTCTGGTCTCCCAGGGAATGTTCTGGAAAAAGGAGAGAGATTTATTTTTTAAATTCAAACTATGAAGTATTTGAGCAAAGAATGCAATATACAATTGAGTAAATATTTGGCTTGTCATTGCTGAGGGAGGGGAGGATTTGCTGATTAGTTAGTTATTCACACAATACTATTTTTCCATCAGTATTCCCACTTGGTGTTCTTGTTGGCTTTATGCTATGTAATACTCTGACATGAATTTAAAATTAAGAACAATTTTATCGTTAAAACCAAAACAACAGCTCTGTTAGCATAGACTTTCTTTCAGCTGTGATGCTGGCTGATGTGGGAGAGATGAAGGGCTGTTGCACAGTTTCTAGGATGGGACTTTTTGTAATGTAGATGTTGTGCTTTCTCAATTTGTTTATTATTCCAGTATAACAATTTGAAAATACACAGCACCAAGTATTTGGGCCAGGATTCTCACATTTTATTTAAAAACAAACAAACCCAAACAAAAACAACAAACCACCAAAAACACCCAAACCCCTAAAATTTTGTGTAATTGTATGAAGATAATGGCTGCTCATGACTCACAATGCTTAAAAACTGCCAGGTGCTTTGTAAAATGACTGACGGTGGATGTAGGCGCTGTCACAGAGCTCTGAAGGGTGTATTCTGCTGTACGTTTTGCCTTGTAAACACTTCAAGAATGTCAAGGCCAGGAGGAATGGTACTATGGTGCCTCAAATGCACCCCTTCTCGGGCTGTCACCCCTTGTCTCTAATGACTATTGTTATAAATCTATTAAGGAAGAATACTTATCTCTGGAAACCAGGATAGCAGCTATTCAGCGCAGATGAATTAGGTGTTTAGCCTTTTCCCAAGATGATGCTATTCAAGGTAGGTTTGTCTGGCTAGCATTTGCAAATATGTTGACTCTTTCTGGCTTTAGCGAGTGTGATAGCAGATGTTGTTTGACTCTTTTAATTCAAGCAGGGATGTGTAGTCTAGTGTTTCTATCTCAAATTGAGGAATGACTAAGAACTAAAGAATCCCAGTGTAAGGAATGCTATTAAGTAATCATTTTTTCCTGTATAAATATGAACATCTGCATTGGGTGAGGCAGCTGTATCTGTGGTCCGCTGTTGTATTTAGCAAAAGGGGAATGGTGATGGGAGATGTTAACTTTCACAACAGCAGTTCTGGTTAATAACTTACTATCGTTTCTATGCCCGTGTCTTTGTTTTCTTTCTTCTTGGAGCTGCCTGCAGGGTGGTGAGTTGGGAGGGAAAAGAAAGAGCCCTGTTGAAAATTTCTCAGCCTAACACACTGTTTAAAAAAAACCAAAAAAACAACAAAAAACAACAAAAAACCCCCTCTAGCTTAATGTGGGCTGAACTTCCCATGAAAACTCAGCCTTAATGAGCTTGGACCCCTCAGCCCCGCTTTGTCCCGGTCAGCAGGTGAGAAAGAGCTGAGGTCCCCGGCGCGGGTGCCCTGGCTGTGACCCAGGGGCTCGGGGCCCTGATTAGTTCAGCTCTTGTGCTTTTGGCCGGAATAAGAATGAGAAAACATCTCGTCTTGGGGGCTGGATGTATTCATGTTCCTCTCCTGCGGGCCTGTGCTACTGCTAGAAGAGGCATTTGTCCAGGAGCTGGGGAGAAAAGGCACAGATTTAGGTCCATCCTAGAGCTGAGACTGAACTGCTCGGAGCAGGGATTGCAGTGGAGTGTCCAAGATCTATCATATTTGACAGTGGTGAAGATCTGTAAATTATTTGCAATTCAAAATCTATCTTGGGGTTCAGTTACTGGTTAATATTTTGTCAGCACTTTGTGATAATGACTTCTGTCCCAGCATCGCTCCTGGTGCACTGAATAGCTCAAAAGGGAAGTTGACGCTAAGCAGGAGACCATCTGTGTTGTTAATAGTGTAGTATTATCACACTCAAAACTCAGACTCGTGCGATTCGTAATGTGATTACACTAGACCTGTTTCCTTTTTTCAAAAAAGTCAAAAAACCAAACCCTCAAAACAATCTGTATCCTTATCTACCAACTTCTGAGCCCATAGGTCAATTTAATTTTGTCAGAGGTGAAACTGAAAAGATAGGGGATTTTTTTTTTGGGGGGGGGGTGAAGTCCCTGCAGCTAGAGCAGAGATTCTAATTAACCTTCCAATAATACAAAGGCTGCGGGAAAAGCAACAGCACCTTATAAAGCAAGAGAGGCCCCTCCACGTGGGTATCCTGGCAGGCTAATTGGCAGCCGCGTAGCTGGGGTCCGAGCAGAGCCTCCTGCCCATCTGGTGGGTTGAGGAATGAAGGGTAACTCATGGTACTGAGGGGGAAGGACGGAAGATCAGAGCTAGCAGGCTTGTGTGAGCAAAAGGAGCTGCATATGAGAGGACCGTGATTTCTGTCCTGGCGTCCTGTCACGTAACTCCTAGCACCCTTCACCCAAACCTGTGAAACCATACAGCTGTGTTAATGCCATCTTCCTTGGTCTTTCCTTCTCAGTCTCAAATGAAGAGTGTTTGTTAGGGGAGCAATTCTGCTACAGCTCCTACAACGTGATAACAGGTGGTGAGAGAAAAGCTACGTTTGGCAATAAATAGCAATGCAAGGATGGTTGTTTGCTGGTCCGAGTCCTTCCTCAAGCTCAATGAAAGGATGTAGGAGCTTGGCTGTGTTGGTGTTATTGCATCCAAAAGATATGTTTGTGGAAAAGCACTTTTTTTTTTTTTCTTTCCAAAATGCACCGAATGAGAGATACAGCAGCAGAATGTGCTGGGGAAGGGAGTTCTCTACTTTCTTTTTCCTTATCTTCCTGCTTCCCACATTTAAAAACAAATCAGCTCATCCTCATGCTTTATTGTTTTAAAAAGCTATTCTGACCTTTCTGATAATATTGTTAAGAACCAAGAACTGTATTCTGATGTATTGAAGTGCTAATGATGCATAAGGACTCATAAAACTGTATTAAGTGCATTAAATTTTGAGTAACTCCAGTAAAAGGCACTGCAAGGGATGGCTAATCACTCTGCATTTATGAGTTGTCTTGGAAGTAAATATTCAGCAATATTCAGCTGAATCTGTCCACTGAAATGGGCTAGAAGGAGATGGCATTGCATTGCAATGCAGTGGGAGGTTGGCAATCCATGCTTGATTAATCTGCTCATACCGAAGTGGCATCGCTCCATGCTTCCAGCAAGCTTGTAATAGATGAGTGCATTAATGAGCCCCTGGGTAACTGAGACTATGCTTGGGGGCCGGGGGGGAATCAGAAAGGATAAAAGTTGCTGACTCAGTTTCTCTTTCTTATCTTACCTCTACATATTTTTTCCAAGCGGTGCTTAAGGGATTCCATGTTAAAGTGAGCATTTTAAAATACCTCTATGCGTTGCTAACAGTAGCAGAGCTGTTCTGTGTGGTTTTGAGTAGTGGGGTTATTTAAGCCTCTTTGGTTTTTTTCCCTGAACTTTCTCCACCTGAAAAATGTTGTGATCTTCAAATATGAAAGACTGACTCTTGATTAGCTGCTGCTAGACTATGCTGAGTCTTGGTACATTAGAGAGAGGTTGAGGCCAAACCTCCCTCAGGGCTGGCCAAGTGGTCCGCTGAGCCATCTTCTTTTGAGTGGACTCAATTAACTGGTTGGTAAAAGTGTGTCAACGTCTCTGAGGGCTGACGATAATTTGCGGTCCAGAAAGTATGGGAATTATTCTAGCCTTAAGAGAAATCATTTTGGAAGGCTACTTAGCTTTTGCAGGGTTGATTGTCTTTTATTTTTGCTTTCTGAATATGTTTAATAAAAAAGGGATTGCAGCTAAATTTAAGCAAACTCTTGCATTCAAGACTTAAATTTCTGTTTTTCTTTCTTGCAGTGGCTTACTGATAATTTAAGTTGTACTCCTTAAAAATGTATTATCTGGTTTATTTTGTGGGAGGTCATCGGTTTCACAATATTGTATAAAACTGAAACCAAATCCTCACGTCTGCAGCTGCAGTGTTAAATAGAGCATCATTGTCATGTGGTGAGCATGGCTGTCAAAACACTTCGGGCAAAGTGGGTAACATGAACAGTTCTTCTATGTTAAATATTTATAGAAGAAAATGCAAACTCAGAAGACTGCCAGCAGACAGACGTACTGCTTTAAATACATTGTTGTGTTGGTGAGGGCATGAATCTTCGCACAGCAGCTTTAGGAAGGAGACAGCGAGTGGTTTCTGCTTGCGCATGGGCTCGACAACGTACCTTTTCTGCACAGAAATATAAATGAAAAGGAACTGGAAGTTTAAAACTTCAGGAGAAAAACAATAGCTCTCCTCAAGTGATTTGCCAGCCGGCTGCCCCCAAAATGATTCGTTCTCTTTGCCCGCTGGTCTTCTGCTACAACAGTCATAGCAAAAGCTCAGCACAAGCCCTCTCTGGCATGTCTAGCCTCAAGGGCCGGCACGTCTTTATTTCAGGTCCTCTGGTGCAAACAGGTGGTGAACTACAAGCAGCAAGATACTGAGAAGAAAACCATGTAATTAAATCTGGCACTGTAGTATAATAAATCTCCCTGGTATTCTTTAGCTTTCTAGACGCCTTCCGAGCAATGCACAATGGCTGTGATTAATGACTATTGTATTGTCTTAAATAATAAGCTTGAGCCTTCAGATAGGTGACATAATTTAGCCATAATGAGCGTCAGCTTCATGTGTTTGATCTCAGCGCTTTGAATTTCAGTGTCGTCGTTGCCATGTCCTTGAGAGATTGTTTTATGCTGAAGAAAACCAGTAAAGATGGATGGGGGGCAATTTCTATGTGAGTGTGAAAAATCCAGCCAATCTGTTGCTCTGAGGACATTGACTTTTTTGTTGTATCTCGTTTTGAAATATGCAAGATGAAAGCAGTTGGATCGTTCATAAACTGGACCCACTGTTATTGAGAGAGATTTTCTCTTTGACAAAAGTATTCCTTGCTGGGAGGTGTATGCTGACAGTACCAGTGGTGGGTGTTTCCTTTTGTGTGTCAAGATGCACCAAATACCCACAGTGGGGAAAACACTTTTCGATCCTTTCCACACCATCACCCTGTCCGTCACCACCTCAGCAGGCTTCTCTGTTGTTTCCGCCTTTGACTGAAGGCAGCAGCTCTTTGATATAAGCTCCTGTCTCTTCACATTTCTCTTTCCATTGCCTGGGTTCAGCTGACACAGGAGAAAAAACATTATATTCTCTTCCCTGAAGCTACCTGTGAAGAGCTTTCTCCGTCTCTGTGCTGTGTATCTGCACAGCTCTTTGGCAGAGCTGAGAAAGGAGGGCTGAGAAACTACAAAGCACATCAGACCTAATTATTCAGCTAGCATAAGGGCCTTTCTTTCCTACTCGGGATATTCGCTCTTGACTGTGCGGGTAGTCTGACTGACATAGTGTGCTGATTTCAAAGCCATTGCACAGTGCGGTGTAAATGCTTCAAACCCAAATCCATCTTCCTTTGGGCAGCCTGGCCCAAACGGGCTGCCCTAACGCCAGGGTTTGGCAGGGCCCGTAAGTGAAGGGTCAGTGCAGACTCTCTCCCTTGTCATTATTTTTGTGGGGATGGGGAGGAAAGGGATTTAAAATCCCTCACCCTTTTCTATTAAGTCTGACTCATTTTGTCTGGTTTAGCATTGTGGTAGAAAGAAACATAATGGATTTGTCAGGGTCAGTGCTTCACAATGTGACGGTTGACTTTGATGGGCAATAGGGCCTACTTTGCCACTCCAGACAAAGGATTTGTAGGTCTTGCAGGCTGCCATCTGTTTCTAAAAGCAAGTTTTTGTGGAGAAGGGATGCAGCTTGCATGCTGAAAAAATTGGGGTTTTTTTCTTGAGAACTGCTGAGCCGTTGTATTTGAGCTTTTAAATTTCAAAACTAAGCACAGTTTATTAATAGCAGGACTCCCCTTCTGCCCTCCTCCAGGCAAGCTGGACATCCAAATCTCATTAGTGATGGGTTGATGTCTTCTAAAATACTTGTATTTTAGAATACATGTACTCATCCCCCAAGTGTGCTCTATTCTTCTCTCCAGCCCCCACCCAAGCTCTCTGAAATGCAATGCCTGGCTGCATTCAGGTTGTTTGCATTTATTCTGATACATAAGCATATAAGGCACAGATTGGAGAAGAAATAATCTTCAGCCTTCATTTGATTTTTCACTTGTGCTGAAGTTTTATCTTGTGCTCTCTTAAAAACAACAGAGAAAAAACAGTTGATCATACTCTGCCCTTATAATCCAGACTGGAAAGTCCTACTTTCCTGCAGTGATTCCACTGCAGAGTCTCTTAAATAAAATGGCCAGCCGACCTGTAGGGCTTAGACATGCTGACAACTACGGTCTATTTATGTGCCATGTGTTAACCTGACTGTTAATGGATTATTTCTATGTATAACTACTGGGGGTAGCACAGAGCTGTGCAATCCAGGTTTGGAGGGAAGGAAAACATCCTGCTGCAGGACTTAGCAAAAATAACGAGTAAAGCCTCTGCAGTTTTCTTCCTTCCAGCTGGAGACAAACAGGACTGCCAGCACTGCTAAAGAGGTCCTGGCTTGCAGTCCTGTTTTGCCCATTTATTTAGCCAGTTGCTCTCCTGATGCAATATTGGGGGGGGGGGGGGGGGGGTGTGCGGGGGGCAGGTTGATCCAGTCCTTCCTAACACTCTTACGGTGCATTTTTCTTTTTTATTAAGTGGAGCGACTGGTGTGGCTGCTGTAGCTGTGCACGTACACACGTGCACCACTGACTATGGGGCTGGAAGTGCAACATGTCCTTCATTGTAGCAAGTGAGTTAATATGCTGCCGATGAATGTCACATTAAGACTGTGGTGGCAGCCAAAAGAAACTGGCACCTTCCACTCGCCCCCAAACACAACAGCCCGTGTACTGTGCCAGAAAGGCCTGCCTCCGTAGCCATCCCAGGCGCCTTGGCACCCTCCTGCGAACCAGCGTTTGCCACCGACACTTTTTCTTTGTTCCTGCCAATTGCCAGCCACTAGCAGAAAGCTGGCAAGCCACATGGGGACTCGTGCTCTCGTTGCCAGAGTGCTGTATTTTTGGCTGTTGATGGAGTTAACCTTTTCTCCAAACTTGCTCCCAGCCCTGGTGAGCGGCATGGTGCTGGGGGCTGGCGCGGGAGAGGGGGCTGCCGGCTTGCCTGCCCTGTCCTGCCTGCCGCTGGGCAGATGGAAACACGGCCATCAGCTGGTGAGCAGCACAACCAGCTCTGATTCCCTGCCCTGGCTTTCCTTGCAGCTCTGTGCCTGAGCCAGCACTGCTTGAGCAAGGAGGGCTTTTCTTCTGTGCAGGCAGCTGTGAAGAGAGGAAGATTTTTTTTTGAGGGAATTAAATTAATAAAATGACTGCCTTTGATGTGGTGGCCTGGTTCTGTACCAAGCTTTCTGCTGCAGGAGGTGATAGCCTGCCTCTCTGACAGATTTTCCTCCAAAGTCTGTTAATGGCTCCTACAGAGCAGCTCCTGACTGCCTGTGGAAACCACACCAGTGGTGTGGCTTTGCCTAGGTCAATTCTTCCACCACTTCCCAGCCTCCACATTTGTTCCTCAAGGGTGGGACACTTCAGGCTTCATCTTGAGAGGCAAAGACAGCATCTGTATTCCTCGGAGAGCCCATCTTCAAACATGCCAGGAATATTTTTGTCAGAAGTGGTTCTGCAGCTGGTGTGGAGCACCTGTGCTGAGGGAAGGCTGCTTGCAGCAGAAGTCCCTGTCTCGCTTCTGAGGAGCTGAGGTCTTCAAGGTCCCAGGGGTGGCACAACAAGCCTGGAAAACACTCCAGATAAATAACTGAGACCTGGAGAAGCAGCATTCTTGGTCAATGGGGTTACCTTAAATGAGGGTGTACCCAGGTCTTACATAAAGACCAGAGCTGATACATAGTAGGCAGTCTGATCACAGGCTGCTTCTACTAATACAGGTTCCTAGGTGCTCTATCTGGCCATTTTGTGGAGTTTAAATATTTTGCCAAGGAAGGGCTTGTCAGGTTCTGCCACGTAATCTAGCCATCTCAGGATAGCTGATGCTGGTGATTTTCTTTGGAGACCTGTGATGGTTCAGCCATCAAATGTATGCCTCAGGAGTGAGCCCATCCAGCTTCCTCTAACTCCTTTTAAGCAGCAGAAAAGCTTTGTGTCTCCTTTTAGGTGCAACAGTGCCACAGTGTCAAGTCCTAACACCTATATGGGACCCCTGGAAATATGCTTGAGGAAGCCAGACATTTGCATGCAGTTAACTTTAAATTACCAAAGCTGAGAGTCTCTTGGCTCTCTTCCACTAAAATACAGGGTGACACAACAAGCTTCACAGAAGCGTCTTCATTAGCTTAAGAGGAGCAGATTAAAATTGAAAGGGTTTCGTTTAAGAAAAATTTTCATAATGGGATGCAGTAGTCGATGGTGCATCAAGTACTTCTAGGTGGTTGTGTTATCACTATATTTAAAATGATTGTTGAGTTTAAGAAGCCAACATGCTCTTTATGATCCATTTGTGGTCTCCAGGCTGTTGGCAATGTGTATGTACTGCTCTGTGGGTGCTATCAAACTTGCTGCAGTGGTAGCTGTACGATCCTCTGTATCTTCTCTTTTTGTGTGGTCTTGTATCTTCTACACCTTAAAAAAAAAAAAAAAAAGAAAAGAAAAAAGGAGGGAGGGCAGGGGATAAAATACTTGAGTGAGGACAAAAATGGTCAAACATCATTTGAAGAAACAGCAGCTGATTTAGTCCGTTTAGCCAAGGAAGCTTTGGCTCTATCAGAGAACTTTTCTGCTGTACTTAATTGAATTTGCCAAGCTGGAACAAGCCCTGGCATAGCAGTTTCAACCCCTGCCTTTGCTAATCAGCAGCATTCAAGGCTGAAGAGATGCAATGAAAAAAACACTGAGCAAATGCTGTGTGAACCGGAGAGTCAGCACTGAAATGCCTTCTTGACCTGGCGGTGATGGTGGGTCATTTCCTTCTTCTGAGTCAGTTTGGGACATTTGGGCACGTGTCCAATGCACAAAAATGAGTGTCTTACCGCAGGCAGCATGGGTTGCCACCACAGGGATTTTCTTCCTTGCGGAGGACTGTGTGTGTGCTCAGCACCATCCGGGCAGGTGCCTGCACAAGCTGTGCTCTGGAGAATGCCTCTGATCTTTGTGGAGAAGGAAAACTGAGATTACTTGGGAGCTGCGAGAGGAAGCCAAGAGTTCTCACATCCCATGGAGTGTTATTTGTGTCTGGAAGAATAAGGGTATAGTAGAGGAGTCTAAATCCTAAATTTTAATCCTGACGTGGCATTGACTGTAGGTCCGGAGGAACTTTATGTTCTGTCTTTCCTGCAGTCTGCTGGGAAAAATGTGTTATTTGTACAGGGTAATGAAAGTGTTGGCTATGAAAGCTGCACTTATTTACATGTACAGTTGGACAGTTCTGAACCAGTTCAGTGCTGAGTGGTTTCAGCCTGCCTAGTGGGATGGCGTGGGACTAACATCCTACCAAATTAGCTGTTACTTTAATTGGGAAGGGGAGGAGTGGTGTGTAAATGAATGCCTTCCATTTGAGTTCATTTGGAGCCGTGGATGTAGGAGCTGCTGTTTTTGTTTGATAAACTTGATAAACCTCATCTGCTGTAACAGTGATTTCAATTGGAGGAAGATAAATTGAGGTGGAGAAGGAAATTGGAGGGCACAAGCTCAAGCCTGAGCAGGAAGGTTGTTTTAATAACATTGTAAAATGCATGCTGCTTTGGTTCGGGATGAATGCCAGCTCTTCAAAGTTTTTAAGGTAAAAAGGCAGAGATGTCAAGTTGTTCAGGCATATTTGAATATAATATTTGAATATGTTTGAGATGCCTCTGAGAAGCAAGCCAAATTTCAACCAACAGAGCAAGACAGATATGCAACAGATATGTAACTTCCTTGTGAAAACAGGCAGGCTCTCTGCTGGGTTTGTGTTCTCAGTCCTAGAATGAGAGCTTTCTGTTTGTGCTATCCAAAATACTGATTAGTAAGATGTGCTGACAAAAAGGAGGAATTTAATGCAGTCAGGGGAAGAGTGATGTAGTTTATCTGTGGGCATGGGTGTGCCTCTGTGGGTGTGTGAGGTTCCTGCCCTGGATTAAGGGAGGTGGTGTGTACTTCTGTTGGACCCAGAGGAAATGATTTTAAGTGTAATGAATAGTGTTTGGGCTGGTGGTGGTGAAGAATAGGAGGCAATGAACACAAGTCTCTTTCTAACTTAAGGTTATCTTTTAGGTTTGTTTTTTGTTTGGTGTGCCACATTAAAATAACCCAGATACAAGGCTTGAGGTTAAAAAGCACACTAAAACTGGAATACAGACTGCTGTTTGGAAAAGTGAACTTGCAGAAATTTGTAGAGAAGTCTGTAGCCTAAGAAACAGGCAAACCAATAAGAGACCTGATGGTTTTTCCAGGTTATAAGGGAAAAAAGATTATCAAACTGAAGAGTGATGAGTTGGTGATGCTGAAAGTCAAATAGTTTTACAACACTGTCAGAAATCCTTAAAGCAAAGATGCACAATGCCTGGGAGGCTGAGGGTGGTGGTAGCTGTTCTTTCTCCAGCTCAGTGGGGAAGTGTGTGTGTGTGTGTACAGATGCATGTGCAGATCAAGTCCTTCTCCTCCATTACAGCTGAAGGGCCCCCAAATAACCCAGGTTGTTAGAAAATGGAGTTTCTGTAGGGTCACAACTCTCTGTGACCGTCTTCCTCTTGCTAGATGAGAATTCAGCGGAGTTTTCTGATAGTCCTATATGAGAGACAATGACCTTGATGGCCAACAGATACAGCTTCAAGAAGAATCATGGAAACTTAATGGCTTCTTCTGTGTGTTTTTTCTGCACCAGACCTGAGAAGTAAATAACTAATAATCTTTTGCATGGGATGTCCAGTCAGTGATCTGAGCAAAGAAGCCTACTTCATTTGTCAGGGCCCTTGCAGATGAAGAATATGCACTGGCTTTTTTTTATGGTACGTGACAACTGATTCTAATGCCTGTTCAAGAGCCTCATTATTCCACAATTCCTGTTATTCCACCAGGAGTGATCCTCTAAATCTCTCCAAACTTTCCACTTAGGTTAACAGCAGAAATTTTGACACCTGGTTCCCTCACTCTGTCCTTCAGTTCACTAACAGAAAGTTGTGGAAACATGAAACAAGCAATCAATTTTTTTTGTGTGTGTATGTGTGTGTTCATGATAAGTCAAGATAATGTTCCTAACTTCCTTAGGACTCTGAATATAAAACCTGTACTTCAAAATCTGTATGAGGTAAGAAGTAAAAAGACATAAATGGGAGTGCTTTTGGTAAATGTTTCTAAGAGGGTTTGTTGAAATAGGTGACGTATAGGGATTACCCCATATATATATATATATATTTGTACTACATGATGGAGTAATGTTAAACCTCTGACAGGCCAAATCACGGTATTTCTTAAATGGGTACAGCATTTACGTTTTTCTTGCGATTTGGCTCTGGTGCAGAGTCGTTTACCACAAGCTTATCCAGAAGGCTTGGTTTATGCTGTGAAAGCACAAGCTCAGTTACATCCACGTTCACCAAAATGTTCAGCGGTTTTAGAAGTGACTAATGGCTGACAGATGTCTTTTTTTCTTTCCTTTTGAAGCTAGCAGGCAGCATGTCATCAGCCAAGGTGGTGCTTTTCGGGGATGTGTGGTCTTTGTCCCTACAGTGCAGGTACCACGTAGTTCTGCAAGGTGATGGGTGGCTTCTGAAATAGGCTGCAAAAGTCCTGCTATTGGAGCAGTTAGGTGTTTCAGTGTGGTGGTGATGGTTACTGCAGCGCTAGCAAAGCAGTGACTGGAGGAAGAGGAGAGTTGCAACTGTTCATGACAGATTTTAGGGAGATGTGTGACCTGATCGGGACTGGCCTGTCTGGTGACACTTAACTGCAGAAAAAGACTTAGCTGAACTATCATGCTAAAAATCTTGTGGGTGGGAGCATGGAACAGATTTTGAGTTTTCAAAGACTTAAGTCCATTCACTGATATCTGAAATTCTTTCCTTTAAAAACAATTTTCACAACAAGTTTTCTTATTCTTTGATCTTTGAGTCTTGTATTGGAGTATTAACAAAAAGGAGAGGGTTATCTGAGGGCCTGTAAGCTTTTTTTGCAAGAGGGAGTGTGGTGGAAGAAGCTTCAGAGGACTTGCTGTGACAGAAGTAGATACCCTTCAGAAGAGTCCTCTGCTCTGCAAGCTTCGTCTTTCTCCACAATACTTACCCTATCTAGTGGGGAAAAAAATCTTACAGCTCTTTGCCTTCTGTCTTACCTTGTTACATCTCCAAAGAAAAGTAGTTTCCTTTTTGAAACGTACCAATTTAATGTAAGACTACTAATTGTAGTTGTTGCCATATGTTGTATTACTGGGTTATATTTAGTTGGAAGGCTGAATTAAAACCTAGGTCGTCTCATTCAGGCAATCCCACGTGTTGATTAAGTAGCTTGAGCTGCAAATGCTGTTCCGTGCTGCATATCAATGTCTGCCTAGATCGCCAAAGGGTCAACCTAATGCCAAAGAGGATTCAGAGTGCTTCCTATTACCCAGTAATGGTCGATAACTCATATATGGCAATTCCTGTCATGGTCAGATGTACTGTCCTTCTTGTCTAACAGCTGGTATATGTGGTTGCTATAGAGTATGATTCATCGACAATGTTATAAAATAACTCTCCCTAAGGGGGCACATCTTCTTGGTTGCCCTTTGGGAAGGTTGACTTACATACTAAAATAGTAGGGAGCTTGTGTGTGTGCACATGCATCCTTCTGCTGAGCCCAGTGTGCTGTGATGGGTGGACATGGGCAATGGCCAGTCAGCTTTTCATCCTCTAGAGGTATCAAAGGGGGTTTTTGTTTTGCTTTCTCCTCTGTACCCAGAGTTCTTGTCTTCATGAGCATACCCAGCCTGTGAAATGATTCAGGTGATGCCTGTATAACTTCGTTCAGTTTGTTTGATGGATGGAATTTATCCCCATCACTCTATTACATTTCTATTGCAACTTTTAACCTTACTTTGGAAAGTGGTTTAGTCAGTTGGTGGGGGGGAGTCATAGCTTGTTGAGACATGATGATATTTTTGGAAGTGAGAGAGGAGGATGTAGCTATTTGGATTGCTTCCTTAAGGCTGCCAGATTGACTTTCTGAAGACTGTACTAGTGCATCAAGAACTGGCATTTTTGAAGAATATGCTTACTGCTCTTTTACACAATATTAGGAAACTCTTCCAGCTCAGGAAGGTGTTGTGCCTCTCCAGTAGTCCAAGAAGCTGCAGCAGCAGTGCATCCATTGCCACTGAAAAGGAGCCAGTACACCCTGCAGTTTTGGAAACCTGTCTCAAATGGTACAGCAGCCTCCCAGTGCATGGTTACTGATGCTCAACAAGCTATGGCCCTTCAAACAGAGGCAAGAATATGAAGAAATAAAATATTAAGCAGATTGAAGTTCAGTGTAATCACTGCATTAATCAAACTGCCCTGCTATTTAGCACAAAACCAGTTGAAACAAAGTAATGGACTCATCAATATGGATTTCATCCATTTTCAAATGATTCCATCAATACTTCGCTCTTTGATGTATTCATTTTATCCAGTTCATTTGTTATGTAGCTGTTACTTCTCACCAGACAGTCTCAGCCCTCCATAGGAAGCAACTTGCTATGGCAAGACTCAGTTTATCAGTGTGTTTGCTCACTGCAGGTCTGCCAATGAAGTATACAGGTAGTTGTTTATAGGCCTCAAGTTTAGGCTTGCCTATAGAAAATTCTTGGGAGATCCCTCAGAATCCTTCTAGGAAGAGCAAAAGAGAGCTTCTAGGTCCCATTTTAATTTGTGTTTTTATGTTGTGGTTGGCTGAGGGTTCAGCAGATCTGCACCTCCGAGCACCTGAGAAGCAGTGGCACAGGCTGACAGAAGAGGTTTGGAGTTGCTCCCCTGCAGAGTCCTACGCTCAGTCTGCATGTTCTTCCCTGCCGTTCCCTTCTCCCCCCTCCTTTCTAGGCAGTATGCCCGAGGTGTCCCTGAAGAGTACTGATACTAAAGCCTTGTCTTCTGATGAGAATTGATGCACAGCATCTGTGGGGTAGAGGAAGGAGAAAGTCATCTTGCTAAAACTCTCCTCACAAAGGGGATGTTAAGTACTTTGGCTATTTAAGGAAAGCTTAAGGTCCCATTATTTATTGTGGTTGCCTACAACAAATATCTCGTGGAACAAAAGGCAGGGGGGGAAATCTCTTTGAAAGTTGTGTGAGCACCTGGCATGGGTAGGACTGGATGCTGTGTGATTTCTGAGTAGCTGCTCCTGGACTAGTCATCGTTAATCAGAAGGTTAAGTATCCTTACAGTATAAAACATAAGTTGTTGTATCTTTTCAATGTCATTCTGTAGCTCGTATTCTAAGGTCCTACCACAGCTTTGGTTTACAAGGACAAACCTTTTAGTTGTATTGCAAGGCCAGCTGAAGCTCTAAGGGGCCGTGTGAAGGAGTGCATTCTCCTAGGGCAGAACACAGGAGGACATGGCTTTGCTGTGTCTTGGAGAACTGCAGTACCTGGTTGAATAAAAAGCTTTTGCAGGTTGCATAAACTATTTGGTAGGGCATGGCACAAGGTAATGCAGCACATCATTGTGAAATATTAATGTAGAACTTAAAATCTTGCTTTAAAAACTTGTTAAACTTTAACTACAACAAGCATAGTTTAGATACCTCATTAAAATGTTAGAACTTGGTGTTCAATGTGTGAGTTCAAGCAGCAGAAGATTATCCTGAAATATGCATGCAAACAGGATTTCCCCTGCCCTTCTTTTCCTTCAAAATAGTAGGGAGGAAGCATCAGAAAGTAAAATATGACATTAGCATTGCTAGTTACAGGAATCTGCATGGATTTATGTCACTAGGTTTGTATCCATAAAACAGCTTGCCCCAGGAAGTAAAAAGCAATTGTTTATCACGGTCTCCTTAATGGGGCCCATAAATCTCTCTGACCCAATGAAAGCTGCAGAGCACAAGAGGAACTTTGATTCTGCAACACAGTTACAAGGTTCAGCATGAGATTGAGGAGGTCCCCATCCATGCTCCTGGGATTTTTTTCCCTGTATTTTATCCAGCTGAGGATCGGTCAGATATTTCACCTGACAATATTGAGCTCACCCCAGTCAGATGAGTGGTGTCACCAGGGAACTATGGAGTTACAGTCACCTTATGGGTCTTGTCTGTGGTCATTTTACAAGCTGCTTGGCTTAGCCAGGCATGACATTTTTCCTTTACTGAAGTGTTGTCAATGGCATGGCACCATTTGAAGTAATGCATAATCCTTAATGTAGGCTCTGAAGGACTGTACGTAGTGATTGACTTGGCAGTGCTTTGGAGCACCCCATTTGCAGCTAGGTGGTCCGTGTCTCTGATATGGAGAACTTGGGCACTGTTGCATACATCTCTAAGAGAGCCTTTTGTTCTTGGTTGCAGCAATTAAGGTTCAGTGGTTCTGTAAAACTGGTAGTTCTCTTCATTTGATCCTTTATTTAAAAATAATGAAGACGACAGGAAAAAAATATCCCTAGCTCATTGCAGGGATGACTATTCCAAAGCAGTGAAGAGCCTCGGGCTCTTCAGGTGCAGGCTTCTCTCACTGCACTGGTTGCCTTGGTGTAAATTATAAATGCAGTTATGTCGAATAGTAGTGTATTAATTGGACTGCCTTGCAGTAGCGTGTGTGTGGGAGAGCGGGAGGGAGGGCAGAAATGAGCAGTATCCTCCTAAGAGGAAGTCGCTGGCTACACATTTGGAAAACCCCGCGATTACCCCTTTGTAAGCCACCTTTTGCTAAGGTAGCTATGGGAACCATCTTTCAAAAAGAGGTAATTAAATATTTTTTCATCATCCTATGTTTCAGGTTGGTTTTCACATATTTTATTCTTCCCTTCCTTTCTTCTGTGTCTTAACAGTTTTCTTTTGCAAGTTTGGGGTCTCAAATGCTAGAGAGCATGTCTGTCTTTTATTGTAATTTTTCGAATCAGTGCACATTAAAATCTTTCTTCCTTTAAATAAACATTTCCACTATTCAGAAATTTAAAACTTCTTTTGCCTGTAAAACCAGAGACAGTTTCCCTGAACTGTTTAAAGCTGATGCTGCTTGCTTCCTTTTCCCCATATCCTCCCCATCCTCCAGGTGTCTTTTTAACAGAAGAGACTGAAACTACCTCCGAGGTATCGCCAGCCTACCATGCAATGCACTGGAGCTTGTGGAGACTTTTATGTCGTAATTAACTTGCAGATGTTTAACATGAAAATTTTATATGTGGATCTGAATGTAGCATCATGTGCCATCTGTAAATAAAACAAGGACAGGGCTTTGCAATAATAATGAGACTTGTTAGTCAAAAGAAATGTGAAAATCTGAAGCAGAGATGTCTGAGATCCATTTGTGGCACTCGTAACAAAGTAAATCAGCTCAGCTGCACAGATGCTTAGAACAACAAGGACACAAGAAATAGAAACCTTTGATTTCTCTCTTAAAGCCAAAATTAACTACAAGCACAGGTTGTGGTGCCTATTTCTAGCCAGTATAAACCTTCTTGGTTAGACCACCTGTAGTCTCCTCCTGACAACAGTCCAGCAGTGAAGGCTGCTGGCTCTGGGTTAGATGTGAAGAGTTTGAAGTGACACGAGCCTACATTTTATTTGGTTTCCCTAATGCTACAGAGATCATAATTCTGAAGCTCTGATGGCAGCTTTGAGGCAATTAGAGGTGACCAACATTATACAGAGCATAAAAGTCCTGGGCTTCTTCCACGTTACTTACCACATCAGCTGTACTTTTGCAGGGACCCCTGGGGTCCCAAGCACTCCTGAAAATCTGATTACTACAGGCAAGGCAGATAGTGGCCTGTGGAGACAAAGCCTCAGCGTTAGTTAAAAGGGAATGTGCGTAAGACAGACCAGGAGCGTGTTTGAGCAGTAGCAGTAGATAAAGAATCATAAATGGGCCAGCAAAATGGTAATGCTTAAAGTTATAAGGAAAAGAATATGGATCTGTCTGATCTTTGCTAAACACTTGACAAGTGATGCTAAGGCAGCTTGGAGAACAGAGTATTCATCTCCTCCTGCCTCCCCAGCCAGAGCCTGCGGAGCAAGGACACGGATGAGAAATTAAGCAGAAGGTTGCAGCCACTTTAAGGACAGCAAATCCTGTTCCCTAAAATGTACGTAGATGGTTATTGAAGCTCCATTTTATATTCTGCTTCATCTCTGATGTGGCCTCGCAGAAATCCCCTAATTTTTGTAACTACTTGAAATATTTCAACACTCCTTCTGAATTAAGGCAGCAAATTGTACAGATAAGTACCAAAAGATTATTTACTTTTTCTTTAGATTGTGGACATCATAATTGCTTAAAAGTTACCTTGTTCGCTAATTTATAAAAAAGGGATGTTATGCTTTCCTATTACGTACAGGCCTGTCCCTTGAAGGACATAAAAGTACTTGCAAGATGAAAAAACAACATGAACATGTTCCCATCTTTTTTTTTTTGTCCAGTTTTTTATTGTAGTACAGTGTTTTAAATAGCTGTTACTGAATAATTGAAAGTGTCTCCAAATACGTTTTCAGATGAGTCTTATTGCTAATGTGTGAAAAGTAACAGATGCTTTAGGGTAGCGGCTATCTTAATGTTCTTTAGGAAAAAGGTGTAAGTCCACATGTACAGGGCACCTAGGTACACCTTTTGTGATCTGTAATTATTTATTTCACTTGTTCCTGAGTGCTTCCTTTAACATCTCCAGCCTACTTGGGCTGTGCTTTTGGTTGGCTTTGTTCCTGTGACTGGCTTTCTTTTAAGATAGCTGACTTGTGTTTGTTCATATTTCTTGAAAGAAAGATGATGAGCCAGAACTGAGTCATTTTATAGTTTGAAGGATTAAGTAAAATTTGGGATATTGAATTTACTGGTTTGGGTGAATGTTGCAGTGAAGTTGTATTACCGAGGACCGTCACTGTTCATCCAGTCGTCTTGCTGCGGTCCGTTAAACAAAATGACAGCTACAGGAAACATACGGTTTCAGTTTTAGCGGCACAGTGTGTTAAGCAATTCATGATTTGTGTTCTTAACCTGCTTATTGAGCCCGATTTTTAGTAACCTCCATCAGTAGGGTTTGTTTGTTCTAGGGTGGCTTGTGTCAGGCTTCCCCTTGCCAATTTATTGGCAGGGCACTGCGTCTGTTTACAACACAGATGTCTGTCTCCTACAATACAGTCATACAGTTCCCATTCAAATTGAGCTTTTTTTAGAGCCGTTTGAATGGTTTTAATATTCAAGCCCACTGCAGTCTCATAACTTAACCTACCAGCTGAAGTGAAGGCTTTTAAATGAGACTCTTCACCGCTGTTCCTATGGTTACACTGGAACAGAAACCTGCTAAATAGGAGCCAGAAGGGCACAGAAAATCTTCTAGTAACAGTTGCTATCATTATTGCAACTTTACAATTTCCAATTTATTCTTTTATTTTCTTTGCAATATATTCTCTTTACATGGAAGCGTATCTTTCTGAGGATTATTGGCTGCTGCTGTTGGAAAACAGTAACTAGAAGATGATGGAGACAGACCCCCTGGAAACAGGTTTTTGTTCTGCTTGCAAGTGGATTTATTCCCCCCCCCACCCCCCATCAGAGTTAACTTAAATTGCAAAGCGTTCTTTATGTGCAATTCAAAGAGATGATAGTTCCTGGGTTAGCTGTAGGTGACTTGCATGCAAACTACAAACCAGCATCAACGTACACCTTCCTATCAGATGGTGGGAGTAATAAGTGGTATGTTAACTGCTATTGTGGGGAAATAATACGTATTTAAAGCAAACAACCAGCAGTTCCTTGAGCGCTGGAACAAATGGAGCCCAGGTCTCCTGTGGATTTGCCTTGCGCGTGATTGATTTTTACCATTGGAGAATGAGCATGAGCCTTTCCTCGCAGCTGGGGCATTTTGTGGTGTTTCCCTCACGTCACGTCTCCAGGGGGGAAAGCGTACATGGCAGCGCTGGTGGGAGCTATGCAGTCCTCCTCCCTCTCTCATCCCCACCCTACACCCACCATTGGGTGAAACTTACTTACCCAGTTTCGTCATCTACTTTTGCTAGCACAAGAGCGTATCGGGTCAGCACTGCAGCCTTGGGGTGCTCACCCTTTGGGCTCCCTGGAGAGGCATGTGGGGAGGTTAGGGCACCGGGCTGCTCTTGCCCAGAGGTTGGAGAGGACATGGCAGGGCCCGGGTGGCCGCTGGAGGGGTGCAAAGGAGAAGATGCTTGGCAGTCAGCAATGGGACTTCCCCGTGTCCCTCTTGACCCTCCCCGTGTTAGAGAGAAGCTGGGACAGCCCCTCTCCGTCTCTCCAGGGTGGTGCCAAGCAGGCAGCCGGCTGCTCCTGCAGCACCTGCCCACCATGGGTCTGCCTTGAGCTGCCTGTCCCAGAGAGCCCCTTCCTCTGCCTAACTTCCCTTGAGCAGCAGACTGAGATGTCACTTCTGTTATCTCACTAACGCTGATGAACGCAGATGGTTTCCACTGGAGAGCAGGGTGAACGGTAGCTGCGGGAAGGCATGTTACCTGCTTGGGAACTGACCTCCTGGGGCTCATTCTGGTTCCTGTTTAAAAGCATCACCCTTGTGAAAACATCCTCAAGCCCTGTGGCATAAGAGCAAGCTGAAGTCAGCTTTTGTACTGCAAAAAGCCCAGGGTAATTAGACATCTACATAAATAACACTTGAGGACACATTAAAACAGAAGAATGTTTATTCTAGCTGCTCTCTGTATACGTGAGTTTGCCTTGCTTTTTAGATTATTGTAAAGGATGGAGAGAAGATCATCGTAAAAGAGGAGCAAAGAAAATCAGACCATAATCACATAATGCAAGCTTTCTTTCTCTTTTATAATACTGCTTGCAACTCAAGTCACGTGCAATTTGTAAGAGTCGTCAAACCAAAGAAAAAATCAGAGTAAAGAAATATGGAGTTGTAACAGAGATGGTTTGGGAGGGACTGAAGGGAAAGTGGCAGGACTACAAATTGTGAATTAGGGGTCTGCTTCCTGCTCTGAATAATTTCAGCTGTATTACATAGCATGGTGCCTACTGGAGCAATCCTTGCTTGTACATCAGTGGTAAAGTGTCAAGAATACCTGGGGCCAGTGGGGTTAGAATTAGCAATAAATTCTTGGGACACGGGGAGGGAAAGCAGCAAAGCAATAAACTGTAGTAATATGTACATATTTTTTCAATCACGCTTTGTGATGAATTACTTGCTTTTGGCGGTGGGCTCTGCCCCTTGAGTCAGCGGCTCGGCTCTGACCTATGGATGTTACCTGGCACTGGGGTTGGGGCTCCCTGGGGGTTGGGGTGCTCTCACCCCCTGTCCTGCTGCTGCCAGGGAGCCAGCCTGGCTGTGTCCTGCCAAGCGCCAGCTGCCAGCAGCCACCTCCTCAGCGCCGTCCTGTCCTCTCCAGGATATCCAGAGGACAGAGGGTTTGGCACAGTGACAGTGCTCCAGTGCCCTCATTTCTGGGGTAGCCACCCTGAAGAAAGGGAATGTCTTGACCCGAAATCTCTACTGTGAAGCAGCTTAAGGTAAAGATAATTTTTTTTTTTTTTTTAATAAATCACAAGATTGAAATGCGGACAACCCAGCTGCGAAGTTGAGAAAAAAAGTTGAACAGAGATTAAATGAAAACTAGAGCTATTGTTTCTTGGACTACCTTCTGCCAGCCAAACAGCTGGCTGTCCCTCTCTGCCTTGGAGATCCTCGTATCCCACTTAACTCCTCTGATCTCTCCAGGAGCCAGCCAGCTGTGTGCTGGTTTGGTGCCTGGCTAAGCCTTATCTGACACTGGTCCGATGGCAAATCACTAGAATTTGCCATATGAACCTTATAAATTTATATGGGGTGTATCAATGCACCTTGCACGATATGAAGGTTTGCTTGAGACCAGCAATGACAGTAGTTGGTCACTCGAGGTAATGGTCGGTTTGAAGGTGACTTCTGCAACTTAGTCATAGGGAATAGTGTAGCAAAGTGATTAACAGAAACTCATTTGACCGCCTGTTCTCTGAGGGATGATGGAACGACGAACACACTGCTTGTCCTGTGCTGGACCTGAGATTTCTGCTAAGCTTCATCTGTAATAAAGTTTTAGTGGAGGTGAATTTCCATCACTGGTGCAGTAAATAACTCTGCCATGGTAAATTTACTGAACCATTTAGTGAAGGTTGCTGGCTGCTAAGAGACTGGCCTTTCTCCCCAGTCTGCTACTACAGGGAAGTGAAATTATTGTTCCAGAAGCTAGTGGTTTATTGGTGTTCATCCTGAGATGCTTAAAATCTCCTTCAGCTTTTGGTACAGTTATCTTTATGTAAACACAGTAAGTCCTGGAGATAAAATGGGGAACTTCAGAAAAGCTGTTAACTGCATGAATAAATTCTGAATTTAAAATTAGTAACACTTCTGTCTTGTCAATACATAGACATATAAAAGTTCACTTTGTACTTCCTCCTCCCCTTCTGTGTCCATATTTGTCTTTTAACAAAGTTTCTTTTTTTCTTCTCAGCATCATCAGTAAGACTGGCTTTTTCTTTTCCCTGTGTGTAAAAGCTGTCTATTGAATGGCTGGTGAGGGAAAGGTGTTTGGATTTTGACCTGAGGCTGATTTCTGCATGGCCAGGTCCTTCTGTGCTGAGTTCCCCAAACGGCTTTAAATACAATATTCCTTTGGTCTACATCTAGACACTGAGAACTAGTGAGAAATATCAATTCCTTCTGTTTTCCTACAGGGCAAGATTTAAGTCTAAGATGAGCCAGCAAAGAGTTTAGTGAAAGTCCTCCTTTTGGCAGGATTTTGATGGGAGTTGCTTGCGGGGATGATGAAGCAGCAGCTAGTAGCTCTGGGAACCTTGTTGTGATATTGAGCCCTACTCTGCCCTGCGAAGGGTGACATGCCTTCTTCCTCTGCAGATACCCAGATAATTGGAAGATACTGTTTATTGCCAAAGGTAGCTGCCAAAGTCCTTCAGGTGTGTGCTTTATTTGCTCTTAATAGAGTGGAGAAAGGCACTACCTTTTTAGTCAAGGTGCTACAGTTGTCCTAGAACTTGGGTGCCATACCTGAGTGGAGAGGAGAGACGTCTTTTTTAAAATTAGTAGGATGCAAGAAAACAGATTGACTAAGCTTCATGTTTGACCAGTTATGTTTGGTTATTTTATGTGAAACAGAAGTTCTGTAGCCTCTGATAAACTAAGAAAAGTTAATTCATGCATTTCCTTTCACTCTTTCAAAGGCACAATTTCCGTTCCCCTACCTCAGCCCTCCTTCCGGTGGTCTTCAACAGAACAAACTGAAGAGATGAATTTTTTCTTCCCTTGCTCTTTCTACTGTTTAAGAACATAGGGGCCCAAATCCTGTTAACAGGCAAAAAGTTTTTTTTTTTTAATGGACTTTATAATTAAGGTGGCATATTGCTCTGTTCGCCTCAAATAAGAAGTATCTTTCTTTAGTTGCCTTTAGTTGCTGGCATCTCCTCTGTTGGCTAGACACATCACTTGAGAGATACCACCCAGAGCCTTTTCCACACCTGTCTGGGTGCCAGTCCCTGCTCTCACACTGTTATTTAAGGGCTGGTTAGGAGGATCCCCATGCACGTGAAGCTGGGGCAGGGAGTAGACCCCAGGAGTGTTCGTGCACTGACTGAAAATGTGGACCACTGGGTTAGACCCAGTCTTTCCCCACTCCAGGAAGCAAAAAAAACCCCAAACTGAAAAAATCTTTCATGCCTGAAGGCAAGTGTTCTACCTCTTACACCATGTTAAAGCAGACCCCAGCTGTTCCCTTAGAAAGAAGCTATAGCTGCATTTTGTGAGGATACTGTGCTTGTAGAACACTTGAAGCTCGCTTGCTGGATCAGGCCAGGCAGGTACTGGAAACCAGGCAAAGTGGTGCCCGAACTGTAGCTGATGCAGGCAGGAGCTGCGTCTCTGGCGGCTGAGGGAGGAAACATGATGGAAAGGAGCATCCTGCAGAGCTGGAGGTGCCCAAGGAATTTTCAGGCCAAAGGAGGAGTTACTTAACAAATCCATAAACCCCCAATCAGTGAGCAGCCAACCCTGCAAGTGCCAAAAGCCAGACTTTTCATATGCATAGAAGGAGAAACCTGTGGTGCTGTAGCCACTTTTGGATAGGGGTTTGAAGTTTTTCAAAGACCAGAGAGCTCAGCAGTGTTACTTTTCTATTAAATCAATTTTGTAAGAGTCTGGGTAATACCAGCCTTGCTGAAGATAAGTTTGTGAAAGCAGTTCACGTACAAGTGTTGCCTCTGTGCGTGTGCTGCCTCTGGGAAGATAATGGATTCTGTAATTCATGTCAAGAGACCTGTGCATCATTCTGCAAACTGAGGTGATGCTTCAGATCAAATCAATAGATCACTCCTGAGCAGGAAACCTTCCAAACAGGATACCCTCTGCATTTTAAAAACAAGCATCATAGATAATACTGGTATACAGGTACTTACTGACAGCATGCTGATAAGGGCATCTTATTTTAGAAACTTTGGTAGCTTTGTAGATGCTCTTTAGAGCACCTCTGATGTTGATGAGTATCTTTTACATGCGCAGAGCCGGGCCATAGTAGCCCAAGGTACTCCCCAAGGAGGGGAACAAGGAAGTGTATGCTTAAGTGATGATGGAAATGTCCCTTCAGACTACACCAGCAAACAAAAGGCCTATCCTTAACCTCTTGCTATTCAGGCAGCTTCTGCAGCTACACATAGTGCAGTTTTAGCCAAGCCAGAGAACCAGAGAAGATACAAGCACCTTGTCAAAAAATAACTTGGTTGTTTCTCTTCAGATTGAATCTTTCTCCACTCTTCCCTTTTTCTCTATTTCCCCATCTCTAAACCAAGAACAGCAGTCCTCTAAATGAGGATTTTTTATACTTTACTTATACTGCTTCTCGCAATCTTGATGCGTCCTAATTTTAGTTATGTTCTGTGGCCTGAACAGTATATTGTCAAGTCTTAATGGTTTTGCACCTGAAGACCATCTGTCCTTAAATATATACCAGAATGACTTTAGAAAGCATGCTGAGTTTTCCTTTGGCAACAGTCTGGAGACGCCTGCCTGCTTGATAAGCTTTATAGTGCTGCCCAATACCATACTATAAGCATCTTAAGTTAGCTGGATAAATGCAGATTGATTCCAGTCTTTCAGCATAGGAGAAAATCAGAACAGGAGGGAAAAGTGGTAGTGAGAACAGAGCCTGCCGCTGTCTTAAGGGCACTGGGGAGACGAGGGACTTATGAGGCTTCTCTCTTCTTAGAGCTGGAGGAAGAAGAGATGGGGAAAAATATGCTCCAAGTAAAGTATGCACTGTCTCTCTGGCTCTGAAAAAAACCTGAAGGCGTTCTGCTTGTAATCTTCTCCCCCAAATCCTTTCTTTTTAAAACTCTGGCTCTTACCTGGGAGGGGGCCGGGGGTTCACTTTACACAAAGCTTATGCTTCCCCCGTGGCTTATCTGAGCCCAAGCAATGGGGCCTGACCACGCCACATCTTGCACCTTCAGAGCAGATTGGCATTGCTGGCTTTTAGGATTTGCTCTGTCCTTCTGTCTCACGCTGGGCTAATTTAGCCTCATCTTGGTAAACAAGAAAAGGGTCCTTATTCAACAGATTTGAGCTGGAGTGACTGCAGCTGTCGTCTGGCCTGTGTGCAAACCAATTTTGTTCATTCCCTCGCCTGGCAGGAAGCCTGCACCAGAATTGTGTCGGGACTAATCAGCATTAAACCGATGTCAGGAGGGCTGCGGCAGGCTGCCCTGTAGCAAGGCAAGAGCAACAAGGCTGTTCAGGAGGGATTAGCATAAGTCCTGCCTGGGATGCAGCTGTGCAAGGAAAGGCACCGAAACTGTATGGAGTATTTTTCTTGGGCCTTGTTGTTGTGAAAGTCCCTAGCCAACTGCCAAAAAAAGTGGCTTCACAGTGAGAAATCGGCATGATTTGCTGTATGTGTCCATAAATATGAAAGCCGGGAGAAGGTGCAGTGTCCGTGGAGCTGTTATATCCAGGAGATACAGGTGGTGCCTTTGAGCATGCTGGGCTTTCTTCTGGAGAGGCAAGGCGGGGGGGAATGAATAAGTTCAGTGTGTGGTCTCCAGCCAAAAGATGATGCTAGTGATGCTGCTGCTAGTCGTATGTTATACAGTAGTAGATGTGTTAGTACTAAACCATATGAAGGCTCAGAGGTGGAAATATTTCTGAGAGAAGACCTAGCAAGGGATGATTTGTAGCTCTGATGCCTCACAGTCTCTGTTTTCCTGCCTGGTATTTACACTGCAGGTTCAAGAGTGCCTCCTGGTTTGCACTGAAAGCATTAAATCACAGAGATCCCAACTTATGCTTTTTGCTCCAAAGACGTTGAAATGTTGATGTCTTACTTCGCTCTCCCCTCCCTACAGCTCTTGAATTGTCTTTGCAGTTTTTCATCTTGAAATTTATTTTTGTCTCACTCTTGAGCACCATGATTTGGCTTTGAAGTCAGCCCTGCTTTGGACCAGATGACCTCCAGAGGTCCTTTCTGACCTGATTATTCTGATCCCCTCAATCTTGATCCTCCTGCTTTCACAGGTACACGTTTTGGATGATCCTATGCCTAAAACTCTCCAGCTTCCTCTCTGACTCTGTTAGGGGTCCGTCTGTTTGTGTATCTGCTCAGCATTAGTCATCCCTTCTCTGACTGGAGCTCTAACAGTTCATTGTATAACCACATAAAATGAGTATGCTCTTGTGTTATCCACAGTAGGCACAGCCATGCTCTAAACGCCTGTTCGTTCTCCTAAACTTCTAGGTGAATCTGCATCTGCCTACATTTACACGTCAGAACTGTTTTCTAGTACAAAGCTAAGCCCAAATGAACTTTTGAACCATGTCCCTGCCACATGTTAAATGTGTTTTCATTGTTTAGGAAGCTCATTTAGGGGGAGCAAGCAGACCTTCTGGTCTAAGATGCCGTATAAGCTATACAACGTAAGAAATCCTTCTTCTTAAGGAAAAATCATTAGCAACAAACCTGTCTGTGAGGAGTGAACAGAGACCCAGGAACAGAGCAGCTTTCTGAGCGCTCTTATCACTAGAAAAATCCATCAGGTGTCAGTGAAGAAGGGACCAAAGTCCCCAGCCTTGCCCTGTGCTTACTCATACGTGAGATAGCTCCACTGGGGATCTGGGGATCTTGGCAAGACTCCGGCTGCTTTGGGTGTGAGGGTGTGACAAGATACAGTGCTGTGTTACCAAAGCTTGTTTAAAGCCTGAACGCCCTCTCCACTGAGGTCTCCTTGGGCAGCATCTAACAGCATGGAGCATTTGGTGGGTGTGAGGTTATTAATTAGGCAGAAGAGTATTGGCTACCAGCAGTGCTTTCTGAAACACCGCTTTCCTAAAGGGAGGTGAAATGGTTTGGGGGATACTCTTAAGTGGGAGCAAAAGGTTAAAAAAACCACCCAAAAAAAAAAAAACGTCATTTTTTGAAAACTTGATTTCCAGCTAGGCACTAACAGAAATGGATGGGCTTTCAAAGGAGCCTCCAATGTACATCCTTGAATAGTCACTGAAGTGGTTGGTCCCCACATGTGTGTGTGGAAAATATATACGAACTTCTCCAACTCTGGTATCTATGATTTTTTTTTGGTGGTGGTATTTTGAGGTTTTTTTGCTAGTCCTGGGTGAGAGAAACTTGGCTGGTGTGGCTGCTCTGCCCCCACAACAGGCAGGTAGGGTCCGGTCCCTCATTGCTCTCGCCTCCTGCACTGCAAGGCAAACGGGACTGTGCTGTGCGAGCACATCTCTCGGGTTTCTCTTTTTCCTTTTTCCTAGTCATCTTCTAGCAACATCTTATCTGCCATGTTCATGCTAATGATACGTCTCATTCTTTCCCTGACAAAAGTGATTGAAAATAGCTGTTTAAAAGAGGGAGGACCAGCAATAGATACTAGATTTGTTGTAACCCAAACACCCTTTTATCTTCTATCCTTAAAGACTGATATTTTTTCCTAAACAAATTACTGCTTTTTCAGAGTCTCTCTATTAGTCTCTGGATCTTCAAAAGCGACTTTCCCAAATACAGTGTTACACTTGGATTCTGGGGGCCTATTTTTCATGCTTAATCATATGCAGTGTGCTCTGCTGACAACCAGTGGCTTCAGGCTACTACCCTGAAATTGCCACCTCTTGCCATTTCTAATGCAAGAGGTTGTTCTTTTTAATTCAAGGCATTTGACAAGTTTGAGCCCCCTCCCTGTGAGAGCGCAGATGGCAGCTAAAGGGATGCTGGAACAATTTCACTCCTAGCTTGGTGATGACAAACCAGGTTTCAGGAGAGAGCGGTGAGACTGTCTCTGCAAATCTGTTTGAACAGATCCCATGTCCCTGACAAGCATGGAAGAGATTTGATGCTCCCTGTGATGGCTAGTGCTGTGGTCTGAGGTCCTACCTGCTTACCCATGTTCTCGTGCTTGATCGTTATGTCCGGGGCTCTGCTCCTGTCCGGGGCTCTGCTCCTGTCCAGATCTCAGTTTCTCGATTTCTAATGCTGTTACGGCGCTTGCACATGTAATGTTAAACCAATCTCTTCTTAGTTTTGTGGTGTTTTGGTTTTCTCTGCCCCCCCCCCCCCGCCTTGTACAAAAGTCCAAATGTCATGATTGCCTGCTAAAAGGGTTTTTTTGCATTTGGTGACCTTTTTGAAACTGTGAAAAGATGGGAGAGGAAACAACAGGTAGCATTTTTAAGACAGGAAAAGGTCTACCTTATAGACCAGAGAGGCAACTTGATGTTCTAGATAGAGTTGGGGCTGCAAAGGAAGCACCAGATGAAACAAGGCTGAAATCCTATTGAGCCTGTCTGCATGATGTCCTAGTGGGAAACCCTCTTTTCCACAGTGCAGGTTACCCTGCAGCAACTCCAGAGCTGGTCCTGGAGGAGCTGAAGCAGCCCGCAGTTCATTGCTGCCTTTTCTGCCTCAGGGCATCCTATGAGAAGCGCAGAGCTGTTCTGGTTGTCAGGGAATTAATTATTCATCTTTGAGGAGAAGGGCTCTTCAGGAAAATTCAACCTGCTGTAGCTCCTTTCTCCATCTTAAGGACCATATGTGAGTTTCAAGTTTTGTGTGTGTACACCTGGCATAGACCAGGGGTTTAAAAAAAGGGACAGCTTGGACTTGAAATGTCTGGAGGCACAGCAACTTCCAAATTCGTGATCTGACTTGGGAGTTTTTCTTTCTGAATAATACTGGGGAAAAAAGCTGTGGGCAAAAACTTTTCTTCTGCTTATAATTATGTAAAAAAAATATATAGTATAAAAATAGTATAAAAAAAATACACACACCTGCACATTTATGCTTCTTGCTGTAGTGCACGGCTATTGTATTGCCCAGCCTCCCTGTACTCTTTGTGAGCTAGATGGGCCGGTGCTTAGAAGTTCATTTTGTAGATGTGCAACTCATTTTTTCAGTTTTTGAAGCATTGTGATTTTTTTTGGACTTTGAATGTATTCCCTTGTTCTGGGTAGTAGTGCCAGTGTGTGCAGTCCTCATTCCTCTTGCTCTCCTTCACATGGTATTTCCCATTCTCTTACAGTTTTTGTGTAGATGTGATGAACTGGATGGAAAGACGAATCCATCCCTCCCTCAGGTATCCTTCAGCTGGTTCAGCTCACCCATGCGGTTCCCCATTGGAAACGCCTGAGCTGGTGAGCCAAAAGCTTGGATGCAGGGCTGGGAATAAGGAGAGGTGAGAGGAGGATTTGGGAGCTGCTTGTGGTGCCTGAAGCATCGCTGCCACTGCTGGGTGTCTGTGGCTTCGTGGAGCACCTGCCCCGTGGGCTGCCAGCCTGCGGCTCACCAAAGGCCATGTGGCAGATGAGTAGCAACGACCAAGTTACAACCTGGGAATTGTGTGGGGCTGAGGTGACACAGGCTGATGTTAAGAAATAATTCATTGCAGCTTTTTTCTAGTGTAGCCACTGAGGTTAAAGCTGCAGAGGAACTTTGGCAATTTTCTCTCTCTACCCCCCCCCCCTTTTTTCTGCTAATTGCAGGTGTAGATTGTTCTTAGAAACCACAACAGAAGTTTTCTGTTGGGTACCTTTAAAAAACTTTGTGTTATTTTGTGATGGGAATACACTTCTGCTGTAGCTTGCTTACTGAACTACAATCGCGTAGGATACGATCTTTCCCAAAAGAGCACAATTTCCAAAATATTAAGTAAAAGAAAGGTTAGGGAAAGGGAAAAGCTGACCTTCTGTCAGGACAGAACATGTAAGTGCTTTTGCTTGTACAGGTTGACACAAGGTTGCGATTAAATGCATTTTCAAAGCAAAAACTAAAAAGGCTTAGGAAACATAAGTTATGTTAGACAATGTTGATTGCATGGCTTCTTCAACATGCCCTGACAGCTCAGGGAGATGAAGCAATGTTGTCCTTTGCCTAAGAAAGTGCAAACCTCTGTTGGAGAGTCCACCTGGATGACTATTGCAGAGTCATGTGAGTCTTGATCTAAAGTGGCGAAGGAGCTGTATCCATACAGGGCTCGGGTTTTGCTGCTATTAAGTCAGCTGCTCAAGATCTACCCCTGCAAACTTCATCAAAAGCCATTGTCTCTTTAGTCATGGAAGAAGCAATGGAGAGGTGGGAAGGCGATGCAGGATAGTGCCATTGCAGGATTGTTACAAAAGGCGATGCAGGATAGTGCCATTGCAGGATTGTTACAAGGGCATCCTCCACCCTCACTGCAAAGTGGAAAGTGTCGCTGACCTGAATGAAACAGGGCTTAGCACTAACCTGCAACATAAACCAGTTTTGTTGGCAAGCACCAGTATAAGAAAAGGAGCAGGAAAGGTGAGGGAGATACCTGGATAAATACACCAAAGACTTCAGATCTTTGGGATAGGTGGCAAAAGGATGTTTCTTTGGGAAATGATTAATTTGGGAAGGGGTTAACCAGAAGCACCGCCAGAACTGGTACTGCACTAATTTTATAGCTGACTTAGAATATCTGGTTCCTCAGGCTGTTTATAAATTGATACTCTGATGCTACAGAATACAGATTCAGGTTGAAGTTTTGTATTTCTGTATTAAATAAGTCACATTCAGGCTGTTATATTGGTACAAACACAGAATAAACCTTGCTGAATTCAAAGCCTGAGGTGGACTTCTACTTTAACAAGCAGCCTTTTTCAGAGGCAAAAGGAGTGTATTTTTGAACCGCTTGTTGTTTTGGCTTATAGATAAGCTTAGCTAAAAGTTTGAATGTTGTGTGATTCTTTCATGACCCTTGAATTTGCAGCTGTAGGATGTATGTGAGTGCTCAGATTCCTTTAATCTGCTGTATATACATACTCTTTTTGATTTCAAAGGGGAATTCTGTTCCCCACATGCACCGCCTGTTCTTGTGACAACTTGGAGACCAGCCCCGTTGGACTGATTCTCTGGATATGTGTGAAGCCCTTGAAATATTCATTATAGTCTGTGGTAGTCTGATATTAGTGAATCATCTTACAGTCCTTTACAAGAAGGTATTTTTTTCAGCCTGATAATAAACCTGCAGGCTTTAGTTAAGCAAATATCCAGTAATACTTGTGCTCAGCTACCCTCTGCTTAGCTTATAGGTAACAGCTGTGTAACTGCTGAGACCTGCATCATTTGTTGTCACAAATATTTATAGTTTGGGTCTTTCCTCTTGTGTGTGCTTCCTATGTAAGTATCCAAAATAAATTTGCTTCCTTAATGTAAATATTTAATCCAACGCACACAGACCTGTTAAACTTTGCATTGAGGAGGTACCCATCCGGGATGCTCTCAGTGTATTTGCATGTTGCAGAATAAATCACCAGAAACCTGTCAAACCCCGAAGAGATATGCAAATGCCTGCGTCTCTTTAATCTGGCATGTGTGTATCCTGTCTGATTTGAGATGGGAATTCTAATCCCGTGGGAGCGATGCAGAAACTCCTGATGCTACCGCAGTGCTGCAAGGAATTACGAGCCAGCTGGTGTCCAGGTTTGAGGACGGTCTCTATTGTTGCTTGGGCCATTTTGTGGAGCTGGGAAGAGCCTCAGGTGCAGAGGGCAGCTTTTGAATCTGTAACGGAGCATTCCTGCCAGTCCCCTCTCTTTGGGAGAGAGGGAGCATGCACATGTATATGGTTATGAATACATTATACATGTGCTCTCTCTTACGTAGAATAATGCTCTTTAGTTGGTAGGCTTATGTTTTATAGGGAATGTAGGTGGGGACTCTTGAAACCCATCCTTACGCACCATAAACAACTCTCTCCTGTCTTGATTTGAAGGTGTAACAACTCCTTTCTCCATGCAAAATGATTATGCTCCTGTTTTCTGTAACTGGATGCTCAGATATAGCTGTCCCACTTTGTCACACCAAGACATCATCATTTTCAGAGTCGTGTTGCTATACCCATACATTTTGTTAATTCTGTTTCCTTCTGCATGCACTTTCCTGTATTTATTAGACCTCCCAGACCTTAGTACACTCACAGAGACGGTAGGTACTAAAGCATGTTCAGCTTTCCATGCCTAATCCAGCCTCAATCTGCTCAGTATGAAATACTCCATTTCTAATGCGTGCTGGAACAGTTACTGAGGTCTCCAAAACAGCATGGTATGGCTTGCTTCATTACATGAAGCATTCTATTTAACTCCACGAAATTCCCCTTTATGGAAAAGGAAAATATGAAATATCATAACATAATTTCTGTTGGGTTTGCATGAGATGTGTGCAATGGCTGGGAGGGCTCTTGTGTCTGTTTGGGGTGGCTCTAAATGGTTTGTTTTGGAATTAGCCTCTCTGTAGTCGGTGACAACGAGAGCAGCAATTACGTGCCTTCTACCTATGTATTCTTAATGTGCCAATCAACCTGTGATCCAGGGACTAAAAGATTAGTGGATTAGTGGTAAAGAGGAAATATTTGCTTAAATGCCAGGAAATTTAGGGTTATTTAGATGTCTGTTCTCTGCTGCTTCCATCTCTACTAGCAGGGCACTAAAATAGCAGGCAAAATATGCACTTGGGGTAAAAGTGGACTTCAATTTCTTACTCACCTTTTTGTGCATCTCTCCAGCTCCTCTTTCAGAGTCCCACCAGCTCTTTTCAACCCTCATTCAGGCCAGGAAATGTGCCCTGTTCCCTTTTGTGGCTCTCCACGGTCTTTTTACCTTTAGGGTCTAAAAACATCCCAGAAACGTTTATTGGTTTTACATGGGTATCTACTGCTCTACAGAGGGCTTTTTACTGGAGTGGCAGTGGAAATTCAAGGGGAGAGGGAGTAAGACACTGGTTTTCATTGCTGGGCTTTGGCTAGGGAGATACTTTTAAGATACAGAGCCCTTTGCACTGACCCTTTTTGCTCGTTTTGTGGGACTTTACCTGTGTTCTTTAAGAGGTCTTGTTGATGACAGTGGAAGGTGTATCCTGGCATTTAAGGCTGGGTTGTTGGGAGAGCAGGTAACCCCAAAATACACCAGAGATTAAATATGATAGAAGCTTTGAAGTGATATTTTTGGGGTGCACGAAGGTTAGGAATGCATCTGTAGAATCGCCTCCATTTCCAGACATCTGTGGGAACGAGTGGGACAAGGGAAGAAAGGGTCTGAGGTGCAGGGGCATTTGCAAGCTGAACCCAGAGACAATTATTTTTCTAGCCTTCTCAATGGAGATCCACCTTTACAAAGATGCTTTGGCACCTAATACTTCCCAAGGCGTTAAGGGAAGCCAAAAGATTTCATTTCTGGGCTCCCTGTTGTAGGGATCTGAACTAAATCTAGAGGCATGGTAGAAACACTGCTGCGCTTTCAGTTTCCCATCTGGAGTCTAGTTTGGATCCAGAAATTAGTATTGGCCCACACCTTTGGATTTGAATCCTGACACTTTACTGTGGCATGGTGATTGAGTCCTGGCTTCAGCTTTCTGTATTTTCAGTAGACTTGGAAACTGGCCACAAAATGGTCAGCAGTGATAACGCATAAATCTGGTTGTTTATACTTTGTCTGAAACGTATAGAGCTCTGCTGCAATGAAAAAAACTAAAGCTGTTTCTAACTAGTCATGGTTTACTTAAGGTTTACTTAAGCATAGAGAATATTTTTCATGTGGCTTTATTATATTTACAGTTACTGTGCACTGGTAGCTTCTTAATGATCCCTTGTGTAAACTCACTGGCAGCAGCCTGATCTTCAAGCAGTTTCTAAATGCAGGTGGTGTTGACCAAGACATGTAAGTTCTTGCAAAGATGTTTGTGGCAGAAGAGGTATTTTAACTGAATAGTTACAAGAACTGATCTTTCTTTCAATATGATGAAGTTTTTGCCTCTTAACAATGTTCTAACATCTTTAGTCAACAAAATTCCATTGTTGTTTTTTCAAGAGCTAATAACTGCATCATCCAGCATGTTGTATAAATGTCTTGTTCCTTTGGTGGCAGGTTTGCCCACAGTAGAAGCATTTGCAGCAACATGCTAATCTCCAGTTATTGTAGTACACCTGGGTTGAAGCATCTGAGAGCAATCTTCAAATTGAAATGGTTTCTTGGGTAGCTCTTAAGTAGAAGTATCAGCTCTAAGGACCGATACGGCTGTGTGGGCAGCAGATCCTCATCTGCCCGCATCTTCATTCCTGCTCCCCACTATTCTCCACCCGGGAGCTATGGTAACTTCAAACCTTGCCTACGGGTGCTTGTGGCTTTTCAGCATGTGGAAACTTTTTGTCTTTTCTTTTTCTAAAAAGATTCATTTGTTGAAAACTGGTGGAAGACCGGCTCTTGGAGACTGTCATAAGGACAACTAATTGTTGGCAGCAGCTTAAACACCAGTTTCTCAAAACCCCCTAAACAACATCGGTTTGTGCAACACAAGGGAGTGTTTCTGCTTCATGCCGATGAAAGAGCTTTCCTGACTACAAGAAGCAAAGTTCTTTCTTTGCTGGACCTCCTTCCCATCAAACCCACATATAACTAAGTTTTCATAAAGCTTAGCAGCTGCAGCTTTGACAGGCAAGCATTGCCTTGCCATAACCCTTTGCTTGTAAAGGGTATGCAAAAAAAGTAACTTAGTACAGTGAGGAGCTAATTGTGGGTCCACCCTCTCTAAATCCACCTCTTGCCTCGCTGATAAAACCAGTTGTCTAAACCTGGCAGGTGTGGGTTGGCTCTTCAAGGAGCATGAAGAGGCTGTCTCTGCCCAGGGTGTTTTAAGTTGTCAGCTTGAGTGCCACTTTTGGGTTGTGGATTGTGCTGTTTGAAGAACAAAAATCTTCTTCAGAAAGTGGGAATAGCTTCCTTCCAGAGAGAGCTGATGGATGTAGAAGACCACGTTTCGCAGGCTGGGTTCTGCGTGGCCAATAAAAAACCAACCATGAGTCCTTTGGATCCTCTTTGTGGCTCAGCACATCAAGGGACAGCTCTTGGGGACATCAGAAAGCAAGGGCTGCCTTTAAACCAGGAAAGTCTATTGCCCAGTGTAAAGGTGCTACGTCCAGGGAACCGAGGCCTCAAGCTTGTGCGAGGCAGGCAAAAAGAAAGTGGCCAAAAAGCAAAATCCCAAATCAGGCATAGCTGACTATTTGAGCTGCAGGACAGGAATCTTTGTGCTCTGTTTATGTCAAAGTTGATTAGTGCTGAAAATGGTCCAGGCCAAATTAAGCTTCTTTCTTTCTTGTACTGATTTGCAAACTGACTTTAATTACGGTGGCAGAAGGTGTTATCAGTGAATTTATTTGCACTCTGCTGTTGTGTAAACGCAGCTTTGGTGAAACTGCTTCTAACTTCAAGTAACAAAACACCTGAAACGTACCATCCTGATGAGTCAAGGGGAACTAATGTCGGTGCATGGTATTATGTGCATTGCAGAGTGGTTTAAAAAAAATCTATCTTAATACAGCCCAGTTTAAATGATGACTGAATGTACTGTAATTATAAAAATAATGAAAATAAAGCTGCTTGTTCTTGTACAAAAAAGCCCCAAAGAAAATTTACTGAAAATTTCCCCTTTCTTTCCTGCATTCTTGCACACAAACCTAAACAGTAATGGTATAGGGATTTTTAGGATGACAAGTTCTGGTCGTTTGTGTGGTTTTTTTTTTTTTTTTTCCCCCTTTTCTCATCTCCATAAATAGCAACTGTAATAAAGCAGATCTTAAGATTCTTGTGCTACCGCTGTCCCAGGGGAGTAGAGGACAAAACTTGCTTTAAGATTAATGCGAATTGAAAATTATGTTTGTGTGTTTCCAAAACCAGTCTGCAAATGCGGCATCATGTTTTAACACAGAAACTGGGTACATTTGAACTTGATCCTGCCCTGGTAATGAGTAGAAAGCACAAGCGTGAATGGAGTCCTGTGCAAAAGGCGCGACTGGATACCTCATTCCACGTTCAGTCCACGGAGGGAGGTGAACGTGTGAAATGGGTGTTACACTGAGCAGGAAGCCATCCAAACTGCACGGAGGATGCAATGGCATCTAAAAATGCTTTTTCTTCCCTAGCATTTCAGCCCAAGCCTGCCAGCGGGTGCCTCTTGCTCCAAAGCCAGGGATCCCCTCACTATAGGGGCTTTGGCACCCTGCTGTGTTTAAGGACCTGAGCTGGTGTCTCGCTCTTGCTTGAACATTTTTTGCTCTGCCATTGTTAATGTTCTTCTGGGAACTGAGAGATGGATTTCAGACCCTTTGGTTTCTTATGGTTGCATATATTACTCACTTGCTATGTAACTAACTGAAGGGTTAGCAGGCAATTTATGAATAATGATGTATGAAACTTAAATTTAAATGAACTTTTAATTATTGCTTGAATTGTTTTCTCTGTTAGTAAAAATGCTCATTCATTCCATATCAAGTATTCAAAATGAACAGCAGATTTGAATATAAAAATCCAATAAAAAAGAAAATATGCCACTTGCTGTATATGAACAGGATAGACCAAGGATCTCTGGGGCACGCTCTCCGCATACTGCCCAGCAGTGGATCAGGAGCCTATGCTTGGAACGGCAGCATGGCAGCACGAACAGAATGAGTGAATTCCACACACCTTGATTTCTAGAGAAAATAAAGGCCCAAGGTATAAATAATTCCCTATATTTGTAAGTATAGGTCCAGTTTTATACCTTCTCCACGTTTCCTCCTAATCTGCTCCAGCCTTTGAGGACAGACCTCAAGGTAATCATGTAGGAGCACTGTGCCTCCGGTACCTATTTATTAAAATCTCCCCACCCCACTGCAAAAAATCACCCAAACTGACATAATTTAAGCCATGACTTTCTGGATTTGATGAGATTATGATGCAATTTTGTGTAAAAGTGGTGGTGTAATTCATACTTGTTTGCTAGTGTAGTGGGATGTCTCTGGTCTGTTGGCAGCTGGGACTGGGGCTATTTTAAGAAGCTGACAGTCTTGGTGCTGTATAATGTTACTCTGTAAGCAGAGAGTAAGTGTTTTAATCAAGGTCAGAAGGAAGGGATGCTGGCACACTAAACTGCTCATGTTAGCTTTTAGCCTTTTTCTCTTTATTTAGACTTGTGCAATAACTTTTAGGTGAGCAAATCTTTTTAAAAGGATTGTTGAAATACTAAGCCTTTTCTAAGTGTAATTATTTTGTGGCAATATTATTGCCATTACATTGTGTTTGTATAAAGAATTAGGCTGTACAACAGTGTTCGTACATCTGTATTTATATCACTGTTGTCGATGATCTTCTGCGATTTGACTTCTTGTGCAGGAGTTTACGTAACTGTGACTGTTTAGCCGTATGATTGATGATGATAAATGGTCAAAATACTGAAACGGGTAGCAAAACCAGAACCTGTCCTGGTGCATCAGGCTGTGCATCCCTTCATGAGCTATTGCGTCTTTCCTTTTCGCTCTTCCTATTGCAGAGGTGGTGGCTAAGTCTGTGGAAGCTTGGTGCCAAATTCCCTTTGAATGATAATGTAAAGGACTTTTGGGGAGAGCTGTGAGGGCAGCCTGGCCGAGAGGCTTGTAAAAGCACTGTGGGTATGGGACAGTTGCCAGCTTTGGCTCATCGCTGTTAACCAGGAGAGTTTGGGGTCCTGATTGTGGCAGAGATTGTGCTCTTCTGGACCAAGATGTTAAACGAATGCTCTGACAATGTGTTCCCAGAAAACCAGTAGGCAATTGTTTGGTTTGTTTCCTTTAATTTAAATATTTATGCAACTTTTTAATTCAAACAGCTCAAAAGTAGAATGAAATAGTTTCAGACACCTGGAGTGGAAAAACATTGTCCTGCAGACTTGAATATTGGTTATCTACAGGTGCCTCCTAAAGAAATGAGAAAATTATCCTAAAACACAAGTTCAAATCTAAAAATCTTTATTGAAAGAGCTCCTGTGCCCTCTGCTGAGGGCTCCCTTCCCAGAAAATACAGCCTTGGCAAAATTATCTGGGTCTTCTGAACTGGTGCCTGGATTAACAGCTCACATAGGAGGTCGTGGTGGAAATACTCTGAATTTACACCTAGAAACTGAATGACCAGAGAGGTCAATGGTATTGCAGCTTTAATATATGCTCCGTGTTTATAAAAATAGATTTAACTTGAGGAGGATTGCGTAATGTCTTTGCGTAGTGTACAAATGGGACCTTTTTGCTGAAGGAATGCCATGGTGTTTGTGAAAACATTTTTGTTTTTCTGCAGGAGATGAGCAAACCAGTTGGAAGAAACCTTAGTTAGACATGCCAGCAGGAAGCTCTTCCATTACCTGTGCCTATTGGGGTAGCTGTTACTGGAAGAGATTAAAATGTTCATCCAAGTTATAAGCATAGCTTATTTATTCAAACCTTTGTCTAAAAACACCCTATTATGAAACAGAAATGATGAACAGAACTATTGGGTAATTTCAGAAAGTCCTGAAAATGGCATGCAGTACAGCATTGAAGGTGTAATAACATAGCTAACAGTATTATACTAAAGAAAACCTCTTGGGTTTAGTTCAACACCAGTTAAAGAACTGGTGGCTTTTCCCCCTGAGTTTCACAGGCTCTGGAACAGCTCAGTATAAGAACAAAGCTGTCTTTCACAATAGGGAAGCTGTACAGCAGCATGCTGTTTGAAGTACTGAGAACTTAATCTTGTTACTAATTTTGACAAGTATTTCTACAATGTCTGTCAATGTGTTCAACACCTTTATAGTAATACAGGCGTGGAGGGTTTTATTTATCACATGGATTTACTCTTTGGCAGTAGCGGGGGGAAGAGGGATTGCAAGGGGGAGTGTTTAACATCTGCTTCACGTTTTTCCCTTCCCTAGTACATTTGTATATCTTTTCATTTTGTTCATACTTGCTTTTTTTATCTCTGTTTGTTATGTTGTGAAGTCTTGTACAAATGGCTAGAAGCAGATCTCCATGGCAAGAGCTCAGATACTGCAGACAAAACCTCAGGTAAAGAGGCGTTGAGGACAAAACAATCACCAGGACCTCCCTCTCTCTATTTTCTGTCTTCCAACTCCCCTTGAATCGAATTAAGGGTCGGAGTTTAAAAGCAAACCCAAGAATCCTCAACTTTTTCATTCTTTTACCTAATTTAAATCAATATCTGATAAATTTTAGTCTTTCTCTTGAAGCTCTCTTGGCAGATGTGCTTCCCCTCTCCAACGAAATGCCACTAGTGGTGTCAGGTATATTGGTGCATATACAAATTGCTAGATCTTAGTGTGCTTGGTAAAGACTGAACAATATCTTGCATGAGGCTGTATTAGAGGATACTTATCAGGAAATCTGACTGGACTTAGTTATGTAGATTTGTGGACAAAGGGTACGGGAAGGTCCAGCTCCACCAGTTTCTGCTACAGAGACCCAAAGGTTCCTGACACCTCAAGGAAGCATGTTTTGCAGCCTAGATTTAAATAGCAATATTAGTGAGGTCCATCCCTCCCCACCCCCCAAAAAAAAAAGTCAAATCATGTAGATGTGTTGATAGGGTGCACAGCCCACTATGGCTTCCTGCTTAAATATGATCCATCAATTCCTTTACATGTTGATATGCAAGAGGTAGGTTAGACCCTGCTCACCCCTCCTGCCCCCCCCCCAAAAGCTGCCACCATCTTACAGACAACTCAGATTTTAAAATTTTGGAATAAAAACTGTTTTGTCTGCCTTGTCCCAGTCCTCCCTTTCATATAATTTCCCTCCTCTGCTGTAAGATTATGAGAATATGTGGTCAGAAATAATGCCTTTGAGTTAATGTCCTTGAACGCTGTCTAGCCTGCCACTGTTGCTTTGGTGTTGTGGTGAGGCACAGAAGAAAAGCAGCAGAGCACAATTTCTGCACTACTTAAACTGTCTCCTGAACCTGACAATTAAGAGCTTAGTTGCTTCCCAGCCAAGCACTGTTATTCCTGTCCCCACATTGTTTTCTCACTCACACGTTGTACATTACTTGCTTCTCTTGCAGGATCATCCAATTATCCAATGCTTAACAAAGTTCTGTCTGCAGGGAAAGAACATAGCTGGATGTGATGAACACTTTTAATTAGAAATAGCTATCAAAGAGGTTGTCACCATGAGGTGCAGTACTGTGCATAGTCATGGTCCCAGTATGTTCCTCTAAAGGAATAAAAGATATTTTTGTTTCTGTGGTCACAAGCATTCTTGTCTGCGTTCCAGAGCTTGGAAGGAGCAACAGATAGCTCACATTCCCTGGACCAGAGGGTGTGGGTGGAGGATGCCTCTGCCTATTTGGTACATATTTTTGTATGCCTCTGTAGCTGTGATAATTAATTAAAACAGATCTGCTTAAACCTTAAGATCACTAAATTTTTAAATATGATCACTCATATGAAAGCCATCGTGACTGACAACCTCACAACTGTAGCTGCATTCCCTAGTAATTTTATCCTTCATCCAAAACACAGAAGATGCTTATTTTTTAATTTTGAGGAATCTTTTAATTTTTGAAATGAAATCATCACGTTTTTTATTGATCTAGCACCCATCACTTCACCATTTGCTTTTAATTTGAAACTAAAGATCTCTTTAAGAATGAGTGCCTTTAAGGGAAGGTGCAAGTTATTTAAAAGTACCATTACATAGGATGTAGTATCCAATTGAAACGGAACTTGAATCTGACACATTTTACACAATTTTGAAAAATACTTGAATGATTTTTTGAAAATATCCTGAAAGCAAAAGGAGTCTGTTCAAAGCCAAATTTTTAATTTGCCTCTGATAGGCAGCTTACTCTGAGATGTGCTGTTTGCATGAATGGGTACCACACATCAAATACCATGTTTCTGTCTGTATTCATAGTGCTGTTATCTGGCCATTAATATTTTATAATATGGATTCAATTCGCATTTGATACTTGCTTCATTTTTAATGTGCCTTGCTAATCCTGTTTTGGAAGCTAGCAAGCAAGCACTTAAATAAGCACACAGTAGATTTAATGAAAATTCACTGTTTGCCTAGAATAACAGCTAAATAAATTGTATTTGCCACGTGTGACTCAGCAGTTCAGAACTCGCAAGGCTGAGAGTTGATAATACTAGGTACCCTTCAGTCCAGATCCCTTCCCTGATGTTTGCCAAGGTTTTGCTCCCTGTGGTTCTCTTCCAGCTGCTTGTCAGTGTGGAGCTGAGTGTCATGTTCCACATCTCCCATTTTGGTGAGAGTTGAGGTGTTTCCTGCTAGTTTGGCCAAATGACGACATTTTACCCTGACATGAGGGCTGCTTTCTGTCATGTCCTTGTACTGTTTCTTTCCTAAATTATGTATCATCTCCTCTAAAAGCTTACCATGCCTGGCTTCCTGGGGGCAGCTGTGTGTGGAGGGTGCAGTGTTGTGTCCTTTCAAGCTAATGACCAACTGATTCACTCCAGTGTGGTTTCTTGGCTCTTCTCTTTTGTCTTGTGATCACTGATTGAAAAAATTGTATTTTGTGTGTGTATGTTTTACCTTTAATTTATTATTTTTTAAAACCACCATAGTATTAAAATACAAACCCTGCAGAGACTCTGCAAAGGTAAGTTATTTGTGCCATTTATTTTCCTGGACAAAATGAATCCATGTTGTCAGCCTACTAGAACATTGTTACTGCTGGTTTTGGAAAGCTGGATTTCTCAAAGCAATGCTTGTGCTTCATAAACAAAACTTTTTAGACATCTCTGACATCTAAGTGGCTGTACAAGTATTTGCAGCAGTGTATAAATTATTGGTCATTTCTGAAACCCTGATTTTTTCATGATTACTATTGTTTATTGGCAAATACACCTTGGTCTTCTCCACTGGTCCCAGATGCTGCCAGAGTATCGCCTGTCAAGATGGGGGGGTGGTTTATAGAGAAAACAAGGCAAAGGATGTTCAATAACAACAGCAAAAAATCAAGCCTTTCCCTGCTCTTATATCCCCAGTGATGTAATTTTTGGTCTTACCTGGAAATAAGTACAGCTTTATCTGATGGGGTTAGCAGCTGAGCCACCAAACTAAGAGAGGAGGATATTTTCCTGTGCAGAAGCTTTCCAGGATTACTTCCCAAATCCCTTTGAGCAGTCTGATGTGCTTCCAGTGTCTGCCAGTGACGCTCTAATGCCACAGGACACATTAAATGCGAGACAGCACCTGGCACCATGCAGCAGCTACCCTCTCTCCTCCACCGCAAGCTTAGGCTGTGTGCTACAAAACCAGATAGGTAAAGCTACTGGGTATGTAGTGCTCTGCTTCTGGGCACACATGGAAGTTATTTAGGTGAAAGCCGGGCGGTTTGCTGTCCTACTCAATCTAAACGCACGGAGCCACGTCCCTTGAGATGCCACATGTCGTAGGTGTGCTGCAAGCGCGGCTCACCCGAGCACCTCCAGTGTGCAGGGCGAAGCCTGCCCCAATTTCTTTGGTGCCTATGAGTGAACACAAGTGTTAGAAACAGTAAATGACGTGATTAATGTACATTGCTGCTGGACTTCCATTTACAGTTATGTGCTAATACCAGATGATTAATTAATTTAGTTGTTGACTGTCACCACTGTGGGCTATTTTTCAAGCAAAAGGTGTTTTTAAAACACCCTTACAACGTAGACTGGAAAAGTGGCACCCAAAGAACTTGTGAAGGGCTCCGCCGATGGGTGAACTGTGGAGGTGATGAGTACCTCTGAAACACACAAATTACCCAATTAGCATCAATCAGGTTACAGTAACATTTTTTGGTCATGTAAAAGGAAACCTTTAAAGAAATTTGGACTCCAGCAACCACTTTCTGTTAGCAGTGGAGAGCTTAATGAAGTCATGCAAATGTTCTTCGAACTTTTAGTAGAAGCAACCAAACAAATTTGGTATCAAATATCTGCCTTTCTGCTAATTCATAGTTGTAAGGTAAACTATGTCAGATGTGAAGATTGAAGATCTAATTAGGAAATAACCTCATGCATGTTTATTTCATTCTGCAAGCCCATTAATTACTGTTTGATATTAAGAATTAAAAATGTTGCCAAGTATGTTTAAGTGCATACTTGGAGAGAGAATTTTTACTGACTTTGCTTGTTGGGATTTTTATTTTGTGAAACTTCAGGAATCAGTGGCATTATATCTTTATCTCTAATGCCTCTTCAAAGAACTTCTGGGCCAAAATAAGAGGTTATTCTAATGCCAAGTTCTGTAATAGAGTAATGGTCTCTGGTTTTGATGCCAAGTTCTGTAATAGAGTAATGGTCTCTGGTTTTGTGTACTTTAGTCTGAGCTTTGTAACTGAGCATGGAGAGGATCTTTATAGAGCTTGTGCTCTGGACTGCCATAGCAGCTAGTGGCAAGTCTGGTCCAGCTTGGCAGATGTGATGAGCTCATCAGCTAAATTCCAACATGTCTTTTAATTTGATCCAGTTTAGCTGATACCTTCAGTTTTCTTTATCTCTGTGATGCATACCCTTTTGCTGGATTTCTGGGTTGCCTTGAGCAATTCTAGAAGCAGGCTGGATTCCCCTGCCAGAGCTCCTCACATCTTACCATTTGCATTTATTCCTGCTCCAGGAAATATGGCTGCAGCGTTGCATCATCTTGGACCTTTTCTCCTCTCAAGTACATAATATCCTTGTAGAAGCTTATTTGCTTTTCTCCCCCATGGTTATCCACCAAAATCAATGAGACAGACATAATAGTAGAAAATATAATGCTGCAACCTGTCTAAATGATGTGTTAAAAATGAGCCATTGTGTAAAAATACCCATATCCTTAAAAGTCTCAGAGATCTCTTGGGAAGGAAAAGACTTTTAAACCTATTCTCTGAATGCATGTGAAAGCAAGTGCTGTTGGAAGAGCAGGTTAGCTCTCCTCCACCTGGCTCCCCAGCTCACTCAGTGCAGTGGCTCTCGGCACAGGGTGAGGTGCAGCCCCAGCACAGCTGACTCACACATCTCGAGGACTTTCCATCCACCTACATGCATCCTCGCGGAGGGGAGCTCCAGCACAAGCCTCTGCTTCCCCTTCCCGACAAAGCGGGCGGCTGGTGTTGGTGTAAGAAATGCCCAACCTTCGCCTCCTCTTCCTCCACCTGCCTCTGTTGTGCAGGTGCCACTGTGATGGCCCTGAGGGACAGTGCAGGTTCTGCCCTCTACACTGAAGATGTGTTAAGGGTTTCATACAGCAAATGGTTTCCAACCCTCCTAAAACTTTGCCTGGAAAACTTTTACCTTGTGAATTGCAACTGTGTTTTTCTCCATTATCTTGTGTTCCCCTCAGTTATTTGCAGACCCTAAGCTCTGCCAGGCAAAGGCTGAGAAGCACTGCCCTCAAGTATCAATTTGTACAGAAATTTCCTTGGATTAATTGACTCTGAGCCAAATGATTGTGTAGACTGTGCTTTGCAAGGAGCAAAAGGCACGTGCCAAATGGCTGTGGCCTCAGAAACCTCGGGGTAGCAGCTAAACTGTCAATTTTGCAACATTGCTCAGAGACTGCTAGCTGGACGAAAGCTGAATTGTCATATGTAACTCAGCAAGCACAAATTACACTCCCAAAGTCCGTGTTGCCTTCAGGGAGGGGTTAGTGAGGTTAGTGACTTGTTTAACTTTTCTGCAGGAACGGTGGATTGCCTTTAGAGCTTGCCAAGCAATTGAATATTTTTTCATCCAAAATAACCTCTCATTAAAAACATTAAAGAAATATTGGTTCTGTTTTTAAGTTTAAAGAGAAATAATTTTATTTTTTTTAAAGAAAAGAAATCCAATTCTATTTCAGTAACATATTTTTAAAAGTATCTAGGAAACACTAAGAAGTCCCAAAAGATGCCTTTGGGTGCAAAGTAAGGTTTGGTGAAAACATATAACATTGTAAACTTAAGGCTTTCATCCCATTCTCCCCTCTCAGGTGAGACAGGAACTGAACAGGAAAGACCCACCTGTAGTCTTTAAAGCAAGAAGCCTGAAATTAGTAATGTGATATCTGAGAAAAGTGTAGTAGATGGTAATATAATGAATAGTTTTTAAGAACTTCTTATTTTGATATCTGTGTTGCATACTGTAGACTATCCACCGATGGAAACTCCATTAGCAACATTACCATGAAATGCACTATTTGTATGCTGATAACTGGATGCATTTCTGCTTGAAGTCTAATTTCAATCTTCCTCTTTGCACTTTCTGGATTCTTTGTGTGGAAAAAGTCTGTCCTTGAAATTTGATGTAGAAAAAAAATATGTTTAATCTTCACACAGGACTTGTGATACAAAAAAGATCTATAACAAGTCCTTGAATATGTTATAATAGCTGAGAGGTGCTCATACTTTTTATTGACCCTAAGAGAGTTTCTAACAAACTTGAGGGAAAGTGCTGTTTCAGGGTCTAAGTAAAGCCATCTCTAAATATTCAAGTTATAGGGGAAGATGGAGAATTCAGCTGATGATTGCAGGGCCTTTTCCCATAAAACTCCAGCAGTAATTTTTCTCTGAATGATACATTTCCATGTGGTAAATACTGAGCTGGAAGCTGTGTTGCAACAGTAGTAAGATTTTATGGGAAGGAGAGCAAGATCAGACTGAATGTGTATCTTTTCTGTGTCTCTCTTAAAAGTAATACATCTGTTGGGAATGAAAATGCCCTTCAGATTTCACAAAAAAAACCCCAAAGTGCAAGTAAGCTGCCCAGGTCAGCTCTCTCTGAAGTCTCACTGCTGTGACAAGTCATTATTTCTTCATTTGTTGCAGGAGAGAATTTTGACCAGAGTCCCTTAAGAAGAACCTTCAAGTCCAAAGTTTTGGCCCATTATCCTCAGAACATCGAGTGGAACCCCTTTGACCAGGATGCCGTCAACATGGTAGGTAGAGAGTCTCTCTTAAGCTGTTTTCTGACAACTTCAACTCTCAAGTGGTTCCTGGGTTGTTTACAACCAGCCCTTGTGATGTGATGAACAAGGTGCTTCTGCTGTGACTAAGTGCATCCACTAGGTATGCTGGCTGAAAAGCTGTAGAGGAAGAGGCAGAGGTATTGTGAAAATACAGAATACTTTCAGGCACAACAAAAATAAAATGCTGCATTTCCCTCGTTAGTTCTAGTTAAGCCTACTGTGTGATGAAACAAGTCTAACCACCGGCTCAGTGACTGGCTGAGGAGGGGTGTAGTCACCTAGGATACATATCTGCAGGTGGGAAGGAGGCAAACTGAGGAATTTTTAAGATACTAATATCCCTGTGAAATTTTTGAGTGCAGAAAACCTTCATGCTTCATATAGCAAGGAAGAGAGGAATCTTTACAGAGAAGCTGGAACTTACCTAAACGATGGCTTTTGTTGGGTGGTCATTTTTAATGGCACCCCTGCACCAATGCATCTTCTGTACATCTCTCCTCTCAGCTAAACTTGGTGTGAGTTTGTCTGTGTGGCTAAATCCCATGAATAGGGGAGCGAGGAGAAAACAGGGGGGGGGGCGGTGACAACTAAAAGACCGATGATCCACTAGAAATTTTCAAAAAAAGTTGATATTCAAAGGGTGTTTCCAAAGTCGCCAAAGCACTTGTTAAGAACATGTCCTGACAAAGACAACAGATTACTGGTATTTGAGCTTCCCAGTACAGAAAATGCTATTTGTTTTATAACTTAAAAGTAAGCAGTTGTTGTAATATAACATTAACACAATATTACCAATTCCAGCTGTTTTCAAAACTGTGTATTGGGTCTAACTCAAAACTGGAAAATTAGGGAACCCCTTCCCCCCAGTCTACTTTAAATATGCTTCACATTGAGGAGAGTAGGACTACATCCTAGCTACTTCAAACCAGAACTAGCCTCAGTGTATGGTGCAGGTATGAAGTCAAGAGAATCTCCTGGCCCTCACTCTGATGGAGAAACAGGGAACACACAAAAACCACAATAAAATGGCTTTTGTAAATGCAGTCTGAATTACGTTTAGTTCACATTTGAAACTTCTCTGCAATCGTGAAGGTGTAGAAATCTCAAAAGGTCATCTCAGTTTCCACTGAATTTTATTTTTTAGCATTGTGCCAAATATTTAACATGAAAACAGTAGCAGTGATGCTGAGAGCTGATACTCTGGCACTGCACATGCATAGAAAGGCAGAGATGAGCCTACTACCAGTATCAGTCACTTTGCTCACTGACAGCTGGGGATTTCTGTCCTCTGCTTCCAAATGTGCATTGATGGAGATGGTACGGTATTTGGGCAGGTCTCCACATCACTTTGCATATACAGAAGGCATGAAGGACTCAGAACAATGCTTCATCAGCATAGTTAAGATGGTAATAACTCAACTACCAAGGCTACTTAGGCCTTTTAGTTCTGCCTTTGAATTGAGGGTGTTCACAGGAGAAGTGATGGGAGGTGTGCAGCAGGAATATGGCAGCAAGAGGTAATAGCTGGAATCGCTGCATTATTTGTCTCTCATGTTACAGTTGAAAATATCTAGTATTCGTGAAGTGTGATCATATTATCGGACAAAAATGGAATACCAAAACCAGCAAGAGACCTATTGAAATAAAATAATTGAACTTAGCTGCATTCAGTGGAAATCAAATAGCTGACGAACACATCTTTTGTTTGCAATGTGTCTTGGAGGAAAAAAAAAAATCATTTACCAACAGCAGCAGTATTTAATGGTCTTTTAAATCATCTTTTGGAAACCTCCTTTATTCTTTTGATCTGAAACATCATTTAAAGTAATATCCACCTCCACAGAATCCCTTGAGGCAATTATTGGCCTTTCTGATCTTGCCTTGCTGTATTAGTTTTGCCTATGTGTTTGCTTTATGTGGGCTTCCAGAAGCAATTTTCCTCAGAGAAGAAAATGCATAAATCCTTGAAGGTTAACTTGTGAGAACTTTGACTTTGCTGGATGCCTAAGGAATTTCAATTGCCTTCTGAAACCATTCTGTCGCTTTAAACATAACCCCCGAAGTCCCAAGAAATCACTCTGCCTACGAGTCATGTTTTCTCTCCCTTTCAAAGTATATAGAGTTCTCTTTAATAAGAAAGTATTTCTCCCCCCCCACTGCTTTTTGTGATTATCCCTGCCTAATGTCACATACTGTCTTCTGTGGCCATTCCGCAAGTAATGTATTCTACCAAACTAAAGCTCTCAGTAGAGAGGAAGGTGAAAGTTTTAGGAAATAAACCTCCTATTTTAGCCCTCTGGTTCATCAAGGCCTATAAATCTTTGCATGTATTTCTGAAGTCCAAGGAAGCATTGTCCATTTAACATGTCCTGTACTGAAATAAAAGAATTAAAGGTTCCTCAGTGTAATTTGAAGGACCAGGCTTTAGTACAAATAAAAGCATCTTTCTCTCCACCCCCTCACCCACAGCACAATTTGAGTATGGAGCTTGCTGCTGCAGCATGTTGTGAATATGAAAAATATACGGGGGCTTAAAGAGAGAAATAGAGGATCTAATGGAGAAGAGGTGAACTGGTGCTGATGAGCAGTGGCCCAGAGGGGACCTTTGGTTCAGAAATATCTGCAACTGATGATGGCTGGAAGGAGGGAGGGATTACGGGGGGGGGGGGGGGTGTCCTGCCTCTGTGTTTAGGAAAAGGGTATCTCCTACTCGTCACTTCTAGAGATGCAGTATGGATTAGCTGATATCTTTTTGTCTTTGTGCAGCTTCCTTTTGTTTCTACAAACCATGCTTAACTGCAAGTACGATTTAATTCCACATTTTTCTGCTGATAGATATGTTTAAATATAAAGTGCTCTGAAAACCAAAATCCTGTCCTTTGATCAGTAATCTTGGATAGTTTTCTGTGTTTATACACAGAAGCAATAGAGGTGGCTGACAGCCTTCTCACCGTTAGTCAGCCAGCTTCACCAGCAGGCAAAGCTCTAACCCCCCCAGCACGTCCCAAGCTGCTCTTCCCCAGCACTCTCGTGTGGCGCATGTGACAAACACAGACGAGATGGGAAGTGATTGATGTCCCAGGCACTAAGATGAAAGTTTTTATGCATTAACTGCAAATTTGAAGCTTTCTGTATTGCTGGAAAATGAGCACGGGCCCTTCCTTTTGATCTTAGCTTCTTAAGTGACTCTTGGTCGTTCTTCCCTGCCTCGGTGCTTTCCCATCTTTCTTTCTCTGCCTTTTCCTGTGTCTTCATGTAGGTCTCACAAGAGCGTCAGTCTCTGTGCCAGGGTTTGCAGCCAGGCTCTTAAAATGCCAATATTCTGCATATGCCAGGCTGTGGCTGAAACTGAATAGATGGGTGTCCCTTTGTGTGGGTATACTCAGTACATCAAGGATGAGGGAATAATAATTAAGCCTTAGAGGACATTTATTTAATACAGCCTTCTGAAACTGTCTCAGCTCATCTGAATTTCCTTGATGCTGATCTGTTCTTCATTGTACCAGCACATGTAATTTGCTTATCCAGGTATTCTTCTGTAAAGTGAAGAAAATATAATCTTTGATAGTGTTGAGACTAAAACCTATGATTTCAGCCTGATGGGGTTTGATAAGGCTATAGCTGCCATTGAATGCCTACATTCTAGAAATAAATTTTTGCTAAGCAAGCCTGCCAAAAAATGAGGTTAAGAGATATTTATTGTGCAGAATAAATTTAAATAAAGTGTGAAACAAGGATTTTTTACTACTGCTTTATTGCAGAAGCCTTAACCATGGCACTGCTGTTAATGCCTCAATAAAAACTGTAAACCTTTTGCATGCAAATGAGGCTGCTGTTCAAAAATGGTTCAAGCTGCAATTTCATGGTTTATGTCAGCAAAGCCCATCAACTGAATTAAATTCTTCTACCAGCTCCAGGCTCCTTAGTTCCCTATACATTACCTTTTAGAGGAATACATAAGAGCTGTCCTAGATAACTTAGGGGCTTGCTAGCATGTTGTGAAGTGAGTCTGGACCACTTGTCTAAATCCCAGCTGGGCTGGTAGCAGCTTTATCAGGCTGTTGAATGGCATGCTGGTGAAGTTCAGGATAGGACATGCCTGAAAATATATAGTTCTTTTTCTCGACCTCTTCCACCATCAGAAGAATTTACTCCTGGTCAAGGTGAGACATTAGGGGATGCACTCAGTCGTGTGTAGGTTCACATCCCTTGGGAAAGTTGGCTTCTAGTGTTGCCTTTTGGAACAGGAGGAGCACTTTGAAGGGTCTCCTGCTCTTCTTTCCTTTTATCTCTTCAGATGGAAGGTACAAAGGAAACTTTAGTTCTTCATTTATAACATACTGATTTAGCTAGAACATAAGGAGTTTCATGCTGACACACATTCAAACAAGTTTTGCTGGATGTTTGTTATTTTGTATTAGATGACTGATAGAATTCCTGAGGAATGCCTGGAAAAATGCCTAGAGTTATCACTAGAGCTGTGTTTCAGAGAAACACCCAGTGTAGTAGAATCACTGCAAAAGATTTTGCTGAGTGGTAAATTAAAAACAAGGCTTTCATAGATTTTGGAATTTTCCTCCTCCGCCTTCTTCCTTCGTCCAATGTAAGCTATTTTATAGCACTTAAGGAAGAAAGTAAATGTAATAGCTGTCAGTCAATTGTTTTGCTTTTTTTTAAGAAAATTAGGGAAGATCAAAGAATTTCAAGAAGTCTGTAATTTTAATTCAGTGGTATAAGATGCTCCCTTGGCTCTCTAATTTTAGAGTACTGTGGGAACAATATATGCCAATGAGAACAAAACTGGACGTATTTGTATGATGCTTAAGTAAATGACACAAAGGCTATTCAGTAATGAAAATAATCTTACAAAGTAATGAAAATAAGTCATAATGACTTAATAGATGGGTTATTTTGGAGGGTGTTTTCCTTTCTTCAGTCATGCCTATCTCTTCTTTTAAGTAGCATCAGTTTTAGGCTGTTTGTTCTTGGGCTACTTTTCAGGGGGATTATGTTCACGGATTAATGGCTTCTCATGATGTGGTGAAAAAAAAGAATGTGCCTGTAAAGCAAAAGTAACAAAATAAAATTGTAGCTTAGATAACTATATCTATTTCTTTTCTCTTTTCTTAGCTATGTATGCCCAAAGGGCTGTCTTTCAGGACGCAGGCAGATAACAGAGATCCGCAGCTCCATTCGTTCATCATCACCAGAGAAGATGGCTCTCGTACATATGGGTTTGTGCTCACATTCTACGAGGAGGTCACAAGCAAGCAGATCTGCACAGCCATGCAAACGCTCTACCAGATGCACAACGCAGAGCAATACAGCAGTGTCTGCGCCTCCTCCTCATGCAGCATGGACTCCCTGGCCAGCAGCATCGACGAGGGCGATGCCACTTCCCTCGCCAAGCTCCAACGGTACAACTCCTACGACATCAGCAGAGACACGCTGTACGTCTCCAAATGCATATGCCTCATCACCCCTCTGCCCTTCATGCAAGCCTGCAAGAAGTTCCTGATCCAGCTCTATAAGGCGGTGACCTCCCAGCAGCCGCCACCTCTGCCCCTGGAGAGCTACATCCACAACATTCTCTACGAGGTGCCCCTGCCGCCCCCGGGGAGGTCGCTAAAGTTTTATGGGGTTTACGAGCCCATCATTTGCCAGAGACCTGGGCCCAACGAGCTGCCACTCTCTGACTACCCACTGCGGGAGGTCTTCGAGCTGCTGGGCCTGGAGAACCTGGTCCAGGTTTTCACCTGCGTTCTTCTGGAGATGCAGATCCTTCTGTACTCACAAGGTGGGCGCTCGTCTGGCGATGCACATTGGGTCTGTTCCCAATGGGCAGTTCATGGGCAGCTGCAGCCACAGAAGCTAATATAAAGCTGTTGATTTTCAGCAGATTTGTGAAATGTGAGAATGTAATGAAAAAATGTGAGAGAAGTTAGTCTGTCCTAATGAAAGCACTAAATAATTGTTTCCTCCAGGCAGTCTAGGTGCCACTTGTTTAATTATGCATTGTATTTATCACTTGTGACAGCTAGCAATAGAATTCACTTAATTATTATCCTTACATTGCCCTTGATCGTGCTGCAAGACAGCATGAAACTAATCCTATCTTTTGCAAAAATACCAGCAGAAAGTAATACATCTTGCAGAAAACACTCTTGCTACTTTCTTTTTCAACTTTCAGCAGCATATTGAAGTTTGGTGAAATTTCCTCCCTCCTGTATGATGGATATGTTCTGGTTAAAGCACTGAGAGTTTTTTAGCACTTAGAGGCTGAAGTTTTAATGCTGGGTTGGAACTGAGTGGAGTTACAGGGCATCCCTTCGCAGTCCTACTTGAGATATTTGACAGCTTTTCTGACAGGGATGCTGGTACTTCTTTTTGAGACACTTAAGATTGTAGTTGGCAAAGGCTAGCTACATTGGCAGAAGTTGCAGCAGAGCCTGTCCATGTTGAAGTATGCCAGCAAGCTTTTGAAAATCTGGCCTATGCCTTTTCTCTTCTGGTTTTGTCTTTCTGCAATAGTGCAATACTCTGCTACAAGTTTTGGGAATCTTGACTTAGCGCTGGGCATGCTCGGAGGTTTTACACCCGTATTACTCTTTCCTGTATGATGTTGGTTGCTGTGAGTCTGGCCCTGGTGCTATTTGGGTACCAAAAGTTATGTGCTGCATCTGTTGCAATGCACCAGAGTCCTCGAACAAGTCAAGTTCAAGTTTCCTGCTGACTTTCAAGGGGTTGTCCAGACTTTTTCGAGGTTCTTCTAAGTCTCAGTGGAAGCCTGTCCACATTATTTGGGTTCCCAAATGGCTTCTGTGATGCTGACCCTAAATTAATAAAATGTGCCTCAGGGAAGAAGTTTGCAGGGGGTGGTTTCATCAGACTAGAATGAACAACATGAAGCCAGAAGGTGCACATACCTTTTAACAAAAAGAAGAAAAGACGCTGAATACCTAGACTTCCCAAGAGATGTGGTTCAAGCAACAGACAGCTTGAAATGGAGAGGAGAGAGAGGATGGGAAGTCATCTAAAATGAGTATGGGTAATGAACCTTCAGGCTCCAAAAGTGAATGCTTGGGTCTGTCATATAAAAGAAAAGGTCACTAAGTGTGTAATAGTAATACTAATGAATAAATGACTGGGAATGGGGAAAAATGTTCAGGGAGGTGGAAGGAGGGTAGTTCTTCTGCAAATGACTGCATTCAAAGGATTGCTAGTTCTTTGCAGAGCGCTTCTCCACATGGAGTCCAGAGGTTTGCTTTCAAGAACCGAAAATGAAGGGCTTTATCTGCTCTCAGTTTGAAGTGTGAGCAGAAATCCTGCTGTTAGTTTTGATTAGGCTGCTTTTCCCCTCCCTTCTGCTTGTGTGTGTGTGCTTACCCCTTTCTTCCTCAGTTTGAATCATGCTGCCTTTGCCACTTGACACCGGGGTTCAATATTAAGCAGCAACAGCACTGAAATGCCTCCCCATCCCTGCTTGTCATTCCCACCCTGGTCCCTGCTTGTGGACTCACTGAAAACTGAGATTTTTTTTTTTTTTTTTTTTTTTTTTTTTTACTGTAAGCTAGTAGCATTAGGAAAAATCTGGTTGTCAGATTACATTTTAGTAATATTTTGTGCAGATGGAGAGCAACCTGCATATACATTACTTTTGTAACAGTCCTTGAGACTGATACAAAATATCCACTAAATAATTTTGACTCAATTTTCAGTGCCACCAGAAGTTAGATAAATAAGTGTTTTTCGTCCAATTACTGGCTATAATTTAAGGGTTTACTTGTTTTGTTTGTTTTCACTGTGTTTTTTTTTTAAAGAAAAATGAGATAGTGAGAATTAATCCTCTCCACCCTCCAAAATTCACATTTGTTTTTCCCCTCTCCCTCTATTATTGGTGAATCTAGGGATGTCCTTGACATGACCTTTACTTCCCTATCTAAATAGACACAACTTGATGGCTCATGGGGAAAAGCATACAGTTGTATTAGGGAAATACTGTGATTATGTAAATAGCATCATAATGCTGGTTCCCAGAGGTGAGGAATGTGGAGTGGAGGTCAAGTGCAAAGCATATCCTGATAGCTGAGTGCTTGGCTAATTGTGCACTGCGGCTTCTTTTATATGTCAGTCTTGCAATTCCTGAAAGAGAAAGCAAAGCAGCTCTTTTCCTATTCAAGATATAACCAGGCTAGATTCTACTGAAATCTGCTTTCTAAGCTTTGAGATCCATCAGGGAGAAATGCTTTCTTAACTGCAAGTTCTTTCAAGGCAAAAGATAAAAAGAAGTTTTTGGCTTATGTGTCGCTTGTTCCAAAGTAACAAATGAGAGAGTGATTTTGCAAATTTGTGCTTCCTTCCCTTTCTACTTTAAAGAGGATGGGCTCACTGGACTGTGTTTCCAGTGGCCTGGCCTTGCTGCAACCTTACCAAACAACAAAAGATCAGTAGAAGGTGGTCTTGCATCCACAAGGTGCAATTTCAAGCAAGACAGCATTATTCACCCAAAGTCAGAGTTCACTGACATGCTACAATATTCAAGAAATCAGAGCATTGGACCAAGACCTACTTCAGTTCACCAAACTATCTCAGTGAGAGACCTGCTAATAGCACATGTGGGAAAAGTAAGCTGACTTTTTTTTGAGGTTCTCCTAGCCCTGTTGGAAAGAAGCTTTTCATTCAAGCTTGCAAAAAAAATTGTTCCTTTTTTAAAAAAATAAAGACTTCTTTTGGAAAGTTCAGTGAAAATATAAATTGTTGCACAACCCTGACCATACACTGAGCCTGCTGGCTGTCTACTGAGAACCTTAAACTTCTCACTAAACATCTGTCTGCTAAAGGTAGATATTACTTTTTGAAGCCAAGAAAGAGCAGGAGGGATATGAAAACTGCAAACACTGGGAACAACTGGTGAAGCAGCTTTAGTTCCAAACCTTATAGGCCGGCATGGGCAGCAGGCTGCCTGCGGGAAGGATGGTGGTCAGGTGGAGTTGCACCTGGTTACTGACAGAGTTGGTGATACCAGCAGCGAAGGGCTGGCAGGAGGGCAGCACAGAGACTGTACTGGCTTTTCTGGAGTGTTTTTTCTCTAGTGAACTACGAGTTGATGATGAAAAAGTTTATTTTTAACCACGTAGCTGAGGCATAATGTTTCCAGCAGCCTGAACAAAGGCATCTAACTAAATGAAGAGGTGAGGGTGTTGGGTGACTTTACCCAGCTTGCCCTGGACACATTCCCAGCATGATATGAGAGTGTCTGGCACAGCTCTGCAGTGGGGACAGGACCAATTGGTAGCTGTTTGTACTATGGCTGCTACTGTCAACTTTGGGTATCTAGTTGCTCTGTTCATGGTGTTTTACGGGTGAGTGGTATCCCATCAGTTGGGAAACTGAAGGAATTGTAGTGGACTGTAACTTCACTTTGCAGCCCTGGCGGTCAGGCAGAGGGGTGGAGAGACTGATGTAAAAGAATGTTGAGCTCATTTTTTAAGCTCATTTTCTAAGCTCTTTTATTCCCAAACATCTTGGACCGCAGCAACTACCTTAATCCTCAATTTCTCTCAAGTTTATGGTTTAAACTTTAAAGCAGCCTGATGAAAGGAGCTATCACTGTGGCTTTACAAACCACAGTTTGGGAACTGCTGGTGTGGATAATTGTGTCCTTCTGGGCCAAAAGCCACTATAACCAAAGCATTTCAGTCTGAAGACGCGAAACATCTGTGCAGCTTGGGAGCAGCAAATGGTGCTGTGGCAGTGTAAGGGCAAAACGTGGAACAAGGTGAGGACAGCTGGGTAACTGGCAGAGACCTGTGCTTGCGCCTAAATGGCAAGACTGAAGAGACAAGTCCTTACTGTTAATGGAGACAGCGTGGACTTCCAGGGAGTTAATCAAAATCTCTGTTGGTCAGTAGATGTAACTGCTCTAAGTGCTGATTTTGGCCTGCAAAGGTGAGACAGAAAGCTGTACGTGAAAGCACCAGAAGCAGAACTCCTGTGACTTCAGGTTACATCTTCCTGCATGTAGAGAATACTTTTAAGTTTAAATAGAGCCAAACTTTAACAATAGGGCTTTGAAAACCAAAGGGTGGGATTAGATACTTTTTCCTCGCAGTTCTTCAGGGTGCAGTCTTTGGATTGCAGCCTTATAAACACCATCCTCTAAAAATCAAAGCTTGGATTATGATGTATTCCTGTGACTTTTAAAGGAAGGACATAAAAACTACAAGGCTCCCAGTAAGGCAGAAAAAACTGATCTAGAGTCATACTTGTTATCACTAAACAAGGCACATGGTGTAGCACACATCTAACATTGTGTAACCTTGGGGTTTACAGATTTTCATTTATGAAACAGACTTGGTGTTGTAGTTTTATTATAGTTTATTCCATTATAGAAGGTAATACTCTTGCAAGTGCCCTTTATTTTTTTCAGAGCACAGTTCTCCTGTGTGACCATGGAGATGTAAGGGCATTGTGAACGTCCAGGCTTCCAGCAGTGTCCGAGTTAATAACACTCTGCCATAGCTGCTACAATTTCCCAGGGATCGGTAGCAAAATGCCACTGGCATAAGATGTCTGCTGGAGAGAGATGAATTAAATTGCGGGTTCTGTGGAAACCTCGGCAATCCATTTTGTATGTCTGCCTTTCTAGGGATTTAAACATGAGAGGGAATGTGTGGATGAGACAAAGATAAACTTCTTAGAGCTTAGGCTATTTCTACTCATTATAATTTTGAGCGTTTCCCAAGTTGTTTTTCAAAGGGCTTGAGTAATTGCTCCTCAAAGATTGAAATATTCTTTGCATTATTTTTTTTCAATCTTAGAAATTATAATACAAATGACTATGCATATATATATATATATAGTCATTACCTAGAAAAAGGTTGTGTCTGAAAGATCTTTCTTACAAAGTCTGTTTTGGGTGAGATTTTTTAAAATGAATACATGCATGATGTATTCTTTAAGGCATTTTTACACCAAGTAGTTACGTAAAAAAATGTTGCTCTCCTCTGCTCGTTATTTAAATAGCTGTGCTCCACGCTGGTATTCATCAAAACCAATGGGAGGCTATTGCAGAGCTAATGGTGAACAATTTACACGGGGACAAAATATGTCTATGCTGTGATAAAGACCCGAGTTTAGGGCCTCAACAGCACCACAGTCAGAGGAGACTGCAGTGCACCTTCCCCTGGAAAGGAGACAAGTAATTGGATAGAATAATCAAAGAATCAAATATCCTCTTGGTTTTTAACGTAGGTGGAAAGACAAAACCATTTTTTAATTAAAAGTTGCTCAATTTTGTTAGCTGAAGTCAATACGGCCCAAAAAGTCAAGTTTTTAAAGCAGCTGGAAACAAGGAGAAGGAGCTAGTACAGGTCTGTACCACATCCCCGTTCCTGTTTGTACTAATAGTGAAGTGTAGAGGAAGATTTGGCAACTGCTTTTATCACTTTGCACGCACGCACTCCATCCCCTCTCCACCTTTTTTTAGTTGGATCTTATGATTTTTCCATTATAAAACACCTTTACCTTTTAAGAATGGGGTGGGGAGAGTTAAATTAGGCCTTTGCATTCCAGCTATGGCAAATGCCAGCTAAATAACATGGCAGTTAAAGTGGTCCTGAGCAAAGTCGTTGCCTCCTAGAGTCTGTGCCCTCCCTGCCAGCCTGCTGCCCTGGCCTAGAGCCACTGCCTGCCGAGGAGGCTGCTCTGCCCCAGCAGCCACGGAGACGAGCAAGGGGCTCCCAGTGTCGTCAGGTGCATCTTCATGTGTCTTACTGCTGCCTTGTCACCTTGTCACAGACTTTTGCCCTGCTCTTGAAGGCTTAACCATGCCGGTAATGGGAGCTAATTCAGGTTTTCCTGTGAATTAATTCTTAAGGTGGCTCTTAATCATAAACTAATTTATGCTGAACCATTGATGGCAGGCTGTAACACGGATAACTCATATAAATGGAAATTTATTGAAGTGGAAGTGATTTTTTTTTTTTCCTTTAAGTGTTTGCCAACGAGGGAAAAGGGGAAAAATTGGCCTCGGTGAATATCAGCCTTGGGATGTTTCCCTTGGGGCAGAGCTGACCCCAGGCTGAGAAGCTCATTCTTAGTTCAGGCAATTAGAGGCAGGCTAGTCTTGATCATCCTGTTTAAGAAAATATGTATTTTCAGATTTGCATAAATTGCTGCTCTGCTTTTATCTTGTAATTCATGCGCTGTGTCGCTCGCTGGTAAATCCCCTCTTCTGTCAGGGATAAAGGGCGTTGAGATGCTGCGGTTCATTCCCCAGGATGGTCTGCTGATTACAGCCCTGCGTCACCAACCTGTCCGAGTGTCCTGAAGGCAGCACTGGTGCAAGGTGATTTCTATGGCAAATAAACATTTCCTGAAGCATTTTTGTGCATTTTATCTGAACACCTCTTGAAAACCACCTGGTCTGGCTTGTCAGTCATCACAGCTGCCGTTACACAAACCAGATGAAAGATAGAAGCTTCCAGGGTGCTTTGAAGTCTGCGAGACTTATATGTGTTGCTTCTGCGGAGCTATTGAGAACTGATTTGAAAACCTTTGCTTTCGTAAACAATTTTTGTCTCAGATGTGAATTTCAGATTTCCTTTTTCATCTGCAGTATGCTATATATAAACATTACGCATCTGAAGGTACCAAGCCACTAGACAGGTCTTGTAACTGTTATGCGGCATTCCTGACTCATGCTCAGAGCTCAAAGCAAAATATTAATTTTTATTTTCCAGTTTTTCTGATATACTTGGCTCAGCTAATGCATATCTTATTACAAAAAGTAGCACTTGAACAGCAATTGCTTATAATGCTTTGACTGAAGAGGTAGCATGTGGAAAAGCTATTAGTCACAAGAATGTTTTAAAACTTGTTCAGGTGTTTCCTTCTGAAGAATTAGCTATTAATCATTAAGATTGATTATTTTATTTTATTTTATCTGTTGTTGGCTTTGTTTTGTTTAAAACGGTTGCTTAGAATCGTTTTGTTCCTTTTGATAAGGTACTTTTTGAGAACATAATCTGATTATCATTTTCCAGGATACATCTTTAAATATGTGGCTTTGCAAAGCTGTGGTTGTACTTTATGCATGTTCAAAACGCAGTAGAGGAAAGCAAGTGGTGTCCAGGTAACCCATCTTTTCAAATGCTTCCAAGTGCTTTCAAATTGTGCGTAAAACAGGACTTAAAAAGGAAAAGAAAGAGGAAGGATGGTCTATTTTTAAAGCATCGTACTGGATTTAGAAGATCCAGGCTGAGACTCCAGCTCTGCGGTAGGCTTTCTACCTTACCTTTGGTGGGTTACTGGAACAGAGAGTTGGAAAACTGACAAATTGTTCTTTCATCAGGAAGGCTGGGTGTGTTGAACCTGGAATAACACTGTACTGATCATAGCAAGAATGCCGTTTCTGGTTTGAATGAGCATGTCTGTGCTCTTACACATGCCTTGTACTCAAAAATCCTGTGGTTGGGCATTTGCTGAGAAGGTCCCAGCTGAAATTCTCTTCTGTTTGATTACAACCAAAGATTTGAACCTGTTTTGGAGGTAGTGCCTGAACGAAGGAGGTCTCAGTTGTTCTGGCAGGGGTAACACTGATGTCCCTTTCCCCTCTCAAAGTATCTTGGTTTTGCTTTGCTGCAGCATGGGAAGGATTTTGAGATATCAGACTCCTTTGTAGCAGGAAAAGCAATTTTTATGTTGAGCTTTGTGAATTGCTTAACATCTCAGAGCTTCTATACCCAATCGGTAAAATGAAAGCAGAAGGATGATTTTGTTTTGTTTTCTCAGTCACTGCCTGTGTTTGGACTTTAAGCTCTTTGGGATAGATATTTCTGCATGCACAGTATCTGTTGTAATACCGTGCTGATTGGTTATTGTCCTGTTATTGTAGTATGGAGAATCAACATCAAGACAAATATTTGTCAAATTTTGTCCTCTTTCAGAAAAACATTCATAGTGAGTTGGTGTTCAAATGCTGAAACCATTTCCATCTCTAGCACAAAACAGTGATTTGTAATTATACAGGAACCTCTCAGGTTTTGCATTTTAAGCATTACGTTGTACCTTGCAAGCCATGTGAATATTTCCAGACCTTTGTAAAACATGGCTGAAGCGCGACGCTCGTGCAACAGAACCGCTGACCCATGGCAGAGTGCGTTCCTGCTGTGGTTACTTGTCCTGTGCAGGGAAGCGAGATGCAGGGACTTGGCCGAGGACCTCCAGCAGATGCTGCCAGAACAAGGGGTTGGATCCGGAGTCTTTGAACTCGACTCTGTTGCCCTTTTCTTCACTTGGGGAGAAGGTTAAGTGTGACAGACAGACCCGTGCCAAATCCAGCTAAGCAGTTGTTAGGAGGGAGCAGTTGCAATAGAAGCCATAGGGGCCACTTTGCCTTGGGATGATCCTCCCTGAGCTGTTTTTCTTGGAAAATGTCCTGTGTACAAATTAGAGATTTAACTCTGAACATGAAAAACTTGCTGTAGGGGCTGTGCTTGATGATGTTCCCTGTCCTGGAGAAGGCAGGATAGTTCCCTGGCCCAAGAAGGCAGGGTGAGGGATGCAGGTATAGCTGCCAAGCAAAATAAATACTGTGGTATAAGCTATCATCACTTTGGGAGTGGGCAGAAATGAAAACTGAAAGGAAGAGAGGGATATAACAGTGCAAATAAGAGAGGTGGAGCAATCGGATGGAAAGGAGATCCAGGATAAAAGAAATTTAAAGCTACAAGCCTGTCTGCACACTGCAGAGAAACACATCTGGTGTTTGGGAGATTCAGTAAGTCTCCAGACCTTCTGGGTCCTTTCTCCACTGTCCCAAGCTGTGCAGCAAAGAGAAGGGGAGGAAGCCCCAAGCTTAGGTCTCCACTGTCCACTACTTATTTTTGTATCCAGGGATGATTTTGCACGGATCAAATCTTTGCTGTGGTGGCAGCAGCTGCTGCTGTGGGCCATCATCATGGGCTGCGGCCTTCTGCTCATGCATTTAAAGCAGTCGGTAGTAGCCTTGTTGGCATCGCAGGGCCTTTCACTGCATCTGGCATGAGGTGGGTGAGCCCCGAGAATAGGAAGGGATTTATTTCACTGATCTCAGGAAATGGCCTTGATTTGAGCCAGTCATCACTCTGAGTTTGTGACCTTCTGTGGATATCACCCAGACAGTGTTTTTACTTTTTATATCTTTTTTGGATATTTCTTGATGTCATATGGATGGGAAACAGGACTGTTGTGTCCTCACTCTGCTCAACAAACAGGCCTTTCTCACAAGACACTTCCTAAACTGGTGAATACTATCTAATCCCCTATTCTAGCTCTAAAGGTTGGAGTGGGATCAGAGAATAGTTTCCCTACCTGGGCCTCCCATTCGTAAAATAACAGGCAAAACTTGGCTTGCAGTTGGAGATTGCTATCGAAGACTAGTAGTGATGGTGGGATAGGATCTGGAAACGCTGTCCCCCTTGATGCAAGCACACACAGTCTATACAAACCCTGTTTTTTCCATCTGCTTCCATTATTTCCTCCCTTCCTTTTTTTTTTTTCTGTTCTTACAACTTAATAAGTTACAAAACTTGTGCTAGTGACTATGTTAAATATTATCAGTAGCATCAAAGAAGAGTGAGCACACATTTCCAGAGTTGAATGCCCTTATCCAAAAAGATACTTGCAGCTTTGCTGTGAAGACCTGTTATTTCACATGGCTATGTAGATCAGAACAGACTTTGAAATCATCTCGTGCATACTAAGACATGCTACTTTCTGTATTTGATTTTTTTTTTTAACCTTAAAGCTTTCAGAGTTACAAAGTGTCATGACACGCCTAAGGTTCACCAGTAGATGTTGTAAGTTGATTCTGCATAAGTGCTCCTCAACAAGACAGCCAATGGGTGTGTATAATTATAGACCATTGCACAGGGAGAGATTCATAAATGGCTGATCTGTAGCTAGGAATGGTTTTGAGGTGTAACCTTGAGACTGACTTGTATGCATGAAATCATTTTCAAGATTGAGTGACTAGCTATTAGTAAGACAAGATGAAAAATGTTTTTGCCCTGCCAGCTGACCTTCTGCAGATCGAGGCTGGTTTTCCACAGAGAGGTGCTAGCAAGAAGGAGAATGGGTTATGCAATTTGTTGTTTTGATTTGCATATTTATTCAAGTGCATCTTCCCAGTGACCTCCTAATAGCTGAGCAGTGTCAGATGACAGCACTTTTGCTGTTGCTGATGTCTGCCAGGGTATCAGGCTGGCTTGTTCAGGAAACGGGAAGGGCCAGGCTGGGTTCCTATCTGTGCGAAAGCAGTCAGTGGGGCTACAGGAAAAAAGCCTTCTTACCCAACACAAAATCAGTGTTCATACATATATCTTTAATTTCATGCAGAGGGGCTAGGAGAGATGGGCAACAACCCAAGTGTTACCAAGGATCTGGTCTTGGTGAGGCTGAAAATCTTTTGGTTGCTCAAACCAAAGCTTGTGAGACTCACCTGGCACTGATGAGAACTGATTTTGGATACAGCCATAGAGGAGACATCCCTTCTGCCACTCTTGCCAGTTACTGATGACATACCTGTTCACTGAAGCCGGGGGAAACAACTCCTTTTGCAAATAATATCATAGAATCATAGAATGCTTTGGGATGGAAGGGACCTTTAAAGGTCACCTAGTCCATCCCCCCCTGCAATTGGCAGGGACATCTACAACTAGATCAGGTTGCTCAGAGCCCCATCCAGCCTGTCCTTGAGTGTTTCCAAGGATGGGGCATCTACCACCTCTCTGGGCAACAGAGCAGCTTTCGTAAGTGGTGGAGCCCCAGGACGGGAATGGGAACTGACTTCCCTGGTTGTCTGTGTGATACAAAAGCTGCTGTAATATGGAGTAGAAGCAACCATCTGGTTTCACGTTCACCAGCAGCTTACAAGACCCAAGGGTCTTTACGTGTTTCCTGATGAACTGTCTGCAGTTTGAGATTTGCTGTAAGGATGACCATCTCTTTAATACCAACTGTGTTCTCAAATTCAGATTCCCTCATTTATATTAATAAATAGGCTGTGGTATTGCATCATGCCAGCTGGATATTTGAGACATAATTTGCTCTTATCCAAATTCTGAAATACTCTTACAGATCAGCTGGATTGAATTAAATTTTAATTAAAAAAATAATGTGTTTACTTGAACCAAAACATTGCAAAGCAATAAACTAGTGGATTAAATACAAATTTGGGAAAATAATGCCATATAAATACGATAACTGTACAGAATATTTTTGAGAACTAAATTTCTGTTAGGCTTCTGCTTGGATTTTAAAAAATGCTTTTAAACACTTAAGGACTATAAACTTCTGCTGGTGTGGAGGCGAGTCTCCTGGAAAATAAACTTAGCCTGAGAAGCAGTAGCAAATGGAGCAGAAGCAGGCAGGCAGAAGCAAGCGAGAAAGTCTTACCGCAGCATTTCCTTGAAGTTCACTTCTTTCTCCTCCTTTTCCCTTGTAAAAATACATGCTTTTTATAGAATCAGAGTAGTATTATCGTGTACTTCAGAGAGAACTTTTGGTGTACTTCTAATAAATTAATTTAATGATGGAATAGATCTAGATAAGATATGAATATTTATGTTCAGCAGTTTCTTCCTGGAGGTAATGAGTTTTGACGAATTAAATAATGTTTAAGGCTTTTAAGTACTGTCTTATTTTCAAAATAACATCTTACCATATAAACATGGTTTCTGTCTTGTTCTATCACTGATGTCCTTGCCAACCAGATTTCAAAAGCGAAGCAAGGAAAGATAGCTCAATGTCTGTCTCTCTTTCTCTCTCCCTGTCTAGATTATCAGCGTCTGATGACAGTGGCGGAGGGGATCACAACGCTGCTGTTCCCATTTCAGTGGCAGCATGTGTACGTCCCCATCCTTCCTGCCTCTCTCCTGCATTTTCTGGACGCTCCCGTTCCCTACCTGATGGGGTTGCAGTCCAAGGAGGGAACCGACCGCTCCAAGCTGGAGCTGCCTCAGGAGGTCAGTCTCCGCCTTTGGGGTTGCTATCCTGAAACGCGTTACTAATATTTGTGTGAATCCCTGCTGGAAAATGCCATGCCTGGTGTTAGGAGGCTTCTCTGGCACTGTGAAGATTGGTTGCCAGCAGGAGGGAGGTGATGGGGGAAGCCTCTGCAGTCCTCAGTCCATTTCTGAATTTAATGAGTGCCGCTAATTATACTTCTAAATGCTTCTCCTTCTGCTTCTTGCTGTGATGCTGAAAGTTTCTCTGCTTTCCCTACATCACACGTTTCACTAGATTTTGTCACTCTGTCAGTGTCGCAATCCTATCAAAAGAGGGCTAAAGAGCATTTCATTCGGGGATGGTCTTTATGAAACTGGATCTTGGGTTCAGTTGCTAGATGGCATAAACCTGTCCCTGTCCCCCCGCTGCTGATGAGAAGCGTGCCCCATCCTGCCAGCCTCGTCCCACCCACAGGTGAGCCCACGTGTTCCTGGTTAGGTCAAGGTCTATTACTAGACCAGCACCCTGGCCTCAAACGAGCCAAATTTGCATTAATACCATGCCTGTGAACTGCTTAGAGGCATACACACACACATGCTTTTAAAATATTGACTCACTCCAGTCTTTTGGACTGAAGATCTCCTGTTCTCCCATGCAGTGGGATGTGAAAGCTTTGCCTGGTCTCTCTCTGGTTTCCCCCAGAGAAAAAAAGGAAGGAAAGGTTGTCCTCCTAATCTAGGTGTTAAAATCACTGGTGGTAAAGAGTGAAATGGAGATTTCTCTCCTCAAATTTTGACCAAGATGATTAAAACTGCTTTTCATTTTAACCTGGGCACTGATCGCTCTCTGTACTGCAGTCTTTGGGATATGGCTAGCCTGTCTGCATTCGAGATGGTGACTGGACCCATCTCTTGAGCATGGCATGCATTTTAACTTGAGTTTCTTCTTAAAATCAGTGGGAACCATAAGAATAACTGTGTGTATGGCTGTAACATCTCGTGACGGTGGCACCGCTGTGCCCAGCTCCATGCGGGGACCTCTCCTGGGGGCAGAGTCCCTAAGGCTTGCGAATAGGTGCTCTGACTGAGAGGGCAGGTGGGAGCAGCAGCAGAGGAGAATATGCAGGAGGGGGAGTTTGTATGTGGAAGTGCAGGGATAAACACAGGGCAAGGATAATATGGTTTTTAATAAAGGTCTATTTTAAGTATTAGATGGAGGTGACTGATTCTTAGCCTTGGTGGCACGTAACAGTGCAAATCAAGTCTTACCTTGTAGATACAATGGCCCAATTGCATGAAATTTGCACTGGCGTGGAAATGAAGCTGGTATCTAGCTACCCTTTTCAGTAAAACCATGCTAATATTATGTAATTACTGCGATTTTTAAAATTATTAGTCATATGCTTTTAGTTAGCAGATTAAGCTGTCATTTTCCTTAAAATTTTAATGTGATGGGCTTGCAGTATCACTGGAATAACAAATTAAATATCACCAGTGAGGGAAGAGTGATAGTGGGGTGGAAGCACACGCACACACCCCCCCGTTATGATGTTTAACAAATGAGTGAAAAATGTCAGCATCGCATTTATGAACACCACAGATCCAGTAACTGTGGGAAAGGGAAAGAAAGAAGGGGTATTGAACAGGGAAGATCTTGAATCTCAAATTCCTCTAGACAATAAAAAATAGAAAATCCTTCAACATGCGAGCAGTGATGAAGTGCTGTTCGCTTTAGCATTCCTTTATTGTTCAGGCCAGGGGCTAGCTTTTCAAGCTCTTGGTCTAAATATAAACCATTTGTTTGTTAGAGATAAAAATTCTAACAACTGGCCATCATGCTGTCTTAAGGTTACTAATCTCTCTGCATTAACTTTAATCATCAGATGTTTTTGAAGAGAGAAGTGAGACCAATTCCCCAAGGGTTTTCTGAATCCAAATCTCATTTTTCAAATTTTGTAAATGATATGCAGAGCTGAAATTAAAAAGCCTTTGAAATGAAATATTGATAGATAAGAAGACAGTCCCTGAGCTAAAGAACCATACTGATGCATACCACAACTCTTTAATAGCTGTATAGTTAAGTAAAGCAAATTGTTTTGTATGAAAAAATGCGCTTTTTTGTACAGTCCAAATTTATTACGAAAAAGTGAGCTGAAGGGACAATCCTGCTTTGCCAAATACCCTTTAAAGTATCTATGTGAAAGGTGATTAATCTCAAGTATGTTCCTGAAATATCCAATATATTATAACCATGTTTGCTGTGGTTATAATATTGCTGAATTTTAACCTTCAGCTGAAGGTTAAAATGCTGAAAATTAACCTTCTCAGCAAAGGAGGAGAATAAGTCCTTTCTGTTCACATAATCTGAAGATTAGTCTACAGTGTTTGGTGAGAAGTAAAGAACAGTAAAAGTGCCTTGGAGAAGGCGGAGGAGCTGTGGTAATGGCCAGGTCAGGCTAACAAAGACCTGCTGCTGCTGCTGCTGCCCTGTGGGTTCCTGCATCTCTCGTTCTGCAGCTTCATGCCAGGGTAAAACCCTTCGGAGCTCAGCACCTTGGGAATCTGACCTGGTTTAAGATTTTATTCAGCACAGTGCACTCAGACAGAGAATTTCAGATGTAAGCCGCAGTTCAGAAGATCAATTACTGTTTTTCATTCTGCTATTATTCCTGAGGGTGCATTTGCAATGTAATTAATTTTTATGTAGGGTTCTTCCATCCCCCCCATTGACACTTTTCAAGTAAAAGTATCTGCTCCGCTAGATTCATGTCTTCACTTAGCTTTAATCTTATGGGCTGAGATCCATCTCCATTCATAGCAAAGCTGTCTAAGAGCACTCTGTTTAAATCTTGGGCAGAGGAATTGCCAAGATTAAAAGCCTCCATGGAAACAGGGGGTAGGGGGGAGTGGGGAAATAGGGCTTGACCTCTAGTGGACAAGCTATACTCAGACATGATCCCAGAGGATTTGCATGGGACCCTTTTTTGCAGCTTTGCTCATAGCAGCATCATCTTTCTCACTGAACATCTTGTCCCTTGGTAGCACAGCTACAGAAGCTTCTTGCAGTTGGATCCTGGTAAAATAAACATGCCCTTGAGATGCGGTAATTCACACAAATAGTATTTATGTGGGCTGAGAAGTGGTGCTGCACATTGTGCTTGCTGGTGTGTCCTTGGCTGGTTTGGGAGGGGATATCAAATCTTTGTAGTGGGAAGTTTGGGATCTGCAAGTCCTGGGGGAACAGGAGAGGGCAGGAGGCTTCATTTATTAATTAAATCAGTGCCATCCAGTTGGCCCTCAGCTTTACTGAAGTCTGAAACATCACAGGCTAGACAACACAGCTAAAGTCTCCTGCGTATGTGTGCTCTTACTGTTCTGTCTGGAAGCACCCTGGGAAAATAGGGCTACTTATCAGAGCAGCCAATTCAGTGCTGAGCATCCATTTCGAAACTTTTCTTTTTATTTCAGGCAAACTTGTGCTTTGTAGACATCGATAACCATTTCATCGAACTGCCAGAAGAATTCCCTCAGTTCCCCAACAAGCTGGAGTTTATCCAGGAAATCTCCGAGGTTCTCCTGCAGTTTGGGATCCCGCCGGAGGGTAACCTGCACTGCAGCGACAGCGCCACCAAACTCAAGAACCTGGTTCTTAGCGACTGGGTGAACGACAAGAACGGGAACATCCCCGGCAATGCCCTCAACATGTATGAGCTGCTGAAAGGCAACGAGACGATCGCCCGCCTGCAAGCCCTCGCCAAGAGAACGGGCGTGACGATGGAAAAAATGACCATCACGGCTCCCCTCGCGGAGAAGGAGAAGGATGGGAAGTTGCCATGCGAGGAGGCAGAGCTGAGGGACTACAAACTGAACGTGCAGCTTCGTGAGGTTTTTGCCAACCGCTTCACGCAGATGTTCGCAGACTACGAGGCTTTCGTCATCCAGGCTGCCCCCGATATGGAGTCGTGGCTGACAAACAGGGAACAAATGCAAAACTTTGACAAAGTAAAAATAGCTGTGTATTCATTTTTCCATCTGAAAGTGCTTTTGGGAGGGAGGGAAAATAGCTATATTATGTATATATAGCCTAGGTACTCTTTAATCCGCTGTTCTTCATCTGCCTCACTGAGAGATTTGTCCATTTTGATTACACAGGGCCAGATCGCCTGCCACAGTAAATCGGTGCAGATCCACTGAGCCGGTCAGAGCTGTCCTGGCTTGTATGAACCAAGCTGGGAGGCTTCTGCCCAGCTGATGGGCCTTCTGCTGTGGGTTTGGTGGAAGGGTAGCAATGGAAAGTGACTTTTTTTTCTTTCTTTCTTTTTTGTTTGCTGAGAGGAGAGGTGCACACAGGAGACAAAAACCAAATCCAGTCTTTCTTGGTTCCTAATCTCACAGTAGAGCTTTTTGTTAATGGGTAGTGTTGTTCTGTAGAAGGTTATCACATCGTTATGGCAGAAGAGTACTGTTATGACTCCATTATAGTGTGTACACAAGAGTGAAAAGGAAGCCGAGATTAGAAATGGGGAAATAAAGAGACTGTAGGCTAGTAAAAGGAATGAGAAATGTTGGGAAGCTTGCACAGTTATTTCTGGGTGACTCTGCCAAGTAGATAGCGCTCTTAGCCATCAGCTTTTTCAGATACAAGTCCTTCTCTAAGGAGAATGGTAGAAGGATAAACAGTCAGGAACAGACTAAATCTTGATCTGAGTCAGTTTTTGATCAAAAAAACGCTGCCATGCCTTTTATTGGTCTTGTTTGTATTCAGGCATTGAACAGTGCAGCATTCAAAAGGAGGAGGTTGTTTAGGCAATCTCTGCTAGTACTTCTACAATAAAATGGGCTGTTAAGGCTAGGGTTTTCAAAGCTCAGTTAGAGACCCGGGCACACACTCAGCTTTAATTGGAAATTCATGATTAATTGCCTTGTGTAACTTCACAAAAGAGCATTAGCTGAAGAGTGCACATGCCTTGGTATGTATGACACCTTAATAAGTGATCTGGTCCCAAGCAGGGATGTGCAGACCTGAGGTCCCAAGTGGGCACATGTGGTAGTGGTCTGCAATGGGTCTCACAGGGCTCGTTCCTGCAGGTGGTAGCTGCTAGGCTGCTTTGAAAAAGCTGGCAGCACGGGCACTACTTCAGTAACTCCATATTCCCTTTACTCTAGCTGTCATGAAGCCTGCCCAACTGCTTATTTCTCACAGTTGTGACCGAAGAGGTGCCCCGCAAACCAAACCCCTTCAAAGATGGATTCACGCCTCTCTGAGAGGTGTTTTTGTGGTGGGGAAGCCTTGTCCAAGCCTTCCCATTGGCTGCTGGATAGGTTCTCCACCACAGGATGGCTTGTGGTGTCAACGCCGGGTGGGAACGTGGCACTAATGAGCTGTTCTGTATTTCAGGCTTCCTTCCTTTCGGACCAACCTGAGCCTTACCTCCCATTCCTTTCACACTTCATCGAAACACAGATGTTTGCAACCTTCATAGACAATAAGATAATCTCCCAGTGGGAAGAGAAGGACCCTCTTCTGCGAGTTTTTGACTCCCGAATTGAGAAAATAAGGCTATATAATGTAAGGGCCCCTGCACTGCGGACATCCAACTATCAGAAATGCAGCACTTTGAAAGAAGCAGGTATGTTCAGACGGTCTAGTAAAATATTCAAAAGTACAATGTCAGCCACAAAGAAATATAGGTCTTCAGTCATCTGAGTTGCAGCCAATGAGGAAGCCCTAGAGCTACCTGAGGAGGACTCAGTGGTGTCCTTATTTTCCCTAGGCAAAAATTTCAGCATGCTTTTAAACACCAAAACCAGCGGGAGCCTTTATCTTCCCTTCAAGCTCTCCTAGGCTGATGCCTTTAATAAATACAAACCAAACCATGGAGCTGGGCTCGCCGTTTCTTATTTCAGGCAGCTCCTGTTCCATTGCCAGGAGAGCTTTCCTTCACCGTGGTGGTGGGACCAGCGCCAGCCACACCGAGGAGCCGAGCCCCGGTGCCTGGTCCACCGGCCTCGCTCTCCCCTTTCCATAAAAAGACCTTTTTTTGCCTTACGCCATTTGGTTAGAGCCGCGGGGGATGCCGGGGACGTAATCCTGTGTGGCATATTTAGTAGCTCCAGCAATAGATGCTCAGTGTTAATGAACAATATGCTGTATACTGAAGACTTGGATTTTTTTTCCATTACAGTCACAGGATGCATTTTCAAATTATACTTGAGTTTCTTACTGTGCAAGTATTTATTTCATTTCCAAGTAATACAGGGAAATTATACTCTTAAATTTGTAGCGACACAAATTAATGAACTGGGGCAAACACATTTCTCTCTCTTTTTTTTTTTTTTTTTTTTGTTTAATTCCTTGAGAGTGTTTTACTTGTTACAAATGTGGCAGAAATAGAAATTCTGTGTCTGCTTAACTTTTTCTATCTAAAACCAATTCTAATTTGCAGGTCAGCTGTCTATTCAGCGTCTAGTTTTGGTAGATATTGTGGCACCGGAACCTCATTTTCTGTCTTGTGAAAAGCAGCAAACTGATAGTAATACCAACTTTCCTTCATATTTACCATTCACAATGTATGTGACCCTAGCACCGATCCAGCACCCGTTTGTTTAACCTGCTGTTTTCAGAACCCTTCAAACCCTCTGACCTCACGCTACCCAGTCCTTTTCTCCAAAATAAAACCATATGAAGCAATTTTTTTTTTTTTTTTAGAGGGGAAATAAAAAGCTGCTGAGTTTCTAATGATAATGTATGTAAATCTTATGACAGTTTCTTTCCCATCACAGTTTTATAAAATAGGAAACGAGTTCTGTGTTGTTCTTGACAAATGGAAAATGGATTTAGCTTCCGCATTTTGCATATTTATTCACTAGTCGTGATATGCTGAAAAGAATGGGCCTGCCTGTTAATGGATGAACTATAAAGAGTTGAATATTAAAGTTGCTAATTAAATGCTGATATCCCCCATACACCTCCTTTCCCCTCTCCTTCACAGTGCATCTGACTTGAGAGGGTGACAGATTTTATTTTCATCCTGCTTGAGATTTGAGATGAAATCCTCATGTCTTTGAAGCAAACGACTGAACCACATTAGTCTCAGCAGAGCTGAGATTCCCGGGGACCCTCTCTGGTCTTGCTGTAGCCTCCCCTGTTTCCAAGCATCTCTTCATCTTCTTGATGCTGCTCAGGCCTTGCCACAGTTAGCTATGCTTTTTGAAGGCCTGTCATCCAGTACTGACATATCTAATTTCAGGAGGAGGATCTTTATAGGTGCCAGATGTTTGCAAAACTTGGGTATTGCCCCGCCATGCGTCTGCCCAAGGAGACGTGTTTGGGGCAAAGTGAGGTGCCCAACCCCAAAGAGAGTTGCAATCGGCCTCAGAGGTCTCCATTCTACCAAAGGAGCATTGAAGCCAAACACCAAATTGCAGGGAAAGATGGCACTGCTCTTGCTGATTCATAACCCATCTCATAGGCTCCCATAAAGACCTGCTTGCTTACCGGCTAACTTGCTTGTACGGGTTGTGTTGGGTGAAGAAACTAAAAGCAAAATAACAAAATAACAGTGCAGATGTTTCATCGCTTCTGTAAGTGACAGATTTCTGGGTCTAAAATCACTATTTAACTTCTTAGAGCATTTTCAGGGATCGGAGCATGACCACTTCTGTTGTTGTAGCACATGTCTTCAGGTTTGCTAACACGGTTGTTCCCCTGTGACTGTAACTTGCAGCCCAGTCCATCGAGCAGCGGCTGATGAAGATCGATCACACAGCCATCCACCCACATTTACTTGATATGAAGATCGGCCAAGGGAAATACGAACAAGGATTTTTCCCGAAGTTGCAATCGGATGTCTTGGCCACGGGACCTACCAATAACAAGTAAGCACAGGTTTTATTTTTCTGGATTTTAAAGCAGGTTTCTCATATAAAAGATTCACATCATTGGACAGTAGTCCTAATTTTGGATGGTTTCCAGCCAGTCTAATGAACCCTAGCAACTCTTTTCATTTCTGGTTTGTTCGGGCTGTGATTTTGAAGTTACAGCCATAGTTTGGGTTATGTTAGAAAGTGTTAGCTCTGGTTTTGGGAAGATTCCTCAGTACTGTTTTCTGTTGAGTGGTAAGTACTGTGTCTTCTCGCACGTATTTTTAGTTTTATCATTGCCGTAACAAATTAAAAATTTCTTTCCTTGCTGTTTTGCACTGAATAGGATAATTTGGAAACCCAAGCCAGAATTCAGATTCTGAAAGAAATTTTGGTACTGAAGCCTCCATATCATCATACAGAATGAAATTAATGCCTGCTCTGTTCCTCTGTTTTCTTTAATTGTTATTACATGCCCCAAAGATTTTTATAGCCCTCTTTCAGTTTCCACGTTGGAATAACCTGGAAGAATAACTTGGTGAGGGTAGAAAGTATGTGGTTCTGTACCTGGATTACTCTTCTCAGTCTGATAGGGTTCTGTAGTGCACTTTCATATGAAGGTCAGGGTACTTATAGCTGTGGAATAGAGCATGTCGTGACATAGTTAATGTGCCTAATGTAAAATAAGAACCTGGAGCAACTAACACACTTTACATTTATAGAGTTATAATATAAAGTAAGTGTTGTAAGTTACTTTTTTTTTCTTCCCTCAAAACCCAGGGAAGAGCGGGGTTTTCTCCCCCTTCAAAAATGGAAGATTTGTGCATCAATGATTACTGCTCCATGAAATTATTAGCTCAGGCCCTTGCTTCCAGTTTCTGTGATAGGTCAAAATGGGAGCAGAGATAAATCTGAGAGCTCCAGAAGCTACGATTGTCCAAATGTTAAAGCTAGCTCTTGTTTTAGACAAGCGTATGCACACACACACTGCTCTGAGCTCCTGTGTGAGGTGCCCACTCAATTCTATTTATACACCTTTTGTGCACCCCAGTGCTAGCTAATCGCTTTTTAATAACCTACTAGGCATAAGACTTGCAAATGATAAGATATCCTTAAGCATTAAATGTTTAAATAATTGCAATTCTTTAAAAGAAATTAAAAAAAAATAAATAAAAGGAGGAATGCATATTTCAAAGTTCCTTTGTTTGCAGTCTTCTTGCAAACCAAGACAAAAGTTTACGGGTAATGCTCCCTTGAGGAATGGAGAATTTCTTCACCTTGTGGGATGCTGTGTTTAGCAGTCTGCCTCTTATCCTTATGGTGAGTTTCAGTTTTACAGTGTCAGCAACAGTGTGAGCGTGCCCAGCCTGCTCGAAGTTGCTTATATCTTCTGGCTCTGTTGCAGAATCTCAGTGAATCTATGAATAAGCATCAAAATAAAAATAGTTTTCTTTATGCCTTTTGAGATGCTTATGTTAGATTGGTACCTATTCTAAAATGTGACTCTAACTCCTTGTGTGATAATTTTGATTTAAACGGCTGGTTTTGGTCTTCAAATTGCAGCATGTTTCGGAATTTGTAAGTACCAAAATCCCATTACTTACCGCAAAGCGGTGTCAAAGTGACAAATGCTTGGAATTCCTCCAGCTGTATATTGCCAAAAAGGTTTGTAATTGGAAAATCTCAAGACCATCTGTTTATATCTTTCTGCTTCCTGGCTTTTTATGTGAGCAGCTGAGAGGACTCTCTCTCTCATTTAAGACATGTAATTCTGCTGAATTTACACCCATATATAAAAAAGATAGCCTTTTCATGCTCTCTGCAAATACATCATAATTCTTTTGACCACAAAATCAATTGAGGTATAGCCTTCCATTAATTTCAATTTCCCAGTGTGTGCTTCTTGGGGGTGTGTTACACTTGCATATGGGACTGGGCCTTTGTGCGCGGGGATGGGGGAAGAGACCATTTCAGCTGCATTTCCAGGCATTTCACATGTAGTGATTGTGTGCGTTCATAAATTTAACACAAAGGATATTGCTATGTAGATCAGAATTATTTTTGCAGACTTCAGTTCTACATAGCAAATTTTGTCCTGAATGTTGTAAGGAAGTGTATTTGTGGCGGGGGGGGGGGGGCGGGGGGAATCATTCCCATGTTACAGTGAATTGTTGTTGGACAGTAGCAAATAAACCAATTCAAAGCTGTTTTAATGAAAACCTGTCCTCACTGGTCAGCAATCAGATTTTTATTGCTTCTCTTTCTGGACAGATAAACTAACAAATATATAACTACAGCTCATAATGTTATCTAGCTATTCCCTTCCTGTAGCCAGGCAGAGCACTGCCTGGCTGTTATGGGGCTGTTAAATGTATTAATATATCTAAATCAGAAATATAATGCAAAGACCAAGCACTTTTAGTTTGTTTAGTCCTTGATCCTGTATGTGATCCCAGAAAACCACGTTGCCTAGAGGAAGTTGGAAGAGAGGGTGTCTGGCTCTTGTTTGCTGGGCATGGAGAGCAGGGCTTGGGGACAGAGGAAGGGTTGACAGTCATATTGGATCACTTCCACCTAAACGCAGCTGGAAACAAGTGTTGATCACATTACCATGTGTAAGTGTTAAAACACCGAAGTCTGTCACAGAAGCAAAGTCTAATAATGTTTCATCTGTCAGCCCGTGGCCGTGCTCGGCAGCATGCTTTGCCCCACTTCTGTCACTCTGCTGCCTCCTCCCGCTTCCCCGCAAGATGTCCTCTAAAAGACTGGACAAGGGGGTGAACCTGTGCTCGTCTGGCCCCAGCCAGCGTCACACTGCTTGCTGCTCTCTCATCTGCTTCGTCACTTGTGGGTTGGGAGAGCCTCCTTTTCCCTTTGCTCCTATTCTGGCCAGACTGCAGGTGCATGCTTGGTGTCATTAGGGCTTGTCTTTACCTCTTCCCTTGTGGTGGTAAGGAAATGTTGACTTCCTCAGCTAAGCAAGAACTTCACTGAAAATAACTCCAAACTGCACTTTACTGAAAAGAAATAAAAAGTTTAAAAGCAAACAAATGAAAACAAAACAAACAACAAAAAAGCCCAAACAAACAAAAAAAATCCCACCCTATAACTATTGTATCCAAGTATTTCTAGAAATGAAAAGAAACATTATCTTTCCGTAAAGAAAAGAGCAGTTTGTCCTGGCTAACAGCAATTAAAAAAAAAAAAAACAAAGAAAAACCCCCACCCCACCCAGTTCGGTCCTCTTTCCCATCAGGCAGCAATGTCCCACTTGAGGGACTCCCTCTGTGCTCATCGCCTTCAGTACATCCCCCACATCATGGGAAAACCTTCTGAATCCACACGCAGCAGCTGCAGCTTCCTCTGGGTACAAAAGCGGCCCGTCCACACTGCTCTAACCTTGTGAAGCAGTGGCTTCTGCAGAAGTCCTCCTAGAAAGCGTCCCAGGAGAAAACAGGCTGCAGCCCCTTAGGCAGTTTGTCTGTTTATCTGGAAATGAGCAGCGGTTTCCGGAGCCTTCCTTTCCTTTTCAAACCCCAGCCCTGCATTGTGGTTTCTACACGTTCCCCTCTTCCTTGCCTGTGTGCATTTTCTGCCAGGCTTTTAAAATTGTAGCTGGGACTCCACTGGCTGATGCGTTTGCAATGATCCAGGAAAGGAATTTGAATGACAAAAAGCCAAGCTATATAAACACTTCATGGTTTTTGATTAGCTAATTGTTAAATTAGGGTGAATATGCTTACAGTGCAAAATTAAAACAATGAAACAAGCTGTGCTTTCAATCTAATTGATTACCTTGTAACTTAATTTGTACTAAGAAGCTTGATAAATGAGATTAAATATTGCAGAGGAAAACACTGATTGCACACCAAGCATGGGAATATATTTGCATTCTGGCAGTTTGTAGTGAATGCCGGCAAAGAACAACTGAACTGATTTTTTTTATTTTTCTTTATTTCTTTTGGTTTTCAAAGGAAGGTTTTGCTTTGTTACAGATTTACAAAGTGACTTGTGCTGGTTTTGGCTGGGATAGAGTTAATTTTCGTCAGAGTAGCTCATATGGGGTTATGTTTTGGATTTGTGCTGAAAACAGTGTTGATAACACAGGGATGTTTTAGTTACTGCTGAGCAGTGCTTACACAGAGTCAAGGCTTTTTCTGCCTCTCACACCACCCCACCAGCGAGTGGGCTGGGGATGCACAAGGAGCTGGGAGGGGACACAGCCAGGACAGCTGACCCCAACTGACCAAAGGGATATCCCATACCATATGACAGCACACTCAGCATATAAAGCTGGGGGAAGAAGAAGGAAGGTGGGGACATTCGGGGTGATGGCGTTTGTCTTCCCAAGTAACCGTTATGTGTGATGGAGCCCTGCTTTCCTGGGGATGGCCGAACACCTGCCTGCCCATGGAAAGCAGTGAATGAATTCCATGTTTTGCTTTGCTTGCGTGTGCAGATTTTGCTTTCCCTATTAAACTGTCTTTATCTCAACCCATGAGTTTTCTCACTTTTACTCTTCCGATTCTCTCCCCCATCCAACCGGGGGGGAGTGAGCGAGCGGCCGGGTGGTGCTTAGTTGCTGGCTGGGGCTAAACCACAACATGGCTTAAATTATCCTTTTTTGCCTTTCTCTTTGTCTAGCCCTGTTTTTCCCGCCTTCTTTATCTGCACCCCACTTTCCTCCTTGCTTCCTCCCCTGACCAGCCTGTTTCCTCTTTCCTGCCCTGACCGATTCTCTCTCCTGAGCCCTCTCACTTGTATCCCAGCCTCCTGTGAGCTTCATGCTTTTGTCTGTCCTCTGTGTCCTACCTGACCTGCAGCAATCCTCAAAGGAGGGCGCAGTCCACGTCTTCAAGTGCAGATCGCACTATACTCAGCCTCCTAACCTCAGGCTTTAGCTAAGCCATGGTTCTTACCCATAAAGCAGATTTCAAAAGTACTTGTTTGCTTTCTCCAGGCATTTGTTCCTGTGCTGTGTTTTGCTGACATCACCACTGTGTCAGTATTTATTTGTAAAATTCGTGCATTAGGAGTGTATGAAATTGGTTCATTTTAGTGCTCCAGTTTATGGCATGATGTGTGGGCACTGTCCTGTGGCCTCCATCACCAGCCCCCCCTTGAAGTTGTGAACTGCCCAGGGTTTATCCACTTGGTCCTCTGGTTCTCCTCATTTTTAAATAGGACTACTGTTTGCTTATTCACTAACATTAACATCGTGTAATGTTCTTAAAGAACATATATGTAATGCAAAGTGGTTGCTGAATCTCTAGATGATGATAGAATTCATTCTGGTTTTAATGAATTTTGTTTTTTCATGGGAAACAGTCTGTCGCTTGTACTGAGTGTTTCATATTTTATGTCCTTTTTCTACCTCCCTACATGTTGGGTACTGTTTTAAGGCTGGCTGTCTTTAATGAAGCTTTTTTTTTTTTTTTTAAATCAAGCCAAGCAATTGCATTTTCAAGTAGTATAAAGTAGCATGCCTGTAGTGCATCTAAATCAGTGAGAAATGAGTCAGCAATGAGCCATCCACACAACGCTGATGTTATTTAAACTTTGCAAGTAGTAAAAGCTCACCTTTTAAGTATGAAAAATCTGAAACAAACAGTTACTATGCATTAGGTAACCTAATACAGCAAACCACTGACAAGTGCAATGAAAATATTAACTACTTGTATTCAAATACATTCATTTTCAAGAATAAAGTGTGACTAAATTTGGCAATCTGTGCTTAAAAATTGTTCTTGAAATAGGAACTATGTGCTATGGGGACTTGGAACCTGATGGGTGAGCCTCCTGTGTGCTGATCCTCCGCTCAACTGGTGCAAGGCAGTAAAAGGGCAATTAACTTATTTCAGCTAATATATCATTTTAAAATAGCTCTGCAGGATTAAAGCTCACAGGGGAAAAAATGTGTGTTGAATCCTTGCATCCTCTATTCTGTTTGCTCTCCCCTGAAGAGTGTTACTGTCTCAAGGGAGTTTGCAAACTAAATACCAGTTAGGACGGTGGTTTGTCAGGGCTTAAGGGGTGATGCTGGCAAATTGCTACCGCTGTTCCTTGCAGAGGATGGCGGCTGTGGGTACCACCCTTTTAAATCACTTCTTTTCATATAATCTGACGAGACAGCCTGCCAGTGCAAGACCACTCTCTGCAAGGCATTTTGCTCATTTTTGTCCACTCAATCAGCAGTTTAGAAGCTTTCCTGTTCAGCCCTACAGCAGAGATGGAAAAGGTGAATTAGTCTCTATTTGAGCCTTCGTCCTCCTTACCACGGAGCAGTGTGTGCAGAGCAGATTCACAGTGCAGAATCCCTCCCGCCAGCCCATTCATGATCAGGTGGAGCTTGGTTTCGACCTTCCTTTTAATTTGTTTGGTCCAACATGTATTTGACATGCAAGCTCTGTGGAGTCCCACGCAAACTACTTCTGAATGCAAGCAGATTACATGTGCAGTCTGTGTGTATTTAATGTGTGCAGGCTGCATACGTGCTTTAGGGGGATTTGGTGGAGGGTGTAGTACAGCTATGTGCTAATTTGTGAATACAGAAACACAGTCAGATAACTCCTCTGATGGAAGTATATGGGTAAAAAGGATATTATCATGATTTGCAGACCTAAATAGCAGTCTGCCTCAGAAGATGGTCTATATGAGGAGATTTAGGTTCTGTCCTATAGATAAGTGCATTTTTCTCCTTCCTTCGTTCTTTGTTGTCACTGTAAATAGGCTGTAAATTTACGACAGAGGTTTTCATGGTGATGGCAATATTGGTTAAATCAGTCTGTGAATGAAGTTGTCTTGCATTCTTGTTCTCTAGCAGCAGTACTGCAGTATATATCCTGCCCACTACACCCATGTCTGGTTTGGGTAGACATCATTTCTTCATTTCTCTATGGTGCTTTAAAGACACGGGCAGGGCGGGGGGAGGTAGGGGGAGAGAGAGTTGTATGTATGATTACAGTACAGCATGGCTAGTCCCTGGTGTGAGGCTGCTGTTTTGCTAGATTGCCTTCTGACATCAAAGATAGCTTTGATGCTATCTTACCATTTTTATTACAGAAATTAAGCATCACAGGTTAAGTGTCATCTTTTCCAAGTGTCACCTTTACATTTCATCCAACCTCTGGAAACCTATTCCTATGCTTGTTGGGTCTAATTTGATATTAAGCAATACTGACTTCACTGTCTTGATGTTAAAAGGGTCTTAGTTGGAGCTGTCTTCATTTCATTTCTCTATATTGAACAAAGCACAGTCTTCCCTGGTCCCTCCTCTGAAATGTCACTGCTTTTTTGCAGTCCCTAGAGGTGAAGAGCATTCATCTTTGGACATGGGAGTTATATACAGGCAGACTACTGAAATGAGCCTTCTCTCCCTTCTCCACGTAAGCAGCTTGTCCCTGGGCTCTCCGCAACACAGCACCTGAGCTGCAGCTGCTTCGTCCCCAGAGACTTGGTGCTTGTAGCAATGCCTCCACTGTGAGGAATAAATGAAATATGCCAGTAGTCCATGCTCATGGCTCTACAGGCAAAAAATAAAGGGGAGAGGGCATTTTTGGGGTCAGGGAGTACTCGGGCAACACCTAGGCTGGGCGGTAGCACTGTGTGTGCTCCCAGGTGCCAGACAGCTCAGGGCTCATCCTCCCAAGGCAGGGACCAGCCAGGAGGTCTTCGTCTCCTCTGGCATCCACTCCACAGGGACACAGGCGGTAGTGGTTTAGCTGAAAAGCCCACGAGTAAGGGCTGGAAACAAGCAGGCGTTTGCCCTTGAGCACAGCTTTCCTCGCTGCTTCAGCAGCACCAGGGCCGAGGTGTGAATAAAGCAGCAGCTGGTGGCAGGGCCAGGAGAGGCACCCGCATGGGATTTTGGCAGCCCAAGGGAGGTGGTGTGGGCACTGGGGAGGGCTTTTGCCCCTCTTAGAATCACTTTGAGTGACCAAAGCGAGAGGAGGAGTAATTTAAAACACAATCTCTGCTCATGAGAGAGGAAGGAATGGTTGTTGAAATATTGAAGCATTATTTTGGGAAAATTCCATGTGGCCCAGTAAAGAAAAAGCTTTAAAAGCTTTAGCTGCTTAAACCTGCTTATCTGCTGTTAGATCTTCACAAAATGTCCTGGAGAGATGCAGAGCAACATCCGAATGCACAGACCTCACACAGCACCCTGGCAGCCCCCTCCTCCCTAGCTAGACATTGGGGAAGAGGGAGCGTGCAGCTCGCTGCGTGTGTAATTGCTCCAGCTACTGAGCAGCAGCCTTTTTTTCATAAATGTCCAATGATCTTTACATTTTTATGCTGAATATGTTCAAGTAGTTCTGATTAATAATCTGGAGAATGGTCTGTGCCTTCTCCCAGATGGAGTACAGGGCTGGAATTAACTGAAAATGCTCTAATGATGGTGTTTTACTTGTAATTATTCTGTGGCTTTCATTCTGGTTTCACCTTCAGTGAGATGTGTTCCCTCAAAGGACACTTGTAGCAATTCTTAAATCTTCCAGTAACTGCAGAAATGCAGGTGGAGAGGGATCAAAGCTTTGTCGGCAGAAAAATACAATATGGATAATAGTTGATCTATAACTTAACTTTCCAATGTACTATTGACATTCAATTGAGTGAAATGTAAGCGTGGTACTAACTTGCAGTATATGGAAGGTCTTCAGAGCCAGGTAGCTAAAGTCACTTCTACGTCTGCTATCCTCTGTTCAAGGATGTGGTTTTTCTCCTGCATTTCTACTTGTTGAGATTATTAAAACGTAGGATTTTATTTCCCCCCCCTCAGTCATCTAATGAGGCATTGGGTGTTGCTTCTGAAAAAAAATGTGGTGACTTATTGAAGTTACAGGCTGTATATTTTTAAGACTTCTGAGGAGGTGCAAAGACACTTATGTCAGTAATGTATTCCTCTGAGAAGGTATCAGCGTTTGCTATGCAGACACCTATTGGGCTGTTTTGTTTAGTTGCTAGAGACTTGAGGCTAAATTGCTTTAAAAATAAATTTCTTGTGATATGGGATGGCAAGGCGCTGAACTGTAATTGCATGCAGACCCAGATGTTTATCTCTTCCTTTGTACTTGTTTTCTTGACATTATTTGTGAGGTGGGAATGGACTTCAATTTGACCATAAAAACTATAGTTCCTGTGACTTTTTTCCCTTTTTACCTGTGCAGTTAGCCAAAATTTGGTCTTTGGTTGCCTCACTGGAAGAATTGGTAGAGATAGTGAGGTACATGTGTGCAAAGTCTTTCTCTTTGGAAACAGGAGGATTCAGTTCCCAGGGGTCACATCCCTGCACTTCTTTTGGGTCAGGTTCCCCTCCCTGCGCATCCCCAATGGCTTGCTGGACATGTCAGGACCCAAGTCCAGCTCTGTGCAAGGGTTTCCTCCTCCAGGCATGCATCTGCCTACGTGTCGCCAGCTGAAACTCCTTGCCCAAATAGTTCAGATCCTAGATCCTATTTGTATATGCTCCTGTTTCGGGTGCACCCAGAAATAGATGGGTTTGGGATCTGGAGACTGCTGTCCTTGCCAATACTACCTGTGTGGAGGGGCTCACCAAGCACACGCTTCTGTCTTTGATGTGGGCATCTCTAGGTTTCCCTCTGCATAGATCTATCAAAGGCAGAGAACCCAAATCCCCAGGGGCTCTGCCTGTCGATCACAGCTCCTGTAGGAGAAGCCATCTCACAGCAGTCATTATGGTGTGGTGCCCGGCATGGACACTTCAGTCTGGAGTAGAGGGACGGAGACAGGTTTTGGAGGGTCCCTTTGACTCAAGTACTGAGGTTGGGGAGTGTGGGGTGTTGTTTTCTTGGTGTTTCTTTTTTTTTCCTTTTTCTTTCTTTTTTTTCTTCCAGATTTAGGTTATCCCTTCAAATTCTGCCAGGCAGTTTCCTTCTGTAGGTAGAGCCTTATTCGTACATCCCGCCAGGCACCAGAGCTGGAGCACTGCCCTGGGCAGGCTTTGTGTTCTGCTGTGCCTTGGTTTTGCTCTTTAACTTTCAAGTGCAGGAGAGAGGCAGAACAGATGACTTCAAGAAGCGACTGAAAGGCTGTACACTTAAAGGCTTTTTTTTTTTTTTTACTGTATTTGAAAGATATTTTAATAAACACAACCACAGTAATTAAGTAATTTCATTCTGAAGATGTAGCCTTCATGTGCATTTAGATACTTATTTTTAATGCTTGCTGGGTTGTTCTATACAGTGTTATTTCAGCTTTCTTTTATAAATAATGCCTTAACTTATTTATTCTCTGCACCAGTTGAGTATTTTTGTTTTCAAGGATTTGACAGAAGGCTATGGTATTATTAGAAACCCTACAATCAGACTAGAAATTCCTTAGGACAGAGTTACCTTGTTTTGTGTTTTGCTATAGTATCTGGCATAAAGGAGTTTGGACACTTGGGAGCTTTAAGGTTGCTCAGTTTCAAACCTGGTTACCAAGTGGCTGCTTTCAGGCAACAGCTTCAGATGAGGAAAAAATTCAACTGGGCGTATATGAACAGGTAGCAAAAAATACAGGCTTTCTGTGGTATTTAGAAACCTGCTTCAAAAAAAAGATATGGTGAAGATAGCAACATGATTAACCCCAGGAAGTCAATATTGTTTATAACCTTTAAACATAGGTGCACCCAGTATCACAGTAGTGACTATCGCAGTGACGAGGTTCTCTGAAATAATTCCTGGAAGTACCACAGAAAGTGGAGAAAGGAGAAGTACCACCTCTCACAAAAGGAGAATTTTAGAAGTTGTTACTTAAAATACGTCATTGTATTCTGTTTGTTCCTACAGACACCATTTTTACCAAACTTCAGCAAATGCAGCAAACAACAGTGTTGTTGGGTAACCAACCAACCAAGTACAACGTTTTTCCTGGTGGTGGCATCAATGATCCTCATTTTGGGTAACACAGAAGCTCTCACTGGAGACCCTGGCAGGCAGCGGGCACACTTCCATTAGGGCTTTCATCCCCTGGGTGCGCGCTGGCCTGTCACCCGCCAGGCGGTTTCCCACGGGGAGGTCAGGCGCCAGCTTGCACCCACGTCCGTTGCGATGTCCAAGTTTGCACTTTCGCTTCTCCCACTACAGACCCGTCGGATATCCTCTGGCTCCCGACCCAGGCTTTCCCTCCCAATATTTTCCACTCATGAGTGTCTTCCCTCTCTCTGACTTTCCAGCCGCTGGGCCAGTCGCAGCACGACCGCACAGCGGAGGAAAGACCGCCTGCGGCAGCACTCGGAGCACATCGGGCTGGACAACGATTTGAGGGAGGTAGGTGGCATCATCTGTGGGCGGCATGAGCTTCTGATCCAGGAGATGCAATTTAGATGAATGATGTGTTGTTACTTCGGGCAGCTTTGTTGCTAGCGTAAGGTTTGTGTGGGTCTCTGCAGCCATTTCATTTAGACGCTGCTTGTCATAGGTGCCTGTATGTGTTGTACAACTTCAAAGCACACAACAGAAATAAAATGCTTTTATTATTTTGGAATAAGATAGCCCCTTTGTCATCAGGGAAATGGCTTCTTTGCTGATACAGACCCCAGGCGTGTAACCGCATGCAGAGAGCCGAGCCCTGGTGCCTGCCTGGGTGCAGCTGCCAAGCTCTGGCCAGGGTGAAGGTCTCTGTAAAAGTCAAGTCCTTGAATAAATGTCAGCACTGTAGAGGTGAATAAGGCAGGACTTTTTTCTTCTTTAAAGGAATTTTTTTCTCTCTCTCTTACGTAGATTCCCGACATGAGTAAGCCTATTTGAAAGGTTAAGACTTTGGGGCCTTTTTATGCCTAAAGCTTGGAAACTCCCATGCATCTTGTAAATGTCAGTCACATAAACGCATTTCTTTCCCATCTTTTCAGTTTCTCATCCTTCATTAGATGTTTTCTGCAATATTTTTCCATTGATGTCCATGTGCTTCTTTTGTATGTCACTAGCAAAAATAAAACATTCATGCTGTTTTGTGGTAAATCTTGCTGAATAATGTTGGCTGTCACTGGCATTTGCGCTCCGAAAGAACCCAAATGGATGACTGGACTCTCAAACCGCAGCTTCGAACAACGTTTCATGGAAACACAGCAAAACAGCACTTGTACATGTTTGTTGCTATTTTTGCTAACGTGGCTTTGCAAGTATGTTTTAAACATTGCCTCGTATGTATATCTCAGCAGAGCCTTTTCAATACTTTGTCATGTGTTTACTTTCTTCTTTTTTTGGCTGTGGATCATATGCATGCTTCTTTTGCTTTGTCTCCTCTTTCTTTCTGGCTATTCTGCCATTGGGGCATCTGCCTCCTCTTAGCCATCGGAGGAGCTTTTGCTTCGTCAGAACTCAATGGCCTTCTGGGAGTGGGATCAGGGACCACCCCCTCCTGCACGGCCTCCTAAAAAATCCTTCTCTGAATGCTGCCTGGTATGTTTTAGTTTTTCTTGTTGAAAGCTGCTTTTGAGATGTTGTTAGCGTGAGGAACCACTGTCTTTGCTGCGTATCAAACCTCTTCCTTTCTCGTAGAGTAGGAGCACATCCCTGTAGCGCTTGGAAGTGTGGTTATAATCGGAAAAGTAGCTGGAAATCAGCTCCAGGCTTCCACGCCAGCTCCCTGGCAAACATGACAGCTCCAAGGCTGAAAGACGAGAATTTTGTTTTGCTTCGTTTTTTCCCATGTTGCTCACCTGGTAATTCAGCTTAGAGTGTCAAATCCAAAAAGCATTGCTTTCTGACCGCTGCATTGTTGCATCCCAGTGTGGAATAGGGTGGTGGTGTGTGGATGCTGATGAACAGGCAAAGGGCAATCAATTGGATCCTCCATCCCACCCTTATTCTTCTCTTGAACTTGGAAGAGTTAATGATTTTTTATTTTAGTATAATAACAAAACATACAATGAATAAAGTGAGGTTATCCATGTTTTGTACTCTTCAGACTATAACCGCACTTTGCATTTTATTTATCCCTTTACATTTAAAAAGAAATATTAGATTTCCTAATTACATATTGCCTGTGTTCCTTTTTCACTGTTTTCGTTGCTAATTTTTGCACTGAGTTAAAGTCACTTGTGAGATTGCTTGCTGAACAACACACTTTAATCATCTGTGATTTTTTTTTTTTTTATTCCCACATGCAGTTTTTCAACTATTTTTAAGTCCTTTCAGTATCAGTGAAACTGTAATTACCTGGCTGAACACTTTTGTTGAACACAACTTTCCGTGGCAGAACCCAACATTCTTGTCTGACCTGTGGGACTGATACTAAGTGGTTCATGTCTGAATTTTGTATTGAAAAAATCCAAATGTGTCAGAAAAACTGTAATCCCCCATTACCAAAAAAAAAAAAAAAAAGAGCAATTTCAATTAACTTCAATGTGTTTGGATTTTGCTTTTGCTAAATAAATTATTTTCTCCCCAGATAGAAAGCTCTGAGAATGCAGCAGCCGTAGCATCCTCTCAGTTCCCCAGAAAACCCAGCCAGCAGCAGTGCTAAGTCACTGGAGGAGCGCGATCCGCTCCTCTCGGGGGAAGAGCAGTCGTTGTCACGTACTGTCCGCCAAAGAGGCAGCATTAACTGGATAAAAATACACTATGGAAACGGAGCATTCCCACACCAGGCTATGAGTGCTGTGCTTCAAGACTGTTTTATTTGGCAACATTCTATTATTTTACTCTTTTTAGCAAAAACTTTATAAATAATGCTTGGGCAACTTTTCGATAGGCTTCATATTTGCACACCTAAATGTGGCCAACTTCTTAGTTTTGCTCAGCGTGTAGCCCTCTCACTGATGTTGGGGGCAGATGACACACTGTTGATTGGTTTGGGTTTTTTTTGCTTAACAAAAAAAAAAAAAAACCAAAACAAAAAAAACCACAATAAAAAAAGCCCTGAACAATAAGGCAATGGAGCAGGAAGGTTTAAAAGTCTTTTGCTATAGCTTAGATCCTTTTTTTAAAGAGCACACCAATTTTTGTCCATATTTCTCAATTACCATCCTACAGTAAAAACATGAATGATCCTAAATGTCAGTTTTGTTTAAAACGAGTGTCACTTGTAATTAAGACGTTGAGAATAAAATCAAGTCTGATTTTTCCCACATAAACTATACAGGTGAAAAGTAATGGATTAAATCTTTCTCCTTCACTAAATGTATTTCTGCTTCTTGTAATTTATTTTCAAAGGATTTTTTTTCAATTCGTGTATAGTCTGGTCACAAATTGGACAAATGGCTTTTAATTATTTTATTTTTTTAAAAGTGAGAATCAAATAACAATAGAAAGAAACTTTACTTGGTATTTTTACTTTATTGCTGAATGAAGGTATCGCACTTCTATTCACTTGCTGGGGCTAACTCCGTGCTAGTGGCTAACGGCACAGTTCACTAGCTAACATTGACTGTTTCGATTCCACGCAGGAAAATATCTTGCTTTTTCTGTTGTCAAAAGGGAGCATTCCACTTCTCCAGCCCGACGCCTAAGCATCAGACAAGTCATGATGTTATTCCTAGATTAACACTAGCTCATTCCTCTTCACCAGCATTTGCTTGCCTAGGATTAGGACGAGGAGAATCCCTCTGACTTGTAATATCTAAAATTATTCTGTTTATTTTTAGAAATACATGCAGGAGGCGAGGAGTTTAGGAAAAAATTTAAGGCAGCCCAAACTCTCAGACCTCTCTCCAGCTGTGATTGCGCAGACCAACTGGAAATTTGTGGAAGGGCTACTGAAGGAATGTCGCATGAAGGTAGGTCCTCCCCCTTCCCGCCACCTGCTCTGCCCTTGCTTACACTGAGTCTAAACAGCACCTGTAGATGGTGTCCTGGAAGTCCTTCACAGCTGGAATGCCGTTGGGCTGTTGGTGTAATAGGCTATTGCAGGGTGGATGTCCCTTTAGTATTATGTTTTTCAACCACTAGAAAAGAAAGAAACATATTATCGCTCTTCTCTTTATGCAAAGTTGGTGAAACGAGTAAAAAGGACAGGAAGGTGAATCAGCATGATCAGACATCTTAGGGAGGATTTCCTTTAATTGTTCATATGTAAATACACCCTAAACATAACGGGCTCGAGACCCACAGTCAAAAAAGGAAGCATTCAGCATGTGCAACTGTTGTGCATGATGTTTATGCAGAGCAAATGAAGTATAGCAGTTTCTAATATTAAAGAAGCTTTTATAGCCATGGAAATATAATTTCTTTGTGTCTTTGTGTCAGTTGCAGTTGGCGGTATACTGTATTACGTGAGTTTTAAACTTTAATAGCTGTAACAAGAAGAAAAACAGATACTGAGTAAGACCAAAAATGTATCTAGCTCTGTACTCTGGTTTTGATACTGGTCGGTAATAGATCAACGGTGTAGGAATAGAGCAGTAGATAAACGGTATATAAATAGGACAGTATGGAGTAATCATGCAAACTTTTTTTTTAAAAAAAATTATTCTTTTTAATTTATAATCCCTGTAAAGAGATTTGAAGTTTCTCTGGTCAGGCCATGAGCGATGGTTTCTAGATTAAGCATGTTTAAGTAAATCAGCTATAAATTCTGTTCCTTGTTGGATAACATTCTCAGAAACCTTTGGGATTTTTTTTTTTTTAAAGACTAAACGCATGTTGGTAGAGAAGATGGGCCATGAAGCAGTCGAACTGGGACATGGAGAAGCCAACATAACAGGTCTGGAGGAAAATACGTTGATTGCTAGTCTCTGTGATCTGCTAGAAAGAATCTGGAGCCATGGTCTGCAGGTCAAGCAGGTTGGTAACTGGGAACTTGTGACTGTGTGCATACAGTACTCTAGCAAATACTGAATGCCATCTCTACCTTTTAAGTGGCTATTCAGTGGTGTCATTTCAATGTTAAGTGGGAGGTATCTTTGGGATCAGAGTCCCTGGTTCATATCATGTGAGGTCTTGGGGTTTTTTTGTGGGTTTTGTTTGTTGGGGTGTTGCGAGGTGTCTCTGGGAAGTGTAATGCTGTTGTCAAAAAGGTGTTTGGTTTCTTCTCTTTCAACCTTCGAAAGGGAATCTCAGGGAGAGGGCAAAGAAACAAGGCGGGTGGTGTGACTGCTAGATCAGTGGGATGGTCCTCTCCTCTTCCTGAGGTCTCATGGCCCAAGAGAGAAGGATTGACTCTCAGCACTGAACTTTTGGCCCACTGAAATGCCATCCTATTATTTTGCCATGTTCACTGGCCTCTTTTGCCTCTTATTTAAAGCTACATACTACATATCCAATTTTCAGGGGAAATCTGCTTTGTGGTCCCATTTACTTCAGTACCAGGAGAGAGAAGAGAAGCAAGAGCACAGTGCAGAATCCCCAGGTGAGTACTCGGCAGTTGACTCCATGAAGGGGCCATCACAGCAAGTGAACTCAAGCCTGGGAGGAACAGTGTAACCACATGAAACCCATGCAGGATTTTCGGTGTATTTGCTTGCTAATATCACGTTTACGTTTTGAGACCTTTCATAATCATTATGAAGATGCCTTGATGTCTGGGCAAAGTAGATTGACATCGTTGGAGACAAATGAACATACTTATTATCCCTGTCTAGAAAATCACTCAATGCCTATTTGCTACCTTCATTCCCTTTTAATCAGCATTGAGTGAGGTGTGAGAAGCAGTGCTTCTGCAAGAGATGATTTCTGAAGTAACTGAAGGTGTGGAGCTGTGGCTAAGACAGGTGACATTTTTCTTTCAGTGAGCATAATCTGTCTCTCAAATCCCAATGTGAATAACTCTGTGTTGAATAAATATTTATACTGGTGGACTGTACAATTCAGAAGTTAATCTCTACCCATCAGTCCAGGTGCTCAGTTTATGCTTTGGTTTGGCCCTTTACAATCACTAAATTACTTCTGTGTTGTGGGAGAGGCTGGTTTTCTGATGACCTTGAGATCTCCCTGCCCACAGGCTGCTGCTGGGTATTGTAGCAAAAGTCTTTGAACTGTAGTGGGTCATCTTCCAAGGACTCTGCAGTCCTCCAAATCCTGCAGATGGGAACTTGTATGATCAGTCCTCAAAGACGCATCTATGGACAAACTCATCTCAGTCATGAAAAGACTTTTTAATAAGCTTCAATGAGTAATGCACTGAGCAATCTGGCTGGCAGGCACAAATTCCTGAGAGCAAAATGTGTCACCACAAAGCAGTTTGATCAGAGTAGCGGAGCACAGAAATCCGTGGCATTCTCAGCATTGAATATGCTACTGTAGCTTAATTTTTATCATGTCCTTCTCAGTTGTGAGCTTTCCATAAAAACATGTTACTAATAAAACTCATTGCCGTACTGATTTATGTTAATGCATTTCACGTATGAAAAAGGAAGCTAAATCTCTGAGTTCAGTGCTGGATTCAGGAAGGAATGGGTAACGTGTTACACATTTTTCATTTTGTCTGCTTCTACATTTCCAGGATAGAGTTAATGCACAGAACCATTGCCGTTACCAGCCACTTAAGACTGTTTTCAACTGTATGTAAAACAAATGCATTGCAGACCATTACTGTAATTTTGTATTAACTTCATATGTTTTCTCCATTGTAGTTGCTGTTGGAACAGAAAGACGAAAGTCTGATACAGGAATTACTCTGCCTACTTTGAGGGTTTCCCTGATACAAGATATGAGGTACACAGTTTCCTAAAGCATTAATTGTGGTTTTAATTGTGTAGCATAAGGTAAAGACCCTCACTGGCTTTGGGTTTACATAGGCTAAGGAGAATTAAACCTTCTCCTTAGCCCCCATTCAAATCTACAAAGTGTTGCCTTTTTAATTTACAAAACTTTTTTGCATGTTTACTTGATTTATTTTAGCTAAAAGACAATGGAAAACACAAGTTTTACTAGGGTTTTTGTTTTCCCCAGGGAGTTGTTCCAGCATTAAAGCCAACTTCTACAAATAACAGCAGATACGTTGAATTCCTTGGTAGTTTGAGTTTGTTTCTTTTTGTTTGTTTTAAATTACTGACCAAGGAAGTACCGTTGATAGATAAAGCAAAGGGATATAATAAGCTGCTCGCAATGCCTGAGCAATAGTCTTTCTTTTCAATTAGCATTTTATGACAAATAGTAATAAACGTACAAATTTAGGAATGTAATCAAACCTAGTATTTGGGTGAGTTTAAAGTTGGAATGTGAAGTAAGGGCAGGTGCTCTGTAGGAGATCACAGCCTGGCTCTGGAGAGCTTTTTAGGAAGTGTTGGTTGGGAACTGGAGGGATTACAGAGTTCTTAGAAGAGGTGGGGGCTGATGTGACAGCACCAGGCAGTTGTTCTTCAGGGCAGCTCCTTGACCAAGCCACTGCCAGGTCAAGCCACTGTTTTGACACTTCACTTGGTATGGCTAAGCATTGCAGTGGGATAAAAGTGCCAGGAAAAGAGGGGAGGAGTAATGCAATAATGCTCCCCTGTAGAGAGCTGCTAGCAATTGCTAACAATTTAATGTGTGAGACAACATGAGTATTGTTTCTTGTAATGCCACGTCCTTCTTCCACGTAGAAATATGGCACAAAAATCTTATGGTAAAAATAAGACAAATTGTAGTTAGGTCACAAAAACATGATTACAGTGACATGATTTTTACCATGTGTGTTATTACAGATATTTTTTTCTGATGTGAGATCCCACAGATTAGTCAGAATTTTCGGAAAGAAAATGACTGTACTTCCCACCTGCAGTGTGCAACCTTTTTGTTTGATGCTATGTAGTTTGAGTCTTGCGCTCTGATTTCGAAGAATATGACATGCCGCAGAAAGCTAAAACAACATGTGAAAGAGGGAGGGAGACTATATACAGTGTAATTAGGAGTATAATGCCAAGAGGTCATTTTGAACACGTGTCTGTCATTTTAGCATCCCTCTCATGGGACATGGCAGCTATTTACTTAATTCAGTCCTGTGAGGCTGACGGGCACGTAGGGGGTTGGTCTGAGGAAAGGATGAAGGAGGATCTGGAGCGGAAACTCACGTGCTGGGGGGGGGATTGCTGACAGAGGAGGCTGTGTGTGCTCGCTGCTGCGTGCATGGGTTTTGTCTTCCACGTGCTTCCACTTGAGTAACGAAAGGCCAGCACAGATCTGAGCTCTCTTGCTTGAATCACAAGAGTGTTTCCGCTGCTTTTTCAGAGAAAAAGTACGGAAGCAGAACGCTACCTTTTGTAATATCTTGGGTATTTGTGATTGTCCACAAACATGTCTGGTCATAGAAAATGCTGGGCAGATGGTGAGTTGAATTTGTCATCCATAATCTCATGGCATACTTTCTCCTGCTTGGAAGGAATGCTGCTTAATATTTGTTTGCATACACAGATTTATGCTGAAGTTAGAAGGATGGGTAATTGTTAAATTGCCGGCGTTGCAGTGCTAACTGAACTAATGGCTAGGGGATTAAACGTTGCCTTAAGCACAGCTTGTTTTTGATGGCTCATGCGAGGTTATGTAAACAATTTAAAAAGCGGGGCTGAATCACAGTCACGCTCTGAATGTGCGATGAGCCTGTGCTACAGGTAATGTGGTCTGTCCTCTGCCTCCCTCGCAAAGCCAGGCATCTTTGATGTGGTAAGGAAGATGCTCAAGATGTTTATTTTGGTTCTCTGCACGGAGAGTCTCTGCACAAGTGTGTTTGGGGTATGCCCTTCAGCCTTCCCCCTGGGCAAGGATCTGCAGCACCTCTCTCGCCCCTCTCCCAGCTACCCAGCAGACTCCTGCTGCAGCTTGCCTCCTGCGTGGCCTCATGCCTCAGGCACATCACTGCTCATCCAGCCGGACCAGTCAGTGCCAAGGCAACTCCCCGAAACCTTTGGGCCAGCTGGGTTCAAGTTTCGGGTCCTTCCCCTTCAGGCAAGCTCTTCCTTGCTACCAGCACTTGCTTTCATGCCTGTGTTTTGCCTCCCCTCCTGCAAGGAGCTTGCAGCAGAGGATGCAAGCCCTAGGCGCTGGGCCCACAGCAGTGATGCTTAACCTGCTGCAGTCAAAAGAAGCTGGGTTAGCAAAGATGGGATAAGCTAGTATGGCTCGGCTCATTTCTGACTGTGCTGGGATCAGGAGCATTCACACCGTCCTCAGGAGCATGGCGATACTGAGCAGCTGTAACCTCTTCTGTCAGCACAGCTGTTTGCAGAGGGAATGTCTCACCATACCCCAGGCTTATGTTTGACAGGGGAAATAATAGATTTTTCTTTATTACTAATGGGATTAAAAGCAAGTCCCAGCCTAGGGAGTTGCACTGAAATTGCTGTTCAGTGCCCTGACAAGAAGAGTTTGCTGTGTGGTGGTGAGCATACAGTGCTTACACTTAGGTCACTGATAAAAATAGAGCTGTTCTGACTCTCACAACTGAGAGCAAAATAAATTTGAGTTCCTGAATGCTCTGTTCTGTTACATTTTGCTGACAAGAAGATTGATTACTGAATCTTTTTAATGTTTCTGGCAAGCTGTGTGGTTGCAGATCCTTATTTTTCCCAAATGCACAATTAATGCCAATCTGGTCTGAACCAGAAACAGGTAATGAAGAGGTACAGAGCACGCATGGAATAAGGTTGAGTCCATCTGTACTTGAATCTTCTCACAGTAAAATAACATATGCTACTCAGTGTTTCATATTAGATGTAATTCAAGCCGAGCACTGGGGGGAAGGGGAGGGAGATGATAGTCCGTGCTTTGATCTTCCCATCTCAAAAGACTTGAAATGTCTGAGGAGTGTCTCAACACGATGTAGTTGAGTGTAGTGTGCATCCTGTTTCTCAAGGACTCCGGATTCGGGATCACGTGCCCAGCTGTCTGGGCTGGAAGGTCTAATGCTGGCTGCCACGCTCCGAGCCAGGAAGGGCTTTGCAATGCCAGGAGCAAGGCTCTCAGCAGTGATTCAGCTGGTTGGCATCACTGCTGACAGAGGGAGGCTGCTGAGCTTGCTTATAAAGGGCAAGGACGTGTACATGAGTGTAATGTGCCCTCCTGGGTTTGTTTTACAGCTCACTGAGAGTTAGTACTTCTCACCTGGTCCAGCAGAGAACTATCCATGTGTCACATCAGGAAACAGGAGGGAAGTTTCTTTCAAAAAAAAAAACCAACTTTTTTTTTTCTTTTTTCTTTTCTTTTCTTTTTTTTTAAAAGGGTTTTAAGTAACCTAGGTTTTGCCACTGGCAAGATACCATTACTCCTATTGATCGTTTCTCCCTGATGGTGCGTCAGATATGTACACATGGCACAGAGCCCTGTGATACAGCCCCCTCAGCTTGGATTGCAAAGGTAGACCTGTATGTTGAGAATTTGCATAGGTCAGCCTGGCAGAGAACGGTGCTGCTGAGCTATGTCTGGTATCCGCTTCACTTGTGCAGAGCAAAGACGTATTTCTGGACAGCACTAAGTTGTACTTCGCAGATTTGCCCTTAGGGCCCTAGCCCTGTTACGTTAGAAGCTCTATAAACAAGAGAGTATTTTTCTCAAATAATGCAGGGTCTAAATATAACGCAAAGCACGCGCTTGGGTATAGCAGATGGGGGAAAGCACGAGACAGTGAGACTATACTAGTCAATGTAAAAAGCATCAGTCTCAGCATGACTTTGTTGGATTTTCTTTGGAGTAAATATTGCCACATTCCATAATGCTCAGCAACGCGCAGAGGGCCTTCAAGGAAGATGCAGGAGTTGGAAAGTAAATCACAACAGAGATCAGTTCAGACTCAGATGATGGTACTTGGAGCCTGCCACGGAGGTTTGGAGGGCTGAATTGCCTGTGCACTTAACATGCAAACTGCATGAAAATTAAGAAATTGCAGCCTTTTCTTTCCCCTGCTGGAAACTGTTACTCATTTTTCTTGCTGTTTATTTAACCAAGTGGGGGGTTTTTGGAAGCAGCTTTGCCCTGCCATGGCAGTTCTCTTCCTCTTCTAAAGCTCCCTGTGCTCTAAAACTAGGTTTTCTGGCATTCTCCAAACTGAAATATGGGAAGTTTTAAAAAAGAAAAGCAAAACCATAGAAGAAAGCCCCTGTGGAACAGTTCCGCTTTCTTACAGACCAAGCGTGTGGAGGGCTGTTCAGATTATCACTTACACGAGGGCCTCATATCCCTGAAAATGTGATTCTGCTTGTGACTGCCTGTCGCTGTTTTTGCCCCAACAATCCTCTTTTTCTCAGATTTCCCATTGCTGCTGCCATCAAGGGGTTTGTTAGAGCCTTCAGAGTAGATTGTGGTTTGGAGAAACTCTTAAGGTGTGTCTTGTCCTTTGCCCTCCCAGACATACGCGTTCGTGTCAGCAGCTTGAGGAAGCGACTGTGATATACCTGGGTCTCACAAGGTGGCTGCTTTTTTTAAGTGTTAGCAGTGTCCATGAGGACATCGACCTCAGGCAATGCAGGGATGGGCAGATCTGCCCCTTCTCACCTTGGCCAAGAAAATGCCAGGACACAGAGCAGCCTATACGGGCCGTAGTGCGTCCGGGTTGCCACCCGCTGTGCCTGGGAAGGGCTGCCCCATCTCCCCGGGCCAGCCTGGGGCTGCCGGGGATCTCAGTGCCACAGCGCAGGGCTCTGCAGGGCCCTGCTGCTGGGGGTCTCTTTCTCTAGAAATGATGTCGGGAGATGTTTTCCGGTTCAGCTGCCACATCACGCTGGATGTTGCCATTTAAAGCATGTAGGATTTTTATGATTCATTTATTGTTTTTTCCCACACACACACCTGTTTCAGGCATGTTCAGAACATGAGTGAGATAAAGACTGATGTGGGGCGAGCCCGAGCCTGGATAAGGCTTTCGCTGGAGAAGAAGCTTTTGTCTCAGCACCTGAAGCAGCTGCTTTCCAACCAGGCACTTGCCAAGTAAGCCGGCTCTTTTTCTCAAAGCTTTGCTTTCACGTCTTCCTCACTGGTGTGTCCAGGTGCTGCGCGGGCTCAGGGCGCAGCCAGGCACCCTGTTTGGGTACTGTGGTTTCCAGCTAGAAGTGATTGATGGGCAGAGGGTAGCTGGGGGAGGAGGTACTGCCCACCCAGCAGCGCAGAAGTCTGCTCACCTGCCTGGAAAAGTAAATCACAATTTTCAGGAAGGAGGCGTTAGGTTTTGGTCAGATCAGTGCATTGATCCAAGCCACTTAGCAGCCCTCAATCACTATATCTTGTGCAAATGAAGCAGCAGGGGCAGGCATGCCCATTTTCTGACAGCGGCCCTGTGTTAGGTTGACTCAAGCCAAAGGCAAGCCCCCGTCCTGACTGCTGATGGTCTGGGTTAGAGGCCAGCCCTCCCAGCCGCTTAGCAGCTCCCCCAGCTTTGCCTCCTTTTGCAAGCACAGGCACTTAAGGATCCACCTCTGTAGATGTTCCCCGACTTCATTTTCTCAAAGCAATGCATTTGGGAAGAAAAAAACCCCAAACTTTATGAAAACATCCTAGCTGTTGCATGCAGTTCTTAGCAGAACTGGCTCTGTGATGTTACATGCATGATTATGCCAGAAGCTACCAAATACTCAAATCTGCTAAGGGGAAGACAGAGGAGTAGCTGGAGACAGTCACCTCTTGGGTGATCAGCTGAAGGCACGGTGGCAGACATGTCTTTTCCTGAAGTTTCATCTACATCTATCTGCCTTGGCAGCTTTTTGGGAGTCTGTTGCCTTCAGACTGCAGGCAGTGTCGCAAGCTCTGCGCTTTCTCAGAGCAGGTCCAGGTTAACTCCTGGTTTGCCTTTGTGCTGTTTTGGGCAACCAGTGATGTACGCTGGGTTTGCCAAAATGAAAGAGTGGTGGGAGGACCCCTGCTGCTGCTTGGTGCCTTCTGTGGTTGGAGCTTCCTGGTTAGTTTTCTAAGGAAGATAAGGTTTTTAGACAAGGCTATTCCTCAGTTGGAAGATCTGGGGAAGAAATGAGGTTGCTGTATGTTGATTCAGGGCTGCTGTTGTGAGCAGCGTTAGTTTATATCTGTGCTTTGCAGCAAAACCCAAACTGATCCTTTAATGAGATGAACTCTGTAGCCTTGCTATGGTAGCGTGGAGCTGAGAGGGGTCTGTAAAACACGTGTAGCTTAGGGGGTAAATGCTCCCTATGGGTTTCTAGCAGCTTGTGTTAGCTGTGGAATCTCACTTTTCATACCTCCTATGAAGATCAACTGTTCATGTAGCATTTTGAGATTCAAACACCTTTTAAGACACATGGTGCTTTTTCAACAAGAAAGTAATGTATTTGTTTCTACCAGGAAACTTTACAAGCGTTATGCTTTCCTGCGCTGTGAAGAAGAACGGGAACAGTTTCTGTATCACCTGCTCTCACTCAATGCTGTGGATTACTTTTGCTTCACAAGCGTCTTCACCACAATCAGTGAGTTGGAGAATCATTTTGTTTCCCCCTGAATAAAAATTAGTTGCTGTCATGGTTTGCAAGAGCTGACGTTGCTGTTGCTGGTGTCTGGATAGCTGAGCCCTTATCTGGAAACCTTGGTTGTTGCTGCTGGGCTCATGGGTGCTGGGTGTTGCTCTGGGAAACAAGTTGGAGAGCCGAGGTTGTGTGGGAGCACTCTGGAGAAGAGCATTGCGCAAAGGAGAGTCATCAGCAGAGAGTGCTGCTGTAGCACTCGGTTTTCCTTGCCGAGTTGTATAGTCTCTTTCATCTTCCCTCCCAGACAAGTCCTCTACATCCTAATGCTTCTTTCTGGCCTTCAGTAAGTGTGCATCCAAACAGCCTGCTCTCTGCAGACTGAGAAGGAGATGGAAGTCTTGGAGGATGAAATACAAGGCACTTTGTGCTCTGCTGCATATTTTAAGTCTCTTTTTGTCCCTCCTTCAATGCCAGAAAGATTCCCTCTCCCTTCCTGTCTTGTAAGAAGAGCAGAGATTGGGTCGAAATCTGAAAATGAATTTTTGTCTCTCCAGCAGTGGGGCAATGCAGAGAGGGCAGGACCCCATGAGATGGCCTAATTATTCACCTTGGCAGCCCTTAGTCTTCATTTTCCTGCCTGTTCAGAGTGAAGTGAAGCAAGTTTTACGTGGCTGTCAAAACAGGCACTCGTTCTACTTTTTCTTCTCTTAAAGCAATAAATCCCTGCAGAACTAGCACAGCGCAAAGAGATTTATTCATCCTTGATTACCTTATTTCTGCGGGGCATCCAGCTTGACAGCTTTCCCCTGTAGGACGAGCGCTTGGAATTTGAGGGTATTTTTTTAAGTGCGGTATCATCTCATGGCAGACAAAAAGCAAAAAGGCTGGCTTATCTTTACCCAGTCAAAAAGGCAACGTGTGAAACATAAGGAGAAGGGAGTCTTGCAGTGCTAGCGTGCGGTTTCTGAGGCAAATCTAAATCGGGGGGTGGTGGCAGTCCTTGTCTTAAGCACGTATGGACAGTGCAGATATTTTATTATAATAACAATAACAATAAATTAATATATTATAATAAATTATTATTAATAAAATTAATAATGATGATGATGATGATGATGATGATGATGATGATGGAAATGACCATAGTAAGACACATCAGCCTTGGGACTTGGGCTATGCTGTTACCAGCCATGCCAGCATCTCTGACATTCCCCTTTCCCCTACAGCCTTCCGTGTGCCCCTTTCATCCTTCCAGCCTGCCGGGGGCGGCGGTGCCTTGCCGCAGAGGGGGTTTATCCCCCGCTTTCCTCGGCAGGCTGCGGAGCCGGGCAGGCGGTGCGGCGGGGCTGCAGCACCACCGTGCGGCACCGCCGCGGGCTCCGCAGGGCCGGCAGCACCCAGCCCGCCCCGCTCAAGCGGGAGCGGCGGATGGAAGCGGCGGCAGGAGGCTGCTCGCAGTAATGAATGCGGGTAGGGGCTCCCCAAAAAGCTGGGCTGCAGAGCCGCTGCTTCTCCTTTGTGGCTGGCTGGAGCTGGGAGTGCTGCTGCTGCTGCTGCTGCTGCTGCCGCCGCCCGCCCTCCGTGAGGGGAGAGCGAGTCTCTGCCGCCGCAGCCAGGCACTCTGCAGGTTTGTCTCGCCCTTGGTAGGGAGAAGAGAGGAGGAGTTGTCCTTGTTAGGCTGCTGAGACGTGGGGCAAGAGCTTATCTTCAAGGGAGAGGCGTGGTTTACTCCAGAAATTGCGTTTACTGTGAGGGGAGGGGGGAAAACTCAAGACTAACTTATTTTGCCTCCTCTGTTCTTAGTGATCCCTTATAGGTCAGTGATAATTCCCATCAAAAAACTAAGCAATGCAATAACCACATCAAACCCCTGGATTTGTGTATCAGGAGAACTAGGAGATACAGGCGTAATGCAGATTCCTAAAAACCACCTAGAAATGACATTTGAGGTGAGTACGTGCTCTTTACATTTTACTTTTCGATTTGAAACATGCTTCCAAATAAACACTAATTTGGTGAAGGTTTATTGTCTTAAGATCAGATACTGTCCATTTATTGCCTTAAGATCACCGCGTTTTAGATTCTGTCCAGGTTTTCAAGGTCTCTGTACGTTCAAGTATGTACAGGAAAATCGTGCTGCCCACCCCGCCTGTGCTAGATGAAGGTTTCCTGTGAGCCCGTACCACTTTTAACCATAGGCTTCACTGCTGTCCCTGTCCCAGCCCAGGGCTGCTCTTTTCTCACCTAGCTAATCTATTTCCATGTCTCATTCCCTTCCACATCTCCTTGCCAGCTATCCTAATTTTTCTCTTTCAGGTCTCGTTTCTGACTCCTCGTTTCCCTTCCTAGTTTCTTTTCCCTTCTTTCAATTTATCTTCCCACTTAACCACCACCCAGGTCCCAAATTTCTTCTCTTGCTTTCTTCTGGCCAGTCCCAAATTACTTCTCCTCCCACTCCAGCTCCTTGTCTGACATTGCTTTCCTTCCCACCGGCCAGTCTAACACCGGTGTTCTTTGACTTCCCAGCTTCACATGCACACCGCAGAGCCACCAGCCCCATCAGGCTCTTTTCTCCATGCTTGCTGTGGTTTTCTCTTTGCGTTTGACTACCCGGCGTTCCCCTCTGCTTTCCCACCCATCAGTTACAGGTTGGCTTGGTGCCACCCCAAAGCAGCAGGTAGCAGGAATTGCAGGGGAAGCCCCGTCAGGCTCCTGTAGCTCCAGGATGCACCGTATCCAGTAAGGAGTGATTTCGTAGGAAAAATCTGCTACTGAAACTAAAGTTGCATCCATTGAGCATATGCAGACTGATCTTCAACAACAATAGTAAAAAAAAAAAAAAAACAACCTCTTGCCAAATATAGGCAGATTTTGACAGAGATAGAGAGGATATTTTCGTGATACAGTGGCTGCCTCTCATTCAGACATTAGTATTTTGTAGAAAAGATCCACAGGTTTCTGACAAGCCAGATAACATATTTAGACATTTCTAAGGGCCATACTAACACTGTTCTTTAATACTCCTTTGGCTGAAGCTTTCCTAAAATATCAACTTGGGTAGCCACCCACTATGGAAAATGTCAGCCCAAGCTGCTTGTTTGGCAGTATTAGAAGCAATGAAAACCAAGGTCTTGCAAGGGAAGTGTTTAGGTGACGTTAATAGAGGTTGCTGCCAGCCCCACCTACAATTACATACTGCACTGGAATTCAGTCCCTTGTTTTCCTTGTTCTGTCTCTTCGTGATGTTAAGAGTCTCATGTTAGTGATTTTTGTCTTGCCCAACAATAAGCAAATCGATCTTTGAAAATAACAAACGATCTAGGGACTGCTTCATAGTGTAGAGTGAGTCAACTGAAGGTCAGTATGCTCAAAATGCATTTTTCAAAAGCTGCTTGTACTGAAGATCTATTTCTTCTACAAAAGCACCCCTTTTTATCACCTTAGCTCAGAGATTTGTAATTAACACTTCTCAGAAGTATTCAGAGTGAGTGCTCACAACAAAGAATGTAATCTCTTCACAAGCTTTTAATGGTTTTATTTCAAGGTATTTCTTTTCTCCTGTGTTAAAATAATTGTTCTGCTTTTCAAAACATTCTGCATGTTTGGTTGAAAATACTTGCTGCATAAATCAAAGGAAACTGAATAAAACCATACATTTGAGACCATATGTGTGCATGTAGTGGGGGTGTGTGTTGTCTGTTGTTTTTTAAATTAAGTAGAAACTGTTATTCATTTCAGTGCCAGAATTTAGGGAAGCTGACGACCGTTCAGATTGGTCATGACAACTCAGGGCTGCTAGCCAAGTGGCTGGTTGATTGTGTCATGGTCAGGAATGAAATAACAGGACACACGTACAAGTAAGCAACAAGTTTTCAATTTTCTTTGTCTGAAATTCTTACTTGTTAAATCTAGAGAAAGCAAGAAGGCATTCGTCTTCTCCTCAGCTGACAGAGCACTGTGGGCTGATTTGGGTACCTGATAGGGTTGGGTTGGTCTCCCCCACCCCCGGTTCTCTCATTTCAGAAGCCCTAGTTGAAGTCAAATAACCTGATAAATATTAAATGAGACTTGAATGTAGGATTTTCTTTGCATCTCTCTGAGACAGAACAGACAGTATGGATACTTCTGAAGTGATTCATATGTTTGTGTCTAATAATTAAATCTCTTGATTTAAAGTAGTGTGGTAATATTGTGCACAAATGAACTCTTTAAACCCCCAACAGCTGGAATGATAGTTTAGGGCAAATCTTTGGTTTCTTTTTTTTTTTTTTTTTTTTTAATATTCAGGTGTCTAAGTACTATAACAAATGTACAGAAACTTGGATTACAAGACAATAAAAGGTTTTGATGATTTCTTAATCTTCTACTGAGTACATACCTCTTGTGTCAAAATGATCTTGTAACTCACCATTGGTTTTACAAAACATCTGGCTAAGGAGAATTAATTTTTTTGCTAAATGTGGACTTGGAAAACTATAATTCAGAGAGGCGAGCTCCAGAGCTCAGAGCTGGCCACAGTGTAGGAGGAAAAGGGGTAAAAGCACTGGGGGTATGGACATGTGCATGGATTTCATTAGGATTGTAGATGGGGTCAAAAAGTACAGCAATAAAACGTGAGGTGAGGTTTGAGTATGAGGAGATGTCACAGCTTCAGCTGGGTGTGGGGACTTAATTATTAATCATCACAATATTTGTAAAGGCTGAATATCAGTTGTGGTTGCAAGTGAAAAATAACCCAACAGAAATCAAGATGTGGCCCATGAAATATGTATATATGTATAACACTTTCTGTTGTCCCATGCTTTCATGCAAGCTCTGCATATTTCCCTCTTCCTAAGGATGGAGGTGAATGTGGTTTTCTGGTTTGGTCCTATCAGTTGTGGTGCAGGGGATGCTGCCTGCTGAGTTCTGGTTTGTGAAAAGTTTCTGGCTACAGAGCATTCCCTGCCCCTTAGCAGTGTTTATGGGTGCTAGCTGTCCCTCTAACTTTGAGATCAAGCTTGACTACCTGTGTGGCTGACCTGTGCTTGTGCTGGCTGCATGGCAGGTTTCCCTGCGGGCGATGGCTGGGAAAGGGCGTTGACGATGGCAGTTTGGAGCGAATACTCATTGGAGAGCTGGTGTCCTCCACGTCTGACGAAGAGCTGGGAAAGCAGTGCCGTACCCCACCCCAGCAGAAATCTCCTACCACGGCTCGACGACTGAGCATCACTTCCCTCACAGGGAAGAACACCAGTAGGTCCTTTCCTTTCTCCCCAGGGCTCTAGAGAAGGGGCAGCAACTGCTGAGAAATAAAGCTCCTGTGAACAGGAGGCCTCCTGCTGAAGCAAGACTTGGTGCAGAGGAACAGCTGTGAGCTGATGAGTTTTTCCTGCCCCAGTTTGTGTGTCTGCAGCTTGCTCTGTGATTGTACATGTTACTTCTTTCAGTGTCCCTATTTGACAGTTGAGAGATAATAATCTTTCTCCTTGGAGCATGGAGATATGAGATGAGGGAGGAGGAGGCAGCAGAATTTGCAGTAGCTGATGCTGCTCAGCTTCCTGGCTCCCTTTGCAGCAGTCAGTGGGAAGACAGTGCTCTCTGAAGGGCAGTTCAGAGCCTGATGTGGATGCTGTGAACTGCCTTCTGGAGGAGTACATCTCCAGAGGGACCCTAGGGGACATCAACTTCACGTTCCTAAAATTAGCTTTTATGAGTAACTGCACCTGGCTACAAAGGGGCATGGGACTGTAAGGGCCATGTGAGGCATTCTCTGCTAAAGCATACAGGTGAGCACAGTGTAGATCCTGTCCATAAATCTGTCCAGCTCCTGTAAAATTAGAGGACATGACTGCTGAAATGTCAAGCAAGGAAAGATTAGCCTCCAAGAGTAATGCAGCATTTAAAAAACACCACAGGACCACTGCAGCTCTTCACATGTGCGAGTCCGTATTAGCTGGAGGAGTGGGCACCAGAGCTACTTGCAGAGCATTTCCTTAGGTCTGGGAACACTAAGGCCCAATAACTCATTTGTCTTGTGAGCTACATGAGGCTCTATGTTAGACCTGCCAAAGACTGTGGAGGTCATCGTGTACTAAATTGATACTGAATTACTCCGTGCTTCCAAAATAGCAATTGTAGGACAAGCTAATAACAACCTACATATGTCTGAAAAACTAGAAAGGACTCACAGAAAAACCGTGAAAATGATTGAAGTCTGGAAAGCATCTGCTTAAAATGAAGTTTTAAAAGTTCAATCTGTTTTATTCAGAAAGTGAATGAGGGACTACATAATTTTCTGCAGGTACCTGCATAGGAAGATGAGATGGTAGCAGGTGGAGGCATAGCATGATTCAGTAGCAGAGGCATACAGCTAAACAGATTCAGAGCAGAAACATGGCATATGTTTTAACACAGAAGATAACTTACTCTTGGAACCATGAATAAGGAATATTCTCTGCCTGTGACCCCTCACACTGGTACAATGACTAGACACGTGCCTAAAATAGATACTTGTTTTGGCTCAATAAAACATCGTGGGTTCAAGTCAGGAATTAAAGAGTGCGGGGTTTTATGGCCTCTGTCAGGTAGAAGTGAGTCAAATGACTGGGCTACAACTTTTCAGCCCATGTCTCTTCATGTGAGGGTTGCTATACTCTATGTGATGAGCAAGATGTGATTAACTCAAATAAAATATTTATCAAGCCAGATTCTTGGGTTGTGCATTTTTAAGTAGGACAATTTATTTGACTATTCCAGAGTTGCTCATCAGTTGCTTGTAATTAAGGCTCAGGTTTACCCAAGACAAATGATTGCCTGAACTCTGTTAAAGATACAGAATAATTCCTGCAGTTCAAGCTATGTCATCATGAGAATCTGATGAATGTTTTGAAGTTGGTATCTTCAGCTAGCATGCTCTCCATCATTTCACAGAGCCTAATGCGGGACAGATCCAAGAGGGAATTGGGGAAGCCGTGAACAATATTGTGAAACACTTTCACAAGCCAGAGAAAGAGGTACTTCTTACTTTTCATTGCTTGCCTGGTATCTACAATGCATGTAAATATTTTTATAAACAGAAATGGAACTGAAGTACCAGTAGAGACTGTTAACCTTTAGATTTGAAGCTTCTGGCATACGAACAAGGCAAGTCGTACTTACAGACTCTCCCTTTCCCACAGAGAGGGAGCCTTACCATTCTGTTGTGTGGAGAAAATGGTCTGGTCGCAGCACTGGAGCAGGTCTTCCACCATGGATTCAAATCGGCTCGCATTTTTCATAAGAATGTTTTCATCTGGGATTTCATAGGTAAGCTAGTATGTGATTTGGAGGCAAAAGGAGAAGAAAGATTTGGGCAAAATGACTATTCACGCACAGACCTCGGATTTTCATCAGCTAGGGTGCCATTTGTTCCTGCCTAGCACCTGCTCCAGGTTGCTTAAAGTCAATGAGAAACAAGATGGAAGATGAAAAATACTAAACTCTATATAAGGGGTGAGTGTGAATCTGTGCAGAAATTTAAGAGCACTTCGAATTCTAGTCATGGAGGAGTGTTCAAACAGCTGCTTTTCTACCCAGAAAGAAGGTAGGCTGGAGGTTGGGGTAGAGTAGCAATCGATGTTGGGGCAAGAGTTGGGAAACAGCAGCGAAAGGTTTAGATTTCTACTTGTTTAGGAGAACTCTCCTCATCACTGCACTGGTCTTCTGGTGATGCTTATCTGTGGGCCTATGTTGCAGTAATTTAAGACTTATTCCCTTAAAACATGCTTGCAAGTTGAGATACTTAGCCTGAGGGTAAGTGCTTACTCAGAAAAGGTGGAAAATCAAAGCTGATGGTATCACTTACAATGAAACCATTGATAAGTACTCTGGTGCGGCTCCTTGATGTTACCTAACTGTACTACACATCAGCCAGTCTGCTGACCACTGCTATGTAGCAAAGGTGGAGATCACCACCTACCTATGGTCTTCAGAGTGAGGAATTCATATATAAACTGTGCTATAGCTCTCAGCAGGTTGTTTTTTTAAGGATTCCCTTGTGTAATTCTATGTCACAATGAAGTACTTCTGCTCACTGGGTTCTGATTTTCTCCCTACCACAGAGAGAGCTGTTGCTTATTTTGAAACCAGTGACCAGATCGGAGACAATGAGGAGGCCCTTTTGCTTCAGAGATCTTCATGCAAAACCTTCTGTCATTATGTGAATGCCATCAATACAGCTCCAAGGAACATTGGCAAGGATGGCAAATTCCAAATTCTGGTTTGCCTGGGGACAAGGTACCTAACTGCTCTTCGTTATATATGTGTCCTCTTGCATTAGACTAGAAGACTATTTTTACACCATTGTTACTACCTTTAGTTTTCCATTTTAAGACATCTCATACCTATCTATTATCCAGTACCTATTTTAGGCAGCTTTAATACTACATGAAGAATTGGAGCAAAGAAGCAGTAATGATACATGGCTAGTGTCTAAACTGCTAAAAATGTTTTGAGCTCTTTTATAACTGTTAGCTTGACAGTCATATGTATGAAATCTGTCTTGAAATTGTATTTTTGATGAAGTGCTGGCTTTGGGAATGCAGAGTTCCTTTGCAAGAGCTGGTACGTTTCTAAATCCTCATCGAATCACTTTGCCTATGAAAATGGAATGTCTGTTATAATTTTGACAAACCTATTCTAGATGAATCTTTCTTTCCTAATAGGATGCTTTCTGTCTTGCACTTGGGGAGGGGTGAGGGAGGGAGGCTTAGTTGTATTTTGGAGGGCGGAAGTTGGTATGTCTAGTAATAAGTACCATTTTTGTCTTGGCTGTGTGGATACATGGAAAACCAGTTGGAAAACAGTCTATTTGTTTTTTCTGAGTTTTACTTTCCCTGCTCCTGATCTGAAAATGTTGCTGAATTCTTCCAAAGTCAATTGTCCAATTCTGCTGATATCTTTCCATCTTCATTCCTACAGTATATTCAGTTACCTGTATTTTACTAACAAAATCAGGGGTTATGATTACATTGGAAGCTTTCATGTGCAAACAATATGCATCACCCACAAAAAGAGACTGCATGTTTTGGGCTGTGTTCTTAGAGAAGAATTTCAGTTTGAGATCTGTTGTATATAGTGCTAAAACAATTCCTTTTATCCCCTTTGCAGGGACCACTTGCTCTCTCAGTGGATCCCATTGCTGGCAGAGTGCCCGCCCATTACAAGGATGTATGAGGAGAATGCTCTCCTACGGGACCGCATGACTGTCAACTCCCTTATCCGAGTCCTACAGACATTGCAAGATTTCAACATCATCCTAGAAGGATCGCTCATTAAAGGAGTGGATGTTTAGCATGGCTTTGCTGAGAACTTCATTATTCCTTTCCCAAGCAAGCAAACCACAATTGGAGACCTGTCAAGACTTGAATGTGATGGTAGTGCACCACTGTAAGGCAAAGCTGCTGGTTGAAGAGAGAGTGGAAAGCCCAGTTTGTGCCCGATGGGGACTGTCCTCTAAAGCTGCAGAAAGCTAAGATGCAGTATTGTAGTTTATTTGAAACAGAAATTTAGTATAAAATAGAGTATTTTCATGTGTTAGATGTGTGTAAATATACTATCTTCTTTAAGAAATTATATTACTCTAAGAAATTTTTCTTAGACTGAATGTTCTTGTTCTGACTATGAGTAGCTTAAACGCAGGGGAAGGACTGGGGGGAGGGAAGGACCGAGATGGGAAGGGATGCCGCTACTTGCTTGCAAGGAAGAAGCCAATCAATGTGTAAATACAGTGCAAACTCAGCAGGGCTTTTTTCAGGTATTGCAAATTAATACAGCAAATATCCTTATGTAGCCATTGTGATTGTCTCACTCTTGGAAATGATGTAAGCATATGCTGTTTTACCCCACTGTACATGGTCTCTCTTAGTTTTTTGTTTGTTTGAAGACTCAACCCTTTCCATGCACGGAAGTTGTGAGTCATCATTTTTTTTCTGTAAGGTCTTTTGTGTCACTTCTGTTGATCTCCAGAAGGGGTAACAAGTGTTGAAATGCCTAAACACTGGAGAGGAGGACTGCTGTCAGCCTCAGAGCCTGAGAGTATGAGAGACCTGTTTAAGCGGTGCTGCTGCAGCCTGAGATGGGGAATGATGGCTTGCTTGACTCGCTTGGTGTGTCCCTTGCCTATCTGGATGTTCTGATGATTCCCCCTTGCCCTCAGCCAGTTTGTGTTGTGGATGACTTTTTTTTTTTCCCATGTTGAGGAATTTGGTTCATACCAAATTCTTGCTGTACTTGAGAAGAATCATTGCTGTAGAGCCACAAACACCAATGTTGCTGTGCTATTGAACTGTATCAGCTGGTTTTGAAATGCTGACAGGTTATGAGTCTTCCTTTATCCCACAGAATGAGTGTTCCTAGAAAGTACAGGATCTTTGATTACTTTTTTTTTTTTAATTATCCAGCTACAAAAACAAGGAATGAAGCAAAAGGAGGAAAAAAAGAATCTCACTTTGGTATTTTGAGGCTCCTCTCCTACACTCTTTCCAGTTAATGTGTTAGTAATACAGTGTGTATATATAGATACAGCTCTTGAAGAGGAACTGGAAGCAACTGAAATCCTGTACGCTAAAAATTTAACAAGAGATTACGTTAAAATCATCTTGTGGATACCACACAGCAAATACAGAGTGTATTTTCCATTCTTGTGGATGGGAGTTGGAGGGATCTGAGGGCATAGTTAGCTTCATCTGGTTTTAGTTTTTGGAGGTTAGTTTAAATACAGGTGTTTGTTTTCTCTTGTTTATTCCCTATGATCTTGGCCATTTCGTCAGTGGATTTCTGTGGATGTCTCACTGTCAGCTGTGGCTTGGGAAAGGCCCCTAACTGGTACTGTAAGTGTATTGCCTTGCACTGTGCTCTCAAGAGGCATTAGGAGGAACTTGGGACTGGTGGGCAGTAGCAGGTCTTGGTATAGTGTGCACGTGGTGGAGAGAGGGATGAGAGCTAAGGAAAAGGAAAGAGGATGAAAATTGGGGTTTGCTTTCTCACCTGCCTTTTGTCAAGCTTCTCTACTTTCCTGTGGTCCTTCTGCTGTCCAGTTCTTGTAACAGCAATCACTTTAGTGTCAAAGTTTCACGTCATGTTCCCAGCCAGAAAAAAACTCTTAGTGTGACTTTTTTTCATTAGAAGGGAGAGTTTTACGTTATAGAAGTTTTTCTGTGTCTAAGAAAGAAGTAAAATACCACTGTCAGGGAGTCGTCGAGTTTATGAGGGTTCCAGCTTTGACTAACCGTTCTTTCCTCCTGGGTTTGTACTTCCTTAAACTGACTAAACTCTTCCCAAATACTGTAGGCAGCACTGCTATGTCACTACTGTGGCTGTGAGTAACTATCGTAAAGGTTGTGAATGATGTCATGAGTTAGTAGCCAGAGCCCACAGCTGTGTGACATCTCTCTTACATTTCCAGAAATGTGAAATTTGGGGTGTTAGGGTTTTCTGTGTGGCCAGGCAAGTCAGCAGAAGATGCATGACAAGCCTTCAGCAGCAACTGAAAATGCGTCCCTAGTACTTGACTCTATCAATAAATTACACATTGAGCACCAGAAACCATGTGGCAGCATTATTTGGTAATGACTGCTTAGGATGTTTTGATTTCTATTACAACTCAGGCCTTTTATGTCTAATGACTGCTATACATGATTTTTTCACGCCCAACCCAGTCTAAGTGACTTTCATTTTACTGAAATAATAACCTCTTTAGTCCTTGGATTTCTTTGCAGCATCATCTGCTTTTGCTAGCTGGGTAGTTCTCAAGAGTATACTGCTGCATACTTCTCCAAAGACTATTTATGACTTAAGCAGTCGTAACATTCATGCGACATGACACGGGTTAAGTGCAAGCAGGATAAAGTAGAAATGTGGGCACCTCTAAAGGTCAAGCATAGATGAATAAACCACACACAGAGAAAAGGGCGATAACTTACATAAAGTCTTTCTGAAGTTAAAATAAGTCAAAACCTGAGAAATTTTAAAATTCAAAACAGGGCCTTCCCCCATTTCAAACTACATTAAGGAACATTTAGCACTTAACTTGAACACAACTTCACGTCAGCTTTTTCAGCAAGTGTTGACTTGTTTGATTTCATCAGGTTTCACATCATATCAATAATAATACAATTAAAATTATGTATGTCTAGTATTTCCTTGTAGGCAATAAAACACCCTAAGATATGTTGAAAGGGGCACAGCTGAGTGCCTCAGATTCCTAGAAGACTAGTTATTTGACAACCTTCGGAGTACGGTTCTTTGTAGTGAATTTTTATTCTACCATGTACAATATTTTTTTTTTAGTAGACTACTTTTGTTTATTGAAAACTGTGAGGATTTTTCTGTAAGGTTTACAGAAATCATTCTACCCACTAGAATGGTGAGAAACCCATCAGGATTCTTCTAAGCTAACACAGTTTTTGCTTCAGTGTTAAAGCACCTTCTTTGGTTGAGAAAGGGAATCTTGGAAAAGACCAAAGCTCTCTGGTGTCTGCTTTTTTTAAAAAAAAATTCCTATCCAATACCCGACTGCAGATGTCTGAGTTTGCATAGTCCTGTTATACTAACATCCAGCATGGTAACTTGAGGGAGTCAGAGAAATCAAATGCCTCACTATGTACAAAATGTGTATTTATAATTCTCTGAAATGAATGAAATTCTACTGTTTAGTGAAAAATCTACTCATGTTTATTCTGAGTTGGTTTGTGTAATTAGATAGCATTGTCTTTTTAGAATAGTTGCGCAACGGCATATTTGAGAAAATTCCTTCTTTCAATCAAATGAAGGTGCGCATCTTAAGGGGAAATATTGTATGTTACACTTGAAATGTACAAATGTGCCCTGTATAGCTTAAAATGATCCTTAAATGTCTCCATTAAGTATATTTTGTCTCTACATTATTACTAACTGAATAAGAACTGGATTATTTTCAAGACAACATTAGTAAAAGTATTGTTATATCAAGCACTTTAACATACATACCACAAACTGACATGGGTTTTTCAGGTTTTGAAGTACATTGAAATACAGCTTTTCATGCTATGTCCTTTACAAATAAAACTGTGAGAATAATGGTTGGTGTCACTTTCTCCTTGCAGAGGAACCGAGAGATTGGAGTCTCAAGCCGAATTGCTGATCTGAACCTGGAGGGCATGTTTCGTAAAGGCAACAAGTCGAACAAAATGATTCAGCTGATAGTGACTCCTGGTACTGGCAACTTGCTAGAGCAAAGTGCGGCGGGGGGTGTAGTGTGAGGGTCCACTCTCAAAATCTGCCCTTCTGCCTCCCCTGACGTGAAAGTCTGGCTGTGCCGAGCCTGACCAGCTCTTCATTTTCAAGGCTTATGTGGAAAGCGTGGCTGATCAAAGGGAAGAAATGGGATTGCAGTGAAGTTTAGCTCTTACCAGGGGGGCGTTTGCTAGGCAGCCTGGGTTGCTCTCCCTTAGTATCTGGAGCGCATGGGAAGGAGTGGGGAGAAGGGGGGTGGGCTCCTGTTGGCAGCAAAATGGGAAGCGTGGGATTAACTGCAGCCAAGGGTCTCTTTCCTCTCTTGACATGAGTTGCTCTGATATTTGAACTCAGGGTTAAAAAGCTGGAATGAAACTCATGCCCTCCAGTCTGTCAGTTAGCACGTCCCATAAGAAGAGAGGTTGATAGAGAAGAGAGGGGGGGTGCCTGCAACAAAAAATGTGCAAAAGAATGATAGTGAAATACCCTGCTTAGTAATTAAAGGCTTTCTAAGTTGGACTGGATTTTCAGAAATTCCCCCCACCCTGTCCCTCCCAGCTCTAGCTCTGCTGGAATTGGCAAAAATATGAGAATTTTTGAAAACTGCATAATTGAAATGCAGTTCCCTGCATGGTGTGTGTGAGGTGGGGCATGTCTGTTCATTCATTTTAACTCTTGGTTTTGAAAAGGCAGAGAATCTCAGGAGAGGACTGAAAGTCTCAGAGCCTGGGACCATATATGTGGGAATCCTGAAATACATCATTTGATGATACTGATGTTTATCAACAGTGTGGCAGCAAAATTATAGGATCCCATAAATGTGAATAAAATCCACAGAGCTGCTTGTGATCAAATTTCAATAGAAGAAGTGGCCATACTTAATACACTCCCTTGCTAAAGGTGTTAGGCTTAAGTATGTAAATTGGAGATAGTGGGATCTGCATCTTAAAGGCAGTAAGTACTTGAAGTAAAGCAGGACTAAACTTGTCCAGATGAGGAAGTGCAAATAACTTCCTCCCCACTGTGCTGTCATTGATGCAGTCTGGGAACACTACAATGTTTTCTGCCAAGGGTAAGTAGAAGAAAACTGTCTGAGAAAACTTGCACAGGTAGGAGTTGAAATAGCTCACTGATCTGGTTTGTTCCTTTCCAGCATTTCGGGTAAGCTTGTTGGAACAAATTGTGCTCAAGTTAAGAGCGAAGTTGCTTCCCTGTCTGTCACCCCATCAGCTCAGAGGTTGAGGCTCCTGTCATTGCAGTCAGGGACCATTTCATTGCTGACATTCCTATTTTCTCTCCTGCTGTTCCATCAGACATGTATCATTATAAGCTGGTTGAGCTCAGCACAGGATGTGAAGGGAATGGGAAAATTTCTGTATGGGTCTGCTATCCGGTGGCCGGTTAAGGTAAACTATCTGCCGAAGCCACTGCGGAGCTGATTTGTCAGTGGAAAGCTGTAGTTCTGCAGGAAAACTTGACACTTTAATGGGCCCATCTGTATTCCCCACAGACCTCACAGGGCATCTCAGCTCCTCTGAAGGAACTTCTTCTGTCAGAAGAGGATGTGACCAGATGAATTATTCTCTCCTTTAACCAAGCCCACGTTTGTCTCGAAGTGGTGGAGCGGGGGAAGAAGGGGGGGGGGGGAGGGAAGCACAGCCAAAACCCCCCTGATCCTTACCCACAGCGTATTTTTCAAAAGACATTGCTGTGGTGATCTAGTGACAACCCTGTTATCATTCAATAATTAATTCAGTGGGATTCATAAATGTAAACCAATTGTGGTTTGTATCAGAGAGGCTCCAGTATTCATACCAGTTACTCTAATATGAGTAATAAAGTAATCTGTAAGATATTGTTCCTCCTGCTCGTAGTGGTTACCCAAGACTTGCGCAAATCTACTTGTCTTGCACAAGGGGTAAACGTAGAAGATGATAGCCAACACTTATAATTCTTTCTCTTTGTGGAAAATAACTGTCCTTTGCCCAGTACGGACCCCTTAGTTTTATATGACCCTTTCCCTGAAAGATCCATTTACTTTTAGACCTGGCCAGAGCATCAGGTTAAAATGGGTGAATTGTGGAGTGGTCCGTTCACTCAGCCTCGGGTGTTCAAGCCCTGCTGTGGGGTGAAGTGCTAAATGAGAGGATGTGGTGAAGGAACAACTGAGTTTTATTTGCAAAGTGCATTTGGCAGGACTGTGCAGCGGATCTGGTTCCCAAGGAGCTGAAACACTTATCACAGGGCATCTATTCTCCAGCGAGAGGCAAGCACGGAGAATGCAAGAGACATCCCAGTCTTTGCACAGCACGTTCAGTGCCAGATTCTCTCCCGCTCCCACAGCCAGCTGATACAAGCCTAAACTAAAGAAAAATTAAACTCCTCCCTCAATAGCAGCCAGATGTTGGGTTTGGTGCTCTGCAATCCTTGCATTCTCCTGCTTTCAATGAGAGGTTTTCACAAAGGCTGGTGTTAGCCTAGGGAAGCCATTTTCCTTACCCTGCCTCTGCAGCCAGAGGGAAGAGATGGGCTCCTTCAGTAGGCCTTGCGAGGAGAAGCCTCACTTGACTGCTTTTAATTATGCCTAGAGAAGTCCAGCAGAGGCAGCTTGCGGAGGCTAAGCTAGCATTAGTCTTTATGAATATCCCCCCCATGTCTTCCCATACCGAGTTCATTTCTTCAAAGGCATCCAAGTGATATATTAGCATGTTCTTTACACATTCAAAAAATAAACAGTTTACAAGAGTGAAATCTAAGGGTGATGGACTGAGGTAGTTGTATTTTTTACAATACATTTATAATTTAGATATGAAAACAAATCCCTTATTTGTCTTACAAAGGCACAGGATAGAGACCAGAAAACGTGGCTTCAATTTCTAGGTCTCCCTGACTTCCACCGAGACCTTTAAGATTTGCTTACAGCATATCCCATTTTGCAGCTAGGGAGCTGAGGTACAGAGTGGCAGGACTTCACTTCAGCCAGCCTCTGCCTTGCCGATCTAGGCTGTTCAGCCTTGGGGTTAGCAACTGCTCACCCAGCATCCATCGGTGTGTGGCTGAGAGCAGCTTTTCAATGCTACTGTGACAGAAGTACCCTGAGGTCCCATCTGTGGTTAATTTCAGTTTAAAGGCATTGGTAAAACCTGTTGATTTGTGGTGGTGTGGGCATGTGCAAGTCTGTCTAGCTGTGTATGGCTAGAGAGTTTTGGAATCGTTAGGACAGAAGAGCAGGCTTTCTTCATGCTTAACTACAGTGATTATAGTCACTATCTGCAATGTGATTAAGCGCTACAGAAATGCATTTAAATACTTGCTTGGCTGTTGCGTGAGGATGGCAACCGATTCCCTACCAAAAGGGAGGAAGAGAAAACAGACACTTTGCAAGAGCACATCTCCCTGGCTTTTCATCTGGAGTCCAAAGCTCTTCTAGGAGGTACAGCCATCCATTAACATCAAGCTAATCTTGTCCCCTCTCTGCCCCACAACCTGTCCCTGCTCATTGCAAGCCCAAATAGATCATTACCCATACCAGAAAATACATGGTGGAAGACATATGAGGTGCTAGCAAGAGATTTCCAGTAGTCATCATAAATGGTCAGTACAACCAAAAATCATCTTTGGTGGTGGTGGTGGTTGGTTTGTTTGTTTGTTTGTTTTTAAAAAGGCATGGAATTAATTTCAAATTAACTGGGAAGTCAGCCCAAAGACTCTGCTCCTGTACTTGAGATAGCTGTGAACTCTTCTGTTAAGTCTCCTTAACCTGTTTCTTCTGTTCAATGCTCTCACCTGAATTAAGTTTACCTGCTTGCACACATGCAGCTTTTGAACTGTCATTACCCCATGAGATAAATAGGATGTGCTCTAAATCAGACTGTGTAATATGAACCCACCAGCTTGGAATTAGTGTGGCTTTTGGCTTGCCTGAGGTCTAAACCTCTTGCAGATGGTCTGTGGTTCCTGACTGTATAAATAGCATGAAGCGGCTGAAAGTGGGTGTGGTGCACAGGACATCCCCCCCACCCCTAAAATGGCTTTCAGAAAAACTGCGTTCAGGGAACGTAAGTGGAAACATCACCCCATGGCTCTACCCAGCTTTCATGTTCTTAAAGCTGTGGAAAAGGTTTCCATTCATGGTAACAGGAACACAGGAGAACTAGGAAAAACTTGCAGAGCAGAGAAGCTATTTAATTCATCCTCTGCATGGACTTTGTTAGAAGAGAATTTCAGATGTCAGCAGGAATTTGTGCTAGACAGGGGTAGTGTGGGTAGCTGTGATCAGTGAGAAATAGGATAGCTGTTCTGGGCTTAGTCATTTGTGTTTAACTGGCACAATGCTGAGAAGGAATGAACTAGCTGATCTTCAATTCAAATGTGTCCTAGGAAGGGCAAATACAAGTTGATCCAACATGGCTTGCTGAAGTCAGTGGAAGCTCCTAAAACCGATGAGTTTAGACAGGCATTCATGAGCACTGTAGTCTGCTAACCTAGTAGTCTGTGCACAGAAGAGAAACAACTCTCTTCTGGGAAAATAATAAAGTGACTATTGTTGCTGCTTTCAACACACGATGTCTATTAAGTCAGCCCCGCTCTTACACATGAGAGTTTGCTTCTAGGTGATCTCAGCATTTTAAGTACAAATGTTTATCTCTGTGAAGGGCCAGGCTTGTGCTAGTGAAGATATTCAAAAGCCTTGTGTTCATCTCTTTGTTGAAGATAGCCTGGAAGAGAGCGGTGGCAATACACAGTGTCTGACAAGCAGGAGATTGACCGTGAAGACTGCCAGTGTTGACTCTGGGTAGAGTTGTGAACAGTATGGTTTGTCTTATCACTAAGTGCAGGGTGTCCTGGATAGATCCCGCCCAGCCCAGTATCACAGATTATGTTTGTGGGCAAATCTGAGACCCCATCCTCTGTGGTAGAGCAGGACCTAGCAGTACAAAGCAACAGTATAGGCATGCCCGTTTTCTCCCCTCCACAGCCACTCCAGGCTGCAGTTACCAGAAGCACTTTGCCAGCTACAGCCTGCATGCATCAGTCTTTTAGTTGCACTTGGCCTGTAGCCGAATGAAGCTTTCCTTTGGCATTGGAAGTTAAATCTGTTTGCAATGGGAACAGCTTCTGCAAGTGTCCAAAGCGTTGGGAAGTTTTCACCCAAAAAATGATGCAGGGCTACTAGCAAGTTTTCCCAAGCACTGCAAGCCTAATGCCTTGTCTGGTTCTATTGCCATCCAAGCTGGCCACATTCCTGGCACTGTCCTAGGATGAGCTGCTGAGCAAGGTCCCTCCTCAAAGAGCTTCCTGGGATGCCCCTCTGTCCCTTGGACCTTTTCAGGTTTCATACACAGGGGGATTCTGAGTGGCTTTTACTTTCGTGCTGAGAATAAGGGTTAGGAAGGGAAGGAGAAGGAAGCAGCAGCAAGATGGGGGAGGAAAGAGCCCGTAGTTCATTGAAATAGTTCTCAGCAGGCAGTGTTGCCATACAAGAACCTTCCAGACTCCCCCCCGCCAAAGTATTGCTTGGGGGAGGATGGCAGGAGGGCTCGCACTCCCGTTGCTCCTCCCAATTCTAAAAGAGACTTTCTGCCTCTGGCTTAGGCAATTAATCAGGTAAGGAAAAACTATTGAGGACTCCAGGCACAATACGCCCTGTAACATCTTAATCGATTTCCCCCTCCCCCTCTTTCAAAAAATATTTGCCTGCAAGGGCCTGCACTATTTTTTCCTTGTTATAGCTATGTTGGCACAGGAGCCATGGGTAAGGAGCTGGGTGATGATGGTAGCAGCTCTGTTTGTGTCTGTATAATCATTCATGGCTCTCTTACTCAGCTAATTAAAACCAAAACCCCTCTAGCTACCCTGAAAAATGTAAATAACATTTATTAAAACATTGTTCTGTGGTATAACCAGCACCCAAGTTACAGAAAGGCTGTTATGAAACAGGATTTTGCTTGCGAAGAAGTGAATGGCTGCAAATCAAGTGAATACCAGGCTTTCTTCATGAAAGCATTAAGCTGGGGACAAATAGAAGCGTGTGCAATTAAAAATGTATGAAATGCACAAACAGCTGGCAGGGGCCAAAGCTGTCTGAACACCTTCACATTGTGCTTTGCCTGTCTCTAGAGTTAGCACAGACATAAAGGGTGTGGTATATTCAGCGAAACAAGATTTTTCCAAGGCCATTGTGTTCTTAGCATAAGTAGCGAGGAAATAGAAAGACAAAACACATTAAAGCAGGAGAAAAAAGTTTTGATGAGACAGGAGAGTGTTTGCTCTTGAATCTCTGGCTAAATGCACAATGCGTGTTCAACAGCAGATGTGCCGTAATGTAAAATAAAGGGACAAAATGTGAATGTGAAGCCAAGAACAAAGGTAAGGACACACAGCTCCTGCGTATTCACATTTATAGCAAAACCCAAGCATGTTTTGTACAAGCATAAAACAAACCCTTGGTGCAAAAGCAAGCAAGTGAAACTTCTTGGTTGTTCCCTGCACCTGATAAAGACGTTACAGAACAGGCCTGATTTAATTTTTCTCCAGTTGTGGCAATGCCAGACTGGCTTGAAAGGATTTGATCCAACTTCTGAGCACTCTAATCTGAGTCTATCAAACCTTTAAAAGTGACTTTAAAGATAACTAAATGAAGAACTCTGGAATTACATGAGCGTGTAAAGCCAAGTGCCTGTTCTAGCCTTGCTGAGCTGAAGAGCATGGGCTGGAGTGTGGCAATCCTAAACCCCCATTCCTTAAATGGAAATCATGGAGACATTTAGAGAGGTGGTTCTGCTTTTATGCAAATCTGCACAGATAATTATGGCTCACCAACAAAGTTACATATTAACATGCTGCCCTATTCTTGTTGGTTTCTTATGTTTGCAGTTTTTAGCTTTGACTCAGCATGGGTAATGTCGAACTCTCAGCCCTAAAACGTGCTCAAATTTATATTTCAGTATTTGCAATCAATCCAGCTGTGCTAGAAAAGATTAATTTTTCTGCTCTTTAGCTCTGTGTAGGAAGTGAGGACTGGCTGTCCTGTACCGCCCAGAGAATCTGCTGGGGCTAAAGCATCCTGCGTTTGCAGGTGGAGCCGTCCTGGCTGACCCTGGCAGCTGCCCCGGTGAGGAATCTGACCAGAGCTGCCACCCTGAGGAAGGGGCAGAAAAGAAGCAGCATGGCCAAGCAGTTATCATCAAAGGTATAAAATAAAAAATAAATGGGAAAAAAAAAAAGGGCAGGAGGACAGCACAGGATCAAAATAAATGGTAAAAGAAGGAGAGCTGAGGAAGCCAGGGCTAGAGAGGACCGCACAAGCTCAGGAGCAGCTGCTCTGGGCCTGTGAGCAAAACCGCAAATGGAGCATGAAGAATTCACCTCCTCTTCCTCGGCTGCCGCCTGGTGGGGCCTTGCGCGCTCCCCCGGCCCACCTCAGCCCGCGCCCGCAGGCAGCCGGCGGGCACCTGCGGGGATTCTAGAGGGCCATGACGGGGGCTGTGTGAATGCCCGGGGGAAAGCAGAGCCATAACCTCTTCAAGATAGGAAAGGGGCCACGGCCTTGATGAACCATGAGCCCCTGGGGAGAGGAGCCGGGGGTGGCCAGGCCCTGCGCCAGCCTGAAGAAACCACCCACTGAGGCTGCCAGCGAACGGCCCCGTCAAGCTGAAACAAAACCTTTCCCATTCGAGAAAAGGTCGTGCCACCTCACGTTATAGTGTGACAGGTGAACTGTGCTGCAAATCTCATGGCATGGCCTGGAGACCAACATGGCTGCCAGCCCTGGGGTGGCCTGGATGAGGCCGGGGCTTGCGGAGGGCTGACGCTCACAGGTCGACAGCCAGCGCTCTCCCACGATGGTTTTTTTAAGGTGAAAAAGGCAAGGGGCAACAAAGCGGTGCCCGGAGAGTGGGAAAATGCTGGTGCTCACTCCCTGCTGCTGCACTGGAGCGTGAGTCAGAGACCTCAGTGAAGGCAGGCGCGGCTGCAGGAGAAGCCTGGCGGCGGGGAAGAAGGGTCTGTCATGGCACCCTCAGTGCTGCTCGTTGTGCAGTAGTACTGCCGACTGCCTGCTCAGAATTTGCACTACAACCAACATGAGTCTATAAAGCTGCTTATGGAGCCACGAGCTGCGCAGTGCGGAAGCAATATCAGGTAGTCGTTATCAGTTAGTAGTTATCAGTTAGTTTTACTCTTTTTATCACTCTCACTTTCTGTCACACCCTGGGCATCCAGTGTTGGTGAACAATATGAGGCGTAAAGCTGTCAAGTGTTTTATGCCCTTTTTACTAAGCTACATCCAATATAATCTACACCAGGTGGTTTTCATCCGGTCAGAGCAGTCTCCAGTTCCTTAACAGAGAATAACTGGAGTGTGCTTAGCTCGCTCTGCGCTAGAACCAACCTGCACACATACAGGTACTGCTTTCTGCCATCTTCAAAAGCTAATCCCTGTTGACTTTAGCTACCCTAGACATGGTCATGCTGGTCAGAGACACCTCACAACCTGAGAACAAGGGATGGTCTCTGTGCCAGCCCTAGCTTTCTGTTAAGAGACCAGGGGTTTTTGCTGGACACAGTGATGCAGTTTACTTTCCCAGGACAGGAGATTCTCCGCTCTGCTTCAGACACCATGTGTGATCCTATAGCTCTTTTGACAACTGTGTGGAATGGATGCTGTCACTCAATTGACAAATATTTTAGAAGGTGGTTTTTTGTAAGATCATTTTATGGTACATATACTATGCAATTGGTTAGATCTGAGTACTATTTCTAATTTCCTGTTGATACCTGCGAATATAGATAAGAAGCTATCAATTCAAGTCGTTAGAATCATTGCACAACAGATGTAACCAAACAAAAGTAAATCTCTGTGAATAGTTAGGACAGTTGTAAGATAAGAAGCTCCTGAATAATCCCCTTCCGGTAACACTGTGACTGGTGTTATTATGGGCATTATCACTCCTACCTGAGAGAGAAACAGGAGTTTTCCAGCAACGGGTTATTGACTGATCTCAGAGAAGTTGGGCACTCCCATTTCTTTTATGGAGAGGGAAATGCCTGCTTTCTTAGGACCATACATAGAATATAGGTGAGTTTTAGAAGCCCTCAGTGCCAACAGTGAAGCAGTGAAGGGAATATGTCATGCTTCTTCAAGAGGTTTATGGATGTTTTCAAGTCTAAAGCAGCTGCTACCCCACTGTGTCAGACTAACAACTTAGTAGGGCTTCCATACTGATGGTAACAGATTGCACTCCAGCAACTCAGTCTAAATTTCTACGAGGAATGTAGTTAAGATGCTGTAGCTGGCTACTCTCAGCGTTTTGGCAAGGACCCTATATGAATTTCACACAGGCAGGTGACATTTTCTGCTCCTGTTTACTTACCATGACAGACTTTGAGAATGGAAAATGAGTAACTGCTGTCATAACAGTTGCCCTGTAAAGGGACCTGGATCATTTAGAGTATGGCTTGCCTGAAACATGACTGCATGTACCTGTTGGAGGGGAATCACAGAATCATAGAATGTCCTGAGTTGGAAGGGACCCACAAGGATCATTGAGCTGGGGTCTGTGTCTTTCTCTGGGCATTTAAAGCATTAAAAACATGTGGAGCGGGAAGCAGTGATAATGGCGGATTTTATAAACCTAGCAGGGAGGTGTACTGTTGCAGAGCAGAAGCTGGCCAGCATGAAGACGCACCAAAATATTTGGAAGGCAAAAAGTTGTGGAGGCATTGCTGAGCCCTGCTGTCCCCCAGAAGGTGGGATGGGGCTAAAAGCCAGCACAGGAGCATCACAGCCTTAAGGCAAGGGGCGGTGAGAGCCTGGGGCCATGAGCATGCGAGGGAACTGTCATGGCACAGAGATTGCAAAGCAACATGGTATTTACCAGAGCTAGTCTGCTGTTAAGGACAGGCGGACCTATTCAGCAGGCTTGAAGGAAAGCAGCCTATGGCACTAGTCTATTTCAGAGTCGGTCCCCAAGAAGCTGAGTCTCTGGCATGCTGTGCCTGCAGAAGGTTCACACCTGACATCCTGGTCTGTGTAGGGATAGACAGAAAGGTGCCACGGATTTCAAGCGGACTCTTGAGTTTAGCAATTGGTATCTGTCTCCCAAGCCTCCCAACACACCCTCAAAATGTTCTTTCCAGTGCCCCAGTCATCTACATGCTGACTGAGTGTAAGGAGCATGCTGGGAGCCCATTTGCCACAGCTTATAAAAGAGGCTTTAAAGGGCTGCTGCTGCCTTAAAGAATGGCACATACAAAATCCCTCCTGTTTTGCAGGCCTCCTATGAATGGCTACTTATTCTAATTTACAGCAGGATGTGTTTTATAAGAGGGTAATTTTGGCCCGACTATTTAAGTGAGAAACATTTGAATGCTTACACACACACACAACCAGGAAAGACCTGGGCCTTCACATCACACACATCTCTGCTTGATGGGCACCAACGTCCTTGCACCTGAGGGTTGCAGTTGAGCCACTCCTCCTGCCTTTTTTGTGTGTCTAAATGTGTTGGGCCTCTCTGTTCTGAAACAGCTTGAGGATCTAGAAGTAGAGGAAACACCAGGCTGGTCAGACCTGCAGTCTCGGGTCTGTCTGGGACCGTGGCTGGTACTAGATGTCACAGAGAAAAGTACCTGAAACCTTGAACTGTTTTGCTCACCATCAAGCAGTTAGCAATTGGCCTAAGCGGGAAGGATTTAGCGCTTGCTCAAACTTTTCTCTTTTTTTATGACATGGTATGAATTAGATGTTCATGATTCCCCAATCAACTCTGAGTGCAAGTACTCAGCTCTGGCATTCACAGGACAAAGAAGGATCAGCTCAAGAGGTCACTTTCATAGCTATCCAGTTTTCCCACTTCCCTCCTACAGATAACGCAAATCAACCCGTAAATATTGCTCTTGTTTTTGAAACCTTGTGTCAGGACTGGTTCAGACACTGCTAAGGATAGTTGTCCTGACAAGAAAAGTCAGTCAGTTCAGCTATGGATAGAGATTTGTTTTGACAGCATGCTGAAAATAGCATCTCAGAAACCACACTGCTAGATGGTTTTAGAAAGGCCCATTTTTGAAGTGACTCTGACCGGTCAGCTCGCTACTCTGTAAATAGCAATCACTTTGTTTAGCTGTTTTTTGAAAAGTGCCCATGCCTGAAGGACAATGCCATCCCAGGGCACCGCTTCATGACCTGGCCATCCCTCAGGTTGCTCTCGTTCAGCTTCCCCCGGAGCTCCCGGGGCTCATAAGAGGAGCAGGAACTCACTTGGGGATGCCATCACTCAAGAAGCCACCTCACATGTGCTCACCTGCCTTCCCTTGTGAGGCTGGGCTTCCCACATGCTTCAGGGCACTGCTGCTTGGCTGGGGCACCAACCTGCTCAGGTGAGTTCCGTCCCAGCTGGAGTGTGTCCCCTCCCACAGCACCTCATCAGCCTTAACACCTCCCACGTAAGCCCAGTCCCCCCAGTCCAGGCTAGAGGGAAAGAGAAAAGTCTAACTGTGGCTCTAACCGCTCTTTAAAGACATTTCTTTGGAAGCTGAGAGGTATGTGGTGTGGAAGTCCTAAACCCTCCTGCTTCAAAAACTGTCCTCTCCTTGCTGGGAGGCTTCATACATCTTTCCTGGAGATGTAGATAAGTTGCAAAATACCTCCTCTGGCCCTACAGGGCCAGTACCCTCTTGCATCCCCTCTCTCCCATACCCACATGGCACTGGTGCCACCTTCCTTGGCGGTCTCTGCATCACGGGGTCAGTGAAGACAGAGGAACTTTCCCGCTGGCCTCGAGATGTCTATCAGATCAGTCTGTGCCTATGGAGCGCAGGGCTCCTGCCGCACACTAGCTCTGTGGCTCAGGCTCTTCCACTTCTGCCCTGGAGGCAGCATCTGGGTCCCTTGACTTCTCTGCATGCTGTAATTTGCAACATGAACAGGCAGCCAGACCTGAGGGAAGTTACTAAGGTCAGATGTGTGTCCTGGTTTGGGTTTATTTAAGTCTCTTTCACCACCCTGTAGAGCTAATTCCTGACCATGAACAACCATTATGGGACCCAACTTGCTTTTGGGGATCCCTGTGATAAACATCTGCTCAAATTTTGCCTGAAGCTTGCACATCCTGCTTCTGCCCTCCCCTTATCTACATGGTTTTGTCAGTGAAGTCTTCCTCCTGGAAAGTCTTTCACCTTTCCTTCTTTTCATTTTCGGAATGGGATGCCTCTGCCCTAAGGAGGGGGGATGTATCCTACAGCCTCACCACTGCCTCCTCCCTTCATGCTGCTTTCTCCCTGCCTGCCCTTTTCCTCTATCTCAGCCCTTGGCTTGTTTTTTAGAGGATGTTAAGTGTCAAATTTGGTTGATTTGTTGCAGTCCAATTAGCTGATTCAGTCCAATTAAGCTATCTGAAGTTATCTCTGTAATGTGGTGGTTTTGTTAGCCAACTCCATTCCCTCTTACCCTGGCAAAAATTTTTGCCTCCAGCTCCTTCCTCCAGATCTCGGTGGTAGATTTCCACTTGGTTCTTGGCTGCTTGTTCAAAGCTCATGATTGGGACTCCAGGTTCTGCAGATTTCCTTCAGGGACCATCTCCTCCCACTGCCTCCTTCCCCTGGTTATCCAAGTCTGCCCACAGCTCTTCTTCCTCACCAGAAGACTTGTAAAAGTACTGTGTCTGGCTTTGGCAGCTTGGCAATAAGGTCAGCAAGATGCTCTCCCCTCATGAGACTAGTCACTTGTACTTGAGCTCGGTGAGGTATCAGTATCCTCTGCCTTGCTTTGGCTGAGTAAAAACTCTGCCCGCAGACAGATGGGTTTTCTCCATAGTTTCTGTGGCTCCCTGCAATCAAAGTCTTAAATCTGAAACTCTGTCACCTCCTCAAAGTGCCTCTTTTCCTTTCCTAGGGCTATCTCAGTGTTAGGTTGATCTCATTCTTCAGCTAGCTCCTCCTTGATCTGGGAACATAAGGTGTTGGGTTTTTTTTTTCCCCCTGCAAAGGGAACCTATGGACCTTTGTTCTGTCTGCTGGTACTGTAGATTAAAAAGCAGTGTCACTGAGAACAGCCCTGTAGGCTAGAAAACCTCCAGAGAAAGGATGGTGATACGTGAAGACTTTAACCTGGAAAGACAACACCTCAGGTTGCTTGTTTTTATTTAGCAGAGTTCTGGGTATGAACCTGGAGCACCTACACCTGTAAGAAAATCCCTCCTGGCAGCTTCCCCAGGAGTCCTGCTGCCCCCCACGCTGACCATGCTGGCTGTTCCCTGGCGGAGGATTTCAGGCATGAGGATATGACCTCGTTCGTGAGACATGACAAAAATCAATTAACTGCCCTAGGTCTTTCTATTCCCAGGCATCCTTATTTACCTCTTTGATTCCTGTTGAGAAAGAGTTCAACAGAAAAAGCCTGTCACACTGAAGCATTGCTTTCTAGCCACCATGGATGCTCTCCCAACTAGCTACCCTTGCCTTTCTCTCTTTCCCAGCCAGCCATGTCTGTGTTTGGGGCCATGCAGTGGCAAACAGGGTTAAGGAGATGGATGCGCTTGGTCAGGAGTCTTAGGTTCAGTAAGAAGCATCAAAGAGCAAATTCTGTCCCCTAAATGACCCCATGTGAGACCAGGCCTACACAACACTCTCCAAAGAAGTTCATAACTTTCTCTTCCCTAAAGATTACTCTGAAATGTCAGTATAAAATCCGGAACTTCTCCTCGGGCTGTTCAGAAAGATGAGGGTCTCAGTTCAGAGGAGAGATCTCTCTTGGGTTTCCAAATATTTGGTCTCCATTGTCAGAACTGCCCCAAAGGGCAGGATGAGGGGGGATACCTTTCTTGACAGGAAACAGCCTGGGAGGCAGAGAGGGCTGATCTTCTTAATGGCGTCTTCAAATCGCCTTAATATAAATCCTCATAGAACAGTCTTATTGGCTTTAATAGGGATGAAAGCAATAGAGCTGCAAAGAAATGAGTCGCAGTTGAGAAGCTGCTCTTAAGGTGTTTAAGCAGTAATAGAAAATGATCATTTTGCTATAGAATTTGAGCAATCCTTAAGAATTTAAGAGAATTATCTTCCTCTTAAGGAATTTGAAATATCAATTAAAAACTCTTCAGAAAGGTTATTATTCTCTGTTAAGCCCTGATGGCTTTCTTACTTAGGCTGAGCTATAAATTATCTGCCTTGTCCCGAGGAGTAAACCAGTTCAGGGTCCTGTCTTGCTGAGCCACGTAACTTGACTACTTCATTCTGGCAGCATGAATATCATAATATCTATTTTTATTATCATCAAACTTTGCTGTCACTGTTTATTTGTAGCCATCTGTCATTTGGCCTAAAACATAAAACAGAGGGGAAAATCACATTTCTTTATTAACCTGTTTGCTTTAAACTACCAGTTCTGTGAGCATTTGCACCTTCAAAAATTAATATGCTGTTACTCATATGGGCAACTGGTGCAAGCAGGAGCTAAAGAACTGATCTGTTGATGGTATCTCCCTCTGAAATTGTACTCCCTAGCAAAATCTTATTTACAACTGTAAGTCAATCAACACTTTTGTTTCCTGAAAGAATTCCTGGTAATTTTTCCAAAATCTTTTGGCCAGGCACTTAGCCAATAAAGCAAACTTTCAAATTACTCAAGTTGTAAAAAACATTTTACGGTGAAATCTCAAAGCAGGAACAGCTGCCTGGGTTTGGTTTTGACAGCTGCTCTTCACCTAACAAGTAGCCTATTTGTGTTTACTTATTCATTAATATTGAAAAATAACACAATGGGATCAGGTGTCTTAGCTGGCAAATGCCCTACTTCTCCTCTGTGCTTGTGCCTCTGCCTCAGCATTCATGATACATGTATGTTTTATACTTAAAAAAAAACCTTGTGGGTAGCTGTATTATTACACCATTGACTGATGTAGCTTCTCAGGTAAAATAATTAAGATCCTGCCCAGGAAAGGTACCAGTTTAACTGGAACGCAGCAACGGTCCTATTAGTTTCCCAGAGACCACAAGCATTCTTAAAGTCAATGGTTTTTAGAACTGACCTGGATGAGAACAAATCCTCTGGTCTAAAGCTCATATTCCAGGTTACCTGTGATCTCCATGGAATCCCATATTCCTCCTTTATACTAAGCTCTGAGTGGAAAGGAAGATGGTTAATTTTTTAAAACAGAGCCTTGCCAAATGAGGCTTTACCTGTAGTGTAAAGGTACCTGCATTGTTTCAGATGCCTGCATCTTCCAAATTAAACTCCTTAGGCTTGTTCCAAGTTTAGGGCTATTTTTCATCACCCTCTTTCCACACAGTGAGGTCAGGCAAGGTGTCCCTCCGATGGCATGGGGAGTACAAGTGACTTGCTCAAGGGGAAGGGGCTAGAGGAACCTTGATGAAAGCTTGTTAGCTATTTAAGTGCCTTTTATTTTATTATATGCCAGCCTTGCAAGCTGGCTATCAGCCAAAAATGAAAACTGTCAAGTTATAGGGTAGCCCTGAAATGTCATCAGCAAATGCTTCAAGGAAACTGGAGGCGTTTCAGAAATGAAGATTTTTGACCATGGTTTTCATTTATGCATTACAATTTGGATTTCTGTGGGTAGAAGTTGTTTTCCTCTGAAAGGGCAGGAAAGGCAGAGCGGTTCACAGGCCAGAGCAGCACAGCGTTTGGAAACTCAAATCCTCCCCAGGTTACAGCATCAACTGTTTTCGTTATGGCGAGTTAGAAGCTTATGTTCTCCGCTGAGCTTTGGGGCTTGCGTGAGATTTGGAGTGTAAGGGCATAAAGCTGTGAAATAAATACCCGAGCAGTTGCCCTGCCCCTGGTTTGTGTGCAATCAGTCAAAGCCTACCCTGAGCCATTCTGTTAATGTTCAGCATGGTGGTACGGGAGGGCAGTGATTGATAGGCACCAGGAGATCAGTTTTGTTCAACTGGGCGCTGAGAGGCAGCACGTTGCTTGATACCTATGAGGATTTTCCTTGAAAATGCCATTTCGTTCTCATTTGGGGATTTAAATACTATACTAGATGGCACTGGACTAAAGGGAATGTCACTGAGGGGCCTTGAGAAGTGTGGAGAAGAAAAAAATGGGAAAATAATGGGAGAAAATCTGGGAGAATCACTCCCTCAAAACAGAAAGAAAGAGGCAGGTAAAACTAGACACGTTATATGCAAAAAAAAGTTGGCAAAAGAGCTGGTAGAGTTCCCTAGACTAGTTAAAACCAGTAAAATTATACATGTATTTTGAGAAATTATTCAGCATTAGCTACACTCATGTCTCACAAGTTCAATGTGATTTGGTTTAGCTGTGTCTGGAAGGAAGCACTGGTAACAAAGGCAGCACGCTATGATCATTCAAAAAAAAAAAACCAAACGCAAAAACCACCTCACAGATAAACCTGAAGACTTCTTTGTGAGAAACCCTCCTGCGCTCGGTGCCCAAAGGGACTGGTTTTGCAGCACTGAGGAAGGAAACGGTGCAGAATTACCGAGGATTTACAAGCAAGTGGAGATGATGCAAGCTGCTCGGACCTCCTTTTTCAGTAAGGAAAAGTAGCCTGTCCTGCTCGCATGGAAATCCCTCACGGTTAGCTAGTGCTGCTGCTGGAAGCAAAAGGATCATTTCGGCGAGTTGCTAAATCCGTGCCTAAATTAGGCTTAGACTGGGAAGGTCACTATCAAGATAAAATCACTCATTATAGAAACACTCATCCCCATTATTTTAATATTTTTTATTATTAAACAACTGTACGCTGTGCCTGAGCTGCTGTCAATTCTGTGGGAAACTTTTTATCTTTTAAGTAGTTTGAAGGAAGGCATTCAGCATTCGGGCTTGGCTGGCACATAAGCCTGGGAGGGAGCAGCGTGCGGTTTTATTCTGGTTAAGAGGCTGTAATGGTGCTCAGTCAGGAGGGCCCGCCTGCTACCTTGCGTATCACATGCTAATCCTTCTGACAGAGTGAGTTGTTAAAGGAAATCTGTTTCAACATAACCCCCCCAGCTGTTTCGCGAAGCAGCTCTTCCTAAATTGCACAAAGAGCGTGCACCAAAGGTTGCGATAATGTGCGTTTTTAAATCACTCCTTCTGACGCAGCAGGAAAAATTGCACGAGCCACCGACGGCTTTTAAAGCACGTTAAAATGAACCCTACGTGGTAAAAAAAAAAACCCACCAACCACCCAAGACCAACAGAAAACTTTCCCTCTCGCTCCCGCAGGCCGCGACCCTCCGCCCGCCAGCGCGCCGAGGTTCAGCGCCGGTGCCAGCGCACGGCGAGGCGCCCGTCACCGCGGCTGGCCGCGGAGCGAAGACGGAGCGCTGCCGCCGCAGCGCCGCGCCGCGTCGGTTTTGCCTGGCGGGGCGCGGGCCGCGGGGAGCCGAGCGCCGCAGCGCGCCGCCGCCGCCGACGGGCGGGCGGGCAGGTGCCCGGGCCGGGCCGGCGGGGGCCGGTGCTGGGGCCGCGGCCCGCCCACCGCCGGCCGGGGGCGGGGTGGGGGAGCGGGCCGCGTGCGTGAAGTCATCCCTGCCGTCACAATGGGCAACACCTCCCTCCTCCCCGGCTTCCCGCGCGGCCTTTCTCCCTTAAAAGGACAATGGGGCGCGCGACGCGAGAGGGCTCGATTGAGGAGAATGGAGCCGTGGGAACGGCGCGTGCGCAGAGCGGCGGGCGCCGAGGGGAGGAGTGACGGGGGGGGCGCGGGCTCGCGCGCCCGCCCGCGCTGGCCGGCAGAGCGCGGGGAGGGACGGGCAGGGCGCGCGGCCGCCGCCTTCGCCCCGCACCGCACGGCGCGGCGCGTTTGTTGGCGGGCGCAGCAGAGCGGTGAGTGATTTCTTCTTCTTTCTGCTCGGGGGGGGAGGAGAGGAAAGTACAGCCGAGACGGGACGGGAGGTTTAAACCGGGTTTTGTTGTTGTTTGGGGGGTTTTTTGTGCGTCGTTGGGGTTTTTGTTGCAGCAGGCGGTGGTTCCTGCGAAGTACAAGTTGCTCCCGGAGCCTGTCTTCAGTTCTGCCGCGGCGAAAACACTTTGCCGCCTGAAGCAGTTTGACACGCATGGCTCCTGTGCGCGGCGTTTCCCCCCTTTTCTTCAATCAGTGGAGTTTAAAGGAGGTGCTGGTGGGCAGGAACGCCTCTCGCGTTGCGGCGGACCCGTCCCGAGAACTCTGGCTTTCCCCCCGCCAAAGTACGGTTAAAGCCCCGCGTCCCAAGGAGGAAGGGCAGCCGGGTTCCCGACGACTTCGCTCCCAAAGCGGTCCCCAGCCGCGGAGCGGGTTAGGGAAGCCGGGCTGCCCCTTCCCGGGCCGCGGCCGCCCAGCCTCGCCACGCGGGCTGCGAGGCCCCGCCGGCCGTGCCTCTCCCCGCCGCGGGGCGGCTGCCGCAGGTGCGGCCCCGCACCGCGCACCTGTAGCGCCGGCGCGCACGAGTTGGAGCCGGCGGGGGGGCACGGCGGTGGCCGCCATCCCTCCCTCCCTCCCTCCCTCCCTCCGGCGGGGTTTCGCGGGGGGGAGAGGGGGCAGTTGTTGTCGCTTCTAGTCCTCGCTAGCACCGGCGGGGGGGCCGGGGGCTGTGCACGCCCCGAGGTGGGGGAGAAGTGCGGGCTGGCGTGACACGTGCTGCCGGTCGCACGGGTGGCGGCGTGGGGCCCTCCCCGCCTCGGCGGGCGCCCCGCCACCGGCCCGGTGCGCGGCGTTGCCGGTGCGGCGGGCGGCGATGGCGCCTTGCCGCTCCGGCGGCAGAGCGCGAGTGAAGGTCGCTCCCGTCCCCGGCGGCGCGGTGCCCGCCGCCCGGCGACTTGCAGCTCCTGGCTTCCGCGGGCTTTGCGCGGGGCGGCCGCCGTGCCCCCGGCGCGGCACGTAGGCAGCGCCCGGCTGCGGGGAAAACAAAGGGCTGGCGTGTGCCGCGGGCGCCGCGGCTCCCCGGCGCGCCGGGGGAAAGCGCTGCTCCGGGCGGGCGGGGGGCTCGGCCCCGCGGCTGGGAGGGGGTGCCGGCGGGGTAAAACTTGTCCCGCGGGGCACGGCGCTGTGCGGCGGCTGGCCGCCGGTGTTGGAGGACTTTGGAGGGGCGGTGAAACTTTGGAGGCACACGCGCTCCCCTCGGTACCGCGCTGCGCGCGCGGCGCGGGCGGGCGAGGGCGGGCGGGCGAGCCCCGCCGGCCGCCCCGGGGCTGTTGGGGGTCCGGGGGGGTCCGTGTCGCCCCCGCCGCGGCGTGCCCGCGTTGCTGGGAGGTCTGCGACGGCCCTTTGAAGTGCAACTGTTGCCATGTTTGAATTACGTCAGGGCTGAGCCATGAGGAAACAGCGCGGGGCGGCGGGGGGACGGGACGGGACCGGGGGCGGCGGGAGGCGACCGTCACCCGGCCGGCGTCGGGGTGCCCGGCGGGGCTGCTGCGGCTCGGACCCCGCTTCCCGCCGCTCCCTCCCCCCCCACCGGCGCCGGATGGGGCGGCTGCACCGAGACCGCGTGGTGGGGCGGCGTTTGCAGCGCGGGGGCCGCCTGGCAGCGCCCACCCCCGCGCTCGGGGCTTTCCTCCCCGGCGCGCCGCCTTCCCCTTCCTGCGCTGCTTCGATTTATTTTTAATTTTATTCGTCTTTCGGCAAGTTGAACGCCTGGCAGCCCCGGGGCGGGGGGGGCCGGGGCCGCCCGCCTGCGTGCTGCCGCGGCTCCCCCGGAGCGGCGGGGCCGCCCGCGAAAGTAGGTCGGCCGCCCCGGGGAGGGGGGGGTCTTTGTTCCCGGCGCGGCCGCGCCTCCGCCCGCCGCGGCCCCCAGCCGCCGAGCGAGCCCGCCGCCCCGCCGGCCGTTACGGGCGGGAGCCGGGCGCCCCGCCGTGCCCGGGGCCGGCGCTGCCACGCGGTGCTCGGCGGAAAGCGGCCGCCCCCCGCACCGCGACTGCCCCGGGACTCCACCTTTTCGGGCGTCTTTTATCACTGTTATTTCACCATTATTTTTCAAAAGTTCGCAGTTTTGCGGCAGGGAAACGCTCCCAGTCGCGCTCTCCCTTTCATGAGATAAAAGTTGCCGTCTCCCCTCGTACACCCGTCTCCGGATGCGTGCAGCTGAAGGGATTTAAAGGGACCTGCCGAACCTGTTGTTTACTCGGCTGTGCCTTAGCGCGGCGAGCGGGGCTGGAGCCTGCCCGCCCCGGGGCTCCCCCAGCTCTCCCCCCCCCCCGCCCCCCCCCGCGGCTCTTCCTACAGAGAGCCTTGTGCCCGTCAGCTGACGGGCGCTCCTTTAGACCCAAATTATTCAGTAATCATTACAATTGCAAAAAAAGTTCGGAGCTGCGCCCCGGCGCTGTAGTTGTGTAGGCAGCTGGCGCAGGACGCTGCCCCGCAACCTGCGGCTGTGAGCCTGAAGCACGTGTGGCTCGGCGGGGCTGGAGGCAGGGCCCTGCCACCCTCCCCTGGCAGGGGGGCAGAGGAGAGGAGGAGACCCAGGGTCCTGAATTTGAGCCCAGAACTTCAACAGCATCACGTTTGTGGTGGAGGCTGAGTAGCATACTCGAGCACGACCTAACTGCAATGCTCTCTTTTTCATTTTGAATTTTAATTTGGTGCTGGTGGAAGGTGGTAGGTTGACAGCCATGGAGACATCTGTTTAACCCTTTTACAAGGCAAGCCAGGAGGGTGGCAGTTCCTCAGCAAACCCCTTTACTACTGCATGCTTGCTTCCAAAAGTGAGACTGTTTCTGCCAGCCACGTGCAGGGTGTGTGCTGTGGAAACCCCATTCTCCCCAGTCTGCACATAGCCAGGTTCACTGTGTAGTTTACGGCTTTTTTTAAATAAAAAGATTGCACAAACTCTGCAGTGTAGAGGCAGACAGTGAACTGGAAGCCTTTCTGCTGACACTAGTGGACACTGAACTCCTTTGGCACCCAGGTAAATTCCAGGTTTCTTGGGATCTGTGTTCCCTGGTAGAGAATCGGCAAGTAACAAGCCGTGGGATTTTCAAACACACCCATAGGCATGCAGCATCCAGCTCCCACTGAAAGTAGGTGGGATTGAGTGCCAGAGCCTCTGGAAAAAATTCCTCCTCGCTTCTCTCCCAGCCCGGAGATTCTCAGAGAGGAGCTAATTGCTTATGTTTGCAGTCTTCCCTTTAAAAAGAAAACATCACTGACTCCTTAGAAGATGATGTTAAAAGACCTGATAAATTCACACAGGTTAAAAATAAAGAACATGAAAACTGTGACGGTTTGTTCTCTTACTCATGCTGAACAGCTCTTTCTGTGTCACCAAACTCTCTGCTTTGCATTGATTCTTAACACCTGATGCTTTGTACCTCTGTCATAACGAGATGAATGACATGCACAGTCCTACTTGACAACCAGCTTCTCCTTCAGACTTGCACCCCTTGTAGCACTTGTTTTTTAACAGAAAGAAGCAACTAGTGAGCTGGGGCCTGAAAACTGAGTGGTTAAGCAGAATGCATGGGTGGGACTCCATTTCGTGACTCAAGCCTTTGTATTTCTGTAGAATGTGCTCAGTCCAAAGTCCAAGTGAAATGACCAGTAATATTACTTAAGGACATGGAAATGTATCCTTTTTAATGAAGTCACTTCAGCTATTCTGCCAAATAATTACTACTACTTCTGTTCAAGTCCCCATCAGGTATGTTACCCTCTAAAGAAAAAAAAAAAGCCCCAGAAAACCCCCCAAAACTGTTCAGTGTCTCATGATTTCAAGTGTCTGTGATGCTTTTTCAGTAGCAGGTGGTTGCAAACAGCATCATAACAGCTGCAGTGACTGTACTCAGATAAGCATCGCAGACTGAACTCCAGCACTTGCTTGAGAACATCCCGGGTTTTCCTTGAAGGGCTCCTGATCAGGCTGTGGGTGGTGTTAGTTATGCAATAGGAGTTTGGGGGGGCGGGTGGTGTCCTCTTTCAAGATGGAATGTCTGCAGGTGGGACAGGTTTGGGATTTTTTTTTTCCCCCCTCTATGCAAATCTTACTGATTACTGTTTTCATGCTTTGGCCTATCCCTTCTGGAGCACTAACCACATGGCAGTTTAGAGGAACACCCAAGTGGCTTAGCCTTTCATTCCTCTTGTCTAAATGGGTTAGGTAGTTGTTTCCTACTGAAGATCAGCAGGTAAGTAGGCTCCTTTGTGACTTGACTGCTTCTGAAAACTTCACTGAGATCAGCTTGTGACCCAGCCAGGGTGTCGTGGAGGCTCAAACATGGGAAAGAAACATCCAGTTTGATTTTTAAGACGTGCTTGGCAGTTACTGCCAGTTGCATTTGGTGTGTTAAGATTTCACTGCAGCACTGAGCACACAACGGTAGCTGCGGACAACTACCAGCAAAAGAGCGAGTTACTTATTTTGGCAGAGGAAAGATTCCTAAAGATGTAGTTTTGACCTTTTTCTGGTTTTGCTCAGCTCATCATGTGAAAACTCCACAGGATGCTGTTTCATTCAGATGTGCTTGGGCTGCAGTGGCCAAACACAGCTTTCCTCCAAATAAAGTTGTTTTGGGTGGAGAGAGGAAGGGAAGTGGAAGGAAAATCTGAGGATATAGGGGACCAGGAGAGTGTACAGTACGCACGATTCTAAGGTTATGGTTGTTGGAAATTAGTCACTCTGTTTTGAGCTATAAGAACAGATGACAGCATAAAAAAATGTTTTTGCAAATACTGAAGTTGCATCTTCAGATGACTCCAATTAGCTCTGTCTCTTACTTTCTTGGAGCATTCTGGCTTTGGGCATGTTAAAATACAGTTTTCTGGGATCCAATTTTAACTTCTATTCCAAAGTTTCTTTTTGCAGCATGTAAACTCGGGGGGAGGTATGTTTACATTGAGTCTCTGATATAGATCAGCTCCTCTGTTGATGTACAATTCTCTGTCCTACAGTTGATTTTCAGTAGAGGTATTGCAGTTTATTTCAGCAGAGGGACAGGCCCGAGAATTTATTAGCGAGACAAGCAACTCTGCTTCTGGCGCCATAGACAGCTCTGGAAGCATTTTTCATGTGTGTGCATGTGCCTGGGTGTATGCACTTGCAGATGTAAAAGCCAGAGCACGTATATTCTTTCTATGTTAAGGCGTTTGTTTCTTTTACTTTAGAAGAAAAAAAATGTACTATTTTGGCAATGTTTCTTAGTTCCAATGAAATGCTGTAGAGATGAGCATTGTGAAAGTTTTACTGACAGGAACCGGCTGCAGCAACATATGTAGGCTAGATCGTATTTTTCTGCAGCCTAATTTCAGGGAGGCTGTACCAAGGCTGTTTTGTACACAGAAGGGGAAATCAAATTATTTGCAGGGATTGTCCTCCTCTCTGACAACCATACTGGCAGCTTTGGGTTGCACAAAGGGTGAATGCTGCAGGGTCAGAGTGAGGAGATGAGAAGAGAGGAAGGTATTGAGTAGTTGGACTGGCATCCCTCTGCTCTCCCATAACCCCAGGGAATGTTTCTCTTTCAGCTTTGCAAGAAGCAGGTGAGGATGTTCCTTCTGACTGGCCTGATAACTGTGTTACAAAGGGAGACATGCCCGCCTTCTAGGAATTCCTTCCTTTCTATTATAAAAGGCTTTCATTCTTCTTGGGTGATCAGAAGGAATCTAGAAAGACAAATGAAAGTGGCTCAGCTTTTCTTATTTGAAAACCTAAAAGTTGAGAAGTTCTTCCCTAACTTGAAAGCTTAACGAGCATCTGAAGCAATACCTCCTTTTAATTTAGATCATCACATTAAATTTTGTGAAGAAAACTAAGCACCAAATTCTAGTCCTGACAGGTAACGAAAGCATGAAACCATTTTCACACATGTATGATGCACACTGCTTTGTACCAGGCTTTCACAAATGTAATAAGCAGGTTGTGTTTTTTTTATTCCCCACCTACTTTACTGTTCTCTGCTTGACTTCAAATTTTTTGCAAGACAAGTCTCTATTTTTGATGCTGCTTTTCCGAAAGTCAGAGGGCAGAGGGATGGAGAGAACTTGTTCCTGCAGTCTGAGTCCATTCAAGTTGCTAAAGCAGTTGGTTAAAGCAGAACTTGGGGAATAGCAACTTCTCCTTTTGCAGGGGGACCAGGGAGGAGGAGGAGGAAGAGGACTACTTTTCCCCTGACCTGGTGGAATACTGCTACCTTACCAGTGCAGGTAAAGCTCCATTTCTGCAGAATGACGAATATGCTCCACTGTGATTTCTGATTATTTGCTGGTGAGCTGCCCCTTTCACTTCTGTGCAACTGCTGATTTAAAAGATGTCATATATTTCAATAACATGCTTAAATTTGACAAAATTATCTTGTGTAATGCTTTTTAGCTTCCATGGAGCTACATTCTTGCTTGCCAGCTTTTTATCTGTCCCAAATTTCACATGGTTAAACTTCCACAGCTAAGATGCAGGCATTATGGTAGCTGGCGGTCTAACTCCCTGGTTCTAATTTGAGATCTAAATTGCAAAGGTTTCAAGTTAAACCTTTTAAAGGCCCAGTCATATGTACTTCTAAGTACACTTAAGTCTATAGAAATGTAGTGTCAACTCCAGTGGTAGACACACAATTATGGTTTAGAATGGAAGCTGAGACAGCTTTAACTTTAGCAGTGCTGATAAGTACTTCTAGGCTCAAATGCTTCTGTATTAGCTATTAAGTTCTCCAGCTGACAGAATATTTAGTGTATAATGATCAAATGGCAACTGTTTAGGATTAAATGTGTAACTGGACTGACGCCTTCCATTTATAACTGCACTTCGATGCAGTTGTCAGAGAAATCTGGTTTACTTGTGGTTTTGCTACTAGCTCTTCCCCATTCAGGCATGATATATGGTAATACCGTTGCTGACCATTCATCAAGTGGGAAACAGATGGCACTAGTTTCCCTTCTATTGAAAGATTGTGTTGAAAGGCTGCTCCTGTGAGAATGGCAGCAATGATGCAAAACAAAATATTTTCAGAATATATGTGTCTGATGCCAGCCTTTGCCAGAACATTAATTGCAAAACATGCATCTTGTTTTACTGTGGTATAAATACCAGCTGGTGACAGATCATCTCAATCAGTGTCTGGATTTCTGCGAGAAACAGAGTTAGAAAGTAAATCAAATTGTTGAGATCAGTTCTGTGTCTTGCCCTGCAAAGGTCAAGATGTTCTTGCTTCTTAAGTTTTGTGTCTGCAGTTAGTCTTTGACTTTCTAAAGAAAAGCACCAGGCCATGGACTTAATGTTGGGGAAGTCAAGCAAAATCTAAAATTGCTGCTTGGTAGTTGGAAATTCCCAGGTGAACATGCTGTTGGTCTCCAGAGGCTTGTTAAACACAGTGTGCTCAAGAGACTGTTTCTTGAAGGACCACATCAGATGCTAAGAAACAAAATACATACTCTAAGTGTTTGCCTAGGCACTGTTGTTTATTTGTCTTGACAGTCCAGGGATACTAACCCGATGTGGCTGTGCATTCAGGTTCATTTGCTACGTGTCCCTGAAAACATACCAAAGCAGAAGCAGAGAGTAGTTCTGAGTCTAACCATATCTCAACAAAGCCACTCAGCAGGCCACTAGTTGGATACCTTCTTTTACTTACTACAGTTGCTCCTGGCCTTCAGGCAAATGCTGTGCTAATAGAGGGAGCAATGAGTCTCCCGAGAAGCCTGGCAGCATTTGGGGTGACTTTGCTGGATATTTGCACAATTCGTCCTTGCGAGAACCCAGCCCTAGGTGAGCTCCTTGTGCTGTAAGCATGCACGAAGAAGAAAGGAATACAGCACTTCAAGCCTGTGGCAAACAGCATGAGTTGGGACAGGAAGGAATGGAAGACCTATCCTTTCCATCTCTCTCTTAACAAGTCCCTTGCTGTCAACAGGCTCTGCAAGGGGTTTGGTCAAGACAAGCTTTTTGGAGAGTTGACTTGTGTCTTTCTACATGTTTGTGCAGTAATAATTGCAAGGAGACACAACCTCAGTGGGCACTGAGTGGTCTTGTATTATAATATGCTAGACTGAAATGTAAACGTGTATGCTTTCAGCTGGGTATAGGTTCCTTAATGGATTTTGTGTGAGAATATTAACAACAGTATTAGATAAAATTTTTGCTTTTCTGTTGTTCTCGGGAGCCTGGGAACCTTGTGCAGAACCTTGTGTGTTTATTTAGCATTGCTGCCATGCTCTGATCTTCCCCTCTGGGGTGGGGGGGTTGTATTTTTACCCCTGTGTGGAGGACTGCGACTGGGTGGTTCACTAGCTTTTGCTGTGGTCCTGCAAAAATGCGCAGGATCTTTTTCCCTCATGCGCAATCTCTGTCTGTCAGTGAGGTAAGCATAATGCCTAGGTATGGCCGTTTTGTGGAAGCATATTTTTGATCTTGTCTGAAGCTGCTTTTCAAATTATTGTTGTAATTATGTTGCAGGTCTGGGTGCTGTAGACTGAAGATTTCAGGTTAATTTTCTCTGTCCCCCTGGAGGATATTAGAATTATGTCCCTTACCTTCCAGCAGGTGGAAGATTTGGGGACAGATCCCTATGCCACATACATTCACCAGTAACCCAAGTTGGGTTGCTGGGACTTGGCAGTCCCTGGGACTGAGAAGTGACTGGGAGTTCCCTCTCGCCAGATTTGCCCAGGAGGGATGGAGATGCTGATCTCCTGAAAGTCCTCCCTGAGCTACTGGGTCTTTCATTAGTATTTGTGGGGAGGAGAGGTAGTTTTCTGTTGGCTTCTACAAGAATATAAAAACTTGGCCTTTTGTTAAGGGAAGAGGGGGAAGTCTTGTGGTATTTGCTGGCTCTGTCTACTTTTATTTTTTTAAAAGCAGAAGTTCTCAGCGGTGGGAACCCGTTCTCATGGAGCTTCCTGCAGCCGGTGGCCTGTCCCCTCTCTGAACAGTTAGTGTATAAGAAGCAGGGGAGGTGGCTGAGGCAAACCTTGCAGTGTGGTCTGTTTAAGAGAGAACCTTTTGGAACGGTCCCCACCTGTGTTGTAAGACAGATGCTGTGTGGCCTGTGAGGACTTGCTGTATGTCCAGGCCCAGCGCCAGGAAAGCACCAGCTTTGCTCAGTTGTTGGTTTGTTTTTTTTGAAGCGCTGTGGGAGCTCCATTTGCTTTGACAGCTTCTCATGCCGTGCCAGGCTGTGCCTAACAGGAGTCTGTGCTGGGGAGTAACTGGTGCCTGGGGAGAACTGATTGGTGGCGGGGACATCATGTCTTGAAGGGGTCTTTGTTGTGGTGATTGCAATAAATCCACTTTGTGGATTTTGTAACTAACTTTAGAAGTTTCTGCCTGGAAAACACCTCCACTGGATGTTACCTTCTCTGATAGCAAATCCCAGCCCAGGTGTACTGAAAAGGATAGGCAGACCTCTAAGAGCAACATGGCTTTTGGCTTTCTGAGCCGGTGCTGAGTTTGCAGAGCTGGTGGTTAAGAAGAAACAACTTCCCTGTAAGTGGAGTACTTTTTGCTCCGGTGTCACTGGCGGTGGCTGGGATGTATGGTAGGCACATGCTGAAATGCACCCCAGGGTCCTGCTCCCCAGCCCTTTTCCAGCTGGGTTTCCTTCCCAGGGAAAGCAGGGCAGGGAGGGCGAGAACTGAGCCTGTGCTGACAGGGAGCTGGGATGGGGCTGGGATGCTCACCCAGGCCTGAGAGTCAAGAAGTGCTCCTGAGTCCCGCAGTGCAGACATGGCGATTGAGGGCTGGGTGGGACTCCACCCTGCTGTTTTTAGAGCGGCTTTTCAGGTACCTCTGCCCTACAGCCTAGAGGTATGACTGCAGCTCATTTAAAATGAGTCCTACTCACTTTCAACAAAGTTTGGCAGGGATGTTTCCCAACAAACACCGTAGATGATGACAAGGTAGTGCAGGTGACCCAGGGTTCAGCTGCCAACTGCTTATCCAGGGGCCAGGGCAGGTTCGCACAGCCTGTCCTGCAGCCTGTTTTGCCACATCCATAGGGTTTTCATTAGCCAAGTCAGCTGCATTCACACCTCTGGGTTGTGCTGTTGTAGATGTGCCCTTAGAGTAGAATTGTGCAGTAAGTAAGCTTGTCATGAGTCCTGCTAGGTATTGCTTAATATTCCAGCTGTTGTTAATTAATTTTTTTTAATAAGAAAGTGTATTCTAGGTGCATCTGCTCTTCTGGGGCAATGCAGGATAGAGCTATGGCCTAATCTAGCAGTTTCCCATCCTGAATTATAATTTACTTTTTGGTTTGCCCAGTGAATTGCCCAGGTTTTTCTTTCAGTATCTAACAGTGATCAGTAACACCAGTTCCTGTTTGTTTTCACAGGCTACAGCTAGGTGGAAAAGATGTTCGGCTTTCACAAACCGAAGATGTATCGGAGTATAGAGGGCTGCTGTATTTGCAGAGCGAAGTCTTCCAGTTCTCGTTTCACTGACAGCAAACGTTATGAAAAGGATTTCCAGAATTGTTTTGGGTAAGATTCTTTCTTCAGTCAACATTGTGGTCAGTCATGGTGTTGATCTCAGGGCCACAAACCTGACGTGCTGTCCCTCTTGCTCTGAGAGACTGAAGGAGTAGGTTAGCAGAGGTGAGCGGTGGGGGAAGGCTGGGTTCAGCTTCCTCACAACTTTCCTGGCCAGGCCAGGAGGGGCTGGATCCTCTGCTGCTGTGTACGGTACCATTTGGTTGTCAGTCCGCTGTTGCTGCCAATGGAGAGCTGCTGCAGTTCCTAACAGCGAAGGGCCAGGCTTGTGCCTCTCCCACCTCACAGCACACGCAGGGATTTAGACCCCTCTCAGGCTGTGTGTTTTGCATGTGTTGCTTAGGGGTATAAATTCCCTCACAAGATGGTAAACAGCACAGGTCCATGGAGGTTTTCTGTGGCTCTGAAGATTCAAGAATGTTAAACAAAACTTGATGTGTAAATATTTAGCACTTCCAGTAGGGCTTATGCACAGTACCTTGTTTCAGGTATTGGTGCCTTTGTTCAAATAGGGCATATCAAGATGCTATTAAAACTTTTCATTGGAAGCCCATTCTGGTGGAAAGTGAGCATCAAGTAATTAGCTTTCTAGTTAGGTAATGTTGCACATAATGTTACTTGAAAGCATTGGTAAGCAAAACTATAAATACCAGTGATTTCTTGTACTAGCTGCTGTGACCTTTTAACTTTTTTGAAATACTTCCTAAGAACTTTGAAATTCTATCTAAATTTGTGTCCCTGAATTGTCAGCAAAGCAAATTCTTCTGTGATAGCTTGTAATTATTTTTTACTTTGTTTATTTTGAAACTTTTTTCTGAGGTAATAAGAATTTCTCCTGCTTATGCTGTAGTTTTCCATGAAATTATTTGCCCTGGAAAAAAAGTCTGTTGTCAATAGATACTTTCTGCTTTTTCTTTCTAGTCTTGTTGGATTACCTCTCATCAAAACCTTAGGCCCGAGTGGAAATTTCATGCATCGTATTAAAAACTGTATATACATATCAGTATTGCTGCTCTTGTCTCAAGTGCTTAACTTCATATGTGTAAATCTTTGCAACCTTTAGCAATATTTCCCTCTCCTCCCCTTTTTCTAGAAACACTGACAAAACCAAAGCTTTATAGTGCTTTGTATTTACCATGGCTTTTTGTACATAAATCTGGTGCTGACAATTTTCCTTGTCATATTTCTTGGCTACTGTCCTTGGCAGTGGAAAGACTGTGTGAAGGCCCACTGCATATTTTTTTTTCTTGTTAACTACAGTAAAGAAGCTTGCAGTATACCAGGGCCTTTGGTCTTGTGCTATCTGAAATATGTTTGTCAAGGTAAAAATGCAGTCTTAACACTGAGCAAATAATGGCTTATCTGAGCCTGCCCTGTTCATCTATAAATGCTTCAAAGTCTTCCCCTTTAAACAGCTGAAAAATTCTACAGTGTATCCTCTTTATATTTCTTTTAGCATGGATTAGCAGTAGAGATGATTTCTGAAGAAAGCTTGTTAAAGGGAGCAAGTATTGCTGTCATTCCAGTGAATGCTGTTTCTGAAACCTTACTCTACGTTTATACAGGAGTGTGTTCGGTGGTATTTGTTACTCATCCTTGAAGCTCTGAGAGAAAGTTAAGAGCTGAATAAGCTTCTGTCAGATCTCTGAGGTCTGTTCCCAAATGCACATTCAAGGAATATGATTATTCCTCCTCCTTCCCTCTCCAATCAAACCAACCAACCCACTGGAACTGTATGTTCTTGGTTATTTTGCTGTTCTGGTTGGTTGTTTTGGGTTGTTTTTTTTTTAAAAACCAAAACCAACTGAAGGTGATGGGACTGTTTTTAGTGCCCCTCTGGAGCCAGATTACACCACCTTTTATTTCTATATGGAGAAGTGTTTTCTGAAAGTGAGACCTGGTCCTTAAATGGCAATGTTTGAGCAGCCCAGATGAATCGTAATGCCTGAAAAACAGAAATTGAGAACCCTTCTTTTCTGTCATTTTTCATGCTGCTTGCTGTTACCAGGTGTGGGGGGTGCTTTTATTAACTGTGTCGAGTGATTTTTGCTTTTGTTTTTACCAGGCTCCATGAGGCCCGCTCAGGAGATATTTGCAATGCCTGTGTCCTTTTGGTGAAAAGATGGAAAAAATTGCCAGCAGGATCCAAAAAAAAACTGGAATCACGTTAGTCATTTATTTCTCCTCCACACCAAAACTAACTCTCTGCCTTAGTCCATTCTGCTAGAGAGGGGAGGTGCTGGCAAGGATTTGGGATTTGCTATTTCCCCCACGCTCTCTCTTCCCACCCTCAGCATCTCTAAATCCTTCCTGGAGTATTTCCTGTTATATGGCTCTTATCTGTCGTCGTTTGGTTTACGTGCAAATGGTGATTATGCAAGCCCAGGATGGAGTCACAGACTAACTTACCTTGTAATTCCTTGTTTTCACAAGCTCGTAACTTTGTCCAGAAGTCTCTTATGACACTCAAAACATTTCAAATTTGGCCTCTATCCAAAATCGGTCGCTTTTTTTAGTTTTGGTTTTTTTTAATAGTTTGAACAAGCAAGGTGACTTGCTTGAGCAACACATAAATCAATGTCGTTTAGTCAGATAATTACAATGACTAATATCTCGCAGCTATTCCCACTCATATATTCTGTTTTGATACATCTAATTCAGTTTGGGCCTAGGGCTGGGAAGATGATTGGGATTCTTTGTGTATGTTTTAATCTTTATTCAGGAAGCCTTGATGGTAATGGGAGCCAGAGCTATGGTTGTTATTACCACTAGCTTTATTCAGAAGTTAAATTGATGATTTTTTTTTTTTTTAAAAAACTCCAGGGGAAATGCTTGGCAGACACTCTTAACTGAACTTGTATTGGCTTAGACAACTGTTGTCTTACTAAACTAAATTTGTCAAAAATAAGAAGGCGGCAAAAGTTGAACTGAATGTGCTTTTTAAACTAGTTTGCTGCATTTTCCCACAGACTCTTAAAAAAAAAAGTGTCAGTGCACAGAACTGCCTTGGTTTAACTAAATTGGTTTTGAACACCTTCAGCTAAGTCAGTACAGGTACCTTGACTAGGGAGGTATCTGGGCATGATGCAGAAGTATTATGCATGCATTTTCTGCGTTCTAGGTGGTAGACGCCAGGGCTGGACCCAGTCTTAAAACAACATTGAAACCAAAGAAAATGAAAACTCTGTCTGGAAGCAGAATAAAGAGCAATCAAATCAGCAAACTGCAAAAGGAATTCAAGCGGCACAGTAAGTGGATCCAAAGAGATTTTGGCAATAAACTTTGGCCTCCCCTAACATAGCTTACTGTTAACTGGCCAAGCTGAATCACCATTTAGATTCAATTGTACGCTCACACATTCGGGCGCTCCCTGTTTTCACAACCTCTCATCCTCCGAGGGCTTGGGGAGGGGGTGGAATGAGGAGAAAGAGCTTGTGTGCCAGGTGGGCTGTGAGACAGAGGTGGGGAAGTGGCAAGGGGGAGTGGGGAGCCTGGCTTGAAAGTGTAGGCAATTGTAGCTTGTGTCCCATGCTTAAATGACATGTCTCTAGAAAGAACTTCTCGGGCAAGACCCTCATTGAAACTGAAGTTCGAAGAGGTTTCCCTCTGCTCTCAGTAATGCGCTATGGTCATTTTCAGCTCTCTTTTTCCCATGAAGCACTGTTCTGTTGATACCACTATTGGTCTCTTTCTTCCATACATGTTTTCAAGCCAGGCTTTCTATGTAGCCTAGATTCCTGCCCCCCGCCCCGTAAATTCCCACCATGTTTCCTCTGTATAGTTACCTTACACCTTTCTCTGCCAGCCTTGGTGATTTCTTTCCACTAGCCCTTAGACTCTTGAAATAGATTTGAATTCATAGCTTTCCAACAAAGCCATCTGGCAGTTAAGCTCTAAATATATGTCGGTACTTTAGGTTTTTCCTCTAAAGCAAACCTTCCAGCTTAACTGTTACTGACTTGGTCGTCTTTCTCTTTCAATTATCCTACCTGGCCTGAAGTAAAAGCTCTCCAAAGAATCAGTAAAGGCCCTGACCCAAAGAGCTTGTATCTCCTCATTCAACATGCTATAGTTAATCTAATTGTGTTATTGTAGGTGCTAGAGATGATAACTAATTAAAAGGCAGGCTAGTAGACCCTCTGTTAAGGTGTGTGTCTGCACTGATTCAATAGCTCATAGTCTTGATCCAGCAAAAGCTCAATACTGCCTAACCCAATGCACTAATGAGAAGAGCTTTGCAAGATGTTAACTGAATGGGTAAGAAAGGAGATTTACGGTGAGAGAGAAAGTAGTAGGTCTGAAACACAGATCCCCATCGTCTTCAAGGATCTTCCAGCGATTCCAGAGCAGGACTAGGATTTTGTCCAAAGTGTGGCCTGCACAGGCTATGTTTGAGAGCCAGGAACTGAAGCCTGATCCTGAATTTCCTTCCAGTCCCTTGTGTATAGCGACCCCCTCCAGTTCTGAGGTCTGTCTCCCAAATGCCGACAGATAGTCTCTCTATTGAAATCAGCAGGGGCAAGTGAAAAATGGGTTGTCGTTGTTAGGTTTTTCTTGTTAACTAAAAGAAGTCCATCTCTCTGTTCCCAATCCACGTGCGACCTTTTACAAGTCAGGAAGAGGATAAGTTGTTGGATGCATGTCCTGATTCTTGCATTTCTTCTTTCCCCTACAGATTCTGATGCCCACAGCACCACTTCGAGTGCCTCCCCAGCTCAGTCACCCTGTTACAGTAACCAGTCTGACGATGGCTCTGACACAGAGATGAGCTCCGGGTCCAGCAGAACACCAGTTTTCTCCTTTTTAGATCTCACGTATTGGAAAAGGTAAAAAGCAACAGAACGTGCACTCTGTGCAGATAGCAATTTACTTCATGTACACAGTGCTTGATTCTGCTTCTTCAGGAATTTGCTGCTGCTGAACTTAATTGTTTTAAGGATATACTTTAAGTCACAGAGTATTAGACAATATCTGTCTGTCATGGGAAAGAAATGCCATGTGTTTAAGACATTTTCCCCCTATCTCCCTCCAGTTCCCTAAATACTAATACAGTTGCTGGAAAATATTTTTACATTTTTGGGAGTAGCAGATAATATTCGTGACTGTCATTATCTTGTCTTAAAACTGCTCTGTAGATGTGATGTGTTACCAAGTACAACAGTGCTCTCAGCTTGACAGAAGACATAGCATTTGATTTGGTTGACCTGTGATGGTAGTTATTTTAAAAAAAAAAAAAAAATCTGGAGTGGGAGGAAAACCACATGATTTTCTGGGAGCTGATGAGCTTGTTATCTTTTATTGCCTGTTGTGACACAGTAATCCCTTGTTTAGCTAATTGCTCTATTGAAATTGTTGTGACTTTGCTGCCTCCTCTCAAATAGTGTTTGCAAGTGCATTGTAGTCAAGGTTAGTTCAGCCCAGATGGTTGTGTATCTGAAACTTCTCTGGGAAGCAAAATGGGAGACTTAGTTTTGCATAGACATGGGTTTGTTGGGTTTTTTCCTTCTTTTTCTTTTTTTTTTCCCTCAAAGCAGTGTTGTGGATTTAGACACAGACTTGTTTTCTCTTTCAGTCTTTTCCCTCCTATCCTCTGAGGTGGAGGCTTGGAAAAGTAGTGTCTTGGGTCAAAGTGATTTTTTGCATTTCTGTAAATTCTGTATATTCTAAACACAGAAACTATCTGTCTCTCTCCCTGCCATTTTTTTCCAGGCAAAAGGTCTGCTGTGGAATTATTTACAAAGGGCGTTTTGGGGAAGTCCTCATAGACACTCATCTCTTCAAACCTTGCTGTAGCAATAAAAAGTCTGCCACTGAAAAGCCAGAACAAGAAGGACCACAATCTCCAGCAATCTCCACCCAAGAAGAGTGGTGACTTCCTTGGAGAGCTGCAGAAGGTTATAATCCTCTTATTCTCTGGAAAGATACTAGAAAAGTGACTGTTCACTTCGGACACCTGCTATGCTGCCAAAAGACTGTTCCCTAAAACTGTTTTGGGTTTTACTGCTACAATTCCACAAACTCTGAAGCCAGTTTGTATCCTTTCAGAAAGACTGTACATAATATTTAAGATGCTATGGAACACTTAGCAAAGCTGAATGCTGCTGCAAGGTTGTCTAATCTTCCCCACCCTTCCCATCCCCCCCCACTTGCTTCACAAGTGAATATGAGGATGGGGTTTTGTATATTAAAGTATATGTAGTTCATGTTTCTGTATTGAAAGAAGCAGTGGTTGTAAGGCCTTTTTTTTTTTTAAAGTTGGTTGGTAACTTCCCGTAAATCCCCAAGAAAATATTTCATTCTTAGACATGTATGAGTCAATAAGATGAACTAATACATAGAAATGTTATAAGTCACCTCTCTAGTTATATAAATATATATTTTTTTTTAAAGGTGTGGAGATCTCACCCTATACTACTGACGTAACAAAGACAAATATTTCATCCCTCCTATGTGACACAGACTGGTACACTGCAGACATCTCTACTACAAGTAGTAGTTAGCCGAGAAGGCCCCCAACATAAAGTGCTCTTCAGAAGGGGTGGGAGAGCTCTCCTCCTTAGCTAAGGAGGAAGATTTACCTAAGAATTGAACATGGTGAAATGGGAGGCTACTTTGTTTTAACCCAGCAGCAGACACCCTGGGCTTCATGTAGTAATTGACTGGTGATTAGAGGTGGACCAAGAAAACCTCTTGATGCCCAAGTTAGGTGTAGATAATGGCCAAAACTGCCTAACTGCTATCTGTTGGCCCAGTGCAGCTGAAATGTGACCACGGACCAGGCTTCTTGCTGGCTTTGGACCTGACATAGAACCAAACCCCTCGCTAAGCAAATCAGGCTGTGGTCCAGGGACGTAATCTGATTGCAGCCTGGGGTCTAGATTCACAATTGCTGTTTTGGAACCCTTCCCCTGCAGTGCTTCTCCGTGTTTGGGTTTTGCTTGCTTGTTTGTTTAAACAACCACCAGATCAATGCTTTTTGTGAATATTGAATATGAAAAGTTCTATTAAGAATGGTGCTGTACTGAATCGAGGCAGCTGTTTACATATGTGATCAAAAGATAGTACATGGATTCCCAGACAAACTTGTGTGCAAGCATTGTGATGCTCCTTCAAATTCCACTTTGCCTGTGGGGTGGAAGCAGCTTCCTGGAAGAGTGCGCTGCAGTTTTAGCTCCCAATTGCTTCATGTTCCTTTTATGAAGGTTTAACTTGTGTAAGTTGGGAATTCTGCTCTTTTTTTTTTGTTTGTTTGTTTCTGGTTTTGGGGGGAGGGGGGATTTTTCTTACTATTACTTTTTTGGGATATTCTACAATGGATTGCTACAAGCTTTCCTATTTGTGAGAGTCATTGGCATAATACTGTGGTGGGTAGGGCTTAGGACTGGATTTCCATGTAATCTCACTTCCCCAAATGGGAATGCTTAGCAAATGAAAATATAGGTAGGGAAAGATATGTAGGTTTTAAGAGGAGCTTCTACCCTCAAAGCTTTTTTTTTTCTTTTTTTCCTCTCCTTCCATTGGGTAAGCCAACCTCTGGAGAGAAATAACATCAGGGGAAACAGGGCTTTGACTTATCACAGCCTTACAGCTTAGAGCTTTCATTGGTCTTATTTTGCTTTTCCTAAAGTCTCAGATTCTGAAGGGAGGACAAAGCTGCCTACCTTGCTTTCATCTGCAACCAAATAGAATCATAGAATCATTTAGGTTGGAAAAGACCTTTGAGTCCAACCATAGATATAATGGATACTTGCTTGTATAATGGCTTAACTAGGCTGGTCATGTCTAATAAGGGCTTGAGCAAGAGTCCGAGCTGTTTTTGCAGACACCTGCTTTCATTTGAATTTGTGTTTTCAGCATCAGTAATTCTGTACACCTAAGGCTGCAGTATTGGTGGTAGGATGTGCTCTGATACGGATCATCTCTTCTGTATTTATTTATTTATTGCTAGATTTCAACCGCCAACTGCTTCCCCTGCTCCCTCCCACCTCTTCCATTCCCGGTAGTAATGCAAAATGAACTGTATGTAGTCATGCACTTTGTATTAATGTATTAGAAATCTGTGGAACCTGTTTTGTACTTTTATACTGTTCAGACACTTGTAATCCAAACTTTTTTTTACTAGGGTAATGAATAAATTTAGACTTGTTTAGAAAATAAAGAACTGCTCCTCTGTTTATTTCAGCTAGTGTTTGAACCAGCCCAGGCAACCCATGTTTCTATTTGAACAAGAATTCAAGACCTTTTTTTTTCAGAGGGTGAGATAATTCTCTTCCTATTTAATTTGGAAGGAAGAGCAGAGCAAGGGAAGGAGATGCTGTTTATTATGATAGACAGCTGTCTCGGGACACAATCACAGAGCTTTCCCTTGGCACTGCGTGTGTGTCAGGTGTTCCTTTACTGGGAATGGGTGGTGCTGACATTTGGTGTTCCCAGGGGGCTTGCTCTCTGTCTAGCTCACCGGCATTCAGCAAAAGCCAGCTGAAGCAACAGTGTTAAAGGGCTGGTGCTGACAGCATGTGGAAACATCCCTTTCCAGATCCAGCGGAGTCAGTGGAAGAGACTACTGCTCCTCTACTGAAGCTGGAGCCTGGAGTGTTTCTTCCCACGACAGGCGTAGTCAGCTGGATAAGCTCCAGCAGACTGGTGGGAGCAAGGTCTTTGGCAGGAGATGGCAGTGAGTAGCTGAGTTTAGAAGATGATGAGGCTATGCCCTGATAATGGGGAAAACATTGCAACCTTACGCATCATGGCTTGTTGCAAGAGACTATTTTGGACTTTATTGGAGATACTGATTTATTCCTGCTGATATGCTGGCTATTTTCTTATAAATTGAGCATGATGATATTCAGAGATTCACATAGAAATCATTTCAGTGAAAGCTCTGCATAGACTGCAAGACCACATGGTTTTAGTACAATAGCATCTATTTAGGACATATTTACATTATCTGCTGTAGATGCCTAAATATACCTTGGGCATGATTCTGTTTACCTAAAATGAAAAGCTGTATGTAACATCACTGAAGAGAAACAGCTGTACCAAAAGGTGGTTTAAAGCAGATAAACTTAGTATGTATCCCACTCTTTGCAACATTTTCAAATAATGAGTTCCTTTTCCTTCTCTCTTTTACACTGCTGGTACCATGCCGGTGACTACAGGTACTGTCTGTGTAACCTCCGGGTGCTGAGAACATCCATGTTGACGGACAGAGGGCTTTTTTTCATGGGGCAGATAACCTAATGGAGGGCTACAGCTGCAGAGGAGGAAGCCCCCATTGGGGAGGCAGGACTTGCCATCTTCAGAGCAATGTGAAATGAAATCAGGAGGCAAAATCCTGGGTAAAGCCCTCCTGTGCTTCACCTGAATCAGCTGTCACAATGACAAGTGTGACATCTGCTAAAATACCAAACAAGCACTATAAAGATGCTTTAGAGATGATTGTATTATACTGAAAAGATGAGAAAAACAAGGCAGGTGACAAGAAGGTATTTCACTGGAGGTCACCAGTGGACAGGGAGCAGATCCACGATTTCTAAAGCCTGAGCTGAGTGCCCAGCGCTGCTGCTGAAGCACGCAATGGCAGATTCCGTTGGCTTTTGTATGGTGCCGCATGAAGAGTAATTTTATTCCGATTTGTACAATGTGGAAATTTCTTTCTCTGACTTCTGCAACACTGAGTCTATCACTTGCTTTCTGAGCAGATGACTGGGTGCCATCCAGCCCTAGTAACTAAACAGTTACAACTCTTCTGAAGTTGTATAAAAATTTAGTTTCAATATGACGTAAGAAAAAGGGAAGCATCTTCTAAATGGTTCTTGAAGCACATAATGTCATTTTTAGGTTGTTCAGATGAGGGGTAAGAGCAATCTGCCGTGTATTCTGCAGACCTGGTCCTGTGATTGCCAACATCAGAGACGCAGCTCCCTTTTGGCTCTTGTTTTCTGTTTCCTTCCCATGGGAATCTGGCCTCAAGGTGGAAAGGGAGCACATGTCCAGGTCCCCTTTTTCAGGCACTGAAGGTGGCACCAGGGAAATGCTGCTGGCTTCCTCTCTATGAACAGTCTACAGTAAACAAGCACAAAACCTGTGCTCCCTTGCAGGATAATTACATATAGGGTTTGTAAAGCTGTTGAGGTATCTATTCAGTTGTGATGGGCATCATGTAGCAAATCTAGCCTTTTCAGCAAATCCCGTTTTGCTGTTTGGAGAAGAGGTTGCAGTTGGTATTTCTATTGGAAAGTCCATGTTTGCGTTGACCTGCAATGGCTTCGAATTCTGTTGGTGCAGAACAGGTAAATTACATGGTTACAGGCCTACAAAGAAGAGAGAGTTGACATATTCTGGGAGAAAAAATAGTAAGCAAAACACTTGTGGACTTCCAAATCCTGAATATATTTGAAGGGAATGCAACACTAACATTTCATGTCATCTATCATAAAGAATTTCATTTTTGTTTTTCTGTGTATTAGTGAGAGTTCTTTGGAGGATATTTTCTAATGTACCCGAGAGAGAGGTTATTGCTAAAGGAGACCCTAACGTCTGTTTTGCCCTAGCCTCCTGCCTAGTAGAAGATTGACCGGAAAGGGAGAGACTGCCCAGGTGTCCTAAGGCTTCAGTTGTGGACATGGGGAAGGACCATTCACGATCCTGCTCAGCCCTTGCCCTCACCGTTGGCTGCAGGCTTCTCTTCACCACAGACGTGGTTTCAAGTGGTCTTAGCCTCAGCCAGAGCCCGGCCCCAGGTCTCTCCTGAAGCCAAACGCAGTACTGGGAGAGCTGGAAATGGACTGGGAACTGTGCTTGTCATGGGTGAGACTTCTTAGAAAGAGATGTGGGGATCGGGCACTTCTGGGTGCTGCAAAGAGGTGTGGTGCAGATGGCTTTTATTGCTGACCTCTACAATGCAGCCTGGTGATGCCGGGGAAAATGTGGATGTTTATGAGGAGGTTTAAGAGCCTCAGTACCCAAGGGCACTGCAGGAGGCATCAGTGCAAACAGCTGACCCATCAGGAGCGATCACAACTTGTTAGTGCGGTTATGTCCTCCTTTTCATGCCGCAAACAATTCTCCTGGCAAAGCCGCCAGTGCAGCTAACTTTCATGCCGTCGTAGGTTTTGTTAAGACCGTACATCCCCGTGTCCGGCAGCCGCCTCACCCGGGCCTTGCTAACGCCGAGTACGTGACCGCTGGGAGCTCTTACTGGACTGGGTAAGTCAATGGTGGGCCCCAGCTGGGGAAATGAGCTGGCCCGGCTGCGGGGCTGGTAACGCGGCCCCCCGCTGCCCGCCGCTGGGGAGGGGGCCGCGGGGTTTCGCAGCTGCTGGCCCTTTGCCTTGTCCGGCCCGGCCCATCCCAGCGGCCATTAGGTGGCCCTGGGCCGGGCCCAGCCAGGGGACGTCGGGGTGTCCAGCGAGAGGCGGTTTCAGCCATTGGTGGAGTGGCTTCTGCCATGAGGCACGGCCGGGCTGACCGAGCACTGCCGCTGGCGGCACTGGCGCGGGTTTTGCACACAGCATCCCTTTCCTTTTCCACGGCGTCTGGCAGGAGCACCCTGCTCAGCCCAGGGGATCAAGCTTTTAATTGCCCTCGCTCCGACATGGCCCCTTGGCTCGTCGGGCGCTGGCGAAAGCTGAGTCACCCAGTAGTATTCAGCTGCCGTACTGCACCTACACAGCCCGCCAGCTCTGCTTCAAGCCACAAAAAATGAGCATAAACCTCCTCCTCCTCTTCCTCTCTACTGCCACAGGAGCGTGCGAGGCTGGTTCTTTAATTGCTTTCCATCTCAGCGACGAGTTAGTGGATAAAAAAACAAGAAAAAATGTTTTTACCTGGGAAAACCTAATGGCTGGGCTTGTAACCGGCTCACAAACCATACCCTTGTGGGGCTCTGACCACCTGATGTGGTGGTTTGAAGCCAACCAGGCAAATCGGCTGGCAGATGGGGCTGAAGGTTGCAGAAAGCTGAGCCTGGCTGTTCGTAGCCCTTCCTTGCTGACCAGGTTAAGAAAAGTATGCGCGAGTGCATCCCGGAAAGGCCGGGTGCCAAACCCTAAAAAAGAGAAACGGGGAAACGGAGGCAGAACATCATGTAGGTACAGGCAGCTCTTATTTTGCTTGGATCAGTGTGCCTCAGCAAAGCATTTAATCTGTGTCAGTAATCTCTTGCCTGTGAAGAACAGCCGCTCAGTGTGCTTAAACCAAGGGGAGTTGGGGGGAGCGCTGGATGTGGGGCCCGTTTCTGAGGAGGGATGGCCGGACGGAGCGCTGGGGACAGCAGGAGCGAGGGCAAGAGGCCAAGGAAGAGGCAGTGTTTGAGCCACAGGGAATTTCAGAGCACTTGTATAACCGAGAGTACCTGCCTGGTTCCGAAAGGCTCCACTGCGGCCATAGATAATATTGTCACAGTCACACGCACACCTGTGATGGCTATTAAGAAGCTCTGACAGCAGCTTCAGGGCTACGGGAGATGCTTCTTTGTTGCCTCAGAGGTTTTACCTGGCATCAGCAGAATAAAGCGACTGTTCAGGTTCTACTTTAATTATTTGTTTGTTTGTGTTCTGTTTTAATGATGGTCAGTTGTTCCTTACGTGGGTTTTATTGTGAGCATCATCATGGCTCCAAGGCTCTTGAGAAGAGGTGAAGAGGGAGCAGAAACCATTATGGGGCCAAACAGTGCTCAGCACAGATCAAGGGCTGATCCCAGTTAGCCAGCATGACTTGGACACCACCAGGTGCTGACTGTTCAGTCAGGCTTGGTGTTGTATCCTCTGACTAATCGACGTGCAGGTGTTTGGAGTAGCGGTAAGCAGGTCAGAGAGCCACCGTGCCTTCTCAAGCATGCTGCTGCTGGCCTGGTCTTGTCTCTGTCCTTCATCCCTCTCCTGCACCTTAAGGACTAGAACATGGTGAGGGGGTAAGGAAAGGAGCAGTGCTCCCAGTCTGTTGAAAAGGTTGTGAAAAGCTTCTGTGTCAGGGAAGGAAGTGGCTGGATATTTTCTCTGGATGACTTCAGCTGGCCTATGTGGTGGATATGCAGCAGCTTCTCCTCACCCACGTCCATTCTCCCTGCCACCTTCCCAGAGTTGCCTGCCACTTGTAGAGGGCAGCTTATGGCAAAATGAGACACTTAAGGTGAGACTTTAAGGTGAGAGGGTTAGTGTTTTCTGTGGAAATGGAGATGCCTATCATTAAATACCTTCCTGAAGGAAGGGGTGTTAAATGATAGGTTGTTTCTCCGCTGTGGAGAGGAAAAGTAAAACTCCAGACTTCACACCTTTGCAGACCTTTTGCTCAGGTATCACTTGTCCTTTAAATGACCACTTAGGAACCAAGAAAAGCAAACAAGCTGAAACTCTCCAAGCACCATTCCCTGTGCCCTCCCTGCCCTGATAGGCACAAGGGCTCCCTCTCCTTTGGATCTAAATTCTCCTTCCATTTTTATTCCCCCACTCATCTGTGTGATTGCTCTTGGGTTGGCACCTTTGCCAGGCCGTTACCCTTTACAGGGCACAAGTTGGGCAGCCTCTTCCTTCCCCTGGACACAGTTCCCTGACTGTCACCTGCCCAGAGGTAAGCTGTTGAAGAGGCTGGTGCCACTGTAGCACTCTCTTCCCTAACTACAATCTAGCTTTTAGTATGAATGAGATGATAGATAAAAGACAGAAATACACAGATTTTTTTTTTTTTTTTGAGGAAACCAGAAGCACTAGTATAAAATAATTAAAAAATCCATTGTTTTTGAGAGTCATCATCCAAAATTCCCGTACTGTAGCAAACCTTCTCCCCTGGTACCTTTACGTCTAACTAGGAGGGAGGTCAAAAGTAAGAACACAGAAGCTTTAGTATTACTATAGCAGTGCCTGGTAACAACACTTTCTTTAAGGTCCTCTCACATGTTTTCACATAAACTCTTATTTTCAGATTGTAAAACTCAGCCATAAAGTCCACCTCCTTGCTGGCATCAGGCACTTAAGGTTTAAGACTATCAGCTCTTCAGTCAATCAAATTTCTGGTTAAAGCAGAGTCCTCAAAATCCTCCTACATAGTCTAATTTGAGTTTGCTTTTTTTACAGTCTCTGCACTTTAAAGTACAGAGTGGTTGAGTGAAATTATTTATAATGTGCACACTTTACAGGTTTCCAAATTAAATGCAAATGAACAACTAGTATATTTGATTTGGTACCTTAATTTTTTTTTTGCCTTAAAGTAGGTCTAATCCTGATGGGTGCTGAGGACCCATCAGAAGCCCAGCTTCTTGATTTGAAGATGAGAGGAAAGCCTTTTCAGTAGGGGAAGGGGATGGAGATGGGACAGACAGCTGTACAGGGCCAGCACAAAAAAGTCACTGAGCAGCCATGAAACAAAAAGTTCACTAACAAAAAATGGGGTCCTGTATGCAGCTAGGTGAAAATCCATTGCCAAACTGGGGTTTGCACACATGTTCATAGCCAGAGATAAACCCTTCCTGGCAAATTTTTCTATATTTGCCTCCCTCAAAAGCTCATATAGTGAAGTATTTGCAGTATCCCAAGAGAATGAGGATTATGATGAGCATGTTTAATTGTGCTGCAGAGGAACTGAGGACTAAATTAATTTGTCTGAAGACAGAGCTCTGCAACATGCATGTTTCCTTGTAACGCTAGACTTCATTTATAGCCATCTCAGTTTAGACAGCGTTGTCTGAAGAAGGCAATTCTAGGAAATACTCCAAAAATCCCATTTTGGGAACATTTTGAGGATATCCAGAAATCCACCCCTCAGGTACATTTTGAAAAGTATCTGTATGGCACCAATCAGGGCCATCCTGAAAACACCCCATGCCTGCTCCCTCAGCAAAAAATACTTTGAAAGTGCCTAAATTGGTGGAGTTGGCTAGAGGACCCCCTCTGTGCTCATTTCAGTATGCTCTCAGGGTCCCACCTCGTGGAGGAGTAGGAAACACCCAGTCTGAGGAACAGTAGGGGAATGCCCAGGCCCTGGGGAGTCCAGTTTGAAAATTACACAGGGATCATTGCCTTGGGAAGCTCTAGCAAGGCCCTGTGAAAATCCCAGATATCATTTTTAAATGACTGAGCAGCACCAGACTGGGATTCTTTTGGATGTGCACAAGGTCCCCAAACAGAGGCCACCCTGATGTCCCTCTCCAGCGTGAGATCTCTTTCAAAATCATTTCAGTGGTCTGATGGACAGACATTTATATACATCACTTTCTGTGGTAGTTTGAAAATGTTTCAGTGTCCAAAAGTGAGGCTTTATTAAAAACAGTCAAGAAATAACTCCACTTTATAACTTCCCCTTGGATCCAACCACAAAACTGTCTTGAATGACAAAATACAAACCCCGCAACCTTCCTTCTTGACTCCCAGTCACTTGTGAGAAACTGAAAACCTCCCAATGATGTTCATTTCCGAAACAGCCTCTTCAAACAGAAAGGAATAACTTTTGAATGGAAATGCCATTCTTATTAAGCTGGATAGCATTTACCATTTTTTTTATGACAAATGAAGTAAAACTGTTGGATGTAGAATATTTTGAAAACCTATAAATTGGAAGAGGACATAAAAAGCCATAATTGTAGTTTTCACAGCTCTGGGGTGTACTCCTCAGGTACCACAAGGGTTTGAGAAATAGCACAGGGCATAGGTTTAAGAGATGATGCTATGCTGGGGGGAAGTTGGTTATGGGATGTTGTCTAAATAAAAAAGGATCGCTTTAAAAAATTACCAGCAACACTGATCACACATCCCAGTCCCTTCTTTGCCATCTCTTCTTTTGTGGTCTAGTCCCCTGATCCCGAGGAACTGACCTCTGAGTTGGTTTCCTTTGGGCTGGGTGGGTGCCCGCCTGTGCACACCCCCAGGCTGGCAGCTTCAGGTGGGGCAGGGAAGGGCAGCGGTCAGCCTGGGCCCGGGCGGTCCTGCCCAGGGGCAGCACACAGAAGCCCTGCCTATGGTCACAAGGGTCTCTCTATGGGTACTTGAATACCGTGTGCAGTTTTGAACCCTCCAATATGAGAAAAACATGAATAAACTGGAGCGAATTCAGCAGAGGGATAACAAGATGGTCAAGGGGCTTGAGCACTTTCCTTGTGAGGAAAGACTGAGGAAACTAGACTTGTTTAGCCTGGAGAAGACAAGGGTTAGGGGACACCTAACAGCAGCCTTCCCAAGGTTAGCAAGAAGATGGAGCCAGGCTCTTCCCAGTGGTGCGTGATGGAAGGATAAAAAACAAGAGGCTTAAACTGAAACAAGCTGGGAATAAGATGAAACTGTGTCACCATAAGGACAGGTAGGCAGTCTCCACCTCTGGAGACTTTCAAGACAAGACTAGACAAAGCTTTGAATAACCTGGTCTGACCTCATAACTGACCCTGGACTAAGATCACCTGAGATCTCTTCCAACCTGAATTATCCTGTGATCTAAAACCAGAGGAATCACATCCCAAACGTGCTTCTGCTGAATTGAAAAGTAGTGTGGGTAATTGTTAAGGTGTAGAGGTTCATATTGCCAGTATTTAAAATTATGGGTTTATTTCAGCCTGATGGACAAAATCAGCTGGGTTTTAGTCCTAAGAGTTTACTAGCATATGATGAAAAGGAAGAGAGAGAAAAAAGAAAGACTCTGGTTAAGTAACTCTATGGAGGTACCTGAACTTTCAGCTGTTCTAGGCTAGTTGACAGTATTTAGGGTGTATGTTACTTGTGCATTGATCTTGAGGAACCTTACACGGCCAAAGTGATACAAAGCACCCTTACTATTCCCAAGGGTAGATTCCTTATTGCTAGAAAGCAATCATTACAGAAAAACTCAAAACAGTAATTCACCCTGAAGCAGAGCGTGGTTTAACACGCTCTCCTCCAATGCTTCCAGAGTGCAGAGATGGAAGCACCGCAGGGGCTGCACTCCTCCCAAACAGTACACATGCTAGTAAATGTGCTCCCCCAGCAGGCAGCTAGGAAACCATCAAGCCCCGCAATGTGATACAGATTCAAAATACAGAAGTGATGGGCTTGGTTGTCAGCCAGTGTAAATTAGGGTCATTGTCTCATCCAAGCCAGGTGGCACCAGTTGAAGATTTGGCCCACTAAAAGTAGTTGGAGACTATAAGAGATGCAGAGGAATTACTGCTAGTAGGATCATTTAGCAGGGAAAGAAGCTCAGTGGGTGATGCTCGTGTCTGTCTTTTCTCATCACTGCTGGAGCGCTGTGTCGTGATGTGAGAGCCATAGCTACACTCACAGTAAAACTGGTCCCTAGTGTTTTTGTTCTCAGTATGTGGCAGCCCTGCAAGGTTGTGAGAGCAGTGCTTCACTTGGCCATCCTCCACAGCAAAATAGGCCATGGTCTCAGTGCTGCTGCAAGCTGGTACACGCGGCCGGCAATTTTCTTAGAAGCTGGGCTGGACATACTAGACATGCTTCCCTGCTGCCAGCTCTGTTCCCAAGTATTTAAACTGTGAAACAGCACAATGCCCTAGTGATTTGCAATGCTGCACATTGTGAGTGTTTCACCTTCTGACATCTAGGCAGTAATTGCTCCCTGATGACTCTGCCTGTTCTGGTATAGTTTGACCCTTGGTATTTGTCTCTAAGAGATGATCTTTGGGCTCCCCTTCTGCCTGAAAGGGAGCTGACCAGGGACCATGACCTCTTCCCCACCTTCCGTAACAGTAAGAGAAACAGATCTTATACCCACCTATGGTCTTTTTTTCAACTCTGCTTTAGGGAGGGTACACCGGGTCATAAATCAGTAGGTGGGCTTTGCTGCTAGATCACAAGGCTCTGGCATTCTTCATTGCCCCTAACCCACTGGTATACCACCTGTAATTTTTATCTTCAAGAAGTGAAAGTGTAGGAGGCAGGCATGGCATCTATTGCTTGCAGAGTCCACTAATTATCAAGGGCCAAATCCTGCTCAAGGATGCAGGACATTTCAATTGAGTCAAATGGCCCTGTTCTTTCATCTGAGAACAGATGCAAATTAAATGGCTGTGAATTTTACAGCTGATTGTCAGACATGACATAACTAGGATCAACAACTTTTGTTCCACTCCAATGAGACTTCACAGCCGTGTGCTGCTGCTACATGTTAACATTGCGTTAATTAGGCCAGGGCATTCCACAGCAGTTTGGTATTGATGCAGAGTTTTGATCTAGTATGAGAAGGTCTTCCATGTGCTTGAGAAATGTTACTAAGTAATTGGAAAAATGCAGTGGATTAAATCCAGGTGAAGCATCACAGATCAGTCATTAATGTCTCCTTGCAAGGATTGCTTTCATGGTAAGGCCACCTTGTGAGGAACTGGAGAGCAAACCCCGGCCAGAGTCCTTTACAGAAAGGCTACCACCTTGTCATGGTGGCACAGGGTGAGTTCATGAGAAGCTAATTAGACCCATGTAAATAATTAACAGCAAATGCAGCCTCCTTTTTATGTCTGATTTATCAAATTCCCCATGGTCTGATCCCTTCACACCCCTGGGGGTCAGGGGACTCTGTGCCAGAGAACCACGCTGGGGGACTCAGCAGGGGATGCAATGCAGTGCTGGACAGCGTGGCTGCCACACAGATGGCAAGCGTACCGGTGCGACAGGGTATACCCGCGGGAGCGCACTGTATGTGAGCACGCTTCAGCGTGCCTGGGGCGCAGCAGGGCTGTATGTGCCCCGAGTGCCACGCAACCAGTCCACAGGCTCCTGCTGAAGCAGCCATAGGGACAGAAATGCCAGGGGAGGAAACAAGACGGGCAGTTGGTCCTGAAGCTGCTGTAGCATAGAGACTGCTGGAGTTAACATGCTGTTTTATGTCCTGAAGGGGCAGCAGATTTATTTTCCTCCTTTTTGCTGGATTGAAATAAATTGGGAATATAGGAACCCCTTTGCTCCTTTTTCTCTTATTTTTAATCTGCAAAAGTTACAGAGCTTCTAGAAATTTTACAATAGTCATGAACAGAGGTCAAGGTACCCTAGAAAGAAAAACTGAGTAAAATCTAATCATGTTACATACTAGCTCCCCTAAGTAACATCACCTTCTTAGTCTGATCCCCCCCCTTTCTCTCTCTCTCTCAACTTTGTCTCTTTTAACATTTCTGTCATTTCTGTCTGGCCTGTTGGACATGCTTTTGAAGTCTGAGTGATAACTAATCCTAATGTTTTTGTTGCCGACTCTATACCTTTGGGAGTAGACAGGAGTCCTGATAGGAGTTGAATGTTTAAGACAAAGATCAAATAGAAAATGGGAACAGACAGTATCCAAGTGGATTTCAATACAGGAGGACTGTGCAAATGTGGCTTTTAAGGAAGAAACGGAAAAAAGTAAGTTTTCTAAATGAAGAAAAAGATGATTTTTCTAAATGTAAGCAGTGGTGCTAGTATAATGCAGGTTCCTGATGCAGGTGAGGAAAAATCTGCCTTTTAGGAAAGGTCTGAGAGAATATGGAGATAGGTAGGAGTGTGGAATAAAAGGAGAGCTGAGAAATACTGGGACCTGAACAGATTTGCAGTGGTCTTAGCATACAGTAACCATCTGTTGTCTCTTTTGCTTCTGGACGGCCTCTGTCAGCAGACAGGAAGCAGGAGCTTCGCCTCATCTGTATTACCAGCCTTCCATGTGAGACAGGCTCTTTGCTAGGCAGGCACTTTCTCCTCTTTTGAAGGCGGGTGAGCGAAGAGCCCATCCCCTCCGCATCACCCCTCATCGTTTATACAAGCTAACCCTCGGCTATTGTTTGTGCCTGTGTGAATAGAGCTCTGTACAACACGATGTACGGCTCCGAGGCTTAGATGGGAAGCTTGTGAGCTGCAGACGGCTGCGTGCTGACAGCGTGGGGCTGCGGAGAAGGCACGCAGCCGAGCAGAGATCCGCTGGAGTACCAGCGTGGAGATAGCTGCCTTCCTGCATGTCCTACCTTGAGCAAAATCTCCATCTGCAGTGACCTGTGTAGATTCTTTAGACCACTTTTTACCTGGAGGGAAAACAGAAAAGAAACTAAAACTCAATAGGAATGATTTAATATCCGTGCAGGAAAGTGTAATTCAGGCTTTTGTAGGCTTTGGGGGGCAAGGGAGAAGTTATGGAGGTTAAATTTCTGCCATGGAGTTTGAAGATGATTCTGGCAGTCTGATATGTAGATTAGATTTGATTTTCTAATACAAAAATCTCAGGAAAGTTAAGTCTCTCACTTTCACATTAGTTCTTTACTGTTTCCTACATTGCTTGAATTATGTTAAAAGCAGCAATGTCTGCAAGCTGTGAACTATGAGGCAGATTTCTCTTAGTTTTCTGACTTGGAGATTATACACCTGAGTTGGCCAAAATAAAAGGGTTTGTATGAGGGATTATACTTTTTGGCTGCCTGTGGCTGCAAGGGAACCCACTCCATGACCCAGGACATCCCTCCCAGCTCTATATTCTGTAATGAGAATGGAGATGGGATTTTAAACTGTGTAAATTATTGCCTGCCTCTTTGTTTAGAGTGGTGTGGCCAGTTACTGCCAAGTTATTGGCCAAACTTAGTGAGAAGACAGTTCAAAAATTATGCTGTCACCTCTGCTCTTGTCTAAACTGGAACAAAGTGAAAATTGCTTCTTTCTGTTTCACATTGTTCTCTCCTTTTTCAGTCTTTGAAGATGAGTAGCTATTTGAAAAGTTAAGACAGACCAAGAGTCTGATTTCTGTTTACACTTGGGTCACAATACCCTGTACTGACAACACAAATGGCCTTTAAAGTGGCTGCAAATGTACATGTAAAATTTACAGATAGTACATCGGTATTTATGTGCACAGGGCCCACTATTGCAATGCAGCAATAGTGTAAGTTACATGCGTATGTGCACAGGATGGGGAGTTTACTCAGGGCCCTTGCTAACTTTAAAGCTGCCCCCCAATTTCAAACTGTCTTTCTCTTCTCTTTCCTCATTAGCTCCTTTGCCCTTGATTGCTTCTATGTCTGAGAGCATGAGTTATTCAAGGGCTAGGATAATATACCTAAAAATACAATAGAGTTATAACGATACCACATTTCCCCTTGAAAGGGCATGCTTGCTGTGTTACAAGAATGAGTTATTTCAGTTTGTCTTAACCGCTTCCATAACATACATGCAAACAAAGCCCGCCAAAACACAGAAAGCAGGTACTTGGTGGGTTGTACGCTCTAAATACGTACTTTTACTTTTACAACTTTGTTCAGGCTTAGATGAATGTGCATTGACGAACAGATGAATTATTTGAGTTGTTACTGCCTAGGAAGTCACTACAAGCTTGTTACAAGGTATTTGTCATGGTTTACCTGCCGGAGGCGAGGCTACTGAGGGAGAGGGCTGTGGGAGGGGAAACCCAGCAATGGCAACGCACGCAGAAGGTCCCATCCCAGTTCTGGCTTGGTAATCACAGGGCTGACGCTGTACTGTCATTTCTGCTCCGTCTTTTCCAGTGTTTTGCTTGTTTACAAGAAGTAACTTTAAAGCGACCCAATTTAGGACTTGAATCTGGAAACACATCATAGCCCCCGTGTGTAACCATTTGGGGGATGGATCAGGCCACATACCCTGTAGAATCAGAGCTGTCTAGCGCAGAGTTTTAAAATATTTATGGAAATGTCTTGAAATCAACATAAGTAAAATGGCTTGTCAGTAAGGGCTATTGGCAGTAGTGTGAGATTGAATAGTAAAGGATTATCCAGTACTTGAGATCCCCTGGAACCCTTGGAACTTCTACCTAATTTCAAAATTTGTTTTTTATTTCCGGTTTTCTAAAAGCTCAGGGGTTTTTAAATAAAAAAAATACCACAACAAAACAAAGATACAAATTAATTGTGGATATTAGGTGACCACTACTGCATACTTTCAGCCATAGCCCTTTTAAATACATTGGTTGTTGTGAGCAACGCAACACAAAGGAAAATGAGATTTCTGTTTTTAAGACTGTCTTTCTGTCATCTGTTGTAAGCTGTAAATTAATTTAAATTTTCAAATTAGTTGAAAACTTATGCCCAACAGAATAAATAAGATGTTTGGCTTTCAAAAACCTCACACATTCATCATCACTTCTATCTGCCTTAGTATCTAGACAGCAATAGAAATAAAAAATGACTCAGTCTTCAGTACATACATTTAATAATTATGATCATTCACTGGGCTAAAAATATTCAAAGGAAATTAAATGTGCAAGTAACAGGCCTCATGACTACGCAACAAAGTGGGAAATTTTCAAATCATGGTTTTAAAGCGTGTGTGTTAGTTCACTCTTCTCTATTATCGATTTAGAAATCACTGTCACAACTCTCTTATTAACGTATGAGGTAGAAAATAAATGTATAATAATTTCAATCAACTTTATAATTTTTAAGACATTGCTTTTAGAGTCTCCATTATCATATGCAAAATGGCAAAGTCAGTTCCACTTAATTTATTTCATATGTTATTCCAACAGCATCACAAATAGTTCATTGTTACATATCTCTCCAAATAATGAGTTCAAGACATCCTTTCCTTTGCAACACTTCATCTGCATGCTATGCACTTCATATTGTGCAATTGTCTGATGAAGAAGGGAAGTAGGTAGCCCGAGGGTATTAAAAAGAGGGAGCGTCAATGAAAAAATGTTGGGCACAGGTGTTACTCCCTAAGGACAATGGAACATTTGGAGGACAAATAGAAAAGGAAACAAGATGAAACTAATCAATAGATGATTAAAAAAAACAGTTTAACTTCCCTCCCTCATCAGGATGCTACCCGTCACCACAAGTGTTCTCTTCCAGGGTGGGAAACTTCCTGACGACCATCAGATTCCTATAAAAGGTGCTGGATAAAATTAACTGAGCTCTGTGCATGGAATGCTACCCTTACAGGATTTGCTGGAACAATGTTAAATGTGAGCCTAACAAACTGCTTATTAGCTAACCAGTATACTTTTTAAAACTCTAGAGAAACTAAATATTCACAAAAAAAGCGTTTTAAATTAAATTGGAGTTAATTCAATCTCTTGTGCACTTAAGTACGTGCTTTGCTGGACCGGCAACATAGCAATCCCATAAAAGGCATCTACTCAGAAATACCCCCATTTCTTCTCAATCTACCAAATGTGAATTGCCCCCCCCCCACACACACACAATGAAGCCCATGTTCCTCTTCTGATAATTGCAATGTCAAAGAACAGCAACTTCTTCTTCCTCTGTCTGTTTGGAGGGGCAGGCTGTTTGGAAGGCTGAGAAGGCATCTGGTCAATTTGCTAAAATTCAATCTGCTACTTTACATAATTTTTTATCCTTGACACCAATTTTCAAGGGAAGCTCCCATGTAAAGTTCTGTTCAACTGCACCTGCAGGCTTGAATGGTGTTCCTAACTGCAACAGTAACATCAGCTAAACATGAAAAAAAAAGGTTAGAAATGTTCTGCAGCCCATTAAACTGCTATAATTTTTCTACCTGAAGATGAAGTTTGTATATAGAATTTCAGAGTAAAGAATCATATCTTGATTAGCTGTGAGAAAGGTAATTTGCTGCGAGGCTGGGAGTGGGGGGAAGCTTCATAAAAATCTTTTCTTTAAGTTGCAGTGGAAATTTAGGCAACTAATTTGGGTTCCACCCTGGGGGTCATTCATAGTTGTCGAGGTTTGGCATGTTGTGTTTCCTCTGCTACCTCCCATCATGTAAAGCAACGAGCAGAAGAGGAGCTGAGCAGTACTGTATTGCCCTGTGTGGAGCCCTTTTATACTTGGGAACGTGCCAGGTCTATGAATCCCCTGTCATTTGGGAAAAAAACCCTACATCTATTAAGAAAGAGAGACGGAAACTCAGCCTGTGAGACACTGAAGTAAGACAAATAATAAATATAAAAGAACAGTTATAAATTGTATTGGCATTTCATATGCCCATCATATCTGAGTATCTTCTTTATAAAATCAAGGTGAGTAATGCAGTTTCTAATGGATTTTTAAGATCCTCTGAGTTTTTACTGTATGTTTCTCTATTCTGTTTCTCTGCAGAGAGCAGAAATGTCCACCTAACTGCAGTCAGCCACCCTTTCAGGGACCTTTCTATAATGGTATAATATACTTGAACTACACAGCAAAAGAAACTTTTGACAGGAGCAAGCTAAAATGCAAAGCTGAAACTAGTAAACCTTTGGCACTGTGAAACTAACAGCAGCATCATGGGAAGGCATTACGGCAAGGTCAGGGGAAACGTGGAGGTTTTTAATTTAAAATCTCCCTCATAAAATATATCCAAATATTCAGTTGGTTTGTTTTTTTTTTTCTTTGTGAGCACATCAGTCAAATTTAGGCCTGCTCTCAATACACGAGAAGCCCAGTGGGAGTGAGGGGCAAAATACTGACCTCCGAGAAGCCCATGGCAATATTTCCAATGGCTTCAACAAAGGCTGGATGCTGTCCTGCAGGATTACTTATGTACTTAAAGATAAACCTGTGAACAAATATTTACAGACCCAGGGGCTTTTGGTTTTATTTTCAGAGCGGCCTGAGCATTTCTGGCGACCACGGACGTCAGAGGGAGCTGTAGGTGGCTCAGCATTTCTGGCAGTGGAGGCTTTTAGCTACAGAGTTGTCTGCTTGGTCTATGGCTACCAGGAGTCGTAGCTACCCCAGGGGACTTGCAGGGTGTTAAGCCAGACTGGCTCCTGTGAGATCTGATCCACTCACCAGTCGCAGGGCCTGTGCTGGGGCGCGCCCAGCCTCTGCCCTGGTGCACGCAACTGGCTCTCTCGGGACGGAAACTCACGTGCAAAACACGCTAGCGGTCATCAGCTCACGTCCCGACATGTAACACTGATAATTCAAGTGGTTCCAAAGGCCTGGGAAGTGCAGCCATGATCCAGGCATCCAGCGTGGCCTGGGATTTTGTGCTCTTGTTCGACGTGCTGGTGGCAAGGACAGTGTGGCCATAACCTAGGCGTGTAAGGCAGCATTCAAAAGGGAAGGGGTTTTTTTTCAATTTGTGTTAACAATCCTGCGTATCATGCTGTTGATTCTTGAGTCAATCTAGGTCATTTTAGTCTGTGAAATGAATGCATATTTATTATCACTGAAACATGAAGACAACCACATCTGTCCATGCTTACTGTAAGAGATTTCAAGGCTGTGCTTTGTTGTGGTTTTTACAGTTTTCCTTCCAAGCTGTAGGATGGTCACTAAATCTCTGTCTCTCTCCCAGGCTCACCCCTGGCTCTTTGTTTTCTTATCAGCAGTGGTAGTGGTGCAGGAGCATAATGCTGGTCTGCTTTTCTGAGGATCTGAAAGCACTCTGCTGCCATTAACTTGACTGGAGGCTGAAGGCTCTGATTATTTCACAGGTTTTTGTCTTCAATTGTGCTTGTGTACAGTTGGTTGAGAAACAGGAAAATCTAAAGTATTCTCCTATATTCTGGCAAGCTTTAGAGCTGGTTCTGGTATTTTTTAACCAGGAAACATTCCTCATATTCTTTTGGCTCTAGGAGGTATAACAGTGGTACGCTTTTGACAACATTATTCATTGCTTTTTTGTAACTACATTTCTGCATGGTCAAAGTGCTGCAGAAACACTAGTTTTTTGTTTTCCTTTTTTTTTTTAACCAGGATCTCTGAATTGAGCAGTATTCATAACTTTTAAAACATAATAATACGTATGTATCTGAATTATATGAATAATACAGAGACTAAACAATTATTCATAAACACTTTAAGTAAAGTTATTTCGTGTTACTTTTCCATTAGCGTACAAATACTATGCTGAAAAGCTGTAAAGATTTTTATCTCAAGGAGGCACTTACTGCTCCTCTTTAAGAAGATGAACATTCCCATTAAGATCACAATTCTCGTGACCAGGAAAAATCAATAAATGCAAAAAAAAACCCCCATGCTTTTCAATAGGAATTTTTATAAAAATGAAATTTGCAGAGTACCTTGTCTTAATGAAGTCGGTGGGATTAGTCAAATGCTCAAAGTTAAGCATGGGCTTATGCACATGTTTAATTAGGGTCCTGAAACAAAAAAATAATTTGCAGGCTCAACTGCAGTTTATACTCCCTGCGGCTTAGGGCTGCCATGTTCCAACACTTGTGTGAATGGCTGCACTCCTATCAACATGGCCAATACAAAAATGCAAAGTACTTAATCAAACTGTTCCAAGTGAAAGCTTGCTTCTTGTGGCAAAACCTAATAAGAGAAAACAGATTAGTTTCTATGCAGGCATTTTAAGAGGGAGCATTTAAACTACTGTTCGTAACAAATATTGGGAGCAAACGAAAACGGGAGTTAGGTGAGGCAGGTGATTAAAACCATGTCCGATATTTAATTCATTTTAATAGCATAAAAAATATCAAGACCCAAGTTGTCAGGATCCCCGGAGAAAAGGATCCTGCTAGCTGTCTGAGAGTTTCATGAAATTGTTGGGGTGTTTTCAGCCCTGTTAGAAATTGTCAACAGTCGTCCTATTTCTGATAAAAGCAACTGCTATTTTTTTAAAGATATTGATAGATTTATGAGCAATTTATTTGCTGGTGAGTCTACAAAAATCATGGTTGCAATAGAAATAGAAGATCTTTTTAGAATACAAATTAATAAACAGGCTGGATTTTATTAAAAGGTAGGAAAATGAAGGGCTACAATCAAAATTGTTTTTCAGATGTTGAATTCTACAAGGAATCATTGTAGGTCTACAAGAAAGAGAGGCCCTATTCTATAACTATTTACACTTGTGTTTATTTGCATTCATGTGATCAGTATTGTTTAATTTTCTGGGAAAATGGGCAATATAAAGTTAAACACACACATGTACATATTTAGAAAATGCCTCTCCATTTTATTAAATCTATCAGAGGGATGTTTTGGGTCTCTTTTATTATTTTTTTCTACCATTTCTTATTTATCATGCATTTTAAACTTCTATTAACATCTTCCCCAAATAAATACTGTATCATTTCATGTAAATGGTAAGTTTTTACAGGAACATAGAGTCATGAAATAAGCTAACTGATAATAAAAACCTCTACAGTCTTCAAGCTCTCTTCATGAATCATTTTGGGTGTTTTTTCCCTCCTGACTGAATCTCATAATAGCACTTTGTGAAGTTGCCAAATTCTGCCCCTCTTTTTATTCAATTACATACAGGTGCATAATGTTTTGCATATGGAATTGCTCAGAACTTACAGAAGAAAAAAAAAAAAGAAGCCACAGAAATGGAGTCCTGAGTTCAGGTCATAGAAAGATTTCAGGAATGTCAATTTGTCTGCCACTCATCCTTTCTTTCTAATGAGGAAAAGTCAGAAAGTGGGGCCTATTTTTTCCTTTCCTTACAACATATTGGGTAATGATGCAGAGAAAGGTACCAGATTGCAGAGATGTCTGCAATAGCCTGAAATAAGACTTCAAAATTAAGTTTAATTGAGTCCCAGAATGCAGCTGTGACATAGAGAAACACAAGTGAAAATATTTTCTACAGGACCACCTGAAAAGCCTGAGACCAAAAGTGTTTAGGTGGCAATAAGAAGGAAATAAATCTGTCATTAGTATTTTCCTAGGAATAATAGGGTTGTTGGTCATAGGATGAAAGACATGAAAGCTTCTAAGCTGTCCAAATCATTACTATCTAAACCTAAGATGACCAACTGGATAAAGAAAACAACCAAGTCAGGCTGTTATATTTTTAAGACCTATTTGGCTTAAACATTTTTGAGCCATGCACCCATGGTCATAAGGGTACAGCCAGTCAGAGATTCATGCTTGTGAGATGCCTGGACATCCTCTGCCTCACAGAGACTGGAGCCATTAGCGATTAAGGATCCTGCAGCTGAGTCGCTGGACAAGCAAGCAAATCAAATTCTGCGAGAAGAAAATGTGTTTGTGTAAGAACGCAGAAATCTGAAAAAGAAGGACCCCAGATGTTTGAGGAAGGTTTTAAAAAAACAATTGGGAAGCTACTTTAATGGAGATGAAAACCATGGCAAAAAAAGTGCTCTAAAAGAGAAATACAACATGACAGAATAATATTTTAATGGAGAGCTGCAGCATTGAAGGGCTCTTCAGGGCTGCGATGGAAGGACAAGGTCACTATCTGGGCTCTGCCAGAGCAGCAGATGAAGGCAGCACACCTAGCTCACAGTATCACGTAGTTAATCCCTGTGCAAAGCGATGAGCATGTGCAGTTCTACGGTTCGTATTCGTAATAAACTCTTCCCATCGCAGAACTCTCCTTTACTTTTAGGAAAAAGAAAACATTTTTCCACAGACTACCAAAACTAAATAATGAAGGTCTGTTTTGGAAACAGAGTTGGTTTTGAATGGAGAAATACACTGGGCAGCTTTCTATCATATTCCTCTGAATGGTGGAGGTGGGATTATCCCCCTTTTCTACAGGCAAAAGTTAAGACACTGAGAAATTGTCGCAGTTGCTCTTAACTTCGAGTGTGTAATTTGAGACACTTAATGCCTCATTCTCCAGAATACTTTGTATGCAAAGGACTATATTACACTCAAAGCATCCCCCTGTTTATGTTAGTTGCAGCTGTGAATGCTCTGTACCTACAACCAGATCCTAAGCCTTCTAGAAAATTAAGATCATATCCATGCAAAGTTCTTCAGAAGTTTGTAGCAGAGATAGGGATAAATTGAGCTTAAAGGTCAGTATTCACTTGCATTATCCATAAAAACATCTTTTCCCGCAGTGATTTTGCTCATTCACTCTAAGTCTTCTAAATCCTGCAAAAACTAGGTATGAGTCCTGAACTCATCAACTGTTCTAATGCACGATCCAGTTTTGTTCTAAGGCCACATCCATGCCAGGCACAGAGCAAAAGAAGGGGAAGGGAGGGAGAAAGGAGGGAAAGGAGAAAATAACACTATAAATGTGTTAAGTTATCTATCAAAATGCCAACAGACAGACACAAAATTAACTGAATTAATATTGGTTTTAAAGGAAAATTCACTTCTACTATTTTCTAACTTTTCAGTGCCTAATTTTACAAGCTTAGTAATATTTTAACACCACATTTCCAAGGTTTCCCCAACAGTCTATCACTCAGACTACTCTTCTGTCCTATATATTATCTTTCTCCCTTTTATCTCCTCTGCATCTGAGTTAAGCATCTTCTTGCCCATGGGCCCAGGAGCAGAAACACAGAAAACGCAGGAGCATGATTCCCATCCTGAAAATGAGGGCAGTTCTCACAGCAGAGCGTGCCAGCCTTTCAAAGCCTTACAGTCTGCATGTTCTCTGCATGTAAACTCCGGAGAGAGTTTGGCTGCCAAAAAACCTAAGGAGCACAGGTGTGAGTTGCAACTTCCAAGACTTATGAGTAGGCAAACTTTTTTCGTAGGGTCAATGAAAGAAATGCTTCTGACACAAGTAACAAATCCGCTTTCACGTGCCAGTCCCTATTGCAAAGCAGTTATGGGCAAATGTTCCCTTTAATCTCACCCTCGGAAACTAGTGGATTTCTTTTGAAATCTTCACTCACACAGAGAAAAAAAAAGAAATCCCATATGAATGCCTGCTCTGCAATATTTTCCCTTTACAGCTGAGGTCTGATGAGGTCCTAAGCGAGGACAGAGAAACTAACAGAAGCAGGTGTTGCTACTTGCACTGCTTGGACCACAACATCTTTCTCCTCATCTGGCCTCTCTTATTCCTAACGTTGCCCAGCACTTCCCAATTTATTTTTTTTAATTTGCTTTTGCTTTAACAGCTTTTTCAGTTCCAGATGAAATCTGTTTTTCTAGGCGTCTGCCTCAAACTGAGTTGAGACCCACTGGGTTAGCTGTTCTCAAGAATGGGACTGAAAAAACAAGCAGTTCACGGGGTCCCTTCTGCACTTTCACTGAAATTCCAAAAACCCACAGCCTGGGAACAGGAATTTCAACTTTGCTGTCAAGGAGAGGCTTTTGTGCAATATGCTTATATGCAGGCAGTAGGCACATGCTCCACAGAGAGCTCTTTCAGCTGAACTTGTAAATTCTCCAAAGATGCTTCTGCCAGGGAGCATAACTCTGTTCCCTCGCAGATCTTATAGGTGTTAACACAGGCTTTAATTAAACATACTCTGGCCTGGAGCTACATAGGTGAAATTTGACTAAGCTTGTAATGGCTGTTCCCAGGCACAGTAACTATTTCTGCCTACTTTCATGGGTCCCTTTCCTCTTTCTCTTGAAAATTATGGAAGAATAAAATTATGAAAATGCAGAAAGTGGGGAGAAAAAAAAACAAATTGAGGGGAATGGGAATGAGTCAATAGAATCAAGAATTCTGGCAAGGTGAGGACTGAGTGAGGACATTAAAACTGGCTGGGAACTGGAAGGGGTGCCTGGCACTGGTTGTACAAGAAGAGCAGGAATGTGAACCAGTTTGCTAGGCAGGACTGAATATGGAGGTAAAAAGGAAGGAGGAAAAGTTTCTGTGCAAGGAAACAGAAACTAGGATCCTGTGAAGAAAACAGGGAAGACAAGAAGCTGGAGTGTAAAGGGAGAAATGTATCTTTAAGAAATATTTGCAAAAGTTAGTTAAAAATCATTGTGGTGTGCAGCAGCTTGTGTGAGGACATGCTGGACACTGAGTGAAGCACCCCTTCACCAGACTCCTTGGCTTTGATGTCTGAACAGCAGACAGGTAGCCACAGGGTGTACATGAAAAAAAGTCCTTGGAAAAAAAGCATAGCGTAGCCTTGCAGCAACATATTTCCTAAGATCCTCTAGGTTCTTCCAATAAATTGGGTGCAAATCTGACTAACGTATTCTTCTTTGTGAAATCTAATTTATTCATCCATTGCTGGTTCCAGAATTCTTCAGCCTTCCTTTCTGAGAGATGTTCCATGACTGAAGCAGGCTTCTCCAGTCCATCACTGTATTATCTTTGCAGCACGTTACTGTATGTCTTTCTCTCCTAAAGTTAACAAGCAGCTGATCTTATTCTACGCATCCATTTACTTTCTGATGTTTCACAATACAATAATAAAAGGGATGGCAGGGAATAAAAGTGGGTCTCAGTCTTCACCACAGCCCGCTGGGGGCTGGCCCACCGTAGCTGGAGGGAGGCAGGCTGACACGGGATGCCACTGGGATCAGGAAAGGGTTTGGTAGGCTGGGTGAAGAGTCAGGTGTGGAAAACTGGAAGTGGTTGGGCAAAGGGTTGGAATTGTGTGCAAAGGGGATACTGCTTCTCAGAGGAGCCTGTGACTCGGACAGCACGCAGACCTGGACAGAAAGACCAAGCCTGGAGTTCAGGAGTGGAAACAGGAATGCAAGAAACATGAGAGTGGGATAAACCGCTGGGACTGGGAAAAATGAGGGCAGTCCCAGTTGGAGGGGATAAGCAGAAGCAGTCACACATGAAAAAATGAACAGCGTGGTTTTCTTCAGCCATTAGAGTGCAATCCCCTTCTGATCCTGGAGTAAAGCGCACAGACCCCTGGGTTAGGAATACTGAGAGTCTAGACTCTGTGGCTGTGATCGATGTGTGGCTAGACTGTGATAAGCTATGACCATCTACTTAAAGATGATCTCACAATGGATCTGCAAAATGGCATTAAGCTAATTAATTCAGGCTGCTCTTAATCCTGGCATTTCGTAACTTTGGTGTGCTTGACCCTGCCACATTAATAATGCTCTTTAGAGTACTCTAGAGACTACACACATATACTATAAACGTATATAGGATCAGTCTCAAATAGTTATTATTTGTTTTAAAATTAAGTTCAAATATCCTTTGATTTTAAATATGGATTTGGCTTGTATGAATCTTCCTTTCAATGTTTTTCCTCTTTTATACAATTTCCTAATTGTAAAAGTGGATTAGTAGCTTGTAGATTAGTAGATATAGTAGATTGCCAGCCGTAATTATGATTTATAGAACTGTCCCAGGTGTCTGCACATTAATTATGACTTATTATTAATATATGCATGAATTGATCATTCATTTTATAATTACTTTGGAAGGATCTAGCCCATCAGTGCTAGCTTTGAACAAAACCACACAAAGAACAGAAACCTACTAGCAGGACTTTCAGTGAATGTTCCTGGTCCAGGACACAAGCCGTGTTGTATTCATTAGCATTTCTTCTCAGTCATGAAAACTAGCCTCACAAAGTGACCTTACTCTAGGAGCTAGGGCTTTAAGAAAAATAAAGTATTTTGAGACTTGTGATTAAACCAGGAGAAGTGGCAAGACTGTGGATGCTACAGGTGGTTCCATATGGCTGAATCTGATTCTGCGATACTCTGTGAATTCTCCTTATTGCTTCAATCACTTATCATTTGCTTGGTTTTACTTTTAAATGCAGTCTTTCTTCTGTATGAGCCCTTCCTCGCCAGTGCTCTCATCCACCCTGTGTGCTACAGGAGCACCTTTTGCGTTCTGCAAAACCTCTCTTCACAATCCTTCCTTACTGACTCCTGCCTCTTTCAAAATGTCTCTATTTTCGTAACTTTCACAACAGCTCTCCAAACTTGCTATATTATTTATTGCTTTTTCAGGTAATGGCCACAAAAAGAGAAACACAGAAAACAGCTTAGTCCTCTGGTCTTTGGAAGGTTTGTTTTCTCTGGTCTTCCAACCTTTGATACCTTGTGTAGCGCTGACAGCATTGGTAAGAGGTTAGCAAAAGTTCGTGATTATTTTATTGTCTATGTTCAATGGACTGAAGTGCTTTTACCAGCTATCAAGTGCTTACATGACTGGGTTGCACTTACAGAGGACATACGCATCTTTTGTTACATAGGATGACCCACAGTCCCGCAAGTCTCCCCAAGGGGCCCTGTGCCGGCCCAGGGGAACCCTCCTGCTGGTTTGAACAGGCACAGACCAACATTTCTTACTGTCCCACGGCCACCCAACCCACGCTAGCGCAAGGGCGCGCCTAGGCCCCGCGCTGGGAACAGGCGGAGGTGGGGACCTCCTTGCACCGGCTGAGGTCCCTTCCCCACGGAGGCGGCGGCAGGCCGCGCTCTCCCCGGACGCCCCGTTCCCCACCTCCCGCCAGGGCCGCCGCTCGGGTCGCAAAGCTCCGGAGGGCAGCAGGCCCCGCCGGGGCGCCTGACGCCTGCGGCCCCGCGGCCGGAGAGCCGCGGGCGGGGCACCCCGACCTTCACGGGGAGAGGCCCCCCCCCCTCCCCGCGCACGCTGACGGGTAACGGCCCCGCCCGCCCCGCGTCACGTGAGGCGCGCGGCGCAGAGCGGGAAGGCAGACGGGCAGGTGAGGCGGCGCCGGCCATTGGGGGGCGGGCGGCGACCGCCGCCGCGGGCCCCGCCCCGCCCTCCCGCCGCCGCTATATGAGGCGGGGGGCGGGCGGCGGGGCGGGCCTGAGCCTGTGCGGGCACCGAGGTGAGCGGGGAGGCGGGAGCGAGGCGGTGCGGAGCCGGCTGCGGCCCCTCAGCGGGAGCGGCGGGGCGAGCAGGCGCAGGAAGCGGCGGCGGAGGTGAATGCCGGGGACGGCGGCGCCGGCGGGCGGGAGCCTGCCGCTGCTCTCTTCTTCCTCCTCCTCTACCGCGCTCAGGGAGCGGCGGCGTAGGCGTGCGGGGCGAGGGGCGGCCGTGCCCTCCCCGGGCCGTGTTTCCTCGCCGTCCCTGGCAAGGGCGTGATGAGGGGCCGACCCCGGGCTCCCCCCTCGGCGGGCCGCGGAGCCGGCGGGTGGGGCGCGGAGGCACCTCCTTGCCCGCTGGCGGGGGCCGCGGCGGGGGCCGAGACGGCGCCCCGGGGAAATGCGGGTTTTCTCCTCCCCGGCCCCTCACCGCGCTCGCCGTGGGCGGCCGGTGCCCGGCGGGGTCAGGTGCTGCAGGCCTCCCGGGCCGGCAGGGAGGCAGAAATGTGGTGTCATTGCTTTCCAGGAGCAGGTGTAAGTAGCTGAAGATGAGGGTGGCAGAGCATCTCTTACAGGAATTCTCTGTTCAAGGTTAAAGCCCAGCCCCTCCCATCAAAGCTGGTCTCTTGCCATGGCACAAGCACATCTTCTGGGTGGGTGTAGGCAGACACCAGCTCCTCAGGAAGAATGATGCTGTTGTAACTGAGTGCTGCTTGCTTTATTAAGCAATATTTTTTTGCCTTCACTCTTTCAGTTGTAATGTTTTTAGTTTAAATTCTCAGTTGGATTGCTGCAGAGGTCATGAAGGGGTAAAACTGATTTAATGGGGGTGAGAAGAAGAGGGACTATACCTTCAGGCGTGCCACTTCTAAATCTTCATTCAGGCTGCAGCCTGGATGCGAGGCTGGCGGCATGATTTGCAATTGCTTGCTTGCAGTTTTTTCCCTTGTGGGTGATGTGTGCAGGAAACCCGCCTAGTTTTATATGGACACTATATTGGGTTTCTGGAATCATCCCCTGTGCTGTCTGATTCTGCCTATGTAAAGGATTTCTGGTGTCTGGATGGGTGGGGAGACTTGAACAATGCAAAGTTTGCCTCGCTTTGAAATTCCTGCTACAGATATTTTGAAAGGGGGAGGGAGAAGAGTGAAAGACTGTGATGAATTCTTTCTGAGGCTCAATTTTGTGTCTACATTTTCAGAATGCGCGATAAGAAAAGATGTAACTTAAAGGGGGGGGGGAGGGTGAGAGAGAGCTAAATAAAAGGATTTTCTTTTCAGCTCCATCCATTTCAATGGTGCAGCTTTCCCAAGCCCCTCTCCGTCGCCCATCATCACCTTCAGGCCGGTCAGAGGAGGGGGAGGATAAGAGCATGAAGGCGGCCAAGCAGCAGGTGAACCCGTCTGGGGAGAGCCAGCCTCCCTCCAGCCCCCTGCAGTCTGCGCTGAACTCGGCAGCCTCTCCTTCCCAGGCATATGAGACTTACATTGATAATGGGCTTATCTGCCTCAAACACAAGATCAGGAACATTGAGAAAAAGAAGGTAACTTGTTTTTCTTTGGCATGGTACATATTTAAATCGCTACTTGTGCAACCTGGTACCTATTTTATCATAGCTGAAACAAGGTTGTGTGTGTATATAGAGAGTAATCATGGAAATTTTTTTAAATAACCCGTGAAAGGACCTAAATGTGGATTCACTAGGGGGTTTTTATTATCATTTATAACCCTGGTAAAGAATGGTGTTCTTTACTCTTACTGTTCTGAAATGGGGTACTTACATTTGACATTGTGTGATCATAACATTATTGTTTCAGGGAATCAGGAATGCAGCTAACTATAAACCTGTTCTCAGCTGCTGGGTGTACAGTGTGTGCCCAATAGTTAGTAAAAGTAATTGAATGTTGATCAAAACTGGGGATGCTTCTCTAATAGACTGAATCAGTTGAGAACTAACTTGAAACTGATTTGGAGATGGTTTATAGTCTTGCAGAAGTCTTAATATTTCTTCTATTGATTACATGCATCTAATATTAGGATGTAGAGATGTATGTAAAATCGGAAATTAGGAACAATGTTTCCTCTGACTCAAGGAAATGTCAAATTGTATTAAATATGTATTGCACTTCACTTTGCATAAATCTGTCTTCTATATTTTAAATATAGACAAATGTTATTCACTAGAAAGCTTTTAAACAGAAAGCATCCAAAGCCTGCTCTCTTGCTTTGAACTGTGCTTTTCTGGGGGTGGCGGGGACACAGAATAGTGTTAATAAGAACTGAGATGATAAACCTAAAATATCATGGTTATAGCTGGTCAGGTTTTTGCATTCTAAGACTTTTCAGTTGATTGGCAGGTGACTGAAGGCTGTGTGCATGATTTTTAATTGGGAAAATGCTATTTCCTGTAAGATAAAAGAAATAATGGTGCTGTTGCTTTTGGTACTGGGTCAGGATTACAAGTAAAGCAAATGTATGAATATGTTGTGCTTCTCTAAATGTCTGAAAAGCTTTGTGTTATGTCTTAGGGTGAGAAGAGGGAGTAGATCAGACTTCTGGCCATGTGACTAGGGGACTTGATCCACCTGCAGGAGATGCAGTATTACTGCTGTCTCATGTCATGCATCATGCTGTAATTTTGAGTAATGTCAGAGAAACATGTTTTCCTTGTGTGATTAAGCAACTTTGTGTTGTATTCTAATTCTGTCCAAGGAAGCTTATTGTTGTGAATTTCTCATGTATCTTTGATTCTTTCTCATGAATGGCAATATGGTCTCACTGGCAAATGGAAGTGTGACTTACTAGAATGAGAAGAAAGTATTCCTAGTCCTAGGCTTCTATAGGCACTGTGTCAGTAAACCCTATGTGGGTAGATATACAAATGAAATAGTACTCAGCTTCCTGGCAGTGAACTCCCTTTCTTTCCCCTGTGGATATAAAGAAGCTTGTAATACTTAATAGTTTAGTTTTGTGTAGTTTACATCAGCTTTTAAAGACTGTTTCAGTATATTAGAAATAAATCTTATTTCTTTGCTAAAGACATTAGTCCACTTTCTTAGGAAACAGCACTATAAAATCTTGATGACATAACTAAAGCCAGATTTTGAAAGACATGCTCTAGAAAATTAAGTAGGATTATTCAAGGATAAGATAACTAAATTCCAGCATTGACTTGGAAAAGCTAAAAAAGCCTAATTTAAAATGAGGACACTGGATGTATTTGGAGCCCCTTAAAGATCTGGGGTCAATGCATTAAATGAAACAAAGGTAGCAAGTAAGAAATGAAAGATCAAAGATAAAGGGAAGTAGGCAATCCTGGAGACTGAGGTTGCCAAATCAAAGGCATAGCAAAACTTTCTATGTTCCTTTCTCCTGAAAATGAGAGGAAGTATTAAAATTCCTATTCTGTTACAGTATGCAGATAGTTTAAAATACAGAAAGAATATGTAACTTCACGTGTACCACATATTCCACATTAGACAGAAATCAATATAAATAATTTACTTTGGATTTTCCTGCAGCTCAAACTAGAAGACTACAAAGATCGCCTGAAGAAGGGAGAAGCCCTCAATCAAGACCAGTTGGTAAGTTTGCTGTATGCAGGAGTGAGTAGCCTCAATCTTCAAACATGTCAGAAGGGATAGGTTGCTGAAGGAGGTGGTGGTGTAGTTTTACAGAAGTAATGCCGGCAGACTTGCATTAGTATTTTTTCACAAAACCAAATGGACAAATTATTGGTAATGAAGCTGAATGGTGAGCCCACAAGCTTTAAGTCTCCTACTTTAACCTTCATGTTGTATACTGGAGTAATAGAAGGTCCTTGTTTATCTTTGCTCTGTAGACTTTCAGCTTCAGTGCTCCTGCACTTTTATTTCTTGATGAGGTGTCTGGATGCAGCTTATCTACAAGGCATTGCACAAACCTCAAGACTTCTGGAGTAGCTAATTAATCCTCATGGCTTCTTCATTAACAGGTGTTACTTGACATTGCCTGTTGGCTGCACAGTGCTGTTGGTTACAAGTAGCTGTTAAAGTATAACTGACAAACAGTCCCTGTTGGTACCAAGGAAGACACTGTTTAGCTTGCATGGGATCTAAAGGCTTCTCTAATACAAGAATCTAGCTATGAGTTACTGACTTAGTTGGGAATACTCTCCTGTCCTTCTAGTGCTGCTATTAAATGGCTGGCAGTTGCCAGCACTCTCAAATGCTATTAGAATAATATGTCTATTTTGTACCTAAGGTTGCTAGAGTTTGGAATGCCAGGATGCAAGATTACTAGTCAACAAACAGTACCCTTTGTGGAGCTAGCTTAAATTTGCCTGATGTTAAAACAGTGGTTCTGGCTTGGGCTAGAACAGACTCTGGAACAGAAACCAGGTTTCTAGAACATGAAAGCTATTACTACTTAAGCATGTCTGAGTAGCAGTGTCACATAATCCAAAGGGTTTATTGCTCTAGTCATCTAGGAGTCACATCTTTAAAATGTACTCACACACATGCTAAAGAACAATTGTGTGATAAAGGGCACACAGTGGTAGTGCTGATCCTGCTAATGAACCAGTTGGAAGAATACTTCATTGACTGTTAGCTTTATCACAGTGCAGCAGTATGAGAACACAAATACTGTTTCCTTACTCTGAATCATTTGTAAATGAAAACTAGACATAAATGGGATAAGGGGGGAAATAACAACTTGCTACTTAAAAGTGGAGTAGACCTATTGGAATGAATGGCCATTTACCACAACTACAAAATCTGATGTAGTCTTTTGCCATCTTAAGTGGAGAGGTAAACAAATTAAATTTGATGGTTTGAAGTAGGATGATGACCTTCTAGTTCCTCTAAACTTAATCTGGAATCAAGTGGGCAAGAGCCTTTGGTGTTTAGATCATAGGTGTTAAATACAATCTGTTTTCTTCTGTCACTAACAGTGAGTCTGTTGAACAGTATTCTGTCTAAGTTTGATTAGTCTTGAACATGTTTTAAAGCTACTTCTAAATTTGACTATTTATCTTTGGTATGCACCCTGGACTGTGAAAAGCTGTTAGTTCCCCACATCTTAATCTCACCTTCACTTAAAGAGGTGAAGGATTCTGTAGATGTTTTTCTTGCAAATGCATCCAGCAGCACTAACTTTGGAAAACATATAGGCAATTAAGTTGGTTACTGGCTTTCAGTATTCCCAGCTGAGCTCAACTTTTTAAGTGTTAGTATTTTATCTCAGTTTTTGGGATATCTTAGGCTTCTAAAATGGGATTAAAAATAAATGGATTCTAAATAGTCTTGCTAGTGAACTGACCAGTGGTAGTCAAATTGTTCAGATGACTACTGTAGAAGCAGGTATCAACTCAGTATTTAACTAATAGTCCCAAGCCCCCTGTTTCAGTGCTTAAGATATAGAAATGCTGCATTTATACCTTTCAGATGCAAATTCTCAATGTATATACAAATATTGGGACCTGGTGATTGAAGCTAGAGCAGAGCTTAGTAGTTTGGACACTTGCCTAAAGAAACCCAACTGCCTATAATACAGTGGAGGTCTAATGTAACTTCATGTTGTCCATATTTTTTCATTGCTTCTCACATAGAGGAAGAAGTGCACATCTGGTGATGAACTTGTTTTGCAAGCAATTTAGATTAAACTGTAATTACTTATGGTGCATGCCTGCCAGAGCTACTGTGTGTGCTAACCTTACTTGAGGAAACATTTGTTTTGAAAATGAGGAGCTTCCAGCAAGTGAAATGCTCTCACTTGCAATATTGTGCTGTTTTGCAAGCTGAGCAGACTTTCCTCAGTACTGTTACTCCAACATGCTGTTAATGAATGTTATAACAGGTGTGACAAAAGAAAGCTATTGCTTTCCTGCAGGCTGAGTTATAGCCTGTCATCAGAGCAGTGGTAACTGTTCTTGATGTTTTCAGGTAGGGAGTTTTACTCTGGGATTTGCATGGTTAAAAGCACAATTACTGCAATCTGTCTAGTAAGTTGTTGGTGTTAAATTGTGAGTCTTCCTCAAATGTGTGGGCATTAAGGTTCTAGAAGTCATCCTCCCAAGGGCTAAGTGAACTTGCTAATTAGTTCTTAAAAGTTGCTTGATAAATTGTGTGAGGACAACTTAAACTACCAGATGAGTGCTTTACTGCACTTTGTTGTGATGAGTAGCATTTAGGCCGAGTAATGTCTAGTATATTATGAATAAGTGAATACAAGCAACTGAACAATCAAACTGATTGAACAAATGAATATGTAACTTGTTTTCCAGTTGCTTAGGAACACATATGGAATTTGCACGTGTCCCAGATCTTATTGGGGCAGTAGATTAAGCTTTTGTCACTGCACTGATGAAACACTTAACACTACTTTGAAAGAGCTTTATATTAGACTGACAGGCCCATTCTAGAAAAACTTCTGATATCATGTCATGAGCATAAACCAAACTGAGTGTAAAGCACATGTGAACAACTGAAATTAAACTTGTTACTTCCCAGGCTTGCCTTATGGTATGAGGATATGGGCAGCATGTCTGAACTACAGCATTTAGCTATCTTCAGAATTGTCAAGGAGACACATAAAAATGAACTGACTCCTTAGTGGGGAAGAACTCATGAAAAATAGTTATATCAAAATGCAATTAATAATCTAAGTAGTCTTTTTGAAGACTGGCTAGTAAAATACTGGTTAAAGCCACTAGTGAAGACAGGAACACTGCTTTTTTTAGTGGAAACTAAATTTGAAAGACTTTTTTCTGAAAGTATGACTTGCCTTCTATATTGTTTTGTTTCTGAAGTTTGTACAAATTATCTGTAAAGGCATTCAGCTAAGCACCAAGGTAAAAGATCTCTGCTGAACTTGCCTGTCTCCTGTATTCCTTCCAGGCTTTCATATCAGTATCTGATTTTAAGTAGCTGTGTACCTCTGATTGTTGAGACCTATGGGAACAAAAGGAAAAATGAAATAATTGGTATCCAGGCTTTCCGGTTTCAACATTAGTATACTAAGCATTGCACAAGATGTTGCCTGGAAAGTCTTAATACAGACAAACTTGTAGGATATGCGTGTGGTGGTGTGAGCTGGCTTTGTAACTGCATCTCAGATGGTCATGGGTGAATGATGTTCATGACTAAATTTAAAGTACCAGTTACAGACATAGTATCTTTAAAAAAGTTACAATTTCAGAAGTACATACTAAATGATTAGTTCTCAATGAGAAGTTAAGTACAAGGGCATTGAGATGCAACCAGTAGTCTTAAGCATGAAAAAAATACATTTTTATCTGTTCCTTTGTAGGAGGCAGTAGAGAAATATGATGAAGTAGTACACAACTTGGAATTTGCTAAGGAGCTTCAGAAGACTTTTTCGGGACTTAGCCAAGATGTAAGTATAAAATGCTCTTCCCTATATTGTCAGGAGGTAACTGCAAAGTTTGTGCTACTCTTCTAATGGCTACACTTACATGCCAATATGCAGAATACTAGGAAGTTTCTATCTTGGAACTTGGGGGAACAATGTGCTTAAACTGGAGTAGTGAGTAGAGCAGAGTAAATGTTGACAATTTTGTGCAACACTGACCTCCACAATATAGTTATGCACTGTGTACCCCTGTGAGAACTTGTGCTTAAGTAAATTGAGTCACTGGAACTCAGCTGTGTTTGAAATGACTCCAGTTTACTTAGGTTTGAAACCGTTAACTATCTGGTAGCTTGTGCCTGAGGTGTACTCATCCCCTGCATAGGTGCAGGCTGGCAGGGGAGCAGCTCTACTGGAAAGGACATGCGGGTCCTTGTGGGCAGCAGGCAAAGTAAATTAAGTGTACCCCTAGAGCAGTGAAGGCTAGACTTAGACTGAGGACCAGTAGATTAAGAAGAACTGATTATTTGGTACCTGTTAACCAGTTGTGTCTGTTTCTGGTCACTTGGTACACAAAGCCTATAGGTAAACTTCAGTGGGTCCAGTGGTGGGCTTCTGAATGGCTCGGGGCTGGAGCATGAGACCTGTGAGGAGAGCCTGGAAGAACAGGGCTTGTTGGGCCTGGTGAAGTGAAGACTTGGCAGGAGATGTGATATTAGCCTTCAAATACCAAAGAGATTACTGAAAGGATGGAGCCAGGCTTTTTGCTGAGAGATGTGGTAGGAGAAGGAATGATCATAAATTGAAATAGTAGGTTCCAACTAGATAGGAGGAAAATGGTCACTGTGAGGATAATTGAGCACTAGAGCAGGCTGCCTAGAGAAGTAGTAAAATCTGTCCTTGGATCTTTTCAAAACCTGACAGCACAAAGCTCTAAGCAATCTGGTCTTGATTCAGTGTAGCCTTTGTTCTAGAGGCTGAGCTAGTTGACATCCCACAGTCCCTACCAAACTGAATGTTTTGATGTTTCCAGTGAGGGAAAGTGCTGGGGTTAAATCACTTTGGTTTCAGTGAGAAGTACAGCTCTCTGTAAAATTTTAAGTGGCAAACTCCACAAGCTTCACTATTCTGCTGTAGTTGTCTATAATTATGGCAAGTCACAGATTTAGTGCTTTATTTAGGTCTTTATTCAGGGTTTAGAGCACTACATACATTATTTTTATGTAAGCAAGTGTTTTATCTTTGGAGAAACTGGTCTCTTGGCTCAAGCAAATACTATCCTTATGAAAAGAATGTGATCCAAGGTAGTGCTGGGGATGCTAAACATGATTAGTCACTGCTCTGGCATTATTTCTCTGCCTCTTACAGGATGCTGAAGGACTGGTAAAATCGCTTGCCTCAGTGTTGACTAAGACCCAAACAGTTTTGCTAGAGAGGCTTTTCTTGTATATGTAGTAATTCCAGCTAGTGCAGTAAATCTCTCAAAGCACTATGAGCAGAGATTTAAGAGCCTTTTCAGCAGAGTTGCTGCTTTGAGTTCCCTCAGTCATTGTATGTTGAGCATAGAAACTACTGTGCTGAATGTCAAAACTTGGATTTCTTCCTATTACTTTCCTCTGTGTAGCTGTCCATAAAATATCAGAAATGAAGGACTGTGATCCTTCAGTGTATCTTTCTGTAGGTGTTTTTAGTAATCCAGCATTAACTTATACCAGTTCATCTTTGTTCTTGAACTTATGCTGTATTTAAAGTCTAACGCACTTTGTTTTTCACTTGGCTCTGTTTCTACCAGTATGGATTCTACAGCCAATACCCACTACTGGAACACTAGTGGCCATTTTGGCAACATCATCTTTAAACCTTTACGGTGCATTCTAGAAAACTAAATTTTCATAGATCTTGCAAAGAAACTTAAGATACCCCATATTGAGGCATTTTGAATTCTGCAGTTACTTGGATAGCTTTTGCTGCATAATTCTATTAGTACATGATGAGAAGTTTCTCCTCAAATGCACGAGGGCTGTGCACTGTGATTTGTGTTGTTGCTTGCTTAATGAGTGCTTCAGTTTTCTGCAAAAGAAATAAGAGTAACTGTAGGATTCTGCTGTATCATTTAAAATGGAGTATTCAAAAGTGAAGAGACAGTTGTCTCACTAGGAGAAATTTGAGTCAACTTCTGCATCACTAACTTCATGTGATAAATGTTAAAGGTCAGCTAGGCTTGGATTTGCACATTGGTATCAATTCTATCAATTGCTTATATTCAGTTGTGAAAACTGTTATAATAAAGCAACTAGCAGGCATAATCAGGATCTAAATATCATAAAGGCATATCACAAGTGAAGCTACCAGTATCCAGTTTGATTAAAAGCTAGAGGTGTAGAGAACTAGTAGATAAATGGGGAGCTCTTCCAGAGGAGGAGCTTGAAAGATCTTGGGTATCTGAAGAGAGAATGAGGAGCTTCTGTTATCTAACCAAAATTAATAGTTATTTTGATCAACGTAGGATGGTCAATACTAGAACTCAACATGTTTTATCCTAGAATCCTGTTACTAAACCACTGTGTTTAACTGTTGAATTCATGTATTGAAATAGCTGCTGAAAGCACAGAGGAAGGCTCAGCGAAGAGAGAGTCTATTGAAGCTTGAAGCAGAGAAGAAAAAACTGCGTACAATACTTCAAGTCCAGTATGTGCTGCAGAACTTCACTCAAGAGCATGTTCAGAAAGACTTCAAAGGTGGTGTGAATGGTGCAATATACTTGCCTTCTAAAGAACTAGACTACCTCATAAGATTTGCAAAACTGACATGTCCAGAAAGAAATGAGAACTTGAGGTAAGTTCAAGATTTTTGTCTAATTGGTATGCTTCATTCATTACAGTAAATGTCCTCTGTTTGACACTGCCATGTCTTGAAATATTATGTTTTGGGACACTAATTAAAATTCTATTCAGTACACTTGCTTTAGTCTGAGACTAGGAATGTAGCACATTTACCTCACTGAGCATTAAAGGAAAGCTGCAGTAATTACAGCCTCAGTTGTGCAAGTTACACACAAGCCCTGCCATCTTATGTCTCCCTGTGGGGTTGAGGGGAGATAGTCCAATACCATCATAAGCAGGGATGCTGGTGGTGTGCTGAGGTCTCACTGCTCATGAAATGAAAAAAGTGCAGTAAACACAGAACTGTTCTATGTTCCATTCACATGATGATACAGATTTGCTGCTTTATTCCAAAGGAATGTAAGGTGGTAGTCCTGAGGCTCTCTTGCTTTTAGCTTCAAAGTAGTTTTAAAAATTTGACTGAAGGTGTTTATACCTCTGCACTAAATGTCAAACATCTTAAGGCAACAGGTTGTCAACAGATATAATTTATGTCAGTACTAACTTGGCATCATGCTTGTACTATGATGGCTTATGTTTAGTGGGACAGCCTGTCTGTTTTAAGACAGTGTGGTAAGAATTGTATTTAAACATGGAAAAAGCAGTTATTAGGTGGTAAGTTGAAACACTTCATGGATAAGAGTAATTATTTCCATATTCAAACATGACTAAGTTCCTAAAACTTCTAATCACTTGTCAATGCTAAACTTGCCTAATCTTTGCTCTTAAGTTAACTTCTGAAGACCAGCTGCTTAAAGCCACACAATAGGAGTATCCCATCCCAGTGAAATAACTTTTTCTAGCTTATTCTTATTGTATTACACTTCCACAAGAAGCATAATCCTTTCATTTGGGATACTAAATTTCATCATGGTGGACTTTAAAATCTGTTTTCTGGAGGGAGTGGGGTGGATCATGGACCTATGTCAAAGTTTCTCAATAACTAGCAGTGTGGCAGGAGCTGTTGATGGTTGTCCCTGCACATGTGCCTTCAATAAACAAGGTGATCAGCTGATGAAACAGCAATTGTTTCCCTGTCTGGGAATCCTGGCTTGGAAGGGAGTCCAGCCATATGGTCTTGTGGGATAGTGCTAGGCTCTCTAATTACCAGCAAAAGAAGTTACACTTGCTAGATTAAATCATGTACAAACAGATACAGGTGAATCACTTTCAGTAGTGGATAATAGGCTTAGGATTCACTCTTAAGTATACAGACTTAATTTGGAAGGCTAAACATTAGTCAGTGTCTTAAATGAGGGGTACTGGGATACTACAAGACTTGATCTTGGCTCTGATTCTACCTGGTAAAACTGTCATTTGTTTTAGTGTGGAAGACCAGATGGAACAATCATCTCTTTACTTCTGGGACCTTCTAGAAGGAAGTGAGAAACCTGTGGTTGGAACAACATGTGAGTGTCTCATCTAGCGAAATAACTTAGATCTGAAATTTGTATGCTATTTAAACATCCTAAGACAAATGAATATACACTGAAGGCTACTAAATTAAGCACTTTCAAGTGCTGTGTGTTAACACAGTTATCCAAGGATGAACTGTTGTTCTGTTTAAGTACAGATCAAAACAATACAGTAAATCTTTCCCTGGAAAAAGAAAGCATATTCTTCTACCAAGGTACTAGCACCTTTTTGAGGAATAATGATGGTAGAAATTCAAAAGGTGATGCATGAATACGTTACAGAATCAGCAGTGGGAAGCTTTTTGGATAGTTATGTGCAAATGGGTTAATATTGGAATGCTGTTCCCAGCCATGAAATGCTTAGTTGAGTATACTGACGTGTATTACAAAGTTTCAGTGGCCCCAGGCTGAAGGTCCCACAGCATGGAAGATTCTCTCTTCTTGTAGGAATTCCAGGCTTATACCCATTGTCTGACTACAGTGCAGGATACCACACTGAGGAAGGATAGTCATTAATGGAACTTGCTGTGATCTCTAATCATGTACAGTGCAGTCTTGCTTTGGCCTGTTGCAAACGTCCTCATTTTTCAGGCACACCAAAATCTGTGGGACTCTACATATTTTCTTCCATCTGTGGCTTTTACTTTCAGAAACCCTGGTTGTAAGCTAACATACACATTCTGTGTTCCTATTTAGAACTTGCTTGTGAGGAAACTGTCCTTACTTGAGTTGTAGTGTCTTTCCTATTGCAAACAGACCTTGCCTGCCCTATTTACTCCAGTCTTGTAATGGCTGGGTGGCAATAATCTTTCATTTGTCATTGACAACAATGTTGTTGAAACTGTTAGATGAGAGCACTAATGTGGCCTAATTTCCACATACAGATAGTTGAACTGACAACTAAGTGTTAACTCTTTTCATATAGTTCTGGACAAAGTGCAAGCTAGCCTTGTAGAGCTACAAGCTGGTAACTTTAGCCTTGTATCTGTTGATATGAACTGATAGTTGCCTGGTTATCTTGGACTCCAAATTTTTGTAGCTTTTTGGCTATCTTCTAAACTTTTGTGACTATTTCGTCAGTATCTCTCTCCCTTTAGTGTCAGTCTTCTATCCTTTTGTGTGCAAGCTAAACTTCAGATAAAGCTGTTATGACTTCTTAGTAGCATTCATTGCCTTGGAAAGCAATTTCTTATATCTATATTAAATTCTAGCTACTATTCTTGTTTATATGGTTGTCACTGGTAGGAGTGATCTTTCACTGAATGTTCTTCCTGTTCTCAAGGCTGCCCTGTCTCTAGCTCCTCTGAAACAATATCTAGTATTGCTGCTATTTCTGAGGTCTTACTCTCTACTCTAAACTGCTGTCTCTTTTTTTTGCATAAAGGGAACTGGGCAATGCTCACTGGAAAGAGTACACAGTTAAGTTTTTCTTCAACCATGTCAACTTTGACTTTTTTCCAAAACTTCAGAGGATTAAGTTCAGTCTGGAACAATCTCTTGCTTTCTTCCCCCTGCTTGTTTTTGCAGTTCTTAACTCTTCCTTCTGAGACTTACCATCCTACTCTGGGAAGAGGGTCTTGTAGGGCAGTTCCATAGTGACTTTGTTTAGCTTTACGTATGCTACAGTACTATGCTTTTAGTATCAATGCTGGCTAGTTTATAATGGTAAACAAATCACTTTCTAAGCATGTGGGAGACCGGGTGGCTTAGTGTTTACCTTGTGTGCATTTAAACACAAGCTGCAGTCTTACCTCTGGATTGCAAAGATGTTTTCAGCTGTAATATATAAAGCAGTTTAATAAATACTTTCCTTTACTAAAACACTTTATTGCTATAATTCAGTTAAGATGTGTGAACTTGGAGAAGCTGCAATTTATATAAAGAGAGCAAGTAAGGAGTCTTGATCTATAATCTGAATACTCCTTAATTTCAAATTTTCATATCTTAACTTCATGGATTTTTACTCTTCAGATAAACACATGAAGGACCTGTTATCCAAACTTCTAGACTCTGGCTACTTTGAAAGTATTCCGACTCCTCGCACCACTGTGCCAGTAAAAGAATTGGAAGAAGAAGTAAATAGAAAGTCTGAGAGAACAAGACAGATGTCAAAAGGAGAGTCTGTCAAAGAACCAGGTGGAATATTACAGGGTTCAATTTCTGTAGCATAATGTTGGGATAAGCTTGAACTGAGCATTGACTTTGCATAGCTTGATGCTAAATCTAATCCTGTGCTGTAGCTTACTGGCAATGTAGTAACTAAAATGGAACCTGCAAGGCTTGCAGCCCTATTCTGGCTAATAGTGTAGAAAAAAATCTTAATTCATAGTAATAGGATGGTTTTGCCTTCTGAGCAAGCCTCCATGTTGAAGATGTGAGAATTGTCTGGTGTAGGGAGTGTTATATGTTATAATAACCAAATTATGGATACTAAAAAATGTTTCTTGCTTAACTCTAAACTTCTGCAAATGTAAAACTGAATCAGAAAGTAAAAGCTTGTCTAAAAATTGCATGTTAAATGAGAAGAGCTTTCAGAATATCTGGTTTAGCAATGGGCACTACTATTTAAATAGAATTAAAGACTTGCTACTCTTTGGTCTGCCTTTCTGCATTTGATCAGTTGAAACAAATTAACATCCTTTCTCTAGAATCCATTATGGAGCTTATGAAGTCTGAAATACAGCCACAGGAGGTAAGATATTCTACTGTTAATTGCTTTCCTTTAGTGTTGTGATTTACCAGAAACATAACTGCACTTCTGTAGCCCTTTTTTAAACTTAAAAAGGGAGTCTGAACAGCAACTTAGGTGTTGCTTTATGTAGGAAGTGTTAAAGACTTAGTTATGTTTCTATTTCTAACCCCAAATTCCTGGCTTCTCTGGGGTATTTTGGGATAAACGGGGCAGGATTTCATGAAGCAGTGTAGTACTTTAATGCTCTGGCACTTTCCTGAATAAATGAAAGCATCAGCCTTTAGAGTGGAAACACACTGATCTTCTGTGTACTATGGGATAGAGAAAATACACATCTACTAAAGCTGTCTCTGAAAGTTAAGCTTATTGCAGTAGACTTTACTGGTGGGGTTGAGAATGATATAAGTCTTGCTCTGATTTGTCAGATAAGTAGGAATCCCAAGATAGACTTGTGTGCACAGGGATGTGTAGACCTGTTTCAACAGCCCTTCAGACTCCGAGTTAAGTACTCAAGCTTCAGTTGGCAATAGCATAAAAACCATTAGACTTGGTTCAAAAGATGGGGGAGGGGTGTCCTTTTGTAAGTAGAAATACTGGTTCTTAAAATGCTGAATCCCTACTTCCCAGGTATCCCACTAGAGGGTGTACTCTAGAACAAGTTTTTGTAACCTGCTGGTAACACTGTTACCTGACTAAAACTTTTCTGGTGACTTGTCAGGGAAAAAAATCTCAGCCAGTGAGCCTTGCACATATTTCACTTCATATATTTGCTTCCTGTTTATGACAAAGTAGCAACTTAGGAAAACTTTAGGACATCTTCATTGAACTCTCAGACTTAGTGACAGTAAACACAGCCTGGAGTTGAAGTCTAGTGGTACTAAATCTGAGAATCTGGTGACTTTTTAGTATTTAAACTCCATTAAGAATGATGGTTATACTTGGTTATTGGAGTTCCAAAGGGTCAAAGATTTTGGGGGAGATGGTGCTGCTACACTTAGCAGAATGTCTACTAATATAGTACCACAGCATTTAGATGCTTAGGAGGAGAGCTACCTCTATAAAAATCACAACTGAACTTGATATTGTCACTGCCTAGGAACATCAGCTAGCATTGAGGATAAGGGTAATAGATTCACTCAGCTCAAGCATGTTTCACTTGTGCTGTTCAGGACTGTTTCATGCTTCCCTGTGGCATGCCAAGCAAAGCTAGTCTGCAGTGTTGTAAGATAAAGCCATGGCTGTCCACATAGTTTCTATGGCTAGTGCTTAAACTGTCTAGGCTCTGCTTTTAGTCAGAAATTTTCAGTAGCTGGGTGACCTAACTTAACTGACCTGAACTGTAGTAGCAAAATGTTTTCTTGGGAGCCATTAAGTTTCTTTGGTCTATATAGTTTCTCAACAGGCGTTATTTGCCTGAAGCAGAATACTCTGTCAAGAAGAAGCCAGAAGAGCCCAAATCTTGGGAAGCTGAGTGTGCTAGAAAGCAAGAACCTCCAAAGTCCTGGGAAATGCTTGTTGATATTGAAGAGCAGGAACAGAAGCAGAAACCAGAGACCTTAAAGCCTTGGGAAGCTCGTGTTAGGCAGCAAGAACCAAAAAGACCGGATTCTCCAAAGCCTTGGGAAGCTCGTGTTAAAGAGGAGGAACAGAAGCGTGAGTCTGCAAAGCCCTGGGAGACCCGTGTTGAGGAGGAAGAACAGAAGAAGCAAGAAGCTCCAAAGGCCTGGGTAGCACGTATCCGAGAGGAGCAGGAATCCCCTAAACCTTGGGTAGCAAAGGTTAGGGAAGAGCAGGACCAGAAGAAACAGGAATCACCTAAGCCATGGGTAGCAAAAGTTAGGGAAGAGCAGGAACAGAAAAAGCAGGAGTCCCCGAAACCTTGGGTAACCAAAGTTAAGGAAGAACCAGAACAAAAGCAGGAATCTCCAAAACCTTGGGTAACCCAAGCTAGGGAGCAACCAGAACAAAAGAAGCCAGAGCCTGTGAAATCATGGGAAATGCCTGTTAGGGAAGAGCCAGAGCAAAAGAAGCAGGAGCCTGTGAAGGCTTGGGCTGCACATGTTAGGGAGGAGCCAGAACAAAAGAAGCAGGAGACTCGAGAGGCTTGGGAAAAACCTGACAGGCAGCAGCAAGTGTCATCACAGCAGTTACAGAACCCTCCGAAGTCCTGGGGAGCTGCAAGTGTTGGGCCAAAGGAGCAGATGGGGCCAAAGAAGTTTGATATGGAACCCAAAGAAGTGAGTTGGCATATGTAGTATTACCTGTCATAAGCTTTTCACACTAGTGACTAAAGTGGACTATTAGCAGAGGCTTTATAAGGTGCATTTTGTAGGCCTATACAAATAAACTCCTATTTCATTCTTTCTTGGGGGAAATAATTCTGGCAATTAAACTTTCTATATGAATAGCAAGATGGTCTGCTTTGCTTTTTACATCAACACAGTATTGCTGTGTTTGAGCCTTGAATAATTGCTTTATGCATAAGACAGAAGAATTAACTTGGTTCATCCCCAGCTATTGGCTCTGTCCACTGTTATCGGTACAAAGCAAGTATGACTCATCCAGGGATCAAATACTTTGTGGCTGCATGCAAATAGCACTTCAGTAATTTTTTTAGGCTTTTGATTAAAATAGCAGCTGATTCAAGAGGGATCTAACATCTAGATCAAGCAATACCAACCGTACAGGAGCTTAAATATGTATTTCCAGATGAATACATAAGCTATACTGCTGTCCTGGAGAGTCTAACAATAGCATAGTTTATTTTAGAAATGTAAAATGAAAGTTATTGCAGGGCTTACAGCTGAGCAGGCTGCTAGCCTCTGGTTACAGTACCTTCTTTCTCACCTGTGCTTGGTAGTAACAATTCTGATACTGTGAAAATAGGTAAGATGGTAGCTAAAGCAGAGTTCAGTTATGTCATTAAGAGAAGTGTTTAATTCAGAGTTAGACTTCGGGAAGAAAATATGGGGAATTGAGCAATTCTTTTGTACGCAATGTTGTTAGCAGTACTACCTTGTTTCTGCAAGAAAGCAGAAATCAATTAATTCCATATTACTCATAGCAAATGATTACGCTTAAATCTTGTCAGTAAACTTGGCATAACTGAAAAATTCTTGTGCCTAGAGGCGGGAGCGCAAACAGAAGGTTGAACATGAAATTAAAAGAGTAGGTAACATGCACCACTGGGTAACAAAATGGGATTAAGGTGTTTCAACTTGATTCCTCTTTACACTCAAGCTGAGTAGAATCTTGTGTCCACTGGTGGTGGTGGTACAGATACAAAACCTGGTTGCCTCACACTAAGTAGCTCTGAGCACAAATAGGTGTTGTGTACCCAACTATGCATAGCAGTACTGTATTGGAAACTTAGCATATCATATTGGAATAGTTTCAAGCACTTTAAGATGCCTTGGAATGTCTGGTCTCAATTAAGTTAAAGCTTAAATGCAAGATGCTTCCTAATGAGATGAGGGTCTTACTTTTCTATAGGAGGGGAAGACAGATGGCTTAAGTGGTGGATAAAACTTTGATGCAGTAAGGAAAAAGGAGGGTCTCCAGTCAGTTGGAGGAATTTGCAGTCTGCCTAGGAATCTTCAGAGTAATGTGCAGGTGTGCAAGTGAGCCAAATTAAACTAAATCCTTGGATTGCTTAAGCTGGATTCCTGAATTAAGTAAACAAAGCATATTTTTAAAGTATTCAAACTTTGATTTACAGACCATAGTGAAACACCAGCTGGCTATATTTTTGCTTGGTAGCTATTGACAAACCCTAATATCAAAAGTATATTGAATGAGTAAAAAAATAGTGTACTGTCAACCTACCTAGCTTCCATAACTACTTTTTTAAAAATAAATGTCTTAATTTGACTTCTGAGATGAATATAAAAACAATTAAAATCATAATTTTAAACTTTCTGCATAATGAAACTTGTTTTGCCTTTGCTTATAAGAAGAAAGAGGAGGCAATGTAGTGCTATAGCTGAATCCATTTCACTCCCAGGGAGAACCTATAAATGACCTTGTGCAGGGATCTAGGCATGGTAGATAAAAGGCCTATGTCACTGCTGCTGCTTTCTGCAGCTGAAATTAACCTCTCTCTACTCCCTGAAATAACTGTTAGAGCTCTGAGACATCTTTTAATAAACTGCTTGGTTTTGAGATCTTAAAATATGTTTATTGAACTTAATGTACTCTGAGGTGCAATACCTACGAAGTTGGTCCTAAGGCAGCAGAGTGAGCTGATGTGCAAGCCTGTTAACCTGTTATTCTATTGAAATGTTTGTGCAATCTGTGGACCAGGAAACTTAGAGCTCAATTTGTGGCCTGCTATGCGAAAACAAAACAGTTTGGCTTTTGCTGTCATCCAATGCCATTTAATTCATACCTGCTGTGAATGCTGCTCTGAGTAGAAAGCAAATGTTAATTGTATATCTACATGGCACAGCTGGTGATCACTGTTGTGATTATAGCTTAGGTATCATCATTCCAGCTCATTTAGTACTCCACAGCTAACAAACCTAAAGAGGAACTGAGGTCCTGTATCATTGGATGGAGTTTTACTGGTATATGAGGTGGTCGAAATGTATATTAGAGTAGTGTTCGAACTTCAGTTTCTAAAAAAAAAAATAAATTAAAAAAAATAAACAACCAAGCATTAACAGGAGTACCTAGTATATTGGCACTCTGACTAGTAAAATTCCAAAGTGGTCAGTGTGCTTTGGTTTATTTGCAATGGTTTAACAGGTCCTAAAACAAATTCTAGGTTTTTCAATTCTGTTTTTAGTCAGTTCTCTGGATATATGTTGAAACAGTTTTTGCTGAATGTATAAGTAGTGTTGAAGTTCGGTTTCAGAAACATTGTCATGACAAATTAGACCCTAAACTTATCAGTGCTGTGTAAAACTAACCTGAATGTTGCTTGAACCACTAGTCTTAAGTGATCTCAGCATGTGTAAGTTTGTGAGCTGGCCCAACAGGTTATTAAACTTAGAATCTGCTATCAGCTTGTAATGAAAAGAAACATGATGCTCCAGAAACAGCAACTAACTGTAGGCTAGAAAGAAAACTTGGTTTAAAACCATCTTAAGGATGTCAAGTACCTGTTTCTTTTCAAAGCATCTCTTTTATAAAGGCATAAAACCTGAAATACCTGAACTTCCTGATGCTTTTTCATGTGTACTCTGTATTGCACTTAAATATTCCAGTTTTGAACACCTAAGTACCAGCAAAACAGCAAATCAATATGAGGTAAGGTCACTATAGCTACTTCTGGCTGGTGTATTTTAATATATGCAGGAACTAGAAAATAAATTCTGTAGAATGGAGTCTCAATGTTTCAATCCTGGCTTAAAGCCCTAACATCATATATGTAACCCTGTATGTTTGCTCTTCTAGTTGAAGTAAGAATGCTACCAGCATAATGCACAGAGTATGAGCTGGGGAGGGAGATGAAGACTCTAACAAATTGTAAAAGCATACAGAAGATTGTATCATCTTTGCAACCACAAGTGAAACACTGTAGTCTCTTCTGCTTCCATGCTCTTGAGGCTGTTTTTACTTGTTTGTGTTTAATGTACAAGTCTAACTTATGTAGCTAGTGGACAATCTCAATAGCTTCAGACACTGACAGACTTGACCTGGTTAGGGGACTTAAATGGATAACAGAAGTTTTTCACCTTTACAAACATACAGAACTCATTTGGTAGTGTACTTGTGTCTTAGTAAACTGTGGTGAGGAGGAAGAGGGTAATAGAAACATTTAATCTGTTTGACCCATAATGAATTTGCCATGACAGCAAGTGTTTTAAGATTAAGTCTGCTTGTAAGTGAAGGCTAATAGTGATGGACAGGAAAATTCAGATTCCTAGTAATTTAATCTATAACTTGCTGAGACTTAACTTTATTCAACTGTGTATTTTGTCCTGCCCTTAGATCCTTAATAGCTTTAGTTCCTGTTCATTATTGGAAACTATACAGCAATATAAACTTGCATAGTCAGTAGTTAAAGGTAGTGCTTGTGCATCAGAAATTCTAATTAAGGTAGAGTAGTACAAAGGTGCACTCTTGTAGCTCCAGAATAAAGTAAGACTTCTCACAGTTCAACAAGTAGCTGTCATGTGGGCTGCATAGATATTAGAAATTGAGTCCTCCAGGGTTAATGATGTGCTGCATGTACACGGATGATGCTATGTGAAGGTTACTATACCCTGCAAGCTTCTTCCCTGTGCCTGCTATTGGAATTTCTGCAAATACTAGTGATTAGTTTCAGATAACTGTTGAAGAGGAAATGCAAGAGTGTATTTGGGCTTGTTGTCCTAAAACTGGACAAAGCATTTCATCAATTTGTTTTGGATTTAGCATGACAATTAAATGTCATGACACATACCCTTCTGCTATATAGTCTTCTAATGACTTCATAAAAATACTCAGCTATACTACTATACAGTGTATTGAAGTAGTAACCTCCTATTAGAAAGACAAATGTTTGTACTGTAGGAAAATAAAGGCTTTCACATGTTCCTGTGTCTCAACATCTGGGCCAGCTGAAATAATGCAACTACTTAATGTGTTCAGATTTGCCTCCCTCTAGCTGCATAGACAAATGTAAGCACAGCAAAGCTTTAGAGAATCACTAAAAGTTATGGTTTTAAAGTACTTATAACAAGCCTACCTCTTCCCCAAGCTGCTTTCAAGACATGTTAGACTATCTAGACAGTCTAATATTATTGTCACTCTGTAAATAACAGGGCTTCTGCTATTTAAGGAGTTTACTATCATGATTTTTCTGATACCTTACACTTGCCTATTGTCTGATAAAACATTTCCCTCTTTTAAACCAGTTGCAATGAACTGTTAAGGGACCATCTGAAACAAGCAAGGAGTAATAAGGCCCTGCAGAAGTCCTTATTTAGCTACAAAGTTAGGGTCCCATGTAGGAGCACAGGTGTATTTTTCATGCCAACCTTTGAAAAGTTTAATGTAATCCTTTCTGCAGGAGCTGGCGCATTGAGAGTATCTGGCTTGTTAGTAGAAGCACTTTGGTCTGATCCTCAGTAACCTCCTTGCAGTGTATCTCTTGAATGCAGTTTCCTCAGAATGTCTGGAAGTGCCATCCTAATAAAAGATCTGTACTCACTGAAATGGGCTTTGCTGGGAGGAAGTATGTTTTAAACCTTGAGTGATGCAGCTTTGATTAAGTTCGTTCTGGCCTTCAACTTAAATATGTGGGTTTCCTTAGATGGAGTTGCCTAATTTTGCACTAAATGCAGGCAACCTATTGTCTTCTGTACATGTGACTGTAAGAAACTGAATGAAGCGCATTAATTCTGTGGCTTAACTAGTTGTGGCAACAGGAAGCTGATTTTTTTTAATGAAGTGAAAGCTTGATTCAGGAAATATCAATAACAGCACAGAATTCCTTGGCCCATGGTGTCTGACACCTATAGGTTGCTCTGGAACTATATTGGATGAGGCAGTTTGTCTTGCTTCCAGTATTAGATTTAATATCTTCTCTCCGTATTAGGTGCCTAAACCTGTACATCAGCCAGCTGCAGAATTTTGCTCTACTTCAACTCTTCCAAAAGATCCAGTATTGAGAAGGGAAAAACTTCAGGATCTGATGACTCAGATACAAGGGACTTACAACTTCATGCAAGTATGTTTTTCTCTGCTGTTGTAGCACAAAGCTCCAATTCCTACTGAGTTAGGGAAAACAGTGCTGACAGTGTATGTTTGCACTGAATGAATGAATCTAGCTCTAATTAGCTAACAACAACTTGTCAAATGAGAATGTTTTATTTGTATCTAGAGTTTAATTTTTTCTACCAACTGATGATCTTTTTTTCAAAAGGAATCCATTCTGGATTTTGATAAAGCTTCACCAAGTGCCATTGGTTCATCCCAACCACCATCAGTTACTCCAGCAAGTAGTCCTGTAGGTAGGTAATACTGTAAGTGTAAATTGTATGTAAGCTTTTGCAAATGCTAACAGGGTTTGCCTGGGCTGTAGATCAGTAGGTGTGGTGAAGACAGCTTGTCTAATTATAAAGAATACCAATGTCTGATTAAGAAAAAGGCAGCTCAAGCCACTTACCTGCTTATTTGTTGCTAGAGGTGGCTTAAGTTGGTGCATCTGCCTGGAAATGGAATGCTTGTGTAATCACTGACTGGCATGTGCATCTGAACCCAGCTGCAGAATTGACATGCTGTATCTGTGTAACAAACTTGTCTAGATGTGGTGTATATAGACACAAGCAGTGAATGACCTCAGGATAAGAGCAGTTATCTAGCTACACTTAGAAAACTGGAACTTTCTATAATAGGCCATGTCAAGAAACTGTTTGGGTGGCTCTTGGGCTGTAAGACAGTTACCCACTTTCCAGATTAAAAGAAGCAATTAAATATTTAATAAACTGGGTATCTCTACTGTGGTAGAAATATTTTTATCATTGATGTTACCTGTCCTTTTACAAAAAACCTGAAGTTTTCAATTGGGTGTAGTTTACTGATGCTAAGTCTAAATATTTGCAGTGCATACACTAAAAATAGTGTGCATCTTCATATGCCAAATGTTTTCAAAAAGTAGAACTGCACACTGAAACTATATGTAGTGTTTGAATTTAAAAGTAAATGCTGCTAAACGCATTTTTTTACAGCTTCAAAAGAACAGAAACTGCCAAGTCAGAGTGATTTTCTTCAACAGCCCCTTCAAGTAAGTTGAAGTTAAGACTGCCCTGAAGAGGCAGAGCTGTAGCCAAGGAATGCTATAGAAGTTATTCACTAGAATAGACTTAGTACTGTGATTGTTTTTCTTATTGTCAGTAGTTTTGTAATGGATTTTGTGTAACTTAGTAGTTCGCAAGTCTAAGATCACTCAAATGCTGACAAAGTTGGCTGCTCTTCTGCTTGAAAAGCAGCAACAAACATTTCAAATTTCTTGAAGTAAAACAGTATGTTGAATGCTGAAATAGTTTGAATATTTAACCCATAGATTCAAGTCATAGCTAATAGCTGTGTGCAGGAGAACATGCTGCTTCTTTCCTAGATAGTGCATGTCTTCATCTTTGAGATCCTCACTTATGCCAAAGACAGTGTCTCAAGCTTTGTCAGCCATGGTTAAGTGAACCTTAAATTCACTTACTGTGCTTGCATGTCTTGCTACTTTGGCTTTTAAATAGGTTTCCTTGCCACTAACAAGAATTGATAAGAAACTTAGTCTAACTGGTTAAAGCACTTCAGCTTCTGCCTCGTTCTGAGGTTTACTTGGAAATGCCCAGAGTGGGAGTTTCAGGGAAACCAAACATTTAAGATAATCTTTCAAAACCTTACCTCAGTTTTCTCTTCTTGCAAGGCTGCTGCTTCATCCATGACGCTGCATGGTTCAAATACTTCCCTAGCATCTGCTGATCAAACTCTTTCTGGCTCTGAAACTGAGGATTTGGTGACACCACAGGTAATACACCTTGGGCTTCGCCAGCATTCAAAGATCTGCGCGATAGCCAGCCCTAACAAAAGCTGTGGTGGGGCCTCTCCTGAATGACTATTTTTGAACAACATACAGGGACAGAATGCAATTAACAGCCATAGAATAGCCTACATTCTGGAATACAGAAGATGATTGGGAAAGTCTTCATAATACTGTATGAATGCGAAGTGAACAGTCTGCCCCTTGAAATGAGAAGGGTGTGGGATGAAAAATGCCGGCAGAAAGTGTGGTGCATATTCTTGTGGGAACATATAGGCAGCATAAATATTTGCTTTGGTTACAGTGTAGAATACTCCCTCTAATGACAGCATAGAGGATGCATAAATTGGGATGGATATTGTCATGAAATAGCAGACTTCTGTGTAAGCTGAAGACTGAGATGTGTTCTCTCAAGCACTAACTGAAGGAATACTGGGATTCTGACTTTCTGATGTTCAGCCAAGACCTCAGACTTTGCTTTCTTAACTGTATTTATGTGCAGTTAAAGCATCAACTAGCATTCAAATATTGTTTAGAGCTGAAAATAGTGTTTCAATTTATGCAGATCACTGTTTTAAAGATCTCTTGCTAAGTTTTACTGTGTTCAGAAACACAATGGGGTCTTTACCTTTTGGACTCTTTAATACAGTGTATGTAGATTATAATGGGGAAATGTTCATGCTTTTTAAATGTTTTTTGCTGATGTACATGCTATCAGTACATTATGCATGTAGTATTTATTCTTTAACATACTGTATAGTTGAATGTAATGGTCTTGACAGGGATATTATAGTCTAGCTGCCTCTTGAATCAGCAGTTTTGGCCTGGTTCTTGACAGCTTCTCACTTCTACAGTGTCATAAGACCACTTGTGGTGACAAGGATTAAATAATTTTGCTGTTTAATATGCATCCAGAAGATTTGTGCTGTGCTGTAATATAAACATCTGATTTAGCAGAATGTTCTGAGGTTTTTTGCAAACTTACTGATTGGAATTAAGGTGGCTTGTGCCCAGCATATCTCTAGTCCTTTAGGCTTGAAGTGTGGTGTCTTTCTTTCCCAGTCGTGTGCTTCTCGTGGGAAGCAGTAGATAAGCTTTGTTTGGTCCCAGCACAACCAGGGAATATACTCCAGGGGTGACAGTGCACTCTCCTGTTATGCAAGTGCATTTCTGTGATGCACCTGTGGTATACACGGTGAGAACAGGACTGGTAGTCTTTAGCCCTAGGCTGTGTATCTAAGTATAAGCAACTCTTAAACGTAGCATTACAAGTGTGAGCTAACTATAGAACACACAGGTTTTGCAAAGGCAAACCAAAGTTTGACTCTGAAGCCTTGTTTGACAGAGCTTACCAGAAGTTTAACATCAGATATGTCTTTCCATTTTAATTCAATGAGACGTGTGTGTCAGACTTCACTGTAAATAACTGCTTGAAGCAATCTGCAGTTCTTAAAATTATCTGACTTTGCAGGGTTAGTTGTACAACCTGTTGTGTAAGAAGGGTAATCTAAGTCTGAATCTCTGCAGCTAATTACTTGAAGCTTTTGGTTAAGATGACTATTTAGTACATTTACTTTGGACTTAGTTTGTCATGGTCTTTCAAAATCCACTTGTTTCAACTTATGCACTGGTATTTCATAGCTCTGCCAGAACTTTGTGCTTTCTGCAATACTTCTTATAATAGCAGGTGCATGTGTGGCTTCTTCTAGGCATCAGCATCGCTTCCTCAAGAGACTGAGAAATACACTTCCCAGCCACTGTATCAGACAAGTTCACGTATTTCTGAGCCACTGATACCTAAAAAGATTGAAATTGCCCAGGTGAGCTGTCATAAATACAGGTAAGGTAAATATATTGGTTTCCGAAATGCATCTAGAGCCTTACATTCCTTTTGACTTCTGATTCCTAGAAATATTGATATTCTAAATCAACACTTCATTTTGCCATCTGCACAGATGAGACTTAATGCTGGTTAATACTTTGTCTGGACAACTCAGCATTGTTTCTAATCTGAAACATAATTGATTAAGTTGGGAGGGAAAAAATCAAACCCCCTAAACTTCCGAAGTTCCTTTGGAAAAAAGTCACTTTTTGTATCAGCTAGAGAATCATCTTCCAATAAATGGAACAGAAGGAATTCTGTGTTTCCTTAGTGGTGGGGAAAAATACCTAATGTCTCTTTATTGTGAAATTACCACAATGAGTGGCATGTATAGTAGCTCACAGGCACATTTCACTTAATCAGCAGAGACTGCAATAGAAGTACTGTTTGCTGAGGATGCACAGCAAGATTTGAAATTGTAAGCAAAAGCTATTTTGTAGCTCTATGTCCAAATGTCATCCTGTAGAAACTGCTGACTTCTGTCAGTCTAGGCTTTAGAACAAATTAACTGCTTCTGTTACTGCCTGATAACTATCAAGTGACCTTTCGTTATGTTTGTTCTTCCCTCAGGCAAGTGAGCCACAGTCACCATTGCCTACTTCAAGCACCTCCATGTCGCCAGTACCACCAGCCCAAAGCTTTCAGTCTCCTCCAGCAAGCAGCAGTTCTGTCACAATAACAGCAGCTCCCTTTCAGGCTATGCAGACTGTAAGTATGCAACTTGAGGCCACAGAAGAATAATTGACAATAATGCTAATAACTTAGTCCTAATACTAGGGAACTAGCTCCTCTTGATATAGTACAGAACTTGATAGATCATTTTGGTGTTTTAATGTTAAACCTAGATTAGAACTCTGCCTCTCCAATGCCTTCAGAACTTAAAACAGATCATCTATGAACAGAGATCCTGGTTTTGCTGTGTATAGTCCCAAAATCCAATACTGGGATATCTTAGTAGCCTCAAGGAACTAAGAGGGAGAAGTCAGACCTGAAATCAACAGATTTATAGCTGTGCCCCAAGGTAAAGCTGACTGTACTTAAACTGTTATGTATAGATTTCAAATAAGACTGCAGAGGAGGGATGGAATCCTGAAGTATATAGCTGTTAGGACTGAAAGCTTTCTGGAGCCTGAACCTGTCTTGCTGCTTTTTAAAGTGTTTGCTTTAGAGGGGTCAAACTGACAAACTTCTATCACTAAATTGCTAGGATGTTAATTCCTCTTGTAGTGGTAGCCGTCTTTAACTTTGCAGTGCAGGGTTTTCTTCTTATCTACATTGCTTAGCTTCTCACTGCTGCCAGGAAAACACAGCCATTGTATTTCAGTAGATAGCCAGGAGTCAGATGATTCCTTGCCAAATAGTGGTAGTACAGTGACAGTAATGGAAGCATCTGATATTACATGTCCTCAGATGTCTGAACATCCTATTGCTGCCATGGTACTTATGGGAGCTTAAAGGGAGATCCTACCTGTAGCCCTAGTCCTTTATTAGAATTCCACCTGTAACCCTCACTGTAGGAAAAAGTAGGCAACTTGCTACAAATACTCCAGGATGTGGGTGTTGACAGCCTGACTGCACAGCATCCTCAAATTTCTTTTAGAAAGAGGATTGCTTTGGATCACTTTGATCGCTTCATCTGGCAAAGTAAAAAAAAAAACACAACCCAAACCCAAATTTGTGTTATTTTATAATGGTGCAAAATTTGTACTCAACACTTCAGTATCATGAGGGGTTTCTGTGCTGGCTCCCTCTTAGAGGCAGTACTTGGTTTCTTGACCCTAGAAAAAGTGTTCATTTCCTGTTTTAATTATAGAGGCTTCTGCAAATGACAAGAATTGTCAAGCTGTAAAGCTGTTCCTTGCACCTAGCTATAGTTTTGCCCTGGTCTGCCTTAAGACAGTTTATAATCTTGGAAAATGGCCAGATATGCCTCTAGATTCAGTAGGAGTACTGCTGACAGCTCTTTATGTGAAATTTAGATCCTTTTACTCATAGACTGCTTTCCAATTTGATTTTGATACTAGTTGTCACTTTTGACAGCATCAATTCTGGTAACTTTGGGTTATTGGCTATAAAGCAATACAGTCAGTGGACTGACTGAACTCTGGTTGACTAGATTTAACAAACAGTAATATCTGTGCACCACCCTACTGCCCAAGCTATAACATTAAAATCTGAATTACAAGACTGTTACTTAGGTTACATGTTTACTCTGAGGGAACTTAAAACAAGTAGGAAAGTTGAGGCTCAATTTACCAAAGGGGTGAAGGCTGTCTAATATGGTATTTGAGTGGATAGTAGTGTTGCGTCAGGTTAAGACATGTATAAAGATCCAGATTCTTCCCAACTGTGAATACCTCAGTATAGGCTGTCCCAGCTTCAGGTCAAAAGCTGTAGGATAGGTAATCGGTGAATTTAACAGTGGATTTTTCCACATAGAAGGAAAAAGCATATTGTATGGTAGGTGTTCTGATGATCAAATATGGTAGCTATGGTAAATCAAGCTATGTTTCTTGGGTAGCAGCTATGTAAACAGGAGTAAATTCTGTAAGTTTACTGAGAGGGGAAAGGATGGGTTGAAGCACAACGTTCTTAATTATTTCTAAGAAACAGTTGGTGTTCTAGAAACTGATCTAGATATATGGATTTAAACCACAGCATAGCAGGGTGGTGGCATTAGGCAGAGACTTTAGCTGGTAGTGTTAAGCACTTGTCTTGAAATATGTTGTAGGTATTTAAAGTGAATGCACCACTGCCTCCACGTAAAGACCAGGAAATTAAAGAGGATTCTTCCTATTCAGCAGGATATAACCAGAGTTTCTCTACAGCAAGTACACAGACTCCTCCTCAATGCCAGTTGCAATCTTCTCATGTTGCAGAACAAACCTCTCTTTCACAAGAATCTCTGTCTTCAGGTGAGAACTGTACTTGTATCTGTGTTTCAAATAGTCTTTAAAGATGTTCAGGTAATTCATTAACATGTGCTGTGAACTCTTCTAACTCAGTGAAATTCTTAAACACTGCTGTGTAGTACCTGTTAACATTAGGGTTGTATCAGCTCTCATCTAGTTGATGGTATGGTATGTAAACTTAATTTCAAAACTGCTAGCAGGATGAAAGGCTGCTTCAAGCTAGTTTCTATACTAGTTGCATGGATAGTGTCACTTACATGCCTGAATTTTGCAGTAGGTGGGAAATTCAAGTATGTGGTGATATTTCAGTCAAACAATTGTTTGCTTGAAATTGAAGCAATGATGAAATACTCTTATTTGGAACCATTAATTTGGGCTATGTTAATAGACACTAGTGCTGTCTAGTTCTGGCAGTTGCTGAGTGCTAAATAAGAAAGTTGGGATAAGTTTTCAGTCTGACCTGAGGAATACTAAACTTCTGATAAGTGGGGTCTCAAGCTGACTTATGTCAAGCAGGTCAGGTTTGTGTTGAATTAGGATACTTTACCAGGTGAATTTATATAGCTGACACTAAATTTGAAATTAAACTAGCCCCTAAATATACCTGAAACAGGGTCCAGGATGAAAGGAAGCTGACAACTAGACAACTAGGGATCTGGATTTATAAGACTATCTAATCAAGTGACTCAAGGTCATTTAAAACTACTGTTTTTCTGCCAGAGGAATCTTTATAGAAATTATACTAGAAATAGACCGATAGTGTGTGAATTCAGTGAGACACATGAAGATTAAGAGCTCTAAAGAACAATGTAAGTATAGCAGTCAGGAAAGCATGTTAAGCTTGAATGCTCCTTCTCGTCACTGAGACTATGGGTGATCAGCCTTCTATATAGCTTTTTGATGGAACATCATGATTTTTTTGATTAACCTTCTGCAGTGGCTCTGCACAGACTTAAAGGGGTTTAGACTGCCACTCTGGATCAGTTTTAAGCTTTTCAGGTTGATATAAAGCATGGTCCTGTGGAAACACATTTGTGGTTGCAAGGTCTGTAGTTAAAGCTAACCACTCAACCACCCTGTGAGTGAAAAGCATTCTTGAATACCTATTGCTTGGGGTTGAACTGCACAATAACATGTGGTAGGAATGTCTGTTGAAGAGACTGAACCCAAATATCTAGCTTTCCACAGTTGTCTTACCGCTATCTAGATAAGATTGAGTTTGTCCCTTCATTTTGAAGGATGTCAACACTGAGGTCACCTAGTTTATCAGATAGACCACTGAGGTCTTGCTAGTAGAACAGTGTTGGTTCTAAGTGAAAATTCTTAATCAGGTGTTACTTCATATTTTTTTTTTTCCTAGCTTGGCTATTTTCTTGATGCTGCTAGCAAGCTTGTTCTGACCTAGGCAACTGAATCTTGTTGAATGTATTAGAGGCTTACACTGACAGCCTGGGCTGTCTATGGTATACTTTAACAAGCATTACACTCTACAGAACCAAAGGGGGAGGATCCCCACTTATTTGGAGTAATGAGGGGCACAAGAACAGGATATTTGGAGCAGCTTAATCAGTCTCTGAACTTCCTAATGCTGCCCTTGTTTCTAGGTGTGGTAACTTATTACAGTTATAAAAGCTTTGAATTCATCTGTGCCTTCTGTTTTAAGCAGTGAATTATCAACCTGATGGAGCTGTTCCTGTTAGCAATGGTAGCCTTGCCTTTTATCCAGCACAGACTAATGTTATTCCCAGACCCCCTCAGCCTTACCTTAACAGTCGTGGGTCTGTCAGAGGATCTGCTAGAGGTGGAAGGTCACTGTCTAATTCATATCGTTCCCCTGGTGGGTACAAAGGTATGTATGTATTTACTACCACCTTAAAAATAAAAGAAAAAAGCTAATGTAGTAACACTAGAACATGATTTAACACAACCTGGTATTCATTTAGGTTCTATATGTGAAACTTCTTAAAACAACCTCTAAGAGCAATGTGCAGAGAATGTGGCCTTCCTTTGTAGAATTTAAGCAAGTTCATTCTGACTTCTATTTGTAGTTTGTGTACTTTGGGAGTCAGGTGAACTGGCAGAGCAATTTCATAGCTTTTTGAATTACGAAAGTAAAACTTTCACTAATAGGTTATTGAATTACTTAATTGTATAGACTTTTCTGCTTGCTAATTCATTTACCCTTCTGAACTTTTTACCCCCTTTATTCTTTCTCTTGGCATCTGTCTTGCTAACGTTCTGGGCAGGTATTTTCTCTTCAGATATCACTTGCAGTATTTGCCTAAAACAAGATACTCTTTGCTTAGCACTGCTGGCTCTAATATTACCAGCAAAAACTGGGACGGGGGGAGAGGTTCCCAGTAGTGGAGAGCCCTTCTGAATTAATAACAAACTGAAGGGTTTTAAGAGAAGGATTGTTGGGTCTCTGCAAATCAGTTGCTATTTTGCTGCTAACTGAAGTACTATGGAAAGTTTCAGCTGACTCAGCAGATAACTTAAGGTTGTTGATAGCTGTGGCCTATTCCACTTTGAAGTGGAAGGGCACTTAATCTGTGATAGAAGTTGTTTCAGTTACTGGGCTGAGACTGCTCAATACTTTGTAGGAACATGTACTAGAAAATTAGTTATGTAGTTCTAACTTACCAGCAGTTAAGGCTTTGGTAGTTTAATACCTAAAGATGTTAAATATTACAGTACTTAAATGTGTAACAGTCATAGCTAAGCATCTGTAATAGCAAAAGGAAGCATTTCTTAATTCTGCTAAATCCTGTCTCTGGATCTAGCAAGCTTTTCAGCTGTTCTGTGAAGTCTCATTAATATCAAACAGGCAATTGTTAAGGTCTGATGTTAATACTTCTAAACATGTAACTTTACATACATTGAATAGTTCAGAGTAGCTAACGAATTGCATCCTTTGTAGGAGTAGTGAGACTCTGAAATAAGGAATAGATGCGTAATTCATAATACACATGATAATTGCCAAAAGGGAGCTCTAGTTATATTCTGGACTTGTATTTGTAAACCAAACCATGAATAATATTGAATAATCAACCTTATTTGAACAGGTTTTGATGCTTACAGAGGCTCACCTTCAATAACTAATGGCAACTATGGCCAGCTGCAGTTCCCTGGTAGAGATTATGCTGGAATACCATATTCTCAGAGGGTAAGCATTGACTTTGTTTCCAGTAGCCTTCTTGAGCACTGTATGGGAGATAAATCTTCTAATACTGTAGCTTTTCATTATCCTAACAGGTGCACTGTTCTTTACAAGCTAGAGTTTAGTTTTGTTTCCTAGATGAAACCCTTTTTTTGGAACAGTAGATAGCAGTTGAAATAGGAAGTCAGTTCAGACAGATAACATCTCTGTATGACAGGCTGATTTTAGTCTGAAGGGAATCTCCAAAATGCAAACAGATGGCAAATAAGATGTGGCATAATGAGTCCATTTTACTATGGATTTTCAAGTTAGTCCTCAATGCCTCTGTAGTATAAAATAACAAACTCTTAAATGGATTACTGAGAATGTGGTTAGGGAAAAAAAAAAAATCCAGAAACCAATGTGTAAGAAAGCAAAGTTCCTGGTGGGAAGAGGGTCTTCAGCTTCGAAATGAAATATATTCTTCTGTACGGACTCAGACTTGTAACAGACCTGAGATTTAAGATAATGCTCAATGAACTGAACTAAATGTGTAGTTCAGAAGCTAACTTGCTAGAACCAGCATTGAAATAGCTCTTTAATTTCATGCAAGCAATTGTAAAAGTAAATTTTCCATAAATAAGGCTATCTACATCTGAATTCTGGACTCCATTATCTATTCTGGAGTTTGAATTAATTGTGCAAATGAAAAACAACTATATTTGGTAGTCCCATTGTTTTCAGATTTGCTCGTAGCAATCTTACTAATACTTCTGATCTTTTTAGGATGTTAATTACCAGCAGTGCTATAAACGAGGTGGGATAACTAGTGGTCCTCGAGCAAATTCAAGAGGTAAGGCTAACATCAGGTTCCCAGTGGTACATGTATGTGCTTGAGCATAGATGCTTAAGTGGGGTGTTACTGTGAATAATGAGAAAAAAGCATACTCTCACTGATCAAACAGATAAAGGTTGGTATGAATTAACCAAGACAGATGAAAATTTAAGTACTGTTCTTAGACAGCATTGCATAGCAGCAGATTTAATGTCACCTCTCAATTCAGTGTCTTCACCTGTCAAAGTTCTGACACGATGGCACCTTACTGAACTTTCTTCAAAAATAAACTGACCAGGAAAAACACACACAGAGTGGTTCCCATGTTCCATTTGGCTTCATCCCTTAATTGTGTGGTCTCCCCTGATTCTGGGTGAGCTATCAGATCCAAGAAACTTCAAGATAACTTTTTCTATGAAAAACAGTTCAGGAATACAGGTTTACTCTGTACTTCCATGCTGGAGTACAAAACCTAAAGAAATATGTAAGACTACCTGTTTCAATCCAAGCATGAATACTGTGTATCTTGAAAAGCTGTAAACAAGATGATTTTATCCTGGAACATGTGCTGGAAAAAGCTGGACTTACATTGCTATAGGTGAAAAGAAAGATGAATAACTATAGATCACTACTTTGAAGAATAAAGCGGAATTAAGGCATATCATGGAAACGGTTTTAGAATGAAGCGGGTCATCTCAGGGAGGACTCATAGAATATACTTCAGAAGAGAAAAGAAATATGAGATTGTGGTGAGTTACAGTAGATATCAGTAAGGTATTGGTAGCAACTTTACTTTTATTTGATATCTTAAGGTGTTCCTTTCCAGTGGAAATAATAGTGGCTTAACTTGAGGGTGACTGCTTTAAATTTCTTAGATCTATTAATGTTTTCATTCTAGACCCTTTTAACTTGGATATTTGAAAAGACAAACAGCTTCATTTTGGGTGGTAGGGTGCAGAAAGCTTAAAAGCAATTCTAGTTCTTCAATCTTAAAATATTCTAGCATCATAAGTTGATATGACCTACTAAGAATGCAGCTCCAGAAGAACAGTATTGAGGTAACTTGAAGTGCAAATTCAGGTCTTGAAGGTGACTAAATGACTACTTGACTTTTGGTAATCCTGCCAATTTTTTTCAGAAACTATATTTTATCTCCACTCAGAAGCTAGCATATGCTTTTTTATGGTAATATATGTATGTGGCAAATACTAGCGCTAAAACTATTCCAAGCTAGTGCCCCCTCCTACCTAAAAGTATGCGAAATCATTGTTCATAGTTAAATTATGGTCCATCCTGCTGAATGCTGCAAATGTGATGAATTTAAACCTGCTTCAAAGTTCTGTTCTCACTGGGGTCCTTTGACAACTTCCTGTAGCTGAAAGACAACTCTGTTGCAAAGCCCATACACGTGCTGCTTAAGACTATGCTTGTGGGTTTAAGGGTCTCCTTCTGTTATAATACTTACTTAACATCGCTAATGATCTTTAACAGCAGGGTGGAGTGATTCCTCTCAGGTGAGCAGTCCAGAACGAGACAATGAAACCTTTAACAGTGGGGACTCTGGACAGGGAGACTCCCGCAGCATCACCCCTGTTGATATGCCTGTGACGAGCCAAGCTGCCACCATACTACCGGTGCATGTCTACCCCCTCCCGCAGCAGATGAGAGTTGCCTTCTCTGCCGCTAGAACATCTAACTTGGCCCCTGGAACTCTAGACCAGCCAATTGTGTTTGATCTGTTGCTGAACAACCTTGGAGAAACTTTTGATATCCAGCTTGGTAGGTTCAACTGTCCAGTGAATGGTACATATGTCTTCATCTTCCACATGCTGAAACTGGCTGTAAATGTTCCCCTGTATGTGAATCTTATGAAGAATGAAGAGGTCCTAGTGTCAGCATATGCAAACGATGGGGCTCCTGATCATGAAACTGCTAGTAACCATGCAGTCCTGCAGCTGTTCCAGGGAGATCAGATCTGGTTGCGTCTGCATCGGGGAGCCATTTATGGAAGTAGCTGGAAATACTCCACCTTCTCGGGATACCTCCTTTATCAGGACTAAAATCCAGTGCGATGTTTACAAAAGAGCTGCTCCAAACACCTTGGTGGAGGGGGGTGGGACTAGCTTTGCACTTACTACTGACTTTATAGAAGATAAGTGGTTCCATTATTGGGGGAAATGATGGTCCTGTTGTGCAAGGTGAAATCATGGAGTTGGGGTACTGAATCAGCACTAATTTGGCACTTTATCAGTTGTGATGTAGCCTTGCTAGTAAAGCTGTGAATGTATATTGTTTGCACTTCCCTAAACTGTATTAATGTCCAGCTTACTACACTATTGATTGCCTCAAGTATGGGCTATTCACAATGCCTTGTTGTGCCTCAATAAAACAAGTTAATATGCATTTTAGTATTAATCTTGCCAGTGGTCTTTATTTTTAAAATACATCAAACTGAGCTTATTCCTGATGTGGGGTGTACATGCATGCTATTACATAGTTTCAATAATTCAGGGTAAACTGCATAGTTTAAATAGGATTACTTGTTTGCTTAGTTCTTGTTTGATGCCGTTCTCAAGAGTGTTCCCTTGATCAAAATGAATTTAAGATTGTTACATACCTGCTTCCTTTTTAACCAAAAGGTCAAGAAATTAGAAGTGAAATCCTACATACTTCATTAGGACTAGTTACTTTAAATGCATAGCCTGTCAAAATCTAGCTTTGTCACATCGCCTGTCCTTCAGTAGTGATGTAGTTGAAATTCTTAAAGCTCAAAACAGTCACTGAAGGGCTGGCTCATGCTGTTTGTTACTCTGCTGCAATGTATTTTAAAGTTAAAATTGACTCTTGTGAAGCACAAACACGTACGGCTTCACTCCCCCATGAGAGTTGAATGGGCTTGTAATGCAAGTTATCTCCTCCTTTCAGAGAACTGCTGAGGAACTTAGTATTTGTAGTTGAAGCCTGCTGCTTGCATTTTAAATCAAAGCTGAATACAAATCCTAGGAAGCATTTATGAAATTCTTTTCTTACAGCTGAAGGGCTGTGCGACCAGTCTTCAGCAATCTCTTGTGGCCTGAGAACCAAAAAGCCATTATGTATGTCCTTGTCTAAGCTGCAGCATGTCAGACACTATAAAGCATTGCAATGTTTAAAATGTTAGTGTGGGCTAGTATGAAGACTGTAGGTCCCTGGCTCTTTCTACTTTTAAAAGTTTCAATAGTTTGTTTTAGTGGTAGGAAGTACTTTATCCGAGCATATGATGGTAGCTAGTGCAAAAGCCTGACTGGTATATCAAGGGATGAGCTAGAACTATGCAAAGTAAAAGCAGTTCAGCTGTGTGTTTATTTAAATGAAACTAAAAACCTAAATGGAATATACTTCAGACCTGATAGAAAGCTGCTGTTTCTTGGTAACTGGTTTTACAACTTCCAACTTTAAACAGTTCTCCCCTGCTACCATGCAGATGCCAAAACAAGTTGTCTGGCATGACTTCATAAAGTTACTGCCATAAAGATCTTGGTTTTCTTCCAAGCTTAGATTTCTTCTTATATAGATATTTTTTAGAGGGTGATCATACTTCAAGTGTTGGTTTAATTCCTTTGGCAAGTTCTGAGATGAGAAATTTGGGATAAAGCTTTAGGGAAGCTAGTTTTTTACCACTACGGACAAAAATATCAAGCCTTAGCCATTGAATACTAAGCCTGTATTTTTAAACATGCCAATTCTGACTTCAGTCAATAAAAGAGGCTTATTTCTAGAACACTCTCAATAAAGGCTAAGTGGCAGGAGTTTAACTAGCACTTTTCTGCTCAAACTGTTAACTCTCCTTGTGTATTGATATGGGAATACAGTAGATAGGCCTAAGTGCTAGGATAATTTTCAGCTTGCAGTAGCTTTGCAGCTGTGGACAGACAGGCTTCATTGTTTTTCTAACAAACCTGCAACTCTGGATTTTTAGACATCTAAAGCACTGACCCAGTCATTCCTCTCCTATGCTGTCTGTGTAGGGACTAGTAAGTAAATGAGCCCTGTTCTGCATGTAGCAGCAGGGTATCCCTTGTGCTTCAGACTGCCTTAGTGCAGGCTGCTTCATTTAGCATGCAGCTTATCCTACTTGGTTTTATCATATGTACTTGTATGATGGATTTCTTAGTTTTAAGAACAAGTTGCCAGTACTCCTAAGCATTGCTAATAAGCTTGGCCTTTGGCATGTGAATACACAACAGACATGTTGCTTTCTAATGCTCCAGTTCAATCAAGTCTGGACACCTACTTGGAGGACCCATTTGTTTGAGACTTACCTTATGTCTTACTGGCAGATCTAGCAAAGCTTTTATGTATCTCTAGCTTGCATATATTTAAGATAGCTGAAGTCAGCATCTCAATTTCAGAGCTGGTTGTGCATCTGTATAAGATGGATTTTTAAATTCCTAACTAAAGGAGTACACGCTGTCACAGCAAGAAGCACAAAGATATGATGAAATCTGATCATTATGCCATTCCTTGATAGTAGACTTGATCAGAAATCATATAATGGATGGCTTTAAGTGACTTCATACTTTTGTAAGCTTTATCAGCCTGAGTTGGAATCATCTCTGCAGTACCAGCTACTTTAAAATAAAATGTGTGGTTTTCCCTGATATTTCTTATTAAAAAAATATGCAACTCGGACAATTCTCTTCCATACAGTAACTGAACATACAATCGATTTTATCCCATAGGGTTCTCACGTCGTACCTCCTTAGCTAGAACTGTTGGTTTTCACTGTGTTTCTCGTTGGAGCCATGAACACAGCTCTAGCTAACCTCTGTTACAAAAAGGAATATAAGTACAATTGAATGGGTACTGTCTTTAAAAAAGTTTCCAAACTAGATGTGACTCAGAAGGTTAGTGATGAACCTTCAATGTTAAGGCTACGTTTTTTAAAAAAATAATGCAAAAGATGAAGCACCTGCTTTCCACACCAATAGCTGGCCAAAATTCACTGGCAGAAAATCGCTATTCTGATCTTCAAAATACCTAGAAATATGACTTCATGTGATTTCCCATAATGATAAATACTAGGATATTGATACCTCAATCCTCATTCTTCGTGTTTCTAGATTAGTACTTGTTTTGAAAGCTTCTCACAGTACTTCAGAGTATTTCAGTGCATTATTTACCAGCTGACACAGTTTTAGGCTACCTCGGTATGTCCAGACTAAGGACCTAGATCCATATTCTACTTCTGGGTGAAGCATTTAATAGGTGAGTTTCACAACTTGAAAATATTTGAGGTAAGATCAGTATAGACTTCACCTAAATAGTGTCTGCTAATACTGTTTGTGTCCGTAGTCGTTAAATGAAGTTGCTTGAGTTGCTGCACCAAGTAGCGTGCACTCACTATACAGAGATGATAACCAGGTCTAATTAATACACACAAAGGGGCATCGTAGTTCTGCTAACTTCCTGTTGCTGTCTTTTGCTAGGCAAAACGGATACCACCTAAATTCTCTCCAGTTTAGTTCTCTTGTACAGCCTGCTGAAGATAAACTATAAGGATGAGGAACTAACACTAGGTTTTGATTTGGAGTGAGTGAATTTTTGTGTTTCCTTCTCTGAGTTCAGTGAAATACTGGAACGACCCTGAAATAGCAGGGTGTACTGGTTTTGGCTGGGATAGAGTTAATTTTCTTCATAGTAGCTAGTATGAGGCTATGTTTTGGATTTGTGCTGAAAAAGAGTGTTGATAACACACTGATGTTTTTGTTATTGCTGAGCAGTGCTTACACAGAGTCAAGGCCTTTTCTGCTTCTCACCCCACCCCACCAGCGAGTGGGCTGGGGGTGCACAAGGAGTTGGGAGGGGACACAGCCAGGACAGCTGACCCCCACTGACCAAAGGGATATCCCGTACCATATGACATCATGCTCAGCATATAAAGCTGGGGGAAGAAGGAGGAAGGGGGGGACGTTCAGAGTGATGGTGTTTGTCTTCCCAAGTAACCGTTACACGCGATGGAGCCCTGCTTTCCTGGGGATGGATGAACGCCTGCCTGCCGATGGGAAGTAGTGAATGAATTCCATGTTTTGCTTTGCTTGCGTGTGCGGCTTTTGCTTTCCCTATTAAACTGTCTTTATCTCAACTCACGAGTTCTCTCACTTTTACTCTTCCGATTCTCTCCCCCATCCCACTGTGAGGGGAGTGAGCGAGCGGCTGGGTGGGACTGAGCTGGCTACTGGGGTTAAACCATGACAGGTTTCTTAAAGTTTTCAAAGTACTAATGGACTTGTGACTTTCGTCACAGTGGCGCTGCAGAGAAGGTCACTGTTCTGCTGTACTGGTTGAGTTGATGTACCTTTTCCTCCCTGACTGCTGTAAATTATCTACAGCTGCTCTGACAAAACAGTCAGTGGGGGAGACACCTTCCGAATTTTAACTCTGATCAAAGCCTTGTATCTGGAGGCCTGGCATGCATTTATCTGCTGCAGATCATCCTTGCTAGCTCTTTAGCAAATCTATACATGTCTTTTGAGAAAATTAAGTCCGAGAGTCTTGTGGAGGATATGAAAAGTCTGTTGTGTATTCTAAATTGGAGATGTACTGTACCATAACCAGATAAAAATGAATTAACTCTACTTATGCGCTTGTTCACAAGTCTCTGATCAACTTAATTTTGTGTCTTGTCTCCCAACTATGAACAATTCTATTAAGAATGAAAAAGCTTATAAATTTGTATCTGCTGACTGAACATTTCCAGGCGGAGTTGTACTTGAAAAAAAAATATTGTGAAGTACTAATTTGACTGGAGAGTACTAGTTCATACAGCTTTTGGACCATTTGGGTCTTAGATGAGGAAGGGCTGTGGTTGATTTGGAATGAAGGCTTTAAGCTATGTACAGATCCAATCGCTTTGTTATTAGTTTACTACAATGAAGGAAACCCTATATTTTAAACAGTGGATTACTTTTAGCTTGTCGCACATCACACAAAGAACCGTTGTCGTCTTTCGCATACTTTTCCATATGCGTATCTCTTATTAACTACAACTTATAACCAGATGCTATCCTAAAGGAACCTGGTTGGCAGGATAACGTAGCAGTTGTTCTATGCCAGTGGAAAGTATGTTACAGATAGCATTCAGCTAAAACGCTACCTCCATTTTAAAACAACCAAAAGTGAAAGGACTAATTCTAAGTAACCTGCAATAGATAAAGCTTTTCTAGTTTTTTTCCATCTCCCAAAGTTCTTTAACTTAATCACGTTATCTTGAGAGCAACTCTGTCAGGAACTTGGTCTGATTTTCCTTAAGGTCAAACATTGCTTTAAAAATCCTCGGTTTCAGCAACTGAGTTTCAAGATATGATTGCTTGTTCTAGATCCTTAATAAAACTGTTGTTATAGTGCATCTGGAGAGTTTTAGAGCTTTAAAAAAAAGTATCTTTGCTTCCCTTATCTCCCCACCTCCCTTTTATTCTCATCCTTTTTTTCTGTACTTGCGTGCTGATGCAACTTGGCTTTCATTTACTTGGTTTTAGTTTCTTTGTATATCACTTCTCCCTTTCACATTGGGTCTTCTCTTAGCAGCAGTGTTAGCTGACAAGAAAATCTCAGAATTTTACTTCAGATTCTTTATTTTGCAGAGTAGCAAAACAGGTTTAAAAAAAAGAACCCGCATTCTAATTCAGTTCTAGATCCATTATTTTGAAGTAGATGAAGCCCAAAATATTAACAGAATCTTTGCTCTAACAAAAAGGCCTACGAGTTCTTGCTTGTAAGTAATTACTTTCATCCTGAACTTTTTGAAGTGACATAAAAATATTTCAATTAATGACTAAACTTATTTTTAGAATAACATAGCCACTGGTATCTCTGGCGGTTCATGTTTTACAGAAAGAAGTATCGGGCATACTCAAACCCAGTGCATAGGTAGACTAAAATGCTTGCAACAATACTGTCCGCAACTAAATCACTGCTGACGTATTACAAAGGAAATAACCATTCTTGAACTGGATGTTACTTGATTTAGAGACTTGCTGGCATTGCGTCATTGATGGCTGTGTGCACAAAAAGCGGGTCTTAAAAGCAAAATCTTAGGTGTAAAATCTTTCCCACTTTTAAAATGCCATTTTAAAAACAAGTGGTAAGTGCAATAAAATTATGAAAAACATTTTAGGAAGATGTTAAAATAACCTTTAAGCATATTTTGTTCTTTATGGATATGTTTTACATTACCAGCTCCACAAGACTAAAGTCCTTCAACAAAAAAATTCCGTAACTTTTAAGTTGTCCTACCACGGATGAATACACAGAAACAGAATTAAACAGAAAAGCTTTTAAACTGTCCATAACATGCTAATTTTGGAAAAGGAAGTAGAGATATAACACTACAAATCCTTTAAATTAATTTGGGTTTAGTATGATATGTGATCCAAGATCTTTAAAATGGGCAGTTTTCACTGGACTAGTCTTACTTACTATCTTTACCAAAATGGGAAAATGACAAAGAATCACCATAGTTAACAATATATACTTTTTACACTCACGTTGTTCTTTGCTTGTATTTTATGATTACTGAACATACGCTCGCCTGCTTCTAAGAGGAAATGAAAAGGTGAATGAAAGTACCTACAATTTCATGCTAGATGCTGCAGAGCTGCGTTACTGGAGAACACAAAGGCAGTTCTTGAGTGATAATGATCAGGTGTTCTGCACCACTTCAAAACGTGATGAAAACCACAGGAGAGCGCACGATCTCCAAATGCCAGGTAGGTGTAATTCATGTTTACAGCTAGATTCTTTTTTAATTATAGGCAAACTTATTAAGGGACAATTTTTTTGTATGAAGTCATTATAGTATTAGCTGTTTCAACATTTCCCCTGTAAACAATTTAGAAACTTAAGTTATTTAGTGGCAGTAAAGATGTTGTGGCAAGCATTACCATATAGTCCCCTTGGTTAGAGAAGGGTATCCCTACCATAAATGGCACTCCTGTGCATTCAGCATTGTTAAGAAGAGCATTCTTCAGTATAGGCCAGGTAATATATAAGTTGAGGGAAGTACTGCTGTTTTCTTAATTGAGGAGCAGTAACGAGAAATGATGTTTTATACTGTAATTATAATGAACAAATGAGATATTGTCTAATTGTAGTCTTAAGGCATCTATATAATGGGATGATCTTGTAATTGCCCTTGTGTTTGACTCTTCCAAAACACAGCAAATAGTCTCTTTCTGTTCTTTCTACCAGTTAATAACACGTCTCTGGTTTGTAAATGTTATGTAAAACATCACCTGCAGAAGTAACTGAAGATCATACTAGTCACGAGATTTTTCTGGCATGCTGTTGGTCTGTAAAGTGCAGCTTTGATAGTCATCTTACACCTGCATGGATGTTTAAATTCCTTCGGTTCACCTGCATGTTCTAGGATTTAAGGGGAAAAATAGAAGGACAGAGGTGGAGAATCACAGCGGGGCAAATGCTTGCAGTTGGAAGTGGTGTTTGTATATTCCTGACAACCTGAGTGGTAAGCACCTTCCACTCACACAAACACCATTAAGATAAGCAAACCATTTACAGGGTCTACTAATCTACATAACAATGAGGACAAGTATCACAAAGAAACATGCTCAGAAGCATAGTAGGAATTATGATGTGTGTCCTAACTGCACGTTTTAAGCTCCTTGCAGCAAATTTCTGCCTTCCTGCATGTTGCGAGGCTTTCTTGTCCAGCTGCACATACCTTGCGTACCTGGATAACTGCGTGAATAATGTCCGTTCTCCATGATGGAACTGACCTCACCACCATTCACTCTTGGTGTTCTCACTTTAACAACTCACGTGGTAGCAAATACAGCACAATCAAGCCTGGTATGCAAGTTGGAAAACTATGAGAACAAGGAGTAAACTATTAAGAAGGAAAACTAGGATTTTTTTAAAGCGTAGTGAAAGTACATGCTGGTAAAGACGGATGGGTGCAGAGGGTCTGGAAGCATCCCGTGGGTTGGGCAACCAAACGTTTGTGGGACTGGTGGGCCTTAGCCAGCACCGCCACTCCCGGGAAGGTACCAAGAGAGGCCACCGAGCAGCGAAGGACGGAGCTACCTCAGCACAGCTGCAGCAGCGGCAGCTGCAGGCTGGCATCACTGCTGGGCCCCGGCGTCCCCCGGCCTAGCTGTCCCCACCACAGCTGTCCCCACGCCAGCCGCCCCCGGCCGGGCCTGCTCCCGGCCGAGGTGCTGTGCCGCAGGGCCCGGCTGCCCCCCCATCGCCACGACAGCGACGGCTGGCCACCAGCCAAGTCTCCTGTCGGTGTCTCCAGGGACGGAGCACGGGGCAGGCGGCCCTGGATGCAGAGGCTGCAGCAGAAGAGCGGCAGCCCCACGGGCACCGTGAGGACAGCGGTCTCCCCGCCCCCGGCCGCTCTCTCCCTCAGGGAGGGGCGCGACGGGCTCCGTACCGCGACATGGCCGCGCCCGCTGCGAGCCACCCCTCTGACTTTTATCCGTACAACAAGATGGCGGCCACCGCTCTCCAACCTCCGCACGAAGCCAGAAGGCGGCGCTGCGGCCGTAAAGCAGCGCCCGTTTCCCGATACCCAGCTGTCGCAAACCGGTGAATGGCTCTGGCGAGGGACCGGGGGGGGTGGGGGACACGAGCCTGTGATTGTGGCACGGGGGGGGCGGCGGCGCGAGCGGCGGCGGCTCCTCTTCCTCCTCCTCCTCCCCCTCCTGCCCGCGGGGAAGCGCTGCCCGCCGGCGGGGGACGGGGAAGATGGATCCCAACAGGATCATCCAGGCTCTGAAGGGCACCATCGACCCCAAGCTGCGCATCGCCGCCGAGAACGAGCTCAATCAGGTGAGGGGGGCGGCCGGGACCCGCCGGCGGCCCGCCCCGCCCCCGCCGCGCCGCGCCTCGCCCCGGCCGCCGCGCGGCACGGGGCCGCCCGCCCCCGCCGCCAGGGGCGGGGGGGGTCGGGGTGCGCCCCCTCCTCGGCGCCGGGATCGCCCGCTCCGCTCCGCTCGGCAGCGCGGGGCCGTGGGGCGGGGGTCCCCGCGCCGCCGCCCTCCGCCTGCGCCGGCTGCAGCCGAAAGCGGGGCCGGGGGCGGCGGCGGCATCCCCCGCCGGAGCGGGCCCTTCCGCGCCGGCTGTCAGCGGCCGCTCCGGCCGCAGGGCCCGGGGGGGGCGGCCTGGCAGCGGGAGGCAGGGCCGGCTGCCGGGACCCCCGCGGCGGGGTCTGCCGCTGCGAGAGCTACCGGCTGCCGGGGCCGGCGGGCGGCCTGATCCCTGCCCCGCGCCGTAGGTGCCCGGCGGCCGGGCGGGATGGGTGCCCTCGCTCGATTTTGTCCTTAATTTCGTGACCCTGGGAGCGGGGCGCGGCGGTCGGAGCCTCGGGGTGGCCTGGGCGCTGGCGTGCGGCGCTGGAGGCAGGACAGCGAGCTCCGCTCCGCTGGGGTCCCTGGCGTGGTCTTCCCGATGGGAGACAGCAGTGACTCCCGGGGATGGGTTTTGTCCCGCTCAGCAGCACGCCAAGTCAAACTTGGAGAAAGGGACATGAGATTTTTGTGGGTAGTGTTTATCACAGCATCCCTCAGTTAAGGCAGCGGCAGTGTGCACTGAATCCAAACTGTGACCACAGACTGAGTTTGGACGTTGGAAAAACGAGAAGGTTCCCTTGCACAACATTAATAAAGCTTTCGCCTCTATATTTCCATGGAATATTTCACCAGTTTTATTGGAGGACTTGGATTTTTCGATTGCATCGTTGTGTTAAAACGGTCAATGAGAACTGGCTGTCAGGAATTACTGCTACTTCAGGATCGCTACTCTGGCTTAATTTTCTATTTAGGCAACTTTAAACTCCTTCTGAATTAGCTAGAGCTAATCCTTGCTTTAGCAGTTGGCAAGTTCCTTTAGTAAATCAGTGGATTAAGTGCTGGACATTGAGAATGCTCTCGTCGATAGTTAGATAAAAATGCAAAACGTTTTTTCTTTATTTGGCATAGTTACTTTAAAAATTCATCAGTACCTATTTTTATCCCTACTATTATGGACTGAGAGGGAAATTATAAATATTTGTCAGCAGCCTGTTGCACAGGAATGAAAACTACAATAATAAACTGCTGCATGTTTGGCAGGCTCAGAACAAAGAGGCAGCTGTCTGGATTCCTGGGTCCTGCTTTTAACGCTGTCGTTTCAACATCGCCAATAAGTACTGTGAAGCTCAGGAAAAGTTTTGAAAGCTTTTTAAGATTGAGATCTGTAAAATGTTTTAAGTTCAAGTGATGGATAATACAATTCTCATGAAGGACACAGGTTTTAGACTGAAGAGTGCAAGTATGTTTATTGAGAACAGTTTGAGGTACAGATTTTTATTTGAAATAGCTGGCACATTATCTCTTTTCTAACTATTGCAAAGAATGAATCTTGAAATTAAGACATACCTATTATTGTGTAGGCTTCCTGTTACTAAATGAAGCATGATGTATCTGACTGACATAACGTACTGATGCAATGCTGGGTTTGACATGACTCTTTGGATGAGTGGAACAAAAGTGCTCCTGAGGAATGTCGACTAACGTGGGCCTTTGACATCTTGAAGCCTTTCAGTGCTTTTGAAGCAAGACTTCAAAGCGACATGTCAGACTCCCATGTATCTAATGACAGTGTTGACATGTAACTGTGTTCCTGCAAGTAGTGGAATCCAGATGCTCTTCTAGCTTTTATCTTGTTTTAGCAAAGGAACCAATCCACCAACGAAAGAGAATACCCACCAACAATAAGTACTTGAAGCGGTAATACCACACTTGGCCAGACAGAAGAGGGGTCACCTTTATTCCGCGCACTAGTTAAAGTGATGCTGCTCCTGGTACGCGCTAATGGGTATTGAGGTAGAGCTTCTCTTGTGTTAGCCCAGCTGCAGTGTACATTTGCTTTCAAGTTTCAATCCAGGTAGCGACAGGAGCTTCCCAGAGAGTATAAATCCTCCTAGTCCTCCAATATAGCACCTCTCTGTAGGCACCTCCTTGCTTGTACCAATACAGAGGGTCCTTTAGAACAGTATCATAGCAGTCCCGACTCCACAATTTGCTTACAGTGCAGAGTGTGGGGAATGGAGTTAAAATGAATGAAAGCTTGCCTACCTGTAAAAAGTCACAGCATGTTTGAAAATGCCTCTTTCTCTTCCGTATGTTTTTGCACCTGTGTAAAGATAGAGCTAAACCAAGGAAGTTGCTGTCTGCCTTCTGGATTATCATCTAACTGCATTCAGAAGTGGAATAAAGATTCCTATTTTTTTTTCCCTTATTATATCTGTTGGAAGGCTGTTTGTGAATTTACTTCCTCCTGTAGCTAGAAACAAGTGTTGGTTTCCAGCCTAAATTAATTTATGGTCCATTTCTATCCATTTGTGCCAATCTTACTTTTTAACTAGAATAGGTTTCTTGGTACCCGCTCTGACATGTTTGTCAAAGGCTGATCCCTACCGGCCTGTTTTCCTAGCCTCAACAGGCTGCCTTTCCTTTCCCTTATCATAAAACTGGATTTATGAAATCTAATAATAGGAGAGCACAGCTCTTCTCCGCACTTGTGTCCCTTTGAATTAATCTTTCTTGTGCAATCTGGTCATTTGCGTTTGCAGTATTCCAGCAAGTCTCATGCTCAATGCCATTAATACCTCATTTGATATATCCTAAAACTGCAATTATCTTCTTTGTGTCCAATGCCTGCCTGTTTCTTATCACTTAATATACTGAGGTCCTTTTATCCTGTGGTTGTTCCTCACTAAGAAACCTCAAGCATTTAGGAGAAATTCTTATTATCCTTGAATGCATCACCATGTACTTTGCCCTATTACCCCACTCCGGTTTTGTTGGTGCAGTTCTACAAATCATTCAGTTCTTTGTAGGATTTTTCTGATCTTTCTCCTTGGATGATGCATGCTTCTTCTGAGTCATCAACAAACTTCACTTCTCTCAGTGACCTGAACACAAATATAAGTGTGGGATTTGTCTGAAATGTGATTCTTGATAAACTAGAGCAGTAATTTCCTGCCAGGTCAGTAATCTCTATCGTGTAGCTGCTGTCATTTCATACACATCTTTCCATCCCCCTCTTTTTCTTTCATTTTTTTTCCCCCTCATTTTTTTCTTCAGCTCTGTCACATGATAGTTGGTGTGCACCTTAGGGCCATATTTATCAATCACACTGTACTTATTAGACCAGTCAATTATCATACCAAGAAAGAGACTCGATTTCTGTGCCCCTTTCTTTGATATCTGTTCTAGGCTGTTACTCTTGTTAGGTCTGTCTCATGAACTTCAGGGACTTTTGCTGCTTTTAATTTTTTTAATGGCTAAATACTGCTTTCATGTGCCAGTTCTCGGAGTGTTGTGGAATGTACTGTCTGATTATGTGAACATACAAAGTCATCTCTGATTCCCATTCAGATAGGATTACCATATGATTTTCATGCATTAATCTTCATTGGCTCAACCTGTTATAATATATTTCTTTGGCCTGTAACAAAGGGGAAAATAAGAACACAATTGCAGAAATACAGCTGTTTGTTTAAACATTGGAAAGGAGTTGCAGAACTTGGCTTTCATGGGAACTGAGAAGCAGTGCTGGAAGAAGAGAAAGAAGTGTGAAAAGATTGCCCAAACGCAGAAGAGTCCAGAATAAAGTTGGGCTTCCTTCCATATATTCCGCGTCTTTGTTGAGCTGGCTTCCATAGTAGGCAGGGATCTGAAGGCCACTCTGAAAGTGACAATGAGCACCTCATGTTACCCAGAGGAAGGAATCTCAGGTGTTTGTATTGAAGACCAATTTGATGAGGAAGTTGACTTGCATAGTTAGAAGTGCTGCGAAAGTGGAGTTTGAGACTGGACAAGTTTGGCAGCAGAACGCACAGAGGAATGAGGCTCAGGTAGGTTCTTATACGTGTTTATTTTCACTGTGTGCAAAAACACTGTGCATTTTCCCCTTCCTAAACGATGGCTTTGCATGTAGGCAGGGAAAGAAGAAAGTGTCTTTTGAAGTTCTAGTTCGTTTTAACAACCTGCCTGTGACTGCCAGAATAAAAACCAAGAGAGAAAATACTATTAACAACTGCAAAAATATTCCCAAGTGTGACAAATACTGATGGAGTTTCTAAGTAAAACATCTTCAGTGCACAGCAAACAGAAAATAAAACTTAGTAAAGCAGATAGTTGAGCATTCAAATAAAATGCATGAAAGCCTCAAAATAATCTTTGTAAACAATTAATTGCATACGTATTCCAGATACAATTTTTTTCTGTGTGTTTGTCTTCGCAAACAAAGGTGTAGTGCCTTGATTTTTCAGCAATTTTTATGTGCCGTACTTGCATTCAGAGGTACAGAGAAAGATGTTGTTTACTGCTGGTGGAGAAAGGTGGTCTTGCAGGAACTGAGGGAAGGCTCCAGTTTTCCACATCCATCGTCCTGTCCTAGATTGTCCTGTTGTTGTTCTGCAGAGGAAGAAGCACCTTCCCATGCCATTCTGCACTGGGCCACTGTGGTTTCTATCGCTGCCGTGGGAAAGCTACTGACAAATGTGATTATGGAGCAGTTGCTTGCTGTGGGCTTTAAATGCAACAGCAAGCAAGACACAAGAATTATACTTACTGAATGAGTTTAGTAGTATATAGTGCATGATAACCTGGGAGCCAAATCTGAATGTTAAATGTGAAAAGTATTTGCTTCAGTAGGATCCATTTGGGGAAACTTTTATGTGTTTTCCCTGCTTCTCTCTCCTAGTATTCTAGCCCTTTACATATAACGGTGTTCATCTTGCTGTTTTTCAGTGGCCCATCTGAGGCTTTCTTGGGTGTCATCTGTTTTATGCCTAATCAAATGGAAGAGGAAATAGGCAAAAAAATGATGCGTTCTCTGACGTTTTGAAGAACGGAGCTGTGATGCTGAGGCAGGGAGGAATGCGTGTTAGGCCAAAGGTGGAAGGACAGAGCGCAGAAAGCTGTATAGCTGCAGCGCGCAGATCCTGAGACAGTGGACGCAGGTGGAACAAGACGCGTGGGGACATATGCATCTCCTTGGTCATTGCTGTAAATTTACTCACTTGTATCTTACCAGTGCTGTATACCTCCTCTAGTTTAGCTGCTAGCTTTGCGTATTGCTGTACCCCATCCTCTTAATCCCAGTGGAAACTAAATGAGATTTTTTTTTTTTAGCATAAATGCTCTGGTCTGTGATTCATGCAAGGGTAGTCAGCATGTGTTTTACACAGCTTTAAAATAATAATTTTTTATAAGTACTCAGTGAAAGTTCATCTTTTAAAAACTTGTACTTTCTCCTTCAAAGTAAACACATGCCCCTGCCGATCAGCACCTTCGTAGGAAGTTTTACCAAATCACAACAATGTGAATTCAAGGCAATGTGATTATTCGCAAACTGCACAAAGCGGCATGCTGTGCTATGGGAGTTGCACTGAAGGTCTTTTTCAGCCATCTGGTGCCTCCCTGCAGCTCCTGGGCACGGCTCTTCAAAATCAGCAGCTAGCTTTCCATTCCTTCCATGGGACTGATGCTGTTCCTGCTCTCCCTTTGTAAAAGTTCAGGTGCAGCTGTAACAATAAAAATAACCGTCTTGCTGAACTCATCCGGCTCCGAGGTCTCTTCCTTGTCTCTTTCCATTTACACAGTGCACACCTGACAATTGCTCTGCACCTGCTCGCGTGATACGTACAGCTTTACTTGCTGGCGTCCGGGAACCTGTTGTATGGTTTCCCGAGCAAGGCAGGGAAGGATACGTCCCAAGATCACAATTAGCATGACAACTAAACCGACGAGAATGTGCTGGTATAGGAAAAATGTTGCTGCATGCAGCTTTTTAAAAAGTCCTCTGTTCCAAAAATTGCAAGCAGTGTGTAGTTTTCCTGACGGGGTTTGTTGCTACACAAGTGAGCAGGATGGTATTTGAGCCTCACAGATACAACAGAATCAGATGTCTTGTTTCTAAAACGGGCACACAATCTCTGTTGATATCTGCAGCGTTCATGTTTCTGATGATGAGTAGGAAAGGAAGCTATGTAAAAATGTGAATTATGGGATCGAATGAGGAAACTAGGGCGTTGTTCAAAGTCACGATATAAAGGTACTGATAGTACTATGGCATAGAGGGATTTAGTGGGAGCTTGATACTGTGTCCCTGTGATCTCTTTAGGGTTGTCAGTATGTCAAGTGTAAGGAAGCGCTCAGAGCAGTGTGCTGGTAGGGATGGGACCCCCTCTGAGACACTGTGCGTACCTTCTGCGTAACATGTCTTTTATCACTCCAGGTGCTTGCTGAGAGGGTTCGCTCTGCAGGCCAAATAACCGTATTTGTATATATCCTGGCAAAACTTCAGGGATAGCGGTTGTGTGCCAGCATGAGTTGTACCAATAAAGCTTCCTGGAGTAGCGGTGACTTTAATGTAGATTCAGTAAAAGCTGTTTGCACAGAGAAAGGGAAGTAATTTATACTGTTATCAGTGTGTCCACCCTAAATGTGGTCCTGGTAGGATTACTGCAGGAAAAAAACCCAACAACAACACAACCCCCAAAACGTTGCATTCTTAATCAATGTGTTTTTAGTAGTAAAAGCTGTTCATAGACTGGGCCTGAGGACAGCATATTGGCACTATTTAGACGAAAAAAGACAATTAAAGTTGATGCATAGTTTTGCTTTTCTGTGCTGCTGGGATTCCTTGTGCTTTCCTTATCTCCCTGGGAGTTCGGTGTTGAGTGCTGGAGGCTGCTGCAACCTACTGCAGCCCTGTGGGTCAGAGCCCACCAGCATTGCACAGATTCTGTCCGGTAGCAGCTGAAGGACAAGCTTTGGATTCCAGTATACTCGATTAAAAGGTGATCTTTGGAATCCAGTACGCTTCAACCAGCTGATGTTGAAAGCTGGTATTTCAGCATGTCCGTAGATAAATGGAGTTATTGTGCTGTCTGTTACAGCTTTTACTTTATTTGGAGCATTGCTTATGGATAATTAAAGTTTATAGGGAAGGGAATTGCAGGAGAGTATGCTTTTCATTTGCCATTACTGCTTTTATCTGAGATCTGAGATTACTCTATAAACATCAAATGAGTCTCTGAGCACAGAGTAGATTAGAATTACACTGCCATTATAATGAGTAAAATGAGGGCCAGAAAGTTACGTGATTTGGTAAAATTATTGAATGATAGCGTTGTGGTGCAGCTGTTACACTAAGGCATCATGAAAGCAATGTAAGTTTACCTCATTATGGAAATGTTAGATCAAGGAACTGGGTGCATGAAGAGCAGAACGTACCTCTTATTTCACAGCTTTCGAATGAGGCAAAGTTTATGGGAGGATGTAGTATACTCGTACTTAAAGCACAGCTCTGGAAACAACCGCAGAACTGCCAGGCATAATCTAGCTGGAAAGAAATACTATAAAAGGTGAAATAAAGAAAGCTTCTGCCATCTAGCCCCAAGAAACATCTCTCTTTGAACATAAAGCACATGGATCTAAGTGATGAAAGATCTGACCTACTAGTAACTACTGATGTTGCCAAGGCTTAGCAGTAACTGCACCATGCTGAGTCAACAATTCTTCACGTTGGAGGACGCCTGTTGAATGACAGCAGTATAATGCTATCAGATTTTAAATCTGGCATGCTTTGCTCAGAAGTTCAGTGAGAATTGTTTTCTCGTTGAAATTCTTCAGCTGCATGGCTGGTGTAGTGTTTGAAAAGTTCCCAGGAAGGCTGTGGGTTTTGAAATGTTATCTGTCTACGAATGATTTTAATTAAAAATGGTTATTCCACTGTGTTCTCCCAGTTTTTATTTTTCTGTTAAGATGCGCTATACATCTAGTCTGTTAAAAGATAGCTGTATAATATATGACCAATGCAGATGCTGTTTACCCTTGAAAATAATTTAAAATGGTTTTCTTAATCTCTTCAAAATGCAGTGTTGCTATTATACCACAATCTATTTTGCAAATAACTCGTATGTATTGATGAAACATGTCAATATCCATTTGATTTATGAGGCTAAGTTAAATAATTCAAAGACAGATCTGTAGTGCTTCACATTATGCATTCTCAGAATTATTTAAATATTCATTATCACTAATCTCTAATAGAGAGCCTTGTCACATTCCTTATTCCACCCATATGCTGTTATATGCTCGGCTTTTACAAGTAATTATTTGGATTGCTGCAGATCTGGGTAAATCCAAGTACTAAAACCTTTCATACTTCATGAGGAGAGTCAAAGAACACCGCAAAATCCTTAGTTTGTATTTCTTATTCAGCTTTTGGTAATACAGTCTTCTTTAAACATAGTGATTTGCTAACTGTGTTTTATATGTATTTCAGTCCTACAAAATCATCAATTTTGCTCCAAGTCTACTGCAAATCATAGTATCAGATCAAGTTGAATTTCCAGTGCGTCAAGCAGGTGAGATAAATTCCTTGTTTCATTTTCTTTCAGTAGAAAGTCAGTCTGTTAGTTATTTCAAGAGAGTATTGACCTGTCGCAATGCAAGTAAGTTCACGTTTGTTCTGAATGTGGAAATGAAAAGGATCTGTCTTTGCTGTTTCTTTCCTACATGAGGGTCAGATAAAACCATGGGTATAGTGTGGAGTCCTGCTTTGGCTTCCCTGTGTTTGTAGTGATCCCTACTGGATTGCTGTGATACTGATATGAGAAGAGAATGATTTCTGCTCAAAACTGAGTACCCAGGGAGCCTTAGGTATTCTTTCTTCTGGTGGTGAAGAAGTAGTGATGCCAAGACAAGTGGGAATTTAAAAAAAAAGTGGATCTCATTTGAATACATGTTTTGAATCGCTATTCCTGGAAAAATGAAAGTTTCTGAAAAATGAAAAAAACATAGTTCCCTAGGTCAAGGGTAGCCACATATGCTTCGTTAGTATCTATGGTGTCCACTCACAAAAGTCAATAGGAGGGAAGGTCATATCACTGGTAAGTTATAAATTTATAGTCTGAACATGTCTAGAAAGATTGCCCAGCTCTGTGTGTGAGTTCAGGTATGGTGATACAGTTAACTTTAGGGTATACGTTTGTGTAAGACCAGATTCTAAATTCTCATAATCTATTTTAACTACTCCTATACAATATTTTTGACAGATAAAGAAAATATTCAGCTTTTTCAAGAAATTGATGAATACTGTTTTGTTCACAGCTCCGTTTTTATCCTATGGAACAGCATTTCCCATAGAAGCATTGTTGGTTTTTTTGTACAGATCCTATTAATCCCCTGAGTGCGTTGGGGCGTGCTGACATATGCTGTTTGTCATGCTGGCCTGTATTTTTTCAAAGATAATCCAACTTTGAATAGCATTGTTAAACCATTCTGTAGTAAAGTTTGATGCTTAATCTAGACTCCATAAGGTCATTTTTATAAATTAATCTCTTATTTCAGTGTCATTCAGGAAAAAAAGCAAGTATGTAGAACATAAGTTTTTAAATTTTTGTTTATTTTTTTTATTTTTTACAGAGTAGGGGTATAAAATAGAAAAGCACATTTAAATTACATTTGTAAATCAACAGATTTCTCTGGGAATTTTTTAAAAGCCAAGAATTTGTATAACAACAAGATCTATGGACAAAGTAAATTAAAGTCTTGGGCTGGTCTTTCTGGTCCTGTTTCTTGTCTGAATATTCTGGCACATCATAGACAAAGAACTGTTTTTCCTCTTGCTCCTATGAAATATTTTACAAACTACATGTTTTCATACGTTGTAATTTGTCATCACCAAGAAAAATGATTGTACCCAAGGATATCTTGTTTATACTTTAAAGCCCTAGCTGGTAATCAACCGAAATAGTACAGGGGTAAGGCTTTATTAAGAACATTCCTTTAATGTCTTCCACCGTATTTCCTACGTTTGCTAAAGAATGCCTACAGGCATTTTAGTACTGAGGCATAAATGCTGCTTTATTTTCAGTGGAAGATTAACTTTATTTTTCATGTTTTTTCATGTGAGACAGAAGGGAACAATTCTAAGGGATTATGGGAAATCCTAATAGTGAGATAAAGCTTAGGGAATTCACAACAAACATTTCTGTCTGAATAGAAGGTAGGCCACGTGCCAGTTTCATACTGGGCACTTCCCCAAGCAGAGTGTCCCATCTGTGTGCACAATGATTTGTTTACACAAGCCTTCCAAAGCTTCACTTACTGAGCTTGAGAAGTTGTTTTAGGGATGAGTAAAAATGCAGATAAGTAGATTTTTGTTTGCTTGTTTAGAACGATGGAATACTATGTCCATATGGAAGACCGCTGTAATAAAGAATGTACCCTAATAGAAGCTGAGTGAAATACTATCCGGTTCTGTTTAGGACCAGGCACTTGAGCCTGATCTTGTGTGGAATCGTAAAAAAAATGGTTTTCTGACTCAGCTGTACTTTGTGCCTATAATTGTTAAGAACTCATGCAGTGGTTTTCAGTTGTCTTTTGAACTCTTTGTTCTACTTTCAACTGTACTACATGTTGAGCACAGAGTAATGTGGAGATGTGTTAGAATGAAATTATTATTTCCCCAATGTTTATACTTAGCTGCCATTTACCTGAAGAACATGGTGACACAGTACTGGCCGGACCGTGAACCACCTCCTGGTGAAGCAGTATTTCCATTCAACATTCATGAAAATGATCGTCAGCAGATTCGTGATAACATTGTAGAAGGAATAATTCGTTCTCCTGACTTAGTGAGGTACCTTATATTGTGTAGAGATATTTCTATAGATCAACTTTTCAGACCTACCAGTCTGGATGTAGTTAATGTGAGAATCTCTGTTTCTTGGGAGATGAAGCAAGTACTTCTTTTGAAAGTGTAATAATAATCAATTTTACCATGTTTATTTGCACTTGTTTTTCAGAAATGTATTAACCTGGCTAAGAGCTCTGTGATGTGATTTGTCCTCTTATGCTGTAGTTCAAAGTGTCTTCTAACACTTGCTGTAGTGACAGCCTGTCTATTTGGCTGATTCAGAGCAGGTAGTATAGAGGGCTATCTGCAATACAGAATTACCTGTTCAGAGAAATAGCGCCCAAGATTTCCCCCACCACCCCCCCCCAGTAGCTGTTTTCTCAATTACTTTTGCAATTTTTATATGTAATCCCAATATTTAAATGTGTGTTAGCATTCTTGGTTTTAAGATGTTAAAAGAATGAAGAAATGCTGTTCTCTTTTTGCTGGAAGAGTAGTTAAGATTCACAGACATACTACAATCTATGCTTGTTCACCACTCTAATTAGAGTGAGGCTAGTAAGGTGGGGTTAGGCCATAGTCTATAGATATTCATCTTTGAAAAACAGAGGAAAATCTTCCTCTTCTGTCCTCCTCCTCTTGACCAGCTAGGTGCCCAAAGATGCCTTTTTTTGTCAGTAGTCATATTCAGAGGAGGAGTGATTGCCTATAGATTGAAATTAGGATTAGAAAAAACACTTTAAAAAAATGATGAAACACCAGAATGCATTAGGCTGCTATAGCATTGCTGTCACTGGAGGTCTTTATGAATAGATTAGGCAAACACCTGCCAGGACTGCTTAGATCCTGCACGGAGACAGAAAAATGAACTAAAGCATGGTTTCAAGTTCAGCTTTTCTGACATGCTCTGACACAGATGTCTAGAATCCCCACTGAAAGAGATTGTTGCTCCTTGCCAAGGTTGTGCTACAAGGTACAGAAGCTTGTGTTGTTTCTGTGATAATGTAATAAAGGCATGTAGTTTCCCCTGCCATCTCGTCATAAATACCAAGGCTAAGTTTATACAGAAGAACACAAAACAATGGAAGTTTGAGGAGTTTTCTTGCAAACTAGTTCAGGCATTATTTCATAACCTGATTTTCAAAATGCCCTGGCGTTGCAATGACAATCTACCTCTAAAAGAATTGTTGAAAACCCCGGGACAATCACCTGGAATAAAGTAGAGGATTTCTAAATACTGGCTAAACTTGTAGATTTGTCGGAGGTTAAAAAAGTCAAAGAAACTTTACTGGAACTAGTCTAATGCTGTAATACTGGTATTTTTCACTGTTTGGTTGTGAGAATAAGGGGGGAGGAGGAACCAAATCAGCAATGAGCACAAATTCCAAAGGCTTGAGGGGGAACATAAGTTTGTACGAAGCTAAAAGGATCAGTAGGTGGAGGGCCCCTTATTGAACTGCTTTGTAATAGTGGCTCCTTATGTAATGGACTGCAAGAGGATACCCAAGAAAAACTAAAGAAGAACCAATATTTTCTGCAGACTTTTTTTTTTGTTGTTCCTTAGCAGAGCCAAGAGTATTTATTTACAGCTTCTAGTTCAGTGCCTCTCAGCTTTTTTAGTCACACCTCACTTTAGTCAATTAACAATCCCGTCTTGCCTCTCCATTGTGAGTGGCATCTAAAAGTGTGTGGAAGGAGAGGAATGGTAAGGTGTTTTTACCTAATTTGCTCTCCCATATGCTTCGGAGATTGTGAAGTGCTATTGTAGAAGATCCCAGGAAAATTGTAATTTCATGAGGAACCTCTGGCTTGGATCATAACACTAGCCAATATTGTTTAATAAAAATGTACAAATTTGTGTTTTTGTGGTTGCTTTCAGCCTCATAAGCATGTAGAAGTACAAACATTCATTTTCAAAGTACAAAGTTAGCTGGTTTCATGAGCAATTAATTGTTTTCAAATATTGCCTGATGGGTGTAGAAAGGGAGGAGGAAGGAAGAAAAGTAGCTAAAATGTTCTGAAATGAGTTTCTTCCTTAAAGTTAAATCCCCTGGGATTTTTTTCCTTGCTTTTCCTCTGCCACTTCCCAGGACTCTTTCAGTGCTGTCAAAATATGTATGATACTTATGTAATATGTATATTGTGGCCAATAAACCAAGATTTGGGATCTATCCTTTAATATTAAACACTATGCCATGATCTTACTTACTTATAATGTATTTCTTTTTCCCTCCTGCCATAGAGCCCAGCTGACAATGTGCCTCCGTGCTATCATTAAACATGACTTTCCTGGCCATTGGACGGCCGTGGTAGACAAGATAGGCTACTACTTGCAGTCTCAGAACAGTGGGAGTTGGCTTGGGAGCCTCCTGTGCCTGTATCAGCTGGTGAAGACTTATGAGTAAGTTGATGTCCCTCAGTAGATGAGGAATCAGTACTTTTAGTCTCAGCTGATTACTGAGAATGACATTCTTAAGAGCACTGGCAGTTTTACAAGGAATTCAGATAGAAAATGGGAGTTAATAATTGTCATATGCTTCCTTTCCTGCAAATAAATGAAAACTATTCGTCATCTTTATATCATCACTGAATTGAAAGCAGAGATGCCAGCAGTAGTCCGTATGAGTTTACTGACATTTTTTCTTGAGGCTTTGTACTTTTGATCTGATTTAACCCATCTGTGAAAAATTTCTTAAGTGTTTATAACGTCTTTTGTTTGAAGATTCCCCAAATGCTGGATATATGAATGCAAATTATTTTCCACTTCTATGTCATGAATACAATACTGTTGTTGTCATATACCCCTATTGCATATTGTTACCTGTACCATCCTCCTGATAGTCTAAACCCACAAAGTGTAAATTAGGAGAAGTGTAGTGTGCTCTCTCAGTCATTTTTTAAAAAAAATTATCTATTGTTGGAAATGTATGTGTAAACTGCACAAAAGAAATGTAAATGGAGAAGGAGAGAATCTTTTCAAAACAAAGGAATTGTCTTTTCCTTTCAATTGCTGTTCACTCCTATTTGTTCAGCACCCAACTTGGGTTTGGCATTGGTATGAATGTCAGAGAAATTCAAATCCCTGCTTCTCTTGAGCTGACAATTCAGTAGTAAAGAACATTAGTTCTTCCTCCCAATAGCTGCATTTATATAAGGTAACATTTGTTGTTTTTCATTTCTCTGTTTATAGGTTAGAGAATTTGCACAAATTGTTGAGATGGGGGTTAGAGGAGGGGAGAGTGAATGAGCGAGTGCTGGATATTAATTTTTTTTTTCCTAGGGTACAGAAATTAAAGTGCTGGTGGGGAATAGGCATTAGAATCTCCAGTGTCTAGATCCTGGACCAACATTTTTGTTTCCTTTGCAGATACAAAAAAGCAGAGGAGCGAGATCCTCTCATAGCAGCAATGCAAATATTTTTGCCTCGGATTCAGCAGCAGATGATCCAGCTTCTGCCTGATAACTCCCATTACTCTGTACTGCTTCAGAAACAAATCTTAAAAATCTTCTATGCTCTTGTTCAGGTTGGCATCTGTGTAGAGGAAAACCAAAACTTTTACTTTGCTGGGCACAATGACCCCCTTTAGTACACTCATGGGTGTGATTGAACAAGAATACCAATTTGGATGAGAAAAGTCATGCACAATAAACACCTTTTATAAAAATATGATCTTTATAGCTTTTTCTACTTAAAAACTGGTCACATAATCCCCCAGATTAAATTTTTAATGAACCTACATACTTCTGCACATCCTATCTGTAAGCTTACTGGAGAAATGTTCCTATTTTTATAAAGTCACACATAACCCGATAGAAATTGTATGGGCATCTAGACTGTGCTGTTTGGCCTCTGAAAGTGTCAGTTGTGCATATTATAGTATAATTGTCAAGTAGTGCACTTCAGTAGGTGGCGTTTCTCATTATTTTCTGAAGATCTGGCAGAAATTATTTATCGATGCACATGCATTTTACAGAGATGAGTTTGGCTTTTACAGGGATGAGTTTGGTGAGGAAGTGCTTTTAGAGAATGAGAAACAAAACAAGATCCTACATAAGGGGCAGCCTGAAAATTCTTACTGGGGGTTAAAAAGCTAAAATAGTTTGTTATTAGATGGGGGGAGTATTAAAAAGATCCCGAGATTCTATAGTATTTTTCAATAGCTTGCCCGAATATTGCCACTTTGCTTTGGATTTTGTAGAGAAGTACGTTTTACTAGATAGTAGCTAGGTAGTAATTAGGAGTATATTTCACTTACTAAAATGCTATTGATTTACCCAAGCCCTGTAGTATAGCTACTGCCGTGGTCCCTAAAAGTCAGCTGGGCTATTCTGAAGAAAAGGAAAAAGTAAAAAGAATTGGCAAGTTCTCAGACCAAGGAACTTTCCTCAAATAGTGTCTGCTCAGAAATTCCTCTGTAGATTGTACCAAGAAGGATGCAGAGTAGTATTGATATCTAACCTAATTAGTTTTAATTTTACTTAAAACCTCATCTTCCTCAGAATGTAACTATTGTAGAAACATCTTCTGCCTTTCTCAGAGAAAATTAGTATTTCGTGACTGTGGGTTTTTTTCTTATTTCAGTATGCGTTGCCACTTCAGTTGGTGAATAACCAGACTATGACTCAGTGGATGGAGATCTTCCGTACTATCATTGATAGAAATGTACCTCCAGTAAGTTTTAGTTTTGTAAAGACCTCTGATACTTGTGTGTTGGCATTTGAGGAACAGTCAGTGTGAAAGTTTTCTCACTGTTCTTTTTTTTAAGATGTCATCTATTTAAGATTCTTATCCTTGGAATAAGTGGTGTTTCTGACAGAAGCGTAGGAAGATCATGTAAGCTGTCAGAATTTCATTGTCTGAGGTAGTGACACCATGTAAAATCCAATCTAGGACATGTTGGAAGTTTCCAAATATTTTAGCCAATTTCTCTCAAACAAGAATCAAAAGCTCATCACAAACCCATCATTTGTCTCCATTCCTCTTTTTCTTTCATCCATCCTTCATATTTCTTGAAGAACAAAATAAAAATAGTAATTAAATTCTTGTTTGTGTGTGTACAACATTAACTGGCATTTCCTAAGTTTTTTAGAAATTTATTTCACAACCTTAACATTAGCTTTTGCATTAGTATATGGTTAGGGTGTATATATTTGGAGGAGTTAATATCATGCTTAATTTTTAAGCCAGAGTGCACGCCACTGTGTAATATTCAAGTATATGTGAGAGTTTTCATTTTCTAAATACGCATAATTTTGAAAATTAAAGTACAGGCATTGTACAAGTGTTGCACATATACAGTTATATTGACCAATTCAGATATTTGAAAGTTCCTGAATGTTATATAACTGTTATCAGAATGAAAGCTTTAGTTGATGCTGTGGATTTGTATTAGTTTACTCAGCAAGGAATGTTTAAAGCATCATTTCTCTCAACAATACACACAGCTGATTTAAAATAAATGTCTTTATTTATAGGAGACTTTGCAAATTGATGAAGATGATAGACCGGAGCTGGTGTGGTGGAAATGCAAGAAGTGGGCATTGCATATTGTAGCTCGTCTTTTTGAACGGTAACAAACTAACAAACTGATTAAAAACTAAGTTGGGGTTACAGATCTGTAATGGTACTTGAGGTGCAATTAGACAAGAAAGTTTAGTTGATTTAACAGCTCATGGTCACTGAAGAGGTATTCCTTCTGCTGTCCTCTGCCTTGCACTGACACAGCCACTGGCCTGAGCTCGTAGTGAAATGATTTGACTGTCTAAGAAGGCAAGAAACTACCCCCATGGGAAAAGTGCTTTTCTTTTTTTTCTTTTAACTACATCCGGCTAGGAGTGCTTATATTCTCAAATATAAAGGCAGGGGAAGATCTGAAAAGAAATCCATAAACATGGAAGTTACAGAGCTTGTGACAAAAAGGTGGCTATGTTTACTTGTCTATGGTATTGTACCTTATGAGAATCTAAGAAAAGAAAAGGGAAGTGGGGCATTATATGGGAAATAATGGCTTAGAAGGAACCTGTGGGAAAGGATTCCTTTGGGGATGGAAGACTGCTCAGCATCCTTTGTGTTTTAGAAAGTACTGTGTTTTCCTGACTCGGTAGACTTCTCACAATGTAAATATCTGTGTCCTCTTCTTTTTAAAGGTATGGAAGTCCTGGAAATGTAACTAAAGAATACTTTGAATTCTCAGAGTTTTTTTTAAAAACCTACGCTGTGGGCATACAACAGGTAAGTACAGTTCATTTGTTTCTGAATGAATCATTTTGGCTGAACAAATGTATTGTTTTCAACAGTGTGCTCGTATTGAAGTTCATTCATTAAAGAAAAATGAACAGAGTCAGGCAGGTTTTCCTTTTAGTGATTGAGAAGTTCTTTAGAACTCAGTGCCATACAACTGAGGTATAATAACACAAATTTTCAGCAATTCAAAAAAACCCTGCAGGAAAATTCTCAGAAAAGGTGAGTTCTGATAAAACAGTATTATCATCATGTGCAAACATTCTAGATATAGATGAGAGAAAAAACTATTGATGCAGAGGCGTCATGTCATAGAAAGGTATATTTTCAGGCCAGTCTTTAGTAAGGGCTTTTGCTGCAAAAAACTTAGGCACAGTAATCCAATGATAGTGTTTTGTTTCAGGAAGATACAAGCAGATTAGAAAGTGTCTGGAGAACAGCAATAAAAGTTATTTTATACCTGGAAAGCATATTTTATGAAAATACAGCACAAATTCACAGTTTGCAAGGAAATTATTTTTGTTGGGGAATGCTAATTATTTGTGATTAACACGGTGTGGTGGAGACAGTTCAGTTCTGATAAAATTGCATAGAAGAGAGGCAGTTCCTGTCAAGAGTTTTCTGTGTTTTTCTGCCAGCTCAACTGTGGGCCCCTGGGAATGTGGGCTTCCAGGCTTTCAGCATCTCCCTGGTTTGGTGGAATGACTATAGCAACTGGGTGCCTGAAAGCCCTGAGAGTGCTGGCTCCCAAGCTCAGATGTCTTTGGCACAGCTCCTCCTGTTTCTCATTCAGCCTGCCATACACTAGATGACTAGGAGTGGTACTTCCTAGGCTTTTGGCTCAGCTAAAGCTCTTGGGTGCCCAGGCTTTTGGGTTACATATTCCAAACAAGCTCCTAAGAAGCCAGGAGAATGCAATACGCTCTCCTGCTCATGATTCTGGGCTCTTGATTCCCTTTGGCCTGTAAACCTTGAAAAACACCTGGGAATGTTCTTTTTCAAGTGACAAGTCTTTGGATAATATGTATTTCCAGAATATGTAGCTCCTCAGCGTGCTGCCAGATAAAATATCCTTGACATGGCACCTGCAGGCTTCGTACAGTTTAAATTTCCAGTGTCTTTTGATGCAGGGTGCCAGACTGTTGTTGTCACTTCAAGTCAAATCTAAACTAGATTTCAAAATACTAGGATTGTCTGCAAAACAAAATTACTTTTCTCCATCCAGTTTGACAACAGAATAGTTTATCTGTCAGCGTGTTAATTCTGTGTAAATATGTAAATGTTAAGAACTAAAGAGAGGAATGGTTGTGGTAAGGCTGTAAGCATTAAATGAAAAGAAAAGGCAAACAGTCTAATATCTATTCTAAACTCCTTGCAATGTTTAACTCCTGAGTGGAAAAATAGACTCCCATGGGCAGTTGTCATTTGAAATAGTTAAAAGTTTGTCTGTTAAGAGATTAGGCTATGTAGCAGAGGGAGCAGTGCAGCTTTCAGGATAAATGGACTGGACAATCCGTACATTTCTTCCATTTCTGGCTTTTAAATGCTGATTTGTCACGTTTCCTTGCAGAGTTAGTAAGAATTCTATTGTGAATATTACATTACTAAGCCTTCATTACTTATTCATCAGTTGGAAAGTGCTGACATTGTGCTAGAGTCCATATGAGATATAGACAATTCTTGCCCAAGGAGTGTATCATATAAAAGACTTAAGATCAGACTTAGTACTCCTGATGAAGGAGTTATGTTCAGAATAAGATTTATTATAATGTTGTGAAGAATTACAAAGCAGAATTGTCCTTCTGAAAATATATGACTCAATATTGTGTTTCGCATAGCCCTTGATTTTTATTGTTATTCATGTACAAGCCAATTCTTTACACTTATTAATACTTAATAGTTCATCTGCCATTAGTGCAGATTAGTGGCTTTGTACTGTAGGTTTTTCTTAGTAGAGCAAGCCTTTATATTAAGGAAGCTTTGTGTGATAGAGTTTGTGGTAGCATGCTAGATGATACTATCTGATGGTTACAACAGGTAATTGAAGTTAAGGGTTTTGGATCTCTTCTGATTCACAGATTTAGGTGCTAACCTATTTTTCTTTTCTAGTTTAGTATTTCTACTAAATTCTATTCTCTTATTCATCATTCTGTTCTTATCACTGTTGTTCCAAAGTCATTTGTCTTCTTTAGGGGCCTGTCCTTAAAAAATGAACACAGACACACAGACACCACTAACAGATTTAGAAGCCAACCAGTTTGAAAATCTCACTGTGACTTTTCATTATCAATTCCAAATTTTGCTGAGGCCTGTGTAAACTGTGAGCCTGTGAATATTGAAGTATATCTTTGGCTTACAATCACAAGTGATCACCTGGTGGGGCTAGTAGTAAAGGTAGACATGTACATAAATGCTTGCAGGACTAGATCCTTAATACTTAAATGATTTCTGATTTTTGGATCAAAGGCATTACAATGATTACTAACACTAGAACCTCTGCTGTAAAACTAATTGATCTGTCCACGTACATTCACTGAAGAGGTGCACTGCATGTCTACACATGAGAATTTTCAATCTTCATTTAAAAATATCAATTTGTCATTTCTTAAGGTTCTCTTAAGAATCTTAGACCAATACAGGCAGAAAGACTACGTTGCGCCACGTGTTCTTCAGCAAACGTTAAATTATCTGAACCAAGGGGTTATTCACTCTGTAACATGGAAGCAAATGAAGCCACACATACAGGTCAGTGCATAAAACCCAGTCATAAAAACTGCATGTCATCAGAGTGATTAAAAAAGAAGAAAAAAAAAAAACCACCAGTTTTGCAGTTTTAAAGAAGGTTTCATGAATCTTTCATGCAGCAATCGATCTGGGCAAAAAATAGCATTTCTACACGAATGTGGTTGTTTTTTTCAGTATTATGACTACCTTTTATTGCAGATATTGTTAATGCAATTAAAGATTCTGTTCCATAAGTTCTTTATTTTTATTTTTGAAGTCTGCCAGACAGTCATAATGCTCTGGCTTTTAGTAGTTGTTAGTGTTTAGAATTGTCTATAGATTTGGAAATTCATAATTGATTGTGTGCAGAATAGTGGGCAAAGAGAACATGAACTATGAGGAACTGAACTCTGTTTTAAGGACATGTGTTATAAATGAACTAAGAAAAAGTGAAAAGTAATTTTCATGCTTTTATTTTTTCATATCATAAGTTCCCCTGTTGTAGTTAATTAATCCCATGACTGTTAAGAGGAAGAACTCTGAAATCCGTTCTCATGTTAAGTGTTGCACTGGTGAGATCCTTCTGCAGAATGCGGTGTTCTGCTGTTTATAGACTATGTCCTGAAGTATATTTTGTGCGTGATAGTGTATTGTTATAAAGTTAGATTGTATAATTACTGCTGTCTGGGACTGTTGCAAAAGGGAAGTATGTATATTGTAACTTTATTTCTGTTAGCCAAAATAAAAGAGCACTGGTTAAAAGAATTTTACTCTTCAGAAAAGTAGGTCTAGTAAATTAGTGCATAGCGGAGGGAAGCTGTACTGGAATTTGATTTTATGTGTATTTATGTGTATTTGACTTCTCTGATATTAGAGTATAACAGAAGAAGTGATATTCTCTCTAATGTGCTACAAAGATGAGGATGAAGAGCTCTGGCAAGAGGATCCATATGAATATATCCGCATGAAATTTGGTAAATGTTTGTGTTTAGCATTTATTTTCTGCTTTCATCATAACTGTACACTATAGTCCCAATTAACAGCATGGCCACTGTAATCTCTCTGTCTTCACCAGCATCCTGAACAATAGGAAGAAGAAAATTTGTTTCTTAAATCTCACCAATCTGTAGTTAAAAGAAGAAGGCAGATCAAGTGAGTTTTGGCCATTTGGCTGGTAGCTTTAAACTAAATGATTCTCTTAACGTTTTTTTCTACTTCACATGTGCTCTGTGCGCCCCAAGTAGATGGGCTTGCTCACTTTTTAATGCCAGTTTCAGAATCCTGAATTGCAGATGTGCCATCTGTCTGCAAGTTCTTGCAGCTCTCACTTTGACCAGAAGAGGCCTGACTTGCTCTTTCCCAACTAAAAATTGTTAATGTCATCAGTGTTTTTTTGCCAATTATTATTACTAAATTGTAAGATAATTAGATACGTGTATTCTTTCAAAAGACTCAGTGCAAAATCTTGGAAATGTCACATAGGACCGTATTATGAGTAACCACTTTTATTAGAAGAGTCATGTCATTGAAAAAGAGAAGTGTACTTTAAAAATATAGCAAATTTAGCTGGAAAACTCCAGTAAGCGAGGCACCACAGAGATATGTGGCATTTGGGAATTTTTAATTAATTGATTTGGGATTAGCGTATGTGAAAACGGAATTTAAATGGTCATAGAATAATTAAAAAAACTTGGAGAGTTGTTATGCAAAAAATTAATCACGATAATCACGATCAGTGTTGATCACTGGGGTACAAATACGTTGCTGATTTTTGGTATATGAATTCAGTTCTTTCTGTGTAAGTAGTGAATCCTGGTTTTATATGTAGCTGTGACAGTTAAATACAGATTTAAATTGTATTGTGGAAGGTAAAAAAAACCAAGCATGAAAGTACATTAAATTTAGTTTAGTGAGGCACATTTGGGTTTGGAACAAGAATTACAGTAATCTGGTAGTATTTCTTAATCATGTTTTATCTTCAAGTTCTCAGGAAAAGTTAGTGTGTAATTTTAACCACATTTTAAGATTACCTTTTTGCATCTTTTTACTTAATTCAATTTGTGTAGGGATGTTTGGATTAGAACATGTTTGGCAGCACAGATTTTTTTTTCAAGACATAAGTTATATTTTCAGTAGGATTAAAGGAGGTTTACTTGTAATGAATGAAGCTAAAAAGCTTCAACTTTCAGCAGATTTAAAACTACCCCAGATCCAAGTAGTTTTTACATACAAAAAGTTTCCCATCAGGTTTTAATAAAATCAAGCCAAAAATGTGTACATATGGTATACAGATGGTACTGGAATGTATTGTTGTTCTTCCTATAGTGGTTTTAATTAAAAAAAAGCCAGGAGTTTTCATCCCTTAAATACATGGTCTCAAAAGAATTAATGAATAAATAATGCATTCCTAATAAAGGGAATGATGAGTAGTCAGTAGATTTGGAAGACAAGAAGTCAATGCTTTCATAAGCTATGTGACATAAGTTTGGGTCTGACTCTTTAACCATGAAGTGAAGACAACCATGTCAATAGTTTTGAAGTTACATATTCACCCTGATTTTGTGATATCCCACAAACACGATGGTTTCTGAAAATTTTTTTATTATGCCATTCATTCAGAAAAGGAAATTTTTTTTGCCTTTTTTTTTTTTAATTTGTTAGATGTATTTGAGGATTATGCATCCACTACAACAGCAGCACAGAATCTCCTTTATACTGCTGCGAAGAAGAGAAAAGAGGTACGGAACAAGTGGTTTTTAATTATTTGAGGTTTCCTTGATAATGTCATTTTCCCTTAAATTTGAAGATGCTACAGGAAGCTAGTCTTGAAAAATCTACTTGCTAATACATAGTCAACCACTTTCCTGGCTGAGTGCTATCGGTTTTGGGAGAATTAAAATATGCGTATATGTATAAATAAATAAATAAGTGGATTCCTCTTGCAGCCTTAAAATTAACCTGCCGGATATGAACTGAGTTGGAATAGTTGTACTGGTATTTTCCCAAGTTTACAAACAGCCTCTGTCATGGCTGTTCTGAGCTTCCCAAACTGTAGCAGGGGGAAAAGTGAACCTGATCCTTACTAATTTTCACTGATGCTATTTAAAATCCTGTTGACAGCAAAGAAATTAGCAAGAATGAAACCAATTTCATACAGCTGCTCTTTAAATGAGGACATAACTTTTCTGTAGATCTTTCTATACTTACAGTGATCCATGCAAAAGTACCCGGCCAAGCCCTGGAAAGCATATGTCAGTTTACTAAAACTGTGAACTGTTTTTCTGGGTACCCTTTTAACATCCAGTAAATATGGAGCTCCATTTCCAGATGGATTTTCAGAGAAGAACATAGTCTTTACGTCAGGTGGAATAGCTTATGACCTTTCTACTTCTTTATTGTCAAAACAGTCCTTGCCCACTGACCTTCTCATTGTTGTAATTTGTACTGAGACCATCAAAATGTCATAATATCTAAAAAGTACATAATGGGTGTGGAAATGACATTAAAGAATTGGTTTTGCCAAGAAAGCTTTCTAAGTCTAGTCAACTTTAGAAGTTGCTGCCAAAATCAATAGATTAAAATAAGTTTATGAGGTTTTAGTCCAAGCTGTTCTTGAATATGTATATGTTCATACATATACGTACACATACGTATGTGTTTATATATGTGTGAGACAAGCCAGAAGAGAGGTTAAGGGAAAAAAATGGGTGAGGTACTGTTTGAGCCTCTTGCCTTTTCATCACTTTTTTTGATTTGCCTCAAGACAACAACAAAAATACCTTATTTACTATTACTAATATGAAATTTCAAGGAGATTAATTTAATTTTGACAAGTTTGGCTGAAAAGTTGAAAAAGGAGCCTTCTAAATTTTAACTATGGAAAGATGCTATACGTAGTACCTCACAGTTGCTTTGCCCAAGGTAAAATTTCTACTTAAAAATGTCGTATGAATTTTTTAATTTAAACAATGCTATCAAAATAATTTGACAAAAGGAGATTGTGTGTTTTCTGTCTTGCATAGGTATTACCAAAAATGATGGCATATTGCTACCAGATTCTGACAGAGCCAAACATTGATCCAAGGAAAAAAGATGGAGCTTTGCATGTTATAGGATCCCTAGCAGATATTTTACTGAAGGTACGTGGGTAAGGAAGTGAAAAAGGTTTGTAATTCTTACTATCAACTGCCATTTCCAATAAAAAAGTCTTAGCTTATGAAGTATGGCTAGCCCTTAGCCATACTTACAAAGTCCATAGACAGATTGCACTGTGCAATAAGAATCTGAGGGTTTGTTTCTTTAAAAATATTAACATTCTTTCCTGTTTTTTATATTCCCATTTTATACGCAGATTTTTCTTCTCAAGTTTCTCCAAAGCTCTGTTTGTTTGCTACAGAACAGTCCCTTGGTCCTCTCCTGCTTTACTAGTAAAGTGGAAGGGTGTTAAAAAAGCAAACATGCATTCCATCAATAACATTGCCTATGATTCTTTAGCAAACCCCCCAACAGCCCGCACTATTGTGGGCTTCTTCTGGTTCCAGAAAAATGTTTACTTAACATGTTGCAGGAATGTTTTGTTTAGCTTTCCAGCTTTCTTACCCTGCAATGTGTGGCTTTAAGTCTTATTTCATCAGCCAGTTGGGAGTTTTGAAAATAACTGGAAAGAGCACAGAGTCTGACTGGTGAGCTGACTGAGATATAGATTGTAAGGAGCTCATAGACACAATGACCGTGCCTTAGCCGCCTCTCCACAGTGGCTCCAGTTTAATGCATGCAAACCTCTGATGTGTGTGCACAAGGGAAAATTCTTTTCCCTACTCTGTGTTTTTTCTCTGCTCAATTCTTCATCTGCCTCTTTGAAGGCTGGGGAATTGGTGGGGGGAAAAAATGATGTGTGCATTGGTGAGGTAGAAGTGTGATCACCTAAGACACATTTTGTATTGAATGTCCCCTTTCACCCTCTTCCTAGTCACTGAATCATTCCTTTAGATGGTAACATAGGCCCAGCATATATCTTTTCTAGTATCCTGGGGCTATAGGTGCTAGGAGATTCCCAAGTCTCCATGCTGGCAGTCCTGGCTTCCTGTGAATATTTTGGGATTTGCCAAGGTTGGAATAATGAAGGATAATTTTAATTGAATATCCTTCTCCAGCCAAGGAGATTTCTATTACAAAGGAATTATCTTAGTCCATTAATAAACACGAAAAAAGATGTGAGTTATTGTAGTAGTGTGTAAAATAATTAGTTTTGGTGCTTATAGTAACAGTAGGTCATTTGAAACTCAGATCTGTTTCATACTAAGCTTATATTTATCTTCAGGTATGTATGTACTCCTTTGTAGGAAGAATGGAATTACTAGGTTATTGATCCTAACTGATTTTTAAGAAAAATCAGCTGGAATCAATTGCCTTAAAGAAAATGAAAATTCCAGTTTACAGTATTGTAATGAGTAATGTAGAGTTGAATATTATATGTACAGTTCTTTCACTTACCTAGCTTTTGAACTTGCTATGCTTATGAGGTTTGTTCAGATCAAGGTACGAGATCCAGATCTCTTCGTGAGAGAATACCTTTATTACATAGACAAATCATTGTCTTTCCCATGATTGATAGTTGAAATGGATTACTGGCTAGAATGAAGTATGTGAAATGAATGGTCTCTAAAATCAATTTTTATTTACACCAACAGAAGAGTGTCTTCAAGGATCAAATGGAGCTGATGTTACAGAATCATGTATTTCCATTGTTCATGTCTAACCTGGGGTACCTCAGAGCTAGAGTAAGTTCCAGTTATATCAATTTCAGTATTTGCCATGATTCTTTCCTTTGCAGTTTGACTTCATTCTGAATGTTAATGAAAGAAATAAAGAAAACATAGTAAAATTTCAAATAACGACCTTGTACAGTAATTTTTCAGCATTTTGATTTAAAAAATGATTTGTCAGTTGAATGAATTGATGTGAAGTCTGTGTCATATTATGGTTTACCTATTCGATCAGACTGGAAAGTTTTAGCACTGGTTGTGGCCCTTTTGTGACCATTTTTCATTAGCAGATCTACATAACTAGAGTGGCTGGATGGCTGTGAAGAATAGGTAGGATTTCCACAGAATAGATAATGTCAGTTTGAGTGTAGCTTGAAGAAAATCCCCAAGTGCCCATATCAGTCATAAACAAACAGTTTGTTTTCTTTAATTTCTGTTCTGATTCTTTTTCCCCCAGAAGGAGCAAAACTATGAATGCCAATTATGTGCATGCTGAATTTATTGGAATTTGGGAAAGGAAAATAATGAATGGCTTGAGTGCAAAAACTGTGTTACATTCACTCTATGAATACACCATAATTAAGGAAAAAAAAAAGCAATACGTGCAAACAGAGAGACAGTTACCATTATTTCTGAATCAGTAAAAAAAATGCTAAAAATTGCAATAGTGCCTAACTTGCTTTTCTTTTTGTCATGCAGTCCTGTTGGGTACTTCATTCATTCAGTGCTTTGAAATTTCACAATGAGCTAAACCTGAGGAATGCAGTAGAGTTGGCAAAGAAGAGCCTGATTGATGATAAGGAAATGCCTGTCAAAGTAGAAGCAGCCATAGCTCTTCAGACGTTAATAAGCAACCAAGAGCAAGGTATGCTAAAGTGATTCCTCAGTTGTATACACTAATTTTTTTTTTTTTTGGAGATGAGGAGGTTGGCGCAGATTTATCTGAACATTTCTACCATTTAAAGACATAGATTTCAGAACATTTCATCACGTTTAGACAGCTTCACTTGCTCGTTAGTTACTGTATACGTCCCAGAATTCTGACTTCAAGTTTTTATGGCATGTCTCTGCACAAAAGAAGTTTGAATCAACATATTTCTTTCAATAAAGTAAATAGTGCCTGTCTTTGTTTTTCTTCAGTGAAGTGAAATAGTGTGTATGTTTAAGAACAAATGCTGCCTGTGTATGAGGGCATGTATTCCCACAAAACAGTGGATTTTTGTTGTAGGTGGTGTTTCAGTATTGAATGTGGTAAATGTACAATTTATTTACTTTGTTAGTCTACTAGTTATGGGCTGTAAAAGTGCCTTGGGTAGGTTTTTTGGCTTTTTTTTTATTTAGTGAGTTAAACTTTAAAAAATTATCTTGTTCAATAGTAGTCAGTTACCTAGTAGTTTTGAGATACTGTATCTTTACATTTATGGATAGTTGATTTCACCTAGTTTCAATTGGTTTTTTTTAGCCAAGGAATATGTGAAACCTTATGTAAGGCCAGTAATGCAAGAGCTCTTGCACATTGTTAGAGAGACGGAAAATGATGATCTTACTAATGTAATCCAGAAGATGATCTGTGAGTACAGTCAGGAAGTAGCTACTATCGCCGTTGACATGACTCAACACCTGGTAAGAGACAATAGTAATATACAGTCCAGTCAGAAGCACATGCTTGGTTTGGTAAACATTTAATGAACTTTGTTTGAAGTGCACGTTGTTTAAAGTAATCTTTATAAAGGCCCACCTCTATTATTCAAAATATTTTTTTTTTCCTATATGAAGCATCTTTAAAACCTATAGGTTTTTCAAAGATACTGAATTTTGTCACTGGTTTTAATGAGCCAAGCTCTAACTATTTAACATTTCAAATGGCTTAACATAGCCAGACTTGTCAAAAAAAGAGTTTTTAATTTTCTATATTCCTCTTTCAAAAGTAAGGAGCATATTTTTCCATGCTGACAGCTCTTACAGATAAGGCATTGCTGCTGTTGCATTAGCTGTCTTCGTTTTGCATGACAAATTAGAAATGTGAGTTTGCTCTTGAATGTCAAGTTGGTTGTTTTTTTTCATAGGCTGAAATATTTGGTAAAGTACTTCAGAGTGAGGAATATGAGGAAGTAGAGGACAAAACAGTTATGGCCATGGGCATCTTGCACACAATTGACACTATCCTGACAGTTGTGGAAGATCACAAGGAGGTGAGATTTTCTTTTATACGTCTTTTCCCCTGCTGTTGCCTCATGCCTTTCATTCATGACAACAATCACTTTTATGTATGTTGCATCCCTTGAGTTGACATGAATGTGAATTTACTATAGCAGGATGGTGAATTAGTACCAAGTGATCTCTGGCAAATGTGAATTTAAAGCCCAGTTTACTTTTGTGATTTCTTAATTGTTTAGCTCTCAGCTTTGAGGGGGATTTATATCCTGAGGGTAAAATCCTCAGCCCTTATTCTGGTAAACACTTCATCGGCTAATTGTATTACAGACTGTTAAAATAGATTTTAGGGAGAAATATTTTGCATAAGGCTAAGTTTTTACAATGGTGACTCATATTTTGTTGTTGACCCAGCAGTTTCTTGGCTAGAATTCCTAGGAATTGGTCTCCCAGTTGTGGTGCAATGTAAGTCTACATTTCACATATTCAGGGAAGAAAGAGATTCTTTCTGCTCATACCATGTAGGCTGACTGAGGTAGGAAGGAGTTCAGTGACTGACCAGAGAGGCAAAGTCAGTCAGTAACTTTAAGCTCAGTTGGCATAAAAGTGCTTTGTCTTGCATTGTTTTGCTTCCTTGATTTACAGTGAGAGTGTTTCATTGCAAGTGTGAAATCTTTTTATGAAGCTTATAATTTAAAAAATACATTAATTAAAATACTAATTATTTTCTTGTAAGACTATTGTGTTCCTTTGGATTTCAAAACATCTTTCATTCCTTTGCAAGAACCCCTTGCATCTTTTGAAAGCTAAAATGAAATCTGGTAGCTAAGCTGAGCATCAGGAATGATAGTCTGAAGTGGATCTTCAGGTTTTAGCCTAGGAAAACCTTCGGGGTTAGGATATTTTTGGTATAAACTTAGCAGCTTGTTTTTCTGTTGTGTGAAGCACAAACTAAAATACTGTGCCGAGTGCTCCTCATCTCAGGATCTTAAATCATTTTAGAAGTGATGTAAATGATATAGAAATGATATATGAGGCTGAAAACTCCTTAGAAATTCCTTTCCTTTTCACCATTAAGTATGGAGAGAGTTTACGGGATGATGACTTTTGAGTGAAGTGTCTGAAGGTAAGTGGATGAATCTGTGGTCACATACTCAATTCCTTTGCTAGAACAAGCCCAGAAAGCCTGACATCCTGCAAGGTTATGTTTGTAATGAATGACCTGTGGTAACAACATGAAATGTCTGTATTTGCTGTTTTTAATTAGACTTATAATGTGGCCGTATAGTTCTCCTTGTAATTTAGTTTAATTCATAAATGTAGTCTCTCTGTCCAACATGGCAAGGCTGAATCCTGACTTCAACACAGTTGTATGCTCCCAATTTCTGCATGTGTTCTTCTTGCTGCGCCTACTCTGGGAAGCTCTCCGTAGGCCTTAGGCAAAAGCATCTCTTCCTTTCTTCCTTTTAACCTATTCTACTTCAAAGGTTTTGGACAGAGGCTTTATCTCAAACACTTTCAGTACAGTGTTACTTTATATCCAGACAGGACAACAGATAAAGTTTTTGATAGGATCTGTAGAATAACCATAAAATAAAGATTTTTTTAAAATAAAGAAAAATGCTGTAAGTGACAAGTTTTAAAGCAATACTGTTTATTGAAAATTTGAGTAAATACGTCAGTGAGACCTTATTTCATAATATTGTGATCGTTGATGCAGCATTTAGAAAGTGATAAAAGCCTTTTTGCTTTGAGGAACTTCTTAAGCTGAATTAGTCAAATGCATTGATTAAATTACTGTATTTCTAAGTTTTTAAATAAACTGCTTTATGTTTTTATTTCAGATAACTCAACAGCTCGAGAGCATTTGTTTACAGATCATTGGCCTCGTTTTGCAGAAACACGTTATAGGTATGTTTTAGAGATAATTTTTGGAAAAACATTGCATGGTTTTACATAAAAAATTCTTAAATTAATTATTGCAAACAATACTATCTTCCTGAACAGAACTTCATCTTTTTTTTGTGTGTGCTTCTTTAAAGAAAAAAGACATTAATTTTCAGTTATGATTTGTTTCTCCTGATCTCCTCTTGTACATTAGTCAGGCTGGTTATTGTGTTTTGGAGGTCAGACTCAAAAGCAGAAGATGCAGTTCTGATTATAGTTCTAGCTAGCTGTGTTAAAGGACAACCTCTACAATTACATTAGTATTTCATGGACATGGTCTGCAATTAAATTACTGCTTTATCAGTACCCCTCACTGAAGAGCTACACAGTTTTGTGATAAGGCTTTTAAGAAAAAACAAAGGTTGAGAAAATAAAAATATTTTCCAGTAAATTGTTCAGAAGCGATGTCTGTGATGTGCTGGTAATATATCTTTCTGGTGTGTATTTATAATGAAAAACTATTCATATTGTTGTAACTATAGCCAACATAAGGCCCATCTAAAAAAGTCTTTTCCAATATGTGTTATTTTTCTATGTATTGATTTAATTACTAATTGCTGTCTTTAGTTGTTTTATGACGTGGGGCTTGGTTTCAGATTTCAAGGTATTTACAAGCTAAATTTATTTTTTAAAGCACCCTACTTAAAATTGTTTCTCCTTTCCAGAGTTTTACGAAGAAATCCTCTCCTTGGCCTACAGCTTGACATGCCAGATGATTTCACCTCAAATGTGGCAGCTTTTAGGTGTTCTATATGAGGTTTTCCAGCAGGATTGCTTTGAGTACTTTGCAGGTATGATTGCTTCTGTTCTATTGATGTTTCCACTGTTTGGGAATTCATCTCTCAAATCCACCTTAATAAGGGTCGCTTCCATTTAGTGTCTTGGTTTAAAGTGATCATGTATTTGAGTCATGCCCTGACCGTCTGTTTAGTGTGGGAGTGTAACAGGAGCATTTTTAAGTAGGAGAAGCATGTTCAAATCTGTCAGTGTGATCAGTTATTGTAGGAGGTCCTGAACTCAAAGAAAGCTAAAATATACAAAGTTGATGTGAAACTACAAATTAATTAATTAAAATGTAGTGCTATTCTATTTCCTCTTCTGAGAATACACCCTGCATGGTGCACTTTATGAGGAATTCTGCTAGAATAGACTTTTGCAGTGTTTGAACTTCCAACCGTATCCAAGAATCTGAGCTAATGAAACCCATTATAGGACTGCAGCCTCACTGGTTAGCACTTGCATGGATTAGTTTGTAATTTTTTTCTCTTTTGCTCTCCCTGTTCTGCAGATATGATGCCTCTCTTGCATAATTATGTGACCATTGACACTGATACTTTACTGTCCAACCCAAAGCATTTAGAAATCATTTACGCTATGTGTAAAAAGGTAAGGCTTCTGATTCTTACTGTTGCCTTATCACTGGTACTTAACAATCAGGTTAGCAGAGTGACCCGAACATGCCAGGTGGTGGCCAGTCATTTCAGAACGAAATGAAATTTGGTCTCGGCTCAGTTCCGAGTACGATTAGCACCTTCACACTTTTTAAGTGACATGCTTTTTAAAAAATTACATGCACAAATCTATGTGGGAGAAAGTTGCTGTTTGTCTTGACTCTTCTATGAACAGCTATTTTGGTAAGTAGAGGAATTAATGAAGCCTGATTTCCTTGGGTTATGTATCTTGCGATTGGATTCTCTAGTTGTCAGCTAAGGTGCAAACTCATATGAAGTTCTTCCTGCATTTATAATGTTTCTCTTTTATGCTGATTCTCTCATTTGTAATAAAGTATGAGATCATGCTGCAGCCTTTCTCTGATTTTGGGCATTATAGAGTGTTAGCCATCTAGCTACCTGCTTATTCTTAAGAAACTTAGAGAAATGGAATGTGTTTGAGAATTCTGCTTCTTTGTCAGGTTTGATTGACACTGGCCATAGGGTTGAAATGTACTGAGAAGAAGCAGTCAGTTTCACATGTATGTGCATATACATAGAGTGAGTGCATACATCTTATTTTTAGTCAGAAACTAGCCTAGAGATAGGACTTCACTTTGCTAGGCTGTTAATCTGCCAGTGTCTATTAGAATTGAAGTGAAAAAACAGAAGCAGAATGTGGAATCAATGATTCTTATAAGTAACATGTCCTTTAAAAAAGGGAAAGTGATGACATATAAAGAATACTAACATTCCTAAGGAACTATAGCAGTTTCTTCTAAATTTTTAAATTCATCATTAGCCACTTATCTTTCTTTTTGTCCTGTGGAGATGATTTTTTATGTGTCTTAATTCGTCACAAAATATAGCATGAATAGATATGTGTATGCCACGTAGAGGTTTTTTGATGTATGCAGGTACAGGAGCACTTGCTTTCAAAGTTATCAGTGATTAATACTGATAAACTAAATTTTCATTCTGGTTGTTAGGTGTTAACAGGAGATGCAGGAGAAGATGCGGAGTGCCATGCAGCCAAGCTCCTAGAAGTAATTGTTCTTCAATGCAAAGGACGGGGTATTGACCAGGTGATACATATTGAACAGGTTTTCTCTTTTACTGGTTTCCAATGATACATGTATGATTCCTGAGAAAAGCAGTTAGAATTAGAGAATTTGAGGGACGTATAAAGTGTAGGTATGGGGAGAAATACAGACAGAAGTAAATGAGCTCAGGGGAGTTTGTAAGGTTGTTTTTTTTCTTTTTTTTTTTTGTTGAGATTAGAGGTTAGTGGGCATGACCGGAAAATGAATATAGGCTGAACAATAGGGATACAGTATGATGTGCAGGATTGTGGTTTTTTGCTTTCTCCTAATAGGATTTCCCTTTTGATGCAAAACACACATTGTTAAAACTATTGTGGCTGAGAGGTTAACTATACATATCCAGCTACTGAAGTTGTTTCTCCAAGCAATATGAACTTGGTCCTTTTTAATATTTTGAATTACTTAGTGCATTTGGAAATGAAGAATTTTTAGCGTGGCTAGATGTCGTGGTTTAACCCCAGCCAGCAACTAAGCACCACGCAGCCGCTCGCTCACCCCCCCCACCGGCGGGATGGGGGAGAGGATCGGAAGGGCAAAAGGGGAAAACTCGTGGGTTGAGATAAAAACAGTTTAATAACTAAAGTAAAATAAAAAATAGAACAGTAGTAATACAAAGCAAGTGGTACACTGTCCAATTGCTCACCACCCGCCGACCGATGCCCAGCACGTCCCCCAAGCAGCGACCGACCGAACCCCTCCCCGGCCAACTCCCCTGCTTATATACTGAGCATGACGTCGCGTGGTATGGAATAGCCCCCGCCCAGTCTGAGTCAGCTGCCCCAGCTGTGCCCCCTCCCAGCCTCCCGTGCCCCTGGCAGAGCATGGGAAGCTGAAAAGTCCTTGACCAGAGTGAGCACCACTTAGCAAGTACTTAGCAAGAACCAAAACATCAGTGTATCATCGACATTGTTCTCAACCTAAACCCAGAACACAGCCCCATACCGGCTACCAGGAAGAAAACCAACTCCATCCCAGCCAAAACCAGGACACTAGATTATGATTGCTTGGAAAAACATAATCACAATTTTCCAGAGTTTCTTAGAACACACTTTTAGATAGTAGTCTTTTTCGTACTAAGAGCTAAATTCTGGTCTCATGTTTTAAATAACGCTCTAGCCTAAATTAACATATCATATTTGATGTTGCCACGGTGCAGTCCATGGACTTCAGTGATAAATTTTCAGTTAATTTCACTGAAACCAATATAGCTTTACTAGTGTAAATCTGAAGTCATTGAAGATAAAAATGTTCCTTGAAAGATTTTATTTTGAAAAGAAATCTGGAAGGGATTAAAGTGAATTCTATGCACTTGCATTGAAATAAGTATATGGTGAAAGGCTTAATTGAGCTCCACAACTCTGTGAATTCAAATGGTTGCACACTGAACTGAAGCTCATAAACTAAAACATTCCCAAAATATTATAAAGCATAAACCTGCACATTGAAATATATGTACATGTTTATTTCATTGTGTAGAAATTTGTTCATAGTTGCTTTTATCTGAATAAACGCACTCATTTCAAACTTTTATAAGAAATTTAACATCACTTTACATTTATTAGGTAAAACTTTTATTTTTCTTGCAGATTTAGGTAATTTCATTTTTAATGCCTGTTAGTTTTGAAATTGTTGGATATCTTTATTCAAAGATGAGAATGTCTTTGAGTTCTTTTCTAAACCTTTTATACACGCTAGAACAAATTCCACCAAATGGCCCCAAATATTCTCCTCTATGCTGAGAATAACACTGGCAATTTTTAGCTCAGAGAATAGCTGTTTTGGGGAAGATTTATAAGCATGTAATTAGAGGCTTAAGATGCTTTTATACTAGGAAGTGACTAGAATGCATTCCTAGGTTATACCAGGACTTCAGTTAACTCTGGAGACCAATTCCAGATAAAAGTATTTTAAACTTTTGTATAACCTGGCAACGTGTATAATGCCTATTTTGTTTGTTTGGTTGGTTTTTTTCTTCTCCTATATATTTATATGCCCAGTGTATTCCACTCTTTGTGGAGGCTGTTCTGGAGCGGTTAACTAGAGGAGTTAAAACAAGCGAGCTTCGTACCATGTGTCTTCAGGTTGCCATAGCTGCACTCTACTACAATCCTGACCTACTTCTGCACACCTTAGAGAACATCAGATTTCCACATAATCCTGAGCCCATCACTGCACAGTTCATAAACCAGTGGATGAATGACACAGACTGTTTTCTTGGGCAAGTATTGTGTTTTTTTCTTTTAAAACTCCATGGGTTTGATTTTTTTGTTCACTTCTGTTTGTATCCTTAGTCCTGTTGATGAAAGAGTTCTCATTCGTTGGTTAGGCTAAATAACAGTAATCTACACCAGGTCTAATTGCTGTGATGCCAGTAATGGTCACCTATGTCCATGTAACTTTTATGGGTCTGTTGAGCTATGTTGCTGAATTTTCTGTGTTGTGAGGATACAAGGGTACAATACATACCATATTTCAGAAATCTTTTAAGTTCCTTAGTCACAAACTATCTGCTTCTCCAAGAGATGGTCCAGCATGCATTGAGAGTAATATTCAGAGCTGACCAGCAGGCTTTCAGCGAGATGTTAACTTTTTTTCTGAAACACTGTATACATATTTTTGTTCTATTTTAACTGCTTTGTTTAATGTTAAAAATCCATTATTCTGTCCAATGAATCCCACACACTGATTTTAATCCCTGCGAGTTGTTCCTGATCGACTTGCATATTTATCATTATGCCATTGGTGTACTGACTGTTTAGCATACTCCTGAACTTAAACTTCATTCCGACCTCCCTTGAACATGTGTGTACACTGCACCACTGTGCCCTTGGGTAGGAGCTGAGCATTTGTAAAGTAAATGAAGGTGGACAAAGCCTGTCATCACATAGCTAAGCATGCACTTGATGCTGGGTGGATATGAAGTTCAGTGCTTGACAGTTAGTGGTTGCCTCTCAGCTGAGATGTGGTGTCTGACTGTGAGATTCAAATCCACTTAAGGGCAAAGCAGACAGTCAGATGTAGTTAACAGCTACCTCTCACCTTCCTGCTGTGAGTTAAGTTTTGTCATTGGAGGCTGACATCTGACTGCAGGTGTACGGATAGGCTTAGAACGTGTCTTCTCTGTGCCTAGTCTATGCCAACAGACCAAGTGAAGTGTTAGCCTGTTAGGAGTCATGCCATGAATGAGCATGGGCCGAGACAGACAGCTCCTGACCCATAGATGCATACCTTATTTGAGGTTGTCATTCTTTTCCTACCTGTTTATGGTTTCTCCACTCCCCAGTCATCCAAATAGCTTTTCTCCATACCAATTCTTATTTGAGTTACTCTTCCTTGAACAGAATTATATGCCATCTTGGTATAGCTGCATTATTGCCTTGGTGTCCATCTTGAATTTAGAACTGTGTGGTGCATTATAGCACGGCATTACCTTTTTCATAACTGTAATAAAATAGTGACTCCCAATCAATCAATGACCAACTGGTATATGCGGGTTTTGCTCTCAGCACGTCCTTCGTAGTATTTTTAAAACACATACCAAATGTACACGATAAAAATTGTTTTTCTCCCTCCTCTGTCGTAAGTACATAGTTTAGTGGGATGAGAATGAAAGCGCCATAGTTTGTAGAATTGCAGCATAGACTACCTTATTTCAGGTCTGCATGTTAATTCTGTCTGTTTTACTAGAATGAAAACCACCTAGAGATACAAGAGAAATTGCCTGCTTTCGTGTATACAGACTTTGTGCAGATTCCCCATTCATGTCTGTATCTGAAGGTATTATCATAGAAGTCTCTCCTTAAAGAAAAAAAATTTAAAAGTACTAAATTAAATGGATAAAAAGTGGGGAAAAAAATCTCTTATTCATTATAACAAAAATGGCCAGCTCATATTATCACAAGCATTCTGACTTCTTCTACCTGTTGTGTATATGAAATGTCTGCAGTACATCCTGTATCTTAACATAAACACACATCAATTAGAGGGGTTACTTGAGTTGGTGAAAAAAGAAGGGGTAAAGGACTCAATGTCCCTCATTTCTTTTGGAATGCCAGGGGCTGAAAAACGGCACATTTAAGTCTACCTCTCCCACACCTTGTGGTAATATTATTGTTAATTACTAAATTATTTTTATATCTACTCACTTTAGAAAAGAGCAAGACGTTTTAGGATTTCCATGTACTGATTTTTTTTATGGCTGAAGCAAAGTTCTTGAGATTCAGCTCTTTGTGCTGTCATTTTTATTACTGCATATCAAATGCTGAACGCATACAGAGACAGTAGGAAAGAAGATATTCCCTACAGGTGGTAAACTTGTCATTCCTTTTTTAAAAGAGATCAAAAATGAAAGAGATTTATAGCCTTAAACAGTTCATCCTGGAACATTCAGTGAGAAACTAGTCAGATCCAGAAGGGAAAAATGCTGCAGATCTGACTAGGCTCCAACCTCAAGCCCTCCTGTGAGCTACAGCTTAACTTTCAGTTCTTTTGTGTTGCTTTTCAAAAAGCATCAGCTACTACGACTACTGTTCAACTAAATTCTTCTTCAGAGCTGAGACAAAAGTTGACAAAGCCTATGAAAATGAAACACAGAGATCACGATGCTAGATTCTGCTCAGACTCTGCGCTTGAATGGCAGCAGCAGATTAAAATGTGTCTCTTTGATATGCTGCTACCAGCAGTGAAATAAATATCTGTAATATTGCTTAAATCTAAAAATCACTCTTCCTTCAGTGCTGTCTCCTCAGTATGTGGCTTCCAGGTTTAGGGCTTTTGCTATAGTACTGCTTGTCAGGCACTGTGATGTGGTGTAAGCGGCTTCCTCCCGTTCCTTCAGGACAGCACTGCTTCTAGAAGACCTTTTGTTTTAGTAAGAGTAGTAAGGGTCATCATCTGAACAGCAGCCAGATATTGAGAGGCCTAACTGAACAGGAAAGGACAGAAATGCAAACAAAACCTGGCTTTCTTGAAACCCTTCCTTGGGTCCACCCCTGCAGACTTCAGTGTCTTCATTAGTGAAGATAGCAGTGGGCACCCTGATTTGTACAATCCTTTTTCTCACCAGCCATCATTTGCTGCTGCTTTGGTTTACAGTTAGATTGCTTTCCAGCAAGAGGCAGTTTTAGGCTTAAATTCGAATCAGTTGGAAGGCTCACAGATCCTAGAGAAACTGGAGAAGATCAAAGTAGATCCACCTCCAGGTGTGAAGGACCAGGTGAATCTTACTGCTGTTTCTTTGTCAGCCATTCAGGAAATCTGTGACTTACAGTGGCTCTTCAAGATGCTTTTTCCACATAAATGTCGCACCCCTTTGTCCTTCTTCTGCTCCTGTGAAGTCTTAATACCCATAGATCCTGCTCTGCCAGCAGCAGGGTTGTGCGTGTCTGCATGCTCTCAGGCTGGAGCCAACAGTGTTTGCCAAAAGAATGCAGGATTTCTTGAGCAGCACTTGTGGATGCATGAGATGGAATCTATGGGAATAATACATCTTGGGCAGGGAAAGCAGTTACGGTAAGATAAGTAACTGTTCTTCCACGTTATTAAAAATGTGGAAACTATTTAAAACTGATTAGAAATTTGGAATATTAAAAATGATCCAGGCAAGGAGAGCTCAGAACTCATTGTAAGACTGTGCATAAATCCAGTATGTCATTGTGGATATTACATATCTGAGGATGTGCGCCCATAATGCCCATGTACCACAGTATGTTATATTTATTTATTTCTAAATGTTTTCTACAGGAACTTCAAACTAAAAAGCCATTTGTAGAAACATTTATTCCTTACTACTTTCCACCTTTTCCCTGACAGCTGAAATTTGGGTGAGACTTCTGTGTGACTTATGCTTACTCTCATAGTAAAAATTCTTCTGTGGAAACTAGGGTGGAAGGAAAATCTAACTTGCTTCAAAAAAAACTCAATAAGTGATTTTATTTTTTTTGAAGCTGAATAGGGGGATTTATTTGATAGGAGTTTAAATAGTTAGAAAACCTACTTTTCTCAGAGTTGTATGTAAAACCCAAGTCTTGTATAGGAAAACAGGGTTGGTTCCAACTTTGCAACTAGAAGGAAATGGCTAATAATTTGCAGTTTGTCCAGGAACTGGATTGATGTAGTAGGAAGCATGTTGGTCCTTATGTAAAGGAGCACAGCAAACCAGTAAATAAAAGGCTTAGCTGTTTCCCTTTGAAATACTTTCAGCTTGGTTTAAAATACAAAAGATTCCTAGATCTTTTTGTCCTGTATTGGAAGGAAGTATATTAGCAAGAAAAGGTCCTGCAGATTATGAAGACCACACGCAGCTTGTTAAAAACAGACTTGCCTAGGAGTCATGCGTTGCACTGCCATGTGTTGCATGTTTAGCACTCCAGGCTTGATATACCATTGAGGGAGCAAGCAGAGCCCATGATTGTTAGGGAGGACTCTTGTGTGCTGCTGAGCAAATAAGTACAGATCTCAAAGCACAAAACACTAAGGAGAATCGTATCCAGGCTCCCTCGTGCAGACGGAAGGGTGCTGAAATAATGAGCCTTTTGATAGCAAAGGAATGATCCCGAAACCATTCTTTGCCATTACGAAAATATGTAAATAACATAAAACTGTTTTGCTTGTTCAGTCCTGTGGGTACTTGATACAGCTGGGACATAGTAGAATACTGAACTTAAGGCAAGGCAGATGCTTATCCTGCTGTTTGTCTCTGCTGGCAGGTGGAAGAAACAAGTCTCCTTCTGGCTCAGGTTCACTAAAGATGGCTTGATGCCTGGATTTCTTCTGTCCTGCTGGGCCTTCTAATAACATGCATATTCTGAAGACGTGTTCATTCTTACAACTTCTCTGTTTAGAAACTTGAAAATGGAGCATGACAAATATGCTGTAGTTTTTGGACATTTGGGCTGCTTCCTAATGATGACTCCCTTTTAAACAGCAATGCTTGATTCTTGCACTTTCGTTTGCTGTCCAGAAAAGATAATATGAAGCTAAACCACTAATTACTAAGATTTTTTTGACATTGTACTGTGTTGCATTTTGCAGTTGGCATTGTGTAACGGTACCTTTTTCAAATGTATTATAAAAGGTAGTGCCAAGTGTCATTAACTACTCTGGCGCATGTACACTGAAACTTCTTCATTTTACATTTGGGGCTTGAAGAAATTTCATGTCTTCCCAGTGTCAAGATGCAGGATAGAAGTCTTGTGCATAGATTACAGAGCTTTGGTCAAACTTGGATGAAGGTGCTGGCAGAGAAAGGAGGTAGAGAAAGTTCTTTCCTTTTGTACTTGCAGTAAGGACAACTCTCCCAAAAAAGCTATGCTTCGTTCATAGGTAGCATCGTCTTTAGCTTGGATTTTGGTCTTCACAGTATTGGCATGAGAGCAAATGGCGATGAGCTTGTTTTCAACACAGATAAACTGACAGGAGTAAGGGGTTTAATTTTTTTTTTTTTTTTGTGAAAGCAGACCCTGTTCCCCGACTCAGTTTCCTTCGTTGATTTGTGTGCTCTCTTTTGTGCCCCATTCCTTCTGAAAAGAAAGTATTGCAGTTAGCAGTGATGGAAGGACGCTCTTCGCCTACTTGCATTTTGGTACATTTTTCAACACGTGTAATGGACCAGCCAAACCCAACATGACAAAGCGTGTCATTTGATATGCTAGATGACTTTGTTTTTCTTGGAAGCTCTTCTGTGATCATGTTACGCATGGTCATCTATAATTTATTGTTGTTGTCAACTACTCTGAGAACGGAATCACTTCACTAAGCCCTAACAGGACTAACAACATGGGAGGTGTAATGAAATCCCTCCAGATCCCCAGCCTTGTTTAAGCACATGTAAAGTTCAGAAAGCTGTAATACATGATCACTTGTATTATTAAAAGAATATTATAGTTCAGTAGCATATTATATGGGATCTTTGGTAACGAAATTGTAAGCACTTTTAAAATTGTATTTCTATAGCGATTTTTGAAATGGTGGATTGAGCTGGCTGTTCCCCTGTAAGCTTTATTGCAGTCTGTGGTGCACATCTTATTAGTTACTTCTCTCTCAACTTGTATCCTCTTCATTCCAAAGTAAAACTGATTCAGTAACGAAGTACCTGCCGACAGTCTGGAGGATGGCCATTTTCTGCCAGCTCTGCAGGTTTGCTTGGTTTATGTAGGTCTTGCTGAAACTTCTTGCTGGAACTACTTGTCCTGCAGAAGGCTTGCACAGAAGCTGTCAGCATCAAATTGACTAGTTCAAACAAAACAAGCTCCTCTCAAGCCCTTAATAGCAAAATACCATAGTGTTAGAGAAGAGTTGACTACTACTGGTGCTTCTAGTAAAGGAGAACCAAAGGTTATCTGCAGAGGCAGTTAGAGAATTTTTCCCTGTCTTGTTTGCAAATAACTTCTATTTCTGGAAGTGAAAATCAATTCTTATTTTTAAGAGCATAGGCTCTTACCTAGTTTCCTGGCTATGGTCACATAAAAATCTTTCTGCTACTAATTTAATGATTTTCCTTCCCTTCAATTATCTATAGTTTGTTTGCTTTACTGGAGGTCTACTCATTTGCAAGTTCCAAGTTTGAGTGTACTGCCAGTTATTCTTGATACGGTGAAATTATTTCCCTGCTTTCACTGGAGTTAGCAATGTGTCTCAAGTTAGTGTCGGAAATTGGATGTATAATACAGTCATTCTGATGGACTCTTAATAAACATGTTTAAATACAGCTAGCCCTATGGCACTCCATAAATGCACCCTGCAGTTCAGCGCATTCCTGCTTCTCATTACTCTTCACTAATAGTCTTTTTGCTAATTTCAATCCCTGCAACAGTACTGCTGTCGAAGCAAATTAATTTTCCATCCTATTTAATGATGATAATCCGTATCAAATGCTTTATTAAAGACATGATATTCTACATAATTATTAACCAGTATTTATTTAGCATTACAAACTTTGCATTTGGTAATCAGAAACAGTTGTTCCAGGAATTTGACCAGTGCTTGAAAGATATTTAATTGTTATTGGACAAGTACTTTCCAGTGGGCAACTTGCATTCAGAACAAAGGAAATGATGTGTTTAGGAGCTTGGAACATAGACTTTGAACATAGCCTCTGTGACGTTCTCTTCTGCCATGTCAAGCACCAGGACTTTAATGCTCTCTACATATCCTTGCAGTGAAAATCTGCTTTTTGTCTAACAAATGTGTGTTGTTTCAGACTCCATGACAGAAAGATGTGTATAATAGGACTGAGCATCCTAATGGAATTGCAGAACCGACCGCCTGCAGTGGATGCTGTGGCTGCCCAGATTGTCCCTTCAATCCTCCTCCTCTTCCTGGGCTTAAAACAAGTTTGCGCCTCACGAGAACTCACAGAACATGAGGATCATGCTAAAGATGAAAAACACGTTGCAGAAGATAATGGTAAAATCTCCCCTTTTCACATTGTGGATTTTGTCTGGATTTAATTTAAAGGGGGTAAGAAATTGCAGTTCATTTTTAAGACTCATTAGTCTGCTGAAAATAGCTCGGCTTACTGGGTGCTTGAAAGATCATCTTAGGAATTGATTTTTCCTCCCAAAATGTAATGAAAACGTTTCAATGTATAACGGCTAACACTTTGTGAAAGGGTAGTATTGGTTTAAGAGCAACAACAACTTGCAAGTCCACTCTTCTGGGTTGTGAATCTTCTCACATAGGCAGCAGGAGTTTGCCAGGACTGCACTGGTTATATTCTTGATTCCTGGAAAGAAGCTGTTCCTAGTACTCAACTATTTGAAAGGCCTGTTTGGTTGAACTTTGAAGGAAATCCTAGCAAGTCTTCTTTGTCCAAAGGGAAAGTGATTTGCAAAGTGGGGTTTGAGACAGCTGAGGTTCCTGGAGTAGGCAGACCTCTTACTGCTCTGTCTGCCAGAAGAGAAAAAACATCAAAGCATACCTTGTGGAGGGAATTGTGGGGAGTGAATTTTACACAGCATTGCAGGCAGATATGTGTGGCTGTATTTGACTTGGAAAAGGAGTTAGATGGTTTGAGGACTGAAAATTAGATTGGATGTAAGCAGATTATGTAATCCCCTCAAATTTCACGCATAATTGTTCTGTAATGGAATTACAGAATTCTTCTCAATGCATGGGAATACAGTATGGAAAAGGAACAGTATTTTCAAATCTCTGTCCTGTGATTCAGTCCTTGCTTATTGCAGATATAGTCATCTTTGTTCTTTCTAAACTGTTAACACTGGAAGAGCTGAAGGTTTGGAATTGGAGGGGGCTTTTTTTATCTTTATTAAAAGTCAGAAATATTTTTCCTTAGGTAAGAAATAGCAGTGTTTAGAATTGTATGTTGGAGTTGCATTTAATTCAGGATGTGATAGTTGTTCCATAAGCGGAATGGAAGGTAAAACTAAGCGAATGATGCTGTTTTAAGTTTGTTCAAATAAAGGAGCACTCTGAAGAATAGCAGGCAGACATTTGGTCTACATCTGGTTTTCTCTTTGTTTTGTGTCAATTTGTGAAGTCTATGCAAGTCTTTATTTGTTTGTAATTTAAAAAGCACAGTGATGGAACACTTTGTCAAAGACACATTTCCTCAAAATTTTTGGATCCTATAATTCCACAATGGCTGCATAAATGAAAGAAGAAAAAAGATAGCAGTTTCACATTCCCCAGGTTTGCTTAGAAACAAAAGTTTAACTGATCATGACTGTAGAAACATTTTAACAGCTTCATTTTTCCAATTCTTCTCAGATTTTGGGGGAAAGGTGTTAACAGAGGGCCCCCGTACCAGCCAAAACCTAGATTTATTAATTGTTCTTCATTCATAAGTCATTGTTTCCATGTACTTTTTAAACTTTGTTTTACAAAACACATCAATGCTTTTGCAGAAGAGATACCGAGTGATGAGGAGGAGACAAATGAAGTGAGCCAGGCGATGCAAGAGAATCATGGTGGAGGAGGAGGAGGAGGTGGTGGTGGTGGTGGAGGAGGTGGAGAGGAAGAGGATGAAGATGATGATGATGATGACTGGGATGAAGATGCATTGGAAGAGACTGCTCTTGAAGGGTTCAGCACACCTCTTGACCTTGAAAATGGTGTTGATGAATACCAGTTTTTTACACAAGCACTTTTAGGTATGTGTTTGCTAGTTGTCAGAATGATATAACATGATGAAATAGTGTGGAGATGTTTATGATCATCACTGGGAAAAACCCTTTTCTTTGTTACGAGTAATAATTTAGATTATTGAAACTGGAAAATGTGATCTTGCTTTCTAATGTTAGTCCTAAGATTTTTTTTTGGCTTACAAGTACTGCAAGAAACAAATGGTAGCAAATACAGCCAGAGATTAATTCTCTTCATGTTCTTTTTCAGAACTTTTCAGTCACAGCCTAAATAAGTGGGACTCGGCTACTAGACGGACTCCTATATATAGAAATATTTGTCACTATCTAGGTGTTAAAATCTTAATGGAGAAATTATTTTCTCCCTTTCCTGTTTGACTAATCCTGTTGCTTTTAGTTTTGATACGAGTTTTAAATTAGAAGATTCACTTCATCATTGTCCATGAATAATGGCCACATGGTTAACTTTCTGTTTCAGAAAGCAGAGGGTGTAATTAAGTTCCCCAGAAGGGATTGCCTCTATTACAGTGGGGATTCTGTGCTAAGAAAACTGACAGGAATACTGAACCTGTTTTGCAGTGCAAATTCTGTTTTAAAACCAACCAGGGATTCCGTGTGTTTCATTTTGTTCTGAAATTAACTTTCAACATAACTTGATAATCACTTTTCATCCATTCCTGTTCTGACAGCGGTGCAGAGCCGAGATGCAGCCTGGTACCATTCACTGACAGCACCGTTGAGTGAGGATCAGAAGAAACAGCTGCAGGAAATTTATACATTAGCAGAACACCGGCGAAATGCTGCAGGTGAGTCACTTCTCTGGGGCCATTTTATCTGTTGCACGGAATTTGGAACTGCATCTAATCTGTAACAACAGAGAGAATAAATCTCTGTGCTAATTAGCATTTCCTGAGAAGCGTGAGTGGGATATTGCGTCTATATTATCCCTTGCCTGGAAATGTGTGTTATTCAGAGAGATTACTGTTGCTTCTAATTAATTGCCTTCTCATTGACATGCGCTGCTGTTTGAACAGGGTACGAACTAGTTTTGCGCAATCTGACATTTGAAATGAAGAGCAAATTAAGGCAGTATCTAGCTGTCAGCCAGGCATTTGATGAATATTACTATAGATTATTATGTGTTTAACAGTTTTGTATCTTTTTAACCACTAACATTGCCTTCACAGTCAGTGTAAGGTTTTAGATGTTTAGGAAGCTTGCATTGTGGAAAATGAATTCAGATTTAATCAAAAAGCATGCAGAATAGTGTAACATAGACTGATTCTGTAGAGGATTAATTTCTAAGCTCTGTTGTAGAGGTGTGTGTGTTTATGCATTTAGAGAAAATCTGAGTGTAATTTATTACTGTCACTGCATTTAGGGAATGAAATTTCAACTCAACCAAGATTTTTTTCCACAACTTTGCATTCTTAGCTGAGCTGTATTGTCTCTGGCAAAACTGTTCTCTATAGACTATTTTTCATATCCTTTCCCTTCTTTGAATTCTAGAGACTAAGACAATAGAACAACAAAGTGGCTACACGTTTGACAACAAAGGACTGATCACAGCATTTAACTTTGCTGGAAGTACTCCTGGTGGCAACTGAAGGATCAACTACAAAGGTCAAGGGGAAGGGTCTCATCATTACATTTTCTTGAAATCATCGTGACTTCTGAGTGATAGGGGAGGGTAATTTAATGCTGCTTGAAGGTTTTCTGGAAAATAGCAGTGTGCTTCCCCCACCAGAATGCTCTTTCTAACCAGCTACTGTAATGTACAAATTCTTGTGGTGTTTTGATAATTTGATGGACTGAAAGGAAACATTTGTCCTCAAGGAACCTGAATGACTGGGAGGGGCCAGGCTGCATCTAATTGAGTTGCACTTCTCAGGTTTTTGCTGTGCAGAATTGATAGATTCATATGGATAACAGTGCCTTCTGTTGTACATGGATTGCCTGAACAATGGATTTTGGAGTGCATTATAATTTTTTAAGTGTAAGGACGTTTCTTGATACACTGTAAGCCTTGGTTCCACGTTTTCCAGTCACCTGCTTTTTACTACTCGGTTTAATTGTTCGTTGGTTGCATACGCATTGCTGGATTCAGAATATTATCTCATCTTCCTTATTTGGTGCAGACCAAATGTGTAGAGGGAGGTGTCTGTTGGAGTTGCAAAGCATACACTGGTTATGTCAAAGGATCTTAACAAAATGGCAGATTTTCCCTTGATGCAGTAGTCTTAAATTATTTCTCTTAGCCATGAAATCAACTCTCTTGAGTTATGATGGCACGCATGGCAGGTGGCTACCCTAAATCTACACTGATATTACCTCCTGCCTGGACAAGTGGTGTGGCCCTCACATGTAGATGTTCTACATGACAACTTTTTATTTCCACTATTTTTGATGAATATTGGATTTTACTTGGGATTCTATAAATCTCTTTTCTGTTTTTATTCGTTCATTACCATTCCAGTGGTAGTACTGAATAATGTGGTACAAAATATTTACAGTATTTTATTTATCTTGATAGAAGAAAAACAGCTCCAAACTTATTTCTTCTTATTCTTACACTTCTGTGATTGAATTTCTGGCCTGCATTCCATTTGGCTGTTCTTGTCCCAAGCTGAAATTTCATTAACTGCCAGAATTTTTCCTAAATTTTGAAGACTGGTTTCTCATAAATGGAAGCACATATAAGAAGGTGTTCGTGAATATGTTCATTTAGTGAGAAACTGATAGCAGTACTGATTCGAATAGGTGCCCCTCCTTTAGATCTATTGGGATCGCGGCGGTGTAGCCAGAATAAGTAGGGGTGCTTTAGAATGTGATGTTTGGATTGGAGATAAAATGTTTAGACCAGATTTTGTCTGTATGTGTTAATTTCTTCACGACTTAAAAATATTTACGGAGCAATTTTAAGCACATACTGATAATGTATTTCTTTAGAGCAGTGCCCCAACTGAAAAGTCGACGCCCTTCCCATACCCCATCAAATTTTCACCAACGGTAGCAAATTACAGGTTGCTGGCCCTGCACTGTGCTGAAGCTTTCATTTTTTATATGTCAGAGTAATTATAATTCAGTCTGATAAATCTGAAGCGCTCTATGCCTTGGCTTCTGGAAAAGGCCAAAGTGTCTCTGCCTGTTCCTTGCCCCATCCCCTGGAATTTTCTCAGCCTAGCAGCTGTGGGGCAGAAGGTTCCCCGCTGCTTTCCTTTCTCTTGCACCTTTGTGTCAGACTCTCTCTGGTGCTGTTCTCTGCTGCTGCTGCTTTTTTTTTTTTTTTCTTTTTTCCCCATGCACAGCAGCTGCAGAGTAAAGTTGGCCTGGTTTGTTTAGGTTTTTCACTGCTGCTACTCACTTAATAGCCACAGTGAAAATTTCTCACTTTTAGGTCTGTTGTACATATGGAAAACTGTGAGAATTCCAGAGTCTGTATTTCCAGAAGGGAACAATACCTTGAGCTGCATTGGACAGGCTCTTTAAGCTCAAGCAGCAGAAGGCTGGGACATCCTTTATTTTGAATGTCAGGCCATGAAAATTATAGGTCACTTTTGCTAATTTAGGCCTGGGGGTGTATTGACAGAGAGAGTAGGAAGGCATTACATCCAGTTTGTTGGTGAGTTTCTCAGAAGGCATAGAAGTATTGAAATCCTTCATGAATTTAAGACATGTTTTTTGGAAGTTAAGGACATGGATGACTTCTCTCTTACCTGACAATTGAAGTTAAGTATTAGGCAGGTAAACTGTTTAAGCCCTTTATTATTTTATTTAAAAAAAAGAGATTGTCAAATTGGGTTTTTTTCAAAGCCCATTTGCCTTCTCTACACTGGCATGCAGAGTAGAAGAAAGATTTATTTTTCTTCTGCTAATGAGGTTGCTTGCATAGTCACAAGCTAGTATTTAGGAGTTAATGTGTTCAAGGTAAAATCTGCTTTTCCATAGCATCATCTTTGTGTCACTCAGCTGAACTGTGGCGGCTCCCTAGTTCTGCTTCTTGTATACTTTTCAAAATCAACTGCCAAGAAAATTTCATCCAGATGTTTCTTACAAGGGGTTTAATCAGCAGCATGGAGTCGGGAATCTTTGTTGTCTGTTTTGCAGTGGGGGTCAGAGATGCCTGAGGGGATGGCATGTAAAAAGGTTAAATGCCCTTCCCTTCCCAGGAGATTCATGAGCAAATGTTTCTACTGGCAAAAGCAAATGTTAATTATTTTATTCCTTTTTTTGAAAAGGGTTTTCATCCAAAAAGATTTATTGGGCTCTAGTCTCCACTTTAACATATGGTTCTCTTTTAACATGATAAATATCCGTTTGTACATGATCATAAATAGGTAATGGATTTTAGGGATTTCTTTCTGAGCTGTGTCCAGCTTTGTACTACATTAAAGGCAGAGTAACACAAATGTGCATTACTGTCTCACTTTGAAGCCAAGGTAATCATGGAATATCAGATACCAGCATCGGCCGACCAAGCATGATGTATTTGCCATTGGAAGTACAGAGAATCATGAATGTATTGTAAAATAAAACAAAGGCTGATAACTGGTGACGTATGTTGCCCCATGCCCATGTTCCCAAAGTGTGAAGGTGGCTCGCATGGGCACCATGGGGGCTTTATGTAGGAAATTAGCATTATTATAATCATAGCAAATGTTAACTTACATGATGATAAGCTGCTTTTTCAGATAAAATTAACTGATCCTGGGTATTGAATTGCATATGCTGTTCTGTCACTCTTGAAAGGAAAATAAGAATCACCGCATGTTTTTGCTGCTTCTTTTTGCTCTCTCTCTTTCAAAGTTGAAGTACTTGGTTTGCTTTCATTACAAAGCAAAATCTTTAATCAAAATGGCCGGCTCCAGGAAGAGAGAGAATATCAAGCGAAGGAAAAAGCTAAAAAAACCCAAACCCCAACAATCCCCCAAAACCCACATGTGCACAGTCTGATTGAAATAAATGTGCTTTAGGGAGTGTAAGTGAAAATATGTAAAGAACGTTACACAGAATGATATTGTGAGATTCTTTGCTTTAGGGGGAAAGGGTGCCTGCAGGGTGTGAGGGAGACATGAAATGAACTGCTTTAGGACATGGCCTTTGCCTGTGAAGTCCAGGCAGTTTGTGACTCTGGATTCCATCATACATTGTAGAGGAGAGAAGGTAGGACAGTAGAGGATTTTTTTAACTATAAAGCAGGAGTCTGTCTTGAGACTTTTGTGAGCCAAAGGAATTGGAGACAACATGAATGATTAACTGTCTTTTGTTCCCAGAATACTTTTCAGCCTTTTTTCTTCCCTCTTTTCCTTCCATTTGCCAACCACTATGTTATCAGATATTTCAGGGGATATTCAAAATGCCTGAAAAGGTAAAGCTTAAACAATTTTTAAAAAATCCTATTGTTCTTGAAGCAATGCAACCTGTCCATTGCATTTCTGTCTATAGAACAAAGTTTCTCATTGACATATGCAGATGATACAGAACTACAAAAACCCCTCACTTGTGCCTGTGGTTTGATGAGCCTTTCTGTGATTTACTTCTCACTATGGGTACTTTGAAATCCTCACACCTTGTACTGAAATTTGCTCAAAGGATCGGCAAAAATGCACTATGTAACGAAGTACCCGGTCCTAGTTCCGAGGTATGCCCTAGTCAATCTTTTGATAATATTTGACAGTCCGGTGGTCAGTTCCTCAAGGATCTCCATCTCTGATTGAGGACATTCTTCAAGTCCAAGAGACACTAAATCTTTGCAGGTGGACAGGGAATCATACTTCCCTCATTGCAGCAAAGTATGCAGCAGGCATGGTTATCAGCTTCTTTGACCTTAGGAGTGAAAATAGCACTCTTCTCTCGGATGTCAAATCTTACCCCGAGTGGATGGGATACAGTAGAGATGGATGTTCCCAGTGTGTTAAAGGAAGCCAGACACTATTCCAGATACCAGAAAGTCTTAGCATAAAGCCATATCGTAAAGAGAATATATGAACAGGCCAAGCTGCTTGCTTTTGACACCTCTTGCACTGCTACGACTTTTGTAAAGCCAACCAAACAAAACCACTGTAAAATGAAAGAGAACTAAAGCAGTGCTTGTGCACTAGACAGTTAGAAACTTCCCTGGCCTATGGATCTAATCCCAATACTCACTGCAAATGCACTCAGATACTTTTCAAATAGAATATGCAACATCTGTATGGATATCAGTACCCTGAATCTCACAGCCATTAACGAGAGGTAAAGGCTTAATGTGATTTTTCTCTGGCAGAAAATAGATGGATCCCTTTAAAAAGTCTGGGAACCTCTTGTCCTGGCTGATGTGCAGTCACCAACAGGAGACACCCGGTGGAATTACAGCCTTTCTTAAAGATTGTCAGCATACCTCCTACTAAAGGGCTACCTAAAGTGCTACATGTCTAGGGAGCTAACTGATGAACCACTCCTCAACTAAAGAGTCTTGGGGAACAGCAGTTCAGAGACAATCTGCAGGCATATGTAATTGTGATGAATTGGGAAAGCATCCATTTAAATTGAGGTGATGCGTTTGATAAGATCTCAGATCTGTAGTGTTCCCGATGTTGCCTGGATCTTCTAGAGGAGCGTCCAAGAACTTTGTCCCATGCCTTTCTCCAGGAAGAGAATGTGCTTGGGCAGCCCCAAATTTGGTGCGATGCTTTGAACTTGGGATCAGAAAGCCATTTTGGTTACAAGCTGGTAGTTGTCCATATCAAAGAAATGAGGTGAAAGTGGTATATTAATGCTAGGATTCTCTTTATAGGCTGTATAGAAGTTCACAATTTTAAGTGCTTGACTATGTGCACGGTGGGGTAGGAGATGAACGTTCAGATGCGTTGATTTCTCCAATGTGAATACAACAATGTCAGCTCGGGGATTCACCTGAGGGGAATGGAGAGTGTTGGTCAGGGGCTGCCTGCCGGACCATCCAGGATTACGTCAGATGAAGTGAAATGCAAAAACTGAAAAATTACTTGATAGTTGAAGCTGTTGAGCAATAAAAATGAGTGTTTCCTTGCGATGAGGTTTTAATATTCTGTTCAGGTATGTTTTAATTTTCAGGTTTCTTGCCCTTACGCAAAATACAAAATTACTACATGACATGGAGGCCTATTGATTTTTCACAGGACTGTTTACCATTGAAGGTGTTTATCCGAGAATTGTTCCTCATTTTTAGATATTTTCAACATGTTTGTTAGTAATGTTGCGCATATCCCTCTTTCACTACTTTCCACGCGCAGAGATCTTGGAAATGAACTTAGCAAAAGGAAGAAGAACAGTGCTTTGAAAAGAGAAGACTATGCATAAGCAGGTTATTTTTAGAAACCAGAACAACTATGGCCTCTGAAGAAAATATGAAACAATAAATATTTATACAAAAGTGCATGAGGTAAAGAAATCAATGTAAGACAATATAAGTGAGACTCCGTTCTTTGATCACAGCTGTAATGTTTTTTTTTTTATTGCCAAACAATGTGTGAAAATTACTTCTGATTGCATGTGCTGTTGGTAGTACGCTTAACGTAAATCACCTGAAATGTTTTTGGGCTCAAAAAGAGACCAAAGAGGCCATGCAGATTTCTTTTGCTACTGAAAGCAAAGATATGAACCCATGCCTGCAGTGACTAGAGGGAGACCACTGTGTGCTATATTAGCAGATTGACTTGTAGGATCATCACCTTTGTAAGAAGCCTAAAATACTAAACTGTGGGTTGGCTTTGAGGGCAAATTGACAACTGCAAAACATGCATCGATGACAAGAAGAACCTCTTCCTAGCTAGAAGAATCCTGTACAGTGTTCTCTTAAGCTGTGCTGAATTTGCTTTAAAAATAGTAATAAATCTTATTGCTTAGGTCGATTGTTACATCTGTTGTGCGTTTATATGGGAGGAGTAATATTTCTTAAAAAAATGTAACAAGCCACCTACCAAGGAGCCCAGTCTCATTTTATAGCCTCTCTTTATACAGCCATAAAACTTATTTGCAAGAACACCCCAGAATTAATTTTAAACAAATGTGTGCGTTATGCAGAGTTAATATGTGCATTTGTGTAGCAGTGTGTGTTTGTTAATCTCAGACTTGTGAAGGCAACTATTCACATGCACGCTTTGCCTGCAAAAGAACATAACTGACGTTTGATGTAGATAAGATCGTTACAGATCATCCAAATACAATTCTCAAAATATCAAACTAGCGAAGATTGTCATCTTGCAGTCCTGAGAGAGGGGATTGCACGAGAGCTTGAGCCAGTCTTCTGTGCATGGAATTCATAAAGAAGATAGTTTTACCAAGCCTCCGCAGGACAAGAGATTAGTCCTGCTGAAACTGCAAGCCTGGTATTTGTATCAGTGGAGTATTTCCCTGACGGTGAGTTGCTGAAGTAGCCTGCTTGCTAAATTTCACTGATTGATAATGCTTGCCCTTTTCTGTACAGAGCAATTCTGTGATTCCTCCACAGTACCTCCAAGAGCAGTGGTTAGTGGCCCATTTTTATAACTGGGGAGGTTGAGTTAGTGTAGTTTGCCCAAAGCTGTAGCAGTGTGTTGCAGCTGGCATGAGAAATTAAAATTCTGGCTCTGTAGAAGTGCCTGGGAGTTTTGCCATTGGCTCTAACGGAGCCAGGATTTCGCCCAAGAAATTCGCTAGGTCCTAGTGTTTGGATCACTGCTAATACCTTCCAGAGAAGCTCTGCCAGAACATACTTAATTTATGAAATTGCTTAGTAACAGTGAGTTCCTCTATTGAGCTGCAATTTTAATCTGTCTAGCAGTGACATTGTTTAATTGTATCTTGTGTGGGTTGCTTGGTGTGACGAGCTCTTCTGTAGAAAAACGGTTCTCAGCTAGGTGATGAATGACATCCTGATCGCTAATTCCTCTCGAGGCTTTGAAGTGAACGTGATGATGTAGGAGCAGAACTCCAGGTGATCCGTGGTGTCATCTGTACCAGGTATCAGGGTGTTGGGAAGCTTATATCCTCTCTGCAGGTATAAACAAACATGCTCAATCAGTTGTGAGGTTGTAGGTTGTTATTGTCACTTTTAACAGGCTCTAAAGGGTATTTTTTACCAAAGTAAATATATGGCTCTTATGCTGCCTCCTGCCCTGTGACAGAGCGTTGATCTTCTCTTAGCTAGAATCACATTCTTAAGCTGAATTCTAACTACAAATGTCTTAAAATGGTATTTTTTTTTTTGGTCAGTCCCCAGCAAGGGTGAAAGATAATCAGTGTTTGCTTTCTCCTGTTATCAGGTATGTTAAATGAATAATTTAAATAATTTAATTAACTATTTGATTAAATCACTGGGACTTCAACCAATCCCATGCTGAACTTGTGTTTTTTCTGGCAGAGCTCAAGCTATGTGGATTTGTGTGCACATCAGGAAAAATTCTCCATAGTCATACAAATGAGATTCAGTGTAAAATATATAGAGAGAGTCTGGAAAGGTCATATCAGTATATGAATAATGTATGTTTCCTTTTTTATTAAAGATCTTGGCCTTCTATCTCTCAGCACCTTGTAGAGCAGAGTATGCAATTGCAACTAATAAGGCTGCCTTAAGCAGCTTCAAAGTCTCCCTGCTCTATTAAATATCAATAACCTGTACTGTCCTTTTTAGCACAACATACCTTGCCTTGGACCTGACTGCCTCGCCAGGCTGTTGTGCAAAGTGCGATAATGGAGCCAAATGGCTGCACATTTGTGTAGGGGTGTGACCACAGCTGTGGGGCTGACACTCGGATCTCAGCAGCAGTTGTGCCTGTGCTCTGGAAGAGCTAGGTCCGTATGGGGAAAGCGTACCCTGTGTTGCGTTTTCCTCCTGCCATAAGTATCTTTCTGGAGGATGCAGGGGGTTAAACAAAACGGCGACAAGAGTAATTGGAGAACACCGCAATGGATCTGAATGTGCACTGAACAGAACCAGCTATCACCATCCATTTCTACGTAAAGACCACTCAGAAATGTGTCAGCATGAAGAGAGATTAAACAGATATATGGAGTCTAGTTCCTCAGTACAACAAGGATCATAGCTGTTGAATTCTGCCAAACAAGAATCAACTCTGTTAGGGTGAACAGCATGATTAGCTCAATTTGTATTATTGTTTTGAAGAAAGACTGACAGGATCTGTCTGCATCATTGTGGAGGAAAAAGCCCAACCTGGCCAAGAGAGAGTCCATGCACAAGAAGTCCCCCAAGCATTGATTTCACTGGAAGAGCAAGCGTGGAAATGGCTCCAAGGAAGAGTTACTACTCCTGATGTTCAGTTACAGAATATTTATCCCATTGTATTGTTAATCAAATGGTTTACTGATCTGATGAAGGTAGGACCAAGGTAAGGAGGTTGCTAATACTTTCCCATTGTGCTCCTCTGATCTGTAAGTATGGCTGATTTCAGAACCCAGGGCCGTCTGAGCCACCGGGCTGGAGGATCCACAGGACTTTCCTGGCTGCCAAAGGCCCTTCTGTCAAGAAGGGACAACTCTGCACAGCCTCAGGCTGCCTCAGTTCTTGTGGTTGTTTCTTCCTAACTGTTGCAAAGGCACATCTGATTGTTTAATGGGATTTTCTATTACTCAGTGATTGATATTCTTCTAATAAAACATACATACTGAAAAACCACTGCCACTGCGGGGCTGAAGTAGCAGCTGTTTGTGGTTGCAAATCACGCCTGGCTGCCTGTCACAGGAGGGTGGGGGAGAGGGCTTGTGTCGGTCTCCTCTCTGCTCTGATGAGGCTTTGCTGTCTGCTCTGTAGCTTTAGGATGCAGTGGTCTTCCAGGGCATCAGGATCTTGCCTCAGATCTTCAGCTTCTGCTTTTTGTAGCAAAAGAAATATTCTCACTTAATCGTGATTCTAGATTCCTCTGCCTTCCTCCTCTCGCACGTGCACCCCTTGGGGGGTTTGTGGCTGCGATCTGCTGAATTAGGAAGAACTGTGGAGTAATGCCAGACTTTTCTGTTGATAGATATTCCCACAAAGCACAGATTATTAATCATGAGATTCTCTTACTACTCTCTTTCTTTCTTTAGATGCAGTATTGTGTAAAATGTTTTCAGATACATTTTGAGGAATCTTTTTCAGTGTTTCGGGGCCCAATTACTGAACCAGGGCCCAGATCCTGACTGAATGAAATTCTGTAACTGCACAGCAGGTTGGGGAAGATAGATACAGAAAACATGAGGCAAACAAATCCAAGGTTAACTATGACAAGAAAAAGAGAGTATTGCTTTGTTTATAAACTGTAAAAACTCAGTATAAACTCAGTTTATAGCTTCATATTCTTTCTCTGTTCCTGATTTTAGGGGGGAAAAATATTTCATTTTCTTTTACTTTTCATTTGGGGATAGAGTTGTAGTTGACTTTTAACTCCAGATTTTGCTTTATGACAGTACCACTGCAGGAAAAAAAGGCACTGGCTACTTAAACATAATGTCAAAGGGCAGTTTATTTTGTTGCCATCTTTGTGGCTTTCATCCACGGTCACTTGTGTTATCGGGCGCCTGAGTCCAAGATTTATTCTGCTCCAGGAGGTTGCCTAACAGGACACTAACAGTTCATAATCTAATGAATTTCCAAAGCCACATTAAAACACTGGGAAGCATTTCATCCTTTCCTGAATGATTTCTGTTTGCACAATATAATTTTGTACAATATGATTTTCTTACTGTTTTTTATAATATCCCCTTTTTGGTTGAAGAAAAATAGGGGGGAAAATGACCAACTGTGGGTATGACATTTAAAGACACACAGGTGAGCACCAGTATGTGTAGTGCTAATGGGGAGATAAGGAAGAAAATAAGTACACCACCTGATTTTAGGCACCTAATTTAGGTTAGGAGGGTTATCTTGTTAGGCTTTTGTAGGAGAGCGAGGGACAGCCGGAGTTGTGCTTTGAAGCCATCGGATACTCTAAATCACCCTCTGGCAAAGCCTGCTTCCTTCTCTTATAAAGCGAGCTCAGGGAAATGAACCATGTAGGTTGGATGGGTAATTCTGCTAATGTGAGTACACCCCTTTTGGGTTTATTTGGAGGAGAAAGAGAAACACTCAGGAGGATTATAACCAACAGTAATTAGAGAAGTCTCTGCTTCTTGTTTGCTGATTGTGTGCAAGTGTATAGTCAGTTTTGCTGATGCTTGTACATAAGAGAGATTCTGAAACATGGGAGTAATTTGATGCATATGCTTTGTCTTGCTACAGTAAATTACAGCCTTTCCTTGCCCAGGAACTGAGCTATAGCTTTTCTTCTGTTTTACAGTGTGTTTTGTTGCCTTAATTGCACCATCTATCGTGACATTTTTGGTGCTTTTCATTTTTGTCTTTTACTGTGGATGCTCCAACCCAAGTAAATGATACTACAGCATCCAGGAAACTTGTCAGGCTGCATTCAGGTCAGCAGTTCATCAGTGAGTGCTATGAAAAATAATCTGTGAACGTCAAAGTTGTAGGACCTTGAAAAAAGGCAATCAGCAAGAACAGCTTGGAAATCTGCTGAAGAGAAGCACCTAAAGGTAGGTACAGTTCTGATTATGAGTTACTGAATGTGGCGAGCCCCTGGGCGTGTGGTGACCACTAGCCTACCCTTTAGAATTAGGGGAAAACCCTAAAGAAGGGAAACATGTAACCCACGTGGAGGGGAGTATGTTACAGAGCTGTGTTTTCTATCAATTTCTGTTACTATCTCTGCTTGAAAGCTTAGAACCACCAAATAGTTCAGGTTGGAAGGGTGCTTAGGAGGTTTCTAGTCAACCGGCTGCCCAAAGCAGGGTCAGCTCAGAGATCAGACAAGATTGCTGAGGGTTTTATCCTGTTGGTCTTGCTGCTCTTTCTGTAGGATGGGCAGGGGGAACTCAGGGTTAGCAGTGGCAGAGTAGCTTGGCTGGGCTATCTGGGCAGAGATGATTAGGAGGGCAGGTGTTTGACTTGTTCAAAATGTGATAATGGCAATAATCTTGAATGAAGTGCCTCTGCTTCAGACAGTCAAGGATAATTAGACTTTGCATTTGAAAGGAAATGAGCAGAAAAAGCTATAAGCATTAGGCACGAGTCCCACTACCGTGCAATTTCTAACCCTGGAAACTACAGCTTTCTTGAAGTAGCGTTAGCTTTAATTGCAAGGGTATGTCACTTCCTCAGAGCAGTCCAAAAGCTGAAGCATGTACTACAGAGTTCTGTGTTAGCATGAACTACAGAGTTCTGTGGGAAGGGGAGGTATAACAGGTATAAGCTCTATAGCATGAACTGTGGAGTTCTGTGGGAGGGGGACGTATAAAAGGAGAACCTACATGAGAAATCAGTGTCTACTTGGACTGCAAAGTGTCAGCAGGTGTCTGGTAGGTTCTGCTTGCTAAGGGAAGCAGGTGGCTCATTATTCACAAGAGAAGAAGGAGCAACTCGCTGACAAAGGATCTAAGCATGGGAGAACCAGATGAATGGAGGGATATCTGGAGCTTTCAAGGTGATGGTTTGTGACTCCCATGTTTTTAACCTTTTCCAAGATGACAAGGCATATTGGTGAAGGAGAAAAGGCTAGACAGGTAAATACTGGCTTTTGAAGGTTGAGAAAGGCACCTGCAGTCATTTACTTTGTGTTACTGCAAGGGAAAGGAGAGGCGCGTTCCTGACCCTGAAACTATTTGCTCAACCCTGGTATGGAGATACGCAGCCAGCACAACTGTCCCTTCCAGTCTCAAGCTTTGCCGTCAAGCTTTAGCTTCTTTGCAGTGATCCATCAATGAATGAGGGGTGCAGATCTATTGTCTCTTTATGGATGTACTGGAAAGCCAGATAGGAGAGATCAGGCTGTGGGAAGATCTAGATAAAAATGTGGCAGAGAGAAAGAGGGGGCGCACAGGTATGCACAAGTTTAGGGAGACGATACAGAGCTATTAATGCAGTTACAGAGCCCATGTTTTCTCCTTCACAGCGATTTAGGGCACGTCTGTAACTCTCCTAGATCACTCCTGTCGTTTGTGGGGGAAATGTTTTCCCTCTGGAAAACCAAACCCAGGTGACTGCCACAGTGCCGAAGCCTGCCATGTTCAGGTACAGCTCTGCCACGAAACACCCAAGCTGCGCAGTTCCTCCAGCGGCTCCTCTTCACCCGGGCGTTCCCCCCACAGCTCCTTCTCCAAAGGACACGGGTGGGGGGATGCCGCTCCGAGACGGGTCACCTCGGCGCTGTGCCAGGGTTTAGTTCATCCTGCCGGCTGCGTGGCGGGGAGGGCGGGCGGGCGGCCGCTCGTGGAGCCGGTGCCGCGGCCGTGGGTGCCGGGACACGCGTGGGCAGGGCGGGAGCGGCCGTGCCGCTGTCCGCGGTGCTGAGCGCCGCCCGCCCGCCCGGCCGCGGGCAGGGTCCCGCTGCCCCGCAGGTCCGTGCGAAAAGGCGGGGGCTGTTGTGGCTACCCCTCCTGCTTCGACTCGGGCAGGCTCCTTCGGCTGGGCAGGGATCACGGGTTTCTCTGTGGGCTTCCTGCCTGGTCTTAAAAAGGTTGGCTGCTCTATAATCTTTCTGTCTATAATCTCTCTCTGTCATTTCTCAAGTAGCGTGGCCGGCTGGAACCCAGAGATTTTCACCATGGCAGATAACTCTGAATACCTCCAACCGGGGCTACCTTTCCTATTTCCTTGCAGAAAGCTACTATTACTGAAATAACTGCCTGCTAAGCTGAGCACAGTGGGGAGTTCTGGGGAAGATTGTTCTTCTGAAAATGGCTGTGCTACACCAAAGCAGGGAGTAACTCTGCTCGTACCATCCCAGCACATTAACTGACAGAGTTGCAAAACCTGAATCCTTAAAATCCTGACTGAACTGATGTAGCTGTATGCTCTTGATTACAATACTTGATTGCCTAGAACTGCTTACGGTAGCTAAAAATATCTGATATATTCAAACTATCAACGATGCATCCAGCATATAATACTGGATGCCACCCACTGGCTTGAAATGTTTTTTCACCATGTGCCTGATTTGCTACAGGAGCCAGAAGGCAGGGAGAGACATAGTCGGGGTGACATTGAAAGAAAGAGGCTCCCTTATTGCTTATCTAACTTGTTGGATCAGTTTGTGGTCCAGAATTTTGTAGTACTAAAAGCTCTTTGTGAAGTGTGATTATTTAAATTGGTGCAGTCCCTCAGATGGTGTTGGAGAGCTGCTTCAAGTCCAGCATTTCCTAGGAAAGCTGATCGCAAAAGACATTTCTATAGTTTTTATTATATACTTCTGACACTGTGGTTTGGTCTACAGCAACCTTTGGGTCCACAAGAAGATCATATTGGGCTCAGCTGTACCATTCTGTGGATGACCAACTTTTAAAGATTTAACATTGTTAGAATAAAGGCAGATTTATTTTTCATTTTGTTGACGTTTTCATGAGCTCCTTCTGACAGACTATGTATGCCAGTCAGGCTCAAGGAAGAAGAAATCTCAACATCTACCATCACCTTGATTCCCTAGGCCAACTGAGCATCCAAGGAAGGAGTATTTGAGAAGAGAAGATCCTAGATCTTTACACACATGATTTCTGGTGCTGTAACCTCTATCAGGCATCCCTTTTGGCATTTTTCTGAAGAGCCCTTGTTAGCAGTCTAGGACACTTTTTCCTCCTGCTCCTACCTTTATCTTGCATTTGGCCCTGTTTCTATTTATTTCTGGGAATGCCAGAATGCCTTTATTCAGAGTGGCAAAACTTGGTTGCAAGATTCACAAAGTTGCTTTGCAGCTCTTGATGTACAAGAGCTTTACTTCTGCATGTGTTGTTCCCTTCACTTGCAGGAAAGATGTGAAGTTTCTTCTACAACAATCTTGCTTTTAGCATAAGGGCTTGCCCTCAGGATTATTTTTAGCATGGGACATTTTTACGTTATATATTAGAATTCATATGATTCTAGAAATCTCTGCTTCATTCCTACCACATGTTCAAATAATGGCTGTACAAAGGGGACTACTCATCTTGTCTGTGCCAAGCAAGAGCTCATTTCTGCAATTGATGTACCATAACCCAGTCTTTGCCTGGAGGACTATGTTCTGCGTAGGGAGTCAACTGTAGAGGAAAAGCTCCAAGAGTGGTGTACAACCATTTATAAACTTTCTGCAACAAAATGCAAAAAGTGTTTCCCATCACACGCCAGAAATCATGCCTTGGGATTTCTATCAGGTATGATTTTTCAGCCCATGATCTTCAAGAATGATGTACATTAACTCTTAAATTTTTTTAATAGTGAGCATTTTTAGGAAGATCAGGTCAGGCAGAGCTCAGCTAGCCATCAAGATGATTTTCATTCTGTATGTTACCAATTTGTTGTCATTCCCAGAAGGCTAAATTTTTTGTTAGGTTTCATTGCATGAGATGACAGGTGTAGGCTTAGCTTCCCTCTTCTTTGCAGTATTTGAAGCTTAATTGATGGTGGTTGCAGAAAGATACCAGATGCCTTCAGACACCAAAATGTTTAAATCCAGGTAAGAAATGATTCTGTCAGGCCAGCATATTCTGCCAAGTAGAAGGGAGCTTCATTACAGCAGAGCAATGTCTGTTATGTCCCTGTTATAAAATACTAGTTTTCTGACCTGATTATTCACAGGGAGATTTAGGAGGGAGATGTAGAGCATCCCAGTTGCTCTGTGAACTATCTCAGCATACCACTCCTTTTCCAGAGACATTCACCTCCTAGTTTCCCTGGTCTCTGGTGTGACCAGACCCCAGGGAAACACTATATGTGTTTTTCTTCCCTGTAAAGCAGGAATTTGCCAGTTTTGCATTAGCAAAGGAATGAGAGTTTGATGGAGCCCTCTCTGTGTTCCACTGTGATATAAAGTTATGCAGTAAATTTACCAGTGGCTTCTGCTGCCCAACAGGATCCCCCTAAGACCATGTGGCAAATGTTCTGGTTTTGGGGCACACATCTCTGTAATATGTCTCTTTGATTAAAAAGGCAACAGAGCAGCTGTGGCAGTGTGTGTTTCATCCTAATGAACAAGGGCAAGGCCATGACCTACCTAATCTAGTTGGCCCTGCTATAAGCAGGACGTTGGACTAGATGACCTGCAGAGGTCCCTTTCAGTCTAAATTATTCCGTGATTCTAATATAGCTGCCTGAGCATACAGCCAAAATCAAGGGTGCTTTATGCAACTGGTGCTGGAGCCATTGCTGCTGCAGCTGCTCTTGGGCAGAGGTTTGCCTCCAAGTGCTGCCTTCATTTCTCCTGATGATCATGGAGGCACTCGGAGATATTATTTCTGGGACTGCGCTGTGGTGTTTCTGACTGCGCGGTCTGGACACTCTAGCACATGGCAGTCCTGACGTGCCTCTGCCTCCTTGCATCCATGCTCAGTTCTCTTCCTGCCACCATGGATGTGGCTGGATGACTACCTTTCTTGCACCAAAGAAGAATCCCTGCAGCCAGACAGAGCCCCTTTGAGCAGCTCTGGTGCTTTGTGAAAGGCTCAGGAATCTCCAGATGCGAAAACCGAAGGCCGCCTGCCACCCCACTTGGCAATCCATTGCTCTTCACTGCAAGTGGGTCATTCTTGGTGTTTCTCACAGGGTTGCTGGTTGCACAAGCCAGCACCAATTTATTCTGTGGGCAGCCCTGCATCTTTACTGGATTGCAAATTTCACATGCTCCTTTCTACTGCTTCCAAACAAGATAAATCACCCAAAACTATAACCTTTATTTTCTACAAACTGTCTTTTTCAGCACTGTGTGCCGTGAAACCTCCCCATAAACAGGCGGAAACTGAAATAACAGGAGTTCCTTTGAGTTATACCTAAGCCAAGTTTGAGCCCAAATAGTGACATTTATAGAGGCAGGTGGCTTGTTGAATAGTATGCTCAACTGCAAAGCCATGATACTAAACGTCAGTCCAGGAATGCTATAAATCCTATCCAAAAAGTGCTCAGATTGTTTTATGTTTCAACATGCTAGCCCAAAGCTCCACACATAAGAAAAGAATAAACAGCGTGGGTGGCATAATTGTTACTTTTTTATATCCCAAACATATGCTTTTAGCAATCAGGACCTCATAAATTTTCCCTCAATGCTTGTCAGCATTGCTTTGGTTTCTAACCAGGAGCTTTGAACTCTGCTGGCCCTTCTCCAGAGCTATGATCTTGCCTGCACTGATGTCTGCAGTTTTGGGGGTCTAGTGAAAATGCTTTTGAGAAAAAAAGCATAGCTTCTATGAGTGAAAGACAGAATTTGACAGGTAGGAAGAAGACTTGTTCCTATTTTAAATGGGCCCTCCTTTACTAATCACTCTCTCCTTTGTACTCCCATCCCTGCCTCAAGCTGTGGCTGTCCTACAGTTCGGTCCTTTTAGGTTTAGCCTTTTGAGCCTGCGCTGCTCCTGTATTCGTTTCCTCTACAAGCTTCGCACCTGACTGGCATTTGAAAATCCTGCTCACCTCCTCAACAGGATCCGCATGAACAGTGTCACCAGATTTCGAGACTGCTCACTTCAGCTGCCCTTTCTGACCTGCAGATAAGGCTCTGCGAAGCCTGTGACAGTAGCTGCTGGAGACAGGCTGCTGCGGGGCTTGCAGTGTGCGGGAGTTCTCAGGGAAAAGGGGTTGAATTTATTTTGATTTCATATGACTTTCTTGTTTGTTTTGCCACATTTCTTTCTTTGATTTTTTTTTTTTTTTTTTTTTTTTTTAGCCTCCATGGTATTGCCCAGTAGTCAAAGCCTTTTGATTAGTGTTTCCTGTAGGCTGGGGTCTGATAGGTCCTCAGCACCTGCTCCAAACATATCTCCTACAGTGTGACTTTTGCTTTCCTCTGTTCAGGCCCTCATCGCTGTTCTCACAACAGGACCCTGAGCACACCGCTGCTCAGAACTCACCCGAGGAGCCGGAACGGCAACATCCCGCCCCTCCGCGGCATGAGCTGATTTACCACTTCAGGCTGGGATGCAAGTGCCAGCCCGTGAACATCTGCTGCCCATGTGGGCTCTGCTGCGAGTAGCAGGTGCACGCTGGGCTGATGCTTAGGCAACGCGTGGTGGGGATTGCATGGCCAGTCAGCCTTCCTCAGCCGTCACAGGCTACAGGGCTCACCGCTTGCTGGCCGCTCTCCTACCCAGACGCAGCTTGGCCTGGGGAGGTTTCTGTTTGCCTCACAGCAAGCACCCTGCCTTGGGTTTATGGGAAATGGTTTTCCCTTACTGAAACTTAACAAATGCAGCATTTATTTGGGATGTCTCTGATGACAGAGAAGGAGGGGGTGGGAAATTTGGGGTTGTTTGCACAACCCTAAACAGACTCGTTCTGAAATCTTTTTTTCCTCCTTTTCCTGAAAGCAGATTTCACCTTGTTAAGTCTAACCCTTAACTACAGCAGACCCACCACAGGGATGAATGTCATCTTTATAGAGGAAGAAAGATTACAGGAAGAATTATGTAGTGCTGCAGCTTTTCAGTGTGGTAAAGTTAAGGTACTCAATTTACACCATTATAACTCTTCAAAATGATCTAAGAAAATCAACTCTGAAGCCCAAACTTTGCTTACTTCTCAAGTGCAAAGATTAACCTTTTGTGAAATCTTCATGTTAAACCTAGCTGCAATTTGGCAGGAGTTTAGGGAGGAGAGAAGGAAATGGTCTGGAAAGATGATCATGATTTAAGAAGCTGTTCTCAAACAAAGCAGCCTCATTCTTTTGTTTCTATTTATCTAGCCTGTCTTTCAGAGAGCATTTTTTGGCTATCAAAACACATGTATTTAGATCTTTCTTTTATGTGACTAAGATCTTGTCAGCCAGTTCCTGGCTTGTAACTGCTTGATTCTGCAACCTTAATATTCTCTTAACATTGGTTTGTATATAATTTCCTACACTTGGTCTTAGGAGCAAATTGAAAAAAAGAGCTTTCCCACCATATGGAACCATATGTACCCTCACAGGGGTCAGCAAAATGGCTGAGCTATTTAGACTGAGATTTAGCAGAGACTTCCACTTGAGTTAAGAGTGTGCAGCGAGAGGACTGAAGAGTTATTTGCTCTGGCAGGGTGGTCTGCAGTCCATGACTGTCAGCAGCCGCAGTCAGTGGACAGCAGCTAGGCTCTGCAAGGGTTGTGTTAAACATCAAAATAAATATAAGTTAAAGGTGGAAAGCCCTATTTGAAAAACTTTGGGCGTGCTGTGGGTTTACTGTGAACTACTGGGCTACAGGGTTTGGGAACCGCTGGTCTGTATGGCCAACTGCTAGAAGAAGGTGGGCCACCTTCTTTGCTAGGGAGCTCTTCAGATGGTTGAAGAACCTGGGCTTTGATTCGAGTTGCTGTGGAAGAGCGCATCCACAGACGTCCCCCCTTTCTCAGCTCCTGTCTCTCACCCTGTTGCTTGGGAAGGTGGTCACTTCTTTCTGCCTGCACAATCTGGGTGTCATAACTGAGAACAAGGTGACAGAAGGAGAGGTGCATGCTGCTGCTCTGTCTTATGCCACAGTGATCCCCAGCAGCAGAAAATTGCAGAAAAGCTTGCTTGGTCCTTGGCCTTGCTTTAAATTGGTGGTGGGCTGTTGGACCTTTTAACTCCAGAGCTCTGGTGCACCCTAAATTTTTCTGTTTCTGTGTTGTCTAAAGACCGCTCACGCACCAAGAAAAGCACATCGCCCTGCAGTATTTTCTGTGTTTCCTTAGGGGTAAGAAGCTGAAATGAATATAGCCCTGCCTAAGCAAAGACAATAGTAGGGATTTTTTTTTGGCAATGGTAACCAGGGCGTTGTCAGTAGCTGTTTATAAAAGAAAAAAAAAAAAAGCCCCAAAAGCAAATACAACCCTAACTTAGGTCAGCTTTCTCATTCCTCCTTTCTGGCCTGCTCTAAAGTTTTCTGCTTGCCCATATATTGCCCAACTGCTATCTCTGTGGCCCTCCGAACTCAGCCAGCCTCCGTTCACTGAAGCCTGCAGAGCAAACACGATGTGGTTGTGTAGCAGAACATTTGCAGCATTGATCAGCTCCTTGTAAATGATTTTATAACCATCCACTGTGGGTTTGCTGTGTTCCTTGTGCGAGCGCAGAGATCTCCTGTTGCGACAGAGCGTGCCAGTGCAAGCACACATGGGTAACTCAGGGCCTGGTGCAAAGTCAACAGCTGAGTGTGAACCGCTGGCTTTAGGCACGTCTCTCTTGGATTGTGGACAGATTTCCAAGGCAGCAGCACATCCATTTCTGGGATACAAAGCACTACTTCCTTTCAGTGTTTTGAAGCCTTCCTTCAAAGCTTCAAGAGCTTCTAAATAAGGCAGTTGGAGTGTTTCTTAATATTGGTGAAACACTGTAGTTTTCCCTAAATTCATCCTCAAAATGGCTGGACTAATTTTGCTGGAACTGTCTGAAAATATTCAGCCTGAGACAAGCACGTTAGAGGGAAAATTTCTGCCCGAACACTGAATGTTTGGCAGTTGCAAGCAACTGAAATCAGGGTCTTATAAAAGGGAGTACGAGGCAAATTTAACTATTGTCATCTGTGCCAGGTGTCTGCCTATACTAATGTTTCTGGGTGGATACACAAGTAATATGCGCAAGTTCATAATATAGCCTTTCTCTTTAGGAACCAGCTTTATTCTGGTAAAACTCATTAAAGTCTATGGAATTACAAGATCATAAATCTAATATAACACTGGAAAATCAGACCCTATAGATGCGCTCTGTGTGTGGTATCAATCTATTTGCAGTGTATATATAAATAAGATTTGTGGTGAAATGAGAGAAACAAGCTGCTTGTATATCATCTAGGAATGAGCTCTATGTTGTGCTTAATATTTTCCAGAGACAAATGTGGTGACAGACTTATCAGAAACACTGGCTGAAATGAAGCTGTTGATCCAAACATCCTCATCATCCTTTATCCTAAAGCCAAAGCAAAAATGAGATGTCCCAGTGGGTGTGGGCCATGGTAACATTACTTTTTATCATTATTATTATTATATTCAGATGTTGGTTGTGTTTACAATTACAGTGCTGGCAGACAGACTCTATTAGAACTGCCAAAGCTGATCATCTAGCCCCAAATCTGATCATATTACTGAGAACACAGTCTGGGATTTTACAGGGGCCGGAGACAAATTGACTCCCTCTTCCTTGCCAGCTCATCTTGCCGTATCTATTTCAGAGTGAGGCACAACATCTATTTTATTGAGCCTCCGCTACTTGCTTTGGATCCTTCTGGGTGGCTGTCAGGCAGAGACCAAGCAAAGTTAGTGGCTTTGCGCTAGCAGAGGGAACAACACACAGGCATCCTTGCAGGTTCGGCAGGTAAGTGAGCTCATGCTCACTGCGTGTGAAAGATAAACAAGGGCTTTCTTTCCCATTTTGGCACTCTCTTTTTGTAACAAAAGGAGTTGTGGAGGAGAGGAAATGCCTGACAAGCCAATATATGTCATTTCTCTGTGGTTAGGCCTATCTGTCATTTCTCTGTGGTTAGGATTATCTGTCCTGGGGATAACAAACCAACAGCGCTTGGATGGTGTACATTGCATCCAGAGAATAAAGTGGGCCTAGCAACTAAACTGGGACAAAAGATATCCTTCAGGCAGGTCTAGCAGCCAGCACTTCAGCAAGCTCCCACTAGACAGACTCTGTTCCCTGGATTTAGTGGCTCACTGAGGGAAAATGAAGACATGAGCAGGTTAGTTTGTCCTCTGGAGACAGAGAGAGATGCTCTTTGGAAAGTAAGGTAGATATTCAGATTATATGCAAGCAGAGCCACGGAACCAGGAACCCCAAGGAAATGGCCATGCGGAAAAGGATTATTCTGAGGAAACGGTCTAGGGTAAACAGCGGAGCAAAGCTACTTGAGCTTTGATCCTGGCTTCAACAGAAGGGCTGTTTTCAACCGTAGGAATGACTGCCTGCAGCTGAATGTTAAAGACTGTCTCAAAAGACAGCACAAACCTTCCAGCTCCCACTTATTAAATCTCAGGACAGGAGCTCATGGGGCTTTGTGACAGAAGCATTCTTCTGCCCCACAAAATAGGAAGATCCCCCAAACTCCCCCTTTACCTGGCAGGGTACACCAAGGACACTGGAGTCTGTGGGTCCAGCCCTAATTCAGGGAATGGGATTTCCCATATCCCAGCTGACTCTGCCAAACACTTGGTCACTGAAGTGGTCTGTGGCAGCATCTCCTTTCTTTACTGCTGGCCAGAGCTGTTGCAAGTGGAGATCCTCTAAGAGAAAGAGTTTGTTTTGATGAAGCTGAAATTCATGTTTATGTTTTTTCTTTGGTGGAAACTGCTTGCAGATGTCCTGGGGTTTCAAGGAAACTGAAATTGCCTTTTTAGTGGCAAAATTATTCATTCCGTCCTACCCTGCATTGTACAGTGCTGCTGGCATGAGGAGCCTTGGAGAGGGGATGTGGCTCCAGGCTCAGCAGGAATCAGTTTCAGGAGCAGGCAGCCAAAAGTAGCTTCTTCTCACAGCAGAGAGATGCCATGGGAGGCAGAAATCTGCTGAATCCTGAAATCAGTGGGAGACAGATGTCCAGAATCTGCTTCTTGCAGAGACAAGATCTGCCTTGGATGAGTGCAGACGTCTTCTGACACGTAGCTTACAGCATTTCCCAGATGCCTGAGCACCCATAGTTGGTTGTCCCTGCCATTTGCGGAGGCAAGGCTACCCAGTGGAGCTGATGCAGTTCTGCCACTGCTCTCACAGCAGCAAGACTCTGGATCCAAAGTGCCTACTCTGTTTTGACCTCGGGAAAAACTGTGATCTTGCTTTGAAAGTGGCAGGATTTTCCTGCCCTATTCAGCTCAACAGCCATGGGAGAGAGAAGGCCGGGGAGGGGGAGGAGAGGATGATCCAGAGTGGTTGCCCCTCAAGGCGATGTCTGGCTGCCTCAGCAATGCACTGCAGCAGCGAGAGGCAGTGAGTCCTGAACCACTACTCCACTTCCAGAGCCCACAGGCTCTGACCAAGAGCAACTGATGAGTTCCTGCAGTCATCCGCAGATGTGGAGTCCCCCTGCCCAGCTCTGCATCCTCTGGGAGAGAAAAAAGAAAGGGCAGTGTGGAGTAATGGTGCACATGTCCCACTTCAAAGACTGGCTGGGCATTTACCGGGTTAAGAAATAGAGCTCCTTCCACATACCATTCCTCTTTCTAGTTGGTACAATATTCCCCTGTGCCCTTTGCTTTATGAAACACTGTTGTTCAAATGATCAAGTGCTTTCCTTCTGTGCCCTGCTGCTTTTGTCTTTCTCCCTCTCTCTCCTAACTGCATAGTTACCATCCTTGGCTTGCTCCCTTTCCTATCTGTTCCTTACCCTGCACTGTCATTGGATTGAAAAACATCTTTCCATAGAGCAGAAGCCTTCATAAGAAAGTCATAACACACCCCCCACCCCCCAGCAGTGAGGTGTTCAGAGCTGGCCAGGAAGGGGTTGGTGTTCTGCTGTGGGCTGTAAGCCCACTATGGGCTTCTGAGCCCTTTAGGTTTGTGTGAGGGAGGAGGCATCCTTGAGGTCCCTTTCTCTGAGTTCTTTTTTTCTATTTATTCTCCCCAAGTTCAATTTTTAGCACCTCTTTGCGGAGTTTGTAGGTAAGTAGGAAATAAGTTTAGCTTAACTCAGCTAGTGTTGTTCCAACAGCTCTTTGTTGCAGACAATTCAGGCACATCTGTGTTGGTCCTCAATCCAGAAAACTTCTGAAATCAAAGGAAATGGGTTTGGGTCTCCTGGCTCAGTGCAGAGGTGAGCCCTTTTCAGGAGAGGACCATCTATTTAATGGACAGTGCCAGCAGAAATCCCCATCCTTAGGACAGGCTGTCCACCCATTTCTTCAGATGAGTGAGTCCTCACAGTTGCTCTTCCTGCCATCCAGGTCTTAACACTGGAGACTGCCCCATGTTTCCCTTTGAGCTGGTAAGTTTCTCCTAATTTTATCCAGATTTTTCTAAGTGTACGCTTGGCTCTAATGGATTTAAGAATTGATTCGCATTGACTTACTGCATGGTGTTTCAATGTGCTGTGACAGACAAGCCAAACGGGCCAAGTAAGAGCCCCTGCTGTGTGTGCAAGAGTGAAAACAGGAAGAGGAAGGTGCAGATATTGCTGTCAGCACAGCTGTTGGAGGAGAGGAACCATTTTCCCCTTCACTCTGAGCAATAGGTATTTAGGTTTCGCATGGCTAAGAATGCAGCATTGTCTTCCTTTTAACTCTTACTTGTTGCTACTTGGCTGTTATCTTTTTATTTGAATGAATAAGCAGCTCTGAAGAGGAAATATAGCTGTTTGGTGGTTTGTTTTGGTTTTTCTTTTTGTTGTTTTTCTTTTTTTTTTTCCTGTGGACAAATGTCTATGTAGAGGAGCAATGAAGCCCAGCTTAGATGTTATTTTAAGCAGCTCATTTTTGCTGCCTGACCTATATGACTGAGTTAAGGTCACACGAAAGTGCATCTTTTTGTCCCAAATTAGATGATGTTCTTCATGCTTTGGGCTGATGCTAGTAATTTTGATTTCTGGGACTGGAGGTAGAGATAAAAAGGCACCTTAATTCTGCTAGTCCTTGCTAAATCTTCTCAGAGGAATTCTCTAAGCTCCCTCTGTAAACTGCATCATCCTTTGGTTTCATCTTCAAAAGTAAGGGCATAAACTACCCCGTGAAGGACAGCAGCACAGAGTGTTTTCCAGTAGAAGGATGAATACAGCACAACTGCCAGTCCTGCTTCATTCTGAGTTTTATACAGTACCATTAAGCTGGCTATCATCTCTTTCATGGTGTTGCTTCCAGTTATTTTGGATATTGGGAGTAGTTGATATGCTGAAGGGCGAGGCTGCTGTAATTCAGGTGGACATGAACAAGCTGGAGAAATTGGATGACAGAAGCATCAGGAAATTCAAGAAGGCAAATGCAAAGTCCTACACCTGGAAAATAATAACCCCATGCAACTGTACAAGCTGGGGACTGAGCTAGAAATCAGCTTAATCGAAAAGGACCTGAAGGTCCTGATGGACATCAAGCTGAACATGAGTCAAGTATGTGCCATTGCAACAATGAGAGCCAACCACACCAGACACAGGGTGCATTAATACTGGTACAGCTGGCAGGTTGAGGGAAGTGATTATTCTCCTCTATTCAGCACTTGTGAGGCCACATCTGGCATAATGTGTCTAGTTCTGGCTCCCAAAACGTATGGGAAAGACATTGATAAACTGGAGCAATGGTAGTGGACGGCCACTAACGTGGTGAAGGGGCAGGAGTTTGTAGTGTACAAAGAAAGTTTGAGGGAGCTGGGTTTGTTCAGCGTTAAGGAGAGAAGATTTGGGTGGAACCTTATTGCTGCCTTGAGCTACCTAATGGGGGTTACAGAAATAACAGAGCTGCTGAGAGGTGCTTAGAGAGAAATGACAAGAGGCACCAGACACAGCTTGTACCAGGGGGAATTCCTACTGTGCCTAGGGAAAAGTTTTTCCCCCAGAGGGAGGTGCAGAGCTGAAGAGGTGCCCAGAGGGGCTGGAGGCCCTGAATATGATCAAAACTTGACTGTGCAAGGCCCTGAGCAACCTGAGCAAATTTTGAAGGTAGCCCTGCTTTGAGCAGAGGGGTTGGACTAAATGTTCTCCCTATTATTCTATGCATCCCTTTTATTTAGTGGCCCTGTATTTAGTCTTTCTCCAGCTCATCAGATTTCTCTAACAGACTATTAGGTATTCAAGTTATAGCTCTTCATCATACCTTACAAAGGAACTATTTGTGGCCTACAACTTTTGAAACTTAAGTGTTGAACTGAACCTGTGAACACCTAGGTATGTCTTGGCGCTATGCATTGTATGTCTAGTCCTGCGCCCGCTGAATGCAATAGTTCGGTATTCAGTGGCTTTAGAGAGGTTGGGTCTATCACCCTTAATATTTAGTTTTTATTGACACCATTGGGGCTTTCTTACAGAATAAGAAGTTAACTCTTTACAGAAATGAGAGCTTTCAGACATGATCCTTTGCCTTACAGCATTGTATGGCTGCTCCTTAAATGTACATTTCATATGAGGTATGTTCATTTTGCCTTGTAACCATAATTGCCATTTGATTCCCAAAACTGATTTGGGGAAAAAAAATACCCCCATTACCATTCCTGTTCCCTCACTAGTGGTTCCCACTCCTTCACTCGTCTTCCAGTCCCTGGAATAGTAGACACGACTGTGGTGCACGTCCACTGAGAGGATCAGCAGTAGTTGGAAAGGAGCGGGGCTGTGGAACTGCTCTGGCAGGTTGCAAGTGAGCCACTGTGCCCTGCTGCATGCCCCTGCTCCCCTGAAAAACCCTCTCTTCTCACCCGTGCCAAACGTCAGATTGACTGCTTGCGTGGTCCTGATCCAACTGAAAGAGCAAAGCCCTGTGGTGAGGGCCAGGTGTAGATAGCTGGAGGGGAGGTGGGAACACCTTCAAACTACCATGAAAGGAGAAACTGATGAATGCTTTCCTACGAGGGCGTCAGTAGGCAGGTTACTGGTTCACAGCTCTCTTCTGTATCAGACAATCTGTCACTTGCAAAGGCAATTAAAAAGCGCACTGCAAGAGCCTGCTTCGCTGAGCGGAGGGAGGAGAGCACAGGCTCTTTGAGATGAATGTGACCGGGAGCTGTCGGGCAGTGTTGGCATTAGTCCCCTAATGATGTCAGAGGCAGAGCTGCAGTAGGGACGCCTGGAGAACATCGGGCTGCTTATCGCAGCCACAGCTCACCCTTGCTGTGATACGGGAAAGGTCACACTCGTGACTACTGCATTGAGCTTCCTTCAGACCCTGCCCAGCAGCTGCGAATGAATATGGAAGAAAAAAAGAAATGAAACCCGAAGCCAGTAATGAAAAGAAGGGGAATGCAGCCGTGATCTGCTACTGCATTGAGAACATGTACGTTTGCCAAATACATCCTGCTCCTTCTCCCCTAGCAGATAATCCACGGGGAAAACAAGCCTTTGCTGTTGCTGTCAGCTAATGAGGTTATTCCTCTGGTTCTCACTGACAGGTCTGAGGCTGGAGTTCCTGGAGTCCCTCCTCGCCTGTGTTCCCCTGCCAGGAGTGTTACAGTGGCTGTAAGCTTTCCTCATTCCTGCACTTTCCCTTAAAAATACCAAGGCTGGTAACAAGGAGCCAAAAGAGGGAGGGGAAAACACGACAGCTTTGTCACTTTTGCTTCCTTGGTAATGGTCTGTGACTTTTCTTGGAGGAAGTCAAGCAACTCGGGGATCCTGAGGGCAAAGTTTCACAAGGTCCTTCACACTGACTGTGTGCTCTGCTACCCTTTTGCAGGGCAAGGACACTCTGATTTTGTACTAACACAGCACTGTAATGCTTTGTATTAGCTCACTCCATTGCCTGGTGTATTCAGAATATGCCTTTTCTAATAAATAGAAAAAAAAAAAAACCAAACAATTTCTCTCCTCTTAGAATTTAGATGATACTTTCACCAATGCCTCTTTCAACAAAGACATTTTTATGTAATAGAAAATACCAAGAATTTATTTCTCTTTTATCTGATATAATACATTTTGACCTTATAATAACGTGGCACAGCAGTTGCATTTTCAATGCTGGTGTAAATGATACCTATATCATATTGCCCATGATCATTCGACACCTTGACGTATCTCTGTAAACCTCATCTGCAATCTTAAGTATTTTCCTGTTCCCTTGTAAGACCTGAGGAAGATCACAACCTAATGGAAATGCATTTGAGGGAAAAGTGTTCTGGACATCCGTATGCTGCTTTGGATTGCATTAAAGTACAAACAGTAGAGTTAAGCTGGGAGCAGGGTAGAGCCTCCACATCCTCGTGTCTCCGAAATGCTTGCAATCAAATTGCAGTACTGATCTGTATATTTTAACAGGGTCACTGAGTGAGAGCCATTTGAATGCTTCATGCTCTGCATCTTCCAAGTAATTGCCGTTTAAGGATTCATTTTAAAGTTAATTTTCCCACTTACATGTTTGAAGCTGAGCTTGGAGTTATGCAAAAGGAGGCATACCTCAATCTATTTTGAATCTGAAACCAACTAAGTGTCAGTATAAAACCGACCCTACATTACAACTTTACACATTAAAACTTTTTACATTATGCTTTTGAGGCAGTGAAAGACAAAGGACTCTGCCTTTTAATAATGACCCTGTTTAAAAAACCAAAGTTGGTAAGTTTTCCGAAGATGTGCAAAACAAGAAGCTGCCTGATGCATCCCTGTCTTTGAAACACTGGTTGTTTCAAAGCAAGGAAAAGATGCAGTGTTTACTCTGTTTTATCTCACCCACACCCCATCCAGCTTCTCAGTTCATTTATTTCTTCTTTGTAATTTATTTTTTGCTATTTTTTCCAAAACATGGCTCCTAAAATCAGTCCTAGTACCTCTGGACACTAGCATTGACAGGACCTTTAGGAAAATGAAAACCAAGAGGAGTTTTGTGATGACTGAGTGAGATTTAAAGCTGAGGGTTGGGGCTCCTGGGTTCTTCTCCCGACTGCAAGATGTGCTTTTGGCAGCTGGCCACTGGGAAGGCGTAGCCTCAGGTGCACTTGCTGGCGTGCTGGTGGAAATGGTTCTTGAGGCCATGGGACAGCTTTATTGAGCAGAACTATTGAGAGTGAGTTGAAGTGGTCACTGATGGTGGGGACAGTGGCTGGAGGCACGAGTGGGGCTATTGGCATGCACGGAACGAGGAAAAAGAAGCTGAATTAGATTAGGGATTCAAAGCGAATGGCATTCTTCAAATCACCAGGCAGGAAAGGCAGCTTCAGAAGCAAGACAAAATGATAGTTGGACAGTAAAGAAGGCTAATAAGCGAATGATACAGATTTTATTGCAGAAATATGCAGCAAAAGAATTTAACTACAGTCATGATTTATTAAAATGAGCTGGGAAGCATCCCAGTTCAGAGTAGCTTTTTATAGAGGAGGCAGCCCACATATTGCCTATGCAATTAGCAAGAGAGATTTGTGGACATAGGATGTGGAAACTGGCAGCCACAGGGTGAATGGAAGAGTGTCTGTAAATCACATTTTGACAAACGAGGGAGAAGGTTGTCTTGGCTCGTCACAACCACTCCCTTGTCTGCCTCTTTTTTTCCAATCCAGAACTGAAGTGTTTGTCCCCTCAAACAGCTGTCCTGCCTTTGCTTCTTTTAATGCTGTGAAGTTCATCAATATTCATCAGGGCTGGAGAGAGAGAGACTAATTTTCAGCAGAGGCAGCTGGGTGACTCGCTGTCAACACCAACACTGGCAACAAGGCCAGATGCTTTGCCTTTTGGCATCTCCCACCACCCTACAGTAGGAAATCTACCCTGCCACCGCAGTGCTGCTGGCTGGGGAGGTCTGCCGAGGACAGCAAGGATTCAGACATGACACCCACGCTAATCCTAGCAACTCCAAATGAGAGCACAGGAAAATCTAAGCAAGCTTGCAAGGTGATGGGCAGCAGCGTTAAAAGGGATGTGCTGTTGTGTCTAGCTCATTGGCAAGGGAAAGCCTCCACAATTCCTTTGACAACTTTTCAACCAGCTAGTTGGATTGTCTCTTTTTATTCTTATTTAGTTTTTAACTAGAAATGAAGGTTTTTAACCTGTGCACTACTTTTCCAAAGTACTGGCCTGAGCAGACCAATTCATGTTTTTCTTGCTCTGTGAAGTGGCTTCCTAGTTAGTATATATAATAAAGCATGTGTTCTTGTTTTAGGATTTTCTCATGTTGCTTATGTGTTATGTGCATGGCAGGGGACACAGCGTAACTGTGTATTGGGATGAGAGTCTCAAAGGAGCTTAAACCGTGTTTCAAAAGTATTGCTGTCACTTAGGGCAAAGGCAGATGTTCTGGATCTGCGAACGTTTGCCACCCTGGGAAGAGAAGCTGTGGGCAGTGTTGGGCAGAGACACCTTGCAAGGCTCCGCAAGACTCTGTCTCAGCAGCAGGGCTGACAGCAGAGACCAAACCAGCTCCGAAGCTGTGGTTTCACCCACACACTATGTGCCTCCACTGAGTAGCCCTGGTGAGATGGGATGGTGAGTTCAGGGGCAGCATGACTCTGCTGATTTTCTAGAGCTGATACCTAGGCTGTGCCAGCATCCTTGGAGCTGTCGTGCCATCTCTGTGCCTGTGACAGCACAGATGCACCCTGTATGACTTGTGCATTTCTGAAAAAGATACTTGTGGTGTTGCATTTAGCAGTGTCACCCCATGTCCACAAGTCTCTTTCTTCTTGTGATGCTAATGCTGGCAGGAAGGAACAGCAGCAACGGCTGTTTCCTGCCGGCCCTTTTGTTAGTGCGCCTTGGGCTGGTACTTGCAGTGGTTCCCTTCAGATTTGAGACCTGTGACCTCCCTAGGCTCTAGTGGTGTCTGTGTTGGTGGTGGCAGGTGCTACAGGTGGGTGTCTACTTCTTAGTCCCTGGGGGATGACAAATAACTTGGCTTTTGCCAGGTCTAGCTGATCCATGCTGGCTGTGGCAGATCAGAAATGATTTCAGACTCACCACATCTGTTCCTTCATCAAACAGCCACCGCAGAAGTAAATATTGCACCCCACTGAGAAGAGTAAAATCTCACAGCTGAGCTGAGAGCAAGATGGACGCTTTTTGTTATTTCTGTACTAAAAGTATTTTTTTTTTTCAGGGGGCCCTTCACACCAACCAAGTTAAGACATTTCTTCTATACAGTCAGTGGCACTCCAAAAATTCTAATTTGCTTTCTGGAGTTTCCCCTGAATTTGTGGTGGCCCTCAGGCTGTGACTCAGTGATCTCAGGTAGATGCTGTGGGTACCCCAGAGTCTTAAATTTTGCATTAACTATATACTTACCTTACTGGATTGAAACTATACACGGAACAACAATATTCTTCTCCACCTGCAAATCTTAATCTAATGGAGATTTCCATAAATTTTCATCCATAAATTCAGAGAAAGAAAACCAGAAATGAAACCCCAAAAAGTTAAGTACATCCTTTTTGCAACTGTCTGATATTCAGGAATCTCATATTGCAAAGGACATGCAAAGCTTCTGGTTTTTTTTTTGTCAGATACATTTGCTGTCAGTTTGGGATGTAAATATGAAATTGACCCAGCGTCACTGAGATTTGGCTGATTTCATGTCTGAGTTGGATGTGGTTTTGGCAAACAGGCGCTTGCAGTGGATCCAAACTCATTCAGAAGCTCAGCAGATGCTTCTCTGAGCCTCTTCAATGTTTAAAAACAGAAATGAAGCATGAAACCAGGTGCTTTTTGTGCTGTCCTGAATTATGGATTTTATTCTTCTTGTTAAAACACAGTTTACACATCTTCAGGTTTATCATTTTCAAAGATGATACGGTGTAAAATACCAGGTTCTACCTGACAAATGGCTGTGGGACTCCAGGAACTGCTCTCTTCAATAAGGCTCTGCTCCAGTTCACTTGAATTCAACAGCAACCTTCCCACTGATATCAGGTGGGGGGAGTGAGGGCCCTGTGGGTTGCAAGGACCCAAGACTGCAAATAAAACTGAAATTAGTCATGGACTTTGCTGAAATTCTCCACCCTATATTATGCAGGTGTTCAGACAAGAAGGTCATAACAGTCCCTTCTAACCTAAATCCCAATGAAAAAGGGACACACATTTTTGAGAATAAGCATCAGAGCACTTTACAACGAGTTTTCTGAGGAGGCAAGAAACACTTTGCTTTAGTTTTCGGATCTGAAAATATCAACAGTTTGTTTTATTTTGAAAAAAAGCCATGAGAATGGTCAAGCCATTGCCACCATGCCTGCAGGTTTGCAAAAATAAAGGAAAAATGGGCTGCTGTATCTTGATATTCCATAGGGTGCTTAGACATAATAATGTACTGATAGGTTTTGCATTTATCAAGCGTGATCACCTTAATTCTGAGCTGAAATGCTAAGTGGAGGAAAAACTATTATTGTCATGACTGACCTGAATCTGTCAGGATTCTTTGTTGTTTGTAGCTTATATTCTTGAAATTGTTTTTCAGCTACTAAAACTATGGCTTCTCTGTAAGCTGAGCTCAGAAAATGAAGGCCAAGAACGGGAGAAGAAAAAACTGCTGTGAACACATCTAAAGGCAAAAGGCTTAAACATCTGGCTTGCAGTAACTTGCAGGAAATCCACCGTCACTTTGTTTGCAGTGATTAAAGGTGAGTGACTTAGCCCTGTGTGGGATTTCTTGCCTTTGAAACACATTTAGTTAATTATTACACCTTAATTTATTTTCTACTCTAGAATAAGCCTTGCTGTGGGAAGCAGAGCATAGGAAACACAAGATGGTGCTTTTCAGTGGCAAAGCTTCAACTATGGCATCGTTTTTCATACTTGCAATATTAAACCACAGTATCCACAAGGGAGGTACCATAATAGCAAAATACTATTAAAAATGATGGTGTATTTTATAAGAGCTTCCAGTGTCTCTCATAATATTTGCAGATAATCTCTGTTTGCCAATTTGTCAAGTCATTATTCTCCATCTGTGATATCCAGTGATAACCAAATAGACTTTTTAATTCATTTTTATCAACATTAGTGAGCTCATCACTAACCTGTTGAAAAAACAAAATGCAAGCATTAAAAGCAGTGTAAAGGCAATATATTGTTATTCTAGCATGCACTCAAACCTGCATAATAACTGCTAATTAAAATATTAAAGTCTTCATTTTAGAAAGACAGAGGGGCTATCTGCCTTTGTACCCTACTAGCCACACATCTTTTTTGTGATTTGCTTTCTAGGATTAGTGACCAAGGGCTTGTTTTGTCTGGCACGAGACAATTTTACCTGATCAGGAGACAGTTTTACCTCATCAGGTGCATGCGTTGAAAGCCAGCAGCCACAATTAGGCGTTCACTTGTACCAAATACACTGCCTCAAACCAGTATGTGCCCATGACCTTAGATCCCCAAATGGCAGGCACTTTGCTGGCTCTGGAGAGGAGCACGGTAAAATTTTAAACCTTTTTTTCGTAGCCTGCATGTTGGCAGACACGCACACACATCCTTGCCCCACGGACCAAGCAGGAGCCACTTCATCAGTGCAGCAGAAGCTCCTTTAAAAAACGGATGGAGGAAGATAGGTGAGAATGAACGAGACCTCTGCGCCGTGCCTTAAAACTTTTGCGCACAGTATTGGTTTGGGTGATTGTGATGTTTAAGCAGCATTTTGCACGTTATGAGTACCTAAAAGAAGAGACCCAGACCTTCCATTTGCTTTGCCCATCTGTTTGATTAGGTTGTGTGCTCACAGCATCTTCTTCTTGAGCTGCAGTATTACAACTGGACGCTAGAGAGCTCCTTTTACCAAAGACATCTCAGCAATGCGAGGGCAGGCTCCCTGAGGGGTGCCTTCCAAGCGTTCCCCCTTTTCTAGGGAAATTTTACTCATTTTTCATTTTTATGTTAAACATTAATATTCTCAAGGGAAAGCTATCTTTGCCAGAGCGATGGCTGCAGCTGTAACTCCACACCTCCTACCCCCAACAAGGCAGAGATTTCGCAGGAGTTGTAACTTGGGAACTAATTATACAATTTCAGAGATAGCAAAAAGTAAATCAAATGCTGCCAGCTTGGAAATTATAATTAAGTTTTTCCTCGGAATAACAAACACACTCAATATGTGATTTATTATGACTATTACTGTATTAATAATAGTAATAGTCTATGTCACGCACCTATGCAGAGTACATGTTTTTGTCTAAATTGCTGGATTACAGTCACAGATGCAGGATGAATTCTAACTAGCTCTCTGCAGTCACTCTGCTGATAACCTTAAGCCTTACAACACACAAGCTATTGCTAAACACTACTCTATTAGCAAGCGATATAACAGGATGACGACTGGGTCTACTTTTTTCATTAGCCATGTTTGACCTGTTCCCTGCCAGTTGCCTTTACCCTATCAATCATTTATTCAAAACCAAAACAAAATCTCCTATGCTGTCACTGTAAGGACATATACATTCCTGCTTCTCAGACACAAGCACCGGCTGCTGCAAGATGCTATAGCGATGTGACATTCTATCATATTCCCCATTAGGGATTTTGCTCTAGGGTTGATGTACAGATAACTGTGTACCGAGGTCGGCAGTGGGAGGGCATGGGATTTTGCCTCCGAAGGAAAGTCCTGTCCCACTCCTGTCTCAAAATCCCAAAGTGCAAAGACTGAAAAAGTCCATATGACAACTTCAAAAAGGTCAGGGGAAGCCTTGTTCCAGCCTCTCCTGTGCACTGTAGCAGTGCTTGGCCAGGGCAGAGAAACAGCTGGCTCTGCTGAGACCTGTAACAACGGCTACTGCTGAAGCTCTTACCAGAGGCACCAGCATGCTGATGCCCACTTTTCTTACTCCTGCCTCCTCGTCCCAGTATGAACCAGAACACAAGAGTCAGCGAAATCCGGAGCAGAGAGCCTTTGTGCTGTATGCAGGTCTTTCCTTTCCCAGTCCTTGTGTGCCGTCAGGGGGAGAAGATGCCTCCCAAGCAGGAGCTGTGCTTTCAACTCCTGCCTGTATTTTCTGCCAAGCTCCTTTGTAGCTTTGGGCACATCTCTCAGCCTTCCTCTACCTCTGTTGCTTCGGATTTGTTCAGTGATGAAGCTGAGGCTTGCTTTCTTCCACCATTTCTTCGCTTTGTTCCCCTGCCTGGATTGGGACCAGAAGGCTTTCACTGGGCAGGTGTGAGGGACTGCATCTCTGTGGGCAGTTGTAATATGGGCCAGGCCTGGGTGGATGTGCCTCTGGAGTCCTGGCGGTAGCTCAGTGCCCGTGCAGCTGATGGCACAGCTGGCAGGATGGTCCAGACAGTTGGAGGATCTCTATTGCAGTTGCTGAGTGACACTTTCAGCCGGACAGACCGATTCATTATTAATTAAAATGTTCCCAATCTGATTAGATTACTTGCAGGCAGCCTGACAAAGTGAAAGTGTTTGTCATTGTCACTGCCTGGACGTTGAGGAGAATACTCTGGAGGGAGCCAGAACTGACCAGTTTTACCTAGAAAGCCAAGGAAGCAGTACTCTGAGTTTTGAGGAAGCTTCTCTTTCAGGACAGCCTGACTGTGTTAATGGCAATGAGCTGAAGTGTGGCATTAACATCTCGTCATTTAGTTTCCAAAACCAGCATGTGACAATGATAGCTGAGAGCTGAACTCTAATGTTTCTTTCTTTGTTCTTTTCAATGCACAGTCCTATGAAAAATGTGTAGATAGATGTAAAGATAGATAGAAAGGATTTTCAGCGTAGGGCAGCTCCAAAGAAGGTCAGTGTGGGAGGGGAAAGGCTGCCTTCTGATTCATCTGAAATTCCTCTCTTCCAAACGGCTCTGTATGAGCCTTGGCCGTGTCGTTACACAACCCATACGCTGGCTCCCATACATGCAGAGCAAGTCCCCAGCACAGCACTCATCAACTCTCTACCTAAATGACCTTGAGCTACCCAGAGAATCCTCTTCTATCTTTGAGAACAGAGGACTCATAATGATAGCAAATGTAACAAAATCCAGCGTAACTTGCTGAACTGGAGCTAACAAAATGAAAGGGTGTGGTGAAGTCAGGGCTAGCACGTCCCTTGCAAAACCTCATTTCTCAGAAAACTGTTTTTTATTGTTTCCAGCCCTGGGAGCTCACATTACACCCTAGCCAAACCTAGCAGGGCCCTGTCATTCATCAGTCAGTTTTATGGCATGATGGGAGTCTGCAAAGTTAGAAGCCAGTTAAACAAATTAAAAAATTTAACGGGATTCTCTGACTGCGTCTTGCAAAAGAAAAAAGGAAATGCCTTAGGATATCTTTTCTTCATAGGGAGGATCATATAGGCCCCCAAAAGGCAACAACAGCAAGGTGGCCACTGGAGAGAGAGAGAAAAGCTTGCAAAATTTTACGAAGGAAATGAAAATGTAATTCCTGTCAAGTCATCTCTCATGAGCCTGTCTTTTCTCATCAACATTTTGGACCATGTGATATGGAGAAAAAATGAAAATGCTAGCTGGGGCTGTGAACTACTTTCCCCCCTAATTTTATTTTGCTTCAACTGTCCAGAGAGCAAATCTTTCGGGAGGTATCCAAGACCTCAGCGTCTGAGGAACTCTTTCTAGAAACTAAATATAATAGCTCTGCCAATTTAGCTGACAGATGTAGTTATTTCAGTGACAAAGCACCCTGGGACCTTATAATCCCTTCTCCAAAAAAAATCCCCCACTATCGCTTTATTCATCTCCCCAAAATATTTTGGTATGTGGTCGTAGGAAAAATGGTTCATTTAATATCATTTTTATAAACCATTATTGAATGGATCATGATCCAGAGGCTATTCTTTTCATCAAGTTGTCACCCACTGTCAAGTCTGACTAATAAGAGTTTATAAACCAGCAGTGAGTATAAGCAGTCTCAGTGACACGAATACAAACTCAGCAGCTCAGCTTACTGCAGCTTAGCATGGATTAATTTCCCATGGCAGACGCCAGCCTCATGCCAAAAAAGAGTAACCCCATCTTTATGATTTTTCTCTTCTTCACAATTGTCAATCTATGTAAATACAGAGATAACTAGAAATAGGCCCAAATTACAAAGTGTGGATCTCTGCAGCACGTCTTTGAAGTTGGGCTGTGCCTGTGTTTTCCTTCAGGCTCCTCTCCAGTCCTTTCCCTTATAAAACTATTCAGAGCAAGCTTGGTATATTTCTACCCTTTTTATCAAAAGGTCTGTTTAAGCAGTAGTGATATAAATTATACTGACTCTCAGGTAATTAATTTTTTTCCCTCCATCTTTTCCCAAGGAAGGATTAAGAGTACAGAGGTGTACTGTGGTTTGATAGAGTGGTTTGTTTGCTATTATTATCCTTTTTGTTTATACTGGAGAGCGTTGGCCTTTTTGCACTGAGAAGATGATGATGAGGGTCACAAAAATCCTTGGGTCTCGCAGAGAAGCACTCATTATTCTTGAAGCAGCTTCCAGGGAAGCTCTGTCTCAGTGTACATGACCTCTAATCTACAAAAGAAAAGGTTGCCTTGTGCCTGAGGAACAGAGCTGCGGCATGGACTCGGTAATACTTAAGATATGCTGGGCCATGAAGCATCTCTGAAAGCCTCTAGACAGCCCACAGAAAAAACTAAGAAGGACCTAGGACATGGCAGTGAGGTCAGATGAACTTCGAGTGAGCCCCCTGAATTTGATGTGATGTCCCAGGGATGGAAAAAAAGGGCAGGTGTAATGTCCTGGGATTGGTCTACTAGAGGTGACAGAAAACCCTACAGAGAGGTGTGGCTGAGCACGTTAAGTAACAGCGAGCATGCTAGATTTGCTCTCAAACTGTGGCTTGTTTTGATTTCTACACCTTCCAGGCTCCAGATGCTGTCCAGAAAGCTTCCAGACTCCTATTGCAGGAATCCTAGGAGTGTTTCAGCTGAACTGCAGATGACTTTTGGCTTTGGGCTGAAGCCATGGGAAATTTTGTAAGCTCCAAACTAGGCAAAGCTCAGTAATTTGTTTTTTAAATTGTTTAACAATAGACATTCAAAGGTTGCAAGTTCCTACCAACTGAGAAAAAAGCTGGAGTGGAATCTGGCAGGAGAAATCAGCTGAAACACATGAAGGGAGTGTGAGCGGGCATAAGAAAGCAAGAGAGGCTCATCTCCTTGGAGAGGGACTCTGAAAAGAGAAAGTCCTGTGGTCCCCATTAGCAGGAGGAGATGAAAATCCTCAGCTCATACGTGTGCACTCATCTTGTGGAAATCTGAGAAAAATCACACATATGTCTCCCCAGAGCATTTTAGGCAAGCCAAGAGTTTGCATTCACGTGGATAAAAGGTGTATAAGTATTGTTAGCACATATAGCTCATAATTTTAACATTGCCAGGTTTGTAGCCCCAAAACTCATTTTGCAATGCTGCAGTAACAATGTAACAAAGCTCAATGTGAGCTAATATCGGCGAGAAAGGTGATTTTACCCAAAACAAAACAGGATTTGCACACACTCTCACATCCTCCTGTGTTCTTCATCCTGTTCCATTCCTGGATTAGGATTTGTTTTTCTCTCCTTATCTGGGTGTTTGACGGCTCTAAGCCTGCTCTTTTCTTCCTTGCATCACTTCTTTAGGGCTTCGGTTTATAGCCTGTCCTCTGTTCTACTCTGTGTGTAGTCTGTCTTCAGCTTAGGGAGGTCCTGGTAAGCTGCACATAGATGTGCTGGCATCTTCATGACCTAGGTGCCATCTGCACCTACCATTCTCACAGCACTTCTTCTACTGGTCCTTCTGGTGCTTCCACACCTAGATAATCACTTTCATTCAGAAAGGTCTTAATATTTTTAAGAAAAATTCCTCAAGTATTGCAACATATTTTACCTGTCCACAACAGACTTACTGGAGTGCTGATAAGTGCAGAAGAGCAAGGATCACTGGGGAGGGTCCAATTTACCCTACCACCAATTTGAGGGTCACTTAGATGCACGGTCTATGAAAACAATGGAGATGGAAAAGGGAGCACTGAAAAGCTACTCCAGTCCTTCCCAGCTGCCTCCTCCTCCATCCCACGTCCCCCTGACACTGCGCCTCTTAATCGTGCTTTCAAATTGTTTCCTTTGCGAAGCTGTACAGGGTTTTATTGCTCTGATTTTTAACTGATCTATTAGCTGTCTGTGAATTTCTCAAACACTTTGGGAAAACAGCAGCCGGCACATGGTGATGTTTGCAGGTGAAAAAGCAGACCTGCGTGATGGCTTTCTGACTAATGTAGCACTAGTGTTGGCTTAGGTGGTTGTAATTGCGCTTGAAATCTCATTTTTGCTTTAACACGGCTAGAGCGCCTCAGTTCAACTTGGTGTAAGAGGACTAGTGAGAAGAAGCAGTGCCCAGAGTGGCTGATTGATGCGTTGTTTTATCTGGAGTGTTTGTTCAACATAAACACTAGAAAGGGAAGCACTGTAACATAAAACTGGATCTGTTTGCAAAAATAAAATCCAAAGAAGTCACCTGAAAAAAAAAAGTCGTATTCCTTTCTCAGTAGCCTTTATGGAAACATTCACCCTCCTCAAATTACAATGACTCCATGTGGCTTATTCTACAATATAGATTTTAATATTTTTGTTAAATTTATTCCAGCTGTTGCTAATCATAGAGATATGAATAATATTATTATATAGAGAAAAGCCTTGACTAGACTTGATGCAGATTTATTCATTTGTAATTTTTCCATCTTAAACCCAAATATTAAAAAATAGATGAAAAGAAAGAAAAGTAATTGTAACCACTGGCTTCTACTTCACCATGATGAAATTGAGCTTGCTCGGTAATCAGAGAATAAATGTAGAGATTTCCTGATTTTATCCGACTGTCTGATTTTATTTGCAGTGACTGCAATTTAATAGAAAGTGGGGATGCCAGAAGATCTTATATATAAATCAGTTACTCTTCAGAGAGAACTGCTACTGAATTCCAGCTCCAAGATGCCCAGAAAACAAAACCAACTGAATCTGCATGAGGGACAGACTTGGGGTCTTTAATCTCTCTTCTTATTTTGACATATACACTTCCAAGAGACAATTACATTGAGGACCGTACAGCCAACTCTGAAGGCTGAGCATAGGGTCAAATTAAACTGATTCAGATCAGTCCAAGCTGAAAATGCCTCCTTTGTTTCACCAAAATCAGATTCTTCTTCTGAATCCGATGCCTCCCTGCAGGAGCAATATGAATCCCAACCACTAAATATTGATCAGAGTGCCGTGCCCAAATCTGCTTCTCATGCTGCGTTTGACTCCGGTGCCCTCAGCATCCAACTTTACAGCCACGTGACAATTCAGACGTGTCCTTGCACAGCCTCGTAGAAAGCGTATGGTGTCCGAATTACTAACGTCCATTTCTCAGGAAAGTTACACTTTTAAAATAACTTCTCTTTAGCAAGAGCCCCACTTTAAACAGCCTCACACCCATTCTGACCTGCTTGTACTCAGAAACAAGGTTCCAGGCAGAGCAAAAATGCAGTCTGGGGCTATGTGAAAGTAAGTGAAAAAAAATGTTGGGTCATCTAAGAGTCCCTCATTCGCTCGCCCAGAAATGGGACTATCTTGAGTTGGGTTTTCCCTTTTTAATTTTTGTAGTTCTGAGCCATTAGCTGATTTCCGTGAAGTACATAAAAATTCAACTTGAAACTGTCTTATACTTAGTCAGCATTAAATAGATGAATGTTGCAAGTGATAACTCTTATGACTCAAGCCCTATAGGCTGCATTTTTCCCTTGCTCCGGTGCCATAAAAAAGATCTTTCAGGCAAGGACAAGACTGAGAACTCTCCTTGGCCTTGAGAAATTTCTGCAGTGCTTCTAGAGAAGGAAAAGTGCAGATCCTTGCTCAATAAGGAAAGAAAAATGCTTTCTCTCCTCCATTTCCCATTTCATCATGGGGTCTCAAACACCCAAATCGAGCACGCAAAAATGGAAAGTACTAATGTCCTCAGGCGATGAGTGAGTCCGCTGGAGTGGACGACTTCAACAGCCCATGGCATAGTCTGCCTCTGCTCTGTAGGTGAAGAATCCCATTATTCTCATTACTGGGACTTGTCCCACCTTTGTATTGTCCCTGACCGTCAAACTGCGACTACCAAACCCAAGTCACTCTATACGGTTTGCTGGATGCCTCTCCTCTGTCAATCATGGATGTTCCACCCACCGCAGGGGTTCAAAGACCCTGTACTATCCTGCCCATAGACTAAGGCTTAACCTGGGTCTCTTCAAAAGCAGAAAATGCATTTATTGTATGAGCCGAAAAAGAGATTCCCTCTAATCCAGTAACAACTATGGCAAGCTTTTTCTCAGCTTGAAATCTCTCATTTTACACAAGCATGTGAAACAGGTGACAAATGGATCTAAAAATGGGTCATGGAGGATTCTGTGTTACTTGCCATCTGTGTCAGGGATGGGAAATATGCATCCATGGGGATCCACCAAGCAGCGCTTACCATGTGGTATCTTCTTGTTGATACAGCTTTGTAAAGATGGAGGGGTTTGAATTTTCAGGGCTACTATTTAGCACACTCCATGACTGCCACAGGGAGAATGTTTATTAGGGGGCTGTGGACTGAACTTGGACTACTACATCCCTATTGAAAAGGAGAGGTCATCCTGAGGATACTGGATTGCTTTGTCTCCTAAGGATCACAGGGCCAGGGTACTAAGGGCAAGAAGTTTTCCTCTCCAGCTTCTAGTACTTCTGGCTCTTGGCTACAGTTGAAAGTGAAAGCAAAACCGGGCTTTGGGAAGAACTGACCAAAGAGAAACTTTCTGTAGCCTGCATAGACCTAAAAGCAATTTGGTAACAAGCAAAAAGGATGATAATTAGGATTTTTCCAGCCCAGTCCAGTCTTTCACTGCACTGTTGCAGTGCTCCTGGTAACTCCAAAGTCCAAATCCTACTTGACTAAACAGAACGATGCCGGCACTGAACTCCTTGGAGGGGCTCTGGACCGCATGGATTGCTCTCTGTCTCTCCAAAGCTCTTCCAGCACAGACGGCACCCTGGATTAAAGATGCCAAACTCAGCTCCAGGTTTTGCAACACTCCTTCATTTAACATGGCAATTTCCTTTAATAGCTGGCAGAACCTGGTGGCTGGCTCATTCTAGAATTTTTTTTTGCTTTTAACCATACGAACATAATCTGTATCAACTGCAGATTATATGCATGGCAGATACAGAGTTTCATCCTGGGGCTACTGAAATGAATTGCAAAACCATTCAGTAACTGACTACAAGCAGAAATCAATTGTACCAGTTACCAAATGACTTACTTAGTTTAAATGTAAAATTATTTGTTCAGACAGCAAGAAACTATTTACATGCACTGCTTTTGAAATTTACCTCTAGCTATGACCATATGGTAATTTAACTTTTAAATTGTATTTACCGCATTCTTATACTTTAATCAGTCAATGCAAAGCTAAATTCTTCAGAACTCCACGTTTAAGCTTGAAACTCAAAACTTTTGCAGTTTCTCTCTGCCTTTGAGCAGTTGCCATCTTCAGATAATAACAGATCAATCAATGCTCAACCCTTTGAAGTGTAACAGTTCAAATGTGTCTACTGCCTTGTATCCCCTGCCGTATGTTTTACTCCGAGTAGAGGCTAAACTTTCCTACTTCAGAAGCAACGAGTTCTGCTCAATTAGCAGAGCAAGGTTTTTTTGAGCATCGCACATAATTAGTTTCAAGGTCTCTAGTTTTAACAGCCATTTGTTAACAATCTTTTTATATAGCTGGCACGAAACTTGTGATTCAAATACAAGTAGGCAGTCAAATAGCTGGAGTGCTTCAACTACACACATGATTCCAGAACTCAGCTAGGCTTTTCTGAGAAGCAATTTGGCTTTACATTTCAGAAGCGATGACATGGCTACTTTAGGTAGAGAAAGAATCAAGGCTTGTAGGAGGAGGAAATACTTCTTATCAGACCAGGTATTTTTGGAAGTGGCAAAGCAGCTTTGGAGCAAACCATCCCACCACTGGATTCTCTTCTTTCTCTCTCTCTTTCCTCCGCCTCTATGCATATGCCTGCATACATATGTACAGACTTAAGACCCAATATACAATGCTGTTCACTATGTGTTCTCCTGCTCTCTGAATTCTGACTTTTGCCGTTAGTTTCTTTATAGGTGGTCAAGACTTCTAGCAATAGACAACATCTTGAATTCAGTCTGTGACAGTGACTGCTGCATGACGAGGTAATGTTTCCCTTTGTGGATTGAAAGGAGAAGACTATGTGCTTGTGTTTCAGCAAGGCTTGGTGTGAAGAACAGGAGGTCTTCCTCCGTGGCTGACGTTGCTTTGTCTCTTTCAGATGTTTGCTTGAGGGAAGAAAGGAAAGATCTGGTCTATCTTGGAGAAGTGAGAATAGATTTTCTTCTCCTAAAAGAAACTTGACAGATCAGTGTTAACTACACTTTGTGCCTAACATTTCAATAAGCACATAAGAAAACAGATGAGAAAATAAATAGGGTTTTTCTCCCTTGCAAACTCTAGGTTTCTGTGCCAGATGAAAGCCAATGGCCAGTGTTGGTGCCCTCCTAAGGAGAGTGAGGGCAGGAGTCCTGAATGGGTCAGGACTGTCATCTCTTTCCACGCTTTTTGGTGTTGTCAAGCATGGTGGGTTATAAAAATGAATGGGAAATCATAGATCCAAATAGGAAGCAATGTTACTTATTCCATAGAGTATGTCTGTTGTACTATGCGATGTTATATGGCTGTGTATGTTACCGTCATAAGATATTGACAGGAAATTCCTCGATGAGAAAATGATTTTTTACACCTCTTCATCATTTATCATTTTAGAACTCTGCATTTTTTGTGAGCTTTATGTGGTGAACTAGTTAAGCTCAAAGGGTGGACAGCGGGACTTGTGACACAGCAGGGATGCGTACCACAGTCCTGGATAACGAATGGAGAGACCTGTCCTCTGCCCCAACATCGGCTTGCTGGATGGCAGCTCTGGGCCCTGTTTCGTGGCGGGAGTGGGCTACCGGCAGGCTGCCCCCAACCTGTGATGAAGGATAAGGACAGAAGGCTGAAAGACATCAGTGAGAAAGGCCACGGGGACCCTGGTCCACGCTGGAGATGAGGTACGAGGGTCTTGGGAGGGACAGCCTGCCGAGGCCCAGCTGGGCTGCCGGGTGCGCTGGGTTTGTTGGGGTCACATCAGCAGTGCTGCTGACCCCCCTTCAGGCTGCCTAGCTCACCCACGCGCGGTACATCAGCCCCAGAGAATAGTTAGACCCTCAGCTGCCCATTTCAGAACTACGGGGGACTGCAGATTTTGTTTGGTGGAGTAATTTAGGGTTTCAAATATTACCTGGAGTCTACTGTAAGGCAATTTCAACCTTTAAATCTTACGCATGTTGTTTTTGCTTTCACCAACATTACAGTCCATCTTTCCCCTCATCTCTCCTCCCAGTAACTGTCACCATTTTAATTTATGTCAGCAAAAAGTCCCAATTCCACCTTTTAGGCATGTCTGCAATACTGACTTTGTTTCCAGAGCTGCTGGGCGCTTGAGGGCTTCGGTACTTCAGTGCCTCTAGATAGCAGGCTGTTTCTCTTTCTGTGCCCTGGCACAGATGTTGCAGTCTACCTTTATGTGCCTAAGCTTCAAAACTTTGGTGGAAATGAATACCCATGCAGCAGCACAAACGGTCTCGCGTGCTGGGGAAAGCTCCAGGGAGCCAACTGCCAAAATTTCATCAGCCACTTAGAGGGAAAGTTTGAGTGATGGCCCTGCTTCTGGTGGAGTTTCCTTCTGTCCCGGATGTAAACACGCTGTCCTAGTCGGAGTTCACTGTTATTTTTAGCTATGACAAAAGTGCATCTGAAAAGCCTGTTCTGCTGCACTTGGAAAATACCAGATCGCTCGAAGTGCCAAGTATGCTGGGGGAAAAAGCATTCCTGGAGAGGGCTCGCCCCGGACAGTCTGCATGAACGCTTCACAGCGTCCGCTCCCCTCTTTCCCACACGCATGCAGGCACGCAGGCACGCACAGAGCAGCTTGCAACTGCACAGGCTGGTGGTGAGCAATGCCCAGCACATCTTTTTTCAGGAACAAATTCAGAGTATGTCCAGTATTTTCATTCACCTAATTGAATCTAAGCTTCTTTGCTAAGCAGTGTTATTTGTTTGGTTGGTTATAAGCAGGAGGTTTTATTTAAACAGCAGAAAGCATTAACAGAGTCTTTATTTTTCTGTTTTCTGGAGAAACCATGGCCACATACTTCTATACGTGGCTGAGGAGGGGATCTGAACATGGCCTTTCCTTAAGCGAAAGTTATTGGGAGTTGTCACTAACACCAGAAAGGTCATGTGTGGGAGGGGATGGGCACACCGCGGTCACCAGAATAATGCTTTGGAGAAGGCAGCTCTCAGGTGATTTTGGAAGAGGGACAGGTGATGGACCAGGGTAGAGACAAGAAGCCCCACGGCACCAAAACGCCTTCCCCACCCGCAGGACGCGGTGGGGACCGTCTGGCAGGGCCGGCGCTGCAGCCCGGGTGGGGCGGGCCGGCGCTGCTGCTGCGGAGCGGCGTGGATGCGGCGGGGCAGCACCGACGCCGTGGGTGCCGTGGCGCAGCGCGGGTGCCCCGCCGCCGGCTGGGACCTTCCCACTCCCCAGGTGAGCACGGCCCACGGGGAGGCTGACCGGCCGCGGAGGGGGACGCCCGCGGGGGGGGCGGCGGAGGCCCTGGCACCGGGGCCGCCTTGCACCTGCCTCCCGCGAGTGACAGGGGCGACCCGCCGCGCCAGGGCTCCGCTCCCAGCCCCGCAGCACGGCCTCGCGTGGGTGCAGCCGTGCCGTGCCGTGCCGTGCCGTGCGGGTCTCCCTCCCCGGTGTGCGGGGGCCACCCCGGGCAGAGCCCACCCCGCCGACGGGTTGAGGTGGCGGCGGGGGTGACAGCGCGGCAAGGAGCATGCGTGCGGCGGGGCGGGGGGGGGAGGAGGAGGAGGAGGAGGAAGAGGAGGAGGAGGGATGGCGCGGGGAGGCGGCCGCTGTTTATTTGCAGCCGGGCAGGCTGCGCCTCGGCAGAGCGCGAGTGGCCGGCGGCGGCGGTCCCGCTGCCCGCCCCGCACCATGCGGGCGCCGCTGCCTCCCCGCGCCGCGGCGGCGGCGGCGGAGCCGGGGCAGCCAGCGCGGCGCCCCGCACCCGCGCCATGGTGACGGGCTCGGCGCTGGGCTCCCGCAACCGGGACCGAGCCGCGCCGCCCCCCTGCCCGTCCCCGTCGGCGGGCGGGCGGCGCGGCGGGGCGGCGGCGGCGGCGGCGCTGGCGGTGCTGTGCGCCCTCTGCTACGGCAACTCCCTGCGGGGCGAGTTCGTGCACGACGACGTCTGGGCCATCGTGAACAACCCCGACGTGCGGGCGGCCGCCCCCGTGGCCGCCGCCTTCGCCAACGACTTCTGGGGCAAGCGGATGGCCGAGAACACCAGCCACAAGTCCTACCGGCCCCTCTGCGTCCTCACCTTCAAGTAAGTGCCCGGCGCCGCAGCGGGGCGGGCGGCGCGGCTCCCTCTCCGCCGCCCGGCCCCTCTCCCGGTCCTGCGCCCGGCGGAGGGAGGCGGCCAGCCCCGGGTGGGGGTCAGGGGGACGCCTCCGGTCCCGTGTCCCCGGCTTCGTGATTCAGCATATCTGCCCGGAGCCGTACGGGACGGGGTGTGCCCCGGGGCGGGCGGGGGCGCTCCGGCCGCCTGATGCCGCCGGGGTGGTCCCGCGGCCCGGCCCGGCGGAAGGGCACCGGAGGCGAGGAAGGATGAGGGGCCGCTGCGGGGGAGCCCGCTGCCCTCCCGGCAAGCGCCCCGCTTCCCCGCCCGGCTTGGGAACAGGTGGCGCCTCTTCTCCAGGCTGCCGGGGTAAAAGGGAAAACCGAGCATTTCGGAAAGCTCTTCGGACTGAGGAGGGTGTTCAGATTGAATTCCTCCTGAGCGCCTCCTCTTGCTCATCCCTCTGCTTTATCTCCAGTACTTTTCTCTGCAATTGAATGATCGTGCCAGAAACTTCCCCGGTGCTGTTTTGAAGCAGACCCGTAGTCATCCCTACCTTTCTTTTCAACGCTAAGCGAAGGGGTCTGCCTCAAGGAGAGCGCGCCGTTTCTTGCAGCCAGCCTGGCAGCTGCAAGCCTCTCATGTCAGTCACGGAGTTCCCCGCCAGCCTCGTCTGCTTCAGATGTTCCCTGCGTACCGGGCAGAGTTGTTGAGGAGGAGTTTCGGTTTTACAGGAATAAAGAGAAGTTGGGTAGCAGCAAAGTAGCTGGCAGTCACCGTCGCTAATCCTAGAAGGAAGACCCAGATGCCTTTCTCTCTCCGAGGAGAATAGCTTGTAGCAGATCAGCTTAGTTACGATTCATACAGTTTGTCATCCTCTCCGTGAGCTTGTTCTCTTTTTATTCTGATGGAACATAAATGATGGGGAATGTTTACCACGTTTTAGCATTTAAAAATGATATGGGTGTTTGCAGGGAGCTGTGCTGAAGAGTGTAGCTGGGTGATGTTTAGCACTAGGGTCCTGTTTATAAGTGATCGGTAGATGCTCGTTACAAACGTATGGCAGGCATAAGGAACAAACTATAGAGACAGCAGTAAGCATGCCAGGAGGAGGTGTTACTGGACCCTGGTTGACTCTGCTAATTGAGCAACTATTCATTAAAATACCTGATTTATAAATAACAGTTCATGAACTATCTGAAAATAATGTGTGTCTGTGAGGCGAGAGCAGTTTCAGGGCATGCAGCATCCCGTCGGCGCTCCGCCGAGCACTGGCTGCCCTTTGGTTGTAAGGGTGGGCTTGGAGCCGAGAGCCATCGGTGTCGGCTGTCTGGGGAAGCGGGGCTGGATGGGCACGGGGTGGAGGATCCCCAATAAAGCAAAACCGTGAACAGCACAGACGCTTGTAAACTGGATTGTTTAGGACAGCTTTTGTACCTTTCCCTTGAAGGGGCTCTCAGCAGGTTTCTGTAGAGAGCGAAGGGGATGTAGGCAGCCACGGGCAGAGCCGGCTTTGTGCACACAGAGTGCCTTCTCCGTCGGGTGTTCAGCCAAACTGCTGCATTTGGGGGACTCGTCTGATTAATCCATTTCTCCAGCAATGTATCTGGGGGTAATTTGAGAGGCGAGTGAACCTGCACGTATCACCACTGACTGCATTGCATGTGGTATTGGTGCTGGACTTGGTTTCTTGGATCAGGTTGTGGGACTGAGGTTACGTTATGCTAATTAGCAAAAGGATCTTAAACTTTAATAACGGAATGGAAACTAAATGCTTTAGTTCCCATTTGTATGTCTTGACTCTGAACTGGGTTTGCCTTTTCTATTTAAAAGGGGGAGTGTGTAAAAAAAAAAAAAAAAAAAAAAAAAAAATTAAAAAATTAAAAAAAAAAAAAGCTGTCCCCATCTCATCCTTTTTGGAAATTAGACTAATTTTATGAGCAAAATTTCATCCTCAGGTGCTTATAATAACCATACAGCTAAGACATAGGGTCAAAGGCAGAGTCATTTGTTTACCGCTTGGCATTGCATTTGGAATAGGGAAGGAATCGTTTATCTTCCCTGGCTGCAGAGGAAGATTATTTCCACCACGTCCCAAATATCCTTCCAGCCCTCCAGTTTCCATATTCTTCCCATTTCATTTCTACCAGTTGGGTGTCAGAGGAAGATGTTAAGATCCGGGTGGAGTGGGTTCTCCAAACCCAGCGCTTCCAAAGAGGCTGCAGGGAGCTCTTGCCAAGCGAGACACCGAGCCTGTGGTTGAGCCGTCCTCTGCCTGCCTGAGCCACCCACCCCTGCCTTGCCCAGCAGGAGGTTGCTGGTTGCTCTCTGTCTTCCTGCAGAAGGAAAAAGGATTTACCCTGATGCTTGTAAAATGCTCAACAGAAATGGACTTTTAACAGAATGGAAATGAACGTTGTTTGTTAAGACTTTTGTTACAATTTAGTGCATCCACTTAGGATACTGGAGAAAACTATGTGACGCGTGCTTTGCAGGATCTTGCTGAGGAAGGGAAGTGGGGACCAAACTATTCTGGTCTTTTTAATTTTTTATTTGCTTGTTTTATTGTATTTCTTTTTTTGTTGTGCTAGTTTGGTCAAATCCAAGGCATTTTAATAGTAGCATGATTCTTTATACCTGCCTGGTGGCTGCACTTCTGTTGCATGAAACTTTCATCTGGAAAGGCTTGTTTTGAGTCTTGCTATACTAAGATTAAAAATCTGGGAGATCTCCAAACTGCATGCACAGAACAGATGTGAAGGGTGGGCTGAAATTTATATCTACAGATCCATCAATCTACAGAAACTTCTGTCCTTTGGCTGTGAAAGTAAGAGGAAGGACTCATGATGCCCTGTGGACTTTTCTGAACATATCCTACATATATGCTACATATTCTTGAAATGATCTCAATTAAAAACAATATCACCTGTTTGTCAGAAAAATCTTAGGCAGACGTTGCTGGAATTTTGTAATAGTAGTTCAGTGTCCCTCACGTATTGGAAATCTGAAATGACAGTCCTTATTCCAGTAGACTAATGCTGTAGAGCCAAACAGTGAAAACAGCTCAAGTATTTGATGTTATTCACACCGGATCTGTCAGTATGAGTGGTCAGAGGAAAATAAGAGTGGCCCGTGTTACTGGAACCACTAAGAAAAACTTAAAATACTCACAAAACTGCTGCATTACTTTGCGTGGGTTAACATCAGAAGGGGAAAAAAGCCTGCTCGTGAACCATTGAATTAAATGATGTTTGCTGTGTGTCTTTGAACTTCTCTCACCTTTTCTCCTGACTTCAGTAAAGTAAAGGAGTGTTAAAACTAGTTGGTTCAGAAACATTCCTATTGTATGTGGGTAACTTGTTAGGTGACAGGTCTGGCACGACTCCTCATCTGCATGGAAGCTGAGATGATAGGCAACGGTTTTGCTTAGTCCTTAGGAAAAACTTATTTCATGCTCTCTTCTCCACTGCTGTCACTCAGAGATGTTTACCTGCAGCTATTTTCTTCTCCAAGAAGTGATTCAATATACTTCTTTCTACAGAAGGCGACTTTTTGGATAGTATATACTATTTCTTGGTGTCTTCCATATAAAATGTTAAGATGAAGAGTGGAAAAGAAAAAAACCAGAACTGCCAGTTCTGTAATTCACTCAGGATTTTATATTTTAAACTGGGTGCTTTCTGTCTTGCACCTTGTCTCCACTAACAGGAGTTCAGTGAATCATTTATTCCCTCAATAGTGCTTAATTTATTCCTTGATTCCAGTGGTTTTGCAAAAATGTTTCTCAACTGTTGAAGCAGAAGGTGCAAGCCTCAGTGCTGTCTCCCTCCCACTTTCTCTTCTTGTCTGCCAAATCCCCATTTAGATAGATTTTCAGCCCAGAAACAAATAGGTGCTGGAGGTTTGATGTAGTCAGCAACACAGCAGGCTTAGCCTGAAGGTGTGCAGCGGTAGGACATTGTGAGAATGAAGACTTGCAAAACTCCAATGCTAAGGTTTGAAGACTCTTAATCAGAGATGAGCCTCCTGTTCTGCAGGTGGTTGAGAAGTGAAGGCCCTGCTGTGCCCAGCCTCTTTGGTGGCGGGATGGAGGGCACTGCCAAGGCAGATGCTGGTGAGGGAGGTGCCTCCAGTAACAGCTCACCAGGAACAAAAGACTGGGTGAAAAGGAAAAGGTGGTGGCAGGTCTAGGCCACATCACCATGACAGAGACTTGGGAGGATGATGCTGGCCAGATGAGCACAGGAGATACCTGGCCTTCCTTGAAGGGGGTGGAAGTGGCTGTTCACTGGGAATGTGCTCGCCTCCATGGGAAGGGTGTAAGAGTGCCCTTCCAGCTGCTTCTGGGTGGCTCTGGTAGCCCAGGAGGAGAGGAGCTGGGGGAGACAAGCTGTAAAGGGGAACACAACTCTCCCACCAGAAAAGACGTAGACACGCAATTTGTGCACAGACCCATCCTACTAGTAGTCTGGCTGGAAAAAATGGGGAAGAAGATAAATTAAGAAGTCCAGGCTGTGCTCAGCTTCTGACTGCAGAACAGATGACCCCCCAGGTCTGCCCACCGAGGCTGCTGGCCAGTGACGGCTTGGGTATACATATGTGCCTGGGAAGTAAATGGGACCCTTCAGCAATGGTTCAGTATTCTGTGTGGGCACCTGATGCGAGACTACCAGTGGCTTCGGATCAAAGCCTTAAGTGACTGTGAACTTGGGTTAGATGTAAATACATAGCCAAAGAGAGAATTAATTCAATAATTCACTGCCAACCTTCTCATCTATCTAGTTGCTTACAGCTGATCCTTCTGTTTTTTCAGCTGTATCAGTGGCATGAGTTTCAAGGACAAGGAGCTTAAGAAAACCAAAACAACCTGGGGAAGAAAAAAAGACCTTAGATTTTATTTGTTCTTGATTTAATGCTATATTACAGTTTGACATCACAGGGTAATATAGTGGAGCTATAATGTGTCAGGTTAAATACACAGTGCACAAGTATTTTCTTCACTGTGTACATCTATATTAGGGCAATATCACAATGTTTAAGATTGTGTCAGTATTTCTCCTGTACAGCTTAGTTGAATATTCCTACCCTAGCTATAGCAATCACTCTCCATACTGATACTGTGATACCTGCCATGAAATTGATGTAGTACTGGTGTAGCCACACTGGGCGAGGTGGAGTTTGTGAAAAGAGGCAGTTGCTTTTATTAGACTGGTTGTGTTATAGTTGGAATATGTGGACACATTTCTAGGTGTATAAGCTTTTCTTCTGACCCAGAGCAGAGTGTCTTGCTGCCATTGCCTGACTGGGAGAGGGTGTGTGTGCCTCAAAGCTTGTTTTTTCCCCAGTTCCAGGTGCACAGAAGTCATCCCCGCCCCCCCCCCCCCCCCTTGAATCTCATTTTCGTAGGAGGTGTCTGATGTTTTTCAGTTGTAGGTTTGGGCTGTGTTTCTCCAGGGGGACTGACAGGGTTGCTTGCACTCCCTGGAAGGAGGCCAGGACTCCTGGGGAGGGTCAGGGGAGGCTCCCTGCCAGGGGAGGGAGGGCGCAGATCCTTGCAGCCAAGCCCAGAGGTGAGGATCTGCCCAGGAGGAGCGATGTGTGCAAAACACATTGGACTTCTGCCTAGTCGCAACATTTTCTCAGTCCTTAATACTCAATAAAATTTGTCTGTCTCTTGAATTAAAAGCCTCTTATTTTGAGGGAAAGAATTCACTAAAAGGTCCAGGCAGATTCTCCTGAAAAACTTGGCTGACGTGAATCCAGTCAAGCCTATGTTTGCTGCTTGCTTCAGTGGTGTTTTGTCTCTATTTAACACCTACCAATTCCTGGGGATTTTCTCTCATCTGGCATCCTATTCCTCTTGCACCAATGTCACCCTTAATTTTCTTTTGTCTTCTTTTACCTAAAAGGCTCAGCTTTGGACCAACCTTCTTCCCCACAGGAGCATCCCTGTCAATACTCTTTAGAGTCCATGAAAATAAAGTGCTCTGGCTGCTGCTGGTTAGCTAAAGGCATTTCTCTGCATTTACTCGCTGTGTTTCTGACTGCTTTCCTGGGCTTTCTCATTTATTGTCTCTCAGATTTAAAAGGAAAAAAAAAAAAAAGGCTGTTCTCTTTTCACTCACTATACTTGTTTTTTTTCCCTTTGCTTCTGTATAAATTAAAATGGCACGTCCTCCGTGGTCTGCAGCTTGAGCCGAGAGATTACCGAACTTATTTTAAATTTGGTGGAAAAACTCTTTTACCCAGTTTGAAATATTCTCTTCATCAGGCCTAATAACTTTAGACTAGATTTCTGTTAGCGTTGTCTTATCTTCTTGATGAATGACTGTCCTAGCTTGGTTCTTGATCACATCCCATCTCTTACTCTCTCAGCACTCAGCAGAGGACCGCTTGATGGCTGCTAAAGAGTTTTGCGAGATGTTCGTTTCCTTCAGTGCATTGCTCTTGCCAAAACAATACTCAAGAATAATTTTGAAGACAAACTTTTTTTGTTCAAAATCTGGGTAAAATGGCAACTGGTTTGTCAGTTTGTAAATTGCCATCGTCTGGCTTTTTTTAATTTTCCAAGGCCGTTTGTGGAGACAAATCTAAAGCCGTGGGAATGATGCTTTTGGTATTCTCAACACAGGAATGATCGTCAAACCACACCTTCTAGGGTTTCACTAGAAATTTCTGCCCTGGCATATTTGCTGCTTCCAAGGTGCTGCTGCTTCCCAGTCTAATTGTGGTTTCTGTTTTCTTTTCCTAACTGTGCTGGAAAGCAATGACCTGCTTGGAATGCCAACACTTAACTAGTGCTCTTGTAAGTGATGACTGTTTTGCTCTAAGGGAATTGCTATAGCTTGGGAATTGGTATGGCCTCTGTCTTCTCACCCATCCCCGTTAGAGCAAATCAAGTAACAAACCATTTAAGCCTTATTGTCCATTTAATTCTGAGGCATTTTACTGTACTATAAAAAGATTATCAACACAAAGTGATGCTGCACCGCGGTGCTGGCCATTGCATGAACACTGCTGCAAAGGGGGCTTATTTTCCTTTTACTGCTACAGGTTTTTCGTTAATCTTTGAGCTGTTTCCACATAAAGCTTCAACCATTATTGCCACTGATGCAGCTGCACCATTTTTGGAGTGCAAATGCTTATTTTCCTGGCACACAGTAGATGCATCTGTGGAGTTTATAAGGAGATTCCACCGTGCACTGAAATCAGGCATTAGTTTGCATAAAGTTTGTCATTTATATCATGCAATTCCAAAAGGAAGGGAAGATCACAGGAAACGTAATCCATCCTTGTATGTTAGATTAATTTATATAAATCTGCATCTGAGCCTTCCTCTATAAAAACTGTGGGGGTTTTATGAGGTGTGGGATGCTCTGAGACTTTCCATTAAGTGTTACTCGCTATAACAAATTACCATTATTATCCTGTGCATTTCTATTTCATAACATGTTGTGGTTTTTGTTAGTCTTTTGAAAATAATAAAACAGATTAAACTAAACAAGAGCTGCCCAGGGATAATAACAAAGTCTATAAAAAGAGAAACTCTCCAATTATGGTTTACAATATTATTAAATCATAAGAGGTCTTAAAAAAGGTTGAATGAGTCTTCGTGTGTACAAGTGGATAAAAAGCACTATATTAGAGCCCAGGGGTGCTGGTGATTATGTACCGTAACTGGATATGTATGGGATTTGTCTGCGAGCCCGTACTCTTGCGGCATAGACCCCTCTGGTTCTGGGTCTGCGAGGATGAAGTCACTGAATCCCACTCGATTTCCAGGCCCTCTGTATGGGGAATTTCTCGCCCAAGGAGATATGTCCCTGCCTGATGACTTATCTAGAGGAGGAGTAAGTTCCCGTGGCTTGAGGGTAGCATGGTGCACGGTCCCTGTTCTGGAAATGCTATTCTTCAAATGAGGCGGCTGTGCCAGAGGGAGGGAGGGCAAGTGGTTAACTGGTGGTACTGGTAGATGTTGCTTACTCTTTTAAGAGCAGGAGTGATTTGCTTTCTTCTGGAGAGCTCTTTTACAAGCTCTACTCAGTGGACCTTCAACAGCTGGTGCCTGTAAGTCTCTTTCTGAGAGCAGAGCTATGTAATCCCTTTTCCTAGGGTGGATGGTGGAGGAATGGAAAAGCTGCTGTAGGTGGCAAGGCAAACTACACCGCTGTTCCTGGAAAACGTCCATTAGCCTTAACAAAATAAAGGGATTTCTGTGTTATGGCATATGCCTCTTATTTTGGTATACCTCCTGCTTGGGCATGCAGTTTTGGCAGTGCTCTGCCTTGGGTGTGACACTCTAAACCACACATGCTGCAACACTTGGACACAAAGATGGGTGTTGGGACAAGAGTCTTTGCTTGAATACTTGTTACAGTGCAGCCTTCTCCACCCTGATGGGGCATGTGATCGATGCTGGGATCTCTGTCATGAATTTTTATTTTGGTGGTGATGCTGATCAGCTCTATTAGAAGATAACTGACAGTGTCACCTAGTATAAGAGGCTGCTGCTTCTCCTTTCCCCTGGGCCTTTTGAGGGCCTTTACATTTGAACTGCCATTCACCACTTCTCAGGAGGCGTAGCACACTCTTTGCCTCCAAGGACTTTTCCAGCAGAGGTGTTGAAGCAATGCAAAACTCTTCTTTTCTGAATGTTTTGTGGGCGGCTCCCCTGAGGAAAGACCTCCTTGTCCAAGATGGTGATGTCTCCTCTTTCAAGCATCTCCATTCCTAAGAACGTGGTCACTTGCTTTATTCAGCAAATCTTTAGAATACTATTTGCCAACACCTTTTTGGTTTGACAAGCAGTCATTTCAAAAAGCCTGGCTGGCCCAAAGTGTCTGCTCTTCTAGCTGTGTGCTCTACCAAGGCTGTAACATGTATTTCACAAGTTGTGCTTTAGCTCAGACAGATGTTACAATCTTCATGCAGAAGTGAGTAGGGTCTTCCAGCCCACACAATGCTGCAAATTAGAAATGATGGTAGTACTGGTGTCTTCTGGGCTTGCAACTTAAAAAATGAAAAGATTGCCCAGAATTTGCTCTGTAGTTGCTCCGCAGTGGAACAAATTTGGCTTTCCATAGTAGGCTGCCTTTTTTCGCCCATGGGTGGATGAGCACGGTGGGGAGCTTTGTAAAGTTCTTGTGGTTTGGATGAGAGCTGTTTGGAGCCCCAGATTTGCTCACCCATTTGATGTACAATAAACTCAACCACTGCTAACATTTCAAAATCATTCTGCTGGGATTGTTTCAGAACAAAAGAATGTTTCCTTCATTGCCATGTGGCCTAATTTCTTATGACAAAGAGCTTTAGCAGCAAAAAACACTGGTGTGAATATAGCACCTGCACACACTCATGTTTAGTGTTCATGGACCACCAAAGATGGTATTTAAAACATACACCGAGGCATGCTTGCAGTCAGATTTTGCTGTTTAATGGGAGGCTTATCTGAATACCATGGTGCTGTTACGTTTGTGTTTTGTTCTGCTTTTTATTTTTATTTTTTTTTCCAAAGAATACACAGGGGAATAGCCAAGCTGTGAGGCTGATGCTTTTACATAACTGTTTCCAATAACTTACATCAGGTAATTTGCAGTTTACAAGCCTTTTTGACTTGATGTTTGCCTCAAGAAGGGGTGTGAAGAGCACACCCTGCCTTTGGGATCGGTGACCTGATGGTGGCAGGAGGATCCATCCCCTACAAGGTTTTGCCTCTCCTGCCAGTGGACACCATTTTGCTGGATGGGAAGTGGTCAGATGTGATCCATGGAGACTAATGAAAGATTTTTTTCAAGAATGTTGTCAGATGTCGTGTTTTTGGCAATTGGTCCTCACATCTTGGCCAAATAAATAAATAAATGAGAATCTCTCACATTTTGGTGCATGGGTTCGTATCACCTGATAGCTTGAGAACTTGTCCTCACTGTCCTCACCTGCCTGCATCTGCTTTCTCCAGAAATCAGGTTTCCAGAGCACACTTTGGCATTTGCGGGGGAGCGATGGTGATGACTGTGTTCCATCTGGCTGATTTACAGCCAGAAAAGATTGATTTGTACAAAGAACAGGTCCTGCCGCTGGTCCCTGCCATTGCATATGTCTGCAGGTGCCTCTGAGCCGGAACTTCAGCTCCTTTGGGGCAGGGTAGCCCTGTGCTGCTCCCTGTTCTCTGCAGCATGCTGAAAAGAAGATTTAGGCCTGGGGGTTCCCACTGCTGCAGCGTATTTACAGCTGAAACTCTGTCTGGGTGTCCGTTACTGACATTTGTTGTGGTTTGTCATTCTGTGCTGGTAGTAATGAGGGAAAGCGATGTATGCTGTTTCCCTGAAGTGGCTTGCAGGAGGAATGGGGGAAAAAAAAAAAAGAAAAAGCCCCAACTCTTCACGTATTCTTGAATCACACAGACTGATGTCTTGTCAAAATGTAGCTGCATCACCCCGTACTTCAAACGGAAAGGTCAAGTCATGCTAAAATCTCACTTTTCCCAAACTCTCTGGGTTTCAGCTATTGCCTCCACAAACACTCCAGTGGGAGCACAGCAGGAATGCACAAGTAAGTCTTCTGGTCTGGTAAAGTTAGAGTGGCCTGGAAAATGCAGCCCAGGACTCTGTTGCTTATAAGTAAGGAATGTAGAGAGTATTTATAAAAAGCGTATGTCGCCTGGCCATTGCAGACACACCACACCTCCTCTGCGTTACAAAAAAACCCTAAGGTGCTTGCATAGTAGCAACAGCTCAGTGGCTTTGCTGTTGTGTCATGCGTGTCATGGGAGACCTGGAGTCTGTCAGTAACAACAGGAAGGGGTATTGTCCCTTTAGCATGTTTACAGCTGCATACAAAATATTTAGATTGAATCTTTTTTTCACTGGTGTCTTGTCTAATTTTTTTTTTTTTAATGTCCTTTAGCATTAGTACTTCCAAATTCCTTGTTCATATATGGAGTCTTCCCTAGATAGAGACACCATGTGTGTGTGTGTGTGTATGTGTGTGTGTATGTATGTATATATTTGTCCAAATGTACAGATGTAGTTAATTCTAAAAGAGAATCGAGTTATCTTCTACTGCATGTAAGGCAAAGCCTGTCAGCAGCTGTTAAACAAGCTGGCTATAAAAAACAGTGACCAGAAAAATGTGTTAATACATGCTGTAAAACAAATGTCATAACAGCTTGTTATATTTGTTTTTTTTTATGATTGACACAAATAACGAACCCTAATTGTCTCACTGAGTCTAGGGTGATGTTAGCTAACTTATCTTTAACATCAATGTCCTTATAAAAATGATGCTAACTATTAGACCAACTTCTTAATGTAGTCCTGCTGTCAGTAAAGCATTTAAATAAATGCTTAACATTCAGTAGTGAAAGTACTTTGAAAATTAAATGGGAATAAATGCGCCTGTAACGCCCAGCAGATGCTCCAGCGCCTTACCGAGTCCTTGTCTTGGCTGTTCCCAAGCGAAAGCATCTACTCCATAGTAGAAAGTAACTACCCGTACTGTAAAACTGCCACATGGCTGAGACAACCGCAGAAGGTGCCAGCAGGGAAACAGGACAAGTGCTGTGCTTGGGGTGTTGGACGGTGGTGTTTGCTGCTGAGGAAGCACAGACGTTGTCTTGCTGCAGTAAACTGTACGAGGAGGGCGCAAGCCTCTCCCATCTCAGTGTCAAGAAGGCTGCCAAATTCAACCACATATTTTAAAAATTGGGAAACTGGTTTCTCTTTAATCAGATAAACCAGAAGTTCAGAGTGATTTTCACTAATTAGTTTAATAGCACTTACATTAGAAGACTGCCAATCAGACAAAAAGCACAATTTAGAGTATTTGAAAGATGTCCTGCTATTACAAGACCTCTCCGGTCTACTAATGGTTCCGTTTTGTTTCCTTACAGGTTAAACATATTGCTGGCTGGTATGAACCCCTTCTATTTCCACGCAGTGAATGTAATTTTACACTGTCTAGTGACTCTTGTGCTGATGTACACTTGTGACAAAGCTGTGTTCAAGGACTGTCGACTTGCTTTTGTCACGGCGCTGTTCTTTGCTGTGCATCCCATTCACACCGAGGCTGTAAGTATGTGACACAAAAAAAAAATGGTGACACAGAAGCTAAAAATAAATGCATACTTTAAATTTTATTTTTTTTAAAGAAACCTCTGACTCATACAGAATATGGTACTTGTCATTTTTTTTCTGTGGAGGAACAAAGGTGAGAATATACTATGTTTAACATAATTTGCAGGAGTCATTAAGAAAAAAGTGTATTCATACTTGCCATCTTTCCACTCCGGCACTAAATTCTAATTCACGGTCCTAATCAGTGATGCCGGGAATAAACGGACAGTCATTCAACTGATGAAAATGTTGAGTCTTCTGAAACCAAAAACCTCGGTGAGGCTGCGCTCTCCTGCTGGGACATTGTTGCATGCCTTCAGTCATCTCCTATAGTCATCAATTTAAGGGAGAAAAAGTGAAGGGAGCATTAGTGTGTGTTCTGGAGGAGATCGCTCAGATAGACGTGATATGACCCATGGATTAATTTATATTGATTTCAATTAAAAGCTAGCAGTATCATCTTCAGAAAAAACTCATTAGCTTAATAAACATCGTGGTAAGTTTACAGAGCAAATGCTCATATTGGACATTTTTCTGTTGGTTATAAGGAAACATTTAAAGACATAGTCATGCTAAAACTGCAGTCTATTAGTGTGGGGAGGTACTTCTGTAGATAAAATGAGTCTTGCTGTCTTTGGGAAGGAAATGCAATGTCTAGCTATCCGTACTTAAAAAAAGAAATGCACTCGTTAGCTGAGATAGCATTGACATCACACGCTCTCCTTATGAGCCTTTGTAAATGAGCGAGGGAAACGGCTGCCGTGGCTGAGAACTTTTCAGGAGAGATTGCATTAATAACAAAAAGCCACGAGCTTTACAGTTACTCCCCGTGCTGTCTCGTGTGAACTAATCAGCTAGGCTCCCTTTGATAATACAGCTTTATATTATAAGGGAGGTTTTAGAAGAGGCACTCTTTGAATTTATTTTTGTCTGGGTCAGATCTTAAAAAGGTTAAAATAAATGCCAGAGCACTGAATATAGCTTAATTATGTAATCTCAAAAGAGGTGAAATTTCAAAGGGCCTTTTATTTGCTTTATGGGCAATTTTTAGATCTTTATGAAATGGAATATTGAAATAGTTTGTAAAAAGAGTGTTTATACATTCTTCTTCAGTGTTCTCTTTCTTATAAAAAGATTTGGTTGATTAATACGTAGAAAAAACTCTCATAAACTCAGATTATTCAGAAAGAGAATAAATTACATACTACTCTATCACTTTTTGGTGGTAAAGTTCATTCAAATATTAATTCTTAACTCATTCCTATATAATAAGTCTTCTCCAAAGACTTGCTCTTTCATTAGTCTTTTTCTTTAACAAATCTCAGTTCTGGGAGTTGGATGCGTTTCTCATTTGAGCCTTATGATACAAAATTAAAACAGATCCCTAAAATTGGCATTTCTATAGGCAACTTTATTAATATTTTAATAAGAAAGTAAAGAATGACTTAACTGTTGGCTTACTCATTTGCTTTGCCAAGTGAGAAATGCAGCAGACAAAACTGAGCATACTAACTGAGCACGCTAACCAAGTAACATTTCACTGTAGTGAGGGAGGATAACACTGGAAGATAAAAAACTTAAAATAGTAGCAGTTAGCATGGATCATTGAAACAGTCACTGAATGTGCGTGCCTTCTTATATATGTGCTTTTACACCTGTGTGTCTCTTTTCGTTTTAGGTAACAGGTATAGTAGGCAGAGCGGATGTCCTAGCCTGTCTACTCTTTCTGTTGGCTTTTCTCTCCTATAATAGGTATGGATCCTTGCTATCGGTTGTGACAATATCATGAGGTGCTCTAGTCGGAGGAGGACACAAAGGGGAAACCTGTCAGTTCTGGGTTGTTGTTGGCAGAGGTACTTCCCCCAGTGCTGCTGCCTGGAAGTGCCCTGGCCCCTGCTTTCAGCTGTGGTGCCAAATAAGTGACGCTTATGAGAACAAATAAACACAGAAAGAGAAGTCGACATTTAAGGTCCCCCCTTCCATTGACATTACAGCTGACCATACACTAGAGAAGGGCTTGTAGAGCTAAAAATTATAAAGAAATGTTTTCAACTGCAGGCAAATTGTCTGTATGTAGGGTGGAGAATGGACGGACACATGCCTGCCTTTAAAACACATGCTGTGACTGTGGGACTCTGAAATACTTGGTCTGGGAGAGTTAAGGATTGCGTCTAGACTGTTAGTCATCCTTTTCAGATGAAAACTTGGCTCCGTTTGCTGCTCTGTGTCCTAAAACTGTGACTGAACAAGTATAGATAAAGAAATAGCTTTACTTGGATGGGGTTTCTGCCCCTTTTGCGTTGTTATTTCATGTAGGAATAGTACTGTGTTGTCATGGCCGCATGGAAAAACTGCTTATATCCCTGTTGGGCTGATTGCTACAAATCCGTAGCGCTGTTTTCATCAGAAGGTTTCAAAGGTGTAAAACTAGTAGTGACCCCACAGGAACTGGCTTGTTTGATTTTGGTTCTTTCTTACCTTCTTCCCTTTCATACAGGCTTGCTGCCCCGTCTATTAATGATTAGGACACATCTTTGACTTGGGGGAGCGTGGGTGGGATGGAGGAATTTTTGCTTGCATAATGCATTTTGTCACATAAGGAGAATTAAGCATGTGTGTTCTAGATGACAGAAAGCAGGTGTTTTTCTGCCCTTTCTGTCTTTGTACTTACTCTGCCATCCTCTGACTGTTTCAAGTCCACTTTATCTTTCTGCTTGTCTTTTTTCCCTCCTCTGCTCAAATTCTTGGTGCGCCTCTAAATATTTGTGTTCTCCCTTCCTGTCCTGTATCTAAACCTTTTCTTATTTATCAGTGAACAGCGTAGATTGTTCATGTCACTTATTACCAGCATCTTAAGAAATTAAGGAAAAAGGTCTCGGTATTTGTGTGAATGGAGTAAACACGAAAATAACAGAGAAGTTAAAATATTTATGTCAAATCTATTTTTCAGGAGTGTGGATCAGCTTTATGTTGGGGAACATTTCCCTCCCACTGCCTCCCCATTCTTTTTGCTGCTTAGTTTATTCCTTGGGACGTGTGCAATGCTGGTGAAAGAAACTGGAGTCACTGTGTTTGGTGTGTGCTTGGTTTATGACTTCTTTTCCCTCTCCTGCAATGGACTCAAACTGTAAGTAACTTGTTATGCTCGCTGGGCTTTTCAAGTGTTGCCACCTGTGTGTGCAAAATATATATTATTATATACAGCACTGTGGGAGATGGACTTGCCCTGCTGAATTAGATGGCACACATTTGACAAATTTCAGGGCACCAAGGTTTCATTCTGTATGTTTTTTTGTTACTCTATTGCTGCCTGATAACTTTTGCTGAGTAGATAGACCAGATGTGAAGAACTGATCTCTAAAATGCTGAATTCACTCTGGCAAGACTAACATTTATTTTTTCCATGGGAGTTCTGACTGACGCATCAACATCTTAAAATTTCTCTGACTAACTCCTTCTATTTGCAACGTGCAACGTCTGCTTGATTATTCAGTCACAATGTCATGGTTGTAGAAATATCATATGTTGTTTAGTAGTAAAATCAGGTTTGAGCCTTTCTGTCCTTACAGAATGGAAAAAGAGGGAAAATATCCAGCCAGTTCTGGAATCATTGGAATAATTAGCAGCTCTCAGCAGTCACTGGAGAAAAATCAAATACTTTGAAGTTTGTATCCCTCACCCACTTAGTGTCACAAATAACTATGCTATTCTGTATCTCCATTAAAATTCAGAAGTCTTTTGTTTGATAGAATCTGTTTTTTATCCATTTCTCTCCCAAACCATACTTGGTGCAAATCTATTGACGAGTGAACGTAAGAGCTTACTGCCACTGAGAATGGGAGGTCTCGCTCCTGCCATCGCTTCTCGTGTTCCCACCGGCGCTGCCCCACAGGCTCTGGAGCCTGTCACGCCCCTGCATGAGCTAGTGTATCTAGGTTATAAAAAAGGACACTGAATTCGTGTTTCTGCAGTAGTGAATTAAATCAGCTCCCAGAAGGGCTTGGAGAGTGCCAGAGCTGGCACAATGCGAGAGCAGCAAATGCAGGGAGAGAAGAGGGACTCTCCTCTTTCAGGACGCATCCTGGCTTCCCTCCTGTTGCAGCCCTTCCTCTAGGTCCTAATGGGGGATGGACCATGTTTCAGGCCCACCTGCCTTCCCTCCGGCCCCTCTACCAGCAACAGCAATCAGAAGGCAGGTACAATGGATTGGCAGAGGATTTCTCCTGTTTTGACCAGATAAGTAATTCATAACGATGTAACTGGTGGGCAAGTAGCCAGCAAGTAGTTTTCTCGGGACTGACAGCTGGCATGCTTGTTAACACTTGCATTTACAGTCTGCCAGGCATGTTCCAGGAGCTACACAAATGTTAATTAATCAGGGGAAAATCTGTGCCCTCCTCCTTCCCCCTCCCCTCAATCTCCCCCTTCCTGTAGGTTCACATTCCAGTGGCCTCCCCCTGTTATTTCTTTGCTTCAGTGGCATCCAGTTGCCCAGATGTGGCAGTTATTTAGCTTGCAGGAATGAGGCTCTGTAGCCCAGATGTGCTGCACTTCCATATTTGCTCTAGGTGCATGTATTGTGCACTTTTCTGTCTGTTTGTGGTGATTTTATGGCTGTATTTGACTTTTTTAGGGGGCAGCAGAAAACCAGCAGCCTTCTACATACTGCTGAAACTCATCTCCTCCTGCTCCTTCCTCCATATGGGAGTGCTCAGTCTTCTGTTGCTGTTGGGTCTCTTCCTCTAGATCTAGTTAGGAACTAATAAATCCTTTCCTCCCAGCATGCAAAGACTTTGTATTTTGGATTAAAAATATGTTGTCTGTTCTAGTTAGATACCATGTTGTGCTGTTTTCATGATGTTCAACCTTTTGATAGTAAATGTGAAAAATAAAAATCCTTAAATCCTTTTCTTTCCCTTTTCCCCTCTTTTTTCCCTTTTCTCTGCATGGGTCATCAGGAGAAATGGGGGGATCCACCAGAGACCTGCCCGGCAGTCTGCGGCTTCTCCCTCTGCCTCGCTGCAGGTCCCTCCGGCGGGCCGGGAGAACGGGAAGCATCGCTTTGCTCACCGGGGCACCTGGAGCTCCTGCCACCCGGCATCACCCACAGAGCAGCGGAGCGGTGGCCTTTCTGTGCCCAGCAAAGCCATGTGGGCCATTCGGAGGTACTGCTGGCTACCTGCCACTCCGTTGTGGTTTAGTTTGCAGCTGATCCTACCTTAAAATGTCAAGTCATTCACTTTGTTTTAGCCATTTTTATCCTGAAATGTGCTGTAATTTTTCTTATGCTACTGAAGAGGGAAGAGAGGAGAAGGGGGAAGGAGGGTTAAGGGAAGAAAGAGGAGGGAATTGAAAAGTGCATTTCTTCTGCTTGGGAAGAGAAGAATATCTGAGGACTGTCCATGTCCTGAGACTTTCTAACCTAATATGATATTGGTAGGCAATGCTCTCCTTCCCGGCTTCTCCATGGAGAAAGCCAAAACTGTAATGCTAGTTTGAATGTGAAGAGGGGAAATATGTGCATGCATACAATAATGCCTGAAGTGAGGTGAGTGCAGTGCGAGCAGCATATTATGTGATACTGCTATGTATCTATATATACACGTTTGTAGGCATAACTTCTGCACGTGGATATACATACATGTAGGTGTGTGTATGTATATGCATATTTATGTATATATCTGAAAGTAGAGGTGATACCGACATCTGCTTTATGCCCAAGAATGTGCATATAATGGTGAGAGCTGGGCTCAGGCAGTATCAGAAGGATTTTCACTGGTCGCATCCAGCAGTTCTCAGCACATTCATTGGGCACCTCCTTGGGGAAGGAAGGGCTCTCCCGTAACTCAGGGCCACGCTCTGGCATGAGACCAGCGCTTGGTGCCCTTATTCCTGTGGAACAGCACTGAGTTAGTAAGAGCGTTTAAGGGGGTGTGACTCAGCAGCCGCCCCATGGATCTGTGCCAGTCTGGGTTTTTTTCCTTTTAACCTTGACCTTTGTGCAATCTCCCTGGTAGCCCTTGCCCAACTTGCCCTTTGTGGCTGATTTTTGGTTTTAACTATAGAACACTCACAGTATGATTTAATTTGGAGACCTATAATAATGAATTGCCCTGCACTACCTATTCCTTGGAAAAAGTGTTTTGTTCCTTAAATAGATCAGGAATTACCTGCTGCAGTTCTCTGATCATTTAATGGCTGGCACCTGAATGGACCCCATGCAGCACTCCGGAAACCTGGGAAAGGGAGTGTTTTATTCCCACATAACACCCCTCATTAATCAGTTCAGTAGGAGCTGTTTGTTTGTTGTTGGTGTTTTTTTTTTTTTTAAGTCTTCTTGCTGCATCAGTATTGATGGCATATAGGCATTATGTGAGATCTGTAACTTCTCAGATCACAGAGCCTGTTTCCTCTACCTGTACTTTAAATGGTTCAACCCACACGAGAGCTTCTGCCCTGCAAGTGTTTTGTCTGCTTGGTCTGACTTGGGGATGGTTGGGTTTTCGGTTTTGTTTTTAACAAGGAAGGGAGTGGGTCTGGTCCTGTTGCCTTTCTCTGTGGGAATCTGTCACACAAAAATGGTAAGGAAGTCAAGGCTTGTCAGGGTGGGTAAGTGCTAGCTGCTCTGGCGCAGAGACTCTTCTGACCATTGGGAACAGCTTCTAAAGTTGTTTGTTTGAATTTATTTCTTCTCCTGTATCCCCAAATGAGTAGCACAATTGAAAAGCGTGGGTGACCCTGGTTCCTTCTGATGTGCCAGGCCAGAACGGGCTGCCCAAAAGCCTCGTTTAGCATCTTGCCTCTAAAGTTTAGGACCTGGTGGGGAGGAGTAACCTGAGCATGGCACTGGTGCAGCTGCTATTCCTGGCCTTTGCTCTCTCCCCGTTTCTCTCAATGCTTTTGTTCTCTTTGATACCTGGATTTGTTTCCATTTTCCCTGACGGTTACTACAGTGGAGGGTATCAATATAAAAAATGTCTCCTGTCTTGCTCTATCTTCTTGTTCCTTGTTTCTTTTACCCCTGTTTCTTTCTTTCTTCCTACTGCTACTTTCTCCCCTCCTTTGCTTTTGTACTTTTTCCAGACACCCTCCCTCTGCTCCTGCTTTTGGGAATGTCCCTTTCTTACACCAAGGGGAAAGCCTCTGCTTTTCCAGCCTCTTCCGGAGAGGCTGCAGAAGTTGTGTTGGAGAGACCGTGCACGGTGGGATGGCTTCAGAGGGAACTTGTCCACGCTGCTACTGGCATTTGCTTTACGGCAGCTGCCTCTTCGAGTATTGTAAAAGATTTCTGCACGTGGCAAATCAAGCTCTGCGTGTACATAGCTGCTTTCTTTTTAAAAAGGGGCTCTCATGGGGTAAGCCGCTCAGCTTCCCCTTTCAAGTGACTGACTGTGTACAACACACTTGCAACAACCTGTTGTGTGATGGTTCGCTGTGGGATGCCCAAAGTAGAGCTGGCTTGGGCCCAGTGGCTGAGAGGGAAGCCTGCTGCCGCACATCTGTGTGAGAGTTGTGCCCAAGAGCCTTGGGATAAAGCCTGGGATGGGTTAATGGATGCTGCTTTGAAAGAAACTTCTCTAAAACGCTGTTGGCAAACCTTCTTTGCTAGTTTTTTTCCCGTGTTCTGAATTCCTGTTTCCTCTGAAGGCAGAGTAAGGCCAGATAACTTCTTGTTGCATGGAATGACAGCCTCGTGGAGCCTGGGCAATTTGACCAGTGTGTCTAAAGTCAATGTTTGATAGTCACTATAAAAAATAAATGTGCTGCTACAGCATTTGTAATTTCAAGAGATCTTCTCAATTCTCAACCACACGGAGCATGCTTGCCGTAGTATGGAACAGCAAGATTAAATGTATTGCAGCTCACTGACTCTCAACATGACGTCCACGTCACGTGGAGGTCTGTGTACCACTACCTGATTGTATGACTGCAGTGTTCTCTGTACTTCCATGTGCTGACTCCTCTCACAGAACAGATTAAAATAGTTGAAATACTTTCTGTACACAGTCTTTCTCTAGTGCTATTGGCATATTATATGATATGAAGTAAGAAGCACTCAAGGTAATTGCTCTATTAAAATACAATCCATCTTTAAAAAAAACAGTAAATCCTTGCTATAGATGAAAAAAAGATAGAAGGAAAAAAATTGAAGTTTCTGTCAAATATACAAAATTAATTACACAATTTCTCCTCTGTAATCGATGTTTCTCTGACTCGTGTAGGTCTCTTCCATAGCAAAAGGGAGGGGAAAAGATTTTAAATATTTCAAACTCCAAAGTTAGAGGGCAGATTGGGCACAGTGAAGTAGCCTCAGGTACCTTATCTAGTGCACCAGGTTGCTAGTTGTAAGGGCTTCATTAGAATAAAACAGTTGTGCACTGCTTAAGCTGTACTTTGAGGTACTTGTGATCAATTAGGTTTCTATTTAATAATAATTTATTATGTATCTTGCTACTAGAGCTAACTGAAAAATGCAGGAAAATGTAATGGAGGAGTCGAGGGAATCGGTCTAATTAGCAGTAACTGGAGCTAGTTATTTAAATTCTTGGTGCAGAGAGATTTCTGTTCTTTATTGTCACTTGCTCTTATCTTCACCTATCCAGTGAATGTGTGGGTTGCAGTTCTGGGTGCCTTCAGGAGTAAGGAATGAGTTACTCTGGATGAAATCGTAGGTTTTATCACCACGATTTATTGCAATTTTGGGGGATGCTGGCATATATTACTGAAATGAGGTAACTAGGGTCTCTTATGAGTCTGATCCATCTCCCTGAGTTTTAAGACCTGAAAGAGGCTTGTGACCACATGTGCCCTCCTGCATGACACAAATGGAGAAGGGCAGACAGGAACTTTCATGTCAGGCTTGTACTTCTGTTTGGGATAAGGCCAGAGCTTCAGTGCTTTCACTATGATAGTGCAGTATACATACAAGTGTCCTATTAAAAAGCAGTATCAGTGTCAACACATCATTGCTCACCACAGCGATACTCCGTTAGATCCATGAATATGTTTGACAAGGATGATATAACTAAAACAACAAGCTGTCACAGTCCCTTGTGCAAGTTGTGTCTGTAGTTATTGTCACCCATTCTCCTTTTTTTTATTTGTTGAACTCACTGAAACCCAAGATCTGTTTGTTTTTTTTGTTTTTTTTGTTTTTTTTTTAAATTCCAAGGCTACATGTAGTTGTAGTCATGCCATGTCATATGTGCCTCACACTCGGCATTACTAAATGCTGTCCAGCCCGTGGACACCCTCATACCACCTAGTCACCATGATGGATTTGAGCTTTGTAAATGAGCCTGTGGTGGGCCTGCAGTCTAAGCTTCTTGAAAAACAAGACTCCTCAATAGCTTGCATGCTTTTGAAACTGAAATCTCTGTTTCTCCTTGGTGACCTAGAAACTGACTTTTATTGCATCTGCTGTTGGTGATTTAGCTGGTGAGACTCTTCCCTTAGAATGGACAATAGACTGGTGTTTAGTGCTGCCATTTTCCATGTACATGAACTGCTGCATTAGTTTTTTGGGTTTTTTTTTTGTTTTTGTTTTTTTTAATTTTTTGCCAAGTGACAGAATGAGAGAAGCAGCAGGTGTACTTGGAGCTGTGCCCAACAGCATCACTTTTACATCTCTGTGTATGTGCAAAAGACAGTGAAGGAGCTTACTACTTGTTAGCACTGTGGGATCCAGGCACAAAACCCCATTATCCAAAATTCAATGAAATCCTTAAGGCTGTAGCAGGGATAAATGCGATCTGATGACTAAACCAGCAGCAACATTGTTTCCTTTTGCAGTAGCAAGGGAAAGAAAATGGAAACACCCTGCAGAACGTGGTGCATTCCAGGGATGGCTGCGCTGGCCCTAAGATTGATATACTATGAGGAAAAGTATGTTGAGGTCATAGCGTATCTTCCCTGAGTCCCCGCGCAGCATGCACGGTCAGCGTTTGAGCTGAAACAGATGCTGTTCTCCAACACAGAGGGAGAGGGGGGGAAAAGTGTTGGCACACGTAACGTGCGACTATGTAGCAATTGCTTGGTGTTGATTTGGCTTTTCCTCGCTGGGTGCTTCTATTTCCAATTCTTGTGTAGCAATGATTTTTTTTTTTTTTGTAAACTAATTTGACAGTGTAGCACATTTCTTCTTTAACATGAAATTCCGGTTCAAAAAGCAGAAGTCTCAGCTGCGTTTCTAATGCTTTCCCTTGCCACACAGTGTAATGCTACTTCCTAGATTCATAACTGATATAGGCAGAATAGTGTGACTGGTTTCCCAGAAATGGGATTTCACGTGTGCAAACTTCACCTTTTCTTGAATTTGTTAGAGGAAGTTTTATAGGAAGGTATGGCTCAGAATATGAAACTGCCTGGGTTGTAGAAGTGCGAGGAAGACACTTTCTGTTAGATTTGGTACAACTTTCTTAAACTTCAGGAAGTTGTGCTTAGTTGCACTCACACACCCTGAAGGTCAGTACTGGTTGCGTTCATACACAAAGCACAGCAGTAAAAAGCACTGCATGCCTCTCAGAACTATTATTAGTAACTATTATTAATGTATTATTTTGGTCAGGGGCAAACATACAACAAAAGAAAAACCTGAATGCTTGTCACTGGCCTAAAAGGTCCTTGCCATGCAACAGCAAAATGGGGATATAGGGCTTTGCAAACCCCACAGCAATAGTTAGTGGAGAAATTCCAGGACAGTGGCCTGGTTTGGGATTCAGCCTGTGGTGAAAAAGGTCTGGGAGTCTAGCAGTCAAAATGATTTTCTTTAGGAAAGCAAAATGGGTAACCTGGAGCATTAAGCAAGGGTGCCAGCCTAGGCTTTTTCCTTCCTTCCTCTCTCACTGATGATCTCCTCAGGGTTGTGAGGTTCTGGAAGTAAAGGAGCAACCTCCTAGTCTGCGATGCTCTGAGCAAAGGTTGGCGTTGGATTGCCTCCGTGTGAAAGGAGAGAAAAGGAAGTGCTGAATTGTTGCTGGCCGTAGGCTGATTTTTTGGGGTATTGATGTTTAAAATTAAGCTGAGAATAGGACAACACAATTTCACCCCAAAAGACAAGTAGGACCCTGCATCCCAAGGCCTGGGAAGGCACAGTGTGTGCTGAAAGATGACAGGTTAGATAAGTGTCATTGTTATCCTGGTAACTGTGGGATGCTTCTTCTGTGGTGTTGCAACCTTTTTTTAATTGTAGCAGGTTTGCTAAGGCTCTGCCATTCTTGCTATTTAGTAAGCTTAAGTTATGAATGAAGTTCAGCCCCCTCTGGGGAGGTATATTGCAGAGGTGGATTTGGCCGGTGGTTTACTATTCTCTGAACTCAGTTCTTTAGACCATTTTTCCATTGTGAGTCTGAGCAATAGCTCTAGCTACTGCTGTGTCTGTGTCCTGTCTTTTTAGGAAATGTTCACTGGCAATAATACATGAATCTTCTCCTTTGCCTGCAGTCAGCGATGATATTTATTGTCATGCTGAGGTGGTACCTGAGGCCACCAGAAGACTCTGCTAGAGTCTAGAAACATGTGAGGGGTGGGTGCCCCTATGCTTAAAGCCTTGGATTCAGCCAAGGATTTACACCCTCTGGCCTGTGACTGTCTTCCAGAAAACCCTTGTGTAATCTTGGGAAAATAATTACATCTCTCTGTTCCCATGGCATGGGCTGGAAGATGAGGCATGGGAATGCATGTTTTTTTCCACCTCCATTTGTGCAATGTGGTGGGTTTTTTAAGACTCCCCCCTCAAAAAGCCAAGGGCTGTCTCTCTTATGCATGCTTGTGGCATTATGTGTCTTAATCTTTGAAATCTGCAAGTGCTGTTTCAATACAAGTAACAGAACTCATTGCTTGCTAACTAAAGTTTATTTAAAAACAGCACTGCTTTGGTATGATGATGACTAATGTTGCATGCACACACAAAGAGACATGTTTAGACATCATTAGGCTGCAAAATTATGCACTCACCAGGTAAGAAAGGCCTGATTTAATTTTGTCCCTGTTGTGTATTTATATTATGACAGTCTTTAATTACACTATCATATACCATTTTTTCTGCATGATCCCTGCTCTATTCATTGTCCAGAATGGATGGGCACTTAACAAGCAACTATTCAATATTTTGTTTCTTCCTTGTCCAGGGCATGGCCCCATGGCCTATTTTCTTCATTCAAGTCCTGCTTTGAGACAGATTAACAACTTCTCGATAATTTCTCTGTGTACAAACTACCAAGTGCTGGTATTTCCTCACAGTTTGTTGCTTCAGTCTGTAATCTTTTAAAGTACTTCTGGCATAGTTTCTGGATGTGTAATTTCCTTGCTTTTCAAAACAAATAAAGTGAATAGCCAGAAATTTTGCAGTGGGGAGCCACATGGGTGTGAACAGTTGGATTGAAACCTTTGGATCCACCTCATCGACATCTGCTGCTTGAGCAAGCAGACTAGCTGGTGGCAGCAGTAGATTGTGCTCTATAGGAGTCAGTATTAAGAGATGGGAGACTTTTCCCCTTAGATATTTGCTGACAGAGGAGGCACAATGACATGATGTTCCTTTCCAGACTCAGAGAGAAATAAACCCCGGCATGTGCAGCTGCTTCTGGCAGCCCTTTCTTCCTCTCTCCCCAGTTCGTTGTTCTGCCTCATCTACTCCAGTCTGCCCTCATCTCTTCCCTTGCTTGCTTCTTCTTAGTCATTTAATTCCTTCTAATCTTTGCTCCTCAGGCTTTGCCTTTTGGATCTTGTTGCTTTGCCTTTTGGATCTTGTTGCTTTGCTCAAAAGCTACTGTGATAAACTCCCTCTCCCAGGGTCCCTCCTATACTCCTAGTCCCAAAATCCTTGCCCAGCCAATTCAAGGGCCCCCACCTGTGCCCTTGTACTGCGTATTGCATCCTCCATGGGCTCCCCATTCCTCCTGTCTTTCAGGTTCAGTCTCCTGCTGTGGGAGCTTTGCCCAGCTAGGGGTCAAGGTCCCTCCAGGGTTTTCCAGCTATCAGCACTAGCTGTCTCTTTGCTTATCTCCTCCTCCCCTCTGCATGGGTTTCTGCTCCATGGGCTGCAAAGCTCAGTTTGTTTTTCACCTCTTTTCTCCTGCTTTGGGGGTTCGGCTTTCCTCCGCCCTGTGCCTAACTCGGGAGTTTTCCCTGTGCTTGTTGCCTGAGGAGGAGGGAGCGTGGAGAGGCAGGCAAAAGTCAGGAGCCTACTCTGCTCTGGTGCTCGGTGTGGCGCAGAGCCACAGTTGCTTGCACTCTTGGCTTATTTGTGTATGGAAAAGCAGGCACTTGTGCACACACTTGTTTGAATAGAAGAAGCTCAGTTTTAAATTTGACTTCCTTCATTGGATCATTTTAGCTGCTATTCTTGATAATGTTTTTTGTCTTGCAGCACAGAAAAACACCTCTCTCCCTCTTTTTAAATCCTTCCGAGAAGGAAGTGGAAAGTAAATAATATCCCCTGGTCTATTGATATGTGACAGTATCAAGAGGCCCTGTTTATTTCAGTAAGCAGCAAATAAGTAGTTTGGCTTCATGTACATTAAATGTCAGGAAAAGAGGGGCAAGATTGAGTCTGATGTTATTTTTCTTAGCTGACTATGACTTAATGTGTTTTAGCTATTTATTTTTTTTTAGGGAAGAATTTTTAGTCTTTTAAAGATCGTTTAGACTTTCATTTAGTCCGTGAAAATCCATTTTTGTGAATTCATAAGTGGAAACTGTGCCTGGGACAAAGAACCACGCTGCGCGAAACAGAATCGGGAAGAGAAGTTAACAGCTGTTTTTGGTTTTTTTTTTATCTCATCTTCTCAAAGATGCTGATCGCTTATTCATTCATGTGCTGAGGGAGTGGGTTTTTTTCTCTCATTAATGGGAGTTGCATTTAAGCCCTGCAGTTGCAGTCACTTCATTGTACGTCGGCCTCTTCTGTTCCCTGTGTTGCTAATTGGAAATCCCCAATTTGTAGGTGCAGTCTGTGTGTCCCAGAGCTGACTCACAGGAGACTCTGTTCATTCCCTTTACTTCACAGGACTGCCTTTCTATTCACAGTTCATGGCAGTCTCATTAAACCAGCGTTTGAAATAGCAGCATGCCCGTTTTCATTGGTTTTCTCTGAAAGCCCTGTAAACCAGTGTCAAGGAATTAACAACGGCTGAGAAACAGAAAAACCTTAGTGGCTTGCCAGGTCATTTTCCTTGCAGTAAATCTGGGTTAGTTTGACACAGAATGGTATTTCAGTCACCCAGGAAATAAAAAAACCCCACAACACCTGAAGATAGATGATAGCCAGATTATTGCAGGTATTTCCCTGGAGCTAATCTAATTGAACAGTTTCTCTCTTACATCTTTGACTTCCAGGCACATTTTTGGACATCTAGCGGAAACTTTTAGGTTGTTCTCAGGAGTGAAGGATTCAGCTGTAACTACCTACCTCATTAATGACTGATGCTTTCTGAGCTGGTCCATGTCTCCTCTGTGAACCTGGTAATCACAGCATGTATTAAGTGAAGGACAGCAGACTCTCAGGGCTAAGTTATGTGGCTTTAGATTTTCACAGGCTGTTACAAGCAATCATTTACTCAAAACCATGAGGACACCCATCTCATCAAATACGACTTTAGGTGGATGGTTCCAGTTGTGATGAGTGTTAGTTTGATTTTATATTTTTAATGTGAAGTAGCTGTTGAGATTTAATATTTGGTTTAAAAAGACAAAATCTGTTAGCATGTCTAATACTCCTCCCATCCTCCTTGTATGCTTTCCAAGATGAATAGATCCTTCCCTGACTAGAAACTTAATCTTCAACTTAATCTTCTTCTTTAGAGTAGTAAATCCACTTTCACATTTCTAATTCAGTTATCCCAATATTCTTTTCCACCTAGTGCATTAGAAACCTTAATCCTCTATTTGGCTTGGAAATGCTGGAATGCACATTTCTCTCCCGACTGCAGATCTTTGAAATGCAGATTTTTTTATTGCTATTCTTTTAAGCAATTTCCAGAATGTGAATGTCCAGGAAGCTGCAGCGCAGAAGGGACTCTTGTAAATGCATTCCACATTCCCAAACATCCGTGCTGAAATTCAGATACTGGCTGAAGTGAGCCTTGAAAGACAAGGTTTGTGCTTGGGCTGTTGGAACGCTGCTGTCGAGTGTTTGCTTTCCAGGTGGGACAGGTCTCGCAGCATCTGGCAATGCTCCGCTTTGCCTTATGAATTCTCATTACCTGCCACAACTGATCATGGAGCAGCTTAAATGAAAATCTACCGAAATATGTTATGGTTGTTGGGGTTTTTTTGTTGGTTTGTGTTTGTGTTTTTTTTTTTTTAAACCTTCTTTCTTAAAGTTACGTTTGGTTGTCTTAAGAAAATACAATTCTTTTGCCATGTGGATAATGCAGTTGTTCCTCTGTTTAAAGCTTTGGTTGGCAGCGTGTTTGCCGTAGGTCTTCTGTTCAAGCTGAGGGCTGAAAGTCTGCTCAAATCTCTCCTTTTGTGACCTATGAATTCCTTGGTTTTGCAAATCAGCTGTAGAGTAAGGAAATACTAAGCGTAAAATTTGTACTTTGAAACTAATTATGGTTGCACTTTGGTTGTATTAGCACAAGAACTATGGAATAAAATACAGTTCCTTTTAATCTGTGAAAGATGCCAACAAACATGCTGGGTGTTCATTTTAGAAGAGGCAAATTAGAAGGAAAAACTGTTTCTTCTCTGTTTTCCATGGAGACAAGGACTTTATTGATTGTTCAAAATAAAATTCAGGGAAGGGGTAATTATCAGTCGGGGTGGAAGGGAGAGGGAACATTACCTTAATTTCCCTCCCATACAATGGAGTTTTATCCGATCATGTAACACTGTTACGCATATTGTCCTTGCAAGACCACGTTAGGAATTTCTGCAGAGACAAAGCTGCTGTACAATGATGGCCTTGGGTTCTCTTGCAATATTTTGACATTGCTTGATTTAATTGCATTTACTGTAATCTCTGCCTAATCTCATGACAGCAGCTTGTATCACTGCTGTGCCTGTGAGTTATCTGTAAATGTTCGAAGCAGAGATGTTTCTTTTGTATTTTGGTAGTAAGCTCAATTCATTTGTTGTTCTTCTCCCTCTTCTCCCCTATTCTCTCCCGTGTTAATTATGTCACACATTTATTTCAAAAGATGAATTGCTTAGAGTGCAAATGTTTTTGGTATAAGCATCAGGAATTTTCATCTTTAGAAAGCTGTCACCTGGTCTGTGGTCTAAATGGCTGCTAATGCCAGTCTTTCTAATCTATCCATTACAGATCAGCATTCTTTTGCTGATCTTGGCTGACATACTGTGGATTCACTATCATGACCCTGCTTATGATCCTGAATGGTATCTCCATCATGGAATTACTCCATGTGGAAACCCAAATTCCTTCATTCATTGCCTGTATAAACTTTTGGAGATGATGGATAACTTTCCACCGCAAAGGCGTTTGTTCATGCACTTGGTCAAGTGCTATGCAGGAATATGAATATAGGAATTTTTGCATGATATTTCTTCAGGGGAAGAAAAAAAAATAGAACTCCTTTTACTTTATATGAGGATTTGTGTATTGAACTCATATCAGTATATTCAACATAATAGAAGAACATTGTGGGAACACCATATCAAACCAGCGGTCCATCTAGCTCTGGTATCTGTTTTCTGACTGTGGTCATTACTAGATGCTTACAGAGAAGAGAAGAAAAGAATGGGAACAGGGCCAGTACGGGGTTATCTTTCCTTACTGTGCATGCTGAACATGTGCCAGTCAGTGATTTAGAGTCTATGGATCTGGATGCTTTATCTGGAGCACTGTGTTTAAGACTCTCCATGGACCTATCCTCTGTGGGGTTGCCTAATTCCCTTTTTAGAACCCTTCTCTCCTCCAACTTTGAGGACATCTTGTCTCAATGAGTTCTGTGATTTAATTACACACCGTATGAAGAAATCTGTCCCTTTGCTTGAAAACTGATAATTTCATTGGGAGCCCTTTGACTTTGTGTGATAAGAAACAGAAAGTAATTTCTCTGGTTCACTTCCCCAAGCCCTTCATAATTTTATAGTATCTTTATATGTACTCCCTTTCCAGGGTGGAGAGCCCTGTTCTGTTGAATATCTCCTCATGCAAAAGCCAGTCCATGTGTCTGATGAGCCTTATTACCCTTTCCTGTACCTCTTTGATCTCTATTAGATCCTTTGAAAATTGGGTAGAGGAAGGGGAGATCTTGGAATAACATGCCGTACTGCAGATGCAGGGACACCTTGGATTTTTATTCAGTGTGTTATTGCTTGTTGTTTCTGTTCCATTTCTTTCTAAATGTGCTGGATGCTTGTGCTATTCACAAGCTGCATTTTCAGTGCTGATTTATGGCACCACCCTTTTTTTCTTTATTATTTATTCTTTTGTTCTGACTGCAGTCTGTGTAGGTAATTGAGATGTACAGTAAAAACCTGAATGGAAAACCTAAGTATCTTTTATTACTGTGTTTTGAATGCTGTGCACTGGCTTTGGCTGAAGACCATCCTGCGACTGCCTGGCCTGTTCCCCATTACAGGGGAAAGGCTGGAGCGAGATGCTGAACTAAGCTAAGATGGACCTGGCTGATTTCAGGGCCAGAGATGACACCATCAAACTCTGTAGCTGCTGTATCTGGGCCTCAGTTACCTAGATATGGGTTGTTTACATCCTCCCTTTCTTAACTGCTATTTGGGGATGAGTAATAACACAAAGTAACCTGGCTTGGGCAAAGCTCGTGGGCTTCCTCGGACACCCACTCACGAGACTGAGTCCTTCTCATGGCTTTTTATTGGCTTCAGCAGCTTTCTCTTCTCTGGTGTAGTTGCAGCGCAAAGGGGCTGCAGCCGCTATCTCAGCTGCCCGGGACCTGGGGTGCGTGTCCTCTTCGTCCGAGTGTCTATGCTCTGTCTGCCAGGGAGAAGCGTTACCTCTCTAAACCAAAGGGCAGAAAGTCTGAGCATTTGCCCGAATTCACAAACAAAACCTGACATAAAGCAGAGACTTAATCCAGGATTTCCCAAATCTTCAGCAGATCTACCTCAGCAAAAGTCTTCCTATTTTTGCCAGTAAATTGACAATTCCTCTCTTAAAATTTGCTGAAAAGATAGAGCCCCCTCCTCCCCTCCCCTTTCCTACAAGTCGAAAGCTTCAACATTTGTTGTTTTTATGAAGATCTAGACAGTGCAAGCCATGATAGCTGCTATTCCAGGGCTTTCATGTCACTATTTGTTGCATTATTTACTTTGATCTGATTTGGCCTCTTGACTCCATCAAAAGCACCTTTCAACGCGAATTAATTAAGAGAACTGTATTTTCTTCTTTCAATTGCCTTTAAAAGAGAAACGCTCCCAGATGGCATTAGGGAAGGAGGGAGGTGTTTTTCCCTCTGCACAAGCCATGCTTTTGTCATAAACCAAAGGCTTTCTCTGCCCTCCGGTACACTTTGTGAGTCTGCCGTTTTGATGGATTGAAGGTGCTTTCTCCCGGGAGTTTGGAAATGCCAGAACTGAATGAGACCCCCTCAGTGGCATCCCAGCCCAAATGAGCAGCTTTCTAATAACGAAGATGACTTTAATATTGCAGCATCCTGTCTCTGCAGAGCACTCAGTTAATTATGAGGTGTGAATAAGGAATATGTTTCACAGTGCCTTGGCAATTTTCTGAGTTCACTGATCCGTAAACAAGATTATTCCCTAATAGTCCTTCATCTCTGCCATTATCACACAAGGATGTTCAACTTTAAATTAAATTAAAAACGATCATCTTTAAAGTTTGTTGAGTCACGGCTAATCTTTTGAGAGTGTTTCTAGGATTAACTATTTTAAAATTGCTTAGTTATTTGGGGAGGAGAGAATCTTTTGTTGTTCCTGCTGTGCCATTTTTATAAAGACCACACTGTAGCGACTCTCCACTGGGAAATGCGAATTAGACCCATTTTTCTTTCTTTCTTTTCAACTTGCTTTCTTTTCAAAGTCCCTGACACTGTCAGGCAGCTGATGTTTTGGGGGGAAGCGGCTTCATCAAGGTACGTGAAGGTTTTTTTACAGTTCTTTCAGCTGCTGCCAACCCAGGAGTGAGGGACTAAATTTGGTACCCGAATGCCAGCTGTCCAGCCTGGCTCTGTCCCTGGCCCTCAGACAGCTTGTACGGGATGGAAATGACATGGGCTATTGGTGCAAAACTGTCATGCAGGGTTGTGCAGAGCTACAACTCCTTGAAGATGTTTTTACTGTTACTAGGAGTGTCATTGTAGATTTTTAAGGTCAAGAGGGACCATTTATGATCATCTAATCTGAGCGGGAGCATGGTGCAAGAGACAGAGCTTTGTCTAAGAATTACTGCACGAAGCCTGCATTTCTCTTTGAGCTGTGTCACACATCTGTCAGCAGCCCTGACTTTAAATGTGATGGACTATATGAAATATCTCTAGGTGGATGGTTGCAGCGGTATGCTATTGTCGCTGTTAAAAATGTGTGCCTATTTCTAGCCTGATTTATCTAATTTCAGCTTCCAAGCACTGCATCTCATTATGTCTTTTCCCACTAGATTAAACAGGGCTCTCCTAGCTGAAAGTTTTTTAGTCTATGATAGTTGTTTTATTGTTCTTCCAGACAGACTGAAAGGCTGGGCTTCCTCAGGGTGCGTCTACTCAGCAGTCGCTGTTGTGATGCAGTTTGTGTACTCAGATCTGAACAAGTCTCAGATTAGGTAGCTTGGGTCCTGCTAATAATATGTCTGCAATGGCACGGAGATAGGAGTAGGTGAAGCAAGCTTTCTAAGTGTTTGCCAGTCTTCTTTTTTTATTTTTTTTTCCTGTGGATGTCATGCTAAACTCTTTCAAAACAGTAAAATACAGTTAATTTTTGCACTGCAAAATTTACGTATCGTAAAAGTCAGTACTTTGCTGAGTAAAAACAAGTAGATTAGAGTGAAATTAGCGTATCTTTGATAATAAATCCCTTTGGGCAAGAATGAGATCTTCCCATGTGTTTGTTGTGTTTCTAGCACAACAGTGTTTCAATCTTAATTGGAAAATTAGTCATATGAGGAGGTGCACTCAATACTGCATCTGCACACACAGATGACATTTGGATGGTGTGCTGCTCTTGATCTTACGAGCATTGCCACGCATTAACGAACACAAGTGCTCAGAGTCTGGAGTTGACATTTTGTCTGGAAGGGCTGTGAGCGAACACGTGGCCTTCGAAATACTGCACTGAGCCCTTGTTCACAGTAGTAAAGTTGGAGAAAAGGGGATGGAGAAAATTTGGACAGATCATCCTTTTTAACACAAGATTGTCCCTCACAATATAGTCCCTAGCAGGTTTTATATTGAACCTAGTTTTAGAAACAAGAAAAGATACAGATTGATATCTTTATTTCACACTCAGTATGTTTTATAATCAGGAAGTATAATTTCAGAGGGGAAAAATGCCTTCTGCTGAATTGCTGGCAGCCTTACCTAGAGTGCGTAGGAAGCTGTCAGGAAAGCAGGGATGTCAGGTGTTGACCTACGCTGATGGTGCTTCATTTGTGAGATTTAGTCAGATTAAAGCACAGAGTAATATGATTAATTTGTCTCCAGGTTCAGTGTTTAAGAATACATAAGACAGAACATCAGCATCATTCCTTTATACCAGCTGAGACTGTGACCCAGCTGGCAGACTACTCCATGGGTACCATCATAACAAGTTTCATATTCTCACATTTCATTTTTTCAAGCATCTGTCATTACCTCTTCAGAAACCCCTTACAAATTAGAGGTGCATCTTGCATAACTGAAGAGCAATTATTGTTCCATTACCAAGTAATGAAGTGCACACTTGTACGGAAAGAATGATGACTCCAAATATGATAAAGTTCAGCAAGATTCCCAAGATAATTTCTAGAAGTGTTTTCTACCTTCAAAGCTTATATTTTAATAGGTGGCATATCTTATGTCCAATATCTTCCTTAAAAAACTATTAAGGAAGAAAACACCCAAGAGAGCTTGAAAAAGGGAGATGTTTCCATATCAAACTCAAGGGAGATGTTTTGCATCATCATGAAAGATGCCTCCCTGCCGTGGCCCAGAGTTTGAGGTTACCGACTTTGATTTAGTGTGGTGGTTCAGTGTGTTATTGGCCCCCTGGTAATTCTGCCAGGACACAGAGGAGGCTTCTGGGGAGGCAGGAGTCCTGGGAATTCAGTATGGCGTAGTCATCCCCCAAGTTACGTTTGAAGAAGACTTTACTTTTCAGTTGGATAAAGTTGCAGGGCTCTGAGCGAGTCCAGATGGTGCTCCCAGGGCCTGCTTTTGAGATGTGGGATTCCCGGCGCAATCACTTGATGCGGTAATGCTCTCTGCCAATTAGGACTTATCTTCTCCTGGGCTCCCAAACATTGAGGTACTTGAGCAGGAAATTATTTTGAACGTTTAGTCCTCACGTTTAATGCTTTTTTGAGTAGAGCTTAGTGTGACGATCGCAACCTGCTAATCTCTCCAGCAGAGTCCCCAAGTAACTGGGACACATAATCACGATGATTACTGGGTCATTGCAACTGAACAGCTGGTGTCGATCGCTGTAGCTCTGCTCGCGTTCAGTACAGCTGAGGTTTCCACATCTCTGGTATCCTCATGACAAGACTCAGGCCCCTGCAAGCTTAGTGAATGGGCTGGCTAACAGTGTGGTGACTTCTTAAAGTAATCTCCTTCCTTCTGTCAAAGGAACATCATATGGTAAGGGACTACTTGGCTCATCAGACATAGTCCTCTGTTATCACATGCAGCCAGTTATCTAATCCCTTTCACAGACTGGCTCAGTGCTGCCTTGCGTCCAGTTGGATCATCTCCATGGCTCCCCTTGGAAGGCTGCTCTACAGTCTGACAAGTTTGCCTGGAAAGCTTTCTTTTCCCAGCCCAAATGCCTCGATGGCCAATTTATGCCCACATAACCCTTGCATTTGTACATCTCTCTTGTCTTCCTTCCTTTGTGTGCCTGCGTGTTAATGTGTGGGCACACAAAACTACAGAGACTGTCAAGTGAGGTACAAAACTGGTGTTAAAGTGTGAGACTATAGCAGCAACTCTTTATTTCATAAGTGTTCCTGGGGAGGGGACACAGAGGATTGCCATGGGTTGTTACTAAATAATGTAGTAACCTTCTTACTGGCATTGTCTAGGCAAGCTTTGTGTAGTGACAACGGCTGAGACTCTCCAGAGAAGCTGCCTTTGCTTTTGCCAAGGAGAAGGGTATGTTTGGAGTGCTTGTTTTTATTTTTATTTATTTCCTTTGGTCAAGTGCCATGAAAATCTCAGCAGCTTCAGAAACTTATGCTTTTCATTCTGACTCGCAGCCATTTTGAGAAAGCACAGAAGAAAAAACACCAGCAACTGCAAATGCGTGGGATAAAAAACATACCACCAGTATCCTCACCAAATATGCTTCAGGTCCCTTTATAGGAGTATGAAGCAGTAGAGAACCTTCTGCTTTATCTTGGCAACTGGTGAACAGGAAAAATGAAGTTGAATTATTTTGGATAGTGGCTCATGCTTATGCCCTGTTGTACACTAGTGCAAAACAAGTCTAAGTGAGGTGAGAACTGAAACTTAAACTGGGTCTAAAACTCAAATATCAACACTTCACTGTCATGTTAGTCAAGAAACTTGCTGCTGCTTGCTTTCTTCTGGACTCCCAGAGGCATTAATTCTCATTATATCAGGCCTTTTGGAGACCTCAGCTCCCTTTTCATGAGCATGTTGGATAGGCTTCCTTTGCCATGCTGATGGGGTGCTTCTTGCCCATTGTGTCAGAGTCTGAATGATTGTATGAAAATGATGTAGCCTGTAAGAAAAGATAATATGAATCATAGTTTAAGAAAAGGATGAATGTCTTTCCTTTCCTTGTAGTCTACTTCCCAGAGGGACATCTCTCTTTTTTGCTGTCTTTGCCATGGATTTCCATCCACAAAGTCCTGTAGAAAGAGTGCCTTTCACTGAGGAGGAGTGACTTGCTCCTTTTTGGCTAGACAGTCTAAAAGGGCTGCTGGATCTCTAGGGGAAAGATGTGCACTTTGATAACCTCTGTCTCCTTTGGAAGGTGCGGAGGCATGGTCATCCCCATGCCTGGCACAACCCCAGGGCTGACTGACCTTTTTTCAGCCACTAGGTGAAGGTGGGGGCTTTCCTCGGCTACAGCTGGCCTCTCTGGACATGTGAGACAATACTGTAGCTGCTGTTCGATGGGTTGTAGTTTAGGTTGCTGCTAGGTGAGGGAGGTCTTTTATGGGCTGGGTTGTTCTGTCTGTCAGCTGTGGAGCAACGGCTTCAGAGGGACGGCTTTCCAGCTCTGCACTAAGAAGCACCCATCACTCAGCAGCGGTACCAGCTCCTTTGCAGCTGAAGGGAAAAAAAGCTAAAGAGGAAATAACTTGGAGCTGCACATATTAGTGGTCTGAAGTGTTTCTGATTCAGAGGAGACAAAATAAACTTTCTGCATGAGCTTGGACGTGTGGTGCTCTGCTCCCTCACCATCCTCTGACGACAGCGTGAGGTGAAGGCATTTGACACCTTTCAATATTGGCATCAGGAAGAGACTGAGGCTTCTTAGCACCTTCCCAGCAGTCGGGTAACTTTAATTTCCTGAGAGCAGAGGAAGGAATGTGGTCCTTCCTTCTCCCTGGCAGGCTTTGGGACGTGAATTCCTTTGTTTTGGAAACAAATTTGATCTGAAAACATTCTTTTCCATAACAAAAATGGACTGTGTGGTACAGTCTGTAGACCTGATGTGAAGGCTGAACGTTTCTGTTGTGAGGAGGTGCCTTTGGTGTCAGGCAGTAGATGGCTCCATGCATGGATGCCATGGTATCTCCTCTGAGTAGCAGCCACAGTATCAGTTATGTACTGGGGGTCCAAAGAACTGAAAATCTGCGGGTGGGGGGGGTGTTCAGATTTCCTTTTTAGTCTTCTGTTTTTCTGGTTCAGTAAAATCTTTTCTATGGAGCTATTTATGTTAAGAAACAGAGCCTAACCAGCTCTGCTCCTCTGTTTCCTCTGCTTTCCTCCTCCCTTCTGCCCCCGTGCTGTCCTAGCTCTGGGTGGCCCAAACGGAGAGGATATCTGCTCAGGACATGTGCCAGCCCTTCGGATGGAGACCTGCCACAGTGTGTGGTGAACTGCGATGTCCCTTGACCTGCTGCCTTTGGGAAGGCATCGCCAGTTTGCTGATGAACTCGCAGCTTTTCAGGTTGTTCTTTCTGTCTGCAAAACTACCAATTAGTCGCCGCTCCCTGAGAGACTGCTTTTTGTTGTTATTTTTAAGGGAAATAACAATTACAAAACCAGTAAATGATGTCTAATGTGAACGAGTCCCCTCTGTTTTACTTTCTAGCCCTATCATGTTGGTAAGGATATATTGATGGCTTTCCTAACCTTAGTTCACTTTGATGGAATGTTGTTTATGTATTACAAAGTACTAAATGTGTGCTATTCAGTAGAAATGAAATTGTTGCTTTAGTTCTGCTTTTCTTTTGTCCACAAATGTGTTAAGCAAATGGATGTATATTTATGGATTAGGTACCCGATGTAGGAAAACGTTCCCACAAGACAGTAAGAGATTAATACATACAGACCATGTTGCAAATTGCACTTAAATAGCTATTGCCTTCATTTTTCCACACTTGAGTGGGAAATCATGCTGCAGAGAGAAATAATGACTCTGTGATCAATCTTGAAAGACGTACAGATGAGGCGTCCTTATAATAAGATACAATAATTAGCAACTGCTTTGTTTCGGATGGTGTATTTGGATGCGGCAGTTGTGTAGGTGTGGTGAGAAAGCAGAGGAGGGCCTGGATTAAGAAAACTGTCTCTGAAGTCTCCATTTTCAAATGAGATAAAATGCTGCGTTTTACTCTTCCTCACCCACCTCTCTGCCCTCCCAGCATCACCTCTCTGCCGTCCTCTGCAGCGTGTTTTCTTTGAGATGGTTGGTATGTTGTCAAATCTTTTTGTCCTTTTTTTTGGTGGTGGTGTTTTCCTTGCTGTGAAACAAAAGATGCAGCCTTACTGCCTTCCTCTTGCTGTGTGAGTTTTAATTAATGTTTTTGCAAAGCGTGTTAAGATCCTTGGATAGCAGTGTGGGTTTGGCAGTGGTTCAGTCTCCTGGAGAAAAGCGTATGCCTTAGAGTTTAGGAAAAAAAAAAAATCTAACAGATTTTTAGGGTTAGAAATAGACAGGTAGAAAAAAAAGTTAGTGGGGTTAAAAAAATTGCTTTTCTTTGACTCCTGTAAGCTGAAGCTCTAGTCTCATAACAGCATATTTTTTAGTAAATGGGGTGTCTTTCCTCCTGGAGTTGGGAGTCATCCCTGTTGAAATCTTAAAGAACAATGTTCATTTTGTGCTAGTTTATCTCTGAAACAGTATTTCCTTACGCAGCCTTACCCTTTGCTTCTCTGTTCTTATGACAGAAATGAAAAGGAAACTTTGAAACGTATCAGTTGTTGTCTTTAAAAAAGATGGAGCGCATCGTTTTTTAAGCAGTCAAAGGAACGGAAACCATAAAACCCTCTAGATTGCTGTCAGTCCACAGTGGGGTAAAGATCCTGAACATATCCCATATAAACTATGCCAGGGCTTTCTGTCTGTCTGTACCAACCCTCTTTCTTAGTCTCTGATATTAATGCTTTGAAGCAGGTCACCATTTCGGGCTGTTACTGCAGTGCCCAGTTGTAAAGTCAGCAGTGGGACAAAACTGGTGAAATGGTCACCCACTTCTCAGCGTTAAACCCAAACAAGAACGGAGTTTGTAATGCATTACGGGGAGGCTGTTGTGGTGTCCCCAAGTCTCCAACAGCCCAGGCTCCTGCAATGCCCCAGCAGCACGGAGATGCTGTGGGGTGGGTCCATACACAGCAGATGCTGCAGGTGTTGCAGAGCTATGAAATAGGCTTGCAAATTCCCTGTAACAGCACGGATAGAGAAGTCCTGAAGAAACAGTGTTTGGGCAGATGGTCTTTTTTTTTTTTTTTTTTTTTTAAAGCTATCATTCTCATAACGGTGTTGGTTTGGTGGTTTGGGGATTTTTTTGCATGGTTGACTTGAATGAAGTGACTGCTTACAAATACACTTAGGGAAAGCAGTGTTTGTGTTAGGAATGTTAGGAGTCACATCTGCAGTTCCTGTAAAATGGTTAGCTTCATTTTGAGAACAGTTCTACATTTTCCACATGCTTGCTCCGAAAAGTGGCCATGAAGCAGCTTGAGGACATCTGGAAGGCTAGATAACTGGTACTTCTGCAGAAAGCAGGGAAGTCATTTGGGATGGAAAGCTGTATGTTAGTTTGACAAAAATATTTACTTGGTGGCGAAGGCGTGTTATACCAAGCACACTCACTAGCTTCTTTTTGAGAGTGCAAGGAGTTTCTTGTCCTGTGTCCTCCCGCTTCATTGCCAGTGGCGGTGATGTTGCAATTTTTTCTGCTAGGCATTGCTATGGTCTGTTTGGTTTAATTCACACTGCCATTCTGGAGGTGAAGTCCCTGAAACTTCTGATGGGAAGTATGACCATGGGTTACACATTTCTGGAGAGCCACCTGATAGGTACTGTAGTAGACTGTAGGGTGGGCAACTTGCTTACGTACAAAGAGACACAGGTAATAGTTAGCAAAAGTTGTCTCTGAGGAGAAGCACAGCTTGTGCTCAGCTCAGCAGTGATGGTTGAGAGATGGACTCTCTGGTGAGATGCAGCGGCTGTGGGGCAGCCAGGTGCTCCCCTCCCAGACCCGAGGTGCGTGGTCCCAAAGAGCACGTCTGAATTCAGCATCTTGGGAACTGCTTGGTCTCTGGGTCTCGGCTGAAGCGGATGACTGAGGTATGATTGCATTGACACAGACAATCTGCAAGCCATAAAGCAAATATCCCCGCCTTGTTTTTCCAGAGTTGCCTCTGCCAAAGTGCTGTAAGACTGGCTGGCACTTGGGGCTCTGGATAAGCTCTCCTCTGGCCTTCTCATTACTGATTTTAAACATGTGATACATATCAATGTTATTTGTAGCCGTCTTTTATTTTTTTCCTGTCAAGAGGCAGTCTCCTTGTGTACTGCTTTTGTGAGATGACAGAAGCTTTTCCGTTTATGAATCTGTCTCTTTGATCCACAGAGCAGCAAAGGAAAAGCTAGCCCTGCGCTTTTTGAGGCTCAGCAACATATTTTTCCATCAAAGCTGGCATCAGTTGCTGGGAACTCAAAGGCAGGGTTGCCAAGAGGGTGAAAGTATCCTGCACTCTTTTGCTCAATAAATACCAGACCCAAAAGGTGGTTTTTCTCCATCAGTAGTTCTAGTTATTTTTGTCAGAGCCTGAGCTGTGTCTGGACAGTGTGGGTTTTGAGGGAGCTGAGTCCGAGGGAGGTGAGCCCCCTCTGTAGCTGATGGAGAGAAAGAGGGTCCCCAGAGGGTGACTCAGAGGGAAGGATGGCCCTGCGTCAGCCCTCCCCTCTCCTTCCCTTTCACTGCTGATCAAAAAGGGCGCACGGGGAGGCTCATTTCCCTTGGCAAAAGTTAGCCTTTCTGAATACACCCTCTGCTGCTGCTACGCTTCTTGCAAGGGTTTCCAACAGCTTTCACCAGGATTTTACTACGTGGCTTGGAGTGCTTTGTTTCGGGAGAGCAGATGCGTCAGGCTCCAGTGATAGTTGCAGGGGCAGAGCAAAGATCTCAGGAGAGGGAGCACGCTCTCCCAGGTGTGAGCATGGTGATGTGCTCGCACAAGCGTTGTAAATCCCGAGCAGTGGGTTGGTTAGCGCCAGGAATGCCGGCAGGACACAGATGAACAGCACCCGGTGGGATTGTCTTGTTTTTCATCAAGTGCTGGCCCTCTACCAAAAGTTGTTTTAAAAAATAATAATAAAGAAGTGGAAAGGAGTCATTGATTCCTGCTGTGAAATCAGCAAGAGGCGGCTGTTGACAGAAGTGAAAGTGGGATGGAGTCTGTGGGGTTTCGGCTTCCTTTTCCATAACTTGGTGGATGCTGATATTATTTATATCAGATGTGGCCTTGCAAAGTCAGTAAGAGAGATCAGTAAGAGAGAAAAAGAAATTGAAATGAATGAAGTATCTGGCACGTTTGAGTTTTAAAGTGAGTTTATGTGCAACTGGGGGATGGCTGGCTGAGGCAAGGGGTGTGATCTGGTATAATACAGTCCTTATTCTGGAGATGTTACCGGAGAGGCATACACAGGATCCCAATTACATGTTTGAAATAGTTCCATGCACGCCCATGTTTGCATCAGGTCGAAACCACGGAGTTGGCTGTAAGCCTCGCTCTGTGCCCAGGAGATGGGCGAAGGGCACGGAGAGCCTCCGTGCAGCCAGCGGTGCTGTACCGTGTGCCAGAGGCGGCTGCTGCCGCCAGCCTGCTCGCCTCTGCCCAAGCAGATGAGCAGGCAGCGGGGGCAGCCTCAGGTTTGCAGCGCTCCAGCCAGCACGGGAGCTGCCAAAAGCAGCATGCAGCCTGTGCCAGCAAGAAACCAGAGTGTGGCCTGCTGACCTTGGAGGAAGGAGGGAACACGCATGAGCTCCTGTTGACTGCCAACAGGATGAAAATTAATTTATTAGGTTCATCCTAGTGAAAAAAAAAACCCAAAACTGGACATCCTAAAAATCTTTGATTAAACAGAACTGGGTTTTATTATTATCCTTAACCATCTGCAAAAAAAAAAGCCCAAAACAAAACACAAAAAGAAAAAAAAAAGGATTTCTCAGTGAACAGCGCGTTTTGTTTCTATTTTGGACATTATCTAAATAAAAAGTGTAGAAAAAGAGTTAGATTCAATAACAGTTACACTTTTCCCAGGGGTGGGATAGAAAAAGGAGGCTATTAAGATATGCTGCTCCTTGTCCCCAACAGCCTGCATTGCTGAAAGCTGGTCAATGCAACACCACTTGTTTTTCTTGTTGAGCTTGCAAAAGTGCAAATCTGGGTTGAAATAACCAAAAAGTTTCAACTGAAACAATCACCTCCTTCCTCTCCAAGCATTTTCGAAATTTTACTGCTTCCCTGCGAAACTATCAGTATGGCGCATATAATAGCTCAGCCTGTGTAATAAAAAGGGAAAACCAAATGAAGGAGGCAAAGAATCAGCTCCTGTTCCCTTCGGGAAGTGGTATTTCACCCAGCAGTAAAAGCTGCCTTTTGAGCCGTGGCAGAGTGGGGTCAGTTCAGTGCTTTCTGGGAGAATCTGAATTTACACCTCACCTGAGCGCCTGCCCGCTGTGCTCAGAGAAGCTCAGGGTAATCAGTGTTCTCTCTGGTCCCTCTCTTAGCCTTGCTCATTTGTGTAAGATATTGCAGGAGATGGTCCGCTTCCTTAATCCGTACTTACATATGGATACAGTAACTTCCATTCCCCCTCTGTATTCCTCCTTCCTCCCCTGTCCTCATCTCCACATTAAATGTCTGAGAATAAACTGAGGACTCAGTTGCATGCGATACCTATAGCACTCATGGCTGACCTTCAGGAGTTTTCTTCTTTTTCTTTTTTTTTTTTTTTCTTCTTCGGTATGTTCGTAAGGAAGCCAAATCATTTAAACCAGCTGGAAGATCCCTCAACTGCTACAGTTGTATAATCATTTCCCTCCCGGCTTATAAAACTGGCTCTCCCCAGTTTACTGCCAGGCCCTTTCATTGCAGATTGAAAAAATAAAGGTCTTCGAGGACTGTGTGCTTCTCAACTCTCTGAGAGATCAATCGGATCAATTTGCCTCTGTGCGTTTTGACATCTCTGTCCTAATTGTGGAGACAGCACGCCAGAGTGGCTGTTTGCAAAGGCAGAGACTCCTGGATCTACTTGGAGTGCTAAAACAAGCTCATTAGAGGTTAAAAACCGCAACAAATAAAAAAAGGGAGCAGTGGGTTGTTGTTCTGTAATAGGCACCGGTGAATTCGGCAGAATTTTTCTTTTTACCTGAAGCGAGCAGCCTATGGGGTAATGTAGCACGTATGGTTTAGTCAAGACTTTAAACTGATGCAGATGATTTGTAGTGATTTTTGTAATGTGAGTTTTATTAAGTTGCCTGAAGCACAGTATGTTCATCAACACTTTGCCTTGGTTCGCCACATCCATCTTGTAAAATCCGTTTCTTCCTGGTCCCGGTGAAAAGTGCCCTTTTCTGCCTTCTCCATCATAGCCCTGAGCTATCAATTCAAGGAAGCAAAAGTGAAGCAGAAGCAATAGCTTTGCTCAAGTAAAGTGCACTTGGGCGAGCTTGTGCTCTCTGGAGGAAGCTTTGACAGGCAGCAGCCACTTAGGTAAACTCCACTCCACTACTTCTCTGCTCCTTGGAAAACACTGCAGTAACCCCCTGCCCTGAGCAGGGCAGGTTAGAGACGAGAGTCATCGCCAAAGAGGAGAAGCTCTGAACCAGGGCTGGTGTCCGTAGTGTTGCTGCCTCCTATGCTAAGCACCACAGGAGAAGCGTGCAATGGCCAAATTTAATAGAAACTGCTGCTGTTTTGGAGCTTGCTCCTTTCTTACCCATGCGGCATCCACAAGCGAAGTGTGATTTGAAAGCCTATGCTCTGAGTGACGATGTGTGGCTGTCCTCTTCCAGAATGCCTGCCCTCTTCCCTCCGTGGGAGATGGCAGTGCACAGGGCTTGCCGTTCGCTTGGTTGGGCTGCAGGGTCTTGCCGGAGCCGTCCCCGGTGTCCCTCTGGCATGGCTTCTGCCTCTGGCTCTTCGCTCTCTGCAAGTCTGATGGCCTTCAGTGAGGATGTTGCTCTCTGTATTAATTTCTGGTGATCAAACCAAGACTGCTAAATCAGTACGTCTGTTTGGTATTACTCTTTTATTTTTCTCAGAATAACCTTCTTTCCTCAGGGTCTGAGGGCAAGAGTTTTACATAGTTAATTCAAGAATGCTTTTCTTCCCATCTATTTTACCACTTAAAAAAACCTTCAAAAGTAAACCAGGAAGCATAAAAAAAGATAGACAGTTTTCTGGAATAAGGATAGCATTACTGTTTCAGAAGATTTTTCTTACTGAGACATATTTTGGAAAAAGACCCCTTTTGCTGTGTATAAATAACACACATATACATAATTTGAAAGGTTTTAAAATGGCTTACAAGCAACAGCCTGTATTGACTCTTTTCATTTTTTAATTATGTTTTTAAAATCTTGCCTTTGGTTTTGCTCCGCAGTTCAGGTTTCCGTGATTTGTTTTTGTTTAGCTTGTGGGTATATTGGATGCTTTACTTGTTTAATTGCATTTTAACCACAAGAGTATATGTGATTGGCACTTGGAACGAGTCTTTATTTCTCTGGGAATGTTTGCGGACTAGCAATTCTGATTGCTGCTCTACAGATGTTACATTTAATCAATAACTCAAATACAGAAATAACGGCAGCTCTCTCTCTTCAGTCTTAGTTGGCAGTATTACCTGTACTGGCTGGTGCTTTTTTCTTAATTATTCAGCAAGGGCCTATTTATTGCGTTTAATAAGAGGATCAAACATATGCAGTGCAAATATTGAAGGGGAACAAGAAAAGAAAAAGAATCGGTTAGTTTAATGAAAACATCTGTTTCTTGCAAGCAAATTTATGCAAGCCTTTAGATCAGTTTTGTTGCAGCATTGCTTGTCTTTACAAGTGAATTCGGGAGTATCAGTTCTCCTGCCTTACCTGCAATGGGACTGCTGCCACACTGTGGAGCAGAGGCTGTGCCGCTCTTCTTCCATAGCCACTCTTCTGGTGGCCTTCGAGGCCAAGGTCCTGGCTGTGTCCATGCACCTGTGCAGCAGTGGTCCCAAGAGCCACCGCCACCCCTTAAGAAGGAGCAGATGTATTTGTGGTAGCTCTGATGATACCACTTCTTGCCTTTCCCCTCCTCCATCACCTGTGTCTTCTTGTCTGGACATCTGCATCATTTTTAACCAGATCCCATCACTGTCTGGAGTCCAGACAAGCACAGACCGCAGGAGTATCCTCTGAGGGACCTACAGCCACGACGTGTGGTTCCTTCTCGCCCACCAGGGCCTGTCTGCCCACACCCTCGCACCCTCCTTTTGGTTCGCTTGTGGGACAGGTGTGATGCCGGAGGATGCCCCACATGGTAGCCAGAGCAGGTGTCCCTTCGGCAGTGCGGAGGCACATTGCATGGTGGGGCTGTGGAAGGGATGAGATCTTCTTAAACTGATCTTGGTTGTGGCTTACCAGAATGACCCAGACCATGGCTACGTTGGAAGGTGACGAAGCCTCGAACAAACTTCACGATGTGTTTCATGGGTTTCCCTCAAGCCAAAAGGGCGACGTGCCTTCTAGTGTGGGGTGTCTGGGGAAGAGAGGCTGTCAGTTATGTGGGAAGGTTTGGTTGTCCCTGCAAATACACATCTGAGCATTACTGAGTGTCAGCTCCAGCCCCATCCTGTAAAAGTTTGATGTGGTTGGGGGGTGCGTTACAAGGTGCTGCAAAATCTCCAGGACAGAAGCTGCCCGTATTTTTGGCTGAGTGCAACATCTCGTAAGCTTTCCTGTGAGCGACTGTGCAGGATCTTTCATGCTTGCCAGGCTTTTAACTATCAGAATTTAAACCTATTTCTGTGGAGATGGAGACTACAAAATGATGTCGTTTTCTTGCTACTGCTTATTTTTGGAAGTTGCCAATGCAGTTCAAAGCAAATATCTTAGTGACTTAAAGAAGACTGGAATATTTGTGGTCTTATTTTTCTGGCAATAGATGAGACTGAATTGTGGTCAAAATAGGATAAAATGTAATTATTTTTTCTAATTCTGCCAAGTTTCAGGATTATTCTTTTATTGATGTGCTTTTGGCTTTTACCATTTATTATCTGTTTAGATGAGATATAAAGAATAGCTTTGCAGAAGAAATCCATTTAAAGCAAGCCACTAATCTTTACTGGCTATTGTGGATTTTAATTTTTATTTTTCACAGATGAACCCTATCATAACTGAACCATGAGTGCCTGTGATGAAAGAACTGGTCCATTTTTAATTTGAAGAATTTAAGGATTTGTGTGTAGATGATTGTGTGGAAAAGCGACAAAGAAAAAAGTTGTTGGAAGTACAGTGTTTGGTATTTCATGCCAACAGTAATAGCACAGGCACAATTTACTTACAGGGCTGCTGACAAAAGAAATAATTTGCTGCCAATTTTTGAATTGTTTTCTTTCAGATTCTTTCTGTGTTGCAGTATAACTTTGGCATTGAGTTGCGTTTGATTGCAAACATCAAAAAGTTTCTCTGAAAGGATACCAGCTCTGAAGAATGTTATTTTGCTTCTTCACTATATTGCTAACAGACTCGTGTCATTCATATTTAAAAAGAACAAGCTATTTTTGAGGATGTTAAAAATAACAGACGGTTTCCTAACAAGAAAAGAGTGAGGAAGGTTGGGTTTTTTTTACCATGTATTTTGTATTTAGAGATGGCTGTGACATATTTACGGATTGCTTTATTTAATCTGACAGAAGCAAAGGGACATGCCAGATCAAATGTCAGATTAAGTATTTTCCGGAAAGGAAATACCTTCTTCCTGAAGTATTTAGCATTGACATCCAGTAAACTGTTTTTTAAGTAGCTGATGCATGGGTTTCATTTTGAAGGAAAAGTTTGTGGAAAACGGGCCAAGCTTCAGTTTGAGGACAATACAGTGGAATGTAGTGGCTCTGCCACTGGTGGCTTTTGACAGACAGTCTGTATCCAAACAAGGGCCATCCCTTTCCATCATGTGAATTTGGGAAAATTCTCAGTGAAAATGGATAGTTTATAACCACTTTTAATTTAGAGGGCATTTTCAGGAGAATCCACTCAAGCTTTTTGGTCTTCATTAACACCTCTTGTAAGCAAACTGTTGCTATTGCAGTAGTGCCCCGTAGACTAGCTATTGCTCTCTCCTTGCTCGCTACCAGCTCCCACAAAGTCCGTGCTAACATAGTCCTTTAACCCAGGCCTTAGAGCTTGCTGTCCTAAGGCAGAGGCAGTCAGGGGAGGAGGAGGAGGGAAGATTATTAAATGTATGAATGTCTCATTATCTCTTGTTTGTTTCTAGAGGTCCGTAAATTGGTTCTTGGACATCAGCACTGGTGAACTCCCCATACACTCTCTGTTTTACTGTCCTGAAGGTCCACAGTCCCCCCACCCCATCATAGTGGTGTGATAACTGCTCCTCTTTCCATCTTCTTCTCTCAGTCAAGGATGCAAAATGCAGATGCGTGATTTTCTCCCCTCTCCAATTAAGTGAAAAATGTGACTTTAAATTGAATTTGACAAGTAGTTTTGGATTACAAGTAAATTATGGAAGAATTAAAAAAAATTCAAAACCAAATAGGTTTTGAAATAAAGCAATACTGTTCAGGCTACATTTACAGGGGGTTTCAGGCGCTTATTTCCTCCCCACATTTCTTTGCAAGTTGTGCCCATGTCTCCTTCTGAAACCAGGCTTTCACTTACCACTTTCATTACCAGAAATGCTCACAACTAAAATATTATGTGCCTCTCCAAGCATTGCAAAAAGTTTCTTTTTGGGCTGACCTGAAATGATGACTTAAAAAATACAATTCAGTTCAGCAAACATATTTAAGAAAAAAAACCAAACCAAAACAACAACTGAGCATTTGCCCTGATTGAGAGCAGGCTCAGCTGTAGAAGTTTGCTTTCTTCTCCTCCTTCCTCAAGTCAAACTCTGTACCAGTAAAGAGTTGTTTTGGGAGCTGGGATTTGGACCAGCTGACCTTTACCTGCCCCTATGCTTCTCATCAGTGCCTATCACTTTTTTTTTTAGGGCTGATGCATGGAAGAGGGAGGAGGTGATGGGCCTTTTCTCCAGGGGAGCTCTTTTCTGTTCCCAGCATATCCTTGTGGTTGTGGTAGGAGCAAATACATCCATCCCCACCTTGGGATTGCGTGCTTGGGCTCCTGCTTTCACCAGGCATATTTACCACTGGACTGTGCTCCTCACTCAGCTCTCACTGTGTTTTCTGGGGGCTGGTTGCCTGCGTGGTGCTGTGTGTTTGTCCATGAGAAGTAGGTAGACTGCCTGAAAATGGTGGTTTCTGGTTCGTCCTGTTCTCTTTGGTGTTCCCCCCACCCCGTTCCTTATTTGACCTTTTTTGGCACTGTATTTGAATCCAGGATAGTTCGCTGTTGCTAGCACTGGTATGTATTATTTCCTGCTTTGAGGTGTGTGTCTTTCCTCTTCCGTGCAGGGTGCAGGAGGCTCACCAGAAAGAGACTGAGTCTCACATATGTTGATTTCTGTGCTCTTTCTCTGCCATATTTTACTGTTAGAATTGATTTATTCTTCCTCTTCTGTCCTGTTGTAAACTTTTAAATTTCCCTTTTTTTTTTTTTTTTAAGTTTGCTTACTGGGATCCTGGGCAAAGACAACAGCAAAAAGTTAGAGCCTTAATTCCCTAACTGCACATACATAATTTTAAAGCCACCGTGGTTCCTTCTGTAAATTAACAGACTAGGTGGACCAGTGTGTGTTTACTGACATGAAACACTTTACAGAGAGTATCAAAGCAACGCAGCAGGCCTCCACATCTTTTATGGCTTGTTTGTAAATTTTTACTAGGACACTTGATTCCCAGGGACACCTCAATAATTTCCACTCACAATAACGGTGCCCCGTGCATGAGCGGAGGATAACCTTCTCCCATCTTCACATAAAAGCTGGCAAGCAAGCTAGTTTTTTTGTGATTAGGGAGCATGTTTTAGATACCTCGCAGACCCCATGCTCCCTGCCTGTGCATGGTGGGTCTGCAAGCAGCCCCTTTACCAAGCCTGGTCCTTCAGAGCGAGTGTGGCCTGGGGATGCTGTGCTGTGTTTTGGGGAAGGCTGTATTCAAGAGCTGCCAACTCTTTTCTGTGCAAAGACACAAAGGCAGCAGTGAGTCTGTAAGAGTCCTGGCTATCCTCTGTGGTTTCGGGTCCATCTGCTCGTGCTACATTGGTTCGTTGAAAGCACAGCTGCTTTCTTAAGCGGAGCTGCTCTGGGGAAGGCGAGCTCTTTCCTGCCTCCGATGCCGCAGTCCAGCTCCTGAGTGCTCACTGGGGACACAAATGAATGGAGCTCCAGTGACAGCAGATTTCTTGGATTCTGCCACTGGATCTCTGACAGCAGCAGAGGTTTGAATATCTCCATGTATCTCCATCTTTCTCTTCCTTTCTCTCCTTCCTGGCTCCTCTTTGTGCCTACCTTCCTTTCTTTCTGCTTTATTCCCTCTCTTCCTTGTAACACATGCTCACATAGCCTCTTCTTCATAAACAAATTTTTGGCCCTCTGCAGTCCAAGCAAATGGTCTCCTCCAGGCTGGATACAGGCATTGTAGAAGAGAGGGTCTCCTATCTCAATGGCTTTGCAGGAGCAATGCAAGGAGAGCCTGATGCTGTTCCTGCAGGCTCCTGCTAGATGGTGTTTGGCAGTGCTAGAGACCCTGAGGAATTGATACAAATCTCTAGTGAGCATTGCAAATGGAGATACTTTTCCCCAGTGGCTTGTCACGTGCCCAGAAACGGAGTGAGTTGCCACTGAAAGCAACAACAGGAGCATCTCTGCAGTCCTGCTACTAAATTTCAAATCCGTGCTCCAAATTACAGAGCCACTGAAGTTTTCCCAATAAAGTGGTTGCACGACTTTGTTGATATGGGCAAATGTCTCTAATTGCTTTTTCAGGAACAGCCTGTTTTACCTGATACTTTCAAGGAAGAAAATAATTTCAGCTTGACACAAGCTCCTGGAAGGGAAAACTTTCAGCCTGAATGAATAAAGTTTGTCAAAAGAACAAGCAGCTGAAAATAGGGGTTTGTAGTTGAATGTGTAGAGCAGCCAAAGCTGCTATCAGTGCTGCTTTTAATGCAGTTGCTTGAAATACCGCTATACCAGCTGTTAACTGGGCTAGGGCAGGGCATAATGAGCCTAACTGTGGATTTCAATGCCTCAGGTGTGTGTGATGCAGAGGAAATAAAATGGCTGAAATCGATAGAAGCTTTAAATTGCAGGCATGGTGCTTCGGCTTCCTGAGATCTGGTGGAAGGTAGCTGTGCTTTGATGAGGTCTTACTTTTCCTCTTAGCCCTGCTCCACCTTGTCTCCTCGTTGCATCGGTGGAATGTCTGGTATGAAGGGAAGCCCTTTTTCATCTTCTTGGTCACATCTTTGATCCGTTAAGTGCATTTTGCTACTTTTTCTATTCCTGATCCCTTACTGTGCCTCTCTCTCTTCTTTTCCCTGTTCCTCCCAGTTTTCTTCCTCCACTTTCATCCCACACAGAATGAGGTATGTATTACCTAAAAGTATAAGGGAAAGCCACGAGTGGGATCGCCTCCTCTGCTGTATATGCCAATGCAGTTATGCCCTGCTCTGCTTTTCCTGAAAATCCAATAAGCAGCAAGAACCCCAAATTTGTGGTCACATCTGAAAATGTACACAAAGAATACATGCCATTATCAGTGTAAATGAGTTAAAACAGCTGTGACTTTCATAAAATCTCTCTACGGCCCCCTAAAGAGTCTGTAAAACTGCTTCTGTTTGTGTGTGTTTATGCATCTGGGTCTGCATGGGTAGTGGTGGCTGGGGTTTAGGGCTCTCTGGGGAGATAAGGAGCAAGGATGCCACACATACGCTGTGGGGAATGTCAAGACTACTCATAAAGAGGGAAGAAGGAGGGCTTGTCTTTCTCCCTTGCAGAACCTGTAGCTATGACTTACATTTTATTTTCCTGCATTGACAGGTATTTTAAGCAAGTTAAACATCCAGACATGTCTGGAATGTATTGGTTTTTCTTTTTTTATTCAATTTTTTTACTCCACAATGGATTTTTCACCCCTGTTTTCTCCCTGGGATATCACATACACTTGGCCGTTGATGATTGTCCTTGAGGAGGAATATAGGCTGAGCTAGGTTGAAACAATACTTCTCCAATATAAGATGTAGCTGGCTGCACAGATTATAAGGAAGTCATCTTTAAGTAGAAAAGGTAAGGATGGTCTCTAGAGACAAAATACGGCTCCTGTAAAAATTCTGCATTCTCAGCAGGGGAGCCTGTCAAACTGGTTTGGAGTTACATTGCATCTACCAATGACCTAAAGCTTTGACATTCACTTAAAATAGCCCCTTCTAAGTTTAAAAATGTCTTGATTAGAGGTGTCTTACTGTTATCAATAATTAAGAATAAGTTAACAGCCTTGCTTTTATACTGATCCTTCTAATGCCTTCCTTTAGTATAGGGTTTTGAAAGTGTTAGTTCAAAACACTGGTGGTTGCTGGGAGTTGGATCTGTTTCCTGAGAAGAATATAAACGGGAGCAGTGATTTTCTCACAGTGAGAGAGGGCCAGGGACCTGGCCAAAACAAGCTCTGGGAATACCAAAGCTTATTCTACTGTGTACTTACCTTGGTCTTTTAGATGTCCCTGACAGGGAGCATCTATCATACATCTTAATTGCTTAATTTAATAAATAATTTAATTGTTAAATGCAGCGTGGGATAAATGTGTTGCCGATACAGGTTTGTGATAGCTCACACAGCTGTGGCAATGAACGGCAGCTGAGGAGCTGCCCCGCTCCTTTCTGTGAACTCTAGATGCCTCCAATGGTACAAGCAAATTACAAAAGCTGCCTGCTTCTTAGAGAAGTTTGTTTTGATTAACACAGAGTCCATCTGGTACTGGCAAAGTTTACATTCCTGTAAACTGCACAGTATTGAGTTTTACTAGGCCACCTACCCTGCTGTCTTCAATTATAAAACCTCCGAGTGCCCTGATGATGTAATTGATTTCAGGATGAGCCGTGCTTTTCAGGAAGCCGGAGCTGCCAAAGATCTGTCTTGGCCTCCGTTCGAACCGTGCGAGAGAAGTCCCTGCGTTATTAAGCATTTCTTGGATTTATTGTTTGTTGTGATTCTGGTTTCTTCAGGGAGTATTCCTGAAAGGCTTTTAAAAGATAGCAAGTGGGCAATTACATGCTGGTTTGCTTTGTGGGAAAGCTGGCATGAAGCAGAGGTGGAACCTCTGCCCAAATGGGCTCTTTTCACACTCGTTTAGCAAACCTGGTGACCTGGATTTCCTCCCCTAATTTGATCATTTCATTATGAAAATCTGGGAGGCTCACACCTTAAAATGTTCGCCTACTCTGGAGGTAGCGTGGAGCTATCATCAATACAGGTTTCCTACATACGTCCCACGCCTGCTCTCCTGTGGGAGTGAATGCATGTGTGTGTTTTGGCATGGGGAGCCACGTTATGCTGGTCAGGGTGGAGCAGGTGATAGGGATTGGTTCCCATGAACGGTGGGATGTTTGGCAGCCTGGTGTGGTTGGCAAATGCATGGAAATCTGACCTGTAAATGACTTTATCCCAGGCAGCTGTTTAAAACAGGTATAAAACAGTTAAACTGTTGTAACAGTAATTTCTTTGATTGTCCTAGCTAAAGACAAAATAAAGAGCTTTGGCTGATTTTAAGGTTGTCTGAGCAAAGTTCAACATCATTTCAGATGTTTTTGCAAGCTGCAATTTTATGCTGCGTATCACTGACATTTAGCAACCTTCCTCATCCAGGTCCCATTTGCAGTTCATTTGATTTTAACACATAAACTGTGTATTGTTCTTCACCCGCACCGGACATGAGATATTTTACTAGTTACCTTTCCTGAAACAAGTAGTAGCCTCAATAAGGTGCTCTGGAAAACCACATGGTTCTTGTAAAGCTTTGATGCATTGAGCATAACCCATACGTTTATGCCACTCTTACAGGTTTGCTCTGATGGGCAGACAGCTGGATTACCAAGCGATGAACCATGTTATCTTTCATGGTTTCCAGATAGACTTCAGGACAGCAGCTTTCTCAAAATGGAAAAGCTTTGCTTCTTAATTAAACTATTGCGGAAAGAAATATTTCTTAACCAAAGCTGCAAAGTAGCAAAAGCATTTGGAGGAAGGATCAGAAAGTTCAGGGCTCTCTGAACTCTCTTGCTTCACCCATTACCAGTTACCCATTACTTTCATTCTGGTTCCTTCTTGCTTGCTGCCCATCTGCTCTTCAGCACGGAGTGGTGATTTGCAATTGGTGTCAATGCAGGGGTTTCTTTTTTTCCTGGAGGTGTTACTGCTCCACAATATAAACTGTAAGGGGCCGATCGGGATTTTCTGAAATGCTTTCAAAAGCCCGGCTCTGCAGTGGCCAGAGCTGCCCTGCAATTCGGTGGAGCACTTCAAATTAAGTTTGACTTGCAGATAAACTCATGCCTTGAAACTGTGGTTGGTAGCTTGCATGGTGTTATGCTTGCTGCAAGGAAGGTGTGAGATGTGGGCAGCATTTTCGTTACTCATAGGCAGACAAAAAAAGTCAAAATTAAGATGTTTAAAGAGTAAGCGTTCCTGCACTATACTGCCAAGGATGAAAGAGCAGCTACCGCCTTCCATTTACATTCATATTCTGGCCTTAATTTTCCCCTCGGGCCAGGCTTGAGGGGGAACAGAGAGATGGTAATGGTGAGGGCTCCTCTATGGTGGTCTCCAGACCTAGATCAGTGTTTGCAAGGCCCTGAAGAGCAGATGTGATTTCCTGAGCCTCAGCAGCCTAAAATGCAGTTTACCCTTCCTCTGAAGGGCTGCCTCCACAGACAGCGTGTTGTCCCTAGCAGTTGTTCCAGCTGGAACATCTCCGATGCAAACTTGATCTGTTAAAAGCCAGCTCCCCGCCAAGCATGGCAAAGCAGCAGTGTCTCTGTGTCCCCACCTTCTTGCAGGTGCTGCCCCCGAGCTTGTAGCTTGCCCGACCGTGGGTGGCTGTTCTGGAGGGTGGCGAACACATGGCCCAGAGACGATGGCCACCTCACGAGTTTTAGGTCACTGGTACGAGGTGATGCAGTTTCTCAAGGATGAAGTTGGCAGACTTCTTGACACCGATAAAAGTGCTCCTCTGTCTCTAATTGAAGTCTTGGAGAAAAAGCTGAACTGTTCTGGCTGATCTTTTCCCAGAATAATTCCACCTAAAGCAAATATTTGTAATGGAATACTTCTGCCCAAAGTGTTGCAGTTAGTTAAAACTACAAGCGAGTGAAAACAGGTTCTTGAAGAGAGTCAGGCAGTGTGATTAATAGAGGGCTCTTCTCTCCACCCATAAAAATATAAACAAAATGCAACCCAACACTTCTGTTCCCGCTGCAAATCACGAGGGGGTTGAGTTTCATAAAAGGTTCTAGTAGGGAACAAAAGACTGGGGTTTGATCCAAATGCTATTAAAGTCACCGAGAGTCTTTCCCTTTGGCTCCGGTGGGCTTTGGAGCAGGGCCACGGTGAACAACACTTGAAGGCCAACCTGACCTTTCATGGAGAGAGAAAGCTGAAGGCTTAGTTTCATCTCACTTGTACTTGCTGGAGCCTGATTAAAATCAGCAGGAGCTCAAAAAACTTTACACTTTGCGGAGTTCAGCCCTTGAAGACTAATCTGACATTTAAGTCGGATTTGGTGCTTAAATGTCAACATTTGTAAATAAGTAGACACCAAAGACTGAAAGTCATCTGGCTTGCTTTACAATGTATGGTTTGGTTCCTAAGTTTTAGGCATGACACTTAGGGAAAGTTTCCTGATGAACAGTTATTTTGTAGAGAGCACCCAGATGTTGTTCTTTCTTCTTGTTAAATGCCGCCTCTGTTTCTTGCTGGCTTTGCCCCTGGTGCTTTTGTCTGCAGTGTAATCTTTTCTCCACCTTGCCATGGTGACCAGGCTTGCAAACTTCCTCCCATAGAAAATTCGAACAAAAAGCCAGATATTAAAGACTCTTGGCAGCATTAGGAAATGCTGCAATCTTGGTTTTTTTAAGACTTCAAGGGGGGAAGCAATCAGATGATAGACTGTCTTGAGGAATTTGGAAAGGAAATAAGATGCATTTTATATGCTAGATGCTCACGGGAGAAACGTATGATGCTTTCATGCTTGGAAAGGTGACTTGCGTGCAGGTGTTGTGATTCATGCTGCAGTTTTTGTAAATCATTTACATAGAGTATCCGGATACTGATTGTATGTTACGCAGAGGAACCTACAAATGTTTTCCTTCTGAATTTATTTTGTTTACCTGATACTTATAACTCTTTAAAATTATTTGTCATTTTTTCAATAGTTTTCTAGCTCCTATATGCTTAAAATATTCCTGTTGCCTCTTCTGTATTTCTTTCTGTTTCTCATCGCTTTATTACAATGACGAAGCCTTTGTAAGGTTCAGTAGAAATGGAATTATCATTGAATTAATGTCATAGGTATGGCACCGTTTGTTATATTAAGAAAGCTCCTTAGAATTTGGCAAGTGCTTCTACTCTGTATTAAAATAAATGTGCAGTTTTGGCTCCAGATACAGTTTACTCATTGAGAAACAGGAAGGTTTTTATGAACGCTTCTACAACAATAAGCCACCTGTGTGTTTGTCTCTATGCAGTTAATTATCATAACACCTTGTCAGCAGACTTGTAATGAAACAGAAGTGTGCAGAATACACTTCCAAAAAAAATGCTTAAAATAAGTTCAGTTCTGCTAGACAGCTATTCCCATCTCTAGAGACTGAGCAGAGAGCTGGGAACAAGGAGGTTTTGCATTTTAATCATGGCCTAAAATTGAATTGCTCAGTTTGGGTGACCTTTTAAAAATGTGTCTCGGTGTAGTCTTCTGGCAGTCTGAAGACAGCAATCTCAGTGAGACACATGTGGAGGTTTTCTGAGGATTAAGGAGTTAATTGATTTAAAAAACAAACAAACAAACAAAACAAACCCAAATTTTGATGGGGAAACTGCAATGTATTACAGTGTGTGTTATTTGAAGTGGTCTCAATATTTTACTTAAGTCATGTGGAAAGAGCTTTGAAGAGTAAGAGTGATGTCATTATTACTGCATGTGAGTTTAGGGTGGTTAAAATAACATACAGCTTTTTTTCCAGTTTGAAAAACGAGTTATTGTTTCAAAGTATTTCAGCAAATATTTGTCTCCTTATATTTCAGCTACCTGACTGCAAATAACAACCAGAATTTCTTGTATACTGCAAGGCCTTTTTTGAAGAGAGCTGCTTTGGTGATAAGCTATGTAAGTACAAATGGACTTGACCATGTATTTCTGTGTATGTGACAAGAATGAACATTGCGTGGTGGCATCCCAAAAGACTCGGAAAGCTTAGATGGTAGATCTTAATACAAAGTTTGGATCTTGTATTGAGATCTTAATACAAATATTGGAAAATAGTCTAGAAAACTTCAGCTGGGCAGAGACAAGAATATTGCTGTGTTTTCAGTTCAAATTTTCTTTTAATTTATAGTGGTTGCCCTTACAACCGTGTAATCATCCGCAAGTATTTCCTGACCTAAATACAGGGGGACTCTCTGGTGCTGGGCTGACTTTTCAGTGGCATGCTGTTAGTTTCAGTGCAGGGCTCAGTAGGAGTCACAAGAAAAGCTCTGCCTGCAAATACCTGCTGCTTGGCACGCTCCAAGCAGGACTTGACATGTTGCAGGGGAGAAAACAAGCACCTCCACGGGGGTGTGCTGGGTGTGCAACTCCCCGTGCTGCTCTAGGAGCTGGATTCCCTTGCTTGTCCCTTGACAAGTGATTCCCAGAAAGGTAGAGGAGCGTCAGCCCGCAGAAGTCCTTCCAGGGATTAGGATTACACAGCATGAAAAACACTGATGGAGCTTGTCCTTACACCTATGCCAGCGTGAGTAAACGATAAGAGCTTTTAAGACATGAGCCATGATTTTCCACTCTGTAGTTAGGCAGAGGTCAACAGCAAAACTCTGCAGTCAGCTGCAGCAGGGTGACTGATTTGTCCTTTAAAATGCTGCCTTTTTCATGGGTAGCCGAGATATGCCAGTTGCTGTCAGTAATGCACACGTGAAAGGGCCGACACAACATAGCCTGCTGTCGGTGCTGAGGGTTGACACGTTTGTCGCCCTGCGTAGGGTGTCAAAATTGAATTTTGCCTAAACTGCTGAGCTGACTCACTTTTAGGCACAGAGTAGAGCATGGAGAGCTATCACAACAAAATATTTGCTGGAAGCCTTAGTTTTTCTTGGTAGCACATTGCTAACCGAGATGTTCTTCTTTGAAGGTGATTCTCGTGTTGTATTTCCGCCTCTGGATAATGGGAGGATCCATGCCCATGTTTTCGGAGCAGGACAATCCAGCTTCGTTCTCACCGTATTTACTGACAAGGTACAATGCCACTAATCAAACAAAGGTTTTCAAAAGTGTAGTCTTGATGCTATTTTTTCCCTGCACTAAAATGTTTTACAGATGGCAAATGAGAAGACTTGTTTTGTTGTCTTAACTTAATTACTTCTCCTTATTGCTCTGCCTAGAATAGAAAGCAACCAGCATTATTTGAACCACAAAGCACGCTCCAGGTCCTGTAGAGTTATATTACAGATGCTTTCTTACTGAAAAATGTGGGCTTATTTTTATGCAAAGCCCAAAGAATATAGTCTAATTGCCTGAGCACAGGACCAGAAAGCCCAGTGACTGAAGCCTAATCCTAAACCTTAAAACTGTCTGCTCCTGAGGTGTGGGATGCAAGCATTTGGAGTTTTGGCTTCAGCTGAAGTTTGTGTAAAAAGGGGATGACCATGCCTGTTGGTGGAATATCGGTGGCTGATCAGTGAAGGTGGAAGGCAGGACCCTGGTGGCACAGCTCTGGCTAAGCACAAGCTGGGTTGCCATGGATTAATTAAAAACAACAAACCTGAAATTTGTGTTAACAGTTTTTTGTTATCACTATTTTTTTTAAAAATACATAAATGCTTACATTTGGTAAAAATGTTTTTTTTCCTTGCCTGGGACCTAGTGTGTGGTTAGGTGGGCTGATGCCACATCCCTCTGGCTCTGCTGGGCCAGACCAGCAAGGCGGCGGCAGCTGCAACTTAGCTTTTCCCTCCAGACCTAACCAGACCAGTGCTCCGAGAAGGCAGTAGGAAGTTGATTTCCTCTTAAGACAGGGCCATGTGCATAACTGTTTGCTCTGGTTAGCTACTGAACTGGGGAAAGACGTTTTGGAGGCTTCTGGAGGAATTTCCAGATGTCTCAAGTGAAAATGGGAACAGTTCTCCTCTCTGTCACTTTCTGGCCTTGCTGGCTCCTCATTCCAACAGTGGAATTGCAGCTGAGACACAGGTTAAGATCAAGCAATCCTTATTCAACATCTGCTGCAGAATCGGACTGGATCTCATTTGGGAGACCTTTATGATAATGTGACAACAGCTCCTATTACCATCAAGGCTCAAAGTGCTTCCAGGAAGCACGTTGTCTGATTTGGAAAGCTCTGATCGGTTCGCAGCATTTCTGGCAGAGGCATTAAACTAAACTCTGTGCGGCACAGCGTGAAGGATTTGCTGCTGTCTCTTTTTGATATGTTTATGCTGAGGTGGGGGTCATCAAGTCATAAATGATCCTGGCCTGATTCCAATTATGTATTCTGTGCTGCAAATGTCTTCCGTGTGTTTGTCTCTTTACATCTTGGAATGACAGGGGAAGGGTTTTTAAACCCAAAAGCTAAGTCATTCTTGGGGTATGAAAGAGTGACTATTTTTACCACTGGCACTGTGGATTTTATTAACAGCCTCATGAAAGACAAGTGAGAGTGCTGCTGGCTGAGGTCCTCCCTGGTCCTCCCTGGCTTCACCTGCAGTCCAGCAACACCTACCTGCTCCAAACGTAACTAAGGAAACCTTTGCGAGTAAAAAACAGTATTATTGTTCTGGAGGGATTCTAAAACCCTGTAGTTATCCCAGGTCTTCTACTTCTTCTGATCTTGATCTTAATCCTCACTTTAGCCAATTTACCCAGAAGCCTCTATCTTCCATCCAGAAAAAACCATCCTTTCAAGCAAGCCTGGATGCCAGCTGTTACATGGCTTTCTAATATGCAGAGTTAAATTTAACCGGTCAGTTCCTTCCCTGCTGATCTAGCACCAGCCTCCCATGGCTGATGCTTAGGCACAGGTCCTGACAACAGAAGCTGAAAGGTTTGTTGCTGGATCCTGGTCAGGCTCCAGTCAGGAGACGGGAACGGAGGCAGGGCTGCAACATTGGCCCAAAGTCCATCCAGGAGAAAGGGCGAGAGGCAGAAGTAAGGACAAGTGAGAACATGTGTCTGTGGGGGTCCATCCAGGAGACAAGCTACCTACAGCACAGGTCCAAGGTCCATCCAGGAGACAGAGCTGAGCTGAAATGGGGCTCCTAGAGCAATGAGCATTAGGTGTGGGGCCAGGTGAGGCTCGTCAGGGCGCTGACTGTGTTGCCACAGTTCAGTACCTGCCCCTTCCCCTGCGGAGGATCTTGTTGCTCACCTTCTTTGGTAGTCCCTGTCCTCGCTCTCTGGGCACTGTATGATCTAGAAAGAAGCTGGGTCGTGAGCTTCCGTTGAACTTAACCCTAGACTCCTGGCATGAGCCTTCATCTTAGATGTGAAGTACCTGCAGAATATGTCTATAAATTCTTCTCTGCAATTCTTGTTTCTCTGAACTCAAACCTTAAGCTGACCAATACCTTGAACTTGCAACCAAACAACCTGGAAAAAGCCAAAACCCAGCTATCCTGGTCCCGTGCACCACCCTAAGCCTGCAGGATCCACCTGCCAGCCTGTTAGGCTTGCTCAGCAACACCTTCTTTCCTGAACCTGGACCCTAACCCTTCACTTCAAAATAGTCAGTGACCCACCGACTGCCTCAGAGCTAGCTATAGGCCCAGCTGCACTGCTGGCAATAGTCTTCATGTTAGACCTGTGGGGTCCACCTACAAACAAGAAATCGGAGATGAGAGCTATTCTTTTTATTGTTGTGTCTTGCCAGTCTCGTGGAGCTGTGGGAAGACTAATTAGTCAATGTGGATGATACCTTAGGGTAAGTTTCTGGACAGCTGGGGTGGCAAACTTTTGCCGAATGGGTGAGTGGTCAGTCCTGCAAGGTAGGCAGAGACCCGATGACTGCCTCTGAACTGACAGCCCATGATGCACCCACTGACCACAGCCCTTATCTTGGCAAGAAACCTTTTCCTTCCTAACCTCCTCTTTCAGACTCAAACTATAACTCTCACCTGAGACTTTATCTTTCTATGGTCAGAGCTGAAGCTATTGCTGCAGAACTGACATTGTGCCCATCATCATGAGTGCATTACTGGGATGTCAGATGGAGCCAGCAAGGTTGAGTGGTGTTGGCCTGGTTTCCAGGAAGATCTGTGTGTCTGGCCAGCGGGAAGGCTAGGCTGAGGTGCAGGGCTGGCGTTCAGCTTAGGTGCAAAGAAGAGGGAGGCTGAAGAGATAAGATTGTTTCTAAAGCCTGCTGTTTCCACAGGGTGGAACTAAGAAGTGGTGTTAGGCGAGTAAATTGCTTGAGGGTGGATTTGGAGGTGATACAACTTGCTGGACTTGGTGTTAGGGGTGACATTAAGTTAGGGTCTAGGACATGAAGGCTCAAGGATATTCAACATACAAGTAGGTGCTGGTGTGCGTGGTTGCTTGCCCAACTGGTGGATGTCCAGTCACATAGGAGAGTGTGGTTATGGCCCAGCTCAGCAGTGTGTGTTCCTCAGCTGTGCACACCTACAGCAGCAGCAGCATATGAAGAATCGGTGCGAGAAGCTTTTAACGAGGTTTTAAAGGCAGTAATTAGGTCACAGTACTGAATTTAAAGCCAGGATGTTATCTGCAATTTGGGTTGAGTTGGGAGGAAGGGAGTGGAAGAGCTAAGTTTGGTATCAAGACCAGAAAGGAGAAGCCCAGTGAAACTAAAAGAAAGGCCAGTGTTGGGTGGTGATCTTGAGGTGGTTACTAACATCTTAACCATAGCTGAAGCAAGGGTTAGTGCTCAGGCAGCGGGCAAGTTTTGTAACTCTCTGAAGTTCATGCAGGGCACAAATGGGAGTTTCTGTTTGCAAACAGTCTTTATTTGCACTGAGCTGGAAATGTGGTTATTGTGCATGTCTTGCCAGGGTAAATGTTATGGTTTTCAATAGAGTTGAAAGTTATTGTAAGACTTGGCCAACTCTGTGGGGCTAGGCGTAAGGTTGATGACAACAAGTGGAATAAAAAAGAAAAACAGTAGTTTAGAAATGTGCGGCAGTCTGTGAAATGCACAAAGTTAGATCTGGAGTTGGGGTCTTGGCTGACATAGGATGAACCCAAAGGAGTATTGTTAACTCTCACAAGGTTTCTGTGTCAGCTGGTGAGCTGTACAGGTGCGGTTTCTCCTGAGGCTGGCAAGGGTTATTGGAATGTGGCTAAGATTAGCGGTAGATGTAAGTTATGGGTTTGAAAAAGTATTGAGTAATGAGGTCAGATTTTGTCAGCCCTTACGATGCTTGTAGTGTAAATTAGGTGACTGAGGGTGTGAGAGAGGTCTGTGCATCCATGATCGTGTGGAGGAGGGGAACATATAGAAATTAAGGCGTATCAAATGAATCTAAGAGGAGATAGGCTCAAAGCAAGCCAAGGAGGTGGCTTGCAACAGGTAGTTGAGCTGGGGAGCTTCTTCCTGCAGGATGCTGTGGGTGTGCTGAAAGTTTATGCAGGCTCAAAGAGAGATTTGCCAAGTTAAAAAAAGAAATCCAGGCTACTAAATATGCAGAAACCACATCCAACTCAGGGACATCATGCTAGCTGGAAATGGGAAAAAATTATCATGTTCTTATATGCTTTGCTTGGCATTAATTTTTGGTTGCTGTTGGAGAGGGGATCCTGGTCTGGACAGACCTTTGGCGTGGCCCAGTTTGGCCTTGGAGTATGACTGTATGTTCTGTGTAACTTGTCTCCAATCTTGGACAACACAAACGTATACATTAAAGTAGACAGATAATGATTTATTTAACCCTTGGAAGATGAAATATACTGAAATAGTGACAGTTTTTTGGTCTTAAAAAAAAAAAATCATCTGTTCAGTATGTTCACTAAATTACTGTCCTTAAAATTACAAGTGAATGGGGATGCGAATAAGTGCTTTGGAAGTCAGAATACGAATACTTCAGTCCCTGCAAGGTACTGGATTTTTCTAATATTCCCAAATACCTTAAAACTTACAGTGACATAAATGAAAGCCACATTTCCATGTCCTTCAGTGTGCTGCTTGGGTGACCTGAGAAGGTGAAATCTGTCCATGATTCCCTTTCTCAGCAGAGGCAGAAATGAAGGTGTGGGGAATCCTCCTACTCATAAGCCCTGCCATTAGAGCCTGTCCGTACAGGCTGTTGTACGCTGCAGAAAGGACATACCTTCTCCAGTGGCCTACCTTAAAGAACACAGATTTCCAGTCATTGTGATGTGCCATCCCAAAATCTGCTATGGGTAAGCTGTTGGAATAGAAAAACCAATCCCAAACCTCTGTTAAAACATTCTTGCTTGTATTAGATGAAAGTTGAGGAAAAATGCAATTAGAAAGGTTTCGAGAGCTACCCAGCTTTAGGTAAACAGTGTACTGAAGTGCAGCTCGAGTGCTAGCAGGGCGTTGAGCAGTGGGCTGTCATGCTTCAGGCATTTTGCACAATGTTTCTTTCTTCTGCCATTCTTGAGGGGAAAGAAGTAGGAGGCCTCTGGATAAACAGATTGTATTACTAACACCATGGTAAGACAAGGGAAAAGTCTATTGTACAGCATGTCTCAAGGTGTGTGAAACAGATTAAATCCTACCAGTAATTTCAAACTAAGAAAGTATGTTTTCTTTAAACTATATCTTTGGGAGTCAAGTTATATTAATTTCTGCTGGCATTTGCCTTGTGACCTCCCTTGGCTGATCACTCTGGGCATGAAGCAGGCTTATTTGTGGTGTTGCATTAAATAGTTAATGCATTTCTACTAAGCCTGCCTTGAGATAACATTGTCCTGTGGTTGAACTGCATTCTCTGGGAGCTGGCTTTCTCTATTTCTTCGCTGTTTCAATTGGGCAAATGAGAATTCAGTGCTGCAGAAAGCTGAAGAAATGCTTATATGTAAAAACTGGCACATATTCCTTTTCATAGAGATTTGTGGCTGTTTTCTGAGCAATGCATTTAATCATCCCAGTTGTAACTTCAAAGGGAATGAGCTACCGAGAGGCACACAGCGGACCTGGGCTGGAGAAGTGGGTCCCTGTGCCAGCCAGTTCTGCAAGGCAATGAAAGTCAAGTGCAGCAGCTACTCTGGTATGGGATTTTCACTGACTTTAGGCTAGGAACTGGCATTAAAATAGACCCCTGTGACATCTCAGTTCTTAATTAGGCAGGCTTGCACATGCTTCCTGAGTGGTGAAGTTCTGCCTGTTTTGTTGCTTTCTATTGTGTGCCCAAAGGTGCTTAACTTCAGCCCTACATGTAATCTCTGCAGGCATCCAGCATTCAGGGCTCACTTCTAGACAAAAGGGAGAACAGCAGTGTCGGTAAGAATTGCTGTCGTGCCCAGCCAGGGGCCAGACAGTCCATACATTAAGTGTAAAATGTATTCATTATTTCAAGGGGACTGGGGTCCAGGGGGAAGCCTATCTGGAAGATGGTGCTACAAAGCAAAGGCCATCCTACAGTAGCAGGTTCCCAGAGGAACCTGCTTTCCCAGAGCCAGGTGAAAGATTTCATCATCTCTCTCTGTTAAGTTTTCTTGGTTTAATGAACAAACCCAGGTAGGCAGTCTGCTCTGGAAATCAGCATGATAGGCATTTTTAATGGGTCATGGCGCTTGCTGCAAGCGCTGGTTACACAACAAGCCTTCCCTGCCAAAAGCCTGCATATGGAGTGGAGGGGGTACAGCCAAAGCAGAGGCCATTGGCTCCTATAGGCAATGCATTTTGCTTTTCAAAATACTTCCAGGCAGGAGGGCTAGACCATGGCCAGTCTCTGAGGCAAAGCAGCGTGCCCAGGACATCCCTTTGGCTCCCGCTGGCGTGGGCAGGTAATGCTCTGGGGTACAATGGCCTGTTTCCAGAAACATTATCACAGCGGGTTTATGAGGTCTGGTTTTTAATTTCCTGAGGATCAGCCACCAGTATCTCAGCAGCTGTCCAGAGGACCCTCAATCCCCTGCTGCTTCAGTGAGCTGCTTCTGAAGCAGTTGCCCACCGGTGGCTGGGGGGTTTCGGCTGCGTGACTTCTGGAGCATGCTGCTGTCGGCGGCGAGCTGAGGGTCACGTTTGATCGCAAGGCACGCTCTCGCCCACAGCATGCCAGGGTTCGTGGAGGGAAAACAGTACGAGATCAATCCCAGGTTTTCCAGCATTGAGACTCTGACAGCAGGCTCGGGTTTCACTGGAAATTCACAGGCTCTTTGAAAGTCTTTACTCTTCAAGAATTTGATATTTTTCAGATTCTTAGTCACAGAGTTGAAACAACTGAGAGCGAGCCGTTCACCAGATCAAAGCTCTTCAGGCTGTGAGGGTATAGAGGATAACATAGTCTGCCTTTCCTCCTGTGCCCTTGGTGCACACAAACCACCTTCCAGAGGAGTTACCTTGCTGTTCATCAAGCTGCAGCTGCCTGTTTATCTGTATCTTTGTCTTTCCTACTGACTGGCAACTCTTTCCCCCTAGATGCAAAAGTTTTGATGAAAGGAAATACACAGGCACTTTTTCCAATTACAGGTATTTTCTGTCTAGGTGATACTTGCATTTGGATGTTAAATTGGAATTAGTCTGTCTGTTGCTGGTTTGTGTAGTCTTACTCCACCATCACCGAATGTGCTGGATAGACAGAGTATGATTTTTCTTCTAAGGCCATGCAAAGAAAATGTTTAGGCTGACAATATACAGAGCAGGAAAATAAACTCATGTGGGAAGGTATGACTGGACTGGCAGTTCCCCAGGGGAAGCACAAATACATATAATTTTAATACAATATCCTTAAATACCACCACCTGGTTATAATTGCAGCCACATGTGTCCTAGGAGGACATTATTGTGAAGTGGCTTATCAAACACACTTGGTTTTAGGGCTTTGTAGAGCTAGAGCCTTGAGCTGAAATCAGTTCAGCTGTTAATGCAAGTAAGAAACTCTTTTCCCTAATAAAGGAACTCTTCTCACCCTTACAGTGAACCGAAACCTCCCTGAGTCCCTGGCAGTGCAGAGGTCGTCTTCTTAGGAGAGCATTAACAAGGTCTATGACTTCTGAAAGGGCAACGACTATCTGCTTCTGTTTCAGATCCCCCTCTCCTTTGTACACCCCCTTCTTTTCCCAAATCCCAGTTAAGTGCACTGTTATCACTTGTCTTCTAGATAGGTCCATTTTTTTCACAGCCAGGAGAATATTTTGCCTTACTAAAATCCCCAGTGCAGGAAAATCTTCCACCTGCAGGTGGATACCTTGCTGGGTCTTTGGGGGTAAGGTTGTTTGTCAGGAATGGGATGGGTTGTCCCAGAGCTGGGTAGGTGGTAGGTTGCACCACTGTATGCACCTAGAAAGAATGGAGTCACTGGCCCCAGCTTTTCCATGCAGCTTTGGTGGGGCATGGTCTGAGTCTTGTGATAACTCGTGTAGCACAGTTTTAGGAAGAAATCTATAATCTCAGTCCCTGGGAGCTGGGGGAAAAGGCTTAAAATGCTCCAAAATCAGAAAGCAAATGAAACTTCTCATAAATTTCTGTAGATCTTTTATTTTTTTAGCTAGTCTCACAATCCTCATGTGCTCTGATTGCCTGGGTTTGGCAGAGCTGAGACTAGGGCTTTTCCAAGCTTGTTAGTCTCTATTACAGCAAAGGGTAACAGACAATCCCTCAAGTATTTTTCTGTCATATTGTTTATGGCTTTAAGTAGCACCCTTCACTTTATTTTTGCAGCAGAAGCAATCAGTTCAGATAGTTGTTTTCTGCAACAGGTTCTAGATATGAGTCATCCTGTATTTGTCTCAAACAAAGCACACAACAGTACATTTAAACTAAAAAATTTAAAACTAAACAAACTGGATTGCCATGACAACACCTGCTACCTACAGGAGGAGCTCTGTTTTTCTCAACATGCCAGGGATGCTGAGAAGTGAAAAGAAACACTTGATACCCACTGAAACTTGGATTTCCATGTGCAATTTGCAAATAAAAAAAAATGACTCTGCTGTAATGCAAATGCTGTTAACCAGCCTGGGGGAAAACTGATTGCCAATTAAGAGGCAGATTCTTCCAATCACCTTACCAGTAATAGTCTGTCTTGCCTGGGTTTAACTGACAGTGGGGGAGATGTTACAGGCAGGGATTTTTCTCCCTTGGAATTCCAGCAGACATGAACAGCAATATAGAGACGATCATTAATTTAAAATGTAATTCACTTAGTCAACTAATTAAAAGAAAATACTTTTGTTGCCATTTGCAGGTAGGCTGCTGAAATGTGATTAGCTCCTGCAATGATTTCATGAATCTTCGAGTCTTTTCAAAATTTGCAAATTATTTCCTTGAGGTGTCAGCTTTGGTGAGAGGGTTCTTCCAAAGTTTCTACTGCATTTAGTTTTCTCCCTGATTAGCCTTGTGATATGAGAGCCACACACATGTAAAAGAATATCATGTGCTTTAGAAAGCCATAAGTAAAAAGCAGCGCTGAATTGTCAGTAACTATTATTAGCATCCTGTTATTTTTCTGTTCCTGGTACCTAGAATAGCGATCGTTTGTAGTGCCTTGTTTTATACAGCCATCCATCGCGTTCTGAGGGAGCTGGGGTTGTTTAGTCTGGAGAAGAGGAGGCTCAGGGGAGACCTTATCGCTCTCTACAACTACCTGAAAGAAGGTTGTAGCAAGGTGGGGGTCGGTCTCTTCTCCCAGCTAGAAAGCAATAGGACAAGAGGAAATGGCCTCAAGCTGCACCAGGGGAGGTTTAGAGTTGATATTAGGAAACATTTCTTCACCAAAAGGGTTGTCAAGCATTGGAACAGGCTGCCCAGGGAAGTGGTTGAGTCCCCATCCCTGGAGGTATTTAAAAGATGTGTAGATGTAGTGCTTAGGGACATGGTGTAATGGTGGACTTAGCAGTGCTAGGTTAATGGTCGGACTTGATGATCTTAAAGATCTTTTCCAACCTAAACAATTCTATGATTCAAGGACAGGTTACTGATGCTGAAAGCATGTCCAAACTTTTGCTTGGATCAGAGCTCGCTCAAGGCTTTCTTGCAGCTTGCTAACGCCTGCTAACATCAGGCAGTGCCCTCCTGGATCCTGCTTCTGTGTCTGCTGTTGGCATGTGCCTGTTCAGTGAGGACATTCAGGCTTGACAGCGAGAGACATGGCCAAGGGTTCTCCAGTAGGATGTCTGGAGAGGCAAGCCAGTTGACCATACATAGGTGGTAATGACTCACAGGCTTTAAAATAGTTCACCGTTGTTGGCAGAGCATATTTAAGGTACTAATTATTGTGTAATGGAATGGAGTGATTGTCCGTCTCCTCTGGGACCTGCCTCTGGCAGCGAGTTGTGCATATGGCTCCTGAGGAAGATGGAAACCCCACAAACACACGGGAAAAGAGACTTGTTTACAAACCTGTCTTCATCAGTGCATGTCCTGGAGCCTGTCTTCTCATCTTCAACAGCAGTTTGTCCTAACCTTCCATCAGAAATGCTTTAACGTTCACTAATCTGGCTATCTTGAATTCCTCTTAAAATTGGTTAAACTGACTCAATTTGTTATGGCAGCAAACTGTGTTCATTTATTCTGTGCTACGTAATCATTTATCAGCTCCTGCCTTATTAGTGAAGATAACCGTAATGCTGCAGTTTGCAAAGATCCTAAATGTTGTCTAATTCCTTTCTGCCTAGCAGCCTAGCCTGAGTAAGTAGGGGAGGGCTTCTGGTGTACATGGTGGTTTGCACACAAACTTCCATGAATGTTGTGATGCTTATTGGAAATGTTAATATGCAAGGACATAAAAGGACACTTCCTCCAAAAACTAGGCTTTCCTAAGACATCAAGTGCAAAACTAACTCAACGCTTCTGAAAATCCTGTCTCATATACACACTTGTAACGATGTTGTATGCCATGACATTATTCAGATTGATATGAAGGGACATGCTTTTTATTTTAAAAGTAAAGCTGGAAACGGATCTCGGTTTGGCTTTTAACTAAGTAGCTGTAAATAAATGCTGCAACCTTTTCTGAACTGCCGTTGTATTCAGACTGATACAGGAGTCTGTTTTGTATTGCAGCTGAGTGGGGGTGGGGCCAGGCCACAGGTAACATCACGAGTGAGCGCCTTGGCGTGATTAAGCTCCACCAGATTTTGTGTTGCTGTGTTTCTCTGTAATGCGGGCCAGAAAAGATTGGCTTGGCGACTAGAAAAGACATATTTGTTTCTTTAGAAACAGTGAACATTCAAAATTGTAAGAAGAGTTTGAGTAGAATTAGATTATGGTTTTGAGGGATGCTTTCTTCAATAGAAACTGGCCTTTTAATCACTGCCTCTGTTAAGAGAGAAAATCAGTTTTCTCTCTTTTTTCCCTTTGTTTGCTATCTCAGGGTGGGAAAGGGGAGGAAAATGGAGGGATGGAAGAGAAATGTACCAAATGGCTGAAAACCTTAAAACTGTGGGAATATTCCATTTTCCATAAGAATTGGGAGCTTAGAAAGATTTGCAGGGAAATGAGAATGTGCCTTTTCCACTGTTTACAATGAAACATTATTCCTGCTATGTAAGCCTCCCTGCTTTCGAGTGGCTGTGCTGCTGGAGACGTTTGTTTTTTGGATGAGAAAGAAACTGATATCCTAACTGTTTGTGGTTATTTAAAAATGTTTTCACAAGAATTTAGGCCTGTTTCATCCCTGTGTCTTGGCCCAGCACCCGTCTGGGAACTTCTATCCTGCATTCCCGGAATCACATTTAGCTTTGGTGTGTTACCCCTTCTGCCATAAATATAATGTTGTAAGTACTGTTGTAAGGGGCTGCATTTTGACCCCAAAGAGGCGTGTTTCTAAGTGGTGAGTGAAACAATCCTCTGTCTACATGGCTCTACATCTCTTGGGGGTCCTTTGTTATCATTTTAATAAACCTGCTAAGGTACCATGGCAACTGGGTGTGATAACAACAGCCAAAGCAGGCTCAGATGGAAGAAATCCTATGCAGGATAGAATGTAATTTAATTTCTTTTTGAGTATTTGCCATCTTTGGTGCTGTATACAATGTAGATTTTTCCATTTGTGAACCAAGGAAGGATTTGTTTGTTCTAAGGCTGTCACAATTCTGCTTGGTTGACTTCATGATTGCTGGAATAATCTCTAGCCTCTTGCATGCAAAAGTATTTGAACTTTTGTAAATGTGGTTTGAGGGGAATGCACTTTTGGGCAAGTAGGTGCCAAGCAGCAAAAGGTGGCGGGGGAAGGGATCTTGGTTTGATTTTATTTTTTTCTTGTTTTCTTTAGCCCAGTTGCACACACACTGTTCTTGTTCAGTCTTCTGAAAGCTCTGCATACTTCCCAGAGGGCAGCATGTTCCCCATTTCCATTCCCCATTAATTTCCTCTCTATTGAGAATACCAATTAATGAAGATTAAAACAATTTGAAAGGCTCTCTACTTCTCCATTGCTTCTGTGGCACATCTCATGCAAGCTGTCCCCAGCCCTAATAAGTTGTGATGGGATCAGCCAAGAATCACCCTGTGCCTCCTTTCTTCTGTATTTTCTCTCTGTGCCAGGATGCAAACAGAAAAGACAGAGGGGTCTGACTTTAATTGCTCAATATTGTGCACATAGGAGAAGTCCTAAATTGTAAGTTAAAGCCAGCTAGAGGGATATTTTGTATTGCAGGAGTGAGGCAGTGAACTGTGAAACAGTTCAGTATATGTATGTACCTGCTCAGTTATCATTCATTTATTGTTGAAGCTGGTAGAAAGTCACTTCAAAAATCTAGCATATGAATAGGAGATGAAAATTTCTTAGTTTTCCAAAGGCTGGTGCATAGAAACCACATAAATGTTATTGATCTTATGTTATTTCTTTAAATGACCTGTTGAAGTGCCCCTTACCTATGTTAGCATCTCTTTATTGACAGAGAGGTATAGCATTGCCTGTGTGTGCAGAGCTAATTTTTTTTTTCCTCCTCCCATATAATGAGTGATAATTGTCAAAGGAAAATGTTTCATGTGTTGGCAGTCATTCCATCTGTTATGTTACCTGGTTTCTTTTGCAGGTTTCTAACATATTCCTACCTTCTGGCCTTCAATGCATGGCTTCTGCTGGCACCGATCACCCTGTGCTACGACTGGCAGGTCGGTAGCATCCCTTTGATTGAGTCTGTCTGGGATGCGAGGAACTTAGCCACAGTGTTCCTGCTGCTGGTGCTGACGTTACTCAGCCTACACTGCATAGCTGCATTCAAGGTAACGCTGAAAGACACTCAATACAATGCTTTGTTTAAAATCTTTTGTTTCCTAATCTTCAGATGAAATAGTCTGTAAATGCAAGTTTTCCTCTCAAATGCATTGGATTGAGGTGACAAAAACATACCGCTACATAACTAATGCAGGCAAGCTTAACAGATGAAAATGTCCCTCTAGCTGAATGTCTCAGTCTCTAATTGGTCTGATTTGAGGGCAAAACTTGGCCTGGAGTCCTGCATTCAATTACTGTTAATGATCCAAACCCCACTGAAGTTGTTAAGTATCTCTGCCTCTCCCATAGTCATTAGGCTCTTTGTCACTTGCTTCAAACAGGGCTGGGAACTGCCATCTGCAGAGCCATTTGAAAATGAAATCAATTCTTGCATTTGTGCCTTTGCTATGCTTCTAAAACCTAAATGTTGGATACAGCTTGATGAGAGGATTTCCCGTCAGCAGAGTAATGGAATGTGGGAAATCTGAAATGATCTGGAAATTGTTATTTAGCGTAAATAATATAGTTGGTAAGCCATGCTTCAGAATTCAGCATTTCAGATCCACCATTAATTGTATTGCAGAAATGAAAGTGAGGTTGTACTAGACTTGTCAGAGATCAGATATGCACTTACATGGAAGGGTTTTTTTTGTGGATTGTAGGGAGTAGTTACAAGCTATTCCTCCTCCAGTTGTGTTGTGGAAGCTTCTATAGGAAAGGTGTTGGTAACCACTTTTGAAAATAGTACAAAAGTTTCTCTTCCTTAAACATACATGTTGCTGAAAAGCATAGTAGGGGATTGACAGGGTTTTAATACCTGTGTTATGCTAAAACGTGCAGGTCATGTACATGCTTCAGTCTACCCTGGCAGTCTTCTCTGTGCTCCTGATAAGAGACAGAAAATGAACCAAACAGTTTGAGACTGCAGAGTTATTAATTTAGATTATACATTGACAGATGCTGTATGGGAAATAGGGGAAAACACCCTATTAGGTATTCAGTAGTTCTACCTGCAGGTCATACATCATCTTGTATTCCTCCTGCTTTTATTACTCACTGCTAGAGATATTCAGAAGTGTTTGTATTAGACCTAATCCTGTTCTCAGGGAAGTTAATGATAAAATTCTCATTAGCCCAGTACTGAACACTTCTGAAAAATCTTATCCTGTGTTCTTTGAAGTTTCGGTTGCTTTTTATTTCTTCTCCTGTGTCAGAATGTGTAAGATTAATGTTGTTGGTTTGCTGGGAAAAAAATCTTTCAGGATTATCCAAAGACATTTTGTGTTATTTTATTTTGGGTAAAACGATAATCCAGAAGGATTCCTTTGGGTAACTGAATTGTTTGTCTTCTGTCAAACTGCAAAACAAAATATTTCAAAACACTTTGTGCATTAGATGTCTAGATTTTATCATATTTTTATTCCTTCTGTTTTTTTTCTTAAAGGCAAAACAATTCAGTCTGGAATGAATATCACTGTTTGATTTGAAACTGCAGCTTCTATTTTTTGTGAGAATAAATTCACTGCTTTGCTCTTAACCACTGCTAACGTTGCGTTAAGCAACATGAATTTCACTCTCCAGGCATTTACTTACTGGATGCTTTGAAATTCATCTTGTAGATTCCTTTGTGTTTATCCCTGAAAACCCCCAACATGGAATAAATTGGATCTGAAGTGATCTGCTTTTGTGTCTAACCCGAGTAAGATTAGAACCATCGCCTATTCTTGACAAAGTGCTCTAATCAGTCTCCGCTCGCAGCCTCACAGCAAACCCACTGTGAACATGGAACTGGTAATGGTTCCTGGGGGTCAACTTGGACATGCTTCCCCCAACCCTAGGTATAATTAGGGGTAGCTGAAATATTCTGCTGCTCAGAAAATTCTGAATTTCTGAAGCTATTTTCTATTTTATTTTTAACGATTCTCGTAACACCCTGATTGTGATATTGCCATTAGAATCATATAGAATCATATAGAATCATATAGAATCATATAGAATTGTTAAGGTTGGAAAAGACCCTTAGGATCATCAGGTCCAACCGTCAACCCACCACTGCCAAGACCGCCACTAAACCATGTCCTCAAGTACTGCATCTACCCGTCTTTTAAATACCTCCAGGGATGGGGACTCAACCACTTCCCTGGGCAACCTGTTCCAGTGCCTGACTACTCTTTCAGTAAAGAAGTTTTTCCTAATATCCAACCTAAATTTACCCTGGCGCAGCTTGAGGCCATTTGCTCTCGTCCTATCGCTTGTTACTGGGGTGAAGAGACCGACCCCCACCTCCCTACAACCTCCTTTCAGGTAGTTGTAGAGGGCAATAAGGTCTCCCCTCAGCCTCCTCTTCTCCAAACTAAACAACCCCAGCTCCCTCAGCCGCTCCTCATAAGACTTGGTCTCTAGACCCTTCACCAACCTTGTTGCCCTTCTTTGGACATGCTCCAGCACCTCGATGTCCTTCTTGAAGTGAGGGGCCCAAAACTGAACACAGTACTTGAGGTGCGGCCTCACCAGTGCTGAGTACAGGGGCACTATCACCTCCCTGGTCCTGCTGGCCACGCTATTCCTGATACAAGCCAGGATGCCATTGGCCCTCTTGGCCACCTGAGCACACTGCTGGCTCATGTTTAGGCGGCTGTCAAATATCACCCCCAGGTCCTTTTCAGCCAGGCTGCTTTCCAGCCACTCCTCCCCAAGCCGGTAGCGTTGCCTGGGGTTGTTATGACCGAAGGGCAGGACCCGGCACTTGGCCTTGTTGAACCTCATACAGTTGGCCCCAGCCCAACAATCCAGCCTGTCCAGGTCCCTCTGCAGGGCCTTCCTGCCCTCCAGCAGATCGACACTCCCACCTAACTTGGTGTCATCTGCAAACTTACTGAGGGTGCACTCAATCCCCTCATCCAGATCATCGATAAAGATATTGAACGGGACCGGCCCCAACACTGAGCCTTGGGGAACACCACTCGTGACCGGTCGCCAACTGGATTGGCTCCATTCACCACCACTCTCTGGGCTCGGCCGTCCAGCCAGTTTTTAACCCAGCGCAGAGTGCACTTGTCCAAGCCGTGAGCAGCCAGCTTCTGCAGGAGAATGCTGTGGGAGACGGTGTCAAAGGCCTTACTGAAGTCCAAGTAGACAACATCCACAGCCTTCCCCTCATCCACTAAGCGGGTCACCTTGTCATAGAAGGAGACATTAAGAGATATGAAGATGATTGTGTTGTGCCGAGTAGTATGAATTATTGAGGAAAGCAAACAGTAGGAAGAGGCACATTGCCTGGAAATAAATTATCCTGTTTGGCTTTGGACACTCTCAGGAATGTCTTCTACAGCGAGGAGAGGGAAGTTCAGGACACATGAACTGCAGGCACAATTCATTATATTAGGCTCTTAAGAAAGCTTCTTACCAAATGCAATGACAGTGGCCTTTCATTGCTCCCCCCAAGAAGGACCACCCTTCAGTCAAGCCCCAGACAGGCTATTTCTCAGTATTTTGCAGCTTGTAGGCAGCATGAGACGCATCAGTTGATTTTTCATGTTTCATGAAGTGTAAGATGTTCTGCTTTCTTTTTGAAGCAAACACACAAAACTCTCTTAGCAGCCATTTTTCTCTCCTTTTTCACTGCAAAATCTAACTTGGAAGCAATAGCTTGCAATTTTCTAGGGAATGGTTTTAGAGTGAACAGGCAAGCAGTTTGTGTGCCTTTCCATTTGAGCGTGTAGGTGTGCAGGGGTAAGAGAGGACAAAACCTCACATTCATTGTCATTGGTGCTAACGCTTTGCTTTCTGCGGCACGGAGAATGGAAATGCTAGAAAGTATTTTGGCAGAAGTGAAGACATTTGTGCAGTGAATGCTGAACTGATTTTCAGTGGCAAGAGGCTATGCGTGTGCATTCACAAACCAAGCTCGCAGGAGACTCGCAGAATATGTTACATGGACTGTAATGAGAGAACACATGTATTGGATTTCTGCCTTTGTTGCCGTTGAATTTTAAACAGGGCTAATTTGTTGTTGACGTTTGTGATTAGGGTAATAACCCTGTTGGCATGTATGTGTAGTGCTGAGAAAGGACATCTAAGGCATGAAGCTTCCTTGTTCCATTTCATTTTGTGAACGTTATACTTCAGAAAGAGAAGAAACAGTGCTTTGCTTGGAACACATCTGTTACTAGATGGGGGTTTTGATGCTGAAAACTGCAGAAACAGAGAAAGCATCTCTCCACTTCATTATTGTTTGGAGAGAGAAGCCTCACCCCTCATCCTCCTCATGCACTTTTGCTGCTGTTCTCCTTCTTACATAAGGAGGAAGTCGCTTGGAAAATTGCTTAGTTAATTCCTTGTATATAACTTCCATTCGCTGGGTCGTTCCACGTGCATAGTGCTAATCCCTCCTGCTTATCGGCCAAAGAGCTCCATGTGAGCAGCTCCCCAAGCAGGACTTGTTGCTCTGCACAACGTTTAGGTGCCCAGCCATGCTTGTCTCTTGCTGCAGCCATCCCTACCACATGTGACAATTAATGTCAGTCTTCAGGAGGCCTGATGGGAGTAAAGAAAAGGCCTGTTCCTTGGCACACCTCCTGCTGTGGAGGTAAAGGACCTTGCTGCCATCTCTGGCCAAGATTTTTTCATAGTGACTAATGTGGTAAAGTTGCAGTCCATCGTTAAGCAGCTCTTTGAAACCTTTTGAGATTTGATTTTTCACCATGCAGATGCCCAGCATGCTCTACAAATTGGCCTCTCTTGAGCTGTTTTAGCCAAGGCACCAGGAATCACTGGCAGGTCTTAAAATCCTCAGGTTCTGCACAGCTCTTTGCAGTAAACTTCCTCACCCAGTCTGGTTGGGCTTTGAGTAGCATGGCGGAGATGTGACAGAGGCTGGGGATGCTGTTGCAATCGCTTGCATCCCAGAGATAGAATAATAGTTGGGAAAAGAGGATGAGATTTGTTTATTGTTCATTTTCAAAGACAGCCTCAGCCGCAAGGAATGGACGTGGTCTTTCTTCCAGCTTTGGGAGCAGGTAGATTACAAAGGTACCAGTGAAATGGAGGAAGCACTCTCGTTTTGGTTGCCAAGCACGCCAGTTACAAGGCCAGAGAAATAATCTGATGCTCCAAATGGCCATTAGCGTACCCAAGGGCCCATAGTGCTGCCTTTCTATGCTGGAAGAAACAGTGAGCACCTGGTGAACTAGAGAGAGGACAACAATTCTTGGCATATCGTCAGGATGACAGTTACTTCTTTGACGTCATAATAATTCAATGAGCGTGAAAGGAAAGCCCTTCAGATGTTTGAAACGCCACTCTGCATGGCATTTTTAGGTCACTGCTTAATTAGCAGTGTGATTAAATTGCAGCTTGTCCTGTAGTTGTAGCTGTGAACATATGTACAGAGATGGATCAGATTCCACTTTCAGTGTGGTACCTGATATACGGAGGGCTGATAGTGGGAAAACTCATGTGTGTGCGATGGGGTAATTCAGAGCAAGGATATTTGGAAAACTAGTTTAAAACAGTAGCTTTTGTACCTGACCAGTCTCAGGGAATTTATTGCACCTCATACTGCTTGGCCCTCGTCTTGCATTTATACTCATGACCAAGGCTATGGAGGTACCTTATGGTGGTTCACAGCACGTGCTACTTGTTCAGCAGGAACATGTAACGATGTGCAATGGTTTGCTCGTGTCTGAGGAGGGAGTGCTACTTATGTTTCACATCAATTAAAAAAAAAAAATTTCTAGTTTCCTCTAGGATATATCTTTTTAAAGAACATGCTTTGCTGCTGTGTGTGACATGGCTACATATGGTACAGGAAATTGTGATGATTGTCAGGTTATATTCATTACGTGCAACTGAGAGATATATTATTATCCTGTTCTCTCATATGCTACAGTTGGTTGTTTTTTACTTCAGGTCTAATTTTAAGGTACTGCTGCCTCTATATTTCTCTGCATACTGCTTCTTAGCCAAGACAAGGCATTTTATACCAAATTATTATGACTCTAATTTGTGCTGTAATTGGCATCATATTGCCATTTACCCAGTGGTTTTATATGTATGAATGTCATCTAAGCATATTCCTCAGTCACTCACAGACTAAATTTCTTAGCTGACAATGTTTAATACCATTGAGAGAAATGGATTTGCGCCTTCTCTTTGTGTGCATGTTTCTGTTGTTTTTCCTAGCACTCATTATGTGTATTCTGTCATGCTATTTACTTTACCCTACACTCCTGAGACCTTTGCCTCGTTTCCCAGGTTTGGCATGTCATTAATAAATCACAGCTTATGGACCTTTCTGGGGAACAATTGCCTTTTATAATATTCTACAGTTGTATCAGCACAGTTAGAAAGTACACCTAGCAAAATTCATATGCCACAATACTTCCAGAACAATACCTGCTTCAAAGGTACGGCAAGATGAAGAAGGCTATTTATCGACGGAGTCTATCTGACGAGCTGGAAACCACAGTCATTTTCATGAAAGGTCCATTTAAAACAAATCCTGCTTTCATTTTCCTGAGGGCCCACTTGAATTCCTTCCACATAGAGAGAAGGTCAGGACTGATGTTCTTAATCCTTAGCAGTGAGGTTTTTCTATGCTGCTTCTGTTGTTAATGTTTGCTGCGGGGAGAGAGTAATAAGCCAGAAAGACTCTGTTTAGCGAAAGCTGGAGGAAGGGGGGGAGCCCTGCGTGCCTCGCCGGACGCATTTCAGCTCTGTTGAGTGCTGCAAGCAGATCAGCTGTGGGTCCCTGGTGGGGCTGGAAGAACCACGAAAGCCTTCCCAGGGCGCTCGCTGTGCCAGCCAACAAACAAGCAAAAGAAGAAACCTTCCTCAGTCTGTCTGTATGCAATTGCTGTTCTGAATTAAAAACACAAACACAAGAACTATCAAAATACCTTTTGCATCAGAACTTTTTTTTCTTGGTAGATGTTTGAAGCAACAGGTTTGGAGTGTGGTACTCTGAGTAAATACAGCCATAGCCAAAGTAGTTCTGCTTTGGCTCACCATGGAGATATTCAGCATCTCACCAAACAGGCTCTTAACTCCTGCAGGAGTTTGTCACGCTAGGTAGGTAGTTTTCATAGGGGTAGGTAGTTCTGCCATTTTCAGCATATTAACACTGAATTACTATATTTTCAAAGATACTCTTTTTGTTTGCTACCATTTTCTTCTGATTTGAGTTAATATTTCAAGACCCGTTCAGAACTGAAAAGTTTCGGAATGGCACAATAGTAGGGTAAAAAGGAAAGTGTAAGTGAAATGAGGACCAAGAAATTTACAGCTGAGGGAGATGGTGATGCTCATTGTTCCTAGTTTGTCTGAGTTAAACATTAGGGTGCCAAGCTATTGCATGATTTTTATTAGGATCCTCTTGTTCAGTGTTACCACTTAAGAGCAAACTCACCATGAACAGAGTTGCTTTAACAAAGATTGCGCTGGTACGTACTGCAAGCAGTGTGCATGTGTTTAAATTTTACCCTTTTTTTTATTTTGTGTTTCCCCCCCCCATGTAGTGAAGCAGCCTGCAGTCATAGAATGAAAGGGAAAAGGGGAAAAACAAGTTCAAGGTTAAAAGCATTTTTCTAATTCCTGGAGCAATTTGTTGACTTTCCTATTTCCTTTCGGGATGTTCCACTTCTCTTTCAAAGACGCGTGGACTCCTGCATTCTGCTCAAATCGGCTCGTCAAGCAGAATTAGAGGCTGCAGAGATTAAGGATTGGGAAAATGAGCTTATGTCTTCAGGGAATTTTAGAAACCTGGATAAGAAAGATCGTAAACACACAGATGGGTAGCTGAGGTCTACAGGGAAAAAGAAAATAGTAGATATAAAAATTTTACTTTAAGATACTAAAATAAAAAGTGAAATGTTGGTAGAATACACTTCTGTGCCCTGCTGTGGGTTATGGGATTGGGAAAGGACTGCTTTCTGCTTTTACCCCATGATTGAGAGCCTGATTTCCAGAGTGTTTGAGCATCCACAGTTCCCATTGATGTAAACAGAGTTTTTAGGCACTTTCAGCATTCTGAAAAATAGGCTGTTTTACCTAGTGGTACAGACCAGAACTTGTTTCCTTCTGAAAATGGAAAGTGAACGATCTCATTAGGGCGGTCTGAGATATGTGCCAAGGATTTCTCTTAAGATAATCCCAGGTTAGGAAGCCAAGGATACTTTCAGGGGTTTTGATTCAGCTTCTGACTGGTACATGTTTGCCTGTACACCAGTTCCTGAATAGGTGCTGCTGCTGGTGAACTGGAAAGTAGTTTTTGTTGTTGCCAAATGCTGGAAATAGGATCAACATGTGAGTTAATAAGTAGTGAGCAGTGATGGTCAAAATAGTATCATAAATCTCCATGGCTTTGGACTATCTGTGAAGTACAAAATTTTCTTAATTCTAGTGAGTAGTAACTGTGGGTGATTTTATCAGAACTAGATGATCGCCAAGGAAAACTGAGCTATTTTAGGAAGACAGTGAGTTGCTAAGCCTGACATTCAAGCAGCTGGCACTACTGAAGATGCTGATTTTTTTTTTTTTTGATGAGATGAAAGAACAAAACTGATAAATTGTAGTGATTACAGAATTTGTGGCTCTTTTTGTAGGAGCAAGCTGGTTAAGCTTGGTGTCTGAGCCAGATTTGAAGCTGGGCAGTTACCTTTTCCTTACCAAATGTTTGAGTTTTTCAGACCATCTGTTGACACCTGACTTTTGGCACCGTTTGCTCGGTTGTGGTGGCACAGGTAGCAGAGCGAAACAGCCACAGCTCCACAGTGCCCTCCTGTTTGGCCACAGAAGACAAAGATGTACATGTCCCATCCTGATTTCCGCTGGTGACCTAAAGGAGACCATGCTGATGGTACGTGGAGCATGGCACAGCTCTACCATGGCCTGTCTGTGCCTGTACCAGTGAGGCAGGACTGGAGAGCACCCAGTGCTTGCTTTTGTGAGCTTTACATCACCAGATTTTTTTCCTGTGAAGGAATGAATCCCTAGGGTTGATTGCTAGTTAGCTTAAGTTTGCTTTTTATCACCTTATGCATGAATGCAGAGTGAATTTGACATGCTTCTACACCGCCCCTTTTATCTTTAATACTGTACATGTTGGAAGTTTGCAGATCCTGACTTCTTGTCAGGTAAGATGCTGCCAGTGGTTTGGTGCAGGCCGGTGAGGTGTCATGTTGCCGAGCTGCTTGTGGCTTCACGAGTGACTGGTACAACAGGAATACATGAATGAAGTTTGTGTGCAGTCTGCGCTAAGGGCTTGCACAAATGGATGTTAGGAATAAACAGCAGAAGTGTCATCCTCTGTCTGTGGTCTACAGACAGTCATGTAGCTTCTTTGAATCTCTGTGTCTCTTTTGGTGGATAATGCACTTACCTCCTAGGCCTGCAAGCATTTGAAAATGTGTAATAGCATTCATCGCTTTTGTACAGCCATGCACTACCAACTTGCTTAGATACCTGCTTTTCTGTGCTTGCAGTCAGATGTTCCAAGCATAACATCTCACTGGCTGCAATGGACCATCCAGAGCTCACTGGCAGAGGGTGATTTATGCTTTTGGTAGGAAGGAAGTCTTTGCTCCATGGAGCTGTTGGTTCTAAATGGTGGAGAGGTGACACTTGCCTCATTCTCAAAATAAACTGTTAGAGGAAGAAATTAAACCCATTTGATTGCCACCTTCCCATCAAACAGGCAAGCATGTATATACACCTTCGGAAACATTCCAAGGTAGAACAGAATGGAATTTGCTTGGACTTGTTTGCCCAGCTGCTGTCTTCCCTGAGGTGCAACTTTGTCCAGCCGGGAGGAAGGTTGTCCTCACGGCTCCACTTTCCAATGCCTCAGCCCTCAGAGGTGCCAGGGGACGTGAACATAAGTCTTGTCATCACAGTGTCACCTCAGACGATGCTTTCTCAATGGGAAAGATAGGGGATTTACAGTGGGCTTATGCAAGTCCATAGTTCATGACAGATATGTCGAAGTAATCTGTGTACCTCCTGCACTGTGGCTTGTAGAAGACTTGTGATTTAACAGTAGTCAGCAAATATTTATTTGTGGCTCAGGAATATGTCTTATAAGTAATACGGGAAGATTTCTTTCAGTTGTAAACTCAAGAGTTTCTTCTTTTTCCCCCAAATTGCCAAGGAAGCAATTTTTGAGATTTATTGCTGTGTTGATGCTTTTTGGCCTTGGAATGATTCTTTGCTATTTTGTTTCAGATAGCGTGACAATTTTTTGCCTTGCCTTTGGGAGAGGAAGTCATGTTCTTTAGTTCTTTGATAAGTCTATGAAAAGTAGCAGGTTAAAAAAATTCTTATTTATTGGTTTTTGGTTTGGGTTGTTGGTTTGGTTTTTTGTTGTTGTTGTTGTTACAATATAATGAAGGCCTAATTATAATTAGAGGTAGATGTGAATTTGAGAACCCCCACCAAACTATCTGCTATAAGGAATGCTATTTTGATTTGAAGTTGGCTTGTCTTTAACAAAAGGAATCATTCTAAGGTTAATTCAAAGGTGCACTTTTTTTTTCCCCAGAGACCTCTGTGACAGATAGAAAGATAAGTTTTATGTTTCCAAAAGAAAGCACTATCTTTAAGATGAAAGATGTCTCTCTGTAAAAGAAATGATCTATAATTTCTAGTCCTAGCTTTTTTATTTTAAGGAAAAAGGAAGACAAAATTGCCTACTACTCTTTAAAAGCTTTTACTACTGCTCCAGGTACCTGGAAGATGCTGGTTCCGCCACCTTTAGCTCAGCTATCTCTTAAGTTGGCTCATATGACCAGAGTAGTTAAACCAAAGAAATGGTCCCAATATTTCTCCCTGCCCCCGCCAAAAAGTAACAAGATACAGGTTGTTTAGGTTGGTTTTTTTTTATTTAAAAAACACATGGAGGGCATCTCCTATGGCTTGTGTTGGATGGAAGATCCTGCTGCCCTCTGGTCCTGCAGCCCTACAGTACCAGTCCCTGACGTTCTTGCGACATTCTGTCCTGCTTGTCTACTCATTTATAAATCTATCAGCCCCTCCAGGGGAAGGGGGAATAAAAGGTGAATCTACTAAAGTAAATTTTGATAGGGAAAAAGATAAAGGAGAATATGGTGTCCTGTGAGACTTGTGCTGATAGCTTTAGCTATCTAATGTTATCAGCTGTGGTACATATAATCCTTTCAACACATCATGGTTGCATTTCTGTCCTTTTTTTCTGTTTTCTCTGAGCTGCCTAGGTGAGCAGATGTTAGCCCTTGCTGGGAAGGAAGGGACAGATAACTCTGCAGTGCCTCCAGCCCTTGCAAGGCTGGGGTAGAAGAATGTGCAGCTCTTGGGTCAGGGCAAAGGCTGGTTTTGCTCAGTATCTATCTAATCGGTCAGTAGAAACTCTTTAGGGAGGTGAGAAATAAGATCTGGCTGCGAATAGGGTAACTGTTTCCTGCAGTATAAATTCCCATTCTGCATCCAGACTGTCTCATTAATGGCCACAAATGAGTTTCAGATGACCAACAACCCCACCTGCTCTTCCTGCCCAGGGGCTCTCCCCAACCTCTTCTTCCAGGCAGGACCCACCTGCCAGGCCAAGGTGTCAAACGAAGTCCCCGTACAAATTTTGGAAAAGTTAATGGCTGGGTGGAGGAGAGAAACCCAAACTGAGCTCCGGAGTGACCGCAGCACAAGCTCAGCAGTTTGACCTGCCGGCTCGCAGGCAGGACCACGCGTAACACAAAATCAGCCAAAGCCTGGCCTTCAAGGACCAGCTCTTCACAAAAGCCTCTGCATGAACCAAATGCTTTAAAAAGGGCACTGCCAGCTGCCAGGTGTTTCTTATTTCAGAAATAAGTAGCACCACAGAGGGCTCTGCTGCTCCTTGAGGCTGGTTTGTGAGTGCTGGGTTCCTGTCTCTTGGGCCCTGCCCAAGGGACTGAGCTGGCAGCCTGCAATGGCATTAGTCTAGAGCTATGACTTGTTGCGGAGGGAGAAAGGGCACAAAGTACCATTTTCCTCTTCGATCGAGCTAATTCCCACATTTTCCCATTTCCCACTTGATGTATGCATTTTATTTGTCTTTCTCCAGCATTCAGTTTCCTTTGCTTATCTGTAGTGCTGCAGCCTTGAATAACACTGTGTCCTTCCTAGAGATGTTAGCTAGAGGTTGCTTTCCCAATTATTGATTTAACAAATGACAACTGGAGAAATATTTGATAGCAGGTTCATTTGAAAGAAAGAGCGTATCTTGGGGACAGAGAACATTTTCTGCATTGGCAGTACACTCCCTTTGGCCCAACATACCTTCTTGTGCCTCCAGGTCTTTGTTGTTAAACCCCAGGGGTAGAGTGGTGGCAGCAAATGGGCAACATAAGTAGGCCAGACAAGGTGGGAAGGGAGTGTCAAATGGCAGGAGAGAAATAGAGTATATGTCCAGAGCTGGGTGGGAGGGAAGTTGGAGTTGAGATAGGACTGATAATTTGCATTCAGAGTTGAGAAATCATTTTTAATCCTTTTTTTTTTTAAATTCAATTTTCTATTGTAATTACGAGCCAAAATGACCATTACTGGGCATCTCTGCTCATCAGCTTTATGGATTGGTGTCAGCTTCAGCTCTGGGAATAATCTATTTTAGGCGCTGTTGTGACTGCAAGAAGGCACTAGCAATTGTGATTCAACACACTGGAAAAGTAGATAATAGAAGCAGGTAACTGTGGTGCTGTTTAAAGCCGATATTGATAAAGAAGTCTGGAGACATGAATTCTGCTCCCCTCTCTGCCTTGTGTTTCCTCTTTGAGCCAGGGGAAGCCAGCGCACTTTTTTGTGATCTGTGCTTCATCTCCTCTAAAGTGACATCAGAGCCTCCTAACACATACCCTTGCATTTGGTACCCACAGAAAATGTTCATTGTCTTTCCCACACAATAGGATGACTATATTTTAATACTGGGACTTCTGAATTTCAACCGCTGATTAGGCCAGCGGTAACTGGTGTCGTAGTCTGTAGCTGTGCAAAAGCAAGACAGGTTGTCCTGCTCGGCCCTGCATCATCGATCGAGCTCTGTTCCTCTACTCAAAAATCTTATTCAATGTTTCTAAATTTAGATCCCTCCAGTAAAGGGAAGTCAATTTGCTCTCCGAAGTTGAGAAATTGCCCACAACAATTAGGAAGTGCTACAACCATTAAGTGATTCCAATTGCATCTGTTTCTAAGTGTGACAAAGCTTCTCCCGATGCCTGCAGAAGGGCACTGCAGAGGCAGCAGTATCGCAGGGCAGGAAAGCACAGATGTCTGCCTGGGTGATTTAACAGACCTAATGCTACACTTCTGTTAGCCTAATGTCATCCTTTGAGATCATCAACAGAAGGCATGAGCTGATTCACTCTCTTGGGGTGGAGCTGAATCTGAAACTCAACTTGCCTGAAGAGGCTTGGGTCTCTCCGTGGCAGGAATGGAGGCTGCTGCTGATCACAGCATCCCGAGATGCTTGTGTCGGCCATGCAGATCACAGTTGTTTTGAACTGCATGTGGCAATTCTATTTCTCCTCAAAGAGCAAGTCAACACTAAAGTGAGCTCAAGTGAAGGGCGTTAACTGAGCTCAAGTGAAAGACATTAATTTTAACATATAGCATGTCTCAAATTTCCAACTCGGTATGACTATGGAGATGCCGTGTGCGAAGGTATAATTTCAAGTTCAGATATTGTCTCAAAAGGGATAAAATGACTGCATTAATGTGCCATTTAGGGGTAGTTTTCTTTACACAAAATGTGACTGATTGAACAGCTTTTTCTCAGTTACAAACATTTAGGATTGAACACAGCAGTCTGTGTGTATGTGATATGCATGTGTGTATTTACATACAGCCACACTGTGGTAGACATGCTAATATATACATTCACACTGTTCTTTATTTACGTATTAGCAATGTGGGGTATATTTTAAGTGCTGTCTATGCCATCTCAAGACAGCTGTACACAATAGATCTGACCTTGGAAAAGATACCAAGGGTAATAATACACACTGTGGTTAGTGTTTATGCACTTTCTGGGCATATCAGAAGCACAAACAGTTCGTAAATATGGAAGGATAGTGTCTTGGAATAATTTCTTTTAAATGCAAAACATATCAAACGTTAATCTAAGTTGCTTTTATTATGAATAAGAATCTCAAAAGGAAAGGGGAAAGTTAGGGGTGAATTAAGTTGGATTTTTTTTTTAGTTGATATTTGTTTAATTTTGTGTTATTGCAGAAACTGGAACACAAAGAAGTTTTGGTTGGCTTGTTGTTCCTGGTTTTCCCATTCATCCCAGCCAGCAACCTCTTCTTCAGGGTGGGATTTGTGGTGGCAGAGCGAGTCCTTTACATGCCGAGGTAACTATTGCAATTGAATTCCTTTCTAATGAGACCACCATCCCATTTTCTAAAAGCAGGCATGATTACTTCTCCCCTTTTACAATACTTCAAACATTATATTGCTAGTCAGTGTGTTCTCTGCCTTTGAGTTTTGGCTTGATAGCATGAGAGATTTTATAGTTGGTTGAGAGCAGATTGCTTGGCAGGAGCAAAGCTACCTAAAATCTTTTCTTTTCTTTTTTTTTAACACAGATTTTTTTTTGGTGTGCTTGAAACAGCTCAATGCAGTGATGAGGTGTTGTTTCTTGAGGATTGTCCTCCAAGACTCTTTCTCTCGGTAGCATTATCAACTTATATTGTCTAATGTCTTTTCCTTAAGGACAGTATCTGAAAAGTTAACCTGTCATATTTTTATTGTGGTAGTGCTCAGCTGTCCCACTTCATTAGGTGGTCAGTAAAAACAAAGGTACCAGTATTGCTGTCTTAAAAGGCTGCTGACTTCAGTTTCGGAATATGCGCATGACCTCCTGCCTGTATGCTATTGACTGCATACGCATCTAGGAGTGGAGAATTTGCAGTTGTTGAAGAGGATGAGGAAAATCCAGCCACTCGTCCATCCCTTCAGCCTCTGCCCTGGGATTTCCCTCAGCTTCCAGCCTCTAACAGTTGTCACTTAAGCAGTCTGGGTGCTTCCGATTGCATTTACTCAAGGACAACTTTGACGTGTTACTTCTGACATCTCCACAGTATCCAGACCAGAGGCTGCAGTGGCAAAGGACGTTCGTCCAAGATACACCAGACCATTGCCCATTTCACAGACTCACAGAACAGTTGAGGTTGAAAGGGTCCTCTGGAGGTCATCTGGTGTCAACCCCCTGCTCAAGCAGGGCCACCTAGAGCCGGTTGCCTGGGACCATGTCCAGATGGCTTTTGAATATCTCCAAGAAGGAGACTCCGTAACCTCTCTGGGCAACCTCTGCCAGTGCAGTTTGTTCCAGCCATGAGCATAAATGGTCATTCTTGGATGCAGCAGGTCAGAAAGCCCAGTTCTACTGTTGGGTGCAGAGGGTCAGCATCTGTTATCTCTAATGGGAACTGCCATTGTGGAGCTGTTGACAAAGCACAAGTCCTCAGTTTCACTCCGGATTACTTTGTGCTAACTGAAACAATATTTTTATTCCATGAAGTGTTTAAATTGTTAAATTCCTCAGAAAATGTGGATCCAAAAATCCTAAGAAAAACACTTACAGGTGGTCTTTTGCAAAGCCATATGCATATTCTGATGGTCATTTGTATAACCACTAACACAAAAGGAAGGGCTGCTCATTGGTATAAAGCTCAGGCTGCGTAGGAGCTGTTGCATTTATTACAAGCTGCTTATGCAGTTAGGCTGTATCTCTGTGCTCTGCCATATACTGATTTACTTTTTGGGTCAAATCCTGCTGACTTTATTCACATCACTAGCCCTGTGTTTGTTTGCTGAGAGTATACCTGGAAGTATAGTGGGTGAAAGTTGTCCCTCGGAGTTATTTTGCAAATGATACCCTCAACTAATGGATCTTGCATCATGTGAAATTAACTTGGAAATCAGATTGCTTTAAATTCATGTAACAGAAAATGAGGAAACACATGAAAGCGCAAAGCTATTAAGGAAACAGTCAGCTGAACACAGGGCTGTGTTGAGTGGTTACATTTCTGAATCTCAAAAGAACAACTGCGGAAAATACTTCAGCCATCAGCAGTTCCTCGTCCTCCTCCAGATGAGACTGCTGATATAATGAGAGGAGGGGCAACGAAGAAGAAAAAAGGATATGTTTGCACAGAGAAAATTAATCAGCATTAACATGTGTGCATATAGTTTGTATAATGCTTTTCATCTCCCTGAGGGCTTTGCAAATATATGACCTACAAAGTAGGTAATGGAGAGTTGCTGCTCTTTTTCAGGCAGGAAAACTGAGGCAGAAGGATTAAATGATTCCTCCGGAGTAAGTCTGTGTCGGAGTCCCTGGATCTCAGACTTTGCTCAGATCACTCATGTCCTGCTTTGCAATATGTGGTTTTTGCTCTTACCACAGGCTGGCAGGCAACTGGCATGAAAAGGGAAGGCAAACCCTGGCAGTTTGCAGGACAGGTGGGCAGTTTCCAGCCAAAGGATCTGGAGAGAGCTGAGCTCTTGGCTATGAGTTACTAAGAAATGAGCTCTTTTACATCATTGGGGTGCAAAATGACGTGAGTGGTGAGGGGGACTTCTGCAAACGTTTGTGACTATGGCAGAAGAAAAATAATGTGGGTTTGTTTTGGGTTTGTTTTTTTTTTTTTTTTCCCTTGGGAGCATGGCAGTTTAATAATGATGGCTTTAGGAAGGGCTCGCATTCTTTATTTAGAACAGCCTTTAGCGGTTTTCTTATGTTACATCTTGAAAAGGGCTTTTCCTATCCTTTGCCATTCTTTCTCTAAAACTCAGTTAGCAAGTCAGAGGTTGTCCTTCAGCTTCATTTAGACAGAAGTCCTCAATCAGATGGAGAGAACTCAGTAGTCTGTGGTTTTGGGCTTATGCTGGAAGGTGCTTTGCTGTCTCTGTTTCAAATAATAGCCTTTTATTAATATTTGTGGATGTGACAGTTGCGTATGTGTGTCACGGCCTCAACTCCTAATTCAGTTTTGCTCAGTAGTTACCTGGGCAAGATGTCAAGCATTTTCTTTTCAACAGAAGTTAAGTAAGGACCCAAGGATTTATGTAGAAGATGTTGTAAATAAAAAGGAACAAGGAATAAGCCTTTTGCTCCATGTCTAATTATGTGGCTGGGCCTTGCCTTCTGGGGATTGATGGGTATTTGGAACAATTCCTCTTCTGTCTGCAGCTGTGCCTTGGGGGAGAGGGATATAAGCTAAGTCAATGTTTTCTTTAATTGGCTTTAGCAAAACAAAAATATTTGGAGAGAATATTTCTTGTATTTCATTTTCTTTTGAGGGTTACAAGCATTTATTTGTTTAAATCAGGAATTTTTGATAATAGTATTACTTTAGCCTGAAAAATTTCATAGGAAAATAATTTATTGACTTTCAACTTTTAATTTTAATTTTGTTGTTGTTTTCTTATCCTTAAGAGGGGAAAACTTGTTTTCAGGAGGGTTAGAGGTGTGAAATACGTATCTTGGGAGTGGTGGACAGGATACAACTCTGCAGGCCACAGTTTTCCAAAGAGGCATCACAATAAATAGCTGAATCAGTGAAAGACTTAAACCACTGTGCGTTTTTCCCTCTTCAAAATGTAGATATAATTACGCTTACTGCGTATGTGCTGATGCTGCTCAGAACACCACAGACAGCCTAACTGTTTGAAAATCCACAATGACCATGTGCATCCAGTTATTCTGAGCTGTGAGCAATTTGTCTACTGAAACAGGAGCACTAGCTCTTCCTCTGTGTTGCCCTTCACCATGCAGAAACTGAAGAGGCGATGCAAACTCCTGGGCCATCCGGGAGCTGCCTGCCCAACTGACGTACCGGCAGAGCTGGGGTTGCTCTCACTTCATGGTATCAGACCTTTCCTACTGAGCAATTTCTACGTTTTCCTCATCTTTCACTGCTACCCTGATAGCAATGGCTCCTGGCTGAGCTGTTGTATCGTAGCTGGGCGACTTCAACTGTTTTCACAGCCTCATATGAACCAACAAATCAACCAAAACATTGCTACATGGCTTATTTCCAATTTGCTGAAAGCAATAGGCAATCCAGTGGTACACGCACCATTTTTATGGCAAGTCATTCGTGGTGGACATTGCAATGAGTGGGTTGCAGAGTGCACAGTTACTCTTTCCCAGCACAGGCAATTATGGGTTGCTGTCATTTTTTTCACCAGCTCCTCACTATATCAAGAGTTGACGTTGCAACCCTAATTGTCAATACTAGAAGATGCAATCACTGCTATATACAGGATGGCATTTGCTTCAGTGTCTCGCTCAAAATCTGCAAGAAAGCCAGCATCCAGAAAAAAGTGCGCTTGTATGTTTCAGGAACTTCACATACCATGTTAAAGCTTTCCCCGTGCCGTAGCAAAGCAGGGACCATATGGATTTTTGCCTTTGCATAGAGCACGTTTTTGGTTCTTTGTGCTAATGCATTTGTTCCAATTAGTGTAATTCCACACATTATTAACTTTTGTAATTGAAAAAAAAAAAAAGAAGAACCTGGTAGGTAGTGGAATCATCTGTAATTTTTATGAACCTGAATATCCCTGAGCAGAAGTCCCCTTTGCTTACAAGGTAGGCACTTGAGGATGGAATTTACTGGTGTTTCCCTTTTCTGGGAGCATGTTATGCTCTTCAAATTATCTTCATTTTCCTAAAGACCAGTTTTGTAATGGGGTGGTGGTATATTTCCAGTTTCCTTTGCTACCCCTTTCTTTAATGTTATTTGAAGCTACAAGTTCACCAGGAGCTGAATTCCTCTTTACCTCATCAGAATTCCTTCAGTATTAGATCAGATCCCATAAGGGATCATCTGATTTACAGATTAAGCTTCTTTTCCATTGGAGTCAAACCCTGACCCCAGCAAAGTCAGCAGTGAAAGTCCCATTGACTCCATGGAGCCAGTTTATCTGCTCCCCAATCTCAATTCAGCAACATAATTAGGCTTTTTGCCTGCTTTCAAGTTAAATCCACAGTTCATTTGGGATTCAGATATGGAATCCAAATTACACCTGCTCCATTTACTTTGAAAAAACATGATTTCAATGTCTTACTCTATTGCTGCTGTTCTTGCGAGGGCCATGGAGCAGCTGAAGTTCAGAAGGAGCAAACTGGATTATATTCCCTGTAATTCAGCCGCAGACCTGAGGGCACTGAGAGGGGACTGGGAGGGCATTATGTGATGGCAGCGGGCCAGACTCCAGCCCCAACCTGGTCCCTCTTTACTGAGAGGGGTGCCTGTCCCTGCTCCAGGGTGTCGATTTGAGCAGCAGTCTGCAAAATGGCTCATGGCTGGAGGCAAGGAGGTTGGGACCTTGGCTGAGGCACGCGACTCCAGTTCTGCTTCCCCATCTATTAAATAGGGATAATAACTTCATTTTGCCCTTTGGAAGGGGGCAGAGAGAGTTCTCATTAATTAAGGAGAATTAACTGTTTGTAGAAAGGCTAAACGCTGCAAGCAGCTACCTTTTAGATGCATATCCAAACTTAAGCTCCTAGCTTTTGAAGGCTTGCCCACCCCTATTAAACAGTCTAAGGAGAAATCAAAGCAGCCATCCTCTGTTAATGCAGGCAAGAAATGCTGAGATGCTAGTGCCATATATTTTGGCAAAAGGCAGTAAAGACGTAGGAATAAAAGCTGAAATGATCCTGCAAAGCTGAAAAAGATTAGCTCATGGCACATTTGGTCTAGACTGCAGTCTTGCGTTATTTTAACTAAATTTAAAACATGCTTTTGAGAAACATGTTGCGTTTTGGCCATGTACAATCAATTCAGGAAAAAGCTAAATTTGTGTGGAGTATGAGCATTAATGGCTATACTGGAAAGATTTTTGGTTTTGTTGTGATATATTAGGTTAAAGCACAACCTTAAAATGCATTTATTCTGCTCATGAAAATAATACAGATAGGTAAGGATATTGCTTTTAAAAAATAGTAATAAATTAAGTTAATGTCATCTTGTGGAAATAATCTACTAGGTCATGTTGATTAAAAGAGGAATTCTTATTTACAAGGGAATATGGTGCCCTTAAGAAGATGCCTTGTGAAGTTTAATAGAAAATAGTGTCTTACATGAAGTTTTTGGAGCTTGTGATGGAACTGAATGGGAAATTATGTCCCTGCTATAGAATTCCAGAAGTTATTACAGTATTTTAATTAAAACTGTAGCATACAGACCCTTCCCCAGCAAAGTATGTAAGATTTAGGGAAATTTCTGTGGAATCCCCATGGAATTATATTGGATTTTTCATTTATAAAATGTTTTCTTTCCATAATGAATATAGTAATCAAAAGCCTGAAAAGTTTCTGTATTACCTGTAAATATTTCAGATAGGAATCTGTTGGAAGTGAAATCTTGGACTCAAACACTCTAATGAAGTAAATTTGTTTATCATGTGACTTACTGGAAGGAAGGGAAGGGAAATGTGTCCAAATGTTAAATAGGTATTCAAAGGTTAGCGAAATAATTCATTTCTAGCCCATATTTTCTCTCTAATAAGGAAAATAAGAGTTCCTGCATTTTCTCTAATTACATCATGTTCTGACTAGAGGACCACATTGCTAGTGGAGGTAAATCATTTTGATGACTTAGCCGATCATGTCTAAGTGTCTTTAATATAGGCCTGCAGAGCTTTTAATTTAGAGCCAAGGACAAAGTCTAACACTAACTCACAAGGTACCTTTCCAAATTAGATGTATTCTGCCAGTGTTTATGGTTCTCTATGTCTTTGTATTATGACTTGCAGACCTTATTCCAGGAAAAGGCCTCTTAATTCTGGTGAAAATTTGACATTTTATTCAGCAGATTCAGTAGTAAGTTAAGTACGCTGCCGGTTACTTGGTTGACGCACTGATAGTTCTGAGCTGTGAGGCTTTTTTTTTTCCAATGGGATTTATTTTGTATGCTAAATATTATACCTTGATGGTGGTCCTGAAGTCTTTTAAAACCTCTAGTAACCAAGAAAAAAACCATATTAATTCCATGTCGTCATTACTGGGAGAAAGGCAATCTAAACAACGTTTTTCCCTTTGTCCTCAAAACTCAGTACCAGTGAAGAAGCAGAGATGCATAGTGAATGCTGCTGTCTGTCTGTGTGTGACGGAGACACATCCCACATCCTCCCTGCCTTTAGACATTTAGTCCAAAAACGTGACTATTCCAACAGGATTTTCCCCTTGTAGTCCTGACTGGTTGAGAAAGTTTTGATACAACATTTTCTCATGGAAAATACGACATTTTAGTTAACCCAAAACTTTTTGCCAAGGTGTGCTGACTACAGTGAAACTTCAGATAAAAAGGTTGGAAACAAAACACTTCTCCAACCCAAAATGGAGTTTATGGTCAAAAGAATATGGACAGCAGAAATGGACAGTTGGATGGATGTGGCCTAGAATTGCCTCTATGGGCCGGATGCTCATCTGAGAGTTGGGACATCAAGGTCCATCTGCCACACACCAGCATTTTTCCAGGATCGTTAGTGCTGGATCTACACCCTGCTGGATCACTCGGTGGTGGCAGCTTGATCCAGACCTGATCTAGGCCCATGCTTGCACTCCTGTCAAATTAGCCAGCCTGTAAGTTGCTGAATTTAGGCTAGCCTTGTACCAGCTGTGAGAGAAAATCTTGATCCAGCAGTAAGCTTGGCAGTACAAAGTAGACTTCTCAAAATTTCTGGAATACGTTTGGACCAGTGGAGTGTGGTTATTCCAGATCAGCACTTGGGCTTTGATGGCTGGAGAATTTTGGGGACCCCAAACTCGGAGCCCTACAAGTGCACTCACTTTCTGCATCCCCAGCTCTCAGCCTGACCTGGCGTGGTGGTTTGAATCTGGGTGATCCAGATCGCAGGGAGCGCCCCCACTTCTGAGTTTCTGGCTGTTCTGGGTGACCTGGGTGCAAACTAACACGCACATAAAACAAATACACTATTTTTCCAGATGAAAACATTTTTTAAAAGTCCAGATTTTATCCCGGCCCAAAACAGCTCCAGCCTTGGAAAACTTGACAATTTTCATAAAACACCATCTTTGCTACCCTGCCAGCACTGCTCACCGCTGGAGCTCCATGCCCGAGAGTGCTTTTTGGGGCAGAAAGAGCCACCCTGGCCATGCTTGTTTTTGCCAGCGCTCCCTTCTGCATCCGGCTGCTGCGTAGTGAGGCAGGAGCAGCCTGCATGGCATGCCAAATGTGCTTTTTGCAAGGAATTACTCCCCATTAGAGAAGCGTGAGCAGAGCCGAAGAGTTTAACAGGGATGAACTGCCTTTTTCCCCCTGCAGCAACAGCCCTGCTTGCAAGCTGCATTTCAGCTGACTTTGGCTCTTACTCGCAGTGTGTTTCCTCAGCTCAGGCTGCAGAGCTGGAGCGGCTTGGACTGGGAGCACGAAAAGCGTGTCATGCCAGGTAAAATATGTGTAGGACTGGGGCTAGGAAGCTTGTGGGGAACTATAAAACCAAAAGAATCAAATGTTTGTGTTCAGCATTTGGACCTGGCAGCAGACACCATCTCTCTCAAGGCTGCGCTCCCCGCTCTCTGAAGGGCAGCAGCAGCAGAGTATGCACTTAGTTTAAGTCATGCATTGGAAGGGTTAATCTTGCTTCAGAGCAGCTTGAAAGCGAGGGTTAGTTTTTTATGGAGGGAAAGGGAGTCATCTTAAATAAGTGCTGGAAATCAAGAAGGAGGTTTGCAGCCCAGAAAGAGCCTCCGGGGTGAAATGTCAAAGCCAAGTGCATTTTCTGGTCTCAGTATAGTTTTGAGATAATCCCTTTTGTTGCATTAGCAGCCCCTGAACAGGGCAGTATTTCTTCCATGCTTTGACAGGCTGCTTATAGGCAACTCTTTTCCTAACTGATATGTATGTACGTATGCATCTGGATTATTATCTAGGCTGAACTCTGAAATCTGGAGTAACTGCTTTGATGAAATCAGTGGATTTACTCCAAGTTTACATGTGTGTAGTTGAGATAGAATCAGTTAGAAAAAAAAAAAACCACAACTACTTCACAAGATTTGACATCCCAAAAATAACCGTTAAAAAGTGTGAGGAAGACATCTTTTCTGCATAGTTTCTCCCACCCTTTTTAATTCCTGAGCTTACAGCCCTACCTGGGTGAGTTAGAAAAGGCTGGGGCTGCAGCGCTGGTGCCTGGGCAGGTTCCCTCTTGCACGGTGCCTCTGAACTGCAGCGCTCAGCCTGCTCTACTCACACGTTCCTCCGTGGAGTGGAAACCTGCACTGTACAAAGTCGCAACTTGGAAAGCACAGTAAGAGGTGTGGCTAGAACGTGCCTCGGGTTTTGGGAGCTTTCTGTAGCAGTAGGTCTCCAAGCAGTTTCTGGAGGAGGTAAGATGGTTTTCCATGCAGGCAGATTGCTGCAGCAGAACATCCTGATAATCTTGGGCTGTGGCACTAACCACACGTGTCTCTGATTAGGTGCCAAATGCAGCGAAGCCATTCCTGACTTTTACTAAAAAGTGAGAAACCTGATCCACAGAGGGAGAGAGGAGCTGTGTGTAAACATCATCAGTAACAGCCTCACCTTGGGAAAGGCACCATAATGGCCAAAGAAAAGGTTGAATTTGTGATCTAATTAGCCAAGAAGTGTTTGCAAATATTAAGTATCTGCTGTTTTGGCTCTTGTTTTAATCAGGCAATACACGTAGCGCACCATGGGAAACAGGGTCTGTATGCCACCTCGTTCCCATCTGCTTGTGCCTCCTCTCACTTCACTTCCTTGCAGGTGGAACGATATTAACAGGCCACGGAAATTACAGATGAAAATCTGTCATTACACAGCACCCTGCATGCGATCTGCCAGAAACACATGGCAATGGCACAGAGGGTTTGCCTGCTGAGTGCAGCCCTGCCCTTGCTGCAATTCAGGACGTGCCTAAGGTACCACTTTAGTACCGCAGGAGTCTGAAACGCAAGGAATCATGAAACCATTGGCCTGTTGGTCCGTTTGCCGAGCTCTCCTGCAGCATCATTGAATTTCTGAAGCCACAGGTTCTCCCACAATAAGTGTGCTCATTGTGAGCCCATGGAAAAACTATTACCCTGTTAACCTGTCAGGCTGTTCCTCAGGTCCTGCTTTGCATCTGACCCCAGGGGCCAAGCTGGCATGGGCTTTTCACTGTGGGGAACAGTTGCTGTAGCAGGCTGTTGCTTATTCTATGGAAGGAAAAAAAAAAAAAAGCATAGCAGTTTTAAGTAATCCAGTGGAAAACGGACTTAAAAAATAATAGTGGGTTGGGGATTTTACTTGTTTCCCGTTGTTTTGGTTTTGCTACGAAGTATTTCAGAAAAGTGCTTGCATGACAGGAGATGACAATGCCAAGAGAAAAGCCCTTTAGGAGAAATGGTCCCCTCTCTTCCCCTCCCTAGGAAATGCTAGAGTTAACAAAAAAACCAAACAAACCCCAAACCCACAACCCTACAGCATTGATACATATGGAGATAGCTATGGAGGTGTCTGGAATGTAATATTAAGAGTAAGTTTTTCAAGTGGCAAATAGGTCTTTGATGAAGGGTCCTTTTGAGATATTTTCATTTTTTTCTGTAAATGTGTGTGAGTAAAATTTGATTTGCTGGTGAGCCAACGCTAACGTTTGCTATGGAGCCGAGTTCCCCGTCACCCTGAGAAGACAAGCTGATGTATTTGAAATGTTCTTTGTGTTTGTAGGTGATGGCAGGGTCGTGGCAGAGTTAACCACAAAGGAAGTGTCTTAGAGGCACCAGGCAAGTTCCTTTAATTCGATAAGTGCAGTCTTACCTGTATGGGCTCTTCCCACCATGGCACTGCTGCCTGGGCTGCTGCCAACTCACTAAAACGCGGCACAGCTTCAGACAGCTTATCTGAAGCCTCACGAGGGTGGGAAAAAGGGAAATGGGATGAACTTGCATCCCACGGGTGAAGCACTGCGGAGGGGGCTCTCCAGGTCCAGCAACTGTCAGGGCGTGTTGCCGCTGCAGCAACTCCATCTTAGCAAGCTTAATGCTTTACTGGTTCAAAACCTTATGGTCTCTGTACTAAAGTTAATTTCTGTACCGGGACTGTTGAGTCTAACGTGAAACAAGAGTGTTGTAGGGTATGAGGGATTATGCATTTTTGGGACTAGGAAACTAGTAATATAATTATGGTTTTTTGACAGATGCTTAATACATTGGTGTTGACACTTTTTTGTTTTGTTTAGAGCAGACTACGGGATCTGGAGGAGGGGTCTGAATTTGCCCTGATTTCACCATAATTATTTGGCCTTCAGGTAGAAATGTAAAGAGATATGCAAAAATTACTAAGGATAATAGCTTTGGGGATATTGCAGGGAGTTGTTGTTCTGCAAACAATTTGTGGCATGAAATCACAAATGCACATGCTTTCCTGATGGCAAGGGGCACGTGAGTGCTTTCTGTGCTTCTGGGAGTCCTTGGCCTGCAAAAGACCTGCAACTGGGAATGTAACGTCAGCCAGGGGATGGGCCTGAAAAGACCATGTCATAAAAAAAGCTATGCAACAAGATGCAGCTCCACCTGACATCTGCACCGAAAGGTCCCTGACAAGATAATGCAGGTGTGTCCTCCCCAGCCTTTCTTTGATGATCTGTGGCAGGAAATTGTCTGAAGTTTTAAGCCAAACTTACCAGGTTCTGAAAATAAAAGTATTCGCCTACTTCATGCTTTCTGATCCTTTTCCTTCTTTTCCTTTCTTTTGGGTTCCTGCGCACTTTATAGTGCGGGTACATTGACTGTAGGCTAGTTAGGCCATAATTGTGGCACAACTACAACTCAGTCCTAATGTTGTCACAGTTATCTCTATCTTATTAAAGTGTAAATCATTCTTCAACCCTGCCCTCTTTAGCATCACTCCTTTAACCTTACCCTCAGCAGCTTTGTGGTTTGGGATTCTGGTACGTTAGCTATGTGATTCCCTTCCAGCAGCCGTTTGGGAACCCATTCCCCTCTGTATTCGTACTTACTGCTGAATCCTGTAGCCTTGCTGCCTTGCTGAGTGTGGATGTAGAGCCTGCCTTTGGGTTACTTACCTGTTCATCTCTCAGGGAGTCCTGGGGGTTTTTCGGCAAGATACCTTGGTTTCCATTGCATACTCCCCTATGCTGTGGGTAGAGCCCTGGACTGCAGCTTCGTTGCCTTGTTTGCCAGTCCCTTGCCAGCAGAGAAAAATCACTTTATTGCCATGCTTCAGGTTCCTGCTCTGTAAGAGGGAGATTGCAGCAGACCTCCCTTACAAAGTGCTTTGGGAGCCCGCAATGGAAAGTGCAATGTGGAGCTGGGCACTGCTACGTACCTGCGTTGTGTCATTGCTACTGCAGCTGGGATGGGAGCTGCAGTCTGAGATGAACCCCGACTCCTCTGTAGCACCCAGCATCTCTCTGCAACTGTTGTGGCAATGCACTGCAGATGTTTGAGAATAACCCCTGGAAGCAGCACCATTCCACTGGCTGTATAAGCTGTAATGTGGTGCTGGCTGTGCCCCGGACAAGCAGACTGAGTGCTGCTGCTAAGGCAGAAATTCCCAACAGCTGGGGCAGGGTTTGACATAAATACCAAGACACTGACGTTTGCATTTTTTGTTTTCTGGACGCATTCACGATTCTGTTAGAAAAGGCCTGTTCTTGAAAATGTGAAGGTGTAGGGAAATTCCTTTGAAAACAGCCTTGTGCTAAAGCAATTAAATAATGTTTATGTCAGATAATTAATTCCAAGGGAAGGATGAAATTGCTGAAAGGCAAAATAGCAGAGTGAAAACCGTCTGCAGGTTTTGAGGCATTTCTTATTGGAAAGGGAGGGCTTATTACCGAGATTAGCTTTTCAGAGGTTTTAAAGTAGGGTTCAATAGCTATAAAGGCTGGATTGTTTGGCACGAGCATCTCAGTTTGTAGCTCTAAATGTCTGCTTGCAGTTAATGTAGGTGCAATAAACATATGTGTGCAAAAGAATTCATGGAAAAAAACAGTGCAAGTGCCATAAGAAATGTGTTGCAGGAAAATGCAAGCATAGTTAAGTGAAAAAAAATATTGATACTCACTTCTGAAAAATAGGAGAACTCTAAAACAACAATGAAGAAGTTTTGAATGATCACCAGATCTGATGTTGTCTCTGGAATTGCCCACTATATCTATACCTCTCTCAGTGTCCTATACGGCACTTGTACTGTGCCACAGACAGCACCACTGCCTGGTGCTGATGAGTATGTACAACAGAGGCACTTTTTTCCTCAGGAAAAGCAAGAATTATTGTCCCTCTCCATCCTTAGGAAGTCCAGGCAATAGCAATATGCCCAGCCCTCCAAGAGGGCAGAGAAACTGTGCCGAGAAGCACGCTCACAAATCCTCGAAGATGGGACGTTTTTCCTTTTCTGATTTCCAGATTGTCTTTCGCCATATTACGTGCTTGCTTGCAAGGTCACCTCTGACAGAGGAATTGTGTTCGTAGTTTTTCTTACCTCGTAGCAGTCTCACCGGGCAGTTGCTCAGCCGTCTCTGTACAGGCCAGGAAAGCCTGCAGATCTCCGGCTGGAGCGCGGGCAGGTGTGGTGAGCTCTCTGCCTGCAGCCTGCCTGCGTTCAAGTGTGGGATTCAGCTGGAGTTCAAGCTGTGCCAGTAGCTCAAGAGGGCTGCTCTTTTGTCCCCATGTATTGGTGGACCCCAAGTGTTATTCCAGATCCTTCTGCTCCCTTTTTTCTTCAGGGGGAGCTGCCTGGACTAAGATAGCTTTTAAGTCTAAAACTAAATCAGGTGCTAAGTAACTGCATAGGAGAGCTATAGATCAGCTAATGAAATTCCTCAGGCAATAGGAACTGAAATGTCTTTCTAAAAATGCCAAGCAGAATTAGTGCGTACTAAGTACAGCAACTGAAAGCACTTCATTTCCAACTCAGAGGGGCATCATTGGAAGAATGAACATAACACTTGAATTAAGGTAAATAATTACTGAATTGATTTAAAGGAATCATACAGGTATAAGACTTCAGTTCAAAATGAAGTTTGCTTCACAGAAAATGCCTCAGTAGTTATGCGCGGAGAGCCATGAAAGTGCTGGGAGGCTGGGCGCTGGAGAAGACCCTGTGTGGTTTCATGGAAGGGCAGTGAGGAAGCTCTGCTAATGCATCTCAGCTGTTCCGGGCCAGGCGCTAGAAGGGCCGGGCTGGCCCTGATGTAGGCATGCAATACCCAGGCAGGGACTCCTGCCTTTTGACATGGCCTCTGCCACCCGCTCCTGCTGCGGCGTTGGCTACAACACTCGCTCTCCCACCCCAGCTTCGCAATTTGTAAACTGGAATTAATAGCGGCCACTGCTGGGGTTGTTTAGATACTTCCCTGTGTTAAAATGCTTTTCGCTTGCACGCTGCTCCAGTAGTGCTCAGTATTACTGTTATTATGTGATGCTTTTTCAGCTTGCTGTTCAGAAAAGCAGCTGCCTTCCACGGGCTGGTATAAGCTGCTGTTGTGCTGGGTGGTATTATGTATGCTACTGTACTTCTGGCAGCCGGGTCTATTATTTAGATTAATTTGGAAATTGTGTAGTGAATTGAGGAAAACCGCTGTTGAATTGGAGTTTGTTAGCCCGGAAAATATAATTAGTCCAAAACCCCCTGTAATTGTGTAATAAATGCAATACTGAATAGTCTTGCATATAAACCAGAGTGCTGGAATATAACTTCTGGTACCTTTTTCCTTTTTTCTTTTTTCCAGTATGGGGTACTGCATCCTTTTTGTCCATGGTCTAAAAAAGCTGTCTACGTGGTTAAATAAGTGGAGGATTACTGTTCTGACCCTCTTTGCTTTACTGCTGCTGCTCTTCTCTTGGAAGACGGTGAAACAGAATGAAATCTGGCTGTCACGAGAATCCCTTTTCAGGTACGAGTGCTCGCGGGAGAATACTGGCATTTTTGTATTGTTTAAAATAAGTTTGTTACATGGAATAGTTTTCTTTAGCACGAGTCCTGCTATCGATGCACTGCTGTGATTAACATTTTGATTATTATAAAATAACACCTACTTTCTGTTTGCTGGCAACTGTGCAAAAACTAGTGTCAGCACTTCATATGCTTATGCACGAACTTTGGTTCTGGCAATCGCATTTTTAAGACACACTGTTTTTAAATAACTTCAGTTCTGTAGATTTACCAATAATGTAACGCTGTCCTTTTTAAAGACTTAGCAAAAGTTCATTGTAACCCTCTAGAACGCCATAGTAACGCTATTGAATATATTGAATTTTCTTTAGCGATGTTCTTAATGACAAAAATGAAATGCCATGAAGTGCCAAACTTAATGTACCATATTTCATTTTATTTGATTACTCTTTGCCAAACAGCTCTCTTTACAACCTCATTTATATATTTTTTTGCACTGAAACAGACTGTTTCATTTTGTGTTTTGCTAGCAAATGTATTGCGTTTGCCTCCAGCTGCTTTCAGCCGTTGTCTAATTGTGAAGTAATTGCAGAAATGCAGGTGATCTGCACATGGGTTCCTTAGCTTTATTTTCTAAGTTATTGGCCAGAGCAAAGTTTAATTTATGCAGTACTGAAGGGTATGAAATTATTTTTTGTGTACCCTTCGTCTTCAGGAAACACTATTGAAGTGGTTAGAGCTCTGTTAGTGGGATTTTTTTCCAAAAAAATCTGGAATAGGGATTTCTTCACTCCAACATGATTCATCACCCGTCTCCCTGAAATGCTGTTTGCTATTCAAACAATAGCAGCCATGGTGACTGCTCTGTCACCATGCACCTCCAGTCCAAACCCTTCTGGCTAACGGTGGCCACTCGGAGGAAAGCTGGATGCATTTCCAAGTTTGATGACTCTCTTGTTGAAAGGGGGATGGGAAGATGGCAATTCCATATGCTGAGTTGCAGGCAGTTGCATATCGCGTTGCATACAGTTGCGGTCACCCATGTTTAAGAACGATGAAGTTGAACTGGAGTGGATGACAGGAGGACATCTCCTCCCACTAAGGAGCACTCTTGGGATGATATGAGGTGCCAGGGGGTCTGTTGCAGAAGAGAAGGCTAAGGTTATGTCTGCTTCGCTGGACGCAGATGGACTTCTGTCCATCCTACCTCTGTTCAAAGCAGGATTGGCTAGCTACAGGCCAGCTCAAATTCAGCAACCATGCCATTGCTTCAATGCAGCACTGAGCTGGAGCTAATATACCTTGTCTCAAGGTAGGGATTTGGTGTTGCCCAGGTTAGTATGCAGGGCTTGGTGGCTTGGGTTGAGCTGGCTCACTCTTCAGCTCAGGTCTTTTGGGGACAATTCCAGGAGAGAGATCTGCCCTGGGCTTTTGAGGAGAAGGCAAGAACATACATGTGCTCCTTCTGGGTCACCTTGTATCATGGCCTGCCCCTGAGAGCAATCAGCAGCAAATGCCTAGAAAAGCGACGTAAGACCAGGGCCAGCAACAGTGATGCTTCTCTCCAGTCCTTTTCCAGCTTGCAGTAATCTGCAGTTTAAAGACTTCCTGAGTCAGGAGTGAGTTGCTTTTTTTGCTTTTAACAGCCACTGATGGGCTTTTCTTCCATTAATGTCTCTGACTGCTTTTTCGATCTATTTATAGTTTTGGCTTCTACAGCATCCTGTGCGCTGGGCTCTGTTGTTAAATTATACAGTGTGCACACTAAGATTTCCCTTCTGTGTGCTGTGAGCCTTCTGGCTGATCATCTTGTTTGGTGTGCTGAGTAAGCAGTGAGTAACCATCAGCTCGTCACTTTTCCTCTGCCATCCATGCCTTTTCCCTCATGCCCTCACCCAAGGCTGTCTCTTTTTCATGCTGGAGTCTGCTGGTTTTGAACTCTCCTCATATGGAAGCTGTTCTGCATTTCTGATCCTGCTTGTCAGTCTTCACTGGATGCTTTCAAACTCTCATCTGTCCTTTTGAGAAGGAGGCCAGCATCACTTTTCAAGAGATATGTGCAGCACAGTAACATAGAACTGCTTTCTGGTTTTTGTTCTCTTCTACTAATTCCTGATCTTCCGCTTGACTTTTGTGACCTCTCCTAAGCACTGGGTGATATTTTCACAGCACTGTGCACATGAACTCCAAGATATCTGTTGTGAGTAGAAGTGTCTGATTCCTAGACATCAATCTGTGTGCAGATTTATGCAGACTTAGGGTGTGTGCGTACACACTCTCTGATAGTTGTGCCTGTACCAGAATTGCATTTCATCTGCCATCTTCTTGCCCAGCCTTCAATACTGTGAGATCCTTCTGCAATTATTTGTAGTTAGCTTTAATTCCTGCAGTGTGATTCACATCGGTGTCATCAGCAAATGTGTCGCCTCCCTGTTTGCTCCCTTTTCCAGATGCTTTGTGAACATGTGAAGCAACTCAGATGCCAGTGCATGTCTCTTGGGAGCCCTGCTTGCTGTCTTCTCCAGTTGTAAAAACTGTTCACGTGCTTGTGCTCTTTGCTTGCTGTCTTTCAATGAGGTATTGATTCACAAGAGGACCTTCCCTCCCTCTTACTCCATGATGCCTTTAAGAAATTGGAAGTCTTTAGTCAGGGATTTTATCAAAAGCCTTTTTGAACATTCAAGTGGACAACATTGATGTATGTGATTGTGACTGACTGGGCTATATTTGGATTTTCATAAAACATTTCCATAGTTTCAGTACCACGTACCTGTTGAATCCATCAAAGAACAACAGATCTGTCCACCTAACTTCCTTCTGCAAAATACAAGGTTAATTCTTCTCTGTTGGATTCTAGTTATTCGGAAGTTTGCTGGAACTAGTCTTTATTATGGTTTTCCCCAAATTACCTGGAGTGAAAATCAGACTTGCTGGTCTGTCGCGCCCCAGATCCCTCCCCTGGAGCCAAATGACGTCATGTTCATCACCTCCCATTTCTCTAGTGCTGAGCCTCATTTAAACGACAGGTTACACACTGCAGCTAATGGCAGCTTCATGTTTGATTTCCTTTGGATGCATGCTATCAGGCCGAATGGATTTATAACTGTTCTTGGTGTTGATTTGTTTTAAAGCCTCTTTTACTGCCACTTTGGTTTGAGATAGTGCTTTGGACTTGCCCCTGTAAGGAAAGGCTCCCGTGTGGCAACCTCCTTCAGTTCCCCTGCAGTGAGCACTGGTGCAGATAATCCATTTAGCTTTTCTGCTGTGGCCTTTTCTTCTTCAAGCACTACTTTCAGACCTCCATCATGTATTTGCCTTAGGGGACCTTTGGCACGTTTCCTATATCTGATGTATTCCATTATTAGCTTTGATGGCTTTAGCAAGTTTTTCCTTAAATCTCTTTTGGTCTGCCTAATTATGGTTTATGTTTAACTTGCTGAAGTTTATACTCTTTTGCGTTTTTCTTCTGTAGCTGTGATGTTCACTTCTTAAAGGGTGTTTTTCATTTCTCATAGCCTTCTTTACTATGCTGTTTAACTATATTGACCTTTTTGTTGTCCTTTTAAGATCTTCTTTGATAGGTGTATACATCTCACGTGAGCCTGTAATATGGTAGGACTCTTCTTCTTGATGGGAAGGAAATGCAAAAGAAGAATAGTATAGCAAGAAGATAATGTCATCCCAGGAGTGAGAGATCTCCTCTTTGGGGCAGAAGGAGGAGGCTATATATAGGCTGATGAGGAGAGAAGGGAGAAGTGGATGGATGCATGTGCAACAACAATAAATTAGAAAGGACAGAGCAGGAGGAGGAGATAAGGAACACTAAAGAAGTATGAGGGAATATAATAAGGAAACAGAGCAAATATATACATGTGGGAAAGGAGACATAAATCAACCTACTTGGTAGTCTCTGTGTGTGTTGAATTTTTTTTTTAAGAAGTATGTGCTGAGATAATCTTTACTCCCATTCCTAGTTATTCATTCTTCTTTCTCCAGTTGCTGCTTTAATTAATTATCACTTTTTCCCTCCTCTTACTTCTTTCCCCTTCAGCTCTACTTTCATTCCTCCATTTGCTTGGATGTATTTCTTCAGGGTTGATCTGTCTCAATTCCCTTGGCTGAGACCTGTTATACATGTTTTCTCTACGCTGGTCCAGGAGATGTTTATATACTCAGCATGTTATCAGTTTTGTTCTTGTACTCTATTTTGTCCCATTCTCAGGGCTTACCCCCCTTTGACATTGTGCGGCAGCACTGTTGCCATCTCTGGGCCACCCTGACTCTCAGTCTCCAGCCCAGGGGCCAAGTTTTCTGGATGCAGAAATCCCACTGGGTCCTGGCTGAAAGGAGCAATGTGGGGGAGGATGCTGCTGTCCGAGGAAATGATGCATTGACACATAGGTGCACAAGCATATGTGCAAAGACTAAATGAGAAGCAAATGAACCACAAGTATAAGAAGTGGCCAAATATACAGAGATCTAGGTATCTGAGGCATATTATTCCAACAGATCTCTAGAAGCCCTAAGCAGTTTGTCTTACTGAATTGGCAAGTGGGCAGGGAGGGCTTATTTGTTAAATATTTAAGGAACTACCCTATAGAACAAACGCACAGGCCAGGAGGTCAGGCTCTAATCGCGGTCAGTGTTAATGTCTGAAGCCAGGGAGAGGGAGGTGAGGGCTGTGGGCTACCTCTGCATCCACTGTACCGACCTTTTCAGGGTTTGTCAAGCTGCCACGTTTCCTGTTGCTCCTGGAAAGCATCTGCGTGCGCTGGCCACGTTTGTGACAGTGCCTGGAAACGCAGTTTTAACCAGCAAAGGAACTGTATAGAAGTGGCACTTTCTTTGTCAGCAGTTTTTGCCTCCCAAGCCAGGTCTGCTGACTTCAGTAATTTGCAAAAACCAACCCAGCCCCAAAGGTGACATTTACTGCTGTGTTATTTTGTTAATTCTGAAAGCTGGCTCAGCTGAGGAGAGCAGGTCCTATTGCATTTTGTGCATCTTCTATAGAACAGTTTAATATGTCCCAACACTGATATCTGTGAAATCAATACAAGGGTAGGAGGCCAAGGAAAGCGGTTGTTTGTGTCATCCAGAGAATAATTTGCTGTAGAGAACCTTTATTGGTGATAATGATTCCCAAAGCAGAGGAGATCCCATCGGTCTCCCAGGGCTCCTGCTGAGACAGGAGTGGCCTCCTTTCCTTCAAAACGGAGCACTTTTCATATGGAAATCACAGAAAAGCAAGCAAGCCTCTGCCCTGCACCCAGTTGCTTTGCAGAGCAGAACATGCGTTTAGGAAGACAACAGAGGGGATCACAGGAGACTTTTCCCAACTGAAGTGGGATTTGCGTAATGCTGGTATTTGAGGTTGGAAAATACCAGTAGTATTTTATTTCCCTGATTTACAGCTAATAGGCTTTTGCCTTTCCATGGAGAGGAAGTGTTAAGTAAAAGGGTTTGCCTATTGTTTATTTTCCATTTATGTCGCATACTGCTGTCGTAGAAGTCATAAGGAAAGGAAATCCTCCGGAGAAGTGACGTCTGATCTCGGTGGGCTTGTTTCTGGCTGGAGCCAGATTGGTGCCATAGGTTTTCAGAAGGGCACGTGTGTGGCGGGCTGGGGAAGTGGGAAATAGGAGAGTTTGGAAAAGCACGTTGGAAAATTAGATTGAAATTGTGAGAGACTGGGGGCTTGTGGGAAGCAGAAATGGAAAAACATTGTGTTCTGCTTTGTTATTTATACTCCACCCTTTCCTGCTTGGCTTTCATTATGGACGTTATTGTTTCCCCTGTCAACGAGCAAACAGTGTTCTCGGCTGGTCAAGAATCAATTAACAGGAGTGTTTGCCTAAACTCTCCCAGTCCAGTGCTGTGTTTGCTACTACCTGCACAGCGCAGAGACTCCAAGCAGCCTCAGTCATTGCTATGTGCATTTGCAAAATGGAGCACCCCCCTCCCCGCCCGCGCAAGGAGAATAAATAGGTCAGGGAGTGCGAGCGGTGTGATGCAGAAGAGAGCATCGTAAGAACCCAAACCGATTTCTGTCTTTCCTATGTCACCCCCACCCCAGCAGAAGCATGCAGATGACAGAAGCTTTATTAGTGACGTTTTAATAAATGGGACCAGCAGGATTAATAATAAATTCTACTTAAAGGGAAACAGTCCAGAATTAAAATATTTAAACATATTCATCCTACTGTTAAAACCGTATCTCATTAGAACCGAAGTACTTGTGCATATGTAATGTACTCCTCACCATTAACTCAGTTTGCTCTGTTTCAGCAGGGGCTATAGCAGAGCCAGCAACTCATTGCACATAGCTCTGAGATAGCAGCAGTTTGAAGTGCCTGTCCCTGTCTCTGCCTGTAACTCTGGCGCTGATGTAATGAAACCCTCTCTGTATAAGAATTAATATTCCAGTAATGCCCAGAGGTTGTAAGTGCGTAGTTAATAGCTCCCAAGGCCAATGGAAATTAACACAGCCATAGCAGTCACACATTACTTGCTGCTGGTGCAGTATATCTTTGTGAAAACTAATATAGAAAATCATTCTCTTAAGAATAGCATCAATTAACTGATTTAATTCAGCGATTAGTCACAAAATGTCTCACTCCTGTAGTGCTCCCAGTAAGTAATTTGGAAGTACCTGATGATTAGGAATCCAAATGCAAGGTGTATTTTTAATTTCAGTAGGCAAACCGTGGCTGTGTTGTGCTGAACTCTGTAAGGCAGCCATGAAGCTTTGGAAGCTCCCACAAGTAGGCATTAGTGATGCTTGATACCACTGGCTGCAGATAACCAAAAAGATACCGGATTTGCCACTGTGATTCTCCAGCACCGTTTTACAATGAAATCCCCGACAAAGGGTTTCTGCAGCTGTGGGTGCGTTCTCCCTGCGGGAGAGGGTGTGCACCCCAGTGAAGGGGCTGTGTGCGACCCTGTCTCGTCATGATCAACTTCCATGCCCACCAAAGTTAAACAGGAGAGACAGACAAGGCAAAGCAGCAAGACTTGGGAAATTCCTAATCCCTGCTTTTCCTACCTGAAGTAGGGGAGAAAACACAGCAGCTGGCAGGGATCTGCTTGTGAGCAAGAAACAGCGCTTTGTCTGCTTTTATGTGAAGAGATTCATCCATCCTTATTTCCCATTACCTTTGAGAACCCCTGTTTATGTGCTGGAAAGGATTCCCCCGTTAAATGGAGTACCGACTTCTCTGGATTCTTGCAGAAGTGTTTCCATGGCATACGTGCTCCTGTGATTTCTTTCTCTCTTTAACCTTGAAATGGCATTTCCTCTAGCTGTGCAAAGTGTATCTGTACCTTGCTTTCTGTGCTCTCAATTAAGTAAATAAGCATATGCTTGCTCTTCTCCTTTTGTCTTCGTGCCCTCATTATTAATTCCAAATGTTGAGTCCACTCAATGTGGCAGGGGAGATGAAGGGGAGGGATGGGGTGGCTGTGCAGCCACATGCCCGCAGCCATACGTTACAACGTGAGAGCGTACAACTTGCCAGCTAAGGGTCAGAGTCCCATTAGCCCTCACCTCCCGGCCGTACTCTGCACAGTGCTAAGCGGTGCATACGTGCTAGCTGGGTACTCGGGGTATGCTATGCGTCCCTTCTAGTGGCTGATGCATATGGAAAAGGTACCTTTTTTCTGGTACCTCCAGCCAACAGATTTAAATCAAGATTTTCATAAGGTGCTTCGTGACACTCAAGTTTAAGCAGGGAGCCTGTTATGGCTATATTATAGAAAGTACTACGTACTTCCCCTGTAAATATTAGCCTTTTTAGGGTCTTTAATCATTCAGATTTTGAAATACGACAGCATCTGGCCACAGGGAGTGTTGCAGTGTTGGTGCTAGAGGTGCCCGCAGTGCCAGCAGCCAGGATGAGTTGAATTGCTGCTATATATTTATATCCACGTGCGGCATGTGGTGTGCCAGTGCAAGCATGAGTTGTGTTGGCATGAGTGCACAGGTGGTGACAAAGCACTCAAAAAGCAATCTTTTCAGAAAAAGGGATCGTGAGAAGAAGGTAGACCTCGGGGAAGGTGGGGTAACTTGGCTGCTAACACTGTCCTGCTTCTGTTCCTCTTCGCAGCTCAGGAGTGAAGACCCTGCCCCACAACGCCAAGGTGCACTACAACTATGCCAATTTTCTGAAAGACCAAGGCCGTAACGTTGAGGCAATCTACCACTACAAAACTGCTCTCAAGTAAGTCCCTTGAGGGCCTGGTGGGGCTCCAGCTGTGCGGTGCAGCCTGCCGTTAGCCCAGCCCTTCCCCGCCGGGCATGGGGCGAATTGCCTGCTCTTCATCCCCGGCTCCTGGGGGGCAGCTTGGCTTTCAGAAGCTGGGAAAGTTCCATGGCTCGGTGTTTGCGTGTCATTAAATGAAGTAGCCTGGCTTCCCTCCAGCTCCACGTGTGTGTATATGTGTGTGTGTGCGTGCACACTCCAATATATAAGATAGAAATGTTACCATAGCTACACGTTGAGCAATGAGGTGTCATTTACTCAGCTGAATGTAAGCTGGTAAGCGGGAGGTAGTTGTCATAAATACATTTTCAGGTTCCCGGGCCATTTATCTTAGTAAATTGTTAATGGTGCATGCCTGGAAAGTGCCAGTGCTGTAGCCATCTGAAGTGCAGTAATAATAATAGTACTTACTACCTGTATTGAGGCTTCTGTCCATGGAGCTTTGCATGAACACTAAACTAATTGATCCTGAAAGTGCTCCTGTGCAGTAACAGGGTAAATATCATTACTGTGGTTCTGTACAGGGGGAAGCTGAAGCAGGAAGATGAATTGCCTTGCCCATACATGCACAGTAAATCTGGGCCCAGGGTCGGTCTGTAATATGGGACATCTCCTCCTGAAGGACCCTCCCAACAATGTGCGGATGGGGTCACTCCTGGCGAGCAGCATCCCTCCGCTCGCCACTCCTGCTGGTGCTGTTAGTGCAGCTCAGCCAGGGCCTCAGCTGCTCCCCGCTGCCCGGGCAGTGCTCAGTGCAGCAAGCAGGTCACCCCAGTTCCCAAAACTTCTCCCCTCTGGTCCTGGGGCCTTGGGAGAAGGGACAAGCCCCTCAGGGGAATGAGTACTCTGATGGAGCAAGGGCAGAGCTCAGCTGCATAGGGCATGTCAGGAGGTGCAAGAAATGTTCTTCCCTGACACGTGGTGTGGCAGGAAACTCCAGAAATTACATCTATGTTTTGCCTTCTGGCCAGTTGTCAGGGTTACACCAATGGCCCTCCAAGGGCTCCTAACCCACCCAGGTTAAGCTGAGAGGACAGGAGTTCATTGTCACCGAGGAGGGCCTGAACCTGGGTGAAGGTGACTTTTAGCTTTTTTCAGCAGCATCCTGTTCTGTTTTACCGTGCTGGGCATTTAGGAAGTCATTTAGAAAAACCTCCATCCTATTTTTTTAATGTTTCCAGGAATGGAAAATCCAGCACAACCATCAATAAATCGTACTGAAGGTTAATTACCTTGGCTCTTGAAAATGTCCTCCTTTATTTTTAGTCTGATTTGTTTAACGTCAGCTTCCAGTCATTGGATTTGTTTACACCTTTGAATACCACACTGAAGATCCCATTACCAAAAGTCTGTTTTCCATAGAGTGATCAACTCCTCCCTTAACCTGCTGCTTGACACATCCCACTGATGTGGCTGCTGGTGTTTTCAGTGTTACGCGAGTTTTTGGAGTCCTCCAGTCGTTCCTGTAGCTAGTCTCTGAACTTTCTCAAACTTACCAGAAAAGCCCATTGCAAGTTAAAAAGAAGAGGGACTAACAAAAATTATCCAAGCTCTGCAGTGAACGTGCTAGTGCGCAGAGTAACATAACCGCTCCTACCGACATTGCCTCTGCTTGTGTAGATGGGATTTGCTGACAAAAGATTTTGCTCTTCTCTAACTCAGCAGCACCCATTTATTATAATTATAATGCTGTCTTCTGCTCTGCAGTATTTCAATTATGAAAGAATCCGTTTTGAGAACTGATTGCAAACATTTCCTCAACTTTATTAGATAGCACGGTTTGTGCTGATGGTGTTGTTTATAGAGCATCCAAAGCCTTGTTGGGGCTTGGAGCCACACAGAACCAACTGTGCTCTTCTCTAGGTGCTTGGTGTCTCAGTCGCACTGGTGCTAGTGCTCCACTTGCTTCAGTAATTTCGGGATTAGTTGGCACTTTTGAAAAGCGAGCCCCTGTCCCTACCTTGCATGTTTGCTGAGCCGGCAGTGCTGACCAGGAGTTGGGAGTCTCCTGCTGGGTCCATCCCTGGGAAGCTGCATTACTTGGTCCCACCACCTCATCTCTCTGCACTTATGCTTTCCTTATTTTTACCCCTTCTTCCCACCTCTGTCACAGGGAAATTCTTTGGGGCCTGTGTAATAAGCAATAAAACCATGTAAGTAAAAAGTGTAGTGTGTTCTCCTGTTGAGAACTACATTCTATGTTTGCCCCTCAGACATACCCCATCTGAAATGCCTGGGGGTTGTGTGTAGGCCTTGCAGCCTCTGCTAGGTGCCTATGTACGATGGCTGTGTTGAAGCGGTGGAGAAAGTGATGGATGTGGGACAGGCAACATGATGGTGGCTACAGTGCAAAACCCTAGATGGATATCACAGATAAGAACAGATTTCATGTCCAAGCTATTTACCCATCCTCACAGACTCCAGCTTTGCAATCGCTGCTCTGATTGTAGACCAATTACTCTACAATTAGAGAGAAGGAAGTAGTAGCTGTAATATCCTGACCAGATTTTGATGGTTTAGGGTATTTTTGGCCACTGGCCTGACCCGAAAACTGAGAGACTGAAGCAGCACTCACTCCATGAATTCCTTATCAGGGAGCAGGCAGACCAGCAGCTCAGATGGTAACACAACAAGCTTCCCTGATTTCTCCCGGGTACCCCTCACCAGGTGTCTGCTGTCCAGGTGAGTCTGCGTGGATCCACACTCCCCAGATTACAGAAAACGCAAGCAACTTGAGAGGCTTTGTTATCCAGCGGCAGCACTGTCAGAAGTACGGGAGATAAAAATATCATATCTGCCTAGTGCGTGGTGAGCAGATCAATAAGGGAATTAATAAAGAAACGGAGTCAATAAGGACACGGACTGCTGCCACTGCCACCCGGGAGCTCTTGGGAGGTAGAGGGAGAGCAGCATCGCCTCGTACTGGCTCCGTCTGAGGCACGTGGGTGATGGCTCATCCATCATTCCAGCTCGCTTCTAAAGCTTGTGCCAAATTACAATGTAGGTCTGCTTGATCTCCGGTGAATGAGTTTAACTGTTTGCTAAACAAAAGTGATCTTGTCAGTGCGAACTCGGCTGCTTGAACCGCTCGCAATTACCATTCCGCCAACGTAACGATGCGTTTCCACGCGCTGCTTCTCTGCCAGAAGTGTCAGTTGCCATGTAGCTATTTAGTGAAGCAACCCATTGCTCCTGTGAAGTAGGCAGGTGATGTTGTAGCTATAGCTGTGGGAAAGGATGTCGAAGTGCACACAGGTTATGTAGTGAAATAATAGCAGTTGAGACTAAATCCCGGGAAAGTTGATCCCCGGTGCTTCAGTCGCTTGCTCCCATTCCTGCTCTCAAAGGCAGGCGGGATCCTCTGCTGGCACGTGTTGGTGTATCTCTGTTAACTTTAGGGCAGATAAATGGTGGAGGAGAAGAATGTGCTTTCTCTGACAGCGAAACTGCAGGGCAGGTTTCCAAGGCAAACACGGCAATTGATCCTGTCAGCCCCCTGTTGATGTCATTGCAGGTGGCCCGTCAAAAAACTCATTCCTCGCTCCAGCCCAGGGGCGAGTGACACAACACCCTGACTTAGGCTTAGGTAATTAGTGCAATCTAATCATGCTGTCCAAGAGTGGGGGAAATGAAAACTGAAATGAAATGCAAAAATGGAGAACAACATTTGAATTGGAGAGGGGGAGAATGAAAAGAAAAAAAGTTCTGTGTATGTAGGAAAAGCTCCTCCTGTACATTGGGTTCCAAAAAGGGGAATGGAAGCAGAGCCCTTCGGAGATGCGAGATGAGTTACCCGTAAAGCAGAGCTGATGAACAGCTGGCGTTCTGCAGTTGTAGCAGTGGGTTATGAACTTTTCAGCTTACCTCCAATAAAACAAGAAAAACACACTGCTGGATTAGACTGCTTCGCTGGTTTGCCTGACATATGGTAGTGACCCCAGGAGATACTTGTTTGGGTTTTTTTCCTGCAAAAAGTAAAGGCTAGAAATACTCTGTCTGAGATGTGAGTTGACCATGGCTACTGCGAAAGCTGGCCTAACGTTCTTGCTGCTGCTTCTGCTGCAGATTTGTGGCTGTTGCTAGGAATTTCGGAGACCTCCTGCTGCTGGAGATCAAACAGTGCTGGTCTTATCTGAAATAAAACTTGTCTTGCCACTCACCTGTTTGTGAGTGAGAATATGAGGTTGTGCAACCTCATGCAAATATGAAGAACAACTCCGATGTGCTAATGAAGACATTTTTGCTGTCGTTGATAGTTACCAAGCTTTTGTCCTGCTTCTCCCCAGCCTTGTTTGCTTGATGTTGCTGTTGAGACTTTTATTGCTCCTCAGGAATGCACATGAGCTGACATGCAGAGAGAGAAAAACAGTAAAGCCTTAAAAAACATTTGATGAACATTCGTTGTCTTTAATAAGCCTTTTAACAAAGGGTGTGTGTGAAATCACCTTCCCTGCTACAGTTGCATTAATTCAAAATTTTAATGCCCAAAGCAGCTCTGTCTTACCCTCTCTGTCTCCATGTTTGTTGCCAGGGCTGTGCTTCCCATGGATGGCAGATCGATGTGAGCAACAGCAGGTGGGGCTGAAGGAGGTTGCTGGGTTTCTTGCTGGAGTTGTGTGAATAAATGTGCTAATAATAATTCTGTGCTATTCAAGATACATTTCTGTGTCCGGCAAAAGGTCAACATCTAAAATTTCATGTTTGCACTTTTGGACATAAAAACATACAGATTTGCCCTTAATTAAAAAAATGTCAGTAGAGTATTGTGTTTAAGTTAATAGCAGGGGAGAGTTATCTTTGTGTAAAGGCAGATACTGTGACTATCAAATGATACAAAATGGTCGAATCGGAACTGCATTATTTCTTCATAACTGATTTTTGCCAGATGAAAGACACAGAAATGAACCGGGATTGGGGAACTAAAAAGGAAGAGTGCTGGAAAGAAAGAAATACAGACAGTAAGACAGAAAGAAATACAGACAGAGAGAGACTCAGGCTGGCCCTGCAAGCATCAGGCACCCTGGGGCAACCCAGAGCTGCTCTCTGGGGTGCTGCTCTTTCCCAAGGGAGGCATGGGCAAGTGTGTGAACTGACTCTTACCATCAGTGTAATACCTGGTAGTATAGAGTTCTGCCGGAAGTATCCACCATATATGTAATACTGTGAGTTTATATACATAAATGTACTGGTGTGTGTACATGAGAGTGCACACACGTCTGCAGTGTGTCTGTGTGTGTATGTGTCCATCAACAGGTTCTCTACAACTACCTGAAAGGAGGTTGCAGTGAGGTGGGGGTCAGGCTCTTCTCCTAAGTAACAAGCAATAGGACAAGAGGAAATGGCCTCAAGTTGCGCCAGGGCAGATTTAGGTTGGATATTAGGAAAAACTTCTTCACTGAAAGGGTAGTCAGGCACTGGAACAGGCTGCCCAGGGAAGTGGTTGAGTCCCCATCCCTGGAGGTATTTAAAAGACGGGTAGATGTGGTGCTTAGGGATATGGGTTAGTGGTGGACTTGGCAGTGGTAGGTTAACAGTTGGACTCGATGATCTTAAGGGTCTTTTCCAACCTTAACGATTCTATGAGTCTATGATTCTAAGTTCCCCTTGGACTTTCCCTGCCAAACGCTGCTGACTGAACAGAGCAGGAAGGGGACCAGCCCGCTGTGCAGAAACCTCCATTCTCCCTTGTGGCATCTTCCAAAGAAGGGAGCCTCTGGGCAGCAAGCAGGAACCCTTGGGCTGGCTTTCTTTGTGGCTCAGGGAGCTGCTCTGGTGCTCAGCCCTGAGAGAGAGGAGGGAGTGGGCTTGGAGGCAGATGAACCAGTATGAAAACACTTGGTGCTGCAACATGTGTGGTCTGGCTCTTGCAGAACTTGCAAATAATGCAGCTTAGGGCATTGCTCACAGCATGGAAACTGGGAATACTGGTTTGTGGCATCAAGAAGTGTTACGAGATCACATTTATGTATACTTGGTACTCGAATGCAGGCTGGAGGGAGGAGGATGCAGTGTGGGTACCATATCCATGTCTCTCACTGAGGGAAAAAAGTAGTTCATAACATCACTGGAATGGATAGAAAAGGAGCAAGCGAGACTGCTCTTTCTCCTCACTCCACTTTAGAAATAAAGCCCTAATGCTGTAAGGGAGACTCAGGTTTCTCGCTGAGTTTTCCCACACACCTACCCACTGGGTTTTTATATATCTTAAATCAACTGTATCTGAGGTTGTTTAAATTTGGTTAAATTGCACTCTCCATGCAGTAAAAAAATTGTGTTCATACAGCCCTTTATGTGTGTGTGTGTCTGTGTGTGTGCCTTGAAAATGCCTCTCAGCGTGGACTGCAGGTGGCCTTGGATACCATCTGTGATTTATTTCTGGAAAGAATTAAAATACCAGCACCATTTGTTAGCCTGTTTTTACAGTGAGTCAAAAATGTGCAGTGCTGCTTTGCTGCAACTGCCAGGGCTGCGTTTGCTCCCGAAACCGTGAGTGCCCTTCTGACACTTAATGTTACTTAGGTCAGGCCCTTGGAGCAAGCCCTCTGGTTAGGCATTTGATGAAACATCTTCGTAGAGACTTGACATAATACCCTGTGTTAGTGGATATTACAGACTTGAGGCAGATCGCGTCCAAGCTGTCAGAAACATCTTTGCGCGGTGTTCTTCTGAATCACCCTTTGACAACAGGCTTTTGGGGTAATTGGTGCTCTCTTGTACGTATGTGGTGGCTGTCCTGAAGCTAGACAAAATTGTTGAGTGATTTAATAGTAATTGATGGCTGAAAAGCCTGCCTGATAATTTGAATCAGAGACTTAACGGCCTTTACAACACAGTGCATGGGATGATGGTCAAATTACTTCAGCCAGTGTAATTTATTTTTGAACCTGTTCACTATAAAGCATGAGTCCCTGCCTGTTTTGGGGTGTACTCCACCTCTGCTCAGTTTTTCTGCTTTTTATTGATCAAATACCAATCAATCAAGTCACAGGCTTTTATTTACTCAAAACTAAACTTGTGTAAGTGCAGCCATGAGCCCTGATGCAGAGGCAGTATGTGTGCAGTGTAACTGCATTGACAGCAATGGAAACTGGATGTCACTGCTGGGATGTGCAGATGTATGTATGACTCACCCCTGGATGCTGGTATTTACAGGCAGGGTCCCTTCCTAGACCGTGGCTTCTGTCTTGGGTGCAGGTCCTTCTACGCTGTCCTTCAGGGACTTGCTGGCTTTTCAAACACGTCTTCTTGGAGAAGAGCCCCCATAGCTATGGGAATGACTGCTCTATAGCTTTCCTCAGCCACTGCGTCATTGCTCTGACTGCTTACGTATCAGGGACTGATGCTAAAAATCTGGGGAATGGAAAATGCTTCCCTAAAGCTGCAAAGCTGTTGCTTTACTGGGACAAGAGGTCCATTTCATTTTTTACGTGGGCTATGCAGAGGGAAACTTACAGTTGTATTTTGCAGATATTTGAGTCTACTTTTCACTTTTGGCTAAAAAGGACCTCAAATCTAAGGGTTAATTATTCATTGCTCCCACAGCCATTTCTTTTCTCCTAGACTGCCTTCCCTGTCTTTATGAAAACTTCGTGTGATCATTTTTTCTCAAAGAATGACCAGGTAGCACTGATTATTGTTGTGCTAAGTCATCAGAGACTTGCCTTTGCTGGTCCTTACCAAAGGGGCAGCAGAAAAATTGGTTCCCAGTGCGTGTCTGTCAAGGATAACCTTGAGATTTTCTGTGAAGGCTTGGCAGGAGAAGTTGAGGCACTCTGCTTATCCCCAGACATTTGAATGGCCCCTTCAGGTAATTTGGGCGGTGCTGGAATGGGGCTGTTCTGATTTACACTGAAGACTGAGGCAACCCCCAGACGTCTCAGAGACACCCGTGATCACGGATGGTAGTATGGGGCTGTACAGCTTCCTCCGGCACCTGTGAACCCCGAGAGATGACAGGCGTGATTTCACACCATCTGCTTAGGTGAGAGATATGTTGTTATTTCACCCCCTTATGTAACAGTTTGGTTGAAGAACTCACCCCATGGTCTCCTGTTTGCTGTGGTGTCCCTCTAGTTTCTGTGGGCTCTGCAGAGGCTCCTGAACTGTTCGCGCTGTTCGGAAGTCAGACATGTTGTGAATTATTAGTCCTTTGTTGGGCTTGAGTGGTTTTTGGGATTTTCAGGATTTACATGGATCCTGCATAAATTCTTTATGTGAGAGCATAAGCAGGCAGCCCAGTTTGATAACCTCATGTTGCCTCGGCGTTGCAGGGAACATGTGAGTTTAGCAGGAAAGGTTTTATTTATTTATATTTAGCTGTGACATTGTTTGACTTAAAATCCTTTTTTTCTCCTCAACTCTAACTCTTAAGCTTCTACCCCTGCCCAAGTTTGAAAATGTGATGAAAATTCATAAATTGTAGTATTGCTTAATGTGCTACAAGTTTGTTTTTTAAATGGCATGCTTCTGGATATGTGGTTTTGGTTTGTTTTTTTTTTCTTAATGGCTGCCAGGCTCAAAGAATTCATGGGGCTTTTGTCAATTTACAGATTAAATCTGTTCAGCTTCTCTTTTTTTCATGTTTCTGTCCTGGAGAGGTTTCCCTCAATATTAGGGTACAGCATGGCTGCCACCCCCTGTGCTCTGCCCATCAGCCTTGGCTGCTCACCCTGGTAAAAGGATTTGCCAGTGGCAGGGTGCCCGCGTTCCTGCTGGCTGGGCTGCCGGGGGAGAAGCCATACAGCCAGGACCTTTCTTCCTTCCACGGGTCTCTGGCTGCGATTTAGCACTTACTATTTATACCGAATTGGCCTCTGGAGGTCCCAGCTGAGATCAAGATCCTGCTGTGCCAGCCAGCGACTGTAGCTGGAGGTTGTCATCACCGCAGAGGGCTTGTGCTGTGAGTGGAGAGGCAACAGTACAGGGAAGGGAAGTTTTATTATTGCCACTTTAGTGACGGGCCATAGAGACCCTGAGAGACAGACTTGTCCTAGACCACATGGGAAACTGTGGCAGAAATGAGCACTGTCTCTCAGTGTCCACATTGTAGATGCTCGGTGCCGAAATGTGGGTGACACCTGCCCACTAGAAGGTAGAAGACATTTGAGGTGGGTTAGGGATATCCAAGGCATCTGGAGGGGACCCCCCTGCCCTTCACCAGCAGCAGAGGGAGGACAACCTGGGTGGGTGTCTGAAATGGCCGTAGGCACTGGTGATCAGGCACCCCCTCCTCTGACTTCTTGAGCAGGACCTCCATCAGGACATGAGCTGGTCCATGTAACACCAGCGAGGACCCTAATGGGACCTGTAGAACCACTCGGAGATGCTCTGAGAGCCCCTGGCACCATGTTGGGGTGGGATTGCTCCTTGCCTTATTCCTTGCATTGCGTCAAGCGCTGAGCCAGACCTCCTCATAGCTGAGTAGGTGGAAATGGGCATGATGTAATAGCCATCGCCGGGCCGTGCTGCGTACAGCCAGGAGTCTGGCTGCTTTGTCATGCTTTCCCTGAAGAAGATTATGCCTGAGGCTTTCAAAGGAACCTAAAAGCATTAGATCTCTCACTTGCCTGACTTTCAACAGGATTTCCATTTAAAATAAAAAAAAAGTACAAAAATCCCAGCCTGCCACAAACCTGCCAAGCTGAAGGGTGTTACCTTTGAGGAAATATTGATGCAACTACTAAAACTCTTCAAGAGAAAACCAGCTGCTGCCTAATGTTGCAGGATCATCTCTCTCTCTGTAAAACAAATTCAAATGCTGCAAACTGAAGGTGTTTTTGAGAAAGACATAGAATCTGGCTCTGTGACTTACACGTCTCCACATCATGTAGAGCAGCTCTCAGAACAAGGTGCCATGCTGTCGTGAGGCCATGGCCTGAGTTGTTGCCAGCGCAGGACTGTTCCCTATAGGATGACTGGTCTCGGAATTACATCAAGTCAAGTTTTAATTCAACCTGACATAGAGCTTTATTGAGAACTTACGTAAATATATGAAAATTAGTGTGATGTAATATTAAAATTGGAAAACTGGCTTGAAATAGTATACCAGAGTAAATATAAAATGGGCAGTATAAAAATTTGGCACAGATGAAACATTATTGATGTAACATTCTTACTTTTGTTGGCAAAATGATGCCAATAAAATATTATGGTATGTGTTGGAATGGGGCAAAACATGCCTTAAAAACAACTGGCCATGCTGCCAGCAAGTAATTGGGCTTGGGTAATTAAGACCTGACTCTGCGCACTTAATCTGGCTGAAATGAGCCTCGTGGATGCTGAGCGTTGCGGTAGGGTCGCGCAGGCACCGGGAGAGCCGAGAGCGATGTCCTGGTTTCAGCTGGGAGGCATCCTGTGGTATGGAGGACTGGCAAGAGGAGGTCTGTCCCAGGGCTCTTCAGCCCCTCTTCTCCTCTTACCACGAGAGAGGTAACGCAACCTGTTTTCTCACGGTGGCGCAGCGGTGGTAATTAATCACAGCTGCTTCAAAGGTGGAGTGTTCCCTGTCAGTGCTAGGTTTAATCGCATTCTTTAATCAAGCGATGCATTAACAAAAAACAGGCACCCTAGATCTCCCTAGCTGAATCAGTTGATGATTTTTCTCTGTAGCAGAAATGAATACACTTGGAGCTCCTTTGAATACTGTGCAAGATGTTGCTGGCAGGTTTTTTCTTGCTGCTGCTGATGCCATGGCATGGCTGTTAGGTTAATGATGGCCAGTGTTGCTTACAGCTTTTATAATACCTTTATGTTCTCATGTTTTAAGTCACTGGGAACATGCTTTTGGCAGGTGCTGGGAGGGTGGTGAGGGGCTGGGCACTGGGCTGGGGCATCAGGGAGAGTCACCCCGGTGCGTGACATCTCCCGGCTGTCCCGGCTCTGAGAGGTGGCTCTGGACTGCTTTCAATAACCCCTTGTATCAGGCGGTGGCTGCAGGAGGCTGCCCAGACCCCTGAAAGCTGGCGTTGAAGCCTTTTCCATGCTGTTCCTGGTAGTTTCCCAGGCTAATTGCGCATTAGCCTGGCCCCATCCCCTTTTGCTCTCTGCCCCTGCACAGCGATGGCTGTGCAAAAACCACATAACATTCTTAAGAGCGTGTGGGGAGTTGTCACGCTAATGCCTTTTGCCCCCTGAATGCCTCTGGCACCAGCCCAAGGGCCATTTAAAGGCAGGACTGTGAGCAGAGCTTGCCAGTTGTTTAAGTGGTCTCTCTTGATCTGAATTAAAAGAATTAAAATTCTTGATGGATTATAGGTTGTAGCCATGACAACAAATTCCCTCCCTTTCTCTTTTCTCTGGAATTGTCTGGTAGTTCAGATATGTTGCCAAACAAAAACTCTCAAGTTTTTTTTTTAAACTACTGTGTCAGGTAATAACAGCATTAAATTAAAAAAACAAAATAAATGGTCATCAGTGTTTTGATGACTGTATATGTTTTATGCCTGGTATGTTCTTGTGAGACGGGAAATCTCTTGACTGTGCAAGTCAATAAGGCTTTTGTTCAGTGGTATTAGAGGGAATTTTGCTAGCCTAAAAGAAGTGGGGCTAATTACTAACAGGAGCTCTTGTGCAGTGTATACCTGTAATAGTTAAAGGGAAAGCTGCTTAAATTTATTCTGACAATTGCAGATACAGCACTGGAGGAATCCTTTGAATTGTTCATTCTGCAACAAGGAAACATCCCACTTGTCTTCTCTTCAGAAATGAAATCCCAGTTTGATTTAAGATATACTTCTATGGGTTGGTTTCCTTTTTTTTAAAGTAATTTTGCCATTTCAAGAATTCTATTATAATTACCTGTGAATGTAGGTTTTTAAAGAAAATTATTCTGATTTCTAAAAGAAAGGAGAAACTGATTTTTTTACATGAACTGCTTCTTGTAGAAGAAGTTTAATGAAATTCAGCTTTCTTTCATAAATAATGCAGCACTTGCATTTGATTAGGTGAAGCCTAGAGGAATTTCTACGTAATCAGATGCATAGCAAGAAGGATATTGCCTGCAGACTGTTACCATTATCAATGGTGGTGGCAAGGAAAATACAGCTCTGTGTGTGTCCAGATAGAAGGCTTTGTTTCTTAAGAGAAGTTGCAAAACAAGGTATATATGTTCCAACAACTGTTTCCTTGCATCTCAGAGTGTCCTGGCTCTTTGTAAAACAAGATTTGGGTTCTGAGTATTATCGTTATTGTGGCATGAAGAGACTCCAGGTTAACTGGAGACCTCCTTGTCCTGGTAATGGATTCCTGACCCTTCCAAGAAATAAATACACGTGGGGAAGAGGCGATCTTTGCATCAGAGAGCTTACAGCCAAAATAAGCAAGGTAGACATCAGGAATCATTGGGATCAATTCCAAAAGTCTTGAAAAACAGCACAAACCTCCTGATACCATAAAAATGGAAAAAAAGGGCATGTGTGCCACGTAAAATAATAGATCACATACAGCAAAAAGCAAACCAGTTTGCAAATGGCATACCTGCAAGTAATGCAGAAACATTTTGAGAGTTTTTTAGTAAATGTTGCTTGAATTAGTCACCTGTGGTCAAGTTTTATGATGCTCTGCAAATCCAGCCATGAGACTTTGTTCTACTCTGGTTTTATCCCCAGAAAGCTGTTATTAACAGCAGTGAGTGTGCATGAACAGACGGTAGTTTGAGTAAGGCCATTAGTCCTTTAGTCATCATCCATATTAATAAATTAAAAAGGGCCTGGGTCTCATTCTCTAGCTCTGAGGCCAACTGGCATAAATTGACCTTCTAGCATTCAGTAAGTGCTTGTGTCCTCTGAGAGACAGGGGCTGAGCCCAGTCTGGCTTTTGGGACCAGACCCTGGTCTGGGCTCAGCCCCGGACCACTCCTGGGAACTATTTGAGGGTGGTGTAAAACAGTTAGGGATCATGTTAACAGTATAACAGTGTGGATGGTCATGGGCTCAGGCTCTGGCTCTGGTTACTTTATTAGGGCTTGGTTATGCTCTGGGCCAAACTCAGTTGAGTGGCATCTTGCTCTACCGCCCTAATGAAGTAATATTCCAAATAAAAGCATAAAGAACTGAACCCTAATGGCAAAGCCCATCAACACTGCGTTATCTCACTGTGCTCAGATTTTTCTCTTAACGTTTGTTCAGCTATGTAAAATTGCAAATGTCGGAAGTTCTTTGGGCCAGATGCTAAGCGGGTTTAATCTGACAATTTGTGCTAGCTGAGGTTCTGTTTTTTCACTTACATTTCTCGAAAAGGGCAATGAGATGTAATGAATAAATGTAAAACACAAGAAATAGAGCCCAGGATACATAGGAGACGTGCTCGCATCCTGTGATTTGCTGTCGAGAGGTTTTAGTGCTGAGCTCAGAAGTGTATTTATGGAGCTGCTGGTCAGAACTGTGCAATTTAAAGGTGAAATCAGTTCTCTTTTTTAATCTTGAGTTTTCATTCCTCTCCAAATTGGTGCAAGCAAATCTCCTGGGCCTAAAATGTCATGGGAGCACTAGAGGCCAAGAACAGAATTAATTTCTGAAAGTTTGAGAGCAAAACCATCAGTTTTAGGGCTGTAAAATGTTAATATGTTTCTGACTTTCCGAAGAATTGTCTGAAATACTTGTGCCCACTCATAACTCAAGCAACTTCATGTCAGATATTAGAGCTGTTTTTATGTGTGAGTACTGACAGAAGTAGTGCATGGCTTTTATCACAGCCAACTGGAAAAAAAGCCTCCAAAATATAACTCCCAAACCTTTTTTGGTCCAAACCAATGTCAAAATCCCATGGAAGAAATGGGAAACAAGACTGAGCCCCTGGTTATTTGCCCTAAGGTAGATAGGATGTTTTTCACTCAAGATCCTGGTCAAGGTATCACACACAGCTGCGTCCCAAGTGCTGAAGAGCAAGCAAGCTTGGTCCTTTCCATTGCTCCCCTGCTGTTGCTGTGGAAAGCGTTTCTCCCAGCCTGCTTCAGCTGGGAAGGCTTAGCCTTGATGACCAGTGCATTTTAGGGCCCAGGTCAAGACTCAACACTATACTCTCATCACTGTCTTGTCCTTTGCTGATGCTTCTTCAAGTGCAGGCAGCCTCTCACATCCTGAAACGCGCAGGCTCACTGGGTAGCTTCAGTGATGGAAAGCGATGCCGTTTCTGTGCCAGCTGCAGTCTAGCCTTGGATTTCCTACTCTTTGCTCCTCTGTGACAAGCTCAGTTAGGGAACTCTTCAAAAATCAGTTGAGCAGGGAGTGCAGGTAGCGTGGGTGAATGGCCACTGGGCAGTGCAGACACTGGAGACGTGTAAACTGCACCTGAGAGCCTGCAGCAGGAGAATTGGTTACCTCTGAGGGACAGGATGCTTATCTATACGTGAAGGATGTTGACAGAGTCCGCAGTCATTAGTTACTATGAGTGGTGGTAGCTACATTTATCCTTTGTCAGTATAATAGGTGAAGTTTTAAAAAACATATGTGGCTGCATCCTTGAATGCCCTCTCCTTGACTATGTGGCTTTGCAATCGTCCGCTAGGCTTGGTGTTGGGTCGAAAAAGGATTTTGGGGCTCTTTGCTTGCTTAGTTGTAGGAAGCATCCTGGGTTTGTTACCGGTGCAGGTCCACTTCTCCCGGAGTTCCCTCGTGCGTTCCCAGCTTCACCCCCAAGTAAGACCCTGCCAAAATCACTTATGTGCGGTGGAGCGAAAATGTGACTGATACAAATGTTGCAGCAGTGTATAAAATGCTAAATTATTCATGGTACTTAAGGACAGAAAATCCCAGGGGTGGACTGACATAATGAAAAACTCCAGGCAAAAAAATCCCACCATGGAAAGCCTTAGATTAAGAACAGTTGCAAACTTTAGAGTCAGACTGTATTACAGAGTCTTAATCCCTTCTTCTTCCTTTAAATGCCCCTCCTCATGCTGTACCCTGGGCTATCATAGCCAACTACTTTTAATGTCATTATCTGCATCACTTTCCCATGAACAGTGACCTAAGGCAAATAAATGTCAGATGACTCGTCCTGGTCCCAAATTGAAAATCTGTAGTGGCAGCAGGATTTGCAACTGGATCTTCTCAAACCGAAGCGTTGGCCATCTTAACCTGCTTCCTCCCTATCACAAATGAAATGATCATCTGGAGGAGTTCAGTGGGCAAGCACCTGTGCACCGTTTCATACCAGAGCATCAGACCTTCTTGCACAGCTGGTCTTCCAGCTTGCCTGGGACCTCTGTGGGCTACTGTCATAGATTTATTTCTTTATCATAAGGAATCTCAGTTTTCACCCATCTGTGACACAAAGGGTCCTGGGTGCTAAATCTTGCCCTGGATCACTTTCACCTCTGGAGTTTTCTGGTGAAAGACCTACAAACCAAAATATTAATGTAGGAGCACGACTTTGTCTGAGACTTTAAGCAGCTGAATGGACCATGACGTGCTTCTTAATTCATGGAGAATTTTAACAGAAATGCACTGGGCCAAATATGTAGTGTTATAACTGAAACAGGTAGATGTAAAGATCAACAGATCAGTTAAAAGGAGAACCGAACCAAGTGGTAAAAAAAATACAACTAGAAGCTTAGGGAATTCATACTGTTAAGCAGTCTGTTTCCAGATTTTTTTATCTTTTTGGTTGGTCCTGAAAACATTATTCAACAGCTGATTTCAAGTTTCCTTTTGCACTTTATTATCACTTTTATTGTGGAAAACTGATTTAAAAAAAAACCAAACCAGATCAATTTAAACAGTGTTGTGCTGGTTTCTGTATATGTCAAAACATATCTCCATTGGAAACATATTTTTGACAAAGCAGTTCTTGGTTGTTTGAAAAACATTTTGAATAAAGATGTTCAAGCTGCTTTAGTCACTTTGCCTTTTGCTTGGAGGGTAAAATAGGCTTTCAAAGCTGTTCCGTGTTCCCTTTTGCCCTGGAGGCATACAGGAACTGTAAGAGAAGATCTGATTTGCAATCTCTTTGGGAGTTGAAAAGGTTCCTCAGGATCCCATCAGGACCTGCAGCAAATGAAGGGAAAACAGTGTTTCCTAGCTGACATCCTTCACTCTCCCGAGCACCAAACAGCAGTGGTGGCAGCATTAGCGACCTTAGCTTTATTTGTCAATTAATGAGTTTCTGGAACTTGATATTTCATTTTTCCTAGACTGTACCCTCGTCACGCAAGTGCTCTCAACAACTTGGGGACGTTGACCAAAGACGTGGTGGAGGCAAAGGACTACTACAGACGGGCCCTTCAGTTAAACCCTCAGCACAACCGAGCTCTCTTCAATCTCGGCAACCTGCTCAAGTAAGTTGAATGCAGAACTGGCACCAAGGAAATTTACAGTCTGTCTACACACATCACCAAAGTAGTTTTTTCTGCCAATTGGTGAAGGAATGGCGTTATTTCTTATTGCTGGCCAAGAGTGCCAGCACAAAGGTGAGGCTTAGTTTGGATATCCTTATGCTGTCTGCCACATCACTTCAGGTGCTGTTTACAATTGTATTTCAGCTGGAGGGAATTCACTTGCTCCAAATCAGGCATCAAAAAATGACATGCCCAAACCCAGGCATCTGATGCAGATCTAATAAATAACACAGATCCAATAAATCCCTCTCTGCAAGTTCCCACTTCTCCTCATTAGCTGTATGGAAAGTCGATGCATAGTTTAGGTGTAAGCACCTAACTCTGATATGCTCAGAGCAGCAGAAGGTTCATCCCATTGCAGAGGGGGTGGGTCTGGATTTGAGGGGAAAGCTGGCTTACATCCCTATACGGTTACTCTGCTGAGCAAGAAGACAAGTTAATCAGCTCATGATTTCACTCATTATTATTTAGGGTGTCAGCCTTTAGAAAGGAGAATAGCAGATGATCTTAATCATGCAAATTAATTTGACTAACCATATCTAAAAACTGAGCTTAAATCTACAGAAGATTGCCAGTATGATATGATCTGCTAGGGGTGCAATTAAAAAATATATATATATATCTCTTCCTGCATTACTGTTTTGCACCAGCAAAAACTCCCTTGTTTTTGTGAGGATAGTGTGTTATTTGCTGACAGAACTGCATAAACTACAGCAGTAAAAGTACATTTTTGCTGATAGAAACTGCACCTATTTTGCTGGTAATAGGTCTCTGGTAAATCTTTTAGAGCAGATCAGGCTTTAGTGTTGGGCTGGTTTTAAAGCGGCACTGTCTCATCAAAACATACTTGATCTCTCTGGTTCTGAAATGTTACTTGGAGTGTGAGATTATATGACAGATATTAAGTGTGTTGCTGAAGTTCTGCCGGGTTCATTCGGTAGTGGAGAAGTTATCAGAATAATATTGCAAGTAAACCTGATGATTTGGGATTAGAATATGGCAGCTGAGTAATTCTTAAATAGAAAGTAGGTGAGCGCTTTACGGGAAATACTCACAAGAAAGGAAAATGGCAAAGACAGTCTTATTACAAAAGAAATGGAAGGTCTTTGTATTATTCACCAGATTTGGTTGATTGAAATTAATCTTAGGTGGCAATGCTGTTTAAAAATACATATTGTCCTTTTACTCCATCATGTTTGCCTTAGTTATTATTCCCTGTGATTTTTTTTAAAATATAAAATATTAATACAAAAGGATGTAAGCCAGAAGCAGCACCAGGACATCCCATGTCAATAACGCTTAAATCTGGCCTGTTGATGGGCTCTTATGACCCAGCAGATGGGTGGAAACTGGATTTGTTGCACTGGCAAAGCACAAAGGAGACATGTGGGAAAATCTCTTAAAACTGCTGTTTGTTTTGTGTGCAATATGTCATGGTTTTCCTAATGTGATAGTTAAGATATTGTGTCTCCCGCTGTACTGTATGTGCTCTGCATTCTTCTGTGTTGCCATATATTGCAGTATGTTAAAGGTGTGTGATGCTTGTGCTGAACCCATTAAAAGAAAGCGCTTAGGTTCCACCTGCCTTTTTCCCCATTTGCTCCCATTTTCTAGACCTTTTTTTTAGGCTTCTAAACCAACCTAGTGCATCTGGACACACCAATAGTATTAATTATAATGGAAACTGGGTGTCCTCATCTCCCTGTTCAGCTTTAAAAAAACTGCTAAAAATAGGTAGAGTTCTTGGTGGAGGGATTAGCACATACGTAAAGCAGATGCTGCGCAGGCAGATCCTATATGAATGTCTACCACACCCCTTTGCCAGGACCTGTCCTGGATCATCCATCAACGTAGCAGAGATCATCAGCCATGCTGGAGCATGAGGTGACTTGTGAGATGACCAGACAGGAACGAGGCAGAGATTTCAAGCTCCCCCTTCCTACAACTTTGTCTTTATTTATGTTTTCTACCTGGCTCTCCAAATCATCCTTTCATATAGATGTATATAGGGCAACTGGTATTCTGCAGACACTAAATGCTAGCATAATCTAGGTAATAAATGAAAATCTGCACAATATTACAGGCAGATACTGCTTTCTGGCTGTACTATGAGACATTATGAAGAGTGCTTTGATTTTCAAACATATGGCAGATAGAGGATAAATGGTCAAGCCATAAAAGCATTTTCTGTCCTCTTTGCAGAGGCTTCAGTGCATGGTGCAGATCAGGAAGAGCCAGATCTGCAACACTTAAGGCATGTCCAGTAACAGCACTACTTGTACTGAGACACCTAACGAAACCGTCTGGCATGGGGAATTCTCAGTTGAATTCTGCTGAGCTCCTTATACCCATCCCTGCTCACAGCGTGGAAATCTGACGGCGGATATTAAATTTCACCTCCTCTGGAGTGCTGAGAAAGAGGAACTCCAGGATTTTGGAAGGCTGGGTTTGCTATTCCCATGTGGGAATCTGCCTCTCATTATTCCCTGTAAATAACCTCTCTATTTAAGCATCCATTGCTTGTGATTTAAGCTTGAGTAAAAATGTGTTTGGAGGACCACAGGGTGGAATTTTTAAGTTTTTTTTCTGTGGAAGTCCTAGATGAAAAAGGATGTTTCCGTTTTCTGTTTGTACATAATGAAGACAGCTATGTGCCACAAGATGGATGTTCTCAGGAAGCAGTGCAGAGTAGTGGCTGAATAAGCCTCTGGTTTTGCTTACATATCCTAAAATAAAGTTGTATGTCATTTTCTTGCCTAATATAAATATTGGAGAGTAGGTAATTAAACAATGCCAACAGATCTCTTAGTTAAAATAGACCCAAAAGATGGCCTACCTAAAAGTAAGAAATCTCTTTCTCACAGAGAAGCAGATGCAGACACAGAGCAGCCTGATGTTGCTTTCTTGTGTTTTGTTTTGAGGTCTCCCATGATATAAATATTTAACTCCTCTATATAGATTCAGTTTTGTGAGATACAGCTTGAAAAACTGAGATAAATATAATTCAGAATACCTCACAAATTTATAGCCTGTGGGATATTCTGTAAAGAGACAAGAAATAAAATATTACAAACATTTGAAGTAAATATTTATCTCGGCTTTCTGTTGCAGGAAGAATGGGAGAGAACTTCTTTGTGGTACTGTATCTATCCATACCTAAAGCACTCCAATATTCAGTACACTATTTCTTACGAAGAAAAGCCTCGTAACTTTTATGTGCTTTGAGAGTGTTATGGCTGCGTTTTTAAGGGAAAAGTGAAATGCCTAGAAACAGTGTCCACTGAAATCTTGAGTTTATTCAAAGGACTGATTCCCCTCTGAATGTAGAGTAACACACAAGGTGTCCTGTGCATTTGTTGCCGTGATTTAGCCCGAGTTTAGCAAACCCATCTATTCAGAGGAAGGAGGACTGTCTGCCCTCTCCGATACAGGCTTCTGGATATGTATGTCTGTGAATGTGCTGACACAGCCTTGTGTAACTGTCTGAAGATGCTGAAAAACATCAGATAGATATTATGTGTATTGAGATTTAAGATCTTTCAGAGAGTGAAACAGTCCTCCCTTCCATTCAAAGAAGCAAACAGAGTGATAATGCTCAGTGATACTGCATCTGGCTTTCTGGATGGTCTCTGGTTAGGATACTCTGCGTTGCATGAAGTGCTGTAGTTATCCGTCAGTATCATGCACACATTATAGCCTGTTTATAAAAAAAAAAACCAAACTTGGGCAGTGTTAAATTTACAGTAGATCAACTTAGGTTGAAATGGACCTCTGGAGATCATTTGGTCAAGCCTGCCGCTCAGAGCAAGTCTAATTGGATCAGGTTGTTCAGGGCTGTGTCCAGCTGAATCTTGAACACCTCCAAGGACAGAGATGCCACAATCTCTCCGTGCAACCTATTCCAGTGTTTGACGACCCTCGTGGTGAAAAATATTTCTCCTTATATCTAATCAGAATTTCCCATTTGCATCTGTTGCCTCTTATCCTGTCACCATGCACCTCTGAGAAGAGTTTGGCTCTGGCTTCTCTGTATCCTCCAACCAGGTAGTTGCAGGCAGCACTGAAGTCACGCCTGAGCCTTCTCTTCTCCAGGCTGCACAGGCACAGCTCACTCAGCTTCTCCTCAATTCAATGGATGCTCTTAGCCCTGACCTTCTTTAGTGGCCCTCTGTTGGGCTTCCTCCAGTAAGTCCATGCCTTTCTTGCACTGGGGTGCCCAAATCTGGACAGACATTGCTCCAGATGTGGTCTCACAGGTGTCATATAAAGGGGAAGAATCACTTCCCTGGACCCACTGTTGGCCTTCTTTGCCATGTAGGGTACATTGCTGGCCCATGGTCAACTTGTTGTCCACCAGGACCCTAGTTGTCCCCCAACCTGTGCTTGTGCACAGGGTTATCCCACTCCAGGTGCAGGACTTGCATTTTTTTTTGTTGAACTTCATGAGGTACCCATCAAACCTGGTCCCTCTGAAAAGCAGCCCTGCCATGCAGTGTATTGCCCACTCCCCCACTTTGGTGTCATCCACATAGTATAGATGAATGGCAAAGGAGTGCATCTAAGTTATCTGAATCAGTTTTAAACCAGGGAGTCAAACAGGCTTAGAGGCTTCCTTTCAGACAGGCGGAGTCAGACACTGCAAGCTCCCCTTAGACTATGGTGTGAAACCAAGATGAGATGTTCAGAACAGCTGTGGAGTCCTTGTTGAGTTCTGTGTTTCTGGCTTTAATGCAGTCAAACTAACTTCACAAAATAAAACAAATATTGAAAGTTAGAAAATCCTCCAGAGCACTAATTCCTAGGTTACTCTTTCTGTTGCAAATGAAATTTGGTCCAGTGCTGACAGCCCACAGCCTCGTGCATCACCAGACTTCTGCGGGGTGGTTTAAGCTGATGCTTCTCCAACTGCGGGGCACTTCCAAAAATATGGAAGACATGCTCCCAGTGGAAAGAGCTGTTCCTTGCTCTTGGTTTGAGCATGCTGATTGTAGAGGGAAGGCTGGGAGCTCGAGTGGAAGAGGGAGTCAGGAGAGGGCATTGTAAGGCAAGGTAATTTGGGGAAAAATGGGATTAAGTGATCATAGACTCCTCGTGTCAGTTGAATTTGTTCCTCTGTCTGTCACAGCAAAGGTATACATTACCTAGCTTTTCCTGCTCCAGATCCCCAGTTTATGGTAAATTAGTGTATCAGACTGTTCTTCCAATGCTCTCTGTGCTCTCCCAAATTGCAGGAGATTTATATAAACAACGGCCTCGATCCTGCAAAGTGTTGGCCTTGGTCCAGGAAAGCACTTCAGCCAATAATTAATTTTCAACTCGCATACATAAAAGTTAAGTAGACGTTTAAGTGCTTGGCCAGAGCGCTTGGTATCTTGCAGGCCTGAGCCCTCTGAGAAACTACTGGATCTGCTTTTTTTAATGTAATTCAGTCTGTCACATAAAAAGATGCCATAATCTTTCCCTCTCTACCCCCATTTCCAGGAGACAAACATTGTTCTTGGATCAAACGAAAATAAAAAAGGCCATTTTGAAAAAAAGAGTAATTAAGAGGGCTGCCCCATGTTCAGAGTGCATGCTTGTGGTTAATGGGAACTTTTACTGCTGCTGAGTGGATCACTTAATCCTTTTATTTCTGTAGCTGGCATTTCCTACATTTTTTTGCCAAACATCAATACCTTTATAAAGCAGTCATCTGTTTTTGATTTATAAAAATGTGTCATGAAACTCCAGCCAAGGGATCCAAAAGTTTTATAAATTGACAAGCTAGCTAGTCTTTAATTAGTGTAGGAGAAAAGTGGTTCTTTATTTGTTTTTGCTTTATTCGTGTAATTTATATGGAACACCAGTGGAAGAAGAAAAAGACTAGCACAACTGGTTTTACTTAGCTTAATGCACAGGCAAAATATTCTTCCAGTTACACAACTAGAGAGGGAAAAAGTCTGCAAAGCTACATATATTATCAGCTGAAATTTGCACCTTATAAACAAGATCTGGTTACTTGACCATGTCACTCAGATGAAATCTAAGGCCAAAGCAGCATATTCACATATTTTCTGTGTCCCAGAGCCCTTTGTTTCTTTTTGTAAGCCCTGCTATTCACATTCTTTGTATACCCAACACAAGGAAAAAGTTGTTCCAGTCCAGCTAAACATCCTTAGATGTTTGTTCAGGAAACCTAATTTTTCCAAGGAAAGAAATACAGAGCGATACTGGAGAAACTGTAGCTCAAATAAACACAAACCTTTAGTTTTTTTGTTCAGGAAACTTTTTCTGTTTTCCATGGCAATAAATGCAGAGCAATGCTGGAAAAAAAACCTAGCTCATCAGCATAGCCATCTCTCAACTATCTCTGTTCTTAATCCTTAAGATCTGAAGAACAGACTTCTCTAGCCTAATGATCGACTTGCTAAGGAATTATTTAGAGATCCCAGGCAGATTTAACTTAGCAGTATTTTAATTTCAAAGTATTAATTTAACTAAGTCATAAGTGGATCTATAACAGCACTCGTTGTCTAGGAACATGCGAAGACTCTGCAGGGTTTTTTTAAGGAAATGTAAATGTTTTGGTGTCTCCAACCTACTGATGTGAGAGCAGGGCTCGTGAGAGCAAATGTCCTGTTCCCAGGTCAGTCAGTGCCTCAGTGACATGACTGGGGCCAGACCTCCAGAAGCTGACTGCAAACCCGGCGTTACCCTGACATCATCCCTTCCCGTAAGGCACGCGACTTCCCAAGGACATCGCTGGGAGGGTCTTGTGCAGTACTTCATGCCTGGGGACACTTTTGCTATCTTGTCCTTCATGTAACTTTAACTCCTGATGGGATGAGTGGGACAGAATTTTATGTATTTGCCATAAAGAGAAATATTGAGAGGGGGTGTATGGTAGGACTGGAGAAGTTTACAAAATTTAGTGGTTATGACTCAACAGAGTATGTGGCCTGTACTGCTTGCCTGATAGCCAAAATAATATACTTTTTGCTCTTCAGTGTGTAGCATTGAGGAATACACTGTTTTGGGGGTGTTTTGTCTTCACTGGGATCATTGCGTAGTGCTCAGTGTGACAGTCACCAAAATAGCAGACCAAACAGCAGATTCCTTAAAGCCTATGTCCTCCCAGCTCCTGAGAATAATACATGGAAACAGCGATGGGCCAAGGAGATGCTGGGTACGCGCACTGTGGAGAGGAGGCGCAAGTGAATCATTTAGTCTTTGTTGAAAAGGTCAAGCTGGGGACTTTCACGTCTCTTTAAAGTAGTTAATCAGTGGGATGACCTAAACATGCTTACAGAAACGTTTCTTTTTTTCCCTCCTTCCCTGTCCTGCAGGTCCCAAGGGAAGAAGGAGGAAGCTGTAATCTTACTGCGGGACTCCATTAAGTATGGCCCAGAGTTCGCAGATGCTTACTCAAGCCTGGCCTCGCTGCTGGCCGAACAGGTAACGGGCATCGCTCGAGCTCTCGTGCCTTCTGCGTGTGTGTATGCACTGCTGCCGCAGCCGCAACACCTCCTGCGCATCCCAGTGGAGCAGCCTCGCCTTGCACACATGCAGTGGCAGGCGTGGGTCCGCGGCTGTCTGCAGGGAGCTCTCGGGCTGCTTCAGAGATGACTTTTTCAGGATAGGAGGCAACTCATTTGCAGTGAGTAATTACACCCACACGATGTGGCTCTGAATTAAATCACTGTTGAAGTTGTGAGTAAATACCCTCTCTGCAGCTCCCCGCGTCTATGGCCAAGTCTTAATCCATCGCACCTTGAATGTTGTGACAGCAGAATAGGTGAGCGCTTCCCCTCCCCCTCAGACACACACGCCTACGTAGATAACCTTGAGATTTCATAATAAATCACTCCAAAGCTCGGAAATGTCAGAACCCAGGTGGCCTCTGCAGACGGAATTCTGCCCCTTGCACGCATGCATCAGAATATGGCCCTTAATTACCGTGGTAGATGATCACATACAGGGGGGTGGGAAGGCTCACTAGCTTTATGTTGCTCTTAATGAGCAGCTGTTCAATATTTTATTTAACCTCGTTGTTCAATATGTGCCCCTAGGCCTTATTTACTGTGCATGGCCCAGCCTGCGCTCTGGAGGCAGGATTACTCATTTCCTCTCAGGCTTGTTCCCCATGCTCATTACTCGGGGCTCTCCCTACTCTCTGTACTTAGGTAATTTATTTCTACAAGGTCCCTGTGAGGTGAAATATTGTCCCCATGGAGGAAAAGGGAAATTGAGGCCCAAAATGCTTGAGTTCAGAAGAAGCCACGAAGCATGGGTGCCCACATCGAGACCACCAAGCCTTGCTTTTCTCCACGCCTGCAGCAGCAGATGAGGGATGCTGCGCTTCGGGTGGTGGCCCCAGTCTGGGGCTATGGGGGTGGGTGACAAGGTCCTCATAACTGCACACCTCCAGTACATCTCCACAAACTTTCTGAAAACTGATTTTTTTCTCCCCCAAGTTTCAGGTCTAACTGTTTCATAGCACGGGGTGCTAAAGCTTTCTTAAAAGGTTGCCAAATGCAAATACAGACAAAGCAAGAGAGTATCATCTTTCACTGTTTTCCATTAATCTGGTTAGTGAAATCTCTCTGTAAGGGAAGTAGATACCTTTCAGCAAAACTATAAGCAGAGGTCCTGTTCTGGTTTAGGCTTCTTTAATGATGTAGGCACTCTGCAAAATTCACCTATGATATATGTGGATTACTGAAAGATGTGCTATTTTATTTTCCTTTTTAAGTGACTTTCAAATATTTGAATGTTATCAATATCAGCTGCAGGGACCTAGAAATATAGTGTATGAATTGAAAGAAGAGCCTCATTGAATGAGAACTGTGTTTTGAATAAGCCCGTCAATGAAGAGTCTCCTGCAAGTAGAGGAAATGAGTCCTCCGCAGCAATACCTGGTTTTAATATTAATTGAAATTATTAATTAGAACCATCGATTGTAAGGTCAACAGAGCAATAAAACCATTATAGAGTCCTGAGGCCTTCTGCCCAAAGCAAATGCCATTAGTAAGTCCAGCAATAATTCATCTACTCTTACGTATAGATTGTTCATCCTCTTGTGACTTGAGTAAGTGGCAGGGAAAAAAGATAGTTAGTACAATTTCCTCAGAAAATAGCAATTTCCTTCAGGCTTTTAACACCTCCTCATGTTCAGCCACAGCAGACGACTACCTGATTGTGCAGCTCCTGCCTCGCACACCCATCCTAGTGACCGCAGACAGGGCTGTCCTACAAATACATGTTGCTGCCCGTGGCTGTGGGCTGCAGAATTGCATCCTAACACTGTCTGTTTACTGGAGGGGTATGGGCAGAAGTTTTGGCAACTTCAGCCCAAAGGATGATGATGGGACCCCATTTTTCAGTTTTGAGTTTTCCTCTTTGTCCAAGCAATAGCGTCCAAAAGGGCTGAAAGTTACAAACCTGTTTTTCTGGCTGCCTGTGGCCCAGAGTCTGTCTTACAGCTGTAGGGGTATCTGTGATGCCAGGCAGTATGCGGTAGGCTGCATGGACAGCATTGCTGTGGAGCTTTGGGGAAGGGAGCACAAACTGGTTCCCTCTCGCTGGGATGTGCTAGAAAGGGGCTGAAGTGCCATAAGTGGAACATTAAAATAACTCACATGAGGTGACCATGCCCATGACAAACTGCTGCTCCTCCAGCTTTGCACTGAGGCTAAGAGGGGGGAGAAACAGGTGGATGTGGCTCAGTGAAATAGTGCCGGTATTGTCTTGGTCAATCCTGCACAGTGTGTTCCCCCCTGTCTTAAAGACGGTGAATCCAAAATGGGGCTTATGGGTCCTTTCTTCCCACAACTGTAAAAAATGCTACTGAGAGGAATGTCTCATGCGCCAGGGAATTAGCCTGTAACTCAATGTAATTGCCCTTTTCCCTCCTTGATAGTTGACTCTGAAGCCAGAGCTGACATGGAAAAAAAACCCACCACATGGTATAAAACAGTTTGGCTTGCTTGTGCCTTTTATAAATATTTGCCCTTCTTACTGCTCTTTCTGCTTGATACCATAACGCAGTCGCAATATATTGTTGTTTTCTATGATTGCTGCAATGGTGCTAATATGAGAAATCAATCATTTTTGTTTGCCATTTCCACACCACTCCTGTAGCACTGCTTCCCCAGGATTTATTCTGATGCACTTGAAGAACATCTTCTTCCCAGCTCTTGCAGTTTCATCAGCCATCTCGTGCTACTTGATGCCTCTTTTCAGGCCCTGGTTTCTGGATTGAAGTGATTTTTTGTGTGTATGTGTAAGAATATCAGCCTCCACTAAGAAAAAGAAACTTTTTAACCCACTTAGCTGCAGAGGAGAGCCTACTCAGGCATAACCAGACTGAAAAACTGAGCCATAAAAAAACAGACTTAAAACCCCTGGAGTTCGACTGAGAGATCCTCACATGCATAATTTTTTTAATATCATAAAAATCTCATACATTTTTTAAGCCAATCTTCTGAATTTTGTGAGCTTGATGAATGTTTCATGAAGGTCTGGGAGTGGCATTATTAAGTGTTAATGAGAATCAAGCCTTGATGAACTTACGGCATTTCTCCCAAGAAGAGGAGAGGCTGTGAGGGAGAAAGCTCTGGCACAAAAAGCTGGGCCTGCCCTTCCCAATTTCTGACTGCCCTTGATGCAAACGCTTTGTTAGAGAAATCATCCCAGGCTCTGCGCTGAGCCTGAGGCATGCAGGGCCAGGATGTTAGGTGCCAAAAAACCAACGCAACCATGATAAAAATGCTAAAAGCATTCAGTATCGGTGACTGTGAATGTTTTGACGTGGGACACTGCTAATCCAGTTTAACACAGCCCTTCCTTGCTTTAAAGACTGGGTTTATGATCAGTAAATAAAATGAAGAAAACTGACATACGTGCACACAAAGCCACGTTCCTTGGCTGAAAATTAAAATCAGAGGAAGAGAAACTCATACAGAAATCTTTGAAAATATGCTTGCAAATGTCTTGGTGACACAGGTGCTTTCTCAAAAAATTGCTCTTCGTTTTAGTCAATTCTGACAATCGCTACACTTTTCCTGACCCCACAGGATAATGAGGTCAAATTCACATAAATAAATCCAAAATGTCCAAACTTAAGCACTTTTTAAAAATGTGTTTCTGTGTTTTATCACACACTATCTTTTCTGCTGGCTGACCTCTATCATGTAAATGTGAAAGCACTTAACCATGGCAAACCGTGTGCTTTCATCAAGTCGTACTCTTTCAATGCGATTAATTCCAGCTCTCCAGTTCTGAAATAGGAGGTGAGAAAGGAGTCCACACATTTAAGCAGCTACAGAGCAAAAGCTGCCATCACGTACACCCTTTAAATCCAGAGAAAGCCCCATAGGCTCCAGGATTTGCAGGACTTGAGGAGAGGAGAGTCCATAGCTGGGAATAGACTGACCTCTTATTTCAATGTGGATTCAGCTCCCGAGCAGGAGGTCTGCTTTGGTGACTCCAGGCTTTCCTCGGCAGAGAGACGGATGGCTGATTGTGCTTGGGAGCATCGTCAGGAGGCTGTGGAGTTTGTCGCCATAGGGCTGTGCTGCTCCACAGAAGGGGAAGAATTGAAAAGAGCGTCTTTGGTGCTGGAGGCTTGCCTGACACCCCTCTGCACCGTGCTTGTCTCTGCTGTTCACAGCCTCCTTCCATAAATACACCCAACAGCAAAGCTCTGAGGTTAGGGGGGAGGAAGACCGTGATAACTCGTGCTAGCAAGTGTGCAGGCAGTGGGCACACACTGCCTGGCTGGAGGGAAATGGAAACCTTATAAAGTTGCTGTTTGATCCAAACGATACCTTATTTTCATTTCAGGACCAGGCTGCCTGTAGCTCAGGCTAGACAGACCCCAGCCAGTGGGACACGTTCCGTAGGCAGGGTGTTCCCAAAGAAAAGATCTGTATTTTCCAGAAATGCTCAGCACCAACAAACCTCCTTGAAATCTATGCAAAATGTAAGGGCTCAGTGCATCTGGGAATCAGCGCAGTGGCACATCCCATCAATCCCAGCGAGCTACATCTCACGCATTGACGACGCCTGGTTGTAATCTGAATCTGTCAGATTTTCCCCACTCTTTCATTACCCCCATCCTCCTCCAGCTTCCCTCATCTCCCTGCATGAGCTCCCTGTCCCCCAGCCATCACACACGCCGAGCTTTCGTTCCTTGTATTTTCCCTGCTGCTTCGGGAACAAACAGCAGAGCTCCAGAGGGGAAAAGTTAGCCAGCGAGATGCTCATTAAACAAATAAATTAAAATATATCAGCTCCCAGATGACAGATATTTCTCAACAGAACGAACACAACCCCTGTCGCTGTGTGTTTCCCGGCTGGGTGCGTGCCCAGCTGCGGCTCACTGACGTTGCACAGGAGCCACCTTTTCCAGCTGTTATTTTTGTTTCACAGGCAGCTCCAATTGCAAATGTATGGGGGAAAGCTGTCTGAATTGCTCTGGGGTGCCAGGCAGCAGCTATAGCGCATCCATGCTGTGGGGTAAAATTTTGGCCTCCTAGAAGGTGGGACGGGCTGGCTGCCCAAGCTCCCCCTGCAGCGAGGGAGTTGTCACAAAATGCAGGTATGTGGCAAATGATGCTGACACCCTTTCTGCCACTGCTAAGAAATCTCCTTCTCTTTTAAGGAACGGCTTAAGGAAGCCGAGGACGTCTATAAGGCTGGCATAGAGAATTGTCCAGAGAGCTCCGATCTGCATAACAACTACGGTGTTTTCTTGGTTGATACCGGTAAGGGAGAAAGAGCAAGGGATTTTTCCCCTCTGTCTTATTTGCTTTGATTTGTTTTATTCAGCAGCACACATCTAAAAGGGTGTCAAAAGCTTCCAAAGCAATAGATGTGCCTCCACTGTAGCTTGGAAATAAATATCCCCGCGCTGCTGAGATGGCACAGCGTCCTGAAATTTGTAATCAGTGCAGGCACTGTGTGGCAGTGGCATTCAGCCCAGCTGTTTCCTTCAGTGTTTCTCACCATCTTCACACAGGCAGTTGTCCTCTTCAGTTTGGGCTGGGCGGCACCCTGACAGTACTGCCATTTCTCCAGGAAAGCATGGCCAGATCAAACCAAATCCCAGGCACACAAGTGGATCATTATGGCCTTTGGAGCACTTGCAGCTCTACTTGGTGACAAAGCAGCTCTTTGATTGTAAAGCTTGAGTGCCACCACTATAAAAACAAACATGGCTTTTAAACCACAGTCATCTGTGAAAACAAAACCTAAGATACTGTGGGGTGAATTGATTTCTCCGGAGCTCCGTGATGACATCCAAAGCCTTTCTTTTCTGGGCTCCTGGTTCCCATCCAACTTCCCTGGACTCAGGCACTTCCTGGCATCCACATAACAACAACAAAAAAATGCCACTGTAATTGCTGCCTTTTATTGACAGCTTTATAAGCAAGGCCAAGTTTGACAAATGACTAGTGGAAACCAAACTACTATCTCACTCCAGTCCCTCCAGAACAGAGCTGAGACTCAGTGATGAAATATTGTAGGCTTAAAGTGTGTGGTTGCTACCCATTCTGCGCCTTTCACACTGTGACCGGCTCTGGTGGTGCTTGGGAAGAAAGGATGATGCTGCCCATCAGTCTGCAGCTGGCTGTCCTACCTCTGAGCTGACGCTCAGCCATCGCTCTTCTGTAGTACCAGAGTGAAATACATATGAAGCCAAAATGAGTATTCATAATCATAAAAGGCATTGTGGCATTAGCGACAGAGGTTGAGATTCTGAATTTGTGCCCTGGCAAAATTCAAGCTTGCAAATATTAAAAATTCCTCAGTAATTTCACTGTGACATTGTACTCATCTTTGCTTGCCAACCCAGATAAACTGCCCTATTCCTGCCAAAAATTGTGTTTCAAACGCAGCGCAGTGCACTTTCTATTTTTTGCACTTGTGTATTCTGCCAAAGTCAAAACTAACTTTTCCTGGTTTACTCCTACACTTCCCTACACACGAACAACCGGAAAAAGACCCACTGACTTTTGCTGCTTCAGGCATGATGTGTAAATAACCCTCCTGGAGACATGACAAGGTGCAAAGGAAGTGGCTGGTAGTGAGCCCGTCGCAGGCTGCGCTCTTCCCCGGCGGGCACAGGGAGATGCTGTGAAGCACCACGCCAATTAACTTGCAGGATTCTGTGCAACAAGCCTCCAGCAAGTGTCAGCTCTGGGGAGCTATAACTCTAGACAGCTCTGCAGTGGTCATAGGCACTCAATGTGCCTCCCTTAACGATGCACGTTTCAGGGGAGGCACTGGCTGACTTACGGACTGAGGTGCATGCCCAGCTGCTTCCCAGGATGTTTTGTAGATATGATTTTCAAGAACATCTGCCTGCTCAGCGGTGGGAGAAGTTTGAGGCTGCTGCTGTATGTTTTGAAAAAGTCCTACCCTGAAAGATATGTCATTGGCCTTGGATGAATTTTAAGTGCTTCTGAATCTCCCTACAGATGTCCCTCCTCTCTCCTGTAAAGGAGATGCCAACAAGTGTCGATGTTACTTTTATGTGGCATAGTCTCAGGAAAACCAAACTAGATCTGAAAAGCTATGAAAATAAAATTCCCACAGCAGCATATGTTCAGTGCCTCAACACGCGCAGGCTGTTTTCAAGTTCTGCTTTCCAGCTAGAAATGAAATTAAATACATTGTGAAGTGATTTGGCTTAAAAAATGCCAACACTCAAAAGCTTTGTTGGTGGACAAAGCTCTCTAAATAGCGGTTTTCATCAGGAGATTATCTGGTCTAGAGTGTGCAAGCCATTAAACAGGCACTGGGATTAAAAATATGATATTCACATTGCTGAAATGCTGGAACTTTATACTGTGCCCCATTCATTTATTTAGTAGGTAGTCAGCAGGCCCTGCCTGAGGAAAGCACTGCAAGATCCTCCTTGAGGAAAGCCGTTATTTAGATAAAGAAAAATACAGTATTTGGGCTAGTGGTCTGGCACGTTTCTTTTTGCACGGTGTTGTGTTTTGTTGTGGTGCTCGGTGATGTCATGGACTGCAGGACCTTGCACCGGTAGACATTTTTGCACAGCGAAGCAGTGCCACCCAATGGCTTTGCTGCAACACAGAGATGGTGCCTACGTGCTCCAAAATAGGCACCTGGACACCTCTGGTCTGGGATTTATTGCCCCAAGGTGGGAATTAGCTGGTCATTGGCAGCTACTCCCGGTCCTGTTGAGCGATGCACAGAGACTGAGCAGGGCCAACGCAACAGAGGTGGAGGGAATAGTCTCTGTTTGGAAAGAGCTGAAACTATTTGCAGCTCTAGTGGGGTTGTGGGGAATACTGGGTGGCTTGTTCTCTGTGTCTCTGTTGCCGGTCTCTCCAGTGGGCCAGGCTGGAAGGATGCTCTCCCAGGAGGTGGGACATGCGCCCCAGCCCCCTCTCTGGGGTGGGCTCTGTCCTTAGCACGGCGGGTGTGTCCCCCTGCAGCATGATCAGAGGGTGCTTTCAGTCAAGAGTCTTCTTCTGGTGACTGTACCCTTGACTTGCAAAAACCCACCCCTAGAAAATCTATTTCTCAGGATTGTCTCTGAATATTGGAGCCTAAATCTTAGTTTGGACAGCAATTTTCATTACACTTAATCTCAAAAGGCTGAGGCAGGATTTCTTTCTCAAAATGGTTCCCACACATAGAGCACTAGATGAAAGAAAACCCAGAGCATTACGGCATGCTGAATTACAAAAGGATTTTTCTGAGGCACCAGTTTAATGGTTGTTCTCCTCTCCAGGGGCTCCCGAGCGAGCTGTGTCCCACTACAGGCAGGCCATACACCTCAGTCCTTCTCACCACGTGGCCATGGTGAACCTGGGCAGGCTTCACCGCTCCCTGGGGCAGAACAAAGAGGCAGAAGCATGGTACAAGCGGTAAGAATTTGGGATAGGAGAGAGAGGTTTCCCTCCTCCCCCTGTATGGCTTGTCTTTGCTAAAGAGCCTCTGACATGTGAATCTGTCAGTGCATATTTCAGTTTTCCTCCCTTCCTTCTGCATGTGTTTGAAACCAGATTTACCTTTGCTTATTTGGCTATTTTTGGGGAGTGCTTGGAGAGGCAGCATGGACTCAGGCAGTGTTGACTTCCCTGGACTATTCCCAAGCCCCCAGGATGGACACACTGCTGCTTTTGGCTGGGGGATGCTCTAACGATAAAGTCGGAGGTTTCTTGGTAGCATGGGCAGGTTGTTAGCATGACTTCCACCCTGCTCAAAGCTGGTCTGTGAGTGCCGCACCAGTAACAGCCATAACTGCTGCACAGCCCAGCACCAAAATCTTGGCACCATCAGGAACTCAAGTCCTTCCCAGCAATGTGCCAGTAGGCAGGCTCTGACCCCCAATATGCAGCAGGGTGGACTGTTTTGGGGTTTTTTTCCTCCTTTTTGGCATCCAGATTTGTGCTCACACTCCCCAGGTCCTGCCACCATCAGCCATTCCCACCCCTGCTGCATGCTCACACACACTTTGGAGGTGGCCGTCTCCCCTTTTCAGGTGGCCAGAGGGATTGCTGCTGTGGGCACGCTCATCCCTCCCTGGGACCTTAAATTCGTGCTCCCTGGGGTGGGCTGAGCATGCCATGCAGAGTGCAGAGCTTCGCTACTCGATCTCAGCGCAAGCCACACCTCGCTCTTCTGCTTTGGTCCCCACACCACCTGGAAGCATCTCTTGTTCCCAAATTCCAGGGCACTGAAGGTATCCCGGAAGGCTGAAATCCTGTCCCCGCTGGGGGCTCTGTATTACAACACGGGGCGGTATGAAGAAGCGTTGCAGGTTTACAGAGAAGCGGCGTCACTGCAGCCTTCAAACAAGGAGATCCGACTGGCGCTGGTGAGTGTGGGGCAAGCTCAGCCAGGGCAGGGCCATGGAAGTGGAGCACCAGCTGCTGGGTGCAGCATCATGTATTAAGGAGGGCTGAGCTTTTTAAGATCATAACCCTTTATAATGTGGCTCTGTAGGCTCAGGTTTTAGCAATGATGGGGCGGACAAAGGAAGCCGAAAAGATGACGAACCATATACTCAACGAGGATGTGGAGTGTCTGGAGTGCTACCGCCTTCTGTCAGCCATCTACAGCAAGCAGGAGCACTATGCCAAGGTACTGTGGCCACGGGGTACCCTTGTCCCGAGGGCTCACACACTGAGCACAGGCTGAATTTTACATTCTGTCTCTCCAGAGACATGTCACATGCCTTAGCGCACATCCAGTAGATTTATTTTTTCACTAAAACCTTCTGTTTGTCTAGGTAGTGGGACTGAAGCTAAGCAGTGTGCTTTTCTTACCACTTGCTGCTCCTGCTGCTGTCAGCCCCACTGCCCATCACCCACAGGCATCGAAAAACCTCATTTCCACATGTGTTAACAGTGTGGGGCAAACAAGGAAAGGAGGAAGATGACTCTTATGCTGGGAGGCCCTGGTGGTGAGGAGAGCAGGAGAAGTGGAAAGGTGCAGAATACAATAACACAATGCCCTCTTGCTTTTTCACAGGCACTTGAAGCTATAGAAAAAGCTCTTCAGCTAAAACCAAAGGATCCAAAAGTAATATCAGAGCTTTTTTTCACTAAAGGAAACCAACTAAGAGAACAGAATCTCCTGGACAAGGCTTTCGAGGTATGACTGCTCTAAGCCCTACAGATAGTTTTGTAGGTTAAAAGATAGAGTTAGCTCATTGCCTCTAATACTCCCTGGTGCATGCACCCTGGCTGTTGGCCTTGGGAGCTCAGCGGTTCACCAGTGGTACAGCTAAAGCTACGGGGCAGCTAACTTTGTCAGATTTAGTTGCAACTCTGTTCCTCATTGCTGTGTGGAAATACAGCTCCTTTCTTTGAGAGGTTAAGTAGTAGTGGGGCTATGGAAGAGCCTAGGCCTTGTTGCACTGACCAGACCCTTGGTCCATCCAGCCTCAGCCCCTCTCACTGGCAATGGCCATCTCCAGGTGGCTCAGCTGAAACCTGTGCGAGCCCACCATGTTGTTATATCTCACCTCATTGCCTAATAGCTGAGAGATTGGCTTATCCTGTGGAGCAGGAGGCTTGATAGCTCAGAAATTATGTTAGCGTTAAATAATAGTACAGAACATTGTTATTGGGGCAGTTCTGAATACTCTCGATATCCCTCGAGATGTCTAATCCTGGTCTGAATCCTTTCCTGCTGTGACAGCACAGAAACAGTGCTGTTTGACAGAGTCCAGAAGGTCCCTGTTGCTTCTTCTCCCATGTAGAGTGGCAGAAGCAGTGGGGACGGATAGCACTGCCCTCCGGTCCTTGTGAAACCTCCATGCAGGTGCCTGTACCGTAGTCTGCTGCCAGCTCCAAGTAAAGCCTTGCAGATAAGGAGCATCACAGCCCACACATGGCTTGTGGGTGGCAGGCACCTGCCTGAGGAAATGACCCTGACGAGGAGACCCCAGTGGTGCAGGGTGGCAGGCAGAGGGTTGCAGGAGCTGGTGTGGCTCCTCGTGCGGTGCTGTGGGCAGGGAAAACCTGTGAGGTGAGCTCAGCGGTGAAGCAGTACGTTATGTCACCTCTGCTGTAAAGAAACTGAAATTCAGCTTGGGCATTGTATATGAGAAGAATTTGAAATTATATTTTAAATGGATTCAGAGGGAGAGGAAACTTAGTTTCTCTTTCCCCTCCAGCGCTGCTTTTGTTTGAAGGCTCAGAGTCTTAACCTAAAAATGTTTCGTATTTATGTAGAGCTATAAACGAGCTGTGGAGCTCAACCCAGACCAAGCGCAGGCCTGGATGAATATGGGAGGCATTGAGCACATCAAGGTATGAGACACTTGCTTTTCTTTAAGTTGTCAACTGCAGAGACTACTACTCAAGACAGAAAGCTAAATTTGTTTCAGACTGCCAAGAGCTGCATGTTTGTGAACAGTGAGTGTCCCCGATGTATTTTATCCAAAAAGGAGGAAATTCTGTCCACCCCAGCTGGAATTTCCTAACCAGTTGACTTGGGAATATGTATCCAGTAATGTAAATCCCATATTTGTAAGAGGACAGGCTGCAAGGAACAACTTGCCTATCTCTAAAGTTTTCCTGCTTCGATTATTGACCTGCCTTAGAAGAATGTCACCATGAGTTGACTTTTAAGATTCCTCTCTACCTAATTAATTTAATAAAGATATGTAATGCAGAATACTGGCATGAAATTATGGAAATAGACTGCCTGTCCTGCGGTTGCTTATCTTTTTGAATACTTTAGCATATCATTATGATTCGGGTCTTAAGGAGTCACATTGTGTGATATCCTCAAGCTATCCTATCGCTGAGTAAAATTAACTCTTCTGGTACAACGTAACAGAAAAATGTAAATCTACTTCTTGCCATGTGTGTTTGATCAAATTTAGGCTAATGGCACTCAGTGATCCATTCCATAATGAAGAAGTATTCCCGTTACCTAACGATATCAAGGTTTATAAAGTCTTTTTCCTTCGTATTACGGTCTTCACCATTCCCAAGGAATGAACTTTCCATCTATGTCAGGGAATGCGAATGAGATCTGGCACTCATTTTCCTTGTAGGGGAGCTACGTCACTGCCCGTGGCTACTATGAGAAAGCCTTACAGCTGGTTCCAAACAGCAAGTTGCTGAAGGAGAATCTGGCCAAATTGGATCGCTTGGAGAAACGGTTTCAAGAAGTCCAGGAGAAAGACCAAACATAGCATTCAGTCACCAGTGGAAAGAAACTCATGCCCCTTGGAGAAGAGTATGGTGGAAGCCTATTGCTCAAAGCAATGCTGAAGAAACTTTCATAGGACTTACTTAGAATTATGGAAGGCAAATTTTGAATGCATGCTTATGTTTGACCAAAGTTACAGGAGACACTCAGCTTCTGTGGGACATGCTGGAGAATGAATGAAAACCTTCCTTGAATCAAGATTTAGGTTTAGGCTGAACCCATTTTAATCACACCAGGAGTGTGGGTGGGACATGTACCTTCAACATCTTGGTTATCACTGGGGAAACCATGGAGACAAAGCACTCACCCATTGCAGTGGGGGTGAAGTAACACCTCCTGTTACTCAACACAGGCTCACCTCATCCACGTACAGTACCACTGATGGCCTTCATTGCAAGTGCTGCCAGGTCCTTCCAAGCCAGGAAAGATGGTCATAATGGTCACATAAAAAGATTTCAAGGGGTTAATGCTGAGGAAATGGTGGCCACTTTTACAGGTCTAAACGTGGCTTGAAAATTATTCTAAAGAAAGGGAAAACAGTGTCTGAATATCACCCTAGAAGAATGATTCTACAAGTAGGACAAATGATCCTTTGAGGGAAAACTTCAGCTGAATGTTTTACTCATAAGATGATACTCATAATAATTCAGGTTCATGATGTCAGTATTGTCAAATATGATATGGCTTTACCCTTTGCCCTCTCCCTCTAGGCCAAATAATGATTACTCTGAAAAAAATGGAAGCATCCAAAGGCAATGGGAAGCTCTAGGATTACTTGTCCTCCTGTCCAGTCCCCTGTAAAAAAACCAAACAACTGATCTGATCAATATAGGAGGTAAAGTAAAGCCACAGAGAGGTTAGGGAAGATTTCCTAGTCTGGAAAGGTACTAAAGAGGCTTTTTTATGGGTGTGCAGGGACAAAGCCCATTTATCATGGTGATAACACTGACAAAACACTTTGACAAAGTGTTCTCACCCCTTCCCCTAAAAGATACAGAAAATGACCTATAGCGGATCAGTCATAAATCTATATTTTTAAATACTGAAGTGGGAAAATAAATTCTCTTCAGATTTGGGGCTTTTATTTTTGAGCTTTATTTATTTAACTTATAATAATCAAATAATTAATATATTTTCTGTTTTATATGAATTGGGCAGTATCCTTCACAGCTGGCCACATGGCTGGGCATTGTGACTTGTATTATCTGAAGTTAGAAAAATGCAGTACCACCAAGGTGTGCTTGAATAACTCCCCCTAATGATGTTTCTAAAGCAAATGGCTGCAGAGCACGTTGGACCATACTGTCACTGCAATAACAGCACTTCTGCTGCTTCCATCAGGGTTTGTACCAGTTCACAGAGAGCATTAGTGGGATTGTGCTTGGTGCCACTGCCTTTGGGTTTGGACATCGAGATAGGCTATCAGTTTGTTCCTCTTGCAGCAGAAAACTGCTGTAAAAGTTGTTATATTTGAGCTTGATTGTGGCCAATCCCTGCAGAAGAGCAGCCCAGGGTTTGGCATTATTGGCAAAGGACAGTTCAGATTAGGTATGCGATGCCTCGATACACATCTGTCAGGAAAAGCCTGTGTGGCAGTGACCCACGTGGTGTCTGGGCTTAGATGGTGCTGGCCATGGCACCTCAGCAAGCTCCAAATTCACTCAGCGTGATGGGACAGCCATGTGCTGGTGGTTCCGCTCCCTTCATTTAAAAAGCTCGGTGTCTAGCCACTACTGGTGGCCAAATTACTGACAAATTATTAACATGACTCCAGCTGCATTTGGAGCTCAGAGGGAGCCCAGACTGGTGCAGATGTCTGCCCTGCCAGAGCTTGTGGACCTGCTAGAGCCAGGGCTGTGCACCCACCGAGACGAGGCTGGAGTTGGGAGGTACTTGTCCCCACTGGCCAAGGAGACTGGCCAGTGCCTACAGCTGGGCAGAGGTGGGAGGGAGAGACCATGGGGGGAGAAGGTGGTGACACAAGTTTCTGGGCTCTCTCCCTTCAAACGAGCTTCCCAAGGGAGCAGCTGGGATGAAAATAAGCAAGTCTCTTGCTGGTGAATTTTCCCTTCTCCCCCCAGCCCAAGCAGCCTGAGGGCAGGTTTGAGGTCCTGGGGCTGGGTCAGCAACCCTTGTCTTTTCACACGACTTTTATGGCCATGGACTTGGTGACCTGACGTTTCTGCAGGTCCTCACCCAGTGCAGGCGCTCTGCTGGATGCCATGCATGGAGTAGCTTTGCACAACCATAGCGCTTCTAGGATGGCCAGGAGGAGATGGGGTCACACCAGCAGAGTCCTGTGGGATGGGGAAACCAAGGTTAAATGGCTTCTGAGAGCAGTCGCTTCCCCACCGTGCATTGCAAAGTTGTAGATGGTTCATTACCGGGGTATTCAGAGGTACCTGGACCATAAAGCTCTCCCTCTCCCCAAGGTGAGCCTGCCTTCAGGGCAGCTTCACCAAAGCCCCGTGTGTCCAGGCTGGCTGGCTGCCTGTGGTACTGCTGCGTGGTGGCGAGTTTGGGGGCTGGCAGAGCAGTGTTTGGTGCAGCCCCTGACAGCAGTGCTGTGCAAAGTCCCTGTGGAGGAGGCACCTGCAGAGTCCTCCAACAGCTAGCCAAATGGTGGGGGATAGGGATGGGGGGAGATACGTCTCATTTAAAAATGTGTATCAGCTATAAACTTTGTCTCATAAAGATATATTAAATAAATAAAATATATTCTACAAGCCCCAGAGCACTGTGGCTTTAAATTGTGGCCAATGAAAAATATTTTTTCAAATATAAAAGAAGTTGTATTTTTTATAGCAATGCTTTGTGAGGGGGATGACTTGGTTTTGTGTTTTTAACTTCAGTTTAAAGCTTAGTTTGTCTTTCCTGAGAGACCTGGTAGAAATGATTGTCTCGTTCTTGTCCTAGAACCTGATCAAAGTCATCTTGACCTCCTAAAACCGGTGCACGTGTAAAAGTATAATATAGCTTTGGGTGCCCCCTCCCAGATCCTGGAGAAGGATTACCGTTTTTGCAACACGGTCTTACTTGCAGAATAGCGTAGGAAGATGAGACCATCCTCCCGGTGAGGGAGGCGGTTTGGTTGGAAGGCATGGCGTATGTTCATCCACTCACCTGAATTAGGCAGGTAACATATCCACGGAGTTTAATCCCAGCTGAACCGGATTATGTTCACATGCCAAAAGGCCGACTCTTCACATTTTGGAGCTGGTTTTATGGTAGTTACAGAGAGAGGAGGGCTCAGTCATGAATCCCGCTTTCCTGAACCAGCACTTTATAACCCATCTGTGCAGGATGATGGTCTGCAAACTGGCAGCGTATTTGGAGAACGATTCAGGCCATGAGCCTCCAAAACAGTTAAACCCTTGTAAAGTTTTGAGCTGACTCCCTGTCTCGTTGGTATCCATGCTGAAACAGTGTGTTTGTTCAAGACATTAATCTTGTGAAAGGTTTATTGCAGATGAAGAAGAATGGAGTATGATATGAAATGGGTTACCTCCACCAAAAGGGAATGCTATTGTGGAAGATAAATTGAGCGACTTACCTTATGATAAACTGGATATTATCTTAATTAATCATAGTAAATGTCCTCGTCCTCTAGCATTGCACAGCTTCTAAAATAGCGAGTTATAAATACATTGTTTTCTGCCAACTCCAGTGCTCAGCATGGTTAGCAGAGAATACAAATTAATAAATGGCTGAAGCTTTACCTGGTGGGGGAGAGTTCACTCTCCCTGCAAGTGGCATTGGCTAAACCTCAGTGCTCACCAATATTAAAGTGGAGAATTAATGGAAAGCTGGTTAGACAGGACTCTTGTGTACTCTCTGTGCATTTTAATCCTAAATGAAAAACATAATAATTGTGTTGCTTTTTCCTTTCCCCATGAATAATATTTTCAGCTGATGGATTTTGTTTTATTGTATTGCTTATTTAAAGTCCAGCATTCTTTGCTTCCATTCCTTTTCCACCCCCCAGGATAAATGACGCAGTGGGGGGCATTTTCTCTCTCTCATAGACTCCTTGGACTAGATTTTCCTACAAATGTTCAGGCAACTTGTTTTGGCCAAACGGTAAGTGAATGCAGCAGTGCAAATGGCCTTCATTCCAGAGATCTCGACGAGGACAGGGGTGTGTGCATGCATGCACATGGGTGGAAGAAGTCTAAGTCAAAAAAATCCAAAATAAAGAGCCTAACTTGCAGGGGAGCCTGGACGCCCCTAAAATTATCTAAAAACTATGAAAGCTTCTCAACAGTTATAGAAACCAGGCCAGGTATGGTGTACAATATTTGGTGAAAGAAGATAATTGTCATTCTAATTTTAATAATTAGGCAATTTAGAATATAGTTGTATGATCTTTTGCCCCACTTGTCCTCCAGCTTGGTGAAACAGTTGGTATATGCTTAAGTCTCCTCAATCTGTACGTGATTAAGTTGACCAAGTGCTCAATTTCTATCTTTCGTATATGCAATTATGCACAATCTTTGGAAAAAATTAGCCCTTAGAGGGTTTTTTCCCCCCAACCTTCAGTCTCTTGCAGCAATTTCAAAATGCACCATTTTGCTTTCATGTACATTTAAACCTAGCAGGAAAAAAAAAAAAAAAAAAAGAAAAAGAAAAAAAAAGCGCCTGGCATTCACTAGTGTTTCAATGTGGCAAAGTTGCTTCAGGTAATCTCGATAACTTTGTGCAAAAGTTCATTGCCATGTTTGTACTGACTTGCTGAAAATTTTTTGTTCTGGAAAATACCCCCAGTGGTATCCTCTGTAAAAGTTATGGCTTCTACAACTGTATTGCTGCAGAAATCTCTGCCTGAAGTGGATGTCACGCTGCGTGTTCCTCTCATGCAGGAGTTGTTTGCATTGCCTGTTGTTCATATGGTTCTTATTTCTGTATCTAATTTTTTTTTAATCAGTTGTGCATATCTTTTTTTAAAAAAAAAAAAGAAAACAGCCCGTGGATTAGAAATCTTTTAAAAATAAATTCACACTTAGCAGCAGCTGGATGTATGTCAGTGGTACAGGAATTTGCAAAGTCTTTGCTTTTTTCACTGTGGGATTTATGGCTAGATTTCACATAAAGGAGTTATGCTCGAAGTCTTTGCAAAAGAAAATGTATGTAAATGTCTATTTTATATAAAAAGTAAGAAAAGTAAGTGCTGTGTCTGGTTTTGTTCTCTTGGCTATGGGGTCAGTCTGTTCCTTAGGACCAACCATGAACAAGTTCTTCTGGAGGTGGAAGGGCCAAAGTTTCTTACAACATTTGACTTGCATTTTACTGCCCAAGGAGTCCCAGTGATTGCTCACGTAGGAGCAACTATGCAGCACATATACTTGAGTCTGGCCATATAAAAATATTGGAGCAGGCATTTTTTGGAGCCTGAGCATGAGAAAGGATGAGGGCTGGTGCTTACACAGTCTTGATGACTGGACATGTTAAACTGGCATAAGATCTTCATGTCAGGCTTTATATATCTGTCAGGAATGTGTCAAACAAACTTAAGTCTGTACAGAGTGCGAAGAGAAAAAACAGAACAGAAATTAAAAAGAAACTCATTTTATTCTAATTCCCTTCTTCCTGGCAGACATTCCCAGATGCTCCTGCATGCTCCCAGGGCGTGGGTTCACTCAGGGGATTGTGGTGGTGATAAACACTTCCATTGAAAATGGACCTGAAAGAGATTCGAAAGCCCTGAACACAAGCCATAGTGGTTTTTTCCATCTTGGTGTGTGCAAAACCCTCTGTAGCATGTAGGGGGATGGCATGCTCACTTTGAAGTCAGCCCGTACACCCTGAAGTTCTCCTGGATCCCGACAGTGCAGGGTTTCTTAATGGAGCTTGTCTTGTAGTATGTGGACACTGCTCTCCCTGCAGAAAAGGTCAAATCATTTTCATCCTTATGGCAGCTACATAAGGCTCTCCATAAGCCCCATGTATTGCTTCACAGGCAAGAATTTGCTGGAGTTTTCACACAGCTCTCTTGGTGTCCTCTCGGAAGGAAGAAGAAACACACTGCCGTGCCTTATAAAGGTGCTCCCCCTGGCCGGGTTGGGTGAGGAGAGACTGCAGGGCAAGGAACTTGGCTGGACTCGACTTTGCCTGTGCTAACTCTCCTCTGCAAAAGCAACGAGATTTGTTTCAAACCGCAAGGGCTGAGGCAGCTCAGGGCTGGTGGCAATGGTGAGGGGGGACGTTAGATCCTGCCACTGCACCCATGGGGAGTGGGCAGCAAACGACAAACAGGAGAGCGCAGGGAGCTCGTGACCCCTGATGAGACATGGGTGGAGATCCTCCAAACCCACCTGCGTTGCAGCCCTGCATCCTCACCTGCCAAAACTGATTGGCCTCTCCTCTATTAAAGGGGCTCGTTAGCTGGGAGGAGGAGGGTTTTTTTCTCCTGTATGCAGCAGAGCATAGCCTGGGATCTAGCATTGGGTTCTTTTCCTGGGCCATGGTGGGAGCAGGGCTCCTCTCTCTTGCTGCTGGTGTCCCTTCTTGCTCCATGAGGTGAGCCCTGTGTGTGGGCTATGGGCAGATGTGCCCCAGTGTGGGGGCTACAGCAGTGAGCAGTGGTGTTATCTGCTCTTTTAAGGTACCAAGCAAGTGAATGTAACTAGTCAGTTTTCACAAATCATGCCAGGGCTTGGTGTGAGTGATTTTGGACTGCTCTTGCTGTAGCTCTGCTGAGACTGGAAACCTTTCTTACCCTTTCCATCTAGGTGCTCTCTCCTTGGCTGCTGTGGCAAGTGAGCCGTTCCCCATGCAGGCTGCTCAGCTGCAGTGTGGTCCCTTGGCTGTGCAAGAAAGAGAAATAGCTTGGTCCCACTGAGCTTGCTAACTGGTGATCCTGGGGCACTCTGGTCAGAAAAGTGTCTAGGAGAGCAATGCATGGCAGCATGTTCTCAGATCCTTCTTGCACATCCTCCTGCAGTGGCTAACGTATTTATAACTCCCTGTCTGGCCTGCTCCCACATCCATGTAAAAATTTCTTTCCTAGGGATGCTTGTAGGTAAGAGAGGGAAATAAGCATGGGCAGGCTGCAAAGGGGATCAAGTTGGGCAGAAGAATGGTGATCTTCAGAGTGACTTGCTCCTGGTAATGAAACTAGTGCTAAAAACATCTGTCCATCTGGGGCAAGAGATGGGATAACTGGCTAATTGACATGCCTCCTACCCTGCTCCAACATGATGCTGGTCCTTCTGCTGTTGCTAATGTTGTTTCTCTCCCCGCCTAAGGGAATGGTGTTTTCTCCATCATTTACCTCCTTGATAAAGTCTATTTATTTTCTACTTCACTAGTAGACTTGCTGCTATAGCAATAATCACCACAGCCTCTTGTTGGAAAAGCTAGTCAGCAGCAAGGGCTAGGGAGAGCTTGGTACAGGTCAATGGCTTAGAAAATTGTGCCTGATTTTGTGACTGAGCTTTCTGCAGTAGTCAAATGCTTTGAGGCCAGAGAGTGCCCTGGGAATATGATAAAATGCTATTTAAAAAGGGGGAGAGAGAGAGAGAAGCTGGGCTGAATGGAGCATCAAGGAGCTCAGCCCCTCTACAGCCAGGAGTGCTGCAGGAGTTGTGCAAGGATCCCCACAACCTTGTGGGGTGAGTCCTGCTTGTTGCTGCTGAGGTTTTGGGGCAGTTGTCTGTCCGGGTAGAGGAGAAAGATGTGGGTGCCTCAGTTCACTGGTACTCAGATAAGGTGGCGTGAGAGATTGGTGGGCTTTCTAATGCCTGTCAACCTGATGGGAAGGTTAAGCAAGTAGCATCGCTGTCAAGCCTACACAGAGGACATAGGACCCAAAGTTAGAGGGCTGGAGGGGTGTTGTTGTGATAGTTGGTAACGTTTTGGATCCAGACTCAGAGTCCTGGTGATGCCAGTGAGTTATTCCAGGCTCTCACCAGGGCAAACATGGTGCGAGTACCTCCTAAATCATAGGCATTATATTGCTTATGTTTGCTTGGCTGGGAACTGAACTCTTATCCCAGCCTTGGCTTGGGAGAGGCAAGGGACTCCTCCTATTGGCGTAAGAAACACATTGGACAGGGGTGATTAACGGGGTGATTTTTAGCTGGTGCAGACATGGGGCCAGCTGAAAGGAGTGGAGGAAGAGCTGCTGTCCTCTTCTCAGGAAAGGAGCCAGAAGCCTGATGCTACCCCTCTCCCACAACCACCCAGCCTGGAGAAGCAGACCTCTGGTTTGAGAAGTTGCAGTTGGTTACTTTTGTTTGTGTCCCAAGTATTTGAGATGGCTCCTCCTATGTGATCTTTGCTGTGATGATCATGTTCTGGAGCTGACCCAGGGGAGCAGCACACCCCTTCCTCCTCCACCCAGCACGGGGTCTGGCAGGCCTGTTGGTGTGTGCATCACTCCCTGCTGGGCGAGGACTGGTGGGGTTTTCCCTAGAAAACATAAATGGGATCGCCATGAATTTATCTCAAACTGCACGGTTCAGTGAAGCATCTAAAACTTAATCAGACCCAGCCATCCCCAAGTCAAACTTTCCCTGTGCTCATTGTCCATGTTTCTAAGGCACAATCGGTGCCAAAAGTGATGTGAGAAAGCTCTGCCTCCTTGCTCTGTGTTTCAGACCAAACCCAAGACCATATGCTGGGCCAGCTCAGTTCAGAGATAAGATCTTTCATGATGACTTTACTTGCTTAGGTTAAGTGCCACAGGGCACTTAGATATGGAAGCTTTGAAATAATAAACTTTATTTAAAGTCAGGTAGCACCATTAAAACATGTTGTACTTGTTACTTAATTTTCTAAGTCCCAGTTGCATTTCATTAAGAATAATTAGACTGCTGGATGAAATCTAAATTTGTTTTTTTTATGACTGTGCACACACATCATGCAAATACCTCACAGGAGACCTCAGCTTTGCACATATCAGCTTCTTATCAAGAAATGTAATTTCTGTGTGTTTTCATTTATTTCCATATAATTGCCTTCAGCTTGGAGCTCAGGATGGAGTCAGGAAAACTGGGACACCTGGGATTTGTCCCATTAATTCCCTACCTGTCAGAAGAGCCTGGGGTGATGGATTTGAGCATGTGGGGGGTTGTCTCACTGCAAAACATTCTTGTTTCTGTCTTCTATGTAGGCCTGAAGTGTGGACTTCATCCTATCAGCCTGAAGAGCCCAAAGGATGCTCTGCTGCTGGGATTCTTCTCTCAAATTGTTGGAGGGAGAGTGTTGGTACCTGGAGAGCAGCCCTGGCAGGTCTGTGTTGCAGTGCGCCGCCTTCCTCCCAAGGAAGGGGGAGCAGAGGCAGCAGCAAAATCTCTTTCATCCTCAAGTCATTGAATGCTGCTCACTCAGGAGTGGAAGCTGGTCTAAAAGTCCCTGTTGCCCAGCTCCCCAGGCTAACTCCTCTCCCAAAGTGGGAGGGAGTGAGCTGATCTAGTGGGTTAGACAAGATCTCTAGCTGGTGTGAGCTAATGCAACTGCAGAGCTTTTGTGGCATGTACCAGCTGAGGATTTCCTCACAGGGAGGTTGCAGAGGTGGCAAGGGAGGATGCCTCCCTGGTGCCCTGCTGCAGACGAATGTTACCTTGTCTAGCAGCTTGCGTTCACACATGGAAAACCACTAAGCAATGACTGTGGGATGATGCCTTATGAGTAACTGAGCATGGCACAGCTCTATTTAGAAAAGTACTACTTGTTTGCATGTTGCCAGAGAAAATGGTGGTACCTGTGGCAAAACAGTATTTGCCACCTCCCTCCCCCCAAAACCCACTCCCTGCACATGCAGCAGTTTGAAAATGTATGCAGGTAGTAGCAGGAAGGCACAGGACGGGGTGGTGTAGGGAGAGGTAGGGTGCTGGGGTCAGGGGGATGGATCATCTGGACCCCTGACTAGCATCAAGCCCTGGGGAAGCTTTTGCAGCAGTAAGAAATAGGAGTGAGATGTCTGTCTGGTCTCCTCTGTTTCAGGATGCTCCAGGGTCTCATTCCTCTCATGCACCACTGGGGCTGAAGGTGGCTGCCAAGGATCAGCCATGGCTTGGAAATGACTCCTCTGGGCTCCAGGCAGCTGAGCGTCCCACACACTAATACTAGGAGGAAAAAGTTGTTTTCTGGGCTGGGCTTATCTTTGTTATTTCACATTTTGGGAGGAAATGGGACTCACCTCATCTCAAAATGTACCTGACCCTTTCTTTGAAGGTGTCCCTCAAACTGGGCCATTTCCATTTCTGTGGTGGCAGTCTGGTCTGAGAAGACATGGTTATCACCACTGCTTACTGCGTGGTCAACCTGGAGCAGTAAGTCAGCCTCACCTCCTCGCTTGCTCTTGAACGTCTTGCAGCAAAAGTTCCCCTTAGGACATGGGGAGCTCCCAGGCCCAGGTGTGTGGTCCCCAGTTAGGGAGGGAAATGGCTCCCCTGGGGCTGAGTGGGGCCAGTGCTCTGCCACAGTCAGATCTGTGGGATGTGTCACTCCAAAGCCACGGATCCTTGGGCAACTTGTGCACCCCCTAGCACCCTGCTTGCTCCTGTTGGGTCTCTGCATGTTTCTCCCCAAAGCCTGGGGAAGGGGCTCCCCTGCTCAGGGAGTGTGCAAATCAAATTCATGTGCCCTGTTCAGTGCTCAGGAGCTCTGTGAGGTGTGGGCAGCCCTGGGGCAGAGATCAGGGTGTGGAAATCTCCATGCTACCATGGTTCTTCTAAATGTCTAAATCACTAATTTTATAGGGCTTTGGCTTTAAAAGACCCTGCTCGCCTAAGCAAGCATCCAGAAAAGCATTTCTGAGGCAGAAGGAGAAGCACTGCAGCTTCCTGGTAAAAGCAGCCCTGGCAACCATCCCATTACTCCTAGCAGTCACATTGGCTTCTGTACTTTTAATGCAAGACCAGCTTCGCAGGCCGTGCTAAAGTCCTCTTAATGGGCAGGGACAATGATATAAGTGGCCCCTTTGCCAGCCCTTTTGTAATACATTATAATGTAATTGCAGACCAGTCAGCTTCACATCTTTTTCTTGCTCAACTTGAGCATCATTTTTGAGGACCGATGTTGAATAATGAGAAAGTTGCTATGGTATAAAAATTTCAATGTGCAAGATTAACCTTGATAATGAGGCACCTCTTTGTTTCTCTGTTCCATGCAAAACTAGCCAGTGCTTTTACTCTCCACTGTTATGCTGCCAATGCTGTTCCTGTGTTCCCATTACTGCAGCATTTGCATTGCCAGGCAATCCCAGTGTCAGACATTGCTGGGAAGTACAGGAACTTTCCAGTTCCAGTAAACAGCCTCCTGGGATTAAAGCTAGGCTGTGCCATTAGTGGGTCTGTTATTTATGGCTGGAAGTTATTAGAAAATGAGAGGAAGACTTTCCTGGGGTGGGTGGGTGGGGAGGAATCTTAATTTACTAGAAAGCATTGAAGCAAAGGCACAGGTTGAACCCCCCATACCTTGATTCAAAATGCTTGGGGCCACTCTTCAGGGCAGGTAGCCGTAATAAAGTGTGTGCCTACCAGCCTCCTCAAACCAGGCTGCCCAGACTTGCCACCTCCGAAGGCTACATGGGTGAAATAGCGTGGTGGTAATTCACAGCAGTTGGACTTTCATGAAAGGGTGCAATCCCATGGAGGTTAGAGAAGAGATTGAGGGCAGGGGTTTAAAAAAAAAAAAAATCTATGAAACTACTAGAAATCAGTGATAAATAGGGTTCAAAGCTCTTGTCTGAGCACTGGGGTTTCTTGGACTCTCAAGTGAACATAGTCTGGAGAGAAAAGGCAGTTGCTTCAGGTCTGGGTTTTGTCCCATTTTGATAATAGTCCAGGCAGATCTTTAATCAGCACTAATTGCAAAGATCTCAAGATGAGCTTGCTGCTATGTTGCACCCTGTCCTGTGAGAGCTGGTAATGGGAAATGCTGACAGCTGAAAGATGAGTTGTGGCTCCTGTGGGCCTCTCTCTCAGTGCCCAGTACCAGGTGGATCAATGAACCCAGTTCGTGTCTCCCATTGAGTGCAAAACTGTCCCACCCTGCATCCCAGAGCATTTGCTGCGTCCCTAGAGGGGAGTAAACTCCTTTGCTAAAGATCTGGTTTGCTAAAGATGGGATCTACTGCCCATCTATTTATTGGATAACTCTGCTCTGATAGTGATACCTAATTGCTAAAAGAAATACTGAATGGTGTTTCGACTCTGCTGGAGCTGATTGTTCTAAGTTTAACTGTGACATTATATTGCTTATAAAATATGCAGAAAACCCATAATGGGCATACACTTGTTTAGTGTTAATTTAAATGATGCGTAGCTGCCTAAAATCATGATAAAGCTCTCGGATGTAGGCCTCTGCTCATCTCCTGCATCCACTGATAACAAAATTAGAAAGGAGGATTTATGGGGCCAAAATGACTTGGTGATCCATTCCCATTGCTTTTAAGGCTTTTCATGTGCCGTTTAGGATCCCAGACTGCAGGTAACAAGGGCTGATCTTGATGTTTCAAGGCCAAAAATGGCACAGGGGTTCTGTGAGTCCTAGGGCAAAAGATAAACTGTCCTTTTCCCTTTATCGAGCTGGCTGCAATGAAATCTGCTGGCACCTCCCTGGCTTTCTGGCAGCTCTGTGCTGCCCAGGTATGAACAGTGGCTTGATGGATAGCAGATGAAACAAGAAACCTATTTATACATTTAAAAGTAAGTCCAGCTTTTCCAGCTGGAGGTCAGGGAATCCTCTGCATTGCTGCTAATGTGAAATTAGCCTGGCTGAAAGTCCTGTTACGAAAGGCTAGCCCTGTCTCTCAGGGCATTGCGGGGTTGCAGACTTGGTGTCAGGGTTTCCTTCCTGGTAGCAGCCCCTTCCTTCGTCACCCTGGCACTGCTTTTTTTCCCACCTGGAAACTCCTAAAGAGCCTGGTGGTGACAGTGGGGGAGTGTCACCTCGAGCGAGCAGATAGGCAGGAGCAGAGCATCCCTGTCTCATGTGTCATCACCTACTCTGCGTTCAACCGGCTGCACTACGTGGATTGCAATGTGGCCCTGCTGCACCTGCAGCACCCAGCCCAGTATGGTAAGCCGGAGCCCAAGGGGATGAGCCACTGCTGTGGAAGGCTGCTTTACGCTGATGTGCTGGTCCAGAAAAAACACCCCTTTTCCTTCCCTTCCCATGCTCTCTATGCTAGAGAAATGTCCCCTCAGTTATGCCTTTAATTCTTATCAGAGTAACACAATTGGGTTAATTCTTGTCCTATGCTTTGATTCATTGTCCCAGAAGTTTATCATTCGGTCAGGGGCTGTGCTCTGGATGTGCCCATGTTTTCTTCATGCACCTGTGTGCCTTTGTGTTCCCCTCGTACAAACTGTACCAGCACGGTTTCCTTTGGCCCAGTTGTGTTAATGCCAGCTCTTGGCTAGCTGCTGGAAAGCTGTCAGCTTCCTCTTGGCCATAGCCCTGGCCTATGAGCTAGCAGTGGGCTGCAAGGCTCCTGCCCACTGAGAAGCAGGCTAGATTAAAACCTGCTCACTGCAAGTACTTCTGCAGGCAAAGGCAAAGCCTCTGGAGGTAATTTTAGGGTGTCAGAGTTAGGGAAGTGGCACAAGTCTCTGACTTCCTAGGCTTTTCAAAGGCAATTCTCTGAGTTATATAGAGCTACGATGGCTTACAGCCAACTGGCCATGACTGTCTGTGACCATCAGATGGCAGATCAGCCAACATAAAATAACCTTCTGTCACTGTCATGTCTCAAATCTCTGGCTCAGACGGTGATAGCCTTACGGCATGCCCATGATGGCAGGAATAAGGGAAATAAGACCCAAGAAATGTTAGTTTTGGGGCTCAGACATCCTGGCAGGCAGTGTGAGGAAAGCTGCTCGAGGGCTGCCTGTGTGCTTGTACTCTGTGGTTAAACAGGTATGTCTCTAGGCATGAACTGGGCTTGACAGCATCTGAGCCGTATGGACAACCCTTGAGGAAACTACAAGGCTCCCTGCTTAGTCCTTCTGAAGGTTGGGCACTGCCAACGCCCTGTCAGGGCAGCCAAGGAGAACTGTGATCCATTTTTCTCCCAATATCAAGAAAAAACTAACCAATAAGAGTCTGGATTGAATTGAGCTGAGTTTTTCATGTCCTGCATAACTCCTCTGATCTGGTCAGCCCTGGTCTTTGGGGAAAATGGTGTAAAGAGTTTCCCAAGCACTGTCCAGTTTCCATGCTGTATGAGATTGATACAGAGGCAATGTACTTTCCTTTCCTGGTCCCTGCCATGCTGTTCCCCTTCTTCTTTTGTACCCTTCCCGAGTATCCTTCTGCTTACATTAATGTACAAAGATAACTAACAATCTTCCTGATCTCTCTCTGAATTTGCCTCATATATAAATTCAATTGCATGTGACTAACTTCAGTTTGTATTCCCATTTTATAAATACCTGCATGTGACCGATATTTTGGGGAGAAATGGAACAGTGTGACTTGAAGGCTGCTGTTTGTACCTGTAAATCGGGCATGCTCATGGAAGCACAGGGTTCATGCGCTCATTTGTGCACCCTTTCCTCTGCAGGGGACAAGGTTCAGCCCATCCACCTTCCCCACAAGGATGAAGACTTCCAGGCTGGGGCACTGTGTGTGGCTGGGGCAATGTGTCTGAGGGTGAGTAAAATGACAGGGTCTTCTGGTTGCAGTTGCAGGAATAAAGGGTAATGGATACGGGAAAGGAGCCACTTTGTTTCAGAAATAGAAGTGCAAGAGAAGGTGACTCCTGCTAGATGGAAAATTCAAGTACCCCTTCGCTCACCAGGTCTCCTCTGCTTGTCAGAGGACTGGCCCTTGTAGGGATGTGCACATCAGCATTTTCCTGCAGCTTGGGACCTTGGAGCACATTAGGGAAGGTTGCACTTGGCAACCTGTGCATATTCATGCATGCGTATCGGAGCCTCTCGCAAGCAGAGCTGTCCTTACAAGGTGTTACAAAAGTGGGAATAGTTCCCTTGTACTTAAAAATGTATGCTCATTCATACTCTCTCCTCTAGAGATCAGAAAACTGTTCCCTCAAAGGAATTGTGCTTGCTTGAATTTTGCTAGATTTTAAAGGAGATGGGAATGTCTGTGAATGTTGCTTTTTATTTTTACATCCCCAGTGGTTTGGGGCTCATCCACAGTAGAGGAGACTTGCCTGCCTCCCACTCCCCAGCAGCCCTCCCAGGAGAAAGGATGCTGTCTCCTAGCCAGGGCTGACGTCTCACCCTAGCAGCTTGCTGGGGGCTTCATCCTGGCCCCTGAAAGTCTCCAGCCCTGTAGCAGGGTGCTTGGGAGAAGAAAGCAATGTCCATTGTCCAACCAGCAGAGGAATGACCTGCTCTGACCCTGTTTTGAGCCACTTCTCTCTGCACTGGCTGGGAGCAAACCAATGCATTACCTGCCTAGCTGTGTGCCTGTGCTTGGTGATCCCAAGCTGCCTCAAAACCTGGCAGGCAAATGATGTGGGACCACCCAGCCGCTCGTGCTGGGGTGTTGGGGAAGGGGTGGATGTGGCTCCCAGGAGACAGGGCTGTTGGCTATCATTTGGCTGGAAGGGCAGGGTGTCTTGCAGATGCTGGACATGGCCTGATTGCTCCCGCAGCGGCTGGGGTGCTGGCTCCTGTCCTACAGGAGGTGGAGCTCCTTCCCCTCATTGACAGCCAGACCTGCAGCCACTGCTGAGGGGCATGAACCAGGCATCGGTGCAGGGCTCCATGCTGTGCGTTGGCTTTTCCGACAGCAAGAGGGATGTGTGCAAGGTAACAGCTTGTCCGCCCTGGCTCCTGCTGGGCAGCAGGCTTGTCGTGTCCACCTGCAAACCTTCTCCTCTCCTGGGGAGAAATGGAAGCAGCAGCACTGACAGTGCTGTTGGCACTTTGCTGAGCAAGGGCTTTACAAGGAGAGGATAACGAAGGCAGGAGGAGTCTTTTGTAGGTGAGAGTATGGATGTGGGCAGGAGATGGAAGCATCATTGCCCCCTTGCCTAGACCTGCCCTGGGCATTGCTAACAGCAAGACCTCCACCTCTGCTGAAACAAGGGGGGACCTTCAGTGGTGGGACTTCAGGCAATGCCTGGCATGGGCAATGCTACCAGGAGGTTGGAAAGAAGGCAGTTCCCACCTCTCCCTCAATGTCCCCTTATGCACACCCAAGCCTTCTGATACCTTCACACAGACAGCCCCCCTGGGCAATGGGCTGCAACAGAGGAGTTTGCTCAGTGCCAAATCCTCCCATGCTGGTCCTAACAGTGCTAGCGGGGCCAGTCTTGCCCTGCTCTAGGGAAGGCTGCTGACTAGGCTGTCACTAGTTCCCTTGGGGTGTACTTGCATGAATATTTTTTAACCAACAGTAGCTTGGGAAGCTCCCTGTCCTCTGTCATACCTTGTGTGGACATTTTCAAAGCAGTGCTGCAGCTGACGTTAGTGAAATGGCTTTCATTTTCACATTTTTCATTAAAAAAAAGGGGTTTCTGTACAGGGAAGGGCAGGGTGCCAAACTGCAAGTCAGATCAGGGGAGTGAAACAACAGAGCTTAGATTGGTGCTTTTTAGATTAAACAAGCACAGCTGAATGAGCAAGGACAGTGCCAGGCCCCCGTGACTGGGGAGAAGCAAGCAAGGTTGCTTTGGCTTCTGCAGCAAAGCTGGGCTGTCATGCAACACTGTCAAAGGTCGGTGCTGCTGGCACAGGAACAAATGGCACCTTTCCTCCCCAGTCAGCTGTGGACAGGGTGACTCCGGAGGCCCCCTTGCGTGTCTGAGAGTGTTGGCACCTGGACTCTGGCTGATGTGGTGTCCTGGGGGGTTGGTTGTGCCAGACGATGGGATGCCCTCAAGGAAAGCACCATGGCCCAGGGCTCACCAAGCGTCTTCTCCTGGGCAGCTGCATTCGTGGACTTCATTGCCCAGCACATGGCACCAGGTAGGCATGAGTACTAGGAGGTTTTTTCCTCTCCTGTCTGTTCAGCACTGTAGGGACCCAAATTGCCCTGCTACTGCTGCCTCCCTTCCCTCCACCCATAGCAGTTCTGTTTCATTTCCAGCTGCTGCACCAGCACCAAGGTATATCATCTTTTAATTTGGAATGGCAAACCCAAAGCTTCAAACAGATAAGTTCCCCTTCAGAAACCCTGTTATAATAGCAGGTCTGACCCCTGCATCCTCTGAAGGAAAAGCAGAAAACTACTCAAGCTGCCCTCTTTCTGGCTGAATGCAGCCCTTCCAGCTTGGCGAAGTGTCCCTTGAGTGCTGCTTACCAGCCCTGCTCTAAGAAAATCCTGCTTTGAGCACTTGCCAGCTCGAGATCTGAACTGCTGTTGTGCTCCTGAAACAGCATGCAGGATTGATCGGGGCTTATCTCCTCATCAAATACAACTTTGAATACATATGGGAAGAGGGGCACTGTATTAAGTGCTGCAGTTTTAGTGGCTTATCAGAAGTGCCTTTTATAGTTAGGCACAGGTCTAGTGACTCCCCGCTGGCCACTTGTATTTTTCTGTACAGATGATTACAGGGCTAATACAAGTTATTAAAGAGACGGTGTTATTTCTGTCATAGCCATCACAGCTGAGGTGTTAGTATTAACTAATACCCAACCTATTATGGCTTTGATAGGGATCCTTAATGACTATGCTTTCAAAGGGGGACTATCTGCAGCTAAGAAGGTGCCTCTTAATTGGGAGCAGTAACTGCAAGGAGCAGAAGCCACGTGGCTACAAAGTGGGCGCATTACCCTTTGCAAAGCAGAGCTATCAGGATTCACACAGACCAAATGCCCATAGAAGATGAAGGGAAGGCCAACATAAAAGTGGTGCCTCATTAAAAATGAGCTTGGAGTGGCCAAGTCAGCTCTTAGCAGGCTGAATGAATGTGAGCCCACTGTGTCGGTGGGAAAACTCCTGAAAGTTTGGGGATTTTTAAGTGGGACTTTGGGAAAGAAAGTGTGTGCTCTCATCTGAGGCTTCTCTCAGCTGCATGTCAAGCACTTTGTGTTTGAAACAACTGCAGTGCCATAGCCCGTGCCTTGACTGATAGTGTCTGTACTGCAATACCCCATCCAACCCTTTTCTCTCCCTAGCTGCTGTGCCAAGCCCTCTCCATGTGCCAGTGGAGTGCAGTTCCCAAGGTGCCTCGCTTTTTGGAGAAAGTGGCTGCATTCAGTACCCCCAGGCTTTGGAGGATAATTACCCTGACAACAGTTAACTGTAGTTTGGCTGTAGTAGCCAAACACTGAATTTTCCTTGGGGCACCCACTGAAGTGTTTCCCAGGGCTCGGAAGACTTGGAAGCCCCGACCACTGCTGGCCTGGGTGCTCTTAGCGGTGTCCGGATGATAGTGGCTGTGTGTTCCCTGCAATGCAAATCCCCAGCTACGCTTGCTGGGCAGGATAATGCTGTGGGGGAAGGCAGGAAGACACAAAGTCTATTTGCAATACAGATGCTGTACGAGCCACACTGATGAAATGGCTATGGCTGGCTAGAGATCTGTTGTACTCTTTACCCTTTGGTCTGTCCATGTTGATGTCAGCTCACACAAAGAAGCTTTAAGCTTCTGCAGGAGGCAGGGGAATGAGATGGACTGGGCTGGCCGTGTGTCAGTCACACAGCACAAAGCTGTCGCTGCTGTAAGGAAGCATCAGTCCCCACCTAGGGCTGAGCAAATTCACAGCAGTCCTCTGCTATTGGTACTCTCTTCCCAGATGGCTTATGCCAAGGGGGAAGATGATAAAATTTACCAGGTGGAGCTGGTGACATCAGTTGTCAGCTTCTGGTGTGTGCTTGCAGGAAAGCAGTCACTGGAGACTCCCAGCGCACGGCAGGACTGACGAGGGCTAAGCTCAGCCATGCAGATATGTACCTTTACTATTGCTTGCTTCTAGCCTGTGCACCTGGAATATAACAGTGCCAGGGGACAAAATTATCTTGATACAATTCACCAAATTAGATGTAGAGTACCAAGTTGGATGTGAGTGTGACTATGTCCCTCTATTTGAATGGAAGAGAGCTGATCAGTAAGTCTGGGTGGCTTGGAGTGAAGGGTTACTGGGTGTAATTTTTTGTCATTCATTGTCATGAAGAACAGCAAATCTAGCTGGCTTTTGAGAAGCCTTTTGTGTTTTGCACTATGAATCTGAAGAGCTAGAGACAACACCCAAACGGAGCAGGGCAGGTGGGACTGAGGGACATGTTCATCTTTGTGCTGGCATCTAGTGCAGTGTGGTGGGTGTCTCAAAAATGTCTGTCAGCTGTACATAATTCTGTGCCCCCTCTGCCTCGTCTCCAGTATACCCAGGGTCCATAAGAATAAAATAGGTATCAGAATAAACCAACTACTTAGGCTTGCTTAGCTGGTGCATGTCCAGATGAGTTTCTGATGTGTTAGCAGAGCCAGCATGTGTCATGTACATTGGAGACACAGCTCAAAGACTAGCTTTTCCTTGGTTCAAAATTGGTTATATGGTGCAACAAGCATGCAGATTACTGGGTAACTGTACAGATGAGACTAAAAGAAATGCGGCCTGTTGTCCCTCTGTAGGGTGCACTTAACACTGAACCAATAGAGAATAAATATTTCCTGCAAATACTGGCTGCCTCTCCACTCTAACTTAGTACTAATGGCGATGTGTTGTTAATAATATTAATCCTTAGTCCATGTGATTCATCCTCTAGGAATATTTGGTTGTTCATATGGTTGTTTTGGATGAAGTCCCATCTCCTCAATTTTTCTCTACTGCCTCTAAATATTTTATAGGTAATGAAAGCCAAATAGTCTCTCCACTCAATGTAAGAAGATGTCTTCGCGATGGAATCTAGGCTAATGAGCCACTATGAGATTTGCCTGAATAAATGTATGTTCAGCCCACCCTTACCACCAACTCCTCGTCTCCCTCAGGTAAATTCTGCAGGAATATGTTCCCGACCTCTCTGCTGGCAGAGTCGGACCAGACCACCATTACATTTGTTTCTGATGTGAGCAACACTGGCCATGGTTTTCAGCTCACCTTCGTGGCTGTCCATAAGGACTCTGAAGCAGGTGACCTCGCCTATGCTGTAGAGACTCCTTTCCTCTCCTTCCTGATCACCTTAAAATAACAACTATCCTTAGTGTGCCTAGGTTCCTTAAAAATCAAGTTGTTGATTTGGGCTTATTAAAAGTACCGTATAATCCCATCTGTTAAAATGTCTCCTTTCTCATCTGTGTATTGCAGGTTCGGGCTGTGGGAGTGTCGCAATGTTAGTGGAAGAGGGGAAGATTGATACTGCTAATTACCCTGGCTTGTATCCCAGGAACACGAAGTGCCACTGGCTCATTGAGGCTCCAGCAGGGTATGTCGTAAAGGTAATAAAAGGAGAAACTGCACTTAAACCTCTGCACTAAGAACTGTTCAAGGGAGCAATTCAATAAAATCCTGCTAGAAACATCTGTGACACGCACGACTGTAAATTGTAAGGTTTCCAGGTCACCGATTCTTTTCAGGGCATATTTTGTCAATCAGACATCACCTCCGAACTCATGTATCGAGGGGCTGTGACTGTTGTAAGCGCTTGAAGTCTGTAGGCACCAATCTCATCTCAAGACAGCTTTATCTTGAAGTCTAGCATAGACATTTAGAGGGAAAGGGAGGGTAGAAATCATGTTGCAAAAAAATATAGTCAGCCTTTTCCTCAAGGCTGTGTCAAAACCCCCAAGCTATTCCTTAGCCCTATACCAAGGTATTTGTTTCTCATTGTGTGTGGATTGTGTAACAATAGTTCCCACTCGTAGTACCAGCATCTCATTTTTATTGCCTGTTGCTGCTTGTGTGCAGGAAGCATCCCACCAAGCTCACCCCAGCCCATGATAAGTCACGTTGCCATCTTACATTGTTCAAAGCAGCAACATCTCTCCTCCCCTGCTGCCTTGGCTAAGGGGTGGAAAAACAGTGTTAAACCTAGGGATGCTCAAGGGTATGCAGACCTATTGCTTGGGTTGCTGCTGTTCTGTTGGTGTAAGAGCTCGCAGTCTGGATTAAAAACAAAACAAAGGAAAAATCACCGACTCTGCATGCTTGAAGGAAAAGCTCTTGGAAGTGCACTCCATATGGGGAACTGACCCTTCAGAAGTACAAAACACTGAGTGTTGAAGTACAGATGACAGCTGAAATCCCTTAAGGCAAAGCTTAGGCCAGTCTCATCCTCTGCAGACCTGCCTGTAGCCCTGCACAGGAGGGAGCAGTCAGGCCAAGATTGCCAACAAACTGTTTTGATGCAAAATGTGACACACTCACCTAGGGATGCTGTGCTCAGATTCCTCTGAAATCTAGCTCTTCTCCAGTCCACGGTTAAGAAGGGTAAGTGTTTCAGTCTGATCATTCCCTCTTGCTTGTCGTCTTTGCAGCTGGAGTTTGAAGACTTTGCTGTGCCCAGGCTGCATTTATGATGCAGTTCCTGTTTATGGTGATGAAGAAGAAAACCAGTTGGGTGAGCACTAATTGTTTCAGTCTTAAATTAGAAATCCCTGTGGAAACAGGCATGCTTTATCACCAAAATATTCTTTCTCTGGTAACATGGTACTTGGTACTACTGAAAGGGCAATATAAGGGCTTCTGCAGTAGCCTTGAGGCTTGCCCATCTGTCTTGCCCATCACGATGCAGCCAAGTGTGCCATTGGCTCAGGAGATCCCACGTCCTGGTCCAAGACTGCTTTCTCATGGAGAGCCAGCTGGTGTTGCGGAGCTGGATATAGGACCATGGCTCATGTTCTGCTGCAGAGCCAGCAGAGCACGGAAGTGGGTGCTGCTGGACCAGGCCTCCACTCTGCACCTCTCTATCAAAGGAGAGAACAAGAGCAACTTTGGCCTAAGTGTTACTAAAGAAAACAAATGTTCAAAGTAAAGCAGAGAGAAAGAGTGGTTGTCGATGGGTATTTAATTCCACTGAAATGGATATGAATTCTTTATGAATTGAACTAATTCCATTGGAATTTCATTAATGAAAAATTGCTAACCTGAGGCATTGCTTTGCCACACTTTCAGAAGGAAATATTTTTTTAATTCCTCACTTTAAATCTGCTTCAGTTTTATCAATATAAAAATCTTTAATTTTAGTGAAATAAATGTTCTTAACTTTCCTTTTTTTTTGAACATCTGTATTTCCAGATGTTCTTCCTACTTGAACGCAATGAAAGCATATTGTAACACCCCATCTTTTTTTAAAAAAAATAGCTTCCAGGCACCACACTCACTTTAGCAGAGCTTGATATGTACTCTTAAGGTGAAAAGCGATCTGGGGCTCAGAAATGAAGATATTAGAATTGAATTCTGGCTACCTCTTTACAGGCCTGTATGTCAACCAAAAACCAGAGCAGAGTGGTGAGGGGCTGGTGCTCTTTTCTTTACACCAAATAAGCTGGGTTAGAGGCTTGAACTGTCCTGGGTTCATCATTGACAAGTGATCTTTGGCAAACTGCTTCTATTTTTTCCCCATCTATTTTGTGGTGGTAATTTAGTTGCATGTGTTTACCAAACTCTGAATAAATACTAACACTGCAGTTGCCTTGAAAAGAAATCTGTTTTCCATTGGAAAGGAGTATTTAACTGGGGGGAAGAAGGCTGACAAATTTGGACCTGCAATCTTTCAGGGGAGAGCTTTCAGCATCCTGGAATGTTTCACTCAATGCTTTCCAGCACAGCTTTGCCATCGGAAACTCAGATTCTTACAGGAAAGCTCCTCTGGAATAAAGTGCAAGCTTCCTATCCAGCTGCAATTATGGGACTTCCAGATGCTATGCAAACTGAGTGCTCTCAATAGGAAGAAAAGTCTAGCAGCTGCTATCTAGGTCCTCAACCTGTACATGTAAACCATTCAAGAGAGACTTTTCTTGCACCCCTCAATGGTGGCAAACACAATTCTCAAGTGTGGGGTTTTTTGTGCAATGAAGGGTATTCACACTGTCTATTGAAGATTACTTGTAATTCCACTATGAGAAAATTAAAATTACTTTTGTGTACCTGTAGCATAACTGTAGCAGATTAATTCTGGCTGCTATTGCTTACTGAGGTCACTGATTAACATTGCTTTGCAGCCACCTCTTCTGCAAAAGTTCTTGTTTTAATCTGAAAGTCACCAAGAATCTAGGGCTTTGGGTTTTTTTTGAAACCTAGATTAGTTAAAGCCACAAGTGCTTACAGGATGACATTTCTCATCTTAAAAATACAGCTTCTTGTTCATTCCCACAGCTAACCTCTGTGGATTCTCAATTCCCAAACCAGCGCTGAGTCCAGGGAATACCATGCTGGTACATTTTGAAAGTGATGGGGAGAGCATCTTCAGAGGGTTCAGAGCCCAGCTTACTTTTGTTCGTTCAGGTTAGTAGAGAGATGCTTGCTGTGTCTAACAATGTCTGCATCATCTGCAGCTATTCTTAGACACCTGAGATTATTTTTTAGGCTAATCTTAGAATCATAGAATTGTTAAGGTTGGAAAAGACCCTTAGGATCATCAGGTTCAACCGTTAACCTACCACTGCCAAGTCCACCACTAAACCATGTCCTCAAGTACTGCATCTACCCGTCTTTTAAATACCTCCAGGGATGGGGACTCAACCACTTCCCTGGGCAGCCTCTTCCAGTGCCTGACTACTCTTTCAGTAAAGAAGTTTTTCCTAATATCCAACCTAAATTTACCCTGGCGCAGCTTGAGGCCATTTCCTCTCGTCCTATCACTTGTTACTGGGGTGAAGAGACCGACCCCCACCTCTCTACAACCTCCTTTCAGATAATTGTAGAGGGCAATAGGGTCTCCCCTCAGCCTCCTCTTCTCCAAACTAAACAACCCCAGCTCCCTCAGCCGCTCCTCATAAGACTTGTTCTCTAGACCCTTCACCAACCTCGTTGCCCTTTTCTGGACACGCTCCAGCACCTCGATGTCCTTCTTGAAGTGAGGGGCCCAAAACTGAACACAGTACTCGAGGTGCGGCCTCACCAGTGCCGAATACAGGGGCACTATCACCTCCCTGGTCCTGCTGGCCACGCTATTCCTGATACAAGCCAGGATGCCATTGGCCCTCTTGGCCACCTGAGCACACTGCTGGCTCATGTTTAGGCGGCTGTCAAATATCACCCCCAGGTCCTTTTCAGCCAGGCTGCTTTCCAGCCACTCCTCCCCAAGCCGGTAGCGTTGCCTGGGGTTGTTATGACCGAAGGGCAGGACCCGGCACTTGGCCTTGTTGAACCTCATACAGTTGGCCCCAGCCCAACAATCCAGCCTGTCCAGGTCCCTCTGCAGGGCCTTCCTACCCTCCAGCGGATCGACACTCCCACCCAACTTGGTGTCATCTGCAAACTTACTGAGGGTGCACTCAATCCCCTCATCCAGATCATCGATAAAGATATTGAACAGGACCGGCCCCAACACTGAGCCTTGGGGAACACCACTCGTGACTGGTCGCCAACTGGATTTGGCTCCATTCACCACCACTCTCTGGGCTCGGCCGTCCAGCCAGTTTTTAACCCAGCTCAGAGTGCACTTGTCCAAGCCGTGAGCAGCCAGCTTCTCCAGGAGAATGCTGTGGGAGACGGTGTCAAAGGCCTTACTGAAGTCCAAGTAGACAACATCCACAGCCTTCCCCTCATCCACTAAGCGGGTCACCTTGTCATAGAAGGAGACCAGGTTAGTGAAGCAGGACCTGCCTTTCATAAACCCATGCTGGCTGAGCCTGATCCCCCGGTTGTCCCGCACATGCCGCATAATGGCACTCAGGATGATCTGTTCCATGACCTTCCCCGGCACCGAGGTCAGGCTGACAGGTCTGTAGTTCCCCAGATCCTCCTTCCGACCCTTCTTGTAGATGGGTGTCACATTTGCTAGCTTCCAGTCATCTGGGACCTCCCCAGTTGACCAGGACTGCTGATAAATGATGGAGAGTGGCTTGGCAAGCTCCTCCGCCAGCTCCCTCAGTATCCTCGGGTGGATCCCGTCTGGCCCCATAGACTTGTGGGCAGCCAGGTGGAGGAGCAGGCCAGCGACTGCCACCTCTTCGACAGCTGTGACTACATTCTGTGTCCTATTTCCGTCTCCCAGCTCAGGGGCGTGAAAACCTTGAGGATGACCAATCCGACTATTAAAGACTGAGGCAAAGAAGGCATTAAGTACCTCAGCCTTCTCCTCATCCTTCGTGGCCAAGATTCCCTCCGCATCCAACAAAGGAGGGAGATTCTCCTTAGCCCTCCTTTTGTCGCTGATATACTTGTAGAAACATTTTTTGTTGTCCTTGACAGCAGTGGCCAGTTTAAGTTCTAGCTGGGCCTTCGCCTTTCTAATCTTTTCCCTGCATATCCTCACCACATCCTTGTAGTCCCCCTGAGTCACCTGCCCCTTCTTCCAAAGGTGGTAGGTTCTCCTTTTCTTCCTGAGTTCCAGACAGAGCTCTCTGTTCAGCCAGGCCAGTCTTCTCCCCCGCCTGCTCCACTTGCGGTACATGGGGACAGCCTGCTCCTGTGCCTTTAGGACTTCCCTCTTGAATAACATCCAGCCTTCCTGGACTCCCTTGCCCTTCAGGACTGCCTCCCAAGGGACTCTGTTAACCAAACTGCTAAACAGGCCAAAGACTGCCCTTCTGAAGTTTAGGGTTGCAGTTTTGTTGGCCCCCCTCCTTACTTCTCCAAAAATCAAAAACTCTACCATTTCATGGTCGCATCTTGCTGCATTCTGTCAAGGTAACTTTAAAACAGAACAGCTACTTGTGGCAGAGCTCCCTTATTCTCCCTGAATAAGGGAGATGAATCAAGTTGTTTGGTTTTGTGTTTGTTTTGTTCTCCCCCCACCCCGAGAAATGAGATGACTAACTTCTGCTACTTGAAACAAGCAGTCCTGTTAATTCTGTCAGTCTGATATTCCCCTTGAAAACCTCATTATAGAGGAGAGTCTTGATCCTGGGGGCTAGTCTGCTATTGTTGCTTTCTGCTTTCATGAATGTGTGCCAGCTGCAGCTTGAGGGGATGAATAACTTCTCCCTTCCAGAGCAGGGACTCTTTTTGAGGGGACAAGCCAGAGCTATGGACCCAAGTCGGAGCTAACTCTTATTTCCTCTCTTGCAGAGGAGGTGGGAAGAGAAGAATCAGGATTAACTATGGCACTGATGTTGCCTCTGAAGGATGTCCCCATAGGTAAAGAAACTAAATTCTGCTCAGTTGATCTGGTCGGAGGAGCTTTCCTCTAACATATAAGAGGATTATGCAGTGAGGCAGATGCTTTCTGACCTCAGGTGCCCTTTTGTGCACTTCTTGCATGGATGAAAAGTGATAGGCAGATGCCCCATCTCTCATTCTGCATATGTGTGGTACATCTCCATTCTGGTTGCATGCACTTCCTATTGGGAACAGGGACACAGGTTGGAGGATGGGAGAGACCTGCTTTCAGCACCTGAGCCTCGTTTGCTCTCTGAAGTGCTCTCTTGCAGACACCTGTGGCCTTCTCCCAGTTACTCCCCAGTGGCTGTTCAAGAGTATTAGTGGGGCTGAGGAGGCCTGACCTCACTGTTGGCCATAGCATGCTGCTCTGAAGCTCCTTGGAGACTACCATTGCCATGAGGCTGTTGTCAGCCCTACATAGCTGCTGACAGCCGCCCACTGTGTGCAGCTGTGAGTGTGACCAGCATGTCCCCAGGCCACTTCTGCTCCTCTCCCCATGTTGTGCACTGCCCCTGCTCCTCCAGGCTGGGGTGCAAACTGCTGGAGAGCTATAAATTATATTCTCACCTTCATGTCCTCTACAAAACCTTCCTTCTACCCTTCCTCCACAATCACTGATTTTTAGAGATGGCAACAGTTTGGTCTTACTTGTAGGAGATCCATTAAAGTTAATTGGACTCAGAGCTGTAGCAAAGCCAGAACTGATGCAACACATTTGTTGTGGTGAGAAGCTCTTGCTCAGCAGTCCTGGGAATAAGTGACTAATTAGAGAAGAGCCAGAAGGGATGCATGACTGCTGAATAAGAAAGCTGTATGGCTGACTGTAAGTAGCTCCAATATGTTTGCTTTCATTATACAGATCCAATAAACCCTTGCACTGGACTATGACAGTAGGAGACTATGATAGAGCCCTGAGAGAGTCAACAGAACAGATGAAAACCAAGCAATAACATTAAAAAATGTTGACTTTGGTATATTTGCCCCTACGATATTTCTCAAAACAGTTCCGTACGCACAGGTAAAACAGTGTTGACAGCAAGGCAAAATGACTGATACGTAGCACAGGTTGAGGAATGAGAAAGGAAATCCAGCAACTCTGGTCTCATTCAGCTAACTTGCAGTTTATAGAAGTATGTTTTATATCTGGTTCTTATTACTAGCAGTAAAAAGTCTTAAAATCTAAGAGAAATGACAGTGTCCTCAGCATCTTACTCTCTTGGTGCTGAGCAATATATCTGTTTATAAAAAGCTTCCTGACTCTTTCTTCCTAATGGGGAGGAGGAAGAAATACATGTGGAAAAGAAGCACAAGTGACTCGCACTAGTCTTCTGCAAAACCTTAGTGGCTTGTGACTGCACAATGAAGCAGTCAGCCTTCCCTCTAGGCTCAGGAGGTCTACGTAATCCATCCCAGCAATCTTCTCAACTGACAAACGGAGAAGTGGGGGATTTCTCTTCAAAGTCCTCGCACCTTGTTTGTTTCTTTTCATGACTCATTTTGAGCTTGGTCATTGCTTGTGGGATTTTTGCCATCTTCCTTTTCAAGTATGCTTTCAGGATGTACTTAGAGGGTGGCTTGTACCTTCTCTGCCCTGGTCACAGGTGAGACAGGTGAAAACCATGGTGGTGCATCCCCACTTTGACATGCTGAGCTATGACTCCAACATTGCCCTGGTGCAGCTAGACGTCCCTCTGGAGTACAACGCTGCTAAGGCCAGTGTTTCTGCCCAACAGTAGAGAGATGTTATCTTCGTCTTCCCTCTGCACTGTGTCTGGATAGGGGATCATCGAAGAAGGTGGCTCTTCTGATTTTGCATGTTTGCCTATTATGAGCAGAACATACATTTCAATCTCATATTTTATTCTTCTGCCCAGACTTAGCCTTGAATTTATTTCCCAAGCAGATGGGAGCCGAGCTAGGTGGTTGTAGCAGACACAAGTGCCTGTACTTGAGAATGAAATCTGCCAGAGAAATTACTACTTCAGTCACCCTGGAGGGGTCACAGCCAGGATGCTTGGTGCTGGCTTTGTTTCTGTGGGAGGCCAGGACTCCTGTCAATTGAGGTAAAACTAAAGGTGAGTGCTCTTGAAGGTGTCTGCATATGGATGTCGGTAGACCATCTGGGGGAAGGGACTGGGGAGGACAGAGGAGCAACAGCCTATAGCAAGTGACAATTAAAAGCTCCAACAACTTGCTGTCCTGGGAGTGGACAGTACTTATAAGAGCAATAGACGCAGTCAATCTGTACAGGAGATATATGCAATGTTCAGTGTTGCTTGGAAGTGGGACCACAGAGTTTAGTAATCTTTCTCTGGACTGTAATTTTCATGAGACCTGCAGAGGAGAGGATGTTCTTCCCTTGCACTTCCCAAGTCCCATCTCTTATCCCAGTGAAACACTTCCCATTGTAGCTTGCTTGGAAACCCTTTCATAGCACTCTTTTGTCAAGATAAACTATGAAGACTTCTATTTGGTTTATAAAACTCTTGTATTCAGAGCACTGTTCAAGAACTAACTAATCTCCTTGAAATTGTGAGGCAAGCAAGAACAGCTGAACAAATAAAAGGCAAAGTAATTCTGACCGAGGCACTGTCAAGCTAAAATGCAGTTCTGCTCAATACCGCAATCTTATGACAGACTAATAAATTACATGTAAAACTAAAGAGCACTATTCAATCATATTTTGTCTGCAGCCTGTGCTCAGTCTTCACACCACGCTGATAAGCAGGCCCTTAAATCAGTCTCTTCATTCCAGGCTAGGGCTGAGTTGCACCAGCAGCTGCATGCCCTGTTCTTGCCTGGAGGCTTTTTCTTGGGCAAATTTGATCTGTGACAGCTCTCCTCTTAGCAGCAGCAGTGCGGAGGCCAAATGAGATAGCTGCAAGTCCTCTCTCTTTTGGTTCCTAGGGTGTTTCTGGTAGCCCCTTGGTTTGCAACAAGGAAAATGAGCCATTTACTCTTTATGGCACTGTCAGCTGGGGTGTTGGCTGCACCAGCCCAAAGAAACCAGGGGTCTATTCAAGGGTGAGGATTTTCCTGGACTGGATAAGACTGCTGATGAAAGGTGAGTTTTCTTTGTTTAAGTGAGATGAATCCTGAATATAACCCCTTTGTATAAAATATCCCAAGGGCATTGAGGTTTTGTCTGGTAGACTTTTTGAGGTGACTTAAGAGGAAGGAAAAAAAAAATCCAGGTGATTTTCTGCAGAAAGTCTCCACTTCCTCCTCTTCCTCGTGCCTTCCCCCTAAACAAAGCTTACTAGAAATTAGAATTGGAGTTTCAGAAGCATAAGACTTGTATTTAACACTTCTAGCTCTCAAACTGAATATAATCTTTGGACAGATACTTTTCTCAGTAAAAAGCGGCTACTTGCGAAAATGCCTACCAGCCCCACACTTTGATGGGCAGAATAGTTTGGGACAATGCTGTAAACTGAACTTGTGTGTGTATCTAGATATAATTAGCACCACATCCAGAAATCTGCAGGATAAACTTCACCAGAGAAATTGCTGGAGAAAGAGTAGCATATGCTAGCAAATAAGGACTGATTGCATGAAAGTGATGCTATCTTACAAAAGGGAGAGGCCCCTGTTCTTAAACTGGGGGCTCTCTCATGCAGAGAAATGAGGGGAGCGAACCTGTTTGAGGTGCTCCATGTGAACCCAGCATTATCATGCTGCTTCCCTGCACCAACGCTCTCTCTTCTTCTTTCCCAGAAGTTTCTTTCCTGCTGAGGCTCCTCATGTCAAGGTGAATTTGGCTTTATAGTTTCATTGGCAAATGGAGAAATCCACCATTTCAGCTTGTTTAATCTGATGGAATTTGAGAGATTTCAAAGAGCCACCAGATAGCTTCAAGTCTTTTTTCCCATGTTAAATAAACTGATTTGTCATTCTAGAGAAACGTTTCACTTTGGCTCAAAGTAGTTGCACTGGGAAACTGCTGATGCAAAACCTTTGTCTTCCAGAGCTTTATCCCTCCTCCTTCCCTGCATGTGCACACGTACAGCCAAGTATGTAATTCTCCATTTAGTGAATAGCGGTGATTGTCCCACAGCATTTCTTAAGCAAGAGGAAAGACCTAATCCTGGACAGAGTTTTCATGTTTCTGCCCATCCTATATTTCATTCTGTTGCTGCCAGCAGAAAATGACGAACTTCTGCTTTACAGGAATAAATTTAATTTCTTTTCTGTATCCTGAATAAAGTGTATTGCAGTTATGAGCAGGAAATTAAAGTATATATTAAAGAAAAGAGCATGTTGTAGCTAATGCTCCACTCTCAGGTCAGATGAGCACTTGGACTCTCCTGCCTTGCGCTGCAGCTGCTGGTCTTTCTCCCTTGTGGCATCATTCATAGTCCCACCTAATAGAAATGTTAGTACAGGTGCTGACTAAGGGAGAACTTTCTTCTAAACTAAAACCAGTTAACAAAACAAGTTATCACTTGTATGATAGCCAGACCATCCCCACAGATAAGCTGGGAGCTGGCTGGAGATCTTCCATACCCTTGGATCTGACACAACTGGCTGCTGACCACTGTGTCTCTGTAGGCCGTAATGGCTTTCATGGATTTACTGTAGGTCAGACAGTTTATGCAGGGAATTGCTCAGCTCTGTAGCTGTAAATCTTTCCCAGAGGTGGAGGCCGTAGCATTGCATACAGCTTTTACATATGGCTTCATACAAAACGTTCAAAGCCCTGAGGGCTCTTTGAGTCAGATACTGACCATTGGATCCTTTATCTGACCTTCATATGATCGCCTTCCTATTGCGGGAAGTGCTTGGCTGTGCTGACTGTTCCTCAGTTTTGTATTAAACTGTCTCTAAGCATGCTCTGCCTCTCCTCAGATGCTGAACAGAGCGTGCTGCAGTGCACTGGAGACCTCGGCACCTGAGCAGCCAGCGAAGCTGCCCACAAAGCTAACGGGAGAGGTATGCACGCAGGGTGGCTGCAGGACTGCGTGGAGTTGTCGTGTGCCAGCGGCTGTAGCACTGGGTTAGCAGAAGGCGGTGGAACTGGTTCAGTTTAGGAGCAGCTCTGGGCAGAGCCTGGTAACAAGTTTGAGTCTCCTAACATCTCAGTGCAAGTGGACGTGGATCTCTGGATTTTGTCATGGGAAGAGTTTGTATGTGTGTGTACACAAAGGGAGAGGGGAGGGAGGGAGGCTGGTGAGCAGAGCCAAGGGAAGAAAGACTCTGTTATAGCTAAAGCAGTGGGCTCATGTGGAGGAGCCAGGGATCCATTAACACCGATGCTGTAGGTTCCCTGTGCATTTGGCTATGCTGCTTAATCTGCTCTCCCTCTCTCTCTCTTTCCCCCCCCTATGCCATCCTTGGAATGAGGTATTGTTTTAATTTTTTTATCTTCCATGTTTTGGACTGAGTTTCTCAGGGCAGGGACAGTTACTTAATCTCTTACGCATATACTTAGCATAACCAGAGCTGTGGTCTTGGGTGAGGCAGTCTGTCAGCTTGCTGCTGCTTTTAAAGCACAGCAAACAGCCCTGTCCTACTGATGTGCCTCCTCCTGCCTATTATGCATTGAAATGTTTCTCCACATCTGATACTGTGACAGTGTTGGAGGAAGACTGAGGAAAAGGCTGAAGTACCCCTGAGTTACTGGGTGACACTAGCTCTGGCAACAAACTGGAGAATGCTGTTGCTCACGGCTTTAAAAAGCAATCTGTTCAGGAGGGGACGTGCTACCGACTCTGCAGACCTGTGCTGTAGCCAGGGTGTTGGCATGCAGTGTGTGCTTTCCTCCTCTTCCCACTGGCATCCTTGCTGGTGCTCTGAGACATCGCACTAGTGAGATAAAAATAGGTCCCCCGAAGAGATAAGCAACAGGATGTAGGGATGCTTTCTCTCCTCAGGAAAGTACAGCCCAGGCAGCGACTGTGGGGGCATCATTAGCACAGCAGCTCCAGGGCTGGTTAGCAGCGGCTGGAAATGCACGCAAGGCTCTTGCCTGCACTGGAGTGGGCTTGTCTCAGCTAAGCCGCTCATCGCTGGGTGAGCTCAAAGTCATGGCAAGTGCATGGTGCTATAATGACCTGAATTGGGATGACACCCTGAATGCAAAAATGATTTTTAAGATGAACCTAGAGACAAGCTCTTGTGGCTCAGCCTGCTGGGCTTCACCCCTTTCCAGACTGCTGTACCCACGCCTGCACTGCTGTTCCCTGCTGTCCCCTGATGCAAGCACAGGGCCCCCACCCTCCAATAGTGCTGAGCACATGCAGGAGCCTTTGACTTGCCCTTGTGCAAAGCTGTGTGACTAATGCATTGCTTTTCAACCTAGACTGTGGTGGAAGAGGTTTGGTTTTTTTAAGGCCAGCTCTCCTGGAGGAAGGGTACCCCCCCGCCATAACTCAGCTTGGCCGAGCTCTCTTCCACTGTGGGTTAAGCCAAGTCACACTTCCCTGTGTGTGCCCTCTAACAAGCGCTGCCGTGCAGTGCTGTTCACACCGCACCACCTTCCTCAGGAGGCAAATGTTCCTCATCTATCTCCCTTCTGGATCTGAAGGATTTCTACCCAGTGGAGGGGCTTAGCTCTCCCCTCTCTGCGCTCTCAGCATCCCGTGCAGGTACACAGAGACACGGCGTGGTGTCAGCATCCAATCTGAGCAGAAAGTTCATAAATGTTGGTGTGGGAGGAAGCACACTTAAACAGAATTTAAGCTGCTCTACAGAGGGTACGACTTTAAAAATTGCTGCCTTGGGAGGCAAACAACCCTATTATGCTTGGTACTAAAGGGACATACAGTTCTCATTAGTGATCTTGTTTTCTCTCCTCCTGCTCTGTTATAACCACTCAGACACTTCCAAATATTTCCCTGTTGATTTGGTCTCTTATTTAACAAGTGTTGAATCTGACTGCACTGTGTGTGCATGCAGCTACAGGCGAAGCCTGCTCTCCTCCTGTGTTTTTGGAGAACCAGAGTGCATAGACAAAAGCATAGTATTTCATAACTCTTGTCAAGGGTTGGTCACAAGGTCAATTAAAAAAAAAAAAATTACATTTCTTCCTCAGTAGTCAGTATTTGAGGTTGGTAGGCCTGTTAGCCCTGGTACTTGACCAATCTGGTATCTTTTTACCTGTTTTCCAGGCATTGATTCAAATCACAGCTCAGAGCAAATTTATAGGCAAGTCTGCTTTCCTCTAAGGCCTGGCAGCTCACTCCTTTATGCTGCCTAGCTTGTGTCTGCTGCCCGGGTCTCTGAGGTTAAGGTGACGGGACTGCCTTGTGACCATGTACACTTTGAGAACTCCTGCAGGCTTGTACCAGCCTGCATGCTAGAGCCTAAGAAATGATCCAACTGATGGGAATAGCTTTTAAATATGTATCTAAATATATATATATATTTAATCTGCCCTATGTAGGGTTAAGCTTTTTATCAGAATCATTCATTTTGGCTTTTCCGATGGTTGCAGTAGCTGTGCTCTTGCCAGTGATATCAGGGTATTCAGACTTCCAGCAAGTCCAGTAATATGGGGGCAGGGGAGGAACAAGTTTAAAAAAAAAAAACAAAAAAACAAAACCAACAAACAAAACAACAAACAACAAACAAAAAACAAAACCAACAACCAAAATATTGGAAAACCATATCCCACTAAGTTTATTGACCCACTAGACTATCTTCAATCATGGGCAGAACTGGCAGGTTTTGTAGAAAGCTCTTACTGTCTTTTCTTAATGCTTTTATCACTGAAGTGCACATTTATCCACAGAATGCGCGTCAGAAGTAGAGCTAGAAGAGCCCCAGGGGTTTATCTCTGCTCTTTCCTCGTCAGGATATGTGGGAAACACAGTGCTCTTGGATACTCCGAATGTCTCTGAAGGGCATGGCAAAGATTATAGCAAAGCATGTGTTAATAACATCATCACTGAACTGCCAAGAGGAGTTTCTTGGTGTTTATGAAGAGAGCCAGCAAGGAAGAAAAGTGCTAGGTAACAACAAACAATCCAGCTGAGGACACTCGGTCCTAGAAATTTCTCATTTTCACTTGGGCCAGCTTCAGAAAGGGTTTCCAGCCCCAGCTGCACAGCTCTGATGTGTGGCAACCTTAAGTTCAGCTTCAGAGCCCAGGCTGTAAACTTGGCTGAAGACTTTAATCCCTGTGTCGGTGTGCTGCATTGACCCAGTAGGAGAACAGCCCTCTTTGTACACTAAGAAATAAGCTGTGGTATTTGGGCAAACCCTTATGAACACTTGTCTATATAAGTGACTTGTGACCTCCTATATTGGCAGCTTCTTATTCAAAGTCAAGCCCCCTTCCTCCATACCCTCTGAGACAGTGAGATGCAATGACAGTATGTATTATTTGCCTCTTGCAGGTAGAATGGACGATGCTGAAACATTAACATCTGGGGAACAGGAGTGTGGCTCTTTAAACCAGAAAATATATTATCTCCTGTGCAGAGGGCTATGGTCTTCCTCACCCTGACCCTGCTGAGGTGCAGTCTGGTCACTGAGCCGCTAGTCTAGATGAACACAAGCCACAGAATTAAAAGAAAGCTGAAATAAAATGAAAACGAGAGCTTTAATGCTCTTTACCAGAAAGTTTAGATTTCTGGAGGCCTTTATGTCCACATGTGTGGCTTGCTCATGTACTGCACACTGTCCAGTTGAGTAAAATGTAGTTGAAGTGCAGTGTGGTAGGGAGCAGGAGCACATCAAGGTTACTCCAGTGAGTTGGGCCATTTTGAAATGCATGAAGGAAATGCTTTTTGCTTCCTGTTTTAAAGGCTCCCTACACAGAGTAGGGGAAAAAGTGAAAGAGAGAAGATGCAGGACAGTAGCACACTCCTACATCTGTTTGAAATGGCAAGTCAAATGCCACCTTTCTTGTCTGCTGTACAAGCTGTATAGTATATAAACATTTTTATATATAAAGAAAATCAATCTCTACCTTCACTGTATTGAAATCTTGGGACAGAAGGGAGGGCCATCATGCCTTTATGTACACAAGTGATGGGCTTTAATTTAGCTACTATCACTGAAACATTGTAGAGTCAGTGGAGCAGATTCATAGCCATGAAAAAGACAAAACAAGGTGTCAATGTCTGAAGGGGTAAAGAATAAGCGTGCTCTACTGTACAAACCTGAGGAAACAATTTTTTTAATACTTGGGGGGGGAGTTAATACTGGGGTTGATTTAATGCTTCCCCCTCCTGCACACAGTCATTCTGAAAAGTATCTAGAAGTACAGAGGAGCATGGCAGGTATCCAGGGGTTGCTCTGGCTCTCAGTAGGGAGGGACTATACAGACTCAACAGGCTGGAAAAGATAATGGCGGCAAAATGCAATGGCTTTATAGACTGCTATGAATGGCACAGAAATGCTTAGTCACTAATTTTTGCAAGGTAAGGATTAGGGACGTCACAGGGAAGTATCAGACAGCAACTTGAAAGCAAAATGAATTAATTGAACCTTGTTGGCATGAAATGTAGATGGGGGAGGGGGGGAAGCAATAGGAAAGGAGTGGGGGAAAACTCCTGAAGGCTACATCTTGCAGAGTTTTTATTGGGTGTGCTGAAGGAGCTCTGATCTGTGAAGATGTTCCTTCTCCCAGTATTCTCTCCCAGCTCTTCAATGTGTTTGTTTCTTCCTCATCTTCCTTTTCCCTTTATTCTGCCTCGGTGTAGGTTTAATTTGTTGTGATTACAGATGTTATAAACTAGTTATACAGAAGCATTTCTTCTGGGTAGGTATCCACACTGACATCCTGGTAGACAAAGCATGGTGGAGAAATCCACTATCAGCCTTTGGGAGTCCTGTGGGTGAATTCTAGTGTATGTGTTCTCCAAATATTTTCAAAATTAAGTGATGTCTCTGGAGAAAGTTTTTGGATAATAGCTGTTCTGTGTAGACCTTCATCCTCTTACATCACACCAGTCGTGATGGCTAATGCTCTAGGGAAGAGGTCCTATTTAACTTCTCTCTGGTTGTAGATGAGGGCTATGTGCATGATCATCATAGTTCTCATATAAAGGAAATAAGCTAGTTTTTTCCTGATGCTTGAACAAGAACACCCTTTTGTTACCAAATACAATAATAATACTTCTAGAAAAAGACCTTTAAGGTAATGGAACACACTAGGAATATTTTCATTAGATTTGGTGCGTTGGTTTTTTTTTTTTTTTTCCCTTAAAGTTTAGCATGGCAGTTAACTCTGAGTTGGGAGTGAAAGGACAGGAGAGGAGAAAGACAGAAGATGTGCTAAGGAGCTATTAGAGCATTCCATAGCTATCTTCCTCCAAGAATTTATTTATAAAAGCTCACAAAAAATTCTAAAAGTATGTCTATTACAGCTGAGAATAACAGTTTAACTATCAAAACTATTTATATGCAGGACAGAGGAAAATACTATCAGAAATGGGGCCATCAGTCAAACTTTTCCCTGAACAGGAGTCTAATAGATAGCTCCCTGGAGCATCCTCGAGCACACAGACTCGCTGCTATGTAATAGCATTTGTTATGGCTGGCAGTTTTTCAAGGTTGGGTATATTAAACTAGATTCCTATGTCTATTTATATGCCAACATATTGAAACAGCCCGCTTTCTTTTTTTTCCCCTGCTTCTCTAGAGCCGGTGAGCAACAGAAGTCAGTGGGTGCCTGTCTAAACAAAATTACTTTTACTGAGGAACCTAAAACATAGACTTGGGCTTTAACGTCAGCATGAGCTAGAACATCAGGATGATGGTATGATGGGGGAAGAGAGTCTGAAAAATTCAGAGAGTCAGAAAGTAGCCTGAAAACAATTTAGTGTGCTTAACAACTGAAAGTACCTATCAGTGGAGATGGAGTAATGGCAAAAATCCCCCGTCCCATCCCATTTTCAATTTAAGTCCGAGAATGAACCCTTAAGTAGTCTAGCAATTTTTCAGGACAGATAAAGGAAACAAAATGCCTAGCCTTGTTGATAGACTTTGGGCAGCTGATACTGTGCAATGAACTGAACAAATCCTTGCTGGCCAGCAGTAGGGCACTTCTTGCAGGACAGGGACTGGATGTGCTGCCCACTGCCTCATCAGGAGATCGCTGCCTAGCAGCCATGTCACCAGCATTGAACATCTCTCAAATGTGAATAGTTCCTCACTTTTCTGCCTTTCCACAGAGTAACTTGTATGACTTTTGCCTACATTTCTTAAATGGTGTTTTTATAGTGGTGGTGTTGTGCTTGGATTTCCTTCTAGCTGTGCTATGTAGTACCATGCAGTCTCCTGTGGTTCTCCAGAGGCCCAGGCCTGTGATGAAGATGGTGGCCTGCTCCATTGGCCCTGCTGCTTTCAGCACTGAATACTTGATGCTCAGGGTCCAAGGTACAGTCAAGCTGTACATCCACTTCTCTCTAAAGATGAACTGACCTGCTTGACTGAAGCTTCAAGAATGTACTTGTTTTCAAGATGCCTTTATGGGCTTTCTGGAGACTTTACATACAGATGTTCTCCAAACATATGAAAAACCAGAGCTCTCCAAAGCTCTAGCCTGGATAAAACTGACTGATATGCAAAATGCTGAAGCTTGAAACAAGCTGAAAGTGAGTTTGAGTTTTGTAGGGTTATGATGAACAAGGTCTGACCTGGTAGAATAGGAATGTAGTAGCCTTCCTAATTGGTTTGTCCTCTAATTGAACACATATTTTTTCAGATGAACTTTTAAAATGAGTATTTCAAGGTTCTGCTCTTCAGGTTGGCTCTCACTGATGATCCATGCTTTTCCGTGGGGGTGACATGTCATATAGGAATTGCCCTAGTCCCAGGTGAAAGTCCATTTGAAACTTAATATTAGAGCTGAATTTAATGCTCTACATTCTTATTCTTTCCAGGACAAAAACCTGGCAATGCCCCCAAAAATCCCAAGGAGATGAGCTCAGAGTTGTCATGATGCACAGATGTCATCCTTGCAGATGGGGAAGGAATGATCCACCAGCGTGGGGGTGAGATGTGCAAATGCCACTAGGTGAGCATCTGAATTCTTCTGGCTTTTGTAACTCCCACATGAAAATCTGCAAATATCTGTGATGTGGTTTTTAATTAATCCATAGGTATTTCAGTGCATGTTAGAAAACTGGGCAAGTAAAGCTGGGGGGATACCAGTACCTTCTTTCCAGCAAACAGCAGACAAATCTGGCACCTCTGGGCAAAGCTCTCATCATAAAGCATGTCAGAGGCCTGAATGTGGCATAACTGAGGGGGTTAACAATGGCAATGCTAAACTATGTCACTAAAAATCTTTTGGCACTTTCATCTGTTTCTTTTTCTTTCTCCCTTATCGTGCTTAGTTAGGGTAAGAGGTAACTTTCCATTCACGTGGCAATAGCATAGACTTCTAAACTGTTTGAAAGCTTAACTTCAGAAGTAATGAATAATATGACTGAAATAGATTTGGAGCAGTATCCCATCTTTGATATTTTTTTTTTTCCTCTTTTTAATGGGCATTACAATCCCTTTTGCCTTTGCTCACATTTTGATAGTTATCCCTAGGAAATAAGAACCAATTGTAAAATATGCTGGCACTGTGACTTTGTTCTTTGCTTTGTGCTGCAGCTGCCACTGGAGAATTGTAACCCCATTAAAATCCATTATTCGGCTTGAAGTCCTGGACTTCTGGACTGAAAGAAATCTGTCTAATTGTCATGGCCAACTGATGGTGTATGAAGGATTTGGACTAACCAAAGAGTTAATAGGTGAGAGAGAGCTCACCTTAATGCTGGGGTGAGAGAAACAGAGGAGCTGAACTAAGTTTCTTTTGCAGACAGGCGGGGAGTTTTACAGGGCAGGCTTCCATGCTCCAGGAGGGATTTCTGATAACACTTGGAGCTACTTCAGCTAGCTCAGTATCTTTCCCTTCCTAGAAATATTGTTGTAATCAAATGTATTGGATGCAAGGTCCTAATCATGGCATGGCTGTGCCTCAGAACAATGTGAGTCTCCCTGGGTTGCTCTTTCCCAGGCTTGAACTTGCAGCATGACAACATGCTGTGTGTGTCTGAAGCTGTGTGCCAAAGGCAGCAGGTCAAAGCAATGGGGCCAAGGGAAGGGAAGCTTTTCCTACTGCCCTGCTATGCCAGAGGAGGTACCTACCCACCCTGACTAAGGAGCTATTGGCTTGGTTAGGCAGGGTATTGCTGGGGAAACAAAGCTGTGCAAGTATCTCCTATATTGGTAGGAGAAAGCATAGACTAGAAATTTAAACTGTTCAGGCCCTCATGGGTAAAAGGTTCTTCAGTGCCAGGTCTCAGTTACTTTCAAAGTGACTCCTTCCCCAGGGAATATGGATGTCCCACAGTCTTGTGGGCATTGCATAGTGTCTTGCACAAAAGAGCCTGAGGTCGGGGCTGCCTGTCATAGCAGGGATTTCTTCTGACCAAAGTAGTCCAGGCAGTGGGTGCTTGCCACTAGTAATTTGTAGTGGCTATAATGGGTGCCTCTAACTATTCTTCTGTTTGAAGAACAGACAAATAGTTACCGTTCTGGTTACAAGTATAGAAAGATATCGTCTGGACATGTCTGTAGTCCCATGCATGAATTCAAAGCTGAATGCCATCATTAAGAGGCTTTTAGAATGGTAAATCTTTTCTGACACTGCATTTTGCAAGGCTTAGCCTTACAGCCCTCATGAGAAAAAGGGGAAAGTGGAAGGCTTGCGTCCCATCCTGGTCTATTTTGCAGGCAACTTCTATGGTGATACTTCCCTCTATGCCATAAAATCTCAGGGTTCAGTGGTGACAGTGACCTTCACTTCCAAGGCTGAGGCAGCCATGAAAGGCTTTACTCTTACCAGATAATATATCCTGAACAGTCTATTAAGATTTTGGGGTGGAAGTGGAGAAGCAGAGCCTAAAGTATGACTGAGAATAGTGTTATTCAAGAACAAAAAAGCTTCCATGCTGTTTAGATGTTTTCTGAAGATGTTGAGTGATGTATTAAACACTCTCAGATCTACCTGTTCTGAAGTGTCCATTAAGAATAAGAGATCTATTAGTGGTCTTGAGTGCTGATGATTAAATGCATAAGTAGTGATCTAACTCCTGTGCTCCCCTCTATAAACTTGTAAAAAGGAGATAACTAACTTAGCTGTTGCTCTCTATATGCCCCTTTCCATTCTGCTCTACAAAATCAGAATCCCCTGTCCCCACGGTCTGTCTGTTATTACTTCTATAATCTCTCTTCTGCTTCTTCACCTAGTAGGCAATACTGCTGTTGGGTGCTGCAGTTACCACGGCTCTTCTGCAGACCTCACCTCTGCCACATGCCCAGAGAGCTGTGCAGTTAATTGGGCTCTAAGCTTAAAAACCAAAGGAAACCTCCCTCACTTTCTTGCTTCGCAGGCCAGGGTACAGCTGGTGACGTGGGCGGACAGTTTTCTCTGTGAATAGCACTGCCCTGGCACCATTAAGCCAATTAGTACTTTGATGCCTCAGAACAAAGAAACCTGGAGCTGGAGAGGTGCATCCAGTCCGACTCTTCTGTTTTCTTGAAGCAAACAGTTTTGCGTTTCTCGCAACTTGAGCCACAGCTAATCTCCTTCCCTCGTCCCCCTTTCTCCTGTCTTACCTGTGCTCACTGCTGTGTGAATGAGCACATCTGCTTGTTCACATATCAGGCAAGTGTGTTGGGCTTCAGAAGTAAATCACAGTGATTAAATTCCTCATATTAAAATTCATCAGGCTTACAGCACCATCAACAGAGATCTGTCTGCTTTTTCATGTGTGCACACGCTTTTCCAAGATGCACTCCAAGCCCTAGCTCTGAAAACCAGGAGGTGCCTTTTCCATTTGCCTGCAGCCTGGCTCTAAACTCCTCTTGGCTGAGGCACCCCTCCCCAGAATAGCCCTGTAACCTCCTCTGTGTTTGTGTGCTTCAGGTAAGGCAGTGCTTTCCTTTTAGGTCTGGAACGTGGAAACACCAAGGCCGCTGACAAAGGTAAGACTGGTTTTAATTTTCCACAGAGCTGGTGAGAGGGATGGAGCAAAAAGCCTATTTAAAACCAAACCGAAATGAAAAAAACCTGCCCCCACCTCCTTTTAATGCACATTCTGTACTTGTGGCTTGGAGGTTAACCTCTGTCACAGGTAAGTGTGAACACTCGGGTGTGAGACTGTCACCAGCAACATTAGCTACGTCAGTACTAAATGTACTTTGTTAATTCAGCACATTCTTATTTTGCTGTATTCACTTTCAGTGCCTGCTGCCAGAGCTGCTATGTATGCTTGGAGAAATGAATGGCTACTTGATGGAAAAAACCAAAACAAAACCACACCAAAAAAATCCCAAACTTTAGCTAATTCCAACAATCTCAAATACATTGGATCTGAGATCCTTGAACCTGTCTCAAGAGATCTCTTGAACCTGAACCTTGAACCTCTGTATGAGGACTTGATCTTTAGCCAGGTTGACCAGCCTGCCTGAAGCCTCATCAAGTGTCCACATCTTTCATGTTTCCAGCAGGCTCAGCCTCCTCTTTCTCATGACCCCAGGAAATATGCTGTCAGCCCTGCTCTCCTTTCACCCCAGTTTTACCCCGTTTTACTTATGGAACTACTGAAAACAATGCAGACTGTTCCACAAAAACATGTAATTTAAAGATTAACATGCCTACAACATGGCATTCTGCATTTTGATCAGCTTTGTGGCAACTATAAATGCAAGGTGAAAGAAACGTCTGTCTAAACACTTTAGGAGCGGCTAATGAATTTTTAAGTTTGAATTTAGCCTACTAGGAAAGGTTACTCCAAGTGATCCTGTATGTAGGGTCTCAGTGTCTGGCCTCTAGATTGCTCTTCAGAGTTCAAGTAGTTTCCCAAGTCTATAGCCCTTTTCCTGGTTGAACAGTTCCCTGTGTAAATGGCATGTAGAACTTGTGCTTTGAAGCCATGCAGACGTTCACTTCAACCAACTAACAGAACTTAAAACCCACCACTAAGATCTCTTGTTTCTCCAATATTAATAGGCCTGCTTAAGGAAATTCATGCAGAAACAGGTTTTTCTTTGCGATATGATTGCTTTCTCTTTTTCTTTTCAGAGTGTCCAGACTTTGATCTAATTCCAGTTGGAGCCACTGAAATAACATCTCCCAATTACCCCGGCGTTTACCCTGACATGCTGAACTGCACTTGGACAATTTATTCCACTTCAGGAGATAAGCTGAACTTAAAGGTTTTGAAACTGAGGATGCAAGGGATTGCGTTTGGAATCATTTGAGTGTTTATGATGGGCTACATCTCTTTTCAAGGCTTCTGGGTAGGTTGAACTACGTGTTCATTTACTATCTTCCTTTTCTGACCCATTTTATTGAATGAAGGTGACCAAATTCCCTTCAGTTGTGGGGTATGGGAGGCAGGGAGGAGGACAACACTGATTAGTGCCAGCATGACAGGGCCAAGTGGCAGCAGGTTTCCTGAGAGCTGTCGAGAGCAGCTCTTGTCACCCAGGGCTGCTTCAGTAGAAGTGGCCTGGACTCAGCAGCTCTTGACTTCCAGCATCAAAGCTGTATCTGAGAGGATACTTCTATCAATCCTTCCTTTAAAACCTTTTTTTCCTTAACCCTTTGTATCTTGGTACTTGTCTCACTCTGTGTCTGAAAGTTTGAGCAGATGCTGTTGTGAGTACCAAAGCTGCCTTGTGCCATATGGACATCAGGATCTTTGGGTACAGAAACGTTCACTGGAATGGCTTCGTGCCTTCCTCGTTATCCCAGTCTCTCCCCTTTCTCCTCCCATGTACATAGGCATTTAGAGAACTGGTTATTGAAGTAATCTCCCTAAAGTATGAGATGCACTCATACAGAGCATGAGAACAATTTGGCCATTGCACTAGGCTTCACCTCTTCAGCCTGGGTAGGGAATGATATTTCATAGGCTGCTAGAGATGTATCTCCTGAAAGACTTCAGAGAAATCCTGGCATCCACTAATACCTTTGAGTATCAAAAAGCTTGGATTAAAAAGTCTGTCCCTGGAAATAAATGTAGAGGCTGTGTCTCAAACTACCTGGCAATGCCTACAACTGCAGTATTTTCTTCTTCCCCCACCCCCAGCAAACTTATGTGGCCAGAAAATGTCTTTTAGCAGGTTCTCCAGCAGCAACTTCCTGACCCTGCATTTCAAAACTGATGAATCTGTGCGATACAGAGGCTTCAAAATCCTTCTTGAAGAGTTGTATCAGCAGCCAACACAAAGTGAGCTGGAAGGCAGCAGCCAATGTAAGTAAGGTTCTAGGTCTTTTCCTACCTATTCTACAAAGCAATCCTGTTGTTAAAATAGTATTGAAGGTTACAAGCAGGGACGTTCGTAATGTTTATTTGCTGAATGTGCTTCCCCTAGTGCTGTTGTCTGAAATCACTTCAAGATATTCTTCCGTGCTCTGATGTGTCCAAAACTGCAGCAAGTTAATTCAGTGCTCACCCAGGCACTTCATGCTAGGTGGTAGTCCTTGTATCTCTGCAGTTCTTGCTGTCACCAAGCCAAATACAGAAACGTCCCTGAGGAATGACTGTTTATTTAAACTAGTTTTTGGGTTGGCTTGGTTTTTGTTTAAAACAGATGCTTATTGGGCGGAATGATTGGTCTCAGCATGTAACTGACCTCTGATTAATTAATAACCACTGTCTGGAACCTGACACTATAAACAGGAAGCAGAATGCCAAACAGTTTAATCTGTCTGTCCTAACTTTTGCTCGAGAGCTTGGCTGCTCTTACTAGATGGTTGTGCCTTTTCCTAGGGCACACAGAAGGGATAAGAGGGAGCCTATTATAAAAAGGTTAGTTCCCATGGCGTGATCCAGAGTGGCACCAAAAGAGGGGAAATAGGAGATGTGTTGTACCTCAGCCCTTAAAAAATCTCAGTAGGTTTCTCCAAACCAGCTCTACCAATGACAAGCTTTTAATGGACTCATTTTCTGTTAAACCTCTTTTGCCCCTGCAACTCATCCTCTGTATTACCCATTTCTGAGGAGAGTAAATACTGTTGACTTCTAGTTTTGTTTCTTTCCTTTCTCATGCTAACACCTCTTGTGATCAGTGAAAGCTCATGGTGGTGGGATACAGGTTACTTATACACCATTTAATTTGCTGTTACTGGAGACATTTGGGAACACTTTAGTGAACTAATTTTAGAAAATGGAGACTTACTGTAATGGAAACACTTCATAAATATCAGTTTTGACTAAAAAAAAGGGGTCAGGAAATGCTTCTCACCTGCAGAATGTGACTTCCTGAAAAATCTGTGGAGAACTGCTTACCCAGGACACATTGCCAGCCTGTACACATCTGGGACATCAAGGTTCAAGTCCTTCCTCAACTGGTGTTAGCTGAGATCTTTATTTTTTGGTACAGCATGTATGGACAACTTCTGTTCTTTTGAAGGAAAAATTAGAGCAAAGTGTTCCTAGCTCTCTCCAATACAGGCACTTTAATACAGACCAGTGGGCTATTGTGGAACCTTTGGACATGGCTGTCCAGATTGAGTCTAGTGCTTGTTTGGTGTTGGAGCATATTAGTTTACCCAGCTGTGACCAATTTTCTTTAACAACAAAAAAAAAAAAAAGAGAAAAACCCCCAAAATATCCTCACTAACACTGAGGAAATAATTCCAGAGAAAAGCGGATTTCCAGCAGTGGATCCATTCCCTCTGCTGGGGCCTGCAACAAGTACAGAATCGCTAGTAGACCCATGCGTGAAGCCCAGGATGAGTGAAAGTGGCCAGTCAACCCTGGTGTCCTGGCCCTGGCTGGCCAGCCTGCAGTATGAGGGTCAACACTTCTGTGGAGGCTTTCTAATTGATGAAAAATGGGTCCTGACAGCTGCACTGCAACTTCAGGTGGGCAACGTCCTCTCACACCAGAGCACTGAGGGCTTGCTAGCCTCCAGACAGGACAATTTCTAAGCCATCTTGTCAGTCCTGGCAAATAGAGATGAGCTTACAGTTTCCTACATGTCTACATACATCCAGAGCTGCTCTCCAGCAGCTTAAACCTTCCTGTGCAGCCTTCTGTGCTGCTAGCAATGGTGGCAGTAGAGATGGAGTATGGGCTTTGATGGGTACCTGGCAATTACTGTACGCATGCAGTCCTAGGAGAGCTTGTCCTCTGCCCTCAAAAAACTGCTGCTGACTGTATTATGTCTCTGTCCCCCCTTTATGTACTTACTGGCCTCAATTAGGCTGAGGTACCACATGCTTCTGTTGAAGCTTCATCTCGGTTGTATGTAGACACCTGTGATGGTGGCATAGTCTCAAATATTTCATCAAACTAGCTATGCAGCCCAGATCTGTAGCTTTGATGTAAGCTCCATCTGTGTTGGGGTCTGGTTCCTGAGAAGGTGAGCGACTGACTCGCCTCTGGACTCCCTCTGTTAACTGTAAGAGCAGCAAACCCTTGGAGGTAGAAGTCGAAGTTCTCTGTCAGCACAGCACGAAAAGCACTGATATCTCAACTGGTATTCCCAAAAGTGTCCCTGTGATGTAAGGTTAGAAGTCTTGAAGCATGAGTGTTGCTTGGCAGCAAATGTTACGAGTGAACTTTGGACTCTTCCTGTTGTCTGAACTATGGGGTTTTTTTAGACTGAAAAATGTATTTGTTTTCCTTCTTCCTTGCCCAGTGCTCAGACAGAACAGTTCTGGGGAAGAAAATACTTGTCACCAAATGTGAAGGATGACAACCCCATGCTTGTGAAAGCCGTGCACACACACTATGGCTTTGGTGGGTTTCCTTTCAGAAATGACCTGGCACTCCTGGAGCTGCAGAAACCCATTGAGTCAGGTACTGCTTGGAGCCCATCATATTCAGCTGTGCTGGGGTTAATGATTATAAGACAACTCTGACATGGGGCACAGTGTTTAGTATGTGTATGGGGAGGGGGGTGGGAGGGCATTTGTGTATCTTACACACTAAGGGATGTTAAGAACAGTGAGCCTTTGGGGAGGCTTGCTTCCTATTATCCAGTTAAAATACAGCACGGAGGTTAGGAATGCTTCCCCTGTTGTCAACAGGGTTTGAGTCAGGCTCCTCCAAGCAGACTTGCCTGTGACTTTAAGGTATAAGTATAGGCTAGACATGATCTAGAGAATAGCAAAGATCACCTGTTTTACCTGTCTTCCCAACCTGTCACAGCTGTACTATGACCATTAAAGTTAATGAGCCAAAAATAAGCATGCATGTCCCAAGGGAGCTGTTCTTATTTTTCTCCATAAAGATTGGTATGCACAGCACTAATATGATACACACCTCTGTGCTGGTAGCAAAGTAATGTCTGAGATAGCAGGGCTGAAATTTAAAGAAAAAGCTTTTAGGTTGTCTCTACCCTTTGTCTAAACCACAGAATATTCTTGTTAGAGGAACATTTTGCTGAAGTATATAATTTAGATTTTATACAATAAAGTGCAAAGCTTGGATAGAGCGGAGAGAAGTTACTCCTTCCAATTTGTTATGTGCAACTTGGGGCAGGACTTGGGGGAAGGAAAGGGGAAGAACTGAAGACAAATGTTAAGCAGTGGGAAAATTTGATCTAAATAGAGACGGTGCACAAGAACAGAGCACGTGAATAAGGAGGGTGTATAAGCATGTGGATCTCGCCATGTCCCATTAATAGTACTCACAAAGAAAATGCCACAGAAAATGCCCTTCCAATAACTGCCTAACTATGTGCACTGATGATGGGAGGCTTCTGCACTCAAGGAGTGATGTCCTGGGGCAAACTGGCCTGAGGAAAGTGTCTTCCCTCAACCCCCTGGATCCATGCCTCTTTGGAGGGTCTCCTCTCTCATCTTCTTAGAAACAGCTTTCAAAAGATGTTCAGTTTGACTGTGCTGCGGCCTCAGACAGTAGTATTAGGAGAAAGCCAGATTTGACTCATTAAAACAGCGCTCTCAGGCATCCAGCAAGTACAGTGAGGGAACATATACATTATTAAAGCTCTGTCTCATCTGTTTTGCAGTCTGGCTATGGGATATTTGAGAGGAGGGGGAAATGAAGCAGTGTGTTAAGAGGCAAGAAAAGCAAGGGGCTGACAGAAGTAAGAGCAGGGAAGCTGTACCTGATGTCGATGGGAATTTGCTTTCCAACACAGGTGGTTCTGTGGCAACAACTTGCTCACCAGGCAGTGGGGAGGAAGCAAGCGCTGCTGCAAGATGCTTAACAGTGGGATGGGGAGAGACGGGAGCTGGCAGTAAGTACAAGTGACTCTGACATGAAGGAGCACCTATGACCTATTGAGGGCAGTGACATCTCAGATTGGGGGCAGCGCCAGGAGAGACCTCCCCTCACCCCCCCAAATGTTGCCTGCAGCTTGTGAAATGGTTTCCAGATAGGAGCCAGGCTGCCTCTTCTGTCAGAAAGCTGCCACATCTGGAAAGGCAAAGCCAAGGGTGGAGGCTAAGTGAAGGGGAATGAACTCGAGGGAGATGAGATCACTCTTGTAGCGTTTCAATGCCTGGGGCCTCTGGCCCGTGTCACCCCCACTGCCCAGCAGCATGGTCATATACCTCCTGGTGCCTGTCTCCTTGGGACAGCTCGGTGGCTGGGGAGGAGAAACTTTTCCCCCTCATCTTCAAATTGAAGAGAGCTGTACCACCTCCTCATTCAAAATAGCCACAGACCCCTCTGCCAGGAGACATGGCGTATGTGCGCCTGTATGCAGCTGGCGCAGAGCTTTGTCTGCATCCCATCTGACTGGCCCTTAGCCAAAGTCTAGCACTGATAGTGGCAAGGAAGCATGCTACTAGCTGGCTGGAGGTTAATCTGCGAAAGCTGGCGTGGTGGTGACTGACTTGAGGATGCTGCCAGAAGGTTTGCGAGTGCTCATCTGTGCCGTGCAAGAGGCTTTGGTCCCTGGTGGCTTGCCAGCTTTGCTCTCTTTTAGGGGCTCGCCCCAACCCTTCTGGTCTTTTGGTGACTCCTGTGAGAGACAAAGGAGGGGTATGGGGACTATAGGGCTTAATTTATCATGCACGCTTCCCACTGGTGACTGCCACCCTATTACTGCTCCTGGTTGCTGGGCTTGGTTCCCCCTGCCAGCTGCACACCTCCCAGTTTCAGAGGGCCCCGCTCCAAGTTGCACTGACTGCAAAAGCCAAGGTGGCTCCATACAACTGTCTGGAGAGAGATTCCTTCTCCTGAAGCATGTGAAACGCTGTTTTGTGTAATACTGGATAACATATGTGCAAATGGAAGTAATCCCTAGGCTCAGGTCTGCCTCCAAAAGTGCATTGAATGGCTACCAGGAGCAGTTACAGGGCCGTGACTCCTACCTCTGCAGCCTCCCTGATGCTGTTGCGTTTCCCGGAGGAAGAACTGGCTGCCAGGCTCCAACAGAGATCTCTCTCCTCTCCCACGAGGACTGTGCGAACTACTGGGGACAAAATATTGAAGAGACCAACATCTGCAGGGACAGCTTTTTGCATGGTATGTAACCAACGGGGTGGGAATGCTGCACTGCACACAACCAGGACTCAAAGCCATGCCCTCCCCTACCTTCGTGGATGTGAATGCTTTTGACACTGCTGACAAGTGATAGATAATTCCTTGCTTTCTCCTTCTCTCCCCTTCCTCTTTTCCTTCTTTCAGGGACACTCTGGGTGGCTGCTGTGTGATTGATGGGCACTATAAGCTGGTTGGTATTGCACAATGACAAGTGCCATCCAGAGTCACTAACAGTCCACACCAGTGCCTACAGACACTGGATTTCATCAGTCACAAACCAAAACGTTTGATTAATGAACAGGAGCTTTTCAGGTTTTTGTGTATTTTTCCTCAATAAAGAGGTAGTAATGTATACTGGGTAAATGTCTGTCATTCAGGTCACCTTCCTGCAAGCCCATCCTCTTTGGAAATTCAAACTTGAGCACTTGGTTTCAGAAATCTTCTTTTTACTGCAGCAAAGCTTGTGGTGCTGTAGTGCTGATATAAATTCCATTCCTGAAAGGTGCCTAGGAAATACTATCCTTCAGTGTTTGGGTGCACGTTTTGTGTCAAGTCCTTTACGCAGCTGGTACTCATCTGTCAAAATAAAATTGGTATGCCCTGTTCATCTTGGATAACCTGATTTACCAGAGGGAAGTAGGTGCTGCTGCAGCAGCATGGATAGCTAAGACAGACTGCTTCAGCTGCAGTGTTACTTTGCAGAAAAGGAAGCGATCTGGAATTTGGTGTGATGGCTCATCCATTGTAAATATACCTTCAGGTTTTGGAGAGATTTATCTATGCCAAGCTCTTAGACTTGTCTCTCATATTAGAAGGGCCATACTGACACGATTCCAGTTGCCAGAAGGTTGGGGTTTTTTTTGTTTGAAAGGGAAGCGTTTAAATATAGTTTCTTGGGGGAGGGAAAGGTGGTGTCTGACTTATCTAAAGCGTCTTCTGAGCTGGTAGCTAAAATCTAGACTTGGAAGTGAAGTGTATTTGTGAAGAAGGAATCACAGAATCATAGAATACCAGGTTGGAAGGGACCTCAAGGATCATCTGGTCCAACCTTTCTTGGCAAAAGCATGGTCTCGACAAGATGGCCCAGCACCCTGTCCAGCCAAATCTTGAAAGTGTCCAATGTTGGGGAATCCACCACTTCCATTGGAATAATCTCCCTCGGGCTGATTGTTCTCACTGTGAAAAATTTTCCTCATGTCCAATCGGAATCTCCCCAGGAGTAACTTGTACCTAGTACTCCTCATCTTTTCTGTGTGACCCCTTGTAAGAAGGGAGTCACCATCTTCTTTGTAGCCACCCTTTAAATACTGGAACATGGTGACAAGGTCTCCCCTAAGTCTTCTTTTCTCAAGGCTGAACAAACCCAGTTCTCTCAGCCTGTTCTCATGTGACAGGCTTCCCAGTCCTTTCATCATCTTTGTGGCCCTTCTCTGGACCTTCTCCAGCCTGTCCACATCTTTTTTGTATAGCAGGGACCAAAACTGAACACCGTATTCCAGGTGTGGCTTGGAAGGGTTTTAATGCTCAGCCCTATCAGCATGTATCAGTGAATTACAAGCCAGGAAACCTCTGTCTCCATCCATCTTCTCTGGTTTCAGCACTATTGTGCACTACATATGGATCTGTCCTTTAAACAGAAGATAGCAGTCTCTTTTCCATCTCTGTGCTGTATATAATAATTCACTTAAATATGGAAATAGACACAGGAGTGTTTGCAATGAGAATAACTTCACGGCTGTTGTCTAGCTAAGTGAACCTAGCAACCAAAATGGCTGAAGAACTACAGCCTACTCTTACACCAGGTCATTCAGGTACAATAGTTTAATAAATCAAAAGTTACATATGTGATCTTTTGACTTACCAAATACTAGTCTCTCTGTTGTTTTAAAGAAACCCTTCTCTTTCCTATCCCCATCCCATGCTGCTTTTGGAAAGAAAACCTCATATTCTAGTACAATTCAGAAAACATCAGTCAATCTTTACAAAAATAATAGTTCCCCTGAACTAGCAGAGCTGTAAATTGCAGTATTTTGTCAGGCTGCTGTTGCTGATGACTGACTTGTCGTGTTATAACTAACTTTAAAAAACTGCTCTGCCATCATGACAGCAAATATGTTGCGGGTTTTGGCTCAAAGATGTGATTTCCCCAATGTCTCTTCAGCTGTGCAAATAGAGCAGCTTAGGGTTTGTAATTCAGTGCTGTATCAGAGACCAGGGAGGCTTCCTATTGTGAAAATGTGTGTGGCATTAGGTGAATAACACTTACTGAAACCTTCAAAGACATGGGGGTAGGATGGGTCACCATGCCTGATCTTGGTGGCAGGGAGCTAGGGAGAAGGAAACCTGTTCCCAGGACTCCTGACATGCCAGTAACCACTTCTTGCACCTGGAAGGAGGACGTGCTGCCCAGCGAAGTGACAGCCTCATCCCAGGCATGGTCCTGCCCACGTCTTCGGAGACTGGCAGAGCTGCAGGGTGAAACCAGCTCTGGGGCATGCCTGTGGTGGCAACAGAAACCCCTGGCCTGCCACAGGGGCTTTTATACCTTAAATTTCACTGGGAGAAGAGTGTTGGAAAGCTTCTAGTAAGGCTGAAGAGAAGTAATTAATATTCACCTGAACATTTTTTCTTTACTGACCTAGAAATGGGCAGCCAAGTACCAAGGGGCATAACTACTGATCCGGTAAGGAAAGTGTCACCATGTAAAATAATTTGGACTTCCAGTGCAGAGCTAGAAATGAAATGAACATGTAGGGTATCTGCTGTTTATGTCATCCCTCAATATCTGCTGCACGCTCTCCTTTTGGACTGTCTGTTTGATGCAGAGACATTAGGTAAGAGAAGAGCGCGCCCCGGTCCAGGGTGAGGTGTGGCACTTTGTACAGAGGAGTTTTCCTTCTTCACCTTTTTACAAGCAAGTCTGGCTCTCATATTATAAATATACTCACTGGGGGAAAGGGAACAGCAGAACCAAGAATTATTTGCACCTGTTGAAGGAAGAGGCACCGAGATACCAAAGAAGGAGACATAGATGGTGGGGGAAAGTAGACTTGCATCATTAGAGTGTGGCAAGTAATTCCCAGAAGCGTGAACTCTAATGAGCTCTTTCCTCTAGTTCTAGACTTGTTTGAAGCAAGAGCAGATCATAAATTAATTCACACAGCATTGCTTTTTGGGGGAATAGCTCTGCTCTCCAAGACAGCAGCTTTACCACGCTGCAAATGTTATTCCCAATTCACCCCTTCAGAAATATGTTGTGCACAAATCCCAAAGCACTGATGTTTTTCTGCTTGAAGAGGACAAGACAAGTGTATACTGCACCAGTTATAACTCTTCTCTGCCATTTGACTGTATTGCCAACACAGGAGTTCAAAATCAGGAGGAAGTTCTCCTGACCACCAACTCCTCCATCAGCCCAAGCTGCAGTTCAGGCCAAGCTGGCTTTCTCGTTCGGTGGGCTCTGGGGTTTGTGTACTGAGGTCTGGAGGGAGAGGGAGGGCTCCTGCCTGGCACTAGCTGGATGTGCTTGAATGCTGTGTGTGAGTTTTTTAAGGCATAAGAAATGGCACTATGAAATCCCAAACAGGCTTCTCATTAAAATTTTTCAAGTAGCCGGGAACACAGCACGTCCTGATGATTCTAGAAATGTCCTTCCATTAGCAGTTACTGCACAAAGCTGATTGTCCTATCAAAGAGGCATGTTCTGCTTAATTGCAATGGAGATGTTATCCTGGTTCACTGTTCTCAGTGGATTTTTTTTTTCCTCTTTGCTTAAAAGTAGTTTAGCAAGAAACCACAAGCTGCTGATTGTGCAAGCAATTTTTTTTTTTTTAAATTTTAGCAAGTTCTGTTTTAAGATGAGTGGCGATGTTTTTTTAAGAAAAAAACGCAAACAAAAAAAAGTTTTGATTACTTTTTTCCCAGAATAGCTCATGCTTAATGTTGAGGCTCAGATTTCTTCCTTTTAATGCTCTAAGTAGCCTGTCATATTTGTATATGGGCTGAAAGGCCTCCAAGAAGAATCTGTAACATTTGATATAACTAAAACTTGTAAACTAAAAAGCAGATCAGTATATCCTTGAAGCAAAATAGCCTGAACTGTCTGGAAGCTGCGTTTTAGCGCCTACATTTCTTTGCAAGAGCCAGTTCTTTGTGTGTATGTTTTCTTTGGATACGGAATGAATGCACCCACACACAAATAAGGATCAGTTGCTATTTTTCTTCTCAAGGTACATACAGGATTTGATCTATGTTTGCTGTACTCTCTGCTCTCCCTTCGTTTAGTGGCACCATTTATATAATTGCTGCTTTTCTGATTAAAGTGCATGAGTACAAGCTGAAAGTTTGACACAAGACAGCCAACGCTTTTTAATTGCCTTTCGCTCAACTCTAGCTGTGGCACATCTCTTTGAATGCAGTCGACTTGTGAGAAAGTCTGGGAGAGAAACGATGCACTTTTTATTTATGCTTTTTCTCTGGCAAAATTGCTCTGTGAATTTTTATTGCCTAATAGTTTCTCTGACACCTTTTAAAACTGTTTAGCTCTTCACCAAGAGACTATTTTATATGAGACTTGGGCCAGTAAACCATTTCTGTGATCTGGGAAGTGCTATCCTTCCTTTGCAGAGCAATCAATTTTGAAATTAGCTGGGCCTGCCTGCTCAAGAAGAACTCACAGTTGCTTGGCTGCTAGTCCTAAATGGACCTATTAAATGCCATATTTCTGTTAAAAAAGCAGCAAAAATCTATTGCTGACTAGCAGGTCCTGAAATTCATGCATATCAAGGGTAGCATAAAGAGTTTCAGTGTGTGATTTTTGAGAGAATAGTGGTCTCTGGCTTAGTAAATACTAACTTCTATCCAGTCTATTGAAAAAGGTGATTATATAAGGTGGAAATCAGCTGGGGCTTCAGCAGAGCTGGGAGGAACTGGCTTTTCTTCTGCTCAAAATGCCTTTTAAAATTGACAGCACTTAGTGATAGGGTTGTTAATTGACTTGCCCTGTAGCTAAGCTATGTCCAGCCTTGTCCTTCTCCCACATGGTTCCAAAGCACGGTCTGAAGGTCCAGGTCCTTTCTCTCCCCTGTCTAAGGTATCTCGTAGAAATGCTATCACTCTGTATCCTCCCCATTGATGTACAAGGGAGGCCCGGTCTATGGCAGTTTACATGGGACATTGCTGCTGCTTCTGACCAGCAAGGTGGAGTTGTGCTAGATTTAAGCACTTTGAATTTGTTTCTGGAAATCAGCGTGTTATGAGTAGGTGTCTGCTCGCTATGGCAAATTGCAACGGCAGGCTCCTGGCAAGCAATGTGCTGCTTTCCAGTGTTTTCAGATAAATGTTTCCAGCATGAACCCTAAACTATATTTAATAACTTGCATTTGTATATGAAATTTAGTACTTAGAGGGGGACAGGAGACCTGGGACACCACAAGGTATGGTGAATAATCCCAAAGAAGAGGCATGAGGAGTGTGTACTGTAGGCAGAGAATGGGGACTCATATATGTAGGTATGACAGCAGGAGCACACCATACTCTAAAATCATTATAGTCTTCATGTTTAGACCTGCAAGAGAGCAGGTTCCAGAAGGGGAGGGCACAGGCGTTTTCTTTGGGAGTGAGAGCTCTTTAGCCCTAACAGTAAGTTGAAGAGTAGAACTAGGTCCTGAAGACTTGCAGTTGGTCATCAGTGAAGACAGTCAACGACAGGCATCCCAGGGGCCCTAACCACTGCTATTTCTTCCTGTTCTTGCCCTGACCATGGAGAGGAATCCTAGTTAATGGCAACCGCAGATCATGTTCAAACTGGGTTTTGGATCTTTGTGATACAGAGCTAACCTAAATGCTAATGTCAGCACTCGGCCTCAGTCCTTATGAAGAACTACATTTCTGCTGTCCTGTGTCCTGGGGACACATTACCCATCATACGTGAAGGTATCACTGACAGACACCGCTTCCTAAGGAACTGGAAGCATTCAGGAAGCTGGTGCTGGGGCCTTTCCTTTGTTGTTGGTCTGCTGTTGGCATTGCATGGGTCGGAAAAGGAGCTTATGCTGCTGTGAGCACAGCACTACTTGGGATATCTGGTAATGAAACCAGTTGGGTGGGAGTTATTCCCACTTTCCGATCAGGAAATGAAAACACTTCAATGGGGGCAATTTGAGTTGAATTCCTTAGTAATTGTCCCTATTCTCTCCCAGCAGTTTCTCAGGAAATACAGTTCCTGTGAAAAGCCAGAGGAGCACCTTGCTCTACCACTCCCTTCTCAAGCTCAGCTGGAATTCAGTACATTTTTTCCACGGAAGTAAAAGCATGTGCCATAGCCTGCTCCTCCCCTGTAGCTCCCTGGGAGATCTCATAGGTGACCTGGCTGGAAATACCAGCATGGTCCAGTACCAGTTAGGAGCCTGGGGACTGCTGGGTGCCTTGTAGAACTATCAGAGCCTTTCAGAGTGGTGGGGCAGAAGAAAGGATGCACCCACTTGGCTTGCAAAAGGCAAAGCAGAGCTGACTTTTTAAAAGATGCAACAAACTCAATTATACCAGGTATTTCTCAGAGTAGAAAACCATTATTTAGTTGCTTGAGGGTTTTTCTTGCTTCTGTTTTTATTAAGCTCATTTTTCTTTATTCCTGACCTGTGACAGCTGAAACAGACTTCCTGGGAGAGAGAAGATGAGTGTGTGCACGTGCATGGCAAGGAGCTGGGGAATACCTGTCAGGCCAGCTTGTTGTGTGAAGGATGCTGTACAGTTTGGGTTCAACACAGACCACCCTTGTTCTGTGGTTCCCACACAAGGCTGGGAGTCCAAGCAGGTCCCCACACTTTTTTTTTTTTCCTCGGCTCTTCCATCCTGCTTGACCAAAGGCAAGTGAGCTGCAGGTTTCCTTAAAGCTGAGATTTTTATTTCCCAGAGTTACAAGTAATAGTGAGAGACTCCTTATGGGTGGACACCACATTGCTAACGTATGTGGCAAGCTGCACACCGCAACGTGCCTGTACCTCTGGGGTACAGAGGGAAACCCTGCCGGTTCTTGCTGCCCTCTACTTGCTCTTGCTGCTCTGTTTCCAGCTGACAAAATCTGTTCCTCGCTTCTAGGTGCTGCTGGGTGTTGGGAGAATCTGTGAGGCACAGGAAGGAAAATGTGTCTTTATGGTAGGTGGCATGGCGTGCTGTAAGCTTTAGAGTTGCTTCACTCCCAAATAGTGCCAGGTGAAAACATGCTTGTCATTGCGATGGTGTGCAGACTTCGGTTTTCCAGCTGGATTTGGGTAGTCACAGATGCTCGGCGCATTGCGTCACAGTCCTAATTTTGAAGACACACGCACTTAAGTGTACGCTTAACTAAGAAATGCTCCAGCTCAGGTCACTAATGTTTATCTTTGGGCTTCCTGTGGATGTTTTCTCACTTTCCTCCTCTGCTGCCACCACGTGGACATGTCTCTGTTCATTTACAATTTGTAGTAATCTGAGAAAATACGCTCCATCCTTGATTGTATTGTAGTTTTTAACTGTGCACAGCGTGTTTCTTCATTTGCCATCAAATTCAGCTGGGAGGAATTTGACACATTAAAATAACAAAACAAGGAGAGAGAATCTCCATCATGTTTTTCTTTCCCATTTTTCTGTTGAAAGACTTCCTAAGGATGTGCATTTTTCACACTCTAGAAAAGGTTATGTATCGTAATGGAGTATGCATAGCAAGTTGCAAATCTCAGACAGAAATTTCACAGACATCTCAAGCAAGATCCAGGCTCAAGCCTGATCAAATTTTTTCCAAAGGGCCGTTTATGAGGCCATTATATGCAGAAATATCTGTGTCACTGAGGGTTGATTGACTGGCTTTTACATGCCATACATTCAGCTCTGAAAATTGCACTTGGGACTCGACACCATTTATGCACTCCTGGAAATACTATTTTGAGAGCAGAACTCTATTAAAACTGCCAACATGGAGTTCTGGAGAAGAAGAGGGACTAATGAAGATGTCTGGTGCAGCTCATACAGTTTAATGACAAGACAGCATTGGTGCAGGCATGCAACCTGGATCCTGTTCACCTCGCGGCTTACTCAGGCCAGAGCCAAGTGAATAACTGTATTTGAAATTGGATACAGACAAGGGTGATCTAATTTTAGGTCAAACTATAACTTATTGTCCTATATTTTTCCATTAATTCCATTGATTTCCTTCAGCATTAAATTAATCATTTATAATCTGCTGCTATATAAAAAAGCAGCATATAAATGCAACTCTGTTAGAAGCAGTGGCATTAAGATGGGGCAAGCCCTGCAACCTTAGCTTTTGTGAGGTTAACTTGTTTCAGTATTACACATGAGCAAGACACTTAGTAAGTCCTTACTTTGCCTAGTGACAGGGTATCAGAAGGGAAAAGTATTCTTTCCCTCAGCAATGAAACGTTGAAAGCAATAGGTAGGTTGGGGTGGGGGGCTGATCTTCTCCCCTGTCCCCTTTCAGTTCAGGCTGCAGTTCAGGCATAGCTGCTGGAAGTAAACACCTGAGACTACCTTCTCCTCACTTTGTATTGGAGAACATCCTTGTGAACAGCTGGAGGAGTCTCCTTTGATCACTTTACAGCCTTGCCGGGGAAAAAAAGTTTAAATGAGACATAGACTTTAATGCATCAAACGCAGTTCTAAGTATATGGAAACCTGTGCTGAGTCCGGTTGTCCACAATGATATGTCAACTGTCAGGACAGATCACAGCTGGATTCAGTCCTTGATATTAGCCACATAGCAAGATGTTCAGTGTGGTTACAGAATCTAAAAGAATAACTAAATTTCATGTGGTTTTATCCATTACAATAGCTCTGACAGAGCAAGTTTGGCCCTGGGGCTGTGAAGTCCTGGTGCCAATATGAAAGAGAATTGCTATTCAGCCTCGGAGAATCAAGAACAACTCTTTCCATTTTCTCTCTTTTTCCTCCCTCTACTGGCCGACAGAATAAAATCATAAAGCATTCAGAGTTTTGTTTTGGTCTTCAGAGACATCCTAATCTAGAATTCAGCAAAACTTCCAGCTCCGATTCATCTTGAAGGTAGAATTAAGATGAGCAAAAATAGGTGCATCAAAGATCTACCTGAGGTTTCCTTGCTGTTCTGGGGCTAACCTTGGTTTCAGCCGTGGGCTAGCATCTGTCACAGGAATGCTCTAGAAAGGCAGACATCCACAAGTGCCTTAGACAGAAAATGCCCTGAAAGAGAGCCTGATGCATCTGGCTGCCTGGGGCCAGGCTGACCATTATCACCCTAGAACCGCAGAATTGCTGAGGTGTGAAGGCACCTCTGGAGGTCTCCAGTCCAACCCCTGCTCAGAGCAGGGTCACCTTGAGGCTGTGTCCAGTCAGGTGTTGAATATCTCCAAGGATGAAGACTCCACAACACCTCTGGGCAGGCTGTTCCAGTGTCTGACCACTCTCACAGTAAAAAAGCTTTTTGTTATCTTTAATTGGAATTTTCTGTATCTCAGTTTGTGCCCATTGCTTCTCATCCTTCCAGTGGGCACCACTGAGAAGTGCCTGGGTCTGTCTTCTTTAGTCCCTCCTATCAGGTGTTTATACACAAGGATAAGATCCCACTGAGTCTTCTCTTCTCCAGGTTGTACTGGTGTGTAGGGTTGTTCCTCCTCAGGTGCAGGACTTTGCACTTCCCCTTGTTGAACTTCACAAGGTTCCTGTCAGCCCATTTCTCCAGCCTGTTGAGGTCCCTCTGGATGGCAGCATGACCCTCTGGCTTATCAACCACTCCTCTCAATTTTGAATCATCTGAGGGTGCACTCTGCCTCCTTGTCCAGGTCATTAATGAAGATATTAAGAGGTATTAGTCCCACTCTCCATCCCTGGGGTCTGCTGCTAGGGACTGGCCTCCAGCTGAAGGGGAAAAAGAAAAAACACATCTCTCTCAGAAGCTGTCTCTTGTCCCATGTAGTGCACCAATCAAGGACAAGAAAATGAGTTCGCTGTTGGTTTCCATACATGCGATGAGGTGCATTTATGGAGCTGCGCAACAGGTATGGAGCCTGCTGAGTGACAAACAGCCTCATTGCTTCCCATTTGAGAGGAAAATTTGGCCAAAGGATAAAGCTTTTAACCCAGTTAGTGTGGGATATCCTGATGAACTCTTTCACTAGCTGTTTTCCTCAGATCTTGAGATTTCACTATGCAATGCATTGATAACATTGCTTGGAAACGCACCACAGCCTTTACTAGATGTGTCCACCTCTGCAATCTGTATCATAACTCTTCCCTTGATTGATTAAACATTTTTTGGACTAGAAGAGTCACTGTTCATGGGAATACAACCTGCATCGTTCTGTTCCTTCTAGAAGCTTTTGAGGATGCTAGCAGGAAACCTTGCAAATATCCAGTATTGATGTTAAATGCTTTTACACCCCAGTTTTAGACTTTGCCTTCTATGTTGCCTACTGGTTTATATTTTCTGAAAAGCAATCTCTGAGTATAAAATGAGATGATGTAGCAACAAACACTTTTTGAAGTCTGCTCCTGATGAAAAAAAGCCTGTCCACCTGCATTAAGAGAAATATGACCCTTTTAAAGCAGCTCACCCTCCCAACAGAAGAAAGCTATATTCTGTTCTGCCTTAGACAATTTAGTATCAGCCATTTCAAAAACAGCCTTCAGCATCTTAAAAGAAAACACGCTTTTGACAAGGCTGCTAAAAAAAAAAAAGACCCTCATAAAAACCATGAGTAATAAAAGGTATTCTCTTAAAACAGTTGGTGAAATAACGGGAGGTATACTGGACTAAAGCTAAATTTTGCTTTCTTTTTGATTACTGGCACCTCAATGCATAGGTTTTTCTCTCTCTCCTGGTCTGTATGGGAGTTGTTTGGAACAGATCTGCTTTAGATTTAGTACACTTTTTATACTGACAGTGAGAAAAGCCATCTTTAACCATGTCTTTCACCCTCAGGAGAGCTCTTCGTCTTTCTTCCCAGCTTCTTCTAAGTTTTTCATCTACGGCAGACTAGATGTTTCACAGCTTGAAGTATCCTGTGTATTGCGGTAAGATACATTTCTTATAAGGCTTCTTGAAATCCTACGTATAGCAGGTTCACCTCCTTATTGAAAACAGTTTTGAAGATGTTAACCTACAACACCTTTGGCAATGTTTTATATGGCTATTTTAATATAGCGCTTAGTAGTCTCTACCTCTCCTTCTCCCCAGACTGCAGTTTTTCAAAGGACAATAGCCCTGCCTCCATAGATCACAGAAAATCCCATATACTAAGGAGGAATATCCCATCCAGGCTACACAGTTGTTTAGGATTGCCATAATTTTTACCATCACAATACTTGTTGGTCTGAGTTATTTTTTTAATTTCTGCAGAGGTTTGTGGGGACACAGTTTAATCATCACCTTGCCAAAATAAAAGTTAGATATCTCAGTTCTAATCTGAAATTATTGCAGTGAAGTGGTGTCAGTAGGATGTTTACTCACAGGAATATAATGTGGGTAGTCATAAGCAGTGGTAACAAATTTGTTGGCTTTTTTGTCCTGGATAAGTATGAAACGCAACAGCAATGCAGATGGCCCCTCAAACACTGGTATTTTGCAGTGCCTAATATGGCTGCAAAAAGTTGAATCCATTGGAAACATCTGCAGAAAAAGGAATACAAAGGATTTTGCGATGCAGTGGTGTCCATTGGATGACGTGATGAAAAATGCCCAAGTGCTATCCAAAGCTTTCAGGTTAGTTTCTCACCAAGCACATCATCCATCAGATGATGAGCTCAGAAGTTATGGACTGCCATGTTAAATCTTGGAGAAGTAATCCCTGGAGGACTCAACAAAAGCCATGGCTATTTCTTACCCGTATAAGAGACTTTGAAAAGCTGTGTTTTCCAGTCATAGGGCTGGTGTGTTTCCATTACACTTGCTTCCCAAGAGATCCAAGGGATCTGTACTGGAAAAGCAGATTTGGCATTTTGTTGGAATACCCACGTGCTGACTTTGCTGGAAAGAGTGATGGAAACCTCCCTGTTACATGTTCGCTCTGGAAAGCATCACATCCGAGTATTGCAGACATGGGAAATACCCTCCCATGCGTGGGATTTAGGAAGTTGTTCCAAACAACTCAGCAATAACCACTTCCTTCTCCTTTTTCTGTTTCTAGAGGTACAACTCTTTCAGTCAGCAAACATCATGCTATTTGGCAGGAGTGCTTTGTACTTCTTCAGGGTAAAAATAACCAAGAATCACCCCACCTTTGTAGTCTTTTGTTTGATAAGTGATTCTCTGACAGGTTCATGCTTTCAGTCACTGTGAAAATGTCATCAGTGAACAACTGTCCATAAACTTACTCAATGGTTCCTTTGGATTTAGATGCTTTCAGATAGTCCCTTTTCTTAAAAAGACAGAGCACCTCTTTTTTTTAAAAAAAAAAAAAAAACAAAACTAACAACAGCTTCCCATAAACAGTTTCCCAAGCCTTCCGGGAGTACGAGGTAGTCACACCCTCAAGGCTGCTCCATACATTTCTGTGAGAGTTGCAGTTAGCTCTGCTATGTAAACACTGCTAACACATCCATGTAGCAAGAAGTGTTGTAGGTTGTAAAATACCTCTGCAGCCTAGATTTTAAAGTGCTGTTAAATTGCTTTACAGCATCAGCTTTGACTCCATTATTGGTAGCAAAGTGGTGATGAGGTGTTTGAGTGTTTTCTTTGAAGGCTTCTTTACAATTTTTTTAATCCTAATGGAACCACCATTCTGAGCCATGCAAAAAAGGGGCCTGCCTAAGTAGTGGCAATTCAGTCTTCCATCTCCTCATTTAGCTGAAGTGCTCAGCTTAGGCATATTTAGACAGAGCTGCTACAGCTGCTGTGATGGTCTGAGAACTGACCAGCCCAGCCTGCCGTTGTGCATCCGCATCTGAAACAGTAATTCTGTTTCTCTTTTATTTGTGCCATCTAGGGACAAAGCTGTGAAAGCCCTGCTCCTGCCTGTCATTTTTCAAGACCTTAGTTTGTTGGTTTTCTTGGAAAAGAGCACTTGCCCTTCCAGCAATATCAGGTTTGTAATACATTTTCTTTAGCAGTGACACGTTTAACCTTTCTCAGAACCATTGCTATTATAAATATATTGTGCTTTTCAAAGATACAGTAAAAATCACACTATAAAACGTGATTTATTAACCATGTGCGGAGGCCCAATATTTTACAATAGTATTTTACTCTCTAGTTATCCAGAACTCTTCTCATCTGGGCAAGAAAAGCACTGGGCTGCATATGATGCACTTGGGGGCATGAGGGTCCACACTTGGCTCTCAGCAACTCAGAGGCCAAAAATCTGCACAGGAATGGAAACCTAGGTCCTCCTAAGAAAGCAAGAGCCGAGAACTTTTGAAGATTGTTACCTTTAAGGTACAAAGAAGAGTGCCAGGTACTGGATGGAGTCTGTATAACCTAACTCTGATGGGGGGGGATGTTAATGGGGACACATGTGACCTGCGAACAGGATGGGGTGGCTTGGTTGTGCACCAGGTACTGGATGCACATCTGAAGGGCTGTGGGGCTTTGCTGGGAAATGGTGTGATGTCCCAGGTAAAACATGGAGCTGGGCACTGGGAATCCTGCATGGTCCACAAGACCCTGCCTAAATGAGAATTTCTCAGAAAGCAGGAAGTGCATTCATAGAATCATAGAATCCTCAAGGTTGGAAAAGACCCTTAAGATCATTGAGTCCAACTGTTAACCTATCACTGCCAAGTCCACCACTAAACCATGTCCTCAAGCACCACGTCTACCCACCTTTTAAATATCTCCAGGGATGGAGACTCAATCACTTCCCTGGGCAGCCTCTTCCAGTGCCTGAATGCAGAGCAGGTTTAAGTCTGGTTTCTAAAGGAAACAAAGCTTGTCCAAGCACAGCATTTTTGTCTGTCCATGTTTGCTGTCACTTTACCAGCTATTCCCTCATCATTTGTCAACTCATTTACCAATTTAACCAGATTTGGCTGGGGGAGGGTGGTACAGAGGCTATGAAGTCACCGCAGTTTTTGGTGGCTGGGTCACTGGGTGACGTAATGATAGTACTTCTGATAGATTCAAATGAGTGCCACCATTGAGGAAAAGGCTTATATTTTGCTACTAGTCATTTGCCACTGACACATTAGCTGTACAGCCCAGCTCAGACCACCCCCAGCAGATGTGGCTTCTAACCCAGCAAGGAAGGAAAGGCTAGAAGAACAGCAGGAAAGAGGAGGGAGCGAAGGGTGCTGTGAGGGATGTTAGGAGGTATGAAGAGGTTAGAAGGAACCTAACCTAACCTAACCTAACCTGGGAAGAGAAAGGAATGGGAATTATGTGACTGAATGGGAAACCTAGCTTAATTAGTTGTGCTCTCACAGAGGTGCTTGCTGTTTGCGTCAGTGGCCTTTGGGGTGCTATTTCAGCTGACAGAAGTTGCTGTCTCCAGAAGAAAGGAAGAGAACCAAATAATTTAGATTTCTTTTCCATTTGTCCTGATCCACATTCTGGCATATGCAAATCTAGGTTTTGCTTTAGGCTGCTTTTCCTGCCCTCATTTTCCTTTTATGAAGGTCTGCAGAGTAACAGTGACCCTTCACTTGCTGTCAGTCATTTCCAGGGAACTTTCCTCCCACTTCCTTGCTCTGAAATGTCACTATGTCCATTTTTTGGTATCTGTGCTACCTCCTGTCATTTTCCACCAGGCTTTTTTTGTGTGTTTGTTTCCTTTTTCTGTCTCTCTTCTACTTTTCTATATTCTGTTGTTCCTTCATTTCACAGTCATCTTTTTTCTGCCTCATCTTCCTGTCATCTGCCACTTCCATTTTGAAATGCCTCTTTTCCCCTACCAACTAGAAGGGCAGGTCCAATTAGGTCAGGCTGCCAAACTGGCTTTTGAATTTCTCTAAGGATGGAGAGCCTCCAACATCTCTGGGCAACCTGTTCCAGTACCTGACCACCCTCATGGGGGTATTTTTCTTCCTTACATCTAAGCAGCACTTCCCATGTCACAACTTTGTTCATTGCCTCTCATCCTGTCACCGGGCACCTCCAAGAAGTGTCTGGCTCTGGCTTCTCTATATCCTCCAAGCAGATAGCTGCAGCCAGCACTGAAGTCACCCCTGAGCCTTCTTTTCTCCAGGCTGCACAGACACAGCTCGCTCAGCCTCTTCTCATGCCATGGGTGCTCCGGCCCCCTCACCATTTTGGTAGCCCTGCATTGGACTTGCTAGGTATCGCGATGTTTTTCTTGCAATGGGGAGACCAAAATTGGACACAGTACCCAGATGTGGCCTCAGAGGTATTATATAGAGGGGAAGGATCACACCTGCTGGCAAGGCTCTTCCTAACGCAGCCCAAGAGTCTGTTGGCTGCCTTTGCTGCAAGGACGCGCTGCTGGCTCATGGTCAGCTTGTCCACCAGGAGCCTCAGGGCCTTTTCTGCAGAGCTGCTTCCCAGCCAGTTGGCCCCAGGCTGTCCTGGTGCACAAGGTTACCCCTGTCCAGGTGCAGGACCTGCAATTTGCTTTTGTTGAACTTCATGTGGTTCCTGATGGCCCATTTCTCCACCCTGTGCAGGTCCCTCTGAATGGCAGCCCTGCCGTCCTGCAGGGACTGTACTACCACTAGTAACTGATCAGCAGCTTGACTTTGGACCAGGTGTCTTACTCCTTTGAGCACAGTGGCCCAGATGATTTTCCATTCAACTTACAGTCTGATTATTGAGGCCGTATCTCACCAGTTTTGCTGTAAGGCTGCTACAGAGGACTATGTTGAAAGCTTACTACAGTCAAGGAAACAGCATCAACCACACTCTACACCCACAGAAGCCAGTCACTGCATCATAGGCAGCAATCATAGACATGGTCAGGCTTTGGTAAGTCCATGCTGGCTGTTTCTAATCACCTTTTTATTCATGTGCTGGGATTTGCTTTGCAACCTTCCCAGGGATGGAGGTTGGCTGACTGAGCTGTCTGTCTTTGGATTGTCCTTCCTGCCCTTCTTGAAGATGAGTATGATACTCGTCTTTTTCCAATCACCAGGAACCTCCCTGATCTCCAAGACATTTGATGGCGATGGAGTGGCCTTATAAAGATATTGGCCACCTCCCTCCTCACCCTGGGAAGCTGAACTTCCTTTTGTCCTCTTTTACCCATTTGCTGCCTCCATTTTTCTTGTTTTCTGTTTTTATCTTTTTTCCCTATTTTTTTTCCTCTTGCATCTACACAATGTCTCTAATTTCTCATATTCTCTTTGTTGTTGTTGTTGTTGTTTTCTATCTTCTTTGTCCTTTCCTAAGGTGTAAGACAATATCCAGCCATTTCAAAAAAGAACTCCTACAGAGAAGTCAGTTCTAAAGCTTTCGTACCACATTTTTCCTCATACTGGGCACTACACTCAAATAGTTGTTCTTAAATATGACCCCTGTTCCTCTCCAAGGAACTATAACATGAAAAGATGCTTAAACAAACAGGCACCCACCTGAGCACCACTAACCTGGGCTTATCTCCCCACATCATACTTCTTTTTTAATGAAAACCTGCTGGCTGCCTCAAAAGATATTGTCTAAACAAGAACAGAACAGCCCCTTAGAGAGATGATCTCTCCAGTTTTATACACACAAATTTATTACTGCATCGTATTTCTAAGAAAAGAGTGTTTCTTATGCTTTTCTCTTCCGCAAAGCACTCTTCCCACAGATTATTTTTAAACTTATATTACAAAACCGAAAAAATCTATAAAACTTAAGTAATAAAATGAAATTATCCTGATTTAGTAATGTTAAGGGGCATATTCAAACTATGTGGAATCTGATCTTGAAAGTCTAGCCATGGTGTGAACGCTTAAGGAGATCCCATAAAGACAGATGAAGCAAAAAAAGATGAGAGGAGGTGTGCGTTCAAAAGCTTTGAGAAAAACCATCCCAGGGAGACATCGGCTCAGCTAGCCGGGGATTCTTACACTGCTCCCAGTTTGAATGGATGACAGGGTTTTTCTTAAGACTGGCTGCTCTCAGGGTAAGTTTTGGGGACCCACACACCTCCACAGTATTCCTGTAGCATCATCCTCCACTAATGCATTGCAACCTCTAAGGACACTTTTGAGCTGCTTCTGCTCCCTCACCCAAATGGGAGAAATCAGAGTCCTAAAAGGAGCTCTCGGGTTTTACGGGCTGTCAGGCTGGCCTGGTGGTAGGTAAGGCACTTAGATGGAGAGTCAGCATTAAATCTTTTCTCACCTTTAAACCAGTTCACCTCTTCATTGTCTTAAGATGCAGTCAGGTTTATGCCTAAACAGGAAAAAGAACTGGGGATATCAGGTATCTGCACTTTTAAATGTTATCAGCCATTTCCCCTAATTTATTACATTAAACTGCTGATGGAGGAAAAGATCAGGATTTACCTGCATACACATAAAGAATATGTCTGCTACTAAGTTTTTCAGACCTCTGAAGATTTGGCTTTCTTCCTTCTCTCTCTCTTTCCCCATCCTTTATCTGAAATCTGCCTTATTTCTCTCTGCAGTGGCTTTGGTGTCTAGACTCTCATCTTTCATTACAACAGTGTTGTTTTCCCTCTACCTGCTGGTTATTTCTTTTCACTTCCCTACTGCAGAGAAGAAAGTAGCTTTCATTTGGAAGGAACTCCAGCATGGAGACATCCAGGAGCTCCTAATCGTTAGGACCTACAACCCAGGTTTTTAGTTTTCTCTCCCGCTTCATCTAAAGACTTGCACCCTCCAAAAAAACACTGCTCTTATATGGGAATGCAACTCACTCAAATGTCGTACATCACCATGCCCCACCACTGAGAGTCTGTAGGTAAGTTAGAGACTACATGAGTGTATATCTACTGCCTTGTACTGAGAGAGCCATAAATATGAAAGGGAAGAGTTGAGACAGATTATGTTTGGGAAGTGCTGCCTTGGGTGTGAATTAGTCTTTAATAATGTTTCTATTGGTTTTTTAGGGATAAATTGGTCTTTTCTTGTTGACAGAAAAACCTGCCCACTTTGTGGGAGCATGGGACACCCACAGCCCTCCTCTCATGGTGCCTCCAGGAGGAGGAACGGGCCCTGGCAGTGAATAACAGAGAAGCCTCTCTGCAATGCAATGATGGTTGCACATGCAGGAGGTACTGCTGCAGATGGGGAGGTTGTGGTCCTTTCTCCTCACCGTGGGCTTGGGAAAGAAGAAAGGATAACAACACTGAACTGTAGAGCTCCTGTGAAGATACCACACATGCTCTTCTGCCGTGTTTCTCTACTACTGTCTCTTGGCCTGCTTTTCCCCACCACTACAGTCCACGAGCTGTTGTGGTAGCCTTTGCTCAAGGAGAAGACCTCACTTCCAGTTCCTCAGACTCCCTCACTTTTCTGCAGGTGTTTCCAAACTATCTATATCCTCTCCCCTTTCGGTTTCTGTGAGCAGTGACTTCCTGAGGGCTCCCAAGGTCCACATGTGCTCTGCAGTGCTTTACTGTACTCCAGAGTCTCCCCAGCTGTCACTGGCTGCTGCAAAACAGCTCCTCCTTGCACAGCTTTCCACCTGGCCTGAGTGGCCTCATACTGTGAAGCATCACAGCTGGATGGGTATAGGCACTGTGGAGAGAGGCGAGGGAGCGTGAAGGCGGTTGATGCCCTAACACAGGTAGGAATTGCTCTACAACAGCCCACCCTTCCCTGAGCTTCAGCAATAGACACAGACACACATGCATGCACCTCCTCCAGAAGGCACCTGCAGCACTGTGGGCATGCACATGCCTCCATGCCAACTCCTTCCCCATGGCCTGTGTTTTGTTTTGCTCATCTCTCGTGCGGCTTGTCATTATGTCAGGCATTGCAGCGAGAGATGCTGGACTCAGGAGCTTTTGAAGAAGGCATCTCCTGGGAAAGCACATGGCTCCGCAATGTCACCACAGGGCGTCAGGCAACAGAGCATGGCAGGCTCGGGATTGCTACTGCCTTTCTGTGTAAGTTCCTCTTCTATCTAGCAGTAATACGTGTGCATTCACCCCTCCTTCTCTTGCTCTGTTCCCCCACAGGCCAGATGCCCTCTCTTCCCTCCTGGGACCCACTCTTTTTTGCTGTACTGCAGGTGAACCATATCACTTTGGGTATGAAGGGGCAGTAGGTTGGGTCCTGCCACCAATCCCATGCAGTCACAGGGCAAAGGCGCCTGTATACCTGGAGAGATCCAGCCTGCCATATTGTCGTAGCAGAGCACAGAGAATAGTCAGCAAGCTGATGGGAGATGATTGCGAATCAGGCTTTAATTAAGGATGTGCAGCAGTAAAGGACATTTTTCTTTCACTGCTTGCTTTCTGTGGAGTAAGTGCCAGCCACCAGAAAGCCGTATGTAGCTCTTGTTTGGTGCAATGCAAAGGCAGGGTAGGTATAAGTGTGTTTCGAGCACCGCAAGATATTGCTATACAACAGTGCTTTGCATGGCACTGCACGTGCTAACTGGGTACAGAGCTGTTGTTGGCACTGGAACAGTACCTGGGGATGGGCTTATCATGTTGGGTGCAAATGCAGACTTAGGGTGCTTGAAACAGAAAGCTGAGCTCCAGAGTTGTTTGGGATCTCTGTGCAGCTGTGAACTGAATTGCGGAGGGTTACAAGGTACCTTGGCCAGGATGTCAGAAGAGCTGAATGTGTATGTGCTTCTCTGTTTGAGACCAGGATTAATACGGTGCGGACTCTAATTTGGATTCCAGGAATGAATTTCAATAATCTATCCTTGCACAGCCAGGATGGCTATTTGAGGCAAAAGTGAAATTGATTTTGGTTTGAAAGGGCTGTAAAGGAAGATACGAGCAAATATGGAGAAAAATAATCTAAAATTGATTAGAAAGGAGCTATTACCCAGCAGGCAGTAAACCACTGAAGATAAGCCATTGAATAACCATGAAAAGAAAATGAGAGTGCTCTGGTATGTACAAATAAGAATCAGAACACTGCACTCCTGCAATGGTGTTTTTTGCTTCGGTCCATGTGTCACTCTTTTATGGTTTAAGATTATAAACCACTGTGAAAGACTAGAGACGCACCCTATAACTTGGAAAAAACTCTGCATCAGGACTGGTAATGATCAGAAGGATTTATACCGACGTTCACTGTAGAAAGGCAACAGTGGGGACACATTCTGGGAGCAGAGTGCAAGCAGGACTTGTGTGTGAAATTACGTCAGAGATACCAAACTGAAGGAAAAAAGATGGTTTTCATACTTGATGCTGGCATGGAAAAGGAAAATCTGGCTGTATACTTGCAATATCTGGTACATGAAACTGTGGCAGTGGTTTTAGTTACATAGGTGGGACTTACTGAATAGATCAGTTTGGAGACCGTAGAGGGATTCCCAATGAGTGGCTATATCACAGACATCAAGTTACTGTACAAATTTTTACTACATTTTTACAACCGTACAGTGGACTTTGAACCTTTAGTGATGTATTCTGAGGATTTCTACTTCTAGTGCTCTGTTCAGCCCAGATTTGATGCTGTATATAAGACATATCTAACATGTTAATGAGAAAATAAAATGATTCATTCCACTTTGTCCTTGAGAATTTATAGAGGTTGTATTACCAAATATACCTGTGAACTCCTTAGACTTATGGATTAGTTCCAAGACAGTGAAATAATTAATGTCTCACCAAGCTATATATGAGACTTAATTAGATATTTTAAGAGTAAGAGCTTAACTGCTAGTTTAACCATTAACTTGATAAAAGTTCAGATTTTGAATGTCATGTGCAATCTTAAATCTCATTCACAGAATTCTTGATGGGAAGTGCTTTTAGGATAGTCTTCATAACAACCAGAACACTAAGTTTATTCTTGCACCCAGCTGTAATATTATCTACATTTCAAATAATTACATTAATGTCAACTGTTGCACAGGTAAATTATGTAACAGACCTTCGGTGCCACGTAGAGTGACTGGTTTTTTGAGATAAAGGTTTGGGAAAAGCAACGCTTGAGATACTGCCTCCCTACCCCAAAGGGTGGGTACAGCTCAGTGTTAGTTTGGACCCTGGCTGGTTAGACGGTGACCTAAGAGGCAGGAACCACAAACAGTCCAAAAAATCAAGGTTTTTTTACAGGTTCTTAAATAGACCTTCCTGTAACACTGTGGTGTGGTTCCTTAGGTGTTGTAAGTGGTCCACATGAGAATATATAAGATATATAAACCTGTGACTTTAGTCTTAAGAAAAGTGCGCTCTCCGTCAGCACAAGTCAAGGACCGAACTTCTCTCAAACACTGGTGACCTCCATAGCATCGATGCTGCTGTTTTATAGAAATGTGCCACAGGTGCCTGCCACATGTCTTACGGCATTGTAATAATTAAGCAAAGAGTATCTGAATGTGCAATTATAAACCTATATGCATAGCTGTTGTTTGTCTCAAAAAAAGCAATCTGGCTTGCAGCTGGATCCAGCCTCTGCACCTCTCCTGTCCTGCATGTTCCCATATTGGTCTTCTTCAGCCCATGGAGTTATGGTAAGTCTCTGAGGGGACCAGCTTTTCCCTACATAAAATAACGTGCTGCAGGGGGGTCTGGCTGAAGGAAAGGATGGCATTAAAAGCAGCTGGTGGTGTGGGATGGAGAAGTGCTTCTGTCTTTTGGGATTCTTTTTTTCTTGTGAGACCTTAGGTTTTCCCTCAGACCTCTGTGTCTGAAATCCTATGATTTTACACAAAACCCTGAGCCTTTAGAAAAGGGAAAATTATGGGGTTTTATCCAATGTATATGCATATAGAGGGGCTGAGGAGGGAGTTTTGAAGGGCCTTAATTTCCTGCCGGTGCTGGGGACGAAGAGACTACAAGGGCTGTAAAGAAGATGACATTGCCTCTTTCAGAGGAGCAGTGAGAGCAGATCTAAGCAAGTTAGGCACAGATATATATACTTGCCCTGGTCTTACACTCTTTGTTATATATTTAGTTTATTATAGCTGCTGGAAACAAAGAGCCAATATTAGGTTTGAAAACATGACTTATATAAGATAAAGGAACCCAGAAATACAATGCACATAAATATGAGAAAAGGGAATTGCTTGCTCTCAGAAATGTGGAATAAATTTGCCGAGGCACAGTAAAAGATGAGAGATTATAAAAAGGCATTAGGGCTGTCACTGTAAAGGAGTCAGGGAATTACACAGCAAGCTCACATTACCAATTCAAACTGGGGTTTGCTGTAAAGAATGGCCTGGTCTTTAGAGGTAAGAGAATAGCAGTGCAAAGGGCATTGAAATTTGATATTCTTTGGAGAATTCAGCAGGCTCGTATGGGTATAGAAAAATGTAAATGGTAAGCATAAGCTATGTACATGAAGCAGCTTAATAAAAACTCAGAGATAAAGAGAATTGTTAAAATGAGCTATTTGTTCAAAATACCAACCTAGAAAAGAATAGAATTCATGCTGATAGATCAGGACACATTACAGCCATGGTTTGAAGTAAGTGTAGATATATTTATACTTTGCTTTTCTGGCAGAGACTACATTGCAGTGTTGGGTCATTATTTGCATTTTCCTGTGGTTGTGCTATAGGCAATCTAGCGTTAGAGCATCTCATAACGTCCATCATATCTGCATTTGCCAGGCAGAGAACCACAGAAGGGGGCTGAGTAATGAGCCATGGTTCAAAGGACAGGGTTTTCAACCATTTTCAAGGGCTGATGGGGAGATTCCACCATGTAACATCTAGTCCCAGATATTGAAAGGTCTACTGAAAAATGGAATTAACGTACTTATGATTTCTTTAAAAAGCTACTGGATCTAACAGAGGTTCTTCTGCTGCTGAGCTTGAGAGACTGCCTTTAAAACACAGTCAGTCTCCCTTTATTTTAAGAGGTGGTTGAGAACCAGACTTACTAGTACAGGACTAATCTGGGTGCTTATAAATACGGATGAAGATATGCAAAAGTAATGCTATTTCATGGGGAACAAGGATACTAAAGTGCAAGGAGACGCAGCCTGCATACAAAACCAAGGCTTCATGGACTCACAATGCTCTGCCTGCCAAGGAGATTGATTCTTTCTCCTTCAGAGTACGAACACCTGAAGCACAGGCTTTTGGGAGACAAGCAGAATATGGAGATGAAGCCTGGGGAAGTAGCATCTGAAAAGACTCTACAGAGATCAGGCAGAGATCAGCAGGAGCTCCTTGAAAGGCAGTTTGCGTGTTGTTAGAGCAGCTAATGCCATTTTATTTTTTTATTCTTTATAAGAACCATAGCAGGAAAAAAAAGGAAGGGGGAGGTGTAACACATGCTATTATTAAGAGGATCAGTGAGGACTGGCCTGAGAGGATCAGACCTGAGAGAAACTGGGGCAGAGAGGCCTTTTCTGATACCTATACTTGCCTACACTATTATACATGTGTATTAACTTTCCTCACCATAAACCCTACTTAAGGTCTGCCTGAAATGGTATTTTGAACCTGTATGGTTGGACGCTCTTGGTCTGGTTTTTTTTGTTGATTTTTTTTAAGCTGTGGTTCAAGGGTTAAAGACCAGCTAAAAGTAACTTTGCAAGTGTTTGCAAGCCTATATTTTTCCACCTGTGCTAATGTCACTAACATGTCTCTAGCCACCGTAGTGCGCTTTTTGGCTGGCATAAGCACTTGTCGTGGTTTAACCCCAGCCAGCAACTAAGCACCACGCAGCCGCTCGCTCACCCCCCCCACCGGCGGGATGGGGGAGAGGATCGGAAGGGCAAAAGGGGAAAACTCGTGGGTTGAGATAAAAACAGTTTAATAACTAAAGTAAAATAAAAAATAGAACAGTAGTAATACAAAGCAAGCGGTACACTGTACAATTGCTCACCACCCGCCGACCGATGCCCAGCACGTCCCCCAAGCAGCGATCGAACCCCTCCCCGGCCAACTCCCCTGCTTATATACTGAGCATGACATCGCGTGGTATGGAATAGCCCCCGCCCAGTCTGAGTCAGCTGCCCCAGCTGTGCCCCTCCCAGCCTCCCGTGCCCCTGGCAGAGCATGGGAAGCTGAAAAGTCCTTGACCAGTGTGAGCACCACTTAGCAAGTACTTAGCAAGAACCAAAACGTCAGTGTATCATCGACATTGTTCTCAACCTAAACCCAGAACACAGCCCCATACCGGCTACCAGGAAGAAAACCAACTCCATCCCAGCCAAAACCAGGACAGCACTGTCCCATCAGAGCTCCTGCCCTACCAGGTGGAGGACAACAGCCCCCAAGTGTCCGTCCCAGCAAATGCATGACTGACTACAAACCCCATTTCTCCAGCTGGAGTTTCACCATGCTCGTGAGCTCACGTGCACTTGTGAGCAAATGCTGCAGACCTCTGGGAGCCACCAGTATGGGATCTCTGGGTACCCTCTGCTGCTCCTACTGCCTGTTGTAGGGAAAGCCCACATCACATTGATCTCCCCTGCCCAGAAGAGGGTGGTGGTTGCCCAGCAAACCCTTCAGCCACCCCCAACCACAGCCTGCCTCCACAGCTATCACCCATTTCACCCCCTCTGGCTCCTCTTTCCTTCCCTGGCTGTTCCCACCTGCAAGGCTCCCACCTCTCTGCCCGCGAAGCTCCAAGGACTGACCCAGCTCTCCTGGGAAGATGAGGCACTGCTGGGGGATGCTGAAGCAAGCGGACATGGTGGGTGGGTAGGCAAGCTCTGGAAGGAGCAGGTAGGAGTTGAGTTGGGTTGTGTACAGCGCAAGTGTGTTGTCTTGGTAAAATGAAAGGACCAATGTTTTGGATTCTGTGGCAAGATGTTACGGTACAAAAATCTTAGTAAACAGTCTGCTTACCGTAATGCTGGGAATACATTTAAATTTAGCCTGATTTTGCGGTCTCATCTTTGGCTGTGACTGAATGGTGGCTTTGTTTATAGCACCTGTTTTCATGTACCAGTAAAGCAGCTTATGTGGAGGTGATGTTCAGGTGAGAAAGGGTGAGTCTTTCCGGATGGGAGGGCAGAAGGAATTTGATGGGGATTCTTATTGTCAGAAAATTGAATGCCAAGTGTGTATTGAACCTGGTGAGACTTCAGCAGCATCTCTGATCTTATTTCACTTTGGAGAACCTCTACAGAGAAAACAAACTATGTCCATTTGTACCAGACTATTTCAGGGAAATACGCTCAAAGGGTATCTTTGTTTGATAGGGCTGAGAGATTAACTCCATGGCCACTGTGTTGTACTGGAGCAATACGGGGATAAATGGGGTTTTTGCCGTGTTAGATGTGAAAGTCTACTAGAGTGTTCAACTCCCCCGTCCGTCTTGTGGCTTCTCTTCCTTTGCTTTGCCGTGGTTACGTTGCAATGCTGAGGGCACCCATTGCACCTCCATTTGGGGCCTCAGGAACTCTGCTCTGCCTGCTTATCAGTTGTTTGTAAGCTTTTTTAGGACAGCTCTACCTCACAGATGTGAATACTCTGAAAGAAATATTTTTTTTTCCCTCTTCCCTACTGCCCTCTTATACTTAATGTTCTTCTGCAATGCCTTTAGGAGACTTACACCATGTAACTATGTGTGTCATATTCCTCCTACAGCTTACTGACCACTGCTAGAGACAATATCCTTGACTAGATGGGCCTTTGCGTTTGAGACTTGGACTTGTGCCTTTTCATCCTTGTCTTAAAATTAAAGAAGACAAAAATAATTTTGCAGCTTACAGTTGTACATGAATATAAATCACAGGTCTTTGGGTTTACTGCTTTCGTGTCAACAGGTTGCTTTTCAGCACCATTTTCTCCCACTTGCCTGACCTGAGAGCCATGCATGTAGGTGTTCGCTAGGAGGAACTGCTGCCTAGTTGGCCACGGACACCTGTAAAATCAGGGATCCATGGTCACCGAGCAGCAGAAGATGAATGCCTCATAGACAAGTCAGAGATTTACTTTTCTATTACTTGTGAACGTAATGAGACTCCTCAGCTGCACAAATGGAAGTTAGGAAAAAGAAGCTTGTTTCTTTTAAGGTTATGGAAAAATAAACCTGACTTTCTCCCAGTCCTCAAAGCATTGCTTTGGGAGCAGAGCAAGGTCTTTGGGAGACTTTTTACTGTGTATTTCAGAATGTTTTAATGCTTTGTTTTCTTTGGAAGTTACCTGCAAAGAAACCAGCTTCTTGTTGCTTCTTCCACGTATCTCTTGGTTTTCTGAAAATCTCTCAAGTAACATACCTGTAATTACAAAGTCAGATCTCATTTGCTTTGAAAGGCTGTGCCTAATGGGCAAACAAGTAATTAAGATTTCCAGCCAACTGTAGCCAACTTTAGCCACAAAACCGTTCATTTCAGAGGGATCTGGAATAATTGACTCAACCTTAGTCTGCTTTGAAAAACAGTTGTTTCAGAATATTGGCAAAAAAAGAGAATTCAGTTGGGCTCACTGAATTGGGAATTATTGATTCTGGTTTCATGCCTGAGTTTTCAGAGTTAAGGTATTCCCTTCTAATAGATAGTGGGCTGGGCTTTTTCACCTCTTAATTAACAAAGAAGATTTTTTTTAAGGACTTGAGTCCTGAACTGAAGGAATATGCTCTTAAGATGTGTGAGACTGCCAAAGATCATAACCATCAAGGAAACCAGAAAATAGTGATCCTATTACCAGAGATTAAAAAGAAAAAGAAAATGAGGGTGAGGACTTGTATGGCGAGACTGTGAAATACAATCTGAGGAGACTGATCTGTACGTTTTTGTGCACTCACGAAGAAGCAAAGTAAGGCTTGTTAACCTTTTTCATCGATTCCAGTTTCCTTTACATTTAAATTGGAATGTGTAATGTTTCCTTTTTTTTCATTACTATATAGTGTAATACAGTTGCTGTTGCTATTAACCTTCAGGCAGACAGAAAATCAGTGAAGGCTGATGTGTGATACACTTTTATCTGGAATTAATAGCCCTTGCCCTCAGTTTCAGAGAAAATATTGTAAGACTTGATTTGTGACAAAGGTAATGGGAATGAGCAGTAACGTGGCTCAGAAAAACCATTTTCTGTTGTCTGACGGTGAACTCTACTTTTTTTTGGCCACAGGTGTCTCACAGTGCAGAGGAAGGAGTTAGAGAAAGCAGAGATAATTAAACGCCTACAAAAGCTTAATGTTCCATAAATGGCATGTGGAGAAAGTGTGACAGTAGCTGCTCTTGAATCCCTAGTGAAGAAAATCTCTGCCTGGTGCAACGAGCTGTTACCTGTGCAGGGGATGGAACAGCAGCGGATTGATAAAGATGTCATGAAACCTGCTTTGTTGGGCTGCACTCCAGTGGGACCCACTGCTACGTGCCCCCAGTGGGACTACTGTCGGCAACCGCGTTGAAAAGCTGTGGAGGCATCCTCTGCCCAAACGGGTGGCAAAATTTCTTTATTATGGAGTGAGTTTGGTGGGTCTTAGCATTCATTTGCAGATAGCAGCATCTGTGGGGAAAGAGGTGGGGTTTCATGGGGCTAGTGCGTGGGATGATTTGTTGCATTTTCACAATTTCTGCTTTCATGTATGCCTGCAGTGTCGTTCATGTTGTCTGGATAATGTCTGTGGAAGGGACCCGCTACCCTGGGCTGCTGAAGATAAAGCTGCCAAAAAAATGGTGGAACTGATATAGTATGAAACCAGGTTTACTGGGGCAATAGGTGAACAGTAAGAGGTACGACCACCAGGTCCTTATTTTTAGTTTTAAACCAGAGGTTTTCTGAGTGGTGTTTAAACTATTCAAGGACATTTAGCTACTTTGAAAAATTCAGCTGACAGTTCTACTTAGGACGCAAGCCAGTCAGGTACAGAATACTTGCCGAGGTATGCTCTCGGGAGGCAGAAAACAACATGCCAGTGAAAGGCAAAAACGTAGCCAGGGTGGAAGATTGCAGCAGAGGCCATAAGCGATAACTGGGCTTGGGCTCATAAATCACATGGCAAACTCTGATAATACTGATGCTCTTACTGTGGAATACTGATTAGCACAAAGGAATAAGTGACAATTTAGCTCTTTCATAATTTGCTTTTGATACAAACTGTTGTTGAAACAGATTTTTCCCATGTCCCTTTGAGTCTGCTATCAGAGCTGGGCTGCACGGGGCCTTTTGCAGCACTCTCTACAATGAAAGGCAGAGGAGATCTCACTCTGCCCACACATCAGAAATGTCTCCCCTTCCCTCCTTTACCCCTCACTATTTGGACCTGCGCTCTGGTAGCTGGACTTTTTGCACAACTGGTTTGGTTTTTGCTACCAGTGGTATTAATTTTCCTTGCCTATCCTACAAGGGAGAATGTCTTCTTCAAAAGAAAGGCGGAGGGAGCTGGGGCAGGGCTCGCGAGAAAGAATGCACGATCTGTGCAAAGTCCTTCCTTCTGCAAAGGGAAGGCTGCAAAGTCTGGACTTGCTCAAGCTCTGTGTCTGTCTAATACCTTTGGAGTCAGCAGCCTCGTTGCTCAGGCCAGACTTTGTATTTAGGAATAACCCTTCTCTCTCTGCCTTTGGAAAAGTTGCTATCCGTACGTAGGAAGGGAAGACAGTTGGGCCCTTGGTGTTAAGGTGGAGACGAGAATCCTCCTTAGTGTTGCTGAGGGCAACTAGAAATAAGAAAATGGCCCAGTATTTACCAAGTTCCTGAATCATACAGTTCATTTTCTTGACATCACCTATGGGGCACGTCGTTGTTCTTCTCTGCTTGTGTGATTAGTGCTTTTCTATCTATCTCCCAAGACTAGGAGACTTCTCCAGGAGCCAGTGAACCATCCATGGGCCACTGAGAAGTCACTTGCCCCTGAAAAATGATAAACTTTTTCTTCTGCTGCAGTAAGTAAGGGGCTGAGGTATGTGGCAATGAGTTTTCTAGCAGTGGCTGAAATATTTTCTACTGGGCTTTCAAGAAGAACGGTGGGAACATTGCTAGAAAACTCATTGCCACATACCTCAGCCCCTTACTTAGTGCTGTATCTCATCCATTCCTGCATTCCCTTGCGAAAAAATACCCAGCTGAACGCCTGTGCATCAGCAGCACTTGCAGGATGTGCAGTAACAGGTAAATTTTGCCTGGGGTGGATCCTTTCCCGCAGCATAAGCTGTATGCGCGTATGCCCTGGGACGTATTATACTGTCCCCGAACAGCAAAAGATGCCGTGGTGACCAGCATTTCCGAAAAGCTTTAGGCACAGTAGCAGAGTAAAGCCTCCACTCACCTGAGGGACAGCATCCCCAGCGAAGAAGATAGCATCTTGGCACCAAGAGTTTGTGACAGAAAGCAGCTCTAGGCTTTAGCTTCAGCATTGGTGCTTCCCTGCCTGCCAGGGCCTGCGGGCACGGTAAAACATAGCCAGCGCTGGGAAGGATGGCCAAGGAGCACTGCAAACCCAGGGGGCATGGCTTCCCGGGACTCGCGTCTTGTTGACTACGGGGATGAGAGGTGACCCGAGCTGTTCCAGCACGGGAGCGGACAACGCCCTCCCCTCCGGAGCGTCCCCGGTGCCCACCAGGAGGCAAACCCGCCCCGCGGCTCCTCTTTCACCGGGCCTGGGCCGGGTCCCCCCGGGAGGACCCCCGGGCGCCGAGAATGACGCCGACCCCGCTGCCCCGGCCGGGCCCCGCAGCCCCCCGGCCCCCGGAGGCGGGACTCCGCTCCCCCGCCGCCCTCCCGCACCGTGCCGAGGGGAAGCCGCCGCCCCGGGGACCCCCAGCCCCGGCGGAGGCGGCGGGGCCGCGCCCGGCGCAGCCAAGGGTTAACACCAGCGAGCGGAGCGGAGCCGAGCGGAGCGGGCCGCGCCGCCCCTCGCACAGCGGCCCCGCAGCGCCGCCGCCCGGCCCCGCCGCCGCCCCCTGCCTCCCCTCGGCCCCGCCGCCGCCGCCACGGCCGCCCCCGGCCCCGGTAGGTAAGTAAGTCCGCCGGGGGGAAGCGCGGCTCCTCCGCGCCCGCCGCAACAAAAGCGGGGCGGCGCCGGGGCGGAGGGGGCCGGGCGGGGGGAGCCCCGCGAAGTAGCGGGCCGGGAGCGCGGGGGCTCCCCCGAGAGCGGCGTGACATTGTGGGGGCGGCCGGGGGAGCGGGGCCGCGGCGCTGGGTCGGGGCCGGCCGCCGGGCAGGTGGCGGGGGGCGGCGGCCGAGCGGCGCGCAGCGTGCGGGCACGGCCGGTGAGGAGCGGGCGGGCACCGCCGGGGTGGGCGACCCTCCGCGGCCTTCGGCCCCGCTCCGCCCCGCCGTCCCGGTGCCAGGGCAGCCGGAGGGGGCCCCGGGACGGCGGCGCGGGGCCGTTGCATCGTGGAGGCCCTGGCCGGAGCCAGCCGATGAGGAAACCTCCAGCGTCCGGCTCGCCGAGGCCAAATGCAGCAAGCCCACGTGTGTGCCGGCCCGCAGGCGGGCTGCCAGCCCGGGCCCGAAGGCGGCGGTGGCCGGCGAGGCTGCCGGAGAGCTGCCCCGGCTGCTGGGGCTGGCGGAGCTGTCGGTGCCCGGGCCGCGGGGGGACGCAAAGCCCCGGTGCCTCAGGCAGGGGTCCGTCAGCTTTGGGCTCTTCCTCGGGAGAAGAGAGTGAGGTGGTGCGGGGGTGAGGCCGGGGCAGCCTGCGTTTTGTCAGGGATCCCACCCGGTACGGACTGTGCGTTGGGCAGTCCTCCGTGAAAGCAAGCAAGCAAGCGCTGTTCTTCAAGGGCTTGCACATCTCCCGTGTGTGACCCACCTTCAGCCTTAGGGAAGATTACGCTTCCCAGGACAAATAGAGGACCTGTAATTCTGACACCTTCTTCTCAGGACTTCCTTCAATGGATCGAGACAGAGCCTATATTTCACTCTGCTGTGTTGGTGTCACTCAGGCCATGTAAAGGGAACAGACATCCCCGACCCTCTCCACAGGGATGTGCTTGGTGTGGTGCATCCCCGGGGAGCTGCCCTTGGCCCCTTTCTCCTCGTAGCCCTCACTGCAATGGATTACAAGGCGGCCTGCGGGAGGAAAGGTGACTAGGGGATTCTCACTTTAATGGTGGTCTCCTGAAAGCCGAAACCAACCACTGGAGTTTAGGGTAGGTTTCAGGTAGCTCTAAACTCATTCTGAGTTGAGATTCAGAAAACCGGAGCTGGTTCCTGAAGAGTTCCCACTCTGCTTTTAGCAGCCAGTGCTGGTTCCAGATGGCTTCGCACAGTTTTACTTACAGGTACGTCCAGTGTTTATAAAAGGAACAGCACTTCAGCCAGAGTTCCCATAAATCAGACTCTCTGATTTTTCTGAGAGAGAGAAGAGGAGCTTCTTAATATGAACATTTATCCTGTGTGTTTCATAGCGTCTGTTTCAGAAGTAGATGACAACCATGTGCAAACACCAATACAAGGAGAATGCTAGACCAGCAGTTCCCTTGCAGGGTAAGGCCCTCCTGCATTTAGAGAGCACCCCTTGTGTAGATACGTATGTTTATTCACACACCTACTTCCAAAGAAGATTCTTCCCTTAATGCTTCTGAGCAGAAACACCTGTACTCGATGAAGAAAGGCCAGCATTCTCCCATGACGTTTATTGAATGACACAACAAACCCCATCTCTCTGCCCAGGACAGAGAGCTAGTGGTGGTGGCACAACCCCAAGCAGGAAAAATGAATTATTTTTTCATCTTGCCTTGTTCAAGAATAGCCATCTCCCAGATTAAACAATAGCGGGTGAACAGGTTGTGCGGGAGAGGACAGTATCTTTTCAATACAGTTATTTCTGACAGGCTAACATCTTTCTCTTTGAATCCTGAGCGATACCATTTCATGTGCCTGGGTTTTGCCTTGCATGTGGACAAGATGGCTTTTCCCCTTGATTCCCACACTGTTGGCCTGGGGAAGCATTGTCAACCTTGATGATGCTTCAGGCGTCAGAAGGAGGATTCCTTCTCTCGTTTCTGTGTTCCCTATGTCCTCTCTGAGACAGCGTATGTGACTCGACGCCATGCAGAAGAGCCACAGTGGCTGATCCTCCTTTGCTGCTCACTTCTCTCGTGTGTGCCCTGTATCAGTGCTGGTTGCCCACCCAGACACGCTTGCGTTGTTCAGGGCCACCAGCAGCTTCAGGGCGGCAGCCTGCAACTCTTCCTCCCACACTGCGTTCCCCAGGGTCAACAACCACTGAAGTGTCTGCAGTGAACTCTGCACATGGGCATCTTGTAGCCTCAGGAGAAGATCCTGGATGTCACTGGTGGGCAGCTGTCCTTGCTGCTGGCCACTGGCTGTCACCTCTGTAGCATGTGTGTCAGAAGGGTTTAGTTGCGTGCTCCTCAACTGCGGTGTGCCCTCAGGGAAGGAGGTGGGGATCACAGCTACTTCCCTGTCCGGGCTGGAGTGGGCTGGCTGGGCGGTTGTGGGAGACATGGGCAAAAGGGGCCGGGGACTGAAGATGCCGGACACCATGGCATCAGTGCTCAGAGTCATGTCGTTGAAGGCTTGTGTGCTGCCCAGCTTGACTTTGCTGTCTCCTGGGCATGCAGTCCTCTGTGGAAGAGAAAACATATCTCTGTAGAGGCGGTGGGCTTCAGGAGCAGGCACCTAGCCACCCCCCCTGTTCTGTGGGGTTAGCACTCGCTGCACAATCCCATCTTTCCCACTCCCTACAAAGATGAGCCCAAGAAAGGAAAGAAACCTTCTTCTCCTTTCCTTGTCAAGTCTCGCCATATGTCTCTTCTTGTGACTTTCGGTTGTCTTTCTCTTTAGTTTCCTTCTCTTCTAGCCTGCATGAATCACCCTTTCTCCTGCAGTAACCTAGATTGTCTCAACTTGGTTGGGAATGACATAAGGGTGGTCCTGAAAGGTTCATTTTCTTCAAGTATACCTTCCACAAAGTCTGCTTTTTGGCAAGTGGCTGCAGGTGCCATCTGTGTAAGCTAGTCGGCTTGGTATGAGTGCCCCTGGAAGGTGGGCTGCCCATGGCTCTCTTCTGTCTTTCTGTCTTTTAGCCTCCTGTTTTCCCACTTCCTCATTTTCAGGGCTCCCCCTTTTGCCTGTGACTTGCCCAGAGCACACCATGGTCTTCAGGAAATAGCTAAATAACTCACCTTAATGAAATACCTTTTCATAGTACAGCGATAAAAAGTAAAGGTGCAGAAGTTGGGGAAGAAAGGAGTTCCTGGCAGCTCAGAGCATATGGGCCCTAGAAAGAGGCAAATAAAGACACGGACTCAGTGATAAACTCCAGTGCTGGGGTCCCACCAGCCCTCAGCAATAACCTCACTGTCGAACGACATCCCTCCCTGAAAACGCCCGTGGCTATTTGGGTGCTCCCTGAACCTTGGTGAGAAACTCCACCACTTCTTGGTCATCTCCATGACCCAAGGTGTGAGAGGAGGCTGGTCCGAGGAACACGTTTGGATGCAATCGAGTGTGAGAGAGGATGCTCATGAGCAGATGTCTTCTCCTTACCACAGCATCGCTGCCCACCCCTCTCCCCCACCAGCTCATGAGTCTCTGTCCCCTCCCAGCGATCAGGTCTAGTGCTGGCCCTGCAGGACCCCATCTGCCTGCCCTTGGGAGTCACGGTCAGCTTTACCCTCAGGGATGACTCCGTGGTTTTCGTACTCGTCCAGCCTCTGGACCAGGGGGTTCTGGCAGCCATACAGCTCACGAAGGAGGCAGGCCGTGCTGGCGCGATGGGCGGTCCGGAGGGACCTGAAGAACTGGCGGTACTCCTCATCGGAGAGCGGTGTTCCTGGCTGCTGCTGCTGCGCATTCCTGCCCCAAGGGAAGGCTGTGCAGCCCCAACCCAAGAGCACTGGTGAAAAATAAAATGCAAGGAGTCAAAGGGAGGAGGAAATGCTAACCGTGGCACACTCAGAAGAGCTGGAGGGCTGAAACCAGATCTCCGTTGCCTTCTCTGGGTGCAGGATCCAGCACATGGGAAATGCAATAACAGGCTGAAGACGGGCATCTAGACCTGGGTAAAACCTGCTCTGCCCATGTTGAAATGGGTGTAGTATTTTGGGGACAGCACATGGCTGAGGGACCTTGACCAAAGCTCTGGAGATTCGAATCTTGAACTGGAAGAAATGTCTTGGAAGTCATGGCTGAAACTGGGAATGCAGCTCCGCTCTTTGGGCTGGAGCAAGGAGACTATTTCCTTTCAAAATTTTAGCCTTTGCAAATTCTCTTCCTCTGGGTAAGTGGGTCCAGACCCCTTGAGTTAATGGAGCAGGCCCCAAGGGACTTGTGTATGCCCTTACAATGGTCCAAGCATTCACTGAACCCTTATGCAAAACTTAAAGCCAGTTCTTCCCTGTAAAAAGCATTATGCAAGCTTGTGAAATCAAACATTTGGAGGTTAGATGTACCCAAATAAAAGCTTCATGTGCAATCTTAATTTCACCTCCTCTTGCATATGCTTTTTTTACATTCTTCAAGTACACAGCAACCTACTCTCCTTAAGACTTGCAGCTCCTTCAGTGTAGAGACTGGACCTGCTCTGGCAAGGAATCAGTTTCTTGGGTTAGGCACTTACTATTTTCGGGACATCTGCCTCATTTCCCACAGCTTGGAAGGTGTATGGAAGAATGAGTCAGGCAGATGCTGGAAGGGCAAGGGTAGTTTTCTGGATACTTTTCCAAAAAGTAGGTTTTATTCCTGGCTGCACCACAGAGGCTCCTGTGTGATGCTAGGGAAGTACCAGGTTTCTTAGTGTGTTATTAATGGCATTTTCCTTACCTTGTGGGTTGCCGTTTATAGGAAGGCTGAGCTCTTTTGCAGTTTTGGAGCCTGCATGTGGTGTATTTTGAATGGCAAGTAAGTGCTACATTAGCATATGTACTCTGAGAAGACAGGGCTGAGATACCTCAAACTGAGATTCTAAAAGTAGTGGATGTTTTTGACTTTAATCCCTCTCTGCTCTCATTTTGCCATTTGCAAAATCACTATAAACCAATTAATAGCTGTGAAGCTCTAAAACATAGAGTATGTAAAAAGCTCACGAGGAAATGAGTCGTTCTGTCTATAGCAGAGTTCAGATGGGATCAGTAAATAAATCGGTGTCAAACACTGAACAGTAAGAGTGACATAACATACTAAATAGCGGCTTATTAGCAAGGCAGTGTCCATCCAGGAGCTAAAAAAGCCAAAACCCGTGTGAAAAAAGCGAAGCCAGGTAATTAAAGAGCTGGGTTACCATGTCCATGCACAGGGGGAACAAATCTAAGGTTGCAAAATGGCATGCTCCAAGTTTGACTTTGCAACCTCTGTAATAGTCTCTTAATCTGTCTTTTTTTTACCCCTTTGGGTAAAAACAAACTTAAAAACTTCCTCATGGCCTCTATCTTATTAACACCTGTGTGTCTGCAGATGCAGTGGTATCAAACAAAAGCATGTACCTTTCCCCCCGAGCAGGGGTTATCAAGCACTCACTGAGGCAGTATGAGACCAGAGCACCACACTTTGCCAGGTGACTGTGTGGAGGTTTGCAGAAAGCAGGGGAATGAGGAGACGGGGGGATGCGGGACCCCTCCACGATCTCCCACCAGGATGTGGCCAGAGCAGCCTATCCATTTCTTCTAGCTGTATCCCTTCCTGTTTGTCTTTAACCAAGGTCCTCTCTCAGACCTCTTTCTCCTGCCTCCCCTGTCGCTTCACCTGGCCAGCTCTTCCCTTCTGGCCTTGTGGGTCAAGTCCAGATCTCTGCCTTTGCGCTCGTGTCTGGTTTACAGGCCCAGCTGTCCCCATCATCGCGTCTCCAGTCTCCACCTCTGCTCCAGCCTCTGCCCACTGCATCCAGCTCCAAGTCCACCTCCCTGGCTCCTTGGTTACTCTCTGGCCCTCCTTGATGAATAAAATACCAGCTCCAACAGGTGAAGACCGGCAAAATTTTAAGCACCCGAGATGTTTGCACCTGATGTGTTCAAGGGTGCCCCCGTCTCTTCCTCTCGCCTCCAAATTGCCAAAGCTGAGGAGCGATGGGGAAGGGTAAAGAGCAGCCGGGTTGGCCGCTCTTCCTCACAACTTGGCTTGAAGGAGAGATGTTTCCTACTCACCAGACAAAACCAGACAAGCCCACGTGGCCGACATCACACCGTGAGTGGTGCCTGTAACAGCCTGGGGTCACCTCTGCTGCCGGAGGTGTCACCTCCACTGCTTTGCCCGCCTGCCTGCGTCCTCCTCCTGTCCCGCGGGGTTCACCCAGGAGAGCTGGGGTGGGCGGCGTGGCTGGTGGTGTCACAGACACCTCTGTTGCCATGGTTCCTCCTCCACTGCCCCCGCTTCGCCCCGCCCACGCCTCCCTCCGCCTCCCCTCCTGCCCGGCGCCGCGTTTGTGTCGGGGAAGGCAGCGGCGGCCGCCTGCGTGGGGCTGAGTTTGGACACGGCCCACCTCCTGCCGTTTCCCTGGGTTGACATCCATGGCAGCTTTCTGTTCTCCGTGCCTCTCCGGGGCTTGTGGTCTCAGCGGTGGCTCGCTCAGCTGCGTCCTTCATGGGGCAGCCCCTTTGGGGCCTCCGTCTGTCCGTTGTCCCAGGAGCTCGGTGCAGCCCATCGCCTCCCCATGCTACAGGTCACCTCTCTCATTCCTCGTTTGGCTCGTAAGGACCGGGTTACCTCATCAGCCAGGACACTGCGTGGGGACTCGGCTTTGTCCAAACATGGCTGCTCTGGAGACTGGCACCTTGTCCCTGTCTGGTGCTTGGTGGCGTTTCAGGTTTCCCATCTTGTTTAGGGACAGATCTTTACTACCCATTGCACAATGTGCTTTTCTGCCATATCCCACAACCTGCCTGGCTCTGCACAACATCAGCTGTCTCCTGCGTCTGCTTTCTGCCTTCTGTAGGTGCTCACCCACCGTTTTAGGGTGCGTGTTGACCGTGTGCTCGCAGCAGCTCTCGAACGACAGCAGGAAGGGACTGAACCAGAAGGACGTTTCTCTCCTCCTAAAATCAGAAGGGTTCAGCAGGGCCAGGCTTACCTGCAGAGCGGCACTGCCTCGTAGGTGGATGGGGGACGTATGGGGAGGGAGACCTCGGCTTCCCTGCCTCTGACCTGGGATCAGAGCCTGCAGCCGCTGCGGGCTGCCGGGAGGAGTGGAGACACCCTCTCCCCAAGGGCTGATGCCCACCGAATCCACTGTGGAGGAGGCAGCAGGGAGCAGGAAGGACGTGACTCCAGGCTGAGGCAGAGCCGACAAAACATCAGCTCTCCATTTTATCAGGGGCCTTCTTTTATCGCGGTGGCATTATGCAGGTGGGGAAATCTTCCCTCTGTCCTCAGGTGGGTCTGGCAACCAACATCTTATTGCAATACCCTCCCTCTGGTACACCACTGAGCAGCTGGTTCAGTTTGTTTCTCATTTTCATAGGAGAATCATAGAATCATAGAATTGTTAAGGTTGGAAAAGACCCTTAAGATCATCGAGTCCAACTGTTAACCTAGCACTGCCAAGTCAACCATTAAACCATGTCCTCAAGCACCACATCTACCTGTCTTTTAAATACCTCCAGGGATGGAGACTCAACCACTTCCCTGGGCAGCCTCTTCCAGTGCCTGACTACTCTTTCAGTAAAGAAGTTTTTCCTAATATCCAACCTAAACTTACCCTGGCGCAGCTTGAGGCCATTTGCTCTCGTCCTATCACTTGTTACTGGGGAGAAGAGACCGGCCCCCACCTCGCTACAACCTCCTTTCAGGTAGTTGTAGAGAGCAATAAGGTCTCCCCTCAGCCTCCTCTTCTCCAAACTAAACAACCCCAGCTCCCTCAGCCGCTCCTCATAAGACTTGTGCTCCAGACCCTTCACCAACCTCGTTGCCCTTCTTTGGACACGCTCCAGCACCTCGATGTCCTTCTTGTAGTGAGGGGCCCGAAACTGGACACAGTACTCGAGGTGCGGCCTCACCAGTGCCGAATACAGGGGCACTATCACCTCCCTGGTCCTGCTGGCCACACTATTCCTGATACAAGCCAGGATGCCATTGGCCCTCTTGGCCACCTGAGCACACTGCTGGCTCATGTTTAGGCGGCTGTCAACCATCACCCCCAGGTCCTTTTCAGCCAGGCAGCTCTCCAGCCACTCCTCCCCAAGCCAGTAGCGTTTCATGGGGTTGTTGTGACCGAAGTGCAGGACCTGGCACTTGGCCTTGTTGAACCTCATAAAGTTGGCCCCAGCCCAACAATCCAGCCTGTCCAGGTCCCTCTGCAGGGCCTTCCTACCCTCCAGCAGATCGACACTCCCACCCGACTTGGTGTCATCTGCAAACTTACTGAGGGTGCACTCAATCCCCTCATCCAGATCATCGATAAAGATATTAAACAGAACCGGTCCCAACACTGAGCCTTGGGGAACACCACTCGTGACCGGGTGCCAACTGGATTTGGCTCCATTCACCTGGCTCTGGGCTCAGCCGTCCAGCCAGTTTTTAACCCAGCTCAGAGTGCACTTGTCCAAGCCGTGAGCAGCCAGCTTCTCCAGGAGAATGCTGTGGGAGACGGTGTCAAAGGCCTTACTAAAGTCCAAGTAGACAACATCCACAGCCTTCCCCTCATCCACTAAGCGGGTCACCTTGTCATAGAAGGAGACCAGGTTCGTGAAGCAGGACCTGCCTTTCATAAACCCATGCTGGCTGAGCCTGATCCCCTGGTTGTCCCGCATGCCGCATAATGGCACTCAGGATGATCTGTTCCATGACCTTGCCCGGCACCGAGGTCAGGCTGACAGGCCTGTAGTTCCCCGGATCCTCCTTCCGACCCTTCTTGTAGATGGGTGTCACATTTGCTAGCTTCCAGTCATCTGGGACCTCCCCAGTTGACCAGGACTGCTGATAAATGATGGAGTGGCTTGGCAAGCTCCTCCGCCAGCTCCCTCAGTATCCTCGGGTGGATCCCGTCTGGCCCCATAGACTTGTGGGCATCCAGGTGGAGGAGCAGGTCGGTGACTGCCACCTCTTCGACAACTGGGACTTCATTCTGTGTCCTATCTCCATCTCCCAACTCAGGGGCATGAAAACCTTGAGGATGACCAATCTGACTATTAAAGACTGAGGCAAAGAAGGCATTAAGTACCTCAAAGGTACTTACTTTGAAAGGAAAAGATGCTGGTTTACGTTTCTTTTTCTTATCAACACGCAGTCATGAGGAATTTTACACTTGTTCCTAGTGACACTGTAGGAATCCACATGACCAAAATGGTGCAACACCATTGCAGAGCTGGCATTCACATGTGCCGTTCTTAAACATTTTCTTTCTGTAACCTGTACATTTCTAGGACGCCACTGAGCCCTCAGCATCTTAAAATGCCTCTGTACAAATACCACTGCACAAATATAGTGCTAAAGCTAAATGGGTGACCTAATTTTCTATCCCACAAACCCCACTCCGCTGCGGTGTACTTCTGCTCTGAAAAGAGATCCTTGGGAAGTGGGATTGCATGTTGGCTCTCAAAACTGGCCAGACTAAATCATCTTGGTGTTCATGCAGAAACAGGTGTACGTGACTGGTTTTTTCTGCTCACTGCCAGCCCTGTAAACTCCACCTGGAACGAGGCAGCCAAATTGCCATTTTTCTGGAGCACAGGATAGGAAATTCTGCCTTCGGACTGCTCCTGTCAATAAGGTGTGAGCAAAGCAAAATCTCTTTTCTCGCCCAGGCCTGTGCGTGCCTGGCTGAGCCACTGAGAGCAACCAAGCAAAATACTCCTTCGGTAAAGGCAGTAAACTCCAGACAGACGCAGAAAGCAGCCCAGTTGTGAAGGCGACATTTTTCCTTCACCTGCAGAACAGAACTGCATTAACTACATTATGTTCTCATTTAGTTCACTAGGAAGAAAGGTGAGGGAGAGAAAATGGTTCGAGGAATTGATATATTCTTACACAAAACTCAGTAGGAGGCATTTTTGGTCTGGAGGGGCAGCAGGAGGAACAGCCAGACACTCGTGAGAAGGCAGCAGGCTGGCAGGCAGCTCTCCGCAGCACATGTAGTTGACCCCGTCTTCGCTACGTGAGCTGGCCCTGGTTATTGAACCCGAACGGTGGTGTCATGGTGTGTGTGGCAAAATAGGCAGTGACCCTGACTCATGTTTCTGGGTGTCATTTTCCTCTGGTTGCTTTTGTCTCCTAAATACTTATTCTCCTGTAATCTCACTCTACAGCACTGCTACTACGACGGGTATTTATTACATCCGTTTTCTTTCCTCTGATCAGGATCTGCAGTCCCTGACTTGGCTTTAACCTCCTGGATGGAGTGAAGAGAAGCAGCTTTGTGGCCAAAAGCAGCTAAACACCGAGAGAGCAGAGAGATTGCTCACAAGGTGAGAAATTTAGTAGAGCATGTCTGGGAAGGGAAGAGCTGAATGCTGAACATTTGGCATGTACTGTGCTGCATGCTCCGCACTCATCCTGCCTCTTCTGCTCCCATACTATATAGATTCTGCTTTCAGGAAGATTCATAGGCAGGGTACAATGAAGATGAAACACACTTCTGGGGAACCTAATACCCTTTCAAAAAGAGCCTATCCAAAATGAAATAAAATCCTGTGTATTTCTCAGCAAAGACTATACTCAGAGTGTTAGAAGGCATAACTACCCAAAGCGTGGCCTTTTCTTCCTTTTGGGCTGACAGTATTTTTAATGTTTTATTGGGCATTTTGCTTCCTTGGGGTGCATGCCTTGGGCCAGTGCTACACTTTTATTTGTACTACAAAGGTTTCTCAGCCCTGAGTGTTGTAAATAAAGCTTTGGAAATCAGTATAACCAGTGTGGTGTTGCCTTCCAAAATCAGCAGATCACCAGAAACGAAACCCGAGGGGTTTATCCTGTTGCATTCATCTCCTATTCAGACCTCCCACACGTAAGAGGACGATGTTAGCTCCGTAAGCAGTGCCATCCAGCTAATCGTCTTACCTCACGTGCCAGGATCCATTTCCAAGGTGCGTTCTCTGTATGACTATAAGTAATAAAAAACCAGGAGCCTCTAAATGTTTTACTCTAAATGTTTATTTCCATGCTTGATTAATAAAACAGTTTACCTTCCACTCACTTGCCTATCTGTTCTGTAGACAAAATCTAGTGGCGTTGGCTGCTTCCTTCCTTGATTAAAGCATGGGAATGCTGGAAGAAGAGCAGTGATTCATAGGCAATGGGAGGAGAAGTAGCTACAGTGGGGATTGTCGAGGAGAGCAGTGATGACGTTCCTCTAACCTCACTAGACATGGGAACTTTGGGGACAAGCAAGTGGCAGGATTCGTCCTTTAGAGCTGTAACTTTATGACAGAGTACCCTCTTTACAGTCTGTGCCACAGTGGCCGCCCATCCTCAGGTCACACTCCCTTCCCGCCCTCCTCGGTCTCCGTGCCCTCACTCTGTCCAGAGAAGATACCGTGGGGCTGGCTCCTGCACCGTTAGCTAATGGTGGCTGACGTGCAGCAGGTCTCTGCGGTTGCCCTGTTTGGGCTTCTCCCTCAGAGAAGCAGCAGGGGGGTTATTCATTGCTAGTTCCTCTGTTCACTCCAGCAGGTGACAGGACCATGGGCGATACACAGAAGGGCAAGATTCATCAGGAAAGTCCTGTAAGAGCTGAACTGCATCTGTTCCCCTCCAGAAAGCTCACAGGAGATACCCTCCAGGACACCAATCAAAGACAGGACCACAAGCAGGAGCTGGAGACAGAAAATGAGGTGGAGACATCTTTTGGAAAGAGACCGGGAATGGTAACTCCCTGTGGGATGGAAGTCTGGGAGTGCGAGGACAGTGGTGGAGCCCACATCAGCAAGGTTATCCTTGCTGGGGACAAGCCAGACCCACCCATGTGTGGGAACGGTGCCATTTGGATTCAGCAGGTGGGAGAGAAAACCTACGAGTGTCCCGAGTGCGGGAAGAGCTTCAGCCGGAGCTCGTACCTGAGCCAGCACCAGAGGATCCACCTGGCAGAGAAACCCTTCCGCTGCTCCGAATGCGGGAAGAGTTTCACCCGCAACTCGGACCTGATCAAACACCAGCGGATCCACACCGGCGAGAAGCCCTACCAGTGCAACGAGTGCGAGAAGACCTTCAGCCAGAGGTCCAACGTGATCAGGCACCAGCGGACCCACACGGGAGAGAGACACTACCAGTGCAATGAATGCGGGAAGAGCTTCAGCCAGAGGTCCCATCTCATCGTCCACCAGCGAAGCCACAAGGGTGAGAAACCCTTTAATTGCCCCCGGTGTGAGAAAAGCTTCAGCGACCGCTCCTCCCTGATCATACACCGGAGAGTCCACACTGGAGAGAAGCCCCACAAGTGCCAGGAGTGCGGGAAGCGTTTCCGGGACAGCTCGGCCATCATTCGGCATCAGAGGATCCACACGGGAGAGAAACCGTACGAGTGCACCGAGTGCGGGAAAACCTTCCGGCAGAGCTCCTCGCTGGTGACCCACATGCGAACACACACGGGCGAGAAGCCCTACAAGTGCCCCGTGTGCGGGAAGGGCTTTAGCCAGAGCTCGGCGCTCACCACGCATCGCCGGATCCACGGGGGGAAGGCCTTGCCTGTGTACCACAGCGGCCTCCTGCCCAATCCCTACCAGTGCGCCGAGTGCGGCCGGAGGTGCAGCGACCGCTCCACTCTGGCCCAGCACCAGAGCACACACGCCGAGGAACGGCCCTACATCTGTGTGGAGTGCGGGGACAGCTTCCGTCGGAGCTCGGCTCTCAACGTGCACCTGAGGATCCACCGCGGGGAGAGACCCTACAAGTGCGAGGAGTGCGGAAAGATGTTCAGGCACAGCTCAGCCCTCGGTGCCCACCTGAGGATCCATGCGGGAGCCAAGCCCTACGAGTGCGGCGAGTGTGGGAAAAGCTTCCGGAAAAGCTCGACACTTAAAGTGCATTTGAAAATCCACGTGGCCAAGAAACCTTATAAATGTACGGTGGGTAGGAGAACGCTCGCTTCCCGCTCGCTTCTGCCATAGGGCTGGAGCGGGTGTTCGGAGCAGGAAACAAAAGCAGTGTTTGGGGGCACCTGAAAAAGGTGGGTGATGAGAACCACGGTGGGAAGAGACTGACTGGAGACGCGGTAACTCTGGTGTCAGGGCTGGGTGCTTAACCCCAGTGGCACGAAGAGCATTAGGACGTCTGGAAGCAGGGAGTTAGTCCTAAGAGCCAGGCGCTGGTGGTTTAGGAAGAGTGCTGGCAGCCTGAGGAATGGGCACCAGCTTCTGGGTAAATGGGGGACTGTGAATATGCGGTAGAATAACAACTGGGAGAATCAGGCTTGTAAAATAACTTTTCAACTAAAATGAAGATCAAAATAAAAAGTTCCAGGTTGGTTCTGGCTCAAAACTTTGGCTTGTTAGACACTGTAGTAGTCTTAAGAACTCTCTTTTTTGTTACCTTCCCTTATTTTTCATGAACGTATGAAGTTTACCCGGTGTTTGACAAGGCGCTTTTCAAATCTTTTGAGTCTAAGACTTTGGAGCTGAACTTCAATCTATTTGTCTTTTCTTCCTCTGCTCCAAATCTTACATGGGACAATGAATTCCTACCTCGGCACGCCAAGCCTGAGTGACACGATAGCTGAGTAATGCAAAACTGCCGTGGCCATTCCCAGAAAACACGGATGCGCAAGGATTTCCAGTTGGAGCCCCGCCTGTTACTAGTCAGTGGCAGTTTCTCCCAGATTTGTCCTTGCTGGTTTGATACGCCTTCCAACATGGGATGTCAACAAAACATGGGCAAAAATGTGGCCTTACCTTATTTAACCAAAACCAACAAAAAATTCCTCCCCCCACCCCAAGATGCGCTAGTCAGAATCGGTACACAATGAGTTCCTACTGGTAGCGCAGAGACCGCTTGCGATTTTGTAGTCCTTTTTACGATAGCGTACTCTTCTTCAGCTCACTATTGTTTGCAAAGTACTAACATATAAAGTTCAGTGTTAACAGTTAGGAATTACTAATTTGCATTTATTACTATGCTAATGACTGTATATTACATAAACCTCCTCTATATTGCTATGTTTTATTACTACCTATGTGTTTCCATCCTAAATAAACTTTTTTTTCTCTGCATAATCCCATTTTTCTTGTGTATGATGGAGTGAAACTGTAAAGGGGGGAGGTCAGCCCCGCTCCGAGTTGGGTGCGGCGAGGCCCTTGTCCCTGGGCGGCCCTGGCCTCCCGCACGCCCGGGGCCGAGCAGCAGTGACAGGCGGTTTCAGGAGGCAGGGTGCGGGGCTGTGAAAGCCAGAGCCACCCCGCTTCTCCCGGCTGTCGCGCAGGAGGAGTCACGGCCCGGCGAAAGGCCGGGGCCCGGGGGCACGCCGGGCCCGGGGCAGCGGGGCGGGGAGGGGGCGGCTGGGCGGCTCCACGCTCCCGCCGCCCCGGCCCGGCGGGGCCCGGTCAGCTCGGCTCGGCTCCCGCCGGCCCCGCTCGGCTCGGCTCGGCTCCCGCCGGCGGCAGGAAGGAGCGTCACGGGAAGGGGGCGGGGCGGCGGCGGCGCTGGGTTCGAAGCGGGGCGGCGGCAGGCGGGATGGAGAGCGGGGCGGCGGCGGCGGGCGGCCCAGCGCCGGGCCCGGGCGGGGGCCGGTTCCCGTTCCCCTACACGCCCTACCTGATCCAGGAGCGGTTCATGGCGGCGCTGTACGGCGCGCTGGAGGCCGGCCGGGTCGGGATCTTCGAGAGCCCCACGGGCACGGTGCGGCGGGGGCCGGGAGGCCGGGGCGGCGGCGGAGAGCCGTCAGGCGGGAGGGGGACGGAGGCCCCCCCCCGGGCGGGGAGGGACGGTGGTGCCCGGGGGAAGGGGCCCGGCCTGGGCCCGATGCCGCTCGGAAGGGCCTGTCCCGAGTGGGTCGTCCCTGGGGCGGGCGGCGCCGTGCGAGCGGGCGGCAGCAGCGCCGCAGCCGCGGGAGCCCCGCTCACCGCGTCGGTCTCCCCCGGCAGGGCAAATCCCTGAGCCTCATCTGCGGGGCCCTCGCCTGGCTCCGGGACTTCGAGGAGAAGCAGCGGCAGGAGGAGGCGCGGCTGCTGGCGCTGGAGGAGGAGGAGGAGGAGGACGGCGGCGAGGAGGGGAGGAAGCGGCTGCCCGCGGCGGGGGGCGCGGGCAGCGCCGGGGAGCCGGGCTGGGTGGCGGCCTTCGTGCGGAAGAAAGAAGAGCGGGACGCGGTGGCCAGGCTGAAGGTTGAGAAACGCTCCTGCGTCGAGGATGGGTACTGTGGCGGGGTGTGGGGGCCAGAGAGGCCGATGGCCGGGGCGGTGACCGGAGAAACAAGCGAGGCAGACTTGGGCCTGTGCCTCTCGCAGGGCTTTGTTGCAGTTACAAGGGATGAGGCATCGCCGCGCAGGTGGCATAAGATGCAAAACTACGTTACTCTGAACATAGTAACACATAGGCGTGCGCTCCGGGAGAAAGGGACTGCGTACTGACAATTTTGTTCCAGAGTTAATTTTTTTTCTATACCCAGGGAATAGGAAAGTAATTACATCCAGGGATTAGGACTACGTACGCTTCATCCTTCCTTCACTCTCCCTTTATTTTAGGAAGAGCAGATCAGGAGGAAAAAGCGAGAAGATCGTCTTGAGAAAATTCGCCATAATGTGCAGTTAAAATACGCAGCAAAGAGAAAGGTGAGTTATCACAGAATCATAGAATTGTTAAGGATGGAAAAGACCCTTAAGATCATCGAGTCCAACCGTTAACCTACCACCGCCAAGTCCACCACTAACCCATATCCCTAAGCACCACATCTACCCGTCTTTTAAATACCTCCAGGGATGGGGACTCAACCACTTCCCCGGGCAGCCTGTTCCAGTGCCTGACTACTCTTTTGGTGAAGAAGTTTTTCCTAATATCCAACCTAAACCTGCCTTGGCGCAGCTTGAGGCCATTTCCTCTCGTCCTATCGCTTGTTACTTGGGAGAGGAGACCAACCCCCACCTCGCTACAACCTCCTTTCAGGTAGTTGTAGAGAGCGGTAAGGTCTCCCCTCAGCCTCCTCTTCTCCAAACTAAACAACGCCAGCTCCCTCAGCTGCTCCTCATAAGACTTGTTCTCCAGACCCTTCACCAGTTTCGTTGCCCTTCTTTGGACACGCTCCAGCACCTCAATGTCCTTCTTGTAGTGAGGGCCCAAAACTGAACACAGTACTCGAAGTCCCGCAGAGATGAGAACTTTCTGGTTTGGTTACCTCGAGTGTTGTTCATACCTGCTTATAGCTGCAACTTCACTCTGGATTTGCCAACCTGCCTGTTTGGGGAGCTTCGTATTAGGTTGCTGAAATTGGCCACCCAAAATTTTTGGTTAGATTTTCTTTTTAAAGTACAGATCTGAAAAAGAACTCGTGTATGGAGAATTTCCTGTGACAATGCTTGTGTGTGGATAGAAAGGGCGTGTGTTCTGATGGCCTTCTGGCCCCCTGCTTTTGTTTTAAAAGCTTTAATACTTGGATTTTTTTCTTTTTTTGAAAGCTCTCTGTTTTATGAGCATGTGTGAACACTCTCTACTTCTGGAATAAAACCTGTAGAACTGTCATTAAATTTAAGATCATGGGTACAGAAGACCCCTCCAAAAAAGTGAGGTCAGGCTTTGGTTGTACTTTGCCCACCACCAGGGAATGATTGTATTTGTTTACTTTCATAGCAAATGTGATTGTAGTGTTCAGAAATGTCTCTTTTCTACACATAAAAAGTTCACAGATATGTTTTCCTGCCATTTAGATGGGTGAACTGGCTTCAGTACTCTTGACTCTAAGAGGTTTTTGATGGTATGAGTCAAACTTCCCAGAAATACTCACTTGAGGTCCCCAAACAGGCAGACTTATTAGGCTGCCAGGCTATTAATTTCTAGTGTACTCCATCTCAAGTGCTGTGTTATGTTTTGGTCAACTCCCATCAAAAGGATATGGCAGAAATAGCAAAGGTTCAGAGGTGAATGTCAAATAAAAAACAAGTGGAACAAAGAACTTTTGTCTCTTAAAAGACAATGAAGAGCATGTGAAATGAGAAGCATGATAAAAAGCAAGAAAGCACATGAGAGAAATATTATAGAGATTTGGAAAAGCAACTGATGCGTCTCTTCTGTAGTGCTCACTGACTGCATTTCTTCATAATGCTGTGGTAAAAGAAGGCTCATTCAAGTTGGAAGATTCTGTTTTCAGATTGAAAAAACAAACTCTATCAGAACACAAAGTTAATCAAAAAACTATTCTTCAACAGTTTAATGGAATTTTTGTAGAGGGGTAGACCTGTGTTAGGATAAGAACCACGTAACTGGAGAAAAAACAGCAAGAGAAGTCTTGTGCTCTGTGATCTAAAACAGGTGCTGAGTTTATCCTAGGTTTGAGTTAAGTGTGGACAGAGTGTTTGATTTTGTCCATGTATGTTTGGTCGGTTGGGTTTATTGACACAGTATTTTTCTCAGGGAGACATCTTTTATGGGCCACTTTAAGCAACTGATACTGGATTACATGGATATTGTCATTTCAGGATCTATTAGTTCTGTGGCCCTTTTGCATAGAAGGTTCTTTACGTTTCCTACTTCATATATGTCTGTGTGGGCAAGTCTTTGGTTGTTGGTAACAGCCGTGTTCTGTGGGGCTGAACAGCTTCGGACACCCTTGGTACGTTTGCGTGTCCTGCTGGGGCTTTACCCAGCAAGCCGTTCCCCATGTTATGGGCGAGGGACTGCTGTCTTCTGACCTGTCCATGGCATAAAGTGATGTGTGTGCTACCTCTCTTTCTGTATGAGAAATAATGTGATCATGTATTCCTTTCAGAGATCTGAGGAGGATGAGACAAAGCACCTTCTTCAGCTCAGCAAGGAGGTTCTTTCAGAGGGAGCTGGAGTGGATGTTCTAGAGCAGCTGGATCACAACGATGAGGAGCTGATTCTTGCTGAATATGAGAGTGACGAAGAAAAGAAAGTGGTATCTGGGTAAGGACAGGGACTGAGGGGGTTCTGTGCCAAGGAAACATTTTCTGTATCATTTTTGGCTTGCCTTAATTAAAGAGATTTCACCTGTGACTGTGCAGATCTGGAGTTTGACCCCCATTCAAGCTGTGTAAGGTAGTGGTTGTTCTGGGGGTTTGTTTGCTTAATTGATTGGTTTGGTACTTTTGGGGGATTTTATTTTGTTGTTTTTTTTTTTTTTTTTAAGCTTTTGTTAGACTGATCAGAGTGACCTGAAGTGTTTTCCAAGAAAGCGCATCTTTCTTAAAATGTGTGGCAATGTCCTGCCTTTATCCATGCCCGGTTTCCCACAGAATGCCTCTGGATGCTGAGTGAATGACTTGAGATCGAGTGCCTTGCATTAGAAAAGCAAAATGGAACTCAGGGCATCAGAGGAAGCTATCAGTCCTGCAGATTAGCACTGGCATCTTCTGATACTCTGAAGGGAGAGATGTTCGTATTTCTAAAGACTGAGCTACAGCATGAAAACCCCATGCACACTTTTCTCTCTCATACATTTACTTTATGCAGAAAGCCAGAAGCCATACTTCAGCATGAAAAGTCAAATACATTTAAAATACAAATTTACTAATTAGTATCTAGACAGATCCTCCTGCCTTAAAAATTGCAATTAACTACTTCGTTTATATGTAGTTTTTCAAACACTAAACTGCTGTTGCCTTTGAGGAACTCTATGGCAGCTAAATATCTTCCTGATGCTTTTCTTCATGCAATAGCTTGAGGGTGGTAAATTGTCTCTAAGGGGAATGTTTTACAAAAATAAATAAATAAGCTCACCAAAGAATAGTATAGCACTGATTAGCTTATGCCTGGGGCTTCGAAGCCCCAGATTTAAAAGAGAAGAAAATTTTTGAAGTTGCTAAAGACACAGCCCTATAGACATTTTTCTTTTAAAGAGCAAGGCTTGACTTGATTGTGCACACTTACACTATTCTTAAAAAGTCGATTTTTCTTTTACCTGCTGAGTTAAGATCTGAGGCTCTTCTTGAGATGACATAACCATCTCTCTTGAGACCTCTCTGTTGTAGTAGAACATCATTTGATTCTAGCTGTCAGTGATCTGCTGAAAGGAAACTGTTTGAGCTTTCTCTTTTCTTAGGCCGGTGGATGATGATGATGATGATTTAGAAGAGGAGCATGTGACTAAGGTGAGATGAAGAAAGTAAATAGTGCCACCTCATAGAACAGTGTAGGAGTGAGCAGAATTATGGCTTCCTTGCACCCTTCCCAGAGTCATGTGGTACAGAAGGATTTGGTCTGTTCAGCCTAGAGAAGAGGAGACTGAGGGGAGACCTCATCGCGGTCTACAGCTTCCTCACGAGGGAAGGAGGGACAGGCACTGATCTCTTCTCCCTGACGACCAATGACAGAACTGGAGGGAACGGCAGGAAGATATGCCAGGGGAGGGTTAGGCTGGGTATTAGGAAAAGGTTCTTCACCCAGAGGGTGGTGGAGCACTGGAACAGGCTCCCCAGGGAGGCAGTCACGGCGCCAAGCCTGACAACATTCAAGAGGCATTTGGACAACGCCCTCAGCCATATGGTGTGAATTTTGGGGTTGTCTTATGCAGGGACAGGAGTTGGACTCAATGATCCTTGTGGGTCCCTTCCAACTCAGGACATTCTATGATTTAGGAACTAGCATCCAGAAACTGCCAAGTTCGTTGATAATAGCAACCAGTTCTGCTGTGCTCATCTCCTTCTGGACTACGCTGGCTGCCTAAGCAGCCTGCTGTGCTAACACTGCCAAATTTTTGCTGTGGCTTGCTGTAAAAGCGCACTGCAAGGAACACTTTTTTATGACTCTCCAATGGTGAGTCCCTGCTATTATAGGGACCTTGGAAAATTAAATGGAAACAAAGGCGAATGCATAGGAAAAGGCAAAGATAAGGCTGTTGGCCTCACCGGTTGTAAGGTGACACTCAAACATGTGCCTTCCCTTGTGTTTTTGAAGGCTTGAGCAAGATTAACCTTGTTGAGGTGTTTGACTGCTTCCTTGCAGGATTGGTTGTAGGTAGGGGCTTCCATGTTCTTCTTGTCTTCCTTTTGTTCTTCCTCACTGCAGATTTACTACTGCAGCCGCACTCACTCCCAGCTGTCTCAGTTTGTGCGTGAGGTGCAAAAAAGTCCTTTTGGCAAAGACACGCGTCTGGTCTCCTTGGGATCCAGGCAGGTATGTGGTGTTGTTCACAAGGGACCCAGAGTGTGTGCTAACTTAATATGAGAGACTTTGCGAGGAGGCGCATGGATGTGGCGCCTCAGAAGGCATCTCGGGGATTGACTGAATCTCCCATTGAAAAACTAAAGCAGTCATGGGTCATGACACAGATCTGTGTGATGTACGTTTTTCTGTGAGCTGTGTTTTGTCCATTTACCCTTTGATGTAAATGCAAAAATCTGTTTTACCTCTTCTGATGTGGAATATTACAGATGTCTGAGTCACTGGGAAGGTGCTCCTCTTAGTATTACTTCTGGCAGCATTTTTTAGAAGCTGCTATATAGTAGTGAGCCATCTCATTGCACCTTTTCTCTTTTTTTTTCCTCCTTGCTAAGTTTTTATGCGTTTCGAGCATATTTGTAGCAGTTAGTGTATACGATGTCTGACTGATAAACTTTTCCATTTCAGAATCTGGCCTGAGATTGCTTTAAAGAAATCTTTTATTTTACAACAAAGGGTGCACAGGGGGCACTCAGTGTTTAATGACCCCCTACCACTTCCTCTCTTTGCATGTCCAAGAACCTGTGTGTGAATGAGGAGGTGCGACGCTTGGGGGCTCTCCAGCTCATCAATGACCGCTGCATGGAGATGCAAAAGAACAAACATGGTAGGAACACTTCCAGCCTGGGGAAGCAATCCTTGATAAAGCTGGTGTGAGAGTCTGGAGGCAGTGTGCTCTGCCAGTCAGTTCTAGCAAGAGAGTGGTAGGAGCTTGAAAATGGCAGGCTGGAGGAGCAGAGAGAGAGCTCCTTAGCGCTTTTACTTTTCTTGTCCTCCAGGCTAGGGTGCTGAGATCTGTATGTATTTTCCGAGTGCCTTAAGTTGGTCAGGACTTCTGCAACAGAAGGATGCTTGTCTTTGTAACGCAGTACTAGAAATGTTGGAAGATGTTACATGGCTAAATAGAACTGGCAAGAGTGGAGTCCACTGTGGAGATGGAAATGTTACTGCTGAATAATTTTATATAGATGATAGATAAAAATACACATGACAAAGCCTGCTTTGAAATCCAAGAGGTTCTGCAAAGCGGTTGTTTTAGGCTATGTGTTGCTCATAGCTTTCTTTTGACTTCTGCTGTTAGAAAAGAAGAGTGATGAAGAGATGGAAGGGAAGAAGAGACGTGTGAGTCGCACCGTATGCCCATTTTATTCCTATGAGCAAATGCAGTTTCTCCGTGATGAAGTTCTAGTGGAAGTGAAGGATATTGAGCAGTTGGTGGCTTTGGGAAAGGAGACCAAAGCCTGCCCATATTATGGGAGTCGATACGCCATTCCTGCTGCTCAGGTAAGGGGTATACACTTTTAGCGGAATTAATGCCAGGGCCTCTAACAATAAACCAATTCCCTGCTCCCTCCAGTACTGTTACTCAGTACTGTGGGAGTTTGTAAACAGGCTGTGTTTCTGTCAGCTGTAGTTTTGCTGAGAAAGCAAAGGAAAAGAACAATACCCATTTGTAGTTAATAGGGAGGCTGTGAGTATGTCTCAGCGTTCTGAAATACTTGAAAGGCTCAATAACTCTGAGGCAAAAACACGGGTGTAATCTTAGCTCTTGCCACTGCTCTTCTTCCTTGCTTGGTTCTCTACCAGAAGATGTGCTTTCGGTGCTTCAAAGGAGATTTGCAAGGTAACCTGAGCCAATATGCAGTATATAGCACAATAATTTCTCTTTAGCTTACGTCCCAGTGCCCCTCTCCAGCACGCGCTCCTGTCTCTCTTTCTACCTTTCCCATAATAAGGGTAAGTAACTTGACTGAACTCTGTGAGGCCATCTGATATGGGCCTTTAATGAGTGGTTGGGGTGTGCTCTAAGGTAGTGAGGATGAGAGCTAGAATCAGGCAGTGTGTGCTTCTCCTGTAGCTGGTGGTGCTGCCCTATCAGATGCTCTTGCATGAGCCTACCAGGAGCGCTGCTGGGATCAAGCTGAAGGACCAGGTCGTAATCATTGACGAGGCCCACAACCTCATAGACACCATCACCTGTATCCATAGTGCGGAGGTCAGCGGCTCTCAGGTGAGTCATAGCCTGGCCTCTTAACTGTGAGTGAGCTCTGCATCCAGCAGAGCGCCCTTTCTTGGCTCCTTCGTCATAACAGCTCCTTTTTTTTGTTCGCGTAGCTCTGCTGTGCCCACTCCCAGCTGTTGCAGTACATGGAGCGATACAGGTGAGGATCTCAGAGGAAAATAGCACAACGGCAGCAGGCAGCGTGGATGCCATGGCTTGTCTCATGTCTGCAGGGTCTTTCTTGCTTTTCCCCGGTAGAAAGTTATTTGCTTTAATACTTCAGCAGATGAAAAGCCACTTGCTTCATTATCTCTGTCTAGAATCTGTCTAAGCCAGACTCCTGGGGGTGGTATTAAGCAGTGAGAAGGGGGATACCCTGAGGATTCTGGCTTTCCTTTATACTCTCAGTTCCTTTCCCACTATCTCCCTCTAATCGCTCCTGCTTTGTGATGCAGAGTTTCAAAAGATTCAGTCTTTCATGTCTCCCCTGGACCTTAGTCTTTCATGCGCTGACTGCATTATGGCAGAGGCAGTAAGCTCTGAGGAGGAGGAAGCTATATGTGGTTTTTGGCTCTGGCCAAATCTTGTGTCTTGTCAGCCCTGCAGTGGTTGATTATTGTGCTCAATGCTAATAACTGTGAATATGTGGAGTGTTATTGCAACAGGGACTTGAGACGTCACTGCCATTGTAATAAACAAACTGTAATTAATGTGTGAGGAGAAAGGCGATGGTAGGAACACTGTGGGATGCATGCATGAGTGCTGTGGGGTGACCTTGGGCAGGATATTCAGGGGTCTGTGCCCTGTCACAAATAGGGAGAGTGAGCCTTGGAGAAATCATTCTTGGTTCCTGTCCCCAAAATGAGGGGGAGTTCAGGTGCTTGTCTCTGCAGCTCAGCTGCTGTGAGTTAGTCCCTGAAGATGTTTTGCGGCCTGATACCTGTCTCATTTTTCATAGGAAACGTTTGAAGGCAAAGAACTTGATGTACATTAAGCAGATCCTGTATTTGCTGGAGCGGTTTGTGGCCATGCTGGGAGGTAAGCAAACCTATTCTGTCTCCAGGGATGCTGACAGACTCTGAGCTAGTTGGTGCTTCCTCAGGGCACTGTCCCCCTTCCCCCTCTACGGAATCTGTGGGGAGGTGTTGCTCGTGTATAGGTTCAGAGGCCAGTAATTTTATTTCTCAGGCTGTTTTTTAACATGGGGATGTTGACTGGCATCTGCCTGAACCCCTTTCTTTGTTTGATTAGCTGAGGAGCAGCAGATGACATAATAAGTTGGTAGAGGCAGTTTCCCTCTCTTATTGTGTGGTTTTCATATCCAGTTGGAGTGGGGACAAGGTGGGGTGCTAAGTGAGGAATACAGCAGATGTGTGACAGCGATCAGGACAGCACAGGAGCTGCACAGAATAAATCTCCTGGGTCGTCTGGTGGCACGGCCTCTACCTGTGTCAGATGTGTCTCTGCAGAATGCGTCTTTCTTTAGTGGTGCCTTTCCTTTGTGAAAAAATACTATTTTGCTGCGATTTTTAAATCCACTGGCATTGCACATCTGTGCGAGACCTCAGCGTGCCTCGAGGAGAGCCTGTCATAAGTTCATGAAGAGCTTCCTCCTTGCCCAGGGGAAACGAAGCTCTTTGGGGCAGAGGCCTGATGGTGCTCTCTGCCCTTCTCTCAAATGTACACTTCTCTTCCCACCCTGTCCCTGCCACTCTTCTCTTCCCTGCACTCAGTTAAGTGCTTTCATTAGAAAATGCAGCCTGTGCACAGCTTCATGATTGAGGCTGCAAAAGTGAGATGTGAGGTGGGTGTTAAACACTAGGGCATAAAATGCAGTGAGTGGCAGCAACTAATCCTGTTCTGGCTGTCGGGGTCTGGGTGTGGAGCTGTCCTCAGGTTTTGCCCTCTTCTCAATCACCTGCCAGCCTATGTGCCTCCCAGCTCTGCGCTGCAGCATTGAGGAGGGGCGAGGGATGCATTGTGGTCCCCGTCCCTTCATCTTTGCAGCATGATGACTATGTAGCGTGTAAGCACTTGTATGCACCCACCCTACCTGCTGCCTCCTGCTACAGAAGGAATGTAGGTGGTGTTTCTTAGGATGAAGCAGCACACTTGTCCTACAATGTAGGGGTACCCTACAGGGGAAATTAAAACTGAGCAGGAGCTGATATTTTGTCTGTATAGCTACATTTTGCAGATGTATAGTTATTTCTTGGTTTTTGTCCTGGTGCAGCATCCCTTTCAGCTCAGTTGTTGGTCTCTTGCTTAATTTTAAGACAGACCCATTGCAAGCCTTCCTTGAATCCGTTTCATGTTTTACAGGTAATGTGAACCAAAATCCTAGCTGTCAGGCAGTTTCCCAAACAGGTGAGACTGGAGTGAACACCTGGGGTATGCAGCCATCAGTCAGGGACATGGGGGTGGGCAGGAAGGGGCTGCAGGCCCAGCAGCTAATAATTTTTATTCTCCTTTCCCCCCCCTTTCTTTCAGGGACAGTGCTAAAATCCATCAATGACTTTCTATTTCAGAGCCAGATTGACAATATCAACCTCTTCAAGGTAATGCAAATGTTGTCGTCTGCTGGGGCACAGGTGGTGGCGACTTGTTCAAGGTTATCAGGAAGCGTATGTGAGAGCTGGGAGTAGAGCCAAGGCCCACAAGGCAGAATCTGCTTTCGAGCAGGTTCTCCCCAATGTATAGATCTCTTCTGCTGCTGTCTGGATAACAGTGCGTTAAAGGTGGATAGGCGGTCTTGGGGTAGAGGGAAGCAAGCAATTAAACATGTACAAGTGCAGAGGCTGTCTGTAGGCAAAGCTAAACTGTAAGGGTTGAAGTGAAGAAACGATACTGCTCCAATAACCTAGCCCATCCCTCGAACCTCCAAACGCAGCACCTTAACAGCGTGTGTTTCTGCTCTGGAAGCAATGCCTTTGTAATGAACTGTTGTCTGGAAGACAACACTCAGGGAGAACTGTGCACCTTTCCCCAAGAGCACAGCAAGAACAGCAAGTGGTATCCCTGCTGGACAGGGATCAAGGGCAGCAGGACGGGAGAAGGGATGCTGAATGCCAGTTCATTTTTCTGTCTTCCTCCAACAGGTTCACCGTTACTGCGAGAAGAGCCTCATCAGTAGGAAGGTACTGCCCCTGTGACTTTATGGTCAACAGTGTTCAAATGCTGTTTCACACATTGAGTTTGAAGTGGAAGACGCAGCAGCTGGGGTGGGAGCCTGTCTTCTCCACCCTGCTCCGCAAACAAAGCGGTTCCTGCAAAAAGCAGCGTATGGGCAGGTTACCTTTTTGCTTATACAGCAAAGCAGCATACAACATGGTGTACCACAGCATGCCAGTGGGTGCTGGTTCTGTGCTGCTTGGCCTCAATCTCACCAGCCTGGCCAGGCTGCACTGCACTGGAAGAACAAGCATCAGAGACTTGTTTTGGTTTTGATTCAATGAGTGAAGGAAAGTAATGGGAGCCCTGGGCTGATAGATTCTGATTGGGCTGGTTTGCAAACATCTACCAAGGAACTTTATCTGTGGCAGGCCAGCAAACCTGGTTTTATCTTGTCTGATTCCTGCTGTTGGTAGTCTTAGTCTTACTGGCTTTTGCTTGGCAGCTTTTTGGGTTTGTGGAGCGATATGGAGGCCCTGCCGCAGCTGTGAAGACCAACAAGGAGAACCAGAAGTTGGCTGGTTTACAGAACTTTCTTCTGACCCTCCAGCAGGGATCTGATAAAGAGGGTGAGTTCAGGCATCCCCCCCTTGTGCATCTGCGGACAAAGTGAGGATGTGGAACCTGCATCTGCCTGCACGAGGAGAGGGGGGAGGCAGATCTGAAGAGCGATAGACTGCAGAAGCTATCCTGCGTGGGTGTGTTTTAATATATATGTCTAGATGACCTAGGCAACTGTACATATGATTAGAAGATCTCCTGAGGTCCCTTCCAAGCTGAATGATGCGATTCCGTGTTTACACTGCACGCACTCAAGCTTTGCCCTGCTGTGACCTGCTGGCTCTGGGACCTGAGCTACCATGGGTAGCTCTGTTTAGTGGTGCCAGCTACAAAAGCCAGATCTTTCTTTTTTTTTTTTTTTTCCCCTAGAATTTGCGTTCTCTCCTTTATTGGGTCTTTGTTCTCTGCCTGCATATGTAGACCAGGTATCGTGTTCCTGTAGAAAGGACTCATCTATACTTTGTGCTTAGTCCCTGTCTTCAGAAATGTGGCCTAAGTTGCCTGCCTCTCCTTTTCTCTTCTGGCCAGCAGGTCCCCTCCAGAACCCTTCTGTGGAGGCTGAGAACGACCAGCTCCGAAGTGCCTCTCCACTGATGCAGATTGAAGGATTTCTCTCAGCCCTCACGAACGCAAACCAAGATGGCAGAGTCATTCTCAACAGGCAAGGTACTGGAAAGAGCGAGCTGGGGAGAGGCGGCATGAGTCGCAAGCAGGGCGCTTCGCTGGCAGTGAGGGGGGAGATCCGGAGCCTGGGGGGAGCCTGCAGCCCTGCTGGAACACATCTGTGCTGTCCACGATGCAGGCTGGCAGGCTCGGTCTGTGTGAGGACTCTCATGACCCAAAGGAATCCTTAACCAAGGGCATTGGGGCCAGGGTTTGCAGAGCTCCCACTTTGGACGTCGATTTTTGTCTTGTGATTTATTGCACCTCTTCCACAGCTCCAGGAAGATTAGGAAGCAGCAGGTAACTTCCAGGTTGGCGTTACCTGCTGCTGCCCCTGGCAGTGTTGAATAGCAGCAAGTCCTTGCTTTGAGAGGTGGGGACCTGCCAGAGTGCCCAGGACAGGAGGGAGAATCTTTTATATCTCTGAGTGTGTCACGGCTAGTTCCTGATGTTGTCTCTCTCCTTTTCCCAGGCACAGTTAGTCAGAGCAGCCTCAAATTCCTCTTGCTGAATCCAGCTGTCCACTTTGCCAAGGTGGTGGAAGAATGCCGTGCTGTAATCATTGCTGGGGGCACCATGCAGCCGGTGAGGGAGTAAGGATGTTGTGCTGGGCTCTCGGGAGGTCTCTGGTGCTATCTACAAGCAGGCATGCAAGGACAGCAGCTTGGCCCCACTGGGATGTGCTGCTCTTCTCACTTCCCGTGGTGTGTGTGGGAGAAGACCTTTCCTACCTGCCCTTTTATCTCCTGGGACGGTTTCCCTGCGTGAGGCATCACACTGCCTGTTTATGCAAAAAGTTGTAGGTATAAGGGCAGGATTGCCCTTGTCAGCCTTTCACGTCCCCAAGATGATACAGGCTGAGGTGGAGCTCATGGTAGGTTGGAAGTAGCACGGGTAGCAGTCAGAGGACCTTGTAAAACATCTGACCTTCTAAAGGGACGGGGATCCCACAGGGACCATCCCATAGCGGGTCTTGCAGAAAAATTGAGACTTCAGTCTTGGTATGGTGGCAGGCAGCTTACCGTCCTTCTCCCGTTGCTTTTGTGCCTAGGAGACAGCGTGTGTGTGTTGTGCAGACGCAGTGGAGTGTGTCAGATGTCCCGGTTAGTTATGTTTATCCTGTTCCTGGACATGAATGCCCTGACGTTTCCTCTTCACCCTTGTGGTGACCAGGGAGGGAAGGAGGGTGTGAAGTGCAGGACCTCCTTTATGGGAGGCCACCGTTCCAACTCCGAACCTTTCAGACCGTGGCTTGGAAAGAGGATGCAGTTGCAGTCCACGCTGTGGTCTGTGCAGCGCCTGGGAGTCCTGCTGATGGGTGTTTGGGACTGGGGAAGTCTGAAATTGGGGCGTGCTGGGCCAAGAGGCAGGGCGGTTCCAGGCGGGCGACCTGGAAGGCAAGGGGCCTTCGGCAAGGCTCGGGGCCACGGGCACCGGCAGGGAGCCCCGCCGCCGCCTCCGCGCTGCCCGTTCTGCCCGGGCCCGCTTGGAGGCGCGGCCCAGGGCCCGGGCGGAGGGAGGCAGCCCGGGGGGCGCCGGCCCAGCGCCGCCTCGGGCCGGGGCGGGCCGGGCCGCCGGCAGGGGCCGCTGCCGCTCCTCGCCCGGCGGCGGCGGGCCGCGCTCGGGGCCGAGCTCGCAGCGGGCGTGCGGGCCCGGTCCCCGCCGTGCCCTGGAGCCCCGCACGCCTCCCAGCCCTGCCTCCTGTGCTCGGCCTTCCCCCGGCCCTGACTTTGCTCAGCGGGGAGGGAGCCGGTCTCCCCTGGGCCAGCAGCCCCCCCGCCGGAGCTGCGCGGCCCGCCCTCCGCGCCGGCGCTCAAGGAGCAGCGCCAGCGCTGCTGATGTTGTGCCTTTTGGGACGCTGGCGCTTTACCTCTCTTTGGCCTGTGGTTCGCAGGTGGCTGATTTCCGAGAGCAGCTGCTGTCCTGCGCTGGCGTGGACCCGGCACGTGTCGTGGAGTTCTCCTGCGGTGAGCGTGCCGGGGCCGTAGCCCGTCTCTGCGGGACCCGAGCGTTGCAGTTTGCCTTGGGTGCTGGTTTTTGTCAGCGCTCTGAGCAGCACAGCACCTTTCATGGCAGCGAAGGGGTGCGAGGTCCCCTCAGCTCCGAGCTTCCCCAGTATCATAGAATCATAGAATCATTTAGGTTGGAAAAGACCTTTAAGATCATCGAGTCCAACCGTTAACCTACCACTGCCAAGTCCGCCACTAAACCATGTCCTCAAGCACCACATCTACCCGTCTTTTAAATACCTCCAGGGATGGGGACTCAACCACTTCCCTGGGCAGCCTCTTCCAGTGCCTGACTACTCTTTCAGTAAAGAAGTTTTTCCTAATATCCAACCTAAACTTTCCCTGGCGCAGCTTGAGGCCATTTGCTTGGGAGAAGAGACCAACCCCCACCTCCCTACAACCTCCTTTCAAGTAGTTGTAGAGAGCAATAAGGTATTGGCAGGCAGTGCGCTGCCCCTTCTTCCCGGGGGCTCAGGGAGTGGAAGTCGGAGCAGCTGAGCGACTCGGGCAAATGCATGCCTCACTGCATGCAGGTGAAGCTGTTCAGCTACCAGGGTTTGTGCATGCAGCAGGGATGCTGACTTTCGCTACTTGCTTTCATTTCCAGGACATGTGATTCCTCCAGAAAACATTTTGCCCATAATTCTCTGCAGCGGTCCTTCCAACCAGCAGCTGGAGTTCACCTACCAGACAAGAGACCTGCCCCAGATGGTCAGTCTTTCCTTTGTTCTCTTCCTTGCTATCTCTTTTTTGCTTCACATGCTTATGTTTCACAGGGCAGCGTGCTCTCTGTTTGAAAGGCGGGCTGATCAAAAGCCACGGCAGGGGAAATCCATGGGATTTGGGGCAGGTGTGTTGCCAAGTAATTGGGAAAGAAAAGCAGCAAAAGGGGCTTTGAGCTGCCTGCTCAGAGGTAGCTGTTGGAGATGAGGAATACTAGCAACTTCTCTACTGAGATCCTGCATTTGCATGATGGACGTCAGAAGGAGATTTCTGACTGTGCCTGGCAGTTGGAAGGGCTCAGTGGCAGTGGAGCGTGGCAGCCTGGCAGAGTGCAGCCCAAACCGTAGGGGCGGCAGCAGATGTTTCTGCACTTTCCCTTCTTCCTTTGGTGCACCAGTAAGCACCCAAGGCCAGATGCTAGGCCTGCTCTGCCCCTGCTGAATCTCCTCCAGATGTGCTAGCTAGCTCTCCACATCTGTTCTAATGTGACAGGTCCCATCCACTGCAAAACCAGACATAAACCCTCCTTTCCTGAACGACCACCGCTCTGCAGCAGTAAGAGGAACCCTGGGTTAGGAAGAGAGGCCAAGCAGTGAAGAGCTTTTTGGTGATTCCCAGCTCCCCTAGAGAGCTCTCTTAGACCTGGCATATTTCCCGCATTTTTCCTTCCCCCAAGGCATGTCACAGGGGAGGTGTGATCCTGGGATTGAGCACAGAATTGGGGCGGCATTAGCTGGAGCTCCTGTCAGCTGCAATATGCTCTTGTCTCTCTTGCAGATGGATGAGACGGGCCGAATCCTTTGCAACCTGTGCAACGTGGTCCCAGGGGGTGTGGTGTGCTTCTTCCCCTCCTACGAATATGAGAAGCAGGTGTATGCACACTGGGAGAAGACGGGGCTGCTCGCCCGCCTGGCAACTAAGAAAAAGGTAGTTGTGCAGCCAGGGGCAGTTGGTGCTTTAAATGGAGGTTTCAAAAATCAAACAATTATCTATGCATTACAGGCCTCTCTTGCTGAGTTGTTCTCATACACTGCACAGCAGAGCAGAGCGGATGTTTATCTAGCCAATCCCTCCAGTAATGAATAAATGATACTTCCCGGGCGGCTGATCACTGAGCTGGGATCTAAATTAGATTAAATGCAGCTATAGATTCTTTAAGTGCACAGTCTGTGTAGTGGCCACGGAGGGAGACATTCCTCACTTTCCATAACCAGCAAGCTTGTTCCTGTGTGGCTGGGGGGGCTTTCAGGTTGAGCTCTTAATAGGGAACTTGTTTTTCCTAGGCTCAGCTCTGTGCACCTTGAGCACAGACCAGCACAACTAAGGGCTAGGCAGAATGGGACCAGGCTGCAGTTCACAGGACGAACAGTGGTGGTGGTGGTCTGGTGGAAGTGCAGGGTGGAGAACTGAAAGACTAGGAGCGGTGACTCCTGTTGAAGAAGTGATGAGAAACATTAAATGGGGAGATCACTGCAAATATAAAATCTTGGCAGTGACTCTCACAAGTATTTGAAGCTTGGGTATTGAAGGTCAGGCAGTCCGACTGTGCCAGGGTGTGGGGCAGGGATCTTGGATCATGTGCTGGTGGGAGAAAAAAAGAATTACATATTCCCTGGCTGTGACTTCTGTTTACCAAAAGCTAAATAACTTACCATGTGGATTAGGAGAGCACCTTCCCAGATATCCCACAGCCTTGGTGCAGGCATTCTGGCATGTGGGCCTGCCTGTAGGTTTCTGTGGTGGAAGCATTATGCTTCAGCTTCTCCATGTGTTTGTACAGCTATCACTCATAGTGCCTTTCAGGTGTGTTCTGTCAGGGTCCCAGTGGCCTGCCCAGTGCCTCCAAGGCTTTGTGCCACAATCAGGCAGCTTGCTCTGCCTTTCAACTCTGATTTGTTCTTGTTTGGCCTTTGCAGTCTCCAGCAAATTGGATACGCGTTAGCAAAGCAATTTGGTAGAAGTGCAGCAAGTGTGACTTTCAGCTGCCCACACACAAGATCGTATCATAGCAGAGGAAGGTTAAAGTCTTTCCTCAGGTGGCTGTGGTGACATCACACTGAGATTATATATAAATTACACAGGGAAAATGAATTTAAATCAGAGGATTAAAGAGCTAATGTTTAATAAGTTAAAGAATCTTGGCTTATATTTGTAATTGCCAGTTCTTTTTCTACAGAAAGACTGATTCTGGCTGGTAAAGTTTGATAGTACTTCTTTCTAACCAAGAGAAAACACATGCTTTAGGTTCTTTACTGTCACAGAAAAGACAGATGTTGCACCTCTTTTTTACTAGGAAAACAACTTGTGATTTAGGCCAAGGTGCAGCATCTATCAAAATGCAGCTCAATTAACTTCAGGGGCTTTCACTATCTAATTAGGCATGCTAGAATAACATAAAGAAATACTACTTTATGTATGCTTTGCATAAAAAACCTAATTTATTCACTGGGCAAGGAGAGCTGTTACTTGGAATTAATTGGTGATTCGAATTGATTGGTCCTGTCACTGCCCTCCAAGATCTTGCAGCTGGAGGGTCTCCTCACCCCGCTGGATTGTGATTCATAGGTGGAAGAGGTGCACGTCGCTTTCCTGCCTTTCAGCTCTCGGATGACTTTTAAACTTCTTGCAGAATTAGATATGCCTGCCAAAGCTGAAAGGGAGTGTTGGAGGGGCGGGAGCAGCTGCTGCTCCCTTCAGAGCCCAGTTGGAAAGTGCTGTAGTGAGCAAGCAGTGCTTTACCAGGGTGGAGGGGAAAGGCGCTGCTTTTTCAGGTGATTTGCCCTTCCTGATCTTAGTTCCATGTGCTGTTTAATGTCACGGGGGTAAAATGATTTGCTTTATTCAAACTGTTTGCCTCCTGTTGCTGCAACTGACACACCGCGCCTGTGACAGATCTTTCAGGAGCCTAAGAAAGCCAACCAGGTGGAGCAGGTGCTGGTGGAATACGCCAAGTGCATAAAGGTAAGTGGAGCTGGCAGGCTGGCGGGAGTGTGGCATCCCAGATGCATATGGGAGCGCTGCTAAAGAGGGCATCGCAGCTTTTAACAAGGAAAGAGGGCTCTAGCCCAGGTGTGGGGGTGTTTCTGAAGGGCAGAAATCTTCCCTACTCTGGTTTAAAAGTTGCTGGTCCCTCTCCTGCAGCGCTGCAGCCAGGCAGGAGGACCGATGACAGGGGCCTTGCTGCTTTCTGTGGTTGGAGGCAAAATGAGCGAGGGGATCAACTTCTCCGATGACCTGGGAAGGTAAGGTGGCTGCTCCTTGGAAAGTGAGCACTGGGCTTGCGGTGCGGGATGGACACATCAGTACTTGCACAGATAGATAGAAAATCCTGGGGAGCACGTGGCTTGGGCTGATGCTTAAACCAAAAGGGCCAAGTCTGCTGGGTGGCATAAAACCCACTTGTCCAGGGTACTTTTTATGTGAGTAACGCAGCTGGGCTTGCTGTGCTAGATAATCCCCTGTTCTGGCACCCTGAATCCCTCTGCAGCTTTCTGTTCAGAACGTGCTTGTCAGACTGCTGTGCTTTATTGCCGCCTTTGGTTTTCAGGGCTGGCTGTCTTTCAGGGGTGCAGTGACCTCCAATTTATCAGTCTATTGGCAAAGTGCTCTAGGATGAGACATTAAGAATAATGCAGTCCTCCCTTGCAGGTGTGTGATTATGGTGGGAATGCCTTACCCCAACATTAAATCTCCAGAGCTCCAGGAAAAAATGATTTGGCTTGACAAAACAATGGTAACAGAGACACTTACACCTCTGCCTCTTTCACTTCGGCTTTTTAGTACTAACTTTCCTCCCAGCACATGAGTCCTTGGGCTGCCTTCAAAGATTTTTTTTTTTTTTTTTTTTTTCTTCTTTGAGCTTGTCCTGGTTTCCCAGACTGTGTGGTACTGAGAGTGCTGCACATGCGCAGGTGGCCCTAAACACAGGGAAGAAGCTGAGTGGAGGGAAACACCACTGGGGCTGCCTGGGAACACCGAGTTCCAAGGGGAGCAAGGTCCCTTCACCCCGGAGGAGGGGGCAGGGTGGTAGAAGCTGTTTGCCAGGATCACTTCTCCTCTTGGCTCACTTGTTCTTTGTCACTGCCCACTGGAGATGCTGTTCCTGGGCAGCTGGGGACAAGTTTTCTGCCTTCAAGGGGGCCTTGGGCTGGCTCTTTTGTGAATGCTCAACATAGTTTTTTGACTGCAACCTTTCTTCTGTCCCTGCTTACTCTCAGCTTGGGGTCTGCTTGGCCACCCACTCACTCTGCAGGGGTAAAAGCATTTGCCTCACTTTGTCATTAAGACTCCCTAGTTTGATTTACATCTGCCTCATGCTCAGTCTTACCTCTTTCTCCTTTCCAGCCCAGAGCTGCTGGCCAGGCACCTAGCAGAGTGCTGATTGAAAACCTGTGCATGAAGGCAGTAAACCAGTCGATAGGTAATTCATCCTTCCTTGGACAGGCTGGGGGATACGAAATGTGACTGCACTGAAGTAGGAGGGTGAAAGAAAGACGCATTACCAATCAGTCTAAGTACAGATGACGGGAACATGAGCTTCCTTGCCTGAGAACAAACACCTGAGTGGGCCATTTTAACGTGGTTGTACACTCTGTACAGGCAGAGCCATCCGCCATCAGAAGGACTTTGCAAGCATCCTGCTCCTGGACCACAGGTACGCACGCCCTGCCATCTTTAACAAACTGCCAGAGTGGATCAGGGAGAGAACCCGGGTGAAACCTGCCTTTGGATCAGCGTTTGCAGAGTTACGAAAGGTCAGAACTTGTATCTTATGTACTGCTACCAAAACTGTTTCCTACTGTACTCATCTGTACTTTTCTCAAACCTTCACTTTAGTGTAAGGCCAGGGACAAACTGTCTGGTTTTGTGTGTTCCTAGTTCCATCGAGGGAAGTCAGATGCTTTGTGATGTGGACCAGAGTACCGCTCAACTCTGTGAGCTGTACCTCTGAAGAACACCTGAAGCAACACCAGTTCCTGCCTTTCCGTACCAAGGAATTTGTGAATCTCTGCCTTGTGCAACCTTTGTGGACGTTTGCTGTTCAGTATCTGAGTGCTATGATGGTGAGACAGCCTTCAGGAGGGAAACTGGTCGTTAGGTCTGAGGCAGGTGAAGGTAGTAGTGGCAGGCTCCTATTTGTTTACAGATGTTAAGGTTTTATTTAAATTGATTAAATATTTTCAACCCAAACACTTATGTATGGGGAGTGTAATTATTTTGACTGAACACATCTGCCTTTTCCCATCAACCACCAAGTGCAGGGGGCTTGATGACCAATGAAAACATAGAGCTTTTCACGAGAATTGTAAACTATCACGCCATTAGTTTGTGTCGTGTTTGGAATTACACAGTCAGATGGGTAAGACATGAGGCAGCTATGGGTAACATTTCTTATCCTTTTCTTTCTACCTTGCTTCAAGCAGTCAATAGATTCAAGGAGCAGTTCATTCTTTCAAGGGGAATAAAGATATGGCCATAATACAGCACAGCACTTCTCCTTTGATCATGCTTAAGCACAGGATTGCTCTGCTCTTTTTGCTGCCTAGGTTTTTGAATTCAAAGTAACTTTCTGTGGAAAACGGTAAAACCTTTATTTTTTTTTTTTTAGCTTTTTTTTTTAAACTTTCCTGGGCTTCTTTCCTATGTCCTGGTTCAGTGCTGGAGGGGCAGTGGTTACAACAGGGACAGCTATGTAATCCTACACCTATGTAATCCCACAGCAGGCCCCAGCTCTTTCTGTCATCCTGAGCAAATTTTGCCTCCTTGCCAGTTTCAGCAGCTGGATGCTACTTCTCAAGGCTCTTCATAATGAAAAAAGCACTTATAATTAGACACAGAGCTGGTACCTGCTCCCTATATGTTAATTAGCCCCCCAGGGAAAGAAGCAGCTGCTTCTGCACCATGTCCTGCCCCTTCAGTGGGTGCGCAGCCCCCCTCTGGCACAAGCTCTGCCTTAATCCCAGTGAATGCAGCAGCGGGGCCGGGGGGCACCTGCTTGTAACAGCTGGTGTCCTCCAGCAGGGTGGCTGGTGGTGCTGGGGTGTACGGCTAGTCCCTGCCTGACATGAGTGTGGACAGCTGGGCTTTCCCTGAAGATGCTCTTAATTGAGCACACTTCCTGCTTTTATCAAAGTGAAGGCTGCAAGGACCTGCTTCCTTCAACTTTATTGACATTTTCAGGCAGCAACAGGCAAAGAATTACCATAAGCCAGGCAGAGGAAAAAAAGATCCTGTGCAGAGGCACCAGGAATTAAACCTCCGTGAAGGGGGACACACATACACTCATTCTCTCTTCTAGCAACACCCAAGCAAACAGGAGCTTCACAAGCAAGCAGTAAGGAGATAAATGAGGAAAGGGCTGTTTGCCTGCAAGAGACGCTTTTGCAGTCATCACCAGTCACATTAGGAAAGACGGAGGGCCCTTTAAATCAGGAGCAATGCTAGTTCTGATCCTCTGAGCACAGGCTGCCCCACTGCCCACCAGCTAAGGCAGGATTTATTGTGCCAGCATGAGCAGCAGCAGCATTTGAGATGGAATGTAGTATTTGGGGTGGAGAATAGCAGACAGCAAAAGAAAAACTCATCAATAACTAAACCTCAGCAGCGGTTAGCTCCTCTTGCTCCTTCTCCTCTTCTAGAAGAAACGACAGGGTCCTCCTGCCATGGCAGTGCCTGTGCTCCAGGAGGTACTTCCACAGGCTGGTGTCTCTCAAAGGTGCTTAGTTCAAGAGTCCTGGGATTCACACTGACGCACAACTATGACTCCCAGTCATCCTCATCCTCCTCCCCCACGGGCTGCTGTGGGGGTGGGAGGGGTGGTATTGAGTCCGACATACGAGCAAAGGCACCAGCAGGACTTCCAGGAGCATCGGGATTCCCGGAGGCTCCCGGCCCTTTCCCCGAAATACCTGTGAAGGAAGGAAAAGCACCAGTGAGTGACACCTGGGGACTAGAGAACACAGAGGCTCAGCAAAGGGGAGGGGACGGCTCCCACCAGCACCCAGGCGACCCAGGCAAGCAGAACGGCCAACACACTTAAATGCCCCCCCAGTCCTGTGCAAGGGCTCGTTTAACTAAAGCTCCACCTGAGCAAGTCCATGCCCTCCTCTGCCCTGTGCCAGGTGCTGAGGGGGTGACACTGGCCCTAAATGGCCTGGGTACTTGGCAAGGCCTCGGGGCAATGTGGGGCAGCGCCCAGCTGCCCCAGCACTGAATTAAAAAAGACACCACTGTCCCTTCCTCAGGTAGCTTTCAGAGCCTGTCCTCTGCCTTGGACACACAACCTCCTCCAGTGCCTCCAGCTGGACTTGAGGTGGAGATTCCCCTGCTCACCCTCTGTAAAGACACTCTCAGCCCCGCTGTGGCACACGTGCCAGGGAAAGTGTCTCTGTTCTTGCTTCTAGGGCTGTGGCTGACACAACTGAGGTGCCAGAAAGGGCTCTCCCTCTTCCCTAGGGAGAAGGAGCAGCCCACCCTGCAGGACAGTACCTTTGCGCCTCAGCACCAGTTTGTTGAAGAGGTCCGACATCAAATCTCCACCTTGTCCTGTAGCTCTCACTGAAACAGAGTGAGACAAGAAGAAATGTCAGCCTGAACCTAGCACTACGGCAAAAGCATTCTCCTGCAATACTGCCTTTGGATTAAAGAAAAAAAAAACCACCCACAACTCCCTGTTTTGTATAACATGCCTAATCTCTTCCACTATAGTCCAGTTTCAGGTCAGACAAACACCAGGCACCGGTAATGGCATCTTCTGGGGAAATCCAAGAGTGGAATTCCCTGAGGGGCAAGAGGGGCTGGGTGTTTGCAGTCTCATTCTGCCAAACCAGCTCCATCAATCCCCTCCCCAGCTACCTACACCAATGTGCTTAAACCAGCTTGGCCTTGGCCCCAGGGTTTCCTTTGTGTCTGCCCCTGTGCAGCACACGTGAGTGAAACTTCTACATGTGCTTTGAGAGCGGGTCTCCATCAAGAACACGAATGCTCTTCTTGCAGATGGGGTTTAGCAAGTTCACAGAGCTTTGGCTGAATGGGAAACACCCGAGACGTACACCAGCCTCTGAGGAGAGACGGCACCTTTCTGCTCTGTATGTTCACTGTGCTCCTGGCTTGCCCATCTCCCCCCAGACCTATACCTCCCCAGCCTCGGGCAGAGAGCAAGGAAGATCAGTTCTGCCAAAAAGAGCCTCAGCACCTTGTTCTTGTTCCTTCTGCTTCTTCTTCTCCAGCTTCCTCTCCTTGACACTGCGGAGGTTGGCCTTTCCGATGCCACCGGCCTGGCGGATGGACTCCAAGAGACTGGCGCGCCCAGTAGAGGGGTTCACCACCTCCTTCGGGGCTCCCTGGACCAAAGCTGCAGGGACAGGAACGACAGGCAGCAGCCGTGGGTCAGTGCCCCGACAAATCCCCATGGCAAGGGCTGCTCTGATACCCTGCCAGCTTCTGCCTGGGGCTGTAAGCCTGGCCCAGACACCTCTCAGTGACGGACTTACGCTCAGCCCAGCCAGCAGCAGCCCTGCCAAGGGGGAACTGAAGGCTTGCAGCTCCCAGGCAGGCAGGAGCCACTTCCCCTCCCACCACAGCTTCCCTCCTCTACCGGAAGGCTGGGAAGCCATAGAGAACCAACCAAGGACACGGGCTGAAGCCAAGGAGTCAGGGTTAGATTCTGTTGGTGGGTGTCCTGGTTTTGGCTGGGATGGAGTTGGTTTTCTTCCTGGTAGCCGGTATGGGGCTGTGTTCTGGGTTTAGGTTGAGAACAATGTCGATGATACACTGATGTTTTGGTTCTTGTTAAGTAGTGCTAAGTACTTGCTAAGTGGTGCTCACACTGGTCAAGGACTTTTCAGCTTCCCATGCTCTGCCAGGGGCACGGGAGGCTGGGAGGGGGCACAGCCGGGGCAGCTGACTCAGACTGGGCGGGGGCTATTCCATACCACGCGACGTCATGCTCAGTATATAAGCAGGGGAGTTGGCCGGGGAGGGGTTCGATCGCTGCTTGGGGGACGTGCTGGGCATCGGTCGGCGGGTGGTGAGCAATTGGACAGTGTACCGCTTGCTTTGTATTACTACTGTTCTATTTTTTATTTTACTTTAGTTATTAAACTGTTTTTATCTCAACCCACGAGTTTTCCCCTTTTGCCCTTCCGATCCTCTTCCCCATCCCGCCGGTGGGGGGGTGAGCGAGCGGCTGCGTGGTGCTTAGTTGCTGGCTGGGGTTAAACCACGACAGTGGGGATGTCCAGCCCTTACCTGCAGGCACTGCATTGCCGCTCTCCTCGCTCGCTGTCCGGGCTGGCTCCGAGGGGGCTGTGGGCTGGGGCAGGGGTGGCGGAGGAGGCACAGTAATTGGCATAACAGGAGGTGGTGGGGGAGGTGGTGGTGGAGGCGGCGGCAATAGCTCAGCATCTTGAAGGTCTGAAAGATGAAAGAAGTTGCATCTGAAGTGTCCCAGAGGACAGCACACTGAGAGCTTCAGCTCAGAGCTTCGCGTGCCTCAGCGGCAACAGATCAGAGTCCTGCGGCAGAGCATTCCCACCCTGTGCAGCATCTCTTAACAGCAGGCAGGGCCAAGGCAGAGTTTGAGATTCCCCTACTCTGCCCTCCCTGGCTGCATCCCACTCGCCCAAGGGCAGCCCACCAGGCTGCCGTGAGGCCAGTCCCTGCACACTGCGCTCCCTCCTCCCTAGCCATGCAGAGGGTGACGGAGGTGAGGCGCCTGGAGTCTGGCCAGCACTTGAGCACGTTGCAGCTTTGACTCAGGCCCAAGCACGAGCCAGAGGTCTCTCCAACATCCATCTTGAAATCTCCACCAAGGGACCTTCTGCCTTGTCTCCCCCTTCTAGCAATCCCTGCCTTCTTCTTTCACAGGATCCTGGGAGAAGGGATTGGAAATACCTGGTTGCAAAGGCTCCACTGACTCAGTGTTGAAAGTGGGCAGCTCTGGAATAGCACTGCTAGGGGCAGATGGTGCGATGCCGGGGCCCAGATCAGCACTGTACATGAGATCTGCAGCAATGCCAGGCAGGTCTGGCAGGTAGGACGGCACATCAATCTCAGGGACCTGGCCCAGATCTGGCACGTAGAAGTAGTTTTCAGCTACCTAAAAGAAACGCAAACCAAAAAGATAAGGCAGTGACTACACACTTGCTTTCCCTTGCAGCAAACGGGCACTGCAGGGAACAGCCTGGCGGCAGGCAGAGCTGGGCTTGCGTGGCTTGGTACAGTGGCTGCTCATCAGCTATCCCTGCAACTCTGCGCTCTTGTCCTGTGGCAGCTCCCCGTGCTCAGAGGCTACCCCCTGCAGAGCAGGCTTTGAAAACGCAGGCTGCAGGAGGAGGAAGAGGTGCAGGACTCTTCCTAGTTTCTTGCAAGTGGACTCTCTCCTCAGAAGGTTTCATGCACCAACTTTTGCAGCCTACATAAGCCAGTCCCTTCTCCTCCAGAAGAGAATGGTGCCTGAACCGTTTCTGAGATTAAGATGCAGGAGAAGCACAAGCAAGTAGTTACAGAGGTTTGGTTTTGTGTGTAACAGACAGGCAAAAGAGTACCAAAGGTGTGCTGTGAATAAAGGGTTTTGTTTGCTATACACACTGCTATCATCTCCTCCAGTCCAACATGATGAGCAAATGGCTCCCAGGCTCCTTTCCCTAGCCCCAAAACACACATTCAACCATGTACCAGCAAAGCTCCAGGTACGGCCACTACAAGGTGTTGGGTACAAGGTCAGTCACCTGTTGGGGCAGCTGGGTTGGTGCACTGCCTGCCTCATGCCCACACCAAGCACAAACCCTTTGCTCAGGCTGGCTGGCCCTTCTGTTTGCACCAGCAGGAGCAGGAATGATGGGGATGAGACCTCTCCAAGACACCTTCCAGCCATGGCACCTCACCCTTAGACTTCTCAGGAGGCTCAGGAGTCAGCACAAGGAGGATGATCAAGTGATGGAGCCTCCGAACTCCTCTACAGCCCTGAGGTCTGCAAGGTGAATCGATATTACATTACTCTTCTCACCACTCAGCAAAGGCTTGAGCAGAGAGAAACACCTGCTATGTTTGAGGGTTTTGTCTCAACCATCAAGCTCACACCAGGCCTTCAAGCACAGAAATGGGCAAGGGGCCATTCTCGTACCTGCTCTCCACCCTACAGGAACCCTCTCCTCTCAGAGAGCTGAGCACAAAGCTCTGAAGGCGAAGCAGCTGCATCCCCACAGTGGCATCTCACCTGTCGGTCCAGCTGTCCCCTTTTTTGTGATGGAGAGAGGAGCATCAAAGAGCTTCTCTTCTGTCTCTGTTTCCAGAGCCACGTGGGTCTTGGTCACTGCTCCAGCCAGAGGATCCAGGAAAACATACTTCTTGTACCTAAGGGTAGAGGACAAGTATTTCAGTGATGCTGCCTCAAGAGCCAAGGCCAGAAGAAACAGAGTACCCAAGAAGGCCTTGGAGGTGGAGACCTCCCGACTCACTCACTTAGGTGGAACATGTTGGGCCTTCCAGTTTCCTTCTTTTAGCCCCATTTTCCTGCCTCATCCCTCCACAGCCAGGAGGCAATCAGCTCCCCACCCTGCCAGCACAGCCTCCACATTCATCCTAAAGCAAAGCCCCACTGCACTGCCATCAAGCTCTCCCCCTCCCAAGGCCTGGCCTGAGACTGTCCTACAGCAGGACACCAGTCTCTCCTGGTGACTTGTCACTGAGGGGGAGGAGGAAAGATAAAGAGGGGAAATAATCTGTGGCTCGGGGAAAGAAAGAGGAGGTTCAGCAGCTGAAAGCTCAAGAAGGGCTTAAAGAAGCTCTTCAGCATGGGCAGAAGAAGGAACCATGAGGCAAAGCCCAACGGGAAAGGGAGCTGCAGTGAAAGGCAGTGGAGACATTAAAGCAGCAACAGCACTGAAGTGTTGCTGTGAGGAACTATCAGGAGAAGGAGCAGAACGTAGGCAGGCACATAGGGCAGAGAAGGGCAGGAGTGACAGCAGCTTTCAAGGCTGGAGAGAAATTATTACAGGGGTATGACAGGAAAAACTAAGTCAGGGAAGGGAAGTGCAAAGTTGGGTTGAAAGCAGGTGAGTGGAGGATCAGGTGCAGACAAAACAACTCCTTCCACCCAAGGGGAAGAGTGAGGAAGAAAGGGTTGCTAGCTGGAAGCCAGTGGAGAGGTATCACACTCTGTCCTATCGAAAGCCTGATATGCAAGAGCCCCAGGAAAGCAAGGAGCTACTGCTGCCCCCAGGGCCAGGAGAGCTCCTCTGAGGACAAGCAGGGGCAGGTGAGCAGCACGGTGCTGCTCCAGCTCTCACAGGTTCTCGGTGGTGTTAAAGAGCAGCAGGGAGCTGAGGGAGCTGATGTTCCGGGGGAGGCTGCCAAGGCCTTCTTCTGCATCATCTTCCTGGTGAATTTTGGTGCTCACGCACACAGGGAAATACTTGAGCTTCTCCTGCAAGAAGACAAACAACAGGTTGCAAGGCACTAAAATCACAGCTGCTGAAACAGCTCTCCCCAGCCACCACAACCCACACTGCTGGATCCACTGCATGGCCTGGGAACCCTACTGCTCCCTCTCTACCTCCCTTTGAGCAAGGAAGCACATGGACAACATTGCAACCTCACACTCATGACAAATCTCAGCAGTCTGCACTCATGGCATGTGCTTCTGGTGCCAGGGATGGGTCACATTCAACAGGTGCTGCTGGGGCAAGGATCCACCAGAATAAAACAACCACTCAGGCTCTAAAGTCAGAGACAGGGATCAAGCACCGCAGTCAAAAAGGCATTTGTTATAGTGTCTCCAACTATCAGACATTTTCATGCAGGCAGAGTCCCCCAAACGTCTCTATTACCTCCCCTCTGCTGCCTTCAGTTGATGTTTTAAGTGATGTGATCCCACCGGTGGGGTATGCAGGGAAGGCAAAGGAAAAAGAGGTTAGGAAAAAACAGAGTGCCTGCACTAGGCAAGAGATCAGGCAGAAGGGAGTGCGCAGGGTAGAACGTGTGCCAGATGGTTTTGCAAAGCCCGAGGGATTTGCAGGAGTTTTCAACTCTAATGAACTGAAATCTCCTCTCTCTCGGTTCTAAAACTTCATGCATAATATATAGAGCTCCCTTTAGAAAAGGACTTATTACATCTGAACTGCTTGACTGTTATAGAGCACAGGAACTGCCATCCCAGATCAGACCAGTGTTTCAGCTAGCGTGACAGCGCCCGCTGCCAGATGCTCTGGGGGATGAAGCTCAGTGCCCACAGCAAGCTTTGCTGTAGAGGGAGGAAAGGCATTGGTTTCTGAACCAGAGACAGCCCGTGATGGATGAACCTCGACCCCAGACCCCTCCCCACACCCCTCCTCAGCTCCTTCACAACTCCTGTTCCTTCTTCACAAACTAGGAAAAGCAGTGGCCTGGCAGCTGCAAGGTGGTAAGTGTTCACACCAGAAGAAAGCAGAGCATTAACCAGGACAGTTTGTCAGATTAAATATTGGCCACACTCTTGAGGTCGTCTTTATCACCAGAAGATGACCACTTCAAATACTGTCCACAGCTTCCTACTGCCTCACTACTTGCAACATCCCTGCTCTATCCCGTTCTCTGAGTCCTTCTTCCCTCCTTGTACTTGTATGGGGGAAATGGGAGACCACTGCTGGTTCAGTTTTAAGACCACATCTCAACAGCATAAGCAGTTTCTGCTGATTGAAATTTCAGGCTTGAATTTGGTAGCCAGAAATCCTGGGAAATGGCTTAGTCACAGCTCAGTTAATCGATTAAGAGTTCGTATGATGCTCTGAGTCTATAAAATGCTATAAGAAAAGACCTGGGAGGTTTTCCTTTAATTTTTTTCCCCCCAAATAACGTGTTCCAACTTGTGAAAAATACACTGAAATAAACATCTTGAATTTTTACAGAAGCAAGTAGGCAAAAATATATAAATTGTTATTTAGAGACTGTAGAAGCAGAGATTCAAAAATAAAGGTTCTTTTGATCATTAATATTCATTTCCCAATGTTTAATTTTTTAAGCATGAGGGAGTACTGACATTTTTTTGCTAGAACTGTTCACACATACTTAGCCCTCAAGTCATATATATATTTTTTTAATTCTCTCTTTGTAGATTTCAATTAGCACTGGAAGACTGTGCGTCACTTTAAGGGCATAGCGAGAAACCAACCATTACCTACATTTACTTATAACTCTCATCTAAGGCAGTTATAAAAGCACTAAGCATGAGTATTACTCTGAAACATGAGGCTCTACATAATCCTTTTAATTTAAATGCCACCAAAGTGCTAGTCTTATTCAAGTACCTAGATCTGTTTTGAAATTTAGAAGAGCTATATACCATCAATAATATCCTGCAACTGTGAATTCCACAAGTTAACAGGCCATTTAAAAATTAGTTTTCTTATAGGGACATTAAGGCCTTAAGCCAAAGGTTCAGCAACCTCGACATACTGAAGTCATGGGGGGCGCTTGAATGCTCAAACACCCCAACCTGGGGTTTGGCACCTGGCAGGATCACACCTGTAAGGACGCTGCTTTTCCAGGCATTTTTATTCCTAAAAGCCTACAGTTAAAAATATGTGGTCACCCTGGTTCTTAAGTTTAATTAAGCACACACTATTACAAAGGGAATCGGTGTGATGATACACCAAAAACCCCATTCCCCCCATGCCAGTGGAGTGCTGAGGCTAACTGGAAAAGCACTTGAAGATGAGAAAGTGCCAAAAACCCGGTTTAGCCTCCCCACACCCATGGTGGACTCCAAGAGAGGCAGAATTCACAGGGACATGCCAAGTTACTGACGTTTTTGAAGCCTAGCAAGGTTACTCCAGCAGTGGACTGTAACTTTTGCTTGGACCTCTTCCCAAGCCCAGGCAGACCATGTCTCCCACTCCGTTTTCCAGCCTCCTGAGGGGCACTTGCATCACCCGAACACAGGTCCCACTGCAAAAGCAGTGCCCAGTGCCTGAGAAGCCCTACAGGGAACTCACTGTTGAACCCTGCCTAGCTGCTACCCCAGCAACGTGCAAAGCAAGTGGCTTTCCAGGCTCACCACAAGGACCCTGTTTCTGGCACTCTTATCCATCAGTGCTTACCTTACCAACCTAAACAGTGTCCTCTCAACAGCTGTGTTTTCACTTGCCTGGGGTGGGGAGGGGGAAAGGAGAATTTCCTAGGAGGGAAGCATTTTTAAATGAACTGCAGAACCACGCACATTTCCAACTCAGCTGCTTTCCCCCCAGAGCACAAACCCTAAACGCTGAGCACAGGCTGCCACCACTTACCCTCAAACTGACAAAAGCAGAGCTGGCTTTCCTGGTGGGGCGTGTGTGTGCATGTGCGAGTGAAGTTAGCAAAGGCCACTGCGACTGCTCCCAGCAAAGAGGTCCTCATTAGAAGCGAAAACAGGCAGTGAGCCTCTGCTGAAAGCCCTGAATAATTGAGGAGGGCATAAATGCAAACATTAGACTTCCCTCTGTCACATTTCATTACCGCGAGGCACGTCAGGCTCCGTGCTGGGCTATGGCCGAGAAGGGCCTGTCTCCCTGGAACGTGGTCAGAGCTCAGCTGCACCGAGCCCCACTCAGCACACCATCTGCTCCTGGCATGGGCCCCTCTATCATTCATCAGCTGACAGCCACTCGCCAGCACAGCAGCATTCCCCCACCCCACAGAAGAGCCACAGGAGCTGGTGTGTTGTGAGTATGGCAAGAGTAACGAGACCGCTCGCTGCATGAAGTAGGGGCAGCAAAGCCAGAGAGATCAACAACCCCAAAGGAGGATCGAAAGATGGGTCACAGGAGGCGAGGAATAAATACAAACATCTCCCAGGGCCTGCAGCAAAGTCCCTGTGGTGATGGCAGCCTTGGTCACAAAGGGCAGAACATGGCAGTGGTACAGAGACTGCCTGGGACAGGGAAGAGGTGGCATCGCAGGCAGATGGCAGGGGCAGTGGGGAAGGGCATGCAGAGCCTACTGGAGCCAGCAGGCCAGTCGGACAGGCACACCATTTGCTCTTTGTGGGACACGGCTTTTTACCAGCTGATGCTCTTCTCAATCCCCTCCCTGTGCGAGGGGCTGTACATTGGCACCAGCCCTTCAGGGTGGGAGAGCATCTCCCCTGCCCACTCTCTGCCTGCCTCTGCTCCCCCCACACGCTCTGATGGGATGGGGCCACCAGCCAGACAGCACAACGGTAATTGGCCTCCCCTGGCCGGCCAGCAGCGCGTCCCACACAGCTCTGCCCCGCGCTACTGCCAGGGCTCGAAGGAAGCACGAACCCTGCTCGAGTTTGCCAGCCGCCCATTCGGCCAGCAACCCTGCTTCCCTGGCCTGGCTGAAATATTCATAACTACCTCACTGTGTGAGGTCTCAACTCCATTAAAACTCAGGAAAGTTTAGCATAATAAATTATTCAGTGACAGCTTTATTTTTGGGCCAAGGCACACAAGGATGAGGAAGGAAGTCTCTTTAGGGGTGGACCTCCTTCAACACCACCAGCTGCAGACATCTGTGCTATGGGCACACCAGGAAGCCCCAGCTATGCTGGGTGCTGAGAGATTCAGCCTCTCTCTGAAGGGCTTGCAACCTACAACAGCTGAACACAAGGCAAAGGAGAAGCAAAGCACAAACAAAAGATGTAAAGAAGCAAAATGATCTTCCCCCAGAAGATGTAAAACTTAGCTGGGAACCAGGGAGGGACAATACCCAAGTGGGATGCTTTCCTGGGACAGAAAAATGCTTTAATGAATTCTTTTTCTCCTGACACACTCACAAGCACTTTTACCTTTCCCTTCTCACCATCGTTTATATTAGAGCCTTCAAAAACTATTTTTCAAACAATTATGACCCTGATCCCAGCTGCCTTGCTATGCATAGCCGAAGCCTTAAGGCCAGCCAGCAGCACCCACCAGCACCGCTGCAGGAAACAGCAGCGTTTCAGGGAATGGAACTGCTCTGGAGAGCTGGCAGCCGACAGCCACCCAGGGCACTCCACCACTGCGCCAAGGTCTTGTACCGACATGGCCCTCTCAAACCAGCAGCTCTGCAAGCTTCCCAGCCTGACCTCACACACCCCCGCCAACAGGCCAAGCTGAAAAGACGTTCTGCTCTCAGCCTATATCCTAAAGCCCTGGTCTACTTCAACAAAGAGACTAACAGCCTTCCAGCTTCTCTTTCCTTGTTCATCTGAAGGTCTGTTCTCCTTCTCCTTACCTGCAGAGCTTTCTCATCCAGCACTCGGTGTTTGCTCTGAATCTTGTGTCTTGGCCATTTCTGTTTAGCTGGGTCTTCTGCACCAGCAAAAATTGAACTGTACTCCTGCAGTCGTTCCGGGGCTGGATACTTGGCACTGGAAAATACCTGTGGAGAGACAAGGAGGGACTGAAAAACCCCAACAACTAAGCAATCCTACACTACAGAAACACATGGAGTGGAGTAAGTGCACAATCTGTGATGATGGTGGGAATGGACAGCCTTGGAGTCAACAGGCTCCTAAAGGCTACCTGCACAGACCCAATCATGCATGCGCTGTCACTTCAGAAAGTTAAAGTGTCAGAATTTCTCTCTATATGTAAGTACTAGGAGATCATAGGCTTCCACTTGCAGGAAGAGAATTTGAAACACTGTATTAAATGAAGGAAGAACGGGGAAAGAAGAATTTTCACCAGTTTTACATGGCTCAACAAGATTAAGATGCACTAAGGGGAGGCTCTCTAACAGCAGCTTTCATTCAAATAGCCAAAATGTCTATGAGCCTGAAGTGAGGAGGTGTTGGGCTTAGCTCAGCACATGCCTTTTCTCTTTCTCAGGGAAAAGCTGGGGCAGCAACTTATATAGGCCTCATAAGGCCAGGAGCTGTGCGGCTCATGGGTCTAAAAAAATCACCAACTGGCTGAGTCAGGAAGGGGATTCTCATCACAACCTGGCTCAGCAGCAAGGCATGGAGAGGTGAGCCAGCAGCAGCGGCAGCAGCTGTGGCAGCCGAGCACCTGTTCTTCCCCAGAGCTTATATCAGGAGTAAAGAGAGAAGGTGGAAGGAAGAAGAGAAGCCATGCAGCCTTCACTGAAGTCACTACCTTAATAGCCTTCTTGCTGCCCTTTATCTTCTCAATCTTCGCTTGGGCAAGCGTGACTCTCTCACCGATTGCTTGAAGCTGTGCCCGGCTGGCCTCCACCCGCTGAGAGATCCTAGAAGGCAAGCACCTTTCTTAAGATGAAGAATCCAGAACCAGAGGTTTTTTGGCAACAGCCAGCGCCCAGGCCCTCAGGGAAGGATGTGAATCTCAATGGACTGGATTGTTTCATAGGGCAAACTAGTGCTGGTTGAGATATGCTTGTCTTGGTCCCATTGAGAGTTTATGCACTCTGACATGAAGGCAGGTCTAGTCCGTGACTCACAGCACAACGTTCCCACGGCTGTTTGAGGTACAGCACAGAAAGACGGAAAACTGCAGTTTTTTTGTGACACCAGAGTGCCACAAGCCCTACGCCTCTCTGCAGGTACTGCTGACAAGAAAGCCACAGCCATTTATCAACTGCCAACATATTTTTAATAAAGATGACTTGTCAAAAATGAAAGGCAAGACTCACAAGGCTTATCCTGTCCTCTACTATATAAGCAGTTTGTTGCATGACTTCTTCCATGTTGCTTTACAGCTTTTGTGATTTGGTTTCAACATCAGTTAAACAACATTAGGTCCTCATTTGGAGCGATAAAATACGCTATCTTGCATAACTTTTGCATAACTAGATCAGCATCAAAATGCTTTGGGACTGAGGTGAAAACCACTCTGTGGCAGCAGGTGACAGTGGTCACTGGTTAAGTACCTCTGCGTTCACCATGTACACATATTCCTTTCCCACGAAGCTTATAGCAGATGCCTTGCAGCCAGGGGCATGACTGAAACCACCAGCATGCTGTGCACAGTTGCTGCCATGCTGCAGGAACTGTCACACAGGCTCCACCAGAGGCTAGGAGGGACATCGGAACCAGGCATTAGCTACAGGTAACTATGGAGTCGCGTCTCAGAAGAGACCTTCCTTCCCCACGCATAACTAGCAGGATCTCCCTAGCTTCAAGTTCAAAAGCTGAAAATTGTTCTGAATCTTCACCCCTCTAATGAAACCAGCAAAGAATATTTTTATGGCTATACAACCCATTAGGAGAGAGAGCACTCCATTTCAGCAATGTTTTGTAGCAATAAGTTCTATCAGATCATTTTGTGCCCGTAAAAATCAATCTCAAGAATTGTCTTTAAATTTCACCAAAAGTCCCTCTTTGCTTTTGAGAGCTCCCATGCTTTTTTCCCCACTCTGTATAATTCCTTTTAGTAACAAATCTGACATCAGCAGTGATCCATGATTCCCATTTTCAAACTGTACCAAACCTGTCTTTTCAAGTATTTTCACTCTGTGCAGCACATTCCCTATTACAGTAGAGAAATGGACTCCACTAAAGCCCCCGCATTGTAGGTAGTGAAAAAAACAGCAAGTACAAGCAGCCTATTCACCTTGTATCATTCTGAAAGACCCCCACTTCTTCCTCTAAACAGCTTAAAGTGTTTCTGTTTGTTTATAGCCACGCTCCCCTCTTTCTGGAGGCATGAAAATCCTTCCTTATGCATATGGCAGGAGAGCACACAGCCTGTTTCTACTTTCTTCTTTTTGGAGTGGGAGATGAGCAAAACTGAACCTCGTGAGATTCTCCCTCTTGGAATTATTCTCCATTTCCCCATCCTTTTATTTTAAATACAGCCTAACAGCTTGTATTTTGTACCAACACTAAGTACAAATCTGTTCATGATTTCCTTCCCACACCCTCCCTCTGCCTCAGTGGAGTAAGTCCACATCACTTACACACTTGATAGGTTCTCAGAGTAGTTTCTGTTGTTCCTTTCAGCGTGCATTTCCTAGCACCTGTCTGCAGCAAATTTAATGTGTCGCAGGGCTGTCCCATTGCCTTGTTTTGTTAAAGTGTGAGATGCCTCTGAAGGACCTAAGTCTTCCCTAACTGCTCTCCCCAGCAAATCTTCCCACCTCACAGTTCACCTCTTTTCTAGATGTTTCATAATTGTATTGATCGACACTATTTCCAGCACTGCTCCTGGGGGCATCTGACTATTTTTACTTCTTTCAAAGCTGAAAAAAATTGGTCATTTATTTCCACTTTGCCTCTCCCTCAAATCAATGATGCAATTTTCCCTCTCACCTGTGAGTAGACCCCTCTCCTACAAGAGCTCAACAAAGCCTTCCTGAAGCTCCAAATGAAAGCAAGGTATCAGTTGCCTTTTAGCCAGTACCCTGCTGACTCCCAGACACAGTTATCAGGGGCTGAGCAGGCACATGTTCCACTCCCAGAAGGAAATGTTAAGCAAATAGTTATGCAAGCTCAGGCCTGGAAACCAGTAACCGATCTCTTCCCTCCCACTCCATGAATGCGAGTGGGTCTAGTGAGGCAGTCAAATGCTTCCCTCACTGCCTTTCCTGCCCCACATTATCCCCACTGCTTCACCAGGTACCACCTCTTCCTCTCCCTTCCCACACTCACTCTTTTGCTAGCCGTGAAGAAGCAAAGGAGTTCTTGAGGAATCTGTTATCCTTACCTTTCACCCTTACCCATTTCCATATTTAATATTCATCCTCTAAGACACCTGGTTTAGGAAAGGAACGGTGCCACAACTCCCTTTATGCCTGCACCAAACACAGGCAGTGCATTGGCTATTACGCAGTGCTCCTTGGTGCTAGAGTACTAACACCTCCCGTAGGGCATGGACAGCATCAGGGAAAGAACAGAAAGCAAACCATCTCTCAGCCCACAGCGCTGCACACATCTTTCTCATTTAAGGTCTGCTGGAACCTCTCTGAAAAAGAAGGCATCCCTAAGGACAGAGCGTGACTGGCAAGTACTGTGCCCTAGCTGCAACAGTAATGGTGCATCCAGAAGGGAAAGACGGAAGACATCTATAGCTTCATCCATCCCTACTGCCCACCAAATATAACCAAGAGTGATTACATTCACCGATAAAAGGACAGTATCAGGCAGACAGCCTGCTCCCAGCACAAGCTAGGGAAGCTGTCCAGTGCCAGCTCAGGTGTTTCAAACTATGATGGCTCTTCCCAGAGGCACCCTGTACCTTCTCCTGTGATCTGCTCTAGGGCTTGCCAGGCCAGATCCCACTGACCTTAGGAGATATGCCAAAAACCTTCACCTGAGGTGGTACAGATGCAGGCACACAACACAGAAGGAATACACACCAGTCTACAGAATCACTTTATTTGTTGCTGAGCAAGACAACTATGAAAAAAATTATTAAACCCCCTCAATCCAACTAATCCAAATTCCATCACATGTACAGGCTCCTAGAAGTACACGGCTGTTATGCATCTACAGTTCAAGACACAGTTGCATGAGTTAGAAGAAACAATATACCATACTGATACTGAAAAAATACAATGAAAAAAGCCCCTCATGTTCAAGTGTCCTTCAGCAACTTTAGTATTTCTACTGTTGTGGAAACTGAACTTACTCCAAGGAGTCAACCTGGTGTTTGTAAAGAAAGGAAACATGAAGGGATGGAGAGTGCTTTTGCCAAGGATTTCAGGGGCAAAGTGTTTGAAACAAGGTGGCATTCAGATCTCAACCTCCATTTAAGGAGTGTGTTACTGAGTGGCATTTGTTTGAAAGGCAATTGCAATCAGGACAGGAGGGATAAGTGTTAATAACACGGCCCATTACTGCCCCTCAGAACCCTGTGCTCAGACAGCCAAAACCACCATCGGCATCTGAACCTACCCGGCGCCTATTCTATTAGTCATCGCTGTGTTGTTTTGCTCTCAGTGCTCATTTCTGCTTGAGAAACCCCTTTAGTTAGATTCAATATGACTCTGGAGTTGCAAAGAAGCAGGAGGCGCACAGCGACAGCCCCTCCCTTCGGGCAGCATGCAGGCTTCGGGACAAGCAAGAAAGGGGCCTGCAGAAGGAAGGAGGATACATCACCTGCCTTCAGATCCTGGGCACTGAGCCAAACCAACCTTCCCCTCCCAATGCTTTTCTTTGGGGAAGTAATACATGTGGCAGATTAAATCTATCTAGTGGATTATCTCTTAATCCATACAGATTTTTATTTTTAATCTAAGCAGATATTAAAGCCAATCTTTCAGCTGCTTTGATTCGAGCTTTCACATTCTCTGGTCCCTCTGAAATCTTTTTTGCAGTCAAGCCCCCTGCACCTCACCCCCAACTTAGATCTCATTTCTCCTTTCTCCTAAAGCCCTCAGCCTGCTGCCTTGAGCTCCCCTCCATTTTAGAGGCAAGTCTCTCCAACACCCAGAGTAGGTCCCAGGAATCCTTCCTCCCACCTCACCGCCTCCCTCGCTGGCCCCGTATCCTCTGTCCCATCTGCAGCCATGGAGCAGATCACTTCCCGTTATCTCCTTATAACTCCTCTGATAATCCTCACATTCAGGCAGCTACTGAAAGACCTCCTCTGCTGTGTCTGTGTCTGCTCATGGGGGAAAAACTATTGTTCTCTTACTCCCATAGGGAAAAGATTTGAGGTATTAGGAATTTGGCTTCTAGGACACTGGACACTGCCTGTCAGTTGTCAGCACTGGCAATAATACCTTATTTCCACGATGCCAAAAAAGAATTGTGATTTTTATCATCTATATTTGCTAGGGATCAGACAGCATCAGAAAAAAGTTTAAAATCAGAGCAGGTTTAAAGACAGTCTGACAGATTCCCAGAAAGGTGGCTGAGGATGACAGAATTCAGCTGGAGGGAAGCATCACAGCAGAAGGAGACCCTTTGCTGTCCACGTACACATCACCCAAAAGTGACAGGGATGACAAAACTTGGGAAGTGGGAGAGAAAAGAGGTGAGCTCTACACCAAGGTGAATGAGAAAGGCAAGGCAGCAGAGGCTGGTAGCAAACCTCTCTAGAATACCAAAGAACTTCAATTTCATGTCTAAAGGACAAAAGTAAGCGATCAACCAAGGAGAAAGAACATTACGGAGCAGAATGAGAAATGAAGTTGCACAGGAGGATAAGGCAGCTGAAGTATTAAATGACTTTTTCCTTAAAGGAGGACTGTACACATCACAGCAAGTCAGGCTTCTGGTCTCCTCCCAGCCCAGACTCCAACCCTGAGAGATAGAGGGATGTTCAGCATTGCTGTTCTAAACTTCAGGGTACAGACGGTAAATTTGTTCTACAAATCCTTGGCTTTTTGCCTAAAAGTCAAGCTGCCTTTTTTTTTTTTTTTTTCAACAAAGCGTGCTTTTATTAAATTCCTCCCTTACTGCAGGAGGCGTGAATTAGAAGGGACGGAGTTTATGGTTCTTGTATTTTATTACATCCCCAGACTCTCCAAGTGGCTGGTGCTGGAGCAGGGTAACAAGGGAGGATGACAGTGCTGGCTGCTATTCATCCTTCCACAGCACCAGTGCCAAAACCAGCATGATACCATTACTAATGAATAAGATACCATTAAACCTCTAGGACAAGGTTCAGTGGGTTAACAGAAGTGAAAGAACCACTGGCGCATTGAGGAGAGACTACCTCCCAGGGAAGGGGAGACATCATCCTATGATGAAAGCAGCAGCAGAAGGTGGTGCTGAGGGAGCTAAGTGTCCAGCTTTCTTCTCAAGCTACCAAGCCCCTTCCTCACCCGTTTCTTTCCTGGGACCCAGAGACACGTCACGGTTCTCTTCCACTTGTATGCTGCGGAGAAGAAGAAAATCTCAAACTTTTTCAAGTTTTAATTTGTCTAAGAATCTTCTTGAAAAAAGGCCATGGGCTTTTATGGCTCCTCAGGCTGCTGAAGTGATGGGGAAACATCAATGCATCGCCCCCGGTACCCATAACTCAGGGCTTTGATGCACAATCCACTAGACTGAAGCAGGCCTAGAGAGCTAGGCTAGAATATCTAAGTGTGTTCTGGCTGGCTAACAAAGGATAACGTTTTATGAGGCACTAGAGTGTGCTTTACAAACAGCCTTACCGCATATGGATGTTGCTACACATTGCGGCGGGCCAGCTCAGAGTTCACACAGCAATGACCAGCACAGTCAGAAATGGGCTGTGAGAAGCCTGAGCCCCACTCTCCCCACTCCCACGCAGTGCCTCTGCCCCAGCAGCTGGCAACATCGCAGGATCGAGATGGAGAGAGAGAAGGAAAGGCTGCTAAGACATTTACAGTTTACAGCAATCCAGGGAAGCATTTAAAGCCAGTTCACAAAGCCAATTCACATCAAAACTTTGAAAGGCAAAAAGTAAAAATGCATGCTTTTATAAAAAGCCAAATACATTCAACCACTCAAAGAAAGATCAACTTGTTTGCTTTCTGCTCTTCTCTGTCCTTCATATTTAAGCAGTTTTTAAAGTCTTACTTCATGTCTGAGTACGTGTAATCAGAAACTGTCATCATACACCATCTCTGACAGAAAGAAATCCCAAGTGAGATAGTGTAATCAACATTCCTTCCTGCATTAAGGGTTTGGGTATTATACTAATTAATGTTCATCACACTTTGATTGCTCCTTGAGCCTGATTTGCAGGTGTTTCAGCATTCACATATTGCCCTGCTCCTGTGATGCCGAATGGCTTTTCAGATTGGAGGGTGATCAAGGTTGCCACGTTATCCTCAGCAGGATCTGGCATACATCACTCTCCACAGGTCATGTTCTCACACAAAAATAATTTCATTTTTAATCTCTCATTTCACAAGGTGCTCACACTTCTGTGAATTAAGTTTATGTAAAACTGGAAACTTAAAATTTTGACCTATTATCAGAGCACCCTCCTCCCTTTTCCCCTGCAGCTTGTTCTCCTCCCCAGAAAAGCACCTTTTCTTTTTTTTTGTTGCCTTTTTTAAAAAAAAAAAAAAAAAAACCCACAAACAAGTTCTTTATCCTTCCAACCTTTTTACTTGCCTCCCACCACTGACTGATCTGAAAGCGGACAGGCTTTCCTTTTTTAGAAGAAATATATACTAAGTAGAAAGTCTGTGTTCACAAATAAATTACACAATTAGATCTTCTATTTAAACTATACAGCCTACTTTTGGTCAAACTACTTCTCCATTAATAGTGTTAAGATATATAAACACAAAAGGTTCTACCATCACAGTGATAACTTTTGGGAAGGATGCTCTAAAAGAAGTAATGGGAAAAAACTGGTTCTTCTACCAGTACTGCTAGAGTTTCATAGGTGACCTTTTGAGTTCCTCCACTGGCAGCGTGGGAGCAGATACTGAACAATACCATGGAGCTGCTTCCCAGAGCAGCAGCCACAGAAATAGTCTGGCAATATTAGGCAGCAGATGCTGTAAGTACTAGTAACTGGTTTGTTATCTATATAGTCTTCACTCATCCTTGCAAAATTCTTCCAAGTGTTTACTCCCTGAAGCTCAATGTTTTGTAGTAATAGCCTAAAGTGTTTGGTTTTTTTTTTTTCCCCTTTTTCTTTTCTTTTTTAAGTCACTATTGAAAGGAAGGCTAATCCTGTTTGGACAGAATTTTACAAAACTGTCAGAAGTAAATTTTATTTCCATGTTGCTTGAAGTTATGGATCATATTTGGCAGATAGCTTGAGAAGGTGTTTTGGCACCTTGTAACCTTAAATTAATCAACTGTGTACACAAACATTAGGTTTCTTTTTCTCCCATCAAAGCTCCTTTGTTAGAATAGCCAAAGATCTTCCTCCCTGTCCCCACAGAGCACAAAATGTGTATCACCACACAGAATCACAGGAAACATAAATAGTGGAGAAACACCCAGGTGACCCTGTGGTGAATGATATCTGGGGGTAGGGAGAGCTAACACCTCTAAAAAGGTCTCAGATTCCTCTGGATCCCTGAGAGCAGAAGAAACTCCTTCCCAGCCTTCATTTGGGCACTGTGCCTGATTCTATACAAACAATGCTTCTGTTGTACACTTCATCAATCAACATTATGCTCTACATTTCCTATCAGCAGTAGTCACAGGAGACAGATCAGCCTGGATTTAAATGTCTGATCTGTGTCTTCTCCCAGCTGGGGCTGCAAAAGAAATGCGTGAGCCACCAGCCAAAACTGATGTTTCTTCTGAGCTTCACCTGAAGGCAGCAACACCAGGGACTAGCACTGACAAGTCCACAGCAGCCTCCCCAGCCCTTTTAGCCTTTGCCTCACTTGAGCCAAAGATGCCTCGCTACATCGCTGTGATAACGTGGGAAGGAAGAGTGACATTTGCAGACCCTTCCTCCCCACTGGCAAGGCAGTCCGCACCGACTCAACACTGCAGAACAAGAGAAAAGCCTGGTTCAGAAGATCAGAAAGTTCCTCTTTATTCCTAGCTTTCCCCCATACCTTCCAAGTGGTTTTAAATCAGTTTTCTTGACACAGGTAAGTAGCACCCGGTTGCACACATGTGGTAAGAACCGATTTAGTGAACAACCCTAAAGGTTCTACTATGGGGCTTGCTCTAAATAAAGGCTGAACATACCAGGTAAGCTGAGCTCCCACTCGTTCGTTGAGATGGAGGCTTTTTTATACCAACACGGCACATAGCACAAATGCTGCTCCTAGTCTGTTTATCTTTGCTACCAAAACAGTCATTGTCACCGAGAATAAGAATGCTGATCAAAACACGCCCGCCTCCGGAGCGGAAAATGATTCCTTGTGATAGAAGTTCAAACTCTAATCATTCTCCGAGAAAAGCATTGGTTTTCTTTGCATTTAATCAAATATCATTAGAACTTCATAGCTTTTCACCCAAAGATCTCAAAGCAATTTCCAAGTGTTAATTAATTCTCAGTTGCTTGTGACACCAAGAGTGGAATCGTTTGTCCCCCATGACAAAGGAAATCTGGGGAAATTCACAGTACAGTCCCAGCGGACCAGATTTTCAGTCCGTCATTCACTAATTTGAACAATTTTTGCTTTAATTTGCAGGAGTTAAAACATACATTTCAGTAGTTGTTTAATTTTCAGTTTTACTGAGTTTAAGACCACCTGTGCCACCACTTCTACACTCTTCAGTGCCTCCCCATTGCCAAATCTGTCCCACTGCTGCTCTCTAGAATAAGATACAGCCAGCAAGCACTGATGCAAAACACTGACCATTCTCTCCATCACCGCTTCTTTCTCTAGATCCAAAATATACCCTTTCCCCACATTTAAGACACAAGTTTGAAGGTAAAAGTTTTTGCATTGGCTTTAAATTTTCCCCACTTCCCAGTAGCTGATGGCAATCACACAGAATTTGACTTGCATTCTGCAAGTTGAACCCTTCAGTCCCCTTTTCAGTAACAGATACTTAAGAGCTACCATTTACAAGCTAGTAATCACACAACCGTCACCAACTAAAATCAGTCTCTATAAAAACCACTGTCCTGCAGAACTGGAGTTGCATACTCAGGAGAAGGAAAGCCTAACCAAGAAAAAGGACTTGCTACCAATAAAGCAGTCTTGTTTCATCAACTGTGAAACCCTTAAAGACAACTGCACTTCATCTCTTCTTGTAACTCTTAGTTCCTCTCTGACTTCTACCATGTAATAAGGGTCTGCCTCTGTGGTCTTTCCTCACGTTGCCATGACCTATTGAGGCTGTCATCAGATACTTCGTAAATGACCTAAATAGCTTTTGAAGGATGACTTCGAGTATCCAGGTCATTTTGTTTTGCTCTCAATACTGTGTTTCTGCTCATCATATTTGCTGCAGTGATCACTGTACTTTCAACAGCTTACAACTCAATCCAGTTTCTTCTATTCCCTTCAATTAGATACTCCTGCCCATGCGAGCATTGCCACTCGCTGCTTCTGTTCAGCAGTCAATGATCCTCCTCAGCATCTTGCGAGGACCAGTGCCAATTCCCAAGTTTCCCCCAAAACTTTGCTACAATGAAAACAAGCCCAACCACATAAGATAACTGTTTCTGAGAAAGCGGATCAGCCCTTCGCTAGTTATGAAACCTCATCACTAACTACATCTTTTCCCTTTCTCACCCATGCTTCCAATTTGAACTTCTCATAACTGATCCCTCTATTTCAAAACAGGTCTCCTTCTCTTAAAGGAAAGATTTATTTCTGTATTTTTTGCAAATGGAGCTTTTTATTTCAAAATATTTGCTCTTCAGAAACAGAGATTGTTTAGCATTACTTCTTCATTTTCCTACAATCAATTGCAGTCACACTCAAATCTCAAAAGGCACCTTCTATGATATGCCCATCAACAAGCTAATTTGAGCATAAGTGCTTCTTCAACAAATGAGAATAACTCTTTATGACACGTTATCCATCTAACACCTTTCCTGAGTGATTACAGCACTTTCTTACTTTCTTGAGGGATTTCTAGTTACTTTTCCCAAAAAACTTTGTGCCCCAGGCAGAGATTTTTCTAACAGCATTAAAGAGCAGACGCCTCTTTGCTTGGACTGACAGCTGCTCTGTCATTTTAATGAAACGGTCTGTGGCACATCAGTGATCAGACATCACCTTTAGAGCAGTTCTAGACACATGATTTAATTTTCCTCACTGTCCTTTTAAAATTCATCTTCCCCACGTAGTGACTCACAAATAGTCATTAAGAATGGAAATACGAGCTTCACAATAATACCAGAACAAATTTGCACAGTATACTTTTCAAACCTCCTTCTCTACCCCAAAACTGCCAGGACCGTAAATTCATAAATTTTAATAGCCTAACCACTCGCCCTGTGACATACTCACACAATAAATGTTCTCACGGACCAACGCCTTCAGCAGCAACAAATCCCCTCATCCCAGCTAAAAGTAAGCATGAAGGGCATGATTTTGGCTGCGGGGTTGTTGAGGTTTCCGCTCCCCTAAATTGCCCATGTGCTAGAAAGAACAAAGAAAACCCTGCCTGGTGCTCAGTAACCCAACAGGAGTTAGGAGCTTCTCACCCTCCCTCCCTCCAAAAAGTCACACAACGTCTGAATTTGTTCTGGAATCAACAAAATCCACGATGTCGCTGTCAAAAGTATTGTTGTTGAAGCAAAACCAAACAAACCCAGTCACTGGGCCAAAGTGACAGAGAGAACTGAACTGTGGAGACCATGACCTTTCTAGTTTCTTGGTGCTGAGCTACTGGAATGACTGGCATATTATATATATTTCACAGATAATCAGAAAGGCTAGTCCTGCTGCACTACCACAGAGCAGAAGTGCAACAGCTTTACCTTCTCTTCTAAAAGGAATGTCCTGATCTGCCTCTTAAGCCCATCAAGCATGTCTTCTTATTCAACTTTGATGGTAGATCTAAAATGAAAGTCCTAGAAGTAAAATAAAACCAGGTATTTGCATTTTAAAATGTGTATTAATCCAGAATAAGGATCATATTCTTGGATAAATTAAGAATGAATCCAACTCAGAAGATACTAAATTACTCATCTGGGGCTTCTCTTTAACACGCTTTACCATCCAAATCCTTCATCCCTGGCTCCAAAAATATTTTTTATCCTCTCCTCTCCCTAATGGCACAGCATGGTGGATTCCTTCAATAAAATGATTATCTAGAGGATTTCAACGGAAGAAAAACAAGAACTCCTTCATTAGCGTCTGCAAATGGATCTGCTGTCTCCAAAAGCGCTGCTCTGTCTTAACTGTCAGTTGCATTTACACCCAAACTCTAACCTACCCCATGTGGAAAAGCCCAGTGACAGCACCACAGCTAGTCAGAAGGAAGGACCACAGAAAGAGAATTTAATCCGCCAGTCAAGTGTGAAGAACAGACCTTTGGCACTGGTGTTTCCCCCTGCAATTCTCCCTGCAGTGCACACACTCCCACTTATATGGGGGGAGCCCGTAATACACATTTCCAGCCACTCCGTGTTATTTTCCAGACAGTTTTTTCCACACTAGAACCCTGATGGAAGTCATGCCTGTAAAACAAAATGACTTATTTGCATCTCTTCCTCCAGGGCTGACTGAGTAGACAAAACTCATCCATAGGAACAGAAAATGACTCCAATACATGTGTGAGAGTCCAGCATCTGAAGCTGGTTGAGAAGGTAGAGCTATCACTTTGTATAAGAAAAGAACGACATGGCAATTGCGTCAAGAAGAGTGGGAGTGGGAGAATCTGACAATATTGCCAAACCTGCAGGCTAAGAAACTAGAAAAAAGGGAACATTTCTTTTGCTGTGAGGCACACGCTGACTTGTTGTTATGATCTGCTTCTCCTTGGATACTTCCAGAGAGTAATAGCTACAGCTGCTTGGGGTAAGGGGCTGGGGGGAAGGGAATACCTCTCTGGATGGAGGAGTTCATAAGTTCTTTCCCAAATCTCTGTTAATTAACAGCCACCTGCTGCCCTAGTAGTTTATAGTCATGACTTATTGCTGGACAAAATCTCAGCCACTGCATCAAGTGGATCTGGATCCTTCCAACCTACAGCCATCCAGAGTACTTCAAGGAAAGGAAGTTTACTCAGCTGCACAACGAGCAGAGTTTCAGAGTTCTCCTGGAGAACTTTGTCAGGGCACCACAACTGTGGGAAGACATTAGGGAAGCACACTTAACACTCCCATGCTAAAGTACTTCAGCCATGAGACCTCTTTGCATTAGTCACTCACAGCTGTGGCTGAGAGGTCAGCCCCACCTCTGCTCTCCGGGCAGCCCTCAAGGCCCAGGCCACTGCATGGCCACTGCAGTTGACACTGACGTCCCACTAAGCTACTGAGGGACTGGCACCACAGCTGTTAGGAAAACACAGCCAGAGATGCACTGTAGCACAACTTGTCCACACCCTGCCCTCTAAAACTCATTTCCCTAGCACACCTTCCCACCACGCTCATGCTGAACTGCTGCCTTCCTCCAACTCAACGCTACCTTTAAGGCACCCCGAACATTTGTGAACACCACATACAAGTGATTCACATGTTAGCTTCTGTCTGAATCGGGTAGAAACTCTGAAATAACATCCAAGAGATGAGCCTAGAAAAGGTGTCAACATGCCCACACAGCTCTGGCTTCAGAATTAACTGAAAACAAACATGCAAAGGTGGTCCCATTGTAAAGACGTGCATTGCTCACTGGAACAAGTCTTTTTGGCACATGGGAAGGAGGACAGATCACCACCACTTCCGTCCCCTGCCAAATTATTTTACTTCTTTCTCAAAGGGCTCTCAGTGCTCTTGCTATGCAGAAAAGCCTGCTTTAGGGTTCAGTGTGGAATTCTCTTCTCGCATACCTTTAGACCATTATGGATATATCACCACCATTATTATTTCTGGATACGTTACTCTCATGCTGTAGGATATTACAACTTTCAGCCATTTAAAACCTCGCTGCATTAATGCAACAGACAGTATTTCTGAAGTCCATAAGCCTCCACAAGCATCAGCTGGTTCAGACCTTGCTGCACTCAGCTTCAAAGAAGGTTATTTCAGTGCAATTGCATAGTGCTTGGGCTCCAGGCTATTCACACACTACCTTTTCAATCCAGAAACAGTTCAGTAAGCAAAAAGTTGCATCTTGTCAATAGCAGAGAGGTCCTCTTGGGCTTCCACTTCTTAAAGCAGTGAAAACAGAGGTAATTACACCTCTGTACTTTTTGTTACAAGATAGCTCATAAAAGTTTAAACCCATTTATAACAGTTGGGGGGATACAAAGTGATCCATCCTTCAACTTAGTCACAGCTCTGTCCTCAAATTGACTGTGCTTTAAAATAATCGTTGGTGAAAGAAGGCAATGTTTATCAAGATAATTACTTCTCACCAAACACAAAGGTGTCTAACATTTGTTTCTTTTGCCTCTTCCTGCTACAGGCTTTATTTCCATAGATGGTTTTGAAACTGACTTTATCTGTTTTGTAACATGGTCTTTGAATAATAAACAATGGTAGCTACTACATGTGGCATCTCTAATGTTAAAATCATAGCTCTTTAAACATTTTAGAAAATTTTTGCTGAGCCATAGGGAGTCTTGTCCTGTCTTTAAGGGACCAGGGAGAGAATTAGCTCACCAGAACTTGAAAGCTGCTACTCAATGCTGAGTTTTCTCCAACAAGGCACACAGGACAAACAAGAGACTACCCTGTCAGGGTTAAAAAAAACCACAAACTAAAATTAAACAAAAAAACCATATGTACCAAAGTTATCTAAGTTTCTCTCTACTGTTTGCTTTTCCTATTGCACATGCCATCTGTTTTGATCAAACTGGCTCACATTTCCACTAGATATTCCACTACCATGACAGGCCCTGTAAGAGGAGAGAGAATCCTCTCAAGAGCTCCATCAAGTCTGAAATTGTTGCCTGCCTCCTTTTGCTAAGCAGCTTTGAGACCAATTCCAGAAGTGGGAGAACACCTCTGCTGCAACTTTTGCATTTTCCTTCACTTTTTAACTACTTACAGCAAACTGATATATCAGCAGTTTAGCCTGATTGCACCTAAACCACTCATTTTATTTTTAGTGACTGAGGATATGGGTAAGGCTTGTATTTCCTCTGTGCTCCTGGATGGCCATTTCAGCATCCTGGACACAATATTCCATCATTTTCTTTTCAGAGGTAGAATCAAGCATTAAGAGCCCTTCCTCCCCACAGAATGTTTTCTGTAGCTAATGCAAAATCATCTCATGCTTTGAGAAACATTTTGCATTAATGCTGGCACTGAGTCTTGTAGTTATTCATTAAAATGTCCCGCTATTTGCAGACTGCTATTAGGTGCGAAAAGTTTAAGTCTGCTTGGAGGAGGATATTGAAGGTGAAGCACTTCAATCATTTCTTTAAATTGCTTGTTTTAAACTATGCTGAAGGCCTTGTTAGTGTACAGAAGGCTACAGCTCTCTTATCAAGTTCAAGACTGCCTTTCAATCACAGAACAGATTGATCACCTTTCTTTTGGGGGAATGGGATTCAAAGATAAACAGACTGCTAGTGAAAGAAACTGATGTGGAAGAGCTTTGTTAGTAGACTTAGAGCAAAGGCTTAAGTAACCATTACTACACTTCAATGACAATGCCATAAAAAGCATCTTGCTTGCAGAATCAAATTTAGCATTCTGCTCCTCTCCTTCAAAAGACACATTTAATCTCTGGAAGTCCAAAAGACATAGATTTTCAGCACTTTCTGAGATGAGCAAGAATCCTGTCTTGCTAATTCTCCACCATGTTTGTTTCATTTTGAATGAATAATCTTTTAATGACTTAATACCATTCAGTCTCCTCTTTCCTACTATTTCCATTTCATTTCAAGCTGTGATAGCTCTATCTGTGCCCCTTCCCACCCACTGCCCCTCTCCATGGGCTGTCAAGGCATCTGAATTGAGCCTGGGCCTCAGATCCCATAAGATTTTAAGCTTAGGGATTTTAGCAGCATCCAGAAAGAGTTGTAATCTGGACTCCTGCAGAACAGTCACTATCCCTTTGCCTCTTTTTGAGGGCATATGATGCTTGCTACTGCTAGCTGCCACCAACCTTCCAGGCATGCTGATTTGACCCCCACATGTCACCTCCCAAAGTCTTCACAATAGTTTGGGAACCTCTCTCAAGCTACGTCTTTACAAGCTTTCAAATTTAGCTTCCAGAGGACCATGAGAGCTAAAACAAATGAGCGGTTTCTTACAAAGTGTGTGGTACACTTAAAAAAAAAAAAATAATCCACATTACTTGGATATGCCTCTACAAGAATAACCAGTATCTGCATGCAAAATTCCTCCATCTTCCCCATGCTCCATGTCCTCATGTCTGCAGGACTATCCACTCACTCCTTTACCTCACTGTTTCTGCTTAATCTTCCTGGCAGCAAATGACTGCTCCTACAGCCCCTCAAGAGAGGTCTCTGAAACTAAACTACACCTAGCATCCTCTCTCAGATGGCCTCTGGGACAACTTTAAAGTACCACAAGGTGACTTGTTGCTTAATGAGAGCCGTATCACTCTCAAATTAACTGGAGAAAAATTGATTCCCTGTGCTACAACCAACTTCCTGGTATAAACTCACCTCAATGATGGCCCATCACGATGAAGTCCTCTTGACAGGTCTCCTAGTAAGATCAAACCCTTATAGCCAGCAGAGGAACAACTACAATGCAGTGTTCAAGCTCCAAGATGCATCCCAGAGCCACTGCGCACAACAAACAACACAGTACAACTTGCAGCAAGACCTTTCTTTGCAAGTTTCCACGAACATTTAATAATACATTCCACAGACCTCCTAAATCAAGTATGTTCTTATGGTGAAATTCAGTCACCCATTTCCATTATTGATCATCATGACTAATCGAAGTAGGAAGTTTAAAAAAGGTGGGGAATACTCAAATGCACCTCATGATTCAGGTTTTGTCTGCATTTTCAATTTCAGGACTACTCACATCTCAACCCTGCTCCTGTCCCAACACCTCTTAAGGCTCTGCTGCCCAGCCAGCCACTCCTTACCTTCCTTAATAACACACTTACCAGACTTAGCTTCCCCACGCTTAACAGCATTTCCACAGTGCTTTTGTTTTCCAACTACTGCTTTCAGAAGTGTGGCTCTCAGTTAAACCTTTGTTTAAAATTAAAGCCCTTTTCAACTATTTAATATGAAATTAATTTAAATGCCATTGGGGAGGAACAAGAAGGATGCACCTGTTTAGCAAAATACTATTCCAGACAAGCAAAAGACACTGAATAAAGATCTTTTTAAAGATCAACCCAGAAATTCCTCCTTAAACTGAAAAAAAGAAGCACAAGGATGAGAAATTTTGTATACTGGACAACTTGTGGTTGGGTCACAGGCAAAGGAGACCAGGACCTTGAAAACAACATTCCAACCCCAAGTATTTGTTTTCTTTCTATTGCTATAACACTCCACAAGATAACTTGCATAGGCAATTTTCCACAAATCTGTTATACAAAAGTGTACACACTGAATAATGAACTGACATATTAGAGGTTATTAACATCTCCTGGCAACAAAAACTCTCCTCAGAAATGGGGAAATCCCAAAGGGCAAGCCTAGCTAACCAGGGAGGCATCTCGGGAAAGCTAAACCCACCACCTGTCTGAAGTACTTATCACAACAACATTCCTGTAAAAAATTCCACAGCACATGATTCCAACACAACCTGTCACCAAGAAAATGCTGGTAATGATGAAACAAATAGATGAAAGACTACTGGCTAATTGAGTGTTTAAATTGGTCATTTTGCCTCCTGTGACCTATATCAAAAGCCCTCCATAAAAGTCTGGAGTTAAACTCATATAGATATTATGTCAGATTGGCTATGTTAGAATATTTATGTTTTAAGCAGTAATGATAAGTATTAAAATCCCAGTAGCTAAAGGCAATGAATCTGATCTTTACTGCAGCTTCCACAGCAGATTAATTACATGAATTCAGTTAACATACACAAGGTTAAAACTTCCATTACTCCAAAACACAATCCTGGAAAGTACGTGCAGCCTCTTGGTCTCCTCACAGCACTGATATCAGCACCAAGAAGACAGGATTTCCTAAGAGGACTGGACTGTTGACAGTACTGACCTAAGACATCAACTTGTACTGCCCTGCAGCCAAGAGCCTGCCCAGGTCAGTGCTCTCCCTCTGGAGGACGTGGTACTTTGCTGTTCTCCGTGTGGAAGAGGCCGGATGGCTCCCTGCTCCCAAGGCTTAGGGCTATGACAGAGAGGGATGCTGAGCTACCCCCTGCTCTTTCTTAGTGATTCCAGATTGCAGTCCAGATGCACTGTTAGCAAGGTACAGAGAAGGTTTAGCTGCTAGAGTTGCTAGACCTACTCTCCAAGGCTGTTCCCAGTGGGTCTGCTCTGGGTCTCAGCCATAGTCTACCTGGTTTTTTTGCACCTGCCCATCCCTTGATTCTCTACAAACTAATGAACTCTGCAAGATTCCCAGATTCCCCAAACCAAGGAAAGCTGCTTATCTTCTTTCTCCCCATTCTCCAAATGCAAAGGTGTCTTTGTTGTGTCCCCTTGAGAAGAATGAATCCAAAGGCACTTTTCACCGCTGCTGCTTCTGCACAGCCACTAACTGGCCCAGGGAATATTTCTTCTACAACCACAACAGTACCACAGTTGCCTTCAGCCAGTTTCCAAATAAAGAGAGAAAAAGCTCACCTTCCTTGCACAATGGATGGACATGTTAATTTTAAGAATTCATACTCAAAGCAGAAGCTTTGATCAGCTAACATGGAAAAAAAGATTCGGTAGTGGAAAGATTCCTCTTTCCATATTGAGTAAGAGAGACTCTTTCATTCCACCTTCAACAAATTACACGTTGGCTTGCCACTCTTGAAAGCACTGTAGCAATCCAAGTGTTCGCACAAAACAACCCCAGAACATCTGCATCTTTGTAGTACTGAAGTAATGAGTTTGACACACTCAGCTGAGTCTGCCATACTGAACAAGTTTCCTCTCCATCAACATTGCAAGCTGCTGTTTTGCAGATCAGAACAGTCAGCTTCCCCAGATAAGGCAACTCCTTCCTGGAAGTGGAAGATAGAGCTGCCTTATCTCAGGAAAGGGAAGATAAAAGGTCACTCTTCACTAAGCGGCAAAGTTCTCACCTTGAAAGCTTTGCCCCTTGATTGGCATGGAACAACCAAGGTCATGGAACTTTTAATCAGACACCTGCATAATTACTAAATCGTTATTAATTATATCAGAGAGCCGAGACCTCAGAGGAAAGGCAAAGCAAACAAAGAGCCCAATGAAGCCTCCTCTGTTGTTGGAAAAAATTGGTAATTAAAAGTCATGAGTGCACTAAAGAGCGAGGGAACAGCATCATAGTCGCTGTTCAGGACTCAGGAGTGACTTGCATACAAAACAGCAGACTTGTCTCCCTGGGGAAATTACAGGGTACTGCATTACAAAGCAGCGAGTAGGAAGAAAAAAAAAAGGAAGGGAAAAAAAAAAAAAAGGGACGGAGAAAGAACCACTCCTGTTTTATCAATAGCTTTATTTGCCCCACAGAGAGGGACAGCACTTCCAACCAGTCCCAAGTTTGAGAGGTGCCTTCCACATGTTTCTGGCAGCTCTAGAAAGCCTTCTCCCAGGCTTGTATCATGAAGGGTTCCCATACTGAGAAGTGCACAAAAGAATGAGACCTTGTGTTCAACCTAATCCAGCCTACACACACTCCCAGCCCTTGCCCAGGAGCCCTTGCCCAAACAAAGGCTATTCCAACAAAAAGCCTTTATTTGCCTCAATGACCTGAGCTCAGCCTTAGTGACTACCCTCTCCCCAGAGGCTGCCCTTCAACGTACCGCTATCAAAAACTGAAGAACTTCAATCTGCCCTTAAAAACCCAAAAAACTCGAAAGAAGAAAGAATGCCATGGTCCTGCTCACACCATAATAAATCAAACTAGGTAGTCATGATCCCCACTGAAACCAAAGCAAGTGCTCCTGCTAATCAGGCTATGAGAAGATAAATGCTGATCTGTTTCTATACCAATGATATGATATGCCATCTCAGCACACTGAGATATCAAAGATGGCATGGGATGGAAAAAGGCACCATGCTATCTACCATCATTTGCAGGCAAGCATAAGAATCTCTCTGATCTGCTATATAAGTAGTCTTATAGATCCAATCCTAAAGATGACCGTATGCAAGAGGTGGCAAGTCTGGGCCAAATCCCTGAAAAGATCAGCTTAGATGGATTATGAGACTGTGGCGAGAACAGACACTCTCATGCGCTCAGCCCTCCCAACATACAAAAAGAGAAGTGCAAAACACCAGATGACCAAAGAGAACAGTTTGGAAGTCCCAGAGATCAGAACGAAGAGACATTTTCTACTCCACTGCTCCAAGTACAACAACTCAAAAAGACATTCTTCAAGATACTCTAAATAAGAAAGTCTCTCATTTAAAACATGAGCAAGAAGGAATAAAGGATAACTGCAGCAGAAGCAGTAATGCAATTTGTGGGAGTCTGCCACTGAATAAAAAATTAATAACAAACAACCTCTGGCTAACTGCAGACATTTCATTATGCTTAACTTTGACAGACCCGAATCCAATAAACTTCTATTGAAGTGCATCTGGTCCTTCTTTATCCCTTTTCTGAACTTCCACTGCTTACCAATGCAATGCCCTTTCACTGCTGCAACCTTATCACAGCATGCTGTTTCCTATTGCTGAATGCTAAGCCCCCATGTGACAGCACCGTACCTGTTGAAGATATCGCCCGACACCTTTTGCAGATACTGAAGTGCATCTGCCACCTGCTGAACAGCCTCCTCCCTGCGTAAGTCCGGTTGGATCAGGGGGACTGAGTACGTCTGCCCTTCCAAAAAGTGCTTCTGGGCTACTGTAGCCATTGTGCCTAGAGGAAAGAGCAAATAGGTCATTACAGTAAACACACATCCATTTTATCATAGCTTTTATTCAGGGACTTCCACTCTCTGCTCCCCTAATTATTTTAGGAAAGCATTTGCAATGGAATCAGTGAGCTGAGGAGAAAGGCACAAGTAGTAAGGTTGACGTATTGGATTTTTAATAAATCCAAGGCAGCTACAGTGAGGTGGGAGTCTCTTGCTTATCTGAATGCTCCTGGGAACCATAATTTTATTTTTAGCTTGATACTTAACAAATCTCTGCTCAGTACTGTGCTGAAACCAAAGACCACACTTTGGAGCAAAGTCAGTTCAGGGTAGTGATAAGACTCGTCAGAAATCACCCTGTCCCCTCCTCACATTCCAGATGGATATATTTCAGGTCATTCAACCCTATTAGCAAAATGCAGTATTTCATCTTACACTTCTGCTCCAAGAAACACAACCACCACTCCCTGCCAAGAACAGCAGCTATGAAATTACAGGGCATGCATGTGCACACACGCCCTTGCTCCAAGTAGGTTAATGAAAGTTCTTCCATTCTGAGACTGCTTGTTGCTTCTGGTGACTGGATTTTTCCTTAGTAACTATCTCAAAAGAAGCCTCCTTATTTTAGGATCCTTTCACATATAAAACCTAAACAGTCACTGAAATCTTCAGTTGTGTTCAACACGTGCACCAGCGCAGTATGCATGCTCCTGGATGCAGCTGGGCCAATACCACTGCTCTGTAGTTCAGCCAGGAGAAGGCTATGCATCACCCATGTTTCCACCCTGCCAGCCTTGCCCACCTCTCCCTCAGCAATTCCCAAAGAGTTTGCCTCCCATGTTTTTGCTCACAAAAATAACAAAAAAGTTCCTGGGACATGGAGGAGGGTATAGAGAAGAAATCCATTTCTCTGAGCACATTATAAATTGTAAACTCATAAATACATTACTGTTAGGACAGCCTGATTAATGAACAGAGTGTCCATACAGTTTTCTGACCCAAACTCTGCCGCTAGGCCTACACAACTCCCTTCAAACTTGTTTTCTCTGTGTTTCTTGCTCATTCAGACTGTAAAAAAACACAGTCTACAGCTGCTCATTACAGGGTTTCATCACGCAGACTGCTGTACATCCGTATAAGAAAATATTCATTAAGCTGAAGAGAAGCAAAACAAGGGAGGATCAAAAAGTAAGGTATCAGAAACAGACAGAGATATCTCAGGACACAATACATTCCCTCCATGGTACTTGGAGGTCTGCAGGAGCTAGTCCAGGGAGCGCTGCTGTGTGCAAACTGTATTACAGCCTGTACAGCAGAGCAGGCTGAAAATAACATAGAAACACAGCCTATACTGGAGAAATTCACAAAACAAGAGCCTGAAGAGATAGTTATGGTGTAAAACAACTGTTTAATAGGTGAAAATTAGAGGGGTTTTCACACGTTCTTTAAATTCCCTATCTTGCTTCACAAAATGAAAAGATATCAGACTAGACTTGCCTGCAGCCATTCCTGTACATTTAAGAAACACCATCCACCCTCTCCGAATTTGTCCTTTCTGATCCTAGCACAGCAGGTTAGGAAAGACTTTCTGTAAATGTGATATGGCTGTTTTGTTTTGTTTTTTTTCTAGGGGGTGAGGTTGGTTGGGGTTGTTCTTTTTTTTGGCAGGGGGAGGGTGTTTAATAATGAATCATATGAGAGGTAAAAGAAGGAGGAAACCTAGGAGCCTTTCTGCAGATAACAAATTTGCAAAATCGAGCCCAGCCACCAGAAGACCTGGCTCTGCTGCATGAAGCCTAGACCTATTCTGTTTCACTTCATGCATCATTGGCAGCCAGACTCTGTATCCTCACTCTCTAGCAGCAATGTTTGCACACTGATTAGTCTTCTTGACTGGGCCTATTCAGTAGGCAGGAAATAATTATTTAGAGTTGTAAAGCGTACAAGTTAATCTGAGAGGAGTACAGCTAATTTTGAGATGGCATTTTTTGATCTGCTGACCACAACCAAGCTTGAACCCTTTTGCTTTCAAATCTACTATTTGACTGACAACACGGAACAAAGTGACCAGATAACACAGCAAGCGCGCAGTTATGCGATACTTTGGCTCCGGCAGCAGAACAAGTTTACGATCCTCCCTGCCACTGGTCACAACTCTTCCGTTGCATCAATGCTGCTGATGTTTGGGATGCCTATTTTTAACTCAGATCAGTTCAATGACCCAATTTACCACAGCCAGATAAACAGCTGTAATTGCCCAGTCATGAAATAGAGTGGGAAGCAGGGGCAAGAAGGGGACTTCTTAAACTTGCTTCACTATCAAAACCATTACCATGTAACGGTAATCCTGCCCCGCAGGATGAGAAGGCCACGCTTTTCACCTCTTGAGGCCAGATGAGATTATACAGCCCCAGTATGATTTCCCAGACTCTCACCAATCCTAATTCTCTTAGTGACCTTTCTAAAGCCAAGCTCAGTTCAGCTGCTGACTGACAGATGCTCACACGCAGAAGTGGCACTCCCCTAGCTACTACCGAACTGTTTCTTTCCTCGCACTCAGAAACTGCAGACTGTTCTTCAGGGCCCACTGCTCCCTTGCAAAGAGAGAAGCACACAGCAGTGGAGCAAAGCTGGAAAAGCCCCGGGTGCTCCTGCTCACACTGTCACAGTTTGGCTGTCAGTAAACTTCAGTTTCACAGGTTCTCAAAGCAGCCTCTCACACGAGCTCCAGATTCTCACGTCTCCTAAAAAAAACACATTAGAGAAATGTGGTAGCCTCTGTGGGAACTGCTATCAGAGACAGATACAGGAGACAATTCTTTCTGTGCAAGGTAACAAATTAGAGATTTAGAGCAAGAAAGAGGAAGACCAGCAACAGCCTTCTGAATGACTAGACTTGGGCAAAATCCCATGCTACAGCTGCTATTTATTACCTCTTGTGACCAAACTAACTGGGGAAACAAGCCAATTTTACAAACACTTTGAGTAAAGGCCTGACCATATGCTTAGAACAAAAGCAGAACTGCTTCCCGTAACAGACAGGGACTGCAGGAACAAGGAAGATTTTAATAGGGAAAATTCAAGATATTTCCAACAAAAGTCAGGAAGGAAAGCAAAGACTGAATGTCACTCAGCAAGACTGACTCTTCCTTTATCTCAACCTCCAGTGCACTGAGAAGGAAGCATCACATTTCCTTGCCATGCTCCATTATCAGAATTAGGCATTACATACATACAAAGTGCTGCAGATTAGAAATATCTCAGCTCTCCCACCCTGCCCAGTGGATGCCAAGCCTTCACGTAACATACACACCAAAGGTGCAAATAAACTGTTCATATCTTACACATGGAAGTGACTTCCACAAAGCAACAAACTGGTTCCAGTACAGAATCTTAAAGAGGGAGCTGGCATGTTTCACCAGAAAGCACAGCATCCTGGAATTATGACGGCTGACACGAAATACTCAGATGCTACAGTGAGAAATGGGCACATAAACCCCAAAGCAAGTATGATTCAGAAGAGCAGATGCCAGATCACCCAAGAGATTTAATCATTAATGGTGTGACCACCTGTGGGTCACACAAGGCAGAAGAAACAGCAATGCGGCTCTTTTTTTGTGATCAAAGAGGCTCTGGAAAAAAGAGTTGCAGCATCTAGGGGCTCCAGCCACTCTTTATTTAATTTTTTTTTTCTATGTCAACTTTCACGACCAAGACAAATGTGCTCTGGTGTTATATAATAACCTCATTTGCCTTATTAAATTGCAAACAAAGAGAAAAAAGGTGGTTTTCTCACTGCACCACCTGCTTACAAGTGCTATATCCTGATTTGGAAGTTCTGACTAGAGCTAGCAACTGCTCAGATTTGCACTTGTGCCTTAAGCTGTCTATGCCTTCAACCTCAAGCAAGCTGGTACAAAGCTTGTCAGGGCTGGTGGCTGTCCCTCTGCACTCAAAGCTGCTCTCTCCCTCTCAGTCCCAACATTCACACTAGCAAAAGCTGAGCGGAACAACAGCAGCGGGAAATGCAGCATCAGCCTCCACCAGACTGTCTCACCTTTCCAAAAGACTTACACCAGGATAGATACAGGCTGAGCACTCCAGGGTTTTCAGGTATCTGGAACCAGCAACTGGTCATACTGTTCAATCATCACAGGCAAGTCTGTTACTCTGACGGCTATGTAGAGATTTGCAGCTCCAAACCCAGAGAAGCAGCATACAATTTACTGCTCTAGATAGGTAGAGAAACACTCCACCTACTTTGCTCACCTACTTTGCTGTTACTTCCCCCTGGACCCAAGAATAAAACTCCTTGTGTCAAGGCTAAGCCCAAGAGAGCTTGTTACAGAACAAACGGACTCTGTAAAAGAAGCAACGCTCTTCTAAGTTCTTTAGAAAATATTGCTCTATGGAGGACCGATCACTGAGATAATTATCTACAAACAAAAAACCCCAACAACCTTAAAATATCTTCATTTTTCAAGGGAACAGAAACAAAGGCAATATTAAGAAAATAATTTGCCTGCCCTCAACACAGGCCGAGACGGTAAAACTATATACAAGCACTTACCAGATGCATGCTTTGCTATGAAAATAAAGGAAGAATAAAGCAAGCCACCAACAATACTTGCTTCCTTAGCATGCTTCAACGGATTAAAAAAGGGGGTTCAGAGGAGAAGAGGGCTTAAATACTTTGAAAAAAATCAGTGTGTGTTCTTCAAAGATACAAGGGCTTCTTCAGCAGTTACTGTGCTGCTGCTTCTGTCACTGCAGTGGAAAGGCACCATGAATTAAAGGCCTTTAATTCCCACATGTAGGAACATCTCCATGAAGAAGTGACAGGCTATCTCTAGCCCTATGCCTCTCCTTTGCAGGACGCTAATAAAAGATCAATACCTTGTAGCCACCTGCAAGGACGCAGAGACCAGCAATATGCAATAAAACACAAGTCTGCATATCCCTCACCACATAGCACTACACCACTACCACTGTTCCACAGTGGGAACAGACCAATTCACAAATGAACTACAGGTTAAGACTAAACACACTCAAAAGATGGAGTAGAGACAGGTTTGGGCATAGCTTATCACAAGGTGCTGTCTCCTCTGATAGAGGAAAGTCACATGCATAACTTGGTTCACAGTGAGAAGTCATCCCAAATTCCTCACTGACAGTAATTTCTTATGCATAATACTTTCTACCATGTTTACCTGGACAAATGTTGTCCCATCCTGGCTGACAATAACAGACCGCTGTTATTCTCACTTTCCTCTGCTCCAATCTAGCATACTACATCAGCACATTGCTCACAATACCTAAATGTGGCTTTTAGAGCTCACAAAGCTCCCAACTGCTACAATGTCTGTTGTGTGCCTCATCACACACTTCTACTACTGTACACTTACCTACAGTACTCTGTGGTACTGTATTTAATATACTACTACATCATCCTCATTCTCTACTTTCCACACAGGCTTCCCACAGAATTTCAAATCATGATCAAATCTGCTGGCATATGCAAGTCATACCATGGCTGCGCTAGAAGCTTGCCTAGAGGCCGTTCCAACAAAATATCAGAATGAACTCCTCCAAGGAAAAAATAATTTAAAAAAAGACAATTTTATGACCTCACCTTCCACAGATAAAGCACACACCTGTGAGTTTACCAGCTGCAAAGCCAGGGAACTGTATTTAAAAAAGACACTTAAAATGCTAGAAAAGCAAAACATGCCATTGCATATGCTCCTCTTATTAAGGGGCAGGATAAGGCAGGGTGTGCACATGCACTCACACAGATGTAGACATGCAACTGAAACAAAAGCTAGAAGTTGCTTATGCTCTGGTGGTAAATGCAGCACAAGAGCCTAGATGTAAGTCCTGTTTTATTGTGCAGCAGCGATTGTTCTGCCCTGTGCTGACATTCACTGGAGGGGCTGAAATTTAGTCCTCCAGCAGAGCACACAATAGGTAATCATCCTGAGTAGGACAGCAAGATGTATTTCCAGCAGTGAGATGAGAGGTTCACCACAGTCCCTGTGCTAAGCCAACTTTACCTCTTTTGGGGGAGACAGGGAGGGGAAGGGAGGAGGAGAGAAGCACTTTGATAAGTTAAGAGGATGAAAAGTCTATTTATATTTTTTTTAATTAACCATGTACTACAGTGTTATTAAGCAGCAATCAAAGATGCAGATGGTACTGATTTGATTGGCAAGAGGTGCACTGTGCTGAATATTAAGGAACTCTGCCCCTATAAATAGGTCTAATCACCATCTAAAGGCTGGAAGGCAGTGATGAAAGAAAGCATTAACAAGATCATAATTAGGCCCCGTAGCAGGCTGTACTCCACCAGGGTGCTTATGTTACTAGATGTCTCTCATAGTAGCATCCCCAAACTCTGTTGTAGACATTACTGCTTTGGGTCTCAAGACTTGTAGTAGCTATTTTAGACGAAGCGATGAAGAGTGGTGTTTCTCCATCTTTGGAGGGCCTGGCATCAGTTCGGATTTTATTTCTCAGTACCATTTCTGGAGCAAGAGACTTCTCCATTCCAGCTGTCCCACTCTGCCCACTCTCAATGAGTGAATTAAACTGGGCAGCTGGAGCTCCCCAGGCACAGAGACTGGCAAGGGGTGCAGGCAAGTGAGAAGCTTTAGAAGCTGTCGCTCTCCCTCCCCCTCAGAGCAGCAGGAGCACATCATGGCCACATCTACATCACACAGTTAACCTAGCCACAGCTGTAAAAACCATTTCTGCTCCTCTGCTCCAGCTTTAGAGAGAGAGATACTTACTCAATCTCATCAACGTCATACTTTCAGCCTGTCCTTACAGTATAGCATTACCTCAGAAGAACAACAAAAAAAAAGTCCGTGTAGGAAATGAATCCTACAAGGCGAATCCTACAAGGCGTATCCTGCTACATGTTAATACTTCCGAAAGTCACTCATTGATATGGGACTGCCTGAACAGCCAATATCTTTTCAAAAGGAGTCAGCCTCCCACATCACACCACGGCCCTGCAGAAACAGCAGAGCACTGAGAAGCCTAACCCGATACTCAGCAGGACTCAGGGGCTCACATTGCATTTCACGCACTGCGCATCCTGGCCTTGTGGGCCAATATTCTGCTTGGAAATGGCAGCAGTGGCTTCCATCACTGAAGCAGCCCACCTCATCCGCCCTAGCAGCAGCTGTGGGAATAGGAAAGGCTTTTTCTGCTGCACTGGTAGGCAGCCACTAACTACCCAGTGATATAACGCCACTCACTTCTCCATATCCAAATGGTGTGGAATTACTGGCAGTTACCACATATACGGTATCTCGCACATCTGGGTACCACAAGAACATTGTGTTGCACCACGATGTCAGCTACTGTGCTAGGTGCCTTTTTGTCGGCTGAATCTATGTGCTAATGATAGCTGTTTAATTCAACCCAAAATACCTTGGGATCTGCATGAAAAGTACCCAAGATCCATTCAATTTGAAATACACGTTTCACTCAACCTACTGACTACCAACATCGCACTAGAAAAAGTTATTAAGGTAATGCTATGAAGATATTCACTTTTGGAAACAGCAAGAGAGACTCTGGTACGAAGCTTGTATCCAACACCCCAAAACTTTTTTTTTTGCCCCCCAGTTAATTCCCTAAGTTGCAGAGGGAATACAATAAATAGGCTGCTTTGCAACAAAAGAGCATCTTACTGACACAGTTTCTGTAAACAGGGTGCCTGACAGGAACATGTCTCCCTGGACCGTGGGCTGTGTCAGACCAACAAACACCCGTTGCTACTTAGGTATTTGTCTTATCCTGCTGTTTCCAGAATAAAAGGTGATCCTTCCTGAGCACTCAGAGCTACCAAATGAAAAGCACTGGCCTGTCAAAAATCTACTTCTGAAAGTGTGAGCCCAGTATTTAAGGCAGCCTCTCTCAAGAAGCCAGGGCCTGTTAACACCTTTGACTCAGATACCTACTGTTTCTTTCAAAGCAATGTATTGCAGCTACTGAAGACAGATGAAATCTCTGAGCAACATGACATTAAGGCAAAGACATTATTGACAGGTAACTAAATGTACATGAACTGGAGGATTTGGTTTCCCACCAGCAGCATTGTCTCTTGGATCAAATAAGCGCAGGCCTGAACCAATACATCAACAGACTTGGTGATCATTCTGAAATGGAAACCCTCCCTTTCCCTGAAAACTACTCAGAGACACTTAGATTTGTTGGTTTGTCACATACTACATGGCTAGAATCAAAATCTGAGATCTCGGAGCCCAGCTTTACAATCGCATATGGCAACTCCCTGGCAAATTGCAAAATACCTGACATTTAAAGATGGATCACGTAAAATCAAAGGATATCAGCTCTCCAGAAGACAGAATGCTATTACGTGAAAATATTTTTTAAAGAGAATCTGAAAGGTAAAGACTTAAAAGAATTTAGAGGTGCACTTCAATCCTCTCAGCTCCACAAGCTAAGATGGCCTCTAACCTACTGCTGTCTTCGAGACAACCTTCCTCTCAACGCAGAGCTCTGCTTTGTGAAGCATAGACAGCAGCCCTCACTGCCAAGAGGCACCGAGCTGCATGCTGCATCACCTTGCTGAGAAAGTCCTGTCCTCTAAGCACAGGCTGAAATTGATTTCCTTCAGCTGGATACATAAAGCTCATTTTGACAGACAGGTGTTGATATCTAAAGTTAATCAGATAACCCACTCTGCAACTGTCACCTTTGGCTTTCATCACTAATGGAGACAATCAGGCACTCTAATGAACAATTGATCTGATTCTAAGGCAGCCATCTAAAACTGACCAAAAGCACTGTGCTAATTGCCTGCCTTCCCTTCCTCTCACTATTTATTATAAAAGAAGCCTAAGCAAATAGCTTAGTTACACGTATAATACAGACATCAAAAATAAAACTGAGAATCCCAGCCCAAACATCCAGACACAGCTCTTCATTCGATATCCTTAATGGAGGCACTTTGGTTTTGCATGCCTAATGTACACAGAAGCCACTGGCTACGCCAAAAGTCCCTTGGAGGGCCATTTCCCTGCAGTAAGTTCTCTTAAATACTGGAGTTTCAAAAGCAGGCCAGCTGAAACACTGCTGTAGAGCTTCCTCCAGAATGTTTCATTTAGAAAAATGGGAGCTGCTCAATCTTACTATCAGATCGCAACAACAAATACATACTCCCAAAAACATAGCACTTTCAAAAAAAAAAAAATCCAATTAATTTTTCCTTCTAATTTTCTGATGCAAAATCAGTTTCAGGCTCCTGCAGAGTGGCCTTAGCTGCAGATCTAACCATTGCCAGATCTCGCTGCCACAAATTCTAACTAGCAATGTCCTATTTTTCACCTCCACATTCAGTACCCTCTGCTCCAAAGTTCTGGAGTTTTACAGCACCCATACCCCACACGCACTGCTTTAAAACAGATCCTGAGATATTTAATGATGGCAACAACCAAATCAAACTGTCAACCAAACCAGTTCCTGCCCATTTTATACACTCAAAAGCAAAGGGGATGCTTGCATTTCTGCAAAATGACAGGAGGGGAACTCACTCACTATAAGGAAGTGTCTTCAAGCCCGTTCACATTTGCTAGAAGAAATATCCCTACAGGCTGTCCTGGATGACAGGAGCTGACAAAAAGCTGGGTCAAAAGAATGACACCTGGGGAATCAATAACCCACTAAAGAAACTGCTGGATGGACTATTTTCTGGTAAAGGTTATCTTGTGAAGGGGTCTAAGCAGAGCTGATTAGCTACAGAAATTGCTTTTTGAGTGATAAAAATTATTCCCTTCAAGCTCAAACACCACAGCCATGGGAAACATCACAATTTCAGACATAATCATCTTCTTCCTCTGCACACTATCTTTAATCTAAAAAAAAATTGTTAAAAAAATCTGCCTTGCTTTCAGGCTTATCTCAGTACTATTTTTCTCCAGCCCTCAATGTCTACCCTTCTCTTTTACTGCTCAGGCTGGGCGTGCAATGACTATAGTAACCCGGTATTACCAGAACCCAGACTGGAGAGTAGTTCCCAGGGTTTATCTGCTTTCAGTTTTCTTGCCAATGAACTCCTGAGTTGAGAGAAGAGAACGGCACTTTTTATCTGAAGGAATGAAGATTAAAAACTCAGTTTAAATATCCAGAGTAATAGAAGAAGGGCAGATGCTAAGACTAGCAGCCTGTGCTGCTCTGGGAGTGCCTGAGGCATTTTTCTGCCTGAGGGCTCTTTGGAGGTGCAGCCATTTCCCCTCAACCAAAGCATCCCAGGAATACAGAGGTATATTGGGCAGCCTTTACATCCCAGCTTTAATACTTAGACAAGACAAACATAATTAAATATCAGGAGAACTTATCAGCCCTTAGCTAACCTACCTAAAAGAAAGTCTAAGCAAGGGACAGTTGACTGGACTATCTCCGATTCCCTGGAAAACTGAAATGCAGAAAGCCTCTACAAGGACATGCCAAAGTCACTTTGCTTCCAGCTCTTGCCTCTGGCAAAAGCAGCACTATCCGCTCCGCTTCCTTTCACTGCTCAAGGAAGGCTCCGTATTTCAGAGAAAAATTTCTGTCAAGAAATAGGGACAGTTTTAGCTTCTACCTCATCTACTCTGGGATAGGTCAATCCAGTCTGCAAATCACTGCCAGCAACACCCGCTGCGCAACCTAAATGAAATAAATAGGTCATCTCAAGCCAACTCCTAGCTGACATTTGCTTGAATCACATGAAATGCCACAGCCACAGCTGGCACTATCCCACACTCCTTGCTGGAAGGTGCACTGTAGAAGCAAGCAGAGTCGAGAATTAGCCTACTCTCCCCAGGGATGAAAAGCCTCCTCTTCTGAAAGAGGCCTCTGGGAAAATCCAGGTGCTGTCCAACCACTCAACATTTGAACCACACCATTTGGGAAAAAAAAAAAAAAAAAAGTCCTGTCACCACAACAGGACTTCTGTTGATTACTAAAACAAATACTAATAATGATCACCGCTGCTGGATGTGGATTCACAACGTTCACTACATCCACCAGCAGCCTTTCTTCATGCGCACAGCTAGGTCTAGTAGCCCTGTGGTCCTTTTACTGTTGGCTGACTCATTCTTTATTTTGAACATAGAAAAAAATTAATACAATAAATGCATTTATCACAACAGCACTTGGGTTCACTTGCAAACAGTGACAACGTGTTTTTATTTGACAAACAGTTACATCACCACAGCTACCAGCTTGGGAGTGAGGAACATGCCCTTGTGCAACTTAAAGGCAATCCATATGAAAACCGATTTGCCAGTACTCTGGGAAGCAAACCGTGTTGATGCACTGATGGACTAGAAGTTACGTTTCTTATAATCTGTGGTGTTCTTTGAATTAGCTGATAGTTAATAATACCCAATTGGTACTTGGAATAGGACAAAAGCCCCACAACTCTATTACAAGCCATTAGCTAACTTTCTGAGGATACATTACGCAACCTACATCCCAGAGTCTTCTGACCCTCTATCTTGGATGCTTTTTTTCTCTTTTTCGTGAGTCCCTCCAGGCTGCACCATCTCGCCATCTATCCCTACAGGGCAGCTGACCTACACGGAGAGAAGACATGGCCCTTCCCAGTCCCCAAAGCGCTATGTCGAGCCCAGGTGGCCCACACCTCATCGCCAACTTGAGAGTACCACGCTCCGTGCCCACCTGGCAGGTTTTCCGATCTATTTCATGGCTCAGCACTGAAGCACCGCCTAAGAAGTGTGAGAAAAGACTTCCTAAACCTGCGATCCCACCCGAGCGGGTGCCGCACGACGCTCATTCCACGTTACCCAGCTCTTCTTCCCAAGGCCTGACGGGGTCCCCGAGGGACGGCGCCTGCGGCCACCAGACGCGCTTCACCGCTGGGCGGCAGGCCGCGCACCCCGCGGCAGCCCCTCACCGCCGCCGCTGCCGGGGCCCTGCCGGCGCCCACTGCCCGCCTCCGGCCCTCCGGCCCACCGGCGGGGAACCTCCCCGAGCCCCGGCTCCGAGCCCCCGAGCCCAGCCCGCACCCGGCCTCCTCGGCGCCTTCCGCCGGCACCGCCGACCCCCGCGGGCCCGGCCAGGCCGCACCGAGCCCGGAACCGGGCACGGAACCGCGGGGGGGGAGGGGGGGAGGTCCCGGCCCCGCCCCCCGCGGCCGCGCCGAGCCCGGCCGCCCCTCACCTGCCGCGAGCCAGCCACGCCCCGGCGCGAGCAGGAAGCGGCGCCCTGCACCGCTTCCGCCCCTAGTCGTTCGTCACTTCCGCCCGGTTCGGGCGCCCCCGCCTTTCGCGGCAAGGCCCTGGGCCGAGCCGAGGGCGGGGGGCGGTGCTGCGCATGCGCGCGGCGGAGGGTGGGGCGCGGGGCGTGAGGCGCTCCCCGGCGGCGGGGGGGCGTCGGCCATCTTGGGGGCTCCCCGCCGCCTGCTCGCTCTCCTGCCCCGGCGCTGCTGGGCCAGGCCTTGCGCCGTCTTGCCCGCCTCAGCCCCTCCCCGGCACGGCCACCCTCCCTCTGTGGTGGCCTGAGCCTCCGGCGGCCTGGCGGCCCGAGGGGGTGGGCGGCAGGAGCTGGCGGTCTGCCAGCCCCATCACAGGGCACGGGCAGCCCGCGGACCCCGGCCGAGGCCCCTGGGAGCGTCGCTGGGTGCCGCGCCGGGGAGGTGCTGGGCCTCCAGCTCGCCTCCGCAGGTGGCTGCCCCGTCAGAGTGCAGGCGTTCAGCGAGCAGTACCCCGCTGCGAAGAGAAGGGGGTCTTGGCAGAACTCTCGGCCTGATGTCCGCCCACACCTTGCAGAGACACAGTTGGAAAGAGAATCCCACAGATGTTGGTTTTTTGTTGCCATGTTCAGCCCTGCTTCTGCGCCTTTCTGCTTCCACCTGTCTAGTACAGAGCACAGCAAGGAAAAGGGGGAATCTCTGACTCATACACTTGCTTGTTTTCTCTCCAGTGCTTGTGTTTAGAGTTGGGCAATTGAAAAATTGACTTTAGTGAATTTTTTTTAAGTACATTCTGCTAGTTTGTTCTTGTGTTGCTTTTATACTCTCCATTATGCACACATTCAAGCAACCAAGTTCTTCCAGCACAAATAGTCGGGAAAAGTGAATTTCAAGAGTGCATCTGTAAATATTAAACTGACATTTTAAAGGGGTATGTGCTACATATAACAGGTATTTGCATGTTCATCCACTTCAGGATCAGAAACAATTCCTCGAGACTTCTTTAAACAGTTACAGCTTAGCACTATTTGAATAGCAAATACCAGTTTCTGAATGCACGCAGGGAACATTTGTGATTGATACGTAGCATTAAAAACAGTGCACAAGGAGAAAGAAAATGAGGCAAGCCACTTCAAACAGTGAATGCACTTGAAGACATCAGGACCCTCTCATACGTATTCAACTCAGGCAAAAAGGGTAAATCCGTTCCATAAATTACCTGTTGCAGATTCTTTGCTCGGTTCCACGCCTTTGCAGTGGGAAGCGCAGACTGAAGCAGGGGAGCGACTTCAGACCCAGTGGAGTTGCAAAGGAGATCAGGAGCCAGCAGCAGCCGCTTCCCCATTTCAGAGCCTGCAGGAGGGTGCGGTGTTTGCCCCTGTGATGTTTTAATGATGGGCCTGGGAAGACCCATCAGTATGGAGAGCGTAAGGGCACAAGGCCTAAGAACTAAGGACCAGGCTAAGAATTACTGAAACTCTCTAAGGGAAGAAGGTTATGAGGAATGGAAAATCCTGCCAAAAACTCACAGCAGACAAAAAAGCAGATCTAGCCGAGTCTGAGCAAGGAGCGTGTGTGTGGGTGTCAGGACCTGTCAAAAACAAAACAGGGAAGCGGATGTAAGAAGCAACAATCCAATCTATTCTGATCCGTTTTTATTTATATACTGCTGATGGAAAGCCCTCCAAATTCAGTCTGCTGCTTGGATAAAAATCCAATTCAATGCATTTATAAAATTCAAGAGAAAGCAAGAGGTGACGGCAGACTGACGCAGCCCCTTCCCATGTCCCCCTCCCAGCCACCCTGAGGCAGAGGAGCCAGCAGGTTTGCAAAATCCATCATTAAAAGGCAAAAAGAGAGCTAACACAGGGAGAGAAAGGGAAGACAGTGAATCGTAGGCTGAGCGGGCAGAGAGGCGATGGAGCAGCAGGGATACAGCGAGCCCCACGTGAGAAGTGGTAACAGGGTAGCAGTGGACTGGACAAAGCACCAGAAAGATGCTGATAGCAGGCAAGAGGCTGTAAATCGTAGTGAACTCCTGCGTAAGCTTGTCATATATCAGCCTGTGCGGACAAGACCTATCTAACCGGGTACAAGTTAATAACAGCCCAGAAAGAGTCTGGAGGCAAATCAGGAGAGGAGCTGCTTAACACGGTGTTTAATTCAATCGCAGAGGCACTAGTCTCTGGCTGGCTGCATGTCTCAGCCCACGCAGCGGGCTGGTGGAGACTGAGCAACACCATTCCCAGCCAGTGGAATCATGGACGCACTTTCTTCTCTCTCCAGAACAATGTTTACTGGCTGCATTTCATAACCTTTCACTGGCTCATTTTCAGTGGTCCTGAGGACAGGATCGTCTTACTTAAGCAAGGGCTGCTTTCAGGGAGCCGACTGGCACTTGGGGCCGCCACGCTCGCTCTGCCGCTGCTTTGCATTGGCAAGTTCCAGTCAACAAAAATAAAATCACGCACAGTATTTTTCTCCCCTAACAAAAGGAGCACTACTACCGACTGTTGCCCAGGTACGGGAAGATTTAGATGGAGGTCCTTCTTCCCACGCAGTCAGTGAGACATGATTTTTCATAGGGTGCAAAAAGCAGCGTCTCGTGGTGTGCCAAGTCATGCATGATAGTGTGGCAGAGGCTTTGCAGTTAGGAAATGCGCTAACTGCTGGTTTGGAAAATGCCTTCTGGCTTTCCCAGAGCCATTGCCCAAGTCGATACCAATGGGAAACACTAGTTGGGGGGGCTGCAGAGAGATCCTGTTTATGCATGGTGGCACTGCCACTTTCAGTCACTTTGTTCTGCAGTGGCAAGATAGTGACCTGGACTCCCCCTCAGTCAGAACCTGCTTTTGCCCTTGGCCCGCTGGATAAATGAAGCCAGATGTTTCCACCGGTCTTGTGGGCTGTGCGGAGGCTTTGCACGCTCTGCTTTGCTGTCATTTGCTGGCACAATCCTCCCTGTGAGCAACTGGCTGATCCAGAGCAGCTCAGGGCACGTCAGGTTTTCTGTGCTTTTGCATGCCACTCTCTAGCTAACTGTCTAGAGTGCTTATTCTGTCTCTTAGCTTTTCCATCACCGCAGTATTCAAGCGCTTCCACCGTGTCCAGAACTCTTGCATAAAGACATTTTTTTCCTGTAGGCTAGACTCGTTGCAATTATCTATACACAAACTGATCACTCATCTGTTGTTGTGTCACAGCCACAAATACATGTGCAAGAGCCGACCCTTTTAGATTCACATTATATTTGAACTCATTTTCACTCTTCTGAAACTGCCTTTTCCCACCAGAGTGCTTTTTCTCAAGTAAAAAAAAGGCAAACCAACAAACCCAACCTTCAAAACATTAAATTAATTTGTTCTTTCTCTTGCTGCAGTATCTTTTACTGAGCAAAGTCACCTTGGGCAAGTAATTAGTGCCTCACTTTCCTCACTAGAAAAATGGAAACAAAAATATATTTCCATCTTTTATATCTTTAGAATGGAAAGTGTTGCTACTTATTATTTATTATAATGTTTTACACCAAAATTTAATAACATAAAACTCAGAACCTGAAGGGAAAATATAAAAAGCGAAGGTGAGGAGAATACAGAGTGCTGCTGTTGTGTGTTTTGAAGATGCTGGAAATTTCTTGTAGTCTGTTGAATAGCGTTTGTCAAACATTCAGGCAGAGCTGGCTGAGTCGTTTTTGCACAAGGTCAGGAGAGGGTCAGAAAACAGATCAGATCTTACTGCAGACATCCCTCTCGTTTTGCAGTTTTTCAGATCTGAGGAGTGTTTTGCTATTGCAGTTGGATGTAGGGTTGAGCTCACCTAATGTTTACAAGTGTTTGGACCTCAGGTTTTGCTTCAGGTCTGACTCTAATGTTTTGCTTGTAGCATTGTCTTAGAACAGGCAGGATCCTCCTTGAACATCTGTCCCTTGTTCTGTGTCTGGGGACAATTAGCACCTCCTCTGAGTGCATGCTAACGATCAGTATATGCTCACAGGATGTTGAAACTAGACATAGCTAAACAATGTTCTGTCATTTGGGAGAGAAAAGTAATATGCCAAGTGCTTTCCCCACCACCACCCCGAGGTATAGATGCTCTAAGTATAACATTAATACCTGTATCACCTCTGAGGTGTTATTGCAGGGGGATAAAATAAAGGCCAACTACAACCACCTGTCCTTCTGCACAAGCTTTCTTCTGACTCGGATTTGTGGAGACACTTTTCCCACACGCTTCCCCCCCCAACATGTGGCCTTCCTCTTTCCCTAGCAATGGGGCTTTGGGGTAAGATGCAGTGGAGTGGAACAAATGAGAGCCTGAAGTTGACAGAAGCACTGTATCTGTCCCCCTTTGCCTTCTCCTCTGCCGCTCTTGTCAAAGTCCCCTCCTCAAGCCCTTCTGCTTCTACACTTTCTTCCCTATCATCCAAGCCACTTCCTCAGCCCTGGACTCACAGCTTTAAACATCACTCGCCAGCATCACATCACTTAATCGTCATGAGTGCCAGAGCCCTTCTGACATCCTGTGCCTGCACTGCCCATCAGACCCTAAGTTCTCCAGGGCACAACGTGCTGCAGTGTTTCGTGCAGGGCTCAGGCTGTGGCTGGTTCTCGGGCAGTGCTGGGAAAAAAAAAAAAAAAACAATTAACAATAATAATGCAACTTCTTCAATGCATACATGAGTATCAAGTGATCCGTGTATTACTATCATAGGTTAAAATGGTACCTTTTTGTACAGCTGCACCGAACTAGTGTCTCGTATTGATGCACCTTGAACTGGTCTGTAAGGGAAGGCTGGATTGCAAAGGTCTCCATCCTAAGTGTCGCTGGGAAGACTCTTGGCTCCGAATTCCAAAATGCCATTCTTAGCATTGCATCCACACAGTTCCTCATACTCACAGTAATTGCTTTTGTTGACTTCAAAAAAAAAAAAGAAAAAAAATGCATGTTTATGAAATAATGATACATATGAGGGAAAAACGGTAACAAAAATAGACAACAAGAGAGGAGTAGAAACTCCCTGAAGTGCAGCACAGATGAGGATGGCATTTCATGCACATTCTTTTATTCTGTGGCTCCTTCCCACATCCCCACAGCAGCCCCAACTCTGTGAGTCCTGAGCAGGGCTGACCTTGCTGAACATGTGAGATCTGACGAGAGCACAGCACACAGCAGTATGGCTGCAGGCTAATGCTTTTATTTTTGTAACCGTGTATTCCTAAGAGCATGGTAACAGGAGTCAGGGATCAAATCCATGCTTCTTGCATAACTGAACAGAGTATTCCCGCTAGGCTACCTGGCAAGAGATCAAACATCCCATCCCAGGCCGTTAAAAAAAATAAAGGAAAGGGAGAAATACTAAGAACAGCCATGGCCATAAGAGAAAAGCAACAGGTATTCTAAGGCATCCACTTAACCATGCTCCTAACAGGCACAAACTTCTTGTTTAATTTTAAAGTCAACACATACAAGACTCACAGAATCTGCAACACTTTCAAACATGCAGCTATTGGCTGTGCGATCCCAGTCACCATTGCATATTCAAACCAAAACCCAGCTATCTGAACCTTCTCCACTTTGTTTCGGACATGAACCCCATTGCCGAGCCGTTCTTTCATTGCTGTAATGAAGTTAGGAGTTGTCACGAGCTGACTAATCCCCCTCTGCCACGTGAAGAGGACATTAACCCAAGGATGAAGGAGCCAGCTACTACTACCAGCTACCATCTTAGCAAGTCATCGTAAACATCATTCTTCTTTTGATTCTGACCACCTCCATTAAGTTCCTTTAGAACAACGTGGGTGCTAAATATTAGACCTTGTTTCAAAAAAAATTTAAGGTTTGTTTTTTTTTTTTTCATTCTGAAAGGCTCAAATAAATGTCAGCATTCTGATGAAAATTCACTGCACTCCCTTGGACATGCCTTTTCTTTTTAATCTTCTGGACTTTTAATTTCTAAAGGAAGAAAAAAAAAAGAGATGGAATTTTCAAGAACACTTCTTCCTTTTTTAAAAACAGCTCTTTAAAAATTCATATTTTTCAAATCACGTATATTTAAACCAGGAACTTTTAATAGTATTTTATCAGTTTCCTACATTAGCTTCAATGTTTTTAAATGTACATTTTAATGCTTCAAGACATAAGTCATTGCTGGATGCAAATTAGAGGATTTCTGAATATATCTGGAAAGTTAATAAAAAAAGAAGCATGAAAAGAGATGCAAGACCCTATGTTAAAGATTAGCATTAAATATAACAGAAGGGAGAGAAAGATGGTCTATTAAAAGCCTACTGAAAATATTAGTATATATTAAAAACCTACTGACAAATGCTTGTCTAAATAGTGACAGCAGGACACTCTATCCATTTTAGAACAATATCTGTTTCCAAACAGAATAATGAAGAGTGAAAGCAAAAAAAAAAAAAAAAGCTTTCATTAAATAATTCATTTTAATTATTGTCACCATCAATTAGGACTCAGTCCTGCACCATTTAATTGTACTTTTCACGTTGCCTCCTAGAAGCATATTTCAGAAAATTAAGTAATACATGGTAAAGAAAAATTTGCATGGAAAAAATTCCTTTAATAAAAGCTTGTTCCTGCAGAGCTAGTTTCAAGCTGGAAACAATTTTTCACCTTTTCAAATATAAAAACTAAATAACAGAAATCAATATTCCCTGGGAATGAGACTCACCCCTGTGAGAAGAAGTTCATCCAAACTCTTTGCTGTCAATGGCAAGCTCCTATTTTAGGATTTAAGTGGGTGTTCAAATGGCTGGGTTGTGTGGATAATTGATTATTTGATTCAGTTGTTGAACCAAAAAATTAAACTCTGCTTTTTTTCAGAAGTTAACCCCAAAACACTGTTTTCAGTGTCTTTGGTAAATAATAAAAACTCCATAGTTTTAGGGTGAATTATTTGCTATTTGTTTGGTCAGGACCAACTTTACTTCTGCCATTTTTTTCCAGGTATATGCAATAAATCAAGGGACTAGATTCATAGAATAGCCTAGGCATCACCTTCAGAGATGTTTTTCCAATTTCTGCTCAACTGGAAATCTAGTGAAAAATTGAAATTCTTACCTGAAATATTTTCTTTCTGAATGAGCAGTGAAAAACATGTTAAACATTTCCAGTGACGTTAATTACACTTGCATTTCAATCTTTCAAATGCTTTCTATTGCTGTTAAGTATTCCTATGAAGTTATTTCATTTCAAAGCTTACCATATAAGGCTATTATAATTCCTCTGTGCTGCAGGCCAAATTTCCTGGTGGTCCTTAAAATTATGCCATTTTAACTGCCTTGTAATAACTATATACCAAGGTGCCATGTTAATTTCACAAGCTCTTTCTCTAGAAACATGAATTTATTTTGCATCTGTGTGCAACATAACATCCGTTTTAACAGTATCTTTGTCACTGTTTCATAATAAAACCAGTGCATTTATTTAATAAATATTTCTAATAGTACTTCTATGTGCTAGCTAAACTCCATAGCTCATTCTTTAAAAAAATAGTGAAGTTAAGCATCAATAAATAACTACTCCAGGTTTTAATTTTTTCCCTGTTCTCGGGAGAAGAGAAAGGGCTTAGGAAAAAAAAAACCACCCTCAAAACTCACAAGTCTGGGGAGTTTCATACAAACTCGAGAGCAGGAAGGAGGTGCGACTTCTGCTCCAATGTTAAAGCCTCTTCCCTGAGAAATGGGCCACATTTGTGCACCTCTGTGGCAAGTGACACCGTTCTGTCATGGTCCGCATGAGCATCCTGACCAGGAGCTGCTGAACAGAAGGACGGTACCTGGGCGATGGCGTAGGACTCCCCTCAGTCCCTACCACCTTATGACTTCATCTAGGATATCCAATTTGTTTAAAACACATCAAAAGAAAAGCATTTCGTCATTCCTATAATGCTGTTCTCATTGTTTTAAGTATCCAAAATGTTCAGTGAGTACATCTCAAATTCACAAATAATTTTGCATTGACTGAATGTTTAGTTTGGCAAATAAACAATTTATGACAAACAATTCACTTTCAGCATGGCCTTCGGTAGTAGGTGATCACATCCACTAAAACGAGCCAGGAACCGAGAATTTTCAGCAGGAAGGAAGACAGGACCACAGCCAAGCCCCTAACCTGTCAGCTCAGGCTGAGCTTCAGTCCATAACGAAAGACATGTTCTCAAATCTCTATGGATCATGAATATGTCCTTGAATTTCCTGTTGAATGCAGAGAATCAGGGTTGAGCCCAGAAATAAGTTTGTTCAAGGGGGCATCTCTGTCTATTTTTGTCCAAGTATTTTGCTGCCAGGCAGAGGCGCTGAGCTGGATTGCTAGAGACAAGCTGCATCCCGCTCTGAATGGTGAGGCAGCCGCGCAGGTCTCCTCTGCCTGCAAAGCCTTGGGGTACTCCTGCCTTTAAAGTGGACGCGTCCGTGTACGGTGCGGGGGACTTACTTACAGACTTGCCCTTTCCAGCATGCAGGGAAGTAGGCTAAGCACAGAGGTGGCCAGGACAGGACAGTCAAACAGCATTAGGAGCAAGAAGCTGACTTGTAAGGAAAAGAGTCAGAGGACTGGGGGACCTTCACAAAACAACTGCCGCATGTGGGAAAGAATATCTGAAAGGATGCAAATATATAAACAGAAAGGAAGAGGAGAATTTTTGCGGGGTACCTCAAAATGAGTAAGTAGGAGTTATCAGAAGGCAAATGGAAATATAAACCAGCTACCAGAATATTCCTTAAAATTCAGATTGGCCTGGCAGTGATGGCATTAGCTTCAGTGGGGAGTAGTGGCAGCACCTACCTCTTATTGTGCTGGCTGGTATTTACAGTTGAGAGCTCCTGATTTTATTTTAGGCTTTATTCCCTATAGTCATGCAAACTGTGACACAATACTCCACCTTGTCTCTGTCACTGCAAAGTACCTCATATTCACCACTACCCCAGAACCACTAGAAAAGCAATGTAGATGTCACGCAGGGTGAAATCTTGGCTGCGGCTAGAGTCAATGGGAGTTTTACTCTCTGACTTTGAAAGCATGTAGTGAACCCTTGCCTTTCGCTCTGCATAGCTCAACTGTTACCCGTAAGAGAGGGTTTTAATTTTTCAGGAGCCCAGTGAACGAACTGTCTGCTGGCTACAACGCAGCTGTTTAAGCAGGACAAGTTCCAATGAGGGCTACCTACCAGTTCAGCTGAAGCAGCAGTGACACCACTGGAAGTGCCAGCAAGGATGCAGAGGGTTAATTAGCATGGTGGGTGGTAAAAATGCCAGCAGTAGCCAGAACATCATCTCCACTTGGGCTCCCATCACAGTAACTCCCTGGGTTTATCTGAACGAGCACTAGCAGTGATGAGGTAGTTTTTGCTCCTGCTCCTCTTTGGAGACCCGGCCAGGACAGGCAGACTGTCACATTGTGAATTCCTCCTTTCCTGCTTTGAATATATCTGTGTGGAGGCAGCAGGAGCTTGGCCTTGAGTATGCACCATTACCTTCATAGAAGGGAAGGAAATAAAACAAATTAATGCCAAAACCAATATTGGTTCATTGTTTCAGTCACATTCGGTATTTTATAGGCCTGTTTTGTTCAGTTTGGTATACTACTGTTTATGTCCTGAAATCTATGCTGTGAAACATGCAGCATGTATGTTATGGAAGAATTCCCACTGCTGCTACAACCTCAACCTCTCCATTTCCAGAAGCTCAGGACTGTACATCCATCACCTGCATGATGCACTAGTGCCAGGTTTGCATTAAGAAACAACTTTTTATTTAGCTCCTCCTGAAAATTAACTTTGGTTCACTTTTTAAACTGACTGGCTTCATTCTGCAACCACCAGAGTCAAAGAATAAATACTCTGTCACATTTTTTCATGACATCAAAACTCATGCCATATCAACAAAATGTTATCTGCATCTGAAAGACTGGCAAAAGGAGGTAAATGGTAACTGCAGGCTGATGCTCCAGCTAGACAGATTTTTGTGCTTGGCTTGAACCCACTGATTTCAAAATGAGGCCTCATGCACCTGCTTGCCTGGAGCAGCTTATAGGATTGGGGTCAGAACTGCAGCTACCAGGGGAAGCCTCTCCCTCAACGCTGCCTCCAGTTTTTTCTTACCATCATCATGCTTATATCATCTTTAGTAGCACTAATGCAGCCTGATCTCTCTGAACTATGTCATACTAGTAGAAGGAAAAAAAAAATGCTTGTTTGCTCTCTCCTTCTTTGTATTCTCCCTTTTTTTTGTTAGGTATGATGACCTCTGTGAGAGTGCCAGATTTATTTTGGCAGATTTGGCTGCTAATCCATATCTACTAGGACTGAAAGACATGATCTGAATTTGGGATGTCTCTTTATTAATAATCTGTTTGTTATCTTAATAAATATTTGTACATTGTTTATCTGACACAGATGACATGTTTATTATTACAAATATGCTTATTGGTCATGATTCACATTGGTCTCCATTATTTTGGACTGTTTTCATTTATCTGTAGGCAGCTCATGCTGTTCTATATATTCTGTCACAGTTGGTTGTGTTTTGCCTTTTTGTGCTGTCTGTAAAAAACACAGCACATAAGAAATTAAAAAACAATGAGAATGTTTCCAAAATCATCACTACCACATCCATCCAGCAGCAATTTAAATGTGTATGAAACAGAGTACAAACCTGAACAGATGGGAAGCTTTTAAACAAATCATAATTTAAGACATCAGCAAATAACTGGCTCCTTTAGGATGCAGACCTGAAACTAAGACAGTCAATGGCAAGACTGGCATTGTCTTTTGACCAAGCCCCAGGTACCTGCCTGCTCCTGCACGGTGACATCTTTGGAGAGAGGATTCTGTTTGCTCATGTGGCCTTGATCCCTCGTTCAGGTATGTGATGCTGTCCTTGTTCCTCAGCAGCGCATGAAAAGAGTGTTAGGTAAGTACAGCTGGAGCAAAGATCTGATGCTCCCTGCCACAAGATGATGTGAATGCTAAAAATTCAGACAGGTTCAAGGCTGAGACCAGCCGAACAGACAGAAGAGAAAACTATTGAGGTTTTTTTTAATGCAAGGATATCACCTCTGACTCAGGCAGTCTGGTTGGAAGCATATTTTGGGAAAGTATCACTTTGTGTTGCTCCCACTGTAATTCTCTTTCCTAGGCATCTGATTTTTGTTATTTATAAGCTTTTAAAGTCTTACACAGTGGATTTCAACCTAACTTTCAAGTTTTGAGGTTTCCTTTCAACATACTCAGCATGTCCTTGTAACAAATATTCAGCCATTCTCTTCAGTTTACTGAGAAGCACTTCAGATACCTCCTGCCCTCACACCTTTCTGCCTCCTTCTGCACATTCACTTCTCTTTGACAGCTTCCACATCAGTCTTGCCTGCAGGCCAAACATCAGCCTTCCCCCTGCCTCAGCTCTGCCCAGCCCAATGACTAACAGCACATCCATCCTCAGTCCCCTGCCCCCTGTCAGTTCTCAACGCGCTCCCTATGTATCATGCTTCCCAGTTCACATCGGTTTTCTCTCCCCACCATCCAGCCACTATTACTGCTTCTGGCTCCCGAGTCCTCCCTCCAGCAACAAGACCCTTTATCCTTTGCCATTTCTCTCTCCACCTTCCCAAGGTAAGTGCTGCAGAGAGTGCTGCAGAGGGAAGGAGTAACTGAGCTGTCATCTCTGCATGGGATGGAAAGAAAGAGCAGTGCTGCTGTGAGCTTTTGAGATTTTTTTTTCTTTTTTCCCTTTAAAAAATGAGTGTAGTGTTGTTTGAGAAGATACTTCTGCTCACTATCTGAAAAGGTCTGCTAGGCTACTTTTACCTGGGAGACGGGCAAATATAGTAGCCAGCCAATCAGTGGGGAATTTCTCTCTGGCCAAGGTAAATATTGTAAGGTTTCAGCTGCCTCCCTCGTCACTAGGTGGGCTTCAACCATTGCCAAAATCCCATCAGTTGTGAAGAAATTCACAAGACAGAATGGCTTGCACCCAGACCTTAACCTTATGTTAAGCTCATGCATGCAACACAAAAACTAGACCTGTGATCTGCCACCATTTGACCTATCTGCTGCTCTTTACATCTGGGCCTCCCTAAAAGAGCTATCTTTTGTGTCCTTTGCAAGAGGCTGTGTAGGCAGAGGTCCTACCGTATAGAGTCAGTTGCAGGAATGTGGATGGTGGTAGCTGTCTGAAGCAATTCTGCCATGTTCCTCAAAGAAGAGTCTGGAGCAAGTTCTGTTGGTTTTGAGTCACAGGATCCTCTTTTTGTCTCTTCATTTGCTCCTTGAAATGCTTTCAGACACCAAAATAGAACACAGAAATATTCATCACAAGTCAGCATGTCTGAGCACAAGGGATCCTGTCTGTAAGCAGATTTGAAGGCAAAGGTTAACCTGAGCAGGAGCCTGACCCCATAAATAATGAGCAACAAGAGACAGGAACACATCTGAGCAGCGACCTCTTCAGCAAATACTTGGCCTGCCTCTAGTTGGACCACACTGCGTATCAGCAAGTCTGACGGATTACCTCAAAAGCCAAAAAAAAAAAAAGACTCAAGTTTTAAAAAGACGGCGTCATTTAAAGAGTTCAGTCTGTTTAGCTTGCCAAAAAAATATCATCAGGTGATCTGATCAGTCACCTTCAAGGAAAGAAAAGCTTTAGGACTAAAGAGCTCTTTACCCTAGTGGAGAATGGCATAAATACTCTGAGCTGAAAAGTGAAAAGGATAAATTCAAATGAGAAAAATATTCCAACTTGTCAACAATGATGGAGATTAACTATAGTGACAAAATATCAAGGAATGAGACAAACGCTCTACTTTTTGCTATCTTCACAGTGGTACCAGAGGCATTTCTGGAGAGACGTTGTTCTTAAACTCATGTTCCAGGTTCAGTAGCGGCATGAGATTATATGGTATGTAGCACGTCAGGCCAGATGCGTTATTGATTTGTCCTGGCCTTAATTTCCCTGAGAAGTCAGCATCTGCTTACCCCTGTTATACAACGGGCGCACAGACCAAACAAGCCACACGTTCAAGGTGAAACAGGACACCGTGGAGGGTCTGTCATCAGAAAGTGCTCCCTCTGCTTCAGACGAGGCTTGATGAAATGCAAGAGGAGTCCTCTGGCATCTTCATCCTTAGTCCTGCACCTAAAAGCCAGGTGGCACGGTCTGCAGTCTTACCTTCTGTAAACAGAAATATGCAACAAGGTGAAATCTCTCTCTTGTGTTGGGGCTGTTGAATTGTTAATTCATACTGATACCACAAAATCAGAAGCAAAAGGAAAATATCTTGTTCTATAAATCAAACATAAAAAGCTGAGATGTGGTAAGGACAAATACTTCAGTTTCTTTCCTTTTTTTTTTTACCTCTTCTCTTTTTACCTTCTTGTGTGTGTGGAACACAGGTAAGCTGACATATAAATATTTTAAACAGCTGCTCATCAGAAAAATGATATATTGTAGCCTTAGCTGAAATGTATACTGTTCATGCATGTTCTTTGTTTTCTTGACAGTATTTGATCTCTGCCACTGCAGAAAAAGCTTCTAGGTGGAGTATGAGTTTAGACTTAACTTCATACCATTTCTTCTTCTTTTTTTTTCCCCCTCTTTTTTTCCTGTGTATCTTACACAGGAAATCAAACATGTTTGATCACACAAACTTGTCCCACCTGAAAATCCCTATGTACTTCAGTGGAACTAGTCAGATAAGATTCAGAGAATCAAGCTCATATTCCATTTTTTCATTTCACCGCAGTATTTACAAAAGACTGAACAACTGTCAGTTCAAACAAAAACCTGACTGACTCTGAAGAAAATGTCTCTGTGTAGCTTTTGCTCTCTAGAATTAATCAATTAAGTGGTCAAAGCTTAATTTCATGAAAAAGACGGGAGATAATGTAACATTTAGCAACATCAAAAGGGAAAGTGCATTCTAAAGAGGGACCTTGATTCCTTTTAATTTGCAGTAAATAATGCAAGGCTGCAACAGCACAGTTCAAATGCACTCAAGATTTAAAAATGTGTCAAAACTGCACATCTCAGCTAAGGCTACAATACAGATTTGTACCTTTTTCCTGATGAGCAGCTGTTTTAAAATATTTATATGTCAGCTTAGCTGTACGCCACTGAAGAGAAAAAAAACCTAACAGCATTGAAAGAATCTGAAGTATTTGTCCTTATCACATCTCAGCTCTTTATGTTTGATTTACAGAACAAGATATTTTCCCTTTGCTTCTGATTTTGTGGTATCAGTATGAATTAACAATTCAACAGCCCCAACATGAGAGAGAGAGTTCACCGTGTTGCAGATTTCAGTTTAAAGAGCGTAGGCAGGACTGCAGACCATGCCACCTGGCTTTCAGGTGCCAGCCTGAGGTAGAAGATGCTAGAGGACTCCTCCTGCCTTTACTCAGTCCTCATCTGAAGCAGAGGGAGCACTGCTGTTGACTCCAATGCTTTCTAATTACAGACCCTCAGTGGCATCCCATGTGATCGTGGGCAACACACTTTAGTTGGTCTTAGCTTCATTTTATCCATCTGTTTAACAGGTGTAAGCAGACAGTGACTTGGCTTAGACTCAAGATGGTGAAACATCTCTCATTGATCTGAATAGTTTTGGATGAGGCCTCAAGTGAAAGAAGCCTGAGTGAAAGAAGCATTCAGGAGATGCAGATTTTTTTCCCCATCCATGAATTATGCATGAGTACATTGTGATTGTCTTGATTCTATCCTCTATTTTGAAATTATTCATCTAATTCCTGCAGAAATTTTTTTGGTCTGTAGGCTGTTTGCAAGCAGTTCTGAGAATCTCTACTCAAGCAGCTGCTAACTTCCAGGTGGGGCTGAAAACGCCCCATCTTCCCCCAGAAATAAGAATGGAAGGTGGCAACACAAGACTGTGATTCTTGCATCTCCTCCCTCCCATCTTTTACTCTAAATCTGTCTTTTTTATATGATTTGTGTTATGCTTCCTTGTGCGTACTTCTTAAGAACTGGATGAGAATGGATCCGGTGGGAAACACTGGCTGTGGGGATTTCACTCGAGATTCTGCCACGGTTTTGAGAGACAGGAAGAAGGGGAGAAAACAGTAGGTTAATTAAGGTGGGTTGGCCAACATGAAATCTGCCTTTCCTTGAGTACTAAGAACTTGACCTTGAACACCAATAATCTTTGTTTGTATTGAGGTGTGCTTGTATATAATTCTCTTTCTCCTAAAAGACAGACAATAGAAATACATGTCTTACAGAAGTATAAAGCCCCTTACCATAAGCTCATAAGCTTATGATAATGAGACCATAAAATCATAGCTGGAAACCTAAGCTATATGCCCTGCATCTCAACCTGGTAGCACTTTGGATACTGAATTACCAGGAGAAATTTGTTACCTTGGAAGGCCTGGGCAGGGAAGGTGGAGGAGAATGGGGTGAAATGCAAGAAATGGGGAGAAGGCTGCCTGGATTTGCTGTGAGGAGCCCCTGTCCAGGAGGAGGAGATGGAGTGTAACTGAGAGAAGGGAAATGCCTTGAACAGAATTTCAAATGGAAAAACACGGGAAGTCTCTGCCTGTCAAAAGGCTGGAGTGATTTGTTCACATCAAGTTTCAGTGAGCTGTTGCAAATTAAAGTGGGATTAGGACCTCTCACAAAAATGTTGTAAGAACACTCTGCAGTGAAAATTTTTCTGCAGATGAAACACCTGAAGATGTTACTACCTTCCCTATCGTGTATGCTTATTAGTATACCCTTATTTATGGATTCACTCTCCTCTGACTGAATTAAATAGCTAAATAAATATAAAATTAAATCACGTAGTATTAGACCTTTCCATTAAATCCTGGGGCTTGACTCATTTGCATTTTGTTTTGTTTTTATAATGCATGCTTATTTTAATTACTACTGCTGCACTTTATTTGTAATTGTCTGTGCAATGCCCAAGCACCTTGCTAAGTGGATAAGGGAAGCACTTTATTCCATAATAGCATAATTAATCTATTATTATTCATTATTATTTTTTCTGGAATGGACTGAAAAGAATCAGGACTTTGAAAAATACAATGCCAACAAATTATCTATGGCAAAAATAATTTTAACAGAATTCATACTTTCCTCATTGTCACCATTGTTTCCCTCCAGATATCATCTCTCCTGAAGAGAGAAGCACCAGCATTTAATGACCTGAAGACTGGGCTAAATGCCAAAGATGTTTGAAATCCGAGATCTGTCCCACCGGCTTCCTGCATGGCCTTGGACAAGTCATTTAACCACTCTGTGTCCCTGTTCCCTATTTCCGATGGCTACAATCCTAACATTCACCTTCTACGGAACAGTGGCGCTTACTTCACTAATGTGCAGAGCTTTGCAAACGACGTACGCTAGGTATTGTAGCAGCATAATCAAAGGGACACAATGATGGCTGGATAAAAGAGGAGGCGTTTCCTAGCTATGCAGGATTCTTGCTTACTGAGTGAAAGAAGACATTCAGTTTCTTCTGATATCCTTGCAGGCTCTTCCTGAATGAATACGCTGTCTTCACTGAATTTTCTTATTACGGAGGATTATGCAACTCTATTACCTCTTGAAGATTTGCAAGGAGATCCCTGCATAGTCTTTCATGTTAGGCACAAAAGCATTCTGCTGCATTTTCCTTTGGCACATGCTCTCTGTAGAAACCTGGAAGGTCAGGGCTGGTCTTACCGTTTTTGTCCACCAGTCACCACACCCACACAGAAAACGGGTTTCTTTCTTATTCTCCTAGCCTGTGTGTTTTTAGCTTACCAATCCATGGCTGTAGGTCTCTGTTTAATTTATGACAAAGATTTATTAGTAGAAACTAGGCCACATTAAAGGCACAGAAAAAGTGAACAAATATATCGGGTCCGCTCCGTGCCGTAAAAGTCACATCTTCTGATAGGTATTCAAGCACCAGACATAAGACTTCCAAGCTGGTTTGCCCCATCCCCAATCATCCAGACCAGGATGATTTTTTCTTTTTAGTTAGTATTCCCTTAAGAATACGCACCACAACCTGTCTGACTATACCTGGATAGGCCAGTACGATGTCTATGACCCTGATTTCTTCATCACTTTTATCCAGCTGAGCTGCAAAGGAACATGATGCCCACTGCAAAGACAGAACTCTGCACAGGGCTTGCCTTAAGAGTTAAAGCAGCCTCCTCTGTTCTGCAAGATAAACAATTTCTGCCTGAAGTCTCTCCTAACAAGGACAAGGTAGCCCTGCGTGTGCATGTGTACGAACGGACGCACGCATGTGAGCGTACCCGTAGCCATCCCTGGTTGTTTCACAGAATGTATTAACGCCCAAAGCACGTTATTTCCATTGGTGCCCCTGGACTCTGTCCCTGTGAGGCAAGACTGAAATGATGCCGCTCAGTAGTGTCTCTGAAAGGAGACAGCACACCAGCACAAGTTCCCAAACGATCACTTCCACTCTTCCCCAAATATAGCTTTGGTGTTTTCACCTCCCCTGTCTTTCTGCATGAGCCTTTTTTCACATTCCCCTATAACCATCTCTCCCCTTGCTAAATAATGCCAGTTCCTGCTCAGTCAGTCTCCCGTCACAGGACATTAATGACACACTAGGCAATGAGACGGAGGAAGGTCTCCCCTAAAACTTTCCAATAAAATCGTTAAGTGTGTGGGATTTGAATGCTCTTACTCCTTAGAGTTCACTCCGGGGTCTTCCCTCAACACACAGGGGACATATGGCAATGTTTCACGATCCCCAAGCCATCTCTAAGTGCTTGCAAGAGAACTGTGAATAGCAGTTCTTTTTTAGGAGGAGTCTGCGAACAGCTTCTAATCCTGGTGATCCTGTTTGCATCAGTTTACATTCCCAGGGCTATCTGTGAACTGGAAATATACTTTTTCAGCTCATCTGAAACACAGATTCTCCTTTACATTGCTCGGTTCCTCACTTCAGGAAATCCTTGCTACGGTGCAGGTTTTGCTGATCTGAAAGGCAGAATGAGAGTAGTTCTACACTCAAAATCACCTACTTAAAAACAGTTGTGTTTTGTTCTGTGGTCTTCCACCTTTTGTACCCTCAGTTGAATCTACTGACATGCTTGCCTAAAACCAGGTCTGACTGCTCGTTACACCTCCTGGATCTCCAGCGCCCGCAGTGACTGGAAAGGATGCCGCTTTTTTGCCCTTTACAGAAATCATCAAAATTGTTCACGGATCTACACAGGAGCTCCTCAAAGTAAGTTTATTACCCTTAGCCAGGTTACTCATTGATGAATATAACAGACAGCACTCAGATGGTTTCTCAGACCCAAGGCTGTTAAGTTTGCAAACTCCTAAAGCTGTGGATGAGGCAGGGCCGGGGAAGGCGTTTCTTGAGAAATGAACAAAACCTGCACGGAGCCTAACAGCAAAGGCCCCGCCGCTCACTTCTCGGGTATTGCCTCCCCAGCCCCCAGCAGAACTCCACAGTTAATTCCTAGTTTTCTTCCCATGAACCTGAAGGGCACCAAAGACTCAAAGGAGCGACACACTCGCAGGGAAGCAGCAGACCCCTCTAACATCCATTTTCCTCGGTAGCTCCTTCCCTCGGGTTCAGAGCCCTGCCCTCTGCATGCTAACGGGGCAGAGCGGGACCCTTATCGTCAGGGCGGCCAACGCCAGCCACGATCATGCAAGTCCCTCGGAAATACAAAAAGGAATCACTAAGTCACCCCGGGAAAAGCCAAGAACAGCAACACCCAGAAGCGCCATTCGGGGCGGAGAGGAGCAGGGGTGGCGGGGGGCCGCCAAGGGCTCCGCAGAGGGGCCCGGCCGGCCCCGCCGGCGCTGCGCGCTCCCGCCGCGGGCTCCCCTCAGCGCCGGCCGCTCCGCGGGGCGGCGGCCCCTCCCGGACGCGGCCCCGCCGAGGCCTCGGGGGACGGCGGCGGGGCCCCCCCGCGGCGGGGCCCCCCGCGCCAGCGCCCCCCGCAGGGGCCCGGCCCGGCCGCCGCCCCGGGCGCGACCCCCGCCCCTCGCGCGCCTGCGCGGCCCCGGCGGGGGCGGGGTCTCCGCGGCGGGCCCCGCCCCTCCCCCCTTCCCCCGGCCTCGCCGTGCGCGGCGCGCGGGGGGCCGGGGCCGGCGCGAGGGCGCGCGCGGGCGCGCGAGCGGCCGCTGGTCGCGCGGGGGCCTGCGCGCGCGCGCGCGCGCGGGGCGGTGAGGCGCCTCCTCCCCTCCCTCCCCTCCCTCCCCTCCCTCCCCTCCTCTCCTCTCCCCGCAGCCCGCGCCGCTCTCGGCGGAGCGGCGGCCGGGCAGCGGGGCCCGGGCCGGCAGCCGGGGCATGGAGAGCCTGCTGGAGAACCCGGTGCGCGCCGTCCTCTACCTGAAGGAGCTCACCGCCATCGTGCAGAACCAGCAGAGCCTCATCCACACCCAGCGCCAGCGCATCGACGAGCTGGAGCGGCGGCTGGACGAGCTGAGCACCGAGAACCGCAGCCTCCGCGGGCAGCAGCCTCCGGCCCCCCGCCGAGCCGCCGCCGGCCCCCGCGCCGCCCCAGGGCCCCCCGCCCGAGCAGCCCCCGCCGCCGCCGCCGCCGCCGCCGGGGCAGCCCGACCCGCTCCAGCACCACCAACAGCTCCCGGCGCAGCCGCCGCCGCAGCCGCAGCCGCCGCCGCCGCCGGCGGGCAAGCAGGCACCGGCGGGCCCCGGCGGCAGCGGCCGGGCTGCCGGCCACCAGCACCCCCCTCTCCAGCCCCACCAGCACCCGGCGGAGAAGGACGGCCGGGAGAAGGGCTGCTGCGCCGCGCTGCTCCAGCACAAGACCCCCCAGGCCATCGGCAAAGGCGTCCTGAGCAGGAGACCGGAGTAAGCGAGAAGGGGGACGGGGGGCGGGCAGGGGCGGCGGGGGGCAGCAGGAGCGTAGCGGGCTCTCTGCGGGCCCGGATCCGAGGGGGAGCCGGGTTATACCCCCTGCAGCCTTGCACGGAGAGAGGCAGCGTGTGGGTGGGTGGGGAATCCCTCCCTCGATGCATGCTCGGGTAGAGCAGGCAGAGTGCGAAGAGGAGCCAGGGTGCTGCTTCCAAGCGGCGTTCGCTTCCTAGTTCGCCGCTTTTATTTTCATGTACAAGTGTCCCTGGCCCGTTCGAACCCTCTTGGGCTGCTCACCCGCGGTGCTCGCACGCAGCATCGTGCCCTCGTTGTCTGTCGTAAATAAATAAGTCTTTGAGCAACGACGAGTGCGGTTTAGCCCAGGCAGGGAGAAGCTTTGCAAAGGACAGCAGCATTGTGGCAGCTTCTCTTTGCCTTAAGTCGCTGCTGTCTGTCAAAAAAACCCATCATCACTGGAATGAGCTGGGATTTTCCTGCCCTCACTGATGTAAGGGGTCTAGGGTATGCATTGTATTGCACGTGATGTATATGTGTTCATAGAGATACAGATGCTGTACATATGTTTGACATTTAGGATGCTTATTGCACTTGTGTGTGGGTTGTCTTTTTTTTTTTTTTTTTTTGGTGAGTGGTGCCTGACACTGATCCAGCTCTTCAAAAGGACAAAGTATTTTTTGCTGGTCTTTCCTCTTCAGTGAAGCAAGCATGACTACTAGTACTGAATACTGATAATGCTCTATGTGCATGCATGTATAGTAAACAAGGATGAGCATTCCAGCACTATAGGTGGTGGAAGAGGCTGCTGTTGAAGAGTCACATTTTCTTGGATTACATATCCAGTATATGCCATCAGTTCACCAGCTGGTAATTACAACTGTACTCAGCACTGTATTGTCCTTTGTTTAGGCACTTTGAAAGCAGGGGAGTGTTTTCTGGTTTAAAGCCAGAGTTAGTGAAGTTAGGAAGAGAAGGAGCATAGTTTCTGGTGCGGCTTCTTTTATGTAAGAAATAAGCTAATATAAGTAGTAAAACTAGATTGGAATTTCTTTCCTAGAACGAACTCTATTGTTTTGATTATAGTAATGTCAAAACAAATGAAGTATGCAGCACACTCTATAGCCCAAAACATCTTCTGTGTCTCTTTTTGACACTTTAAATAAAAGGGCCCTTTAGCTCTCATGTCTCTTTTGACTACACAAGCATAGCTACAACATGGAGCTGGATTTTCAGCTGGTCTAAGTAGAGTTACACCACTTCATAACAGCAAAGCATCTATCATGTGATTCTGTCAAAATCAGTGGAGAAATTACTGTTGAAAGAAATTTTATTAAAAGAATATGTACGGTCAAGGCATGCTTGAATTCCAAAAGATGGATCCATACTTCTAAAATACTGCACTGTAAGACTCAGTTTTGCAGTCACAACTTAAAGGAAGTGGGCTACTCAGAGTATTAATATAGGTAGTAAGCATTTGCAGGACCTGGCCCTTATTCATCATGGAATAGATGGAGTTATAAAAAGATGTAGGGCCAGATCCTGAACTCATGCCGATTGGTGTAAATCCAGAATAGCATAGTTTAAGTCACTGAAGTCAAAAGAGTAAGAAAGCCATATAAAAATGCATAATCAACCTCATTGTTTTTTCAATAGTGAATCCCTGCAGTGAAGGCTCTGTTAGAAACATCATATCGGCAAGGGCTTTCCTTTCTTCTGAACAGAGTTTCTAACATACGTCATTACACAGACTGAAGAATCAATTTCTGTGCATAAGTATAAATACCTCCTTCTTATCTGAGCTTTTTTTTGCAGTGGGGTTTGATTGGGGGAAGAATTGTAGATTTTTTTCTTCATACCAAAATGCATAAAGAGAAGTGCATTAAGAACACAGCTGATTGCTGGCATATCCTTTGCTAATCTTTATATTTCAGATAGATAGATGGATGGATGGAGCCTTTTTGTGGAAAGTCAGGGCTGCTGCTGGGGATAACAGAGCAATCCCTGCAGCGTTCTTCACTCAGGAAGATTAAAATAGACTGCTTCTGTTTCCTTCTATAGCTTAGGCAAACCAAAATCTTTGTATAGCAAAGGAAATATGCAAAACAGTCTACATTTCTCACTCCTGCAGGTTCTTTTTTTTTCCCTATTGATTGTATATATTGGGTTTCATCCTCTCTCATCTCTGACTGTTAGAAGGAAATCAAAGAGACTGCAAAATCTAACTTAGAGGCAACTTGGATGGATGGGGGGGGGGGATCTTTCATCACCTATTGACAGCATGCCCAGTATCCCTTATGATCCAGCTGGCCAACCTGAGAGTTGTATTTCTGCTTTTGTGTGACAGCAGGGGACATATTTTAATACCTACACAGACTAGGTATCTGCACTCTCTTCCTTCCTCCCCACATATGAACATGTTTTTCCTTCTATTATAAACCTGAAATTCAATGTTATCTAAATTTTTCTCTCTTAGCCAAGAGCATAGGAACTGACTGTTCACTACAGAAAATGGCCACTCTAAACAGAACAGAAATGATATTTTAGCATGTCAGGATGCAGTGGCTGAAAGCAAGGGTTAAAGCAGCACCCAGGCAGTGCCCGGCTGTCACTGCCTAGTAATGGAATTTCCTCTGCCTCTCACAAAACAGGAGGTTCTGGCAGCATGTTTAAGTGTACTTGTGCTGGCCCTTCTCACCTCAGACACAGCCCAGGGATTTTGCTCATTTTGAGTCAGGACTGAGGTTTTTTTGCAGCCCAGCTCACCTCAAACCCTGGATAGAAGTGAAGACCTGAGCTTTTGGACACGTCTGACTATTCTTGTCAACTGGGGCAGTCTTCTGTAAGGGGCTCAGAAGAAAAAACAACTGAAGCATCTCTATTATTTTAAAGAAAAGTTGAGTCTTATTTTTGTTGTTGGCTTTTTTTTTTTAAATGATAAGCTGTGTTTTTCTAAAGCCCTTTTTTTTTTTAAAAAAAAAAAAGCCTACATTTTAAAAGGGAACAAAACCAAGCCCATCTCTAGAAAGGGAAGAATTCCTGAGTTATGCAGAGGCCCACTAATTGTTGCTGCATGCTGTTGTGTGAGAAAAGTAGCAGTGAGCTTACCTGTGAAAGGAGAGGCAAGGAGAAAGAATTTTGCAGAGATTCTCAGCAAGAATTAGGCTGATTATTATTCCGCGGCATCTGTCTCTTTCTACCTTAGGAGTCTATTGCATAAGCACCTCACAGCTTTAAAAACAAAAAAATAAGGTCATTCGTCATGGAATGTTTTGCTTCAAAAATACAGGTTGCCAAATTAGCATAGCTTAGATCACCCTTACTAGGCAGCCTCTTGTCTTAAGGGACCATCCCAAAGTATCGTCAAATCCTGTAAGTATAATTTTTCCTTCCCTTCTTTATCAGAATATTACCTTCTTTGCCAATCCCCAGTACCCTTCATTGAGTATCAGGGAAATGCCACAGGGTTGAATTTAGCAGATTAAGTCTAAATGGCCCAAATCCTGCTGTTTTTTATCAGTGAAACTCTCAGTAGGAGCTCTGCCTATGGAAGGGCTTCAAATTTTGAGCCTATGCATTAGCTGGAAAACTCACTTCAATAAATACAATTAGAATAATAGCTAATAATCTGTTATAGTTCCTTCCATCAAAAGACATGGCTGCAATTTACAAACATTCAGCATTAAAGTCTTCTTTTAACCATGTCACCAACAGTGAAAACAAGGCATAGAAACATTATTTGTCTAGCATGACATAAAGAATCTAAATACTGCCTTTAAATTATTAGCCTGTGTTTGCTCTACAAGATATCTCCTCACGCAAAACAAACTCTTAGAACTCTTGCAAGAAATTTTGTAGAATCACATTTTCCCAGAGGTCTTAAAGCTCATTTGGATTTGCATTAGGCTGAAAATGATTTTATTTTATTTTATTTTCTATTGGTTTAGGATAGTATTTTTTGTCTTAGTAAAGAGGCAAGTTTTAAAAGAACGTTAGAGTCACTTAGTTGCTGTTGTGGTCTGAGGCTGTTTGCTATATTTTTGTTGAATTTCAAAAGCTCAATTATGTAACTTTAAAAAGAAGATATTGCATATGCAGAGGTGCTGTTTTCCATAATTTTTCTTTTTAACTATGCATTAATGTTCTATTCTATGGATTATCTCCAGGGTAAAGGCATTAGACAAAATCCCACTGATTTCAATGGATACTAACAATAACTGTAAATATTATGGCTTACTATTAACATATTTTGCTATATTTGCGCATTGCACCAGCACAAAAAAAAAAAAAAAAAGACCAGAATAACTCTGAATGGCTTGTGTACCCCAGATACCCATTCCTTTCACTTTGGGCACACAAGGAATGCTACATTTGCCCTCTGCTTTCATTCTTTCAGACTTCCCCCAGCCTATTTCAGGGTTTAACTCCCTTGAGATTTCACGCACCAGAAATAGTTGCATTGGTGCTGCCCTGGGTTCTGCAAATCCCTGCTAGAAATGTACCGTTTCAGCATCAAAAGTTATTTGGAGTAGAGTGCTGTAAGCTGGTTTCAAATGACAGAGATCTGCATTGGCATAGCTACAGAGATGCTAAAGCCCTGCTTAGATGATTTCGAAATAAAGAGCATAATGAGAAGAAAAAAGAAAGTAGACTGTCTGTGACTACATCCCATTTAAAGATATATCCATACTGATTCCATTCACATTGTAATCAGCCTAAGATGTACTTCATGACATGAACACGCCTGCATCGTATCTACATCAGGGCCTGTAAAATCCCAGGCAGAGGAATATGGAATTAATGATTCACAACAACATTTAAGAAATAACAGATTAAGTGAGAGAAGGAAAAGGTCTCAGCTTAGGAAGGGTTCAGGATGCACTTCTAGGTGTAAAATTGCTGAGTAAAGACAGCATGAGGAATTCCACCCAGAGGGATAGCACCTCAATATGATGCTCTATAAAGTCCTGGCCAGAGCAACACAGTGTCAAGGCTGAAAATACTATTGTGGGAAGTCTCACTGGTGGGATGAGAGCATCAGGAAGTAATAACAAGGAAGGAATCTGTATGAAATACCGCCTAGCAGTGCTTTGGACAGATACTACCTGTGTATCTGTGTCCCGAGCCCAGTTACAGCACTAGCTGGAGTAACAAAGACTCATACTAATCTTTTAACAAGAGAAGCCAAGGGCTGAAAGCAACAGCAAAAAAGGTGAATTTCTTAATGCTTAAATGAGGAAGGACGCAAATGCATTGTTTTGTTTTTCTGATAAGACGGTGATATTTTTATGTCACTCAGCTATGTGTTCTGTTGCAGCCAGGCTGCTCTTCTCTGGTGGCAAGGGTACCTTTCTTCCATACGACCCTTTGGTGTCACTTCCCAGGCACATCCAAGGTAAGGCTCTATGAGAGGACTTTAGGAGCAATGGGCTCACATAGCAACAGTGTTAGCATTCAAAAGAATTCACATGTGGCTGTTTGGAAGAGGTATAAATGGAAAAATGTCCCAAATGAATAGGTATTTCAACGCCCTTGAGAATTCCTGCCAGGGAATCAGTGCCAGGTGACTCTTGGGCTAGCTGTGCCATTCTTTGCGGCATGTACAGTGTGGAAGGACACCCGTTTTTCCGAGATTGCAACAAGCGACTGATACTTCCATGTCCTTCATAAAATGATGCACACACAGGAATATACAATTCAGGCACGGTTCATACAGTTTGTGCATGCAGCAAGTGGCTACTTATATGAGGCATAGACTGTACGCATTCCCACCTACACCATACTTGAAATTATTTGCACTTTTAGTCAGAGCAAGCCGGAGAAATCTAGCCTTGGGATGCTCTTCTAGTCCTTAGATGGTGCCAGACCAGAGCCTGTGAGCTAGAAGTCTTGTCTTCTATTAATTATGGCTTCTACCTACTGATTCAAAAAAAGTGTTCACTTGATAAAATGAAGTACACTTCTGCAAGCAAAAATACCTCTAGACAAACAGATGTATTAGATTATAGAAATTTCCCAGTTTTATTTTTTTTCCTTCTGCCTTGGAATCCAAGTAGAAACAGTAAAAAAAAAGCTACTGTCTCTCTACCTTAATCTTTCAGTACATAAGGTCTATTCATCTTCTGCTTTCCTGTTATTTTCCCTATAAATGCCTTGTTAGGTTGCTTGTTTTCTCCTTTCTTTCCTAGTTCAGCAGTGGTTTATTTCTCTTTTTCCATTCCCAGTTATGAAACCTTTTGTTGTTTCTCCCTTAGGAAAACATTGTAGAAAGCCAGAAATATTCCTCTGTTTAACAGATGGAAAATATTTCATTTGTTATAAAATTACCTGTAGCCTGTGATCGTTATTTGGTCCATATTCCATGGAACCATATAAGAGCAAATAAGGAAAAAGTAAGAGAGTCATTTATGAAGACAGAGCCTGAAATGTGACCATTTTCCCTTTCTTTTTCATACTTTTTTTAAAAATATACATTTTTTCCCTCAAAGAGGTGTATCTTGAAACAAACTCATAAAATTCTTGTATTCATCTATTCTGGAGTTTGACATTTCATTTAGCTAAGCCCTAGGTGAGAAAATGAGAGTCTTGACTGTTGGATTTGTTCTGCCCAATGGCTCTGTTTAAGATCCCTTAGTTAGAGCATTGGACTAACAGTCTTAAGATCAAAGTTTAACTCCTCCTAAATATATTTTTAACAGACGTGTGATGCTGGCCAGTCCCTTTCATCTCTGTGTTTTTTAAGATCTGTAGCAAAGCAGTTGGAGATATATTGTTACAGATAAGAGTGGGCAGATAGATCAGGAACGATCCTTTTTATAAATTTCAGCATAGGAAGCAGCATAAAGTTCCTGTCATTACTTGCAATGTGTACTGCAAGGCAATATGTATACTTGCACATAGAAGAGAGAATGTATTGTCTACAGTAGGTGTCTAAGAGCAAAGTTGAAACAGCACTTAGTTCCTGTGCTTTTTACATACAGAAAAGCAAATCGTCTGCTGGAGGAAATCAGTGTATCTTTACTGACGTCAATACAGCCGTGACAATTTACATCACCTGACGATCCGTACCAGATTTTGTGTATCTGTCCTCACTCACAAATACACATACATCCACTAGTGTAAATGAATGTTGACAATAGCAATGAATAGCAACTCATCACAGAAATAACAGTGAACAATGAGAAAACCATTAAGCAACATTCTGATTCTTCATATAATAGGTTTGTAATGTTTTCTTATGGTATTTTAGTATAAGGTGGTAGGAGTTTTGTTGCTGCAGGGTTATAAAGATATATTTGCTCTGTTTGATAATATTTTTTCTTTTCTCTACCCTGTGCATGCACCCTCAATCTGCTTCTCACACAGGTATTATTTTTATTGCTTTTGCTAAGATTATGCTCATTGATCAGCTGTTATTTTCATGTGCTCTGAAGTTGCACTTTCTGAAGGGGATAGAAGGGGATCAATATTTTACATGATTAGTCACATCTAAGAGGGGACATTTTGGTGAAAGTGAAGTGATTTTGAACAAGAAATTAAAAATGGCAAACCTTCCTGCCCTTTTCTAGCTGAAAACAAGGGGGTCTGTGAGCTGCAGAGCTAATGAAGCTTGGCTTCCAGATTTATGTCACGGTTACTTTTTCTGATGCTTAACAAGATGTGAGTTCTGATCTAAGCTTCTCCTGGTGTTGAGGCTTTTATAACATCTCTCTCCAACATGGAGACTTCTGTGTGGAGTAATGGCTTCAATTCACTTGGCAGCCTTTCCCTCAGTGGAGAACCTACAAAGTTCTCTCTGTTACACCCCGACAGCTATTTTCATGGAACTTGTAAGAGGTTAGTATCTCTGAGATCACTGTTACTCACTCAGACTTGGTTGAAACTCACAGTGGGATCTGCGGTTACAAAGCAGGAACCAACTCAGACACACACACCCACGCAGAGAAAGAGACACACATGCATAGAAGGAAAAAGGAAAAGATTATATGGTCACAGAAAACATATTTTGCTTAGGAACCCAGGCAATAATGACCAAGTCCTAGATAATTTTTTGATTTAGCTCACTAGTATATCAAAATGTCTGAACGGTCCACTCCAAATATGTGACACTTTCTTGGAGCTGGTGTTCTCTGTGTAATAGCCTCTTAAAAGTCTTGGAATATTAAAGTTATAAAGAATTGGGAAATTACTGTAGGAATTCAGGGGGCACCTAGGTGGAGGTTTACCATTGGCAAATGGAGACTGTTGCTCCTCCTGGCTTTGCATATGAAGTTGGTGGATCATCTTCATCCACCTGCCAACATTCGCAAGGGCTGCTGCTGAGACAGTTACTACTAAAGAGGTTAATTTATATTTGCTGAAACACACTGAAGCATCTACATCATTCTCAAGAGTAGTAGAAAATTGACACTGAAATTATTATAGATCTTAAGAAGGGTTGGGATTTTCTTCAGGTTTTGCTGTACTTTGGATGTTTGTTCAAATTCTGACCTTTCTATTAAAATTCAGGACCTTGCTGTCAATCTGTTTGTCTCTGTGACATCAGTTTCCAGGCAGTCCTCCAAAGTGGTTCACACTATCCTGCTCCAGTGGGAGAGTTGCTCTGACAGCACCTTCTTCAGCCTCAGCGTCCAGCATCTTGGCGTTGCTGTGCCTGGGTGAGCACTGCCTCCATGGAACATCCTCAGATCTGCCTCCCGGAGCAGTGTGGTTTTGGCCCTGAGGTTCTTAATGGACTTTATACATGAGAGCATTTTCCAAAAGAGAGGGTACCTCTCCAGATTTATAGAGATAGACCTTTCTACTTCAGTTATAGAACCAAGATCAGACCTGTCTTTCCTTGCTTTTGTCCCTCTGTGAGGAATACTGTTTCTGCCTCTGTTTGTTGGGCTGTTCCAGGAAAAGTTTCAGCTCTGCAGTCAGTTCAGAATTCTCACAAATGTCCTTGTCTTTCATTTGCTGGTTTTTAATTTGCGAATCCATTCCCAGTAGGACACCAGTAAATTGCCTGTGTCTGCCTAGGCACTCACATGGCCCCCTTCACCATAGTAACTGAGTATCTGGATTTGTCCTGAGGGCCCATGCTGATATCCATGCACACTGGACCACTAACCTTCATCTGAACTAGCAAAGAATCTGAGGAATCTTCTCCTTTTTCTCTGAGCGTTCCCTGGTTCTCACGCCAAAGACCTCTTTTCAAGCAGTTTTCTTCTATAATGTTTTGAGCCAATAAATCTACATCCAGTCAAACTTCTGATGTAGATAGACTGCATGGCTCTGGTCAGTAATTTGCACTATTTTACAATCTAGGTAAGTCTAAGAGCCAGATTCTGTTACCACTTAACTGTAAATCTGAGTGGCCGAACTCACTTAACTAAGTGGCTTCAAATTTGAAGAGACGTGAGATAACACTCATATATAACTTCTGATGTTACGGATCTTCTTGAACTGACTTCTGTCCCACCACTGGAGCTAGTTAGTTTGAGTTAGCTATTAGCTTATTAGATTCTGTGCATACTTGCCATGGCAATCATTTGGGATGGCACAGTCAACTGCTGTAATGTTTCCCCCAAGAATTCTTTGTTACTCATTTGGGAAAATACTGATCTCCATGTTAGCTGCAGCAATATCCGCTGCTGGTCCCTTGTTTCTGCCAAGAAAGGAGTGAGTTTCTCATCTTTGTCAAGCTGAATACATAAATATTGACTTCACTAGACATGCTCTGACTGGAAGTATTATACCACCTTTATCACCTCATTTACCATACCTCTTACACAGCCAAGCAGATAGGGAATACCAGATTGTATCCTTGATGAAAAGCATTGGCAAAGAGTTTCAGTCTCAGACATTTAAAGGTATATTAAGCCTCCCAAAGGTGGAAGAAAGAATCAACTTGTTTTTAAGGGAGGGATCAGACTTCTGCCAAACTCCATTTGCTTTCAGCAAGTTATTTTACAGATAGGCAGAAGAAAGGAAATACTGGTGACAGGGGAAGAGGGGAAGAAGAGGATGAGAGGCATCTACAGTGTGTCTCTACTCTCTGCTAAGGGCAACCTTCAGGCTGGTTTTAAGTCCTTATTAACCTACTCTTCAAATCCCAAGCCTGAAAGCATGGCTGGAGCATTGCCTCAGGACTACATCCCAGCGGTGTGCACATCTGCATGCTCTCCAAAGCCTCTGCAGCAGTAATAAGATATAGGGTATACCATACTTCTGGATTCTGCAGAGGTTGTCTGTGCAGGGAGATACAAGCTGGTGGAAGAGTGGACAGCAGTGGGGAGAAGTTACAAGGGGAAGGGGCCCAGAGGAAGCTATAGAATGCAGGAGGGCCAGGAGCCCCATAACCTTATCCTGCAGAGGCTGTGAAGTTTTTGAATGCCTGGTTCATTTACATGTGCGACTGTAACGATGCTTCACTGTAGCTGGAGAGAGGGAAGGAATGACAGGGGTTTATGTTCTATTTTTATGAAGCTTCTTACTCAGGAGAAATTAATAATAAACAGCACACACTGAACATTATCCTTAACAGATACTGACTGGTTGAAGCTACCTCCCTAGTAGGCAAGTCCTGGGCTTAAGGAAGGAGCTCACTACTGTATGCCCAGAGTGCACGTGACTAGTTCTCATCACTGCGGCGTGGGAGGTTTATCAGATCTTATAAAGCAATGCAGTTTAACCTGGTCAGGCAGTGTCTGGGAGATCTCCAAGAAGTTCCCAGAGTGCTAGGAGAGGACAGTGAAGTATGTCTGCAGATAGCATCCTTTTCAGGATGTCTCTGCCTGGCATTAGCACCTCTTTTTTCAGATTAGATGTTGGGGACCTTGGCCACCTGTGTCCCTTCACAGGACATACACACACAGAGAGCAAAGGTGTTATTCCTGTTCACATGCTGGTGTAAATTTGTCATCACGTTCCTCTCACTGTTTTGCTTAATTGACAACAGGCCCCATTCTTCATTGTCTTCCTCTTGTGAAGTTATTTTCTTTTGTGTGACATGGGTGTCAGATGCCAGCAAATCCTCACTGAGCAATTCACATCCCACTACCTTAAGCAAAAATGATAATACGACTTATAAAGCATAAGGAATCAGGGCCATTCTTCTGCTGCAGTTTTTTACAAGGCTTCATTGCAGGCTGCTATGGTCAGCTCTCATATCTAACACCAGAAGCAGCTGCATTTCAGAGATGAGCACATATACACAGTAATGTTATGTTTTTTAAAGTGCTTTGGGAAGTAATGCACTTATTCACAGGTGAAATATTGTTAGTGTATGTCCTTACAAATATCTAGAAGTGCAACAAGTAGAAAGTATGCAAGCTTTTCCTCTAGTACACCTCTAACCATGGCAAGATCTTGCTGCGGGATGAGTGGTAGAAATACCATGCAAAAATAAGTATAATAATAATACTGTCTGTTCTGCATTACTTTTTATCAGTAGACCCTTCAGTGCTTACAAAGGTAGTCCTCATTTTACAGAAGGAGATGAAGACATGGAAAACGTTTTGCTTGAGTTCACCCAGCTAGTCAAAGCTGAGAGTAAAACCTGTGTCCCAGGGCTCTGATCTGTCAAGTAAGCTACAGTGCCTTGAAAGAAGGAGACAAACAGGACGAGAAGTGTTAAACGTTACGAGGTCACTTCTATGGCATAAATAACATTGCTCTAAATTCTGAAATCTGATTCACTCCCCGGACAGCTTGATATCAGGAAGAGTTTTGGCCAATTAAAGATCTATAACTTGGCCAAAAATCTTTAACAGCCGTTCATGGTTGGTGTCAGTTACGTACACTAGAAAGAACGAGCAGTGGAGGCTGCAGATAAAATTGAATACTGAATTTGAGGAGGAATTGAGACACGTGGTTTCAGGTTGGCAGGGCTGTGAACATGTATTGCGTGCAAGTCCAGCAAGACTTACAAAAGCAGCTAGTCCAGCAAGAAAATGTGTCGGAGTAAAAAAGTGGCGTAAATGTGTTGGAGTAAAAAAGTGCTAGAAACCACACACGCATGCTGGAGCGTGTTTTGTTTCTTGCAGCAATGAACCAGTTATGGGTTGCACAGAATGCTGAGGAGAGGAGGTAGCAAGAGAAGGTAGGTTAAGAGTCTGTAGTCTCTGCTATTTCAGTCTGGTTTCATGGGAGAAAGCTCAGCAAGCACATGGAAGACACCAAAAATATTCCTCTCGTGGGAGCAAAAGGAAAAGCCTCCCACAGAGGCAGGCATTGCATGTGAGCTAGGGAAGCGGAAAGTAATTATCACATCTGTGCATGTGAATAAGTTGACAGAGTACCTTCTCCAAAAACCACTGCCTAGCAAGATGCAGTTCCTTCTCACAGCTATATTTTCTCTCCCCCTGTTCTCCTATTAAATACAGAGCCATACTGGGGTCTGCTGCCTCCATCCCCTCCTCCCCTGACACAATCACAGCAGTACATGCAATCATCAAGTCCTGTAGACAGCCTCAAAGTCTTGCTCTGTCAGATTTTTCCTGCCTCACCCAAGGAGAACTCTTGCGTGACTGATACGTGTGGCTTAATGGATTCTGGGCTGAGGTTTTCATTTCCAGTAATAAGAAGAGCACTTGCATTCCCCCATCCCTCTGTTTGTGGTACAGGGCTTGATGGTAACAATGTTTCCTTAGCTCAGTCTGATTACCTGTTACCTGGGGACATCACTTTGATAGGGATCCTCCATCCTGCCTGGTTTTTCGTTCAGTATTGGGGCAGGCCCCAGTGTTTCACAGACCCAAAAGGTGCTCTTTGGCACACTCCGGTGCATGTATGAGAGGGGGGCATGCTCTGGGAATTCTTACACAACTTGAATACATTTCCCACAGACAAGGAGTGCATTCAGTGTAGACCTAGCCTGCATTTGGTAATGACAGAGATGGCAAGGGAGATCTGGAACAAGGGCAAGAATGCCTTCAGGATGTGAACGTGCCTTGGATGTTTCTGGAATTCCTTTCTCTTACCAGCGAGGAGCTATTTATGTTGGTTACTTTTTCCTCTCAGCTTGTACTGTAGGAGTATACCGATTTCCTCAATTTGAAAGGATTCAGCACGTCAGAGGATCAGGACCTCATTCTCTCTCCTTTATCTTTCAGCTCTATTTTTTAGTTCTCCGTTCTGATTTTATTTGCTGCTGGTTTGCATTCCCTGAGGTAAACACTAACCAGAGGCACAATTAGTAACTGTTCCCTTGGGATCCAGTATGGCACTAGTTGGGGATATGTCACAAAAAATAGCTAAAATATGACTGATTTCATGACGTTTCTCTATTATTACTCCTTTTATTAATGTCATGAAGAAAAGTTAGGACCTGAGTGGCTCCTGATAGTACAGCAGCATTTGCAAATATACCAGCAAGAATGAAACTGGCCTTCAGGAGAAGAGCTTGGACCCTCTCTCCAAACTTCACTGGCTCCTTCCAGACAGCACCTCATTTTCATCCTTACTTAGCTTGCCCTTGTTCCTCTTTCTCACTGGCAGTTACACTCTCTCTTTCCCCCAAAACTGCCATTCTACAGCTCTGCTGCAAGAGTAGTGTGGGTGGCAGCTACACCACAATGGCAGCATATGAATACAGCACTGCTGAGAACAAGGCTGTGATAAAGGCTTCTGTTGCTGGATTCCCAGGTAGCTGTTGGGAGGATGAGGAGCATGGCATGTCTGCATGTACTGAACAGTGAATGGGTAGGGTGATATGACTTGTGAATGATACACCTGTATCCCCACGAGAATATGTCTTCCTTTCCCTCTAGATATACATCTCTGTGTATAGAAGTGAAGTCTGAAGGAATGAGGGGTTCAAAAGTATATAAACATATATATTCAATCACAAGTGGCTAGGTGAACAGTCTAAGTGAGATGTGCTTTATGTCACATATATCCAGTTTTTACATCTGGTGACTTATATGGGTTTCAGGAACCCACTGGATTAGCAAAATCATCAATAAAGAAAGATGGAAGGGAAGATTATTTTTTACTCTCTCCTTCCAGTTGTGGGCAGCAACATTGGGAGAAACAAACCAGCCCATTCTATTAATACATGTTGTGGCTGGCATCACCGTGACAATTTGGGGTTTTTCAATAATGGGATGGCCTACATGGCACCAGGCTTGCTGGCATCAGATGGGATTCACCTTTTTCAAAGGGGCAAAAGGGTCTTTGCTCACAAGCTAGCGAGGCTCATTGACAGAGCTTTAAACTAGACTTGAAGGGGGGGAGGATAATATCAGGCTTGCCCATGACAAGCTATGGGATGACACGCCGAGGTTAGAGGGACAGGGTGCTAGTGAGGGCCCTCAGCCTGTTGCTCTGAGATGTGCTGGCTACACCGCAGCACACTTGAAATCTTACAGAGATGAGCCAAGGGCTCCTGAGGTAATAGGAGCCAACAGGGAAACACCAGTGAAACACTTCAAAGGAATTAAGGGATGTTCCTCTAAGAAGGTGACATGTCCGACAGCGCAGCTGAAGTGCCTCTACAGCAATGCACACAGTATGGGCAGCAAACAGGAGCTGGAAGCCACTGTGCTGTTAAAAAGCTATGACCTAGTTGCCATTACTGAAACTTGGTGGGACGAATCCCATGACTGGAGTGCAGCTATTGATGGCTACGGGCTGTTCAGAAGGGACAGGTGAGGAAGGAGGGGCAGAGGTGTTGCCCTCTACATCAAGAAGTGGATAGAGTGTGAAGAGCTGTCTCTGAAGAATAGCCATGAGCAGGTTGAAAGCTTATGGGTAAGAATTAGAGACTGAGGCAAGAAAGGGAACCTTGTGGTTGGTGTCTACTACAGGCCACCTGATCAAGGGGAGCTATTGACGAAGCCTTCTTACTTCAGCTACAGGAGGCATTGTGCTCACAGGCTTTTGTCCTGCTGGGGGACTTCAACCACCCTGACATCTACTGGAGAAGTAGCATGGCAAGCTTTAGGCAACCCAGGAGACTCCTGGAATGCATTGAGGATAACTTCTTAAGCCAGGTAACAGACAGTCCTACCAAAGGGGTTGCGATACTGGATCTGTTGGTCACCAACACAAGTGAGCTAGTCTGTGATGTCAAGATTGGAGGCAGCCTGGGCTGCAATGATCATGGACTGGTGGAGTTCGCAGTCCAGAGGGATATGGGTCAGGTGAAGAGTAAAGTCAAGACCCTGAATTTTAGGAAAGCAAACTTCTAGCTCTTCAAGGAGTTAGTCAATAGGACCACCTGGGAAACTGCCCTCAGGGACAAGGGAGCAGAACGGAACTGGCAGATCTTTAAGGACACTTTCCATAGAGTGCAAGAGCTCTCGATCCCCAGGTGTAAGAAATCAGGAAAGGAAAGCAAGAGACCAGCACGGATGAGTTGAGACCTGCTGGTCAAACTAAAGGGCAAGAAGGAAATGCACAGGCAGTGAAAGCAGGGACAGGTATCCTGGGAAGAGTATAGGGATGCTGAATGGTTGTGTAGGGATGAGGTCAGGAAGGCCAAGGCGCAGCTGGAGCTGAACTTGGCAAGGGATGCAAAGAATAATAAGAGGGGCTTCTGCAGGTATGTCAGCCAGAAAAGGAAGGTCAAAGAAAGCGTACCCTCCCTGATAAGCCAGACTGGCAAACTGGTAACAATGGACGAGGAGAAGGCTGAGGTACTCAACAACTTCTTTGCCTCAGTCTTCACTGACAACCTCTCTTCCCACACCTCTCAAGTGGATGGACCACAAGACGGGGACTGGGGGAGCAAAGTCCCTCCCACTGTAAGAGAAGATCAGGTGTGTGACCACCTAAGGAACTTGAACATACATAAGTCTATGGGACCTGATGAGATGCATTCCAGAGTCCTGAGGGAATTGGCTGATGTAGTTGCCAAGCCACTCTCCATGCTATTTGAAAAGTCATGGCAGTCAGGTGAAGTCCCCAGTGACTGGAAAAAGTGAAACATTGCACCTATTTTTAAAAAGGGTAGAAATGAGGACCCTGGGGACTACCAACCTGTCAGCCTCACCTCTGTGCCTGGGAAGATCGTGGAACAGATCTTCCTAGAAGCTATGTTAAGGCACATGGAGGACAGGGAAGTGATTCGAGACAGCCAGCATGGCTTCACCAGGGCAAGTCCTGCCTGAGCAACCAAGTGGCCTTCTGTGATGGAGTGACTACATCAGTGGACAAAGGAAGAAGTAAGGATGTCGTCTGTCTGGACTTCTGTAAGGCCTTTGACATGGTCCCCCACAACATCCTTCTCTCTAAATTGAAGAGAGATGGATTTGATGGGTGGACTGTTCGGTGGATGAGGAATTGGTTGGATGGTCGCATCCAGAGGGTAGTGGTCAATGGCTCCGTGTCCAGATGGAGATCGGTGCCAAGTGGTGTCCCTCAGGGGTCTGTATAGGGACCAGTACTGTTTAATATCTTCATCAATGACATAGACAGTGGGATCGAGTGCACCCTCAGCAAGTTTGCAGATGACACCAAGCTGAGTGGTGCAGTTGACACGCCTGAGGGACGGGATGCCACCCAGGAGGACCTGGACACACTTGAGAAGTGGGCCCATGTGAACTTCATGAGGTTCAATAGGGCCAAGTGCAGGGTCCTGCACCTGGGTCAGAGCAACCCCTGCTATTAACACAGGCTGGGGGATGAAGGGATTGAGAGCAGCCCTGAGGAGAAGGACTTGGGGGTACTGACAGATGAGAAGCTGGACATGAGCTGACAATGTGAGCTTGCAGCCCAGAAGGCCACCCATATCCTGGGCTGCATCAAAAGAAGCATGGCCAGCAGGTCGAGGGAGGTGATTCTGCCCCTCTACTCTGCCCTGGTGAGACCCCACTTGGAGTACTGCGTCCAGCTCTGGAGCCCTCAGTACAGGAAAGACATGGACCTGTTGGAGTGGGTCCAGAGGAGGGCCACAAAAATGATCAGAGGGATGAATGTTCTCCTATGAACAAAGGCTGAGAGAGTAGGGGTTGTTCAGCCTGGAGAAGAGAAGGCTCCGGGGACACCTTATTGCAGCCTTTCAGTACGTAAAGGGGGCTTATAAGAAAGATGGGGACAAACTTTTTGACAGGGCCTGTTGCAATAGGACAAGGGTTAATGGTTTTAAACTAAAAGAGAGTAGATTTAGACTAGATGTAAGGAAGACCTTTTTACAATGAGGGTGGCGAAACACTGGAACATGTTGCCCAGAGAGGTGGTAAATGCTCCATCCCTGGAAACATTCAGGGTCAGGTTGGATGGGGCTCTCAGCAACCTGATCTAGTTGTAGATGTCCTTGCTTCTTGCAGGGGGGTTGGACTACATGTCCTTTAAAGGTCCCTTCCAACCCAAAGTATTCTATGATTCTAAGATTTGCCCAAGGGTTTTTTAAAATAACTTAACATTTAATTGTTTTGTTTAGTGCTGTGGTATGGTGATGACTACAGAAAAAAATCAGCTCCTTTGAACTATGTTTTGTGCTTCAAAGAGTAAGTGACCACATTCTGAACCTGGGACTAAGAAGGCTCCAGAGATAGCTTAGAAGCAGCTCTGAGTAAGCAAAAAAAGAAGTCATGCTACAAGAAGGAAAGAACTAAGTAGGGGCTTCTAAGCAAGAGGAAGTTGAGATTGGGAAACTTCTGACAGTGAGCAAAAAACCCCAAGTGGGAGTGCTCAGGAGGCAAGCAAAATACTGACTGTCTACCTGTTACCCAGTTCCTGCTATACACTGAAACAAAGAGCCATAGTTACATATACTGCTAAAATCAAGCATAGCCTTCCTCAGTATCAACTGTTAGACCACAGTCCATAAAGCTAAATGATGTATCAGCCTTTCTTGCCACTCCATTTCTGAGCTCTTGTAGGAGACAGTGTGGCAGGTGCTGTAAGATCATCAGCAGTCACAGCTATGTTTTGAAACAAACTTTAGAGGTATATTTATTGATACTAGCACCATAACAGGGGATGCTCTTATTTAAACTGAAGTACATTTTGTCTGCTACCACTGCCCTCTGCTAGGTGGGGAGAGATCTGATGGCAAGAAGTCCATACAGTGGCTATCATGCCAGTAGGCTACCATGGGTCTGCCTTAAGATAAACTAGAGTGAGCTTAGTGACATTTGTCCACCCTTCATGTGGGTATTTCCCCAGGTGGCAAACCCAAGCTTGCTTAGCAGAGCCACTGTGCAAGTCCAGAACTGCATTTGTGAGGTAGGAGTTGCTGGGCAGAACTGAGATGAATGCGAGAGGTCTGCATTTTGAGGAAGAGACGTGGAGAACTGAAGGAAGTGATGCTGCAGGACTCAGACCAAGACTGAGTGTTGTGCAAAGGACTAGCAGATGCTGCATGTGGTGAGACAGGTGAAGGAGCAAGACTGGAATAGCATAGGAAAGAGTAAGACAGGATTCTAATGCATCAGCAGAGCTGCATGGACAATCCACACTGGAATAACAGGAGATAACATAGGCAGCTTTCTGCATCAGCAGCAGAGCTATATGGATGAATAGATCTGGGCTAGCAGGGTTTGGGTGTACTGGCAGCTGCATAGGTGCTCAGGGCTAAGCTAATGGAGGTGCTGCAGGTGAGGAGAAACTGCAGAGCTGCACAAAGGAAGCCTGCCTGTGCTCTGCTTGGCACCAAGCAGTTGCTATTAATCTTTTACTTCCCCAAGGACTGATACTCATATAAATTAAGAAGAAAAAAAAAGTTCCTCAAATGCAGCAGGAAAGGCTCTTTAGCTTCATATTTATGAACTTAGATAAAAGAGAACTTGATATGAGTCTGGAAAAGTGACATCTCAATTTTACCCTGCCCATCATGATGATGAGTGCAAGTGTGGGGTGATTACTTGCCACTGACCCCTCCCTTTCCCTCATCCTTTGTAAAGTTCTGTTTCTCAGGGATCTCCTTTTCACTGAACAGTTCAGGCTGTTCTTTGTCCTTACAGACTTGTGATTTCCACTAGCACCAAGCCAGAAATCGCCTCATTTGCTAATATGTATTCTAGTTAATAATAGCAAATCCATCCACTGAGGATATTTCTGGCCTGCTTTGCAAGACAGGAATGCCATTTTAATGGCACAATGCTGGCACACGAGTGGGAATGCTTGCACCCATTTGTGTAGCTGCATGTTGCACACAGTCTATGCACCCCTGAGAACTTGCGATGCCCCACGTCGCTCACCACACCATAATTACGACAGTGGAGAGAGCATAACAATTCCATAGATAGCTGAAAATCTCCAGGGTAGAAAGACTTGCTGAATGTCCATGGCACAGGATTTCTGGGTATGCGTTCATTGGCTCTTTGCGGATTTGACTATGGAGAATCCAAACCAATTTTCCCAATCAAGCTTTTGATGTTGTTGTTTTAATTATTAATTACGTAAGAATAGGTTTTTAAGAAAAGATTGATCAAGCCATCTCCCAAACAGCATTCAAACCAATCTCCAAAACAGATTTTCTACAGAATGAACTATAGATCTAAACAAGAAAATTACTCACACATTTTGTCTGTTCCCAATGTCTTCTAGATGTTTAGTGTATAATTCCTGTTTTGTTTACCTTGGCACAAATGGAGAGTAACCATCAAAGGCAAAGAAACCAATCCAGTGGAAGCCCACAGCCATGAACAGACATAAGTGAGGAGAGAGCAGAGGCCCTTGGAGTTCTAATGGGCCCGCAGGCAACAGATATAGATTTAATTAAACTTTTAGTAGCTGGATTGAACAGTTAATAGGGAAGGCTATTTCAGCCTTGGTCAAAATACAGGCTGCATTGCTAACTAAAAAATATCTTGAATAAGCAAACAAGAAGAAGGGTAGTGCTGTAGTCAACAGTGGCTATTGTCTGTAAGAGAACAATTGGCTGTAGTAATGGACATGGCATGGGTCCCAATGGCACAGCAGCTGTTCTGTGCATTGCTGCATATCTCAAAGTTCATGCCCATCTTGGTTCTATCATGAGTGAGACAAAGATGCATCGAGAAACATTTTTTCCTTTTAATTTGTCTTTTTTAGCCCCAACAGATTTTTAATTTCCAAACACTCAAAGCATGAAGTCTTTGTTCCTCTATTTCCTCCTTTTGGTTGAATTCAGTCAAGGATATTAGAGATTCACAAATAGGAATGTCACATGAAGCCAGCACTGACAGTACTGCTTTCCTTCTGTGCTCCAGTATTTAATTTGTCTTTAAAAAGTACAAAAAAACTCAAAGAAAATCATCATCATCATCAAAACCCTCCCAAAATGGAATAAAAGTTACCCTACCTTTATCCCTCATCCCCTGCTTCTTCCCTGACACACACTGTCAAGACCCAAAGCCCCAGGTTCCTTTCAGTAAGAATCTGACACAAAAGAAAAAGGAGGTAAGGCTGAATAAAAACTGTGAGAGGAAAGGAGGTATGAAATTAAAAGTACGATGTCATATGAAGGCAACCTTTATAAATGCTAAAGAAGCAAAAAGCAAAAGACTTTATTTTGCCTTGCATCTCCCCGGAAAGCATTTACAGGGGCACACGAGTGCAACACTCAGTCTGTTGTTAATGCATGCATAGTTTTCAGTATACTTACTCAGTTGCCTTCATTTTGCCTCCTACTTTAACAGACTGAGGGTCTTGAGACAGACTGCCAGCCTTCCCAAGGAGAGATAATAAAGAGAACATTGATACAAGAACTTGTTAAGACAAATGAGTTTCAGGAGAGTGATTTATGTAAAGGATCTTGTAATCACTCCAACCCCAACACTGTCAGACAGCAGTTGTTTTTATGAAGGAAGCTAAACACAAGAGTGACTGCTGCATAGCCCTCTCCTTCAGAAGGCTGGGTTAATTAAACAAAACAAAGCAAAACAACAAACAGCTGGAAGGAGAAGATGAGGCAGTAGCTAATGCTATCAACTGATAAGACCTCCTACATTTCAGAGGTGCATGCCATCCAGGATTCACAAAACCTCAGCACATTTTGCAAGATGGCATTTGGTCATCAAAAGCTTCTGCTCCTGGGCCAGATGGCCTTATTGCTGTTGCACGTTGAGCAGCCTGTTCTCAGATTCCAGCATTGTTGTTTTGTGGAGAGCTAAGGGTGATGTGGCAAGGTTCCCATTCTCAAATGTGCTAGTATTGCTTGATCCCGGAGGTTCACAATTACCTCACAGCTTATTGTATTTCATATGGAGCCCATCAGTGGAGGAGCTTGCAGATTCGTCTTTCAGGACCAACCTCCAGATGCATCTGAATTTCAATTCTATAAGGTTGTACACTTCCCTTTTTTCTTTCTTCCTGACTGTATCCTCCATCTCCTTCCGTTATTAACAGTTCCTCATCTTATCTTTCATTGGAGCACTCCTTGGATTGATGTAAAAGCCCTAACTTAATTAGTTGCCAAGGCAGAATTAGGGTGCCCAAAGCCCATGATAACACTCCACATCCACCTCTTGTACTTCCATCACGCTCTGTTCCTTTCCTTTTTTTGTCTTTCTCCTTGTAGGTTTTTCTTTCCATGGATCTCCCATTGGTCAAAACCATCACATAAACAGAAAGACAGAGGATTTTTATTTTGTATGAGGTCAAACAATAAATGTAAGTGCCATCCCCTTGATCTTTTTGAGATCTGCTGCTGCAGTCTTTCTGATCCATTACAAGCAAGCGAAAGGATGAGGAAGGGGAATGAATTGCAGGCACCTCCTAATTTCATCCTGATGCTTGGAGCTCTCAGTACCAGCTGTTACAAAGCTGTTACACTGATTCTAGTTCCTTGCAGACAAAGGCAGCCATGCAGTAGATATCTAGTAACAAAAATCCACAGCACTTTTATTCTACGTGCACTGCAGGCAGCAAAACACTTTCCGACAAACTTGCAGCCTCTCTCAAAAGAGCAAAAGAACAAAAGCCAGAGCTAGAAAATGTCCCAGAAAGAGAGCAAAGGAAATAAAGATTACTACACAAGTCTTAATTACTGTAGACATAAGGTGGGGTAAGTCAAATTCAATGACCTTAGAAAGCAAGCCATGCTGTCCGCTGGAGACGATTAGAAAATAACGATAGGCTGAGGAACATCATGAAAGAATATGACAAATGCTTTGGGCTTACAATCTCCCAGAAAAAAAGAGAGACCGGCAAAGACTTATATACACATAATAAAACTCCTGACTCCCCAACCACACCACCTCAGGAGCCCATGATTAAGGAACCTAAGTCTATTTCTAGGCATTCACAGAATTTTGTTCAGAGCATTTAGCGCATGAAAACACAAACCTGTTCTGTTGGACTAAGATGGCCTACATCTTTCATGTCTACATAGAGACTACAAAACTTGGGGTACTATATAAAGGAGAAAAAACCCAACCCTATAGAGATTCAAAACACCATCACTCCTTCTCTGCTTGCTAGCTTCACATTAGCACCTTCTGCCCTCAGCTGTTTTAGCTTCTAAAAGTTGAGGAGTCAGTCTAGTTACAGACATACTTTCAGAGCTTTAAGAGTTCAGCTCTGGGTTATGGAGAAGAGGGTGATAAGGAAGGACCCAAATAATTGTCTTTCCCATTTTAAAGATCATGAAGGAAAACATAAGGCTGTGACACTGAACTGTTGAGTAAAGAATATTGCGGAATATCCTGCCAACCTCTAATATCTTACCCATTCCAGCTAGCCACCATTAGATTTCCAGTCAGATTTCCATAATCAGTGTAATGCAGAACTGTACACATGTTTGAAAGTTCAGCTCATCCCTTAGTCTCTTTGCTATTTAGTTTTCCTAAGGAAAGTCTTGCATGTACTTCCCTTCTGTGCCTGGCCCTCAGCAGTGCCCAGCCCCACAAGTCATCCACAGAGCATCTCTTTGACACAACCATGCTATACCTTCCATTCCAAGCATGCTCTCAAGGTGCCCATGACCAATCCAATGGATTCCACTTCTCCTGCTCTATGATCCCAATTTTGTTGTCTGCTAGAGGCTTTGGTGTGCACTTCATAGGGGCTCTTACACAATTGCAATTAAATTTCTATTAGTTTCCGATAGTTGCATGAAATTTAGAGGGATTCTTGGCATTCATACCCTGTACTGAAGCACTAGCTAAAGCAGTTAAGAAATTCTCTCCCTCCATACACAGCCTTAACGAGGCTTTTCAGAAGCATTATTCCCCTTAGAAAAAAAGCATTTGTGAATTAAGGAGTTCAGAGGATATGTAATTGGAAACAGTTCCACCAAATAATGGCTGTAGACTGGAATTCCCTTCTTGCCCTGAGGGACATTGTACTTTGTTTTCAAGCCGGAAGAATATTAATTTTCATTGACAGAACCCTTCTTCTTTTTGAGCACTCAAACTGACCGTTACCTTGCACAGAGACACAGCTGCCTCTGGGACAGAAGGCAGCAGTCCCCTGTGATAAGAATTTCCATTTCTTCCACTAAATTTGTTGTGCAGGTGTTAGACTAACCAACTGAGACCAGGCTGTTAGCTGGTGCATATGACCATAGCCCCAGTGATTTCTGTTAACCAAACAGACTTTGACAGAAGACTCCAAGTTTAGACATGCAAGCACGGAACGACAACAACAACAAAAAAATCCATTTAGTCTTACTAGGAGTTCAAGTGACTTCAGCATTACATCCTGGCAGGGACACTGAACTTGTAGCACCATGCCATGGCACTGGTGCAATGATGACTCAGAAGGAAGACTACCACTTACTGCAGCACCCCCTTCAGTTTTTCTTGGACGTCTTCAATCCAACCACACGCCTAGACTGACTCACTTAGCTTATAGTAGCTGACATGCATGCAGCCTGAGAAAGTGTAGCTGTAGGTCACTGAGTGTTGCTAAACAGACTTTTTCAAGTCGGTGAAGGAGGTCTAGCAACTTGTCACAGTCTGTCTGCTTTGGAGTCACCCCGAATCTGACGTTCTGTGCATTTTGTCATCCTAAACACAAAGATCTCACTCCAGTTCTCTTTAAAGGAGAGAAATGAAACATACCCTTGCAGGTGACAAGAATATGACACAAGCAATGCCCAGTCTTATTCCTAAAGCATTTCCAACTGCCAGTCTTGAACTAGATGAGCCTCAATTTCTGCCTGTTCTCAGTATTTTCACATTTTTTTCTTATATAAAGGCTCCTCATGCTTCAGTTTCTACTGGTGAGAGGAAACTAAGCTATCAAACACAACTGAAAAGGTAATTTCCCTTTTTGTAATCCAATCAACTGCAACAATTTAGTCAGAAGTGCAGAAAGACTAATGCAAAGTGATAAAGAATCATGTAGAAGCTTATGGAGGGTATAAAAGCAGTAGAATGACATACTGTTGTGGAAACTCACATAATCCAACCTGTACACTTGCTCTAGGACAGCAGCATAAGCTTAAGGAAACCAGTCATCTTTCAAGGAACTTTGGTTTCTGAGGACATGCTGCAGTCATATGTGGGATCTTCAGTTTACCTGCAATCTATAGTCAAGCAGGACAGCTCTTAGTTCCTATCTAAATGGCTTAGTGATCTAGGCATTTATTTTCAAAAGGGGCTCAGTTCAAAGGCAAAGAAACTGGCTTCTCAGGAGCTCACAGTGGAGCAGCAAATCTCAGATTTGAAATCTGAACGTCAGCGTTCCCATCTGCTCTGAACGAGTTAAAAAGGCTGAGTCTTCCAAAGTCACCAAGAGATTTCAGGTGCTTAGTTTCCATTAACACTCATGGAAAAGGAGCAGTTAGATCCTCCTAGGCAGACTTGAATCCCTGAATGATCTTCCAGTATATTTTGCAAGAGAAAGGGTTTGTTTAGATATCCCTGGCTCAAAGTTCCTCCTTACACAGATGTGCAGCATCCTGACTGCCAAGTCCCACCTAAGAGACGGCTAAACATCAATGGCACTCCCTCTGTTTCTCTCTCCCTCCTACCCCCCTTATAAAGCACTTAGGGGATTAATGGAAGTATTAAAAAAGTTGCTTCTTATTCCAAACAGCTGCTCTACCTTTATTTTACAAAAGATATTAGTAGCAGCACAGAGGGCAAGGTATCTTCACTGTCTCCTTTGCCCAGCTATGCCCCTCACACAGGTTGGGGACTCAAGACACTTAAGTGTCATCAAGACATTAATTTTTCTCTCTTTCACATCTTCTCCAGCAATCAGGTTTCTAACATTTTCCCATAGCCAACATGAATGCAATCACATATGTATCCATGGTCACCACTACTGCATGAGAAAGAGCACATGATATGTCCCAGATCAATGAATAGCATTGCAATTTCTTTCCACAGCTATAGCATGAAAGCAGACATCATCATGCCAGTAGATGGGGCGGGTGGGGAGAGGAGGTGGACATGTCTTCACAGGTAGTTTTGAACTGTACTAGCACTGTTTTACAGGGAGGTAAACTCCACTTCTCAGGTGCAGTTCAGCCACCCTACACCATGATGGATCATGCTACCAAATGAGGGAGAAAACACTGCACTTAGTCCATGATGATGGAATTGTGCTACCAGAATAACAGCATCTAGTGGCTGGTCTCCAAGAGGATAGGTTCTCCATGTTAAGAAGTAACACAGATTAGTTAGAATTCAGAAGCCCTTTCCATTGAGCACAAGCATAAGGAGTTCTTGTAATCTCTCTCTGGCACCATTTGAGAATATTTATGAACACTAAAACTGGCTAAGAAACCACCCACACATTTTCAATGTATGATAAGGTCTCATGAGAACCTGTATCTTTCAATAAAATGTGACGCTTAACAATCAGCAAACTGTTTTTTGTTCCTAGATTTTCCATTGGAAGATCGTTAAAAAAAGTTAACCAACATTTAAAAATCTTTAAGTGTTCCTTCTGGGCCAAAAAAGCACTTCTTGTCAGGAGAACGTTTGGACTCTAGCAATTCTGGACCATTTGTTGTTTAATGAATTGTCATTCAAACCAAAAACTTGAATGCTTTGACTTCTTTTGCTTCAACCAGAAGTGATATGGGTCATGGCACCTTTGGAGCAAGCTGTCAGAAAACGACTCAACAATTTTCCCTCTCATCGTACCCATTAACAGAGCAAGGAAACTTCCTACTCATTATTCCAAGAATAGCAACAATGCCTTTTGAAAGGGGATTAGCTGAAATTTCAAGTGTGCCAGTACTCCTCAACTCTGAAAGCTCTTCCATTGACACCAAGCAGCAAGATTAGTCTGCAGGAGGAGGGAGCCTGCACAGCAGTGGTGTGGTGTGCAGGACTGATGACCTAAGTTGCAATGTGATGAAAACTCCTAGCTATTCCATATGAGTAAGCACAGTTATAGCAAGATGGACTTCCTACTGGCAAGCTCAGCAGAAGAACTCACACCTGTGGGAATTTGCAAAGGCTAACAACCTTCTCAAACCTAAAACCAAAGACAAGGCACAATGCTAGAACAACATGGAAGGGGGGAAAAAGCCTGCTTTCCATTCTGTGTGCATCATATGGCCCGTTGCTTTCATGTTCTTTCCCCATACTGGAAATTCCAAATAAAGGAATATGTGTTGGGATCAATCTCAGAAGGGGATAAACCTCATTATGTGGGGGCTGCATTTTGTTTGTCTGTGTTGTTTGATAAGGAGAGAACGTCCCAAATGCTTGTATGAAAGTTTGTTGGTGTTTGTTCCTGTTGGCTGGCTGAGGCTTCCATTTTGCTGGCTCTCCATTTTATTTTTTTCCTTTGCTTGCAGTAGCTATTAGTGACAATCAGTTAGTAAAAGAGATTTATTGTTGCCTGTTACGGCATGTTGCAACTTTTCAGTCTGATTATTTTATTATATCAACCCAAATTAAGTATCTTGCTTACGCCACACTTCCCACCTCCTGATATACCTTCTGCCTGACTGGAAGCAGGCAAGGTGTGAGGACTCAAGTAGATTGTTAATGTGTGCCTTGGGGAAAGTTAACATTTTTAATGATCCCATGAAACAGACCCAAGTTCTAGACATATCCTTTATCTCTAGTTTTCTTTGTGCGTATGTGCCATCTGCTCTTTGCAGTGTAGTAGGAGAGATGGAGAATGTTTGGTTTAAGTAAGCCTGGAGACTGGAGGAAATAATCCCAATGACACCTACGCATTCTCACAGAGATCCTCTTTTAGCTCAAGCAGGAGAGGGTTCTTTCTCCATAAGAAGACATCAGGGGCTCCATTTCTCTTCTCTCAACATACAAGCAGATGTTTAGCCAGGTGCTGCTGTGCCCATTTGTACGCTGCTGCAAGACTTTTATGAGCTTTAGTGGTGATTTCAACAGGTGTTGCTTACTTGGTGTGCTGACAAATAACTGGAGGTTCTCACTGGGTTATTGAGACTATATGTTCTCTTCTGGAGAGGAGGAGGCTGGTTAAAATACCTGCAAAGCTAGCCGATTAGTACCAACTGAGCAGTACAGGTCAGCTTCATTCCTGTTCCTGTGGTTTATTAGTGATGTGAACCATTTAATTCCAGTTCATTTTGTGTCGCCTTTGCTACTTGTAACAAATGGATTGGTTTGCTCAGCCTGGAAGGACCGGGTTTATACTGCTCAGCTTCAAGGCCTTTTTCTGGTTATGTGAGCTCACTTGCTATTCCAATGACAGTTTACATAGCATCTGCAGCCCTGTCAGAGCAAAGATAATACTTAATTCAGACAGGCTCAGAAGCACAGTGCTTCTGAGACAGACATACTCTTTTGGGACCACAGTTTAGGCTATGTAGAAGAGCACCAGGATTCAGATGCCATTCCTTTCAAGGAGAGGTACCCAGTTCTGTTCCTTGGGGCTGCTATACAGTGACCTTGAGAGGAGCACCTGGCCAGGTGAGCTACTGGGCAGAAGTGACTTGCACTCTGTTCTCTAGAAAGTTTCTCCCTCATTTAAAGAGACTTTTTGCTCTGCAAATTATCACAAATCAGGGCAGGGGAAAGCAGTATGGGAGGGCTAGATTTGACAACTACAAGCTTTAGCAGTTAAGCGTAGGTTGTTTCTGTCTCTTAATCAGTACACGTGTTCTTCATCCCCTAACTTGTTGAATTCTTTGCACTGGTTCCTTTCTCTCCTGTGAAATTAATTCTTTTGGCTCCCATTCAATATGGTGTTAAGTACCTACTTAATCTTTTGCAGTAGTTTGGGCTGCTGAAGACAGAGGAAGCTTGGGCTATTGCTTAGAAACTAGGACTGAGGTGTTAGAAAGGTAGGAGCTTCACGCTACAGACAAGCTTGCTGTGTGACAGTGGGCAAATTGTATTGCCTTGCTTTACTTTAGTATCCCCCTGTGTGACTAGATGAGTGTTACTCATTTCCCTTGCAGGGGGTAGCACGAGGTGTCTGCCAGTGGGGTTTATAAAGAGCTCTGAGAATGCTGCCTTTGAAGGATGAACACTTTCGCTGCAGTGAGTGCTGGATGACTGGACATGTTTGACAGCACTTTGTGGAGCAAAGAAATGAGTGGGACTGTGCATTATTGTCACAAAGGGGAGACAGTTTCTGAGACAGCTTTTGAAGTTGAATTCTATATATCATTTTAATGCAAGAATATATTTTAATTTAGACGCAATACAAGGCACCACAACTTCAAAAATTAGAGTAGAGGCTGAATCAGGCAGCTATACTGGAACATTCCTAGTGCTGTCCCAGAGCCAGCACTGAGCTTTGGATTGTGAGAGCCTCTGATGGAGAGAGTCACATACTATGCTTAACAACTCCATTTTCTCTTCGAGTCAGGTTAGGTGGAACAGTTTGAGGTACAAACACTGTTTGGTGAGAGAGCTCTGAGGATGGCAGTTTTAAATTGCTTAGCCACATTCCAACACCTCAAAGCAACCATAGTGATTAAGACATATGAGTGACAACACAACTTCCTATCCCAACAGGTGGAAGACAGACCCTGAAAAGAGGCAAGAGTTGCCTGGGAAAGCTCAAGGAATACAAAACCAGTGAGAGTGTTCTGCTAGTCTCTGACAAAGACTAATAAAATTTTTGGTATTTAAATATGTTTTGATGATTAAATCTGTAGATGGGTGTGGCATTCCAAATGCAATGGTACAATTTGCCAGTGAGAATACTAAGAAAAAAAATTTGGAGGCTGAAATTCAGATCCAGCTTAGCATTTTTGCAGGTAAGTTTTTTGGATTCAGAGCTCATTTGGGAAGGGAGAGAGGCATAAGTTCAAGTCCCTGGAGATTCAGAGCAGAGGGTTTCCTCTCCAGTCACTCTGAATTAGGTAGAAGAGGAACACAGCTCACTCAGTCTTCCACATGCTATATCAACAACTAGAAAAGCCCGTTATGCAGATCGTACACGACAATCAGAGGTCTCCTTTTGGCCTTCTGGCACACTCCTGAGAGGACGATGTAAGACAAGATATGAGATAACTAAACACAGAGATCATTCCTGCTGCTCTTTTCCCTTCAAAGGGAATTTAGGCCTGGTGAGAAGCTCAGAATTGACGTTACTAAGGTCTGAGATTTCCTGTTTACCTCAGAAAACAAGCATAGCACAGGCCTTGGTAGCTCAGGCTTCCACGGAGTGCCTCAACAAATCATTGTCACTCCTCACCCAAAGGGACGCGTTGCAGGAGCACGGGGGGTAGTATCCTTGCAGCCACCACCACTTCGCTCTTTCAAAGTGTCCTCAGCCCAAGGATCAAAGGTCTTCCCAGACATTCCTAAATGATGTGCCTAGCACCTGCAAGAGGTTCACTGATCTCAGTGAGGAGATGGGGCAGCTAAGAACTACTGCTTTCTTTTCCTAAAAGCGAAGCACGCACTGCCTTCTACTGCAAGCTGTGCCTGCTCTCAGCATCAACTTAGTGGGACACAGTAAGTCACGTAGAACTTTGTCACACTGGCACACAGACTCTGTACAGATAAGTGGGACAGTTCACACCTCTCTTGCTGTTGCTGCAGTCTTTTTGTGGCTTGTGCTGGATCGTATGTTGTGGATTATATGTGAGCCACAGACTTTTCAGAAGTGCATGCCTGCACACGTAATCTCTCTCTAAATGCATGTTCAAGAAGTATTCAGCATGGAATCATTAGGGGCTCTTAAGATCAGGCTATTGATTCTGCTACCCATAGAAAAATATTCCCATTTGAAAGTGTTTAGTTAGAAATGTAAAAAGATTGTAGACAGAGAGGACAATGTAGGCATTGTTCAGGGGGGCTGCTGTGCGAGAAGCCATATTGTTTACTGATTCCCCCGCTTGAAATGGCAATAGATTACATTTCTCATGCACCAAACACAAAAGTAAGATCTGTTCATAAGTAGGAAGAGCCTTCATTTGAATGCAGATAGTTAGCATTTGAGTCAGGACAACCCTTAAGAGCTGAATTGGCTAGGATTCATTGCATGGGACTTGAAATCAGATTATATACAAACTCAGTGGAAATACTGTTTTAGTGGGAGTTGGAGGAGATCCCAGATGAATAACAATCAGATTCCATTTCAACCCTTACTCTTGGCCAGCTGCTTCTTTTGTATGTGCTGGGAAAGATTAAAAAGTTTGGAAACAGTATTCATGTGGTGCCTTATCGCAGTTCTGGGGCATTCACTGTACCAGAAGTGCTAACAGTTTAATAAGACCAGAGTCTGGGGTTTAAGAGTGTGCTGTTAAAGGACTGCATATAGCCAGCCAAGGTACATTCTGTTTCAATCAAACCCATTCTGCCTTGAGAAAACTTCAAGGACAAAGGATGATTAGATGTAGAATTGATGCCTACACAAGCAAGTAGGTGGTCAAAGACATCACAAGCTTTATTTACGCTTTTCTGGCTAGCGTATTGATAGCAGTTATAATATGTTTCCTCTGAAAAGAGTAAGAATTGCATAGAGGCCTCCAACTCGGACTCTATACAGAGATCTCCCTGTGCATCACTGGAAACCTTTCGGTCTTCTGGAATCCTTCCAGTCTTTTTGCTTATGGGGAATCTCCTAGTACATTTGTGTTTTGCTTATGTTTTGTTTATGGGGTATCTTCTAATATGGTTAACCTTTGCTAGAATCTCTGATCCTGTCTCAGAACTGTTGATAAACGGATTGCATGGAAGCATTACCATGGCACCTATGAAATTCTCAAGTAGAGCTGGACAAACTGATTCTAGAGTAAGAAATATCACAAAGTTCACTGAATATATTATTCATTGATTTTCACTTTATTCACACAGCTACAGAGTGAATAAAAGCAAATTATAAAATGACTCAATTAATGTCATTTGCCTAGCTACCGTATAAGAACAGAATCCTTCTTCTCCTGATATCAAGGGCTGACATTCCCATTAAACTTGTTGATTAGATAGGAGCTACAAGTCTCCAAACCAGATGCATCTGTGCATAGGCTATGTAAATGCCATTGATGCCAATAAATTTACAGTAGGGTTGTATTTTGCCTTAAATGTCCTTTTAGATGATTCTTCTCCACAGAATCCAGTCTCCCATTGGTACTTCAATTTCACTGCAACACAAATTCACCCTGGGTTTGACTATTCATTTTTTTTTTTAAATAGCCTTATATCTTGAAAACACACAAATCAGCTAGGCATTTTCAGCTATGTAAGCAGTGAAAGCTGACTACTCCAGACAACATCTTAACAATGGTACCTGAAACATGCAATTGGATCATGGCATACAGTTACATCCCGTGGCTGAAGCAGCAAAACCCCCCTATTTTCTTCTATATTCATGCCTTTTATACAATTCAGCACTGTTTTGCAAAGAGGCTTGAGCTGTCCTGTGACAGTAATCGCTATGAAATCTCAATAGATGCTAGAAAAGCATGGTCCATTCCAAGTGCAGCCTAACCATGAGCCTCCAATCTGTAATGCCGCCTGTTTTGCAAGGTGAGAAATTCTGTCTCTGTCCAACTAAGAATGGGTCACTGTTTGGAAGTGAATGTGGGAACAGAATCCAAGTCCTGCTATCATAAGACCTAAAGAGAAAGACAGTCTCTTCCACTTAAGTTATTTGAAGAGCGTTACTTTGGCAAGAAAAGAAGAATTATTGCTATTCTAAGACCTTGCAGGTTCTAAAATAACATCCCTCTGGAACATCCCAACGTACTCTTCCAGTGAGCCTTGTCTGTGCTGGGTCAAAACTCTGGCAATATGATCTTCACTGTCTGAGTACTGTATAGTGCAGAGACAAGTGGTACACAAGAAGAAAGTTGTTAAGGCAGTGGTTGTTCCTAGAGATATAGGAATTAAAGTGCCTAGTAACTGAGGACATAGAAACAGGGTCTGAAATATCTTATATATTCCAGTTATTCTGTTAATTTACTTTGGAAAAAAGAGATGGTGGTCTTCAACATACCTAAAAGGGTGGAAGAATTCAATTGTTCTGTACAAAGGTGCAAAACCCAAGCAAATGCCCTCAAATTCACAGTGGCATCAATTACCCTGAGCTTGGGAATTTGGAAGATAGGCTTCAAATTATGGAGTAAAGCAGAAACAGAATAAATAAAACACAGCCAAGTATGACATTGCCCTTTACAGACAGAGAGTCATGAAGTAGCAAAGCAGTTGATACCACAGTTAACCAGAGGATAATTTTACAAGGGGAAGAGAAAAGGCTTTAGAATCTGCCCTTTCCTTAAAGAGACAAACGTAAAGCTTTTTATGTACTTGCTGCCCCCAGCCCCCACACTCCACCATGCTTCCATAAAGGAGGGAGCTTGGTACCAGCAGAGGGAATACCACAGCAGCACAATTTAAAAATGCTGTCAATGAGAGAAACTTCTGACTTCCAAGAATTAGCTTAACTTTTTTTTCAGTATTTAGCTTTATACAAAATGACTGTATCTCAGGACTGCAATATACTGCTTCTTTCTACCACATACAGACACACACCAGTACTTTTAATGACATCTCTTTCGTCATTTTGTAAATATCACGTAATGCATCCTTTCTTGCAAAAGCAAAGTTCCTCCTGATAGAAACTACCTGTCAGAGTATCCCACCACATAATCTGTAGTGACCACTGTTATTGTCCTCTTGCCAAAGTATCTCTTGCTTATGATGATTCAGATCCCACAAGGACCACTGTGCTGAGCCTCATCCCACTTGTATTGTGGGCATAACTGCTGCCACACAGACCAGAGAGATTAATCTGTTAGCATCAAGCTTAATTTGAAAATATGGGTAGAAGGAGAAACAAACACATCAATGAAGTATGAGTTTACATGGCTTGAGTAAGCACTGACTGGAGTGGTGGTGAAAGCAATCAGCATTCAGCTGAGAAACAACTATTAGGAGAGGTACAATGAGAAAGGGGATAAAACGCAATGGGACTTAAGTTTAGACTGAGCTGGGAGATCTGCTATTTGATGCAGGGGTTGGCTGACAAACATGGAGCTATCAATACAACTGTTCTCCTCTAGTCTGGATATGATGTTGGCCATTGTATTGAAGTAATCATGACCAGGGAGGAGGCAGGGATAAGGAAAGTCCTGAGGAGATGATGCCTTTCTAGTTAAAATAGAAGGCAAGTGTATAAAAGGTAGATTTGCCTCTCAGTGTTATTTACTTGTTGGTTTTGAAGCAAGGCAGAATGACTTTTATCTCAAAAATAGAGAGGATGCCCCCTTTTCACCCCATTTAGGTGTTTTTGTCAGTCAGCTGCAAGGATGGATGTTATTCAATATTACTTGCCCTCCACTATGAATAACTTCTGATTTTTTTTTAATCAGGTGACTGCTGACTGTCTAGCAAGAATTTCATTTTACAGATGGTCCCCAGATCACTGTCCAAAATGACCTTGGAGGCCTCAGCCTATAGAGACTAAATAGTGGTCTGCAGCTGCAACTCAAATTCTGCCTTTCTCAAGGGCACACAGGCAGGAGCCCAGGACAGCATTCCTGCTTCTTCATACATTTCAAGAGTATTTCTGCTGTGTGAGCATGCTGATCTCTGCTAACTGTGTAAGGAATCAGGTACTAATCCTTGAGAAGAGGAAGTAGCAGCCATGGGAAGACAGGAATTCTGGCAAAACAGAATCAGGACACAAGGCACAAAGAATCGTATCTCCCTGTAGGGCAGGACTGGGGTGGAGCAGCAGAGCCACATGTAAACAGCATAGAACTAGACGACCCTGGAGATAGAGTATGCCTCCTACCACAGGAGGGAGGGTATTTAGTCTCCATGGCACATTGAGTGAGCTCTACTTCATCGCCATGAAAGAAATCTGGTGACTAATGAATCTCTGTCACAATTTGTTTGCTCTGGTGTCACCCTGAGAGCAACTATTATGTGTAGCTACTCCCTGGATGCAGGGGGCTGTGTTTCAGCTACAAGGAAGGCTGACCCTCCTAGCCTAGGAGTGTGATAATTGCTCTCACCGATTCATAGAATCATAGAATCATAGAATTGTTAAGGTTGGAAAAGACCCTTAAGATCATCAAGTCCAACCGTTAACCTAGCACCGCCAAGTCCGCCACTAAACCATGTCCTCATTTTTTTCTCATTTCCATACCTGTGCTTAGAGAACAGGAAGGGAGATGGCTGTCCTTTCTAATCCAGAGTTCTACCTCTGTGCTTCTCACTGTTTGACACTTGTTTGATTAAAATCTTATTTTTACTAGGTTGTTTTTCCTGTGAGAGGCTTCATTGTCTCTTCCCAGCACCTTTTCTACAGCTCTGGGATCTCTTCATGCACTACACACTTTTTATACAGAACGGCAGCTGCCAAAAGTGGAATTTCCCCCACCACACATCTTCCAAGGCTAAACTAGAGTCTAGGCAGAATCTGTTCATCACAAGAATCAAGATTTCAACAGCTCCTAGTGCTAAAGTAACCACAGATGCAGCTACTGCCACTGCTGTCACCTCTTCCCAAGATGGGAAGTATTGTCACATTCCAGCATCTAGGGTCTGGAGCCATCACTGATGTAGCTTCACAGCTGAAGCGTGAAAGCACAAATAGCACTGCCAGCTTATGCTGAGCCACATGGTGTCAGCTTATGCTACAGCCCTGTTGGCACCAGGGTACTGAAGCAAACTTGTTAAATCTCAGTTTTTAAAGGAGATTGCCCAGCTGTAAGTACCACAAGGTTCAGAAGGTGTGCATCAGCCATCTTGTTTCAGGAGCAGAAACATAATCAGTCCCACAGCTGCTCACCCTGATTTCTAGTAATTTTTTTTTGCAACTTTCCTGAAATATCTCTGCAGAAATCAGGCTCCGGTACTACAGGAATATCTTTTATGTTTATGTTTCCAGAACCACACCTTATATATATATTTTTTTTTTCCAAATAAAGGAAAGGAAACAAAGGACTCCAGCACATGGTGGGAAGCTCAAAGCTTTATTAAGTGGAGAACAGTAATGGATTTGTAAGTCAGATACTTTAGCAAGTTAAGACTCCCCACAAGGCACAAGCTAGCTGCAATAAGGCACTACAGAGAGATCCAGTAGTATAGACAGATATAAGCAGCTCATTTAATTCAAGATGAGCTGTATGTTTGGTTGCAGATGCAGGCTATATGGGTTCCTATAGTCATCACTGACTGAAGCACTGCTCTTTTGGCCAGGTATATGAGTGTAAACTGACATTTGTATCTCAGTTCTGAGATAGGGCATGGATGAACAATTAGTGTATGCAAGGCATCAGGTTAAGAAGTGATGCCTTCTCCATTTTTGTGGTGATTTTTTCCCAGTGCTGCCACACCAGACAGGGAGTATAAAATAATCCAACTCCTGGGACTAGGACTAACCTAAACTGTCATTGTCTTGATAAATGGACCTGACAGTACATTGTATGTCCTACTGGTTTTAAATCCCAGGAATTATTGAGCAGTTAAGATGGGGAAAGGGAACAACTTTCATAGCTTTTCCAAATCTTAGGATACCTCATTAATTCGACCTGCTCTTCTGCTACCTTAGCAAGGTCAGAAGTTTATGAAGCCTCAAGAAACTGTGAAATCTGCTCTTAACCCAAACCCAAGTATCCACCATGGCCAAGTGCTGAGCATACAAGTTGCATCCTCTCCCCACTTGCATTAACGACAAATGGTACTTTCCTTCCAGGGCAATTACATATACAAATTCAGCTGCTTTTGGTGTCAACCAGCTGCTGTGTCCACAAGCAGTCTTGAATATTGCCTACTTTCCATATGTGAAGGCCCTGGTGAAAGTACATGGGTATGTGTGAGAGGGAAATGGGGAAATTAAATTTCCCCTGCAACAATGGTGACTATTCCTGTCTGTCACCTGAGGCATTAGAGTCAGCTCTGCAACTGGTCCTGCCCTTTTCCTCTGCTCCTCCCCTTCCCACAGCAAAAGCAGCTCAGCTCTGAAGCATCAGAGAACAGCAAAATTTAGTCTTTTGTATGCCACCAAGCAGCCTATGTCCAGTTTTGCATTCCTAATTCTCCTCGTCCCTCCCAGTTAGGAAATCACTCCACTTTCAGTTTTAAGTGTCATTGATGCAACAGCCCCATATACCTGCAGGTCTGGTAGTAACTGGGTTTCCATAGCCAAGGCCCCAAACCAAGGGCCTGCAGCAGCCTTCTGCAAGCCACGCCAAGCCAAGCCATGATCTTTCTCACTGTGTTCAACTGCACTCCTCTTGTTACACCGTTTTGTGTCAAGCCTCAACATACAGGAGAGTCTGAGCAGCTCAGTACTAGGCAGCAGGACTTACCCCACAGAACAATCTTGATAATCTTTGGTGAGTAGGCAGAATAAACCCACTACTTAAATTTAGTGCGTCAGCCCAATGTGGTAGTAACAAGCTTTTAAGCTTCTCTTTAATAGCTGGTACAATTCCTTCACGCTACTCTGCTATCCAGCATTGAATGGAGAGCTGCCTGCAAGGGCACAGAACTGCAGTGATACAAGCAGCAAATCTGGCCATGCATTTCCATGCAGTGGCAAGTCTACAGAAGACAGTGTTGCTAAGGTGCATGATAAGCTCAGTGATGAGCCACTTCTGTGTATGCAGCTAATTTGCATGTTTATGGGATTCTGAATTATTGAACAGCACTCCTTCATATAGCTTTGTGTCATTCTCCAGTGCTGAGGGACAGTTTGATTTTAGCCTCTGGAAAATTCCAGGGCTTTCTTCCTGTACTAAGGGGTTAACCATGAGCCACTTGAGTGAGAAGCCAGTAAGAAGTCTAAGCCTGATTAAAACCAGATCTAATACTCAGTCATAACAAAAATCCTTTTACTGAGTCCAATTCTGACACTTATTCAAAAAGTAAAAATAATTTATTCTTACTGAGGAAGAGACCTAAATTCCGTTTATATCTCACAGTCCCAGTAATTACGAAAAGGGTTGCCAATTCCACTAACACAAGCCTTAGCTTTTTGATAGTGTTCATACATATTAGCCCAAAATAGGAAAGAAGAAAAAAGGTGTTTACTCTGCTAGCAGAGCATTCAGGCAGAGTGCTAGTTCTGGATCGCTTTAGGAGGACCACGTACTCATTGGTATTAGGCTGACAAACTATAATTATTATATGAAGAACTGGAGGGGATTTGAAGAATGCTCATCAGTGTAATTAAAAGTGAGCTTTTGCCAGCTATTTCCATTTTATGGAGTTATAAATCTGTTATTTGAACAAAGAAGAAAGGGCCTTTGTATAGTACAAAACAGAAGAGGTATGAAAAGATGTTTCAAAGCTACAGAAGGTCGCTATCAGCATGCATTTGCAGACATGTAATTATTCCATTACATATATAACCTTTAAAAGAAATGATGATATTGAAGATAGTTGGAAGTAAGAGATGCTGTCTTGGAAAAGGTCACATGTTGCCTTGGAAAAGTAGTTTTGTATTAATATACCATCTTTCCATTAAGAAATTAATTGATACAACTTCTGTTTATGGTAATTATTTAATTGAAATGATTTCAGGAACTTACACAAACTCCCCCTCACACATGCTTCGGATTTACATAGCAGCTTCCTAGTTGTGATATCCAAAGTATAGTTTTGGCTACAACTTACTAAACCTCTGCTCACTCCCAGTGAGTGTTGCATGTGTCACTAGAGGATCCCTTCCACATGATTAGCTGTGCACATACACTTAGAATATCAGATTGCTCTTTTATACAGTAGCTGTTTTTCCTGAGTACCACTATTCACCCTGTTAGCAAGGCAGAGCAAATGATGTTGTGACTTTTCTATCACAGTAAGTCCTCAACTGTTTCCACCATTGACAGAGGATCTAAACAAGACTGGTGGTGCACATCGGGCTATTGCATAGTCCAACACACAGCATTTCCTCCCGTCATGGCCACTCTACCTTCTTCCTCTTAGTGCTTACAAAGCACCAATCCAATTAGCAGACAGCCATGCTCTATCTGGCTGATGTTCCTCTGGAAGAGAGAAATCCAATTTAAATGGAGTGAATGGACTCCCCACTGACATGTGATTCAAAGGCATTTCAGGAGAGGCAGCCCTCCCAACCCCTCTAGCAGCCGATGACAAACTCTCTTCCACCCTGGAAGTTTCTTCCTGGGAATTGCTTAGCAAGTACAATCATTTCCCTCATCCCTGTTCTTACTGTGCCTTAGGAAAGAAATTAATAGCAAGAAGAGGAGCTTCTGAGTGAATCACTTCTGCTGGGCAAATATGAGAGCATGAGAAGCATCCCCCGTAAACCCAAAGAGTATTTCCTCAACTGGTAATTCTATAAGAGACACCAACATAGCTACATCAGAGATACAAATACCCCTCTACAGAGATCTTTCAGCAATGCTAGCTTCTCCCAGGCTATCCACGTGTCCCACATATGAATGTTTTGTTCCATCCCAGTTGAGTACTGGTTCCAAATCACTTCAAGCTGCTGCCTTTTATTAAGGCACTGCATGTGTATGCAATACATTATGTTTACTGCTTTAAGGATCAGATTTTCTTTGTACAGTAGATACTTGATCTTAAGTTTTCTCCTGTGGACAATTTCTGTCACCTAGACGGACTCTGATTATAATGAAATTAGTCCACAGATAATTGAGAGTGAGTGTATCATCCTTAGTTCACGTTAAGTAAGTTATTTCATCCCACTGTAGCTGAAGCACCAAGTGCCACAAAACTGCACAAAGAGTAATGCACCATCTAGCATGAGAAGTGCTGGAAGTGGGTCCAAAAGCTGGCCCCAGACTTTGCCTCTGGCTGTCACAAGGACATTATCTGGCAGACTGGACCCAAAAGCCAGTATGGACTCTCCCCCTCCAGTTGATTCCTGGGGCATGTTCCATTCCTTGTTCTGGTCTTGCCCATTTCTAGCACGTAGGGGAAATCTGGCACTTAGCCCAACCACTCCTTGTAGGCTTAACAAATGGATTAGATTTCCTTCAAGCGTTTCTGGGTAACAAAATGGACTTGTCAGCAGCAATTTTCATTGAATGCAGTGAATCCACAGGTGACGTCTTTCCAGTCTTCCTCACTCTTGCTAGTGATGGCTGGAGCCTAGATCCTCAGGTAAGGAAATTTCTGTCAAGTAGCCTCTCACCAACAAGAGAAAAGAGAGTGTCTAGGTCTATGGCAGAGGAGCAGACCCCACTGAGCCAGAACACAAGAGGCCACAGGTCATTTTCACCATCTCCCAGACACATTGCTGACTCTGACCCTAAGCCCATGAATGCCAGCTCACACTATTGATTCATGCTCAGACCCTCTTTGGTACACACCCACACACGTGTGTCCACCAGTCATGTTCTTCACACTGAAGCTGGTGCAGAACACCCCAAATTCTTTCTGAAGTCCATGCACTCATCTGCCAGTCATGCCCACACTTTTCCCCAAGAATTTCTTCAAGGTAAGAGTGAGGATGTACAGGAGAAATGCCTGCCCCATATATAGACTAAAGTAAGCTAAGAAGCCAACTGTTCAGGAAGATATGGCATTAATATCTCCATCCCTAGAAGCAGATGGTGATAAATGAATGGCATATTTGACATATCTGTTATAGTCACCCAACTAGTTAACCAAAAAAAGATCAGATCACAGCAGCATTGGCTCAGATCTTCTTCCTCCAACACAGGAAATTCCATTTCCTCAGCACGGTGCCTTGTGCTTATCCTTCCAAGCTGTGCTGTTCTGAAGAACCCACAATAGCTCAAAGACACACATTTGCGTCAGCGTGTCACATTGAATTTTCACTTTCCAAACAGTAGTGTATGCATATGGTATTTTATACTACTGAGGTGAATTTGTTCTAAGATATTTTATAGGGTCTCTAAAATGAACATATTCTGGTGAGAAACTGGAAATACTCTGTCAATGGGAATCCCACCTTCATCCCATCCCCTAGCACAAGAAAAACAAATTTATAGTAATGCTATACAAAGGATGTGTGACTTGAATTTGTACCAAGAAACAACATGATGATTAAGCAGGCACTAAGTAGGTTTTAGAGGATAAGCTCTGATCTTTTGATCGTCAAATTTCTAGAGGAACATAATGGAAGAAGACATTCTCTCCAACACTCATGAGGTGTTCAAGGCAGGCCAAGTTCCAGACTACAAAACATATTTGATTTTTCATTTTTGGCAGGCAAGCAGAAAGAATCGATGCTCCTGGTAAGTTCTCCCCTCTTCACTCCTCCCAGCATGACTTGGGGGGGCGGAGGAGGGAAGAAGGAAGAACGGCTCTGAGAATGCTAAAGGAAGAGCTGTGGAATGATAGGCACTCAAGTGGACTGAAAGAAGAGCTACCATGCATCCTTGCAAGGCTGGGCATGTATGTGTATGTTATACATTCATCCATCATGTTGACACTGCCAGGGGCTTTCTTCAGCAATTTGTTTTTGTAGGCAGTAGTTACATGCTGGCATCTAGACATCATCTAGACACACCTTCATTTTTTTCATACAATTAATTAGATATCTAAGCCTGTGAAGGGTTACAGGCAGAGCTAAAGCTGGTCTGAAATAAGCTAAGAAAATGCTAGATCTGGGTGATGTAACTGGCACTCTGCCCATAGATACATTATGAACATCTACCCCTGTAGGCAACAGACCACAGAGTCAATGACAAGTATGTGGAACAGATAGATATAAAGTGGTTCTGCATAGACTATAGTGGCATATGCAAGCCCTTTACAAATATGGCATTGACCTTCCAGATAGCTAAAGGACTAAGGATAGTCACTGCCACTTGAGAGGATGTTTCTGATGAGGGAGTTGAGGCAGTGATGACTTGGAGAGCAAAGTAAATCTATAGCCGTAAAACCAACAGAGGTGGAGTATAGGAAGAGGCAGAGGCTAAGACGTTAGGGAAGGGGAAATAAAACCAAAGTAGCTTAAAGGTGTCAGTAAGAGCTTGTTGGGTCAACACACACAAATTCCAAATCATCTTCCTGTCATCTTTTGCTCAATTCTTCCCCCTGCTCCATTTGTTGTTGTTTCATCCTCAGCAATCTACCATGCAAATCTGACTCCAGACGGCTTCAGGCTCGTTCTCCTCTTTGGGGATTAATACTGGGACATTTTTTGACTGAATACAGAAGTCTCTGACAAATTAGAGAAGATTACCAAATCAGTCCATTCCTAAGATGCATCCCAGGGACACTCAGGTTGGGATTGTTGTAGTTACTGGAAATGTAAAATAAAATGACAGTTTCAGTCTTGTTGCACTCCTACCCTTCAGTGTCTTGGTTACTAAGCCCCTTGCCCTTTAACACAGGATTTCTCAGACAGTCAGATTTGTGAATCTGCTTTGTGTAGCTGTTTTTCAGAGACAGCCAACATCGGATGTTCAAGAGGGAAGAGCAAGAAGAGTCACAGTAGATAGCCATGGAACACCCATAAAAGCCGCCTTCTAACGCTGAAAAGTTTGAGTCCTATACATTGGCTTTGGGAAGGATCTGCATTAAGTATTCTCATAGGATAGTCTTTAAAATGTCCAGTTCCTCTCTGAATCTTATAAAATTCTTTCCATCCACAGTATCCCATAACAATGAGGAGGCCATCAGACTTACAAGGAGTTAAAGGACTTAAATTCCAGAAATTACCTTGAATTTGTTTTTAATCATGTATGGTTTCCCTACAACATAAACTCTGCCCATGCTCAACTCCCTCCAAAACACCAGTCTAACGACCTACAATCGAGATGAGTAATTAAGACAGCTAGAAAGTTTTAGTGAGGGTATTTTGGAATGAAGAGTGAAGAAAGGGGGGAGAAACAGCTAGTTGCTAGAAGGTACTCTTTTGGAAACACTGCCTCTTTCAGATCTCACTTCAACTCTCAGTTCCAGGTTGACTGGAGTCAGAAATAGATCTAGCACAGGAGGGAGATGATAGAAGGAGTAAGGCCTGCAGCTAACCTTAGCTAGGTTGTGTCACAGCTCCGTTGGTAGGTAGAGGTAGCATTGAGCTATACATTTTGGGGGAGTCGGAAGACTCTGCAACCGGCCTTTCATGAACTTGGCATTGCTAAATAGTTCCTGTTTGTGGTTCTCCAGTCCTCATCTTAGGAAAGATAACAGCCAGTAAAACTTCATCTGAGATGAATTCAGTTCTCCTTTGACTCTTTCTGCCTTTAATCTTCCCCTTCTAGGCCATGATTTTCTGTGACTCCATCTGTTCTCTTGGCAGCTATCAAAGAAAATGCAAGATAGAGACAAGTAGCAGAAGTCTCCAGGAAAGCTGAGATATCCAACACTACAAACAACGACTTTTGGTCAAAGCCTCTAGTATTTCTTCAAAAGGTGGAGTTTTAAAGAGAAACCAGAAAGGCTACATGAGTTGGACTAGTTATTTACTGATAGAACATTGCTTGAGGGCTCACCATTTGCCTTTCAGCATTGTCAGATATCTAAGAACTGATGTGCGCCTGGGCCACGGGCAAGGCTACTGAATATGCAGGCCAGTAGTGCCCAAGCACCAGGCTACAGAGGTTAAGCAAGTATAGGCAGTTGGAAAACCCAGTGATCTTCATTGTTCCTGCAGTAGGGGCCACACCAGCTATCCTACATAACTGACCAGGGCAGCAGTCACGGTGGGATGCAGGGGTGATGCAGCATGTTAGAGAGAAGCACACTCTGTATACTCATAGTGAGAGCAATTTTCATTCTGTCTGGTTTTGGCATTTCTTGTAGTCTAAATCATTCATGCAGAAAAACACAGAGCTGCTCTTTATCTGTGGAACAGGCCACACTGGATATTTGTTTAATTAAAGCTGACTGCTGGAGAGCAGGGAGCACCACTGTTTTCCATATGCTGTCTGGGTTGGGGGTTTGCTTTTGCAGGGGGCAGGAGAAGAAGAAAAAGGGGTTAGACTTGTTTACCGTAATACAGCTCTCAGCAGACAGGCATCTCTATTTCAGGACAGCTGTCATCAGTGCTAAACTAGCGGGCACTGATGGTTAGGATGGGCAACGACACTGAGTGAACATAAAGCCCCAGGCACTTGTTCAAAGGGAAGATACAGCATTAAGGCAATTTTAGGAAAGTTTGCACTCCTTTGGCCCTGTGTTGTGCAATCTAGGTAGCTACAGAGACTTTCAATTTTTGGAGCTCAACTCTTGGACCCTCTACACCACCAGTTTTTAAGAGAAAAGAGGCTTGGCTCTTTGGGATTCATAGCTGTAAAGATCAAGGCAGCATGAGTCAGGGGGCCCCTTTGCAGCACAGTCCAACTTTCTAAGAAGCCAGAAAGGTACAGCTAACTCCTGAGCTGACTAGACAGCTTGCACTAGCCAGGAGGTTTGGCACAGGCCTCTCTAAAGTTCGTCACAGAGCAGGAATTGCTGTGGCCGGACAGTTCATTCACAGATACCCCCATTGAGGCTGCAGGCAGCTGGCTGGAGGATACCTCTTGTCAGGAACAATGTAAAAGACAACTGAATAAAATTCAGTCAGTTGTTTTCTCTCAGAGGAGAGGGGGCTAAAGTTTCAATTGACAGCATGGGTTACTGCTGGGCCAAGCATAGCTTTCTCTGCATTTAAGATAGGTCTGGACTGTCAAATCCTTGCCTCCGGAGCATGCGTCCCAGCTAGACCGAGCAAGGCACTGACAGGCTCAGGCTGTTCCCAATCCTTCTTTTGCATCTATGCTTGCCCTTGTCCTCTGCTGCTCCTCCACACACAACTCACATGCTGCTGGCAACATTTACCTCAATAGGCCCTTCAGCACGCCTCCTCCTCTCTGTTAGCCTCTTCCTCTTTTGTACCACCCAGCTCCTCTTCACTCAACCACAAAAACCTTTTCTTCTTGCTGGCTTTTCCCTTCCAAGCTTTCATCAGGGTGCAGCCCAAGAGATAATAATTTGTTTGTTTTTAAAGCAATAAATTGGAAACAGAACAGTTCAACAGTATCCTGACAGACTGGAGAAGTCATCTCTCTTCCCAGTCACCTGCCTGATCTGCCCACAACAGTGTTTGTTTAGCTGCAGACTCTGCGATGGTTTGCAAGTCTGAGGAAGGCAAGGTAGAGGACGTAAAGGAAGAGACAGAAAGGAAAAAAGCAAGCCCTGGACCTACCTTTTTAATTGGTAGACCATTGCCACCTACCTGAAGTATTTAAAGAGAAAAAAAATTACATATCAGCACCCAAAGTAATGAGTCTGAATCGACTGTCACTGGATTGAAGACACGTTGCTTTCCTCCCTGTTTTTCAAAGGCAAAAGAAGCCTTATGCCTTCTGGTGTTTAACTCCTCAGAGGCTGCACATTCAAGTTTTATGTAGCCTTTCTGACTTGTGAAGTAAGATTTGTTTAAAAACAAAATAAAAAGAAAGCACAGAAAAGAAAAAAAATACCATCAAAAGTCTTACACTGACTTCAGACAGATACTAAATATATCAAGACTCACTGTAAAGCTGCAAAGGTTGATGACAACACCACAGGGGAATGAAATCCAGGTAGCCACCAGCCATTACAACCCTGCCAGGCCCTCTTGAATCACAGCAACAAAAATAACATCTTACCTGAAGACTTCACACAGTTAAGAAGACATCTGCTTTCCTAGAGCACGCACTTTAGGCTTAGAAGTGATAGTAAGGCCCTAGGACACTTGCTTTTCCCACCCAGATGAGGGCTGATTTTTCCAGATAGCAATTAATACAGCCTCTTCAAGGTGGGGACAGGTCCACTTCTTCCATAGCAAGTTAACCCTCTCCCAGCTCCTGTCTGGGCTATGCATGCTATGTTGCAAAGGTGAGGGCATGGATTTGCAAAATATCAGATATATGCAGGATTGAGAGATGGAAAGAAAGAGGGAAATGAACAGGGATAGTCTCCAAGGTAGAACCCAGTCCCAGTGGTGTATGCCTGGGTAGCACAAAAGAGAAAGAGAAGCAAGCTGTAGAAGAAGAATGTAAATAGACTCAGAGCTCCAACTGCTCTTGGGCATTTGGGGAGCTCAGATTTAACAGGAGTAATAAGATATCCTTCCCTGCCCCCAGTCAGGGGAAGAGCTTTCAGCACAGTCTTGGAAAACCCATTTACACCTGATATATTTACCTCTATCAGGCAGTGCCTGCTCCTCACCACCTCCCTGGTGGCTTCTCCATGGGAGTCATGGCCCCCGGAGGGGGACTCAAGGATTCCAAATGGCCTGGAGGCAGATTTCTGCCTGTGGACATGATCAACATCTGGTAGTAGTATGTAAGGTACACAACTACTCCAGAGATCTTGGGATCAAAGAGGTTCAAGAGGACTCTGGTTTGGGCAGAAAATACCCAAGTTTAGTGTTAAACAGACAGGAGAAATCATGAGAACCAGAGTCTACAGCTGACTGTGCAGCTGCAGTGCTCAGAGCATACTGACTCTCTGAAGAGTATCTGTGAGATGTTTTTTCTTAAAATGCCCACAGGAGACTGAGCCTAAAGTCCTGTAACTTCACACCACTCTTCCTTTCCCTGTTTCCCCTTTACTTTTCTCTGTGTTTTTATCCTGATAATTAACTAGCAAGGCATTTCATCTATATACAGGCTTTTATTTCTCAGTTTTTTGTCTGTCCTTGTTCCTTCCTGTTTTTTCCCTATGTTTTCCCTCCCTGTTGTTTGCTTTCTTCATGTCTAATTAGTAATTGGAGTGGTGCATCTGCTGTTCAAATAAAAGCAGAGAACAGTGTAGTTCACTTAGGGAAGTGTTGAGATTAGAAATGGCTGAAATTTGGGGTGTCCATTTTTTGGAAGATTCCATTTGGAAGGTGGTGAAGGGTCTAGAGCACAAGTCTTATGAGGAGTGGCTGAGGGAGCTGGTGTTGTTTAGTTTGGAGAAGAGGAGGCTGAGGGGAGACCTTATTGCTCTCTACAACTACCTGAAAGGAGGTTGTAGGGAGGTGGGGGTCGGTCTCTTCTCCCTAGTAACAAATGACAGGACGAGAGGAAATGGCCTCAAGTTGCACCAGGGGAGGTTTAGATTGGATATTAGGAAAAATTTCTTCACTGAAAGGGTTGTCAGGCATTGGAACAGGCTGCCCAGGGAAGTGGTTGAGTCCCCATCCCTGGAGGTATTTAAAAGACGGGTAGATGTGGTGCTTAGGGACATGGGTTAGTGGTGGACTTGGCGGTGGTAGGTTAACGGTTGGACTCGATGATCTTAAAGGTCTTTTCCAACCTAAATGATTCTATGATTCTATGATTTCAAAATATGTTGTTTCTTTTATCTGGAAGTAGACCCTTTTTTCCCAGCTGTTCCTGTAGAGATGAAATTCAGTAGGAAATGTCAATATATAATACTTCTGAAACCAAGCATGCTCCTCAGAATGAATGCTGGCTGTTGCTGAATCACCTGAGCGCCTTGTGCCTTTCCACACTGCAGCTGACGATGTCTGGCTCTGCAGAGCCGACAGAGGTGCTCCACACCTCTTGGGCTAGCCAGCTCCCAGCATTGCTGCTTTGGGAGCTGGGCAGAACAAAGAGCCAGGTGGAAAACCTGATGGCCCCTCTCCGAGGGGCTACTTGTACAGCATGGCTGCACTAGAGATATGGGATATGGAGGCATGGAACTCCAGCAGCCTGCCAGGAAATCCAGGTAAAGCCCTGTAATTTGAAGAATCTTTGTCAAACCCAAGATGTTTTCACAAGATGATAGTTTAAATTTGATGAACCAGTGTTTTCATGCAAACCCAAAATTTTATCAGAAAATTCCTGACAGATTCTAGCTGGAAGCAGAGTGACAAGATGTAGGAGATGGAGTATTTGTGTGAGCCTGCTTGAACATAGACTCAAATGTGATCCCACCACTTGCTTCAGTAAAAAGACAACACAAGTAATTTATGGACACACCAGTCAGATAGGTTCTTGCCACCTGAGAAGTTTAAATTAGAAACAACATAGTGAGAACGAGCAATAGCCAGGCTGGCAGGAGAGAAAGGATGTGAGCTGCGTAGTTACAGATATGGAAGAAGACCAGGAGATGAATTTGATATGTCACACAAGCATGTCCTCTCTTTTCCAACAGATTGCCTGTCACAGGCAGGGACCGAGGGCATGGGCAGAGGTCAGTGAGGTAAAGCTAACGCTTTCGTCTTCCTGCTGCTGTGTTGCTCCTGCCAGTCCTGTTGTTTCTCAGGCAAGATTCCTTTTGAGAATGCATTGGAAGCCAAGGAAGTGGAAGAACTAAGCAGTTTGTCATATTAAGCTAGCTGGGAGGCCAGAAGGAGGTGCCTGGGAACAGTGTCATCATTGTCTGTAATTTAGAGATCTTTGTGGCCATGTCCGTCAGATTTTCAGAAAGACAAAGGTGATAAGCTTCACATTTCAGAGTGACAGAAAGTGTGGCAGGGACCTCGGAAGAATCTGAGACTCCACAACAAGCCAGGAGACTTAGCTTTACTGGTTATGTCTGGGTTAGAAGCTGTAAAAATATTTTTAAAAGGAGATGACCCCATTTGAGCCCTGGGTCTCCGCAGTAGCACTGAGAACAGAGCTCTAAGTGCTGTTCCACTGACTTGGAAACAGGGTGATTTTATGCCATCTGAGGGTTCAGCCTGCTTTATCTCCCCTGCTTCTCCTCTTTTCATTTTCTTTTCCATTCCCCTAGTACTTTCCCCCCTTGACACTGTGTCTCTTTTTAGTGACTCCTTTTCATTGATGAAGGTCAGTGTGTTCAAAATTGGCTGTTTATCTGTGCTGCCTGTGACACCTCAAGGGCCTCCCTGGATGTACCTTAAAAGGAACTAATTTTCAGAGGTGCTGAGCAGCTCTTACTTTGTTCCAATGCTGTGATAAGTGTCCAGCACCCCTGAAAACCAGGCTCCTTACAAATGGTTCCAGACAAGGGACCCAGAAACAAGTCACTGAAGATTAGTGAGCAGTTTTGGAAGTTTGGTCTAGGATTTCTTCCTTTGGATGAATTCTTTTGCCTTTCTTATCTAATAAATGCATTTTTAGCCTTTCCTGTTTTGCTCAAGTTTGTTACTTCTTATAGTTTTGCTTTTCTTCGCTTTGATCTTTTCGTCTTGTCATGATCTCAGCCCCCCTACTTGTGCTTGTCCTCTCAGTTTTCCGCTACTGTTTCTGGTAATGCCCAGTGCTGATGTGCTGAGGCCATTTCTGTGCTCTAGAGAGGTTTCAGGAGAAATGTCTGCAGAGTTAATTTAGCCACTGTCAACAAAAAATCAACTTCTCTGCATTACAATGTATAGGAAACATATCTAAGGAAACACATCGAAGGAGATGTTTCTGTCCCAAAAGAAATAAAAGTTAGAGACAGGCAAAACTGTTTTTCATGAGATGTATGGGATAATGAGACAGATACTGATAGAAGGAAAACTTTTTATTTGGGCACTTTTGCCCCATTTTCTACAGCTTGGCATCATCAGCAGGACAGGCAAGATAGGGGAATAGAATTGTCAGCCCCCTTCTCCCCTGCTCCCCACCACCTCGGAGTGCAAAACATTCATGTAATAATCAGATTTCTCTTTCAACATCGCTGGGAGTCACTGTCCCCTTGGAACAGCCCTGGGAAAGGCATTCTCCCTTGAGTTTTCTGCTGAGTGAGCTGAACACTGACCTGCTACCTTTTTTTTTTTCCTTACAGGAATGAAACTGTTTTACACCAGTTCTGTTGCCCAGCAGCTGATGCAGAACAGAAGCCTTCATCTCCGGACTCCTCACCAAGGTGGGAAATTGCTGTTAGCAACACTTTTTCTTTTCCATCCCCTACTTCCTTATCATCCACCACTAATGTTCCTGCCCCAGAAAAACTCACATCATATTATACATGCCCATCCTCCTCCATCCTCCCTTATGTCCCATGTCCCCAGCACTGCTGCCTCTCTCTTTTCCCTCCCAGAGATTACTGTTCATACTGTTGTGTAATTGCTCAGAAACCCCCTCTGGCCGCACACACCCATATGCCTCCAAAAACATACTTTCAGCCTCTGTTCAAACATCTACTTCCATCAATGCACATCCATGCTTGTACCTTTTCTTACCCTTCTGCATTGCTTTGACGCTTACATAACACATGCTTCACTCTTCTCCTTCAAATTAGTTGTCTCACATTATAAGGTGCCTGGACACACACCGGTATAGACCCATAACCTTTAAACTACAGCAAAAGTCACCAAACAAACTCAGGGTTCTGTCTCAAACCCTGAGACAGGGTGGAGGGTGCAGTTTTACATGTGTTGAAATGGTCTGAGCTTGCCAATGAAGGACAGTTATAGATGGGTACTATTAACTATTACCAACTTGTATCCAGTGCAGCCAGGTGTGGGTACACCAGCAATTGTCATAGCTCTCCCTCATCAGAGAATGACATCAGTGCCAAGACCAAGGGGTCCAAGGAGCTTCAAAAATACTTGAGATGTACATACTGCATATAGCTTCCATGCTCGGTCTTGTCTCTCTGTTCTTGCCATCTTCTTCTCCTCTCACAATTTCTTACATCTCCATCTCACAGACCTACTCCTTTTTCTCGTGCCTCATCACCCTTCTGTCAACAGCAAACAGGTTTCTCTAAAGATTTCCCTCATCACACAGCTAGACTTTTACATCTGACCTTTGGCATCTGTATAAGAAGCCTGAGTTACTAGGGAGGGCTCTGGACAGAACTGGGCAGCTGAATTGCAGTAGTGAGGCTACAGCATTTTTATGTCCTTCCAAGGAAAAGTGTGAGTGCTGGACAACTGTGAAGGGAACAGGTGTGTGGGTGTGTATGTTCAAAAGTAGGGTCACAGCCACACTTGGAGACAGGGTAAAGAAGCAGGATCCCTCCTGCCCATTTGTGTATGAAGATGGAAGGGTTAACCCCCATGATGTCTGTGCTGAGGGCTTTTAAGCACTGGTAAAGTTTGCATGACAGCCCTGTGGGACATCTGCAGCTGCACCTCCATGGCAGAAGGGGAGATGCTGGCAAGGAAGAGGAGGAGACAGCAGAGGTTTCTGTAGTAGGGACAGCCATCTCTCCCTTGCATTTCTGGAGAGAGAGAGTTTTGGTTATATGTGCTCTATTTTGTCTGAATTGAAGCTCAATTTTGCCATAGTGTTCTATCTTCATACCCTGACCCTTGACCCTGCCCCATTCTTGTCCCAGCCTCCATCTTATTTCTGATCAGTTCCCTTAGTTTCTAGCATTTTCTTATCCTACAAGGCTGTCATTCCTACAGTGTCTTAAGCTCTAGGGTTGTTTTTGTCATGCTCATGCTTCAGGCCTTCCTTTTGTCCCAGTGGCTGTCAAAGGCCCTACCCATCCCTTGAGCCTGAGTTTGCCTGCCATCCTTGTGCTGGAACCACCAAATTTCTCACCTGGGGTTTGACAGGCACATTGAAGAGGAAGCAATCATTTGTTTCAGTAATTTAACAACTTTGGCAAGTTGCATCCAAAGAGGAGTCTGAGCCAAGAAAGTCAGAAGCGGGGATGAATGACAATGACCCCTACAGCCTGTTACATCTGGGCTTCCAGTTAAGGGGCTTCTCATACTGATCTATGCCTGTCCATTTTATGTCTTTTGTAGCTTGTCCCACTCTGCAGGCCTCCTGCTTTCCTTACTTTTTTCCCAAGTCTCTCTCTTATCCTCTCCATTTCTAATGCCCCCAGACCCCAATATCAGTCCTGAATCTGTCTCTGTGTAATACAATATTCTATGTAGAGATGGAGATGGTTGAAGCCACCATGGCTATTTGAAGATGAGAAACAAGCACACAGAATTTTTGCTTTTTGAAACAAAGCAGCTTTTATATGCGATCTCTCTGTGTGACTGTCTCAGGTGGGAAGAGCTTCCCAACTTCCCACACTGTGCCAGAAGAAAGCAGAGCACATGCAAGACTATTAAACTCATTGGTCAGCTTTATGCTGGCCAGAAAACACCTCCTAGCCTCTGCCAGGTCCTGCAGTCAGTCATGGGCTTCCTTCATATCTGAAGTTACATATACAATGCAGTGAGGAGGGCAAAAAAGTGGCAGAGAGGGAAAAACGCAGGGTCACCGTCGAGCTGATGTCCATAGCTGATAGCTATGCTGCTCTGGAATGGCTCAATACGCTGCTGGGAGAAGCTCATCAGATCATTTACAGAGCCTGTCACCCTGCTCAAATCATGAACAGGCTCCCCATTGAACCAAGGCAGAACAAAAGTCAATCAAGACTGGAGTATGTGGGTCAGATGGCCTGAATAGGCAATCAGTTCCTGGGTGAGCCAGGCATATCCCTAGATAAGCTTATCAGGGCTCCTGATGGGAGAGCCTGGGACACAGGGGCTCCCTGTGGAGCTCTCCTGAGCCCCGCTGAATGGACAGCCAGTCACAAGTGGTGCTGTGGTGAATTTGATAAACCAGCTCGGGTTTATTCTTTCTTTTCCCCCTCCATGATCAGGCATTTCCCTAAATGAGATAAATCCTGTCAGAACTGATGCCACTAATAACCGTCAGCCGTCTAGTTTTAATTAGAGTTTGCTTCATTAATGCCCCAACTCCTCTCTGCGCAGCAGATTAAATAATGTACTTGCAGCTCATTTACACAAACCCCCAAACTGCAGGGCTGAGCTGCAATCCTTTAATTAAACAGCCCGGCTGATCCCTACCGCTGCCTCGGCTCATCAGTCTAAGCCGATTAAAGAGAATAGGGACTAATAAAGAGCATAAACAGGGAAGTGACTCTCGTCTCTTCAAGGGACTTGGAGACTCCAGTGGTGATCGGCTGCTGTCTCCTCCTCTACCAGGAACCTTACCTCAGCCCACATCAGTCCCTTCTGGGACCTGCAAGAACGGTCCTGCTTTCAGCAGGAATCAGCCTTATCTTGTGGGACAGAAATCCTGTGGGAGACGGAGGGAACATGGGCAGCAGGAGGGTTACACAGCAGGGAAAGTGAAGATAAAGAGAGGCATCAAGGCAGTAAGAAGACTGACTGCCTGACTGCAGGAGAGACCAGCGAGAGCAGCCATACAGCTCAAGTGTGGGACAGAAGGAGAAGGGAACACAGGGTATAACAGTAGGAGGTTAGCTGTCAGGAACAGTCTAGGACAACAGTTTGTCTCTGCTTGTCATTTGCGGTGGCCATTGTTGTTCTTGTGTGGTCTTCCCTAATGTTTGTCCTGCAGGATTTCTGACTCTTTCTTTGCTACCCATACAGCTAAAAATGCTTTGGCTTCACCTGGGTGGGAATGATTAGGAACGTGCCAGTGTCTAACCGCTCAATAGAAGCCAACTCAATGAGGCAGTTGCAATCATTTCCACTCGTATTGTTTGGCTTTGCTTCACTGACTGCCACAAGCAGTGCTAGCCCCCTTCTCTCCTGCAGCATGTGAATTCCAGGGTGGGGGGTATAGCTCCATGAGTTTAGCAATGCAAATTTCCCCCCTGGCTGCTTAGCTGGGTTGCACCAGCGATCAGCAAGGCTGGTGCTGTAGGCCATGGATATTAGGAGACAGATGTGATCCCAGAATCTGCCTCCAAGAAGCTCAGCGCCAAAGTGCAATCTGACATGATGGCAGCAGCAGGCAGATTCCTGTTGCTGAACTCTTCGGGCTTCCCCATTTCAAAGTACAGTGTAAATCCTGGATGTGGACCACGATGGTCTCCACGACTGGCTTCACGACCATAAGCCATCTTGCAGGTTGGGCTTCCACCAGGGATGCCAAAGATCAGGTTGAGGGGAATGAGGAGACTCCATGGATGGCAGTAGGAGCTAACCCTGCTCCTTTACTGAGGTGCTGATTAGACTCTGATTTAACCAAACCCTATAATTTCATAAAGCAACTGCTCTTTTTCTTGCTTGCTTCTGCCTGTTAACGGCAGGGTTTCATTCTAGGGATCTGAATAGCCTAGTAATTGCATTTCCCATTTCTCCCAATCTCACACAGTGGGGACTGGCATCCCAGAACAATGACCTTAAAATGTGTCCAGCAGCAGCCCAGCTCTAACAGGATTACATAGCATTTTCCTTTGTGTGAGGTAATAGGGCTGAGATGAGAAAGATTTGTTTCTATTAGAGTAATGAGAGGAAATGATGGAGTCACAATTGGAGGGAAGAGTATATTCATTCAGTTGCCTTTCATAGGCTTTTTGGAGCCTGCCTCTGGCTCGCCTGTGGTGCTGAATAGGAAATCAGCAGAAAATCACCTCTGCTCCAGTAATGGGAAAAGTTCTCCATAAAACTTTTAAGTGCCTGGGGCAGGTCCACTTTGGCAATGGACATGGGGATAGCACTGGAGGGCTGAAGAATCATGTCACATAGGAGACTGGATGGGATCTGAGTACATTTGTGTGAAGGGCAGGATCAGATGCCAGATAGCTCTTTGGGAAAGGAGGATGTTCCACCTGCATTTGTGGGAGAGAGACAGTCCTTCCTACCTGGAAGAAGTGCAGATAAGACCCTACCTGCTTTTAAGGCAGAGGAGACAAAGAATCCTCCCAGGAACAGGAGAGGTCAGGGATCTGAACGGAGTCTTCTGGAAGAGCTTGGATGTGTACTGAGCAGAAGGCCTAGGGTCTGAAACATCTATGAAAACATCCATGGAAAAGTTGGGCAAGCTTTTCTCATATTTCCCCATAATATTTCCTCACTTTCCAGTAGGGAGACTGCTGCTTAGATCAGGGTAGAAACACGATTAGTGCAACTGGCAAGTGTTTACTTCATGATTACAGACCAATTAAATTGTAACTCAATATAGTTTAGACTTCAAACAGCTGTGTACTCATTTCTAAAGTGCCTGCTGGATTAGTCACCGTCACAGATTGGTTACTGCCTGGCATCACAGCACCAATTAGTGGTAAGGAGACGTGTAAGCCATTGGCTACATCACCAAGCCAGCCTTCCTTGCAGTTCTGGTGAAATACCCTCTTGCCCACTTCTGACTTACCAAAGTACTCAAATGGAAATATGTGTTCTTGCTGGAAGAGTTCCTTTGTGCTTGTTGCTCCATTTTTGCATGTGGGAGGGTGAAAAGTGGATGGACAGATTTTGGACGGTTCTTTGAAACCAAACCTTTGAACATCTTTCTTCCCAGCTCTCTGACCTGCATAAAAGCATGCTACACCCTAAGCAGCACACAGTTAAAAAACAAAATCTGATTTAATTTACTTCTGGAGGTCTGGTGTCTCTGATTCTTTGTGTCTCTTTACCTGAACTCTCTGTTTCCATTGAACATGCATTTGTTCTTTGTCCTGTGAAGCGATGCTGGAAGGCATTGCACAAAAGTGCCATGAATATTATCCACTGCACAGTCACAGCATCATGTCCCTTTTTGACTCCCCACTGCTGTAAACCAGGAGCATCTCTCCTCCCAGTACAGCTTTCACTTTGCCCTTGGGTCACTCTAGGTCCTCTAACAGTTAGATCCTCCTGAGAAACACACAAGACTTGGTTTGGATTGTGAATGCAATACCCCTTAAGGCTGAGGCTCATGAAGTTGATGAGAACTGAACCTCTCTCCAAGTTGGTTCTCCTTTTAGATACCACTGAAACATCTTGACAAAAAACAGGTGGGGAATGATGATTTTCCACCAGTATCCATCACTCTTTAAGCATTACAGAAAAACAACTGAGCTACCCAGCATTTTGTCTGAACTTGTAAAAGATTGACCTTGCCTGATAGAAAGAATGCAAATGCAGTTCATGAAATGGGAAATTAGCCTTTCTGGCTTAGGATTGCTGGCAGGATATTGGATATATGATCTGGAGGTCAGTGCTTCCTCTCAGCTCAGAAGTACTCAGTGGCTCTGGCCCAGGTGTGAAACATGATACTGATTCTGTATCAAATCAGATCTATAACCTACCACACAAAACAGCATAACTCTGACTAATTGGCCCCCAGCTGGCAGTATCAAGTGCAAGCTCCTACAATTAGTGGACCATGGAGGCTGAATTCTCCTCTGATTCTTAATGGAGAACATTCCAGGTCAGGCTTACAGCACCTGGACATAACAGTGCAAAGCAAGCCTCTAGGCCCGTGGTCTGTGCCTTATGCGCTCTGAGGACAAACAACTTCATATACAAAGCTCTCCAATCTGACTTCTTTCATTCATGCTAAAGTCCTCCACAGCACTGTTTTTGAAAACACACAGGAGAAGTTTGAGCAACATTTCTGCTTTGTTAGCACATCCTGTTTGTGCTTCTTTTCTCATTTCTTTTCCTTATTGAGGTCACAGGCATGAAGAGAGGATTTTTTCTGCTTCTTAACAGCTCATCTACTTCTTATTCTTTCCTCCCTGTAGACTTAATAATCCTGTTCAAGATACTATGATTGGAGGTTGTGGGGATGCTGCAAACAGGCAGGGATGGGTCAGCAAAGTTCACATAAATATTCCCCAGGCTCACAGTTGTCAGAGTTTTGATTTTAGTCTGACACAGAGATGTGGGCGAGGAGTAATGTCTAGACCCAGATTTGAACTCTTCCTAAACTTGGGAGCGAGTAGATTCCTCGCTTTTTATGGGTGTTTTGTACAGTCAGGACTAGCAGCTTTAATTGCTTTGCAGGAGTCTAGGTCCAGAACCACAAAGGTATTTAGTGCATGTATATTTGGGGGAAATAGGGAAACACAATTATAAGCAAAAAATGTTTCAGAGAACATCCTTAACATCATAGTTACCAACAACCTTGGGAATTTCTTGCAGGGAGGTATAGTTGGCAATTCTTCTGGTACTATGACCTGGGAGGAATGGCTCTTTCTGGAAGCAACCAAAGAAACAGGAGGTGAGTTTCAGATGCAGCATCTCAGTCCTGTAAAGGAGATCCCCCAGGACATTTTGGCACTATCATCTCCCACACAGGCATTTCTCTGCTCCTTCTCTCCAACAACTGGTGCAGCCACTTTCAGGCAAGTTTGGAGAACATGAGGGTGGGGAAGTAAAGTGAGGCCCTTCAACAGGAAAAAAAATCTCTGGCACAAACTGGAGTCTCCTTGTCATATTGCTTTGTTTGCCTCTATCAACACATTTCTTCAGGAAGGAGGAAGATGGCAGTCCTGTATCTAGCACTGGAAAACGGGCACAGACAGTTGATGAAGTAATAGTAGATGGACTGTGGTGGAGCTCACACCATCCATTCTAATCCTCTACTGATATCATCTGACCTGATCTGCATCAGTCAAGATGCACCCACCTGCAAAACTGGGCCATTCCAGGTCTTCTGTACACTAAGGTGTGTTCTGTTGAACTTGACAGGTGGTTTCTGTGGACCTTCTGTCCACACACTTGTTCATGGCTTACAAGGCAGAGAGAGATAAGGCAAAGAGATGGAAAAAAGAACTAATGAGAAAGGGAGACAAACTCACCCCAACAAAGATAACAGTGCTACTGTAAGGAAAATGGATGGCAAATATGCTATACAGAGAAGGAGAATGACAGGAGAGGAGGAGCAGGAAGCTAAAAAGTAGTGTAAATGAAAGAAGAAACTGGGGGGAACAAGAATGTATGAACAGGAGATAAATGAGCAGGTCCCTTGGCTGGAATATTACTGTTCATGCCAGCATTCTTTGGCAGTGACAGCAATGAGGCTGTGGCCTTTTATTACACATTTTCTTGCAGTTTGATGTCAATCCAGAGGCCTTTTGTCTTTTCCATGGTCTGCAACACTAACTCACTCCTATGGAGGTTCATCTTCTGACCACCCCCATGGGGCAGGCTCTGTGCTCAAATACAATAAGCTCTCCTGTTGGAAAAACATGTCTGTGCTCCAGAGTTCCTTCTTCTGCATGTGGCCCTGGCAGGCTTTCATATGGTCCAGGAAGAACTGAAGAGTCTGGGATGCTGGAGAGAAGCACACTGTACAGCTGCTCAGGCCGCTCCACTTGGGCTCTGGAAACAGCTAGATAGCTGAGGGAGAGGGTGTAAAAAAGTTGGGAGATTTTTGGGACTGTCACCTGGCCTGTTCAAAAACTGCAGAAGAGATGGAGACCACTCCATCTTCTGTGAGGACACATCATCCTGAAGAAAAACATCAAGATATAAAGAGGAGCTGAGTTCAGTGAGATTTTTCTTTTGAGACTGAGGAACCTAACTCTGGCTGCACCATTTGGAAGTGTGTTCTAGTAACTTTTAACCATCTCTGATTGGCACCTTGGTTCTTTCCACAGACAGATTGTACCATCATCCCACTAGCAACTGTATTTGCCTAGTGACTAGAGCCATGTGTCACCTTTGTCATGTCACACACTGGTATGTGGCTGCTTTCCTGTAAACGGGTTATGATGCTGTTATTATTGCCTGTGTATCTGGGTTGACTGCAATCTCTCTCATTCCATCTTTTGGCGAAAGAGGGAAGATGGGGATAGACTATCCTATGTACACATTGCTGGTACTCTTTTGCACGTCTTCTGGGGTGACTGGCGAAACATGACAGATGCTTGTAATTTCCCGGAATACACTAATGTGAGAGTGCTAGGTCAAGATGCACAAAAATGGATGGTGCAGAATTGCACTGTGAAAAGTATTGCTGTGCTGTTACAGCACGATTGGCTCTGATAAGCATGTTACAGATTGTCTTAAAATATAGCATATTGGGCTAGATCCTCCAATGACTTTGGTGCAGTCCACTGGCACAATGCCATTTAGTACCAGCCATAGTTCGGCTCAACAGCACAGTAGGATTGGTAGTGTCAAGGCCAGCTCCTATTTTCCTTAATGATCTTGCCCCCAAAGGTCTGTGTCTGAGTACCAAGTATAGGGATGGGAATCATTTTCATTCCTCATAGGGAAGAAAAGTTTAAGTGGCTCTAGGGAAATCTGAGCTTGTATGACCAAATGTGTAAGCTGCTAAGTCATCCTGTTTTCCAAATGGGAATGAAGAAAGATAGAAAAGGGAATAAGGCCTCAGGGAAGAGAAGCGACATGAAGTGGATCAGAGTGTGAGTGAAGCAGCAGTGACAAAATAGGTTAGAACTTGGAAAAGCAGAGCTTTGTGCCTGCTGCACAAGGCTGTGGGGGTGGTCACTGGATTGGGGAAAGGAGGAAGGAATGCTAACCATGCTGTTTCTGTCTTGGTCTTCAGCCATAGGCCAACCCAAAACCCCAGATCTGAACACACTGGCAAAGTTAAAATCTGGATCATATCTGATTTCCTAAAGCTGGTGAATGGTGTTTGGACTGTCTGTATTGAGGATGGTGATTTGAGGCTGTGTTACTCCTTATGTTGAGGAGGACCAGGCTTCCTTCTCCTTGGTTTGACACAAGCAGTGACCTTCTACTAGGCTGCAGTAATCACAAGAGATGAAATAGCTGAGATACTTGAGAACAGAAACAAAATTTATCTGGGTTACACAAAGATCTTCCTGTGAAGCAGCTCACTCACTGCCTTCAGTAATCAATTACCCTGATCCCTTAGGAAGGAACCCAGAGATGCAGTACAACGCAGGGTCTGTCACAACAGGTGGAAAAAGAAGACCACAGAAGCCCTTGCTTAGGTCTTTAAATGCCAAGAGTTGTGTCCCTCACACAGCTTACAGGTAGCTGGAATAGGAGAGCAATGGGCCAAGGAGATATGCAAGCTTTCCTTGCCTTGTAGAGGCTCTGCTGCCTCCCAGCCCTGAATTCATCTCATTTTAGCAGTGAAATTCTATCTTCTGCATGATTGCACCGGCAGGCTTTTGTCAGCGAATTCGGTGATGTTCAAACCTGCCTCGGGGATGAGGAACCAAGAGATCTGAGTCGAAGTGGCAGAAAGACTGCTGCTGAGAAGCCAAGTTTCCCTTTCCCAGGGTGCTGAGCAGGCAGTTACACTAATGCAGGATGCCATCTGTTTTTTCCTTCTCTAGAAGGTCGTGTTTACCAAACATTGCAGAGGCAAGAGAGGTCTGGGGTTAAAGTAAAAGTAATTAAACCCTGCAGAGCCAGGCCCCCCTGTGCCTTCACTGTCCACTTGGTGCTTTTCACACGTCAGTGATAAGCACAGGTGCCCTGTTTGACACAGCCACAGGTCACCCCCTCTGCAGCGACAGTCTGTGTGACCTCCTCCTAGTCTAACCTGCAGAGACAGCCCAGCAACCAGCCTGGGGCGTCAAGCACCGAGGTGTGGTGGGCAGTTGGGAAAGGTACTGTACTTCCTAAGCTGCGCCCTGTGCTCCTGCAGCTGGTGAAATAGGAGGCATGGCTGGGAAGGGAGGAGGAAAGAGCGGTACACCAGAGAGGTGGCCCAAGTGTCATTCTGAGGTGTCACCCAGGCACACATAGGAACTATAAGAAAAAAACTATGTGGCAACCACACCACCTGGCACAGCCAGCCTTGCACCATAAACACCACTTCTCATTCAGTGGGAGCTGCCTTAGCTGTTCCGAGTCACCCTCTGGAGGAGCCTGTCTGTCTCCATGAAAAAGCAGAGATCCTAGTCCTCAAGTGGCTGAAGTCAGTCATGGAGAGCCTGGCCCTCAGACCAGGCAGCCAGCCCAGACTGACACCTGGGCAATCATCTTTGCACCATGAGGGCATGGGGTGCATCGGAAAAGTTTAGTTCCTGTAGTGCAGTTCTGTAGCAAAAGGCACAACAACACAACAATGTGGGAATTAGACAGCACATGGGGATCATGTTTAAATACCAAATCCGAAATGGAGGCCCTGACTTTGGCATGTTGGACCCTGTGGGACATGAGGCATTTGCTAGTATTATTACATTTTCTGTCTGCTTAATATACATCTCACCAAAACCACTTTAAGCAATGTTGAAAAGATGTTGCCTGGTTCAGTCTGTGCTAAAGGATGTTAAATTTAATTGATTTCCAATATATTTACCATACTGTACTGTCAAATCTATTTTACAGGTGTGTGTGCCAGCCTTTTTATGAAACAATATATTCTGGGATGGGTAATGAGCTTGGCTAATTATCATTAATTCCTCTTGGGTAAAACTAGTGTGAGAACATGGCTTGATGCCATTGCTTTGCAAGGTGTTACGTGAATGTAGACAAAATCAGAATCTTGTTCCTATATTTGTCTGTGTTGGGGGAGACTGTCTGAGAAAGCTGCAGCTTGGCTGGCAGGGGATGATTTGCCAAGATCAAGTTCCAAGTTCCCTGCCTCTCTGGCAGGAGAGACTTTTGCCTTCCATCATTTTCAGCATGCTCCCAGAGAGCATTGCCTCCAAGTTACCCTAAAATCTGAACTTAAAAGCAAATCAGAAGCAATCCTTTTGCACTCAGACCCACAGCACATCGGAAATCTCTGAAACTTGAAAAGATCCCATAATATATTAGCAAGCCTGTGTCAGCCATTTTTTTCATTGAATTCTGATCAACCCATTCACCATATGTTATGGGTGTCCTCAGGGAACACTGAAATGAAATAAACTGAAAAGGCACTTTAGACCCTGCTAACTCAGCAATTGAGATTTTTTTTTTTTCTGAGCAGGGAGAGGAGAGAGGACAGCGGAAATGCTGAAATGTCTTAAGACAGAGGGAGCACAGGTTCTTGCAGATGTGGGGTCTGGACTCCGTTCTCTTGGCATTAGCTAGTGACCCCTTTCTCTAATTCTCCATATGGCACTTTCGAAGGGTTTTTTATTCTGACATCTCTGAAGCTTTGAAGTCTCATATGGCTCTCAGGCCATGATAATAGTAATTGCTTATAGCACTTCAGAGCAGCATATATACAATAACCAACTGATCCTCATAAGGAGCTCTGTGGAATGGATTCATAAATTTTTGTGGTCCTTCACAACTAGTCCATGTAGTCTTTGCTTCAGTTACAGGTCACAATCCTGCACACTGACCTTGAATACCATGAGGAAGGAGTTTGGTAAGTTATACATGGGAAACAGCAATGTGGTCTTCTCCTGGAGTGACACAGGGGCACAAAGAGGAAGTGAGATCAGCCTCTATAGTACTTCTGTAACGCCTCACATCCATAGCTTCCTCCTATCCAATTAGCTAGATCTTTTTGCATAACCACTATACCTGCCAACAGGGCATCTGAGCATCCTCTTCTTGAGTGACTGGTTTCATACACCACTGTCCAAGTGCAGAAGAGCCATTGCTATTTTTGTTACTCTGTTATTGCTCTTATTTATCTGCAATAATTTTTCTTCTTGTAGGAGAGATGGAGCAAAGAGATGAGTTTTGTGTCTTGACCACATGAGAGCTGTGTAGCTATGAAGTGATCAGTGAGAAAGCTCAGTTTTAATTTCTTACAGGACTAACATTACTGTCCTTGAGAAGAGTAGCTCTCCTGGCCCTAGAGCCCTGTTTAGTCACCTGGCTACCCTGTAAACACCTTTCTGAGAGCTCTGAAAATTGCTCTCAGGCTGTGAACTGATTCCGGCATTTCACAGCAAGGCAACGGAATGTAACGTCTGGAGCATCCAACTTGTGTGTTTCTGCCTACAGGTCTAGCTTGAAATTGGTTTGAAATATTTGGGGGGAAGGGGCTGCATGTTCTTTCTCAAGTCACCAAGTATGGGAATATTTAAGCCTCACAGTCAAGATCCAACTAATGAACCATGGTTCAGCTCCACAGCTGGCAGTTAGAAGCACAGATCCTTGCTAAGCTTGAAATGTGTGTTTCCAGCAGCAAGGAGGTGGTGAGGCATATGCAAGGAAGGGCACCATCCTGATGCTGTAGGAACTGAAAAGCAGTCAAATCTCTCCCAGGACAAAGAATGATACAACAGCTCTGTACAGACGTAGGGAGCTAATACTACTAGGAATGGGCGGATGGGCTTCTCTGGTTTGATAATTTAGTATCACTGATCTGGGCTTTAGGTTTCAAAGATACCAGGAAGGGAGAAAAAAGGAAGTCATAAAAAACCCTCTACATAATACCATTTTTCCTCTATCCTCTCCCTACATCCTTCCCTCAGTGTACTCCTTATAGAAAATCTTCCTGAGAAATCTGCACATAAATATCAGAAGTCTTGCTTACCTGTGCTAGACAAAAATATTATGGGTGACCAGCTGAATTGTCTCAGTGAGAGCTTTTTCACCATCCTGCTTTCTTGAAACAAACACTAGGATTCAGCCCAGAACCCCGATACCCCTGTTTTGAAATGCCGGACTAGCTGCAGGGTTTCATATAAGCCCTGAGTCAGATTGTCTGTAGTCACCACCTTTGTTAACAAAACTGGTTTCTGTCTGCAGCAGGCGTATATAAGTCAGCAGTGCAAAAGTAGCAGGAGATAGCTGAAACATGAGAGATGTTTTCTACAGCAGATGAAATCTATTTGTAATAATGACTAAACTAGTTGCTATGGGTCATAAAAGTCATGTAGGAACATCTAGGAAGAACAGAACAGCTGAATTTGTAGTCTTCCTTTTTTTATCTGATTGCAAGTGATTTACATTAATATTACAACTTTCAATCAAACAGAATTCAAAGACATTACAAGCCTTCCCTACCTGATTGCATGACTAGCAGTAAATTGCTTCATTTATCATGCAAGAGTAGCTGTAAAAGCTGTGAAAGATGGTGGTATATGATACTTTAGGACAGCAAATAAAGAACACAGATGACAGTTGAAACTGCAGGGGTGATGCTGGGATACAGAACTAAATTAACCTAGTTGGAGTTCGGCCAGGACATTGGGATTCACACCTTACACTCTGCATGGGACTTTTAATTATTACAAGTGGTTAGAAAAATTTGCTTATCCAAGAAACAGAACGTGCAATAGCTCTATTCCCTTCCTTCATCCCACAGTCAGGGAGGTTCATTGATTGCTCACGGGCCAAGGAAAAGCAAGTGGATCCTCATAATTTACTTAATAACATTTTTTTCCCAGAGATCTTCCATGCTGTAGTGTCTATTCTTGCCCTACTTACTTTTCTTACTGTTGGGGTTTTTTTATTACTATAATTACAATAGCTCCTGAGCCTTCACTTATTAACAAAAACTGTGCTCTACCAATGCAAATCAACTGTGTCATTCAGGACAGAGGGAAAAAATTAGGATCATTAGAGTTTTAGCCTATATTTCACTGCAGCATCAGTTTTGATCTTTAGCAGTGTGTTTTGTCTCTTATATGGGGACTTCATCCATTGCTGCTACTGGACAACAGAGAATAGGCCTCCCCACAACACTTCCTCAGAAACAGGTTTAAGACAGGAATAAAGCTGGGAGGAATACAGGGTGGTAAGTGGAACCATAGGGCTGTAATGCTAACATTCAGGCTGCTAAGCCAACTCTGTCTTTACCCCTTTTTTCCATTGTTTATATGTCACTGAAGTTTACAAGCTGAAGCAGAAATTTGCCAGGTTTGGTCTCTTGCCCAAAGGTGAAGTAGGTTTGTCTATTTTTTTTTTTTGAGATTTTTTTTTCCCACTAGGTAAAAGTGGTTCAGCCATTTTTTTTTTTCACAGAAGAACATGTAGAAACTATTCCTACTTCAGCAATAGTATTTGCTATCTGAACAGCACAACAGCCAAACCAGCAGGGGGTTAAAAAGTTTATATTTAGCATAAAAACATCTAGCTGAAAAATGCCTTTGAGTGCTTCAGTGGAATCTGATTTTGATTTGACCGAGTTTTGACCCTCAGAAAATTCCATGCATAAGCACAATACTTTCTATATGGGTGTATTCATTGGGCTCAGAGCACACATGGAAGAGGAAGGCAAGGTTATATGTGTACGTGTGCTTAGCTTATGTCCTTGTCCTAGCACAGCGTCTTTAGGGGCTTCAGTTATGCACTGTGGGCAGGAGCACTGAGCTTGGTGGTGCTTCTCGCTCATCTGTGACTGAGTGTGTGCACTTAGTGCTTGCAGTCTTAGGGCCCTCCTGTGTCTTGAGGAATATCCTAAATGCCTAATGAGGTTAAAGGGGGCTTCTGAGCATTTTGGGTTGGTCCAACGCTCTCTGCCTCATTGGCCAGGGTAAGAATCAGGTCCAGTGAGAGTACCTAGGGTCGGACACAGCCTAGTGATCGAGGGCTAGGACCATGGTGATGAGGCAGGTCCAAGGTCAAGCTGGTGAGTCAGTTTGCAGGTCAGAGTCCAGATCAAGTGGGTCCATGCCCATGGAAAGGGGAAGGCTGTGGCGGAGCTGGAGACCAGCACTCCACAGCGTTGCTGGGGCAGGAACTGATGGCCCCAGGCTGGGCTGAAAAGGGGGAGCTGTGCAGGGGATATTTGTGGGGGCACCAGGTGAGGCTGGTCAGGCCATTAAGGTACACTAAGGGCCCTGACAGAGCTTTCCAGAGAGCCTGGGGAATCTTCATGCCTGGAGGTATTTAAGAGTTGACTGGAGAAGGCCCAAATCAACCTTATCTGTCTTTGAAAATGGCCCTGCTTTGAGCAGGGAGTTGGAATAGAGACCTCCAGCCTTCCCTCCTAGCCTAGGTTATTCCATGACTCTACAAAGCCTGCTGGTTTTTCTTCTATATTAGCAGTGCATGCAAGATATCCTGTCACTATGAGTGTTACTCAATCAGACTCTAAACTGTGTGTGACAGAAAACCAAATAGGTAGCATACACTAGAGGTGATGTCCAGCCTTACAGAGCAGTGGGCCCCAATGCTGCAAACTCTTATGCACACACTTCACGTTCTACCATGAGCAGTCAGTGGAGGCCCTCAGAAAAATAGAGTTAAGCGTATGTGCGAGTGTTGAAAGGGCCATCACGTCAGGGAATATTTGCTGGCATTTAGAGGCCATTCATGCTCCAAGGGAAGTCAACTATCTCTCTAGTCTACTGCCTGGGGCCCTGATCTGCCCTAAAGAAAGTCTGCATAGCACACTGTGCACTGTGGCCTTGACTCAGCAGAGCAATTTGGGATATGTGGCTTGCTGAATCAGAGCTTATGCATCTAGCTGAAATTGCTTTGTCGGGCACAGTTCGGTTCCGACTGAAATATTTGCGAGGCTTTTGGCACGCACTTCAATGAAAACATGATCAAATCTATGTTCACCTGGTCATCTCTTGAGCTGAGGATAAAAATTACTGCTCTGCTGGTAAAAATGAAAATGGATAGAACAGAGGCTGCCAGTAAAAATGTTACAGTGAGAGCTGTAAAGGAGAAGTCTTTTATTATGTTTCCTGCAATGTGGATAGACATAGAAGAGGAGTTAAAAATGGGTACATACTTTACATGTACATCTTGGGGTGTACAAGAAAGAATGTTCAATTATATAGTATGAGGAATAGAACAAGGAAAGATTTTATAAGGTGTACAACCTGAAAGGACAGTTTTATGCCTCATTTTAATGGTGGCATTTCCTGATTGATGAGTATGCAAATAGGTCATTTTAATACGCTTTGACAAAGTCGGTTATATAGTGTTTATGTAAGAGACTGGTTTCTTCTGTGAATTTATTTTTTAAGTCTAACTGGTGACTACATGCATGTGTATAAAAGAAGAAACTTTCTACCTTTAAATCCTTTGTCTTAGTTCTGAAGTTGTGGTGCTGTCTTTGGCTCATCAAATTTGGAGCCCTTTTAGAAATTGTGGGAATATTTCTAAATTTGATTGTTAAATCTACTGAACAGAAGAGCTGCCATTAGAGAGTATAAACTTCCTTTTAAAGTACTAGTCAGTATGCAAAAGTGCTCCAAGGCTTCAGAGGCAAAGTCTATTTACAGTTAGAAGACTTGGGCTCTTAAGTGCTTACAGCACTTTTGAAAATGAGACTTAAATGCTTCTAAGTAATTTGGGCACTACAGAAAATCATATCTAATTTCCCTGATTTTGCTCTGACATCAACACCAATCATAAAATGATTTGTTATCTAGATGACAGCGGAACTGGTCGTATGTGGAGCAAATCCAAGAGAAAGAAATATGATTCAGAAGTGAATTAAATAATTTAATGGTGTTTAAATATGGGAGGCAGTACACATCCTTGGTTTCAATGGAATTAAATGCATTGGTTCTGTAGTAATTATTTCCAAACTAGATGTTGCTCTCAGCTAAATACTCATCCCCTGGAAACCAGTGGAGCTGTATCTGATGTACACAGTGCAGTAGAACCCAGAGTCCATGTGGACTGGCCTGCACGCTCTTGGAAATCATAAATTATTTCTCTGTAGCCACTAGAAAGAGACTAATGTAACAACAAAGAAACACTCCCATGGTTCAAACAGTCCGCCAAAATACCAAAATCTTGTTTGAAATTGGATGATTTTTGAAAATATTCAGCAAGAGAGGTTAACGACAGACTTCCTCAGCACGTCAAAGGATCAGACATATGCTAATCCCATCCTGTCTGGAGCAACATGTCAGCTCTCTTAGAGTGCACTGTTGTCAGGCCCTGGTTTCACACAATTACTGCTGTGGCTGACAGGAGAAAAGGGTGTTTTCCTCTCTCCACAAGATCGCAGTGGCACAGCAATCTGTCCTGTGGGTCAGACAGAAACGGCTTCTTTCTTGGAAGCTCTGCAGTCCGCTATGACTGTATTGCAGACGCGCTTTAAAGAGTCAGGATCTCAGGGCTGGCTGGCTCTGTTGCACCTTTATACTCTCAACTCTCCAAGAGTTCCTCTGGAAACTCTGCAACATTCAGCTGCCCCTGCACCATTTCCCACATGCACTTAGAAACTCCAGGGGAAAACTGGATCCTTGGGATTCAGGCTCCGTGCCAGATGGGACTCTGGGATGCACAGGGAGATGCTGAGCAATAGACAGCAAGGGCACAGGGGTGACTGCCAGCTGCTAGCTACTCCAGGGAGCAGGAGAGGTGTCCATAGGCCATGACACCCTCCTTGGCCCCTCACCTCCAACTGCAGCACCTCAAGCAGAGGCAGCCGGGCAGCTCCAGGAGTCACAGGACTGGTTCATACAGTGTGTGCAGCACAGGTGCCTGCTCCTAGGGAGGGAGGGATCAGAGCTTTGGCTGCATCAACCTAAAGTCCTGATCCATCACTGAGAGAGACCCCTTACAGCCCAGGCTCCCTAAACATTTAAAATGCAGCTCAGTGAATGAGTATAGCGAACAACAATAAACATAATCATAAATAAAATATAATAAAAGCAAATAAAAAAAGCGAAACGTTGCATTTTGTTCACAGTGACGATCCCAGCGGTTCCACAAGCAAGAAAGCCGGGTGTGAAACGGAGGATCCGAAGGAGGCCGGCAGACAGAGTGGCCAGGAAGGCAGGTCCGACACCCTGACGCTAAAAGCCCAGCATGCGGAGCTCCAAGAAGAGCAGGCAGCGGGGTGTTCCCCTCTGGTGCAGAAGGCGAGCCTCCACCACACGGGCTCCCCAGTGAGAGTGCAGCGCAGCAAAGGGACGGCCTCGTGTTCCCATGCAGCTGCCTCCGATTATGAGCTCTCCCTTGACCTAAAGAATAAACAGGTACAGAGGCTTCCTCCTCAGGCTGTGGGAGAAGGGAATGGGGTGGGTGGGACTGCATTCACACTGTGGTGGGACATCTTTCAGCAAATACTTCAGCCTTTTGTTCACCTTGAGCTTTTGCCCTGCCTGAACAGGACTCGCCCTTTGGCTACATGGGGCTGATGGGGGAAGTAGCTTCCCCACTTCTGACTGCTACACCCTTTCACTCAAACCTGCTGGGCTCTGCTTCTCGTTGCGTGGGCTCTGTGGTCCAAAACGGACCCAGATACTCAGTTGTGACTGTAGGCTTAGAGACGGGTTGCAGGCAGCCAAGAGCTGCGGCATCCAGAGACACTGCCTTGCTCACAAGCGTACAGTGCCTGCAGGGCTCCCAGGAGCTGACTGTCCCAAAAGACCTCCCTCATGGGAGAGGTCTCCAAGAGCCATCTTGCCCTCTTGGATCACGCTGGGCAGGCCCCCGGTGCACTTCTGCATTAGCCTCTTCAAATCATGAGCTTTCAGGGGAAGCAGAGTTTATTCAATGAGTGTCCTGCACAGTGTCTACCATGATGTTTGTGCGTTGCTACCATCACTGCTTGCAGTCCAGTGATGGACGCTGGAGGCAGGCAGGTTTACCAGGCTGAGAGAAAATCAGTCAGTTCTTGAAGTGGCAAGCTTTGCCTTCTGTGCCTGAGGCTACAGCCTAGCTCCAGAGCACAAGTCTACCCATCTCTAGCTGCATCTCCTGATGGGCTCTCAGCAGGGGATAGCAGGACAGGGCTAATAGCAGCTGGCCTCCTCACTCAAACGCAATGAGGTGGAATGTGCCCCCCCGCCCCGCCCCCGGCCCCTCATCTCTGCAGATTACAGCCCAGGAGAGCTGTTGTGCAAAATAAAACCTGAAGAATCATTCTGACTTTCCCGTGGGATGGCAGCTCAACCAGAGGCTGTTTGATATGCAGACCCTGCAGTATGTGAGATGAGGAGGACAAGCAAGCACTAGCGACAGTGTCCAGATTACATTCAGTGGGAGAATTCAGTGGGAGCTGTGCTATTGCAGATGAAGGGTCTCAGCTAATGAGGTTCCAACAGAAGAAGCTGCTGCTTCTGGGACATCTCTCTGCCACTTCCCTCAAGGCATTGCTGCTATCCCTAAACATACATGTCAGATCAATGGCCCAATAAATTCCTGAGCAGAAAAGAGACTTTGGCTCTTTAGCTCTGTCTTTCTTAAAATACTGCATACTCAACTCAGACAGAATTCTTGCTTCACACCAGAAAAGAAACAAGAGAGACTAATTAACTGGCTTCACAAACTAATGTGACATATCCTCAGGGTGGGCCAGATCTTGGCTGCTATATATGGGTTTAGCCTCCTCGATGTCCTAGAGCTGCTCTGATTTGTCCTGGGGAGTTGTCTGTCCTGTGTTATTTTAGCTTTAAGGTCTTGTTGTCCTATCACTGTTCTTGCAGCAGAGGCCAGACCTGCCCTGGATGCATGTGAGACAGAGAGACATGTTAGCTGCTTGTTCATTGAATTCTGGTGCCTCTCAGTACTGACCTTGCAGGGACCTAGCCTATCTCATAGGTGAAACCACTTTTCTCACAGCAAAGGGGGCTTACAGTATGTGTGCTCCTCCAGCCTGCTGGATGTCCTCAGTGGATGGCCTCCAGCTCTGGAAGGGGAGATTTTCAGGGAGTGAAGAGTATTAAATCTTCCAGTCTTGCACTCTAGTATGTGTTTTCATAGGTATTCCTATTCCTTACTTCTCAGGTAGTTCTCTCGAATGGGAATAAGGGTGATAGGACCCTCACAGCACTATCCCAGTAGTTCCCTAGTCATAGCACAAATTGTAATACATTAATAGAACTTACAGTAAGAAAAACAGGTGGAAGGGGGCATTTTTAGTCTCACAGTGCAGTTGAAGTCACATTTAGCTTTTGGGAGAGGAATGAGTGCTGGTAAGGAAGGAAGGTAGCGTACAGCCTCTTCTGCAGGGCTTGGAGGTGCAGGTCATCTACCAGTCATTGCCCCTCAGCATCATACTAGAGGGTTGGTGAGTGTGGTCGTGGCTCTCCTTGCTCTGTATCCCATGAAGCAGAGCATGCTGACAGTGCGCAGAGCAGAAGTACACTATGCTGGGAGGCTGGAAAGGAAACTCAAGTGCTGAAGTTCCCCTATGTTTAGGCTCCATTGTAATGTTGGGGAAAATGGAGGGGATCACAGGAGAGAGCAGCATGCTTTCAGTTGTACATACTCTTCTGCTGTGCTAAAGGGTGGCAAATGTCCCATGTATGAAGGAAAACATCCCATTAACACATGGCCCTTATAGCAATGTCCTTCCATTGTGAAATGTTGGTGGGAGGGAGGGGCATTAAGAATGGGTGTTAGAGAACATGTATGCCCTGGGGTTTTTTTATTTTTTACAATGCATGCATTGACCTGAGTGACTCAGATTCTGTCGCTGAGCCTGATTCTCTTCTTGCTAACATGGTGGCATGTCTCCATGCTCAGTAGCAACCTGGGTGGAAAACCAGTGCTGACTAAGAATAAGATCAGGCCTATTCTCTCCTGGCAGATTTATGAATTTATGCCTATGGGCAACAAAGCCATGGGGTGTGCACCTCAAATGTTTGGCCATATCCAGGCCTGACACTTTGGCTTGCCTTAGGCTGACCTTGTTAAAACTCCCTTCATGTGCAATCCCTCATGGCAATGGATATTTCCCAGCAATTTCTAATTCAGCCACAAGGCCTGAATTCCTCAGACTGAGTGTTCATATTGAGGCCCAGAAATGTATTAAGCTAATTATTCTTTGAAATCCCCCTGACCCCCCTCCTGCTTTTCCCTTCCTTTGGCGCCAGCTGTCGGATCATTCCCCAGAGAAGAGTAGCTTTAAGTAGGCAATTACTTGTGATTCATAGGGTTTATTAGGAGTGAGAGAAGGCCAATCATGCCTGGCCTTTCTTGCTTCTCAAATGGAAAGAGAAGGTTCCTCCAGCAAGCCAGACATACATCTCCATTACCTGTGACTGCTGTGGTGCTAATGGATGCCCTTTCCTCCTCTTGAGAGGAAGAAAACAGGCCAACAGCTGTGTGAAATCCTTAACTCCTCTGCAGTGTCAGTTAGCTTGACCTGATAGCAATGTGAATGTCTCAGACATCAGTAAACAGTAAATGGCTGGTCTACATCAAGGAGAGAGAGACAAGAGACCCGCTCCTACCAAGCAAGGGTGGGGAGGGCACTTCTCTACGGGCGTGCTGCTTCTGGCTTTGCTGGTCTTCTCAAGCATCCTTTGGACCAGTCCCCAGCCCTTGTTATCCCAGCCGCAAGACACTGTAGGATGCCCTTGCTTTGGACAGGGCTGTATGGCAGTGGACCACATGCAGAACCTGTCTTTGCACACCTGGTATGAACTGGAGAACAGACAAGGCTGGGAGTCCTCTCACTTTACATCTTGTTCTGCTCCTTAATGTCTTAGCCCTTTGGGAGGACTGAGATAATGGACCGCAAAAAGCTGGTGATGTTTTATCAAGGTACTGACAGCTTGCACTGTTCATTTAGACTTTTAGAAGGATCTCTCCTCTTAGTAGTTATTAAAGTCTGCCTTTTTGGGAACTGTCCTTGCATGAGATAAACTGGCCTTTTACTTCGGATCAGCAATGACATCTTGTCTTGGCCTCTGATAAGATCAGAGCATATGAATTTCATGTTTTCAGAATGGCTGTCACCTCCTTGGAAACCTCAGATAATTATAAGGCTCTTGCTTCTGCCTTATTTTGCATCTTACTATTATTCTGTCCCTCAGATAGCTGTGTCTGTCCCTCCCATTTGTTCCTCTTTTCCTCCCAACACAATTAGCTCTACATTTTGATTAACCAGACTGTTATATTAAGTGCTCATGGTCAGCTGTCAGTAATAACTGTCTGCGTCGGGCCTGTGCAGGTTATTAGTTTAATTTGCATTTATCTGCATGAGCCTTCTTCCTGAAGGGAAGGGCCAAGGATAACTCAGTCTCTTTCCAGGGAGGCCAACTTTGAAGAAATGTGGCAGGAGTGCTGGTTTTATGGTGGGATTTAAGATGGTCATTTTGGAAAGAAGGACAAAGAACCCCAACAAAACCCTTCTGCTTGCTACCCAGAATCTCTTCTTGTCTGTATTCCTCTTTCCTGCCACGTCAAACTCGGAGACCTTGTTTATCCAAAAAGCCTACTGACAGGTCTTGTGGTAAATGAACCTGAATCCCTGATCATTGTGTGGGTGATTTTTAGCAGCAGTTCTGCAGACCCTTTCTGGGAGGGCAGCAAGGCAAGTATTAGGCCAATGTTTTTTAAACTAGGGGTAAGCAGAACTCTGAGCCAGCTGCCTCTACACCTGCAGTGGCCAACCCCATTGCTAAACAAATTGCTGGTATTCCTCAGCACTGAGCTTTGATGCTTGCTTTGGACAGATGTGAATTCAAGGGCAAGGCAAACAGAAAACAGAAGCCTACCTTATGCTTGAGCACAATGCAAAGGGTCCCCGCTTCATTTCCAGCGAGGGTAATACAAAAGGATGTGTGTGTCCCCAATCCCTTCCAGAAATGGCAGCCTCTCATCCAGTGCAGCAGGATCCCTAGACTTGTTGCTTCTTGGGGTGATGGGGTGCCAGTGGGCAAGGCCCTCAGTATTTACTCCAGCAGCCAGGATACCAGTTCAGGGACAGTATGGCTGGAGTCATGTTGTTCCTCTTTTCCTGTCATCTCCCAAGATCATATCATCTTCCCCTACTTCCAGAGGAGTTAGTATTGGAAAGGTGTCAGAGATAATTTACACTTCTCACAGCTGTCATTCCAGGCCTTCACTTGTACCTAGATCACTCACTGATGGTTTTATCTGCAAATTACGTAGTGTTACAAACAAGGAAAAGAAGGAAGCAGATGACATGACATGACTCTGCAAGCTGAGGCTCATGCCTCAGTCTCGCTTTGATTACAGCAACAGTTTTCACTTAAACTCAGATCTTCTGTGAGCTCAGTCCTTCATCTTGTGAGTACTGGGCCAGCAAGGCATGGTGAGGGGCAAGTGGTATCTGTCTGGGGATAAGGATGCAGTCAGCAAAACTCATCCTTTGGATCTGCTAATGAGCTCACACTTACCACGTGAATGATGTAGTGAATCCTCTGTTAACTCAGGACTGATTACCAGCACTCCCAGTTCTGCACTTCACCTTTTTTTGGCTTTTTGACATGTGCGCACACACATATAAACGCTACAGTCTGCACCTGCGGTCTGCCCTGTGAAGTGCTGGCAATGTAGAGTTTAGCTCATAGTTCAGCCAAAACCTCAGTGAAGGTAATTCTAGATCATCCTTCTTTTTTCTTCAATGCCATCATCCATCATCATCTTAACACTGTCCCCCTTGTCCTCCATCAGTCACTCACTGGAACCAAGTCATCTAACATCCTCCTGTAGCATGGTAGTGAAGGCCCAGCGGCAGAGGAAGAGCAAGAGGATTACCAGGAAGTACAAATACTAGACTACAGAAGAGAAATTACCATACATACTTGCTTTGTTGAAGCCTGTTAAGATGCCACTTAGCTGTGTGTGTATGTATTTACATGGGCGTGTGTTGTTACCAGCTCAGGAAGGAGTAAATCCTCCTGCTACTTGTTCGTAATATCTTGTCTCAACATTTAAAATCAGAATTTTTTACCTTTCAGAACTGGGAGTCTTTCTTTTCTTGGGTAGCTTTCATTTCACTGCTGGCTGACACCTGAAAAACTCAGATATCAGAAAGGAAGACACTTTGGAATTCAGAGTGCTTTTTAAAAGACACTGAACAAATCCAGCCTCCACTAACTTCTGTGGAAGCTGGTGTTTCTCACTAGCTCCTAGGATCAAGGCAGCATTTTCTGCATTTAAAAATTAGCTTTTCTTTCCTTTTTCTGAATGGTTTCTCCTTACCCTGAGAGTATTTCCTAAGGTGACTAAGGAGGGGAGGAGCATTAGTAACACTCTGAGACAAGGGATGATGCTTGACATTACCAGAGCACTGCTGAGCAGGAAGACACATTGCTGGAACACTATTTGCAGTGATGAGCTTGCCCTAAAGGCCATCAGAAGTGGGTCTGCAAGGGAAGGGCACCTCCAGGCTCCAGCTTGTATGGCTGGCACTCTAGAAAGAGGCATGATCATATTACAGCTGTAAGGAAGCTCACAGTACTGATGCTTTAGCCAGCCATGCCCAAAGGGGGGCCTTCAGTTGAAATCAAGGGCATGGCCGTGCAGGAAAAAGCTAATTCAGTGTTTAGAAGTTCCTCTGACAGTCATTACAGACTAATCAGAGTAGGAACTGGGGTCACAGAAAGCCATTAGAAGTCAATTAACAAAAAATAACTTCTCTTGTTTGTATGTCTTTCAGATCGAAATGCTAGAGCACAAATACGGAGGTCACCTGGTATCTCGCAGGGCAGCCTGCACCATCCAGACTGCTTTCCGGCAGTACCAGCTCAGCAAGAACTTTGAGAAGATCCGCAACTCGCTGCTGGAGAGCCGCATGCCACGCCGCATCTCTCTGAGGAAAGTCCGGGTCCAGAACTCAGAGAGCTTCTCCGCTGAAAAAGCCCTGGTGGAGGGGTACAACTTTGTGGGCATCCCATTGGTGAGGTCCCCATCTTTGCCAGCCACCATCAGTGGTGCACTGACCGAGCTGGAGGATTCCTTCACAGAACAAGTTCAGTCCCTGGCCAAGTCTATTGATGATGCCCTCAGCACCTGGAGCCTGAAGACCATGTGCTCACTGCAAGATGGGGGCTCATACCAGATAAGGGAGACCTTCAGTGCCAGTTCAATGCAGCCAAACCAAGACTTAGAAACTGAGCTGCAGGACAAGGAGAAGGAGGAAGGGCTCCTACCAGATACCCTACCCAAGAGCAGCAGCACTCTCATGATGGCTTTTCGAGACGTCACAGTCCAGATCGACAACAAGAACATCTCTGTCTCATCGTCTACCTCGGTGTCCATGGCGAACTGCCTCAGCAGCAATGCCCAGGCTGAGCTCTCTCAAGCTACCAAGGCTGAAGAAAGCCCAGGAGAAGGGGAGGGAGAAGCCAGTGAACCACCAGCTGCCCCAGAGAGCTTACCTGAGTCCAGAGCTGTCCAGAACAGCCACACTTTCACCGAGGTGAATGTCAGTAATAATGGCACTGGAGAGAGCAGTGCTGAGCCTGGGCAGATGGCAGTGCAGAAGCTCCAGTTTGATGCTAGCAACGAGACAGGGCAAAGCAAAGGCTCTGAGTCTGAGAATGCAGACAACTCGGAGCAGCTCAGCAGCAGCAGCACCTCCACTTCAGCCAAGTCAGCCTCTGAGGTGTCCTCGAAAGAAGCACTGCAGGCCATGATCCTCAGCCTCCCAAGGTACCACTGTGAGAACCCAGCTAGCTGCAAGTCCCCCACACTTTCCACAGACACCATGAGGAAGCGCCTCTACCGCATTGGGCTGAACCTCTTTAATATGTAAGTGACTCTTCCTCTTTCGCATTTCTCAGCCTATTTCATGCCTCACAGGAACAGGAGATGGCAGGCTTTTGGTCTAGATCCATCTCTGGGGAAGTTCTTTTGTATTCAAGGGCATGACCCTCTGGGTATGCAATGCAGACCACAGGTTGGCTGCCCAGAAGCTTTTTCCCCCAAGTGCTGTCTTGATCTTCTGCCCAACAGAGGAACAAGCCCAATGCCCATGAGTAGTGCCCATGCTCTCCTGAATTCTCAATCTTCAGTCCCAGTTGCTGTCCCATTTGGCATCCACCAGCTGAGCCTGGCATCTAGGTTCCTGCTCTACTCTGTTGCAAAGGAACAAGCGTAGCTGGGGATGTAAATCCAGCCCTGGTTACTTAACATGGGGCATTTCCAAGTAGAGAGAGAGAGAGAGAGAGAGCTGAGCTTAGCTAGCCCACTATGAGTGATCTGGCTGTCATTTTCCTTCTGGTATTTGGGTAGCTTTTCACCTGACAGACCAGGTTTAGTCATCTCAGTCTCTCACACATCTGAGTCTGATATCCTATGAAAAGGCTGTAGGTTTGAAAGCAAAAGCAGAGCAGCCCAGAGATTACCATCAGAAGAGGTTAACTCAAGGGGTCACACACAGTCTATTTTGGATTGGCAGAAAGCAGCTGAGCTCCTATAAGGAGCTTTAGATTTGCTCATTGCCTTTTGATGAGACTTTTCTCATCAAAGCAAGCCACGAGAAATATTGGGTTTTGCTCCATCATCACGCTCTCATCTTATGCTGTCTTGGTTTCCATTTGAGTCCCCTGATGAAGGTGCCAGGGATTTAATGCACCCATACTAGAAGAATGTTTTGCCACACATTAGCGTGGGCCTTCTGGTCAGAGAGAGGACTAAAGATTACGCAGTCCTAGGTAGAAGTTTTGCACAGACAAGGTGGCAATGCATGGAATTTATATATGTGTAGTATGGAGGCTGTGGACTCCAGGAGGCAGGAGCCCAGAAGAGGCGTTTTTAGGGCTGGGCTCAGAGCACATCCAGAACTGAAGTGATGTTAGAGCAGATGGATTTGGGGCTCTTGCAGAACTGAGGAAGACATTTTACTAGCTCCGAGATTAGGTTGTGAACAGATGGGTCCATGTGTATATATCAAAGTCAGGCTTTGGGTGCGCACAGATTTGCCTGATGAACACAAGCAGGCTGCAACGAGAGAAGATAGGCACCAGACACAGGTGGGGGCTGATTATGATAGAGTTCCAGGTCCACACAGATGTTCTGGTGTTTGTGTTGGGATAGGTGTACTTCTGGAGGGGGATGTGGGGCTCACATCTCTGCTACTAAGTGTTTAGTATTCTCAGCCATGCTTGGCAGGAGTCCCTCCACCCGATGTGTTTTCCTTTGGTTTCTGCACAGTTGACATGAGCATTGATGTGAAGATAAAGCAGGAGTGAAAATGCTTTTTCCCAGCCTCTCCTCCTCCCCAAATCAGCCTGGCACACATTCATGTGACAGATCAGCAGCACCAGGTCTGTTTTGGGGAAGCATCTCTGCCGTCCTCCTTCATTCAGTGACCTGGGTTCACTGCATCTTGCAGGTCCCTGTGGGATAGAAGACTTACTGTGGAGCTCTGAAGCACAACTTCCCAGCTAGGCCTCCCATGTTCCCTTGAAACTAGCTACTGAAATAACGTGCAGTAACCTGTAAGGCTCAGTTTTCTTGACAAAACATTGGAAGGCAGGGAGGGAGGGAACTGACCTGTTAGCTCTGGGGAGCGAAGCCTTTTGTTTATTGTCTGAGTGGGATCTAAGGGACACATGGCTCTCCTTGTGACACTGTAGTGTACCTCAGTCCAAGGGGCTGGGAAGGCCATTCAGCTTTCTGCAGTTATTTGATTGTTGGTTTCCCTGCCAATTTCTAGCAAGGAGCCAGTTTACCATTGTAGGGTTTGTGATGTGGGTACCAACCCACAGGGCACGGAGCTGAGGCCGTGCGTGCCTATGCGCACATCCTTTTTGCTGACCGCTCCCCTGGACCAAGAGCTGAAAGCCTCCAGTTGCTAGCACCATCTGCCATAGTCTATCCAGCCATGAGTTGCTTTTTCAGCAAGCAGTGCTCTGGCTCGGAGCAGGCCCCTGGGAACACATCGATGCTGTGCTGCTGTGGCACTTTCCCCATCCCCACTCCACAGTGAGGGGGTGGAATCCCTGGAACGGAGAGTGCTTCATTATGCAGCGCTGCTGTAATAACTCAGTGTGTGTGTGGGCAGCTGGCTGCGTGGGCAGAGGGAAAGCCAGCAGGACGTGAGGAATCCCGCAGCATTTGCTGGCCGCGCTTAACACCCCTGCAACACTGAAGAAAATAGCAGGGATCAGACTCGGGAGAGATGGAAGGGGAGTTGTCTGCTGCACATCTGGATAAAAGCTGCATGCTGCAGTACATGGGATACTTCTGGAGGTGTTCAGTGGCAGAGATGCTGTATTGCTATCAGGATTTTCTGGAGAACAAATTGAATCCAGGGAAAAACTGATGAAAGGCTGCTGTTAGTGGAAGAATGGCATGTGCATGTATATTTGAGTTATAGTCTACGCAGTGCAGGAGGACTGTCACAGCTGGACTGTTTTATCCTACATCCTCTTGCATTGCATGTGCCTTCTCTACTGAAATGTCCATGGCAGTGCGAGCTGCATTTTTCTGGCCACATGCAGTTCCCAGCTCATCTGGAGTGAATCCAAAGTCAGTCCAGTGGCTTTGGAGTCACACCAGTGTGGCCGAGATCATCCTCATGCCGTACACCATACTGTCCCTTGCCAAATACCAAAGTGTGCAGGTGGAAGTGCATTTTATGAATCTCTGTTGCTTAGCTTGACTTTAGCCCTGGCCATATGACATTTGCACTTAGCAGAGAACTTTGCCCATGCTCTTCAAAGGTGAACCAGGGGATCTGTGTGATAATACCGAAGGTGCACTGTTGCTTTTCCCCGAAGAAGGCCTGGGTTTTTCAGTATCAGATCTTGCAGCTCTCCCGTTCATAATTTTTATGGCCTGACTTGTTCTCCCAGCCACTCTCCCTGCAGATGCCACACTGCCCAGGATATTTTCTTTGTGACATTGCAGAGTAAGCAGAACTATTTCAAGCCTGTCTACTTTTTTATATACCCATGAGGCCCCTGTAAGGAGCAGGCCATTCTCCTGAATGCTGATCCCCGTATAGCTAGACATATGTTGCTCACCCACATCCTTCACCACCTGACAGTGTCACAGTCTGTGCCTGTGCATACCGTGCATTCACGTGCTCTGAGATCTCATCCTATCCTTTCCTCACCCCAGGAAACTGCCTGAGCAAACTCACTCCTTGAGCCTTGACAAAGATCCCTGAATTTGGGTTAATCATGGAAGTATGGCATCCTTTCATGAAGAAGCTACCCTCTTACCTCTCCCCACTCACCAGCGCAGAGAACCAAAGGAATGTCGAAATCTTCCTGGCATTGCACTAATTCCCCTCAGCAAGAGTGCATCATGACAGGCACCCTTCAGTGGGGCAGACTGAAATATAGGAAGAAAACCTCCTGCACAGTACACACATACACACTCATTCCTGTCTGTACTGTGGGACAGGCACCACATCATAGGCTCACAGCCACTCCCAGGATACATAGAAGCATGTGGGCTTATAGGAGACATGAGGAGAAAGCCAAAACATGCAGGCACAGGGGCTCTGATAAACATGTGTGGTGCAAGAGAAATCTGCATGTACAGGACATATAGACACACACAAACATGTGCTTGTTGAGACACACGCTACCCCCCCCAAGAGCTGCGTATGCGGGCACAGACACTGGCACACTAACAAGCAGAAAAACACTCCCACAAGCAGGCAGTCAGGCCCACTCTGCACCAGGCTTGTTCTCAGAGAGGCACTCACAGGCACAGAGGGAGAAAAACCCTCTGTCTGGGAGCTGCACGCAGCTCTCTCCCAGCTCTGACAAGGCATTCTCCAGGTTCGTGCTCTCATCCACCCACACACAGAGATTTCTGCCTGAGGGGGTAAATCAATAGAGAAGGGAAGAACAACACAGCTGGGGGGGGCAGGGAGAAGTGGAGGAAGAGAGAAGCAAATCTGAGCATGGGATTTCTGTTCAAGCAGCCAGCACCAAGCTCAGGTGAGGAAGGTAGAACGTGTCACTCAACACTGAGCACTAAATATGTATGAAAAAGAGAATTATTTTTTTTTACAGAAAAAGTGCCCACCTTCGGTTATCGCCCATTGTGTCTTGAGCCTCATTTGCCCATAGATTGTGGCAGCAATCTCTCCTAAGTCTCTTCGGAGCCACGTTTTTCCCTTTGCCTTTGTCTGCCCTACCGAAGGTGCAACCCCAGCCCCCCTAAAGCAAAGGGTCACGTGCCCAGCTCTCACCCCTGGTCCTTGGGGACAGCTTTGTGAGTTGCATTTGGAGCAGCTGAATGTACTGATATTTCCTGTGCTGTCTGTGTGCTCACAGGGACCCTAAACAAACCAAGCTGGGGCAGGGAGGATACAAGAGCCTTTGACTCTGGAGCAGACGCATGGCAGAAGAGAGTCACTGATGAGGCTGGTATCGAGCAGCAGGATCCTTTGTGGCAGTGGGATGGCACTTGTGATCCCCAGATGACAGCAGGTGCTGCAAGTGAAACAGCAGATCCCGTGGCATCCTTTTGTCCTCAGAGGCAACTGGAGGGAGACTCCCCCAAGTCACTTTTCCCTGCTTGCACCAGTCCCATCCCTGCCACACACATGAACTCATAGGAGCCCATGCACATACTGAGGGCTGCATTGCTGCAAGCCATGAGGTGAGCCAGAGGCAATAATGCCTCAAAGAGATCAGGCAAACTCACCATGTCTCTCTCCTTCCCTTTCAGAAACCCAGACAAAGGGATCCAGTTCCTGATCTCCCGAGGCTTCATCCCGGACACCCCCATTGGGGTGGCACACTTCCTGCTCCAGCGGAAGGGCCTCAGCCGCCAGATGATTGGGGAGTTCCTGGGCAACAGCAAGAAGCAGTTCAACAGGGACGTCCTGGAGTAAGTGTGGAAACCTCTTCCCTTCCTCCCTGCACTGTAAAGGAGTTGCCAGCCCACTCTGCCCCTGGCTGCACCAGCAAGCACCCCGTCCTCCATGTCCCTCCATCCCTACTCTGCAGAAACCTCACCATTCCCACTCCCTATCTGGCACCTCTCAATGCATTTCCCAGTAATGTGTTTCCCCCTTAATATCAGCAGCCCTTTCATTTCAGTCTCTCCTCAGAGGGCCTGCAATCATCTAGCAGGAGCTCAGTGTCGTCAGGTGGTAGAACTAGTGATGCTGGGAGGTTTTGTGGCTGGGAAACTGTGACTGGGGTCTCACCCCATGCAGATAAAGCACTTCTGATGCTTTCTGGGAAGTACTAAGAGAGGCAGAGGAGGAAAAATATCTGCTCCTTGCTGTGAGACCGGCAGGGAGCAGCGAATGTTGCCTGGTTCTCTTTCTGTCCAGTTTTGAGATGGGTGGCCTTTTCAGTTTGTTCAACTGCACTACGGGGGTAATAAGAGGGGAGTTGGTCCTGTTTGTGGTAACGAACAGGCCTGCATGAGGAAGCATGCTACTAAGGGTTTATCATTACCACTGCAGTCACAGAGCACTGAGGAACATTCCCACTCCAAAAACTCCAGTGGGCTGAGCTGTCCTTTTTCTGAACAATATCTCGGGTTTCCTCCCTGCTTCTGTTCAGTGGCTGCCTTTGCTGGATTGTTCCCTTCAGTTCTCTCACTGTGACCTTCTCCTGGTCAGACAAGCCATGCATCTCTCAGCCTACACCTCTCTCCTCTTTCAAGTCTTGCAATTTAGGCTGCAAAATTCTGTGAATACCTGAGACCTATACTACCTCAGCGCCTGCCTGTTGCTCTGCCTTCCTCATTGTAACCATTGCTAACTTGTCAGCCCCCAGCATCGCAGGAGCAGGGTCTGAAGTGTTGGGAAGAAAAGCATCTTACCTGTTGTTCTGAGTGTTGTCCAAGATGACAGGCTTTCTGCAAAGAAAAAGGCCCGGGGAACTGAGAGGAGCCTTTGTTTCCTGCTTGGTCCTGATCTACTTCAGATGAGGGAAAAGGAGAAAGCACAGCTCTCTGTATGATAAAAAGGGGACATCAGGAACAGGGGACACCACCTCTCCCACCCTGAGAACTGCTACAGGGAAAGCAGGGCGAGTTTGCACCAGAGTGTGAATGTGAGGGCTGCCATGCAGGGTGATGTGACCTGTGTAGTCAGGGGGCAACAAGCTCATTCAGAGACCTGTTTCAAGGGATGACCAGCACTCAGCTGGGTCTGTCTTTTATTAGGCAGATGCACAGTTCTTAGTGAGAGCTGCCTTTCTATTAGGCAGGGAGTCCTTTGCACTGGATCCTTTATTATATTTTCCCATTCTCCAAAATGTTCTCTGTCTCCCTTGAATTTTGCAGTGGTTTCTCTTGAACCAAGCCAAACAGAAACCCTAAATCCAATACACACACCACTTCTACTCCAGGGAAAGACTGGAGGATGCCAGTTCAAGAGCCAAATCTGGGCCCAAACTTCAGAATTCATTCCTGCTGCAATTGCTGCTGCTTATTGCTGCAGGTACCTGACCTTTGATCCAGCTCTTTTTTTAATATACTGTAAGGGTATTGATTTGGCCAGCAACAAGACACATGTTCTCTCCAGTCTCTTCATGCTGAGAGCTACAATTAAAAGTAATTGCCTCTTTTTCTCCAGCGAGCAATGTGTGGGCTGCTTCCCCTGACAGATACTCTTGTGAAGTCCAAACCTAACCTCTGCACAGACAGGGAAATATTGCAATAGCAATAGGCTGGCACTTCCTCGTAGTCCTAAATTTGGCATCATCCCTGCAAATCACCATGTTCTTCTGCCTCATGTGTGACTACAAACTGTGTCAGCAGCTCCTGGAAACAGTGCCTATTGCAGAGCTTGGTGTCTGCCTCCCAGCCTCAATGCCCAGGAGCTGCTATGTTGTGGTTGCCTGTCTTGTCTCTGCATGTTGCAGGAGGGCCATTAAAGCAGGTGGCCCTATTCTATCATGCTCATTACTCTCAGTTTCCACTGCACCTCTCAATGTAGCACTCCAAATGTTTGATGAAAGAGTGACCCTGCAATCCTATTTACAGATGTAGGAAGCAAGGCTCCAAGATGGGAACTGAGCTGTTGAGGCTGTGTGTACATGGACATATCTTGGACATGGACTGCATGTACATGGACATATATCAAGCAACTGAGTCTGAATTCGGGGTTCAAACCTGTGTCTGATCTCTCCAGGCAACAGATGATGTTCTTGCATGAACAATCTGTGCTGCCATCCCCTCTTCACAATAAATTACTGCTTCGTCTTCCTTAAAGGCAAAGATATAAGTAGACGTCATATACACAAAATGTTCTGAAACAGGAAGGAAAAAGCACACATATTCACCTACTTGTACCTGTGCTGTTTGCAGGTACTTTCTTCCTTTGTCAGTTCTGAGCTTGGGGATAGCAATGCTTGGTGGTTTTTGCAAGCAAATTTTCATCAACTGCTTGTGAGAGCTGACGGCAATGGCTGCACATCCAGCGGTGTGACATGCATGGAAACAAGGCATTGCCAGGAGAAATTCTGGCCCAGGATTATGATCTTGGGTATTTTTCCTCTCCATGCTGCAGGAAGAAGAGGGCTGGCAGTGTAGTATAGTGTGCAGGCATTTCCAGTGCACTGTAGCTCAAGGGCTAGTCACAACTTCTGAGCTGTTTCTGTGGGAGCAAGAGGCAGCTAAACGACTTTTTGGCATTTTAGAACTGTCTAAGACCTAGTCTGGTTCTCATTCCCCATCCAACTCCAGTCAAACTAGCTCAGGACCACTGGTACAGGTTGGGAGAATGGAGTCTGCAAGGGCCATCTCACAGTCCCCACACCCACCCACACTTAGCAAGCCAGTGTTAGGGTGCGTGGTGTTCCCTGGAGAGCACATGGCAGACAGGATAGCTCCTACGGTAGCTTCTGCACAATTTGCCCAGTGCCACAGTCATTTTTGTGGCCCAAGTGGGCAGAAGAAGAACAAGCACTGCTAGTCCTGGCAAGCTCAAATGCCCAGGCAGGGTGGCCATGAGCAGGCAGTAATTGTTGGACAGGCTCTGACCGCCTGCAGTGAGCGAGTCTGTATGCAGGGGAGATGTCTCTGCTCTTTCATATCCTAGACCTGGCCCTGGAGCCTTCCTGGCCTGTCCTCTCTTTCCCGAAAGCAATTTCAATTATTGATGCCACTTGCTGTGTTAGTTTAGCTTTCACTCGATGTGAAAACTTGTGTTAGAATTGTGTATTGTAAGCATTGTTTCTATTGCAGCCAGGTTGAATTAACCCAACTGCATGAATAAATAATAGGACCGCTTTTAAAACATCTGCAAAAGTGTAAGCCTCCCTTGTGCATTCGGAGGCGGGGCAGAGCTGCCCAGGTTACAAACTCCAGACTCAGCTGTAAGTCCAGCCGTAAGTCTACGGTCTGCAAACTTCTCTTGGCTTCCATAGGTATTGAAGCTGTGCTGGCTGACAAACCAACCAACCACTGCCTGTGTCTGGAGTCAGGCAACAGAGCTCAGGAGTGCACAGTGGCATCTGGCACTGTGAAGATGATCCCTCTTTACTGCCCACCTAGTAAATGCAAAACTCCAGAGAAGTGCCGTGCTGGTTGCAAAGCCTCTTACGTACGTGGGCAGGGGAGTAAGCGAGGGTAAGCATAGTATGAGGCTTGAGCACTTTGGTATGCTATTTTGCCTCCCCATTCCTGCATACCCAGCGCCTAAATGTCCTGAAATTATATTCTCCCTTCCATCTTCCTACTCTATCTTTCAACCTTTAACTGATTTTCTTGGAACCCAGAAAAGGTGTCTGGATAACTCACAAGTAATCATACACACTAGCTAGAAGAACAAGGGAGATAGCAGGGGATTTTCAACAGTATTGACTATAATTGGCACACATCCTTTGATAACACTAAACTGCTCAGGCCTGTCTTTTTAGGGAGATGCAGTATGTCATTTTCTCTTGCAGAAAAAGCTTCAGTCTTTAAAAGTAGAATTTATCTCACCTATTGTTAGCCACCACCAAGTTTAGCATCTTCTATCAATTTATGAATTCCTTTAGTCAATGGACAGACACGGGTCCCTCAAGAGTGTTGTTTTTCTCAATGTGCTAGTTTAGGCTGGACATCCAGCTTTTAGGCATTTTATGTTACAGGGGATAAATCCCATCTGTAACCAATTTTGAGCATCCCACAGTAACAACCACTCACTGTGATCCTGCATTCCACAGTAGGATCCAGCCTCTTCTCCTGGGAATCTGCTTCCACAACCTGCCTCACAGCCAGCTGGGAGGAGTCACTGGGGACCTGCCCCAGGGTTTCAATGTCTACGGGTCCAGGGAATACAGCTGTAGAGAGGTAGGCTGGGCCATTAAAGCACTGATCTGGTACTGAGCAGTTATTATCAAATCTACTTGCCAAGTACTGCAGAAAAATCATTTTGTTGCTTTGCAGAAGTCAGGCCCAAGGCATTAACACCTATTTTTAATATGAGACACATCATCATTCTTGCATCCTTTCTTCATTCCCTTCTTTTGTATTACTTGCTCAGATTGTTTACTTCTTTTTGTGCACTCTTCATTCTGTGTTTATTTGTTGCTTTTGTTCTCCTTCATTCATACTTGAGTTCATTCTTCCCCTCCACCTGTTTCTGACTCAGGAATTGCTTCCATTTATAGTTCATTCATGAACAAGACAATGTGAGCGATGCCATGAATGGAGTCGGCTGTGCTGCTGGTACTGGATGGTTTGTGTTCAGGTCGTGGGACTTGGAAGTGCAGAAGTGGCTGCCCTGGTGCATTTGCTGTCAGAGGAGAAAGGGGCAGGGATGCAAGCAGAGGAGACATTGTGCTGAGTCGGGGGCTGGTTGGTGTTAGACTGTAAGTTGCTGTTAGACACACTCTCCCTGTGGGTGAGCAGCTCTCCTGTCTGTCAAGTATGTATTGTCTTTGCTTTCTCTCATGGGAAGTCAGGGAGAGAAAAGCTGCTCTTAGGAGTGTAAGTGCAGAGCTGGGAGCCCAGCGAAGAGGCTGCCTCTCAAAGAAGTGTTAGATTCCTCTTGGACTGGCAGAGTGAACTTGACAGGTTAGCCCAAACTAGCCTTCTTTCCCCTTCTCACTAAGGACATGACAGAGGATCAACTGGGGACTTGCATTACAGGAGGGTTTGAGCAGCACAGAGCTGCAGCTTGTCCTGTGGAGCAGTAGATAATGATGTGACGGAAACAGGACAGAGGGAAGAATGTGTTAGGCAGTTCTGACCTCCTGCTGCAAGCAGAGCTGTGGCACAGATCAAACTTGCAAACAAGAGCAGCTTTCCCCGCCAGGCTTGCAAAGGCTGAAGGTGCAGCTTGAACCTGCCTAGGTGCCCAGGGAAACAAGTGTTCCCAGTGTCCCTTGGAAGGGAAGATGAAGGCTGGGCAGAACCCTCCCCTGCATGGCCAGCATGCCTGGAGTGGGAACAGCTCTCCACCTTGTGAGGCAGCTCTGGTGCAAGTCATGGTACACTAGGCAATTTCTTTCTTAGGAAGGAGTGGATGCCCAAGTGAGTAGCCATGTGAGCTACCAACAACCCTGGGAGGGCAAGTAGGTGTGACTCAGCCTCAGAAAAAAACAGGCAATACATGTAGTTCAGCATCCCCCACAAAGGAAAGACTGGTGTGGGCCATGGTCTCCATTGTAGAGACTACCCTCGCACAAGGAAGACATGGAGGGCAGGACTGGGACACATGTCTGTGCCCGCTGGTGCAAGGAATCAGTGAGTCCTGCTCACTCTTCTTTCTGTGAGCCTCAGTTAAGACGTGCAGGGCAGCCTCTTCCCAGGGAGCTGAGCTCTTCCTCTGCTGTCCACCCTAAGCCCAGTTCATCTTCAGAAAGCTCGTAGGGTTAGGGAAGCTGAGAAGAGGGATGTGATTTATTAATATCTCTGTGCCTTGTGGTTTTAAACTTTCCACCTGGGTGCCTCCCCCCTTGCTCCCTCCCTGAGCAAGGGCTGCAGGTTCATTACAGACGCTTTTAGTTGCGGCCCAGCTCCTGCTGCATTGTCACCTGAGCGGAAAGCTGGAAAATAGGTCATTACGCTTGGGCGAGCAGATCCCAGCCCCACACGATACAGCTGCTTCCTGCCTTCCCCGAACCCTTTTGCCACAAGGCTTTTTTGCCATGCTTAGCCCTGTGCTAAATCCTCGCAGCTCTGATGCCACTATGCCCACCCCGTTTTGGGGGCATCTATGCCCTGCAGCCTAGGAGGCAGTGTGGCTGCCACAGAGGTAATAGCAGAGCAAAATGATCCAACTAGGAGCCCACCCTTTGGTCCTGGCACCTGGCACCTAGCATGCAATTGCTGCAGTTGTGAGGTGCCTGTCTGCCAAGAGCCTCAGGACAGACCAAGCTCCCCACGTATACAGGTGGCACAAGAGCCCTCAAACTCCACCACCGTGTTTATGAGGCGGGGTGTCAGCACTTTTCCTGCTCACTTCAGCAACATGATCCAAACATCCAAAGCCCTGTCCCTGCAGGGCTAAATGCATCTCTGGATGCACTGTGAGCTCAATTCACATGGCTAGTTGCAAGTCCGTGGGGAGGAAGGAGTTGAAACAGAAGGAGACTTTATAAGGCGATTACTCTGCCCCTACTTCGTTATCCTTCAGGCTTCCTGGTGGTCCTGGAATAGGCATCTTACAGGCGTTCTGCTGTTTGTGGAAAAATGAACTCAGCACTGGTTTTGGCACATGCATATAAGCAGCTGGTTTATTCCTTGGATGCAGAGAGGCATCCGCTCTCAGCTCAACCTTTGTCTCTTATATTTGCAAATCCAGTTCTGGGGAGAGACACCCCTCTCATGCATGCGGCTACACTGCCTTTTACATTGCAGCTCTGGAGGCTGATGAGATCAATGTACTTTTTGCAGTATACTTGCCAAGATATCCTGTGTCAGCTTCCAGGGTCTCTACCTTGGAAAGAAAAGACCTCCTTGCTCTGGTTTCACAAAGAAAAGTTGCGTTGCATTTCAGGGGAGCTCTGACATAGGCCCCACAGTGCAGTCAGAAAGTTAATGGGACTCTGTACAGGAATCTGAAGTCAGGCAAGGCAGCAAAACTTGTAGCCACCTAGAAGAGGAGCAGGAACGTGGCAGCCCCATGGCACAAGGCTCTTTGGCTCTTTGAATGGACTTTGCTGTGTCAAATCTGCTCACAAAAAAATATCAGACAACTATGATCCACCATTCTTTCTGTCTGTCTAGCAGCAGAAAGTAGCAGCATACCTGATGGCTCCTCTAGGAGCTATTCCTCAGGCCTTTGGCACAGGCTTTATCAGATAAGTCAAATGCAAGCTCAGGCTGACTTTGCGTGAGTCAAACTTTCTTCCTAACTTGTCCTTTCTGCCTGGTCAACTTTTCTCAGGAAGTAGGACGGGGGGCACCCTTCTTTGGGCTGAGCGACAAATGGAAGGGACTCCCAGGAGTTCATCTTAGAATTTACAAAGTAAACCTGTATCTGTCAGTCTGTGAAAGAAACTCTCAAAGGAGAAGCCGAGCATAACTCATGTAGCAATGCCTGTTTGAGTTTGAAAAGAGCTATAAACAGCTGCCTTTTCCTACTTGTCCTAAGAAAGGCTTGATGCTTTCTGTATCAAGGGCATTGACTTTATTATTTGAGATTTGTACACAAAGGGGAGAATGTGTTAGAGCAGCCTGTGTGGCGGGGGAAGGATTGATCAATGAGAGAGGGAGCAAAAGATACATGATTTAATGCTGGTGGATTGGGGTTACTAGGGTGACCTCAGCAGGTCTCACTGGTGTGTGCAAGGACTCTGCTTTCACATGTCTGGAAGCAGACAATAACAGCAAAATCATTGGGGTCAATGCTGAGAAACATCATGCATTGGAACGGATTAAAAAATAATAACAAAAGTCCAACTGCAGAGCTGGTTGCAGCTGTGAACACAATAACAACTAACCAGAGAAAACCTTTTCTTACTGTCAAAGATAAATTCCAAGAAGCAGAATGCCTTGATGTCAACCCAAGGGACATGTGAGTATAACTATGAGAAAAATAAAAATAACAAAGGAAAGAGGCAGTGGAGGTTGCTGATGCCAGAAACCATTTGTGAGTGTTTCTGCAGTCCACCTCTTGGAGAGGAAAAAAAAGATTTCACGTAAGATTTCCTATGAGAGCAGCCCCATTGATTCTCTGCCCTTGCTCCTCACCAGTTGTTCCTACATTTTGATTATATGGAGTTTGTGTAGGGAAAGAGCCCACATTTCCTAGGTGAGGTTGTAACAACTCCAGCCTTAGAAGATACTGAATGCTCTATGTTCAGCCAGAGCTCTTGGTAAGTTATTCTGTGGGTGTCACTCCAGTTAAGCAATGATATCTCAACTCTTGAATCAATAGGGGAATGGAGGAATGGAGAGATGTCTCTGAGCATTTGAACCCTGTCCCTCACCCATTTGAGACATCATGCAATAGATTTTTATTCTAGCAAGGCTGCACATGGTATTCAACAGCCTAGCTCACAAAACATTTCCCAACAGCCTACAGCAAACTGCAGCACTATAGAAAAGACCAACAGACACATCTCCAGTTTATCACAGAAAGAAAGAAGAAGAAACTGATGACAGCACATCCCTTTATTAGCAGAGGTTCGTTTGGTAAAATTTCCAGATAATCCTAGGAAATGGAAGGATCCAGAAGAGAGCTAATCCCCTCCTCCTCTATTCTTCCTGTACCACTCCTCATACAGTCCCAGACAACCTGTCTTGGGGAAAATTTCCTGCTAACGTTAAATTTGGGGTCAGTTTATCCCTTACAACATGAGAAAGCAAACCAAACACAATACAGAGCATGAAATAAAGGGAGAGGGAGATAGAATTAGCATCCAAGGTATATAGAAGCAGAAAATATGAAGTCCTTGAATTTTTAATACACTGGTAATGTCAAGGTGGTGCCATATGACTGAAGATTAGCAAATTAGTAGCTTTGCATTTACGGAAGGATTAAAGAAAATGGGATTTTGGCACCTGTGAATTTCTTGGTCTGTGAGACAGAATGTCAGCTTTGAGAATTTATTTATGGGAAAGAATAATGGCAGACAGGAGGGTAAATGATACATACCAAAGCCAATGGAGAGTAGATTAATTCAATGTCTTTCTTTGTTAAAATAGCTGGTTTTCTAGACAAGGGACATGCAGAAGGTAATTCTAGACTTCAGCAAAGCATTTGACATGAGAAATTGTTAGTTGAGAGTGGAAGAGAGAAATTAGCAGAGGAATCGTAAACGGGGGAGAAAATTGGCTGGTGCAGACATTAGTGCCTACATACTCTGCTGAAATGGGAAGTGGGGCCTAAGGGAGGTTATGAGCAGAGTTTTCTGAGTCTAGTCTTTTGATTAAGGCTTACAGTAATGACCTGGACACAAAAGGTAGGAATATGCTAACAAAATGTGCTGAAGCCACATGAGGAAGGTGTTGTCATTACAAATGACTGAAATATCATGCAGTAACAGTAAGAAGAACTAGATTATTTGGCTAATACAGACAGAAAGAACTGTATTAGTAGGTTTTGGAGACTAACAGTAGGACTTCTATAAGCTGAGAATGGTTTAGTGGGAAACAAGAGAAGTGGCATCCCCTCCTTTGGGTATCTAAATTGGCTATAAATTACCAGTGTGCAATGCATCCGTGTGAAAGGAAAAGTGATACCAGATGTATGAGGTGAAGGACTTCCAGCAGATAACAGGGAAGCATGGCACTGAAGTATGGTGGAAATGGAAAAGATTGTGTGGAATGGGTAGAAATGTATAAAATCAATAGGGGTTTGGACAGAATGAATTGTTGGGAATTCACGGTGTTTGACGACATGGGCAGAGTTTTACCCAACCTTGATATTACAAGCCAGCTGATGTTGCAATGTTATTTCTATACAACAGTTTCCATTTCCTATTTTCTCTGAGCTGGCTCTGGTCTTTAAAGACATAATGAACGTTGTTGCTGCAGTCGTTGAGTGGGACTGAAGAGTGGTGAAGAAGGTATGGGTTGCAAATGGGGATGTACACTGGACAGAATGGAAGGTGAGGAGAGGAGAAGTGCAGGAACTGCCCAGTGAATAGAGATAAGAAAAGGATGGATAAGCGAGTCGTGAACAAATACATGTGCTGAGAGGGAGGGATGTATACATAAATATATATATCTCTCTCATAGCATACCATATACAACATATATATATATGGTTAGGCACAAGAATTGCTCACCTGCTGTAGAATGCAGGGATCACTTGTCTGAAATTACTGCCCATTTTTAGTGTGATCCGGGCAGCTGTAGTGATGTCTCAAGGCCTCTCCCACGGTATTTCCCTTGGGGACCGAGCCTTGGCACCACAGTGAAGGAGCCTGCCTGGCGTCCTTTGTGGGAGGAGGTGCTGATGAAGGCTGTGTCCCCCTCCCACAGCTGCGTGGTGGATGAGATGGACTTCTCAGGCATGGAGCTGGACGAAGCCCTGCGGAAATTCCAGGCCCACATCCGCGTGCAGGGGGAGGCGCAGAAGGTCGAGCGGCTAATTGAGGCTTTCAGGTAAGAATGAGCCCTGCTCATTGCACTGCTGCAACCAGGCGGAAGCAGAGAACACACCCAAGGCAGAAAACATGCATCAGCCATGGAGTGAGTGGCCAGGGACCTCCCTTCCAAAGAAGGTGATCATGGAGGGGCTTCTGAAGCACAGAGTCCTCCGTGCCGCTGCTGTGGCAGAGCCATGTCCTTGTCAGATGTTCAGTGGCATGAAGGGCACAAAGGGCCAGAGTGAGGCCAGTCCTGACATGTCTGCCAGCAAGGGACTCCCTGTTCATTGGTAACTCATGGGAAGAGCAGCACTGGGGCTTGCAGGGGTGCTGGGTTGCTCCCTTGGTGCATCCAGAGGAGTGCTTTGCCCTTAGCAAGGCAGGCTGGAGTAGTCACCTCCTGTATTACCCTTACGTAGTGACACCAGCGTGAGTAGTCCTCTCTAGTCTCACTTGCTCTTTTGGTTCCTGAGGACAAGAAGGCTGAAGTTTCAGTGGCCTACTTCAGCCATTGGTGGGTAAATTTGCCTTCAGACAGCAGTCAGTTCCTTCTCATTTGTGGGAGAGGTGGAGTGAAAGGAGGAATTTGATCCACGTGTGATGAAGCCATTGACACCCTGGAGCAGAGGACTCCCATGTTCCATTTTAAGTGTGTGCATCCCTCCTGCTGCAGCCAGAGGTACTGCATGTGTAACCCAGATGTGGTCCAGCAGTTTCACAACCCGGACACCATCTTCATCTTGGCCTTTGCAATCATCCTCCTCAATACGGACATGTACAGCCCCAACATCAAGCCTGACAGGAAGATGATGCTGGAGGACTTCATTCGCAATCTGAGAGGTGAGGGTCCTGCTTTCATTTTTTTTGCCCTCTTGCTGCACTAAATTCTGCCTAGGTGAAGGCAGCAAAAAACCTAGTGGAGCTGCCTTTCTTCAGGGCTGCTGCTGCTCCCCATGAGCCAGACATGGAGGGCCCTTTGAGGTGTCTTCTAGGATACTGGGGAAGGGGAAAATCTAAGCTTTGTATTCTGCAGAAAGCTGTCCAGCCTTCTCAGAAACATACCATTTTCCTTGAGAGATGGTTTTATCTTTTAATAGATCTCACTGCTTGGAAGCAGTCCATTGTATTACATTTTCCTATTGTTCAACTCCATCCTTCTTAGACCCTGCTGGATGGTGCTAAACGAGCCCTTCCCCTCCTTGCTGCTTTGAATATATGAACACATTTTTTCCTTCTATTCAGGCTAAATCTTCCCCTTCTTAATTGCTTGCAATTACGTATAGTAACTGTAGGCCTGACAAAGTCCACGCATATATTACCTCTTTGCAATTTCCAATACATCAGTTCCCCAAATCAATTTTCTTCTGTTTTTCAAGGTCGGTCCTTCCCATCTTGGTAATAAGTTGCTAAAAGAACTTTTTCAGATGTGGTCACAACATACTCATATACAAAGCCACTGCCTCCTCCTTATTTTCAGATCTGCTAATGCAGCTTAGTATTGTTTGGCCTTTTTGACATTATGTCTAGACAAATTCTTGTATAATTTCCCAGCCATGTTCACTCCTAGGTCATCCTAGGTCAGCCATCTTCCAAGTGTCTCTTACTGCACATCTGCAATACAGATGAAGCTCCCTCAAAGTTTTTCCAGTGTAAATCCCTGTCTAGATTTTGAACTTCTGTGGGTTCCTTTGACTTGTTTCTTTGTCCTGACTGCTGTTCAGAAAGCGTCGTCTCAGCCTCCCACACCTTACCCAATTTGTCATCGACTTCAGACTGGTATAATGTGACACTGAGGCCCTCTTTCAAGTTATTTCCTGAGATACTGAATGGGGCTGATACCTGCCATCGTGCCCTTTGGTATCACAGCTGATAGCACTAACTCAAAAGGTTTTTTATGTTAACTTACACTTAGAGTTGCTTGAAAATCTGCCAGTTCACATCACAATTAATTCAGCCAACATGAGGATCATTCACCTCCAGTGTGTAACACACCACAACTCACTAGAGCGAGTGAATGTCACCCCATTACAGACAAGGGGAGACAGTTCATTCCAGATTCACCTACAGGCCAATGCTCAGGTCAGTAGCTTCACCAGCCTGTGTCTGAAAAAAGACTGAGTGTTCAGGATACATTTGCAAGGACGTGGATGAGGGAGCCAGGAGATGACAATGCCTCTCCGTTCCTCAGCAGTTCCTCACCTGCATCACTCAGGGTAGCACATCTCAGAGCAGGGAGCTGGAGGGAAAGCAGAGAAAATCAATATAAAATGACTGAAGGAATTCAGTTCAGAGGAAAGATTGGCAGTTTAATTTGTGGTGTTTGGCTCAGGGAAGGGTGAAAGAAAACTTTTCTGCCAGGCTCTGCAAGGGTCAGATGGCAAAATTCGGAGAGTTATCTAAGGAGATGTAAAGGGGGAAAGGGACAGGGCCAAGACAGAGATATCACAGACAGAGTAACAAGAAAGTATTGCTCCTAGGAGACATCACAGAAGGAAAATGGTGGAGGCCGCCAAGCAAACAGGAGAGCTGACGCTTGCATTGGCAGGAGGAGCAGCTGGTTCCCATCATAGATCTCCTCCACATCTAGCACTTCTGATGATATGAAATCAATGCAGGGGTTGCTGCTGAGTAGCCTGAGATATATGAATGTGAAATCGTGGCTATAAAACCTTAGGGAACACATGGAAAGGAGCCACCATGCAGAGCAAAGGAATAATGAAATCCTCTGCATTGGCCTTAGAGATGTCAGTCTCTCCTGCTGGTGCATTAGGTGTGTTAGAGCAAGAAAGAAGATAGCCTAAAGCGAAGTATTGCTCTTTCCCTTCAGCTTTCCCAGCACTGCACAGTGCAGAGGCAGTAGTTGCCTGTCATGGACCACCAGTTCTTCCCTTTCCTTTTCTGCCTTCCTAGCCTGCCCAACATTTTCTGTGTTTGGCAGGGGTGGACGACGGTGCTGACATCCCACGGGAGCTGGTGGTGGGGATCTACGAGAGGATCCAGCAGAAAGAGCTAAAATCCAATGAAGACCATGTGACTTACGTCACCAAAGTGGAGAAGTCCATAGTTGGAATGAAAACGGTGAGCACCCATAACCCCGCTAGCACCCACTCACCCCTCTCACCCCCACCTCCGTCACTGGCCCTCTTTTCTGCCTTTTTCCTCTATGCCCCTGCTCCTCTTCTGTAACACTTTCCTTGCTTGTCTTGATGAATTCGCTCCTTTTTCTGCAAACACCTTTTTCCTTGCGGTCTCATTCTTTCCTGATTTTGGGGGATCTTCTTGGCCAGAGTTTACAGTATCTGGTGCGGTAATTGCTTGCCCAGGAATCTCGTTGCAGGTCCTGCCTGCCAATGCTCCAGTGATAGCCCTGCAGTCTTTCAAACTTCCAGGTCTTGTGAGGGTGTACGAAACGGAAGGCAAAGTGATAGAAAACAATTTCACCCATATGTCTCTAATGAGTTCCCTAAGGATTGCTGGGGTTAAGAGACCTTCAAATGCAGAGACAGCTTCTTTAGCAGTAACCGATCTGTAATGCAAAGGCATACATACTGTTTACACAAAATGAGCAGTGTAATTTCTCAAAGCCCAGGAAACCTGCAGATGTCCAGTGGGGTGAGAGAGAATGAACAGTCACCCAGTGACTGGAAGCCAGAGGTATATGAAGATAGGATGTGTGAGCAAGAGGGTTGCCTATAGCCTGTCCCACTCCTCTGATTTGTCTAGATCACAAAGGTATAGCTCTCTCTGCTATTGCACCAGCAGGAAAAGTGATGGTGAGGAGTGGTGGTGAGGACACAATTTGAGTGGGCAGAGTGGGCAGAATTGGCTTGTGCTACTGTCACTGGGCAGGGTTGTGCAGGCTGAGGGTGGGGGAAACCCACAACAGCACCTCCCTCAGCCACTGCATGCTCTTCTGGGTCTTCTGCAGGTTCTGTCCGTGCCCCATCGCCGGCTGGTCTGCTGCAGCCGCTTGTACGAAGTGACTGATGTGAACAAAGTACAGAAACAGGCAGCTCACCAGAGGGAAGTTTTTCTCTTCAATGACCTGCTGGTGGTGAGTGTGCTCTGGCAATTAGGCACTGCAGTGATAAAACTCGCCCTGATTTCTACAAAGAAATCTAAAACCAGTCCACAACATCCACTTCCCCCCTCTCCTAAGGACAGACCATCTTCTGGTCCATCAACATTGTAAGACACAGCTCTGGATCCTTCACTGTTAAAAACCTACCAAATCTAAAACTCCTCTAACCCTTGAAAAAACAAACTGTCACATCCCACAGCCATCCAAGCAATGTCGTTGCTCTCTCTCATGCCTTTGCCAGCAGGGAGGTTCATTTCATGAAAGAGAGGTTCATTTCTTTGTCTGTTTGTATTATAGTAGACAGAGCCCTGCCATGCACTTTAAATCTTTCCTGCCACGCTTTAAAACCACTGCCTTCTAACACTGCAAAGGCTGTAGGCGAGTAGATATTACTTACTGGAGCCCCAAATGTGTATAGTACTTTTAAAAGTCTCCTGCCCCAGCAACCTTGCAGCTGGGTTCAGACAGGCACAAGGGAGGGCAGAGGTATACTGAGACTGGAAGGACACCAAACAAGATGGAAGTTCTGCTGTATTTAATGGCAAAATGAAACTGTGGATGTTGCAAATGTAAGGCTAAAACCAAACCCTTTTGTAGGAGCAGAGGACAAGAGAGCTTTCCCCACCTATATTTAATGGTTGGACTCGATGATCTTAAAGGTCTCTTCCAACCTAAACGATTCTATGATTCTATTCCTCTGCACCCATTTGTACAGTTGTGAACCTGGGGAGAGGGTCTGCTCCTTGCTATCCCTCTACACCATGGGATAAATCAGATCCATAAGAACTAGTGCTGAGGGAGCGAGGGCAGTGCAGCGTTCACGTATGCTTTTGTTCCCAGCTGTAAGGTATTTCTGACAGACTTCCCTTTGCCTTTTGATCTGGCCCTCGGTGAAAAGAATTACCCTTGCAAAGTCAGAAATGTGGGCATCAAAAAGCCAGCACCCCTGGGAGACAGAGAGCTGAGTGGGCCCCAGGGCTATGCATACAGAATTTCAGAAGTGTTGTTACAAGTGCAACATGCCAGGCAGCGTTCTGGGCAAAGAGCCTGTCAGTCACCAAGTGTTACTCCCATGTACAATTAACAGAGCTTGCAAAAAGCTTTTTTGCTTTGAGCAGTTTGCATTGTTCTTGCCTCACTGTTCCCCAGCACCCTGCCCAATGATGCATCTCTCCCTCCAACAGATCCTCAAGCTTTGCCCCAAGAAGAAAAGCTCCTCAACGTACACATTTTGCAAGTCAGTCGGCCTGCTAGGGATGCAGTTCCATCTCTTTGAGAATGAATGTAAGTCCATTGCTCCTTGATTGCCTGGAGGGGTTTCACAGGGAAAAGGAGAAGGAGGGAGGGGGCTGTGTCACCCAGTGTGAGTTTGCATCAGAAGAGAGATTCCATCAGGGTTAAAAGTGGAGGGGAGAAAACTGAGGTTTGGTGCTGAGGAGATCACTGTGCAGGTACAGTGTGATGAGAAGAGGCTCCTGGTACCTCTCACTAGGTCTGAGCACCTGCAGAAGGGCTGAACTTAAGCTCATTGAAGAATCTGGCTTGTCATGGTGGCAGAGAGAGCACTAGTGGGGAGGAATGAGGGAATCAATCACCAGATACATCTCACAGCTCTCAGGAGCCAACTGTAGGTGGAGAACCACGTTGATGAAACTGCTGCTGCCAGCTTTAGCCCTTCTCCCCTCATGCCCAAAGTCACAACTCCCACCTCTACCTTTGACATTGATAAAGGCTCAGGTGCTGCTGCCACCTCCCTGCACTGTGCCATGCTGTGCCATGCTGAAAGCATCCCAAGACAGAAGCAGAGCCCTTGGAACAGCACCCACCAAAGCATGGCAAGAGGCCAGCCCTAGTCAGCCTGACCTTGATGGTCTGGGAATAGAGCCATGATGTGTCATGATTGAGGCTGGTTGTGCGGTGGAGGAGTTCCAGAAACAGGCAGGCTTCCTGCTGGCACCGGCAGAGGGGCTGCACAGCAGTCCCAGGCAAGCATGGCTGATGCCCACTGGGGTTTTTGTGAGCACCTGCAGAACATGCTGCAAGGAAGGAAGACTGTAGCAGCACTGTGGCTATACTAAGTTTTTTACATCCTCCCTCTACCCTATTGGCAGCATGAGTCACTCTCTCAACACCCTACCCTCTTCAGCATGCAGAGGCTTTCACATCCCTGTATGTACAAAAGAGTCACTCATAACTGAGCATCCCCAGGAGGCACCATCAGAGCTGAACCCAGCTTTCAAGCATATCGTGACTGTCCTGGGAGTGCCCAAGGATCTTCTGGCAAAGGCATCCTGTTGGGTATCCCCTGCAGAAACAGAAAAACAGGTGTCCTAAAGAGCTCGTGATCTGAACAGATGAGACAGGCATGGGGTGGGAAAAGGGGCGTGGAACTCAAATGGGGGGAGCTGAGGGCTGGCAGCAAACAGCAGGTTAGTCCTTTGACTTGTTTGGTAAAGACTGATAAAGGAAGAGGGTGGGGAAGGCGGGCAGATGCAGGAGCAGTGGAGGAGACAAGAAAGCAGGACAGGGGAAGAGAGAAATTAAATGTAGAGAATGGTGAGAGGGAAGGAGAAAAGGGATTGAAACCACTGGCCATTGAACAAAAGATAGAGAAAGTCCAGTCACAAGCATAGCAAGTTCTCTGCACACTCTCATTCTCCTTCTGTTGGCTGAATCTCTAGCCACCACCTTCTTGCACCCAACCTGATCTTTAAAATACAAGGCCTTTCGTTGTGATACTTTCGCTCCTTTCGTTTACAGTCCTGTGTGTTTTGCCTATTGGTGGGTACTAAGCAGAGACCTACAAACCCACATCTTTCTCTTCACCATTCTCTCTGCACAGCACAATGATCTCCCCACCCATGCTCTGCTAACACCCCTGCCATGTTCTCTGCTGATGGAAGTAGAGACTGGGGAGAAGTCCTGTCACTGTGGATGTTAATGGCTGTTCCGGCTTTGACTCCAGGAGCCAACCTCTCCTGCTGCATCTCCCACAGGAGAAAAAGTAATGCTGGCCTCTCATACATACTGTTTACTCCTCCACAGATTCAGAAGGGCTTTACAGTCGTACCTCTGTGCTCAGGTTCCCAGAGCCAATGTTGCACTAAGTGTACCTAAGAGCTAGAGTTTTCTGGTTTTGGCAGCACTGTGGTGCTGGTGGTACTTGCCTTGCTGCTGCAGCTTAGCCATTCTGTTCCCTTGTAGAGCTGCAATGCTGCAGGTTCCCATAGTTTGCAGTGTGACAAAATCTAGGTGTGCCATTCCTTTGGACTCGTCTTGGAAACTCACTGTCCTGCAGAAGTACCAAAGCAGCCAACTGCTCCAGCAAGAATGCCCAGGGCCTCTTTATTTTGTTGACACATCTTCTTTACAGATTACCCCCATGGCATCACACTGGTGACTCCAGTTTCGGGCTCAGAGAAGAAACAGGTACTACACTTCTGTGCTCTGGGTGCTGAGGAAATGCAGAAGTTTGTGGAAGATCTCAAAGAGTCAATAGCAGAAGTGACAGAGCTGGAGCAGATACGAATTGAATGTAAGAGCCTCTAATACAGTTCACACTCCAATGCCACCATGCTGCATGTGTCCACAAGGGAGGAAGGGTAAAGGAAATGGGTTCTTCAGGAACAGGGGGAAAGAGGATGAGCAGCACGAGTCTGCACAGGATTGTTCTTGTGTTCACCGATAGGGTCAAAAAGCAGTCAAGCTCTGTGACCAGCAGGAGAAATGGAAGAACTTAACTACTTATGATGCTTACAAAACAGGGTGTATGATATAGTGGCCTGAAATAGCAAAGCTTAGACTGTCAGACCCAGAAGACTCTTCTCCATCCCATACTCCTTTGATTATGCAAATATGATCTGTAGATAGCTGGGAAGTACAGGACAGGTCTGTTAGCAGAGTTGTCCTTCACTCTAGGAATGTCTAGGGGACAAGCAGCCTGTACTGTGTCCCTCTGTGGCCTGTCTTACACAGATTAGATGTCCATGTAGCCTTTGATGGCCTTTCTGAAGAAATGAACTGAAGAGCCAAAGTAGCTCACATCAATGGTCCCCTCCTGTGCAGCAATAACCTATTCTGTATAAACACAGGTCATACATAGAAGGTCGTGTGGAGATATACAAGTTCCTCCACATATCAAGTCTTGTCCAGTTTCTATTTTTTTCTTGCCCATTCCTCTCTCCCTCCCTTCTTGACACTCTCTTGTCATTTTCTTGCATTAATTCTCCTTGCTGACTTCCCATATTGCTCCTTCAGTATGCTTGTGTCCTTCCCTCCATCCCTCTCCTCATTCACTTCCTTATGTCTGTATTGCAGGGGAGCTAGAGAAACAGCAAGGGGCAAAGACTCTCTCATTAAGGAGCAACGGAGCCCAGATGGAACTGCAGTCTAAGCAAGGCTCTCCAACAGGTAAGAAGACACCCAACTTCTCTTGGTCAAGCAGTGCTGCCTTTGCAAATGTGTTCTCATCAATTCCTGTGAGAATAACTGCAAAAAGAAATTATGAGTTTTGTATCCTTTAGCCTTGGGCAAATAGTGGAAATATGAGAACATACGCATTCTTCAAATACCCTAGAAAAGCCATTAAAGTCTCATTACCCAGTCTGTAGCTGTAACATCTAGCAAAGAGGCCTTACTGATGGAGCATAGGTAACTGCTGGAGAACCCGGTCCACTTTTTCTTCTGTGAACTCATGCAACGCAGTAACTGCACTATCAGCTTCCTCCAGCCTCTTCACCAACAGTTTGGACCAGCCTTCTTTTATCAGAGGCTTTGTACCCATTCATGCCTTGACTTGTATGCCAGCAAAAATCAAGTGCAGAGGTGAGCGGCTACCAACTCACTAGAATAGCACTGCGATCAGGACCTGAGGATAGGACACCAAAGGGGCCTCCCCCTACCCCTCTAAGCAGCTATCATGTTGCAAGAGGGTCTGGATTTGTTCTTGCAGTCAAGAGCCTGGTTTGGCCCTGTACCTCTCCCTTTAGTGTTCCAGTCCACAGTATGAGGGCCAGCTCTTGACAGAGGTACAGACCTCATGAGTGAGATCTTTTGTTTTATTTCAAAGGCAAGAAGGATTTGGGGGAGAAGGTCTCGGACAGCACAGTGGAGGTAAGTAGAGTGCAGAGCAGCTGAGGTAAGTAATTCTCTCTCACTTCAGCTCTTCTCACATTCTCTGTTGTTTCTTTTCTCAGGTTTTAATCAATGCCTCCCCAGCCAGACTGACAATTTTACCAATTTCCAGAGATACAATTAAAAGTTACTGCTAGGACGGGTAATACAACTTTCAAATCCAAACTAAACTTCAAAGCATTTTCAATCCGTTTTTATAACTGTAACATCCCTCATGGACCAAGCTCCCAAACGCTGTAGACTAACCCACCCCACTGCTTACGGGGAGACTGAGAACCCCACTAAAGACTTCCCTGACATGCTAACTCCATGCAGCATCACATGCAAATTCCCCGCAGCCCAGCTTTCCTGCACAATCTCTGCAGCCCTGTCTCTCCATCCCCTCTTGAAGGGGGTTCAGCATGGCCTTTGTATACCAGAGACTTTCCCTAGAGCTTCACCTTCCTAGGTAGGGAGCTTGGCTGTCCTGTGTACATCTATCTTTGCAGGGATGTCTAGCATCCAGTGGGTTGCCTGTTTCTTCACAGACACCCATACTCCCACTGCCTGTGAGGAAACAGGAAAATGCGATCTTCACACTGAAAATCTTATCTACTACTTCCTACTCTCTCCCTGTCTGGAATATCTCCATTGTCCTGAATTTGCCCTTTTCCAGGGTAGTTCTTTCCCCTCTTGTCATAGTATATTTACTTGAAGAGTTCAGCTTCTCTGCGGGGAGTGGGTGCTGCTGCTTTTCCCTGAAGAGCACCCTATTTCCCTGCAGACACCCCCTTCCTGGGGAAGGTGCCTCTCCCAGACAATTTCCTATTCCTGTTGGGAGGAGTGTTTCCTTGTGGAGAATGGCTTCCCTGTATCCTAATGTCATTAGCACTTCATGGCCCAGCAACCAGGTTTTCCTAGGGGACGTTCCACTGCCTGAATAAATATTGACACAATATTATGTCCTGCTGTGCAGTGAGTCTGAGCAGCCTCCATGCTTGAGTAGGGACAGAGAGCTCATCCTTGTTCCAGCATGGTGGGAAGCTTGGCCACTCCACAGCTTCTCCTTCCCAGTTGCTGGCGCTGCTGCCCAACATGCCAGACCATCAGGGCACCCCCACTGTCCCATCTGCCCATCTGTACCCCTCCCTAGCTGGAAGTGCTGTACCAACCTGCGAGCACTTGTTTCCTACCCAGGGTTTGTCACTTGACTGACATTCTGTTTTGAGCCAGCAACTTTGCTCTGGCCTGGGGTCTCCATCAGCCCACGTCCTTGCCAGGAGGAACTATAATTTCATCCACCATTCGGGAAGCGCCATTTTCCTGCTGTGCTTCCCTCCCTAGGGACTTCCAGTGCAGGCCAGCTCCTCCTTTTCAAGCTGGACTCAGTGAGCTCCTTTATTTGACTCCATTATCAGCGTCTCTCTGTGGGGACCCTGATGACCTCCTGCTTCCCTTCCCTCTTTCAGCTGCCCAAGTAATACTCTGCCAGCAGAGGAGCATTTCCATTTCTTTGAGATTATCTAATCTGCTGCCATTTCATCATGAATTTCTTTTATCATTGTATGAGCTAGACGGGCATTTTTTCTTTCTTTTTTCTTTTTTTGAAAATCATTTCCTTTCGCTGACAAACCATCAAATGGATCAGAGGGAGCTGCCTTTTGCTAGAGTATGTCAGATTTCTGCTTTTTCCTTTGTAAACAGATTAGCCAGTCATGTGGTGTACCTTCCTACTCAGAAAGGCAGGGAGCTGGGAAAGGCTTGAGTCTCTCTGTCTCTCTCTATCTCAGATTCAGCTACCGTCATTTTGCTGAAACGTACAACCTCGATTATCTGAAACCTTGCTGTCTGGTTCCCCTCTCCTTTTTGCTGGTGGGGACAAGGGCATGACCTCTGAGGTCTGTTCATTACCATGAGAATTCACAGACGCCTCCACTTGTAGAGTTGACTTGCATTCCCTGTGCTGTTTGGATAATCAAAGTTGCACTGAATTTGGGAACACCAGGCCTGCTGCCTTTGACGTGATGGAAAGGACAGGGGCACTTAGGCCTAGATGGGGACAATGGGGCTATCGGGGAGGGGGCTGTGCAGCCGGGAGTTGTTCCTGTTCTGTTTTTTTGAGGGGGGGAGGGTTTAATGCACATGAGGCTGGCTGGTGGCAGGGGTTCAGGGCAGCCAGTAGCAGCAGATAGGAAAAGTCTTGTAACATTTAATGCTTCTTTGGCTGTTTCTAAACTAGGTGTCAATTCACAACAGGCTTCAAACGTACCAGCACAACTCCGCCCTGGGGCCCGAGAGTGGAATGCAGCCCAGCACGCGTCTTAACATGCCACGGGAGCGGCTGGAGACAGCACTGGTGCCCTCGCACCCCGCCTCGGCGGGGACACTTGTACAGTGCCAGCAGATTGTCAAAGTCATTGTCTTGGACAAGCCGTGCCTCGCTCGAATGGAGCCGGCCCTCAACCAGACTCTGACACGCTACGTCACCTCCGATTCCTGCACCTCCACCCCCTGGCGCGGTGTGGGCAGTGGGCTCCCCGGGACCCCCATGAAGCTGGTCCATCAGCCTCCCCTCCCACCTCCACCACCTCCCTACAACCACCCCCACCAGTATTGCCCCCCCAGCTCCCTGCTTCAGAGGCGCAGGTACTCCAGTGGCTCACGCAGCCTCGTGTAGCCACACCACCAGCACCAAAACAGCACAGACTTCCCCGCTTCCCTTCCCTACCACCTCCCGGGGACCCTTTCTGCCTACAGAGATCTAGTTTGTGATTTATTTTTTAGTAAAAGAAGAAGAAAAGAAAAAAAAAAGCTGACTGACCTAACTCTTACCCTGTCTCCCCTCAAGATGATGCTAATTGTGAGGAGCCATCTATAGAAACTGCCAACCTACATGCTCACACATCCTCACACCCTGCCAGCCCAGCTGGCTTCCCGTGCTCGTGCCGTCCCCTTGTAGCAGTTTGCTGCCCTGTTCCTGAGAGGCTTGATGACCTGCTGCTTTATAGGCACTGTGTCTTCCGTTTGCTACTCCTCGACCTCCTTCCCTGCCTTGCGTTTACCTGGCCATAGGTTTGTACCCACCCCAAAACTTCGCCAGCCTCAGAGAGAAATGGACTTACCTGTGCCAAGGACCGACCTTGGGGCACTCCCGGGGGTGGAGTTCCCCCTGCCACCGCTGCTGCTGCCTGCTAAGCTGGAGCTGAGAACTTGTACCACTTGCCATGCTTTCTCCTCATCGCTCTTCAAATACTATATCTCCTTGCAGCAGCCAGTTCCAAGCGAGGGAGTGCATGAGTGAAAGAGAGCTCAAGAGGAGGAGAGACTGTCCTGAGCTGCAGTACAACGCAAAGATGGCCTCACTCTGAACACCAAAACTCTTTCTGTTGTTATATTGGAGCATTGTACCAGAGACCTCTGCTGAGACCTAGCAGACCTCATCACATGTAAATACACCTGTATGGTAGCGTATGTATGGTGCATGCTTACTAAAGGAAACACCAAGCAGTTCTGAGGGAGCAGAAGGGAGGGATTAAGCCCAGGGATCTTCCTGGAATGGATGAGTACTTTTCCAAAGAGATGGCACCAAGAGGTGCCCTCCCACCTCAACACACACACACACACGAAGATTGTCTTCTCTAGCATAAAACAGACCCACCTCTGCTGTCCTCCTTCTAGCTGGTTTTGTGTTTCCTGCCCACCTGCTTTTTTATATTCTGAAAGCAAAAAGCCAAGTGTTATGTTCACTTTCTGGGGTGGATGATCCCTTCACTGGGGCTTTTCCTCCTGTGTTAGAGGGAAGAGGCTTTTTGGAGACCATCCATGTGAGGTCCCATCTGTTTCTCTTACCGGGCTGTACTCTTGCCTCCATCAGCCCTTCCTATAGGACAGCTGCCCAGATACCAGACTCCAAGACCTCTTCTCGCTCCCTCCCTATCCCAGCTTCAAAGTGAGGGGAGGGGAAGATCCTAAGATAGAGATGACAGCTCAGCTCCTCTGCTTTATTGGGGACATTGATGTGAAGGAAGATGGCATTAAAAATGGGCTATGGATGTATTTTTAGAAAAAAAAAATCTCTTTGAGCAGTAGGGAGGGGAAGGTATTAATTAGCTTAAAGGCTTTGGTCTCGCTCACTGACTCTGTCTGCCTTCGAAGTTTAAGAAGATCAGCTTTAAGATTTTAAAATAGGACAGAATGCCTTTTAGGGCCTTTATTTTTATTTTATTTTAAGAGAGAAAGAAAGAAATGCTCTTCCTTCCCATGCGAGGCTGAGACATGAGAACGGGGTGCTGATGACACGGCTGTTGGGTGAGGAGCGGCCAGAGTTGTTGGCAGTGGTGGGGATGTGCAAAATGGCAGGGAAAGAGGGGCCGTGAAGACAGATGCAGGAAACTCTTTTTTACCTTGTGGGGTAAAAGCCACATAGCAATTTCCTTAGGGATTATGCCTGTATGCTCATCTCTGGGGCTATTGCCAGTGACAAAGCCACAGTGCATCAGGGACTGGCTCCCCTCAGTGCTCTCTGGATGTCTGCTGGCTCTGCTGAAATGTTCAGATGAAAGAGTTCGCATATCTGACCTGGGCATAGGCCCAGCTGGGGCTAGGGGAAGCAGACAGGGGCTGGGGTGAAGCCCTCCAGGGCAGGAGCCTGCTCACTTCCAGGTCCCCTTATTTCTGAGCCTGACCCATGTACCCAGATGCGCCAACAGGTCTGTCTAAGTTCTTTGCTTAGCTGCCTGGAGCAGGGCAGTAGGCTGCTGCTTTTATATGCAATAGCAGATGTACTGACCAGCAGCCAAGAGGCAGAGCCTCAGGGAGGACTGTGAAAGCAGAAGACAAAAAAGATTGTACGAAACCCCTGAATAGAAGCCCAGTGTCCCTCCAGACCAGAGAAGCTTTCTTCTAGCCAGCCCCCCAGGGCAGTGAGGGTGCTTCACATCTCAAAGCTGGGCCCAGGGAGAGGTCCCCACCCCCAGCCAGGGCTCAGCCCCTCACCCTCCAGCCAGCTGTGAGGAACAGCTGGCCTGATCGGCTGCTGGCTCCCTCCAGTGTGGCACCCTGCCACCTCACTGCAGCTGGGATCTCATCCGACCTGCCCGTAGCTTCTTGGGAAAGCATACGTGTGGCATCTGCCACTGTCCGATCAACGTAGTGTGTGGCTGCCATTTTACTTTTACTCACTGCTGCGGTGAAAGGGGTGGTATCCAGGAGGCACTGGCACTGCCCTCCCTTCTCAGGGTTACTTCGCTGCCTGAGAGGAATGGCAGTACTTGTTTGTTTGTTTTTTCCCAGAGTGCAGTGAGCCACTGAAGGTCTCTGCATGTGTTAAAATAAATAAATTAGATTTTACTTGACATTTAACACGAAGTGACAACAGCAAAAAACTTAAGGTACTTGATGAAATAATTTTTTTAGATAAAATATTTATAACAATGTCTATGAAGTTCCTGCAAGAGAGTTTTGCTGCTTTAATAATTGATTGGGAGAGCTACAAGAATGTAAAGAAGAAATAAGGAAGCTTCCATGAGATTCCCTTTCTTGTGCTGGATGAAGGATGGCAGCAAGTTAACTGAAGTGCCGAGGTACCTGAGGCACAGCAGGCTCGGGGCGAGTTGGCTCCATTTCCCTGCCCTTGCAAAGGCTAATGCTGGCCTTGAGCTTTGGACAAAGAAGCAAATGTAGATAACCCTTGCTATCTTCTAGCCTGCTGGCTACTACTTCTTCTGTCAGGTTTAGCTGGAGAGACACCAAACCACTCTATTCCAGGTTCTCGTGGAACAGGTTGCTCTAAATTCTACTGTGTAGCTGAGCCCTTCGGACCTTACTTCAAAATATGGATTTTTTTTTCCTTTGAAGATTGGTCTTGAAGGATGACAAGCACTTTAAAGCATGTTTACACCTCATCTGATCTATTGTATTGTCTGCTCCCACAGCCCTCCCACACGCAAGCAAGACACATGGACTCAGTGTAGCTGTAGTACTGTGAATAGACACCCTTGCACACAGACTGATCGCTGACAGGGTGCAGGCTAGAAGCAGCATGTCAGTGACAACCTAATGAAGGACAGAATGTGTACCACAGCTCGCCTGGAGGGACCAGCCCGAAGAAAAATCACTAGCTCTTGACAGCAGCAATTCTGATCGTGAACCTAGCACAATCTTTCAGGTGGTGGGATCAGGCAAGAAGCTGCTGCAGAGATTAAATCGACCCAAATGAACCAGTGGCTTTTTGCTGCCGAATTCATATCCTTCTATATTAAAAAAGGAGGAGGGGAGAGAGAAAAGAGAAACCCAGTAAAGAGCATTCTGCACTGAGTGTCAGGTAGTCAGTGGCCAAACAAGAAGGTGGCTCTGCTGGAAGGTGGAAGAGAGCAAGGTGTTGCTGGGGTCTGCAGAGCTGCATTGCACAAACTGTCAGGCTCTGTCCTGATTCTCTCTTGCTCATGCTGGTGCAGGTCCGGTGAAATTCATCTGTTCACACCAGTAGCAAAGGGATAGAAAAATGTGACAGGAGAATTGAGCTTAGTGCAAACAATTTGGGTTTAATGCAGTGTTTGCCCTCTGCTGTAGTCTGCCCTCCCTGTAGATGAAAGGTGTGGGTATGGTCCACAGCCAGAATTTCATCAGTACTCAGACTTCTTCACAAAAAAAGTACCACCAGATTTGGAAGTATTTGAGGGCCTCTGAGCTGTAAGAATTTGAGTTTTGTTGCACGTTTTTCAGAAGGCTCAACCTGCAACTCTCTGCACACGTTTCTGAGGTTTCCAAAACAAATCTGAGCCCTAAATCGAGGAAGCTGCTGCGTGGCAGAATCTCTGCTTTGACATGCGAGTTGCTGAGCGAGCTCCCCCATCTCCTGCTCCACCAGCAGCCTCACTGCGCTAGTGTAGGCTCCAGGGACTGCCGGCAGTGTTTTGTGAGCTAGAGCTGTCCTCGTCCTGCCCGCTCTTTCACAGCCATGCCTGGGACAGCAGCTTTGAAGTCACCCAGCTCTTCAACACTAGTCACAACCCCATCCGAATGTGTCTTTTTAAAAAACTAACAAGAGAAGTGTTACCTGTGTGTAGGCTTTTGAAAGCACCTGTCTGTCTGTACCTATTTCCTGCTGTAAATATCACCAAGAAAAGCTTCCTTTGGGAAAAGTGGTGTGGTCACACCTAGCAAAGAGTCCAAATGGCTAATATTTTGTAACAAAATAACAAAAACTAGATCAGAGGTATTTTATCTGTTCAATTAATAGAGTTTTAGAAATTATATTGAGATATGTCACTTGTGCGCTAATGTCGTCTTTGCCTCAGCCCCCTCCTCCTGTGTCCCTGGGCTCCAGCGGCGTGCGCAGGCGCACGGGCGTCGCACCAAGGCTGCGCTCCCGGGGGGTGCTGAGCATCCTGGCTTCCTGCTGGCCTTGGGGACAGCCCGCTCCGGCTACTGCGGATTTTTCCTCGAACACAGCAGGAGCTAGCTCCATGCTCAGGCTCTCTGAGGATCAGATCCAGAGGAAACCAGGAAGAAATAATCTTGTCCAAGAGTTGGCAACTCAGTGGGAAATCCACCCTTGCAGTGAGGCAGAGAGGACAACGGGGCGGGGGGAAAAGCAAAGCCCTTCTGTGCTGCAGCTCCTTCCTTTCCATCTTGCTGGTGTGCAGCAGAGCCAGCCCCAAACCCTCCGCTCACATCTGTGTAGCTCTGCACCGCCGGGGAAGGAGGCCCACACACCCATGCAAAGCCCATGCTGCATGTGCACGCTGCGGCAAGGAGAGCAACTTCACAAGCCGCATGTGCCAATGCATGTGTTGGACGCCAGCTGGCCGCAGAGAAACTCATGTACCCAGAGACATCAGCACATACTGTGTGTTAATGCACACACCATCTGCCAACGTGTAGGACTATATGGCAGATCACATGTAGGCACCTCTACTATCCACACAGCTGAACATGCAGTACAAAAATATCAGGCATATGCAGCCATGCACTGCCTGAGCGGGACGGCTGTGCTGGCTGCAGTTACCATCACAGCACATCTCACAAGCTACGTAGGCTCAGGCTTGGTTACCATTTGGATGGAAGACATGTAAGGAAAATGACATTTCCCATGCAAATCAGATATACATGCATATTTACACAAAGCATAACCCCAAGGTTAATGAAACTGACCTTTGTGAAGTTCTGCACAGGGATGAGAGAGATGATCAAACATGTGCACACAAACCAAGCTCACCTCTGCAATGGATGGGGGAAGGCAACCTACATCTTTGCAGCTGAGTTGAACAGATGCTGGGTTCAGATTGCACCTGCTAAAAAATCCTGTCTATAGGTTGCAAATTCTTTGCTGGCTTCAAAGAATCCCTTAGACCCCCCAGGCCCACGGTGAAACACTTGGGAGGACACAAATCCCTCTGAGACACAGACAGAAAATTTCCCAGGAATTCAGAGGCTTCTGTTTATGTTTTTGTGTGCCACGGATATACTATAAATCAGCCCATCCCAAACAGTCATTTTCTAAGATGTTTTGAAACAGGAGATTATTGGAGAAGTTTCTGCCTGATGTTTAGATCACACACCTGGCTGTAAAGATGAAAGCAATAAAACCAGATTGTCTATATGTGAAATACTCCTAACTTGCTCCAATGTGCAGATACTATTATTAATCAGAAGATGGCAGGTCCCTTTGGGATGGATACTATGTAGACACATATAAATAGTGCTGGTACAAAGAGATTACAGTCCAAAAAGCATATACCACAACTGTCACATTGCATCTGTACACTGTTACGCTTATACAGCATGCGTGCAATGACATATATACATATAGTGTGTTCAGAGCTGATCAAAATAACGCCGCTCTTTTCCACAGAGAATTTTGAGACGCGGTTTTTCTCTGAAACTTTTAAGATGGACTTTAAATGAAGCACATCCCTCAAGTGCTTTGCCGTAAGTGGGTTCCACCCACCCCCTGTCAAGCAAGACGCTGAAGACTTGCCGCTGAACTCAACACCACACAGCCTGCTGCCTCCCGCTTCCCAGGCGTTGTCCCCGGGGTCAGATACCCGTCCCAAGGCTGATACAAAGAGTGGAGCCCTTGAGGAGCAGTGCGGCGGCAGGAAGGTTACCGCAAACTCAAAGCTGCCGTGTCGCTGTCCCTTACCAGGGACAGGGAGGGGACGGTGCCTGCAATGTCACTGTTGTGTGCCAGGCGCGGTGGGCCCCTTTCCACCTCACCTGGGGGACTCTGGGAAGATTGCACCGGCGCCTCGGAGGTGCCTGGGGCACAGCTGATCACGGAGTCAGGCTTCACTGTTCCCCACAGGTTCGGGTTTCCCATCATCGCCAGCTGCTGTGGGAGAGGTGCCCCTCTGTAAGTCACTGCCCAGACCTGACGTCTGGCAACCCGGAGTCATGCGCAAAGTCCTGCCTGACCTGAGAAAGGCGGCTGGAAATAAGCAGGTGCCTCAAGGATGAGGACAACTGGTGAGTAGGGCTGTGGGATTTAACTAGTTTAGGAGCTCTGTCATACTTGGCTGGCCTTCGAGCATCTTTCTTGCAGCTAGTGAGTGCAGCTGAGGTTAAAAGCAGGCTGAGGAGCTGTGTTTTCTGCCTTAATCCATACAATCCACAAGCTGGAATTGTTCTCAAGCATGTAGGGCAGGATCTTATTTTATGCAATGCCCATGCTCTAGCCTTGGGGTCTGACAATACGGCATAGTCATCAGTGACTTCTTGAAAACAAGAGTCCTGTCTTCCTAAGCCTTCCTCCTCATGAAGGGTAGAGTCTCTCAAACAATATCAAGTTCATTTGAAAAAAAAAAAGGGAGTGGAAGGGAGAGGGAAGGATCTTCCTCCACAGGACTGCAGGGCCAAGGCTGGAGCAGCAAAAACACTTTAAGTGCCTGACAGAGAAATGTGCCCATCCTGATATTCCATATGCACCTTCCTATTCCCTCCCATTATGGAAGGCTTGATTTTTTCAGTATGTTCCAGCTCTTCATCTCAAATGTGCAGCAGCCTCATGCTGTCTGCTCGCAGACTTGCTGATCAAACAGGACTCACACAGTGCCAGCAGCAGGAGCAATTGCCCCTCTCCTCCACTCGCCCAGCTGCACGCTCAGGATTTCCCTGAGCTGGCGGCCCCTCTTTGCTACTCTCATCAATTTCCCATTGCTAAATCAGAGACAACAGGGCAGGCTCCTCCCACACCCTGCTGCAAACTGGTGTCCGCCTGCAGGACACTACAGCCATCCGTGTCCTTCCGTTGCCACCCCGTGCCGTTTGCACAGCTGGCTGGGAAAGAGCTGGGTCAGTCCAGGGCAACTTGCAGTGAAAGGTGGTGGCTTTGCAGGGCTCTGCGCTGGCCACAGCCGCCTCCGCACCCTCCTGCCTCCCGCTGCTGGCTGCGACAGGGGCAGCGCTTCCCCCTTCCTCCCCTCACCGCCTTTTTGAAATGAGCTATTCATTATATTTCATAAAAAACTTGGAGCAAAGTATTTGGGCAGCACAGGAGAAGGAGGACAACATGTTCCCTGTAGGAAAACACCAATCTATATATTCTGAGCAGACATCTCTCTGCTGGCTCTGGCTAAGCCCGAAACAGCTAAGCCCAGTGCAGGCAGGCCATGCCAACACGAGGGCGTAGCATAGGGGGGCTGCCAGCCGGGCTCTGATGGCAGCTAGCTGGACGCCAGCCTTCCTGGGATGCTACGAGCAGGGCTTTTTCCCCACTAGGACAAGCAGCCCTGGCAGAAATAGGAGCGACCTGGGACAGCTTACGTTACAACTGTTGTAACTAACTATCCAAGTAAAAGGCAAGAAAAGCTGGCAAAACCCTCTTCAGCTCCCTAGGCAGGGGGAAATAAAGGTAGGGGAAAACAAAACAGCAAGCGGTGCTGCAGCCCTGCCTTGCAGGGAGCCCAGACCCATGCTCACCCTCTCGCTGGGGCAGGCATCGCCAAACAGCTCGGTGCTAACAGTACCAAGTCCCCAGGACGCCTGGCTTTGAAAACTCTTTAGGAAAACCAAGTACAGAGAAAGACTGCTAAAAACAGGGAAAACAGTCACTGAAGTGAGCCTGGCCATACCAGGGCCTGATGCCTGGTGCTGGTGTCTCCACTGAGGCATTGCCATAAAGCGGCTGGTGCCCAAAGCCTCCTCCTGTTTCCCTGGTCTTGGCTCTCGTGCAGAGGGACACTTTCCCCTTGCTCCTGGAGCAGGCCTGAAAGGGTTTGGGTCCTTGTACATCCCCTTCAGAGCCCAGGACTCAGCAACAGTGGGGGAAAATCCCAGCTCCAGCTTTCTGAAACAGCTTTCAGCCCCACTTACTGGCTGGCTGATCCCTGCCACCTTAGCTCTCCTTTGTCTTCTCAGTCCCAGCCTGCGACCCTCCACCTACAGAAGGAATTGCCTCCTTTGCACCCAGTGGGCCGCAGCAAAGCCACACAGCTGATGGCAGCGTGAGCCAGAGCACAGGGCGGTCCCTGTGAGACGGATTTCAGCTGGCGTGAGCGGGCAGCGTGCTGGTTTCACCACTTATATCAACTTTCTGCACACTTAGTATCTGCCTCGTAGGACCCACAATTTGGCACAGCCCTGCTCACCTCCCTGTGGGGACCAGGTCTCCATCATGTCTTTTTGTAGGGAGGGAGAGTGTTGCTCAGTAAGGGCCACATGAACCCAGGCAGAATTATCTTCCCTTTCTAAAGGGAAAGAAAAAAACCCATCCCCTGGGATCTGACCTCAGCCTTCAGCCTCAGCTCACATCTTCTGGCATCCCCGGTGAAAAGGACAACCCATCCAGCAGCTCAGGACAAGCGGCCAAGAAAGAAATGTGCGAGGGAAAAGCAGGAGCCCTTATTAAATAGCTTGTTCAAAGATAAAACCCTGGCCATCTGTCGACTTGCCCTAGAAGAGGCACTGCTATAATAATTAGCAGAAGGAAAGGCGGCAGAGATGCCGGTGAAAAAAACAGCAGTTTACTAGCATTTCGCACAGGTCTGCCATGAACAGAGTGGGAGGAAGGAGCAGGGGAAAAAAGGGCAAAGGAAGAAAGATCACATTGCCTCGCCAGGGCAAATGCTGCCAGCAGTGAGGGGCAGAAGCCTCCGAGTGGCCACAGGACACTTTGGGCTGGTGCAATTTGGCACTTGGCATCCCAGGAGCAGATGCTGCCGTGGGGAACCAGCAGCAGCTGATCTCTCTCAGGTCCTGGGGCCCTGCCCTGTGGAGGAGTCCCCACAGCTGGGGGGGTGTCCTGGTGGCTGTGTGCTGCCAGGGATGGGGCAGCCCCCATGGGGCTGGGTGCGTTTGGCACCCTGCTGGGCAGTGGCTGGGACGCTGCCGGGTGGGACCATGCTGCCACTCACCTCTCACTGTGGCTGTGCTGCCCACCCAGCACACTCCCATTTAAACAGGGATGGCTGATCCCCAAAGAAAGAGACTCTGCTTTCTTTTCAAAGCTCAAAGCATCCAGGAACCCCTGAAAATCCATTGGCACAGCCCGACAGCAGCACCAGCCCCGCACTCAGACACACTCCGCAGTGCCAAGGCGGATGCCCGGCCATGGGACACCCCCCGTACCCTCACCCTACTCAGCCACTGCAGGAGCCCAGAGGGCCCTGCCGAGCCTCGGCTGCCACTGCCCAAGCGCCTGCGGTGGCTGGGGCTGTGACAGCTGCTCTGTCACCCTGCTCCCCTAGGAGCGTCACACTGAAGTTCCCCTCGCAGAGCTGAAAAGCCGCTTTAAAATAAGAATCTTGGATTATAATTCCTAATCCCTTCATTTGCAGTAAGTGCAGAGAGGGGACAGAGATGCTGGCTCTCTTTCTCTCCCTCCTTCAGGACCAAATACACATCAAAAATACATCAAAGCGTTTGTGCCACGAGCTGAGCAGGCGGCAACCCAGAGTGGCCACTTGGCCAGGATCTTGTGGCACCGTCGGGAGGGCAAGGAGAGGCAGGGGGGATGTTGTCTTCCTCCCACCAGAAGCGCTCATCCCTCTCCATCTCTTGTCCTCATCCCCACCGAAGGGTTATTTTTAAAGGCACGTCAGTCGGCTCCGGCGTGTGCCAGAGGGAGATGCGCAGAGGAGGGGGTGGCGGCGGCTGGGCTCAGCCATGCAGAGAAAGGCGAGCTGCAGCTGAAAGGCAGGCGGGCTCCCTGGGGATGGGCATGGAGCGGGGCAGGGGCCAGCACTGCCTGTGTGCTGAGACACAAAGCCCAGGTGCCCCTGTGTCCTGCCCCTTGTCCCCAGGGCCAGCCGGGGGCTGATGTACCTCCAAGACTGTGTACATGGCTTTGGAGCCATTGAGCAGACGGGAGGCAGCACACTTCAGGCTGACAGCAAGGGCTGAGTTTACATTGTAGAACCTCCTTTCTGGACAAACATGGGGCAGGTTTTTTCTGGAGCTGGGTCAGCAGCATCTGCACAAAACTCACAGGTGCTTCTCTTTACAGGGTCATTGCAGGGGTATTTGTGTTTTCCCAAACAGCACGATGCAATGCAAACCAGCCAAGAGCCATCTCTGAGCCTTGCAGCCTTCAGAGGGAGAAGAACATCCAGCCAGGCAGTGGTGCCCTGCTCTGCTGGTGGCCCTCGAGCTTACAGGAGATGTGGTGTCCGTGCAGGAGTGCTCCCTGGGCAGGTTACCTGCCCCATGCTGTGGCTATAGGGCCCTCTGAGGCTGGTCCCCCCACTGCTATCATTACACCAGTGACTCGGGCAAGTCACTTCCCGCTGGGTTGGGTTTCCTCACCTGGAAGCAGAAATACCCGGACTCCCAGTGGTCCCCTGGAGAAAGTTCCTGTGGCACACAAATACAGCCAGGGTGAACCCCTGCATGGCCGCTCCGCATGGGGCTGCAGCCATGGGTGTGAGGGCTGCTGGTCCCCAGGGGCCATGGTGGGGTCACGTGCCACCCTGCGAGGGTCTGGGGCTGCTCCCCAGGGCCCCAGTGAAGGCTGGTGCTGTTTTCTTGGTAGCGCAGCAGCATGACGCCGGGCTGTCGGGAGGCATCTCCATCAGCGTCACGGCCGTCAGGTATCGGCCCGAGAAGCACTAACCTCTCCTGAGCGTTGCCAGACACGGACACTTCCCAGCTGACAGCATTGTGGGGATGATGGATGTGTGCTTGGCAGGAGCCTCGCGCTGCCCTCGGCGGTGCTGCCTCAGCCAGCGCTGCAGTGGAGACACTGGGATGCCACCCCTGTCCCCTGCCACCCCCAGGGCATCTGCTCTGGGGCCACCACCTGGGGAGAAAACCCTTTATCCAGTGGTTAACAGCTGTACGTGTGTCCCAGGCCCCTTGGGATGTGCCAGGGCAAGCACTAAAGCTGGGGAAACCCTGCACCGCCCTGCAGGCAGCCCTCCCAAGGCTCACCACCAGGGCACAGGAGAGAACATGTGGGGACCTATGCTGGAGAGGGCACCCCACACGCTGGAGGGAGGGACACCAGCACCGGGGGTTCCTCCTGATGGGATGAACAAACCCTGAGGGCCAGGGCAGTAATGTCACTGCCGCCGTGCAGCTCTGAGCAGATCTGACACCTGCCCGGACCTCTGGCCGCAAGCACCACTTTAACATACTATTAAAGATGCAGAAAGTGGAGGAAAGCTGTTAAAATGCCTGGAGGGTAGAGCGCTGTGGCTTTTGCTTTCACAGCGCCCTTGTTCCCCTCCATTGAGGCTATGGAGGGCTGTCAGTAGGGGAGAGGAAAACATCTGACACCCCCGTTAGATGTCAATGAAACAGCGCTGGCTGCCTGCACCAGGCAGAAGCGCTTCTAGCAGAGGTGATGGGAAGCTCCAGGGAAGGAAGGAGGTACGGACTGCACAGGGCTGACTGGGGGAGCGGGGAAGAGTCGGCTCCCCAGCCTCTGTGCAGAGCCTGCCCCACCGCTCGCTGCCAGACTGCCTGCCTCGGCTGTCCCCTGGCCCAGCAACAGTCCAGTGACTCGGGGCTGACAGGTCACTGGCGCCAAGCAGGGCTGAGGGGGAGAGAAAAGCTGGCATGGGCAGGCAAGCCTCTCCCCAAAGAGGGAAGGTGAGACAGGTGAGCAAGAGGATGCAAAGCAGAGAAGGGAGGAAGAAGTGACAGGTACCTGACCCAAGGGCTGCTGCAGTGGCCAAGATGGTGGAGGGGGAGATGGTAGCCAGCCCCCATGGGAGCCCCTATCTTTCAACCCTCCCTTGACATCTCTTCTTTTGCCTTTCCAAGGGCTTTGAGGGGTGCAATGATCGGAATGGTCCTTGCACTCATTTTTAAGAGCTAGCTCCCAGGTGTCATCAGTAGGTTTCAGAGTTTCCAGGCTTCTTCTTCCTACACCTGAGCTGCTGAGGTGGACTCTGACCAATAGCTGGAGTTGTACAGAGACAGGAGCAGCCATCAGGAGAGGAAAACCATGCTGTATGGGCACACCGCGTGGCCTCCAGTGCCAGTATTGACATCCAATGCTGAGCACCGTATTTCATGCGCTCAGCTCCTGAGGAAAGCAGGCAGCGTTCTTGGTGCAAGCTCCATCGCCATGGGTGGGCTGGTAGCCCTCAATACAAGCAAAACCACAGTGGACATGCCCCTTAGTGGTGCAGACCCCCTCCCCGTTTGGCCATCACTGCCAAATGCAACCAGGGTCCCCCAATCCAGAGAGAATCCACCCGGGACAGGAGAGGGATAAGGACAAGGTGCTCGTCCAGAATGACACCGGCTTTAGGGGCACCCGGTGATGCACAGCACAACTGCACCCAACACATCGTTTAATAGAGCTGTGGAGAGACTACAAGCTACGCGGCGGTCGGCTAGCCGAAGCCTTACAGTGCCACACGGCATTGGTATTGTGTTGCGGACATTGCACGCGTGTTTTACAACCAGCTGCCAGCTGTTGGAGCACATCTGGGAGAATGGCAGCAGGAAGAGCTCCCCTCTCCTGGGGGAGAGGATCGCACTCGCATCTCCAGGGGAAGCGGCACTTGAGCAGCAACAAAGCAATCCTGCCTTTCCCATCGCTCCCCTCAGCCCCCACTGCACCAGCAGAAGGTGGGGGCAATGGCATTTATTTTATTTTTCGCAGCCCTCAGGAAAAAGAGGATTTCAGAGGGATTTGAGCACAGCTCCCTAAATAGCTCCTTAGAATTAAGAGGTTTCATGGGGGATTATTTCGAGCGGCTGCCCGCGGTGGGAGGGAGAGGCTGGCAGGTGCTGGGGAGGTGAGGGGGCAGAGAAAAAGCAGGAGCGCTGTAGGTGAGCACAGGGGAGCGGGATCCCCTTCTGAACCGCAGCATGGGGGAGAGGGGAGCATCCCACCCCGACCATGCACGTATCCTCTCTGCTGGGTGAGCCAAAAGGAAGGCAGAGCAGAGTGGTGGTCAGCAGAAGCGACGCACGGTGGGAACAGGACAAAAGCGGTTCTTACAGAGGAATCACTGGCACCGAGCACGGCACGTGCCTTTCAGCTGGTATCCGAAGCCTGACATCAAAAAGTCAATGCACAGATATGGCTGCTTCTCTGGACCTGCACACAGCAGCATTTCTGAGGCATGGGGTGAGCTCAAGGGGCCGTCCCCATCCCTGCCTTCTCACTAGATGGCAAACCTGCACACGATGGAGGTGGGAAGGCTCTTCTAGCGCTAAGGATGGGATGAGTTTGAAGTGCTGGAGAAGGGGATCAGTCAATCAGATAGAGCTTGACTAAGGGCAAATTCCTCCCTGCAAGGCTATGAATGCCAGACTTTGCAGATCCAAACATTCATGGTGAAAATAAAATAGTGCAAAACCAGGAAAGGCCACAAAATCTTTCGGAACAGGCACAGCTCTGCAGAGGCTGGTGGAATAGGGATTGAAATGCCTCTTCTAGTAATACCAAGAGGTAGCATTGCTTGGCACAGCACTTTCTGGTGCAAAGAGGAAGAGAAGACAGCTGGAACTTCATTATAATTTTGATATTGGGATGGAAACTGGTTCTCAGGGACTGGATCCTGCAAAAAGCTGAGCTCCTCCACGGGGTCCTGAGCTCCAGCTTTCAGCAGGGAGAAGCGTTGAGTGTGCACACAGCAAGCGGCTGAGCCACAGGCATGCAGGAATAAGTAATAAGGCTGGAAGGAGAGCGCATGAGAGAAGCAGGGAAGTGAGGCTGGTAATTAATAATAGAGAGAGAGAAAAATGGGGAAAGAATAGAAAGGAGAAGAGAAAGGAGGGAGAGCTGTAATTTGACAGTAGTGGAAGCAAAATAGCAGGAGGAAGCAAGCTGAGGTAGGTAATTTCCACTGGACGGATGATAGTGGGGAAGAAGCGAGGCAAGAGAACAAAAAGGAGCAGGGCAGGAGGGAGAGCAAAGGAGAAGGTCACAGGCACGAAACTGAGAAAATGGTTAAATCTCATCAAATATTGTTGTTATGAGCAGCCCATGTGCGGGGTAGCCCCTGCTGCTACACCTGGAGTGATCTGCACCTGCCATACTCAAGGCCACAAGTCAGAGAGATGCTGGGACTAAAATCCCAGCAAAAAGGAATTGGAGATTCAGGGATTTCCTCAGCCACCAGGGAAGGGACTTTGTTTTCTGGACCCTTCCTTCTCCACTCCCCTGGAGGAACAACCTGGACGGTACAACCCTTTGAACAGCTCTCCCAGCAACCAAGCTCTTTGGCCAAGAGTTTAAAAAATGACCACTGACACTGATTTGTTCTACCTCAGACCTGAGCTGCCCCAATAAAGTTGGAAAAATTGAGGTCTTCCATGGTTTTAAGGCCTTGCTCAAGAATTGACTCCTTTGCCCATCACCTGCCTGCGCAACTCTCAGTCTGCATTTAAGGGGAGGGAGGTTACGTGACCTGGATGCACAGGCAAAAGCAGGTTTCTAGTAAAGATCATTACTGCAAAGATCAGAGATTAACATCTGTTTTCAACAGAGATGTCCCTGTCAAAGGATGTACATGTATATAAGGTTTATAAAAATAGGTGGAAGTGGAATAGAAAAGTTCAGCTATACTAGCGCTTGCAATTATGGAACAAGGAAAGATGACACGTCTGTGACTGGCTGAGATTAACTGTGATGAACTATGATTGCAGCTTTCAGGGTTTGGCTTTTGGCTTTACAAGATCAAGCCTGTAAATTCAGTGTTTCCCCATGTCTATTTAACAGCTGCGATTTTTTTGACGTAAACACCCTAATGAATAGATCCGGGACAGGGCGTGATCTCAGCTCGTGGTGTTGGAGACTGCAAAACATGCACTCAAGACCTGGCAGCCGCGACTGCTAAAAGCCAGGACACAGCATGTACCACGTGTACAAACACAAATTGGTTACACATCTAAAGCAGTGTTAATCGAGGTGCACTGGTGAGCTGGCAGGGGACCCAACCCCAAAGGTGACTTCAGCTTTAATCGCCAGACGACTTCTTTCCTCGTTATGCTGGCTGGAAGACCAGCAGAAGAGCAGGTTGGCCCCGTGCACCAGCTGGTCACAGCTCCACAGCGTGAGTGGGACGTCCCTTACCTTGGACACTCATTTACGAATTCATTGACTCTGAGCTGAGCCTGGGAGTGCAAGCTGGCGGGAAGGCAGGCCAGCAGACCTGGCGATGCTCTCAGGGTGCCAAGGGAGGGGAGAGACTAATTTTCACTGAGCCACACCATGTATGCACATGTATGTCAGGTGCTCATCAAATGCTCTGAGTACATGAGGTCATTGGGAGGCTGTCACAAACAAGAGCATTGCTGTCACACCTGCACATGGTGCTATGATGAGCCACCCCCTTTCTTAAGGCTTTATAAACCAGAAATGTGCCGCTGCTTTAGGACTGCTCTGAAACACTTCCCAGCCTTCTCCGAGGTATTACACACTCCTCCAGCATCCTCTACAACAGCTCATGGCCCCCCCCATGCTGTGTGTGCTGGAGTTGGGATGTGCCAGCGCCTGCGGCTGGCTGTACAGACACTTCCCAAGGGAAGTCAGCTCTGTTTTATGGGGCTGGGTTTATGCATGGTGGCTACATCCTACCAGCTCCCCCAGGAGGTCCTGCCTTCCACTGCCTGCGTTTTAGGTGGTGCCATCTCCCAAAAAAGGTATAAGATAAACCACCTGTGGACACTGTGCTGCATCTTACTGCTTCCCACGTGGGGACACAGCCAGGGAGGGTATTTGGCAGGAGCTGCCCTGTTCCAGCTGTGGGGGAGATTTACACCATGCTGGAAAGTCTCCCCATCACACAGCAGATCTCTTGCCTCTGCACCCAGCCGATTTCAGCAGAACGTGGTCAGTGTAGGAGACTGGGACAGCCTCTAGCAAAGAGCCCTCCACTTTTACCCTCTTAACTGCATTTTAGGGTCAGGGAGTGGCTACTGCACACAACTGCAGAGGGCAGGACGCTCCAGAAGAAGAAAGCTGCCTACTCTGCTAGGCTCTGGCTCACACTGACAGCCCCAATGGATGCGGTGATAATGGCTGGAGACTGTGCAGGACTGAAACACAGCACCTGTGAGCAGCACACACTGTCCTGATGCCCTTTTCCAGTTTTGGGAACAGCTACTGACATGCTGGACTCCTCACTGGAATCCCTCGTCCTACCACATCCCCTCCAGTTACACGTTTGCTAGTGTTGGTTTATGCTAGATCAGTCAACAACCATCTGGGATTGAACCTGGTGCTATGGGATGCTCTGCGGAGATTCACATGGCAAGGCAAGAAGAAGAACAGAGAAGTGGTCAGCGATCAGTCTAAGCTCTCTAGAAACATCACCTCTCATCAGGAGGTGAAGACCTGGGCATCGGCCACTCCTCCCTGAGAGCCTGGACCAGGATGTTGCAGGATGAAGACGGTCACCGCACAACACCCTGGTGGCAGCTTATGCAGGGCCTTGGTAAGCCGGGCCGGGAGGAAGAGATGCAAGAGCATTCCTCTGCCAGGTCCTCTCTTCAACAAGTGAAAGCCACCACGGAGCTGGGGACAGCAAGCTGTGCCAGAGGAGCTCGAGGGACAACACGGCACGAGCAGCTACAGGGCAGGGCGAGGAGGTCCAGGCTCTCCTCCTAGACGGCGGCATCCGAGACCCTCCCATTCAAGGACGTCTTCGGCTGGAGGCCGTTCTTCTCAGTGTGTGCCTCTGGCTTGGGCTGTGTCATCTGCTGCAAGCGCTGCCCGGGAATGAAGGGAGAGAGCATGTCAGCTGGGGGGCTGGGGGTGGCAGCGGCGGGGCAGCCGGGGCATGGCAGCAGCTGAGGATTGGAACCCCTCGCCCCAGGCCTCAGAGGTGGCCCTAGTTACAGGGCGAGGGGATAGTGCGTGCAGCAGGAGTTATTCCTCCAGCACCATTCAGCAATCCGCTGAAAGCCTCTGCAAGTCACCTTTGCTTTGGTGCTGCAGACAGCACAGCAGCTCCTCCTCTTATCTTGAATACAGCGATCACACTTGTAACACAGACAAACTGTTACCAGGCAATACCAGCTGCAAGTAGGACCGAGAGCTGCAATGTCACAGGCTTCAACGCAGATCTGTTTTCCCAGTTTCCATAATTTTTCAACTAGGGTTGATTATAAAGCATTACTAACTAGCTACAGCAAGCTGACAAGGTTACGGCCTGTGCCGCTGACGCAGATCAGACCAGCCCACCTGCACAAACCTTTGCACCAGCAGCAATTCCTGTCACCCTGAGCTGATCAAATAAAAACTGCAGAGCCAAGTAAAGTGAAGCAAGAACCCAGGAAAATATGGAGGGGCAAGTCATTACTGGAGGCGTGTGGACTGAGCATCAGGAGTGATGAAGAAGAATGAATCACTTTTGCCTGTCAAGGAGGGACTAATGCTGTAAGCTGCAGAAGAGAAGGCAGAGGAGGACTGAACCTGAGCTGAACAGGCATCACTAAGTCAGGAAGAAGCTCTTCCCAGCAAAAGGAAACAAGCTCCTGCTCTCCAGCACCGCTGAAGTGGCTGTTGCTGGGTGAAGTCCCTAAAACATTCACTGAGCTGCTTCTGCCATTCATGGTCTTTTTTTTTTCCCCCTCACATTCATGCTCGGTAGGATCAAAATGACTTGTAATCTTTCCTGTCTGTCAAAACCACTTTATTCAGCATTGGCATCTAATTTCCCTCCAGCTCCAGCTCTATTACAAACTAATCCAGGATCTGTGCATATAAGAGGCCAAAAATTCTCTCTGTCTCTCTGATACCGACACACACACACAGAGAAGCCTGCTTTCTTCCTGCTGCCATCTGCTGCTCACTCCTGGGTCTATGAGCAGTGGGGAGGAGGTCTGGGTCTCCTGATGTGTGTGGGTGCCGTTAGAGGGGGAGCGGGACAGAGAGGGTGCACACCAGCCACTCACGCTGCTGATCGGCACTGCTGGTTTGCACGAGGTGCTGAGGGGATGGGTGGAAACATGCTCATGAGCTGCCCCGGGTGCCAGGACATGCGTTCACCATCCCTAGCGGAAACAGGATTGAGCCTAAGCAAAGGGTTGAACCCATATCTGTATTTGAAGTCTTCCCTTTTCCCTCTTTTCCAGCTCATATTATATGGGGATAAGGAGCCCTCAAAACATCTGAGAAAGGACCTGCTATTGGAATTGCCACTGGCCTTCAACACAAAATGGCAAGAACCTAAACTCGACCTCAGATGAGAGACCAGAAACTGAAAGCAGGTCTTAGCCACCAAACCCACCCAGTTCCCCCACCAGAGCCCATCCAAACGGAGAGCTGGGAGGAAGGAAAGTCAAATTCACCTGCAACTTGACCTCAGAGGAAGAGAGCCTGAAGCTGACCTCAGTCCAGCAATTCCAACCAAAACATTTCTGAATTAAAAATTATTCAAAATACAGTATCCATGAAGTAAAGTCATGGGATTTAGATGGCATCTGGTAGCTGTTGCAGCTGGGCTGGGAAAGCCATAAGTCAGCCCCCCTGCGGTGACTTCTTACACCTGTAGCTTGCAGCAGACAGCATCAAGCCAGGGACTTTGTGCACAGTGCTCTCAAGACTGAATGTCAACACTGTAAATAAAATCTTAACAGCAATTACTAGGTAAGACATACAGAGACTCATGATTCACTGCTACATAAAACCCTGCTCAAATTATTTAAAAAAATGTTTTAAAGAAGATCAGAGTTGTGGGTATTGTGGGTCCTGCACAAAAGTCTGCATTGCTTCTTAACCCCTCCTTCACTGAGTGCCCTTTACAAAGCACATGACAAACTACTGCTGTGCATGTTTGTCACTAGCAGGTCCTAGCCCTGAGATATTTCAGGCTTTGTGCTTGGAGGATGCTGATCTCTCTGCTGAGACATGCCAGGTAACCATGCTCATAGCCAGCGACTGCTGGGAACTGGGATTTTGCTGGGTTAAGAAACCTCAAAGATTTCTTCCCAGTCTCTTCCAGGGCTCCAGTCCCCTGCACCAAGGAGATATCCAGGGAAAGAGGGCTCCCTTTTTGTGATTGTGACAACACAAAACTCAGTGAGGGACAACGGACTGACCTAAGGAGACACTACCTGAAGGTCTACCCACTTGGCCAGATGCAGCCAGCCACGTGCTGCCCGGCAGTCCTCCCAGCCATTTAGACATATGAGTACTCAGTTGTGCTAGTAAGTCCTCTCCAGCGAGCCTGTGTCACCGGAGGCTGTTCTGTGCACTGGGGTTGATTTGAGCCCTCCTGGAGGAGAGGGTGTGCAGAGCTCCTGCAGCACCAACCTGAAGTACTCTGACAACAGTCTGCTTGGTTCTTCTTAGGCTTAGTTCAGTGGGGGCTTACTCTAAGCAGAGAGCAGAAGAGGAGTGGTGAAGCTGTTCATACCTGCCGGAGAGTCCCTGTTGAGGTGAAGAAACAGTACAGCATGTATCCTGGAATCAGTACCATGGAGGACAGAGCCATAAGCCAACCGATGCCTTGTCCCCATGCGGGATAGACATATTTTCCCAGTGTCAGAGGGGTCATTTCCACCACGCTGAAGAAGAACACGCCCTGGGAAAAGAGAACCAGCCATTGCAGGTGAAGATGTGCAAAATCAGGGTCCATCCATCCGTTCTTTCCTTCACTATCCTCTTTGCTCCCAAGAGTCTTACAGCAACCCAACAGCTCCTTAAACTAGTCTAGTTGCTCTCAGCCCACCAAGTGGTAATTTCGTATTATTTCTTATTATCCTATGTAAAAAGCTGGAACCGGAATACCCCTGATTTCCTTCTTCACTAGACTACTCAGACAAGCAGTGCCACCACACCAGCTCCTAAGTAAGTTAACAGCATCCTCACAGCTGGCCTCAGGAGCCTTCATCTTCCTATCATTGGCCTTCTCACACCATTCCCTGTACTACTGCTGGAAGTGCAGGAACCAGTAAAGGCAAAATTGCTCCGCGGTCAGTTATACTGCATTTGCTGATGGCTTTTGCTCTGGGAAGCCTATCATGGTCTGAGGCTGGAGCTGGAGTAGCTGAGAGCCTTCCCCAGAACCAATAATAGCTTTTTAAAACAGTAAATTATTTTCTTATCTTTTGGCATCTCAGAAAGAAGAGTGAAGAACTGATGGCCTCATTTAGATTAAAACAATCATCTAGAGCTTTTCTTACAGGTGATTTCCAGCAGGCAGAGTGAAAGATGCTCCTGTGTTACTTTACCCATCTCAAGTCTGCCTAGGACCACCTTACACCAGACCTATACTGGGTCGAGAACATAGTGTTTTCCCTACAGCCCATCCAAACAAAGAGGCCCTTCTGGATCCACTCCTGCAGATAGGATGCCCCAGGTCTTACCAGGCAGACAAGAGGAGTGAAGAAGGCCCAGCAGATCTTCCACCAGATGCAAGGTTTGTAGCCAATCATTTCTTCGATGTTCCTGTAAAACCTGTTCACACCTACAAGAAGAAATGAGCACTGAAAAATCATCCCATCTCAGCACCATGGTCACCACCTCTTCTCATGACACAGCACAGACCAGCCACAGCAAGAAGGTGACAATGCTATGACATGAGAAGCATTATCTGGAGGAGATGGGGTACGGGGACACAAAAGCAAATTTGTGCTAGCAGCTTCCATGTTCCTGGTGTCCTCTTGAAGGACCAGAGGGCAGGACCCTAGGCATCTGCCAGTTTGTGCAGAGGTCTTTGTGGTGGCCTGGAGAAGTGAGATGACAGCCTTCCGCTCCTGATTTTCTGGAGTTATCAGCCTAAGCTATTTTCAGTTGCAAAGATTTCATTGGCTTCACTGTGGGAGGCTTCTGAAATAACTCACCATGCCCATGGAGAAAACAAAGGAACAAGGTCTTTTGTGCTTACCATAACACCAAGAAATTGAGATGGTCTCAAAGAAGACAAGAAAGAGAAGACACATGCCACTGGCTGAGTAGTAATCAAACAGCTTGAAGACATAAATGCCACCCTGAGGAGACAAAACTAGGGTCAAGGAGTTGAGTTATAGATTATGGTCAACAATATTAGCTGGCTGCTTGGATTGCTACCATCTGTGTCTGCTGGCTTTAATGTTAATTTCCTTGGACAGTAGGGCTGGCATTGCAATGTTTCCTCTGCAGTCTGGTTCCCAGCAGCAAAACTGATGTGCTCTTGCAGACAATTAGCCAGCCTATTCAGGCATGGCCAAGGGTGAAGAGAAAAGCAGAGATTCACTAGGATTCTTACTTTTCTCTGTTTTAGATGGAGTCACTTAATTTAGTCTGCCCTGCCCCTCCCAGGAGTTTTGCTGCCTTGCCTTCTCATGAACCTACAGCACTCCACAAATGGTCTCCAGACCACTCAGCCCTAACATCCACACACGTGAACCTTGGCTTCAGCCCCAGAGGTTCAGGGCCCCAACAGACTGGTCTTCTTTATGTTATCTTAACCCTTTGCACCAAGCGTTCCCTCAGCTTGGGCTCTGTTGGCTTGAGCCCTTATGGCAAACAGCAAAAAAACCAAGCCAGACTGACAACAGGAGGGTGGTAAAAATTATGGAGGCATCCTACGTCACTTGAGATGTAGCAGTGATGAGCAAGCCCATTTATCCAGCATTAGGATGGCTCCTAGGGATGCTGTCACTTCTCCCAAAGCTTTCAGTGCTGCTGTGCTATGCCACAGTGACTAGAAAGGTTCCATGAATGGAGGTACAAGCATGGCTGTCTGTACCTGGGTGATGTTGGAGAATCCAATGAGGTAAGAGATGAAACAGACTACTGCGATGAAGACCTTCTTCCTGGCTCTCAGGAGATGAGGATACTCATCCATCAGGGCTGTAATGAACCCTTCCACGGTGCAGAACTACAGGAAAAAGTATACAGCAAAGACATATATATGTAAGTATCTTAGCCTGACATCATCGCCTCCTACATTTACCTCCAATGTTGAAAGCCTCATTGCTTTAAATGCTCTCTGCAGACACTAGAAAAGGAGGCACCTCTGCACAGACTTGGTCCAAACCATCTTCTGAAAATGCCTCTATCCCTCCACTGAATATAGAGGGAGCTGAAAGTATCAGGGTTAAACACCTAAAATTAGCCGAGAAAAATCTCTGCTTTCTACCTCCCATGGTAAGCCTCCTCTTTCATCCCCTGAACTCTCTAGGGCCTCCGCGCCACCACCCTCCTCTTCTACACTGCCAGGCTCTCTGTCACAGCGATGTGTCTATCTGCTGCTGGGACACGTGCAAGACCTTGCTTGCTCTTCCTTTCCCATGTGTGCTCTTCTCAGCCTATTGCAACAGCACTTCTGCTGTTCAATGATCTAAAACACTCATTAAGGAGCTGCATTACCCACTGCCCAGTCTCACATGCGTGTGCATAATAACAACATCTCTGACTACCCAGTCCTCGACTTTATTTCACTTTTCCAAGCATGCTATGTTAAGTGCATGTAGCACATTAAAAGTCCATCCTCACAGCACATGATCTTTCCAGAGCTGAAGACACCTGGATGGCCTGTGCAGTGCTATAACAGGCACAGTATATTAATGCTGCCTGCGCTGTAACACATAAAGTAGTCCCCATGTTACCTTCAAATCAGTTTTTTTACTAGTTCTGCCCCATGGCATGAGGACAGTTTGACTGTATATATGTGAAGTGCATCCTTCCCTCCTATTTCTTGATAAATTGTGAGATTCACATTTATATCTCACTCCCAGAAACCACTGGTAACATAGAGCTCTCAGAGAGCACATCATGCCTCTAGCAAAGATCCTGGGAAGTTTATGAGGGCAGCAAGCTCCTAGCTTCCCTGGTCACCCTCAGTAAATGTACAAGCCAGCCCAGTGAAAATGAAAGAGGTCTCATTGCTCTTGGATGTCAGGGGCCTCCCTGTCCCTGGGACAATGCTCTAGAAAGTGCTGGCATTTTTAGATTCAGCTTTAAATAGGGAGACAAGAAGGAAAAAAAACTCAGGTGGAGGTGGAGGTAGAGGTACACAGACTAAAAAGAGCAGCAGAGGGCTGGAAAGATACATGGAAGAAAAGCAGGGAGTCTGAGCCGTGCCTATAGCTGGGCAGGGACGGTGGAAGGGCTTGCACACTGCTGGCTACTGGGGCTGGCTTCCACGTGGGACAGAGCTAGACAAAAGGTGATGTTTCTGCCCAGGGCTTTATATCCACAGGAAAGCCGGTATTCCCAGAGTGTCAAAGCTCAACTGCTTCAACTCTAATTTTTAATGAACTAAGCCTTTTACGTTGGACACAAGTGCTATTAAAGCATCTTTTGTCATTCAGGCATGGGTTAAGCTGCCTTTATACTCATTGACAATGAGCTCCTCACCCCATCCCACCCAGCTCAATGTCTGGAAGAGTCAGGACTGAGCTGGCACCACAGTGTGAAGAGCCGGTGTGACAAAAAAAAACACTGTCGAAAGCTATTCCTTCCATGTGGATGCGTGGCCAGGCACTGCCGGAGCCATGGGCAGAGCCAGGCTGTCTGGCACCAGGCAAGGTAGAGAGGGAAAAGGGTTTGGAGGGGATCTAGGGGTGGTCGAGGGCAGAGGGTGGATGCGAGGGGTGTCCAGTGGAGAAGAAGCGAAGAAAAAGATGCCTCGGATCACAGGAGGGAGTAAAACCGGCAGCCCTTTGGTGTAGGAAGAGGGATCAGAGTCAGGGAAAGCACAAAGAGAAAGACAGGGAGAGGGGTGATGGGGAACGGGGCTACAAAGTGAGTTGAAATCTCTTTGCCTCCTATTAAAATTAAGCTAGTGTGTAATGGATGAGGTGGGGGACCACATGGTGGTACGCTGCTTTTTCCAGCCACAAAACAGGCAATGGCCTTCATACCATTTACTGAAAATTGCCTCATGCCAGCCTCAGGCTTCAGAGGTGATGCAGCCTGGAGGAGGCTCACCTCTCCAACCCTGGGGACTGTGGCTCCCTGGCTGGCCTGGGACCCACGTTTGCCAGCCTGCATACCCAGCCTTAGATGCTTGCACAAGATAAGTAGGCGCCTGAGTGAAAGCATGCTGCTTTCAGGAGCGGTGAGGATCCGGTCACTGTTGTGCCTCCTGGTCTCACCCTTGCCCTGTGTGCGCACTTGTGTGTGCGGGTGGGGACACACACACGCGTGCACACACACACACACATGCACGCTTCGGTTTGCTTTCCAAAAAGTTTCATTTTTCTCACCAGCTGTCTCCAGACACAATTTTTAGCACATATTCTGTTCTTCGTTATGCCTCACCCCATGATATTGTTTCTCTCCTAAAGGTTTTATTTCCATTCACTTTTCTCTTTTGCTCTTTTTCCCATTCAGGGCCTTAAAGAGCACCCTGATGGGGACTCACGGGCCTGGGGGGGGCGGGGGGGGGGTCGACCACAGCTGTCAGATGTGCAGCAGAAAGCCACGAGAGGGGGTCTCATTTCTCGCAGCTGGAATTCCTCATGAATAACCTGTGAGAGGCGGCCTCACATGGGACAGACGCAGGCTTGCAGTCACAAGGCTTGCTAGCTCCCCTGGGGAGAAAACGCCTGACCTGGAAACTGGTAGGTTAAAAGAAAGCATTAGCATATTATGCAAGAGGGTCTAGACGCAAGAGAGATAAAGCCTGGATGGATCAGAGGCAGAGTGAACATTAAGGCATGCGAGTGGCAAGTGGGGGCACAGGAGGGAGGCGTGTGTCTATCAATACAGGTCTTTCATCCCCTTCAAGTAACGGCAGATGAGATGAGCACCCTGGCAGAAAGAGGCAGATGTAGCCGTGCTGCTTCTGCAGAAGACTCACCATCGAAGCTAATGGACATGGGTGGACCCACTCCCACCATCATTAAGGGCTTGGGGCTTGTTGCTGCATCACAGGCACAGATCTCAGCACTACCTTCTTTTGCTACCTGGGCTCTGAGCATCTCTGCTGTGCCTACGGCCTCGTGCCCAGCCGGTGACAAGGGGCAGCCCCAGCCCAGCAGCCCAAGGGGTGCAGGGTACAAGAAATGCCCTACGGCCCTGCCATGCCTCATGGACTGGGCTGCTGACCCAAATGAAAAATGGCTGCTCCCCATCTGCAAATACCACAAATGGTATTTAATCAGCACATAGCAAAACCATCTCTTCTTTTTTTTTTTTTAACTGGACACTTAAAAATGCATGTGCAATTGCAGCTGTTGCTGCAGCCTGTGTTATTTGTTTTATACCCATAAGCTGCCATGTTGTTAATGGTGTGTTTGATTGAATCAGAGCTCCAGCATGCAGACAGAAATCTTCTTCACGGGTATTCATCTGTGCTTTTTTTAAAAGCTTATTTTCCTTTTGATGCTTTGTTCCCCCCCGCTTTCCTCCTCCTCCTCCAGGCAATGATAGCCCCCCACAGACTGCCTGCCCTCCGAGACTAGCTGTCAGAAGGGACTTGGAGAATTTCAAGTGGTATTTCAGAAGCAAGTACAGCAAATAAATTCCGCACAGTGCTTAGAGGGCTTATTGTCATGTCTCAAACTATTTACCAGCACTGGGTGAATAATCCATGGAGAGTAATTTTTTTTTTCTTGTAAATGTAGCTTCTTTTGGAACATTTAGTCACTATTTGAAATTATTTGCCAAATAATGTCTGTGGTAATGCAGACATGAGCTTTATGATGTGTTTATGGGAGTGTGCCAGAATTGAAAACCAGATTTGATTGATGAGATTTTCCTGGGAACCAGGTGTGACATTTCAGGAATAGGTCTGAGCCTGATTATGAACTAGATTTGGGTTTATGAACGCTACCTGTAATCCAAGGGAGCATCCATTTTGTACTGGTGGTTTGCACTGCAAGGAAAGAGCACGCGGGCAAAGGGAGGATGTGACAGACCAAGCACGGGCTTTTGAAAGAGCCTTTGATTTTGATGCACTCAAAAGGGAGGCACGCTGCAATTCACTGCTTCATTGGGTAGCTACTTTTATGCTGAATTATCACAAAAAAAGTATCACCGCTTGTAAAAACACAGAGACCATGAGGTTTTTTTGTTTTGTTTTGTGAGGGCTCTGAGGTGGGCAGGGTAGAGACCTTTTGCTACATCCAGCTGCTTCCCCCTCAAATATCTTTTAAGACTTATCTGATGGCAAAGCAGTCAGGGTACCCAGGCACCAGCCTTCCCCACGCTCCTTCCTTCTGCCAGGATCTACCCCTGCTCGCCTACGAACCAGGCCAGGGTGCTTCAGCTCTGCCCAGGACCACTTTTATTATCGACAACAATGCCGAAACACTGCATCAAACCACTATTCTTACACCACAGGAGAGCCCTCATTCAAACGCCGCATCGCTGCTTTTCTCAGCGCAACCTGTTGATACCCCACCAGTGCACTGGGTCTGGCTGGAGACTGGTACCTTGTGCAGAGATGCTCCTCCCAGCTCCTGGGAGTGGAGAAGATGGAGACTTTCTACCCTAACCTATGAAAGTGAGCAAAAGTAATGACATTTTCTTGCCTCATAGGAAATGCATTTTGGTCAAGGTGACACAGTAAGGAAATCCAAAGCATCCAAACAGAGCTTCTCACAGAATACTGCGATGACCACAAACTGCTATCATGCAGACACGAAATGAAGCAGTTAATACTGATTTCCCCTGTTTCACATACCTATTTTGGGGGTGGAGGGAATCATGTCTTACAAGAACAAAGCAGTTATTACTTGAAAAAAATCTTTTTCCTTTTTCCCTTGCCCCGAGGTATTTTGGCAGGGATAGTTTCCTGCTAGCTCTACTTAGAGCCTGTGAGCTCAGCTGGCAGGGTCACCCAGCAAGACGGGGACACGCCGTGCCCGCGCAGCAGCACCAGCACCAGCACTTCACTGGGAACAAAAATTGATCTGAATGGAGAAAAGCTTTCCAAAGATCCTCTCCTCCTACAGGGAAGCGGTCATTGTCTCATAAGGCTGACTGGTTCTGCTGGGCTGCTGGAAGCTGGTCATTACTCTTATTTTTAATTGGCAGCCAGACAAGGACTGGTGCATTGGGTAGTGGTCAGATGCCACCACACTGCCGGTATATGCCTATGTTAGGGAAGAGCGCAGAGGCGATGACCATATGGGAGGTTTTGTTTCATGCAGCTGCATCTCACTATGAAGAGTAAGAAAAGACCCTGCTCAGCACTGTCCCAAGGTGCAGAAGGGGACCCCACCATCATATCTGAGATATCTTCGTATCTTACCCCATTTTGTCCCTGGGTCGGCTCACCTGACTATCCAGACCCAACATCATCAGCATGGAGAAGAAGAGGATCGACCAGAGTGGGGACAGGGGCAGCTGTGTGACAACCTGTGGGTAGGCGAGGAAAGCCAGTCCGGGGCCTGTAGTAATGAAAAGAGGGATGAGCCCATGTTTATAAAGCATGTGATGGGAAGTCTGGGCTAAGGGCCACAGCTGAAGAGAAAGGCAACGATCACAGTCAAGAATTGCAGGTATTTAATACAGGAGCTAGAAATGCCTGGGCCTTTGCCCATGACACACCAATGCGGGGGGGTGCACAGGGGTAGGATGGGGAGGCAGGAATGGCTGGAGAAATGCTTTGCCTTTTCTCTTCCTGCAAGCAAGAAAGTCATCAAATTACACCTACCAAATGGAGCTGGAGCACTTTGCTAGAAAAATAAACTCATATTCAGAGCTGGTTATAACTTTTCTGATGTCTTTTTTTTTTCCATCACAAAATGCTGTTTCTTGAGATAAAAGCTTTCTCTGGGAAGACAGCAATTTCAAAATATGTCTGTGCAAAAAGACAGAGTCCCATCTTGGTTAAAAAATTATTCTGAGATTACAATTTCAAAATTTTGCATGGAAAAGGGACTCCAGATTTTGATCATGTCTACTGAAAATATAGGCTGTATCTATTCTCCATAGGAAGGTTTCAGAAAGCAAATGGCCTAAATATTTCACTGCAGCAAAAGCACATAAAACTTCAGCACTAAAAGAAGGTGAACATTAAAAGCAGGCAGAGATGCCCCTTGCAGCCAGAGTGCGATGAACATCAGCCACAGGTGCCTGAGACCCATCTTGGTGGGAGGGCATGCAAAAAAGGTTGCACAGTTGGGTCCCGGTCAGGAAAGGCCTGGGAGCATCCCATGCTCACTGACAAATTGCTCTCAAAGGTTGCTGTTACATTTGAACCTGGATTTCTGCTTACCAGAGGAGGCCAGCTCTGAGATCGACTTCTTTGTGATGTGTGACATGAAGCCAACAATAGAGAAAATAACAAATCCAGCAAATATGCTTGTGGTGGAGTTTATACAGCAAACAATAATGGAGTCTCTGGAAGAGAGAAAGAAAGAAAGAAAAGAAACCACCTGCAGGTCCCTACCAAGAGGCCAGGAGCGAAGGGTGGGATAAACAAAAGCCCAAGCCTTGACGAGAGCAGTTCCTGTGCCTTGGAGAGGTAGCGCAGGTGACTCGGTAAGTGTCCTGCAGGTGGGGAAGCCCCGCTACGATGATGGCAGTGTGCTCTCTAGGCTGCATCTTGCCAGCAAGGGGACGTCAGAAATCAGGCACCCCAGGCTCACCGTGACTCCCTCCAACACCTGTGAGCACTCCCCGCTACGCAGGAGGCTGGAAAAAAAACAACAGACCTGTAGACATTGTTGTGGAAAGTGTTGTAGCTCCCCAGTGCAATCAGGGACCCCAGCCCCAGGCCGTAAGAGAAGAAGATCTGCGTGGCTGCGTCCATCCAGACCTGCGGAGAAGAAGAAGAAGCAGCCGGTTTTGAGTCTGTCTTCCTCTGCACTGCCAGCTCGGCGTGTCCATCTCTCCGAGCATGGCCACCCTCCCTCCCTTGAGCAATAGCTTGGCACGGAGGGGATGGATGAGACACCCAGACACTTCAGTGTTTATCTTGTCTATCAGAGAGGGTGTGGGTGCTGCTGGGGTCAAAAGCTTGGTGTCTTTGCTTTGCCAGGTAAGGCTGTTGCACCCTGGAGACAAACACCGACCTCTGGACAATGCCGCCCATCGCCCCCTCCAGCTTTTGCAAACCTGCTGCTGGGAGAGGAGTGCTGCAGGCATGTCTCCTGCAGCAGCTCAGTGCAGGGCTTGAGAGGGGGCTGAATGCAGACCGTGGGGCTGTGGGCTTCGCCACGCAGCCCACTGGGGTGGTCAGGACCTGCAGGCACCCTGTCACCAGGGCCACAGGTGCCTGCAATGCTGGCTGCTGACCCAAGCTCCAAGGAAAGGTTTGGGCCAGTGGCTGGAAATGTCACAGGAGCCTTGAAACCTGTAGCTGTGTTACTGCCAACTGGGCTGAACATGTCTGAAGAACAGAGCTTTCCATGCCTTTCCGAACCAGGGTGAGGTGGGGTTCAGAGATGGTGGTGCAGGCGGAGAGAAGAGTAATGGAGACAGCCAGTGTGGCCCCATTTCGCCTGCAGTGTGGTGATGCTGTGCATTTGTGTCACACAGTCATGGCCGGAGCACGCTGCCTCCTGAAGCCACCACATGTCCCACAGCTCTGCAGGGTCAGCAGAGCCCCTGCACCTCACCCCATGGGGACAGGGCTGCCAGGGGATTTTAACACAGGGCACTGAGTCTGGGATGTGACATTTGCCTCTCTTGCTTGCAGTGTCAGGAGGGAGCCTGCTAGAGAGCAATGCCTCCCCGAGGAGGAGGACAAGGAGCAGGGGGTCTGTGTCCTCCTCACAGAGCAAGTGCATCGAGAGTGCAGCCTGCCCCAGCACCAGACCTACATCCCCAGCCCTCCAAAACCCGTGGCTCGAGGCTGCTTCCAGGGATGGATGGGGATGGAGGAAGCATCGTGCATCCCGTTTTCTGAACCATGTCCCTCAGGCCCCCGTACAGCTTGGAAAGGACTCGCACATTGTCTGAATTTGTGTGTGTGTCCACTTGCTTTCTTATGGCTGCCCCTCGAGGGGTGCTCCTCCCCTCAGAGACCTATGTCCTGCACTCACCCCTTCCGTTCCTCTTCTGCTGGCCTGTCTTTGATTTTCCAACATTGAGTTTCTTGTGCAAACAACTGCAGAGGACAGCTTGCAAAGCTGATCCTGGTGCCTTAAAGGTTTAAATCCTGAAGGCACATGAAAAGGGGGCAGACTATTCGTTTCTTACTTGCATAGTATTTAAACAGCTCTTCTGATCTTGAGAGCCCTATTTCCAGCATTAGACCCAATGCAGCTGGCAGGGCAGTACAGTACAGTTACAGTGAGTTTCCTGTGCGAGGGATCATTGGGACCCCTTGGGAAATGATGGGTGTCCACTTGTCCCCACTCACACATGACTGGTGACCTCTGGAGCCACAGGAGCATTGCTGCTGCAAAAGGCAGAGTCTGTGTCACCTGAAAAACTTTGCCTTTGCAAGCCTCCATGCTTCTCCTGGGTCTCCCCTGTGCTTCCCCTGACCAAAGCAACGTTCCTGGCTACCAGTTGTCATTTAAGCACTTCCAAAAATTGCTGCCGTGTGTACTGTTGCGCTTCTGAGGCTCCCGTGCCAGCACCACCACATCCTCCTTTCTCTGGGACCACCGGATGAAGGCCAAATTGCCAGCCCTGGGATAGTGAAATGAGGCATCCCAGCCCGAGGGGAAATTCCTTCATTGGGGTAATTTCTCAAACCCCTGCCCCATGGATAACACTGCTTGAGGACAGCAGAGCTGCTGCATGGATTTCCACCCACAAAGGGCCTGACCTTCAGCTTTGTCTCAGCCTGTGAGGGTCGTGACTGCTTGAATGGGGAACTACTCCATTTTATTTTTAATACTTAAAATACTCAAGGGAAGCTCCCAAGGAAGACTAATGCAGAGACAACCAGGAGGTAAGAGCTTTCCTCACTAGGCTACGAACCTCGGAGTCAGAGAGCCTTCTGAAGTCAGGTGTGAGGTAGAAGAGGATCCCCTCCTTGGCTCCTGGCAGCGTGACTCCCCGGAAGAAGAGGATGAAGAGCATGAAGTAGGGGTAGGTGGCCGAGAAATACACCACCTGCAAAAGACAGCATGGGAGAGAAGCCCGCAGCCTGCCAGTGCCCAGGAGCTTTCCTGCCCGTGGTGGCGTTGGGTCCAGTGTCTGTCCCTGTGAGGGGGGACCCCACGCACCACCGCTTTCGGCAGCATTTCCTTGTGTTTTCTGTCTCCCGTTCCTGTGCTAGTAATGTGTCTGGCTGTTTGAGGTTTCTCTCTGCCAATGACATGCAAGGACGCACTAATCGCAAAAATAGCATGCTAAAGTCTGGATGAATTGCCCAAAGACAAGGGAATTGCACAGGGATAAATTTAGCCCACAGAAGTAATCCCTTTAAGTCATCACATCCTTATTTTGCAGAGCTAAAGCTGGTGTTTCTCTAGTCCAATGCATCAAGCAATGTGAGTCGTCTTGACTCCACCACTTGCTTTTCAGCACTGTTTCAGGGACTAGCAGATACATGCCATCCCTCACTACAGGGCCTGTACCGGCAATCACCGGGGTTTTGCTGTGGCTACGTAGCTAAAACCTGTTTGAGAGCCACCGGGGAAGTTAACAGCTTAGGTGACCTACGCCTGAAGTGCTTCTCTCTGATCTCTCCTCTAGATTATTCCTTTCATAATATTGTCCCACTACACCATGCTGTGCTCTAAATAACACATCTCAGTATCTCAGCATCGCTGTTTCACTAAACTAAGCAATTACCTGTCCGCTGTGCTAGCCTGAAATGCTACACAGTGAATAACAACGTGCTTCTGATCTGAAGGTCTCCCACCAATCCCTAAAAGGCAGCAAGAAAATTTTCAAAGGAGGTGGTGAGGTTTTTTTACACCAGCAGCATTTTAAGACACTGTGATTTTTAAAAGGGGGAGCCCAGAAGAAGCCTCAATCTCTCAAAGGGCTGTCCCGAGGCGGGAAACATAAGTAATCTCCGAAAATCTCTTCCCAAGTCCTTCAGAGAAACTGAGCGCTCAGACCCATGACTTTACAGGGAAGAGTTATTCTCTATGTTTAGAATGAAAATTACCATAAACATGGTAGCAATTTTTACAACCATGAAAGGTAAATGTCAGAAATATAATAGCGTCTACTGCAATTCTGCCTTGAAACATCATAACCGTAGTTATAGGCACTTAAACAAAATTGAGTCTGGAGGACATTTCGACAGCCGAGACCCGAGCGCGGCAATGAGAGGCAGCACCGAAACACCTGGTCCTTGCGCCGTACCTTGCCCGTCCACTCCACGCCCTTCCAGATGGAGAAGTAGACCAGCAGCCAGGCCAGGGCCAGCGTGCCAGCCAGGGGCCAGCGGATGGTGCCGGGCTCCCCCAGGCCCCCGGACATCTGGTGCATGTTCCTCCTAAGGGTGGGAGAGTTTGCGTTAAGGGGAAATCCGACCCTTGGGGGCAGAGGGACGGGAGATCTCGGAGGGCTGGAGGGTGAAGGCCCAGGTACAAACAAGCATAAGAGCCCGCAAAACCCTAAAGGGACCTGAGGCTCGTCGTGATGGGATAAAGGAAGGAGAAGAGAGGCAGAGAGGCTGTTGTCCCCTCTACCCATCTGACCTGCAGCTGCACCCCATGCCCATGCCCGCCCTGGCCGACGGCCAGCTCTGACCCCCCTCCTGCCAAGACTGTCCAAGGAAAGGTGCCGGCAGGCACGGCCACGGTGAGCAGGCGCGACGACTGCGGCGAGGGGGAGAAACCTGGTGTAGGCAGGCTGTGGACGTACTCCCAGAACTCGGTGACAGCGCTGGTGAGGTTGGTGGTGTCGCCCAGGGAGTAGTTGGAGAAGCAGCGGTTGGTGTTCCAGGCGTTCCCGCAGCTCTGCCACGGCAGGTCCTGCGTCGGCACAAGGACAGCAGGGTTATCATTAATGTGCCCTCTACGAAGGGCAGTGTCGAGAAGCAAAATTTGTCTTCTTTTAAACTGAAACTCCATTTTTTCTTTTTTTTACAAAGAGGATGGGTGGCTCCTCTGGATGGGCAAGAACCTTGCAGCCAAAAGCATGAAACTGTTTTCCAAAATAATGATAAACTGGGACACGGATTTTCCAGGAAACAATATCACGACGTGATTAGGGTTATGCTGTAGCTCTAATAAAATGTTAGCAAATCGCCAGATAGAAAGTAATTTCCAATTAACTGTTGGTAATTAATAGCTACTAATTAAAATAGCTACTGGGGGATATTGTGTTTATAATCATTATAGCTTTTGGCTAGCTTCACTCAACAAGTGGTTGGAATTTACTGCACAAAGAATAAACACTGATTTATTTCTTATCTCTCATTAAAACCAAGCTTCAATGCTTAAAAAGCAATGTGGCATTGAGAATGGGGGCTAACGGTTTGTCTACATGAATAAGCTACTGTAACATAAGCCCAGGAGTAAATTTAAAGCATAGTAGCTATTTCATGCTGTCCCCTGCCCTGTTTATAAGCAGCACAAAGGGATTCCTGGGAGATATTTACACTGTAGGTAGCAGTGTGACGGCAGCACACCGCTACAGTTTTAATACAATCAGCTCTGGTGCTGCAAGTGATGAAACTGCAGCATGAGGGGCTGTGTGAGCATGCAGGGCAACTCGCCCATGCTGTGTAGCGCCATGATCGAGGCAGCCCAACACGAGCAGCTCAGATACGTCTCCATGTGCAGCAATCGCATTTCCCGAGTGCAGTGCATGCAGATAAATGCAGAACCGCTATTCTGGATGATTTCCCTCTGCAGATAAGACCTCAGGCTCCCACTCAACAAAGCTTTAAGAAGATGTTTGCATCCATTCCTATTCATCCACGTACACAGACCCCTTTAGAAATATTATCTGTGTTTTCAGTGCTTTGTGACATCAGTGCCTTTAAGTGCTGCCTTCACCCCACCCCCCCCACCCCGTCTAAATCAGTTCACTCCAGCACTCTCCTAACGTGCACACTGGCTTGGCAGAGGAAGGGCTATGGAGGGTCAGGAGGGGACACCCCGGTGGCCACCCAAGCTGTTCGCACCCACCCAGTGATTTCATTGTGGACTTGCTAATTGCACTGAAGCAAATGCAATGGCTCACAGCAGCCCTTCAACCAAGCAGTTTGCACATCAGAGATGCTGTGCAGCTCTTGTAAGGAGGGGCAGGCAGGGGGATGGCTTGTTGCTGCTCCATTTTCTCTGAATTTCAGAGGACAGAAACTGCAGAAGGCAAGCTGGGTTCCTGTTCAGGTTCAAAGTACTCCTCGTCAAATTTAGGAGGAACAGGGGACAGGCATCAGCCTAGCTTTTTTATTTGTACCTTGGCTCCTTTGGGGAATCTGGAATTCTTTCTGGTAAAAGAAAAGGCCTTGAGCCGAAGGCCTGGAGCTGCCTGTGTGGATATGAGCACTGTCACCAGTCGGGTCTGTGACACCTGACTGTACCAAAGCCTCATCCTAAGATGCATCCTGCCCAGAGCGGAACAGGGATGGGTTCCTTTGGGGTAGACTTCTGTTCATTTGGGAATCCCCCAAGAGTGCACCTAATCATCCATGATTTGACAATTTTGTTCTAGAGCCAGGAGCCTACATTGGGTATTGGTGGTAGAAGCACAGCTGGGAATGCCAAACAGAATATTTTAGCAAAAGTCTTGATAGATACTTGAAATTTTTTATCAAACAAAAAGTGAAACTGGATGTACAATGTTCATAACAGCATTTCAGGGTTATACCTAAATGAAAAAAGATCCCATTTGAACCACAGAGTTGATGTCTTTAAGGCTGCAGGTTGCGCAGAGAGTTAAGGGAGTTCTTCCCAGCTGCTGGGCTGAAATAAATCATTCAGCTACCAAGAAGTTAACGTGGGGCATAATTCTGACCTTGTATGGTAGAAGACCCTGCTATGGAAGAGGAACCCACTATAAATCACAACACCAAAGTACATGCTAAGGGACAGTCACAAGCAGATGTCTAAATGCTTTCTGAATCATTTTCCCAGTAGAAAAAATCCCTGGGATTTCATTTATCAAGAGAAGCATAAACGAGGACTAATTAAGGTCAGGACTAAGTCCTGGGTAAATAAGAACATGTTGTGGAAATGTGCAGCTCTTAGATTCACACAGCTCTAGAAATATTACAGAGACACCGGGTGGGTTTTAAAGACTGATGTAGTTGGCAACAGTTCCCAGAGAGGGGACCCCTCCAGAGGACCACCCTTTCCAGAGGACCACCCTTTCCAGAGGACAAGCATCAGTACCCACCAGCACTATGCGACTGCCTCCAGGGCTGATGAACCTCCTGGGGAAGGGTCCAGCAGGGTGCTGACGAAGGCTCTTTGCACAAACTACAAGTAGTTAGTGCATGTTTTGGGGCATAAACAACTCCTCCCCATAAAGCAGGGAGTAAGGACCCATAGCGCAGACAATGCCTTGCTGTAGACTCACCGCGGTGAAAGAGTTGAAGAGATAGTAGAGAGCCCAGGCGATGATGACAATGTAGTAGATGTTCAGCCAGAAGGAGAGAACCACAGCTGCCAGCCCCACTCCTGCAAATGAAGGCAGAAAGCAGCATCAGTCCAGGTCTCCGGTGCCCAACTGCACTCACGGACATCACAACAAGTTTTGTGGCAGAGCCAGAAAAAGCAAACCAGCTCATCAACGCAGCACCTGATACAGCTACACTGAACTGGTCAGCAAGGGAGGCTTGTTCCCTCACATCTCTCACCCGCCCATTCCCACGGGGTGAACAGTGCTGCCTTTCAGTATGCTACAGGTACTTCAGGGACAGAGTTCCCTGAAAACAGGATCTGGTCCCTTCCCCGGCAGAATTGCTCTTTCCCACATCCAAGACATTTCCAAATATCCACTGGTTTCCAGAATGCTGCTGCTCCAGACACGCGACGGGGTCACGCCCCCTGTCTACAGCTTTCCCATGCAATTAAAGTGAGCCCACATGGGGAGGCTTGGGGCAGGTCTTCTGCAACCAGAGCCCCTCCATCACAGTCCCTGCTGCTCATAAAGTGCCTTGTCACCACACAAGACTGCTTGAACAGAGCACAGCGATGTTAGTGACTGCGGACATCAGGGTCAAGGGCAGCTTGATAAAGACAGAGAGAAAAAACTCCCCTCACCTGCCACCCCATCCCAGTCTCCAGGGATTTGCTGATTTGCTTCCCAAACCATTAAAGGGTTTTTGTCTGTAGTTCTGTGCCATCACCTTCATAAACTTACAGTACACTACCTTTAAACATGGGTGCTAATTTCCAGACTCCCAGTCCGCCAACGGAAGTATACTGGCCCAGAGCAGTTTCCAGCAGGAAGAGAGGAATTCCAGCAAACACCAGTGTCAGGAAATAGGGAATGAGGAAGGCCCCTGAAAGAAGGAGCAATGTTATCAGATGGTTCCCCCTTTTACCAAGAAGTAAATGCCTCCAGCTGCAGTTTCTTGCTCCACAGCACCCACACGATGAGGAGCAGTCTTGCTCAGAGGTGACGGTTTGCAACTGGAGTTGGTGTGTTTAGTAGGTCTCCCACTGAGATCACCACTGCCTTCCCCTTATCTGTTCCTATCACTATGGATATATAAGTATCACACATATATACATATAGCTATGTGATGCCAGTCTCACTTAATTGTTAGATATTTAGGCAATGTTAAGCTCAAACTGACAATGAACCCAAAAGCCTGGACACTGACACTGGTAACTTGTTCTCATTGATATTTCCTGTCTTACCTGCAGCAGCTCCCAGTTCTTCACCTTGAGGGAAAAGGGCACAGGTACTTCTGGCATTGGCCACTACTTCTTTGTTTATAGCTATTTCAGTCTTTTAAGGAAACTGTGGCTAAGACTGTATTTGCTCTTGTAATGTCTCCCCACCCTTCCTCTAGGTTTTACCCTTAAAATTCCTGGTGAAAACATTATTGCTGTCCATGGACGCTGTGGAAATCATCTCATCACTAGAAATGAGGCAGTGCATCCGTTCAGTAGAGATATTACTTGCACCCTGTTATTAGAAGAGCAAATACAATAGGAGAGCCTTGCCATGTGATTTGAAGGCTGTGCAAGTTCAAGTCATCCTGACTTCTAGGATTTGGGACAAAGCTCATTTTCCAGCTTCCTCGTGCATATGCTGGAGCATGCCATCGTCCCTGAGGAGGACAAACTCCTGCAGAAGATGATGGCTGGGGAGAGAGAGGACACACTCAGTTTGCTCAGAAGCAGCTGGCCGTGTCCGGGATGGCACTGGTTTCTGCACTAGCTGGAGGGCTGAGCTGTCAGTCTGAGTCATCTCCAGATATTAGTGGGAAAGCAAACACGGAGCCAGAGAGCAAAGCCACTCCAGAGAGCTGCAGCCCAGCTTGCACCTGGCAGAGCCAGGCTCCAGCAGCTGCTCTCCGAGGGCAGGGAAGCAGCGAGGCACAGCCAGGGATGCTGGCTCAGGGGGCACCCAGCTGGGGACGCCTGCCTGCCAAGCAGGGAGCTGGGCCCAGCTGGGAGAGGCAGGCGCCAGCACCCGGCGTGGGAGTCCGCGGGAGGCAGCGTGCAAGAGGAGCTGGCAGCGGGTGGTGGGGAGAAAACAGGCTCCAGGCCAGCAGCTCAATGACCGTGAGCCTGAATCGCAAGCTGGCATGGAAGCGCAGGCTCTCAGCTTCACCAGCAGCCTGGCATGGAGGAGCGAACAGCTTTGAGCATCACTGCGGGAGGAGTACTGCCCGCTCGGCATCCTCCCCTGCACTCTCGCTAGCCGCCACAGCCTGCAAGGCTGGGACAGGTCCAGTCCCCCAGGAGCCCTGTGGGAAGCCAGGGCCCGCTCCGAGGACACGGATGCTGCCTCGCTACTGTTGTGCCTCACTGTAGAGTTTGGAGACTGAGCTTATCCGCAGTTACAGTGCCTGGCTTACTTCTGTGCAAGCAGCTGATGAATTTTGGCCACAGCCCTGACGATCCTGCATTTTTCATCTACAGCAGGCCAGGAAGGTTTGTAAGTGAAAGATTTTATTAGACTATTGAGAAAAAACCCAGACAAACATTTGGACACAGGTCATTTATCCTGGCTTGATATTCTAGAGCTTCTCCCTCTAGAATAGGGGAAAAGCTGCAAAGCAGACCTCAACCTTGAAGTGAGGGCTGTTGGCAATGACACAGCCACTCTGGAGGGTCAGGTCCCTGAGCAGGCTCAGATAACATCCCCAGGTGCTGTGCAGCCAGAGGTGAAATCAGTTTGGAAATTTGTACTTAAAATTTGCATGCCTGTGCCTAAATCCTTGGCACAGAGAGAAAGGGGTAGTCTTTAATCTCTGGCCCTGGATGGGCTGCTGAAAGGTCTGGCTCAGTTCCTGGGCCTGCTACAAACAATTGTGTATGACCTTGGGAGAGTCCAAACCTATCTTCGAAGTCCATGGGTCAAAGGGGCAATGGCGCTGGTCCTGCCCTGCCTGCTCAGAGCACCAGCCCTTGGAGGCAGGGAAGGATCACACAGCGCCTGGCACTCACTGTGCAGCCCCAAATCTGCCTGCAGTCTCCAGCTCCTAGTGCCGTACAGCAAGGAATAATAATTAATCCTTAAAATGGCGAACACTGCCCACGAGTCAAAAGTTGAGCATTACAAGCTGTTACATGCTGTTGCTTGGAGTCTCAACGTGTAAATGAGAAATGCATGATGCTTATTTAAAGAAATGTTCTTCTCTCAAGTTGTTCAAGCTCAGGATCTCACAGACAATTTTTAGCACCTACTGGGCCACATTTAGCGTTAATTTAGAGTCCGGTAAAATCCTGTTGACATCAGAAGGACTGCATGAGGTTAGAAATGAGTGTAGAGGCTGGAGCTTTAGTCATAGCTGGGCACATTCGGCTGTGTGCAGAGCCAGCAGGGAGCCCAGGCGTCACTTTGGGTAAAGCCTGCTCCCCGCAGCGGAGGGGCCTTGAGCCGGGCTGCTGTACCCTGGGTGAATATCCCCTAATTATGTGCCCGATTACAATGCCGAGCAAATCAGCCGTGAGCTGATACAATGTGACAGCGGTAAGTGAGACGACAATATTTCCATTCAGTTCAATTTGCCTGTGCGTAATGGAAGCAGCCCACACGACCGTGCTCTGAGCAGCGCACATGCAGGACGCTAAAATTAGAGTCCCACCCACAGTCTGCTCCGCTCCGGAGGCGCCTCCGTCGGGGCAGAGCCAAGACGGTGCCCACCCAATTGCGAATCAGATGCCGTGCGACCCTTCCTTGCTGCTCCGCATCGGCTCCCAGTGACGCTTTCGTGCGTCAGCTCTCCTGCCTGTCCCCGGCATCGACAGCCTCCACTTGCTGCTCGTTATTGCCGGCTGCAGGAACAGTCGTGCCTGTGAACAGCCAGATCGGGTAGGGGTGAGAGGAGCGAGCGATACAGGCTGCCACGAATGGCACGAACTGGCAGGTGAGGCAGGGCCTTTGAGAGGAGGCAGGCACCAATTCCCGTGTTTCATCTGTCCGGTGGTTTTGCTTGCAGCCGGCTGATCCCTCTGTGTGCCTGCAGCTGCGGGGCAGAGATCACCCTGTGTGCCATTGCTAACGCTAATAATAGCACTCCACACCTCCACAGCACCCTCTGTCCTAGGATCTCAGCTGATTTTATAAATAGGATTGATTTTAGCTTCAAAACATCCCTCACCTAATTACAGATATCGTCATCCCCCCTTTAATGTGTGAGGAGACAGAGCCACAGGCAGTGCAGATCCGGTGTGTTTGAGATGGCACAGCAATCACAGGGCAGAGACTGGGCTAAAAAACAGTGCTGGGACTTAGCCACTGGGCTAATGTTGTGTGAGGAGGGCTAGTGCAGTCAGGGGCCACAGTGTGGCTAGATAAAAATGGCAGATCCACACCATGGCTCTGGCGATGGTGGCACGGGCTCCCCTAGGTAGACCTGGCTGATTCCTATAAACCTCACCCGGCTCAGCCACACACTCACACCATTGCACAAAATAACACACTGAATTAGAAATCATCTTGTCAAAATGGATAGCTGTCCAGTCTCCCTCTGGGACTTGCCCCACGTGCTTCAGAGAAGGGACCAAGATCCCCCTAAATGCCATGGAGCTACATGTACAGACTGCTGCAGGGAGCTAGACCCCTCTCCTCTTTCCCAGGGTGGGAGGAGAAGAGCATCCTGCACCACCTACGGCATGGACAGCAGAAGTGGGCTGGGAGCTGATCTCCCAGATCTCTTGATTTCTAGCCCAGCACCGTTTCCCCATCTGCCTGCCTTTCTCTAGCCTTGTGATGGTTTGGCAGAGTCTCAGCTGAGGACTGGTAAGGAAAGGATGTAGTGGAGCAATAATAAAAAGAATAAAAAAAGCTGGTGTTAGCTGTCCACAGAGGAGAGCACTGCTACCAGCTGCATCACAGTTACTGTAAGTCCATCACTGGCTGCCTTCTCTTGTGGCCTCTGTTTTCCAAATATTAGGATGGAGATGATAACTGTGACCCTTCTCACAGCACTGTAGTAAGTCAAAGCTCATTTCCTTCCATAGATGATGCCACTCATGCGTGCCTGTGTACATGTACATATGTATGCATGCTTCTATATATGTCTACATGGCCCTGCTATGGTCCATGCAAAGCTTCTAATCAAAACTCTTCAGACATGTGACCCAAACTCAGATGCAATACTGTTACCCCTTGAGAATACACTAGACTGAGGAGAAACCCACCATTAGCAGATATAAACCAATTTCCCTGAGAAAGTCCCAGCATCCAGCTGGGTGCCTATGTGCATAGCCCTCCTTGTAAATAAATGAGGTCCCAGACACGCTTTGCTGTAGCCCTGCAAATCTGGACTGCAGAAGTTTGACAAAACTCAAACTTCTTGTTATATTTCCTTGGACTGCTTCTTCCCAACCTGCACTTGCTAGTAAAGCCCACAGACCATGGGAACTAGTCTCCTGACAGCTTAATAACTCATACCATGAGGGAGAGCTCTCAGCCAGGGGACCAGCCGCTTGCCCAGACCCACACCAAACCAAAGCCTGTTCAGGGGACAAGGCTGCTCATGGATGAGCACAGGTGCTGAGCGTTGCTCTCACCTCCTCCATTCTTGCCGCAGAGATACGGGAAGCGCCAGACGTTGCCCAGCCCGATAGCATAGCCTATGCAGGACAGCAAGAAGTCAAATCTCCCCTTCCAGGAGCCTCTGTCTGGGATCTCCTTCTTCTTCTTGGTGCTCACGGCCTCGGGGGTGATGGGCTCGGACTCCTCCAGGGCTGCCTGCTTCACCTCGGAGGGAGAGCTCAGCTCCACGGAGGTGTTGTCCATCTTGCCCATCGTGACTCAGACGTATAGCCACTCTTGCTCAGGGGCTGGAGGAGCAGGAAGGGCAGCCTCCGCCCTGGCTGAGCACAGATGAAACGGGAAGTGCTGGGCAAAGCTCCTGACGAGAAAGTAGAGAAAGAAGGTATCTTGTGTTAGTGTAGCTGGCTTAGGGGAGGGCCTTGCTGGGTCTGAGGTAGACTCACTGGATAGACTGGTGCACATCAGGGCAGTCTACCCATGCCTCCCCTGCTTTCCCCAGAGAGAAAAAGGAGGATAATTTTGCCACCCTTCTGAGGAGCCAGGCTCAGACCTGGTTGTTAGCAACACATAGCAAACCCCTCAGCTCTCATCTTATCTCCTCTTCATCCCAACACCTGCTCTGCAAGAAAAGCTCCAGGACCAGTATGCATGCAGGGAAGTCACAGCCTGTGGGTGACCCATCACAGAGCAGTCGAGGCAGAGAAAAAAATCTAGCAAGTCTGAGCAACAGTGGAGAAGGGCATGATGGAGGTGCCACATCCCCCAGGTCTGGGGCCCAAAACAGTGCGCCAGCCACGGACACATCTGAGAGATCGTGTGACCTAGCCAGCCATGCATGGCTGTGACAGCGGAGCTTTGCAACAGAACTTCTGCTACAGACATGCCCCACATTGCAATCCTGTGCCCTAATCCCCTGTCATGGCAGCTGTGATCACAGCCGTGCGCCTACAATGCCTGGCAAGGAAATCGCTGGTCTGCTCAGCACCTCCTTGTGCACCATGACGCACGCGATATTGTAATCGCCAGGTGTATTCAGATGATGCTCGCTAGTGACTATAACCAGCCTGTGTACCACTGAAATCCCACTAAGGCAGGACTCCAAAGTCCTGAGGATTAATTGGACTAGTCTGACTAAAAATTTAATGAATATTTCCATTGATTTTAGGCCCTAAGAATTATATAACCACCACACCAAAGCACACCAAAACAATTCAGAAAGAAAGCGAGAACAGGCTATGTTATTACACCAATGTCTAAAATGATATTGCACTCACGTCTTGAAAATTAAGTGCAGTTCTCCCTTCCCCTTACAGAATCTATTGCAAAGTCAGACAAAGGCATGGAGGAGAGCTAAAAGGATGCTCAAAAGTGTGGAACATCTTCCATGTGAGGAAAGGCTAAATGAACTACAATCCATTGTCCTGTGGAAGAGGTGACAGACAGGGGCCTATAATGTCATAGAATAGGAGTATTCACCATTTCTGACACAAAAACTGCAAGGGATTAAATCAAGACAGCAGGTGGTAGGTTCAAAAAGAGCAAAAGGTGATACTCCACAAAATGCACAGCTATAGAGCGAGACTCCCCACCCCAGAACATGCTGGATGCTAAGATTTTACATTACTTCAAAAAGGAAATGGGGAGGAAAAATAGTGGAAGGAAAATCCACCAGGAGCTACCACTGTAGTTCAGGAAATCCCTGAGCTGCAAGTTATTGGAAGTTGAGGGACTCTTCCAAGGAAGTATCACTTCCTACTTTTCCTGGTTTTATCCTCTCCTCTCAGCATCTGCCCTTGGCCAGTGCAGAAGACAGGGTCTGGGACCGGCATGGCATTGGCTCTCACCCAGTTCTCAGCCCATTTTACACAGAGCCAAATTTAAGCTTCCACCAGGGGCCGTAAGGGTGACCAGTGCTACAATCTCCAGGAGAAGTCTGTTGACAAAAACATTCCCAGATGCACACATAAAAGAAAAGAAAAAAAAAAGAAAAACTGAGTGGATATGTCAGGAAACAAAACAATGCTATGAAGAGGTGGCATGCTCTAGCAGTTAAAGCTGGCCTGGCTTGAGCTGCTTACTCTTGGCAGTCTTGCCTCCTAAGCAAATGGTACCCATTTGCCCCATGGGATGCCTGGGGGACTCATTAACTAGTGTTTCTAAAGTGTCCTGAACAGAGATGGTCTACCAGGTCCAGGCTCAACAGCAGTATTGGCTCCTGCTTACTACAATTGACAGCCCATGATTACAGCAGATGGATTTCCTTCCCCCACAGAATTTGTCGCTGAGGTTAGAAAAACTGTGTCAACTGTGAAGGGAATGGCTGAACCAGAAAATAACTGTAATTCATCCTGGTATTTCAGTGGAGAAGCCAGAAAACTCCTTGCTGCAGGATGAAGGCTGTAACCAAAGCCCTCTGAACTACAGAGCCAGCCCCAAGCCTCACAACTCCTCTAGCCCAAGGATGGTTGCAGGTAAGCCCAGAAGTAAGTGGCAGCACAAAAAAAGCCTTCTGGGGAGAAGAGACTGTTTCACATAGCCCATGAGGCAGGCACCAGAAGAAAGCATTGCTGGACACCTGAAGCAAAGGCTTTAGTTAATGGATACCCTTTCTGTCCTACACCTTCTGATAGCGCTGCCACACAACCTCCTGGCTTCTCAGTAAGGCAGGGAGCAAAAAGATCATAGAATCATAGAATATCTCCAGCTAGAAGGGACCCATAAGGATCATCGAGTCCAACTCCTGAAGATTATACAGAACGTGTAGGAGGAAAGTAAAATAAAGACAATTTATATATCAAAACAGAAGAAATAGCACCAAAGCCCCTGGGAAGAATTCAGAGCTGGGCTAAGTCAGGATAATTAGCTATGCCTGGAGACATAACAAATTAGGCTCAGCAGAAGCCATTTTGACTCACTTTTTTTTTCTGAGACAAAAAACAGTAGGTAAGCTGCTATCTTTAAAAAGTACATAGATATCCAGCTCTCCCTGTGCTCTTTCCCCTGTTCTTGCTGCCACAGTTCTGGAGCAACACTGCAGCGAGATGATCACACCTCATCTTTCATATACTTGGGGTAGGATGATAAGGGAGCAGCAGATCATACTGGCAGTTTCTTCTTACCTGAGATGTGAGGTCCTTCATCTCCAGCTCAGAAAGAATAAACTAGATTTATAGAGGTTTCTCCACAGTCAAGAAACAGAAAAACAGTCAAGAGGACCCGCTGAAGGTTCATCCCACCTACTGTCCTGTCTCCTACAGTGATGGATGATTAGGGCAGAAGGGCTCACGCATGTTCCACAGCCCAGCTGCGCCATGTCCTCCCCTGGACACGCAGCTCTGACCAGGAAAAATACAGGCATCGGTTGCTCCCGGCTAAGTGTTTGACTCCTATGTTTAGACATCAGCTCACACATTGGACAAGTGGTCCTACTGAGACAAAATGCACCAGCCCCTCCACTTATACATATGGGTCTCCTCCACCATTAGCACAGTGCTCTGCCCTGTGCTGACAGCCTCAGGAGAGCAGAGTTGGTTCTGCAGCTCTCTGTCATGTCACATTATTTGTTCTGAAAAGCACATGGTGCTTTGGGCACAGCAAAACGCCCGAAGGACTCAAAATGATAATCAATAAGAGCAGAGCTAGAAGCTGGAGCTGGGCTCTGCTTCAGAAGGACTTGAAAACAAGGTCAAAGAGTTTAAACATGACACTATAGCAGGTTTCTCATTCGGCTTCTTCTAAATACATCATATTCTGAAGCCAAGACTTTAAAAACAATCACTAAAAGCTAGGGTCATAAATCTCTGCCAGTAAAGTAGTGACCCGAGTTTCACCAAGTCGTGCAGAAGGCCTAGTCTTCTGCTGCTCAAGTCAATAAAAACAATCGCATGGTCCCCAGCGAGTAAAGAGCCAGGCTGAAACATATTCTGGAAAACAGTCCTTCCCCTCCTTTTTTTGAGGAATTTAACTTCAAATAAGAAAATAGCCCCGAAAAAGTATTACCTCCACTTGAAACCCTGCCGCCTAAAACTGCTAACAACAGTGACCTTTTTGCTTTCCCCTGCTTCAGTGTGAAATATTAACAGTCTCCTCAACTTTGACAGAAACCAAAAATTTCAAGGGCATAAAATTGCCTGAAATGAAACAGCAAAATTACCTGTGGAAACACATGTAAGAAATACTTTCACACTTCCTCGCCTCTTATTTGTCAGTGCTTTAACAGCCACACAAATCACTTCTGACCCATGCAGGTAGAGCCACAATTAGTTTAATTACACAGCACAGGCTGTTGTTCAGTCAATTAGACTTTTTCTTCCATCCACACCATTTTAATGACAGCCAAGTAGCCCCAAGGCTCCGCATCTTGTTTAGAGCCGTGACCGGCTGATCAGGGCACAGCAGACTCTCGGCCGATTTTCTGCTCACTGCAGCAGCAGCATATGCTTGAGCTTCCTGCATCGGTGCAAGCCAGAGGGGCTGGGGAGCCATGGGAGCCGCAGGATGCTAATGGGGTGCTGGCCCCACGTGGAACCTGCTCTAGGCTGGAGCATCACTGTCCTGTCTGGCTGGGTCAGGCGGACAGAGGGGCTTGTGTTTCACAGCCCTCTCCATGTGCTGCCCAAGAGTCCAGCACCGCAGCCACCCAACATTTCATCTCCCTTCCCCTGAAGAGAGGTGATTGCTTTGTTACAGGAGCGATCAGCACTCATAGACAAGGTGAGAAGAAAATAAATCAGCTCTCCTGTGTGATGGAGCTGCCGGGTGGCCTCCACCTCCACCCCCCTTTTCCATCCTCCTACATGAGATTTGTGTTAGAATCATAGAATCATTGAATGTCCTGAGTTGGAAGGGACCCACAAGGATCATTGAGTCCAACTCCTGTCCCTGCATAGGACAACCCCCAAATTCACACCATATGGCTGCGGGCGTTGTCCAAATGCTTCTTGAATATTGTCAGGCTTGGTGCCATGACTGCCTCCCTGGGGAGCCTGTTCCAGTGCTCCACCACCCTCTGGGTGAAGAACCTTTTCCTAATACCCAGCCTAACCCTGCCCTGGCATATCTTCCTGCCGTTCCCTCGGGTTCTATCATTGGTCACCAGGGAGAAGAGATCAGCGCTCGCCCCTCCTCTTCCCCTTGTGAGGAAGCTGTAGACCTCAATGAGGTGTCCCCTCAGTCTCCTCTTCTCCAGGCTGAACAGACCAAGTGACTTCAGCAGCTCCTCATACGGCTTCCCCTCTAAACCCGTCACCATCTTCACGGCTCTCTTCTGGACACTCTCTAATAGCTTAGTATCCTTTTTATAGTGGCACCCAAAACTGCACACAGCACTCAAGATGAGGCCACACCAGTGCAGAGTAGAGCAGGACAATCACCCCTCTCGACTGGCTAGCAATATGGTGCTTGATGCACCCCAGGACATGGTTGGCCCTCCTGGCTGCCAGGGCACGCTGTTGGCTCATGTTCAACTTGCCATTGACCAGAACCTCCAGGTCCCTCTCCATGGGGCTGCTCTCCAGCCTCCCGTTCCCCAGTCTCTATGCACATCCAGGGTTGCCATGTCCCAGGTGCAAAATCCAGCACTTGCCCTTGTTAAACTTCATACGGTTGGTGATTGCCCAGCTCTCTAATTTGTCCAGATCTCTTTGCAGGGGCCTCTCTGCCCTTGAGAGTGTCAACAGCTCCTCCCAGTTTTGTGTCATCAGCAAATTTTGATAACAAACCATCCAGTCCTGCATCCAAGTCATTTATGAAGACATTAAAGAGTACTGGCCTTAACATGGATCCCTGCTGAACTGCAGAGTGACTGGTTGCCAGCCCGATGTAACCCCATTTACTGTAACCCTTCTCAGCCTGACTTCTCAGCCAATTGCTCACCCATTGCATTATGTGTTTATCCAGCTATATGCTGGACATTTTGTCCAGGAGGGTACTATGAGAGACGGTATTGAAAGCTTTACTGAAATCCAAAAAGATTACATCGACTGGCTTCCCTTGGTCAACTAGGTGGGTAACCCTGTCATAGAAAGAAATTAAGTTTGTTAAGCAGGACTTTCCCCTCGTGAACCCATGCTGGCTGGGAAAAATGACTGTGTTGTCTTTCAGGTGTTTTTCAATAACTCCCAGAATGATCTTCTCCATACTTTTGCCAGGCACAGAGGTGAGACTGACAGGCCTGTAATTACCGGGGTCATCCCTGTTGCCCTTCTTGAAGATTGGGACAATGTTTGCCAGCTTCCAGTCAACTGGGACCTCCCCAGATTCCCAAGAGCATTGAAAAATCATTGAGAGAGGTCTTGCTATGACATCAGCCAGCTGGGTTGTTGATGTCCAGGTCTGACCTATGGCCGTTGCCCAACCTCCCTCCTGCACCAGCAGCCCCGGGCAACCCGTGTTGCTCCCAATATCGTGGCAGGTGATGCTGGCACCACACCACAACCCTATCCAGATGAGCAGAGGGGGAAAGGCGGGCATGGGCCATGTTTTGTAAACCATTAAACAAACAGGACGTCCACATGAGGCCAGAACACATCTCACAGCCCCCGGCTGCCATCTTGGGAGGGTTGTGGCAGTCCCTCACGGCCCTGAAAAAAAACAGGTGAAGAACTGCTGAGCTTCTGGCACTGTCTGCAGCCTACCACATGGTCGCTTTGCCCAGCAGCACCTTGATTTTTGCACTACTCAAGCAGGAGGACTCAGGTCAGCTATTGCAATGCTCTCCCTGGCTCCGCATGCCCACTTGAATCTCCTCTGGCTCCTCATCCCACACGGGGTCAGATCCTACTCCTGGCTGCAGACGGTGCTTCACCCACCACTGCTGCTCTTGCCTCGGTGGCTGGGGCCACCACACGTTGCCACTAAGGAAAGCAAGGTTTTTGTGTCTTTTTTCAATGACACAAATGATGCAGCCTCTGAGCCATTTTAGCATTCTCATTTAAAGCTCATCCTGGCACCTGAGAAGCTTTCCCAGGGAGCAGAGAGCCGGCAGAGCTCTTCCTCAGCTCCTGCAGACCATCCAGACCCAGCCCGAGCGACCGCAGCAGCGTGATGGTCGAGGCTGGGCCACATCACACTCCCCTTGTGGCAGCCTCTGAACAGACTGCAAGCAGCTCCCTGAGCCCCCGCTCGCTTTGAGGTTGGGGAAGACAGAGAAGTGGCTTAAAGGCATCCCCGTCTCCATCCTTCCCAGCAAAACCACCGCATTAAAAAGATTAAAGGCCTATTTCTGCCTGTTTTAAATGTGCTGATTAAATTAAGAAGCATTTTCTTTTTCTTTTATAGTGCAAGCTAGCACACTGGGATGCCAGTTTCATGATTCTGGTAGTTTATACAGTTTTGCTACGTTATTCTTTTGCCCTGCCTGAAGCCATGCAGACATTTTTAGCCCAGACCCATCTGTCTGTTCCCAACGCCAGTTACTTTTTGAGTGCACTGGCGAGTTTCACCCATACTTGAAAAAGGAGTACAGCCCTCAAAGACATCCAGTTCCTTGAGAAGTAGGGAATGGAGAGAGGGAAGAGACTCCGCTTAGTTCTCCTCCTGAGGAAGGGCTGTGGGGTGACCCTGAGAGTGCCCTGCTCTGCATCACGCGCCAGCCAGCCAGCGTGCATGGGGCCAGGGAGGAGGGAGGCAGCTCCTAGGAGGGAAGCCTGGAGACATGGGAGATAGGCAGGAGCACTGAGGATGGGGTGGTGTGGGGGACTAGAGAGACAGTAAACACTGCCGTAAGGGACCTGTTGTGAGAGGTGGAGGGACAAAGGATGTTATGAAGAGAAAAGCAGGTATCATTAGTTCTGCTGAGCAAAAAAAATCCAACTCACTATTCCTCCTCTACGACAGAAGCTGCTGTTTTGCATATATTTGCCCACTTTTTTGTACACACAAACCAGGAATAATGTTCATTGGCCTCCTCTGCCTGCCTTGTTCCTTGCTAAAGGGCAACCCCTCTCCAGGGAGGCTAATGGAAAAAAACTTCCAGTGACTTCAGTGAGAACATTGCTGGGACAGAAGTGCCTAAAAATGAACGCAGAGGGCATTTGCAGCTGAAATTTCTCACTCGTCTTATACCTCCCATTCCCTTTCATTACAGCCCAGCATGGTGCCCAGGCACTGCCACCACGGTGCGGGCAGGCATGCGCGCTGGCTCCCACCCATCCCTGCACTTTTCCCCAGAGAGGCTGCAGTGTCACAGCTCAGCTGATGCAATGTGAGTTACTGCTCCCACCGGCCACTACATTACCAGAACTGCACCTCTGAGCTAAGATTTTAGCTCAAACCCTGAGCTGCAGCAACATCCTCAGTGGGACCATGGCCTTCACAGGGGTAAATTTCCCCTGTGAGTCACAAGTACTGTGCAAAAGGCATGGCTGTGCTATGCAGGGCAGTGGAGAGGGTGGAAATAATAACTTCATACATGTAGAGCTGGATTTGATGCACCTCCAGAGACATTGCAAGTCATGTCAGTGGTTATTTGCTGCATTGGGCTCGATAAGTTTTGGTGGGTTTTTTTTTTAGTTTTTTCTTTTTTTTAATGAAGTCATTCAACAAAGCAAATTGGGAGAAATTGGTCTTGCAATGGAAAGTGATGACCATCACCTGAGAAAGTCACCTTGGACTTTGCTGCCACAATTTAATAATTAAAAAGTGAATAAAGAATAAAAAAATTACAAGGAAAGAGCAGAAACAAGCGTGAGAATGATCCAGAGACTGCCCTGAAGCATCCAGCATGGCAGGGGAGCAATGCCTCCTCACCTTGTGGGGCAGAGGAGCAAAGCACTGACCACTGCATGTCACCTGTGACTGGGAAGCTCACAGCTGGGGACACGACCCATCTGCAGGGCATGGACAAGTCCAGCCTGCTCCATGCTGGCCAGCACCCGCTGCTGTTGGAGTAAGACAAGCAGGTAAAAACCCTGAGCTGCCTCAAAAATCTCTGCTACTGCATTCAGCTGAAAGCACAAAGGGGAAGATAGATGGGACAAGGAGGAGACAAAACACAGACCTTCCCTCTGCTCCTTCTGGGCAGGGTCACGACAGCTAACAAACGCTGCATCAAGTCACCAAGAGCTCATCCAAAACACGGCACCTGTGAAACTGCCTGGCACCATGCATATTCAGTTCTGAGAAAGACCAGAGTCTCACCCTGCAGAGGACAACATATTTTTCCTGCTGTAGCACAGCCAAGCCAGAGAGGAAATCTGTGTCCCACTTTCAGATGCCAAACTCTTTGTTCTCCTTCTCCATGAAAACAGAGAGATAATCATGCCCCAGAGCCCTGAGGCTGCTGCAGGGCTCCACTTGTTCATACACTTTTTTGGGGTGGAAAACAGAGAACAGCAGATCCAGCTCCCTCTGCAGGAGCCACGCACAAACATTGTTAGCTGGCAGCCCCTTGGCTGAGGTGTTCCTTGAAATAGCCCAGAAAACTTGCTCATTACCCAGTAAGGACATCATACCCTGCCGCCTAGGATCAGCCTGCAACTAGCTGGGAATTGTTCTCTCTACTACTTTAACACTCAGAGCTGCCTTCTCCTCTCTCTACTTCTTGTGCTAAGCGCTATACAGTGGTGCAGAATGAGCAGCTCTTCCCCCAGGGCTTGTGATATCAGGAGATAAAGCAGGTGAAGGAAAGGCTGTTGTCCCCCTGCCTTGGCTGGAGATCCAAGCCACAGCTCACACAGCCAGCCCGTACCAGGGTGCGGACCCTGACCCTCCAAGGCCAGGCACAGCTTTTACTGCATGAGCATCTCCACAGGGGCCAGACACAGCCCTCACTTGCTGTATCCTCAGCGAAGAGGACTCAGCATCACGGGGAGGTCCGCTCCCAGTATAAGGACATTAATTGTTTGTTCCTTGTGCCCATTAAGTTTCTCCAGAAGAAAACACATTTGCAGCTGCATGTCTTTGGCCTGATTTTTGTTCTCCTCAGCACAAAATCCCAAACTGTGGCAGAGCTTCTCTTGGAGGGAGGAAAACCAAAATTAAATGTGCTGGAGGTCTCCACCAGCAGACAGGACACTGGCAGAACCACAGCAAGGTCACCAGCAAACTGAGGAGCCTTTGGTAGGCAGGCTGCGCTGGCTCTTCCTCCAAGCAGTACTCATGGGAGCTGAGGAGCAGGGAGAAGGTAGGTGGGGAGGGGGCGGATGAGTTTGGCCATTTCTGCAGTGCCATGGAGACAGAGGAGGGATAGGGAGGGCTTCACCTAAGGAATGAAGCACCTCCTTCAGGGTCGGAGTCTCTTGGAGATAGATAGGAAGGAAGGGCACAGACATACCCCCCCTGAAACACCCCAGCAGGTTTACAGGCAGGGAAGCTCAGCTCCACTGTCAGAGACTGCCAGAGTTTGCAGGACCTCTGCGAAGGGGTGCCGAGAGCCTGAAATGCTGTGTTTCAGGCTGATCCTTGGGACTGCAGCACACAAGGCTGGGAAGGGCAGTCCCAGCTCCAGGCAGATGCAGCTGTACCCATTCCTCTCCTATGGATGTCACCTAGCTTTTCCCGAGTCCTCCTCACTGGAGACCCCTGTCCAGGGAAACCTGCCCAAGGTTTCATCTAAGTGCTGTTACAGTGTCTTTACTGAGCCACCATTTAAGCTCACCACATCTCTCTCCAGCCCAAAGGCACTGTGAGAAACTTTCCACTTTTCAGGCCCCCAATGCCATTTCTGGATGCTGCTCTGGGACCACCATCCTCCCCCTCGCCCTGCCTGGCAGCACTGGTTCCCCAGATGGGAGCAGGGGGCTTATGCCCTGCTTCTCCACTGCAGCAGAAACACCGTCCCCAGCCCGGGCTTTTGCTCGGGGTGAGGGGGTTTTGAAGTGGAGGCTCGTTGCTGCAGCTGCCCATTAACACCAAGGGGAATCCAGTTGGCTCCACGTGCTGGTGACAGCTGACATCTTTCTTGACCAAGGGGCCATTGCAATAGCAGTGGCAATGGCAACTGACAGAAGAAATTTAGGCATAGCAGTGGTGCAGCTGACAGTAAAGGATAGACAACATCTGCTCCTGCTTTGGGCAGCATGCCCACTTCACACTGCCCCAGTTGAGTGCCAGGCAGGCAGGTCTGCCCCCATTTGCTCACTTCTGCAGCACATTTTGGGAAGCAGAAACGATCCTTCATCCTGCCTAGTCCTCAGGGTGCTGAGCCCCTCAGTTCCACATCCAACCCAGTGTGGATGGAGGAGAGCTCAGCACCTGCAGCGGCCCTTCCCCAGGGATGCTCATGCGGGCAGGTGGCTCTTCCCCACCACTGCTGCAATGCTCCCTTCTCCGACCCCAGTGCTCATGTCCCCAAGACTAGACACTGCTGTCCCAGTGGACGCACCTACCTCACAGTGCCGGCTGGTTGTGGGTCCTTGGGGTGCGCAGAGCTGTTCATGGAGACACCAGCCTGGGGAGGCACATACTGACCTGCTCCCGCACGCAGAGGGGAGCTATGAGCCCCTCCTGCCACAGAGCCCCTCTCCCCCTGCCTCACCCCATGCAGCTCCTCATTGCCCATATTGATGAGCCCTTAATGAGCTTTGAGCTCATGTCCAGTCAAATCAACACCCTGCATGTCGCGGGTGTGGGGCGGGGGGGTACCCAGAGCCACTGGAAAAACACATGGCGCTGGGAGAGAAGAGGCTCCAAGGGCACGGGCAGGAGGGAGGGCAGCGGCACAGGCAAAGGGTCTGGCACTGAAAAATGGAGGAGGCAGCAGGTGAGGGGGTTGCATGGGGTTGATTGCACCCATGTTGCTGCAGCAGTTCCTGCAAGGATGGCTGCAGTGGTACATAAAGGCCATGCTTGTGCACACCCCTTGCCCTCCGTGTTTGCAGTCAGACGGTGGTCTCCATCTTCTCCGTGAGCAAGGCTGGCTGCAGCTGTGAAGAGCATGTTGAGGTCTGGCACGCCATGCGCAGCAGGGAGGTTGAGTCTCTGTCCATGAACCTCTCCTGCTTTCACACAGCCCTGCCCAACACAGCCCTTGCACAGGGCCAGGCTTGCAACGGCGCAGCCCTGCAAAGGGGGAACAGGGCAGGCGGGGCTCAGGAGGAATCGTCCCAAAGGACACCACGGTGTCACTGGTCAGGTGCACTACTGGCTGTGGGTCAGGCTTTTGGGCTGGAGGGGGGAGGCAGAGGAAGAGGGATACTTCTCATTTGAAGTGTCAGGTACTGGCCACCAGCTAAGGAAAGGAGCCACATGCAAACGACCAGTTGCTCAGCATGCAAATCCTGTCATTGGCCCTAAAAGGGGCTGTGTGGAGCCTTTATTTCCCTTTGCTTTTTCTTTCTGGGGCCGAAGACAATTTGCATCCACTGAGAGCATGGAGAAGTCTCTCTCAAAGGCAGCATGCGGGAGCTGCCGGCTCTGCGAGCATCGCCTCATTAGCAACAGCATTTTCAGAGGTGCAGGGGAAGGAGCCCAAGTGAATTAAAGTATAATTCTGCCCAGAGATCACTGGCAAAAATGACACCTTCTCACTTACCAGCTCCTCTCTTTGTGTGAAAGCAGAGCTAGGTATGCTTAAATTAGTGACAAAAGTACACTTAGCGGCTTTCAGTGCTGCAGAGACAACATGGCCGGTGACCTGGATTCCCCTCATACCCTCCAGCCCGTACACAAGGGCTTGCTTCACCCCAGCCATGACCCTGCACCAGCTCCCTGAGTGCTCAGGTCGGCTGAGGGTACCCCGGCAGTCCCACACGTTTTATTCCTCGTTAGCAAAACTCACCTTCTTTAAAGGTCCCCGGCATCTCCTTAGAGCAGGCAATCACACCCATAACCCATCACAGCTAAACCTCATGCAGCTCATCTGCCAAAGCCCTTAACCCATACGGCTGGGAGGGAAAACATGCTGCCTTACATCTTTGCTGAGGTAGCTGCTCGTGATCCCATCTACATCTTTGCTAATATCCTGCCAATGGGCTATGTTTAAAGATCACATTTCCCTCTAAGCGGGCACTAGAGGAGCATGGAGGAGGCAGTAAGACCCCCACCAGGTTATTTTGGCCATTAAAAGGAGAAAGAAGGTGGTGCCAGGATTGCTGGCAAGGCTGGCAAGAGGGAAAATGGAAAAAGAAAATTATTTTTCCTGGGTAAACCCAGGAGGGTTTGAGAGCTGACTGGGAGGATAACACGCAGGTTGGAGGCATCCTGACAAAAAGGCATCCTCTCTGAGCTGAAGCAAATGCTGTGAGCGGGAATCCCTTCTGAGAGCAAGCCGTGGGTCTGACAGCACCCTGATCCCTCTCCTCTGCCAGGGGGCCTGTGTTCCCCACACCGCTCTGTGAGCTTGAGTACCTCTTATTTAGCAGCTAATAAAGTTGAAAGCGAGGTAAACTACATCTGTCTCAGAAATCTTTCCTTTAGACTCTTGTCTGGGATGAAAAACAGCCAGTGAAAATGTTGTGCTGCCCTCACTCCCTAGGAAACCCATTTGCATTTATGCAAGTGAGCACAGCCTGCACTGGCCAGACCTGCAAGGACAGGGAGCGTGTAGGGCAGAACAGGGAAATCATTATCGCCCGTCACGCCATGGAGCTCTGCTGGAATTGCTGCCAGCCGAGTCCCACAGGACCGAGATCAAGTCCCTGCCCGGTGAGCCAAGGCTCGCAGTGTTTCAGAGAGCTTCAGCACAGCTCTTTCTTAGTGAAAGCAGGACTGGCAGAGGTGCGCTTCCCCCGTGTCCTGGGGAATGCGCGGGCACAGCCCTGGATGTGCTGGACGATGAAGGAGGCTCAGCCCTCCCTCGTCTGCCAGGCTTGCTTTGCAGCTGTCACAGGGCCCAAGCTGGGAAAGGGCTTTTTGAATATAATGCCATGTTACCAGGTCAGATTTGCTTTGGCCAAACAAACCAAATTAGAGCAGGTACCTGCAGATGGTAGTTTCAGTGGGGAGCCAGCACAAAGCCCCTGGCCTCCTTTTGTCAAAAGCAATGAACCTCCAGCTACTGAGATATCATAACTCACCCTTTCCTGAGCATGCCATGCCTGGCATTAGCCTGTCCATCACTGTTCCCTCTTGGTCTTCAATCTCTCCTCAAGCCCCATTGCTGATGTGACACCTGCTAAAATAAAAAGACAGAGAGAGGCGGTAGCAGTTTGCTTGCAGGGCAGGTGCAGATCTCGGGCCTGAGGGAACCAGCCTGTTATATGCATTTTCACAGCTCCCCACACAGTGCTGGCTGAGGAACACCTGAGAACTGCAGTAAGTCAACTGGAAACAGCAGTCGCCATAGGCAAAGACATCCACTCCTTTCACTGGAAGCACGGCAAACCATCTCCCCGCCCCACCTCGTGCACTGCTGGTCTGGAGAGAAAACAGGCCAGAAAGCAGCCATTTCCACTGAAGGGATAAAAACTGCATTCGAAAGCAACAAGTGTTTTCTGTATAACATTTGTTGTGCAAGTTAGACGCAGAAGCAGGCAGTGAGTATCAAAGGGACTCAGGAGCAAGAATGTCTCTCAGCATCAGCCTGAGCAACCCCATCCGTCCCCAAAAGAAAGGAAAGTGGGACCAAGAAAAGAAGAGAGTACATGGATATTTCATACTTGGCTAGAACTAGACATGGACTGGTAAGCCCAAATGAATTTGGGAACATGCCTTAGGAGAGAAGCGGAATTTGTTTGGAAGGGTGGGATTTGGAGCTGTTCTCTTGGTTGTTGTCCATAAACATTTATGAGACTAAATTTTGATTCACCAGCGTGTTCCCAGAAAATGGGAAATTGGCAGATACTCAGACAAATACTCGCTGGCTTCAGTATTTGCATTTGAAGCATTTGGGCTGCCACCTCCAAAGCTTTTGGTGGCTTGGGAAGTATCCAGCAAAAGAGCCCAACCCCACCATATAATCTGGGTGAGTAAACACAAGTGCAAAGAGTGTTTTCTGAATAACAGCTATTGGATGCGATGACAGCAGTAAAAGCAGCCAAATAATCAGGCTAGCCATCTCTTGGTTTAAAATTCATTTGCAAAAATCATTAGCACAATCATTGTAAAATAAGCAGAAGTATAATCACTTGAGGATAATTTGCAAAGAGGAATAGGGCTGCACTCACTGAAGAGCTGCTACTAGCTGTGAGGCTGCCTGGCTCTGACTAAGCCCACCAAGTCCACCACCTCCAAATGGAAGCAAAACTGGCCAGCACAGCAGGTCTGGCAGGCGTTGCTTTTTTGAGCCGTCTAAGGCATGGCCTTCTCCACAACCTCAGCGATCCTGCCAACCTGCGGTGGGGGCCAAGCCGGCTTGCCTCCTTCCTCCCTGAGCAGGCTCAGAGCTCAGGTCTGATCTGACTCCTGCCACCCAAGCCATCCTCCCCCAAACGGTGGTCAGTAGGGTATAGACAGGGAAAATGTGTAAGACCAGGGTAGGTAAGGCAGGACAATTCCTGTGCTCAGTCCTCCCAGCTTCCACCCACAGGTGCTATACAGGACTCCCAACCCAGGTGGCCTGTTGAAAACTCCCCTGGTGGGGTCTAGGGTTGCTTCATCAGCAGTGGCTGGGCTGTTAATTCTCAGTAACGTAACCAACTCCCAGCCTTGCTGGCCTCTTCTCCCCAGGAAAGCCACCAGAACCTGGGTTCCCCCTGATCTTAGGCACCTTGTGCAATCACTCCCAGTCAAGGTGGGACGAGCCAGTCCTACGGCGTAGGGAGAGGTCTTGCCCCACACATTTATAGTTCTCCACAGGCTGCCAGCCATGATTCTGGAGCACACAGCTTCTCTGAAATATCCTTCCCCCAGAAACCTGTCCAATACTTTCCACAGCCAGCACTTTTATTTACAGTTGCCTTCACCCACTGGTCTTAAATCTACATTTATGCTACTTGCCCCTGCAGCTGCTAGGAACCCTTGGGAGCAATTCCATCTGGAGACCAGATTCAAAGGCTGGGCATTTTTAAATCACTTCCACTGCCAGCAGCACAAACAAAGCAGAACATGGTTGAGGAACAAAAAAAATGTAAAAGAAATATAGTAAGAACAAAACTGAAAATAAGTACAAGAAAAGAAAAGGAATTTTCACCCTGGAGGAGATTAAAGGTGACCTGCAAAAGAAAAATAGATTGGCTTGCAGTACTTTTGTTCAGGGCTTGCCTAGTCATTTTTCTCCTCTAGAATACTCTGGAGACAAGGAGAACTAGTGAGAGAATGTCACTGGAGATACTGGCAGTAAGACTTCATCAGCTGTGAAACAGCCAAGTTCTGTTAAGCTCAGTGGTTTTTCTGTTGTTTGTCCTGTGCACTTCACCTTAACTCATGTGGTTGAGAAACACCCGGGAGAAAAGCTTCCTCTGCTAAAGATTTATCAGCACTGAGCTTTTGGTCAGCAAGTGAGACCTGAAGGACCAAGAGTCCTCCAGCACAAAATGAAGAAGATCAATCTGACAAGTCCTGAGATGTGTTGTGGGAGGAGGGGGGATATGAGCTAGAAGAGAAAGAAAAGGCCATTAAAATAAAATCCATGCATTCAAAGAGCTCACAATGGCATTTTCCCTACTCTTTCTTTCAATGAAGATCCTTCACCTCTAGTTTGTTTGGGTAGAGTACTTCTAGGTGTGTGATCAGTCTTTCCATTTGATTGAAATAAACAGGGCTGTATATATGGAAGTTTCTGAGAGGAGAGAAACACTGCTTCACACGGGGTAGCATGCCTATGGCTTTTGTTAACAGCTAAAGCACAGGGAAAGCTCAGGCCTCTGCACCGTCACAAGGTCTCCTTCCCCGGCCACAGCAAAGCCAGTGGTGGTGCTTGAGGGTGGCCCATACCCGTGGGTAGCCGAACCCATTTGTCTGATCGTGCTGATAGCTACAGCACCTCACTGCGACACAGATTCAGTTTCCTGCTGGGCAAAGCCAGACCTGAGTTGCCCTTCCAAAGTGTGAGGTTTAATTGCCAGCACCTGCCTCCCAGGAGCATCCAGAGAGCTCTGGAGCTGATTGCTGGTTAGTCTCTAAACACTGGCAAGGGTACGGCACCTGCCTGTGTGCTTTCGGCTTTCTCCAGAGGTGCTCCAAAGGCTGGAGTCCCCAGAGTGCAAGCATGCCTGAGGTCCAGGTGAGACAAGGACACTAGTGTTCCCAGGAGGCCCCAGAGGGCCGAGGAGGCCATGTACCATTGGTGTCCATGGTGGGATTTGGGAGCAGACTCTGAGCACAGCAGAGTCTCCCCTTGTCCCATCTTCCTGGCTGTCTCCCTTGCAGCTGGGGTATCTGAGTGAAATTGGATGTCCAATGTCCCCGTGATGTGCACCTCCCACCCAGCACACCAACAAGGGGCACGAGGCCCCAGGAACCAGAAGCGAGAGCTATCAGGGACACTAGCCACAGGATTTCTGCAGGGAGAAGGACTTACAGCAGGACTTGTGTAACAGCAGGCTTACAGTACCTACCCACTGCAGGGAGCTCTCTTAGGTCTTGTCTACGCGTAAGCAACCAGTGTTGCCCATCTAAATCAAAACCCATTAGGCTAAATTAAACCAGAGCTGTCCACTTTACAAGCATGATTATTCCAGTTTAAAGACCATTTGGGTGGTAGGTGGACATAGTCACGTTGATGAAAGTGTGCCTGTGTCTGCAGGTTGTTTTGATAAATGTATTTAAAAAACCTGAGCAACTTTCTATCAGTGAAAATGCTCTCACAAGGGACTGTGATGATTTAGCTCTATTGCTTCTAATCCATCCAAAGCAGTATGAAAAGTAAGTGTTCAACTTAGCTCAAACTTGATCCTGATGGACTTAATATAAATTAAAATTAGTGTGAATGGAACATAAATAGAAGTGTCCTCACATGCTTCGGAAGATTTAACTGAAATCACATTCTGTGTTAAACCAATCTAACTTTAAAGTAAATGTGCCCTTAGGTCTAGTTACATCATTAATATAGCTCTGCCAGGAGAGCGTAAGATTTTTTTTCCCCTCTTTATTAAGAGGCTTATGCTGATAAAAGCTCTGAGGTAGATGCTTTGAATCAGCATAAGTACAGTTATACTGATAGTGGCTTATGCCACTTCCCAGTACAACTGTATGGCAATGCTCTCCTACAGGGAGAAGAGCCTTATTGCACAGCTGTGTTTGACCTCAAAAGCACAGGATTCTGGGGAAAAATGTGACAGGTGTGGAGGAAAAAGAGGACAGATTTGGGTATGAGATGCAAACCAGGGCAGGTTAACAACAGAGGCAGTATAACCACTGCCCACCACAGGTGCTCCATCGTGATAAGTATGCGGGCCTTGGGGACAAGAGGAGGAGGAAGAGCAAAGGCCCAGCTCCTCTGTGAAGTGCCACGCAGGTGCAATCTCATTTATCACCATGTAGGAAGGGGCAGTGCCTGCACCGTGAGGGAAAATGTCTCCAGCCTGCAGCCTTGCTGCTGCTTGCCCATGTGATACACACAACCAAAATGAGCCCTTGTTTGCAGCAATCGCGTTTCACCACCCCAGGGAATTTGCTTCTATTGATAGAATTGGATGGTGGGAAATTGCTTTGCCGTCGTTCGATGTGCCGTACGTCAGCCCGTCCAAGGGACTTTGGCCAGAACAACCAGAAGGTGCTGCTGATGCCTCTGCCCAGGGTCAGTAAAACACCCTTCCCTTCCTTCCAGAGAGGGAAGAAATTTTGGAAAGTTTTACCAAGATTACAAATTACCTCTACTTATAGTCAAGGTCCGGAGGCTCACAAACTCGAAACGCCAGCAGCAACATATTTACTCACTAGTCTCTGTCACAACATGGACATCAGTGGTGTGATTAAGACACAAAAAATACCAAAGCGTAATTCTCCCCCAGATGCCCTGACCCACACGCAATCATGTGGAGATGCACAACATCTCAGAGCAGTATCCCTAACTTTCTTAAAGGGACCGGCCCCCTTTCGCCTTTCTCCTCTTCACGTGAAGCCTCACGGGAGCCCAAGGACCGAACAGCAAAGGTTTTGCTGCTGTCTCCTGTGACAGCTGCTTGGAGAGACCCCCCCCAGAAGTAACCACACAGGTCAGCACCCCCCTGCCCTAATAAAGCCCAACTCCAAGTGCCTGGAGACCAGGAAAGCAGGAAAGCGGGACTGAGCTCGACCACCCCCAAATGCAAGGGAAATGCCACCCCTGTCTTGAATTGCAAAAGAGACTGGGGTGGGGGCCATATTGAAAATTATATTATGTAAAATTTTAGGCACCAAATAACTTTTAAAAGCTCATCTTTTAACTGCTGGCTAGGGCAGGTAACTCCTAAGAAAAAAAAAAAAAGAAAGGAAATTAATTCCTGGCATTTTCCCAACTTGTCACTGTAAAATCAATATGTTCTTAAAGTGTTCAAATATCCTCCACCCACAGGCTCTGAAAAAAACTAACTGTGCCTGACCGCAACGCTCGCCCACGTGGAGACACGCACTCCTGCACTTGGGCTCCTGGACAAGGAGGTTTATGGGACAGGACAACTGGAGGCTGCCCTCGGGCTCCGGTTTTACTCAGTCAGTAGCTTAGCAGCAGGTGTAAAGCTGAGCCCTACAAAAGCAGCTGGGAATGGGAGATCCCGGTGTTGGTGACAGGACAGACACTCATGGGACAGGACTGCATGGGACAGAGGACTCCAGCACCATCTCCCTGTTACATGACTGACATACCCATCGCACCAGTGCCAACGGGAGCCACAGTCCCCCAGCCTGTCTGGGCAATTCATACCTCATCCAAAAGCATAACACAGAATAACACTGCCTGGACGTGTTTTCCCCAAAGTTATGAGATATTAACGCCCAGCCAGTTCACATTGCCAGGCTGCCTCCCGCCATCCTGAAGAAGCTAACCCAGGGTTTCTGATTTACACCGCTGTGCCTTGCCACTGGTGGGATTTCTCTTCAGCAGCTCCTGGGCCTACCTGTGCACTGCTTGCAGCATCCCAGCACAAAGCCCTCTGCTTCCAGAGAGCCTGGTCAAGAAACACTGGGCTCCAGCTCTCAGGTTATCCCCACTTCAAAGCTAGTGAGTGAGGAGGGAGGTTCACATTGCACGATGCGGTGATGGCCCTTCTCCAGGATATGGGAAAGTGACAGGTTCCTTTTTTGTTTGGGGGTGGGTTTATTCCTCCATGAGAAAAAGAAGCTCGTTTCATCTCCTGTTGAAATACGAGGTCAAGAAAGGCACCAGACTGCCTGTAATCACTCATCCTTCTCCAGAGACCACTATCTACACCATGGCACAACAAAAGCCTCACACTCGATAAAGCATATTTTGGAAAAGTCTAGTGGCCACTGGCAAATAACGAATGAGTGTGAGCATGCCTCCCGTCCAGAGCAGCCATCCTAGACAGCTAGTGGGGTAAAGCTCCCCATCCTGGCTGTAGCCCAGGCTGGGCAGGAAACTATTCTACAGTCTGTAAAAAAAAGGAGAAAAAAATCAAGAGACCATTTCACAGCATGGTCTTGGCATGTCACCAAAAGCAAGACAGGACGGAGTTGTCCACAACTGGCTTTGCACAGCCATTGAAAGCATTTCTTCCTGGGAATCCCTTTCCTTTCCACATAGCTTTCCAAGCACAGCCTTGACAAACCAGAACAGACAGCTCCGAAAATACATGTCCTCCTTTGCAGAGATAGTCGTGCGTCAGGGATTCAAAACAGAGCCTGGATCATGCTCCAAGAGCAGCTGAGGGGCCAAGGCTTATTCTGGGTTTAAAAACAAAACAAAGCAAAACAAAATCTACCACCCCACCCCCCAAACACTGTTAGACACATTTCTACTCTTCCCTTGGCCCCAGCAAGAGATTCAGGAATAAAGTCTTTGACTTTAACGTCCCAGCCCTTCCCTGCAGCCCTGTGGAGGGAACTGGATAGCAGCATATACACATCTCCTCAGCCTCTCAGGTCTTAAATTTTCATCCTTACTTTTTGAAAGCTTGTATTATTTTATCTTCTCCTTTGATGAACATTAGTCCCCTCTTACCCTGTTCAAACCTGACTTAGCTAATTAGTAAGAGGTTACCGTATGTAAGCGCATGTAACCTAATAAAGCAAAGAACAGCAAGACGACCTGACACTCTCTATACCCTCATGAGTGCAGACTGTCTCTTTCCTGGCCCTTATTTGCTGTGCACCCAAGTCACTTGGCTACTGTCTCTTATTTCTACCTGGGCAAGGCCCACCTCCCTTCAAGACTGGGAAAGCACCTCACCAAACCCTTCCTGCCATGCACCAGGGAAGCAAAAGCTCAGGAAAGTCCCCAGATGCAAGCACAAACCGCACAGCTGCTGCAGAGCACCTGTAACTCACACAATGCAAACACAACCTAAAATCTGAGAAACCAGTCTCCCCTGCTCTTCTAAGGGTTTCCACAAACAAAAATGCCCTGTTTCCTCCAGCTCAGTCCCTACTGCCCTTCCTCCTTTCCTGGCCCTTAGCAAGGTGCAATACATGCACAGGATCAAGGGCAAATCAAGAGCTTTGCTCAGGATGGAGCTGTGGCACCAATCCTTGCTAGCTAAACCCTGCGCTAGGGCTATCGTGGGCATAGCTTCTCTCCACCCAAAAAGCTGAGATCAGGGCTGGAGGGAGGGCACAGCTGCATCTCCAGCTCATTGGGAGCTACAGCAGATCACTGTCCTTTGCCTGAGGGCTACCATGGTCACCTGGGGCAGGAGAAGGTTTGAGAGCTGAGCTCCAAACAAGACGAAATGCCACTGCAATTCTCCTCCCCCCAGAAAACTATGTTGAGGGTTGGAGTCATGAAAATTGAAGATATCCTGATGATGACAAGAAATACATATTACTTCATGCTGGACAAAGGCAGAAGTGCAAGAATTGCTATAAGCGTCCTCCAGAGCCTGGATTCACCCTCCAGGGCCAGGATAGAAAGGGCTCCCCAGCTGGTTGCAGCCCCTGGGCCATGCGAGGGACACCACGGTGCCTCCCTACCCGGCCAAGTGCAGGGGGCAGCAGTCCAGCCAGACCAGGGATCACCTTCATTCAGATGAGGATCTAAGGGAAGAGGCTCAAGAATGACACATTTCTCTTTGGGAAAAAGAAATGTGCCAGAAGGGCATGGAAAGGGGCTTGTTTGGTGCACACAAGGGTGGACATAACCTCTCTGGCTGGGAGGGTGGATGAGAGGTGGGGGAGAGCATGGCAAGCAAATAACTCTTAACAACTTGTTTGGCTTGTTTGCCATTTGGTTTATCTATCTTTCTTCAAATTTTGTTCAGTACAAGTTTTCAACTATCATTTCCTTCTCCTTTTTTTTCATTTGCCACTGTCGAAGGAGGAAGGGAGGGAAGGCTGAAGGGGAGGGAATGAGAAAAATAGTAAGGAAAGAAACAGAGAATGAAGAAAGGAGAAGGAAAATACAAGACCTTTTGGCTTGATTGCTTTTTTAACAAACTATTTTCCTGGCTTTCCTTTCTGGAGAGAGGGATGAAAATGGCCTTTTTAATGAAAAAAAAGCCTGAAAACCCTGAAGTGGTAATTAGGTGCTTGACAGATGTCTGTCCTTTCTTCTATATACAGTGTTTTTCCTCCAACCAGGGGGAGCAGCACAGTATGGCCACCTTGTAACTTCCCTTGGACTTCAGCTTCAAATGCATCATGTCTTGGCATGTTATCAGCAATTACAGAGGAAAAAAGTATCTCTCCCTCCTCTCCCTACCATTCCTTCGATACTGTATTTACACCCTTGTGGTGCCCAGGAAGGGAGCAGTTTCCCATCAGCCCCAGAGGTCTCCAGAAGTGCCCACTTGCAGGGGCTGATGGAGACCTGTCAGATCTGTCGTATGCATGCAACAATGCCTGAGATGTTTCTATAAGTTTAGCAAACCATTATTTGGTCTCTAACTATGCCTGCATGCTGGGGGTCTCATAGCAAAAGACAGCCATTGGTGGCATTTTCCCCTGTTCCCCCCAGCTGGATGTACCTGGGTCACTGAGCTTTCTCTTAAACTTCCTGACACTCTGTCAATCTCATCCAAAGCATCTGGACTCATTTCCTGATCCTGGGAATTTTGTAATTGCTTTCAATGGGGACAGCAATACCTCCTCTGACTTTATTAAAATATGTTGCTTCCTGGCAGAGGTGGGATGCTACTATCAGGTTATACATAAGCAACAGGGGAACCAGTTCATGCAGTATTTATTTTCAATAACACAGCCCCATGTTTGTGCTCAAAACTGAAAAGTGATTTATTTCTATCCAGGATTTTTGCAGTGTTATCTGACTGCCTCAGAAACAGGAGTGAACACATCTCCACGAATTCTCTGGCAGTATGACACTACCTTATATCTTAAAGGTATGGCAGCATGAGCAAAGGGGTTAAATGTCCTACCAAGGGTCGTAGAAGAAACCGATGCTAACGCCTAAGACTGAATCTGGATGGCAAGTCCCAGTCCTTTAACTTTCCTTTCTGTTGCTTGAAGAAGAGCAGGCAGGTTTCCTTCTCAAAACCAATACTACCGTTTTGACCATGGGTACTGCCAAGGCAGCTGCAGCCCATGCCTGAAATCACACCTCTCATGCATGGCCCTGCCGCAGCTCCGAGCATGGGGACGCAGCTGCATAGCAAGCACCCAGCGGACACCCAGCACCCCCCGGGGCCGGTGGTTCCTCCAGCTGATCCGGCTGTGCCACTCTGGCACTGCTGCTCCTTGGTGGCAGCCACTGGCTTTTGCTCTGGCTGCATGTAGAGACCCGCTGCACGGAGCTGCTCCCCCCACCAAATCGTGAGCAGCACCGCTGGGAGGGAGAGGAAAAAACACCAAAATACTCGCCATGAGGCCCGACTGCAAGCCTCTGGATGTTAAGCTCTTCCCACGACTATTGCTGCAATGTGGTATTCAGCTTTTTAAAAAATAAAAATAAAATAAATGGTATCTTATGTGGTGCTGCAGTCCTTTGCAGGGAACAAGAATGAGGTTTGCCAGCTATCTCTGCCTTTTACAGTAAATCATCTCCAATCAAACAATAATGTCCCAGAGAGGTACAAATTTTGATACTTGAATTTCAGTGTTCATTTCACCAACAGTTTTTAGTTTTCAGTTTTCAAAGGAAAGGAAATTAAATGGGGAAAAGATTGCCCTATGTTAATTCACCAGTTAAACTCACAGGAAACTGCAAAAGATAAGGTTCCCATAGCAATTGGAATAGGTACTGCATTGCACAGATGAGGACTGATTTTCCCGCTTACTTTCAGTGCTGGTGGTTTATCTCCACATAGCACAGGGAAAAGCAATTACTTGGAACGAGGAACAAGGGAAAGGAGCCTGTGGCATCTCTGATTCTTTTTAATGGCCATTCTCCAGCATGGTTTGATGCGCCACTATTGCAACACAGCCGTGCACCGGTGTATATGCCCTCAACCACAGCAAAGCTCCTGTGGGGATCCTGCCGCTGTCTTTTCCTATGGTTTTAACTGTGAAACTCTGATAGGCATTCAAGCAGGTTTTGGCAGGGAGTTTTACAGCCGCAGCCTCCACAGGACAGAGCTATGTGGCATCGCACCAAACGCTGCATCCAAGCGCAATCCCTCCCAGTCATCACCTCACATTCATGACTACCTTGGCAGCAAGAGACCTTTAATTTGACACAATCTGCTTCCAATGAACCCATCTTACCTATTAATTATCGCTTTATCTTGCCTGAGCTTATGATTATTGCACCTGATTATGTCTCATCCCCTGAGCAGTCATCTGCAGCAAAGCCGAGGGAGCGCAATCCTTCTCCCATCCTCACCCCAAAGCTACTCTGCAGTACAGAATCAGGCCCATCAACTCCTTCATTAATTCCTCTACAAAATGCCCCAGCAGTGCAGTTAAATTTGTGGGCATGCAGTCCCCAGGGTCTCATTTCTCCCTGCTGTGCTGCAGCTCATTTTTTTTACCAACTGCTCTGGGACTTTTCCTTCACTCTGTGAATTTTCTGAAAGAATTGTCAAATGTTCAGCTGTTTCACTCTCGGATGTGTTTTCACTGGGCCATGTATTTTTGACCAGGAGCAAGTACCCTAGGTAGTTATTCCTCACCCCCTTTCCATCCTGAGCCTGCCTTGAGATCCATCATTAACTATGATCGCATCAAGCACCCTGTCACTCTCTTCGCTTTCAGTGACAACTGAAGCCGTAACTACTAACACTGCAGCCTCCTTTTATCATTGCTGATGATATGTTCCTGGCTCCCTCTCCCTCGTACGTAGGTGACCTAGCAATGCACTTTCTTTTGTCATCCTCCAGCTTCTTATGTACTTCTGAACCAACTTACTTATTCCCTGTGCTAACGCCCCATCGTTTTGTGCCTTTGCATCCCTAACTTTGCTCCTGCACACCTTTATTCTCTGCTCTCTCTCACCACTGTGGTTTCCTTTCCTCCTCCCAACACGACTGCTTTTTTCTTTTCTATTCTTTTTTTGTTAATACATTGTTTTTGTCTTCCGCACCGGTGTCAGCACTGGAGGACACTTCTGACAAAAGTGTGTTGCTCTCTCCCCAGCTGCTGACAGGGAGAGTTGTCCCCAGGGAGTCAAAAGAAACGCTGTCCCTGGTGGGTGCAACCAGCTGGCTGGAAGGAGAGGGTGTCCCAGGTGCTTCTGTCTCAGACGTGAAGGAGAGAAGGGAAGAGCCCAGGAGAGAAAAGAAACCACTTCGGGAAGGAGAGAGCGAATCAGTCCAGGGTATGGAGAAGACATCCCCAGTGCCTTAGAAGTGGGTTTCTCTCTCTGTGATGCTGAGCACCTCCTGGACTGGAGGAGACCATCCCTTGTGCTTCACTTCGGACAGACCCGCCATGTGCTTCTTTGGCTGCGGCAGATCCTCCGCTGGGGAAATCAGCTGTGTCAGCCGCTGTGGAGAGGAAGCCTCTGTTAATTAAGCTGATAAACAAACTGACACCCATTAGTGATCCACAACCATTGCTGGGGGCAAAGGCATCTAGAGAGCTAATGCTCCCAGCTCCTCTGCCACGGAATGGCCATGAAAGGGAGAAGGAGGAGAGCAGACTCGCTTTAACTGCTCACAATGACAATTATTCCACCTTTGGGCTCAAACCTGGGCTGTGGACTGACAACCCGATGTACAGGGCTCCTCACAGACACGTTTCTGGGGGAAAGGATGTTAACAATTAGCCCCCCGGACATTTTCTGTGGCCATGGAAAAAACACCGTAAAGCCCTTTTTTTTTTTGTTTCCCTGTGCCAAGTTGCCATGCTTCCCATTGATTTTGGTGGGAGCTGTGGAGCCTTCCAAATGGTCTGACCATCAGAAAATGCTGGGCATCTCCTGCTACGGTCCGAAAGAGGGTGGCAGGTGATACCTACCTCAGTGGCACTTCCCTGGTAAAGCAGTCCCTCTGCAGACTGGTTCCTGCCCCCAACCCATCCCAGATCCCCTCTTCCAGCCAGAGAAACTGTGACGGTGCAGGCAGGGGTTGTGGGGCAGCTGCCTGCCCTTAGCTCCCCCCATCCTCTGCAACGCAGGGGTGCTGCAGGCTGCTCCACACACACGTACGCTAGTGTTGTGTCAGCTTTGGGGAGTTTATTCTTAAAAAACGCAAAGAACTTTGAGCTCTTTGGGCAAAAGGTGCTGGCCCACAGAGACAGGTGCTGTGAATTTCTGGTCTTTCTCATCCCATTTTTGAAGCCCCTCTGGTACCACACACCTTCCCGAGCGCCTGGGCTCCTCCCAAAGCCAAGTAACATGCAGTGTCCTGCAGCCACCTGCCTGGCTCCATGGGCCAGTGTATCACTCCCCTGCTGAATACTGACTTCCACAGTTACTAACTTTTTCCATCACAGGCTGTTCAGGCCAGTGCATGCTCCTCCCTTGCAGAGCACATCACAAGCAGAGCAGGCAATTCATCCATGACTCGTTGGATTAATTTCAGTGTTTCCACTCCTTATGAAGTGCCTGCCAGAATCCTGGATTTTGCTCATTTATTCAAAAGGATTTGCCCCATGATTTCTGAAATTGTCCTTGGCCTGCAGCTACTCTGTGAGCAGTTCATTGCGAGTTTTCAGTCTTTGGAGCTTGAGCTGTCTCAATCAGACACATTAGGAAACAACATTTGTGTTTCTTGGTCAGTCAAGTGTAACAAGATGAATCAGTTCTTCACAGTGACTGATCATAATTACCAATTACAAACTTGTTTTCAGTGAATGGTTTGCAATATTCAGTTGAAAGGCACTGTTCCTGGAAGCATCTGTGTCAGGAAATGAATTCAGTACATTTCTGGGGTGTGACTAGAAAAAGGGAACAGGTATATTTTGAGAAAACCTGTTTTCAAAACAGGAGGAGCTATTCCAGGAGGTATTGTATGGTTGGCTTTGATTCTTCCCTGAATCAGCCCAGGCTTAGCAGCTGATCCCTTCCTACATGCCAACATGCTATCCTTGGAAGTTTCTTCATACTAATATAACTGAGAAGTCCCTGGAAATTACAACTAATATCATCTAAACCAGGACAAATAGGAAAACCCTCAATCTGAAATTGGCCAAATCAGCTCCTCAGATGTGCTGTAAAAAAAGCATTAACGCTACCCACAGCCACATTTCAGTCCAAAGGCTCAAAGCACTTTCCAACAGGTGAGAAATATTGCTTGTTCAGCAGGCAGGACATTTAGGCAATTACTTCACTGACAGCTCCAAGTCCTCATTTAGACATATGAAAACTCGGAGCTGTGGGGAGTCAGAAATGTTGTCAGCCATCCAGTCAAACTCTTCAAACCAGCCACAGAAAACGACAGATGCATTACTGCTAAATGGCCCGGAGCACAGGAGATGGCTGTAAGAGGCAGGACTCAAGGTCTGAACTTGGGGCAAATCATATCACGACACCTTGGCACAAGATTCACCTGGAGCCTCATATTGGGAGGTGTACATCTCCCAGCTCCCTCCCAACCTTGTCATCTCTTCACGGCCACCAACAGCAACCGGAAGGGCCAAGGGCCAAAGGCAGCTAAACAGGAACTATTTCATAGCATCGTACTTCTCCTCCACCTCCCTGCCTGCATGGCTTGTGCCCTTCTCACTGTGTCACTGAGGACTTTTTATTGCTACCATTCCTGCCTGGGCGTTGCACTGTATCTTCTCCTGAGCCTGAGATGGGCATTAGCCAGCTCTGCCACAACTCCTGTCACTCCCTATCAAGTCACATCTCTCAGCCAGCAAAATAAGAGCCCCTGTGGGCACAGATTCAGCTTCTGAGGCAATAGAGCCAACAAGAACATCCTGCACCCAGCCCAACGCTGGCTGTATTGGCAGTGCAGGTTCCTCCTCCCCATGACCCCACAACGTGACTGTCATGCCTATGTCGCAGCCACAGGGATGCTCCCATTCCCTGTTCACCTGCTCCCCACCCCAACCAGCTGCAGATGAGCCTACAGTCCGTGAGGATGGGGAAGGACCAGAAGAGAAATTGTGCAGAAATCTGTATGCATTGTACATCACTCAGGTCTTTCTTCATGGGTCAGGTGGGGCATCATCTCTATGACACCAGTGAAAGAGGACAGGCTTGGGCATGGCACAGGGTAGACCTTTACAGCTCTATGAGCATGTCCCCTTTAATAGCCACATGTCATTTCTTCAGAGAAAATAACACAGTCCCAACCCAGGACTAGATTGGGAGCAGGGGCAAGGGCCAAGAAGTAAAGGCAAAAAAGATCCCGGTTTTGCACCTGGTTTGCACTGGCACTAGCCAGTAACGAAAGAGGAGGCAAAGGTGGTGGCATGCCATCTTTACTTACATGGCCAGCAGGACCACCTGAACCATAAACCAAATCAATCAGCCTGTGGCCTCAGGTAGCCCACACTGAGGGGGTCCTCTGCCACCCAGTGGAGCCAGTGTTAGAGACACTCTGCATATGTCTACATATTGCACTGAGCATGGTGGTGCAACATCTCATGGGAGACTCTGGACATTTGATGATCACCCTGGAAGCCATGCTGAGACCTTCCAAGCCCTCCAAATTGCCAGCAGGAGCTACAGGGCATTCTGGGGAAGGGCCACTCTCACCCCCCTTGCCTTCTCAGAGGAGAAATGTGCCACGTACATCTTCCCTGGGGCCCTTCCCATGAGCCGTCTGGGGGAAGCAGCAGCAACTCGCCCAGTGACCACAACCCCAGTACCTGCTTCAGGGGTCCTTTGGTTTTCAGGAGGATGAAGATGGCGTAGAGAGGAATGCAGACCATGGAGGAGAGTGCCATCAGCCAGCCCACCACATAGCCCCAGGCCGGGTACACGTAGGAATTGTTGTATTTCAAGGGCGTGTACTTGATCAGGGAAAACAGGAAGACGGCCTGGGGAGCAGAAAACACAGACATAGCCAGAGCAAAGGGAGCAGCAAAGCCAGGTAGCCTGGCCGCTCTGCAAGCTCTGGCTGGGTGGCAGTGAGTGTGATGTCCTGCATGAGCTAGCATGGACCTTGCTAGCTGCAGTGAGGCAGAGCTTGGTGCATGCTGACCACGCAAGGAGTTATCTCAGAGCCAGGCTTCTCTGCAGTGTAAAGCCTTCAGGCTTCTTAAGGGTTCAACCTAAGCAAAGTTGGCAGCAGCTTTGAGGGTCCAGCAACATTGAGACAGCCATTTATTCATATCAAAGTCAGGAATTGTTGTTGTCCCTGGCAGAAGCCCTCCAGAAGTAGCATGTGGGCACAGATTTACCCCTCTTGGGGCTCTCTAGCCACAGAGCTCTCAGATGATTTGGGCTGGATCAGGCTTGCTTTGAAAATTTCCCTGATATTGAACTCCTGCTGAAGCCTGAGGACAAAGGACTAGAACGCTTTTGTAAGCTGTAGCTATAGATCCCATCTGTGTTCCCACTGAGGTCAAAGAAAACAACTCTCAACATCAGATGCAGGAGCAGAATTTGGCTCAGAAATCATGTAAAAGTCAGTGGAGCAAGACTGGACAGAAACTCAAAGCAGGCAAGAACTTGCCTGACTTAGGGTGTATTTTCTTTAAACACAGTTGTCACAGGGGTTTTAAAAGAGATTTAATAACATAGAAAGCAAATGGCTGTGGAAAGATATTTGTGAACCACAGGAGGTCACAGGAACACAGGCTGAAGCAAGTATTTCAGAACAGGGTAAATCTCGCTGGTCTTCTATTTAAAAGTAATTTGACCAAACCTTTCCAGACTTTGAAGATACATTTCCCTTTGCCTTCACAGTAAAAAAGTGGTTTTTCAGGCTCAATTAATTTTCCAGGCAAAAGATAAGGCTTTACAAAGGAAATAAATTGTCACCTCAGCTATGGACAAGCTTCTGTTTCTCCAAGCTATGTTTCTCCATAGCAGTTTGAAAAAATTACAGCAGCACCTTGAAGACAAATCAACCTTTTCTATTGAGAACCCAGGGACCTAGAATAATATGCCATGTTGTTATAATCACACTTACCAAGCACAGACCCGGGGTGACCACCAGCCAGCATATCTTGATCAAGGGCCACGGCCGGAAACCGATCATGTCCTCAATGTTGTCGTAGAAGCGATTGGCACCTTGGTCACCAGCCAGCACAGAGACAAAGTCAGAGTTCAGGTCATTGTTGTTTCCTTCAACCACTGTTCACATTAGATCCCAACTTTCTTCATCCTCAGTGTTTACTCCTGGCAAAAACGCAGCTATCCTAATAATATAGCAGCACGTAATGGGCTTTTCTGGCATTGAGAAGGCTCATCTGTGGCTAAATACAGATGGAGGTTTTTAACTTCAGCCAGAAGTTATCAGAAAGCTTGATATAGAAGAAATGCCCTGTCCCTCAGAGAGCAGCAGCTGTAAGTGAGAGGATGCAGCCCATGTGCTACTAAGAGCTGGTAAGGACCAGCACAAGGCAAGGAGGGATGCCTGATTTATAGGTTAGCAAGAGAAAGCTCTTGCAGGTTAAGCACATGGGATTGTGTGAGCCCAGAGTGCTAAAACAAACAAAGAGAGTGGGGGGCACCAAAAAAACCCCTCTCTTTGTAACCAGATTGGCACACCAGGGGAGTCATGTCAAGAATCCCCACTGAGCTAGGCATTTCCCCTATCATCAAAAGCCTGCTTTCCACAGAGTATTTTATTTTTGGCATAAACCCAGAAGAGCTGGCAATCCAAACTCTGCTGGAAACCAAATCTTCCATCTGCAAGTGCTGCTGTACTGTCCCATGGGAGCTGTCCTGTGGGTGCCTGATCTCCTTCTTCTCCTCTCATTAGTTTCACTTACTAGATTACGTTGTTCTCAATATGTGGGACCCACCTGAATCTCATGGTGCATCAGAGTGGGATATATCTCTGAGGAGCACCTAAAAGTCCTGCCACTGGCCAGACCCTATCCATTGACTCTTCCCAACCCAAAGCACAATGAGGAAATGTATGCAATGATATATAGAGGAGACAGCGTAATGCAGATGGACTTCAGCAGACCTTATAGTAAGCTCTAAGATGTCTTCAAGGAACAAGAGCCTATGTTGGCCAAAAAGAGATGTAAAATGAAGAAGAATCAAAAAGTCATTCATAAGATGCCCTGACTTTTTCCTAACTAGAGCTAACCAGAGGTACTATATCGGACTGCCTCAGGTAAAATAGAATAACAATATTAGACAAAAAAAAATGGAGCTAGACTGTCCATAGAAAGGGTTACCAATTAAGCACCTCTGGGATGAAATAATGCCATATTTGTCTTACTGAAGTTTAATCACAGAGCTTAGCTGATAAAGAAGGGCTCTGCCTTTAGGGGTGTTCATCCCACTGTGAACTCAAGGTCATGCCACAGTTCTCACCTGCAAGCATGATGACACCTTGCTTCTTTGCATCTTAACACCAGAAGGCTGGGCTGGGCAAAATATATGTCCTAGAGAACTGGCCACACTTGCGAGTGTTTGGGGTTTGGTGAGTTTTATTTTGGTTTGTGTTTTTTATGTCTTAGCATTAAATTGCCATATTACATTTCCTTTAAATATATGAATTTGACAAAAGCACATTATGTGTGCTTTTCTTTTTTGGAATTCTTTGCATTATGTTCTATATCCCATGACTAATGTTTACAGGAAAGCTCTTTCAAACCCAGCTTTTTGAAGTATTTAGGCTGGGGAGGGCAGGTTCTTTGAACACCTCATGGTTCCCATCTTGAGTTGGCAAGTTAACAAGTAGCCTCAAGCTATGACAACAAGCTGTGGCATACCAAGGGGGACACAGCCTTGTGTGGGAGCCCAGCCTACACCAGAGAACAGAACCTAAAACTTCCAAGCTGTAAATATCATGAGGCTTCAGATAACATTTCTGAAAATATACTGGGGATGAAAGGGAGATGGTATAAAAAATTTATTTTGCCAAAAAGCCAAAATCTTTCACAGGGTGAAAAAAAAAGGAGAGAGATATAAATGATGCGACTTGCAGTTTAGAATATGAGCATAGCACAGTCTCTTATACCATACAGTGTTTCCACAGAAACACACTGCGATGTCAGACATATGACAGATAAATTCATTTGCAATACAACTTTGTGGAAGCCAAAGTTTCACTGCAAATTTAGGATCTAGTGGAAGAGACATAGCAATTAAAGAAATAAAAAGATGCCAAACAAGAAGAAAGACGCAACAGACATCCATCCTCCATCAAGAAAACAGCCCAAAACTTATGTTGTTAGTTACGATGTGCCTCTACCTGTCCTTATCCCTATTCTCTGTAGTACAACCATCAGATCCTGCATTTCCACACCCACTGTGGCCATCAGTAGGTGATGCGATGAAACACTATGGGGACTGACATGAACGTCCTCAGAGAGTATGAACAGGAGGTTTTACATGTTCTACATTTTGCAGGCAGATGAAAAAGTAATCAAGCTTAAGAAGTCATCAGTTCAATCACTCAACATTGGCTTTTTGAGCAAATTAGAAGCTGGAGGACGCTTGCAGTCCTCCTTCCTTCCCAGCACATTAAAAGGATTAGATAAAGCTCCTGCAGAGAAAACCATAAAGATTTCCCCAAAGAGATTTTTGTTGGAATGAACAAAGTTGTTGGCTGTTATCCCCAATATCCCAAGACAAGGAAGAATGGTATGCAGGAGCAGGGCAGTTATTCACGCATGCTGGTACCACTTCTCTTGTGCTGACCAATCCCATATACCTTCCAAGCTGTTGCATGCTTTTCTGAAAAATCATTTAATTTTACTACATAAATGCATGGGAATAATTTTCACATGAACCCAACTGGAGATTTGCTTAAATCCTTATGTCTTGTCCTTATGGAGCCCTTCTCATTTTATGTAGCTTATAACAACTGCAACTGATACCCAAACAGAGAGGGACAAAGATTTTTTTTTTTTTTTTTTTTTACAATATCTAGAAATGGTGAGTTTCACAGATTTGCTATTCTGGAATCTATGAAAAAGCACTCCCTTTTAATTTTTTTTCTCCCAATCCACATTTATTTGCATTCATCTATATCAAATTTCATCCACAGGATTTCAATAGGTGATGACCCCCACTCTATGCTGTAGTGCTAAGCTTGTATCTGTCTCAAACCTGCAGCATCAACATCTGCACCAAACCTGTGCAAAAATGCCAGCAGCAGAGGCGTTGTGGCACTGCAACAAGTGTGCACCCTTTGAGTACCAAGTGCACAGAACGGGCCCCTTATGGTCCATAAATAAGTGTGTAAGATTGCCTGTAGCCGGTACATCTGAGAGGATAAAGCACACACAGCCAGAGCAAGCTCAACAGGCAAGATTCAGGCAGAAGGAAGCTGCTGCTTCTGGTAGCCATGCTGCATGTGAGCAAGAGAGCGAGAGAAAGATTTATACCAGCACAACACGGGTTCACCCTAGGGCCGCCCACAGGTACCCACTGGCATCAGTTCGCTTTAGCTTGCTAATGGTTTCAGCCCCGGCTCTCCTGCAGTGATGGAGGCACTAGCTTTCTCCTGGAACAGCTAATCTTAACGTGCATGCTGTGACTGCCTGGAAAATATCCTCCCTGCAGCACGTTTCAGTGGCATCACGTTGTGAATCCCAGTGCTCAAAACCCATGCTTGCTTATATGAGGGCTGCCTGTCCCAAAGTGGAAGGCAGAGAGGAGAAGGGGGGAAAAAAACCCCAAACCCTCCAGCACTCCCCTCTAGGTCTGACACCGCGCAATCCTTTCACAGGCAGAGAGCAGTACATGAGGAAATCCTGCGATCTTTGTGAGAGCAGCTGCCTGGCAGCAGAGGGAAGCTGCCAAGTGGTGGGTGGTTGGCGTATGTGCTGGGAGAGGGGAAACTCAGAACGCATATTTGTGTTAGCAAAAATGCTGTAATTCTTCACAGTGTAAGCAAGAGGCTCATCCCTGCCAGTTCTGAGGCTGGGAAAAAAACCATTAATTGGCACCAGGCACTTTTTTTTTCACGAAGATGCCTCACCTTGGCCCTCTGACTACATTTTGGACCAGAATCAGCCCAATGGATGGAAAGCAGAACATCAAGAGGGTAAAATCCCGCTGTGTTGAGTGAGGAAAGTGAACCCATGGTGGTGAGGGAAAGGGCCATTTCTCAGTCCCCAGCTCCTCTGTCCCCCTTCCAGGCTGCTGGGGCAGCATCACCTCTCCTGCTGCTCCTTGTCTGCCATTGCTCCTCTCCATGGGTCGTCGGAAAAGGCATGTGGCCTGTGTGACCATAAAAATGGCAGGGGGCTTCTATACTTAAAGCATAATTCAGTTTAATGTAATGAACATGGTGATGATGAAGCCCTGTCACAGATGGATGGGAATTTCTATCCCCCTGTAAATCCTACAGGGACTGGGTAGAAGGCAACTCAAATTAAAATCTGGCCAAGGTCTTGTATTGCAAGCTCTCAGGTGAGCTTCCCTTGCAGAACATCTCTCTAGAATAAATCTGTCTTACAGATCTGCTTCTCTTGCGTTGCCCAGAGGTGAAGCCCAAGCAGCTGGACCTGCTACCGTTTCAGCAAGAGAGGAGTCCATCCAGACTAGCAATTGGCTCCTGCTGTACATAAAGCGTTTAGAGAAACTGATAACCCCTTCATCAGCAAACGCACTACAGCCAATGCAATCTCTGTAAAACTGTAAGCGCCAAAGAGAGCACACAGGGACTGACTGTTCACTGTCTCTTCTAAAATAAGACAAAGGTGGCACCAAATGAAATTAGCAGGTGGCAGATTCAAAAGAAGGAAAAGAAAGTGACTCCTCACACAACACCTGACCAAGCCATGGAGAGCTCCTTGCTGCAGCATTTTGTGGATGATAAATGCTTACCTGAGTCAACTGGAAAAATTAACAGAAAAGAAACAAATAGATTTTATTTCTGGCTCTGGAAATCCCTGGGCAACAAGCTGAGTATTGCATCGGGCTCTGGGACCCCCATCACAAGAAAGACATGGACCTGTTAGAGTGGGTCCAGAGAAGGGCCGTGAGAACTATCAGAGGGCTGGAATGCCTCTCCTGTGAAGAAAGGCTGAGAGAGTTGAAGTTGTTCAGCCTGGAGAAGAGAAGGCTCCAGGGAGACCTTGTTGCAGCCTTTCAATATATAAAGTAAGAAAGAGAGAGACTTTTTACTAGGGCTCGTAGTGACAGGACAAAGGGTAACAGTTTTAAACTGAAAGAGGGTAGATTTAGGTTGGATATAAGGAAGAAATTTTTTAGTTTGAGGGTGCTGAGACACTGGAACAGGTTGCCCAGAGAAATTGTGGATGCACCACCATTGCAAGTGTTCAAGGTCAGGTTCGACAGTGTTTTGAGCAACCTGATCTAGTGAAAGATGTCCCTGCCCATGGCAGGGGGGTAGACTAGGTGACCTTTAAAGGTCCCTTCCAACCCAAACCATTCTTTGGTTCTATAATTAGCTGTTAGAAACTGGAATAATATTTGCAGAAAGTATTGTTGCTAACTTTTCTGCTATTATACTCCTTCCTGAGCATCCACTCCCGGCCACTGAAAGAGACACAACATGATGCTCATGCCTGCAATCTTTTCCTTAGGTTAGGATGGCCACGCTGCTTGGCATAGCTAGGAGCCAGCAGATGCGTGATTGTGGGATGTTGAGGGTCTGGTCTAAGCTGACATTTACTATAGCTTTGCATGATTCTTACAGGTACTGAGCTCCTGTAGCTCCATGAAGCTGAGGAGAGAAAGCAGCTGCTCTGCATGACACACAACTAGACCCTTTGCCCAAAAACCACCAGCCTTGACGCGAGCTTCAGGGAGATGAACTGCAGCCTGTGTGCTCAGGCACCATTCAGCAGGGAAGAGATCTCCCGTAGGATATCACAGGATACTCTTCTCACTGCACAGACTAACAAGCAGTTGGTTTCCTTCTGATAGTTAGTGGAGCTCAGTTTAATCCTGCTCCTGAGTAGTTTAGTTACAGACTTCACTGAGAGTCAAAGCAGCCTCTCCCATTTCTTTTAGGAGTGCCATCACAGCCCGTGCAAACAGGAAGCATGAATCGTCGCAGAAGTAACACACAAGTCTGCATTCCAGTATTTCGTGTTAAATTAACTGACAGGACTAAACTAAAGGCACAATGTAAGCAGACAGTAACAGAGACCAAAGAACAGCAGTCACTCCTCTATAGCTGATTTTCTAATTCAAAGGGCAGATAGGAAGAGCAGCAAGGTAGTTCAACATGAGGAATCTTCAGAGAGGGAAAAACCATTCCTACTCTAAATGTGGAGCAATTAAGAAATGTTGCAAGGAAACACAGTGGAAACCAGACAAGAAAGAGGGTAATTACAGCATTTCTTTGCCCCCTAAGGATTTTTTCCTCTCCCCTCCCACTTCTCAACCCCCCATCCTTGCCTTGAGAAGGAGCAACACAGGTTTTTGTCCTCCACTTACCATACACCCATCCTATACAGATTACTTCAAAAATGGCCAGGAAGAGCAGGCACATGCCACTGGCAGCATAGTAGTCAAAGAGCTGGAAGATGTACATCCCACCCTGTTGAAGAAGTAGAGAAGAGAGAGTCATGGCAGGACTATTCCATGTGAGGGAAAAATGACTGAGGCAAGCAGAAGAATCGCAGCAGAAACACTGCACCTAGAGCAGGTGGGAGAAGAAGAGCCTTCTCTTGGGGCTGCCCCCAGTCTGTCCCAAAAAGACAGTCAGGCCTGGTGGCAGGAGAGCATTTCATGCCCATTTTGTGATACTGCTGGGCTAGGCTGGCTTCTGTGTCCACAGGAGCAGGAGCCAGTTTGTTTGCTTAAATCAGTTAGTAAGTTTCCAGCATCATTTCAAAATACCATGTAACAGTGCAGAACTTTGCACCCAAGAAATTGGGATCCTGAGGATCAGGACGTTCAGACACCTCATTTTAGCTGCACCCATCTTTACATATTGTTCAAGGTCCAAGCCCTGCAATGGCAGAGGCATGTGGCTTCCCTGCTGCCTCTGCCTTTGAGCTGAGCCCTGCATAGTTGCCATCAGCTACCTCTACAGGTCAGTGGATGACTCCTCTCATACTTTCATGTGTTTTCTCAAAGAGAAAGCCCCTCCAATACAAGTCAAGCAGATGCTTTCAAATAGTGCTGAAGAGCTCTAGGCACTGCCAGAGAAGCAGAGCAGTTACTCCTTCTTCCCACCACATATGAGGTGACATCCTGCAACGATGGGAGTAGATGTCTCCATGCAAGGGGCCATGCAAAAGCCATGGGAACCTTTAACGCAGTTTCACTCAAAGCTCTCTCCATCACAGTGGGAGCTGCCTTCAGCAAATCCTTAGCCAGGATCCTGTTGGAGGATCATTCAGCAGTGCTTAAAAGGTTTAGCAGGAATTAGCTGTTGCTACATAGCATGTGGAGGTAACCCAGAGGAGTGCTAAGACCCCCACCCAAGCATGCAGTATGCATGCACAACACACCACACCACTGTGCAGGAAGAGGTGCTTGGCTACTAGCTGCAGAGCAGGGCAAACACCGTGCACATAGCATCGCACCGACACAGCTCTGCTGCTTCTGGTCCTAGAGATCACAGGCTCCCCACTGGCTCAGGCAGAGTTACAGTGCAGCCATTACCCCCAGCCTTCCCTCCCACTGCTCTGCTTCTTGTGGAAAGCAGCCAGCAAACGCTTGCTGCCCTTAGAAGAGCTTCTGCTTGTGCAGCTCAGCTTGTTTTAGCTACCAGGCCTGGTATTTACACAAAGCTGTATGCCAGGCAGCCTCTCTGGGCTGCGGGACCGTCTCTCTGGAAGGCTCAGTTATGCAGCGAGTACACTAGCATCACGCAGGGTAAAAGCAGTACTGGCTGTGAGAAACACCAGCTAATGCATTAGAAATGAAGGATAATTAACAGCATCAAAGATGAGCTTGCTTTCTCTACCCACTCCTCCAGAGCAGTCTCGAGGGGTTTCTGGTGCTTGGCTGTACCCCAGCTAGTCCTTTCTTACCTCAGTGACCAGCAATAAGCCCAGCAGGTAGCATATGACTGCAATGGCCAGGATCAGCAGCTCCCGACGCCCCTTCTTGCGAAACACTCCTGGGTACATGTCAATAAGAGCTGTCACCACGCTTTCCACACAGACAAACTGCAGAAGACGACAGGTTAGAAAAAACAGTGTCTCCTTTTCCCCAAGAACACATTCCCTCTCACTGTCCTTTTTTCCTCCAGCCACTCAAATCCTTATTTTTTTGGTTTTTCTTTTTGTTGGTCTTGCTTCCTCAAGGGCCAGCTGCAACTGCTAGGGACTCAAACACAGCTTAGTATATCAGTGAGGTCTCCTCTGGAGCTGCAGACCAAAGGGTTTAAAAATACAGCCCCATGTTGGGAGGATGAACTGTGAGATGTGCGACAGATTGCCTCAAACCCAACAGAGCACACTGCTGCACAGCAGAAATGACCAAGAGATGGGGAGGCAAGGGGCAGACTGCACCCCTTGAGCAAGGCAAGGAAGCACCTGAGATGGCACAAGGAACCCCTGTGACAGAGGGGAGCTCTCCCTGCCACTGTGAAGCTAAGGGGAGCCAAGTGACTGTGAGGGCACAGCTCAACCCTAACATCAAGCACACCCCTTGTGCAGCAGGACGGGGTGTAAAATACGCCTCGACTGCCTGGGACAACCCAGTAGAGCAGGTGGCCAGAGGCCCCTCAGGTGAATTGCTGGCTCTTGGGGCTGACCATTGGGCAGGACGCCTGCTCATCACTGAATGGCTCTCAGTCCTGCAGCGTACATCACCCACGGGATATATAAGAGAACATCAGCGACTGCTGGGACAGCCCAGCCAGCATGAAGCAGAAGGGGACCTCAACCCAGAGAAACAGAGGAAGGAGACCTCATTCTCCAGGCACAGGGGCTGAGGTGCTGCAAAGCGGAGCCTGAGGAGAGCACCCTGCCTGGCAGGCATGCTGGGAACCCCCCCGGCTCCCCTCGTGCTGGCTTGCCAGGGTTGCACACTGTGCTCTGCAGGGTGCTCTGCTGGGTTTTGCTCCTGGCATAAAAGGGGTATGGGAGGGTAAAAGAGATGGGTACACCAGCAAGGAGAGCACACAGGGATTCCTCTGGTGAGATGCTGCTGGCAGAAAACAGCCCCATTCCCTTTCCCAGGCTGCCCTGCTCTGTGCTGGGCCTCACTTCACAGTGTGCAAGGTTTTGGTGCTGGCACAGAGGTGGGAGGGGATGTAGCCAAGACACCCTCACGTACACACAGGGAGAAGGATGCCAAACAGAGATGCCAGCACACATAATCACTGGCTTCCCATCAGCCCTGGCTCTGAGCTTCCACACTGTGAAAGTGTTGTGGACAATGTGGAGAACATATCTGAGGTACCAGCAAAGCACATAACCACCTTATTCTTTCCCATGACTTTGGGGAGTGCTCAGGGTGGGGACAGGCACCTGGGTGTTAGACAAGGAGGGTGTGTTTGCTGTACCTGGCTATCCAGTCCCAAGAAGATCAGCATGAGGAAGAAGAGGCAGGACCAGAGCTGAGACACGGGCATCATCGTTACTGCCGTTGGATATGCTATGAAAGCCAGGCCAGGACCTGCCAACAGACCGCAGGATGACCACGAGTGCCCCCACACCACCACCTGCCACCACCACCCTGCAGCACAGAGTCAGCTCACATACTGCTTCAAAGCTCACCCCACTACCGCTCCCTGCCCACTCAGGGCTGAAAGCCACATTGGGAAGCACTGGTCCTGCAGACCTCGCCGTGGACACCCACAGTGATAGAGAATGTAGATAACATCCCAGGCTTCACTTCGGAAAAGTCCCCTCCCCATCAGGCTTTCTGGTTTGCCTTGGCTCTGAAGTCTCCTGGAGAAACCTACCTGATTCAGCCACTTCTGCAATGGGTACACCCTGCTCTCGAGCCATGAAGCCCAGCACAGAGAAAATGGCAAAGCCAGCAATGAAGCTGGTGGCACTGTTCAGGAAGCAGAGCATGACGCAGTCCCTGCAGGGAGGAGACCAGAGATAGATTGGTGTTTCCCACTGCAGAATGGGTCTACTTGGGATCATGTCTGTACTCAGTTTCCCCAGCTGGACAGCATGGACCAAGGAACAGCAATGCTGCTCTTGAACTCTCTCAGAAGTAAAAAGCCCAAAACAGAACAGAGCCAAAAATCATCCTACCTACCTTTTACCCCGCTGTTCAAGAGCTATAGGACTATAGGTGGCACAAAGAGAGACATAAGGCACCACCAGTGGCTTGTGAATAGGATGCCACAATGATACACATAGGGACATGGCAACAAAAAAAGTTGACAGGAGTCAAGGGAATAGGAAAAACAAAGAGAAAATGAGGAAAACAGCAAATTAGAAAAGGGAAGAGGTTGCAAAAGTAAACATAATCAAGAAAGAGGAGCATCTGAAAGCACGAACACATACAGGTTCAGCAGGTCTGGTAAAACAAGGACTAATGAGTTAACAAAAATCCTCACCTGACAAGGGTTGTGTCTACACTGTCTTTATTAACGATGCTCAGAGGGAGGCTGGAGCATCCTATGCCACTTGTCCTGAAACTTTTGTGCACTTACTCCCTGTGAAAATGAGGCACCAGTCTGAGCTGGCTGGGCTGGAAACCCCACACCCCAGGGTCCTGCCTGGGCAGCCGCCAGAGCAGACCCACAGCATCAGCTGCTATGGGGCAGTTTGGACGCCCAGCACATTTGGGCCACCCAGAACTAAGCTGCCAGTCCAAGGTACCTAGGGCATTAGAAGAAGGTGTCAGCACACCGCTCTGTTGGTGACAGATACATTTCAGGAGAGCCAGGGGAAAGTATTAATTGCCTGACCAACAGCCGTGGCAGCACCTATTGGAGAATGGGAGAAAAGGAGAGATGATTGATGTTGCCAGAGTACCATTACATTTTCCCATCCATGCTGGAGCAATACATGAAGGAATAACAAAGCCCCCGCTCCTCGAGGCTCTGTGAAAGGTGTCAGAAATGGCCCTGATGGCTTCACTGAGCTCCGTGTCAGGCCATGGATAAAATAGATCTGTAATCCAAGGGCAAGGAGGAGGCCAGACAGACTTGATTAATCTTCTTGATAGGATCAAAATGCCACTGGCAGTATATTACCCTGATGGCAGTAAAGCACTGGAAACAGGGGGCCCAGCCATCATCTTTGTACCATCTCCCCTGCCTAGCAAGTGACAGCAGAGCTGACCACGGCACCCTTGCTCACTCACCCTGTCAAAATAGCCCATGGTGTCTCCACAGTGGCTGGAGACACTCCATTTTCATTCCTCCTCCAATCTCTCCCGTTTCCAAGCTGACTCCCGTGGGAGAGCACTACTAAAGCCATTTTCTGGAGCTCCTGTGTTCCCTCAGCCACTCTCCATCCCTACACTGAGTCCTCTGCAGCTTCCACACTCTGAGCAGCTCGACAGTCAAAGCAGCATAACCCAAGGTCTCTCCTGGGGACAGAGCCTGCCTGAAATGCAGCTCTGTGCTGTTTGCCTCTGAGCAAATTTCCAGAAAGATGTGAGTAATCCAGGCTTCTCTTACCTGTAACAGTTGTTGGTGTATTTGTTGTAGCTGCCCAGAGCTGTCAGGCACCCCTGGCAAATGGCATAAGAGAAGAGGATCTGAGTGCCTGCATCCATCCAGACCTGGAACAGAGAAGGTCACTGGTCTCCAGACCTGGCAACAAAATAAACAAATGGCTATGCCCTGTCTAGCAACAACCCCTTCATCAGTGCAGAACAAACTGCAGAGACAGAGGGGCTCAGTGAATGTAGAAACTGGGATACCTCTCTGGGAAAACTGAGCTATAGGACAGAAAGTCCTTTAGGAAAAGGCTCGTGAGCGGACCGTATTTTCACATCCCACTCAAAGCGACATAGGGCACCGGTCGATGCCTGACACCACTCCTCCATCCCACACCTTTGTGTTCTGGGTGAAGACGGCATCCCTGATAGCACGGCTCCGGCTGAAGTTGTCATTGCAGGTGTCTGTGGTCCCTGTGTGGCTCAGCGTTCACAGAGCCACTGGTGAGTCGTCCCAAATGAGGGTCAGCAAATCCTCTGCATAATCAGTGCATTCCCCTCCCTGCTCCTGAATCTGGTTTCCCACATCTCTGAGGCCGCAGTGCAGGGTGAAAGGGGGAAAATTGCCGGGCTAAGAGATATCAGGCCGATGCGTTGTTGTGGACCCAGGTTCCCTTTTGCTCTGGCATGGCATGGGAAAAGCTGAGTGGGCTTGTTCACCGCTGCTCCAGCCCCCTCACCTGTGGAGGACTCCCTTGTTCACTCCGGGTATTGTGGGTTGAACTGCAGCTCCGCTCTCACACCCTCCCAGGGAAAGCCCTGAGCTTCGAGTTAGCAGGCAGGCAGGAAAACAGCCCACCTTTCTGTTTGTCTGTGTGTTCCCACTCACTCTCTTTTTCCTCTAAGCAGCCCTCAGCTGCAAACATCCAGGCAACTGCAATTTGGCAGCCTTCAAAAAATCCCAGCCTAGGCATTGCTGCTTAAATTCACGTGGATCTCTTGCAGATAGGCACATACATGGGAGCCCTTCAGGCATGGCCACGGGCACGGGCACACATCCCACTTTACACCAAAGCCCCACATTCTGCCTAAACTCAGTAGCAGGATCTCTCGCTCCTGCTACGCTGTGTTGCAGCAGCCTGGAAAGACTATGTCAGCTTTAGTTAGGCTGTGAAAGATAGTTTTCAGCGAATAAGCTCTGACCATGAATAAAACACACTCAGCCCCAGTCACCCCCCCATTATTTATTTTGATATTAAAATGCCATTTACATTCAGCTGGCTCTTTGCATTTGGCGCACCACAGATTTTGTATTGACAACACATAATTGCATCTGAAAGCCATTTGGGGGAAGAGAGTGTGTTTGGCAGCTGGTTTGGGAGCAGTTGGGGCTTTGGCCATCTGGGAAGATGCGGGAGGTAAGCTGAGACTGTGGGCTAAGCATATTGCTTGGCTGCCTCCCTGAAAAGATTCAGCGGTGGAATAATTAGCAGCAGTGTCATTTAAATGTTCTTCTGGGGGGGTCTGCGTTAGCACCTCCCTGGGCTGGCAGAGGCAGCCTGCACAGCATTGCTGAGCCCACATGGGGAAGGGAAGCAACCTGCTGCTACAGAAAGGTGCCCAAGCAGACACCCCAGGGGGATCCTCCAAGGGTGCAACCGGCTGCCTGCCCCACGCAGCCCCCAAGGGTGCTGCCCACCTCCTGCCAACTCAGGCTACCCTGCGCGTCCTGGGTTTGGCTGCACCCTCTGCCCTAATCTGGACTTGGCCTCCTCAGGTACACAGCATCCCCCCTGCCAGGGGGGGCTTCCATGAGCTCCAGTGAGCAGTGGCAGGGGCTGACGTGCGCCCTTTGGCCAGCCGCTGACCCAAGCGAGTGGGACCAGCCCCCAGGACGGGTGACGCGAACCTGCTGCCCAGCCTGCGTTACCTGCATGCATTCAGTCTCTGCAAGCACAGGGGCCCTGCGCTCCCTGGGAGGGCCCTGTTGGAGCCAAACTAAGTGCTATCCAGGCCAGAAAAAATGAAAAGTGGTAGATCATTTCCCCCTCCTTCCTTAATTATTTGCGTTTAAGACACAGCAAAATTATCTGTTACATGCTGAATACTTCATATACTCTTCTGGTTTTGCTGAGCCCATGAGTGGAAATGACCTAATATGCCTATATGCTGCAGATGCACGAGCAAAAAGGCTGTGCTGTGCAGGAGGATGAGACCCCTCTCAGCTCTTTTAAGGAGATCACACGGGTTCACCAGTCTCCCTTCAGAGAAGATGATAGCTAGATCCTCAGCTAGCAGCAGATCCAAGGGTCAGAGCACTGGAAACCTTCCAGTGGCCAGCACCTGCCTGATCCCCACCCACCTGCGGGTCTGCCAGCCTGGAAATGTCCGGCTTCAGGTAGAAGATGATCCCCTCGGCAGCACCGGGCAGTGTGACTCCTCGCACCAGCAGGATGATAAGCATCAGGTATGGGAAGGTGGCAGTGAAGTAAACGACCTGCGGGTGCAGGGAAAGGAGAGGAGAGAGGGTCAGCGGGGAGGGGGTGCAGGCACCATCTTATCTCATCTGCAGGCCCCCACCCCAGCAAACGTCCCTGGACTCTGCTGTTGGCTATAGCTGCTACTGCTAGCGTAGAAGAGGGGTGGGAAAGAAATTAATCAAGGTTACATCTCACCAGTGATGTAGTTAATCTACATTTTGTTCCTCACCCAAGGCTCTGCCACTGGTTTCTCTGGTTTATTTTCTCTTTCCAGTCAGTGTAATTTCCCTGCTCTCCAGCTGTTCTCTTCATCTTTCTAGAGCTGCAGAAGAAACCCAGATCTCTTTCTGTCACTGAGTTTTAATGAGGAGTTATCAAAATGGTCCTATTCCCAGCAAGAGTTTTCCAAATTAAATAGCAACTTTTGCTGCCCAATTTGAGACACCTCTGAGGGGTCTTATTTCCAGGGGTGTTCATGCAGCTCTCTCATCCCTTCAATGCCTCCGAGCTTACAGGTAAAAAGTGGGGGCAACTCAAAGCCTTTAAAGAAAATGTAGACCATTATTTTTGTAAAACCTTCTTTTCACTTCTTCTTGTGTGTGATGTAAATAAATATTACAGTAAAATTAATCATCTCTAATCCATTGCCTAATGTAACATTTTTTTTTCTATTGGCAAAATATCTGTGAGCAAGTTGCAACTTCCTAACATTTATTCATTATTAAAATTCATCCAAATAATATGAAGGCTTGTTTATTCTAGAGATTCATAGCGAGGGGCCTAAAATGACATTTTTTCTGCTTAGTGATAATTGGTCGAATAAGTACCAGTACGTGGCACTTTTTCTGTTCCCCGATTGAATGAGAATGTGAGCACTTTTGGCACAAGTACTAAAATATACCTTCAGAAATCACTTCTGTGGAACATTTATACACATCAGCTGAATGCATAAGGAAAGAAAACATGGAAAGAGCACAAAGGTGGGCAAAATGAATAAAAGAAAAAGGCTTTTAAAGAAAATTAGTCTTCACGGAGTTATTTGAAATTATTGTCCTGAGGTCGCTATTGTTTCTTTAAGTTTGGAGTCCTTAAATCACAGAAGCATAAACACAAGGGTCTGGCATGGTTATCCGATTAGAGCAGCCTCTCAGTCAAGCACAACGTCCTGTTTACTCTGCAGCTGTGAGACAAAATTATGCACCTACTCAGAATTTCTGGGACCTTGTTGTGGTTTAACTCCAGCTAGCAACGAAGCGCCACACAGCCGCTACTGCTTATCCTAACACATAGTCGGTGAGGAAAAAGAAGGAAGGAGCTGATTTTTTTGACAGTGCCCCTGTAAAACTCAAAATGACTACCTGTAGAGAAGACAACTGGCCTGTCTGGCCTGTGGTATGTCTCAGGACAGAAAAAAACATCCTGTATTGCTGCACCATGTCCATAACATCTATGGGGTAAAAAGTAAGACCTGTAGTCTAATACTTGTGATGGAAAAACCTTCTGTGGTCCCAGGAAAACCATTCCAGCTACTACTTGCTTTCATTGTTTCCTCTCACTTTCTGGTCTGACTTTGCCAAACCCAATCAGCCCAATCAGCCTGACTGAACTTCTTTAGCCTTCTCCGACAAAGCAAGCTCTGCACACCAGGGCAGCACTGGGCAAAGGAGAGACTTGGTGGAGAGAGGGATGAGAGCTGAAGGGAACCTGGGATGACTTAACTACACTTCCATGCAGATCAAACAGCTTCTCAGACCCAATCTCCCAAGATCAGAATGATACCTCTTGTGAAGACGGCACTGTGGTATTTGAACTAGGGAGCATCAGAGATTTAAGATTTAAAATGAGGAGCATCCCCTCTCCCTGTAGATGTGGAGTCCGGCTCTCACTCCTTGAGAAATGGTGACAGCAGGTCAGCACTAGGAAGAGCCAGAGTCACCAGCAAAGACTAGGAGAAACCTAGCAAGCAGAGCAAGCTATTGTCTTGCTCTATTAAAAATGGGTGCCCAGTGCAGTTTTAAGGTGGGAGATGGGACTTGGCACTGAAATACAGGTGTCCAGTACTACAGGGAACATCTGCCAATATTAGGGATAGTGATTTGAAGGAAGAAGGCCGTTGCAGAAGTTGGTTCCCCTCCCTTTGCTATTGGAACATCCCCTGGACGCCCACAAGACCCAACCATCGTTAATAGCCCACTTGTCTCATTGCAGCTCCAGGAAGGAAGTCAACTCCTGAACAAGTCAAGGCCATAGCAGCGTCCCTAACACCCACCCCAAGGCATCACACATTCACTCCAGAGGGATAACCAGTCCACCTGATCTACGGGATCAGCATCAGGAGGGAGCATTGACTCCAGCCTCACTAACAAAATGAAAAAAGTGACCTGCTGAGCTAAAAACTGCAGAGTCGGGGAGAGTACAAAAGAGAGCACAAAGACACCTCTCCCACACCAAGTATTTTGCAGGATAAACAAGCAGAAGAGATTCATTATCTATTCATTGAGCAGGTTACAGGCAGCAGCTTGTCTATTTTGCTCAAGAGTTTAATTATTGCCAGGGATAGGCAGTTTGCCACTGCAGAGGGTCTTGTTAAAAACACCTGCACACCACACCAGGACAACACACTGGTGAGTGGGTGGTTCCCAAGGGCACTTGGGATGTATCCATCAGCCACTGTGGGTATGTGCAAGGGAAAAAGTGACCCAAGACACCCTCAGTTCCCAGGTATTTCTCTGTTCTCCCCTCCCTGTTTGACGTACTCTTTTATTCTTCCTCTTACAGGTCAAGCACAACTGGTGTAAATCAGTATAGTCCCACAAGGTTTTAGGTTTGACTTTGGTTCTGTGTGTCTCCTGCCTCTATTTCACGAAGAGGGAAAAGAGATTGGGGAAGAAATGTAAGATGGGTACAAGGAGGCTTATGGACTAGGAGGACAATCTCCGTTCCTACTTTGCCTGTGGACTTGACCCCTTTCCAGATGCAGAAGTAGCAGATGATCCACGCCAGCAGGAGACACAGAGCCAGCTCCCAGCGCACAGTGCCCAGTTTGTGAATACCATCCGTGAGCCCCAGGACTCGCTTCCTGCCGGTGTCCAGGGACAGGGAAAGAAGCATTAACACCCCAGATCCCACTCATCTGTACATACCTTTCCCATATTACCCCATTCGAAGACTTAAGAGACTACCCACAACACATCTGCCCAGGGCTCCCAGCCATGTGAATCACCCCAGCTCTGCCTAGGGCTCCCCTCTCTGTCATTCCTGCTGATGCTGCTCCACTGTGCCCTGTAGCTGGCCCGAGCCTTCCCACCCTCCAAGCCCATGACACTATGCCCATCAGACCCATGCAGCACAAAATCACCACCTGTCCCCACATTGCTCCCCCTCCCTGGCAGCTGCCCAGCAGACATTACTCAATCCAAAGCAGGCCACCAATGCCATCATCACCCCATGGTCACCCACTGCTCTTCCTCTGGCCTCCCCATACACTATGGACACCCTATACATAAGCATAAACGGCCTTTATGATTCCTATGCCCTTCCTTCAGCCTCATTCCCTGAAGACTCGCCATCATGAAGGTGGGCCATACAAGAGGTCAACACTGCAGCTTATTCAGTCCCAGCAGCCCAACCCCACGCTTATGATTCCTCTACACACCTTTCCCCAAACCAGCCCCCCTTGGGACCCCCTTGCCCTTGCAACCTGTGCAGAAAACCTGAACAACCATTTCAGAGGGGTCACAGCTCTCACTAAACAGTACGTGCAAAGAATAGGGCAGGAGAGGGGATCTGGCACTGTGTGGACTCTTTCTGCACCCAGGGTGCATCTCATCTTCTCTGCGCCCTGTGGTGCCTGCAAGGGATAAAGGACACTCAACCCTCTCAGAGGCACTTTAAGAGCCATAAATAAAGAGAAATACTGCTGAAGATGAGCTCCTGGCACCCCTCTTCTTTATGAAACCTTCCTCAGTTGAGTGTGGAGAGGCAGTGTGGCCCCTGCAGCCATTTCAACCTCGCCACACTGCAGTGATGACCCCCCTCTGGGACACTGTCTGGCCTGCCGTAGGACCCCTCTTTCAGAGGTGCTTTACTGCCTCCAGCCCCATGACTAAACCTCCCCAAGCCCCTCTCTGGCATCTCCCCTATGTGCAGCAGATCCCTGCTCTCCAGGGATGAGCCTGAGCAGCCTGATGGACCACTTCCCTTAGGCACCAAGCAAGACATGGTCAGAAGAAGGGAAAAGGCAGTTTTGTCCCTTTCTGTTTCACTGCAGAGGACTGTTCAGTCTGCCCCAACCTCTCATGCTCACCTGCCAACCGTAGCCTGCAACACCCAACACGAGTACCCCCTGCTTACAGCAAGCCCTTATCTTCTTTTGGTGCCTCTTTCTGTGGCCACACTCACCCGGGCAGTGCCAGAAAGGGAACGTGCCTCTGTGTGTGTGCGCACACGAGCACCCCTGGTCAGGCATTCTGCAAGCAGCCTTTGGGGTGTATCTAGTCCTTGTGGCCCTGGACTCTGTGCCGATCTCCTTGGCAGCTCGGTGCATTGTGCTCCCCATGTTCAGGTCCAACATGTGGCACCTCACTTGGTCCTACAGAGATGCACAGCCCTCCCCCTGGATACTCCTACAGCTGCAGCCTTTGGATGACAGAGGAGCCTGAACAGAGGGAAAGCGATCACATACTCCCAAAACTCAATCATTGGGGAGGTGGCGTTCGCAGGCAAGGTCCTGTTGTCCAGGCTGGAGCTATTCAGAATGTCCACACAGAGATCTACCAAAAGAAAAGGAAGGTGATGAGCCAGAGAAATTCTCCAAGGCTCCTCCATGAGGGATGCTCCTTCCCCTCTGTACCCTAACCCTCACTCTGGCAGCATACAGACCCTTCACCCCATGCTGTAGAGCATCTTATTAAACTCTTGCATCTCATTAAGCATCTCATTAAACTCTGGCTCTCCCCAGCTACGAATCCCAATCCAGCAGTAGCCAGAGGGCTTCAGGAAGGGGAGGGGGGAAGGAGAGAGCAATTCCCTGCCAAATGGAAACCAGATGGCTGCAAAATATAGATTATTGAGGGATAGCCACTATGAGTAGCCAGGATAGAAAATCCCATTCTCCTCCCACACTACGCACCATTCCCTGTCCACACATGCACGCATATGTTCACACATGCCACAGATGCCTTCATGTTCCAGTCTGCCATCCCCAACCCTGTCACATAGCGTGAAATTACTAAAAACAGAGGAGATGCCATGCCTCCAAGAAATGCACCTCATCTTGCATTTGCCAAGCAAAAGACAATCCACTGGAAAACAGAGGAAGCCCAGCTCTGGCTGGGAAGCTTCTGCCTGTTAAGAGAACATCTGTGGCTTTCCTCGCAAACAAACTCATGCTGGGGGAGCTAAAAGAATCAGATCCACTCTTTAAAAGGCTGGTTACCTCTGCTGGGATGAAGGGGCAAAGGAAGCTGTGAGTGAATGGCCCATGGGGTGGAGAAATTTAACACATCACAGAAATTAATCATCTGACCCAAGAGAAAAAGGGAGGGAACTGAGCTGCTGCCAAAGCCTTTTCCAGCCTGGCTTTCCACTGAAAGCAAACCAACCTGTTCAACATGGTAAAAAAAGGCCTGTCAAGGACATCAGATCCATGAGGGTTATCTCACATCTACCCCATCTTCCTGGGCACAGCCTAAGTGCCTTGAATAAAACCAAAGCCAGGTCTTCTCTGCCGGACACAGTTATGTGAACTGTGGGCATGAGGAGATAAGACCCCTGGCCAATGTAATGGTATAGAGGCTTGTATGGATGTGATGAGACCAGAAAAATGGTGCCTTTAGAGTTTTGTGTTAGTGGTTCCAGCATTGGGAGACCTGTGCTAGCAAAATCCTCCAGTGCAGGCCTGGTCCGATTTAGCCAAAAACTGAGTGCGCAACGGAAACTGTTCAGCACGTGGCAGCAACTGTCCCAGTAACTCCGAAGGAGTGGGGTAGAGTAAGGGAATTGTGAGATAAATTGTTGTACCAGAGCTAATGAAAAGATCCTGCCGTGTGAGGAGGACTCTAGATTGGCTTGAAAAATATCCCAAACCACCTACCTCTCCTGCTTGCCAGAAAATACAGATTTTTCAGTGAAATCTCAACACCCAAAACATCTCCATGTGGAAATAGTTTTACTGTCCCCTGCTGCTAGGCATAGGGTCGTACCACTCACCCTTCCTGACACTTACGCATGATGAATGAAGACAGTCACCTTTGCAGGAGTCCCTAGCCACATTGCAGCTCATGAGAGCTTTTTATCTGAAGAAAAAATATTTTCTACAAAACCCAAATAATTTCTGGGGATTGTGAAGGAGCTAGGAGCTGACCAAGGGAAGGTGTACCTGTGTTCCAGGGGTTATCGCAGCTGGCCCACGGTAGCACTGGGGTGAAGGAGCTGAACAGGTAGAAGAGTGCCCAGGACAGGATGATGATGTAGTAAATATTCAGGTAGCACTCGATGATTTGTGAGGCATATCCAATTCCTGTGAAGGAAAGCAAAGGAGGTGAGGATAGGGCTGCCAACCAACTCCCAACATGTCAGGCTTAACCCCAAAGACTCAGACCATGCCATGGTAAAAAGGGTGCAACACCAACCACATGGCTCACTAGAGAATAGGGCAAGACCTACCTCAGGGAAGAGAATGGATTTTGTGACTGTGCATGCAGACAGGAAACATTGATGGTATCTCTAGACAGGTCTATGGTGGAGCAGAGAGAAAACCTTTTGCTGATGGGAAAACTTTTTTCTGACCACTACCATGCCACTGCATTACACTGCCTCTCCTGCAGGAAAGCCAGCTCTAGCCTTTAAAGAAAAGAATTGCAGGTGAGTTTCTTCCTTCTGGAAAGACTCAGGCAAAAATGGTTCTCACAGCTGATATACATCATGCATAAAGTTTGGTGTTGGGGCAAAAGTACAGACTTAAGAGCTGAGCTCTGGTCTTTGGTCCTGCTTGTGCCCTTCGCTCACTGAGACATCAGAATGGTAATCGGGTCAGAAAGGCCCAATTTGTTTGTTTAAAACTGGGTGTCAGTGCCCTTTGAGATGCCACTGCTGTCCACCTCCAGGCCCGATGCCAGAGCCCAGGGGTCTCCAGCACAGGAGGTCCTGGACTGCCCAGTTTCAAAGAGCACTGCACACCTGTGCTTGAGCAAACTAGCCAGGCCTTTAATCTGCCTGAGCATAGGTTTCTCTGTCTGCTAAATGTGGGTAATAAGCTCTCCTCTGGACAGAATTGTGGACATTAGATTCATTAACATATTAATGCTATTAAACAACCTTCCCCAGGGCCACAAGAGTCCTGTTTCTTATACCTGTGCCTTAAGCACCACCCCAGCCCATCTCCGGGCTGTCAGACTGGTACATGCATTGCGATCCCCCTCAGTTTGCAGGATGCCAGCCTGCAAATGCTGCCACGGCAGCCTTGGGCACAGCAATGGGCAAGGAAAGCACCATAAGCCAGGCAGCCTTCCTCATCCTCTTCTCTCTTCAGTATTTGTCCTGGACTACATGCAGGTGTGTGTGTATTGACTCCTCCATCCTCATCCTCCTCCTGCTTGCTGGCCATCCTGCTCTCCTCTCTCCCGGGCTCTGAGCATCTCAAAGCAGAGACCGTAGCTTGGCTGGACCAGCACAGCCCCCAGCCAGCATCACAAGCCCTCCCAAACTATGGGGAAGTCGGGGCGCTGCCCCTGCACACACAGCAGGCACCAGGAGGGATAACAAGGCTGGGAGATACAGGAAGGGAGGGAGAATAGAGAAGAAAGAAAAAAACAGCATAACATTTCCAAAAAAAGGCTCTGAGTCACTAATTATTAGAAAGTGCTGTCAGCAAGTCCAGTAACTTGACTCACCTTCAAAGATGGGACAGATCTTCCTCCAGGCAGTGACCCCTCCCTGGCTGGTGTACTGCCCCAGCGCCGTCTCCAGGAAGAACAGGGGGATCCCGCAGGTGAAGAGGAAGATGAGGTAAGGGATGAGGAAGGCTCCTGCAGAGAGGGGTGAGATGCTGCCTCAGAAACCTCTTTAAAACCTTGTCCCCACCACCCCTTGCCAGGTACCTGGGGCCACAGCTGGAATCAGCTAGATAAACACAAATATTTCTCTGAATTAACTGTGCAACCTCTGCTAAAAAAACAAGGTCTCCAACACCATCATTTCTCAGAAAAAAATAGAAGCATCATCTGTCTCGTGCTGCTGCAGTACTTCTGCGTTTGGTCTTGGCCAAAACCTAGAGGTAAGGAGTAACCAGGCAAGGGGATAAAAAAAGACAGCACTGGAGAAGTTCTCCCTGCTTCACTCTCCTGACCTCGTTCTAGCTTTCAGGGAGTCAGGCAAAGCAAAAGGAGTCCTTGTTTCATATAACCACATTTGTTCTGCCTTTCCCAGGAGTCACAGCAAAACTCCCACTTGCCCAGAGGATACAAATGTGGAGGCTGGTGACATTTCTTGATAAGTAACAAATTTGCTGGGATATAAATTTGCTTGAGACATATTTCACGTCAAATTTGAAAAGAAATTTGCACCAAAAGAATGGAAATAGGGGAAGGGCAACAGAGTATCTTTCTAGCATTGTCAAAATGAAAAACTTTCATTTCTCTCTTCAAATTCAATTTTTTATTAAAATACAGAGAAATGTCTTAAGAGAGATCAGCCTCAAATAGCCTTCAGATTAACCCTTGATGAAATGGAAGAGGAAGGGGAGAGAGAGCAGGGGTTTTTTTCCAGAAACAATGACCAACAAAAACAGTGCATCAGAAAGGACAAACCAAAAAGAAAAAGGTGTAATGCCCTGTTCAGCTGTCTGAAGCTGTTTTTCCTTCTTTTCAGTTCTGCTGCCAAACTGAAACACCCAATATTGAGCTATTCTGCTCAAGACTGCTCCTGAGATCTGTTTCACTGCTGACCTTCCTTCTACACCTCACAGTCTTTCTCCCCATCATTAGTGTAGGTTTTCAAACTTTCACTCCCCTCCAAACAGGCCAAGGCAACTGCCTTCCTCGCTGAAACAACTGTCAAGGACTTGCCATGCCATACAGTAAACTTTGGGCCATGAGGACCTCCCACTGCCAGTGCCTGGAGAGCATCTCAGCTGTTTGCAGCCAAGACGAGGGCCCCTTTCTCAGCCCAGCCAGACGTTGTCCCCCAGACCCTCTCCTCCCCTGCCAGCACAGGCATTCGCACTGAAATGCCTTCCCATGACAATTAGCAACTAGGAACACTTCCCCTTGTTTTTAAGCCAACAATGTTACAATAACAAGCAACATCCAAATTTCCCCTAAACACAGCTGTGCCGTAGCTGCAGGGGACCTGGGGCCAGAGGGAGGGAGGCTGCTTTACAGCGTCTGTCCCGGTTTGCAGAGCAGGGAATGGGAACTGCGTATGCTAAACCAGAGGCAGCTGCTGCTTTCAGTGCTGCAAGACGTCTATCTGTAGGCCAAATCTGCAAGACAGCTTTATTATCCTGCACACAGATGAGCCTTTCAGCAGGTCCCAGACCCTCTCCTCTGATACTCTTTGTCCCAGAGGTCGATTCATTTTGGTCTCCGAGTAACGAGGGCTTTCTCACACCTCTATTGCCTTGTCTTTCTTAACTGTCCCAGAGCAGTTACCAGCTGAAACTCCAGTTGTGATCTCCTCCCCACTTTGCTGCTCCACTGGAGGAGACTCAGCCCTGAGAGGGGCCCCCAGAAAGAGACCCTCTTTCCTGACAAGTCAATAAGAAGTTCAGGATGCTGAGCAATTAGATCAGATTTGAAAGTGCAACCATAGATAAGTTTACACTCAATTGCTTTACAGCAAGTTAGCACAATCATTTTTATGACACTTGTCTTTACAGCTTTATAACCACCTCACTGTCTGAAGGTGGAGAAAGGTGACAAGACAGCAATCTCCAGTTGGGGTCAGGGGGTGTGTGCGGAGGGGGGCGGGGGCAGCATTTATAGGTGGAAAATGTCTTTTTTGCAATTCCAAGAACTTTTCCAGTGGTAAGAATATCTTTGAGTGTCATGGGAAAGACAGTGCCTTGTCCCGTACTAGTTTGTTGGCCATCTGGTTCCCTAGGGCACTAGAGAGAGAAATTCTTCCGCAATGGCAGTGTGTGAGCTGTGAGGGAAGGACTCTCCCATCCTAATCTTTCCCAAGCCTAGCCTTGTTGGCCTCTGAATCACAGCCTTAGACATTCCAGAGTAGTTTAATTAAAAAAAAAAAAAAAGTTCTTAAATAGATATCTAAAATGAACAAAAGTAGCCTTTTCACTTACACTAATTAGCATACAAATTGCAAGGACTACTGAACCAGATACCATAGACATAAACTATGCAAAGATATCATCTGAGCTCAGGAAGGAATTTTCCATGCAAAACCCATGACTTCTCTCTCAAAGTGTCACTGCAGAATGGGCTGTTCAGTCAGATGCACCACTAGTGTTTACTAATCCCTACCGGTCTGACTTGCTTTTGGTGCCTCCAGTGTATACCATCAAAAACTCAGAGAAGGAGACTGGAGAATCTGCTAAAAACCATCCCAGGTTCAAGAAAAACTCCTTCTATTTTCTTTAACCATCCTCTTATCCAACCCCCATTTGGTTCAGAGGAGACGTTGTATTGACTCCTGCTTGATTTGGATAAACACCAGTAACAGCACAGGGGACAGGAATTTGGTAGTCCTGGGAAGAACAACAGCTGAATCACTCATCCATTGGTGACAGCTCACAGCACCCTGGGAAAGAAAGGCCTTTGTGGCATGGTCTGCAAAGAAAGGAAGTTTAAAGTGGGGGGAACATGCAAGTCCCAAAGCGTTATTTCAAGGTGTCTCTAGAGAACAAGAACAAAAGATAAGTTATTGCTGTATTTGACATGTAATTTATTATTCCTCCTTTTCTTTTATATAGTTAGATTTTGATTCACCAAGAAAAGTTAGTGACAGTCAATTATTCCCTTCCTCTTTCCCAGTGTCATTTTATTGTTATGAGAAAGTTTAATTTTTAACCATGTAATGATCTTATTGCAGTGTTATTGGAAAAGGATAGTCACGCAAGAAACAAAAGGAAAGGGGAATGAACTCTTCCTGGGGATGGATTTCCCTAGCAGCAGGTTGACCACTGGGAGAACTGTTCCTGGGGAAGAGGTAGCAATGTCCTTCTTCCTCCTGTCCTCTGAGAAAATCCTTCACAGGCATGTTCTCAAAGATGGCCCTTCCATCTTGTATTTGCTTATATGACAAGCCAAGGTGCTTCAATGTTGGGTATCTGGTACCCTCCCTCATTTCTGGAACTGACCGAGTTGTACTGACACAACAAAAACCTGTGTTTCTCTAATAACCACAGGACAGCCAGCGCTGTGAGAGGAGCTGGTAGGAGATCAAGTGCCCTGGAGAAGGAAGTGGACACCCAGGTGCAACGAAGAGGGTTCCAGGCCTTGGCAAGGATACCAACGCCATCAAAGCCTTTCCTCCTCTGTAACAAGGGCCTGAGAGAGGTGGGGGGGACACAGAGGGTAGGAAAAGGGCATTATGTAGGAGGAGGTTGCTGCTGACTTTTTTGATCACTCACAGTTTTCTGATGGTTTTGGAAGACTATCTGTCTCTTGAGATGCCCAAGAGCCTTGAAGAGTTACTAAAGTTTAATTCAGCATCCAAACTTGGGAGAGCTGCTTTGAGAACAGTACCCACTGGGGAACTGGATTCACCCCTCAGTGCTATTCCTCCTGGTTTTTGGCAGGAGCTAACTTGCTGGAGGACAGGGCAAGGGAGCGCATGTAGGGGCACATGAGGCACAGGAGAAATGTGTCCAGGCACACGTGTATCTCTTGCCGTGCCTACAGACCTAGGACAACTCGTACATTCTATGAACTTACCACCACCATTCTTGTAGCAGAGGTATGGGAATCTCCACACGTTACCCAGACCGATGATCTCCCCGGCCACAGACAGCACAAACTCCATTTTGCTGCTCCACTGGCCTCTCTCTTCCATTTCCTCCTTTTTTATCTCTTCAGGAACTGTGATGGCCCCATTGGGCTCTCCTTCCTTAGCCGCAGCTCTTGTCATGGCTCTGTGGGATAGAGGAAAAAGAGAGCATGGGACGTAGGGAGCTGCTGTGGGACATGCTGGTGGGAAGAGGAGGCAGGGGACCAGTCACCACAACAGATGTGTTCCTAGTGTCACCATGAGGTTCTCCTCATCCTTGGGAAAATGGCTTATTTAGCGTCAGGACGAAGCATTTTCCCCAGGTTATGTCTGTGGGACAGAAAGTCTGTTCTGAAGGGACAGAGGAAAGGTCCCTGGTCAGGTGAGAAGGATACACCTGCATCATTCCTTCACTGGACTCACCCCAAATTCACCCTTCCCCCCCACAGCACCCTTCCTCATCCTTCCCAGACCACTAGCCTTACTGTACCTCCATCTGCCGCTCTGTACACTGACTAAATGCTCTGTATCTCCACCACTGCTGGAAACTTGTCTGGGACTTTGGAAACAGCAGTTCAGAGGAAGAGAAAAGGAGCTGGAGCTGAAGCAGCACATGGAGGCAGGAGTTTCCCTTCCCCATGTGCTTTACACAGCAACTGTCTCCTTCTGGAGTGGTTTCAGAGAGCGGGATAGAAATCTTGCGGACTAAGAGTCTGAACGAGAATGGATGACCTACCATCTTATTTCAAGGTATTGTTAGAAGCACTGTCTTTGACCCCCTGGACACCATGTTACACTACCATACAGCCTGCCACCTCAGAAAGATGCACACACACTTATTTGACTGAGGCTGCCTTCAATAGCAAACAGGCACGAGCAGCAAACCTCCCCCTCTGTGCCCAACCCTGCAAAGAATACAAAGCAAGGAAACAAAGCCCCTGAGATGAGCAAAAGGACCTCATGCTTGTGAGGTGTTCCAGGTCTGGGCAAGGGTGTACTAAGATTAGACAAGCTCAATTATTGCAATGAAAAGGTTAGTAGGAAAAAGCCCAGCCATAGAAATACAGAGCAAAGTCACTGTTGGAGAAGGCACACTGAATGTAGCTGGGCCTGTAGGGTGGTACAAGGAAGACATTCTCTGGTCTATACCAAATCCTGAATTACGTTTAGCATCATCTTAATTAAGCAAAGTTAGTGGCTGCTTGTTACAAGATACAATTTTCTATCATACACAAAGTCCTTTAATTGGTTAATTTGAATCTAGCCAAAATTCACACAGACCAGATTGAATCATCTTGTTGACAACATTTTCATATTGTTTACAGGCATTTGATTATGAGAAGAAACTAAGTGTGAAGAGAGAGAGTTCCCTTTGACTTAGCTAAAAAAATTCTCCTCAAAAGCTTGCTCTAATGAGTTACCTAAGGTAGGGCTGCACATGTGAGTCCAGCCAGAAAGCACAGACCTAATGCAAGCAGGGTAGCTGATGAATTATGCCAGGGAAGCCCTAACTGTAGCTCCATCTCTCTGGTGGCACCACTGAGCAGAAGCTGGACTCTGAAGAGGTGATTGGCATCAGCAAGGGATACACATTTCCATGTTGGGATTAGGAAACTACACTGGAAACAAGCCTCTCCAAAGCAGCAGCATCTCTTCTAAAGGCTTTCATTCCTACCAGCTGCGAGTGCTAAGAAATCAGGACTTTGGCCCTTCACATTAACTTACAGATTCAGTTTGCTGGTGGTTTGATAGGGTTTTTAATAGCACATCTATCACGCCCTCCATGCCTCCTAAGGAGACATCCCCATCTCCAGGGAGCAGGATGGACAGCCGTCTGCATCACCCACACTACTTAACTCTTCTTCGTCTGTCCCCGGATCTGCTCTGGACTACGTCAGCTTGCTTTCTCCCAGGAAAAGTCCAAGCATGGCTCTGGAGGTGGCTCAGTCCAGAGACCTCTCCCAGTCAGCACAATGAGCAAGATCTCACCATGCTTGATGCCCTCTACCTGATAGGACCACCAAACCTATCCATCAACATTTCGCACCAGGATGGTGCACCAGGACCAGGATGGCAAACCATTCCTTCCCTCCTTGTGCCTAGTCTCTCTCCAGTCATCTCCCTCTGGGCTAGCATCAGGGTATGAGCCATTTCATGTGGAGCAGGGACTACCAGGTGGTCTGAGCTTACTGGGAATAAGGGCAAGTGTGGTCCTAACATCAAACTGGCCCAGTAGCTTAGAAACACCATGGCACTTGTTTTGGTGTAGTTTTCAATGAGCCAAGGGGGAAGCAAGAGCAGGAACTGGTTGGCCATGCTTGTGCTTACTCCACACAAGACAGCATCATTACCACTGTGTCTCATTGGCTTCTGTAAGTTGCCCAGTGCAAATGAAATTATTTTCTAAATGCTAACCCCCTCTGGATATATCAGGCCCTGGGGCAAAGAAAGATGCTTGCATATGAAAAGACAACTTTTATTGAATGTTCATAGCAAAGCAAGCAGTTTTTGGCACTAGGCATGTTTCCTCCCTCTGTCATTCAAGTAAAGAAAGTAACAGTGTAATACACCAATTGCTCTCTAAATGCCCAGGGCAACAACAGCCTTTGTTCTCCCATCTGCCTTGGTGCTGAAGGGCCCATCCTATTCCCTTTGAAATTAGCATCAGGTTTCCACAGTCTCTGAATCCCATGCAAGGCATTAACACTGCTTTTAGTGAGAGGGGCTGCAGCAAGAACAGGGGAGCATAAACCTCAGAGGAGGGCGGTCAGGGGTGAACAAAGACCATCCTCCAAGGTATATAGCTGCCTTTTCAAAAACATTGCAGAAAGATTCTGGTCCCCTATTAAATTTGAGAGGTTTTTAGAGTTATTTCCAAAAAGGGCTTACACATGGTCAGTACTGCTGTGGGCACAAGCAGTTTCAGCGTCAAATGCAGATGCACAAGGGCACTAAGGAAGCAACTTCCCTTTTTTCCCCAGCCCTTGCCCTTCATGGTCCATATGCCAGAAACCACCTATGTACTGGTATGGCTTGCGCTTCCCCAAACCCACCATGTACTACAGCATGTGTGGATCTACACTTGAGTGTGGTGCTGAATCAGTCCTCTAACAGGCTTATACAAACCTCTAACCCCACATTTAAAGAAGGTGGTGCAACCCAGAAATCAAGGCACGCACCCTAAATGCTGGCTGGTGCAGAGCTAGCAGCTCTGCAGCTCACCGACAGCTCACCAGCATGGAGGTCCTCCCAGTCCCAACTTTGCCCCCTTCACTTAGCTCGCCTACTGGGTTGGATCGGGAGGTGGAAACATCAGGTCCTCCCACCAGTCTTTTCTCAGCTTCTGAAGCCCAGGCAAGGCCCCTTTCTCTACTGCCTGCTTGCAGCAAGGCCTGCCAGCTGGCTAATCAGTTCATTCAGATGCTGCAGCACAGCCTCCTCATCTTTGAGAGGAGCAGAGCTCCACGCACTGTCAAATGTGAGAGAGAAAATAACACATACTTAATGAAATGTGTTTGATCTGTCACAGTCCTTGGCACGTTCCAATTTGCTGCAGTCCAGGGCATATTATCAAGTACAATGATGCTTAAGTCTGGGCTTATTGAGGATGTCATGAGAAGCTGACAGGAGAGGACTTAGCTAATTCTTTGCTTTTATTCTTTTAATGGAAGGTGGCTCCAAGAGCCAGCCTATTTCTACTAATATTTGTGTTTTACCTGGTTTTGTGTTAGACCTGTTTCACACATGGGGGCGGGGGAAGATCACAATCAGGGAGTCACCTCATCTCACCTAACCCCAGGAGGGGAATGCCCTGAGTGCCAGCCTCAGCCCTGTCACCAGCCTCCACCGCAGGGACACCTGGACCAGGGCACTGACTCTGCACCTGTCCTCTGACTCCTGAATAGGCCAACACAAAGGACAGAAGCTGGGACGCTGCAATGGGGAACAGGGCTGGGACAAATACAGACCAGCAGGGGAGATGTGGCACTTGTGGCTTCATTTTCCTATTTTAAAAAGGGGGAAAACACCCTGGTTATGGAATCAAACCTTTTCAGCTGGGAACAGGTGGTAGATTAAACTGGTGCCCAAAGTTTAGGCCCTTCATTCCACGAGCTTCAGCTTCTCCCTTCCCAGACAAAGCAACAACACAGCATTACTCATCGCCACTACTCCCCTCTCTGCTTTGCCTGCTGTTTCTATGAGAAAGCCTATTCACACACCTCCTGGCTCTTTTCCTGAACATCTAATCCTACTGTGCCCCTATATGTTCTCAGGCCAGATGGGGACTCAAATAACTTCTTGTTTCCAGCTAGGAACAATTTGGCTCTCCCACAGCAGCCACAGCCACCCACTGTGTTACATCCTCCCCAACAGGCAGTCATTTTCTTCTCCCTTTGGATGCCCCTCTCCTTAATACATGAGTTCAGAGAAAAGACTTTGCCCCTCGCTGCCTGCCTGCACTTTTTCTGCTGTTCCTTCACCGAAGTTTGGAGAAAAGTCCTCTGACTCCTTCATTCCCAGCCTCTTTTTTCCCTCTGCCATAAAGTTTTTCCAACTGTTAAGACACCACCTGACACAGTCCACAGTCTGCCCCTCTTCTGGACCCACTTGGCCACCACCATCACCACCTTCCCTCCTCAGCTCACTCTGACCTCACCAGTCTCTTCTAGAGATGCCCTGCTGTGTTTTCAACCCTCAGCACTTTGAGGAGGTGCCTTTTTCCAGGCCTGGAGTACCCTTTGCAGACGTGACCCCCAGCCTGTCATCTCTCCACAGAGCGAAGGGGGCTTCCTCTGGTACCCAGTGCAACAGGCAGCTCCGTATGAAACAGTACTGGACTTGGTACTGGGCTTGGTGTATGGAGGCAGCCACATTTTTCCTCACAAGATTTATTGCTGAGAAAATAAGAATACACCTGGATTCCACCTGGCACTGGAAAAAGAGCAGGCAGCGTGCAGGCAGCCATAAACACAGACCACACCAACAAGTTCCCTTCTTCAATATTTGAATGAAGTAGCCCAGTCTCCCCTTGGTCATGAATTTTGGGCTGTGTTTGTTCCACACCTACCACCATGAGATCCTTTAAGTATGGCCACAAAAGGCAAGGAAAGCCAAAGACACCTCTGAAGTCCTGTGGGCACTCACAGTTGGGTCCAATGTGCCAAAAGCACAATACAGAGATGCAGGAGAACAGCATTTGTTGGCTTTATTTGGGAACAAGCTGCAACTAAAGGGGCGAGGCAGGAATCAGAAAAAGAAGGGAATTAAAGTGTCCTTTGAAAGCAAAACATGGTGGCATCCTCAGCCTCTCCCAGGGCAAAACCAGCTTATTCAGGGCTGCTCAGGTGAGACAAGGAACAAGAGAGATGAGAGGGACAAGAGAGACGCTGCCTGGGCTTTTGCCACTAGAGGAAGAAGCCGTTAGAGATTCTCCTAAAGCTTTTCTTCCCACAAACACTGCCTGTTCCCAACTGCCATCACACAGGAGCTCCTACTGCTGGGGAGATAACATCCTCCGTTTGACCCCTTCTGCTGTTTTATCTTAAGGCAAATGAGAGGACAACAATCTCAAGAGCAAACAGTGAAACAGAGCCAACAGCGAACAGAGATGTCATTAAAAAGCAGTCAGTAACACTTATTAGAGATAGCACAGTTTTAAAGCACCTTTGGACACTCGTAGGTCCTGCCTGAGCTGCAGAAGGCAGAATTGCAGGTGACGCTGCAGGCAGCTGCACTGCATTTATATTTCTTGGTTTCCTTTTGAAACAAGCAGCAACCAAGCACATAATCTGCAATTTAAGGTGGGGAGGGAGGAATCAGAAAGCAAGCAGGCTGGGCTGTGTTACAAAAGGAGGAGCAGGAGGACACAGAAAATTCTCTGGTTGCACAACGTGAGCCAGCAGTTAGTCGGCAGCTGAAATCCTGCATTGCATTTTGATGGCAGGAGGCGGGGGCGGTTGTGGGAGCAGAGACAGAAAAATCAGGGCTCGGTGAGGAACAGCTGTGCCAAGGTACAGCTTAAGGAACAAACCCGGTTAGATTAGTGTGTGGGGGCTGCTACTGGAATAGGTCATATCTGCAAGATGGACAGGAAAATATTAGTAGTAGAAGTGCTTTCCAGCCAATCTAAGAGCAGTTATGTGAGCAGGGATGGCTGCTTCAACCACAGCTGCTTCCACACCCGAATGCTGCTGGAGAACGGCTCACTCCAGCTGCAAAAAGGAGAAAGGCAAGGAAAGATGTAGCAAGAGAAAAACTGATCAACTCCAGGACAGCAGTCGAAATTAAAATGCCTTTCATTTCAAGCTGTTGAAAGCTAGTTGGCTTCTTTACACCTTCTAATTAACTTCCAGGTTGTTTGGGCTGCAGGGCATTCTCAAAGCATCTGTTCAGCAAGGTTCATGGGGCAAGGGAGGCTGTCATGAGGATCAGATTCTGCTTACATTTTTTTCAACGTGAAATAAGAGCAACACTTCTGCAGTGAGTGAGTTTGCTGCTTACTGACACCAGCAAGAGTGAGATAAGGAGCAACTGTGAGTTTACTAATGACGTACATCTGTGATACAAGCTGCAAGGATTATAGACCATCATCATTCAGAGCACACACCCCCAGCTCAGGAGGGGACCAAATTGCTCCTGCCTTGTCCTCTGCTGCCAGGACAGGAGAGTCTCCCAAGTACCTAATGGCGGCTGGACTTTCCTCAGGATCAGTGGCAAATCCCTTGCTAAAAGCAGCATAGGCTGTTGTTCTTAGTGCCAGTTCAGTCTCTGTTGGTGTCCATTGCTCACCATCTCTGCTCTGGGCTACAGAGACACAGAGGTGGTTTCTTATTTCAGCCTAGGAAAAAATCAAGACTAACTAACTGATGAAGTCCATAAATGGGGTGTAAATATGATCAGAAACCAGCCTTTGCATCAAACCAGATACTCTCAAGACCTCCACTCAGCCCATAGTCTGGTTGTATCCACTGCCACATAGCAGGAGGCCCAAAAGCATGCAGCCACGGCAGGATCCATCTTTCTTACGGAGTACCACGGTGACAGGTGTCCTGCAGAGCCCTGCAGCGGAGCCCCTGGAGCCACCCGCCTGGTGGCTGGAGGTGTCTGGCCGAAGTCCTGCAGCTGCGTCAGGCTTGCTCAGAGGTCCTTGTGCACAACCAAAGTGTGGGGACAGCATGGCTCCTGTCACTGGCTGGAGGGGTGGAGCAGGTGAATGCCACAGAGGGTGAAAGCCACGCTGCTCCCGCACCCACTCTGCAAACAGGCGCAGGAGGGGCGCGGTGGGGCAGTGACCTGCGGTGCAGCCCGAATGTGCCCCACAGGGACAGGACAGAGTCCATAGGAGGGGACACAGTGAATACAGGGCTGCCCCTCACTGGGGCTGCAAATTCACAGAGCCAGGCATGCCACCCCACAGCCCTGGGCAGGTCATGTAAAGGGAGGGAGGCTGCCAGCCCCCAGCGCTGTGGCTTGGCCGCCTGCTGCTGACCCAGGTTCAGCCTGAGGCTGGAAGCCGAGGGGTTAGGGAAGGGTGGTCAGCAAAGCAGCTACCCTCTGCAGGTGCATGGGGGCCTGCACAAAAATCCTAACCTCTGCAGTGCCTAAAATCTGAACCTTGCAGTTGCTTCCCTGGGGCTGCTGCTTTGGGGCAGGAGAGCAGAGGAGCCAGCACCGCTGGTAGCCAGCATCTCCAAAAGTCTGCAGTTCAGAGGCAGGAGAGCAGCGCAGGGGATTTGGCATCACGCTGCTCTAGACACTCCTAGCTAAACTCCCCCAGGCAGGAACACCCTGCCTAACCTCCCGAAAGCACAGCCTGGAGGCACTTGCTATCAGAGTGATGAGAAATGAGGAGCATGGGGGAAGAGTACTCAAGCAAAACTCTTCCAAAAGACAGGTGACGTTATGGTGTGACACGTTACCTTATGCCTCCCAGCATGGAGGATGAGGGGAGCCAACAGCTTACTTGGCAGAGCCCCGTGCAGCCATCGCAGAGCAGCAGAGCAGTGCTGCATGGGCTCCCCACCATGATTGTCCCCGCACCAAGCTCCTTGTTCAGCCCTGCACAGGGACCCCAGCACCCTGCATCCTGCTCAGGTGCAGGCTGGGGATCTACCTGGCTGACCCTGGGCAGGCTCAGCCGTCTCCAGTTGGTGCACAGGGCAAGGCACATCATGCCGTAACCCCTTCCTAGCAGTGCCTGCTGTAACACCGCATTGCAATGCAACGGGACTGCATCCCACCTGCACACTCTGAGAGGCAAGGTATCTGCTCTCCAACCTGGGGCACCAAAACTTTCCTATAGCCCTGCCCAGGAGCACGGGCAGGTAGAGATATGGTGCAGGGCTCGTTAACCTGCCCTCTGCAAGGACCACATCTGCACCCATGAATCCAGCAAAGTTGGGCTGTTGCAGAGCTGCAAAGTTCAGGTCCAAGGTTCAGCCTCTTGTATCAGCAGCTGTCAAAGAGGAAAAACTGGGGCAATGGCATTTCCAATGGCATTGGATGAAAGCCCTGATTAGTAGTGATTACTTTAAAAGCACTGTTGATTTAAGGAGGCACAGATCAGGTGTTATGAAATCCACATGCGTTCTGCCTGGGTTTGTTCACAAATACGCCCGCAGATCCACAGAGTTTAGCACCTGTACAAACTGTGCTGTCTCTGCCTCACCCCTACACAGGAACAAATTTGATGAAGCCTCCGAGACACAAAGAACAAGGAGCACACTCCCAGGCAAAGCTTTTAGACCTGCAGCCCCCAAGTCAGTGCAGCAGGGCCAGCACCTCTGCAGGGCAGCACAGGAGGAGAGGGAGTCACTGCCTCATGTTTGCAGGAGCTGAAATGCCTACAGCCTGCCTCACTCCTAGCACCTTTCCTCCTGTACCTATTATCACCTAGCCATCGCTGCCCTTCATCCCCGTCTGGCCCACTCTCGTCTCTCTTCTCAATCCTTCTGTTGTCTGAGTCCTTTCCTTTCTCTCTCTCTGCTGCCTCAACCTTCAGTACCAATTACCCATCCTTCAGGCATCCCTTTGCTCTGCAGCTTCCCAGCAGCCCCCCAGCAGCATTGCTGCCTGTCCTCCCCTATAGGAATCATTAAAAGAAAAACCTCTTCCCTGGGTTGATCCAAACTGATTATTTGCTCCCCATCCTCCAGCTCTCTCTTGCTTTACTTAATATTGGGAAGCTTTTCCCCTTGCAGATTTGCTGGCCCACTCCCCGGAGAACGGCAGGCAGCTGGCATGCAGCAGCTGGCTGTGGGAGGACCGGAGACACCAGCACTGCCAGCGTGACACGCACATCCAGCCAGATCTGCTCAACGAGCAAACGCCCAACTCACCTGAAACGAGCACAGGTCTCCCCCAGGCAAGCCCGTCCCGTCCTGTCTTGTCCTGTCCCACTGGAGCTCAGGCAGGGAACCCACTGAGTGCCAGAGACGCAGCAAAAGTTAAGGCAAAGACTCCCCTCTCTCCTCCTCCTGTCCCTCCCCCTCCACCAGCTCCCCCCACCAAATTGTCATCCAGCTCACTCGTGGGTGGTGGGACAGCAGGAAGGGAGGTGCATCAGGGCGGGAGAACTTTGTTGCCAGCTCCCTTACAACATACACCTCTCCAGACCTTGAACTGTGGCCCTGACAGGAAAGCAAGAAAAGAAAGCAGCCATGGTCGGGCAGGGTAAAGGCCCAAAGTTTGCAAAGATCAACCACAGCAGTCAGTGGAGTGACTCCAGGTCCTCTCCACCTCAGCGGGAGGGAGGTCTCCCCTTGCAGACCCCGCAGCATGGCCCAGGCTGGCTGCCACACGCCCCCACTGCTCTGGGGCTCCAGCACTTCAGTGGGATAGCGGCATCCCTTAAAACCATCCTGCAAAGGTGCAGAACAAATTGTCTCCATCTCGAGGGACCACGACACTAAACCTGCTTCAGCAGCTAAGCTTGAGGATCATCAACACCATCAAGCAGATGGAGCAACTGGCTGAGAGAGCGGGTGGAGGGGGGACATTTGTCCCAGACTCACGCAGACCCCTCCGTGCCTGCGCCATACACTGTGAGTGCAAACACAACTCACAGGAGAGCTATGTCAGCAGGGAGAGATACTGCCAGAGTCTTTATTTTTATAGTGTCTGTGTGCTTGCTAGAAGTGAGCAATCCCTCTGTGCCTTTGCCCTGGCAGCTTTCTTTGTACCCACCTCATCCCCGATGCACTTTTCCAGGGCTTCTTGTGACCAACACCAGCAGCAGGCATTCCGGTTATGCCATTTTTCTCCAGATAGTTCAGCTCAGATTTTTTTTTTTAATGTTATGTTTAATGCTATTACTGTTCTGTCTTTTGCTTTGTCTGTTAACGTGCCTGCCAAATTCCTATTGACCTTTCCATGTACTCATGCAGATGGAAGCTAGGACACATCCAGCACATGCTCCGCTCTGCTCGCCTGTGTCAGAGCTCACCAGCTGAGCATCCCCCAGCCCCCTCAGCGGGAAACCTGGGAGCTGACAAAAGCCCTCACCACCGCAGAGTGGGGAAGTGGTAGGTTTACGTGCCTGCATGCTCTATAGAGGTCTTTTGCAATGTTGTCTCAAAAAAACCCTCCACGGGTGCCAGAAGCCAGTGAATCAGATCACATTAGAGCATGCAGAATTGCCCTGGGGAAAAGCGATGCTGGAGACATGCATGAAGGGAGTCACCCTTGTGCCTGGTGGGATCCTCAGGATAAACCACTGAGGCCAGCGCTGGAGGGAGTAGGGGAAAATATCTCCTTCTACTTTGGGGGTGTTTATTTACTGCCTCAGCTGACCCCCCGGCTGGGGGCAGCCAGTCTGAGCCCACGCTGCTGGGCAGTGCAGAGAGGGGGCAGAGCAGCTCGGGGTGAGTGCTGGGGGACGTCCCCAGGGCTGGGGAGCCCTGAGCCAGCCCAGCCCTGTCCCAGAGGCCCCAGTCAGGCAATGGGGCCATGAGGGCAGAGGGCTGGGGTAGCAGCTGGAGCAGGCTGGAGCCTGTTCACAGGCAACCAAATACAACATGCAGTACCCTGTCTCCAGGATTAAACTTTCCAAGCGTGCTGTTTTTCAAAGCCCTAGCTTTCACCTACCATTGGGGCTGGTTAAGTGGATTGGTCCCATACCCAAAGAAATACAGGCTGATTCCTCCCTTGCATGGGCTGGGATCAACATCGGTGGGGCCAGGCTCCATCTTCTGCCTTTTGGGGGCTGTCTCTGAAGTCCTGAAAGACTGCAAGGTGAACATCATGTGCTGGCTACAAAACACGGGCACTGCATTGCCTCCGTTCCTACTAATGAAGGACAGTGCTGCTGACCATCCTGCCATGGAGGACTGGTGTGACCCAGTGCAGCTCAGCAAAAGGTGCAACAGAGGTTATCCAGATATGAAAAGGGGATTGAGATAAGCCTAGGTAAGCAGAGCTGACCTAAAAACTTGATTTATCCACACTGAAGTATTTCACAGGAACATCACAGTTTTTTGCAAAACTGTAGATGGGAAATGACCTGTGACATTAAGGTAAAACAAGAAGAAAGTCAACCTAAATGAAAACTTTATCCAGCAATCTGTGAAAATCATTGTCCAGCAGGAAAAAAGGCTGCTGTTTCTGCTTTCCAGCCCAGAAGGTACCAGAATTTACACTCAGGCTTCAGAGTTTCCCACCAGGCAATAATTCACTGTGTTTTTAAATCCTGCTATGGGCATGGGGCACCTTTATCCCACCGTGGCAGCCTCCACATGAGGGATTGCACTAATGTGAGAGCCCAGACTGAAAACCAGAAATCACCTTCTGACCAGCTCAGCTGTGGGGGTACAGACTGTGCTCAGCTCTGTCCCAGGAGAGGGCAAGGGAAGGGGTGACGCACTCCCTGACCACTGATTGCCACCTTTGCTGGCAGAGGCAGCCCCTGAGCAGGCCCCCGTGGGCTGCGCAGCTGTGTAGGTAGAACACGGCTGCTAAAGGACACAGCAATCTGACTGCAGGTCTCCCCATGGCATGGGTTCCTCCTCCACCATTGCCACGGGCAGAGGCAACTTGCCACAGGGGCTAGCAGCAGGACTATGCAGCAGGATGCAAATTTGCAAGCAAGCCCAACAAGAGGAGCCACAGCCAAGGCTCAGCCAGCACAGGGGACAGACACCAGCAGGGATGAGCCCTGGGAGCTTCTGAGGGGAAATAAATGCCGACCCCAGGAAAGGTGTCTTGACACAGGGATGCAGAGGGAGCTGGAGAGGGGAAGAAGCAGCCCTGCTGGCAGCAGGGATGGGGAGAGGGTGGGTGAGCCTGCTCTTAAACACTCCATCCCCAAAAGAGAAGCGCTGCTTGCAATAAATCCTGGAAATGTTCAAAGCACCCCCTGCCCAGCCCCTCCCCAGGCAGCATGAACCCCGCTCAGAGCTGGGACTCCCCCCCGCCATGTGTGGCTCTGACATCGGCAGCACCCAGCTCTCTGTGGCCCTCCCCATGTTGCATCCCGAGGCACTTTGCAAAGGAAGAGATGGCAGCATCCAATTTTGCAGGCAGGAAAACCAAGACAAGAGGAAGCCCCATTGCTGTGCCTGAGGGGCAGCAGTCACCTTCTCTCCAATCGGTCCTGCACATGGCCTCGAGCTGTAGGTTACTCCCATGCCTTAGAGTCAATGGGCTCGCCATATGGCTGGTCCCACCCTGCCCAGTGACTGAGGTTTGGCTGCCTTTGCCGTTTTTAGCCATTTTGAACCCGCTGCCCTGAGGATCTAACTGATGGGGACAGGCTTCCCCACACCACTGAGCTCCCTGGGAGCCACCTCAGGTCAGCAGGACTGAGTGGTCCTCATAGGAGGGGGCTGCCCCAAGTACACGCAGGGTGCATGGGAGGAATGGGAAAGCACTGGTGCCCCACCACACAGAGGGATGTGCTCCCTCTGCAGCCACCAGCCCAGAGCCTGCTGCACGGGTTTCCATCCCCTCCAGTCAGCAGAAGGGGAAAACTCTCCTTGAAATGACCTGATTCCCTCAGCCTGCCAGGCCCGGGGTGGCTGGAGACCAGGACTCAGCCTGCCACACTAGCCTTTGCCCTGACAGATGGCTAATCCCAACCTCAGAGAGGTTCTGCACCTCCGCAAAAGTCTCCTACTCCCCACCCCACTCACCGCCTGCTGGCTGGCAGTGCACCCTTGCCTCCCTTTTTACCTTCCCTTTTCTTTCTTCAGAGTGCGTGTTGGCTTTTCCCATTATTTGGGTCTCCCCACCATTCCCTCCCTTTTGGCCAGCTCTGACATGCCTGCCGAAGAGCCAGCTGGGAGCGGCAGGCTGCCAGCATCAGCCCACACTGAGGCCACGCTTCTCAGCAGCAGCAAACCCTGGGACCCACAATGCTTCCCTCCTCCATGAGCTTCAAGCCAAAATGAGTCCATTTCCCCCGACCCAGCCACTAGGAGAAGTCTGTCAGTGTGACATCCTATGGGTGCATCCAAAATGTGCTCCTGCTTTCCAAACATTAGAGGCTGGGGGAGGCGGGTGCTGGGTTGTGTTGGAGACAGAGGAGCCTGCAGCCCTGGCTGCCCCCCTCGCTGGGCCACCTGCGGGAGAAGCCACCACTGTCCTCGCTTGTCCAGACTAATCCCACCTTTTGACACCTTTGCTAACAAAACGGGAGAAATGCTGATTCCCCCACAGGCACAGCACCGCTGTGTCTTTGGTCAGGAACTTGCCTAGCCGACTGAATGCTATGTTTGCAGAGGAGATTCCCCTAGGCATTCGTATAATTTATTTTTTATGTATACGGATAATTTCTGCTTAAGTAAGCCTGTGACTTCCTACAACAGTTTCACCATAACTAATCACAGGTGAACATAACCAAAGTAACAAGCGCTAACGAGGCCCAACAGAACTGTGATGGGCTCTGGCAGCCACAGCACTGCTCCTGCACCGAGCTTCTGGAGAAGAGGAGGCTGTCAGGAGCCTCCACCTTTGGAAGTACGGCAGGGTGAGACATCCCCTGTTTCACAGCATCCCCAGTGGGGGAGAGGATGAGGCAAGGGCAAACGGTGTAGGACCCCAGTGTCGGCAATAAAAGTGGTCAGGAGGGAGGATTAGCAATGCTGGGGAGACATCTGTGGTCTAACAGCCTCTCTAACAGCAATGCTCGCTGTTGATCAGAGACCAAGGAGGACCACAAAAAAAAGGCAGGCAGAGGACACATGGGTACGTGCCTGTTTGCTCCTGCTTTCCCTCCCTGCCTCCTCAGGGCAGCTGAGCCTGTGTGTTGTGACAGCAAACACCTCTGATGCACAAGGATGCAAAGGACAAGGCTAGTCTGCGAGGATGGAGAAGCGCATGTTGCTGCCTAAAGTGATGTGACTCTGGACAGGTCAGATGGAGAATGGGGTAATCGAGTCACTGGTAACTTCTCAGAAGTAACGACTTCCCAAATCCGTCTTTGTGCTCCCCCACGCGCACTTCCCTTATCTGTGCCATGCAGATCCCCGTCCTGCAGGCTGCTAACCACATTAGCAGACAAGAGCTCAGCCAAACACCCTGCCCAGAGGGATATGCTCATTTGCACTGGCCTGTAGGATACACTTAACAGATTATTTGGGGATCTCTGCTTCACCGGATTACATATCGCACGTGTTAAGATGTTAATCTTACTCTGTTCTCTCCATTTATGCACCATGGCCTGTCTTCTCCCAACACATCCACCTTTCTTGTCACTGAAATGTGCAACGTGACTCACACTACATGATTCTTCAATAGCCACAGAAAACTGTCTTGTACATCACTAGTGACAAAAGGAGAAGGACCTCTCAAGGCGTATGTTGGAACACTGGGAGCCCCAGGGTTTGGGATGCTCCCCACGGGAGCAGATGCATCCTGCTCCACAGGTCCATGGGTCCGTCCCTGAGATCTGAAGTCTCTCCCCTGCCCTATGTGGGCATCTCCATCCATGGAGGAGGATGGCAGGGTCAACAGTATCTCTTTGCCTGATCAGGGGGCTGAGACTCTTCCCCAGGCACCACTGACACAAGCACTGCTGTATGGGAAAAGAAGAGCCTGGTTTTCACAGACAGATGGATAGAAAGGTCAGTCAACCTTTCCAAGCGCTAACGACCTGGGACTGCTTTATTTTTGTGTGAACTTCTCATTTGAAGGAAAATGAAAAAAAAAAAAAACACCAAACACCATTAAAAAAACCTGGGTCTTTAATCTCATCCCCATTTTCTTGAAAACAAGGGGTTGAATTCTCAGGCTAAGTTGCAGATTTTGGATTCTGAAGGTGGGAAATTTCCAACAACACATCTCCCATCTAAAGGGACATCAGAATCTCCCCAGCTGGAGAAGGTATGAGTAGGGGCAAATTCCACAGACTGCAAGAAGAGGAGTACTGGGCTGATCTTGAAGGCAATGAAAATCCCTTTCATCATACTCGAAATCATGAATAATCACCACATGCCAAAATCACCATATTCCGAATGTCACCAAAATTCCCTCTATCCATGGAGTCTTAAAAAGTGCTGTGAAAAATGTCATGTCTGGAAGTGTGAAATATATTAATTTCAGATTTAGTCCATCAACCTTCTCAATGAGCAATACAGAATATACTTGATTCATATTTCAAGGCAGGTGTCACAGGTTCCAATACTTTCTCTTAAAGTCCTATCAGAAATAAGACATTTATTTAAGAATGTCCAGCAAAACCTTTGGTTTTCTCGCTTATCTGACCTGCCTAGCTCATCCAAAGCTTTACAGCAATTGGGTCATGTAGGAACAGAGGCTTGGGAGGCTTCCTGGCTCATATATAACCAGATCAATAAACCACATGCCCAGTTCACTGGACACCAGACTATTTTGAAACAAAGCAAGTCACAAGCCTTTCAGCAGACTCTCACTTTGCCTACATGCAGCTGAGCAGACTTTCTACATCAGCCATATTTTGGAGATAGCTGTGGACAATTACTGTTTCCTATTAGGGTTAAAATATCTTCCCAGTGGGCCAAATTTCTTATATATATTACTGGAAAATGAAAGTATAATTCTGTTTAAGGTTAGAATTACATGAATAAAAATATACGTTGCTGGAGCTTCTAATATGATTCACACAAAAAGCCAACAGAAAAAAAAAATTCTGTATTGAACTCCATTCACTCATTTCTAGAAGTAACTTCTACCAGCCAGTACCATATCCAAGTGGCAGGGCAGCTGGGTGGCTCCATCCTCCATCACACTGTGGGTCTCTTCCAAAAGGGCCTTTCCCTGGGTTTCTAAGCACTTTCCTACCCTCAGCTCACACATGAGCACCACGACAGCTGAGGCATCTGGAACTCTGAGACTTTGAGGCTGCCCAGGAAAACTGTGACAGCCAGTTCAGCCCTGACCTCCTGCTCCCCAGCCCTATGCCTTCAGCATCCCTAGCGTTCTCCAGAGACAGGGAGGGAGGTGTGCAGAAACCCAATGGCTGAGATTTTGATAGGGGAGGTGCAGGGTTGAACACGGGGAGTTCACCCATGGTTGCACATGCAGCCTAGCAAAGGAACCTGCCCTCCCCAGAGTCCTCATGGAAAATAGGCTGGGAAAAGGGAAAACCGGTGGGAAATGAGGTGAGGTTTCCACAGCCACTCTGGAACAGAGCCAACGGAGCCCCAGAAGACCACAGATCAGAGGGCTCTCCCTGCTGGAGGTTAAATCTGCACCATCACAAACCCTCCCAGCAGCAACCCCCTCAGTACTCGGTGCCCATCAGAGCTTCACACTCTCTATGAGTGAAAGCTCGTGACCCCTTTCCATCATTGACCTGTCTCCCATCTCAGGTCACCAGGCTCCAACAACACTAAACTGGGGAAGACCAAGCCTGAGAAAACCAAGCCCAAGGACTTGCCATTGCCTAGAGGTCTAAACCAGTATGTGCCACAACTGGGGTCACCCCTCCGTTCAGAGAAAACCTCAACAGGCAAAGTGGAGGGGGAAATGGCCGGGTCATCGTGACCGCCCTGCGGCTGGTGAACAGGCAGCCACCGACCCTGCGAGCAGGGCCACCCAGCCCAGAGGCTCTTCCCAAGCGGGGGTGGCGGGGGGGGGACCCCGGCCCGGCTGCGGGGGTGCCCGCTGCCCCCGCCCGCCCCGCAGGGACCCCGGCCCCGCGCCGCGGCGGTAGCTGAGGTCCTGGGGCCACCTTGTGGCTAACGCCGCGGATTGCTTTCATTTGCCTCTTCCTCTCCCCGCGGCTCCAGAAGCCGTGGCCGTAGCGTGGTTGCCCACCCGTGTCCATGTGCCCTTCGGGAAGCCGAGCACCTCCGGCCGCTCGCTCAGCTCTGCCCGGGCTCCAGCTTCCTCAGGGTTTCCTGGGAGCCATCCAGCTTCCCGGGGTTACATGTCCTCTGGCTGCCCTCCTCGGATGCTGCAGCTACAGCACTTAAAACACAAGCTCTTTGATTTTTATTTTTTTTACCCAAACAGCCTGGAAACGAGGGGCCCTGTTTGTTGACATAACATGCAGATCCCGCTTCAACCACGCAGCCCTTCTTCCATACACAGGAAAACCAAAATGACTGGCTCTAGAGCACCTGGAAGGCAGTCAGCACAAAAAAAGACACAGACCCACAGAGACGAGGGAGAGTTTCCCATGATCCTTCACTCGCACGAAGACAACGCAAACCCACGCGCTTCTCTCAGACCCTGGGAATAGCCCAGTGACTCATCAGCCAGATGACTCTTTTGGCTGGGAGCTGGCAATGGCTCCAGAAGAAGGTGGTATTGCACTCTCTGCTTCACCTAGGTACCCCAGGCCTACCACTTACGGGGGTCTCCGAGTCGTTGTTCCCTGTTTTCCTTCCTACTCTAACCAAGCTTCCTCTCCTCTGGCCACCCTCCCATACCAATGTGCCAGTGCAACAGAGCTCCAGACCTGAACGCCCAGCACAGCTCCGCTAACACGCATCCCACCTAACATGCTGTGAGCAAGGGATGCTGGTGAGACAAAATTGAGACAGAGTGGATCTAGAGGGGAAAAATAAGGATTTAATGGAATGAATGGAGAAGCTCCCAAAGTCCACACTGGAGCCACACCTCTGACACTCTCCAGTCCAGGATCAGTCCTTCCTTTCTGCCCACCAGAAGGCTGGGGATGCTCAGGAATACCGGTGCTTGATCTGCCCCTTCAGAGCCCTCTCCAGAGAGAGGATTAAGGTGCATTACCAACTCCACGCAGACCATCTCCACAACAGCCTCTTCCTCAGACCTTCAAATCTTCCAGGGAAGGGAGCTCAGCCCAGAAATCCCTCTCTCCTTGGCGAGTGAAGAATCCTTGTGTTATCCAACAGGTGGTAAAGGCTGTATAGAAGCCATCCTGGGGAGAGGGAGGGAGAGCCACACTGGTCCTAGCAATGAGATTCGAGCTCTGTCAGCATCAGGAGGCCAGCTCTGGTGGAGGGAAGGGGCTGTCCTGTGCCTGGCATAGAAGGCAAGTCCTCAAGTGGGCAGGTGAGTTGGCGGAGCCTCTGGAAGGCAAAGGCAGGGATTGAACACAGCCGCAAGGACAAAAGGTGACCTGGGCCCTCCCCTTCCAGTCATGGGTGTCATTCAGCCAGCCAGGCAGGGCTACAGGTCTGGTCCCTAAATGCCACAGATGTCTCAAATTAGGACAGTCAGCACTTCAGAGACTGAGGGGATAAACTCATCTTTGAACCACTTGTCCCAAGACAAACACTGAGCACATGAGAGACCTGAGACGATAGGAAAGCTCTGTCCTCCGTTTGCTCCAGGCCAGGACTAGAAAGCAGTCCAGAGAAAGGTTGGTGCCCAGGTACCTCCAGGTCATCCCCTCCATCAGCACAGACTGCAAAGGGAGAGCCTGTGCACACAGGTTTGGCTTTAACTGGGACAGCAGGTGCGTAAGGGGCTACCCTCTACATGATGCAGCGTGGCCCTTGCCACGCTCCTGCAGCTGTGCCCACTCCTCCCTGTCTGTGCTGGACACAGGGGTCAGAGCCCATTTCTGTCACAATCCATTCTTCAGCACTTGTGGGTAGCAGAGAACGGGTGGGATGATCCTGGGGGTTCAGGACTGTCTGCAAAACCTCCTCCTGATACCATGAGCCATGGCAGGGACGGGATGCCTGTCTGGAGCAAGGTCTGGTTTGCCAGGTCTCTGCCTTCCCAATGCACATCCAGGGCAGCCAGCAATGGGTCACAGCAGCTCCAGGAGTTGGGCAGGCCCAGGGCACTGAGGCTGCGATGGAAACTCCAAACTCCCAGTGATCCCCTACATCCATCCCTATGGCCTCAGCATAGACTGGGGAATCCAGCTGCCCACAAAGCTCATGGGATCTGGAGCTTTCTCAGAGCAAGTCCCCAAGCCTCAGTCAAGGGCAGCCTCCAAACTGACTCAAGGCACTGGAGATCATCTTTGTCCTCTCCATCTAATGAACTTTTTCCTAATGGTGCTTGCAAAGAGACAGAAGCAATAAACAAAGGGCACCAAGAGGCAACAGCCAGCTTGGAGCAGCCCTCCAGCCAGGCAGAACTTAATAAAACCAGCAGTCGGTTATAGCAAAGGACTCATTCAATCGATTTATTCTAGTCTCCCTGCTAATTAACCTGCAACACAAAAATGATCCACCTGCAAGACTGGACTTCAACACAGAAGCACAGCCCATGCACTGATCCCAGAGCACCAGCCTCACCTCTCTGAGGGAGCCTTTGATGGTGGAGAGTTTGTAGACGATCCAGAGAGGGATGCACACCATGGAGGAGAGGGCCAGCAGCCAGCCCAGGGTGTCTCCCCACCATGGGTACACATACTTCTTGTTGTAGGTCAGCGGGGTGTATTTGATCAGCGAAAACAGGAAGGTGGCCTGGCAAGGTGGAAGAGACCAAGAGAAAAAGAGCAAGAAAATCAACATCATTAGCCAAGAGAGGTCCTTCCTGGTGAGTCCACACCTGCACAGAGTCTTATGGTAACAAAGAGCTCCTCAGGGCAGCAACAGAGGAGACACCAATCAAGCAAGCTTTGCTGGGGCAGCCCCCATATGCAGCACTGGGCACGGCAGCAAGGAGCTCGCCCCACCAGCAGGTACCTCTATCACTGCTGAGCCAGGCCCCTCTCCCCATTGTTTAGCCCCACGCCTGGCCCCCAAAGCCACAAACTCACAGAACAACAGCCCACAGTACAGGCCACATAACCCCCTATACATATGCACATCCCTCTGTATATATGTAGGTATCTATATCTCAGAGGCACCCAGCTCTGCCCTTCTTCCTCCCCACAGCTCCTCCTCCTGTGCGCCCTCACCATGCAAACCGCCGGGGTGATGAAAAGCCAGCAGTATTTGATGATGGGCCATGGCCGGTAGCCGATCATATCTTCAATGTTATCGTAGAAACGCTCGGCACCTGCGGAAGAGGGGATGCATGCCTTGCTGCTACCAGGGAAGGAGGGCAGCAGGGTCTGCATGTCCAGGGTCCTGCCTCACCACTCTTTGGGCGCTCCCCAGAAGATGAGGCAGTAACCTCAGCATAGCTGACAGCCTTGTCAGGGAGCTCACCAGGAGTGTGGCCAGCTTCAGTCTTTGTCATGGACTAACATCCTCTCACTCCAGAACAGCCCAATGGGTCAGCAGGGCCAGCCCCTCCGCTGGCATCTCCCAGGCTAGGACCTGAACCTAGGTTTTACCCATCCCTTGTGAACATCAAGGCTGAGAGAGGGCTCTCAAAAATGTTTGAGGGTCTCAGACTCCTCTATACACATGTTGGGAAAAGATTTCCCAGCCAGCTCCAAGTCCCCAAGGAAGGACAGCCTCAAAAGTAGGGACACATAGGAACATGCTGGGGATATCTGCCAAGCAGATCCCCCAGGGCATTGCTGTGAGGAAGCCCCTGCTAGCTGACTCCATGGGCACCAAAGCAAGGGTTTAGAGGTCTGCCTTGCACTGCGAAGCGATTGCCAAGAGAAGCTACGGACCAGCGTTTTTAGGATGGACCAAGCGAGAGCCTGAGACCAGAGCTGGGGACCCCCTTGGTTCATACTCACCATAGACCCAGGCGATGCAGAGAGTCTCGAAGATGGCCACAAAGAGCAGGCACATGCCACTGGCAGCATAGTAATCAAAGAGCTGAAAGACATACATCCCACCCTGGGAAGGGCCAAGCGGGCAGCAAGGCGAGGTGGGGAGGGAGAGAGGGGAGAGGAATCAGGCACAGGCAAAGAGCTCCAGCCAGAGCAGGAAACAAACTCAACAACTTCCCCAGAGATGGAGGCACCTTCCCCTCTCTGGGGCATGGTTTTAGCCAACAGCAAAGGCCACATCCCTTGTGCTCAAGGCCTGAAGGAGACATACAGCAGCCCTGCTCTCAGAAGTCTCTGCAACCCTTCATTCCAGGGGAGGGCAAGTGACTGCCAGGGATCATGGGGATATTTTAGGACAAGACAAAAACAAAGCAAATCTTGTATCTGGACATGAGGGTGGAAACCCCCTTAAGAGACACAATGCATCTGATTTATTTCAGCCTCCTAATTTGTCCAGGGAAGTAGCAGTGCATTCAGTTTTGCAAGTACCTGTTGCTGTGGGCCCAGAGGCTGGCAGCCTGGCTGTTTCACTGCCCAGGTCTGCAAGGCTGTCTGCAAAATGGGCCTGCAGGTAAGTCCAGGCACAAAGCTGCAGGTGCAACATCAAAGGCAGCTTTTTCAAAATTATGCCCAAATGAAAACAGAAGATGCAAAGAACATCATGGCAGCATCAATCCCCACACACTTGCTGCTAGGAGGAGTTAAAGGCTTTAAACCAGAACAGTTTAACTCCCAGGCAATTAATCACAACAAAGGGAATATATAGGAAATCAGTGTAATAGATATGGGGCTCAGTCAGGCCCACCAAATTTCCTTACACCAAGTGTTCATAGAATCATATGAAGGGACCTTTAAAGGTCACCTAGTCCATCCCCCCTGCAATTGGTAGGGACATCTACAACTAGATCAGGTTGCTCAGAGCCCCATCCAGCCTGTCCTTGAATGTTTCCAAGGATGGGGCATCTACCACCTCTCTGGGCAACCTGTGCCAGTGTTTCACTACTCTCACTGTAAAAAATTTCTTCCTTATATCTAGTCTGAATCTAGCCTCTTTCAGTTTAAAACCATTCCCCCTTGTCCTATCTCTATTGGCCCTGGGAAAAAGTCTGTCCCCATCTTTCTTATAAGCCCCCTTTAAGTATTGAAAGGCCACAATAAGGTCTCCCTGCAGCCTTCTCTTCTCCAGGCTGAACAACCCCAGCTCTTTCAGCCTTTCCTGATAGCAGAGGTGTTCCAGCCCTCTGATCATTTCAGATAGCTCCATCCAGGAGGAATGAGAAGGACAAAGGTGCTCCCCTCACCATGCAACAGGCTACAGCTGTAAAGGTTTGGCTTATGTAAAGATAAATCTATAACCAAAACATGGGCTGTCCAGAGCTCCAATTATCAGTCTTGGCAGGAGAGATGTCAGCATTGTGACTGGCACAAGGGGTGAGGGCTGGCAGGGAAAATGCGAACACCGCGGGGAGGAAGGGCAGCCTCCCCCAGGCACTGTGCAGCAGGATGGGGCTCACCAGCAAGCTCTCAGCCCCAGCACAGACCCCACCACCCACCAGGCCCCCCTCTGCCAGGGGGGCACTCAGACCCAGCAAGCACTGCGCAGGTGGTCTAAGCCCAAAATACCTCTGTGAGCATCACCAACCCGACCAGATAGGAAAGGACGGAGACCAGCAGGATGAGGGTCTCCCGGCGGTTCTTCTTGCGGAAAATGGTGGGGTACATGTCCACAAGAGCTGTGACGAGGCTCTCCACACAGACAAACTGCAAAGAGAAGAGATCCCACCTCTGTCAGCCTGTCCTGACCAGCTCCCCAGCCCCGCTGCCCGCCACTCAGCCAAGTTCAAGCCTGTCCCGAAGGCAGGGAATCGCCCTGCACCTGCGCCTTTACCTGGCTGTCCAGTCCCAGCAAAACAACCATCAGGAAGAAGAAGCATGCCCAGAGCGGGGAGAAGGGCAGCATGACCACAGCCCGAGGGTAGGCGATGAATGCCAGGCCAGGCCCTGCAGGGAGAAGGGCTTTCAGAGCAGGCAGCGGCATGGCAGTGGAAGCAGTACAGCATAGCTGATGCAGACCCACCTGAGGCGGCCACCTGGCCAAGGCACAGCCTGCAGCCACGCAGCCTCTCACTTCAGTTATACCAGCGCTGTGCATGAAACCCAGGCTCCTCGAGGGGTGGAGGAGCCCAGCAGGAAGGGAGGGAAAGGGGACACAGCAAGTTCCCGCTGCATCGCCATCACAAGGGCTGGGAGCCAGGGAAAGCCTCTGTGCCCAGAGGAGCACAGCACAAGCCTGGGCATATGCCATGCAGGTGCCTCACCCCCTACCGAGAGACAGCAGCTGCCTAACCCTAACCCTTATAGGCAGCTTATATTGACCTCAAGACATGGCCATCACATCTCAGTATTTCGTGGGTGTGCATTTGTTTCTCCCTGGTTTTTGAGGCAGAAAGCAACGCTGCCCGCCAGGATGGGAACCTGCAGCTGCGACATCGTTTGCCCTAGCGTGGGTGTCCTGTGGGCATGCTCCCCTTGCTGAGGGGGGCCAAATGGCAGCACCCCCACCACCCCATCCCACTGCAACCCCACTCACCTGACTCCGCCACCTCGGCAATGGGCACGCCCTGCTCCCCTGCCATGAAGCCCAGGATGGAGAAGATGGCAAAGCCGGCCACGAAGCTGGTGCCGCTGTTGAGGAAGCAGAGGGCCACGCAGTCCCTGGCAGGAGGGGGCACAGCATCAGCCAGGTAGGGTCCAGGTATGATCCACACCCCATGGCAGCCCCCCAGGGCAGCACCCGCTCTCCCTCCCCAGCCACTACACCCACAGCAAGGCCTCTCTCCCAGCATCTCCACAGCTCAGCTCAGCACCAGGAGCTGCAGGAGGAGGCCCCAGGGTGGGCAACACAGCAGGAGCCCCCCCAGGGAAAGCCTTCTCCAAGGACAACATAAACATGCATTCCTCACCTAAGCTCCTCGCTCCTGAGATAGTCTTGCTACATATCTAAATGCCTGATTTTTTTTCTTTTTCCTCTCTCTCCCCTGGTCCCTCCTGTAGCAGAGAGCGCCAGAGATAATTTTTGTCTGAGAAGGGGGCATGGGTTTTTTTCCTTAATAGATTTCTCAAACCAGTTGTAATGTTCTTGGTTCTCAGCACTACCAGATATCTCCTGGTCCTCACATTATGAGAAAAAGATGAACAGAGCCATCCAATTTCTTTTCTCTGATCTATTCCCTTTTGTCTCTGTTTCGTCTCATTCTCACCCATCTACTCTTTAAACTAAATATCTCTTATCTATCCAATTCCTTTTCATGCTCCAGTCTCCCTAGTCCTCTTGTGACTGCAACCCTGGGGACAACAATAACATTTGCAGCATCTTTCTGAGATATTCTGAACCAAACTGAATGCACCCCTTCTGGCATTTCATGGCCTGCTCTGACTTTATTAAATGTTACTCTGCAAATCCAGTGTGATTTTCTGTATCAGTCTTTAGGTATCTAGCATTTTGGGGGCTTCATGCTCCTCCCTGCACATTAACTAGATCTATTCACGGTCTGCAACCATTTCTAGAGAGAAAGCATAGTTCATGCAGAGTCCCTACACAGTACAAATTCAAATTATTCCTTCCAAAGCACAGCTCTTTGCATTGTCAAGAACTGCACAGCACCTAACACCACTGCTCTGCCTTTGCGCTTGGTTTGTAAGGCAGGAGAGACTGGAAGAGGCCTGCAGGGTGAGCCCGCGAATCTCCCGGCTGGTAAGGAGGGTCACGCTCCACCAAGCTCAGCTAACCCAGTGGGAAGCCCACGCCAGAACCTCATTTCTCCAGTGGCTATAAACTGCCTGCTCACCACTCAAATTATTTCCTCAGTCGTGTTATACAAATTCTCATTTATTTCAAGTCGTTCCTCTTCCTTCCCGGTGTTTCTCCCTCTTTCCCCTGGATGTATGCGTGACAGGTCAAACCCTCCTTGGAAAGGCATGGGCTGGGAGGTGCTCTCCAGTCACCTGGCAGGTGGGAAGGGGTGTCATGGTGGAGGGTAACATGCAGGCAATGGCCAGAGCAAAAAGGTCTCTCTAGATTTTCACCTGAAAGGGAGCCCTGATGGTATCTTTTACAGTCCCAGAAAATGCCATTTGGTGCCACGTAGGACTGCTGCCATATGAACAATGGTCCCTCCTGCCCACGTCCTTTTCTTTTTCCAGGTCACCAAAGGTTACACCTAGCCTGGGATAACGGAGTGGGGCACCATGCTGGTGCCCCTCTTCCCTGTTAAGGCTTGGTCCTGTCTCCTTATGCAAAACAAGGTTGCTGAGCACAGGACCGACTCATTAAAACTGGGATCATGCCTAGGAACAGGTTGGTGTGATGTTTAACATGGAAACTAACAACAATTTCCCTAGCAAAGCCAAATAGCATAAAGGGGTTTTGTGTAAACAGACATCTCTCCCCTTTCTGTAGTATCTCCCAGCTGCAGCTACAGAAGCTTTTTACAACCTTGCTGCTAAGCAGCCCCTGTCATCATCTCCATGTTACACATCCAGACTGGAGATTCAGAGGGCTAATGCCCAAGGACATGCAGCAGGCCACAGCCAGATCTGTTATCTCTTCTTTTTCCACAGCTTTTTCTCTCAAAACTGCATCTGGGAGAAGGGGCATGAAAAGGAAGAGGAGTCCAAGCCCAGCTGCTGTTCGAGAGGCATCCCTACAGCAGGAGTGAACTTCTAAGGAGAAGAGAGAGAAAGATGCCAAGCAAGGACCATCTAGCCGGTGGTCTGCCTGGACCTTCCACAGCAATGACAACAAATTCAAATTTAAAAGTTGGAGGAAGAACCCACTGCGAGGAGCAACACAGGTAGCAGAGAAAGGGTGGGAAGGGAGGCGGGCAGCTTTACAGGGCTCTTCCATTTGCACTAGTCTTTTACCCCTGGGGATGCAGCTCCAGGTGCTGGATACATCTACAGCGAAACGACTTTATTTTCACCTGACCACTTCAACTTCACAGCCTGATTGAATCTGGCAGCCTGGTCCATCTCTGTTCAAGGGCAGTCCAGCACAGGGAGAGTATGCAAGAAGCAGAAGTCATATCTGCAAGTTTACATGTAGACCACAGGTAGCACATAGGAACCCAGAGCACAGACAATTGTGCAAGACACTAGGTCCAAATGTACCTAGGAAGAATAAATGCCAAGGTAAAAGGACTCCAGTCTACAGCCATTAGATCTCACAGCTCTGCTGCCCCTATGGCTACTCATGCACCCATGTAATAGGGGAGGTTGTGGTGTGGGCTGGGGTCACAAAGCTAGTGAAGAGGATCTAACTGTGCTGGGTCTCAGCTGGTGTGGAAGAGAGGATTTGTCATCCACGGCACAGACAGAAAGTTCTCTTGGGTAGAAAGCAGAGAGACCTGGATTTGGGGAGAAAACACCTGGAAAGAGTTTTCTTCTGCCTTGAGTAGAAATGGAAAACACAACACTTCAAAAGGCCAGTGCCTCCAGCAGTTCACCAGCCTATGTGCACTGATGTTCAGAGAGGGGATGGCTCTAGGCAGCAGAGCTGCACTCCAGTTACCTGTAGCAGTTGTTATGGTATTTGTTATAGCTGCCCAGAGCTGTCAGGCATCCCAGACAAATTGCATATGAAAAGAAGATTTGAGTGCCTGCATCCATCCAGACCTGCAAGGGAGATGCAAACACAGGTGAGAAGACAAGGCCAGCACAGAGCGCAGACACTGCACGGATGCGAAGAGGCAGAGCCCCAGGGGCTGCTGTAACCAGCAGAAAGGCCAGTAATCGGGAGGTCAGCAATACCCAGCATTTAGACAAGCCTTTTCTAGGGGCAGGTTATATAGTGCCAGGAATTACAGTGCCCAGTGAGGCACCCAGGGGGTGCTAAGAGTGCCAGAGGCAAGGGATGCACCGGGAGCCTTGCAAACCCACAGCAGGTATAGCTCTTCATCATCTCTTTCTTCCTTGGGCAAATCTGCACAACCCTGTAACTCTCCAGAGCTTCCCAGCAGCGAGAGACCAAATGAACACTTTCCACGAGAGCTGAAGGAGCCCTCTGCTAGCAGAGGAAGGGGACTTGATTTGGGCAAGCCCAATCTCCCACTGAGTGGCACAGGTACATACAGCTTCTGGTGGTGGCCCTTCTCTCCAAGACCTAACTTAAAGGCTCCAAAACTTAAAAGAAAATTAACTGGGGAGGAGAGAACTACTAGAAATAAACAGAGTAGTTTGCAAAAGACAGCTCCTAAAAGAAAATACAAGAATGCTGTTAGTCCCACGAGGCGCCTGTGAACTCTGCTTTGCTCTCACTGTCAATAACATGTCCCAGTGCTCCGAGGCTGACATTTGTCAATGCCAAATTTGATCTGAAAGCCTAGCTGTGTGCAGTCACCAATGCAACCACCGCCACTGCCTTCTGCAGAGAACAGCAAAAGCAGGAACCAACAGTGAGAAATGAAGCAATGACAAAGATTATTAATTAAACCCCCTGTTTTCTAAGATCTTTCTTCCTAAGGGGTTTATAAAATAGAGATAAGACAGTCATTCAACCAATGCTGAAGGGCAGCCACATTCTAGAGACAAAAGAGAAGCTAGTCAGGAAAGAAAAGCAGCAGAAAAGTATTACTGGGACAACTTTAATGAGAAAAGTCTCCATTTGGCAATACCCTCCTTCCCCAGAGTAGCAGTGCTGGTGAGCCCTCGGACAAATGCCAGCCTTGCCCCAGGATCCCCTCTGAGAAGAACAGAAGTCAATGGAAAGCACCACAGAGGTTTTGATGACTCCGAATCACACCTTTACCTGTCAGCCAAGACCTCACGTCCTGAGGCAATGGGCAGCTGGGCAGCACCTGCCCAACTACCCCTGTTGCTCAGGCCACCCTCACCAATGCATGGTTCTGCCTTTCCTCTTCCATAGTGGCCAAAGAATAATCATGTGGCAAGAGGTTTTGTTTCGTATTTACCTCTTCTCCTTCCTAGGCTGATGGGCCTTACGAAGGGATGTCACAATCCCATTAGCTGTGATTGTCTGGAGAAAATTCTGGTTTTAGCTCAAGGGACAGCTGCACAGAACGAATCCTCTCCCTGCTCACTGCTGCAAGACCCAGCAGTGCAGTCCACAGGGAGAGAAAGCAAAGCGCTGCTAGGGCTCGATTTGGTGAAACTGCTCTCCCTGACTGTCTTGCAAGCAACTCTGCCAACGTTCAGCCCTACCACCTTCTCTTCGGTCCATGGAAGCCCTGTTCACAATTTCACGGGGAGTCAGATCAAATCTCTGATTTGTAGAATGGGAAGGGACAGACGATGAGGTGGGAGTGGGACAGCTAGTTAGAGGCACTGGGACGTTGAAAAAGTAATTGACTGTGATGTATTTTACTCTTTTTGGAGGAGCTGCATGGGGAGGTGGGTTTAGAGAGCAGGGTGTTAGTTCATTTTTGCATTTCAAAAAGATTAGAAAAAAATCAAAGCCCTCTTTATAATTGATTCCTAAAGCATCACTGCGCTTGTGGGCAATAAGGGTACAGCCTTCACTTTTCAGCTACTTCTTAGGCACAGAAAAGCACTGAGGTGAGCTGGACCAGTTAACACCTTTGCATCAATAATTTAAGCATCTTTGCACAGATTGGGGTGAAATGTTTTGTTAGGTTTGCTTTTTATTTTGCTGCTTGTTACTAGAGCTCTGGTTTTTCATCAAATTTGAGCTCGAATCACACCCTCGCATGGGTGTTGGAGCCCTTGTCATGCAATTTGTCAAGATAACAAGACTTTTGCCATCAAACTGCCTACCCCACACTTGCCATAACATTGGACCCAATTGACAAATTTCAACCAGATTTAACACTTGGTAGAAACCTCAAGGATATCAACTACCTATGAGTTTCACAACAGCCAGGGAAGAGGAAAAAGACAGGAACTCAGTGTCCCCATTGAGTGGAAAGCTACAGAGAGGAAGAGTCAACCAGTGTTAAATATCAGATAAATCACACAAGCAAGAAACATGAGAAATATCCCAGGGGCAGGAAAAGAACTGGTGCTTTACCAGCCATGGTAGAAGACAAATATCAAGGCACCAAGCTTCATTAGCTCTGTGGCTTATGAAGTGGCTCATTTCTAAAACCCAGTGATACCCTTGACTGTGTAGCAGACACCAGCGTGGGGTCTGTGGGCTCCCTGCTCTGCTGCCTGCTCTGCCCAACACAACACCCATGGGGTGCACACTGGGCTGTGTGGGAGCCCAGCCCCAAAGGGGTGCCTTTAGGGAATACAGGACCTGCCTTAGCATATGCTCCCGTTTGAAGCAAGGCAGCCTGTGGCTGAAATGGTAAATAAAGCTAAGCTTGGCTTGCAGAGCTTATGATCCTACTTAGTTAGCATGACTGTGACCACCAGCTCAGCCTGCATGCACTTTATTTCCCATTTTAAAAGGCTACTGCAGCTCTTGGGCCAAAGACCAAGCCACCTTTGCATCCTTCCCAGCCTAGTGGCAGTTCCCCAATTGCTTGCGGGTCAACAGGCTGCAACAAGACTGATGCCGTGGGTGCTCGTGACCCATTGGTGACGGAGCCAAGCAGCTGCAGCAAGTCCCAGGACTGCAGGATCACTGGGGTCAGAAGAGGCCTCAGCCAGTCTGTGGTCCACCCTCCTCCTCAAGCCCCTCATGACAAACACCGCTGCCCACCCGGCCCTGTGGGCTCACGGGGACTAAACAGACCACTCATTTCAGAAAACAGCAACCCAAATCTTCCCAAGCTGCTGCCTGTGCTCATTTCTCTCCCTGCAGTGACTCAGAGAAATGTTCTTTTCAGCCCTTCCAAGATCCCCCTTTCCCTCCTGTGCTGCTGATCAACAGCCTCTCATTATTTTAATATTTCCACTCCGACTAAAGGGGCTCGCTGGGGTCAAGCAGGGCTCTCTTTCCCCTGCAGATAAAAGCATGCTGCTGTTCTCTGGCCACTTCTCCCAAAGTGACTGGTAAAGTTTATCCTGTTCGGATTTCACTGGCCCATTGGCAGCATGGGTATTTTGATTTGATTGTTGTCTGCAGTTTTCTAAGTCATCCAGTTTATTTAATTCATAATTCAATTGCCTTGAACATGTTGTTTACTCCAGATTGTAATAACCTCCTACTCTGTTTTTAGCCAAAGCCTTCACATCTAGGCTGCAGTTATCCAAGATGGTTATGGCCTATAAGAGGACATATTCCTTCGCCCCTTAATTTTCTCAGCAATATTCGCTTTATTACATGTACTGGAATTTAATAGCTCCTTGTACTGAAACAGATCCTTCCTTAGGAAGATCTCAAAGCACTTACAAATAACAGTAAAGACCATTTTCGAGCAAAATGTTATTGAACCCCAGTGCATGTCATACATCAAACGCAGGTGCCATGCTGAGAAGAGCCAAACTGTCCCCATCAGCAAGCAGAGAGGATACAGCACAGAGTGGGTACATGCTGCGTGGAGGGTCACGCTCAGCGTAACACAGAGCAGAGAGCAAAAACCACCCAAGCCTTGAGCTGCAGCTCAACCAGCATTTCTTTTGCACCCAGCATCACAGCTCAGCCCACGGTGCTGGCGCTACCCACCAGTTACCCACTGCACCTTGCAAACACATCGGTTCAGCCCAGCCTTAAAAGGGGAGATCTTGATTCCTAAGATTTCACCTCAAGACACCCAGGGCACCATTTCCAGATTATTGCCTTTCCCCCTTCCTTCAGGACTGGCCCACAGGCCCCAGCCCAAAGACCCAGTCCACGTCCCGCAGCACTGCATTGGCACAGGGCTGTGTGCCCCTAGGGCCCTGCTGCAAAGAGCCCGCTGCCATGCTGCACAGCCCAGGCCAATGCTTTCCCTCATCCTCATTTACCCCAGGAGAGAGGAGGCAGGGAACGGGCCACTGACATTTCCATAAAGCATTCCTGGTCCTTCTGCCTGCCCTACGCACAGCCAAGCATCATGTTCCCAGCCCCAAGCCCCAGCAGGCTGGAAAATAAGTCCTTGACATCCTTAGGAATTAGGGATGGGGTCTTTGTTCCCCAGTTAACCTCCCTGTGCCAGCACTCAAGGCCGCCACGATGCCCTGCCAGCGAGCAGCAACCTCATGTGACCCCCACACCTCGGGGCACCGGCCAACCCAAAGGGACATTTTACACCTGGGGAGCACCTGGGACATTTTACACCTCCTGCTGCTGGGTTCCTTTAAACACCACAAGAGAACAAACAGGTTTCTGGTTCATCCTGAAGAGCACAGCTGCCTGCCCCAGGGCGGTGCAGAGGGGCAAGGGATGCTCTAAGGGATAATCGTTGCTGCCCGGGAAGCCAAGCTTTACGGTCCCCCTTGCCCCAATGCTTGCGGGCGGACAGAAAGACAGCTTTATTCCTTCCTGCTATGTCAGCGCTGAGATCAGACTCAGCAGGGCTGCGCGGCCGTGGCCGGCCAGCCACCCTGGTCCCACGCCGGCAGGGCTGGTGAATGGCGTGGGAGGAGGAGGAGGAAGCCCCGCAAGGTAAATACAGCTGTGGTTCACCCCATGCAGATGCATTGCTCCTGCAAGGCGGAGGAGAGGACGCCAGCCCCGAGCCCCTCCGGCACGCTGCCGGAGCTGCCAGGGCTCCCTCCCTGCTGCCTGCTACCTGCCCTCTGCCCCCCAGGCAAGGACAGCAGTGGTGCCTGGGCTTGCAGACCCTCTGCAGACCCTCTGCCGGGGCTGGGGGACATGGGGCCCAGGCCAGGGTGTGGGGGCACATGGTGGGAGCGAGGACAGTGTGCCAGCGGCAGCCCTGCCGGCGCACGCATCCACGCACAGGCGCAGCAGGTCACCCTCCGGCATGAAAACAAACACACTCGCCTTCAGAAAGGGGAAGCGGGGGGCCGGCAACAGCACAAACTGAGCACACGGGGTCAAGTTAAAGGCTTGCTGGGAAAAAAATAAATAAGGGGAACAAATAATATTTAGCAGGCCCACATTCGCCCTCCCCTCTTGCTGGGAAGCAGCAGCTCTCGCTGGCCACAGAGCAGCAGCAGGAGGGGCCTGAATTTGGAGGGGATCTGGGGGCTCTGACCCCTTCCCCAGCATGGCTACAGGGGCCTATGGTTAAACCCAGCAGGTCACAGCCCTGCAAGATGCACACACCTCCCCCCCTCCCTGTGGTGACCCAAGGGGCTTATCCTCAGCACAGCCTCGGCAGCAAGAGTTGCTCTGGTGCAAACCGTGAGCCGGACCCCAGCAGCCTCCCTCTCTGGCCACAGGCACAGCTGGGGGCACCTTTATCTCTTGCCTCCCCTTCCTGCCTCATCCATCGGGAAAGCAGGAGCCTGTGGGGACTCTGCAGGGGCAAACGCTTCCCCAAAAAGCAACCTCCAGGGAAATGGGTGAAAGAAAATGAGAGGGACATAGGGAAGGTTATTTGAAAAGTAGCGCAGATGAGAGGGGGAGAGACAACACGAAGCAGAGACTGGATGAAGGTAACGCTCTGAATTTAGCTGCACAGAGCAAGCCAGGGTGTCCCGGTGCAGCGCTGTGCAGGGTCGGGTGTCCAGTGTGGCGGTGGGGACTGCTTACGGGGTGTCTGCAGAGCTGTGGGTCCTCTGCTGGTCCTTGGCACCGCCGGAGCTTCCCTGCCCCCAGGAGCAGGGGTACAGCCCCTGCCGGGGCCTTCGGCACAGCTGGGCCGGGTGGAAAGCAGGCCATCATAGAAAGTGCTGCCTTTATGTAAAGACTGGATAAAGTACAAGCACATACAGAAAGTTGGTGGGTTTTCTGGAAATTTCAAGAAGAAAACAAGAGTGGGAGGTTTTGAGAAACATTTGCTGCTTTTCCAGAGAGGAAAATGCTCAGAGGCTGCTGAATTTACTCCTTCTTCATTCTTAGTCACTAAACCTAATAAAATTTAGCTAAAATCACTTGAAACTTGATACCAGAGTGAAAGGAGACCATTATGTTTCTTCTCTTTAAAGCAAACCCAAACACAATGCTGGCACTTTCTGCACCAAGACCATCAGTCATCTCTTTCAATCTGTCTATTAAAACGATGTCTGATCATGGTACGAAAGCATCAAGCTGCCAGCGCCTGAGAAAAGTTCTTCTAATGACAAGTTTCCCACACTCAAACTTTATTTCTACTCTGAATTCCTCTCATTTCAGCTTCCCGCTAGTGGATCATACTGTGCATCCCTCTCCTTAATCACATCCGTAAATCCCCAGCGTTATCTACTGAAATAAACAATTGATAAAATTGCCACAAAGTTAATTGCAAAGGGCAGAGTGATCAAAAGTGGAAATGGTGAACAACCCAGAGACCCCCTTTCAGTTAAAACACAACCCACGCTATGAAATAAGTAGAAACCTTTTGGAGCACAGAAAATGCAATCAAGGGCGGGGGGGGGGGGGGGGGGCGCAGAATTTGCACTTGGTAATGGCTGGCATGATAACATCATAATACTAAATATTATATGAATAAAAAACAAAGTATAGGGTTGCTTTTTTGGATCTTTTAGTTTGGGGGCATACCGTTCAAAATAGATGATCTCTTTGGCAGTTTTGCTCTTATCTGCTTGTATTTGAGCAGAACTGGACTTCATTATTCAAAACTTTTGTTTGGCAGTTTCTCTGTATAGTCTGATCTACCTATCAAACGCATTTTATTTACCATTTTAATCATAAGCATTTCATAGATTTAGAAAATGAAGGTGTAGGAATTAGGGGATTATAGACTTCATGGCCAGAAGAGATCACCATCAATCAGCTAGCCTGAGCTCTCGTAGGCAGGATTTCCCAGTTCTGTCCAAGGTCATTTGCCAGGTGAAAAGCAATGATTTCCACACACCAGTCTGATATTCTGACACTTAATCATATCTCGGCTGCTGCTGCTCCCCTGCTAGAATCTGCTAAATAATGAATCCCCTCTTTTCATCTACTTTTTCATATACTTTAAAGGAGTTTTGATTTTGTTCCCTTGTATATTATTTGCCCTTTGTTTAAACCTCCCCTTGAGATGCCTTATCATAAGGCTCAGATCGGAAACGGTATTTTTAATTTTTTTTTTTTTTTTAATTTCCAGAATCCCTTCCCAGGCACTAAAGAATCTTCCATTTTTCCGGGCAGTGCAGGATTGCAAGTAAACAATTACAGCTCGCCGTCCTCTGAGCGCAAATCAATTATAATCAACTTGGCCCCGATGGGCTGGCAGGATTCACGCTGTCCCTGCACAGAGAGCAGGGGGCACAGCCGTGCACACGTGGAGCTTGGGGCACTGACCCTTCCCTTCCCTCTCTGATGGGAAAACGCAGGAGAAACCCGGAGCCCTGCTACTTGGTTCAGTAGGATAGTTAAAGCATGCTGGAGGAAGGCAACCACTGCTCCCAACTCCTGCTTTTCTCCCGCAGAAGTGAAGCATTCATTGGGGAATGATGGAGTCAGGGAGGGAGGAGCAAGTTTTCCTCCCCCAGTCGAGGATAAGCCATCCTCTTGCTCTGAAGGGTTACTCTGCCTTTCCACCAGCACATTAGCATTTTCCAGGCTGGAAGGAAGCTGTGCTTCTAAAGCTCGGGCTGTAATTGGAAAAGTTTGCCAGGACGGACCTAATGAGGACACAGCTAGTACCAGCAAAACCATGCCATGCTTGAAGTGGTTTAATTCAGTCCCCTGGGTGACACAGCCACAGTAACAACAGGACTTTTCATAAGTGAATGAGCACCATTTGAAAATGTTATTTTACTTCAGAGGTCTCTTGCACTTCATCAGCACAAATGGAGCCACAAACACTGCAAACACAGACTTGTCCTCACCCCCTTCCAAGCCTTGCTGCACCTTCACACCAAGGAGCAGCTGCCCTACCCACCCTCCTGTCCACAGGCAAACTGAGCGAGCAAGAGAGCAGCCGGTGCTGTAAAACAAGGCTTTTCACCCCCTGCTCAGGCGCAGCCTTGACCAGAGAGCAACTTCCAGAAAGCTGAGCAAGAACTCAGAGTCCTTCCCGTGATAAAAACCAGACTGCCTGGAGCTGGAAGCCGGACGCTCATGTTTAGCTCCCCGGATCGGAAGCTGTAAGTCAAACTGACTTGCACAGAGCCACACCGCGCCGGTGGCACAGGCGGGACCCGGGGATGCCACCCAGCGGCCCCTGAGACACTGCTACCCCCACCCACAGGGGTCCTCTCTCCTCCATCAGAGACCACAGGATCAGCCGGAGCCATTCCTCCCTCGACACTTATGCCCCCATTTGCAAAATTAATAACCAAGGCAGCACTGGGACTAGACCAGAAAGAGTTAACGGGGTTACGAAGGGTTTTGCTGGCCTATTTTCCAGGCAGGCACCCTTTAATCTCCTTTGGAAACACCTTCACACAAAGGCTGGTACAACAGCTCAGCTGGAGCCAGGATTTAACGTGGAAGAACTTGTCCCAAACAGATTAAAAGCAGCAGTCAGGGCCCTGACACTACCGTCAGACGGGCAGGAATTTCTCACCGGGAACAGGGAGGCGAGGAGGGCAGCTGGGTCCGGGGGAACTGCTACAGCACTACATGGCTCCCGCCATCCATGCACCCGGCATGCTTCTCAGGGAAGTCAGAGCAAGCATGCCGGGAGCCGGGCCCATCCCAGCGAGCTGCCAGCACAGTGCAGAGCAGCACCCCATGCACAGGCTGCCTCTGCAGCACAGAAGTCTTCCCAAGAAACTGGGGGATGGCTAGCGCCACTCGTGACAAAGGGTTAAATCCCACTGCCCGTACCCCTGAGCAATTCAGACCTAACTCAGACTAGAAGGTAACAGGTAACAGCACAGGTGAAGGCCAAGGAGAGCACTGGGACCGCCAGAGTATGCGCTGATATCACAGCCCTGCCTTATGCCCACAGATGGGAAAAAGAGGAGACAGAAAGAAGAAACTGGAAGAAAGAGTGAGAAAAGAAAAAGGAGGGAGACGGGACAGCCACAGGCATACATGCAAGCACAGCACAGCCATTTGACCCCCCTCCACCTTACCTGGGGGTCCCCGAGGCGACTGAGGTCTGGATAAAGGTAAAACAGGATTCCCTGGGACGCCCCAGGCAGGGAGACTCCCCTGATCAGCAGAACAACCAGCATGAGGTATGGGAACGTGGCTGTGAAATACACCACCTGGGAGGAGGATGAAGGGACAAGCGTGAGCGAGCAGCGCGGGCCAGAGCACCCAGCACTGGCCGGCAACACAGCACCGAGCCCCGGGCTGGGGGAGATGGGCAGTGGCAGGGCCTTGCCAAGCACCTTGCTGTCACCTGCGGTAGAAAGGAATACATTTTTAAATGTGCCCAGGAAACTTGTGACTTGCCATGGAGTCTCTGGAACCAGAGAAAACCTTTCTAGTCCTAAGAGCAATCCAGACCGTGAGCCAGGCTGTCACCAGGTTGGAGTCAGAGTAGCTCTACTGATCTATGTGCATCAGAGAAGGTATCCATCTGCACATCCCTACCCCAAATAGAGCCTGAAAGTCTTTTCTCCACAGCATTTAGTGGCAAGCCTGAAGGGGTGTGCATATAAGAGATACACTGAAACGTGATTGTTACCAAATGACCACCAGGGACAACACTGAGGGTCCCCCCACTCAGGGCGACTGGCTTGTGCCCACCGCTCCCCACTGCAGTGACTTGCAGCCACTGCCTCTGACTGACCCCTGTTCAAATACCCAACATGGGCATTTCAGGCAGAGCAGGGCAGCACGCCTCAGACTTGCCACCAAGGACTCAGACTCAAACAGGACTTTTAACCTGTGTCCTCTTGCTTTTTACGCCCCTAGCCCCATAAGCAACGCAGACGTACTCAGGTAGGGTTGAAATCCCTTCCTCTAGCAAAGGAGCCACATCCCTTGGGGGAATGCTGCAGGCCGGTATCAGCTAATCCTTTCAGGGACTCCACATCGGGTAAATATAACATTCAATTTGGGGATTACCAGGGTATTTTCAGGACTGTTCAGGCTAATTGCTGTAGCGTGCCACAGCGACAACACATTGTAGTCTGTGTTTCCCATACAAACAAACTGATATCAAGGGCTCATGCAGCCTCCCCAGCAACTCAAGTAGTGTCATTAATCGCTTTGCATTGCTCCCACACCTTCAAGAGTTATTGATCACCTTGAAAAAAAGTTGTTCAGTTTGTTGTATCATGCTAGGCCAAAAAAGAAACGTTGCTCCTTCAGGTTTTTCCTGTGTGGACGTGCTGAGTGAGGATTCACGTCAGCACGCTTCACTAGAATTCGCTACAGCTCTTTTCTCAGCTTTGGCAGTTACGCACCAGAGAGCTAAAACTCATCTCTGGAGGAACTGCAAAATGTAATGATGTGAAATGATCTATTTCTCACACCTGCCCATATGACTTGTTTCAAAATCCACCTAAAGCCCACCAGCCCTGAGCAGGGGTCGCAGGGTCTGGCACAGCCATAGCAGTTTCTGCATTAGAGGAGGTCCTACTAAGAACGAGTGTGTTATTTCCCTGGACAGTACAACCACTTTTGCTCTGCCCCAGGGTAATTCTTATGATCTGAGTAGTGATTCAAAAAGAGATTTTTTTTCTGGATCCACTCCAATGTACTCCATCTGAATAAAGCAACATCCAAAGCACCTGACGTTGCAATGCCAGTCCTCCTCTAAGTCAAGATACACACTCTGGTGATTCAGCTCTGTAATGCGGAAGGACAGAAGGATTTGAGAGATATCCCATCCTTGAAAAAACACACTACTGCATTATCATCTCTGTCTGCAGCTTCAGGTTTTCTATGCATTTCATGTGCCCTGCTCTATAGATCACAGCAGTCTTGGGTAATGCCACAGAGGCTGGTGAAAAACACCTCCTTGCTGGGGCTCATGATTGCCTGAGACGTCTGTGTGAGCAGATCCATCCCCGTCCCTCTGAATCTCTATCCTGAACACTGAAGGAACCCAAGGACAGCGTCCTTCAACACAGGCAAACACCATCATTCATTTCATTTCATTCTCAAATTTTCAAGGAGCTCTGATTTAGAGCTTTTCAGTGACAGTTAATCAAATCTGCAGGTCCTGCGAGTATAACAATCATCCCTGTATTTACCACACAACCAAATTCTTCCTTCAGGAAATGACAGCGTGCAAGTCTAATCCTTCTCAGCTCATGAAAGCAAGATTAAAAACAAAAATCATAAAAACAACTCATTGCCTTTGAACCCTAGTGCATGTTCTTCCAGGATGCCAGGCTGGACATTCTTGGCTGGATCTCTAAATAACATCAGTTTTAGGAGCTCAGAATACAAACTGGTAGTTGTCTGGCATATGATTTGGATTCACATTTTGGTAACATCCTATGTGCTTTACAGCCTGCACGAACTAGCATGTTAAGCTTCTCACTCAACAGTCACTCACATCTGCACTGAGACCAGAGGCCTGAATTTGGAGAATGTTTTGCTGGATTAAGAGTGCCAAACTTCTCTCTAACAACAGGAACATCTGGATCCAATGAGATATTACTCAGTGCTTGGCTCAGACCCAATCTTTTTATTTCTTGGGCATTGTTAGCACTAACTACATCACTAGGAACCTTGCCGGGATCAGTGTGATTGTTGTCTCATGCTGGTCAACAACATCCAGGGTTTTATTTGAATATGATCCACATGCCTCGGCAAAGTGGTTCCATCTGTGACAACCTCCTGCATCTGCGAGCACTCCTCAGGGTCAGGCAGTCCCTGCCTCGGAGGATGCGAACCGCTGCTGCTGTTCCAAATAGGGTGATTTCAGCTCATGGTGTTTGCCCCTCCACAGACAAATCCCCAGAACTAAGGTATATCTCCTCCCCAGTGGGACTGTATTCCCACAGCCATCATTTTAGCTGGTTTATTAAATATGCGGAGGGTTCGTAAACCTATGGACACTGTTGCTTTACTGAAAGAAAGTTTCTGTTTTCAAGAAGATAAGATCTCACCATCGCTAGTCCTTTTTGCTAAAAAGTACTTGCATTTAACCTAGAACTTGTATCTAAAATAGATTGAATTTGTTCTCAGCACTTCCCACACTATGTTTTCCGTATCTTAGCATCATATTTGCTGTTATTAGACTGCCTCTGCTTTCTTTTACCAGGCCACCACAGCAAGCAGTTGCTCTTTTCTTCTAATTTTACTCCATGGAAACCAGAAAACATCATCTCTGCAAGTTGCCTGATTTCCCTGTTATGTTTCATAATCCCAGTCCATTCTGGAAGCAGGAGAAACTGTTAACATCCATGCCATCAACTTGATAGAAATGGATGCAGCTAAAATTTACACCCTATCACACATGATGTCTTGTTCAAAGCATGCAGAGAAGACACCATTTAGATAACATACTAAACCTTTTCATTTCCATCTGTTCTTGCTGGCTCCAGACAAAGCTGGCTGGGAATGAGTCAGGAGGCGGTAGCAGAAACTAAGTAATGGGATCACTGCAAATGGCAGTGGCACATTCTGCAACAGAGGGAGCATGGGATGGAGCTGGACAGTCACACCAACCCTTCCCAGAAGCACTCGAAGAAATACCTCTGTGGTGACTAGTGTGGGGGGAAAAAAAAAAAAAAAAAGGAGACCTTTACTGCTGGGGAATATGAGCAACTGTAGGAAGAGTTGGGGCGAACAAAAAGAAAAAAAGAAGATCCCCATGGCAAAGAGGCAGAGAGGGTTTTGAGGCCATCAGAGTTACCTTCATTACTATCTAATGAATTTGAAGATTTTCCAGCTGCACTTGCCAGTAGAGGCAAAAACATGCTGCTTGCTCACACTGTGGTGGGAGGGAAGGGAACCTGCAACCACCCGATAAATAGGAAGACTGCAGGGTCTCCTGGGCCTGTGGATGGAAAGGGGCCAGATGCGGATACACATCTTGGAAGTTAATGCTCTGAGATGTCTCAGCGCTCCCATCCTTTCCTACCCAAAACACAGAGCCTGGCTCACACTCGTGCTGCAAGTTGAGCCCCACAGACTCCTGCCAGCTTATTCAGAGGGTGGTTCCCAGGGGATCCCTAGGATCTCTCTGAACGTACAAAAGGTGAGTAGATCAAGCGCTCCAACTGTGATCAAGGGAAGAGGCTTGATCTGAACCAAGGACTCACCTTGCCTGTGGACTTGACCCCTTTCCAAATGCAGAAGTAACAGATGATCCATGCCAGCAAGAGACACAGAGCCAGCTCCCAGCGCAGGCTGCCCAGGTGCTGGATGCCATCGGAAATCTTTAGCACTCTCCTCCTGCATTGGGGGGAAGCAAAGGAACATCCAAGTGTCACTGACGTTGGTCACTAACGTTCCCAACACCACGCTGGTTCTCACCACACCTCCACAGCATCTGATGGCTTTGAGGAGAAGAGCTGTCCATGTCTGAGCTGAGGCCTCAGAGGAAGCAAGCAGTTCTCCCCTCTTAAAAGTACCACCAGCCTGGCAGATCACACATGGACACTTGCTTCTATGCTCACTCCAGTGCTGGCCTGTTGGACCAAGACATTTCTTCTCCTGTCCTCCTCCCACCTTTCATCTGTCTTGTCCTCTACGGTAAGAGCTCTTTCTCTGCAAGAACATGCAGCACTTTGCACACACAAGCTCTGCCCGGTCCTTTTTCATGCACATTACAAAGTTCGCCTACATTTCTGACATGCTTCAAACATCAAAGTGAATGATACCTTGCACTTACCATGCAGAATCCATCAGGACCACCCAAGAAGCAATGCTGTCCAACCCCTTCCCCATAGCACACTTCTGTCTTCAGGAGCAGCTACATATTTCACCTCAGGACCCAGAGCAGCATAGCATCCCATACCATGACTGAGACCCAACCAAGACTACAATAATCCCCATTGCACAGTTAGAAGAGGCCACCTTGGCATCCTCTTTCAGCCAGTGTGGAGACAGGATCCTGGGCTAGATGGACCTTGGTTCAGCTAAGGTCTTATGGTCTCACCCTGGCCATAATAGCAGCTTTCCATGCAATATGTATGTCAAACCTTCCTCATCACTGAAGTAAGGACTCCCCCTCCTCCATCTCCTACACCACCCAGGTGGATCTGAGCATGAAACACCATGGTGCAATCCCAAAACCCCAAGCCTGAGACAGGCAGAAAGGGACATGCACTACCCTGAAGCCCAGCAGCAATGCCTGCCCTGCTGCAAAAGACAGCGATTATCCCAAAATAAAGGTCGTGCTCCTGGAGAACCACAGTCTAAGACACACTGCCTCCTTTCCTGCCCCACAGCCTCACGGCGGATTGAGAGGATGAGAGAGGGGTTGGAAAAATCATGCTGTTCCTCCAGATACGTTTTGTCATGTTGCTCTTTGCCTGCTTCTAAGGATGTGGACTCTGTAACTAGTGGGGAAAGGCTGCTAGCGCACTGTAACTAACTGGGGACTGTACTGCAGCCAGAAGAGGCCTCAGAAGTGTGCCACCAGCCACTGGCAGGTCAGTGCTTCTCAAGGAAACAGTGGCCTCCTACCTCCCCGCCAAGGGAGGGCAGGAACAGATGCTGCATCAGAAGCAATGGACAGTGGAAATTTCTAGTCCCTTATGCTTATTTCCCAGTAACACAGGGATGGTCACAGCAGTGGTGGGAACATCAACTTTTTCAGCAGCCAGCCTAAGGAAAAGGCAGGCCACCATCTAATCACATGTGAGCAGCAGGCAGAGGGAGAGTGCAGGCTCAGGGAGACAAAATTTTAAAAATTTAAAGTTTAAAACCAGCATCCCTGTGCTGAGCTGGGGATGCCCTGGAGGTACGGTGTGTTCTGCATGCTGACAGCAACCAGCAGCGGTGCTGAGGGCAGCAAGGGCAGAGCCCTCCATCCATCTAAATGCACAAGGGAAATTCACGGTGGCAGCAGAGGAGTTACTTGCACAGTCTATTAGCAGTAGCTCAGTGCTTAACTGGGCTTGTTCTCCCAGGAGGTGCTGAGGATCATCAGAGATCCCAAGCCAGCAGGCCTATGCCTTCATGCCAGAAATAAAGCTACTCTGTACCTCAGGGTAACTAACACAAGGGGAGAAAACAATGAAAACGAGGGAGCAAATGTCAGCGTGAAGTAAGCTGACCCTAGCATTTCATTTCGATTTCGGTGAGCTTCTTTCCTCAGGATAGCTTACATATTAGTCACTCTAAAATGAAAATATCACCTCTTTTTCTATTTTTAAGATGAAGACTAGCCCACATACAAAAGTCACCACCCACCACGCCAGAGCCTCCAGGGAACATGCTGGTATCACGCAGTACCACAGATTCAAAGGAAAGAGATCACCTACTGCATCACCAGCATGGACTCTTGCAGTACATCACAGGGCTTTAAGGTCTCCTTCAACAGCTGAACACGTTACAGCTTGCAAAACATTCAGACAAAAACCCATTGCAGAGCTGCTGCTTTGTGAATCATCACAGATCTCACCCCACTCCCACCTGTAGTCTCGGCACCCATGTCCTGAGCATGGTTACGCTGGATGCAGCTCCCAGGCAGGTCAAGGACTGCATGGGGCAGACTGCTCCAAACAGAACAAGAGCAATGGATAATCCAACAGATATATAAACTGTAATCCAAACCATAGGGTAATGGCCGCTATACCCTGAGGGAGTGCCACTAATTTTATTGAGGTTTGGATGCTGGGTAAGTTTGAACCAAAGCTTCAGGATGGGGAACATGCAGCCAATTCACCTACATTGCAGGAGGAAACAACTGTATAAGATATTCACAGCTGGCAATGAAGAAGAAGGGAGGAGGCAGGGAGAGGAGCAGCACAAATGGAGAAAGGGACAGTGCAATAGCAGAGGAGGAATAAGGGAGAAAAGGTCAATAAATGAAATATCAAGGACCAGAGGAGGCAAAGCATCAGTGAGGAAAGGTCTTGCACAGTCAGCTAGCCATCAGTGAGGTCAGTGAGACCGAGAAGTCCAAAAGGTCCAGAGGGACAGGAATATGGCATCAGAGAAGGACAAAGTCAGATGGCTCTGAGGCATGCCAGCACAGCTCCAGACAAACACCACAAGCCCAGCAATGTTAGCCTTGACTGATGGTGCTGCCCCTGAGACCCTTCCCTCTGACCTGCCCAGCCTCCTCTCGTGTCCTCTTCTGGCAAGGATGGGTTAATAGGACGTGCCGCTGAAGGGTTTGTTCTTTGCCCAGGGAAGGTATGTCCCGGAGGAAAGGGGGGTACAGGCCTGTCCTTTACTTACTCCCAGAACTCGATGACAGGGGAGGTGGCATTTTCGCTGGTCACATTGAGTGTCGAGTTCGCCTTCTGGAGCTCCATGCAGTTCCCTGTGGGAGAGGCCCAGGGTGAGAGGGAGCGTAAGTAGCAATGGCTAGAGTACCAGAGGATCTGAAAAATCCCTCCCTTTCCATCCACAGTGTCAACACACATTGACATTGACTCTGAGACAAATTTTGTATAGTCCCAAAGATGCACAAAAGGAGTCCCCTCCAGGGTAAGGCTGGCAAGGAACCTAGGACAATTAAGACAATGGCATTTAATTTTTCCTTCCAGTGGGCATGGTGAGCAGTCTCAACCAGCATTGGGTCTATGACTAACACACAGCACAGGATGACTGGAAGATGCCAAGAAGGAAGGTGCCCATGATGGCTGGAGCCCAGAGCAGGAGCCACCAGGGAGGCCACCACTGGATGGCACTGGCCAGGTGCTGCAAGAGGTTGGGCAGTGCCAGCACTGGTGCTCTCTAGCAAAGACCCAGATCAACCAAGCCTCTTCCCCAAAAGTACCAGCAGCACTGCAGTGACCCGGCACTCCCCACCCCACTGACCAGCAGTCCCACCCATGCAGGGGCAAGCCACTCTCCTGAGGTTTGGCCCTGGGCAGCAGCAGGTTTCCCTCAGCCAGGATCCAGTGGAGGATTGGGAGGGGGATCCACACCTACCTGTGTTCCACTCATGGTCACAGCTGCCCCAGGGGAGGTCAATGGTGAACGAACTGAAGAGATAAAACAAGGCCCAGGCCAGGACAATGATGTAGTAGAAGTTCAGCAGTACCACGATGACCTGTGAGGCGTAGCCAATTCCTGCAGAAAGTGAGCCCCGAAGGCAGGTGACCCACGTGCGGGGGGACAGGAACAGGACTCCCCCTGGGAGGTGCTCACCCAATGTTTTCATCTGCTACTCTGCATTTTGGCCATGCTGCTGGATAAATACCAGTGGGGTGGCCACTGGAGCCATCATCCCCTCCCCAAAGCTCACTGTGCCACATCAGCAGGGGTCCAAGCAGGGGCCCTGAGGACCCCCTCTTCTTGCCACCCCACCGCAGCCTTCCCTGGTGAAAAGGGTGGCAATGGGAGGGAGTCTGAGCAGGGCATGGGCAGATTATGGTTGGAAAGCCACCCAAAGGGACAGAAACATATGATGGTGCTGCACCTGCTGAATAACACCTCTTCTACCAAAATTCACTTTTTATTTTGTTCGGTCATCCCTTTTCACTTTTGTTTGGGAAGCTTTTGTATTAACACCACACACCTTCTCTGGGTGGTGCTGGAGGAGCATCTAAAGGTTTTGGTACGTGGGGAGGAGGCAACTGAGACTTTCAGAGAAATCATGGAAAGTGTCTTGGGGCTGGATGACTGTGCTGAAACAGAGCTAGAAGTGGATCTGACTGCTAACGATTTATTAAGACAGCTGACACCATTCACCACTAAGGTTTTAAGTCATCTGCAAACTGAGGAAAATGACATAGCATTGATTTTAAAAAGCAGTAGTATGTTTTAGGTTCCTCAAATCTGCCAGAAGCATTTTCATCATTTAGCTCTTGGAGGACAACCTTGATTAGGCGCAAAGCTCCTGGCCAGAGCCGCGGCCATGAAGAAGGAAACCAGAATGCAACGTAACGATGGGAACTGTTTGGTGAGAAAGGCGACCAATTTTTCCAGCGTGATTTTGGAAAGGGCACAGCCAGTGGCCCTCCCAGGCTGGGATCCCCAGGGGTGGGCAGCGGATGCATGGAGGTACGTAACAATCCAGGCCATGGGGAGAGGCATCACCACTTGTCCCCCCGGGGCCCCGCGGTCCCCCCGCCTCGCCATGCCCTCCCAGGCTCACCCCACTCACCTTCGAAGAGGGGACAGATCCTGCGCCAGGCTGTCACCCCTCCCTGGCTGGTGTACTGCCCCAGCGCTGTCTCCAGGAAGAAGACGGGGATCCCGCAGGTGAAGAGAAAGATGAGGTAGGGGATGAAGAAGGCACCTGACAGATTCAAGCGGCAGATAGGAAAAATAAGCCCTGTGGGGCGACTGGGGTCAGGCTGTCTCCAACCTGGCACTGGGCAGGTCCCTCCTGGGGGGGACAGCCTGGAAGAGATAGGGGCTGCAGGGGTGGGAAGACCACGGACGGGATGCCAGGAAAAAAGGATTTTCCTCACGTTTCATCTCCGGGAGTGATGTGATTGCATAAGAAGCTCAACATTTAGAAAAGATAGAGAGGAAAGGGAAGTTTCTAGGCTGGATTTTTGTGCAGAAAAGAGTGAAACAAGTTCTCAATAGCTGTACAGAAATACAGGAGAACACCCTGCTGTAAAACCATTGTGACTTTTAATCAAGTTGGTGACTCCTTTCACATTGATTATTCTGACTGAATAAGCTGACAAGCCCACAGATGACAACACCAAGGCACTGAGGAGCACATAGAGACTGACACCTTCACCCAGTCTGTGAGTTTGCTCAATCATTTGCTCACCGAAAAGCAGCAGACATGCCAATGAAAAGCAAATAGTGTAGGAAAGCATGTACCTCACGGCAGCAGCCAGGGCTGCCCTCCTGTTCAAGCCCTGTCATGAAACCAGGAAGGGAGAGACAAAATGCATCAGGCTTTTGATTACCCCAGGCTAACATTAAATGCAGTAATGACTTTTACCCCGCAGAGCACAGGAGACGGCCCTGCAAGATGGTCTGCGCTCGCTGCTGCACTCATGCGCCACTGAAGCTGCTCAAGCCCTGTGCAAAGGCAGGGACACAGGGTAGGACAGGGAGCTGACATGGAAAGGGGTAGCCCTGAGCGGAGAGCGGCAGCTGGGCTGTGGTGGGCTCAGAGGGGCACGCAGGGTCGGAGGTGGCAACCCACCCAGCCACTAACCACTTTTTCCCTGCATAGGCCTCTTCTGTGCCAGTAAGATGCTAACTGGCTCTGGGGTTGGGTGTATGGGAAAGAACAATCCTGGTGCACAAGTAAACTCAAAACCCAAGAGATTTCATTAAGAAGCTTAGCTAGAGTGCAGGGAGAGGGAAGGGGGACTTTAGGAACCAGCCAGAAGTCCCACCCCACGTTCATCCCAGTGGGGTACAGAGCCACAGCCCTTCCCTTCTTGCAAAAAAATGCAATCAACAAAATAGACAGGGAGAGCATCTTGGCAGCTGCCTGTGAGCAAACAGCAGCTGAAGGGATGCTGATAGCTGGCAGCCCCAGGGGAATGACAAGCACCTGCCCACATGCTCTCCCTCTGCCAGTAAATAGAAGTTGGTGAGGGCAAAGGGCAGGTGTATCAACACCATCCCCTCAACTCCCAACTTGCGTGCAATCATATTATCTTAAAAGTGGAGCCTATTTCCAAGAGAGATTATTCTCGTATAAAAGTTTGTATTTAACTAAACTGCAGCCAGGGGATCCCAGGGGAGGTCTCTGAGGTGGCAGGTCGAGCTCTCCAGCCTGGGTTTCCCTTATTTGCAGCCTGCGGTCTGGCCTGTCACCTTCCCAGCACCTCTGGTTAGCTCAGGTTTCAGGCAGGTTTCATGCTTTGGAAGTCTAACTGGAGGGTCCTGACATGCAGGCTGTGAAATAATGCAGAATTATGGTGGGGTGAAGGAGGGATTTGCAGAGACATGTTTGTGCCAGGGGCTGTGATCTGCCCCACTCCCCTCGGCCCCCAGGTGGGGGGACAGGCAGGGTGGGACGACCCTGACACCAGCCCCACCACCGCTCCCCATCTCATTTCAGCTAGCAGAGGGCCACTGCTTGCCTGCACAGGCAGGAAAGGGCAGCAGGCAGGACAGCCTTCAGGCAGGGTCTGCAAGGAGGAAAAGCCAAGGAGGGGCGCCCAGCAGAGCCGCCCTGCACAGTGGCTCTGGCGAGGGGGGCGGCAGGGAGGGCAGCCCGCGGTGGGGGCTGTGGCATGGGCGGGGGTCCATCAGTGCACCCAAGCAGCCCCCCCAGTGCTGGCTGACGTCCCTCCGGCCCAGCCCCGTCTGCCCTCCCCGTGGGTGAACCCCATTGAAGGCGAAGGGGGAAATGCTGCCACACGCGTCCTCCACCATGACCCCTTCCCACTCCGCGTGTGCAGGGACGGCAGCGGTGGGCCTTGGGACTGGCCGATTTGGGGAGCGCTGGGGAGGGGGTGCGGCACTGGCAGCCACACCACCAGACAGGCTTCCCCGGTATTTCCCAATCGGCGGGGCCAGCCTGCCCAGGGAGGGCCTGACCCCGTCATGGGAGGCGAAACCAAGAGCGAACAAGAGCAAAAAGAACATTTTTTTGCTCCACTTTTTTTTTTTTCTTTCTCCATTATGTAGGGCCTTGGTATCAGACACTGAGCACTAAATATGTAAGGGGCTACTCTTTCTTTGTTATGTGGAAATATCCCTGAAGAAAGGAAAAGTGCCAGGGTGCTCCTCTTTGCATAACTCAGATTTTGCAGATAACTTTTTTGTGAAGAGCCTGATATTTAGGCAAGCAAAGCAAGAGCTGAGAGCAGTTATCACTGCTGCCTGTGCAGAATTCAGCAGGGGAAGAAAGAGTCATCCAGCGGGGCAGAGCTATTGCAGCCGGACGGTAATGCTGACACAAGAGCTAATGGTTGTAGGCTGGCCATGATGGACCTGGAGCTGGAAATTAAAGTTACCTTTACTGAAGTACCAGAGAAGCAAGTGCCTGGACCAGCCTTCCCAAAGGAGCACAGGAAAAAACCTCTGGCAGCTTTTAAAATTAATCTTGAGGCATTACAAGGGATTTGATACAGCACCGGCCAGGGTAGGCTGGGCTCTGCGAGGCAGGAGGGAGCCTCGAACGCTGCCCAGCCTCGTCGCACTGCCCTGCCCCAGGAAAAGCCATATGGGAAACACTTTCCTCTCCGCACGAGAGTCTCGTGCGCCATCCTTTCTCTCACCTCACGGGAAGGGGGCTGGAGATGAAAAATCTGCCTGAGACTTCAAACTCCTCATAGTCTCCGCCGCTTCACAGGGCTTTGCTTCAGGCCCATTTCTCAGAGGGAAAAAAGGCTGAGAAATCCCTTTGTGCCTTGCCTCTGCTGTCCAACCCCACGCAGCAGCTCCCCTTTCCCCAGAGCCCTCCCTGGCACCCAAGGCAAGGGCTGTCAGGACAGGGTCCCCAGTCCCGCTCCCCCCGATGGGATGGCACCCCAGAAGGGTGCAGCAGTGGGAGCAGACACAGCTCAGCAAGCAGCCAAGAAATGTTCCCCATGGAAAAAGAAAACATGAAAAATCCTCCTTTTTCAACAGGGAAAGAAAATGCCTGACCACCTGGTGAAAAGAAACAAGCACTGAGCAAAGCACGGCGTGAAAGTAGCTAAACAGTGGTTAATCCTCTTTTATGCCACTGCGATGAAAGCAGTTTAGTGAGGCCCATGAGACTACCCCAAGCTCAAGCCAGGGGATTTCAGCCCCGGGTCCCCAGCACTCGCTCTCTGCCAGCTCCCAACCAAGCGCCGTTTCCCCTCTCCCCTGCCCTTCCGGAGAGCCCAATTAGCAATTAATCACCAGACACAGAGAGCAAGTCCCTCTCTCCACGTGCCACTGAGCCAAACTTGAGAAAAGCTTCAGGCTCTCATTTTTTTTTAAACAGTTTTCTCCCTTAAAAGGCAGCCACAACCTAGAAGCAGGCACAAACACCTGTAAAAGCCTCCACCTGCAGAATCGAGCCCAGCTCCCCTGCCAAGCTGTGGGGCAGCCCGGCCTCATGGGGGATCGGCCACCAGTCACTGCTGAGCACAGCCTGAGCAGCACCGATGTGCCGGCACCTCACCGGTAACAGCAACGCCCCGCTCCCTCTCTCTCCATCAAGCACGTCCATCCACACAGCTCACAGCCCTGCTGTGTGGCTCAGAGGCAGGGGTCCCCTCTCCCACACGCTCACAGCTCCGGCAGATGCCAGGGGGCACCGTGGGGTGCAGGAGGGGTGCTGTGCTACTGCACCAAGGCAAGGAAAATCCCCTCACTCTGACCTGTCCTTGCCACCTGGCTCCAGCACCCAGGGGACATCCCTCCACGGTCAGACACCAGACCAGGACCTGTGTCTGAGAGACCCTTGGAGGCTCCTGAGACTCCAGGAAATGCTGCAGCTCCTCACAGCACCTGCAAGGACATCGGTACCCCATGGCCTCCCACACCGCTCCCTGCTACGCCACTGGGACCCACTGTCTTATTTGCACGGGATGCCTGGTGCTCCTCAAGGAAGAGGTGCCTGGAGTCAGCCAGCTCAGAGAGCCGAGCCCCCACTGTGCTCCTCCTGCCTCCCCCTGCAGATGGCTACCCACCTCACCAGTAGGACCAGGGCTCCACACACCTCAGGGAAACGTGGCTACAGCCACCAGAAACCCTGGGACATCACCACTCAGTTATCCACATCCCACTGGGTCAAAACAACCCCAGCTTGTGGCCCAGATGGTGGCACTGTGCTGGCAGGTTGGCATCCTCTCTTCAGACTCATGACGTGGGCATTGCTGAGAAGCTGCTGCCAGGGGTGAGCAGGGCCAGACACGGGTGTCGCAGAGGCAGGAGGGACCGTGGAGGGACACGGTGACCAGGCACCCCTGGGGCTGGCCGGGGCCAGGGCTGCACTTACCTCCGCCGTTCTTGTAGCAGAGGTAAGGGAAGCGCCAGACGTTTCCCAGGCCGATGATCTCCCCAGCCACAGACAGGACGTACTCCAGTTTGTTGTTCCACTGCCCTCGCTCCAGGGTCTGGTCCTCCTCCTCCTTCTCCTTTTCCATGCCAGGGTATGCAGGCACTGTCTCGCCATTGCTGACGGCACCGGGGACTCTGTAATCCATCCCACCTTCAGAAGGAGTTTCCTCCATTATGTTCAGCACAAGCCATGCAACAAGGCAGAAATTTGGGCTATGGGAGGCAAGAGAGGGGAGAGGACGTGTGCACACACACTGAACCGTTCCTCTCTTGCTCCTTACACTGATTCCTGCTGGCAGCAATGCGCAAAGAGCATGCATGTGCTTTCATTGCTTAGTCCAAACTAGTCCTTAAAAGCCACTATCATTATTTTTAATTGACTCATCTCAAAACACTCTTGCTTCTGGAAGCCCACCCTGTAAGCACAGCGTTACACAGAAGACCCAGCAGCTCTGCCAGGCTGGAGCTCCGTGGCGGCAGATCCTGGCAACAGACTTAGGGCTGGAGGGGGCTGAGAGCAGGATCAAATACTTGACATGATATTTTATAAGGGTTTCACTTCTCCCTGTTGCTGCTTACCATGGTCTGGTTTTACAGACCATGTAATGAGAGCCACAAAACACACAGAAGTCATAGATGTGGAAAGAGGACAAACTGAAATAAGAGGGGAAGAAGTTTCTGCTTTCAGTGGTGGCAACTGTTGCTGGCAATCTACTAGGCTGCGAGAAAAGGTGGTTTTTCAGGATGATGCTATCCTTGTAATTGCAGGAAAAGAAAGGGTGCAGATGCCATGGCCATCTGGAATGACTCTCCTGTCCCAGGGTCTGCCCCTCCAAACATCTGCCTGTTGCCTGCAGAGGGTTCCCACAGTATCGCTCTCAGGAAGCTTTGGCACCACAAGAGCTTCTCCCGTCTCTAAACAGATCTCTGCTAAGAGAAGTAGATCGGCACAGAGTAGCTGGGCACCTCTCCCACTGCCCCACCTTCCCTAAAAACCTCTGAGAGGACAGCTCTCCTCCCAGGAAAGCCAGGGCATAACGTGACTGCTGGTGCACAGCTGGTGCCTTGGAGCACAGTGAGGAGACAGGTACAGGTGGCACGGGCAGCACCAGCTCTGCTGCAGCCATTAAGGAGGCTCAGGGGGTGTTTGAGGCTGTTCCTCGTGAGCAGGACGCCCTCCTGGCCGCCGAGCCCTGTGGGGCAAAGGGTGAGGACTGTGGTTCCCACCAATGCCTGGTGCCAAAGCCGGGATTGCCAAGGACCTTGTGCCAAGGAGGACACCTTCCTCCACATGGTGATGGCCCTCAAGCCCGCTCGTGCCCCGCAGAGGCAGCTCCCCCAGCCCCAACCTAACGCTGCCATTCATTCCTGCCTGCAACTCCCTAGCCAGGAAAAGGCACTGGCAGCAAATGACACTCTCCCTCATCCAGGGAGAGGAGGAAAAAAAAAAAAGAAACCTCAAAGCAGCACTTTCAACCTCTCCCCTCCCCCTACATAGTCCCTTATAAAACACTTTGGGACGTGAAGAGGAGCAAGAAACACTGGCAGGCGTTTGACAGCGGCCACAAGGAAGGACTGGGAGGACCCCTCCAAGCTAGGAAATTATTAAACAGGCAGAAAGCGCACCGCGACCTCTCATCCCCGGCAGACCCGAGTGGGTGCGGGGCAAGCAGGGCAGAAGAAAACAAGGGCAGACGTGTTACCTTGCGGATGGTGCTGTCGGGGCGTGAGCCGATGGGAGACGAGAAGGCAGGACCGAAAGGTGCTGGCTATTTAAAGTGTGGAAACAAAAATTCAGCGGTGGTGTAATCCTAGACTTCGCCCAACCCACATTCCTTCCCCCACCCCCCAGGGCTGGACAAAAACCTACACATGACCGATTTCATGGCCAGTGCAAAGGGGCTCGTTCCCCCTGCCTGCAAGAAGGGCTCATGCTGCCTCCACCAGTGCTCTCCCTCCCGGGCCGGGGACCGCTTGGCTCCCGCTCTCCATCGCCTCTCTGCCCAACGCTGTCCCTGGAGGCACGGGAGACCACCGCACGCAGGTGCCCTCGCAGCTCTGCCCGAGGGAGCCGAAGCCCCAAGACTTGCTGGGAAGAGGTAAGAGCCAAAACACGAATTCACAGTGAATTCCCATCATGGGGTCTCTCCTCGGCAGGGAGGACACGGGCACAGGGCAAGGTCCTGCATCGCAGCCTGACCTGCGATGCCCAGGGGGGCAGCTGGGCTGTGGCCATGGTCAGGAGCAGCGGCAGGCAGCAGAGCTCCCAGCTGGAAATAAACTCTGCTAAACTCTCTGCTGCTTCTTAGTAAGGGCCCTAAACAGCCTCATTCAGAAATTTGGCAGGCTGCAAACTCTCTTCCCTCACAGGCAGGGATCTTTGCTGCTGGTCTTTCCCAGGAGCAGCACTGCCCCATCCCAGGGCATCACTCCAGAAGCCGCAATCAAGCAGCAGATGAAAAATCAAGCAGCAGGGAGAAAAACAGCCCCAGTTGTGCATACCCAACACTGGGCTGCAAAATTAGCTGTGGCTGTTCGGGAAGGAGGTCTTGGGATTACTGCAGGTAGTTACCTGACGACATTAGCTCCATGCTTTGAGGCCATAAAAAAGGCAAACAGAACGGGACATTGTTCGTGGCAGATGTGTTACAGCTGTGACAGTCCAGGGTTTTAAAATATTTTTATTACATCTGTTGATTAATATCTGGAGCAAGAGAGAACAACAACAACAAAAAAAATCACTCTTTTGGGTTCAGTGTCCTTGTATCAGGCCTGCAAAGCAGCAGCAAAACCTGAGCTGCATACAGGCAGTCTGAGAAGGTATTAGGAGAACAACAGGAACGAAGCAGCAAACACTGTGGTGTCACCACGTTAATCTATGGTGTACCCAACACAGCACTGGACTTCCCACAGGAGAAACAGGGAAAGCAAAGAGGGACGGGCAGAGGTAAGGAACAGATTCAACCAAGGAGCGATCAAACACATGACGACTCCTCGTCTTGGGAAGAGATGCCTAGGATAAAAAGAAGGTGACGACAGAGGTCTGGGAAACAAGGAATAGACAGTGAAGATGAATATATCTTTCATTACATCTCATAGTGCAACAACTAATGGCATCTGATGAAATATTTGGATTTAAACCAAAAGGAAATACTTTTTCCTCCCACTGTGCATAATTAATTAAACATGGCACCCATGGCCATTGCCACAGAATATCATTTGGAAAGGAACTAGGCAAATTCACAAAGGGCTGCTCCTCCGCAGCAGTGATTAAAAAGGATGGTCCAAGTAAAACAGTCAGCTCCAGTCCTCAACTCAGTGATTGCTGGAAACCAGGGAAGATGTTCCAAAGGAGGAATTACGTGAGACTGTGAGAAGCAGAGAACATCCCTGCGCGGAAACCATCTAACAGTGAATAATGTAGTTGTTAAATAGTTAGGGTAAGGATATAGGGATTAAAAAACAACAGCAAAGTCAAATAATACCTTGCCTGATGCAACAGATTGGTGTAAGAAGAGAGGAGGTTGAATAAGGAAACCTTTCTAGAGATTCTCAAAACTATTGTGTGCATCAGCATCGCTGCTCGAATATCCCTGGATAACCACGATGACTACAGCACACCGAAGGCAATAATCTTATCAACCAGATGACAAGCTAATTGGCAGGAACTAATAGACTATGATAGGAAACCATGTAATCAATAACGAACCATTTGACTTCCGCCCAGCGAGATAAGACTGCGCTGAACACAATAAGTTGAAAATGAAAACAAATGTTCAGTGTAAACATAAGCAGCAAGGGGAAATATTAAATCTACAAGTGCAAAAGCAAGCTGGAAATCCTGAGCGAAGCATATTTAAAGTAAAGCATCACTTTACACATCTTCTGGGGTGAAACAAGAAAAAGTCCATATGGTTTTGGGAGATGTTACTTGAGAGACTAAAAAAAAAATTGATCTTTTTACTGAAGATAGGAAGAGAAGAGAACCAATAAATATCACAAAAAAACAGTTAAGACTACAGAAAAAGATGTTTTCAATACACATTTTTGAAATTGCAGCAGGCAAAGAAACTGGGAGGGACTTTAATCGGCCCATCAGAGGCAATGAAAACGTAAGGGGAAAAATGCAAAGGATGAAATCTCGATGTCTAAGATTTTGAGTCTGTAACCATATCTAAGCCAAGTGGAAGAACAGGGATAGTCAGAAACAAAACCTTAGGAAACAGATTTGCAAGAAACAAGTGAGAGAGACGGAAGAATATGAATTTAAAAAAAAAAGGAACAAGGCTAGAGAACGTGCATGCTGTAGTAACAAGAAAATAATTTAATCCTAAGATCTACAGAGATAATGCCATTTAAAAATATTTGGCTAGATACACATACATATATTTCCTTTATATGAATAAGGAGAACACCAGGAAAGGGCTTTTGCAGCAGCATTTGCCACCCAGAGTTGTGCAAGCTGAACCTCACCAGGCGGCTGCAGAGCATCTTCCTCCCAATGCTGCAAGTGCTGGCACCTGTCCCGCCTGCATCGCTCTCATGCCACCCCCCCGGGATGGCACAAGGGCGTTATTTTGCGGGTGGCCTCCCCTGCAGGAGGTACGAAATGGGAGGCTGCCTATTTAGTAACCCCCCAGAGCACAGGCTGAAGATGGTGCCAGCCAGAGCAGCCGTGCTCCTCCCAGCCCCGTCCCACGTGGCTGGGCCATAACCCACCGTTTATTGGGACAGCCCGCGCTGGAGCGATGCCTCCCCGAGCAGGTCCTGAAGCAGCTTCCAGGTCCAGGCAGGCTGCCAAGCTGCCTTTGCTGGCACAGAGCAGCTCAGTGCTGGTGCACAGGGCACGAGAGGTGCACGGCTGGCTTAGCCGCTTCTCCCCAACAGCCCTTTTGGAGAAGAGCAAGAGTGCTGGACCAGGGGGGTCTCTGTTAATGCACCGCACACCTCAGCCAGGACAAGGGTTGGAAAATCCTGATCCTAAAGGCTATTGATTCCTCTCTTGAAATTTATGTTGCATTTTACTCATCTTTCTCTTTACCTTACAACATTTGCCAAGATTTCTGTCTTTAGCTTGGTCCCAGTCTTCCACCAGCAGCTGAGGCTGTGCTCCCAGGGAAGTGCTCATAGCCCAAACAAAGCAAGCCTGGAACAAGCTTTCTCTGGAGATAACGAGGTACTTTGACAGTTTCTGGGTCAGACGTGCACAAGAACTGGCCCCAGCCCACCCCATCCTGCACAGCCAGCACACGAGTGCTGGCCCTGCGTGCTCTAGTAGGAACCACAGGACCTACACTCCCAGGTCTGGTCTTGCTTCACATCTACGTCCAGCTGAGCAGGAAATGAGCGTTAATTAGATTTCTTTCCTCCAAAGCACCCAGCAACCCAGAGATGTGGTTCAAACCTAAAAGAAGGAGGGATTCAAAGGCACTTGCTTAGAGGGATGATGAGGGGAAAAGAGGAGAGGGAAATGGTTACTGGGTGACATACACAACCTCTTACTGCTCTGCAAGCAGCAGCAACTTTCAAATGAACTTATGCTCCTAAGCCACCAAAGCGCTTTTAGGGGAGCAGCGAGGACACAATTGCTGCTGCTGCTTCAGCATTCCCAAGGTGAAGAAGCCATCAGCTGCCTCTGGCCTTTGCTGAGCACCAGGAGCAGCTACGCTCCCCACTTCGACCTCCCACTCCGTGCCTCTGTCACACATGACAAGCTGCCTCCATGCCTTTTGGGGCCGTGTAATCTTGCAAGCCACCTCCCAGCTTCCAGGAACACAATTTGCCGTTACATTATCTGAGAACCAAAGACCAGAGCAAATACAATGCATTTCCTCTATCCGATAACCACCCTGCTGCTGGCCTCTTCAGCCTAAAAAGATCATTCAGCTTAAGTGACCATGGCTGTAGCAAGCCAAATTGTCACAAATATGCACAAAGAGTGGATAAATAGAGGCTGATACTGGCTGGTACGTTACAGGAACCTAGAGACTGCTAAGCAGAGAAAGAAGCCAAAGTAAGCACAAAGGATTGACTCCTGCTTGAGCCACTGATGTCCCTCCCAGAAAGGCACGTGTATTTTGAAACTACAATGGCAGGAGCCAAAAGCTATTGCAAGGCCTGCAGTTTCCACAGCGGCAGGAGATCCTACTGCAGCCATTTTGACAGCCTTATTCAGACGCAGCCTCCCTAGCAAAAACCCGCTTCCAAATAACAACCCGAATGACCGGAATCCTGAAACAAGAAAAACTGTCCCCACTGGACGCCTGCAGAGCAGCGGAGGCCTCGCTTTTGTGCCCAGGCTGTTTGTGGGGCAAGATACCACTGTCTGTGGACAGCATGCTCTGCATACAGGAGATAAACAGATGACGCTCCTGCACTAGCCAGAGCTCAGGGACCAGCTTGAACACAGGACGGCATGCTCACAGCGAGTACAGCGCTGGAGAGCCCTCACCTGCAGATATCGCTGCCGTACCCCCGCTCCACTGCATGCAGAAGCCAAGGGCGATGCTTGCGATGCTTGCGCTGCGCTCGGTGCATAGGCTGACAGCAAGCTGCCGAGTCCCTCTCTATGCACCTCTGATCAAAGGTCAAAAGTGTAGAGCATAGGGGGAGATAAGTTGAGACCAAAAGGACTGTGCCCCCAGACCTGCTTTGTCTGTAATGCGAATTCCCAGCCATGTAAGTTAGATGCCACTGCGCCCTGTCTGCCTGGAAGAGGGATGTTCTGGCAGGAAAAGGGAAAAGCTTTTTTCAGAGGTGAGACAGTGTTGCACCCACTTAACTGATTCTTGCACAGAAAATCCATAATCTGGTTTTAAACAGGCAAGGTCTGGGCAGTGTTCTCAGAGCATCTGTTCATGCTTATTTATATACTCTAAAAAAAGTGAAAGGATACTTTTAAATTCAAGAGACCTACTGGGCTGTTAACTAGTCAGAAAACAAAGTTTCCATTCTGGGAGAAAATCCAATAGATGGTCATTGGTGGGCAGAATGAGAGAAACTTTTAAAAAGTTTCTCAGAAATAAGTTTTCTAAGTACAAGATGACAAAGTGAAAAACTTTGGCATTTTGAAAAAGGTCAGTAAGAAATAAAACACAGGTTCACTTTTTCCAGCCTCCAAAACTCAGAAATAAAGCAGATTTTTAGAAAGCCCCTGTATTGCCAGGAGGCCTTACCTCTTCAAAACATCCCAGGCAGCCCTCATCTTGGCACGAGGTGTGCCTCAGCTGGGCTCCTGGGCCAGCGCAGTGCACAGGGATGCTGTGCTTGGAGAAGCACCACCTGGGAGTCCAGAGCCCACCCCTGAAATGCCGCTCAGTCCCAGGCACCCCGCAAGGCTCCACAGAGCTTCGCTGCGATCCCCACAGAGCCCGTCCACTCCCAGCTGCTGCTCATCAGAAGCAGCTTGTGTCTCTTGTTTTGCTTCTGCAGTCACCGCCAGCCCTTCTCTAACCTTCCCCTTGGCTGCCCTGCTGAGGTCCCTGCAAGCTAGCGTAGGTAGACACTCGGTGTTGAGTTACCTCTGCAGACAGATTAAAAAGGAGCTCACATACCGAAAATGTGCTCCCTACCACTCATCTACTGAACTGGTTCAGTGTGCAGTGAGGATTTGAGACATAACATGAGCAAGACCTAGAGCTGTTAGACATCTTCCCAGATGGATGGGATTCTGCCTGAAGCAAGCTTCACACCGAGGCTGATCTCCTGTCTACAAGTCATTCCTGTTCTGGTGGTCAGTTGCAACATAACATGGCACTGAGTCTCTTTCTATCAGTCTTAGACATTTTTTCCTCAAAAATTTAGGTAAAGAGTCATTTGCAAGTTTTGATAACTTAAGGCAATCTTCTTTTTCTGTTGATGCATGCCAGAGATGAAAAACTAAGCCTCAAATTAGATCCAGCTGATGTCTGAAGAAAGCTAACCCTTCCAGTCAAGAAGAGGAATGGCAGTGGAGCCGGAGCTTGGTGCCCAGGCACTAGGCACAGAGATATTAGCAAAGCCACGTGCTACATGGAGTAGGGAAGCTTCTTGGCATTGCTTGAGAGCAGCCTTCTCCAGAAGGCACAAAAGGTGTGCTGCTGCTCACGTGCTTCACTCTCTGTCACTTTGGAATACCAAATTCCAAGCCACATTACCCTCTTGCCACCATGAATTCAAATACTGATGCCCACCTGCAATACAACATACGGGGGCTGACCTGACCAAGAGGTCAGAGGGAGAAATACACACAAACACAAGGTATTTCCATCATTTACATTAATTAATTACTTTCCTTCAGCCAGACAGGCTCTTTTAGATAGAAGACACTTCATTCCTGGCCATTGCAAGCTAAGGCAGAGGGTCAGGTACTGCTTGCCAATCATCTGACGAGTGCTGGAAATGTGGTTTCCTTAAGTCAGTCACAGCCCAGAAGTGAAGTTTTCATGGCAATCAGAGAAAAAAAATGCAAGCATCCATGGTGATGCGTCCAGATGGGGGAAATAATTAAAAATATGGAGCCAATTAAACCTTTAATCTTGGTATTCACCATAACTGGGTTCTAGGGGGAAAATGAGACTGGTCTTTGATATTATTTACCCTACAAGTTTCCTACAGCAATGCTTGAGCTGCATAGCAGTACCAGCGTACACCCTACTGCTAGAACAGAAGCTGTGCATTTACACCAGAGCAAACCAGAAAACAGCCCTTTTTTATCGCAGTCCAAATCTGGTCCTAACAATGCTAATGGACACAGATGTAGCACTCGGCTCACTGAGGAGAAAAGACAGGGACTTCAGGAGGGAGCAACTTACTGGAGAGATAAAACCAGGCTTTGTTGGTGCAGCCGCAATGAGGAACCCAAGCAATGCTCCAACACAGCCCGTTGGCTGTGACAGCACAGGTAATAGCTCACAGCCGCTGTCAAAAGCAGTCTGAAGATGCACATGCCCCTGTGCCGTTCCCAAGCTCAGCCTGGGGCTGCCTGGAAGGCTGACCCACAGAGCCTCTCCACTTCCAGCAACTGGCTAGTGGAGAAGCTGGAGGATCAGCCAGGGCTGACAGGACACAGCGAGGTGCTAACCTGCACAGAGCATGCTCTGGCTTGGAGGTGGGGAACAGCAGCTCTGCACTTCCCGGCAGTGAGGTAAGGAAATACTGAGCTGCAAGGTGGGAAGAACTCTGGAAAGGCAGTGCAGTCTCATAGCTTCTCTGGAAGTAGACAGGAAGCCCTAGAAGGGAGGGAGGTGAAATCTCCCCTGCTGGGAAGAGAAAGCAGCTGGGGAGGAGCAAAAAGAGCCTGGAAAGGGAATTTGTCCTGATTTCCTTTGGCCTCACTTCCCTGGAGCAGGGATTTCCCACGGTGTAATGGGAAGGCTGGAGGGAAGAAAGCAAAAAGCACGTGAAGCAACTGTCCGAGCTGAAAGAGGAACAGGGACTTAGAGCAGCTGTTTCTTGGGACAAAGCAAAGCAAGTTTCTTTTTGCAGAAATCTCAGGTGTTGCTTGTGCAGCAGCAGTCTCTGTACACTCCGTAAACAGGAGTTAAAAAAAAAAAAAAAGGCCTGCTTTCTGCTCCAAACAGGAATCTGACCCATCAGCTTCCTAGAATTGCCTTACTCAGCAAGAAAAAAAGAAAAAAAAACCCAGCCTTTAAGTTGTGACTAGCTTTTCTGTTGCTGTGAACTCTCTTCCATTATTTGTTCAGTTTTGTGTGTTCTCCAATTTTCTAACACCCCTAAATCCTGGGGTGTGACCATTCCAAGTGCATTCCTACCGGAAGCCAGGGGAAATCAGTGCTCCAGCCTTCAATTCCCTGTGCACATGTGCATCTTCAGGAACAGGGCAGAATCCTTTCAGAGCACTGTACTGCATCCTTGTTATCCAATTCATAACCTGTCATCCATTCCCTCCTAACAAACGCAACTTGCAAGAATACCAGAAATAGGAAAGGCCACTAAAGCATCATAAACATCATGGGAAGCACTCTCCTAAACTCCCTAATTCTTCTGAAAACCACTTATAATCCATTTTCTTCTGCACCTACATTCCCTGCAGTCACAGCGAGTGGTAGTCCAGGGCTTAGGGCATCAGTGCCGGACTACGTCAGCTTCTTCCCTCCTTCACAATCAGCAGGCACTCCGGACATGTTGATTACCAGGGAAGTCTGTGCATCCCTCAGGGCAAAGACTCTGGTTTCCCTCTGGCAAGCTATTGCACAGTCTCCTTTCATACAGCAGTAAGTGTGAAAAAAGAGCAGCCAGGACTGATGATCTGCCAGTCTTGGTTAAAAACTATAGAAAAGGCCATAGTGCAGTGCCCAGAAGGCAAGCAACCCAGCTGTCTTTAAACTTTACCAGTATGGATACAAACCTGGATAATGGTTCACAGCTGCACCAGTAGATCACCACCTGCTAGCAACAGGTGAAGAGCAGAAGTACCACGCACTCACCTGGGCATTCATCAGCATTAGGCAGGGTTGCTACCAGATGATTCCACTTCTTTACCAGGTACTCTCAGATGCTGGTGTGCAGCAATTGTCTCTCCCTAAGAATGTTTCTAGGCAAAGTTAAGGCATCTATGTCCTGCCTCCCTCCTGCATAAGAGACTATCAGGAAAGCCGGCAAGGAAATAATGGGATGCAACACTATCAATATACTGATAACGTCTAGATTTTGATCTTTACAGTAGTTCGCTCTGATAATGCCACTGCAGGGAGACACACAAGGCCTGGCTAACTAAACTTCCAGGCGTATAAAGGGAAAAGTTAAACCACTAGCTGACAGAAGTAAACAGGATGTGCTACTCATCTCACATCCCACTAAAATCCGAGCTATTTCTCAAATTCATCATTTGGATTTGTGTAGGCTCCGCTGCTATTATCATAGCACAGCAGGAGCAAACACCATGTTTCTCTGGGGAGCAACACAGCGTGCCCACTGCCTGGCAAGTGACTCGAGTTGCTGCAACACCGAGCACAGACCGCATCAACCTGGAAACGGATGCAGCCGTTTGATCTGCTGGCACGTCACCCATCCATTAAAAGCAGATGCCAGGCTGGCTAATGACATCAACGGTCTCAGGACCTGCGTGTTCAGAGATGGCTGCTCTCCTCGGATATTAATACCCACAGCACTTCTCTCTGGCACTTGGCTTTAAATGACTTTTTTGGGGGGTGGGGGGTGATACAGAAAGCCAAAAATTGGCCTCTGCAAAGCCTTCAACTGAGACACAATGCCCCATCTAGGATTAAAACCATTCACCGCAGCAGGGCTTTTGTTTCAAAGGCATTCAGAGCATGTCTCCTTACAAATATTTCTGGTTTTCAATAAATCCTTGCTACTTTCATCGCCTGTACCTTGCAACTTAACATTCATTTGTACCAAGCCATCTCATTACATAAGGCTCAATGCTCTCAATGTCTTGCTGTGCAGTTTCCAGCTGTCCTACGCATTTATCACCCTCCCAAAGCCAGCGTGGCTAGAATTTCGATAAGGGCTGGATTTATTGCATCTCCCCACTGCCTCGATGCTCCAAGCAGAGTTCCTGTTTGGTTCAGGCAGGCTGACCAAACACATTCTTAGTGACCGCAGCTGGAGAGGATTTGAAGGAGTTCCCTGCTTCTCATTTTCATCAAACTCGAGGAAGCCTCAAATCTTGCTTTTAGCAGATCACAGTTCTCAGCTTCTTACGGGGGCATTAACAGTGATTTCAGGAATGACTTTAAGAAACTTTTTCCGCCCTTTTAAAATCTTTCATTTCCAACATACAAAATTAGTGCTAACGTACAGCGGTTCTTTCAATGTCAGTATTTTTAAAGGTATGCAACATGTGCCTAGAATGACAGCAAGGCATGTCTGCCAAGCAACTGATGCATATCTGAATGCTTTTTGCTTTACTTTGCTACAACTCTGTGTTGTGCTTAACTGTTATTAGAACACCACAAAATAAAGGTGATAGCCATCCTTGGACAGCTGCCTAGTAAACAGCCTACTGTTGAATGAACAAGGCTGTAGGCTGTTCCATTCCTCCTGGAAGATCAGATGCCCCCGTTCATGCTCATTCATATGATGCCATTCTTCCAGCGTGAAGAACTGTGTACAAAAGGACCATGCCTCAATAACATGGACTTCCACCAGAGCAGCTTGGACTTCCATCTAGATGTATGGGACTGGCATAACTGCTCACTAGCCCACATGGAGTTCAGGTATGAGCAGCACTTCAAGAAGCTTGGTTCTGCCATTTAGTTTTCTATGCATCTTACAAACAGCAATTCAAATAGGTTGGTTTTTTTTCTTTGAATCTTATATGCCACAACAATCAACAAAGCCTAGGAAAAATGTCTATATGGAGGATCATTTTCTTGATGGATTGTGATGAACCCCTCTGCATGTCACGCCCATTCAACAAAGAGGAGAAAACAAGGAGGATGCACGCAACTACAGGGCAGCTAGCCTCACTCTGGTCCCCAGGAAAATTATGGAACAAACCCTCCTAAAAGCCACATCCAGGCACACGAGGGATAAAGTGGCTGGTCACAGTCACCACTACAGCACTAGCCCAATCTGGTTACCGTATGTGATGAGTCCTATGGACGGGGGGAGAACAGTGGTTGTTTACCCTGACTTAGAGCAAAAACACACTTATAGAGTGGATGCAAAACCTACCATGGCAGTGAAAAACGGGGTGGATGGCTGTGCTCAAGACTTCAGTAGTCATCGATTTGAAACCCAGGAGGTGGCCAGCTGCAAGTGGAGTACCTCAGGGGCTGGTACTGGAGACAATACTGTTTTCATGTCTTACCCACCTGAGTGATAGGGTAGAGTGCACCCCCATCAAGTTTGCAGATGACACCAAACTGAATGATGGGGGGAGGATGGGAGCAGGACAACCCAAAACATGGGAGAGGGCTCCCATTCAGTTGGATCTGGACTGGCTGGAGTGATGTGCTGATGGAAATAATAAATCAAGGGACCTGGGGCTAACGGTGGACACATTGAATAGGAGTCAGCAGTGTGTCCCCTTGCAGCTATAAAGGCCAACCCTGTACCAGGCTGCATAGTAAGACCACAGCCAGCAGGTTAAAGGAAGTTATTTTTCTCCCATATTCAACACTTGTAAGCTGCATCTGGACCAAAATACCCACTTTTGGGCTCATCAGTACAAAACCAGACTTGGACAAACCTGAAACAAGCCCAGCTGAGGACCATCAAGATGATTAGAAGGCTGCAGCACATGACATGGCTCAAGGGAGGCTGAGCTGCATTTGTTCAGCTTGCAAATTAAGGCTGCAGGACGCGCAGTCTTCAACTACCTAATGGATGGTTACAGAAAATATGGAGCCAGACTCTTCAAGAAGCAACAGGCAAGCTGCAGCAAGTGAATATCTGACTGTACATCAGACAAAAGTTTGCACTGAAGATGCTACAAAGCTGGAAGAGGAAGCCAGAGAGGTTGTCGAATGCCCATCTCTGGAAATACTCAAAACGTGATTGGACACAGCCCTGAAAAACTTGACCTACTTTCAAAGTCAGGCCTGCTTTGGTCAGGAGGTTGACCCATATGACCTCCAGAAGTCCCCCCAACCTAAATTACGATTCTAAAAACTGAAAAGATCAATGCAAGCTTCACAGTGCGGCTAACAAAACACACAGACATTTGTTTATCCTATGCTGTGTGACTGTATTCCAATCCCTTAAGATAATTTTCATAATATCATCAGTTTTACCTTAAGCCCTCATTATCAAATGGTCCAGGCTGCAGATGATCTGTTAAAAGCATGAATCCTAAAAGTAATGGTACTGAAGCTCAGAAGTGATGTTTATCTCTAATGCAAGTAAAGCTGCCCAATTCCAGGCCCTGTTTTTTTTTTTTTTTAAAAAAAAAAGCAGCTTGAAACTGCATAGTTGGGATAAGATATACAACTCAAGTCCTGGCCACTTTTAGTTCCTCACAACAGCTCAAGTAATTTCTTTGAGCTTTTGTGTCAGACACATGAAGAGAAATAACATGAACAGTGGCTAGCATCCTTTGTAGAATACAGCATTAAGACATATACCTTTCTAGATACACGAGCTTAAGATTTTGTGTATACTAAGATTTTGTCCCCAAAGCATGAGATATTTTTCCTACAGCTGTAGCAGACATGTAAGAAAATTATTTCCTTAGCTTAACTTTGGCTTGCTTCTTTGCACATGTTTTTATAAACATTCAAAACCCTAAGATCTGGAGACAATACCACAGCTGTAGCTTTAGGTTTTTCAACCACTAACTACATATCTACAGATTTTTCCAAAAGTTAACATTTATTCGTAAGTTCATACTATCAGCAATCCTTTGAGAGGAATTATGCTCTTAAAAAATAAGCTTAAACAATAAGATGTAAAGCTAATAATGGTCTTCCGTTTATGAACACCTTACCCAAAAGCAAATGAGACATCTGTAACTAGAAAAAGTGTGGCAACCTCCTTTCGACAGTGTAATAAAGAGCCTCTCCATGTGATAATATGAAAAACAGCTACTAAAAATGTGACCTTCTGCACATTATTTGCACATTTCTTTCTGTTGTTTACTCTTTTCTATGCTTGTTACAAGCAGAATGATTGACCATTGCATCATATAGCTGTTTGTTTCCTTCTCATTGTAACTAGTGCTACTGTTAACATTCTCCACCACACCTTCTACTCAGAGAAACAGGAACATTCAATGCAGATTTACTAAAAGATCACTTTTCCAGTTGATGGTAATTACATATAACAATGACTTTATCGCAACAGAGAATGTAGGAATGGTTAAGAGGATATGCTCAGTGGCTAACAGGATATGCTAACCATATTTTCCCTGTTGTGTCATGGATTCTAGGAGTCAGGAAAGAATACAGAACACTGGGATTCTTTAAGAAATCTTGTACTAGTCTACTTCTGGAACGATTAAACATCTGTGACAGATAGTCTATCCACTCCACATAGGGAAACATTTATGTAGTACCATCAGTTAAAGCTTGAAGGAAAGTAACATCTGTTTAAACCAGTTTACCAAAACTAAGCGTACATTGAGAAGAAGAAAATGTAACTGAAGGCAAAAAGAGGGTACGTCTAGCTATAGCATAGACTCCTTCATAAATAAGTAAACAAATAATACTCTTAAGTTTGCTACGGTGCCTGTTCAGCCACATGCTTAACCACAGCTTGCTTCTGCTTTTAACACCATATTAGTCTTTAAGGAGCAGGAATTAGAAGTCTGTGCCCAATTTGCACTCAAAGCTCCCAAGACCCTGTATCTTCCGCCCTCCATCTTATTTCTTTTGCACATCTTCCCTTTCCCAGGTAGCAGGCACAAATAAAACAAACCGATAAAGTTTGTCTACCTGAGCTGATTTTTTTTTTTTGGATGGATAATTCTGCCAGATAAATAAACTTCCAAATATCAGAGAACAAGAGAAGGGACACAGAACAGTCAAGACAGAACACTTTTGTTTTTGTCAATATTTCTTTAAATCCCAATCCAGCTCCTAGTAAGACTGGACACTACTTACAACACTCCTAGAACTGCAGAAGAATGGAAACACAATAGGGAGCGAGTGGAGAGGGGGACAAGACAGCCCAGTGGCTGGCTTCATTCATTCACATACATAAAGCCAGCATCCACTGGAGTCGTTAAGGCCCAGATGCCCCACTAACAGGAACAAACCCAAACACAAAGGTAGCACATGAAATGTATTTACCTATTTAAACACAGGCAGCTGGTCAGGCTAGAATGGGGAAGGTAACTGCTAATTCCTTGTACTACAAGGAAGGAATGGAGTAAAAAAACCCAAGCCCACGGGCAGGTTTTTGCTTTGTGAACCTCTGTCTGTGCTGCTGGTTAACAGTGGTAAGTATAAAAAAATCAAAGAAAAATAATCTATTTATAGAACAAGTCAGTAGTCTGAGACATTTAGAAAAAAGTAAAAACAAGTCCTTCTTTAAAAATGGATTTACTAAAACAACTGTCACCCAGGATGACCCCAAGCCCTCTGGTCCTCTGGCAAAGCCAGGGGCAACTTCAAACAAGAACTGTTGCTGATTGTACACTGGTACACATCCAGCAAAGCCAGCAGGGAGGGGGATTTGCGCTGCGAACAGTATCTGCAGACTGCTTGCTGGTATCGCTTGAGGCCATACCCGTAGCCTGGTGATACTGGAAATAGTTGTGAGTGAAACTTTTCACAGAAGCACATGTCAGTGTAACCTCTGAGGTAAGTGGGCTGTCTTCTTTCCTTCCCATCCCTGGGTACAGATCACAGAAGCTGGTGCCCTGGGTGCTGTACCTCCTTGCCAGCTCCATCCTGCATGAGACAACTTTAATGTGCAGGACTGCAGAATTCTAAGCAAAGCCTAGAACAGGAGAGGGCACCCCTGTGGAAAGGGAAGCACTCTGCTTTTCCCAAGCTCTGGTCTAGCTAGACATCTTCATCAATGTTTTCTGGCCCTCCTCAGGACAGGAAGATCAGCTGTTCCCCACTAAGGAAAAAATTTTGCCTAGTGGAGTAGAGTTGGGTTTCTTTTTTGGTAAACAGAACCTTTGCTGATTTCTGAGATCATGAGCTCCTCTGCCCTTTAGCTACAAAAGAGAAATTAAAAGAAATTCATCCACTTGCTCCCATCCTTATAGTGTAGTGTTAGCTGCCTGGAGATGGAGGCAACTTAACTCTCCCAAGACACTGCCCTACTCACTGGGTTGGCATGGGGAGGCAAAAGATAACTTCTCAAGTCACCTCCTTAGGGTAACCTGGTAGGCCTAAAAGCTCCAGCCTATGCCCACCAATTCCAGGCCAACTCCACTGCCAACATGTACTTCTAACACCCTGAAGTGTCTAATCTAACAGCCTCGGGTTTGCTCAGTCTCTAAGAGCAACAGCCACACTCAAAGATGGAAAAACTCAAGTCAAAAAACACTGGCTGGAGCTCCTAATCAGGCGGTGTCTGCATAGATGAGTTGGTACCACTGTGCCTTGACGTCCCCATTGTATGAAGGAAGCCAGCTGTAAGGAAGGGACCAACTCTGCTGCAGGTCTGTACATCCTTGGAAGTGAAGCTCAGTGGCTACATTAGCTTCAAACCCCCTCTTTCTGTAGGGTTTCAGTGGTCCATTTCCCAACAAGTTCCAGGCATCAAGTAGTTGCTAACTTGTCTCCTTAAGATCTTCCATTGGTAGTTTGTAGCTCAATAAGAAAGGAGGCGGTGGTGCATGAGCAGGACTACTTGGTCCCTGCATTGGCTTCTTTGCACAGTTTATACAGATGTAATCCTCATTCTCAGCCATTTCCGGAGAGACACCGACACAAATTTGATGAAACCACTCATCGCAGCCACCGTCACACTGCACCCAGTCTACCTGCAAGAGATCAGATCAGCAGCACATAGCACATTACAAGGAAAGACAGACAGGCATAGTTTCTATGAAGAAAGTATCTTCTATTAAACCCACCTGATATATCTAGAACACAAAAGCTTTTGGACACAAATTAATGCCCTATAGAGCTTGTTTTAACAAGCTGCTTTAGTTTAATAACAAAAGAACACTCTTCCAACAAACCTCACACCTCTTGCATCCTTAGACCATCACAATACAAACACACACTACTACTACTGAGGAAGACAACACTCGGCTCTTCTCAAATGAAAGACAGGTATGCTAGAACACATTTAAAATAGGAGCGTGCTCAGGGACAGTTACTTCAGCATAGATGAGAGTCTACAAATACACATCCTAAATTATATACATCCCTTTAGACTGCATTATCAAATGGTAGCTTTTGCAACTTAAAAATTACAGAAAACAGAAGGACTTGATTGCTGCTTTTGGTTAAAAAAAAAGCCACATGACATCAGCAGCTTTAATACTTTTCTACCAGCTAGATATTGGGTACACAGCTGGCCACCAAATGCCAAAAACTGCACACAAACTCTAACTCCAAAGTGTCAGAACATTTAAGCCAAAATATTTCAAACTGAGCTGAACTTGCTATAGGACAATTAGGGAAAGGCATAAGAAGTAAATTAAAGCTTAGGAAGGAAAAAAAAAGATTAATTATTTGATATCTGTAATTCCATAAGTAAAAGTACATGTTAGTTTGAGTCAGTGGGCAGAAACCAAGATCTGCAGCATAAGTAACACAGATTCTTAATTTTAATGGCACGCACTGATGCAGCTATAAAAATTGTTACTGCTGTAGTTCTGCTTTCACCTTAGAGGGGAATGTGAAAATGAAAATATGTTAGAAAAACAACAGTAGAGGCAACCTATCTAAAATGAAGAAACATTACCAGCTCAAGATTTTACTTTAGTTTGTAGGAAAACTATTCCTGAACAAATTTTTAGAAGTGACTACTAATGGACACTAACAGCTGCAGCTTCAGTCATTACATTCCTGTATCTGCCATTTTTTACTTGTATGGCATTCACCCGTTGAATGTACATGTCCAACATTATGGAAAGACAGTCATTCCATTAAAAGCTTTGATTATACAATCATGAATTTTACTCAGTTTAATTTATGGAAGTTTGATGAATTTAGTACAACCTTCTTTATAATATGAACTTGAAGGCACTTTCCTCCCTCTTGCAATCTCAATTTCTGTAAAAATGTACTAATATAAGCTAATCATAATCTGCAAAGTGAAGAGAACGGTGGAACAAAGACTGTATCATCTTTTGAGCAACTGAGTGTAATTTCTAACCTTGGTCTAAGTTTAAGACTTCAAAACTGGTCTTTTAACTGTTTTTTTTTTAAGTGTTCAAATGAACACTTGAATTCCATGTTTCAATTTTGCAAAACAAGAAATAAGTTCTTGCTATTTGTATTTGCTCCTACTCTCTCTTGTTCAAGCCAGTGCAGTATAGTGTCAATCCCACAGTTATTATTGGGAGTGGTTTTTCTCTTCTTTCTAGAAAGCAGAAAAAAACATTCCGGAAAAAAACCATTTTTTGATCATCAATTAGTCAGTGTTAAAAGCTGACAATCAGGACAGGCAGTATCATAGAGAGAGGCAGATCAAGTTTCTTTTGTAATAATCCAATCAGGTCTAAAATCACTGATTATTTATCTCCAACAAGAAAAGTGAAGCACTGCAATCTGTAGATCCCTCAGCCTGCAGCATCACTGTTCACAGACTGTATCCAAGAAATACAGAAAATTTACTTCATTTAGGAACATCACACATCCCACTTCTGCTCAGAAACACACTGAAGTCAGGAACATTTCTAACTGAGTCAAAGAATTAATCCTTTGAATCAGACAATGTGTGTTGCACGTAGCCAGAAAAAAAATTACACAGCTTGAAGAGGTTACACTTCCCAACCAAGACAGAGTACCTTTTCCCAGATTCTAATTTTCCATCTTCTTCTCCTGTTTTAAAGTACCTAAGAGAATAAGGAAGTTCTATAGTTTTAGCTACTACATCTGCATACGTGTACCTACTCAAGTACTACTCAATCCTCTCTCATTTCCAGTCACACCACTTCTGTTGCTCATGCTGCTCAACCTAATTATTAAATTGCACTGGGGTTTTTGACTTCGCATGGAATTGCCTATGACAGAACTAAGCGAGAACTCACTTTGTCTTTGCAGGGCCTCTGGCAGTTTTGTGCAGCACATACAGCGTTCTCATCATCCGACTCTTCTGCTCCTGACCAGTCATACTTAGAAGGAATATCGAGAACCTTCTTCTCCCTTTTTTTCTCTGTGCTCTCCTTTGCTAGTTCCACTTTTGCTACAACTGCTTTCTCTCGTTTCTTCTTCCGCTCCTCTTCCTTAGCCAGTTTCTTTGCCAGCTTGTTCAGCTCCTTTGTCTTATCCATGGTGAGTTTTAGCTTCTTCTTCTTGGGTTTTTCCAGTTTTTTCAGCTCTTTAGATTTTTGCTTCATATCTCCAAAGAACTGCTCTGCTCTCTCCAGCTTTCGTTTCCGCTTCCTCTCAGAAGAGTCTCTCCCTCTCATTTTCAGTGGTTTCTCATCCATGCTGTCATCCTTCATAGAAAGGGTGAAAAGAGATTTTTTTTTTCAAATGCAAATTTCCATATACTGCAAACCTGTGGTTTGAGAGATGTACTTACCTCCACCATTACCCTGACATGGTATGAAGAAAACTATTCAACAACATACTGTTACAAATTCTAAACAAAAAGGGACTCAACTTTATTTTCATCATAATAGAAAATAGTAAGTGGTATCAACTGTGTCAAAGTACAATGAATCAAAAATGTCCAGTGGAAAAAGTAAATCATCAGCAAGGGTAAGGAGGTAGAATAGCAATAATTACAACTCCCTTCTCACATTGCTTTTTAATAAAAGTTGAGAAGATTAATCATTTGTTAGATGCTCTTGCTTATATTTCATCCTAGGTCAGTCTTGCCTGTAATTATTTTTGAGAGAAAGCAACTGCTATTCTGGAGATTAAGAAAAAGCAATTGGTGAATTCTTAAAATGTATCATCAACTCAAGCAAGAGAAGAAAGTAACAGATCCATTATTTGAATAGCTTCCAAACTGGCACACATTGTAAATACCCTGGCGTCATTAACAAATCTTAAATAGCAGATTCAGATCAGAAATGAGGCTTAAAATTGGCAAACTCTGTCACGGCAGGTAGCATCCACAGTGACAAGACCTATTTATATCTGAAAGACTCACATGTATAAATCATTTGTACAAACAGGACTGACTCAATTTCAGTAAATCCAGCTATACACTTTAACCTTAATAGTTATTAATAGATTAAGGATATACTATAAGCCAATAAAAGACTGTTTACTGTACATTACTTAATATAGCTACTCCACCCAAAAACAGATCCTCTGAAGATTATTTTACAAAAGTCTACCTATTTTGCATGTAAATAGACATAGAAAGGTATTCAATTCAAAATGAGTAGTTCTGGTCAAACAAGTATTCATAAGGGTTAACCAGAAAATGTTGTAACACACACACCCTCTTACACCAACACCCCCCCACCCCCGCAAAAAGCTGTGCTTAACTATTAATATAATAGTCTGGCATACTATTGATAAATTGCTGTTTGCTGGCATTCAAACTGTTCTTCAATCAATTCTATGCCAAAAAAATTACATTAGAAGAACATTAAGCTTATGGAGTGAAGTACTTGGGTCAAAACATGGTAAAGCAGGGAGGCAGGGTCTACCTACTTTGGAGGCAGGGTCTGCTTTATACTACCATTGTAACTGATGGCAGTTTGGCAACACTTTGACTTACCCACTGTATATGTTTTATTAAAAAAACGACTGTTCTTTCCCCAGTAACAACAAAAGTTCAGCAACATACAAGTATCAAGTTATACAAGCTAAGTGTAGACTTTCCATCTTCCTAAATGTTTCTTGTAATTCTTTTGCAGATCAATTCTGATTCCAAGCACAATCAAGAACAGCATTTCCTTCCCTAACCTTATATTTTTCTAAAATAAGGTTTGCATATGGAACTGCCTGAGAAAACTGTTCTAAATATGGTTAATTGTGGAGGACAGTGCTACGGCATGAGTGATCAAGAACTGAATTTTTGAATCTCTTATTTTCTGGAATCTAGTACTCCCTGGCTGAAATCCAAACATGTCAAGTAACTAAGCACTCAGCTACCCAAGACTATATTTTTTTCAAAAACCACAAAATAATGTGGTGGGGTTTTTTTCCACACCAGAATATTTCTTCAAGTTCCATACCTCCATGACATGAAGGAACCTGTCCTCAGAGGGTGGATGAGTAGCCTGTAAAATTCGCCATATGTGCTGAGTCTCATCCAGTGATACCTCTAGTAGATCTCCTACCATCATTAGATCTTCTAGCTGAGCTTTCGCTCCAGGTGACAGCTCCAATACAGGGGGCTCCAAACTGCGAGGTACCAGTGGACTCTTCCGAGGCTGTTTCCTTGGAGTGCTAGAACCTTTCAGACAGGAGGCAAGTCATATAAGGATAAAAGGAAGAGATCAAAACTGAAAGAAATGACATTTTCCACAACAACAATCTAAGGAGGGAGACAATCCCAAGCAAAAAACTTTGACACAGCTTTATCAGACATCAGGAAACTAACTGCAATGTGACTCTACTGTACCTTCTTACAGACAACATATCCTCTACAACTAGCACAGGTAACAGATCAGTTCCCCTCCTTACTGACTGCTCATCCCAGCTATCTGTTCAATTTTATCTCAATGTATACAAAAGCAAATACCTTGAGAGCAGCTTTTAGAAGCAGATGAATATGCGTGTTCGGCACAGAACGAGGGAGCAGTCCACATGTGTGTCACCACTTCCTCTGATTTAATGGGGATTTCCTCATCACAAAACAAATTGGGCTCCAAGCTGCTAGAAGATTTTACACTGGCATTGTCCTGAAAAAGACCCACAGAAAACATGCGTCATCTAGATCCAGAAAATACCTACTTCAAAGTAAATTCTCCTAAGACTGACCAGTCTGCTGTTCCTAAAATCCTACTTTGAAGCACCCCACCAGAGACAGCAAGACCATGTGCAAAAGGTACAAGTTACACCCCTACTTAAATAGTGGATGAACACAGCAACTGTGGAGGTCAATAGATTTATAGTTAGTGCATGAGAAACACTTGACAAGTTTCCTCACTCAGCAGTCCCTCAAGTATGGTCTTCAGAAGTCAACATAATGAAAAGGGGCTTACTCTGCCTACATAATATATTTTTGCTTGAAAAATTTGACTGCAAGACCATAAAGACTGGCATCTTTAGTGAAGCAGGGGTATGCTGAGTAAATAACGGTGTAAGACGCTCAATGCATTGTGTAGGATGGATGCTTGACTTTTTAGATACATCACACACTGAAATGGGATGCATGCCCTCAGGTGCAGGTGGATCCATTAAGAGAAGAGAGATTAGGAATCTCTTAGCAGTGGGAGAAGCTTTGTTTGACTTTGCATTACATTAGACAGAGAATCCAGAGAAGGGCACAAGCCCATCTGAGTATATTCCTTGATGACCCCTAGTACTAACTTCTCCCTCTTCTTACTCACCCCACAAATAAAATTAATAAGGATAATCTCCTCAACCAGCTGTCTACTTCCACAGCACTTTCCAGAACTTAGCTACCCCATCACATCTGTGATGAAACTGGCCAACAGGTTAAACGTACTTAGCATACTGTGTAAGACTGAAATCTTTCAGAAAACAATAAAAAAACAAGAAGCTGGCTTAAAAGAAGAGAAAGGCTGTAGAGCAGTTATTGACAATATTTACCTGAAGATTAGCTGTGTGGGTCCCAAAATGGCCAACTCAGGAAATTGTACCACCCAGACACTGTCATTTCATGACATAAAAAGGGAGTTTAAGAATGGTAATCTCTCTCTGGCTTTCAGTTACATGTTTAAAAGGAAGTGAAGTGCACACTAATGATTTCAGTACAGAACTAGAAGTGGGAAATTCAGATTTAAATTGCCCAGATGAAAAGGCAGAATAAATATATTCAGAAAAAGGAAGATATTTCTCCCTACATAGTAAAGGTTGCATCTCGTACAATATCTTGTTCTGGATATCGTATTATAGTACATTAAAGAAAGTTCAGGGCCAATAGGGAAATTAATAAAAAGTTATCACCATTTGGTGGCCATAGGCAATGCAGGTGCAAAGGCATGAGAAAAAAATACCTGAGACAAAAATGAAAGCAATTAAAGGTGAAAAAAATTTACAGTAAATTTGACCAGTGAATCAGTCTGCTTGGAACAAATCTTAAAACAAGTCTAGCTATTGCACTCATAATGAAGTATTTGCTGGCAAAAATCACGTTTTAATTAGAAGAAGCACAATATAATCAAATGGACCTTTTCACATCTTTTTTTGTAACCACTGTTGTACTTGAGATGCCCAAGACTATGGTTTTCAAAATATAGTCTATGGACCCTTAGGGATCCAAGTATTACTTCTACAGGGTCCACAAGAAGTTATTAAGAGCAAATTCATACATGATGCATCATGATCTATATACTTTTTAAAAAAAAAAAACACCACATCACTCCACTAGAAAATGTTTATAGATCATAAACTGAAAAAAACCCTAATGCTTGAAAGCCAACAGTATGAAAATAATTAAATTCTGAGCAACTTTGCTATTTCTTTTGAACTTTGCTGCTCCTAATTTAGACCTGAAGAATTTGGTTGCCTGAAAACTTGTCTTCTATTCCAACCATGTTAGCTGAGCTAACAAAAGACATTTCTGGTCCCTATCAGCTTTGCTTCAGCAGATTTTTACTTTTAGGTTTTTACAGTTACATATAGTGATGGATATCCAAATCAAAAGGGTTAAGTAATGGATTTTGAAATCATGACAACAGAATCATCAAACAAATGAGATTACACTACTGCAAAACCCTCAGATCCTGACAAGCATATGCCATCTTTCTTGACATATGCTTTATCACAGCCTCAGAAAATGCCACGTCTTTCAGAAATGCCTTATTATGACTCCTGATGCAAAGAACAGTTTGGAAATTTTTTTTTTATATAAAACTAATTTAATTAAAAGCTGTAACACCCAACTGAAATGTACTTTTGTTGGCATTTCACATGGGACTAAGACAAATGTGTGTATTTGCATAAAGCTGCTTACAAACAAAATACTAAAAATAGGAGACTGAGGCAAATCATACCTGGAAAATTTGCTGTCCCTTTATAAACCAGAAAATCTGCCTTAGAAGAATTTACATGACCATACTGTCTTTTAAGTTAGCATCTTTTAAGGCAGATATGACACTATCGCTAAAAAGAAAATACTGCACAAGAAGAAACAGTGGCATTGCTTTTGTCTCTACATGTATCAAAAGGACATTTTGGAAGTTCAGAAGTGAAATACATCACATTGAAAACACTTGGCTATCTCTACAATTGCCTTTTCTCATGACAGTTCTTCTCTAGTTAAAATATTTTAAAACTTTAACTGCAGTTACAATTTCTGAACTGAATCCAGACACTGATTTTACAACACAATCCAAACATCTGGTCCTAAGTATCTCCACACATCCAAAATTGAACACATGTACCTCCTTTATATAAGGGGTGAATGAAGAGAAAGGTATGAAAATGTGAAAGAAGCTCTGGCATCAGGAAACTTTTTATAGGGCATGGAGTTTTCAAAGACTAATTTTTTGCTGTAGCAAAAACTGTTCAAGAGCTCTTCATATAGACACTCATATTTATGATTCATGGTACCTCGGAATGGGGCATAAAGACAATGTTCATCCTTCATGGTATTATAAATACAAATCCCTTGAGAAGTCTATCTTTTTCCTTAGCACTAAAAAGCACCTTTTGAAACTCAAGCAGGACATTTGGAAATTTTGAATAAAAACATTACAAAACTTCCCTATAGTCCAGAATTGAGATATTCAGATAAAATCAAGAAGTACCTCTGCAACAGGAGCCAGGGCAGAATGTACATAGACATCTTAAGATACAAAAAAATATTCTGAAATAAATTATATTAATAAGAAACACATGTTCTGGATTAATTCCATGCAGACAAGCCACATTGGATTACTTACCTTTATGTCATAGCCATACGTCTCCCTGATGTCTTCATCAGAGTCTGTCTCTTCATCATCGTAATCCAAAGTCTGCCGTGGGGATGAGGACACACTCCCTATCACTCTGTTAAAGGCTGACTGCTGGAAACTAGTCAAGTGTCCCTAAAAGAAAAATGGAATATGGGAATGAAACAATAAATTTTCCAGAAAAATCTATTAAAAAACTAAAGAGGTACTGACAAAGAAAATAGTGGTTCTTTTGGCCTGAGGATAACTACCTGGACAGTCCCAGAAAAGCCTAATTACAGCAAGATGTGAAGAAAGACAGGGAAATATCCAAGGAAGAGGTTCTATTAGATTTTATTTCCATGTTTTTGAATAATAGTGACTAGAAAGACCTAGATACTGCTGTTCAGTGCTACCAAATTATAGCCTGTGGTTGTACAAATTTCTTCGCCATAGCATCATCTAATCTCAATCTCAAGATAAAGAGGTCCGCTGTAAAAGTACCAGTGTTTGCCTATAGTCCTCGGTGAAGCTTACTAACAAGACACCAAATGCCTAAGAATGACAATCCGTGAGAAATTATAAATATTGAGACCTTTGATTCTGTCAAGATGGAAATGGAATTTGGACACCAAAGTAGCCACTGCTCTACACATCTTCAGGCCCTTAGCCAGCTGTTCTATCTGAACCGATGTTTCTTACAAGCACCTTCACCAGTTGCTATTGACAACTGCACAAAGTAACAGACCTGTTCCTTGAGCAGCACGTAACTGACTGAAGCCAGCCACAGCCTGAGAAGCACTGAACTAAGTAATTTTGATATGTCTAATTCTCAGCTTTTAACTCCCTCCCCGCTCCCCCAAGCTTATCCAAGAAAAATAAGGCATTTTGACACACTGAAGAAGGACAAGCACAGTAAAGAACAAGACATCCACATCCCTACCTGCAGGTCTGGGTTAGCTGCTGCTTTCTGTAGCTCTGCACTGATTATTTTCTCCGTTTTCTCCCGTGCTGCCTGCTCCACCATTCGCTGGCTGAGCACAGAAAGCTTAGCCAAAGCAGAGGACAACTCGTCAGTGGCCAAAGCCTGCCGTGCTCGGTCCTGCCAACTCATGGCTCGTTCTGTCAAGCACTGCAATGCCTCCCCTTCCGGCAGCCGTACAGGCAACTTCTGCAGGGACACCAGCAGAGACAGTATTGTCTCGAGCCGTGGCCTTCGAGAACGCATGCAAAGTGGACAGAGAAACTTCACTTCTTTGGCCTGCCAACTAGAGCCCTTCTTCTGAGAACTTGTTTTGGGAAGGGGCACGCAGCCACTATGAAACCAGTCTTTGCAAAGCTCGCACTGTAGCATGAATCCACTAGCTGTTTTGCGGCAGATACAGAATTTGACTTCTTCGATTCGATCCACCATAGTCATCTTGGCCAGGTTAGCTGCCCTGAGAGCATGCATGGCTTCAATCTCCTTCTGTTCCCGCTCCTTGAATATAGCCACCTACCCAGGAAAGACAAAAAACAGTTCATGACCTTCACAGCTAAGAGAGATTACATTTTATTAGCAACGTAGGGGGGAAAAAAAAACCCACCCAACCCAAAAAAACAACCAAACCATATCAACAGATCTTCCCAGTTAAACTAGCCCAAAATTTAGGAATTGTGTGATCTAATTAAAACTTTAGCTAAAATACCTCCTCCTCAATTACTCATTACTCCCCTGAGTCCTTCTAACAGACATTCTATGTAAACTTTAGATAGCCTTCTCCATATCTACAAAGTTTCTGAAGTTCATAATTAAATCTGTCATAAGGCCACCAGAAGAACAGGTTTTGACTCCCGGAAAGAAGTCAGAATCGGTCCCATCCATCTCCTCCACCAAGACAATGCAGCTGAGCATTGTCTCAATGTTGACTCAGCACCAGAAGCATCTGAGTGACCACATATCTTCCCGAAGCAACTTGCATTTCCTCAGTGTCTCCATTCAAGTAACTATAACAAAGCATACTAAGGTAAAACTGACTGCGTATAAGCCACGGTAATTTTCTTTGTTCCCGGAGAAAGGGCAGTCAGATGACAGCAAATTCTTCTGATAAGCTGCATCAATATCCTCGCAACAAGGAGGAATCAAATATAACATTCCCCCCAGCCCAGTTTCTATGACCAAGCACTTACAGGCTGCCCTCAAAATCAACCTAACCAAACATATCTTGCTACTGTTTAAGGTAGAGCTGCACCTCATTCCACATTATTTTGATGGGATTTCAATAAACGTTAATAATATTAGATGAGCAGTCACAGATATTAACCCAAGAGCATTTAAGTCTTACACATAGCCCAATACAGATTAAATACCAGCACTTGTACTCTGAACTGTGCTTCCCTCTACTTTCACTGCAATTAAAGCTGAACTATATTCTTGTGTCAAACATCACATTGAGATATTTGTTTCAGTGAGATTCATCTATCAGTTCTTCCATAAGATTTCTACACAGATCAGAGACAAATTAAACCCACGTTATCAGGAGACACTACCTTTCATTGCTCCTTACCACAGCTGCAGTGTCCCTGGCCTCCTCCAGCCCATCCTCCAGTTCACTTAGGGATTCCAAGTCAAGATCTTTCTCCTTTTCCTTCTCCATCAACTCCTTTGCCCTCTTCCGCCTATTCTTACTGCTCCCATAAACACCAATATCAGTCCGAGGGCTCAGAACCTGTAACCACCAAGAAAACTTACACTGTCAGAGCCAAGGATGCCAAGAACAGAAAAAAATTCTAATCTATAAAGTTATGATTTCAGGGACATACATGAAAACATCTAATAAAGGAATTACAACAGAGTCACCAGAAAGCAAAAAATACTCTGCAATCTAACATATTTGATATCTCTCAATTAATACTAGGAAGAGGAGAAATAAACAGAAAAGGATACAAGTATTTCATACATATGGAATTTGAATGTAGTCAGCACCAGAGTGATGTGGCAGGTCAACTTGAAAACCACTGTGTTTTCATGATTAAGTTACAAAATCTATTCAGATTAAGCTATCATACATATAGCTAACTGAAATACTGTATGCAGTTCAGTATCAGTAGTTTAACATTCACTTGAAGCACCTTCATCAATTGCAAGTCTTAAAGATCTGCCATGATTTCATATTTACATCAGCAATTTGGTGGCTGAAACAAAACTAAAAAAATATGCTATAAGCCTTTTAATATCAAACATTGGAGGCTGCAAAGCACTTTTAAGGACAAGAATTAAATTTTAAGTAATCTTGATTAGTTGGAAGGCATACTTAAATACAAAATATATCAAGTTAAATTCAATATAGGAAAGTTCAAATCGATACACTTAGGAAAAGAGTCAAATGCAAAAGCAGAACATGTTAAATAACTAGTTAGGCAGAAGAAAAGAATTTGGACCTAGAGTGCATCATAAACTGAACAGAAATCAGTGTGATGTTGTTGCAATGGGGTAGATCCCATTGAGAAACATTAAACAGCAGTATCCCCCTTTGAGACACAAGATATAATTACTGCACTTCACGTGGCACTAGGGAGACCATAGTGAGAGGATTCTGTCTGGTTTTGGACATCACACTAAAAGTGAAGACAAACGCAGAGAATAGCAACAAGGTAAGAGGATGAAAAATACAGCCTACAAGAAAGCATTGAAAGAACTGCAATTGTTTTCCCTAGAAAAGTGAAGACTGTCAAGTAGATATGATAAATCTTCAAACACATGAATGATTTTTATTAAAACAAAGACAGTGACTACATTCATTGAAGTGAAATAAACAGTTGCTGACTTAATTTTTCTTATAGTTAAACAGCTTACAAAATATCTAATCTATTTGCTTAGACTTTAAGCAGTGGAACAAGTTAAAACATTCCTCAATTAAAGACAGCTTCTATGTCCACTTCAGGCCTACGTTTCTACAACTATACAAAAAGAGAAATCCTTTTCTTTCCCTCCCAAAAAGGGGTTTTAATCTGTTTTTTCAAAATTAACAGCTGAGGTTGTCTATACTAACCAAACATAACTTTTTGCCTTTTTCATTCTTTTCAACTGAGAACAGCTGAAGTTTTTTTATTATATTCTATTCTCAAAAGGAGCTGTAATCTACTGTAATTGAACCAGCTCTTCCCTGCAGACCGCAGATGGCCATTGATATCAGTTCCTGAAGGCTGACACAGAAGTGTCTGTTGCTCACCTGTAACAGACTGTAGCTTGAGTTCTTCTTCAGGAAGGTCCTTCCTGTGCGCTCTCTCCAGGCACGTGCTGCAGCTACCTGTGACTCCAGCTGTGGCAGGGCATCGAGACGCACTGGTATTGGGCGGCCTTTGGCAGACAAGCTCTCCAGTTGTTCCAGGTAGGCATAGTTGCTCCCGTTCTGGGGTGAAAGAAATTTTTCTAAGCCAATGATTCCACCATAGTATCAGTGGCCAGCTTAATTTCAAGCCATAGACTGTTTTGTCACTAACTAAAATAAGAGTTCCATAGGAAAGGAAAGGAGGGCAGGGTTTCAGTCTTACTGATATTTTTAGAACTATCTCATACAGTTTTTATTGTAACAGCCACTCTGACATGGCCAGCTGGCTTACAGAGTAAGACAACATTTCATTTCTAGATGGTTATCTTAAATGATGTTTGCTTAACAGCAAGCTACAATATCTGGGAGTTATACAGGGGCTGATGTGAAATCAATTGGGATTCTCACTTCAGTTCCCAGCAAATACCCGATACAAGAATAGCAGCTGCAGCCCAGAGATCAACATCTAGAAATATCGCAGAAGCCACATCCCTTTTGGATCAAGTTATGTGGGCCGAGCAATAGAAGGGGGGACTACTGAACTAACAATGTCATAACTTGATCTATTTCAGATAGAAAATTTCAGCCATCAGTGCCATTAAATCTTGCACCATTTGGGGGAGAAAAAAAAACAAACAAAAAGAAACCATTTCCAGAGCGAGCTCCAAAACTGAAGACCTGTGAACAGCACATCTTCCACTGCAGCTAAGTATTTCCAGTGACAGTGTGCAGAATAGTTTCAATACCAAGTAAGGCCCTTTGAGAGTCACATTTGTATCACAATGAATTTGCCCACTTTTATATCCCCCATGAAATGCATAAAAGGAAGGGAAAGAAATTGAATAGACAGTGGGGAAACAGCAGCACAAAAAGAAAAAGAAGTTCAAACACACGAGCTACGGTAAGCATGTTTAACAGCTATAGTAAGGTTTCTCTTCAGGCCACCCTCAGGGTAGAGGGGCTAGCAATAAAGAACACATCTAAATAAAAGGATGCAAGCAGAAGATTCCACTCCCTGCTGTAACCCCTACCTGAATGGCCTCCACTTTGGCTGTCCAGTCTCTAGCCCGCTGCAGGGCTTCTTTCAGCGCCAGCACGTTGGGCAGGTAAGCAGGGATGCTCTTTGCTTCATTCACGATGCCCTCCAGAGCCATCATGCTTTGGCGGGGTCTAGAGTAAGAAAAACTCAATTCCAGCCTTCTCTCAAAACGCTAGTCAACTAAAGACATAAATTTGACAGGCTGGTGATGCAACGTCATCACTACACTGCAGTGTAGGATACCATGGCTCTAGTCTTGGAGGGTGCTACTGGCTATCACATAACAGGAGAGGTGACAAAGCTGATGGACTTTGCACAATCAAGTTCAAAAGAGCACAGCATCAGAACTCCTTAACATTGAGGAAGCAGTCTTGTGCAGCATACTTAGTAGTTTTTTTGAGGGGGATGAATAGCAAAGACAGCGGCAATTCACAGCCTCCTGCCACTGTGCAACATGACAGGGAATCAACTCTTCTGCAACTCGTCAACAACCTCAAATCCAACTCTTGAGCAATCAAACTGCTGGGAGGTAAAAAAAAGTACTACAGCTTCAAAGCCCCTACTTTTCATCACACTCCTCAACAGAGGCTGAGAATCCCTGAAGTGTGTGACCTATAAGAACAGTTTGCAAAGGAACACTCACCTGGCCTGCAGGCAGACCTTGGCCTTCTCCTCCCACCTCTCCGAGACTGTAAGCAGCTCCTGCAGCTCAGCCATGGCTTTCTCTACAGCATGGTGTGGTGCCAAGCCCACACCCGAGTCAATCAGCTTCTTCATCACATCTAGGGTGACTCTCTGGGGATCCAGGAGGGTGGACCTCACCTCATCCAGCCACCGTGCCTGCTGCAGTTCTTGCTTCAGCCTTGGCAGTTCAGGAAGTTCTACATAAAGGCCAGAGCCCATGTCTATCAACTCCTGCAGCTTGCAGGAGTCTGGGATCTCATCCATCATAGCTTCTTGAGCACGCTCATGAAATTCTTCCACATCATCAAGCAGATTCTGAAGTAACATACAGTACAAATCAATTAGGAAAAAACGCCCATAGAATCAAAAGGGAAAGTTGACTGAAGGATCAGTCAGCTGCAAATTTGTACGTGATCATCACATCATCAGTCAGAGCTTCTACACACATGGCCAGCTAGTTTGTCACAAGCCATCAGGTCTGACACATATTAAGTAACAGACCACCTAAACTCATTTGGTCTAATGTTTCATACACTATACATATTAGGTGGATGAAACTCTGCACCTAAAATAGTACAACTGCAACTAACTACAGCTGCCAACAAAACAGAATATTAAGCACTGCTCGATCAACATTAACTTTAAAATAGTGGGGGGGAAAGGGGACTTCTGCAAACAGATCATCCTTTCAATCCAGTGTCCGGGGCATTACAGTAATGCTGGCAATATACAACATGCTGAGGAAAAAGAACAAGCCAGAGTTGTATGATGACACGAATACCAAAAGATCATTAAAATAACAATGGTCAGGTTTTAAATTACTGCTTCCTAAAGCAGGCCTATTACTTAAACACACCTGGGTTTTATCTCAAAAAGGAAAGAAATGAAAATGCAAAACCCTCTAATGAAAGGAGACAACTTCACAGAAATCCAACTGCACTGCTGCAGTTGTCCTCATCCTCATGTTTTGGCACTGCAATGAAAAAAAATCAAAGAAAGCAAACAGACAGGGAAGAATCTCTGCAGGAGATTCATTCAAGGACATTCAACCAGTATACTCAATTGATTCACTCCGGAGTCTCTTACAAAAAGACAGGTATTCCTGATAGGAAGTCGATGGCATGATGAGGAGCAAAACCTGCATTTCCTAACCCCTAGCTTACTGCACTTTTTGTCTGATGTTGCTTTTCATGACTGTCTGGAAACCGGAAGGCATTTACAAAAAATAACAAGATCCACATCATAAGGATTTTGATTTAGGGAACATATGCTGAATGCTTCACAGTGACAACAGTAAATTATTACAGTTTAATAATTATAATGCCTTTTGTGTGAGAAAATACTCATCATCCAACATGACAATTATTTTGCAATTCATTACGATGGATAATTGCATTCAAATGCCATGCTGAAAGTTAGTGAGTGCTTAGGCATAAATGATCATTATCTGACTTCATTCAGAAGCTGAGACCATGGTTTGTAACCAGTAAAATGATAATATTTATTTTATTCATTAGTGATTACGTTGAAGCTTCAAGAACATACACATGCACAAAGTACTTTAACAGAACCAGTTTCCTAAGGCTGGGGAGGGGGAAGAGAGAGACTAGCTGGGTGAAAATGTTTAGACAAAAATACAAATTAAAACTGTTAGAGTTTATTGTTTGCCCTCAGCTGTGTCAACTACGAATTATGTCTTAATTAGAAGCAGGTTTTAAATACACTAGAAACAAAGAACTCCTTTGAGAGCAACCTTATAGGTCTATTAATAGATCATGATAAAGTTTCATGAATAAATATTAGTAAATATTTCTGGTTTGTATTTGCAAAGAAGTGTAGTAAAATCTTCCTATCATATGAGGATGATGATATACTTTCCACTCTATTAGCTGCTGGGAAACACATTAAAGAACATCTTTGAGGGATAAAGATTAGAGTCAACAGGCCTGGGAAATATGTCTCCTGGAGTTCTAGTTTTCTGAAAGTACCTGTTTTCAGCAACAACATGCCAATATCAAAGACAAAAAAAAGTCCAATATAAAGTCTCTCACTGATATCAACAATGAACTACCATCGAAAAGAATTCATGAATGAAGGAGGACATCACCAACGCCAGGCAACACTTATGGAAAAGAGGCCTTCTCAAACAAGACTAACTATTATATGTTTGGTTATGTAGGGGTAGCTGCACATATGGGTAATGTTTAGAATTTTAGGACCTCAGTCTAGCACTATAGAACATTCTTCTTAAAACTGTATCAACAGAGAATATGTGGGTTAATATATGGCTAACATACATCTCAAGAACCATTTCTCAAGGTGAAAAATCTTTATTTATTAAGGATGTTTCATGAAGGAGTTTTCCAGAAGTTGGTTAGTAGGTGAAACACTATTTAACATTTCATCATCAGTGACACAGAAACAAATTAAGATTACTGCTGAAAACACTTGCTATGATACAGACTGCCAGAGTGATAAATGATAATAGCAGCCAGGGGAATCAGTACGATCTGGATTACTTATTAGGCTAGATTCATTCAAAGACAGGTGCAAAGATATATATGAAGGACAAGAAATGCAGGCCATGCATACAGATTAAGGGGGCTGTAACCTGGAAAGCAAGGCTGAGAAGTATTTACTGAACAATTGTCAACGTGGTACTGCTTTCCCCCTCCCCTGAAGAAGCACACTGATATAACCTTCAGAAGTTTCTACCAAAACATATAAAGGGTAGGATTGAACTGGAAATTCCATCCCTATAGATAGCATAAAAGATGCTGGAATAAGAGTAACTGGTTCAGAGAGATAAAACTGGGCTGCCTGGACAGCGACAGGTGGGGAAGATCTTTATTCTGATTTACCTACAGTGAGACCACCACATCTGACCATGCCCACTGCAACAGGCACCTTAAAAAGTGTATGCACAGTCAAGTAAAGTGCCCTGTTCAGTTGCCAAAATGCTGACCGCCATGTGCAATACCCCACACTGTCTGAGACTGCCACACAAGAGAGCTAAGGTATTCTTCCAGAATGGCAATGGAGGCCAGGTGGAATACTTTAGAGCATCTCACAGGTCACTAGATATCCATGCTCAGGCTATCAAATTGAGCCGTACATATTCAGCTGCTATGACTACACTAGCATAAAAGTACGAACACCATTGTTGCCCACTTAAGAGACATGCTTGCAAACGAGCAAGAAAATGAGCAGGAAATACATGTTACCATCCCATTATGGACAGACAGCAACATGTCATCAGCAAAACTTCAATGACAATGGCAAGATTACCCAGTAAAGCAGGAAGACACTGAGCTAGATATATCCAGCATATTTTACTTCCTTTCTTGAGGCCACAGATATTGAAAAGCAGCTACTTGCTTTATATTAGAAGCTAGAAATGAAACACCCCATTCAATCCATCTCTGCCAGTGCAAGACTGACTCTTAAAAAAGCCTCTTGTCCTTTACATCAGTTAAAAAAAAACCCAAAACAAACCCAAAACCACACAAAAAACCAAACAACCACAAATAGAACAAAGCAAAAAGCATGACACAATACATCTGAGGAGCAGATGGAAACTCACCTTTACTTGTCGGGCCTGGCTGATAACACAGGGCAGGCTAAACAACTGCTGTACAAATGCTTTAAGCTCCTCCATAGTTAGCTTGGTCCGTGTCCTTCCACTATCTTGGCTCTGCCTGCTGTATGAATGGACATAATTAAACAATATTACATGAGAGAGAGGATGATGATCCCTGGATTTACTCCCACTGACAGAAAGCTATCAAGATTACTGAGAAGTTACAAAAACATTCCACTACTTGAGAACTCAAAAAAAACCAAACTCCACAAGAATTCCAAAATCTTGAAAACTAAATTTGATGTAATACCTCTAAGAATCTTCAAGAGAATTTACCCTGCTCTTCCGAGATAGGAATGTCTAGACGACTTTCAAATTGGGTTTGTTCCAAATAGGCAGAAGAACATAGCCCCAAAAAGCTTGCTTTAGGCAGCTCAAGAAGTTGACTGCCATGACAGGCACTGACAAGAAGTCTCAGGTATGTAACAGCAACAAGCTCTGAAAAGAAGTCTTATTTTCTAGAGCACTCTCTCTTGTAGCCAGAGAACTGTTGAAACTGGCCTTGCAACAGGAAAAGACTGCTACCAAGTAGGACATGTTCTGCAAAGACATTTCCATTAAATATCACTTACAGCAAGTATCACAAGCCTGCTGAATGCAGTAAAAGACTTAAAAGTGACACACTGCACAAATTAAACACTTGGTTTACATATCACTGACAGGCACAACAATTTCCCAAGCAGGAAAAATTTTAAACACTGAATAGCGGTTCCCTGCTAATGAATCTACATTTTATTACTATAGAAACATTAAAGAAAAACAAAATTCAATCTTTCAACCTATGGACTTAAATGTAATTGTAAAAGTAAAATTTAGATGAATGATCAAATATAATTACACACTATGTAAAACTCAGAGAGGAAAAAAAACGAACACTGCAGGCTTTGACTAGCTACGACAGACAGTAAGAAGTCACGGTGGCTGCACTGGACCTGCTGTGCCTCCAATACTCCCGCACGAGAGTGAATGGGGTGCAGCGCGCTCCAAGAGACACCACAGCAGGAGGGCACACTCTCCGAAACACCGCACTGGCATTCTGACCCTAGTCCAACCATGGACTGCCACAGCACGAGATGCTGCACAAAAATATACAACTATCCCCGCCTATGGAAACTCACAACTTTCAACAGCAGGGAGAGAGACAGGATTGGAATATTGTACACATCTTCACAGCTACACATTACCTATTTTTCAGGTTTTTATATATATCAGATGCATAAGGGATAGATTATAAAGCAGTTTATTGCTGCTTTAATCCCCACCAAATTGTTCTGTTTGAGCACTCATTTTTAATTTGCTTTTTTAATAACCTTATCCTTTGTGTAAATGGGATCCTTCTCAATGTATTAAACATGGACATCAATGTTAAAGAAGCTGAACATGACCTCTATATTTAAATTTCCTAACACTGTTCATCGAAGAGGTTTCAAAGTCTTTCTCAAACCTCAATTTTGTAACATACTGCTATTTAGCATACAACAGCCCTCTGATGTATATACAAGTCCTTTTTTTTGCCCCATGGAATTCCTTTCAGCTTTAGATCAGATACATCATTGAAAGCTGTCAAATATTTCTACCCCTTGTATTTCTTGGGACATTGCTGGAAATCCACCAAATAATTAACTGAAGGCAAGTCTGTTGAGAGAAGGCTGACACACTCCAAAAGCAGGAGGAGGAGGAAGCAGCAACAGACCAGGAACAGCTGGGAGCTACCAAAATAATTAAACTTCACTAGGAACAGGGCAATGCAAGCCCTGTAGCATTCCTTCCCTCATCCAGACCAGAGTTAAGTGACCATACCCCTGTGGTAGTGGGATTCTACAAGCAATAAAAAACAAACAGGAGAGCCTTCCTTCCCCTTCAAATACAGCAAAAATGCTTCTCTCTTTTGTAATAGCTTTCTAATCACATCAGATATTATACTTGGATCTGTGGTGTAACTCTGACATTTCAGTGTTCAAAATTCAAGCAATTATGATATGCAATATGTTCCATGTAGCAAAGTTGAGTGTTGTAATTAACAAGGTATTGACTTTTTACTCCCTCCCTTGAAAAGTCTTAAGTTATACAGAAAAACTACACATGCAGAAAAAACAACCAACTACAAAGCTAAATCTTATACTCAGAGGAAGTGCAAGCTATAAAAGTTTACCATACAACTGCTAGCACAAGAATTACGGTCACCTGATCAAATTCTTTTCTATGGGACTTTTATTCAGTGCACAGAATGCACAGGAGAGAAGGAAGAACACGTTGCTGAAGGCTCATGACAGCAGAACAAGGGGACACATCCAGCAGATTGCTGAGGTAGGGCCAGTGGACAGAGTAATACCGAGGCAGCCACAGGCAAGGCAGGCAACACAAAGAATTAAAGGAGTCTAAACTGCCAGAAGTCACTGAGGCAAGCCACTACTTTGCAGCCACACATTGCTGACTCCCATGGTCCTTCCCAAGAAGCAAAAGACTAGCTCAAACTATGGACTGTTTTTGCTCTCTGCACTGCTCTGCTCCCCAAGATCCTTTTGTCCCAGTCAATGCTGGCAAGACACATTTCCTTTGCATCTTCCAGTAACTCCACCAGCATCACAACACATTCTGCAACTTGAGAACAGCTGGCAAAACTAGAAATATTTTTGAGAAATGCTGTACAACGGCGCTTGCCTCACCAACCATAATTGGTATTTCCTACTTTTCAAGCATTTTCCTTTGCAATCCAATGTTTTAACAGATTTTTTTCCATAGCTTTAAGCTACGTACTTAGCCATGGTACCTAAAATGCTCACATTCATGTCAAGACTTACTTTCATCACATTTTCTCCTCTAGTTGTCTTTCCCAACAACTCTCCCACACATTCAGAGAAATACCTGATCAGCGATCAAACACACAACTTCTCCAAAGGATTTCACATTTCAGTACATAAGTCAGCTGAAAACAGTCTGTTTAACACATTCCAACCAAGTCTGCTTTTTTTGCCCTTTGTGTCACTGTATCTGACTCCCCTACCTCTCAATGAGTCACAGCACTAAGGGCAGGAAACACTGAAAGAAGTTAGTGGGCAGTGAGACCTCAGGGTTCGTGCATTCCCAGGTCCAATCAAGTAACAAAACAGACAGATGGAAGCTGTTGAAAAAATGCCTGTCCTACCTGTGTTTTTGCTTTTTGCTCAGAAGCAGCTGTGCTACTGAAGCACAGGTCTCTGCTTCTTTCACAGCATCTCTGAGTCTGCGGAAAAGATCATTCTCTGGGTATTTCCTGTCTTCAGCATCCTCCAACATTACTCTCAGCTCGATCACATCTGTAATAACAGTACATAAATAATTTGTATGCAAAAACAAAAGAGATTTTAGACTGCTTCAAAGGCCTCCAGTCAAGGTTCCAACAGGCTAGTTCAATTTGAAATGCACAATGAGCTGCATTACACTCTTAGATTAGCTCATTTCTTTTTTCCACTAAACAATACACAGTCTTTCATTAAATGAGAGCACAGAACAAATGTAGGAGTTTCAGGACATCCTACTATGAACGATAGAAGTCTGACCTTTCTTGTGGTTGAGATTGGCAGACAGAGCCTCTGTAACTCTACTGACCCAAGTGTCATAAGACTGTGCTCTAACTTTCACTCCATACAGCAAAGAAGGAAGGTCTTCTAGTGGGTACCGGTACCTGGAGATATGGAAGGAAAACACAGAAAGAGTATTAATGCCCATACAAAAGCCAGGATATTGTTTATATTGTGTTTTTCCAGCTACATCAAGGCCAGAAAGACAGAGCATGTATAATACCTGCTGCCTTGGAATCAAGAAACAAGCAAAGAGGATAAAAATACTCCTTAAATAAAGAGAAGTGTGGCCAAATGTTGTATTTGGTCACTGGTCTCCAGCAAACTATTGGATATGGAAGAAAAGTGGGTGAAAAAAAAAATTCTGTGTACCTTAGACACTTCTTCTGCATGGGACACGGACATAAATCAGACGGATGGTATAAGCATACCAGACGCTCAGGATTACAGGAACACGTAAGAGCTGACAAGAAGCACGTGGTTCTGCAAGCTGTGCACTGACGCTCATCATCTGGAACCAGTTCAAATACCTCTTCTTCAGACATCAACACTCCCTAACAAAAAAAATTAGACACTTGCTAAAAACTCTAATCCAGGCTGGGGGAGAGGGAAGCAAAAGTTCTTTTGCAACCAAAGTAAGAGAGTTGTCTTGTTACTCACCATCTGTACAACAGACTCCCTTAACCGTGTCTCTTCCTCTATCATTAGAGTCATCTCCTTGCAGACCATGGCAGCCAGCCCAACATCCAAGCACTCTGGATCTGCAGCCATCTTGAAGATCAGCTCTTCATGGGAGAAAACACAATGACGTCCTAGCCTTCGGTAATGACTCACACACTGACGTCCAATGGGAAGCTACAAAAAACCGACATCTATCATTCTGGGAAAAGACATTTCAAGATGATCTCTTAGCTCCCACTTTCCTTCCTCTGACAAAACCTGGGAAAAGACTGAGACTAAGAGAGTTGTATCTTATGGGACAGAGCCAATTGTAACAACCTTAAATCATGTCACAGATGAGGACAAAGATATCCATGGTGGGGGGACATCTACCATAACCTTATGTGCCTAACTTTCAGACACAAGTTTAAGAGATTTCTGGTTACATTTTGCATAAGCAAAGGAAATTTCACATGGCTGGTGTGAGTTTAGCAGTTTTCCACAGAGGCTATACACAGATTACATCATGAGCACAGGAAAAAAGAAGAACACTGACACACTGTCAATCCTGCAGACAATTTCTCTGATGAATGAATAAAATTCTCTGATTAAGGACTAAAATTCCTACTTGAAGGTAACAAAAAAGAAGTAGTTAGAGATAGATTAACTACAAATGAGACTGTAACTTCCAACTGTAAACCCTAGATAGTGGACATGCCAGAGTTTCAGTTTGAAGCTGCTTAAAATTACGTGCTCATCAAAATTATTTTGTGTAATGGAAACTCACATTGGTCTTAAACTGTTGTACCAGGAACTATAAACATAAAACATACTATGTAACATAAAAGACTACTCTTCAGATAAGAAAGTTACTAACACTCTCCTGGCAAAGGTGACCTAGCAGAGACATAGCAAACATATACAAAAGAACAGACCCAGTCAGCAGTGCAGAAGTTCACAGCTTCAGCAAAGTTATATCCCTGGTTAAATCCAGAGTGATAGGCACGAGGAAAGGTCACAACAAACTCGCCAGCACACTGATTGGTCCTGTATACCTAATACAAGTGAGGAGAAAGGAAAAAAAAAAAATGAAACTTGCAACACAGTTTAAGACACACAATTACAGGAAGTTTGAGTGCCACCTTCTTTATCTATAGAACACCACAGGCAACGTAGCTACCCCAAAAGTGGTAAGGTATGGTTCCATCTTCTTAAAGTGAATCCTCAATTTATAGCCTTACCCAAAAAGCTGAATATATAAGCCAACAGCTGAAAATTCTCTTTATGAATCCCAAAAGGGATGTTTCTCTATCATCATTTAATCCATTGCACCACAAACTGCAAAAGCTTCTGGAAACAGTTTATGGTTTGCTTTGTTGGGGTATCTGCCAGGGAAGCAATTTATCCTAAGACAAAAGCACATGATAATGACTGCTGCTTAAAGGTCTGCAGTCAATTATGTTTGGTCAAAAAAAGCATTTTGTAATGCTGAGATTTCTACTGAACATAAGACAAGTATTTTACTGTCAAAAGATATTAAAAGCATTTCACAGACAAACTTGCTGCTATGGCAGGGTGTTTTTTGTTTTGTGTTTTTTATTATTAAAAATTAAATGTAACACACAGTGTACACTTGTTCTATAAGATATTTTATGTAAGAAGCTTGGCACACTCACTTCTAATATAACTTAAATTTCATGGTGAGTCTAGATAAGATTCTAGAAAATAGCTTTAAAAAACACCCCATAACTAATGAGTTGAATACATAAGTGTCCACTATAAAAATTCTTCAGAGTTATGCCAAACCATTGTTAGACAAATCTCGCACAGAATGAAAAAGAAAGAATGCATAGGAGTGCTTATGTAAAAAATGCTCATGTGCTACCCACTGGTACACCATGTTCCATCAGCACATTGGGGTTCATAATAGTGACCAGCTGATGCAGGAGATCAGGCTGTGATTCAAATAGCTCGGGAGCCAATTCCTTCATCACGTCCTCTAGCTGCTCTGCTGCATGAGAGGGCACGCCATACCATGTCTTCGGCTCTCCCCTAACAAAAAACAATGACAGTAATAAACACATTACTTAGAGGAAAGTAACGGTGCCACTCAACTGCAAAGTATACCTCAAATCTAGCACCACTGTCCACACAAGCCCAATAATTAGCATATAGACACAAAAATGTCTTTAATCAACAACCGTCTCCTTCAGGATGTATCATTCTAATTTGAAAAATCAATTACACTACAATTCTCAACATACCTGACAGCAGATTTGCCATGACAAGCCTAACATGGAAGATGATTGTCACTTACCATGCTCTAAAGGGACAAAATGGACAATTATTTTCCTTTAGGAAGAAGGAAGTAAGTTTAACAAACAAAATCTTGGCTGTCACAGCTAATGTTTAAGAGAAAAGAGATCACTGTATTCCTCACTTAATTAGGCTTGGAGTAGTCCTATTCCTGAAACCAATGGAGTAGTATATCAGCTAAGCAGAAGTGGAAAGAATAAAACACCAGACAGTACATCGAAATAGAGACAATCCACCTAATATACATAACCAATTACTGAAAACTAGTGGTCCACTGGACTCTTAAGATAAAAAAATGCCTAATAACATGAATTAGTTAAGTATGAGGGAAGAAAGAGATTAACAAGACCAAAACTAAACACAAAATTACTTGAGAACATATTATTCCAGTCCTTCCAGTCCTGTCTTAACCAAAATAAACTGTAATCATCTAGTATCTATTGTGCTGTTTATTTTTTAATTTTATTTTATTAAGAAGTACAAGCAGTAGTCTGCAGAAATATCTGAAACCGTTTACATAGCACTATTTAACTGTATTAATAATCTTGTCACCAACCATCCCAAAAGTTAGATGAGGCACAGTGCAGCATTTTCTGTGGTTCCTACAGGCTTCAGTGACACCTGCTGGTAGGACACAGCTAGTAAAGCCCAGTAAATAACTACTACTCTGCATATGGGCTGCTAGAACCCACTAGCTGACACAAAACCCTCACATACTGATCTCGTTAATAGCATGCTGAGGTCAATAACTTAACTCGAAACAAAATTAATTCCCCGCCTGAACCTATGGATCTGATCTTACTAGCAAACATGCTTCTCTAGAAACATGCAATCACAGTCTAAAGGCTATCAACTCATCTTTACCAGATGTACAAACATTCTATTCTGAAGGGCTACTTCCCACAGCTTCCCCTCCTTTCGCCCCTGCTCTATCCACTGTGACTGAGCATGATGAACTGAGAAGACTGCAATGCAAATAGTTAATCTGTCACAGTTCTTCATTTCAAACACAAAAGCTGAATACCAGAACACTTCTAGGATTGTTCTGAAAGTCAGAATTACTTTGAAATTTCTCTTCTCTTGAATAGGAGTATTTCTGTGTATACACAGATCTGCTGCTGAATTGTCAGCTCTGATGCCTGTGTAAGCCATGAGGCAGCAGCCTCCATTACCAGCACAGCGGCATACCAACTTTAAATCATAAAGCAGTGAACCAGTGAGCTGTAACTCAGTTCAAAACCAAAAGCTTTCTTAGAAAAGATGTGAGCCTGTAAAGCATGATTTTACAGTGACACTGGATTTTTGGCAACACAAGAATATTTAATCAGGTAATGAAAAACACTGAAATGCTTAAAACAGTATCTGTATTCACTTTTAATCAGCCTCAGCTAAGAATATGGACTGCTCATCACATTTAGCTTTTTGGTTAAAAATGTCATCAGCGTGCGTAGGCATTTTCAATTAGAACTACAAATTTACTAACAGCAAACGGGGCAGTGTAAGGTAGATGCACAAAGGAGAGCCCATACCAATGCAGGTAGTTGATGGAATAGCTCCAGTGATCTTCAATATGCCAGCAAAATGAGGAGAAGCACATCCCTACGTACAGCCAAGGCACCTTCATGCCAGAGATATCTGCGTTGATGTGTGCAAGGACGGATTGTTCTAGAATTGGCATGTTATTCAAGTTCCAACCAGAAAGAGCATAATCCTGCCAAAAAAAAAAAAAAAAAGAGAAAATTCTGAAGAAATCAGAAGAACATAAGGACACTGACTCCAGAAAAGGAAAGTACAAAGGAAGAGATCAGTCTATCTATTTCTATAGTAGACAGTGGATAATATTGTGCAACAATGAAGCATCAAAACTAGGAAATAATTCCTTAAATACCTTAGACAGCAATTAATCAGACTAAGATTTAAGGCCAGTCCTGGTATTTCAACATACATAGCCCATCTTCTTTGGATCAAGACTTATATACTTAAGCTTTGAGTGTGCCCCCACCCTCCAAGTTTATAGGTTTCATGCTTTTCTGGTGCAACAAAATAGCAGCAATGCTAGTAGAAGAACAAAAGATAGAAGTCTTCAATAAAATAGAATAACTTAAGATTGTAAACAATGCAGTGAATCTTATGTTATTATTTCAGCTTTTTAAGATGTGCTTTACTGCACTGTTTATCTTGATCTTCTTTATATATCACTTTAGAAAGTTTTCTCAAGAAATTCCTACCCACTCATTTCTAAGACAGCATCACAAGTTAAGCAATTCCACCTTTACTTTCAAATACACACAATTTGTACAAAAAATGAGAATCCAAACAGACTGCCTTAAAAGCTCACTACTGTGCTTTAACATTAGTCTACTTTCCACCTTAAAAAAAACTGTTGGCACAGATTCACAGTCTTTTTAGGCATATCCCATAGTTGCTGAAAGGACTGGTCACTCCCTCAGCTCAGCCACTCATTCCTGCTGTTTCCTTTGCTTGACACTATAAAGACAATGCAGTGAGGCAGATGACTTAAGTCATCTGGCTAGAAAATATTTTTTTAAATTACTACTTTCATACAAATAGATCAACAAGCAGTTCTGACTCACTAAGCAGCTACACAATCACTGCACAGCCAAAGGTACAGGTAGGAAGGCGTGGGTATGGATAGAAACAATAGTGAGCAGGACTACCTCTTCCAGTGAGCAGTATAAATTGATTTGGGGCCATGTAATCATGAAACCACACCTTTACTCTCATTTCCTCTGAATTTAAACATATAAACAGCCAGAAAATTGATACGCTACAGTAAGGTCTGAGGAAAAATAGGTAATATACTTACCAAATGTTCTTTATAAAATTTTCTATAACAGGATGCTGTATCTACATCTTTTCATTCTTACAGTATGCACAGTCAGAGAAACAAGCTACATCCAATTAATTTGTTTTACCTATTACGAACCTCCTAAGGAGGTTAGAATCATGTTTCTGTAGCTAGCTCTATAACAAAAAGGTTCAGAACAAGAAAGAAAAAAAATCTTATCAGTCTCCTCATACTCAGACATACTGTAACAACTTGCACATTTTTGCCTGCTGAGATTAAGTGATACAAAACAGGTGTGACTTAAATCATGAAAAGCAGCTTAGCTATCAGCACCCAGATCTGTAAAAGAACCTAGAATATCAGGAATGTTAAGTGCACGCAAAAAGCCTTAAGCAATTTCTTCATGAAAAAAATCCACTCTGATTTCTGACCTAAATTCTTAATGTGAAATCTTATGCAGGGCAAAGAATGGGGTCAGTCTGCATATTCTGTTCCTCACCTCCTCCTCTGGCATCAGCTTTCGTCGGCCATCCTTCACTGGGAAGCCACTTCCAAAGTCCTTGGATGAGATATCAGCCCCATATTCCACAATGACATCTTCCTCTATGCTGCTCACCAATCGCCAGAATTCTTTTTCTACCAGCTCAGTGGGAACCATCTGAAAGCAGAAAAGATGTTAGGGTATGTGCAGATAAGACCCAACATAAAAGTTATCATTCAAGCAGTAAATCATTACTAATCTTCCATGAATTTTCAAACACCAAGGCCACTCCCTCTCTCCCCTCCATCTCTTCAAAGTCATACAGTTTGGTCTGTATTCCTTAGTAGTGGCTGCAATGTAACAGAAATAGGATGCCACATCATAAGGGATGGAATGAACAAAAAAGATGGGGTTACCAGAAGTACAGCTAAAAAGAAGGGGAGAAGGAGACAGCCAGCAGAAGCCAAGCAGCAAACAGAATGAACAGCATGCAAAGCCCAAACCGTTTCAGAGAATAATAACCAGAACTTCTGAGTAACATTAAGGAAATTCAGGTAGAGAGTTGTGTTTAAGAGTGTAGTCTTCATATAACTCATTACAACTCCTACTTATATGCATTTATTTATTAAGCTTATTCATAAAATAAGCTTTGTTCCTTGCTTTGCTCCATGTCCTGAAGTTGTATCGTAAATTGGTGTCCTTAAAAAGGCAGAAACTTTAGCAAGAATGCCCATAAATTACCCAAGAACCCTGAGAGGAGGAGGAGTTTGGTGCTGCATGCAGTCTACAGGACAGTGGAATCACGGAAGTGTGCCAAAGCAGAAATGCCAGTTTTAAAAATGCTGCTGAGATGCCGAACAAAAAAAACCCTGATTATCAGACAGACTCAGCCTGTTGACTTATCTACAAGAAAAGACTGTAACAGGGAGGAAAACAATAATTTATCCTCTGAACAAACTAAACCAAGACAAAAGCCATAGAAGGGCAGGAGAAAGACCCTTTTGCCCAAGAAGCACAAGATACTTGGTTCAATTAATCAAAAAGGGCTAGAATTTAACTCGAGTATGGCCAATAAGGTATATCCTAACAAGCAATAAAGCTATCTATCCATCACAGGAAAACAGTGAAATGAACTTGAAATGAGACCAGATGCCAGAAAGCTAAATCATTTGTTTACACATTTGAAGCTTATGGTGCCTCTTTAAACAAAGCTAAGATGCCTCAGAAAAAATCCAGGATCAGCTGAAACCTCTTCTCTTCTTTCCCTGCAAGGAATCACAACAAAGGTTGAAACTCACATGGACCGGCATGTTGAAATAATCAGACTTGAAGTTATCAGCCATTTCACCAAAGCTCTGGAGAGTATATTCCCTGACTGCTTGTTCAAATCCAAAGGCCTCACGGGGTTTGTTGCATTCCTAGGAAATGGAACATAAAAATATTGTTTCCTGCAGCAGATTATGACACAGTTACATTTTTAGCAAAAAAAACTAGTATGCATTTGACTCCTTACCAAATACAATAAGCTATCAGTTTTGAGTGCTTTTCTCAGCTGAGGAAGTCCTACCACAACGGAAACAGAACAGAATTAATTGTACAGAAGCTAATCTAACACGGTAAACCTCAAGCTACACACTTCTGCTTTCCTGTCCAAAACTAAGTTTCATCATCTACTGCTCCCAGCCACAGAGTAAGACAGTGCACAAGAAGCTTAGACAGTCATAAGACATTTCTTAGACACACTGGATTCAAGCACCTGCAGAAGAACTGCATGGGAACAAACCCTGCAAGTGCTTCAGTCCTATCAAGTCAGCAAATCATCAACTGATTTGGTGCTGTGAAAGTATAGGAAGAAATAGGAAGAAGGAAATAAAACAATGCAACACAGCTAACAACAGACATGGTTCATCTGACAGAAAACCTTCAAGTCTTCCACTGTTCTATCCCCATTCATCCCAAGAATGCAAAAAAATACTAGTTCACATTTCAGCTACTCTCCCCACCCATTTCTACAGTGCTCTTTTCAGCCCCTTTGTATCTGACACAATGTTTACACATACAAGACATCTGAACACAAACATGACATAGAACTATCTAATAGTCAGCTGTTCAGTCATAAAGAAACAGGACTGGAAAGAAATTCCAAGAAATCAGTAGTTTCTTTTTCTTCAAGAGGAACTATCCTTAGACTATGCTCAACATTTATCAAAGTAGTTCTTAAATGGAGACCGCAACAGAGAATCTACATCTGTCAACACTGTCAAACACTGTTGACCTGAATATAGGAAGAGCCCTCACCCTGTTCTTCCTAGTTTCTGTTCCAGCACCCTGCTGTTAACATTACATTAAACATCTGTGCACAATTAACATTTAAAGTAAAAACTGAGGCAAAAAGCACTACTGAGTATCTCAAACATCTTTCTGCTGTTACTTGTTTACTCTCCATTACATAATATAGCTAGGTTTTTTCCCCTTTTTCCTCTTACTTTCAATGCATTTCCAGAATTTTTCAAGTACTTTCTGTATAATTTGCTAGTAACAACTTATTTGGCACCTTAACTTTCCTGATTTTGTCCCTACGTGCATATTTTTTCCTTGGCAACATCATATCCCTGTTTTTACTAGTAGTAGTAGCACTGAAATTTCTTCTGAGTTTCCACATTCTTAAACTACTGCAGTCACTATATTTACTATTATATTCTCTAAATTACCTCCACATTGGATTGCTGTAGTTTGTTAATACTCCTTTATTGCTTTCTCTTAAGGGAACAATAAACAAGCAGCTTAATCCACTCTGTGAGCGGCAGCCCAAAGGGTTAGTTGCATCTTTTCCCCTGCCTGTAAACTATAAATTTCCACCTCCCTCACAACAGGATTTGCCGGAGTTCATCTGACAATCTAATCTCTCTTGGTGAAGGGTTAGAAAGCAGCGAGCTGATCCACCTCATTACGTGGCTGCACAACTATTCATGCACCATCATAAAGAAAACAGCAGAAGCCCACAGCGGAACGGATTTGGGGAACATGGGGGGAAATGGGCATATACACGTATGTGTGTGACTGCCCCTTCTGGAAAAAACACAGTCTAAAAAGTTAAAGCCAGTGACAAAATTACAGATTCAGAAACAGTAAGCTTTTTTCCTCTGAATCCTACATCTACTGATTTCCCGAGCTTGCAAAATTTGTTTTCTTAAGACAAATACGAAGCCAATCAAAGGATGTTCGCTGCCTTTAGGCTGTTCATCAGTCATCCCTTGGAACTTGGTAGCTCTTCTTTTTTGAACACTGAAATTCAACTAGCTTCCACTTTTGGAGCCTCAACAGTTCCCTTTTTAGTCTACAGCAAATCTACAATAGCTACAGATTTTTAAATTGGTTCTTTCACTTTCTGCTACAAGCTATTCGAACAATGCCATGACTTCCCAATAATGAAAGCTCCCTGTACATACTTTGATTACTTCATAGTTTACAAAATGTCTCATCGTTATGCTGAAACACCTATCACAACCCTAGTTCTCACCTTAATTTCCCACTACCAGCTTATCAAATTGAGTTTCAGCTCTTAGCATACAAAGGTCAAAGTTTTAGCTGTCACACGGCTGTTTAACAAACACAGGTTATGCTCAAGCTCTAGAAGGAAAATTTCTCTCTCCTTCTGGCTCATCAACCAAGAACAGCTGGAGATTCATGGCTCATCTTGACAATATTCCAAGCAAAATTATGGCTTCTACCCAGATGGAATGGCATTGAGCTCAACTGCTCTTCTTCTGATCTTTCCAGGAATACAAGTATACATACAAAGCTTGAGTAGTTCTTGAACTGTACCTCAGCAACACATTTCGGACACCTCCAGTCACCTTTGGGTACATCAGGTAAAGGAGGAATCAAGCAAAAAGTGTGATAGCTGTCATCACATCCATCACACAGTAGCAGTTTATCCTCATTATTTCCTCTGCCACAGAATAAACAAACATACAGATCAACCTGTGGAGAAAAAAAGAAAAAAAAGAAAAAAGAAGAAGTTACAAAAAGTTTCCTCATCCAGAACCTGCCTTCTTTAAACTAAGGAACAAAGGATGTCATCCTAAAGTCTGATATATGAACATCAATGCAGTCTCCTCTGGTTTTTGAGAAGCATTGATAATGAACAATTATGCTTCAATTTCCCAAAGCAGTAATATGTGGGAGGCAGGGGGACTTTGGATGCTGCAAAATAACTATCCAGTTCACCTGGACAAATGTTTTCTATATAACTCAAAGTAGCATCTCATTTACATTATTCTAAGGCAAAAGAGTAGGTTACACTTTTTAGAACTTCATGTTCTCCCTTTCTTTGGGCCTCTCTCATGTAAAACAATTCAAACAAAATCCCTATGAAGAGCACGTGGCTGACAAATATCTCCAAAACCTATTTCAGAAACATACATGCCATCACTTGCAACAGTACAGTGATTATCTTTGCAATGGAAAAGAAGAGGTAACAAAACCCACAAACCTACAGATTTCAATCTAAACATCCAAGCAGAAGGGAAGGAAACTGCATGTAAAGGTACCAACTTCTTTTTTTCTCCAAAATAAAGAATAAAAACTCCAAATGATGAGAGAAGTATTAATTCTAGTACAATAGCAAACAATTTTTGCAGGTGTCTGTCCAAGATAACGTCTCAACAAGAACAACACTGACTGGAAGATATTCTCAGGGAACAAAGAGAAAACCGTATCGACAGGTTTCAAATTTCCTTTGCTGTTGCTTCCTGTATTGTCCAAACCACTTTTAATTTAATATAAGCGTTTAATATAGTACTGAAGATCTGTAACATAATTAAATGAAGAAACTGTGTACTACTTTATCACAGCTAAGAAATTATCTTATGTATAAATTTTTAATAACAACAAGAACTTCATGAATAACACTTGCTCCAAATTCTGCTACTACTCCCGTCAGTCACTGGGCAATCCAGGCTATGCATACTTCTTTCATGCAGCTCAAAACAACACCAGAAGTGGTGGGGTTGGTTTTCGGGAGTCTGTTATTTTCATCAAGATGTCACAAAAACATGTGCTTTTCAGCTGATTAGGTTCACACAGTTGTGTTAAATAGTTGATGTCAACCCCATCTCAGTTACACCAGCCTAGCTAAGTAGCTAGCTGTAGCTTCCTAGCTATGCAATAATACACTTAAGAAGATTGCTCTGTTTCTTAAGAAACAATTTTAAAAAATAATGCAGCTCTATTAAGAGACATATAATTTTCCCCTTTTTTAAAAAATCCATGCACTCACCCTCATGGAATATCATGTCTGTCTAAAACATCAAACTAATTGCTTTTGTTGCAAGTATCTAAAAGGGAGGGAGGGTACCTTAGCAGACATTTCCAGGTCTTAGTTTTCTCTTCCCAAAACTAAAAATGAATTAAAATGTCAATCGTAAGAGGAGGCTATTCTATGATACTCTCTCGTTACCTATCACTGATAATATCTTCTTCTCTCCAAATTCATATTAACATATGCAATCTTTTTTACGTCAGTCCAAGTGATGATTTGTCTAATACTAAGACTGCATTGAAATATGTATTCACAACAAGCAGATCTGTGATTACACAATAACCACAAATAAGCCTCCTAGACATGTAACAAAATACAGTAAGACTATGATGACATATAACTATATTTATCGGGGGGGGGGGGGGGGGGGGATAAAAAGAAAAAGGTATGTTTTATTTCACAGTTAGTATTTCACATAGACAAAATAAATTTCACAGTTAGCATTTCACACAAAGATAAATGAGTGAGGGAGAAGTATAAACAAAACAGCACCACAGTATTTTTCAGACAAAAGTTATGTAAGGCTAATGTATCACCTGTGCCCTTCAAAGACTGCTTTCCTTGAAGATCTCTCATTCAAGTACAAAAAAAAAAGCGTGGAACCAAATGGTACTAAGTCACAGACTTTCACAAGATTACAGTTATAGCAATACAGTTCCAAAATAGCAGTTCTGTTGCTACAGTATTTTCATTTTCACTTATAAATAGGAGTAAATGGAAAGAGTAAACAAATAAGTTTTCTATAAAGAAACAGAGACTAGACAAAATATTTTTAAATTAAAGCATACTTAAAAAATGGTCACAACACTTACACAGCCTAGGAACACCATATACTCTGAAGTAGTAGCACAATTAAAAAAAATTCAAGTCACACAAATTCTAAGTTAGCTGCAATGGCACAGTGATCTGTTTTTTAAATATCCAACTTCTCCCACATTTTTTTCCCCAGGAGGCATTTCCACATATAAAAATATGATTACTAGAGACCTTCGGTTGCCTTGGCCTTCTATGATTGAAATTTAAAATAAGCTCTTGTAAGTGTTCTCAGACTAAGAAAAAAAGAACAGCTGAATTATTAGTGAAGAGCCTAATTCTTAAGACATTAAAAGTATGCATCTTCATTCATGGTTGCATACACATGCTAAATTATGACATTTTAAAAGTAAAAAGTCGTGTGCTATGCAAGCCATTAAAAACAACTATACACTGCCTTTCCATGGAGAAACATCAGAGTGCTAAACATTTCATTTTTCCCCTTTGGGGTTTCTCTTGTGTGGACTTGTATAACAACTAGTTTAAACTCAAACCAGAAAAGACATGAAAGCTAGAATTGCTAAAAAACAAACTCCTGAAGTACTGGAGCACCTCAAAATATCTTTTAAGGAAGAGAAGTAGTATTATAATTGTTCTACCAGGGGGAGCTCAAATAGAAAGCGAGCTACTGAAGGCATGCAAGAAGTGTGTGGCAAAGCAAGCCCTCAAACCCATGATCAGCAAGTACCTTCACGTTGCAACATTCTTCCTGCCTGAAATATTAAAACAGAAACCTACAGCATAATTTTCAAAATACTGTTCATTCTTCCCATAACAGTATCATCTGCTGCAGTGTCCATCCATTCATCTATTGGGGGGGAGTGTTTTAGAAAAAAAAAAATCTTAGTAAATCAATGAATTTCTTATTATCAGAAATCACAGCAAAGGAATCAAACTTACAAAGTTGACAGAAAGAGTTCCTTTGCGTTGCCTCATCTGCATTCCAAATGCTTCTGATCTGGTTCCCTTCCGTCTTCGTGTCACCTCATCTTGAAGTAAAATAAAGTTAAATGTTATTAATATCACATCAAGACAGACTTAACTTGCAAAAACAACACAGATATCCAGCCTGGCACCCTGCCTTTCGTAACAGAAACTGACAGTCCAAAGAAAGCAAAAATGCCTTGTTATACCTGGCCAATCTAAAATAAACAGGGATTAGGAAAACATATTTTGCTTATCCTCACAGGTGATCCCAATTGCCTCACGAAACAGAGTGAATTACAGTCATAATTTGGGCACTTAGCTGGTAGGATCAGTTTCAGTATTGTCAAATCCTTTTTTTTCCCTTCCAGTCACTCAGTTCATGCAACAGCTGCTTAATTGTTACAGTTACTATATAATACATGAAGAGCTGAAACTATGCCAAGTTACATGAAGCACCCTGTAAATCTTTCTCACGAATGAAACCCTAGAATACTTAAGCTTTCTTCTTCCAGTTATAATGATTTGCTTACTTCTTAATGTGTCTCTAGAGACATTCAGCAAGATTTAACAGACTCGTTACTACATAAAATGATGAGCCCAAGATTTAATTACCCTCCTTATCCTTTGCTCCCAATGCCAGTCCCATCATCTTGGGTCCAGCTCCAAAGATCTGCAGCTTCTTTAGTTCAGTATTCCTACTCATTTCTCCTGCCTCCGCCTAAAAATAAAAACAAGACCACATCAGCACAAACCATCAATATTTCCCCTTCAGGTCTCTTCACAATTTGTTTTTATTCCACTCTCCCACAACATCTGCTCATCAACAGAAAGGAAACAGAGGCATGAAAAGACATGCTTTTCAGTTCCTAAAGCCAATGAACAAATGCAAATGGAATAAAAGACAGCATTTTTGTCCCAACTTTCCAAATTACTTCCCATTTAGTATTACAGATAAACTACAGAAACTCACCTATACAGCAAATAAGACGACTAGGTTTGACATTTAGCAAAAAATAAATAAGAAGAATGCCACAGCAGTATTTTGCAAAATCATCATGATTCAGTCAAGTGCTTGGATGTTAACACATACACTGTTCCAACAAATTTTTTTTATCTGCTTCCTTGAGTAGACACATACACATGACACTAATGAGTTCCAACCTACTTCCTTACACTTGCCTGCTCCTGGGTTTATTTGTGATGAAATGTTATGAAGACTCTGACATCACAGCTACTCATGTTGCCCTTGCAACCTCAAAACCAGAGGTGAGAAGACCCATTAGGTGACAACTCCATACCCCTGCCAGCGTTGTTTCCTGAAGTGTTCCGTTCAACTGAACTCCTCTTTCCTTTTTCCCATTACTGACCTACCTCATTTTCCCACATCGCTGCCACTAACAACAAAAAGAACCTCCATACTCTGTTTTTATCTGCAACACAATCACCCTGGTATTTTTATTTGCCTCCTTATACTTTGAAAACCTTTTCTAAGCTGATCTAGAAGGCCATCAAATTCTCATCATTTGCAGTCTTCCTCCTGAAATTCACTCATCTTAAAAGACCTCAGCAAATCTAATTCCAACAAGGTTATCTTCAAGTAGCTTACTGATAATACTTCACCTGTTATTTTCCACAGAGTTATCACCTGATACATCATGCATGAAATAAGCTCCTTTGGGGTGACATGCATTCAGTTTTTAATCAATAAACAAAAAAAAAAAAAACAAGTTCAAATGCACTTGCAATAAAGCTAAAAGAAAGAAGATAATTTCCATTTATTCAGTCTAAATCAGTTGTTTTTCTTGCTTCCGGAACACATTAAAAGAGATACCGTTTCCTAGGCATTATTACTTTAAGGAATTTTTAGTGATATTTAGAGTCCCTGTTCCCACTGAACTGTGTATGCAGTATGCTAATCAGCATCTTTCCAAACTGATTACTTCTGATATTCTAGTTTTGCACATTTATGAATTCTATGTTGCTATTAAATTATTTTCACTTTAGATATATGTTAGAAACTCTGTAATCCCATTCTGAAATTGCATGCTAACTGGCAAATTTTTCTCATAAATTCCTCACTTTTTGGCTAACAAGCCGTAAGGAAACACTGACTTTTTTGCTGTACAGGAAAACCTACCACCTGGAGACTTCATAGTCTCTCAGTTCCCATTTGAAATTCATTAACAGCTCATTCATTCTCTCAACTAATAGAACTCGACAGAATCAACCCACATTACATTTCTTCGCACAGTACAATTTTCCATCATTTCAGCAATATCTATGAACGATCTCCACAATTTTTCTCTCCTGCTCTTGTGACCTAAGAGAATTTTCTCAATGGTACTGGAAAAATAGTTTTACTATCGTATTTAGTAAAAGTAAATCATTAATGTGCAGCAAGCTCTCTCCGGTTTTATAGCTCTGTTTAAAAATGCATTACCTAAATATATTTTTCTAACTCCATCACCCAGATTCACCTGGCTTCTGCTAAATCTAAGTGGATGCAATCCATTCATGCTCAGGTGGAAAAAGCTATACAGTTTTCAAAAAGAACAGGTTGCGTATTGAAATGGAAATGTTTTTTAAAAATCAGATTCCTGTATAACCTTATGAACACTGCCAGGATGTTGATAGTTTAAGCATTCAGCTTAAAGCATTCAGAAGCCTCAATGAGTAGTCTTTCTGCGGTGTCTTTTAAGACTGTATAAAACCACCAAACTCAGAACTGTGAATGCATGGAAGCAGAAATCTTGCAATTTTTGCCATTTTCTCATTGCTACCACCACAAAACTCCATCACACTTCTGCATTATATTTTTTCTATATAAGCGAATGATTAAACTGCGATTCTATACTCAGCTCCTCTTTTTCCTGAAGGATGCAGACATATTTTTCTTTTACCTTCTCAAACGAAAGTACAACTCAAAGGCTTTTCTTACATATGGGAGAATCCTGATAACATGATCCAGTTACACTGGATTCACACACAAACTTTTTCTGTTGTCCTACCCTCATCAACTTTGAAACATTTGCATCCCCACCCCTCCACCCTCAATGTGCAAGACCAGAATAGTTACAACCAAGAATCAAAGTATTTATTACATGTTTTGGGCATTTGTCAGCATCTCCCAGAGTTCTTTTGTTTCACACAATTACTCCCATGGAAGGAAGTTTTTCAAATTTAAAAAAAATGGAAGCTTATTTTATTAATGCTGTTATTCTGCAATCAACCAGATTTGTAAAAGAAACCTGAAAGCAGATATACTACTTAGAATTTGTTTTAATTTTTCATAAAATTCTCTGGACCTCAAGGTAATGCCCTTTGAAAAGATAGCACTTCATTATCTTTTTGTTCCAGTACCGCATTTCTCTACCAGAAATCATTATGATGTAACCTCATTAGACAAATCCCTTGCCAGTTAAAATACACCCTAACAGATCATCTATGAAGATATACTACTCTCTTCTAAGAAAGAAGTATTCTCCTAAATTTAACCTTTCCTTAAGGATATTCTTTTCCTAATCTGAATTCTTTCTACTTTTTGTTGTCCTTTTCTTTACAAGCCTTTAGTAATTCAGTTGCCCTTCTTCAGTTTTTAATTGTGATAGCTTTCTTCAGAGAAAAGGGAAAGAGAATGAAGCATTAAGTTTATTTTTAGCAGAATCTCTCATCACCAAATTATCCTCTTCCTATTCAGAGACAATGTATTCAACTGTCATTTGATTGTAGTATCCAAAGATTCCCAACCCATCTTTCACAAAGGAGAATTCTCATTCCCTATTTTCTTTCATTTTTCACTTTCTCTAAAAATTCAAAAATTTGCTTTTTGAAAGTCTGCCACCCCCTTCTACTGCTTGGGATCTTTTGTTTATTTCTGTAATTTCTGATTACTATCTTTATGCTTTCTTATTCATCACCCATTCTTAGGTAAGTTATCTGCAAGGAGAAGATGCAGAGCATTTTTGGAAAGTACTTTTAGCACTTGGAAAAAATCTACTGAGATGCAGAGGTCAGTGTAGTTATCCATGCTCACTACCCAGGCATTGGACTACTTGGCACACTAAACACAAACCATTCAGATGTTTCAGCTAGAGCAGAATGACATTTATTTAGCAGGTTTTTACAGTGCTTGCATATTACCTGTTCTCTGAAGACTACATAGACAATCTCTGGTACAATTCCAGGTATGCACTTCAAACAATAAGGAGGTGCACTGAAAACTGGAACAATTTCTCAGCATTTCCCAGATATTTACACTTCTACCATTTGGTGCTACTGAGGACAAATCTCTGTTTCTAAATACAGTTCCAGAGTTGCCTTAAAGTTATACGTAGCTTCCAACACAGCCAAAAAATACTTCTCCTAGCTATGTAAGCAGGTTGAGTTTTTCCTGTATTAAAGAACTCATTTCAGCCACTTTAATAACTGTAATGCTTAAAAGATAGCATGGCTACAGGGCTAATAAAAGGTATTTAAAACATTTTTTTTATATATATATTTACTTTTCGTAGACGATCCAAGTAAAATAATTTGATTTCCGAAATGCAGGCTCTTTAAATGAAATGAAGCAGCTATACTGTGCCAGGATAACCACAGAATCATTTTTTCCAACAAGGAGAAATGTGAAGTACAATTATTCTACTGAAATTAGCAGGAGAAAAGATCCCACAGGATCTTAATAACATAGCGACACTTTTATACCATGTATGAGAAAAAGGTCATACTGGCATTATCTCACAAGATTCATTCAAATCCAAAGCAGAATTCCACATAACAAATGACTGCTGGATGCTGGAGTTCCTGCAGCGTTCTCAGTTTTTCTGGATAGCTCACTAACAACACATGATTCGAGAGACCTGGTAAGATCACAGCCTGGGGCTGCCTGTGTGATGCATTGTTATATGGCTACGATAAATAACACTGTCAGCTTCAGTAAGTTGAGAAAACAGACTAAAAGAAAGAGAGTTTAGTCTAAATCGATCATGACATCAGAGAAAAAGATGAAAATTTACAAAGGATATTAAAATCTCTCAGTGACAAGAAAGATGCATTTGAAAAAAAGCAGTTTAAGAGCATTTGAAAAAAACTTTGTGGTGCTTAAAATAAGTCTAGAATGGCATCAAGCAAGCAGTAAGTTAGTTGCATATAAAACCAGCTTTCACCCATGTTCCGCTGACTAGCCAGCAGGGAGCCACTAGACCTGCTGTGAAGAGCCTTAGGATGATGCCTGCAATAGAAATCTTTGTCAAAAGGTTAAGGCCTGCTTTAAATAGCCCAATAGAAGCAATGGAGCCATGAGAACAAGCCTCCAGGATTATTTCTAATGGTATAGCATTTAAAATGGTGGTGATTCAGTTTGAATTGAGATTTACTGGGGGGTACTCCCAGGATTTAATATCACCTAGTAGAATGTCAGATGTTCCTATACCACCAGAAGAAAATAAACTGCTTTTCAGTAGAAAAACTGTGGAAATCCTATATAGTTCCAGCCATCACTGAGCATCCACCCTCATATCTGTTTCATTTCTTCACAAAAACAGCCTGTCCAGCTTGAGATAATTAGTCCCAAGTGCAATTTCCACAATTAATAAAGACTTATCAACACATATTTGCATTTGTATAACTAAATAGCATATTTTAAAAAGTTTTAAAAAAAAACTTTTTTAACTTTGCGCAAGCAGAAACTTCAACATCATTTCACAAATGGCTTTTTATCTGTTTACTTTTCACAGGTGTATTCACTACCAAGGTACATAAGCCACTTGTCAATAAACAAAAAGCAGCTTTTGAAAGTTTTTAGATAAACAGAGCATCTACCATAAGCAAACCAGGCCTCAGAGACATTCGTCTCTGGATTTTATTTAAATGAAGACTGCTTCCTGGTGGTGCTTTTCAGCAGGCTCCCGCAGCCAGACAAAGGCTGTTGCACTGCCAACACTGCCGTGCTGGTGGAAGGAATCAGTGTTCTCTGTCTGTAAGAGCCAATTAACAGGGGTACCTGAGATTTGACACGCCTGGTTCTCTTCAGCACAACGTTCATTCTTGAAGCCTGCTTTGGGGAAGCCTGGGCATCTGAGCTGAGGTCCTCAGCCTCCACTTTTTCCTTAAGGTCCAAATTTGGCTTTTGGATGCCCTAGAGGATCAGAGCACAGGACACAAGGTTGATTGATCAGGCAGTGCTGATCATTCCATGGTCTGTGAATCATTCTGTTCGCTAAGAAAAAGGATGAGTGAAATCACACAGCATTACACATGCCATTTGGACAAGAGGCCAATTAATCCACACACCCTTCAAATAAGGAAAGTGAATCTCAACTGCCAGCTTATCAAGAGAGAGAGAAAGACTTCCTTCCAATTAATCATATCATCTTTTGCTTTGTTTTCCTTCCCAACAGGGTTGGCCTCAGTCCCATAAAGAAATGGCTATCAGAAAATAACTACACAAGGTCACATTATACCTTCTAGCACTATTCTGTCACAGGTAAGTATGAGGGTGGTTCTAGGTTTGTTTATATAGCTAAAGCTTCTAAAAGCATAGACCCTATGTCCTAGTTCTGTATGCAATAACAAGTAGCATTCTACGTGCAGTTTGGGTCCCACTCTTCATATCGTGAAAGAGAAGCGTCTCACCATAAGGCTGACCCCAGACTGGAAGAGCTCATAGGGGTATAAGATCCGTTCATAATGAGACTTGAGTAACGACCCTGTGCCTTTTCCTGGCAGGTAGCCAAGCCGACTTGCCACTTTAGACCATTTCTTCTCTTTAGTGACTACTTCAAAGCCTCCTTTGCTGGCAACAATCTGAAATGCATCAATAAAAACGTTAAGGGTTTAGAGCTGCTCTCACCACCTTGCATAAACCAAGAATCAATTAAACCAACCAAATGTTAAAAGGTTCTATTAAAAAGTGACAGAATCCTGAATTTAGTTTTTGTTTCCTGAAGGACTAGTACTTTAATAACTAAGCACTTACTTATCCTCATTACTGAATACGTTTAACATGACAATTTTCCTAGTAAATGTAAATTGCATACTGTCCTAGGCAGGAGGAGTCCAACAGTTAAGATTTACAACGTGTTGGAAAGAATACAAACCCCACCATCAGAACAAACTGAAAAGTTAACTCTCACCAGACTTGTACTCTGATGCAAAACACAAGTCTGGCCAGAAGTGAAGCCCATTGAAATAGACCCCAGGCAGAAGGAAGCATTGGAGCTCACAACTTCAGAGTTATAGAAACTCTCACAAAACCCTGAATGGAAGAGAGACCACTGTAAAAAGAGGAGAAACTGAATTTACCTTCCAATTAACTCAGTCCAGTTTTTACACCTGACTTCAATTGGTTTGAGTCTTGTAATTCACATGCAGAACTATCACTACTTACATGTAACTAATATGTACATAGAATGAAAAACGACAGACCATTTGCCTCCAAGCAATGATCATAACAGTTTATGAGTTGCTTCCTCAGAAACACTGGCCACATTTCCACTGCTTCCATTCCCTGTACAATTTCACTGCCAAGCAGCTTAAAACCCAAATGGATTGTAATTTCATTTATATTATTGTAAGACTAATAGCATTTCTACAACAGTGTAGTTTCGCATTACATTTCTTTACACACAAGGACCAAATTTCATGCTTAATGTTTCACAGACTGTTAGAAACCTCAATGCAAAAGCATTTTGTTACTGGAGTGAAATTTATGGTTTATTTTTGACGCTGAGGTATATTCAAAAGTCTAATTGTGACAGTGACAAATAAATTAGTTAACTCTGGTTCCTCCTATAATCAGATAGCTACATTTAGATAAAACGATAATATTATTGATCATTATTTTTCCTCATATTTACAGCAAAGTACTAGAAAAGCCATTTTACATGAAACTACTCCTAAATTTCAATTTATTTTCAAAATGTCTGTGAAAAATTGATTTCTAAAATCATCTATACATAAACAATGTACAGATAGTGGCTAGAGAAACCACTAAGTAACTAAATAAGCTTAGACCTGTGTATCTGCAGTCAAATAAAATGTTCCAGATCATAACAGTGACCCAGATATTTCCCAGTACCACTATGATATTCTGCATATCCCAACAAACCACCATACACATGAAGAAAAAAAAAAAAAAAAACGCAAATACCCAAAGACATTTTATCAGCAATTCCAGACTGTCCAAAAGACTGTGACTTCTTTCCTTAAAAATAATACCTATTCAGATCTTTACATTTTTACTTACCTAAGAGAAAGAAATCTTGATGGGGATGGAAACTGATGCTTTAACCTAGAAGCACTAAAACTACCTGATCTTAATTCCTTCTCTCTACCGTATCTGAATTCCTTGCCTTGCAAGAAGAAATCTACCTATTTATGTTAACAATCTACCCTTAGCATGTAAGTTTTTAACAGTACATATATTTTCGCAATGCAAAAGCAAATTCCAACAGAGATTTTATTTGTGTGCAAACTTTGAAAAAAACCACACCAAACACAACTATAGTAATATAAATTTCTAGCCAGCCTTAAGTCTAGTCTGTTTTGGAATTCAATTAAAATAATTATTCCAGAAGTTGACATTATAAACTCTCAAAGATGCACGTTTATGTCATGTGCGGAACCTCTATGGGGAGAGAGGAGGGAGCAATTATCATGCTGAACTGCATGCAAGTATACCACTGCCTTCTCAAAAACCACCTCAAACTCCTGCAGCTCTACCATATGTAAAAAAATGGGAACTAAAAAGCAAGTGGCCAGCTGACATCAGGATGTTCAAGCTGTATACAAGGTAACGAATACATGCCGTATAGAATCCAACCAAAGGCAATTAATTTAACTGTCCTTGACATGTCTGCCATAACCATTCAATTTAAAACATCTCTTTCACTATATTTTTTCCCCCACTCTCTCATTTAATCTCCATAGTAATGACATTAACGCTATAAAACAAGCCCTCCCTGTTGCTTGGCTTCTTGAGCTTGCATGAAAAATGAGGTCCCCGTCTGACCAAGGCCTACAATTGCTTACTCACCTTGCTCAGAGCATAGAGATCCAGTATTTTTCTCTCCACCACAGGGATTTTTAAATTGGATCCTTGGAGTTCCCAAAATTTTGCTAACTGATCCAAGAAGTCCAGCTTCACTCTTGTCATTGCCTGCAATTAATAAAGGAAGACAAACGCGTATGTCCCAAAACGAGCATGACAATACCTTACAGTCCTGGGAAAAAACATGACAAGTTTTTATAGTGTTCACATTTTCAAAGTGCAACTTGGCAAGTGAGGTATTTCTTAATCATGTAAAAAAAACCCCAACCCTACAAATACTGATAAAAAGAAAGATATCTACAAACAGAAAATTGTATATGCTTTTCTCTCTGCATTTAAGATCCTATAACCCAAACTCTTATCTAACAATTCCTTGGTTTGAAACCAAAACGCGTACTTCTGAAAAATCAGCATTCCAGGAAGGAACACAAGAACAATTATTAAAATATACACGGCGGGGGGGAGAAAGTTACAAACTGTTTTTATATATGCCTTAACCATACAGAAGGGCCTCCTCCCTTGAGTATTTTTGGAGTGCTCAAATCACTTTCCATAAGGAGACCCATTTACAAGCCAAATGATAGATGACATTTTGGTACATGAACAGAGCAAGGCTTTGAGAAATGTTGTAGAGAAAAGGAAAAACCAGAACAGAATGGGACTCATACTGCTTTCAAGAAAGCTCCCATACATTTTTGAATCGTAAAATTAACCAACTATAATAAGCCTATAAAAAAACCAGTTCATTTTAAGGCTTAAAAGGCATTATCAAGACAGTATAAGGTAACCAGGGGTTTCAGAACAGCAGTAAATATTTTAAGAAAAAAAATTCATTGCCTGTGGAGCTCTGAAGGCTAGACACTGGCTGCTCTTACTACACAACATGGTACTTGGCATTCATTTTAGACATTTCCAGTTGAATGTGAAAAACTCTTGTGGTTATTTTAGGTAATAAAATAAAAACCAGACTTTTCTCAAAGCCATGGAGAGTTATTTTATATGAACTCTGCCACTGCCAAGTATAAACACTGATGTGGTCTATGGGTTTCTAAAGTCTCCCCCATCCAGAAACCTGCCAAGATGCAAATCTCAAGCAAGGAGACCTACCGCTTTCAGTGCAAACACAAAATTGTATCAACAGTGGAAAAGCTCACCTCCAGTTCATTCAGGCGCTGAATTCGTGGAGTGAAACGAAAACTTTGTACTTCACATGCAAATGGAGGCTGCCAGTCCTAAACAGAGACAGAAAGACATTTTATTGCTTCAAGAAATTTCTCAAAAAATGCACAAAACAGAAGACCCTAACAATGTCTGAATAAACAAGCTCCCAATAGTAAATGAGTTTCTCAGTACAACCAGAGACATCATTTTCCAATTTTATGACAGTCTTGTCCTTTTAAAATAATGTTCTTCCCACAATATTCTAGTTCGAAGAAAGAGATCCTCACAGAATTAAAAAGAAAATAAGGTTCAAAGCATTTCAGTATGCATTACCTCATACTTAGTTTAAATACGAGAGATAACCAACAAGCTACAGGGTATTTATTTACCTTTTAAAAAGTTCCATATATCCTGCATATTGCAAAATTCTCACCGTCAACAGTGACAAACACTAAATAAAGCACATTATTATGCATCTAACTTTTTTCATATTTGTCTACAGCCATTTCAATAAAGATAAGACCACCAGTCGGGAATCCAATTCTTTAAACGCAGCCTTCAATAATGACTTTCTCAACACAGTCAGCAGTCCGTTCAGCCACAAGGGCCTCCTAGCCCCATCTCTGAAAACTGTGTTACGACATCAAAACAAGTATAATTCAGCTTTTTAGTACTTTTTAAGAAAGCTTAAGCTATAGTAGATTGTCTACCTGGCAGTAAATACAACAGAGTAAGGACACCCCATTCCAGGTGGACAAGCCACACTAAATATTTATTACTTGCACTGCTGCAGCATATAAAGGCCTCAAGCACAATCGTAAAATATTTACAGCTTCTAATAACGGAAAAGAATAATAAATCAGTAAGGTTAGTATAAAGTGTCTGATTTAGTCCTTATTGCAGGTTGCAAATCAACCTGACGCATGCATCCTGCAAAACCCTGCAATGTAAACAGCTAAGCAATCATGGAGAAATACAAATGCGTTCAACAGCCAGGAAAGTTCTAGTTATTCTCAATGAACAGGATCTGGATCGGTTTCTTGTGGCCTCTCAACCTAAGCCATTCTGCTTATTTTAGAAAGGGCAGCCCCTTGGAGGTCAAGTTTTCACCATGTCATTAAACCAACTAAACAGATTCCAGCAACCCAGACAGGTCAGAAGGAGAGGAAGGATCACGAAATCTAATCAGCAACCCCTGTATCCAAGTTGTTCTCAGTTACACGCTTTCTTTTCGGGTTTTTTCATTCTCTCTCTCAGTATTTTCATCTCTCTTACTTTATGGCTATATTTAAAGTTTATTTGTACTTTAATTATGAAGCGATCTAACTGCCTTTTGCCAAATTGCCTGATGTTCTCGTCTAAATGGTTTACCAGGTCACAGGGCAAGTCATCATAAAATAATAATCAAGTCATCGGAGAGACTGAGCTTCTACCTTCTAAACGGCTACGCATAAACATAATTCCCCTGCACAAACAGGTTGGCCACCCTTCTATTAACAGTTTCAAGATTACGTTTATAAACAATGATCCATTAAAAAGAAATACCCTTCCTCCTCCCTCTCCCCCCTCCCGGAGCAAACGCCTGATTTCACCTACAATGCCTTCGCAGTTTTCATAAGTAGGCTGTACGGTTTTGTTTTTTTTTTTTTAAAGTAAAAAGAGCGTGAAGTCCCGGACACTGCCATGCACTACTAGCACCTGCTCCAAAGCAACCTCTACAAAACCCAGCTCGGAGGTCAAAGCCTGTACAGGTTCCTTGGTGTCCCGGGCACGGACACCGAGGCCTACGAACCGACGACACACGAAACCCCAGGAGAGCGGCAGGATTGGGGGAAGGGGCTCCCCAGGTCCCCACCTCCACCGCTCTGCCACCAAGACCCTGGGCCCACTCAGGCCTTCCGGCGCACCCGGAGAGCCCAGGGCACACGGCGAGCCCCTCCCGGCCCCCCTGGGCCCATCCCGGCCAACCGCCCTGCCTCCCCCCCCGGCCAGGCCCCAGGCGGGCGGTACCTTGGGGGGCCGGATCTTGCAGATACCAGTTTTCTCGGCCAGGCCGCGGATGCGGCCGATGAAGCCGAGCGGGTCGCTGAACTCCTCCCAGCTGGGCTCAAACACGGGGCACTCGGGCGGGGGCACGAACTCGGCCGCATAGCGCGACCCACCACCCCCCGACATGGCCGCAGGGGGAGGGCGCCGCCGACGGGGGGAGCGCACCGAGGGCCGCGGCGGGGCAGGGCGGTGGGGTGCGGCCGGGGGCGGCGACGGGGGGGGGGGGAGGGGGGCCCTCAGGGGCGGCCGGCGGGGCTGGGCCGGTGGCCGAGGCGCATCCTCCGGCGGCGGCTGCCGGGCAGGACGGCCGCCGGGCGGGGCGGGGCGGCCGTGCGGAGCGGCGGTGAGGGGCGGTGGGGGTGGTGGCTGGCGAGTGTTGTTGTCCCGTCCCCCAGGGTTGCCTCCCCCCGGACCGAGCCCCTCTCGCTCGCGTTCCAGCTCGCCGGAAGTTACGCGTCTGGCTTTGAGCCCTCCCCCGGAAGCAAGAGGATGTTGCCTTCCGATCCAAAAAGTAGTCCCTCCGCCACTCGTCTGGCGAGACGGCTCCCGGCGCTGAGGGAGCGGCCGCCTCCCGGGCCCGCCGCTCCCGGCGACACTCCTCCGACAGACCCGAGATCGAAACTGCTCCGCCCGCCGCCCCTCGGGACACCCTACGGCGCGGCTGGAGGAGGAGGGGGCCGGGGAGGGGGGGAGGGGGTCGAGGAGGGCGGGGCCGCCTTCACTTCCACCGCGGAGGAATGTGCGACGAAACTCGAGCCATTCACTTCCGGTGCTGAAGGGGCCGTTTCGCCCATTGTCTGAGCCGGACGTCAGGAGGAGGGCTGGGAGCCCCGGCCCCCGCAGGCCCCGCCCCCCGCAAGCCCCGCCCCGCGGCGGCCGTTGGGCCCGGGGCGGGGGGAGGGGGCGGCCCGGCGCTCCTCAGGGCCGGGGCGGGAAGCCGGGCGGGCCCGGCCGTGGGGTCCGGTCTGCCGGCGGCTGCTGCCCAGCGTCGTGCGCGGACTCTGAGCTTCTGGTTTTTAACTTTAGCAGAAAACGGGCCGCCGGGACGGCGGCGCGCAGGGCGAGCCCGCGAGCGGGACCCAGGCCGGCGGCGGAGGCGTCTGCTGGGTGCCGCCAGTGGAGGCCCGCGTTGGTCACCCTGCAAGGCGGCTGCTCCCGCTACTCTTGAGTTTAATCTCGGTTAACCAGCGCCAACGCCAGCCAACGTGCGTTTCTGTTGGCGGCTCCACTGTCTCTGGCCCAGAGTGTCCCTCTCGCAGCTTCTCTAGTGAGACCTCAGAAGTCCGGTCAGTCATTAATTACAAGGTCGTGTCAAGTACTCCACAATCAACCTCCAACCTCTGCATCCCGTATAGATACCCTGCTGATCTCCTTCTCCCCGTACAGAATGTTTTGTTTTCAAAGTCAAGAACTCGCCTGGTACCTCTTTTACCTATCCATTACGACATAGTGTTCAAAAAAGGATTACGTGTTGGGTTTTTTTTTTTTAACCAGAGCCTTGCCTTCACTCTTTACCACACTCCACATCTCATTTTATTCTTGCTGTTTATTCCAGCCTTGGCCCTGGTATACTATTTCAGTCTCAGCAACAGTTAATTTCCTGCTCCCATTACCATGAGGCTTACAAGATCCACTTCAGACAGACTAATACATATATCTGCATCGCTTCCCCGCCAGATGGAAGAGGTGTCGCCCACATTTTACATATGGGAAACGAATGGCTCCAGTGTGAATGGTTGATTTTGACAAAACTTATAGGTGAGAGCAAACTGATCTTATAAAACATTGAGGGAGTTTACCAGTGGTGATTGTGTTATTGCAATGTCTTCTTATATTTTGCAGGGGGCTCCTGACATGGATGCCTGATACTTTTATGACTGTAAAAGCATGTGGAGGGCAGATGTTTCCTTAGCAGTTATTTATAAATTATATTTCTACATACTCCCACCATTTTCTTTTCTTTTATTATTTGGTTGTGCCCCTCTTCTGATGGGCTGCACCAGATTCTTTTGAGGAAGTACGTGTGTATGTGTATTCTGTTCCCAACAGCAGAATCACCAATGTACCCAATTTCCAAGATAAACAGTGATTTAGCCAGGAATACTACAGGGGAAAAACTCTATGCTAGAAAGCACCTAATCCATGCGAAAGCTTTGTTTTGAGAACCAGTCTTTTGCTGCTTTCCTTCTAGACTGTTCAAGGTTGTTTCAATGTTGTGTTAATGTGTTTGGGCTAGTGGAGGGCTCTGGAAGGCGCTGCTGGGAAGGGTGCAGGTTTTCCTAACAGTGTAAAAAGCTAAAAATCCCAGATAACCTGGAAGGGGGCATTTTTTCATTTTATCAGTTCTGCCAGATACCCTTTTTGCAACAGAATTTTACGCTTTTCTCCATTACCCCCTCCGGTGCGGGGGCTGTTGGCCTCCGAAACACTGGGCCACGCTGGGACTTGTCTACCCCACGTCAGTCTTTATTCTTCCTGGTCGGCTGGAAGCATTTCTCACTCACTCCCCCGAGAGGGGACTTCGGCCCCTTGTACCATATATTAAACTGCTTTATGAGAAGTGGAGAGAGCAGCTGGTCTAACCAAGGGTAAGAGCAGCCTTTCTTCCGGACTTTGTCCAGCAACGATCTACCCTCCTGTTTTCTCTCTTTATTGAGAAAATTGATTTGAAGAAGAACCTCATGGTTTTATAAGTAAGCGTAGACCTTTTTTTTTTTTTGGTAATACAGAGGGTCCATTTATTTAAAGAAACGGTTAAGGAAAAAAGCTGGCTTATTAGCATGCAGGGTTTTTTTCAGCACGCTGAGTAACTATATTAGGAAATAGCGTATCGTGTAAATTGCGAGAAGAATGCTAACTGGGTGTGGGAAGATATACAGGGGGGATGAAGAGGCTAAAAAGCATCCAGATGGTCTAAAAAATAAGTATGGGTATTCTGCCAGAACTTGAACCTGCGAGCGCTTCATGGCCCCTGCGTTCTGCTCAGCTCATTTCCAAAGCAAAAAAAAAAGGACGTTTGGGGTTTTTTCCTTGCCGCTGTGGATGAAACGAGCTCCCGCTGCGGGCTGCATCGGCCTTGCCCTGCGCCCTGCGCCCAGCCGCGCTCCCGCAGCGGGGTCACCCGGCGGAGGCCCGGTGCTCCCTCCCTCGGAGCCCCCGCGGCGGCGCCGGGCCTGGCCGCAGCGCTGCCGCCCCCCGGGGCGACCCAGGGACTACAACTCCCAGAGGCGCCGGCGCCGAGCCCCCGGCGCCCCTGTCGCGAGCGCTGATTGGTAGAGACGGTCGGCGCCGCATGGAAGGCTGCCTGTGATTGGAGGGGGCGGCGGGCGGCAGGTTGCCTCGCCGTTTAAGTTGTGGAGGGCCCGCTGTGGCGGTTGTTGTGCCGTTGGGGGCCGCGCTCAGTAGGGGGCCGTGAGGCCGGGGCCGGGGCCGGGGCCGGGGCCGGGGCCGGGGCCGGGGCCGGGGCCGTGCGCGGGTGGTGCCTCGGGCGCTTGTCCCTGGCTTCTTCGGCAGCGCCCCCACCCCCTCAGGGGCTTTTCCGCGCGGCTATGGCCGCTCCCAGCGGGGCCTGCAACGCGTCCTAGCTCGTCTCTCCGCCAGCCTCCCGGGGTACCCGGGGCGGCAGGCGGCCCGGCTGAGCCCCGGCTCGAAGCTTCTGTCCCCTACCCGCGGTGAGGCCGGCCCTTCCCATGAGCGCGACGGCCTGCTCTCCGGGGACCTCCCCTCGCTCCAGAAGGTAGTGTGGGGGCTGCCTCCGTTAGTCACCCCGCGCCCAAGCTGCTCCGCCGGCTCTGCCCCGCAGCTCTTCCCTTTCTGTCCGGTAGCCAGGCTTCACCTAAGGCACCGTTTTGTCCGCTCTTGTATCCGCTGTGCTTCCTTATCCTTTACGGCTTTCCATTTCTACTGTCCTTTAGTTCAGTAATAAAGTATTCACCTTGTGCCTATGTTACATGTCTTCTTCTGTTGCTGTTATTTATTTTTCCAAGTGTGTTGTTTAAGGCATTTCTGGGCGCAGCTGGTGGGAAAGTTCCTACACGAAATAATCATATTATTGCATATTTAATACTTTCCTACAGTGCCGGCAGTTAAGGAGCTTGGCGCGTTTTCATGGATCTAGCACATTGGGGTTCTGATCTAAGCAGCTTTGGTGAGCTGGCCCATAAAAGTCACCGCTGCCTCAGTGTCACCTGCCAGATCGCTTTATGATCAAGGTTCTGGCACTGGCTGTAGATTCAGATTCTGGACTGTGTTTTTGTTAAGCAGATCTTTAGTAAAGAAGCTTTTTAGCTTTAATTCTGTTACTTGTGGTATCATTAAAAAAAAAAGTGTTTGTCAGATCAACATAAATAAGGAAAAGAACACTTTCCAAGAGAATTTTGAATGCTATATGCAGCTCTGCAAATTTGGTGCTTGTTTGAACAGATTAAATGTTTGAATGCAGTAAACATTGCTTAAAAGAAAAATCAGATATGTAATTTCATGTACATATTCTTGCTTTGGTTTATGTAATATTGACATGCTTTCCATCTAGTACCTCAACATAAGATTCAAGAACTTGGAAGCTTCTATTTCACTATGAAGGGTGGACAAGCCATGTGGGTAAGAACATCAAGTGCACCAGAAAGGGAAGCATGTAGATTCCTAGACCTACACCGCAAATTATGGTGGCTGGTGCATCAGCTAACCTGAATTATTGTTGTTATTCAACAGTCTTTCTTTAGAAAGTGTTTTTCTTTCGGATATCGGGTAGTGATTGTGTCACAGATTACATCTTCCTGTTTATCTTACGGCTGCTGCTTCTAATTGCACAACAATGGACTTCTTGTCCTCTTTGTCCTCTCCTTCTTTTCTTTCTTCCTCTTCCTTTCAGGTTTACCGTTCCCAAACCTATGAGACTTTCCTTCTGTAACATTTTTCTTTCTCCCTTTTCCATCAGTTGACCCCATCTCCACAGTATAGTAAGCCTGCGAGCTGTTCTATATCAAAGCTTTTGGTTCTCCTAAATGCTGTGATCTCCTGTTAATACCCAGAGCACAGACAAGCTAATCTGTCTTTGACATTGAACCTGTGTTAAAACTGAAAATCTATTTTTAACTATTTTAGAAAGTTTTGGGTTTTTTTTTTTAATTTTATTGTCTGAAGCTTACATGTCATTAGAAACTGTTTCTGTCCAGGCTGGCAACCCCCCATGTCTCATCCAGATACACTAGTTCTCAGTCTCCGAGTCAGCAGGACTTTACTCCTCTCCCTTCAATCAATGAGCGCTTGGCCTTTCTCCGTCCCTCCCGGGAGCTGCTGGAATACTACCGCAAGAAGATTGCTGACTTTGATGAGGAACATGAGGATTTGGTAAAAAGGCTGGAGAGATACAAAGAAACATATGATGAGCAGGTTGGGAAAAGAGTTTTTGAATGATGTATGAATGACATATCCTTACACAAACTTAATATTTTTCTTCAGTTGAAAACTCAGCACAGGTGGTCTTAAGATTTAGCAGTAATGTGGTAGAACTGAGCTAAGAAAAAATAAGTAGATTTCAGGGCTTGATTGTAAAATCTAGCTGTCTGTAGGATGCCTGTAGGATATTCTTCTATTCTTAAGTTATCATAGTTTGATTATATCTTCACAGTGGGTTGTTTGTTTCTCTTTTTTTAAAATTAAAACCTGAGTTTAGATATTCAGTTCCCATGTTGTCCAACTGCTTTCCTTTGTTTCTCATAATGAAGAATGAGTGCTCTTTTGTCCAAATTTAATGGGCTTTGAGATATGGATATAATTTTTATTTACTGCAGTGAAATTCGTAAGCTTGGCCATAGGCTATTAAGCAGTATATTACACAGCAAATAAATGCGAATTTGAAAGAAACACCAAAACCTAAAAATCTTTGCCTTTTAAGAGGAAGAAATCCTACAGAATATCTGTAAGATATTCAGTGCTCTGATATGCCTTACAGCATACATCTGTCTAGCAGTCAGCTTTGTAATTGTGAATGACCCTTTGGGAATAAAATGATCACTTCTGAGGTGACTGAGGTGCCTCCTCAAAGACTGGCCATGCTTGAAGCAGCCTGAAGGCCCTCGGGAAATACATGGTGCACAAGTTACTTTCATTCAACATCTGGGAAAAAGAGGGGCAGGTTCCAAAATAGTGTCTTCTCTCCTACGGAAATGGCTTTCTGAAAGGTTTGTTAGTTTTCCACACCAGGTAGAAAATCATTAATGAAACTTAGTAACCAGCCAGATTTCTCAGTACTAAACCATATGGGTATTTTAATGTTTATTCTTCAGTAATTTCTTTTAAGAGTAAGTGTTACTACAGAGGCTTTGCTAGATTTTTGTTGACGTCAGACTCCCCATACCTGTGCCACTCTGACTGCGAGTGCAGAAGTGCAACCACGGGAAACTGGAGGCCTTAGCTTAGGCCTTATTTGACTGTTCTATAGTGACAATGGTTCTCAGGGCTCTGAACTCCCTGTTGAAACGTTTTTTAATAATTTTTCCAACACTGCCCTCATCTGGTCAAATTTTGTAAGAGAATAAAATAATTCACTTGAACTGGCAGTTGTTCTACAGGAGTTACAGGCTCAGGGCACAAGCAGTTTGAAGTTTGTAAGTGTTGTAATGCTCTGTATCATTTCAAGTACCTCATTCTCTCTACCTAGCACAAATTGCAATGGGAAGTCCGTCAGCGAGAAGAGGAGATTGCGGAGTTGCAAAAGGCTTTGAGTGACATGCAAATCTACCTGTTCCAGGAGAGGGAACATGTCCTTCGTCTTTACTCAGAGAATGACCGGCTGAAAATCAGGTGTGTTCTCTTAGATGGTGGGCTGGGTTGCTGGCAGTAGCAATTGCATGCATTATGCTTCAGCTCTCATCCGGATCTGGAGTCTTCAGAGAAGCAATTATGCCACATTTCCCAGGGAGGGAAATGTGAAATCGTATCCTGTGAAATTGTACCAATCTTGGAGGTGGAATGCAATGTGTTGGGCTGCTAAACATGTTTCCACTTATTAATCTTCCTATATCAGTAGTAGAAGGAAGAGCGGAAGTTGAACATAGATCCAGATTTGAATTGTGTGTTACCAGTTTGAATGTGGAGGTTCCCATTGAAGCAGACTGTGGTGGGTTGACCTTGGCTGGATGCCAGGTGCCCACCAAGCTGCTCTATCACTCCTCTCCTCAGCTGGGCAGGGGGAGAAAAAAATAAGACGAAAGACTCGTGGGTCATGATAAGGGCAGGGAGATCACTCACCAATTACTGTAATGAGCAAAACAGACTTAACTTGGAGAAATTAATTTATTACCAATCATATCAGAATAGGATAATGAGAAATAAAAAAAAAATCTTAAAACACCTTCCTCCCACCCCTCCCTTCTTCCCAGCCTCAACTTCACTCCCAAATTTTCTACCTCCTCCCCCTGAGTGGCACAGGGGGACAGGGAAGGGGGGTTGTGGTCAGTTCATCACATGTCTTTGCTGCTCCTTCTTCCTCACTCTCTTCCCCTGCTCTAGCGTGGGGTCCCACCCATGGGAGACAGTCCTCCATGAACTTCTCCAGCATGGGTCCTTTCCATGGGGTGCAGTCCTTCAGGAACAGACTGCTCCAGCGTGGGTTCCCCATGGGGTCACAAGTCCTGCCAGCAAACCTGCTCCAGCGGGGGTTCCTCTGTCTCCATGAGTCCACAGGTCCTGCCAGGAGCCTACTCCAGCATGGGCTTCCCATGGGGTCACAGCCTTCTTTGGGCACATCCACCTGCTCCGTCATGGGGTCCTCCATGGGCTGCAGGTGGATATCTGCCCCACCGTGGACCTCCATGGGCTGCAAGGGGACAGCCTGCCTCACCATGGTCTTCACCACGGGCTGCAGGGGAATCTCTGCTCCGGTGCCTGGAGCACCTCCTCCCCCTCCTTCACTGACCTTGGTGTTTGCAGAGTTGTTTCTCTCACATATTCTCACTCCTCTCTCTTCCAGCTGCTGCTGTGCAGCAGTTTTTTTCCCCTTCTTAAATATGTTGTCACAGAGATGCTACTACCACTGTCGCTGGTGGACTCAGCCTTGGCCAGCAGTGAGTCTGTCTTGGGGCTGGCTGGCATTGGCTCTATCGGACATGGCGGAAGCTTCTGGCATCTTCTCATAGAAGCCACCCCGGTAGCCCCCATGCTACCAAAACCTTGCCACGCAAACCCAATACGCAGACCTTGTACCTGCCTGGCAAAACTTCCTCCCCCAGCCCTAAAAACACTTAAGCTCAAATAGAAAATACGGACCAAAGCAAATAGTTTCCCCTCACTCTATGAGATCATGTTGACAGCCACTGCTTTTTAATGCCATTTAGTTGGTGAACTGGAATATAACCTGCTATACCAGACTAGCTGCCAGTGGCAAAGGAGTTCCCAACCTTCTTCAGAACATTTGTGGGTGATGACGTCAAGTTTTCTGTTAAGTTTTTAAGCACTTAAGTCAAAATGTGTGCTGGTGTGTTTTGGTACTTCTCAAGAGTGTGGTGAAAAGTCTGATACAGCCCTTAATATAGTTTGCTTTAAAAGCAATGGACGCTTACAATCTGTTGAATGAAGTATCTGAAAGGATTTTAGGTAGTTCATAACTCTGGAATGCAAATTCTTTACCACCATGTGCTATTGCTGATTCAGCCTATGTAGTATTGTTGTATTTGAAAAGAGGAATGCTCCCCAGTGCCAGTGGAATTGGTGGTGGTGTTCTTATATCGGCAACATTGGTAATGTTTTTGGGAGTTTGTTTTTAAAGCAGTATTCTCAAGAACTGCAACAGTTTGGAAAACTTGTAAGCATTAATGAGTAAACTAGAAGGACAGTGTGTCACAAAGTCTTGATGTACTTAAAAATAGCAATGTGCTGACCACTTTCTTTGAATTCCAGGGAGTTGGAGGATAGAAAAAAAATTCAACATCTCCTGGCTTTAGTGGGAACAGACACAGGAGAAGTTACATATTTTCACAAGGAGCCTCCACATAAGGCAAGTTCCATTTTTCCGTAGAACTTTGCTTTTGATTGTAACATGAAGATCTGTACCGCAGGGGCTGACCGCAGACCAGATCTGTTCCGCAAGTCAAAAGTTGCCAAATGAGCCCGAAGCAGGAGGGATCTGTAGCAACATCAGGTTTTAGTATAGCTGCTGACAGATAGCTAGGAACAAGCATGTTGGAAGTAGGTCCATTTAGCATCAGTCCCCTTCTACCTTCAAAACATACCTCCAGATCAGCCTCCTAAATGTGAGACAGGAGTTTGAAGCCATCTGGCAAATTCACTGAGAAGTTGGAGAGAACATCACAAAGAAAAAAAAGGAAGTGCAGAAAATGACCAGGTGTGGTGTTTGACAGCTATCTCGGAGTGCCTGTCTCCTAGGGCCTCCGTAAAGAGCAAAGCAATGTTGAGGTTGCTGCAGCAGTTTCCTGGGCAGGAGACTGCAGAAGAGCCATCCCTTCTAGGCAATATTGTATTGCATATTTCAGAAATAATGTCCAACTGATTAAATGGCAGTGCATATAAAGTGCACTTAAGAAAGTCGTGAGAAAGAACGATTCAGACAGAGACACTATGATGGAATATAGGATTTATCTTGGAATAAGGTGCAGGAAAAGACTGAAATATGCACCATTGTTTGTGGTTGTTCTGCACTGCTCAAGCAGTTCAAAAAATCTTGCAGAAGCTTTAAAATTCCCTGATATTGGGTAGCTCTAAAATTAGGCCTGTTGTATAGCATTGACCTCAAGGTAAGCATTGGGATTATAACTTGTTCCCTCATTGCCTCCTGTTTTTGTTAAGTGGGTTTCAGTTCAACAGTTGAGTTGTTTCAATAGTTCTATCAGTTAGCTTTTATCCCAGGCTTGTTCACTGGCTTGAGTGAATGTGCTGATAAATCAAGGTTCATGTTTCTCTGTCTTGCTAAGGCAAGAAGGAGTATGAAAGAAGGAAATAACATAATCTTCATCTTCACCTTCCTCTTCTCCTCTCTGTCCCCAAAATGCTCCTTTTCCTGTTGAGGGTGCTGATTTTCATCATAATGAAGCCAGCAAAGGCAGGATTACTTTCCAGTTGTTTCGGTGAAAAATAAAGGCAGAAATGGCAAAACTCAGCCATGATAAAGGAAACTTTTCAACATGGACATTACACTTGTGAATGTCTTCCTTGTCTTGTGATAGAAGTAAGGTAATGCTATTCTTTTGGATATCTCATTTTACTCTTTAAGGTTTCTTCTTGACCGTTGCAACTTTGGAGAAGTCAGATGTTGAGCGCAGATATCTAATCTTGTTTCTATAGGTTACTGTTCTGCAAAGGCCAGCTAAATCCAGAGAGTCACATGAACAAAATGATACTTCCAAAACAGGTACCACACCAAGCTGATTAACAGCAGCTCAGCTGTTGATACTTGTTTCTCTGTGTGTTTGTGTCCAGTATACCAAAATAATTCCTTACTGTGAATACTTTGCTGTACCTTCATTAAGTTCCCAAGATGTATCCGTGTGCACATGCATATACATGCAGTACTCTTGGCTTCCCTTCAAAATCTTTTAAAATAACCTGAGCTGGCTCTCATGTCTGTGATCTGCTCAGCTAAGGAAGAGGCTGGTATGCCCATGGAATGGCTGTTCTGGAACTATGCAGGCACCAACTGGACAGGCACCCTCAGCCACGGCCATTCCAAGGCATGAGGTTCTGCCTGCCTTTAGTGTAGACAGTAGTGTGGGTCTATATGCCTACTTACTGATTTTCTCTTTTGATAGAACTGCCTCTTCCAAATTGATTGAAATCAGCTAACAAGCTGAAAAATCATTCAAGGCTTGATGCTTGTGCAGCTGTGTCATCTGCCTATTCATCATTTATTTAAGAAAATTTGTTAAGTTTGCTTTCTATATATGCCAAGAAAATTAGTAGGCTGGCTAAATATTGTGGTGTGATAGTGTGGAATAAAGGTATGTGATCACCATAAGTTCTGCAACTCTTTTCTTCCAGCTAGCCCTCCTAGAAGTCCTTGTGACTGTAGCTGTGGCAAGCTTTTTCCTGTTCTTGTAGGCCTGCCAGAACATAAAATATTTCATGCTTGGAAAGGTACTGCAGGTAGATTGGAAAACTCTTCTCTACTTCTGTTAAATTTCTGCAATAGGCACCAAGAGGAGCACTTCAAAACCAGCAGCAAAAGGAGAGAAACCAGAAAGTCCTGAGAGATATCAGAGAGATAATCTAACACTTCTACTTCAGGTAAAAACATTTGCTAACTGATGGACATAATTCCTGGCTGTCCAGGAAATTAAGACAGACAAATATGCTGCCTGCTTAGATAAGATGTAGACATACCAATTTTATCAGTCCCCACATCTTACTGTGGATTCCCACTTTCTATCAGTTTACTTAGCTGTTTCTTTCTGATGAATGTAGGCTTAGATTTAAGAACTTGGGTCTGATTCTGCAAGCTTTACATAAGCAGATGCTCCAGTAATGTCAACTGGAATGTGTTGCTCTTAAATATAGAATGTGTAATTGATGTTATCTCCCATAATTTGATTGTGGCTATGAATTTACATTAAACCCACAAAAGATCTGCAGGTTGGGTATTTTGTGGAAGTCTGACAAAAGTAATGTGTCTGGGATGGAATTAGGCAGCCCCGATAAGATGCGGTAGTACAATGAAATGTTCCCTTTGCTAGACTTCAGTGAAAGATAAGGTGTAGATAGCATGACAGCATGAAAAATAAAATGTACAGAATCATGAATTGGGGAAGATACCAGAAGCTGTATGTAAAGTATGAGGAAGGATGAGTCAAGAAAAGCAAATTAAAGAGCAAACTTGTACAGCAGATAGGTGATTTTTTTGTTGGTTTTGGTTTTGTTCAAGGGCAGTGGTGACTGACCTAGTGGCCAGTGAGCTAACAACATTTATTCTGGACCAAAAGTATCATACAAAATTGTCATAAAAATAAGCAATCTGAATATGCACCAAGTTTTTTCAGATAGTTTCTTACACATAGGCTAGATGCACATTTTTCAATTATTTGTTCCAATTTGTCTCCCTGACTACCTGCCCTAGATCAAGATTCTTTGCATCCCTCTCCTTCACTCATTATCTTGTTTACATTTAGTAATTAATTCTGGTTGAGTAATTTCTTTTGTTCAAGATACGTGGACTTGCTGCCTTCCTAGAGTTTAGGTATTTTTATATCACCACTTCATTGGAAGATGGTAGCATAGGGACAGAAGTGTCTACATATTCCCCAGGATTTGTGACATCCTGTGTGCAATTTAAATCTTTTCAATATCTTCGATCTATTGTTGCTGCTTATAATATGCCTGTCTTGCCTATAGCATGATTTTTTTTCTTAAAATGTTTTAGTTGTTTGAAATACTTGACATTAAAACAAAAATAAAAATTGGAGAAATTAGGTGTTATCGGGTAGAGTCTTTGATTTGAATCTTGGAATTTGAGAGACTTGCAAGGATGGGAGCAGAGCTTCTGTGAGGTCTTATTCAGTAATGTCTGTCTTTGCTTATTCAGGTGGAGGCCCTGCAAGCTCAGATAGAAGAACAGACACGATTATCCAAGGAACAGGTTGAGGCACTACTAGAGGACAGGCGGATTCACATGGAGGAAGCCCAGGTCCAGCATCAGAGGGACCAGGACAAGATCAAAACTATAACAGATAAGTGAGTGTGAGAGAATGATCATGATGTAGTGATGAGATGAGAAGAGAGGGGAACAATAGAAATATTTTGGCTTTCAGCATGTTGCTTCCTGCAGCAGGCAGAAAAGCAAATTATGCAGCCATCTGTTTGGTAGTGTGTGTGGAAGAAGATGAATGGCGTAATCTACATGTTAAAAATCCTATTTCACATTGGAAGAATATCACTTCTTTCATTAGACGAGAAGAGCTAATCTCTTCAGGAAAGCACCTATCTTTTTCTTCTATGCTTCTTCCAACTTGCGATGATGACTGAGGAAATTAAGGTAGGAACTAGGAAAGATGTTAATTAACTCCACTGGGATCCCTTTTTACAGACTCCATAAGACCCAAAATCTCTTATATGAGAGTACCCGTGATTTTCTCCAGCTCAAGTTTGATGCCCGAGCCAATGAGAAAGCATGGATGGCAGAGAAGGACAGTCTGTTGAGGAAACTTGACAAAGAGCTGGGTCAGCTTATCAGCAGGGAGCCAGGAAGAGAGAAGCAGAGAGATACCAAGAAGATGCTTCGAGCAGGTGATGGAGCTTGGAAACTCCACAGCAGAGAAATAAAGGTAATCTTTTTGTCCTAGGTAGAGGGTCTTAAACAGTTTTTTTACTAGAAAATTGCAAGCATCTGGGTTTTGCCAAGATAGGCAGTAGCTAGCAGCTGTTTCAAAGCTGTACTGGCTTGCTGTAAGTTATGTTATTGTTGGCACTAATGTTAAAAAAACCTCTCCTGCCTCAAAATCAGCATTGCTTGCAAATTTCAGATAAAACGTATAGTTAGGATTTATGGTAGCACTTCACTGTCAGTTTCTTTTATGCCCAGAACAAATCCCTACCTCTGCAAGCCATGTGATATGTGGGGCCACAGTTCTTAACCTGCTTGTTGCACGTGCCTTTCTTTTCATGCAAATGCTCTCAGCTAATGGACTTAGAATGTAGCATATGTGTCTTCCTTGCTGCTGTCAGGGGAGATTAAGTCCTTTCAGTTGATGTCCCCCAGCTCTTCTACAGTAGCCAGGATTTTTCTTCCACTTCTAGTATACCTCCAGTGAGAAGCTGGGAGATCTGAAGTGGGTAAACAGGCAATGAGGAACTGGAAAGTAAGTGGGCAGTAGGGAATTTTTTTCATCTACCACTGAATGCAGATGCTTCTGAAATGCAGTACTGGGCAAGCAGCTGCGAAAAGGGGAATTACAGCATTAGTTGAATATTATTTTTAAGGGGAAGAGGAGAGAGTTCTTTAACTGATGATGAGCAGTCATGCAGAACTGATAACATAATTAAAAGGTTTTGGTAATGGAAGTGGTGTCAGAATATTGTCCTTACCGAGTTATTTCATTAGCTATATCTCTAGTTGTTAATTTTTATTTGCCTGTCATATTGTCAATCTATCACACTTGCTTTTCCAGAGCAGGGGAAATTTTATGAGCACTGGCTTTTGACTTGATCCTTTCTGTTCCTCCTATGCCCTAGTCACTGCAAGAACAGCTAATGCAGGAGCAGCACCTATCAAACATGTATAGAGAGCAGTGTGTCACCCTGGAAGGTGAGCTGGCTAGGATTCGTGAGGAGGGAGATGCTGGCAGAGAGCTCTTTAAGGTAATTAGTCTGTAATCATCTGCTAGCTATGTGATGATCTTGCAGCCTTTCTTTTGTATACCCTATTGAGTTTTCATCTCCATAGGAACGCTCAGAAAAGATGGGGAAGCGCCTGAAGCTGATGACTCAGCGATATGAGGCCTTGGAAAAACGTCGTAATATGGAAGTGGAAGGCTTCAAGAATGACATTAAACAGCTTCGGCAGGAGCTGAACAATGTAGAGAAGCAGCTTTTTAAGGTAATAGCTAAGCATTTCTGAGACAGATTATTATGGGCTTACCTTATAGAGGTGTATTGTCACTATTTAAATGCAGTATTTCCCTAGAGTTAAGGAAGCACTTCTTTCCTAAGTGCTCCTTTAGTTATTAATATTTGACAAAACTTGCCCTCTTACGTGCTTTATGAAGCAAAAAAGATTTGTCTTTGCTAATCAGTCAGGCATTAGGCTTGCCAGGAACTGCCTTGGTTATACATTAGCTGGGTATTTTTGTTGCAGCTCGAAGTTCTTATCTGATACCTGTAGCTCACTTAGCTGTCTCAAAATTGCAAGGCAGTAGTTTGTTTCAGAAGTATATCCTGCAAAGAAAATGATGATTCGTTTTCTTTCTGGGGGCCATAGTGTTTGGTTTTGTTCCAGTAAGAAGTAGATCACTCACTTAAGTATTGTGAATATTCTGTTTATTCCTTTGTTACTATCTCATTTGTAACTCTGCAAAAATCACTGCAGAAACAATGGCTGGAATTTGAAGCTGTGTCCTCTGTAGTAGCTTCCAGATGTGTAGATGAACATCAGAACAGCTTAGAAGGGAAGCCACAGCCTTGATCTTGCTTGGAGTTTAGGATGAGATATTTATCTAAGATATGCTTGAGAGGATGATCTAGGCATAGCTTTTGTCCAAATGACTCTTTCAGGAGTCTGACAGTGCCACCGATTCACTTGCTTTCTGTACTTACAGTGCACAGTACAGTTTACTTAGACTAATGTATTTGTCTTCACTAAAGGCCTCGATTTTTTTTTTATTTTTTGTTGTGCTGTAGGTTTTTAAACTTTATTCTTTTAAGGACTAAACAGCATATGTGAATGGGGGAAAAATTGCCTAGGATACCTTTACTACAGACCTGCATGTTTTCTAACTGTGGGTGTGCTCTTAATTGTATCCTTAATTTCTTTACACTTTTAACCACAAGAGGGCAGAGGAACAAAATACTTGCTAGAAGTCTCCAGGGTGATCTTTAAATCCTTCTCATCAGTTGAGGTCAGAATGACTACAGATGACTACACTTCCCGATTTGCATGTTAAAATCTTTGACCAAAAACTACACGATGACAATGAGACACCCTAAAGGGTCGAGAGAAAAGAGGGCTTTGAGAGCAGCTTCCAAGGCTGTGCTGCTCTGCTGTTCATAGAATCATAGAATCATAGAATTGTTAAGGTTGGAAAAGACCCTTAAGATCATCAGTGGTTGAGTCTCCATCCCTGGAGGTATTTAAAAGACCTTCTTGTAGTGAGGGGCCCAAAACTGGACACAGTATTCGACGTGCGGCCTCACCAGTGCCGAATACATTGCTGTTGAATGTGACTGGGCTGGCATGCTCTCCAGTTCCAGGGTGAGAGGAAACAGCAGCCCTGGGTAGCTTGCCATCAGGAATTCTGATTATCCACCAGCCTTTGTTCAGCTCAGTGTGGGCCATATGGCATGGCCTGAGATTAGATGCTGTACTTGAACTGCTCTTCAATCATATGCAGTTCAGAAGGCAGAAGGTTGGCCACAGCAGTTAAACCACCTCTAGTTCTAGTAGCAAAAGATGACAAAACGTCATCATATCAGGTGAGGTACTTAGAACTAGATAGAAGTTAGTTGATAAATATTTTAACTTGCCTCTTCTTGTGGGTCTCTAAATAATACTGGAATTAGAAAGAAGTCAACAGGTTATGGGTAAACTTGATCATATTCTATCCAGATTTCTTCCTCGCCAGTGATATAACACCACAATGTATGAAAGCTTTGTTCTTTATTTTTGCTTCTGGAGCACCTTTCTATTGGTGATATGCATTAGTCTAGTGATATTAACTTAAGCATCCTCTTTGCTAGGTACAAAGGATCTCCTTTAGAGTTCTCTCCCTCATATCCTCATCATAATACTCTCTAAATTGTATTCTGTACAGCTTTGTTTTTCTTAATCTGTTTTTCTTTTGCTTTTCAGGTGACTCTGAATATTGGACCAGACCAGGATCTTGCAGTTCTACATGAGATCCGCCAAGGAAACAGACTAACCCGTAAAATTCAAGGAGAACTAAAAAACTTAAAAGCGAAAATCTATGGCTTAGAGAATGAACTACGGATCTGCTGAAGCTGAGGTATTAGCTGGCATCCTAGTTTTAGGAATGGGACGTTGCTAGGCTGGAATAGTCATGTGTGAGAGCAGCTCCTGCCTGGCTGTTTCCTGGCATCCAGTGACAGAAGGCTTGAGGAAATCTGCAGTTAATGTCATAACATTGTACATGAGCCATTCCTAATGTGCCAGATTATATTGCTGTTTCAGCTGAGAGATGGCACCTGATAAGACTGACATAGAAAGTACACGATGACTGATGTATCAGGAATATGCTTATGACTTCATCTTACCTCCATATCTGTAGTAGTCACCTTTATTTGGAGCATATCATAAATCACGTATATGGTTGTAATGAAATTAATAATCATGGAAGGATCTAGTTCGAGCTGAATTGCTTGACTGACCTTTTCCTATGTGAGAAGCAGCTTTTAAAATGGTTTAAATGATTACTGTTTTGGTGCTTAGGCACTTCAGGATGTAACTGGAAATTTTCTTTGAAAAAGACCATGTATAGAAATTATGTACCAAAGTGTATTATATCAGACTCTCCCCTTGACAGTATACCTACTTTAAAATGGCTTCCCTTTGCTTGGTTCTAACCTAATTGAGACAAACCTGACTGATTTAATATGGTGGAAAAAGATAACCTGTTACAGAACTCATCTGCAAGAACCAGCAACTTCTGCACTTGTTTTGAATGTTTGGAGTGGAGGGAAACATTACGCTATCGAGTGTCATCTTCTCGTCCCCTTCCTTCCTATCTTAACACACAGAAGCAGCCCATAATAAAAGGTATCTAGTATCTTCCTTAACCGCTATATTATCTATCTTCGTAGCTTTAAACAATATCATGGTTATGTACCAACAAATCATGGTCAACTTTTGCTACAGCAGTTGTTGCTACAGCAGTTGTTGCTACTGAACTGTAACTGAAATTGGGGTGGAAGAGCAGGTGCCTATTGCTACATGATATATGTAACTTCAACTATGTGATGTTTATCTTCATACCAGACATCAGGGCATCACAATTCTAGAAAACAGATGAAATCACGAAAAGGGTTACAATATGGCTTCAGCCCAGTTTATAATTGTAGGTATTCATGCTTTTACTGTAGCATCAGCAAATCTTGTCCACCTTGTAGACTGAGAGCAGATCTGTATTGGAAAAGGGATTTCAGTGCCTCTATTTCCTACTGTACCTTTCCTACCTTGTTAAATGCAACAGAAGCTGAATATCTTTCTGAAGTATACCCCTATAGCCTACCAGCACTTCCTTTCCCGTTGAAAAGAACTTCGTGTGTGAAAGCAGGCAGTTTCTTTTGGATGTGGTAATGGCTGTGGAGATCCTCATTCAGTGTCTGGGAGAGGCAGATATGCAAAAGATGTTTTTGTGCTGTCGAGATCTGGAGAAAGAATTGTTTTTATAGCACCAGCTAAAGCAATGCAGGAGGGGAAATTCCCTTAAGAAGTCAAGGCCCACTTCAGTCATGTATCCTTTTTGTGACAAGCTTGCTGTCCCTTATGGTCCTGTACTGTGGCTTTTATTTTGTGTGTGTTCTTGAGGTCAAATTCATCACAAACAGACTTTAGTGTGGGTGGCTGACAGTCTGTACCTAGATGCTCAACTACTACTACAACTCACAAGAGGCTGTTCTAAAGTTTGTTGCACTGATGAGTTTAGCTGAAAATGCTGAACTGTTCAGAAACCGATTCATGAACAACTTGGGTGCCGATGCTATGTGGACAGTTGAGGAAGGTTATTAAATAATGCTACCCATCATTTAATCTCACTCTTTCTTAGTTGACTGGTACTTTCTCAGATAAGTCTAGCTAATTAAAGTGAGTTTGTATGTGAAATAGCATGGTACTGGTTTGAAGATATCAAAGTTACCACAGGTTAAAATTGCTACATAATGAAGTATTAGCCACTTATTCAGCAGGATCTATCTACTTAAATTCAGCTGATGGGAAGCTAGCAAAAAGGTCTTTTGAACCTATAGAAATAAATGCATTTCTGTTTATTTTCAACTCTTCCAAGCTAAAGAATTGCCTATGAAATTACATTTTCCTCACTCGAAAGCCATGCAGTGTGTCTGGATAAAGACTGTAGGCTTTGACATTCAGGTTTGTAAGATTGGGAGGAAGTATTGGGGGAAGAAGGATGTAAATGTTTAATTTCCTGTCTTTCTTACCAGTATTCCTTATTACTTGCAAGACTGAACAGAATAAAATGACAACATTCCTAATATATCTGCTGGTGTGTCAAAATCAAAGTGTGGCTTGAACTTTATTCTTAATTTGTCACTTGGCTATGAACCCTTCCTATTCGAGGGGGTGGTGGTGGGCAAAATTATGGTAGTGCTGATCTGTAAATCCATTTTATTTGGAAGCTTGAAGATTTGTCCAAGGGCAGGAAGTGCAAGGTATTGTACATGCTCTTTCTGTGTGACATCATGTGATCATGTGAAATGTTGCTTTATGTTGGCAAAACAAATGTGGACCTTCAAGCCAAGAACTGCTTTAAAAAGCCAAGTGCTTTCTACCACTGACAACTACCCTTTAAGATGTCAGCAAAGAACTATTGGCATTTCCAAAAGGGTTTCCTGGGAAAGGTTCTAAGACCTATAGTAGTCAATTTTCTTCCACAATTTTTGGGTAGAAAACAAAAAATGGCATTTACTCCGAAGACTGATTAGCTTTTTTTGCTAATTGAAGTTAGTAATGTGTGACTTGTATCATTTTATTACAACTAAATGCCAGGTTATGTACGTAGGAGCACAGAATTTGAAAGGTCTCCAAAACGGCTCATTCTAGGAATACGGATACCATTGTACAGAGGACTAAAGGTTATAACTGTTCTTATTGTGAGCCAAGGTACAAAAATGTTTCTTGCATGAATGGGAGAAAAATGAGCAGCAGGGAAAAACTTTGTTGTGTAGCCTTATTTAGGTAAGGAAGGATTGCATACATTTCAGAAAGGATGTTGAAATATTGGGTAAGGCACAGAACCACTGATGATTCAGCAGAAGAGAAAAGGTTGTGCAAGACTGTATTACATTGAGAAGACTGATTAATATACATGTATCTTGAAGATGAAAAACTACCAAAGGCTTCTCTATCCCAGCAGAGAAAGGCTGAGCAAGAACCAGTAGCCTGAACCTGAGATTAATAAAAAAAAGTACACATTTTTAACAGGAAGATTCATTATAACAAACTATTTGTGGAGGTAACAAATTCTCCATCTCTGTCTTCAAATCAAAAAATGATTGCACCTCTGGAGAAGGTAGCTTGTTTTAATAAGTTACTGGGTTTGACACATTAGAACTTAATGAAATATAATGACATGAACTAACAGGAAATCATTTAATGGCTCCTTCTGGCTTTAAACCTATGATTTATTTATATGCAATATTCGTAGGAGTTTTTCAGCACTTGTGCAGTTTCCTTAATTATAGGAATGTGTGCTGTGTCAGCTCACCCTACACAGCAAGGTTACACAAGGTTTAAAAAAAAAAAAATCCCTTATGATCTTCCTATAACACAACTTGCAGTAATTCCCAAATTAATTGATGCTGTGACTGCACTTAAAAAGGCAGATTAACAGCAGCCACAGTTCTGATAGCTGTCAGAATAAGTCTAAATAATAGTATAGTATATACTCGTATGCAGTGGCTGTACTTAAATTGCTTACGTAAGTAGTAGTGTCAATTCAAAAACATGCACATTTTACCAGTATGGATGGACTCTGTGGGCAGCCTAATATTTTGGAATTGTAATGTCTCTGTGTGTAGGCCAGGAAGTAATTCTTTGATAATCAGATACTTTTTTGAGACTAGCTGGGAGCAACATCCCTCTGTACTTTGTTCTAGTAGATCCGTTCACATTTGTGACAAGCTATGTCGTTCAGACTTTTAATTACAGCTCACAAACTAATTCTGCTATGCTAGAATGTATTTGCCTGCTTGGTCAAAATCCTAATAAAGATGTCTCATTTGTCCCCATTCAAAGTGGCATCGTGGGTCATTTGTATATAAGGGATACTTTAAGATTTTTCTTTCTAATTTTCCCCCAATATTTTGCTTTTATATTCCCCAGTTGCTTTGAATTGTGAGAAATACCCCCTTTACTCCCTAAACAGTTATTCTTAAATTTCCAAGTCTAGCTGCATAATGTATATACACGTTTTTTAGCACGTGGACTGGGATTATGTACCAAAACGTATTTGGATACGGCGTAGAAGGTGTGAGAGGTGAAAGCTGCGATGATTCCTTTCAGCTGCTGTATTCATGGGGTTTAGGCACAAAGAACAAAGTTTGGTTTGATTCTTATGTTGCATCAAAAGTTTAGACTTTGTCTGAAACAGGCCATCGGAGGTAACTGGAATTTAACCCACTAGCAGGAAACATTTCTGCTACGACTGACGCATTTGAGAAAAGTGGGGTGGAGTGCTGATATTTCCCATTTAGCACCGAATGAACTGTTTGGAGAAAGGGCATCTTTGAATATGAGTTAGAGTGGCTGCCCTTTCAAGTAAGTTCCAAAAATACAGCTTTATAAACAGCCCTCAATGGGGTTGTCTATTCACTTACACTGACTAAATGGCATGTTTTAAGAAGTGCAGTGGTGTTGGATTGTGGACAGATTACAAATGTGTAAATACAGTTTATTTGTTTTTATTCAGAAAACCCAGAGAGGCTCTCAGCACAGAAGTATTTCAATGTTAAAGCAAGACAATGATTTACTACGCAGGCATGAAGGGTTTCATTGTTGAAATGGGTTCGATTTGAATAAAAAGCTCTGGCTTTACCCTGGTGAAGCGTGTGCAGGATGTGCTGGAATCTCCTGTATGGATTCAGAGATCAAATTGCCTTTCTTGCACTGTAAACATTTATCTCAGTAGAAAGTCACTTCGAAACTGCCCAGTAAAACAGGGTTTTTTTCCTCTTCAGTGCTAGCTTGGGTGGATGGGAGTCTGCTAGGCGTCGTCACAGGGAGAGCTGCTCAGCTCTGTGGTCCGTAGTGTCCCCAATAAAATGACTGTGGCACATCTTTGGAACTTCTTGAAATGTCAAGATGATGAGCACAGTCACTTCAAATGTAAGCCAAGTGCTGGTACTTTTAAGACGGGAAAGAGGAAATTTAGGCAAGGCTTTAGTCAGATTTGAAAACATGGATTTCCAAAACGATCAAATCCATAGATGTATCTTTCACTACGGTAAATGTCTCAACCCTGAAAAGTCTTTTGAAAGTTCTCAGCTTAAAGTATATAAAAACTATTTTCTGGAAGTGCAAATGCGTGCTCTAGGTATTGAGAGATTGTTCTGATGTGCAGAAAGCAATTCAGGCCAATTGGTGGGGCAGGGCCTGCAATGAGGAGCTGCTCCGGGAGGCACTGGGTGGAGGCTGTGTGAAAACGTGTCCTCTTGACAGCTGAAAAGGAGAGGGGCAGCCACTTCTATGTAATTTTCTCTGGACAGCTAGGGCTTGAGACCTATGAAAAGAGTTATGCAGTGAAAAGACAGAACCGTGAGTGAGGCTTTCTGCCCCAACAGGGGAGTTGTAGGAGAGCCATGGTGTGACCGTGACGCTGTCAGTCAAAGCCAGAACTGAGGGAGCGTAGCCATGTGAACGGTGAGAGCGAGAGGAAGCCTCAAACCCCGGCTCAGGCCAGTTCATAGAAAGGTTGGCAGCGTAACTGCATCAGTAAAAATCACACTGATGATTAATATAACTGTGTTAGCAAAGCCCACCATATCAGCACAACTTAACTGGGCAAGGAGGTCCTTTTGCTTGTTAATTGCAGGACCACGCCGATTCCCTCACTGTGACGTTAAACTGCAGCGTTGACAGGGATTTGTCTGGGATAGCTCCACCAGTAATGCCTTTTAGAGCCCAGTCCATTCCCGAGGAGCCAAAAAGGGAAATAATGGGGAACTGTGTCTTCAGAGGCCGCCTGTTCCTCTTAGGAACACTTCTGCCTTTGAGCCGTTTCGATTATGAATGTCAAGATGAAGTCATTGTTTGTGCTTCAGAGCATGGCTGAGTCAGGAAGAGGGGTGTGGAGCCACCGGGGTGGTGAAGGCTAGGGACGGTTGGGTATCTTTGGTGTGGAGCGGGTAATTAGTGCTAAAATGAAAATTACACAAGGAGAAAGAAGGGAAGGAACAAGTGGCAGATAATTGAACCTTTGGGGAGCCTACAGAGAAAGGATGTTGGCACAGAGCTAAAAGTAATTTACAGAACAGAGAAACAGTTGTTAGATAACGAGAAGCAAAAGCGTAACAAGAAGAGGCAGGGATGCACAGACAGAGCTGGAGAGGGGAGCTGGGAGGAACAGGAGATGTGCATCCTTAAGTGCTGCGCTTGTATCAAAGGCCGCTTTTATCATGAGGAAATGTAGCCAAAACAGAAAACAAACAAAAGCCCAAACAAAGCAAAAAATACTCCAGTTGGCTCATCTGGCAAATAGTCAGTGTCTTTGAAGCGGGTATTCGGGGTAGGCTAGGAGAGGTGTATCCTGCAGGGATCTCTCCTGTCTTCAAGGGTGGTCTGCCAGGGCAATCGGCAGCGTCAGCTCCCTGTCCGAGTCATCCAAATAGGAACTGGGCCCGGTTCCTGCGTCACCTGCTTCCAGCTCGCTTCCTGGTTCTTTCTGAAGGGGGCTGACCCCGGCGTACGGCATCACCGCAAGCTGTAGTTGCCACTGCTACTGCATTGCACCCGCTGGAGATGAGAGGTGTGGAGGCCTGGGCACGCGCTTGTGTCACTTGGGACACTTGAGAAATTGGGAATACAGGACTGCTGGTGGACTTGGGGAAAAAAACATGTACGTGAGGTGTTTTTAAAACATTGCTCTAAGTGATAAACTTAGTCCTGGGCATCAGTGCTTTCTGCTATGAATAAGTGGTCCAAAAGAAGTTACTTTAAGTCCAGTGTAGGGCTATTCAAATCCCTCATTTCACTACTGATTACACATCCAGATTAGTTTTGTTCCTTAATATTGTTCTGTTGTAACTATATTGTAACAGATAGACATCAACAGGCCACACTTATTCCCTTAAGCTTTTTCTCCAGAGACAAGAGCGTTTCTGTATCGTCTTTAGAGCACACTTCTATCAGGAAAAAGATTTTGTTTCTTTACAAGTCAACAATACTACTGTTAGCCTATAATTTAACTTTCCCCTCCCTTTTAGTACCATGTTCACAAGAGAAAAATGTGCTTACTTATTTTAACATGCAACAAAGTTTCAACAAAGTGCAGTCGTCATTTTTCAAACCTAAATAAACCTTTCATTTAAGAAATGCAGACAACTTCCTGCTAAGAATACATCACTCAATTCTCATTCTTTAAATGGTAAATAAAGTTTAATTTAGATCCCTATTTATTACACATTTTTCCTAGTATTTTCTGTCTTTTTTTTTTTTGAACAAATAAGAAAAACTTGGTTTATTTCTCTCATGCTGGAAAAAACCCAAACCAACACACCACCAAAACAGCTTCAGCAGCGAGTGCCATACCCTTATATGAGATTTCTGCCTTGCAACGATTAAATGGGCGCACAGCTTCAAGTGTTGAGTCGTACAGGTCCCGGCGGCGGCTGGGTATTGGCACCGGGGGAAGCAGCACCACGATTCAAGCCTGGATCGGTGCCATGGGCACCCACAGCCTGGAGCAACGTAGGAAGGCGGAACACAAGCGTTGCACCCTCGAGAGCTGCAGAATGGACCCTGTCGTTGGGGAGGCAGGGGAGCCCCAGGGCAGAGCCGCTCACCAGCCTCCCCTGCCGCAGGATTTGTTTGCATCTTGAGGAACACCATGTCTTTCCACCTCCGCAATGAGGTACAAAACTCTCTGGATGCACTTTCCTGAAACGAGAGAAATCTCTCCAACATGGAGCTGAAGGGAGACGGCTCTGAAACCTTTGTGAGACATTCAGAAAAAGGAAACCTATCATCTGTCTGTCCATCCCAACGCGTGACAGGGAACAGCAGGGTCTCTAGGTGCTGCCTGGACACTGGGAACATGGTGTTCAGCACTTGGTGCCAGGGACTACAGACACTGCTTCTGCCCCCAGCCAGTGCAACGCCTGGGATGCCGGCACTCTGCCAGCGGCAGCCTGTCCCTGCTGGGACTCACACCGCTCTTCGTGGCCCTCCGTGCCATTTAAAAGGCCTTTGGCACGTTTTCTAAGGCTAAATAACAGCGAGCGTGCTTTTGCGCAGCCACCCACTTCAGAAGGCTGTTGTGAAAGGAAGCTGGACCCTCAAAAAAAGGTCTGTCATCATTGCGCGCCTTTTAAAAATGAACTTCAGCTTGAGGGTTTCTCTTCATGGTTGCACACAGCACAGGGGCTGCAGCTGCGCAGGAGTAGAAAGGGTTGGTGTCAGTGACCCAGCACCCCCACCATACACGTTTGGAAAGAGGTTATTCTGGGCTAGCTCCCCAGCTGGATGCGTTATGTGCATCCCAGACAGCATCTTTCCCTTTAGTTTCCCCTTCAGTTTCACCCAGAAGGAATCCAGTTTGCATTCTCTGAGACTGCTGGGCAATGTGAACCAAACCAACAGCATGGGGGGGGGGGACAGCTGGGAGGGTCACTTCAAAAGTGTGCTTGAGATGTGAAATGAAACACGAAGCACACCCAAGGAAGGTCCTGGTCTTCGCGTGGGCCTCCAACATCCTCCCTCTGGTGGGTCTGAGCAGCGTAGCATCGCATCTGGTCAGCTGCTTCAGAAAGCAGCTTTGGAGAGCGTGAGCCCTCTTCCTCCTGACCGAGCGAAGCACTCTGAAGTAAATACACTTGTTGCACCAGGTGAAAGACGCTTTAAAATGGGTTCAGCTGTGTGTAACTGTGTGAGTTTGAATCGCCCTGCTTCCCTCCAGGGAAAGGACGGGAGGTGGTAACTCCTCTCCCCGGAGGGCTCCACCACCGCTCCTACCGGCACGACAACCGGTCCTGAGGAGGATTTGGAGCGGGGGGAGCGCGCCCGCCTCCTCCTCCTCCTCCGCCGCTGAAGCTGCTTTCCCGTCGCCGTGGCAGGAGCGGAGGCCTCCGGCAGCGCTGACGCCGTGGACCCCCGCGGCCCGGCGGGGCTGGCTCCGGTCCTGGCGGCCGCCAGCCCCCAGCGCGGCCGGGGGGGCGGTGACGGGGGCAGCCCCGCCGCCTCCGCGGAGCCCCGGGCTCGGCCCCCGCGGGGCGGAGGCAGGTGCGGGGTCGGCGGCGGAGCCCGGCCGGGAGCTGCCCCCGCGGGGGCGCGGCGCCGCCCTGCACCTGGGCCCGCCCCCCGGAGGAGGGGGTCCGAGGCAGCCGTGCCGTGCCGTGCCCTGCCGTGCCGGTGCGGCGGCGGGAACATGCCCCGGGGCGGCGGCGGCGGCGGGGGCCGTGCGCCCTGAGCGGCGCCATGCGGGGCCGGCTGCTGGCGCGGCTGCGGCGGCGGCGGCGGCTGCTGCGGCTGCTGCTGGCCCTGGGCGCGCTGGCCCTGGGGCTCTGGGCCGCCTACCTGGAGCTGGTGGCGGCGGCGGCCGGCGGCAGCGGGGCTCCCCCGGACCGCAGTGAGTTACCCCGCGGGGCGGCAGGGGAGGGGAGGGGGGGTCCCGTCCCGTCCCGTCCCGCTCGGGAGCCCGGTGCGGTGCCCCCGTTTCCAGGCTGGCCGGGGAGGAGGGGGAGCCGCTTCCCGGGGAGCCGTCGGGGAGGGAGGTGGGTTTTGTCCCCCGGGAAGGAGATGGGTGTTGGGGGTTTTCACTTTTCTGCCTTTGGCCTGTCGGCCCTCACCCTCCTCTCCGTCAGGGGACCTGTCAAAACCTGACCTTGCTGCAATCGCAGAGCCTGGAGTCACGGTTTTGAGGTGTCTCCTGTTCCCGGTGCTTCGGTGCTGACCTGGAAGGCAGCAAAGATGCTTTGAATATTGCTTTGATGAGAGAAGTGTATGCAAAGGAGGAGGGAATGCATACCCTGGAGATGCACACTATTTGCCTAGTAACGGGTTCATTTTTTGCAAACTTTTAGTATCAGCAGGGGCTGACACTAAGTGCAGTTAGCTGCTTTTTTTTCCAAAGTGGAGGAAAACAGTTACTTCTGTCAGTGTCGTGTGGGTTTTTATGCATCTCTTCTTTTTTACAGTTACAAGAAAGTTTTGAGTGGCTCAAGGTTTTGTAAAAGCCTATGGTGGTGTTGCTGCTGTTCTTAAAATAGTGTCAGTACTTGGTGCCAATCTAATTTGATAGCAGTTTTTCAAGTACATGTGATCATTTAACTATTAGTACTTTTCAGCATCTTGGTCCCTTCATTACACATTATAAACCCCCTGGTTCTTACTCCCGTGAGTCAGGCTTGGTTTCACTCTTAAAGCTTTAGACTGTGGCTGTGCAAGGAGCTCCATGAATGCCTGCTCCCACAAACTCCGTTACAGGACTTCAGCTTGTCCATTTGTTCCGTATTATATGTGATGCTAGGGCTAAAAACACACATTTATTGCTCCAACAGCATAAGAAATCTGATTTCTTTGGCTAGGATAAATCCTTTAGTTGTAATCTGCTCTTTATGCCTGGTGGAATTAGTTGGGACATGAGAAGATGGGCTGCACTACAAGTCTACTCTGCATTGCATCTGTCATGCAACCTAGCCAAGCCTCTTACTGTACGCCACTTTGCCAATCCCCCCCAAAGATCCTTAGAGAGGACTGCAGAGGTACATAGAGGACTTGTGCGGTGCAGCAAGGGAGAAAACAAACCACTCGGAGGTATTTAAAACAGTGGTTATAAGGAGAGAAGGGCTGAGTTGGGTGTTTGGAGCCGTACAGCTGAGGGTCCTTTCACTGCCAGCAATGCAAAGGGAGAGGGAGGGGATGGGGGAAACAGGCAGAGAGCGTGAGGACAGAAGAGATGCGCAGCAGCAAACTACTTTTCTTACAAATTGGGTTCTTCCTCTTTGCTTTTAGACAGGGTTATTTTTCCATCTTTGTTATAAAAGTCATTCTGTTTTAAGACTGAAACTGGAAACAGTGATGTGACTATAGTCACAACCAACTAAAACAGAAGATGAGGAAAATAATTATATTAAAGTTCAATTATATAAAAGTCCAGATTCTCCCAAATCCACCAGAGACGTTGCCGCTCCTTGCATGCGGAAGGCATTTAAATGCTGCTGGAAAGGGTGGAAAGGCGAAATCCGCCCGCAGGCAGCTCCTTACGGCTCTGCAGCATCACAGAGGGAGAGCAGCTGTGCCCAGAGAGCCGAGGCTCTGCAGGCGCGCTGGGCACTTGGCGTCATGTTTTCCTGGTCTCGTGGCCGGGATCCTGAAACCTGCTAACAGGAGGAAGGTTAATCTGTGACCCTCCCCACCCTTCCTCTTGCCCCAGTACCTCTAAAAGCCTGTTTTGTTTTAAGAGAAATCAGAAGTCGGAGCAAAAGACAAATAGTATTTGTTTTCTCTTGGCTGTCAAAACAAAGTAATGTTTTCTTCTCTGGGGACTGGGGCGGCTGCGTTTGTGACTCCACGTGGTGACTCTTTCCGGAGATCCCAGGGAGCTGGTGTAGGAGGGAGTCACTCTCAGAGCAATTAATACTTTTCCCCCCTCTTGTTTCTGCATTGTTTTCCATCGCATGTCCCAGGTGGGAACCCTACTGTAAGTCCCACCTGGGACCAACCAAGAGCTACCACCTCAACTTATCTGCTGCAACAGCCTCCCCAGTTATTAATGATAAAATACAAAGGCTGTTTATTGGGTAATTTTTCTGGGCAGAAGGCTAAGAGGCTCCCTCCACTGGGGCCAGAAAGCTGAAGAGCTGCGGGGCGTGGAAGGAGATCTACAGGAGATCACTGTTTCCATCTCCTAGGTCTGCAACAAACAGAGTTTCTTCTTGCCTCTCTAAAAGGCATTGCAGAACAGCCTGTGTATGGAAAGCCAAGTATGTTTCCTCTTTCCAGAGAGGTGAGCTCTTGTCTTGCAAGGCTGTAAGGAGTCACAGAAAATATTCCCTTTCCTCTCAGCCACGGATGGGATGGAGCACAAGCCACTGTGATGCTGCCATGCTGCCCCTGCTCCCAGGTCACCGCCTTAAAGCAAGTCTTCAGGCATGGTGGATCCTCCCCAGCTTTATGCTCCTCTCCTCCTCTTCCCCCACCAGATCAGTGTGTGGTGGAGGAAGCAAATGTCAGATGGCCTGGGTGTGGGCATTTCAGTAAGTGATACTTAAAAATTGAGGCCCTGATTGTCCTCCCTTGACCTATATGCAGCTCTGCTATGCAACAGAGTTAAGCATGTAAATTAAGTTTGGATGAAAAAGAATAAAGGGCCTAGGAGAATATGCTGTAATCATCGGTACCCATTGGCTTCTATGGTGCTGCATCACTGTACGCTGGGAGAGGCTCTGGCCGTGAGGTTCATTTTGCTATAACGTTAAAGTCAAAGGCTGAGGGACCAGCCTGAGGTGCAGAATTTGTGCTCGGTACACCCCATGGGTCGGGATTCACACATGCCTAAGTTGATCTGGGCCCTTTTCTAGCTGTCAGGGAGGTTTGGGATGGGCTGCACAGGGACAGATGATCGTATGGGCTCTCATGAGTGATAGCTTTCCTTTGAAGGTGATGCTGAAATGAGCAGTCGGTCTGGTAAAAAAAAAAAAAAAATCTTTTTTTTCTTGTGCTGTGACTGCATCAAGGTATTCCTGCATATTCTTCCCAGGGAACCTTACTGGCAGGACTGTTGTCTGTTGTCTCTCATGGGCAGGAGGGTGTTTCTGTTCCTGTTGCTGTTGTGGGGCTTGCCTTTTTTTTCCCTTTTTTTCTTTTTTTTTTTTTTTTTTAATTGAGCATATTTGGCTGGTCTGCTGCCCAATAGGTATTTATAGGAATCTTAAACATGTTTACAGCTGAGTGAACTAAAACAAGCAGGCTGATGTGAGTTGAAGATGGGCACAACTCTCCTCACATGAAATGTGGCCTGTTGTCATCCAAAACAAGTTGTAACAGGCAGGACATTACATCTCTGCCAAGAAACCCGAGGAGTTGGAGACAGTCTGTTTACTCCTGCTGCTGACAGGCACTAACCTCTGTGGAGTGGGCTCTCCAGTAGAAATGTTTTTCTCGTCTTTACTAGCTGCTACACAGAACACTTTGCTCCTGCAAGTGAATGCTGGAGATGGGAAACCTTCTTATTTCAAGGATGAATGAGGTGTTGGGGAGGGAGAAAATACCAGTAGAGCACAGAGCAGCCAGGTCTGGAGGGTGAGCCCTGCACCCTGCCTTTACTGCAATAGTGCCGTCTGCTTGGCAGCACGGCTGGAAGGGGCAAGGGCAGGGACAGGTCTTTTTCAGGGAAGACCCCCACCCCAAGACACTGCCTCTTCCCAGAGCTGCTGTAGTGCACCATTTGGATGGAAAGGCTGGTGGGCCGGGGACCTCCTCCTGCTTCCTCTCTTGTTCTCTTCTGTGCCCAGCAGTGCCTCATCTCGCCCGCCCATGCAGAAAGGTGTGACTCTGAGGGAGCAAGGCTGGCATCAGTGAGCCGTGCTTGCAGGCAAGGAGGATGTGCAATGATCCCCCTTTGCTTTAAAACCTTGTGTCAACATAGTCAAAGCAAATCCCAATTCCTGAAGAAACTTGGAGGTGAGGTCATTCCCAGCCGTTGCTGTGCAGGCTCTGTTTTTTTTCTGCTGCAAAGACCATGGTATCTCGGGAGACTATAAATCACTTGCACTAATTTCCTTTATTGCAGGTGTGAGCATCGCACTGAGCCAGGCACAAGCAGGGTGTGCAGGATTAGATTAGATTGCTGGGAGGTGCAGCTTGTAGGAACAAGGAATCGGGGGGCCCTTCTTTAACCTGCCTCTCCCAGCTGCTTCAACCTGCCCCTGTTCCTCCACATTTTATTGTTGTGTGTAAATAACACTGGGAGTGTGTTATCTTCCTATCTTGGATTGTGACAAGTGGTTTTTGTCTCACTTGCAGTGTCTCAGACTGCTGCTTTTCTTAGTAGCATGCGGTCCCACTCTCTGAAGTGGGAAATAGGGGTTCAGAAGAAACCATGGAGATATGTGAATAAAAAAGCCCTTATGGCAAGACTTCCACCTCCCCAGTATGTACGTCTTTAGTGTCCCTTTCCTTCCCCAGAAAACTGGTTTCCTACCCCCCCACACCATGATGAGCTCTCTGATCTTCAGGCATCCAGGTGACTACAAAGCAGCGCGAGTTGCCTAAAAACTGACCTGAGTGTTGGTGTGAATGGGCAGGTGCATGTGTTTGTATGAGAAAAGGAGCTGGCAGAAAGCTGAAGTTGCTCATTTAACGCAATGCATCAAGTGCCTTCTGTAGCCTCCCTGTGCAGGCACCCTCAGAAGCACCTCTGCGTAAGGGTGAGAACGCCTACATACACAGGTTTATTCACATGCACGTGGGCTGACTTTTGCAGTCGCTCACACGCGAGGTTACTTGCCGGTACATGCACAGTATCGCTCTTTTGCATAGCTAATTGCACCAAAGGTTACTGAGTGCCCATGGGGAGAGATTGGACGACGTGGCTCTCCGGTGGTGGCTGAAGTATCTATTTCCTCTCTGTGGAAACTGTTAAGCCAGAGGAAAAGTTAAACTAGGTATCACCCCCCAAAGCACCTCGTCCTGACTGAAGAAAAGTGTTGGCAGCAGGGGAACATCTATTCCATGAAGTTTGCATATGATATTTCTGTGCTTTTGAAGTGAGACCTTCATTCACAGGGGCCTGTGCCAAGCAACACCGTTCCCCAGAGCACGCGGTAGGCTGCTGTAGCTGCAGGGAGGAGGATGGGCACTGCAGGTGGGGCAGATTTTTCATTTCCAGGCAGTCAGTTCAGTCTCTCTGGGGGATGATCAGAAGTGCTGTCACGTCTTGCTCTGCACTGGTGTATGTAAAGTGAGTCAACGTTCCCAGGCCCATATTCACAGCACAGACCACTATCACAGACTCGGCGGAGAAGCCAGGGCCACTGAGAGCAATTTGGATCGTACTCTAGCTTGGTTGTGAGGTTCGTTGACACAGCAGCCAAGGGATGCCAGGACTTCATGCTAGCTATGCCATACTTGTCCTGGGCCAGTGTATCCTTTCACTGCTGCTGGGGCACATACTGCAGGTAACTTGTGAACCTGGCTTTTTCCACCTCTTGACTTGAAGTCAGGTAGGGATTTTACTCTTAAATAACCTTTTTGGGGAGCGGCACTGAGTGCCTGGGTCCCTGTGCACTGAGTGAGAGTTGTGAGTGTTTGTTTTCTTGGAACCTGGCCTGTAGTTTGTCTGGCCCCAGAAGATCCTCAAATAATTTGCAAAGATTACATATTATCATTACAAATAAACTGTTGCACCATCCCTTTATGTACACATTACCTGTGACAGATTTGTGTAGTGGTGTGCCAACACAGCATGTGTTCCTGCACTCCATCTTCCCGCCTTGAGCCAGGCGGGATGAGGGTGACTCAGCTCTCACGGAGTGGTGCCCTCCCATGCATCTCCTCCGCGCTGTGGGCTTGGCAGGGGAATGCTGTTGTCGTCTGGAGATGTGTTTCTGCGTACGGTACAGTAACGTGCAGGCTCTGCCTTCTCTCGCCTGCAAGTTCAAGCAGATGTGAAGGAAGAGTGGCGCTGGGAGAGACGACGGACATCGTCTTTCATCTGGCGGTTTGGAATTACCAATGTCTGCAGTATGGTAAAAGGCAGGATGTTTTCCTGAAGACAGAGGTTGCCTTGTGGGTCGTGGCAGTGGAGAACAGAGTGATGATGCGGTTCTTTCTCCAGTGCTTACAATGCTAGCCTCAAGAATTGATGAGGTTATGTATTTTGATGTACTTTGAGTTTCCCTTTCCGATTTGTTCTTGCTGTGCATTGATGTTCCCTTTTCCAGTCACTTCCCAATTGCTTTTTTCAGGCTTGCGGTAATAGCTGAGAAGGGCTTTCCAGAAAAGGAAATAAGCCGTCTTATTTAGACGTGGTGTGAGATTTAAGAAAGATCCATGTAATGCCTTGGGTGGAAACAGATGTGAACCTGGTCCTTCGATACTTATGCTTTTCATGATGTTAGAAATTCATAGTCTGTGTGTGTAATCAGCCAAACCAAAATACACTGGGATCTTGACCAGAGCTCCTCTGTACTTCTGTTTTCCTGAGAAGACTTGCCCATGCCAAAGCACAAGGGCTTTGATATTCCTGATCTGGAGAGAGTCCCCTACACTTTAATGAGATTCAATTAGTCTTTGAGATGTTGGATCATTTCAGACAATCCGAAGATTGTCAGGTGGACCTGTGAGTCCCCCTGAAGCATCAGTGCCCCTCTCAAAAGGTCACTAATTCTGATTTTATAATTTCCTAAGGCTTAGTTATTTCAGCATTCTGTGACTGTTTCCCACGTGAGATTTTTTTTTTTTTTTGACAGCAAATTGGTAAATGTGGCTTCTTATCCCCCTTGTTTTTAGAAGCTGGAAAAGCTGTCACCTCTTTACATTTTAGGTCTATCTGATACCCTGATGTGGCAGAAGCGTTGCATCTTGTGTTATTCTTGCTTTTCTGTGTCACTGTTTTCCATCAGAGATGCAAACCGTATGTCCCATGCCTTTGCATCATCCATGGGGGTTTTCCTCCTTCCTGGTTTCTGTCTCAGTGACCTTGATGTTCATTTCAGACAGTCTAAAGATTCTTGATTTTTTTTTTTTTTTTCAGTTGAGCCGAATATCAGCAACTGACAGCCAGTGCTACTCAGTAGTGTAAAAACACTGAATACAGATCAGAGACTTGACTATGGGGTCTTCCGTAACAGGCATGTTTTATCTCTCTAACTTTTTTTCTGCTAGCCCTCTGGACTGCGGATTCCTCTGGAGTATTAGGAACGAGTAGGCTTATATGGAAGCCCATGTTTCACTGAAATTGTGTAAATTCACGCACACTAAACAGTATTTCATTGTCAGATACTGTTATATCCCATTTACCAGTAAAAATATTTGATCTGCATCATCACCTGTTAGGCTGCAAAATTGCCTAGTAGAGCTCTCTTGAAGTGAGGATAATCTACATTAATGATATGTGTATTTTTTCCTGCCGTTCTAAATAAATCTGTTTCTGCCTTGCTTCAAGAGGCCACTTATTTCCATGTCATTAGCGTGGGCTGTTTGACTTGGCCCGTGTATTTGGTGTTGGCAACTCTGACAGCTTCCTCAGTGCTGCTGTTCATTTGAGCCTAGTTAAGATATCTCCAGCCCTTCTCATAAATACTTCACTTCCTAAATTAGTTTCATTTCTATTTTGTAATGTTATTTTCTGTAAAATTGCAGTAGTCATGTCTGGGTGCTATTAACCCTATCTAAGCCGCAGAACAAAATTTATAATGGGCTGAGAATATCCTGTCCAGACCACCCTGTACTAATAGCCTCAATTACCTGCTGCGGCAGCTCACTCAGCATTAGCTGCCACAGTCCGTGTTTTGTTGTAAACAGGCCAGCTGGGAGGGGTTTATTTGTTTTCAGTCAAAAATGCAAAATGAACCAACAATCTGCCAAAACCAAGTTTTCCTATCAAACCTGCCCGAACTATAATTTCCGGAGGTGTACCTTGGAAGTAAATTGTGTGCCTAAGATAAGGAGTAAATATAAAAAGTTTCATTTTGCAACTGCTATGTCTTGAAAACATCAATGCATGCCTATTTCAGAGGAAATTCTGTGAACAGCAATTATGACCCATAGTCTGTACTCTCATACCAACAGGAGGGAGTAATTGCATCTACTTTAAAAATTCAAAATAATCCCCTAAGCCAAGGTGTTAAGAACGAATGCATTATTAAAGTCTTTCCCAGGTCATATGTTGCCCCTTTCTTATTGGGGCGGGGGGGGGGGGGGGGCAGGAAGCAGTGAGAAGGTTTGTCCTTAAAGCTAGAGAATAGAGCAAGGGTGAACCTTGGTGTGGAAAGAAACCCTTCCACGTCCAGGCCCCACAGACCTCCCTTGGTGGCCTCCAACAGACTCCTCATGTTGTGCCAGCACAGCGGCCCAAGGGAGGCTGGGCCTTATCCTCCCATCGGGGCTCCGTGCAGAGGAGATGGCACCTCTCCATGCTCCAGGGGCAGGGCTGGGGGACAGGAAAGAAGGGCCCATGCAACGCTTCACAATCAACAACAACTTTATGGAGTGCTGGGAGACCTTACACAGGTTGGCTGCACCTCCCTTTCCCGAAGGTGGGATGTCTGGATGCTTTGCCACTGTGGGGGGCTGAGTTGCTTGTGGGGGGGTCACTGAGGACCCCCCACCCTCCTGGAACACTGTGGCCACCGTCTTGTCCAGGGGACCCCAGGCACAGGATGAGGAAGGGGCTGGAGCCTAGGGCACGCAAGGGGAGGTGGAGGGCAGTCCCTGTGCCCAAGGGGCAGCAGAATGGTGCAGGGGAGCAATCCCCAGGAAATGGACCCTTAGCTCTCCCGACCTTCCTCCTTCTCCCACAGTAGGGCATCTTTCAGGCCACAGGCCCCCCAACTCCCAGAACAGCCATCTTTGGCCACATGCATTGCCATCATGGTGGCCTCCTGATGTCACGAGCCACCTCGCTGCCTTTTGTTTCGGGCCCTATAAATGCAGGGACCCTGGCTGCTGGCCCACAGTTCACTGAGCTTCAAGGCCCTTGGGTTCCATGGATGATTGGAAGAAAGAGGTCCCACAGCAGCAAGGCAAGTGGCTGCCCGCTTTTGCGTGGGAAGGCAGATAAGCGGTTGCAGGAGACGTGGAGGAAGAGGAGGCAGCATCAGAGGGGGGACACCATCAACTGCATAGTAACAATGGCTATTGCTCCTGTGGTTGATGGTGTGGAGCCCATGGAGGTGGATCCACTTGAAGATCAAGAAGAACCGATGGAAGTAGGTCCACCTCCAGCATGGCTCACCTGGCACCACTACACCATGCTAGGGCTCCCCACCATGGCAGCGGCGTCGCAGGAGTGCCCAGCCAGCGCCCTACCATCGGCCCGGCCTCCGTGCCTGGCATTAGCTGGGAGGCCCAGCCTCCATGCCTGGCTATCCTGTGGACTCTCCCCTTCCGTCTCCTGGCATCAACAATTATTTTGTTGGTTACCACGGGCTGTGTGAGCCCTTCTTTCCCATCCCTCACCCCCACCCCTCCTGAAGGGGTGCCATCTCTTCTGCTCTGAGCCCCAAGAAAAGGGGATGAGACAACCTGGCTTCTGCCAGGCTGCTGTGCCGGGGTGACAGGAGGAGCCCCCCGGAGGACCACCAAGGTCTCTGGGGCCTGGAGGTGGGGTTTCTTCAGTCTGAGGATGAGAAGGCTGCCCGACGGGTGGTTGAAGATGACGCCAGACCCCCTGTGGCAGTGCCCAAAGAATAGCAACAGATGAAGCAAGGAAGTTAGAGGGACGGCTGTTCCTCTGGAGAAGCAGGAGACTGCAGTTCTGCCAGGAAGAAGTGCTGGCCTTCAGCGATAAGTTCCCTTCTAGCTGCTTCATTAGGAGTTCTTTGCAAGATTGGCAATAAACAATTAAAAAACCAACAATAAAACAACAAAAAGAACAGTAGAAGTGCTTTCCCTCTCTTTTTGGTACTTTGGCAACTGCATCAGGACTCCTCTGTCCCCTCCTGGTCTTCCTAGTCCAGGAAGGGCACCGGGGCATAGGGTGTGGGCCCAGGCCAGGGCCTTCGAGATAGTGAGGGGCCAGGGCACAGGAGGGCAGGCTGAGGGAGCTGCCTGGTCATGAGGGTGGTGAGACACTGCAACAGGTTGCCCAGAAAAGCTGTGGATGCTCCATCCCTGGAAACATTCAAGGCTACATTGGATGGGGCTTTGAGCAACCTGATCTAGTGAAAGATGTCCCTGCCCACGGCAGGGGGGTTGACTGGGTGATCTTTAAAGGTCCCTTCCCACCCAAACCATTCTATGAGTCTGTGAGACGGGCAATGGTACAATGTGCTGCTGCGCTCGGTTCCCCTGCATTTTTGTGGCCTGTGCTAGCAAGTGTCTGCAATCGCCATCTCTCTCTTAGGCTTATAGTCAGTTTGTAAAACAGGCTTGTACAGCAAAAGCAACTGATGTGTCAGTGGTGGATCACTGAATTACTGCTTATTCTCAAAACACTAAGCCTGCATCCTTTCTTTTTCAGTTTCTCAGCTGAAACTCAAGCCCTGTGCCTGCAGGATGCTTTAGGTCTGAAGGACATTTTTTCAAGCATTTATAATTTGTCTGATACAATTCACTATTCCAAGAATCGTTGTGTCCCTTCCCACTGATTTTGAGACAGGCACCCTGACAGCAGCCTCAGTGTTACTGTTGCCAACTGCTTCACCTTTCAATTTTTATTTTGCTTTTTACCACATAGGCTATGTAGACCCTTTTACTTAAACACAGCAGGTCTAGCTTTTCCCCAGATGATCCTCTAGGACTGTCTCCCTGCCCTGAGTAAACATCTGCATGGATCTAAGTTCATATGGGTCCTAGAAAGAGCTTCAGTGCCAAACGTGACCCAAATGGTGGTCTGTGGAAAAAGGTTTTGCCAACTTGACACTTGGTTTGTCTCCATGCAGTGGCCAGACCACCAGCTGCAAGCACCTCAAGCACCAGAAGTGGTTTGGTATCAGCCATCATTCTCTCCCCTCACAGGCAGGGGCAAAACGCTCTTTATAAAGGTGTTTAATTCTTCATGGCCCAAGCAATCAGGTTTGTGGGAGGAGGAGCATGGTGGGGGTTGCTTTGTCACCTCTTTCTGCCCAGGTGCCTGGGCTGCTCCAGCTCCATCACCGATTCCCAGGGCTGTTCCCGGTCCAGCTCTTTTGCAGCCGCTTCCTCAGGGCAGGAAGAGCTTTGTAACATGTGTGAGTTGAAGGACAGTTGTACTGCTCCAGGTTGTGCTATGTTGGGAGCTTATTTATCCTTGGATAGATGTATTCTAATTCTGTCTCTGCTGTTTTGGTCTCCTGCCTCTTCAGGGAATTGGACGTGCTTTGTGAGACCAGGGTTTGACAGACTTTAACCTTGGTAATGGGTGTTTTCCTTTCCCCTGTAGTTACTGGCTGTAGCCAATCACGTGTATTTACTCGTCCATGTTGTTCACCTGCTCCAGTGGTGGAGCTCAGATCACCAGCATTCAGCCTGAATTTAATTTGCTTTTCCTGCCAGCACCTTTTCATCCATTGGCAGTTCCTCTGTTCCTGGCATGGTGCTGCTCACCTGCACCTAATCTGCAGCTAATAAAATGCCTCCGCCTTTCACATTCTTTTCTCCTCTCACTGAGCCCTCATCTTCATCCCTGCTGCTTCTCTGAAGAAGTCCTGATGATGTTAACACTTCTGCTACCCCGTAGTTGTGCTCTGCGCTTGTGATTCCTCTGAACATGCCGCCGTTCCTTGCATGTCTTGCAAGGTGTTTCCAGGTGCATCTCACTGACCCGCACTGCTTGCTCCAGTGGGGAAGAGGGTCTTTTGTGTGTGCTGGTGGGGCAGGGGAGGATGCACTCCCTCTCTGAACTCCTACTGTCCCCCTGCCTTGGTATGGCGAGTATTATTTCAGTTTGTCTGTACTGTCTGATCACTGTCTGCATTCCATCAGCTCCAGCCATGCGGCCAATTTCCTTTGCTTCGCAAATAGTAATTGCTTTGCCAATTAACTCTGGGACTTCCCATACTCTCTCTTGAGTGCTTTGTCCCCAAGCCCCATGCTTCCCAAATGGCGTGATTAGTTGGATTTTTCCTAAACTTAGATTCTTTGTAAATTTTGTTTTCACCTTTTTCTTGTAACTCTGTGTTTGAATTAGAGATCTGACATAGGCACATCAAGGAGGGGCAAAAAATACTTTAGCAACTCTTGCAGCTCATGCAGAAGTAGAAGAAGAAAGAAAAGTGAAAGACAAGCCAAGCAGGAGAGAAGAGGCAGCATTTGGGAATAGAGGTGATGGGGATTACTTAACAAAAGTAAGAAGCAGCCAAAAATGGGGCATAGTGAGATGAGTGTCAGAGCAGAGTGATCAGAAAGTGCCAGTGGCCACTAAAAAGTTGTGAGGGGGAAGGAACTGAAGGCTAAATTAGAAGCAAATACTTGGGATTTCAGTGGAGCAGAGAGGCTGGAATGGACAGTCTCAGGTACAGAGATCAAAGGGGTAGAAAGGAGTTGGAGGGCACAGACTGAGAGTTTTAAAAGGGGTAAAGGAAAATGCAGGGATAATAATTACAGAAGCTAGTGGGGACCATAAGCAGCTCTACCTCGATGGTTAAGAACGTATTTGGTGTCATAAGAGTGTTTGGTGCCTTGAAAATTAGTACCACGGTAGCTTTTTACTGTAGTTGATGTCTGCCAAGACATCTGGTTTCCCTGTTTAGAGCATTGTGCTCAGCGCTGCAGCTGCTCTGCTTGATTTCCAGAGTGTAGTTACCTGGTTTGTCCTGGGTGTCTAGCAAATGCTCAGCACTTTGCCAGTTGTTTCTGTAGAAAAAGGATTTGCTAATTTAGTAAGGAATTTTTCATATGTCCTTTATTTAAGAAGGATGTAAAGTCCCATTTCTCTAGGTACAGTGAAAATCAAAGAAAAGATGCTTGGTTTGTGCATATTCCTATGGTTCATGGTTGGGTAGCATTTAATACAGAAACTCTCTGGATTTGCTGAGGTACATGCTGCCTCTGCTCCTTTCATAATCCTCAGGGCTCCCTTTCAGTCCTTCTTTCCATACCCTTCTGGGGTTTTCTCTTACCCAGAGGGACAGGCGTTGTTTGCTGGAACCAGTGCAAGTTTGCATCCAGGCACAGGGGAAAACTCGCCCTGCTCGACTCCCACCCCGAGCACTGACTCCCACAGCAGAGACTGCGACGTTACAGCTATCAGCCTCAGCTGTGAGGGCATCCTGCTCCCGGGTAACCATTTTGTAGTAGGCAGCATGGTGGAGAAGGGCCCATTATGGGAAGGAACCGAACCAGGCTCTCGCAGGAGCGGTGTTTGCAAAGTGGTGCTTGCTCGGCATGGCACACTGGGGTCCGAGGTGCACCAGCTCCACATCTGTCCAAAAGTATGTAAAACGCATGGGGTCCTGTTGCAAGTTTGCAGCCTAAATTATCCCTCTGGGCAGAAAGCGACTCCTGCGAGCACTGCCCGGGTCCGGGAGCAGATCCCCTGGGGAGCTGCAATTTGTCCTTGCTCTGTCTCTGGGCGATGGGGGAAGGATTTGCTTCAGCCCCAGCCAGCACGGCTCCCCCCTGCTCGCCACCCGTTTATATTTAGCTGGCAGCATGTGGTCGCGTGGGCCATTTGAAGGCAGTGTCTTCCAGCCCTCACCTCCGTGCTGCCCAGCTTTCCATAGCGGTTGAGCTGCTGCTGCCTGGGTGGAGAACGGGAGGCTAAAATTAGCAGGGAGCTCTTCTCTTGCCAAATGCTGCGTCTGACCCAGCCGAGCCTGGCGAGGGGGAGAGGAAAATGGTCTTAAATCTCTCCACGCAGAGCGGCCAGCGTGCGTGCCGGCTTCTCGTTGCAAGGGGTGGGGATGCCCCAGCGGGGGTGCTTGGGGGTGTGCTGAAGCAGTGGGGCACTGCCAGGATGGTCTCAGGACACGGTAGGAAATCCTGATTCTCAGAGCTCTGTTTCCTTCAGAGTCTCCCTTTGAATACCATATAAACAGTCAGGGAGGCCAGTTCTTGCTCTGGATGTCTTAGAGCTGCAGGCATCTCCCTGCTTAGGGAGAGGTTTTCAGGGCAGATGTGGGGTTTAGCTGCCATAAGAAAACTAGTATGTGAAAACTGTTCCTACCCTGCCAGAACAAGCTTCTGAGGATTTCGCTGCCCCCGCTAGCTGCCCACCCTAAATCAGCACTTGTTCACTCTCTATTACAGAGCAGTTTCCCAACAGGGCAGGCTCCAGGAGGGGCTGTGGTCTGGCGGTTACAGCACAAATTTGGGCAAATGGGGGTGCACGCCATCCCTGTCGCTGCTGCTGAGCAGCCGAGGCTTCAGAATGAGCTGCTTCAGCAGCCCGTGCCTCAATTAGCCTCTACAGCAAAGATGATGATAATTGTTATTTATCCTTTTGAAACACTTAATGTCCATGAATGGAAAAGCATTAATTGGGCTCCATATTATGTTGGTACAAGGGGAAAGCATGTTGTTTCATTATTGACTATTCTGCTGGACCCAGCCTGCCCTGCTGGTACAGTCCTGCTGGTTTGGCTGCCCCAGGCATGCTGCTACTCTGTCTTTTGAGAACGACCTTTGGTCGTGTGTGTAACGCAGCAGCAGGAGCTTGCCTGGGCCCCCAGAATACAGGTCTCACCTCTGACCTTTCCCATTCATTGCACTTGCCTAAATTGCACAGCCCAGGGCAAGAAATGGGTGGAAGGATGCAGCTGAGGTGGGGACTTGGTCCCTAAACCCTATTCCTTTTGTCCATGGCCTTTGGAAAGACCCATCTGCAGTATGTGCAAGGGCAGCCCAAGGGCAAACCATCACTGTTGCAAGGAGAACTGGCGTGGGTTTTGCACGTTATTGGTCCTCACGGGTCAGGAGGAGGCAGTCTGAGAGACGCCATGGGCGTGGTGGAGCAAAATGAGCACCCCTTGACAGCCTAATAAAGGTCAGAGTAAATGTAAACAGGGTTTGCATTGAGATTTCTGTTTTTTCAGCAAGGGTTGGCGGGCACTGCTCGTGGGGAAAGCTGGGCCAACTGCAGGGAGAAGACAAAAACCAGGAAGGCATGTTCATGGTCTGCCTGACAACTGTTTGTGCTGAAAGGGAGGTGAAATTCCCCTTTTCCTGCAAACAGCAGAGAAACGAGAGCAGCTGGGTTGGCTGCACTAGCTGTGTCTTATGCATTCAACCAGCTAACTTGGAAAGTGGCCTCTCTGGTTGTGTGTGGAGGTGTGTACAGAGGATGTGTGCTAGCTCTCTGCCAGCTCTCCATTACGTTAGGTGTACGGGGAGGAGAGAGCTCCAGGAACTGGAGGGGGTGCGGTACTGGCAGGGTCCATCCTTGCTCCTGTCTCAGCTCTAGGCACAGGTGCCTCCCTCTTGTGAGCACCGCTCTGTGGTTTTCATGCTGGCGAAGTAAAGGAAACAAAACTTTCAAGTGAGTTCCTGGCTTCCCTTTCCTTTTCCCTGCTGGAGTTGGAGTGAAGAGTGTGAAGGACATCAAGGTATTTTTAGTATGGGTAAAGAAAGGCAAAATATAAAAAATATGGGAAAATATTCCTCCTGCAGGTGCAAGAGGAATTGCACTCTGTGTCAGACCAGTTCAGGGCTGTTGTTTTTCCTGGGAAGGATTTATTTGCCTCAACCCAGCAATGTGAAGAAAGCATCACCAGCTATATGTCGACTTACTGGGAGGCTGGGGGAGAAGGCGGCTGTGTCCTGCTCTTGCCCCTTTGCACAAATCTGGCAAGTCCTCTAGTATAAGATTTCTTCCTGACGCTGGCAGCCCGCGCTCCTGGCTCCCTGTGCTGGCACACGAGGGCTGGGGTGACCCTGCGGGGCACTGGCACTGCTGGGGCCAGGGGCTTAAGCCAGTTGTGTCACTTCGGCTCCCAAGCCTGAAAGGATGGACTTGTCTTTTCCCAGCTGACTGCTGTTCTGTGATGGAAAAGTGGCTTTTTCCTGCACTTGCTGGTAACAATGAGAGGGACCTCCTTGCTTTTAATAATCATCACTTACTGAGGAGAGGGGGAAATTGTTCTTCCATGTTCTCTTCCCCTCACTGACCTCTGTTCTGGCATTGACTACTGGCAAAAATACTAATTTCTAACCAGACAGCCACTTGAAGTGGCCTGCATTTGCTGTCTGAGGCTATCCAGGAAGAGTCGGTCTTCCAGCTGCAGTGCTGGGCTCCTCTGTGCCAGGCAGCCTGTCAGCATCCCTGCCCAAGGCCCTGCAGGGCTGCTGGGAAGATGCTACGTGACAGTAAGTGCTTTAGGTGCCATGCAGCATGGAGGCTCCCCCACCACCCTAGAGAAGGCATTGGGAAGAGGCTGGTGCTCCCCTGAAGCTGGGACAGCATGCATTGCCAGCACTTTGGCAAAGGAAGGAGGGCTGGAGTACAACTTGGAGGGTGCCCCCATGTCCCTATGCTAAATTTACTTCTGCAACCAGTCTGTTTAAAATCCACCATTGCGATATTCTGCTGCCTCCCCTCTGTAGAGCTGGGCATTTGCAAGGTCTGCTGAGATATCTTCTCACAGTCAAGCTGCTAAAATCCATAGAGATGCCTTTCTTGGGCTCTGCAGGTCTGAAGACTGCTTATAATTCTTGTCTCAGACCCTGAAACTGGAGTGGTTCACGTGGGTTGACCTGCCACTATCTCCCCAGGGTGGTTTGTTACCAAGCTGAGCAGGATCCCCATATCCCGTGGGGTTAGATCTGGGTGTATTTCTCTATTGCTGAGTGATACGGTGCAAAGGCAGCTTAAGGCTCTAGTTACTAGAAAGCTTTTTTCAGGAGTGGGGCTTGATACATTGCTTGGCTGAGGGTAGAGGCCCCTGGAGGGAGGACAGCTCGGGTGAATGATACTGGGCTGGTCCTCAAACTGGGCAGTGCTCGGGGGGTCTCCCAGAGCAGGCATGTTCAAGTAAAAGAAAAAAAAAAAAAGAGAATGAGAGAGAAAGCGGTGATGGGGGAAGGAAAGGATTTGAGCTAGCTCTTGTGCTGGTAGCAAATGCTGAGGACAGCCATTTTCCAGCTCTGGCCACCTTGGCAGTTCCAGTGGAGCTGCTGTGCTCTGAGGACAAGGCAGAGGCAGGCAGCATTGGTGCTTTTTCTCATGAATGTAGTAGGTACGTTTGTACAGTTACAGGCACGTAGGTTATGATTCTTCTTTCACGCTTTCAGATTTTACCAGCTATGTCTGTTGTGGGCGTTTGGGATTTGTCATCTTACTATATGGCTTAAATGAAACTGTACAAATCCCTGTGTGCATTTCTTTGCTTTCCTATGTAAATAATCCCAATTTTAAAAATTATTATTTAAAATATATGTGATAGTGCTGTCTGGATCTGTAGCTTTGTAAAGAAGTGGCTATAACTTTACTCTCTGCAGGTGTGTGTATCTCAGATTCTAAAGGCATTTCCACATGTAGCATTTTCCATATATAGAGGGTCTCTGTGTGCTCCAAGTACTACCAAATCAGCCCAGAGTCCAGAAGCTAGCAATTGAATCTCCCAAGAAAACAAAGGTCTAACCTAATTTTGCATTGTGTGCTAAGATAGTCTCACGATAGTGCCTTTCAAGTGTCCTGTGCTCCGAAGGCACCCGTGCTCCTCATGTTTGCTGGGCAGATCTAACCAAACCTGTTTGCTCCAGGTTAAGAACGATTATTTCCCAGCAGAAAAATTGCAGCACCTGCACTTCCCTTTGTGTTGTTTCAGGTGGCCAGGGAAATCTGATGCTGAGCTCCATTGCATGGCAGACAGCTGGGCTAGTGCTAGGGCAATTTTACATGCACTTCGTGGAACCAAGGTGGCCTGCATGGAGCTGATCTCTATGTAATGAACATCTAGTTGCAGCTCTTCCCTCCTCCCTTCAAGCCTGAGGAGGCCACAGTGTGAACTGAAGGTGGGTGAGGGTTTTAGCAGCTAAGCAGTGTGCTGCTGCTCTTAAATGGCCTGCTGACAATGCAGGTGCATTGTTTTGTAGACCAGAGGCATGTCTTCCACGCCAGCTTTGCTATTCTGCATAAAAGCCTTGCAGGCTGCAGTGGTTTCCTTTGCACAGAGCCAGGGTGTGGGACACTTCATTACGCTCTACCCAAATGTTTTAACATTAGGGTTAATGTTAAGACCCAGCTTGGGATTCGTGAGATCACAGACTTGGATGCTGTGTTAAAACACCCTGAGTGACACAGGCTGCGTTCTGCACTTGCCATCAACCAGAGGAGCAGGTGGTTTCAGGCACTGTTAAATGAGCTTTCTCTCCAGTGTTGGTCCCTTGTCGACATAGGGTCTCTCTTGTTGTCTTCCCTCATGCATGGTGATAGCCAAGGATCCTCTCTGTGTAGGATACTCATGCAGTGAAAGTGCCACAGGCAAGAAACTTCAGTAAATAGTATTTGTCTAATAGGTGCTGCCATTTCCCAACTAAAAGTGTCCTAAGGAATCATTGTACGTATGTAGGCACATCACAGATGTGTGCTGCAATTTCTCCCTGCCCAGGGGAAGTCAGCAGCGCCTGGATAACCCCAGTGTGTGCGTCAATACTTGCAGTACATGCTCACTCCTATATGCTGCTGCACCAGTTTTCCTCACCTCCCGGCTTCCGCACTGGCACGGAGGCATACCCAAAGCCCCGCATAGCTCTGCTTCTCCCTGCAAAACACTTCTCCTGCCGAAAGGCTCCATCCTGTCATCTCTGAGGCTGTCTGCCCGCCTCGTCTCACACCTTCATGCTCCTCTCTGGGTGCGTAGATGTGCTCCCTGTGTATTCATGCCTCTTTATACATACCTGTCCATCCCAGCAGGCGAGTACCTGCATGTTGCTGACCTCGCCTACTTAGTGCTCTTTCATAGTGTTCCCCTGCATGTTTTCATGACCTTGAAAGCCTTGCTCTCTCCTGCCAAGCTGCTGGAGCTGCACAGCTTGCTATATATTACAGTGTTTTTCCCTTCTGGGGTCCTTTAAGGTGGAGAGCAATGTTCACGAATGTGGTAGGTCAGATCATGGAATAAATAAGACATGACATGGCCATGGCACTTGCAAGTTTCCTTTCTAGGGTTGCAACCGTGCATTTCCATTTCAAATTCTGGCACCATCCCACACTGGCTCCTCATGGACTTGGTCCGTGTACCACGGAGGGGAATCGCAGCCTCCCCCAGCACTGCTCTGCCAGTGCATCTCAGTGCAGACCAGTGGTCCCCGCTGCTGTTGCACACCTGCCCCCTCTCCTCCTCCTTGGCACAGGCCACTCTCTCTAGTCCTGCCCTTTCTCACTGTGTACGTGGCTACCAATGCATGGGGCTGTTTGCACCACGACGTGTGTTTCGGCTGCAGTGAGCTAACTGCTGAAGTAGCAGATCTGGAAGAGGGCAGGAGCCTCTGTGCCCCTAAGGAGAGTGCAGCAGAATGCGGGCAGTGTACTGGCAATGTAGTCATTTGCTATTTTCTTTGTGGCCTCCTCAGCTACTCGGTGCAGCTCACTTGGGGCTTTCACATGGCTTTTCCTTTCCTTGGCTTGCAGCATTCCTTGCTCTTCCCACCTTGGGTCTTTCTGCACCATGTATGCGCCTCTGCAAACCAGAACTATACCTGGAGACATGTATATATTTAGAGCCTGTAGTTAATCAGGGAGTGTACCCATGTTCTTTTTTAGCATCCTGTTCCTTGGTTGTTTTACAAAGGCTTTCTTAATCTCATTTTACTTAACCAAAGCTGCAAGATCTTCCTGTTTCTCTCCCCAGATGTTTCTTTAGTTTTTCAAATGCTAGCAGGTATGCAAGTACCTGAAGGTGTTGGCCACCTTCATAAAGAAACCACAAAGAAACTATTATATCTCAGCAGGCAGACATCTTAGAGCAAAGAGTTGTCACTTGCAGCTCACTGATGAAAAGAATATTGTTGCTGGAAAAAAAGTTTCAAATTCTGAGAAATCATTCTTAATTTCTGAGAGTCTTGTTTGTGCTCCCATTAGCCAAGATAACAGATATTATTACTAGTTGTCCAGTCACTGCAGGACCTTCTTAGAGCTTAACAGGGCACAGCAGCACACACACAGCACCAAGGCAGTCTGTAGGGATCTTGACATTTCAACCCTGTAACAAATTCTCCCCATTTTTCTATATGAAATTTCACAACTGAATTGTGTCCTTCTGCCTCACTGACGCACGTGAGAGGGCCAGGTCTGCCTTGTCCGTGTCTGAAGGGAACTCGTGCAGAGGGTCTCCTTGACAGCCCGCATGCTCTCTGGTGTTTGCCAGATTTCCCGTCCCGGCACAGCCCATCAGTGCCTGACTCGGTAGCTCTCCTGCAGGAAGGCTTTGATGTGAAGGTCTGTACGGGGAGTTGGTGTCAGTTACTGCGTGCTGCCTCTCCGCTCGCCGGGGAAGGCTGTACTGGCTCCCAAGAGCAGGGTGTCACAGGGAGCCTTTCTGCCTTCTCCCAGCTCTAGCTCATGGACCTTCTCTGCCTCACCTGTGAAATTTAGCTCTAGGAATTGAGGATAAAAAGAAGCAGGGGTGCTTGCAAATCTAACAAAATGCACAGTGTCAGAACGCCTCTGCCTTTCATTGTGGTGCTGGAGATGCTGCAGAGAGGAGGCTGAGAGGTCACGGCCAAGGGAACTGGATGTGAAGTGGGTGACGCTGGCTGAGGATGGGTGGAAACGGGGAAATTAGGGGGATGAATCCAGACCCCAGCCACCCCTCTGGCTCAGGGTGGGTTGCTGCTGGTCTCCTAATGACACGAAGAGAAGTGCAAGTGAATGATAGACCTTGTTCCCGCAAGACCACTGTCACCTGCTCTTATCCAGTCCCCCATTTGGTTCTGCCAGTGTTCCCACCCAACTTGTCTTGGACAGAGCTGCCTCATGGGCCAGCTGCACATGAAGTTGAGCTACTCCTGTGACAAATAACAATCATGTGGGCAGTGCCACAATTTAGGACACTTCCTTCTGGCGATGTGCACATGGTTGGTTGTATCCATCTACTCAGTCTGGGGGCAGATGCTGGCTCTATCAGGTCATCTGGGGTGACTCCTAGAAACCTCCTCATGCAACTATGGGCTGCTGGTGGCAGTAAGCAACAGTAACTCTGAGGTACCCCGTCATGTTCCTGGCCTGAGGAAGTCATTACCTGTGCCACAGTGCTGCTGGGCAAAGGTCTGCAGGGACTCAGGCAACAGTTCTGTGTGCTTTGCTTGGGGATCTGGCAATGGTGGAGTAAGAAACTGGGTATTCAAGAAGGATTCAGTATAGATAAAGGCTAAACTGTGGTATGAGAAGGGGTTACAGCTGGACTGGGTGCCAGCATAAACCATAATATTTATGCAGTTCCAGGCACCTGTGTGTATCCTTCAGCAAAAAGGTATAAGCCAAATGGTTTTCCTCTGGAGATCAATGGCAAAAATCCTATTGACGTCAAGTAAAGCAAGATGCAGCTTACTGCAGCAGATTCTTCAGTGCCTTGTGTGAAGGAGAGGTGGCTGGTAAAGCAAAATGGAGCTCTTGCCCTTCCCTCGGGGTACGCTTGACTGCAGCTAGTACAGACCATCAAACCTGCAAAAATCATGCCTGTCCACCATAGGAAGTGAAATGGCTAGCAGCGCTGACAGGGAAGTCACAGAGGAGAAGGCCGCCATGTTTGGACTGTGTCTCCTGGAAGGATTGCAAAGGGAGCAAGACACAGGGAGGCCAGGGATCGATGGGAAATAGCCAGAGCATGAGCTAGGATTAGGGTTACAGATAAGCATCCAAAGCAACAACCCAGAGCAGTCAGGATTAGTGGGTAATGGAAAAGACTAGGACTGGGGCAGCTGGGTGGGGCTATCCTTGAGGTGGATGAACTAACCCCTGGCACCCCTTTTGGAATGGGGAGCTGGTGAGGAACTGTCTGTACGCATGTTTGTACAAGTGTGTTTCCTATATGAGTGGCCAAATGCCATAGGATGCTTCCAAGAACCTTGTGTAGTTTCCAGACCTTCAGCAGTCCCGTACCTCAGCCAGGCTATTTGTTGTGCACCAGGGCACGGTAACAGTCAAGCAGCCCACGCTGTTTGGATATCTGTATGAAGACAGCACTGGAGTGGCAGGAAGATGTCCACGTAGCAGCAGCATTTGGCAGTGTTGTGCACTCCAAGGACGAAGTTGCAGGGAGCTGCTCATGGGTCCTGTAAGGCTGTGGGCCAAGCATAGCTCTGATTTCAGCAGGTGAACCTCCGCTGAGATCCTCATGTATGTCCTAGCACTGAGCTGAACCCAGGTGGAGGAACACCCCGTGGCTGCACCCAGCTTCAGCTGCTCCACAGTGGGACACCCTTTACCCTCCTGCCCTTTGTGCTGTTGTCAAGCCAGGCCAAAATGCCTGGGTTTCCCCAGGGGTTGGCTTTAGGCAAGCTGGTCTCATCCCCAAGAGTTCCTACGGGAGGGGAGCATAGCATGCCACAGCAAGGTCCTGACTGCAAGAAGTGCCATGCTTGACATGGGTGAACTTGTTGGTTTTGGGGCACCTGGGTTTGAAGGCCAGGCCCTGGAAGTCTAGTTTTGCCCGGAGCTGCTCTCATGGCTGTTTACTGATAAGCCCTCGCAGAAGCATAAAAGAAGGTCAGAACTTCACCGCAGGAGCCAAATGCTGTTCTCAGAACTCTGCTCCTCAAGGGAGTTACCCCAGATTTACCACGGTGTTTCTGAGATCAAAACCAGGCCATGAGGAGCTAATTAAAGTCAGGCTAGTATGAGATTTGATATGGTCAAACCAATACATCCTTCATCTGCATAACTGGATCCCTCTGAGTTACCAGAGTTGTCTGGAAAGGCCACAGTGAAACCAGACACCGTTCACTTGAAACTGAAAAATCCAAGCAAACCTCTTTCAAAAATTGTCACACAGGGGGCTGCTCAGGAGGGTGAGCGACCCAGGAGTTACTCACTAGGCTGCATGGTAAAAATTGGCTAAGCAACAAAGCTGTCTGCCTTGTTTGCTGCAGCTAATCAAAACATAAGTAGAGTGAGGGCCAAGGGCTGGATCTAAGCCCACGGAAGCCAGTCGGAAGGGTTCCCACTGGGTTGAAGCCAACGTGGTCCAGAACAGCTTTGTTTTAAAAATGGAAGAGAACATGAAGAGTCATGACTGAGCTCTGACGTTCCCTTGAACCCAGATACGTCTCTGTCTGGAGCAGAGCAGCTAGCTCTGTGCGCTTCAGAGCTCGGGGATATCATGAGGTCTGAGAAGGACCAAGGGGAAGGAACAGCAAAGGTGGCTGAGGCAAGATTGACTTGTGACAGGATTTACTTATGTAAGGTATCTATATCTACTTTTTTCCCCCCCCACAAAGAGAGAAGGGTTAAAGCTGGTCCTACAGCAGAGTTTGAAGTGGCTCTAGAAATTAAATCAGTCTCTTGGTTTCCTTCAGCCCCATAGCATAAGGGACTTACACCATTAAATTAAAAAGTGTTTGTAAAATAAGTCTACCGTGTATGTGCTGGGTAATTTCAGCATAGTTAATTCAGTGCTGCAGGAACCAATGATGCAAGTGGCGTGGCTGTTTGGTTTTTTTTTTAAGGGTTGGATAATTTTATGACTAATAGTAACACTTGCAACTATGCATGATAAGAGAAGAGTAATCACAATTTGTGCTGCAGGGCATAAGCTGACTATTTGCATAGGTCACGAGGACTTTTTTTTTTCCTCCTCTGTAAAGTAATACAGCTAAAGGTACTTTTGAAGGTTGTTTTCTTCTGCCTTTTAAACATTAGGTGTTGGCCACTGGTCAAAGGTAGATTATCTGATGGGATGAACCAATGGTCTGATCTGCTAATTACTAAATTCCTACGTAAGGCTTTTATTTCCTGCACAGGGAGGTACTGTGCATACGCTGCGCCTTTTCAGAGAGACCTTTTTTTGTAAGATGGAATTAAAGCACCAGCTCTGGTCCCTAATTGAAACCAGCAGCATTCAGTAAGTTTGGACCACATCTGCGTGCTGAGTAGCCCTAGGCAGGCCTCTGCGGTTTCTGTTCCATCCACAGGAACTGTATTTCTGGCAGAAGCTCTTAGAGTTAAGTGAAGAAATTGCAATAAATAATCTACCATATTTATTTCACTTTGTATGTTTGCTCATGGAACTTCCAGGAGCAGATCAAAATCTCCTCACATGTATTTGATGTTGTTCAGCAGCGGTTCATTACATGGGCATTGCTTTTTTTTCCCTCCTGATTTGGCTAAGGCTAGCTCTTTGATACTCCAGGCCTGTTGTGAATGCTTGTTAAGAAGTGAATTAAAAATTGGCCCTCTCTGAGTAAACAAGAAGATGGGTTGAAAATATGTTGGGATTGATTCTTCCAGGGTGGTTCAATCACCCAGAAAACTGGGAGAAAGCTACCTTAATTACTGGGAAGATGAGTGGTAGAAAGAATCTTTTTAATGTTGCTGGTTGTGGCAACTTAGTTTTGCTCTGTTCCTTCCGCTCCTATATCTGTACAGCTCTGTGCAAATTGTATACAGCTGTGCACACAAATGAGTAGCTGGGCAGTTTTGACCATTGGGCAAGATCCCTGGTGGGTGGTGTGTTGGTTTTTTTTAAAGAGCAAAAAATAACCTGGATTGTTTTTTCAGTTTGTGGTTTGCAGCACCATTGGTTAGAAAACATCGTTTTGATTTAAAAACTGAGCAGACTGGAGCAAGCTACTAAAAGAGAGAAAATACGGGATACTGAGATGCTGTCCTGTATTACTTCTTTGAGTGTAATTGCATTTTGGTGCCGCTTGGGTCCTGATTAAAGCCTGCACACGGGTTGCTGAGCCAGTGTGCTCCGCTGCGGCTCCTGCCTTGCTCGTGGTGTGGAAGCAGTTGGGATTTCCCTAGGGATTTAGTCTTCCGTCTCAGGTTCACAAGTACTGGGGTCTCCCCAAATCCTGCTCCCACCAGTCCATTCGGGTTCAGTGCTACATCTCGTCAGACTGGGGAGGGGAGAGGACTTCCCTTGCTGTAAGAAATGTGACCCTGCACCATAAGGACATTAGCACTAAGGGTTCCCCCCGGCCCCTGTAGCAGGTCAGGAGTCTGCAGGGCTGTTTGGTGTCTGCTGCACCCAGCCCTTGCTGGGGCTCTGGGAGTCTGCTGGAATGGTTTAATTGGTACTTTTCTTATGACTGAGATGGGGAAGTCCTGGGTGGGAAGAATAGCTTATAAATTTTTCTCATATGACAATTATTCTTTTCTCTATCTCATCATTGCTTGTTTTCTTAGCTTTATCCTGGGTGAGGGATGAGTCACAAAATCTAATGGGTTTTCATGAGAAGAGCCTTGGGCACCGAGCAGGGAAGGATCAGGGAGCAGCGGCTGATTTCTCGGGGGCTATGATGGAGGCACAAGCTATCCATGGCCTCCAGACGAAATGTGGTGGTGCCTCGAGCTCTGATGGCCTGGGAGGCTGCTGGGGAAGCCACCTCAGTCGAGGTGTCCCCCAGGGGGTGCTGGGCTGGATGGGAGCCCTTGTTGTCCCTCAAACTGGACCCATCAGGTCTTCTCCACCCAAGGTGCCAGCAGGAGGCTGGCGCAGCTGAGAGCAACATCTTGGCTCGCTCACCAACCTGCTCAGATGGCGACCTGGCCTGGGAGTCAGCCCAGGGGCTTGACGTGGCAGCACCACAGCCTGGCCTGGGCCGGTGCTTGCTCATTGCCTCGGCAGCAGGCGGATTGCTTACAGCCAGAGAAGAGGAGATGAAAGGGAGAGGAGGGACTAGCTATCATTTATTAATGCTATCAGGTTGCGTTTCTTTCCAGTGCTGTAAGACGGGCAGGACTTGCAGGCAGCTGATGAAAGAGGAGACAGAGCTCACCAGGAAACATGAGAGAACCTGAAGGAGGAGTCTCAGAAGGGCCACTGGGAGATGGGAACGTCTGGGTGCTCCCCAAAAACAGTCAGAGGCTGGAGGAGTCTGAGAGGGCAAGGGAATGACAGCGGGAGAGAAATGAAATAAAAAGTGTGGGGAGGCCAACTGAGAAGGGATGGGAGAAACTGGACAGTCACCTTGTTATTGCAGAGTTGGTAGACAAAAACATGTTTGTTTTTTTTTTCTCTTCTGTGATGTTTCCTGTTTGCTAATAATTTTAAGATAACGTTATGCCTGGGGTGTCTTTCCTGTCATTTGAGCTGTTGCTGGGTGAGAGCTTACCTATACAGAGACCCTACCGCATTGCTAGCATAAGTGAACTCAGGTTTTATGAAGAAGGCCTGTAGGAGTTTCTAGGGTTAGTTATGGGGCTCAAATTTAGAATCATAAAATCATAGAATCATTAAGGTTGGAAAGGACCTTTGAGATCATAGAGTCCAATCGTTAACCTGACTGCCTGGTCCACCTCTAAACCATGTCCCTAAGCACCACATCCACATGTTTTTTGAATACTTCAGGGACTGTGATTGTCCCACTTCCCTGGGCAGTCTGTTCCAATAAAGCATTTAGAAGCATCCTAAAATTTTCTGCAGAGTCTGGTGGAAAATTATGCATGCTCTACATGTTTTCTGTAAGTTTCTTTAACAGTCTGTAGCAGGGATAAAGTTGCTAATTAAACTCTTCTTTCATTTGAGATGGCCCAAAATAGTTAGAGATCTCCATGAAGGGCATCCCTCCGCAAGGGTCGCTTACAGCAGCTGAATGCTTTAGCGAGCAGATTTCACCAAGGGTCTGGGACATGCTGTGTGTCTCATCTGGTTTTGTGATAATCATGCTTTTGATCATATGCAAAGATGCATAAAAAATGTTACTCTGACATTTCCCAATTATGCAAAGTTATAAGCATTTGAAGTTAAATCCAGTGAGGCTTACTTTGCCAGCTTCAGAGCTGGAGAGATGCAGAGATTCCTAGATGGGAATTTTTTTTTCTTTCACTAGAAAGCGATTTTTCTGATTTCTAATGAGGATTAGAGTGCCCAGGGGCCTGACTTTTTCTGATAGGACCAGCCAGCATTTCTGTAACAAGTCCATGTGAGCCTGAGTGTGCAGACCCTGTGAATCGGACTCTCCATCCTTGTCATTTTTGGTGTTTTAGAAAGTGAGATAATCAAGCCTCCCAATACTCCCAGGAAGCAAACAGATTTGTGTTATTCTTGCCATCAAATAGTGACTGACAAACAGTCAAGGAGAGCACACCAACATCCAGGACATGCCCGAATTTCACCAGCTGTGTGAATACAGTCACATTTGTGGGCTAATGCATCCTGGTGCAGTAATGGTTTGTACTCATTCCATATTTACTCTTCATGATGTTTGTCCTGTTACTTCATCAGTGCTGCTGTTAGGATTACTGAATTTTCAAACCTCAACACAGCTGCTTTTCAGACAGGGTGAAAGCCCCATCTTCGCAGTGATGAGATGTCAAAACCAGTGCTGAACGAGCACCTAGTATTTCAGTCAGTATTGCAAAAAAAGCATGACAAAATTCAGTCAAGCAGCCCAGATCCTTAAAAGCAGGTAAAAATCAAGTGTGTGATATATGTTGTGTGAGTGTCATTCTTGGTGTCAGCTAAAAGAGCGAAGGTGTAAGCGAGCCTTGTTGGGCCATTCTGAAATGGTGCCATCTCTACGCCAGGTCTTCCTCATTCTCATTTTTCAGGATCACAGACATTTTTGATCACAGACTTGAAACTCGCTGTGGAGAAGGTGGATTTCTAATGGGGAGGTGGAGAGCACAGAAAGACAAAGAAAGGCTCACAGTGATTTTGCAAACACTAAGGTAGTTAATAGTGTTGCCATTTTAGGTTGGGCTTTAAAAAGGCACATATGTGGCTTGGCTCAAATCCCAGCACTTTCCCGTGGGGCTTTTGCTTCCAAGGTACTTACAGGCAGATATTTCAAAAGCAGTGAAGTTGTAAACTTTTGGTGTTCAGAGTTATCAGTGTATTTAGATGACTGGCTGGTTTGAAACTACTTCCACAAATTATTTTTGCCTCGTGCGGTGAACAGACTGGAGTTAACTTGGAACAAGGCAAGTAACAGCCCTGGACTTGAGGAGAGCAGACTTTGCCATGTTCAGGGACCTGCTTCAAAGAATCCCATGGGAGACAGGGAGCAGAAGAATAACCCCATGCCCCGATACAGGCAGCTTTGTGGAAAGGACCTTGGGATCCTGGTGGACAACAAGTTGAACATGAGCCAGCAATGTGCCCTTGCAGCAAAGACCAACAGCCTCCTGGGCTGCATTAGGCCAGATTGAGGGAGATGATCCTTCCACTCCTCTCAGCCCATCTGTAGCATCATGTCCAGTTCTGGGCTTCTCAGATGAGAGACATGGACATGCTGGAGTGAGTCCTGCCAAGGGCTGTGAAGATGATTACAGGCCTTGGAGCATCTGACATACAAGGAGAGGCTGAGAGAGCTGGGGCTGTTCTGCCTGGAGAGGAGAAGGCTCAGGGAGATCTTATCCATGTGTATAAATACCTGATGGGAGCGAGTAAGGAATAAGGAGACAGACTCTTCTCAGTGGCATCTAGGGAAAGGACAGGAGGCAATGGGCACAAATGAAGCCAAAGGAAATTCCGTTTAAACATAAGAAAAACTTTTTTACCGTAAAGGTGGTCAGATATTGGAACAGGTTGCCCAATGAAGTTGTGGAGTCTCTGTCCTTGGAGGTATTCAGCACCTGACTGGACATGGCCCTGTGCAACCTGTTGTAGGTGATGGTGACCCTGCTCTAAGCAGGGGTTTGGACTAGATGATTTCCAGAGGTGCCTTCCAACCTCAGCAATTCTGTGCTTTTGTATTAGCATGCAGAAAAAATAGATTAAAAGAGTCATCGAGAATGGACTGCCCTGGGTTATTTGTGGAGCCTGGGAAGTCACAGGCACACAGTCCTCATCTCCATCCCAGGAGACACATTAGGAACTTTTCCCATAAAATAGCGTGTAGCATATAAGCTGTACTGTAGTGTTTCAGGGCACCAGAGTTGAGGTCTGATGCTCTCCTAGCTATGTAAAACCTGGAGCTTTGTGAGTTCCTGGGGTCAGAGGCATACAAAGGACAGACGATGAACAACTAGTCCTTTGGCAAAATGCAGCAGAGAGGCCAGCTGCTTTCACTCGCCTTCACTTTTGGCAGAACATGCTAGAAATGGGTATTTGACGTATGTGGTTAAGTTGTATAAGGCAGTACACTCAATACCATCACGGGAAGGGAATGAAATTGAACCGAGTCAGTGGAGCTCTGTAGGAATCACACCAGGAGCTTGTGAAAAAGGTCAGTAAAACTTAGCAAAGACGCTGAGAACGGAGTTTGGATAAAATCTCATGTCAGCATGTAAATAACCAATGTCAGATGGCATTTTCATTGGATATTTATTCTGGAGCTGGTGCAGGAATTGCTGTGTGAGTTTCCTGTACTGAATTACACGAGAGGTGGATTGGACAGTCGTTACCGTTTCATTTGTCCTGAAGTAAATTAGGCACTTTCTGGATGAGTGCTGGCCGGTAGGAACCGCTCTTCCTTGACTTACAGAAATTTCCAACACGTTGGAAAGAAAAAGATAATTTTGCGATTAGTCCTTGCAAGCCACCTTAAGCAGTTGGCAGGGTGATTTTAACGCTCTGGTAGAAAGCTGTAGCACGGTTAAATGTTCCACTGAAACAGGATAGCTCTGTAAGGCATGCTGGCCCAGCTCCAAGGCGACTAACCCAACCGTCTCCTTCTGGGTGAAGGATCACCTCCTGGAAGCCCTCAGGAATGCCTGCTGGTGGCAGGGATTGCTCGCGCAGAGGATGGGGGCCCCGCAGCAGCCTGTGGCTGGCCCCTGCAGTCTGGGCTCCGAAAAGTTCAGCTGTGTCTCGGCTTGTGAATGGCTCCAGGTTTGTTCTCTCTGGGACAAAGAGCAGTTTCTGTGAATTCCTCCTGGTTCCCACTTTCTTAGCGATTTTTGTCGAGTGTGTTGCGCAGGCTGGTTTGAGACCCAGAGCAGGACATTGACGTGGGATTTAGTCAAGAAAGAGGAGAAACAGTGTTTCAGAAGTTGGTATTTTGGAATTATGTCATTGGGTAAGAGCTCTATAAAGAGAGTTTACGCAACCCAAATTCTTCCCCGTAGCAACCCATGTTGTGTAAATAAAGCCGGCCCAGAAGCAAGTATCCGTGCTTTGCAGCCCTTCTCGTTGCACAGTGTACATTTGCTTGGAGGCAAGATGCCCGAAGGGAGGACTTGCGGCTTGTGTTGTCCACCTGAATTTTGAGCCTGTGTTGTGAAGGAGCTCGAGCGTGCTCTTGCCCCCTTAGTACTCTATGGCTTGATACGGTTTTTAATACATAAGTATATAGGATTTTCCATAACATATCAAACCGTTAGTCCATCTTGCGTGTTCGTCTGCCCTGACAAGCAGTTGGTATTTGATGATGATTCAGAGGACATCAGTGTTACAAATAGCACCTTTGCTAAACAGAGATGGTGGTGTTGGGTTGAGAGTCGCATGCACAGTTCCTCCGCACAGAGAGATGAAGGCTGGTGTTTAGGGTTAGAGGCCAAATGAAGCTTTGGGCTTAGATTTGGTGTTGTCAGCATCCGATGAGAAATTTCAGACGTTCTTGAAGAATATCCTGATATTCCAGTTGCTTTTTGCTGGAATCAACAAAATCAACATTTGATCATATGTAAACCTGAACCAGAAGCTGTAGTTTTGAATTTTGAATCAGAATCGTGGAATTAAACTTGTACACAGGGATTGCATCCAAGTTCCTGAAATTCTTGGAGTAGTTTTAGAGCGGCATCCAAAACCCATTAACTTTCATAGAAGGACTTCATCTGACTCAAAATCCAATCATCAAATTGTTTCTAATCTGACATACCTAGAAAGCAATCCCAAAGCAGTACCTCAACTACTGCACTATCAGTTCCTCTTTGTTATTTAGAAGACTCGTTGTATTTATCTGGTTTTGGTATTCATCAGTATGCCTGCTTTTGTTTCCTCCTCAGCATAGCTGTCGGGTAACTGTTGTGTTGTCCCACATTTAGGGGTGTCTCTGTCTTCAGGGCTTTGTTCAGTGTCAGAGTAGGGTGTCCCATGCAGAGCCCTGGGAAGACCAGTTGTTCTGCTACCCTCAAAAACATAGGCAAATGTAAATAATTTTTAAAAATCATAAGATATTTCTGGAGTGGCCTTCAAGAGTGTTGGTTTAACTCACTTCCTTGCCTCGAGGTTGGGTCAACCCTACCTACACCATTTCTGGCAGATGTTTGTCCAGTTCTTTATCTTAATTCCTCTCTTCCTTTAGTCTTGACCCTAGACTGCCTCCAGTCACCACCGAAACTGATAGCGTAGGGTAATAATTTTGTCGCAATGCTCACAGAGACCATGGAAACAATTCATTTCAGCAGGAGCGTATACTGCCTTTGAGGTGAATTCAGGGGAAGAAAATGGCTTCAGTAGCTTTGAGCAAAATGGCAAATAGAAATGGCAAGTAGAGAAATAAATACGGTGTGGGTTTTTTTTTTTTCATGGAAGCAGTGGATGACGTTTTCTACAGCACAGAGTTCCACAGAACTTGACTGAAAATCAAGCTGCAAGCAGATATTTTGGGAATGCTGCATCTACATGGAAGTGGCAAGCTGTTGAGTCTTTAGGAAGATCTCCATCCAAGAGAAAAGAAATAATGCATTAGCTATGTTCGGTAAAGCAGTAACAAATGCTGACTTGAAAGTCTATTGCACAGCTGATGTTCAGCTTCACATCCTAGACAGCTCCTGTATAAAAAAGATCTCTTGGAAAGCTCTTTGAACAGTCTGTGTGCTGCAGTGTTTGGATCGGTTGAGAAAAATGCATTTACCAAAGCTTTCTGAAAGCTGCATGGATGACCTTATTGAACTTTCTTGGGCACAGTCTTGTCGCGAAAAGAAAAACAGATGGCAAGGACTGCTGAGCACACCATTGCCATTTTCTTTCTTTCTTTATTTTTGCAGGTACCTCCCTGTGCTCAGGGGAGGGAAGCTGCATACATATGTTGCTTCTTATTAATTGTGTTTATTCAGATACCAAGGACATCAAAGCAACAGATCAGTTCATGGTTGAAAGCATTTAGAAACGTGCTTCTTTTCGCAAGTCCTTACTGCTGTTAGTGATGATGCTGTAACATACGAATAAAAGTGGGCAGGAGACCTCACAGATCTGTCTCTGAGTGCAGTGCGTGTGATTTGCTGCACTGAGCTGGTGATACATGGAGGCAAACGTTAGCTTTAATTAACTTGTTACCGCAGTAGAACAGGCCTTTATTGCCTCTCCTAAGGGTATGGCTTCGCCGGTGCCTCCAGATGAAGGGGAGAGTGCCAGGAATACCACTTTCAGTGATCATAACCAGGTGGAACATCTGCTTTTCATGCTGCTCACCTTGAGGGCCAAATAGGAATTTTTTAAGTTGTTGTTATTATTTTTATTAAAAAAAAAAAGGAAAGGCAGACTCCATGCAGAGCTGCAGAGTGTGAGTCAGCAGCTGAGGATGTGGTCACTGGGAGTGAATTGGTAGAAACCCATGTAGATGTTCCAGGATTAAAGGTATTTGTGTTCCAAATATAATGTCAGATGTTACCATTTACCAAAAAAAAGGGGGGGTCGACAACCAGAAAAGCATGAAACTGGAGTCCACAAAGTAGCAAATTATTTTGATCTTAAAAGCAGGAATAAAAAAGCAAAACTTAGACTTGTATCAAAACACCTGATTCTGTGCTCTTCTGTCAACCTGCCAATTTTTTCAAGCACAGTGAGTATTGTAGTTCAAGCAAGCCAAACATCTTGATCTCCCATCAGTAAATGGTTTGATACAAATCCCATGTTTTAAAGACAATGACTGGCAAAAGCCTGGCTTGGTAAGTGCGATACCGTGATGTGATCTACTGAAATACCCTTAATCTTGGTATGACTGGAAGCAGCTCTTTTTCACACTGGCTGTGGCTGTTTTGAGAAATCTGTTGCTGTGCATGAAGAATGTAAAAAGGGAGAGGCTGTTTGCTTTTGATGGCAGTATCTTACAAGGAGGCAGATACGGAGTCAGCCTGTGTGCAGCACAACGTCTCAGGGACAAGCGCACCGTAATTGCAGGACAACTGCCACGTGTTCTGTAAATTAAAGAGTTGAACTTGCCAGCAGTTAATGATTTTAGCTGCACAGCTGTTATGGCTGTAATGTTGAAAACGTATTTTATTTAAAAGCTTCTACATGTGTTTTGTGTTGTTAAGATGACCCGTGGATTACTGTGAAAGAGCAGCAGAATAGAAGGCATTTCTCCCCGCTTTGCTGTGGAACTTAGCAGTGCCAAAATCACGGTCTTTATCCTATGTTCCTAAAAGCAGCAGTAGGTGCTGCTCTTCTCAGGCTTCATTTGAGTCAATGTTGCCTCCTTCCCCTGAAAAACGAAGTGCCTTGCTCTTTCCCCTTCCCCAACCTAATCCTTCAGGGCTCGCTAGTACAACTTTGCAGAGGCAGAAGAGAGGAAGGTGAAGAGGGATTAAGTTGCATGGTTGGAGAGGTGAGGATGGGCAGGAGAGGACATATCTCCATTGCTCAGGGCCCCTGTTGGCTGTAATTGCCCTGGGCAGGGGATTACAGCTGTGCAGGCAAAGCTGGGCCTCTGTGGCTGGGCACTTCAGCTGGCTGCAGGTCGTAGCCGCCCTTCCACGTTGGCATCGGCTCCTGAACCTTCTCTGCCTTCAGCTTGGCAAGTGCAGATGAGCAATAGTTTGCAATTGTTTTATTCTAGCACACACTGGGTTGAAACAGAGACATTTCTGGAGCTGACTTATGAGCTCAGCCCCATAATTTTGAAGGCTAGTGCAACTGGCAGCAACATCATGGGCTTTCTCACTCAAATCCAGCAATGCATCTCCAAGTGCATATCCTTGCTGAGCTTTCAGGAAGCATGCAATATTTGCCAGATAATCTTGTGGCATGGGTGGATTTCATGATTTAACTAGGGCAATGGAAAAATTTTACTGGCAGAAGCAAGATTTGAATTTTATCTTCCATAAAACAGGCTAATGCCCCAGCCATTGCTTATCAGTTCCTCCCTTCCTGTATGAAATACATTTCCTATACCTAGAGGGCAAAACCAGCAAGGTATTATTTGGGGGGTGAGTCTGGAAGTGAGACTGCATGAGTGCCTTGGGTAGCTACGTCTGCGCATTTTCCTCTCGTTCCTGAGTGCAGTGCTCTGCCGTTTCCTCCGTCATACTTCATGTACTTTTAATGTTCTGCAGCTTATAGTCAGAGTTTGCAAACTCACAGACAGCAAAGCCACGCAGTTTCACAAAGCAGTGAATCAGAGTTGTAACTGGAGAAAGAATGGAGTAATTTATGTCTGCACACACCGTCTCTAACTTGTGATTTATCCCTGGAGGAGGTCAGCAATCATATTTGCAGGGTTCTGCGCTAACCAGAAATGGAAAGGTTTGCAGGGCTCCTTCTGTAACACCAGGTTTCATAACGTCTTGAATCCTTTTAGCTCCAAGAGTGTTGTTCTGATCTTGATCTGAGAGCAAGGAGTTCATTCTTTTCTGCCTATGCCTTTTATTGACTTAAATAAGTAACCAGAGAGACTCTCTTGGCCCGGCTCTACCCTTGAATGATTTTTTTTTTTGGTAGTTTCTCTGTCCCTCTGTCTGTGATTTATGACTTGACTTCACCTTCACTCACTCATATAGCCAGAAACCATTGGCTGTTCCTTTTCACTTTATTCTTCCCCCACATCTCTGTTTTTAGGAGGTCAGTTTACGCCTCGTCTTTATGCTTTGTACGTTTGGTGTTGTGGGGCTGCATACGTGTGTGTGTGGTAGACCAGGAGGTGAGTGTTGCTTCCCCTGCAGCGTGGCACTAGCAGCAGGGGTTTGCTCTGGTCAGGGTGCATGAAAGGCACATCAAACTCTCTAAATACCCTCTTCCCCAGAGCATGATGCAGCACTGCCTTGGCCAGGTGACAAGGAGATGGCCGCTGCAGGCTGCAGCCACAAAACCATGCTGCCTGGGGTGCACAGCACAGCATGGCAACTTGTCCCCAGGATCTCACTAGCCAGAAATATTTGGTTGCTGGACCACAACCTCACTGCCCATGACACTCAGTGTCATAGAATCATAGAATTGTTAAGGTTGGAAAAGAGCTGTGAGATCAAGTTCAACTGTTAACCTAGCACTGCCAAGTCCACCACTAAGCCATGTCCTCGAGCACCACATCTACCCATCTTTTAAATACCTCCAGGGATGGGGACTCAACCACTTCCCTGGGCAGCCTGTGCCAGTGCCTGACTACTCTTTCAGTGAAGAAGTTTTTCCTAATATCCAACCTAAACCTGCCCTGGTGCAACTTGAGGCCATTTCCTCCTGTCCTATCACTTGTTACTGGGGAGAAGAGACCGACCCCCACCTCACTACAACCTCCTTTCAGGTAGTTGTAGAGAGCAATAAGGTCTCCCCTCAGCCTCCTCTTCTCCAAACTAAACAACCCCAGCTCCCTCAGTCGCTCCTCATAAGACTTATTCTCTAGACCCTTCACCAACTTCGTTGCCCTTCTGTGGACGTGCTCCAGCACCTCGATGTCCTTCTTGTAGTGAGGGGCCCAAAACTGAACACAGTACTTGAGGTGCAGCCTCACCAGTGCCGAGTACAAGGGGATGATCAGTTCCCTAGTCCTGCTGGTGGGGTGAAGGCACTCCCAGTGCACTGCCTGTGTGAGTGGGGTATAATCTAAATGAGAGTAACTGGGGCAGAAGGTAGAGTTGAGGTTTGTGTTCAGGGCAGGAGGCTTGATGCATGTGCGTGTGAGGCTGCAAATAGCAACCTGAGTTGAGTTCCTGTGTCATGTTCAGTTTCAAGCAACCTTCCCCAGCATCTTTTGGACTAGTATGTTTGCAAGGCACCTAATGGTAATATTTGGGGGTGTTGGGTACTGCACCTGCATACCTGCTCAGCCAGGAATAATACTGGGAAAGACCTCAAATCACATTGAAGTCCTGTGGGATAACCGCAAGTTGAAAAAATTCAACCGAGTTAAGAGGAGAAATAAGACTATCCAAGAGAGGGTTAGAACATCATGCCATGCTGAGGGGTCTGTGGGCACTGCGGGTAATGAACAACAAAACCCTGCTTCATACCTGCCAGTTTTTTCTTGCCCTGTCCCTGCAAGAAAAGAGGAGGAAAATGGTCTTGGATCAGAAGGAAAATGCTTTTTGTGCAAACCAGCCTGTGGACCTGCTGTTTCCTGAGGCTGCTGAATGAAATCATTTAGCAGGGTTACAAAAGGGCTGGATAGCATGTGGGCGTTAATAGCATTTGCAGCTATGTAAGCAGCAGTAACAACAGCAGAGTAATCAAATCTCATCCTTCAGAGGGGAAGCTGATCACCTGAGCGGGTCTGGGATTTCCCCTTGCACAATTGCCAGGTACCTTCACAGGCTAATTGAAATGTCGAGGGCCGGCTGGGGCCAGGGGCACGACAGTGGCTTGATGGATCTAATCTCCGAACAGACAGAGCAGCTCTGGTCACGCTCCTGCCCTGAGGCCTGATAGCTCCCCGGGTACTGCTTTCTGTTATCTCTGGCTGAGGCTTTCTGCCTTTTTTAATTTTTTTTTTTTTTTTTTTTCTCTTGAGCTGGGCTTCAAGTGCCTTGCTCTGGCAGAGTCATAACGGCTGGATGAGATCTCCCCATCTCCACTTGCGGTTCCTGCAGCTTCCTTTGCTGACTTTTAACCTGAGAGCGGTAAAAAGCATAGCTGAGTCGAGGCAGACATGGCCCTGGGCCCTCACCAGACCCAGGGCAAGAAACATCTTCATCTTATTTCCTCTTGTTACAGCTTTTCTGTCCCTTAATGGTTGTTCCGCTGGCTTTGCAGGCAACTGGCTCCAGACCGGCTGCCTCTTGTGGGGATTTGTGCTGTAGGATGCAGCATCTGTCTCAGCCTCCCCTTCAGCCTCTTTTCCTTTTCTTTGTGTCCACCTGCCTCTATTTCCAGAAACAAGCTCAAGTCCTGGGGGCTTCCCATCTCAAATCTAGAGGGGCAGCTGAAGCTCAGCCCCAGTGGGCATTTGGGTCCTCAGCAGACAGCTGCCAGCCTGCCTGATGGGAACAGGGAGAAAAAGGACCCTTTTTCTCCAAAGAAGAACCACCCTCACTTTCCTGGGTGCTGGCTGGTCCCTCTGAGGCTTGAACCTTGGACCACTGGTCTGCAAAAGTAGAATGAAAAGTGGATCTCTGCTTGTGGAAAGGAGGTTGGCCAAGTGTCTGGTTGTAAACATAGGGAGAATGTCCTGGACATCAGAGTGAGGATAAAAACTGCAGTTTGGGGGGGCTCTGCACAAAACCCCTGTCGCTGCCATGAATCTGGCTGTTCTGCCCCTCCACAGTGCTTTTGAGGACATCTCCTTGCTCCTCAGGTCCCTCTCGGCACAAAATCGTACAAATCTCCCTGTCCACGGCACTCTGGCACCAGGCATGCCATTGCAGGCAGGGATGGCAAAGGGGCAGGTTTGACGTCACACCATGTGTGGTGTAACCACAGGTCGCTGGAAGCATGGATGTTGCTCTACCCTGGCTACTGGGGTGTGCTGCGGTGCTTGCGTGGCCATCAGCCGGCTCGGCAAGCTGGCCCAGTGGAAAGCCATGTGCCTTTCTTTCCTCTGGGCTGGATTTTGGGTGAATCACTGCCCTGAACCGTCCGTTGTGCCCATGGGGAGGCTGGCTGCCTCTTCTGGCAACCTGAGCCTGCACCAGGGTTGCCTTCCTTGGAGGTGTTTGGGGTGAAAAAATAGCCTTGGAAAACAACCGTTGTGCTTTGGGAAGTGATTGGAGGTAAATGCCCGGAAGAAAGAAAGGTCAGGAGATGGCTGCTACGTCTCTCTGACAGGCTAATGGCAACAAAGCCTGGCCCACTGTCTTCAACTATTTACCTGGCTGTGGGACAGACTCTTCCCAAGCCTTTGATTTCTGCATTTACAGTTTTTTGCCTTTTCCCATCCTATCCAGAACTGGTTTTGTAGAGGGGCTGGAGCAAAACCATCAAAGCTAATAGTTCTGGCGTTCCCTCTTAGTAATACTGAAGTGTTTGCTGAGGTATTTTAGTTCCTGCCTACTGCTTTTTTCCAGGCGTATTCTTGTTGACTTTAAATAGTCATCAGAAAAGTACTGCAGCAGCTGGGCTGCTGTGCAGAGCTGATGGAGACCTCAAGGACGGGCCGAACCTGTGATGGGCCACCTTGCTCTGGTGCTCTTGAGACAGAGCAGTGGACGTAGCCATAGGGCTCTGCTCTCCGGCTGTCAGGCAGGAAAGGATACCTGCAAGGCGATGTCTTGAATCCTGTGGGATGTGCTGGGCAGAAAACCTTCACTGTGTTGTCAGTCAGCAGTTGGTCTCGGCAGGTCTTCTGGCTACAGGAGCTAGAGGAGCTCTGTCTCTTTTCTGTAGCTCCTTCCCTCCTCCTAGCGAGGAGCGCACGGGCAAAGCCAGGTTCTTCTCCAAGGGTGCCCCATGGAGATCCCCAGGGAAAAGCCAATCTTTTGGAGAGGAACTGGAGCGCCAAGAACTTTCTCTGAGGGGAGTGTTTATCCCATTATTTTCTGAAAATCGTTTCCTACCACGTTGGGGAATTAGCCTGCCAAAATACAAATTACCCAGCAAGGAAATCACTACCTCCAGGTTAATTCCTAGCTGTTTTGTCTCTTCCATGTTTGACTGATGTAAGCGTTAGGTAAATATTTGTACAACACAGAGAATTGCCCCCCTTTCTTCTCTTTTCCAAGGGTCAGAGAAATGTCAGCAGTTGGCACTTACGTGCAGCCGGGCTTCTGTGTTTGCTGCGAGGTGGGCTCCGTGCCAGCTGTGCGCAGGAACCAAAGTGCAGGCGAGCCCAGGAGTTGCCACAATGGAGCAGCCGGCTGCGGTGGCCAGCATCCTTGTCCCAGGAGAGGCTGGTTCCTGACGCTTCGTCCTGAGTTTATTTCTCAGAGCAGCAAAGTCCTGAGTTTAACAAGGAAACCAAACAATCTCTCTCTTCCACACACACAAAAAACCTGCTTCTGTTGGTGTCCTTGCTCAGTGAATCTCCAGGAGTGAACCAACTTTTATTCCCCTTTTTTTATTTTGTTCCTGTTTTACTTGGTTCCTCTCTTATTTAGCCAGTCCACTCTTCTGGCTCTCTCCTCTGAAAAAAAGTGTGCTCCCCTCTCCCCAAGTACAGTGAGCCCTTGAAGTAGCGAGTGTTGAATTTCATGTGAACTACAAAGTCTGTTCCAGCCCCATGGCAAGTGGGGCCATGTGTCCAGCTGCAGGACACTCAGAAAGAGTGCTCGTTGCTCTAAACGAGGTAGAAGCTCACCAGTTATATGTTATTTCACATGAAGACACAGGAATTTCTTCTTTCCCATGACAGTCGGTCCCTGAAGCACGAGATGTGCTTAGCTGCCTTACTCAGTAGATTACTCACTCGGAGTGTCTGAATGAAAAATCTTCTACAGAAGATAAATATTGATGTTGATCTTTTTAGTCATAGACCTAAACCCATAGCTTCAGATCAGAATCTGGGGGTGGAAAGACCTAGATCAGAAATTTGTGGCTGTTCAGCATCTAACAGGGTCTGAATGAAACCCACACATCTAAGCCAAGACTCATGTCAGGGAAGCAGGACACCCTAGTTGCCTGTGAGTCTTGTCTCTCACTTGCACCTCTTACTACTTACTTTCACATTGTCCGCGTTTCTTGCACTTTCTTTTCACTAATTGTCCCCTTTTTTCACCACATCATAGGAAGCAGCTTCAACATCTTTGCTTTCTGTTCACCTCTGCCAGACCCCACAGCACCCAGATTCAGGAGCAAGTAGAGACAGAATTTTGCAACCCTGTTTGTAGGTGCAATAAAAGGCCAGGAGCTTAGCACAGCCAGGGAGGGGGATCTGTCAAAGGGTCGTTTGTGAATTCTAGTTCCCAAGGTTTTGCCTTGGCTTCTACATAGCTCAGAGATGTTTTGGAGCTGATCTAAGTCATGTGGCTTGTAAATGGCCCCTCCAAAGCAAACTGATGGAGCATGCTCCTGCTTAAGCCACAGTGAGTCTCCCGTGCTGCTGGGTTGGGTAGGCAGGGTGAAGATGGGTGGGTAGGGTGAAGATGGGTGTGCTGGCTCCAAAACAGTAGAGGTTTCCCCAGCAGTGGGCTGTGTTGCCTCCTCAGAGCATGTCCCTGCCACTTCTGGCTGCAGGAGCAGTGCAGAAGGCTCAGACCATTCATCTCAGTGCTCAGACTTGAAGCTGGTGGGATGGTTCCCTTTATATACCAAGGCAGCCAACTTCTCTGGACCTCCTAGAGCTTTGGGGATGATTTCCATTTCTAAAGAAAATGGTCAGAGAGCCTGGCTCCACTCCCTGGTACATGGATATTGAGCTGGTCCGCCACCAGCCTGGGAGAAGCAAGTGCCCGTGGAGGTTTCGGCACTTGCGCTCTTCACAATTAAGCTATCGTGCGGTGCGGGCGCAGCACTGAGCTGCCAGCAGGTTGGGTAGTTGCTGACTCAATGCCAGAATGTTTAGCAGATTTGAAAACTGCATAGTGGGAGCCACCATAACACTGCTGGGAGGTGTGACCTTTGCTCACCAGCACTGTCTCGTTAGCGATATAGACGGCGATTATGGAGAGCTACAGGGTTATGCTGCATCTGCTCATCTTTGTCCCTCCTAAGCCCAGGAGGCCAATGGAGTTGTAGAAGGAAACCAAAATTGATCCTGGCTCCTGGATCGAGCAGACTGGGAGGGGAGGGGGTGTCAAATGAAGTTGCTTTGAACCTGAAAGCTGACTTCACTTAAACAGTGACGTCCTTAACCACATCACTGCTAATATTTTAGGCATTACAGCTGAATGTCTGATCAGGTGTTTTCTTGGTAGATGTGGTGCTTAGGGACATGGTTTAGTGGTGGACTTGGCAGTGCTAGGTTAACGGTTGGACTTGATGATCTTAAAGGTCTTTTCCAACCTGAACGATTCTATGATTCTATAAGAAAAGAAGATTGAAAACTTTTATTGTGCAGATAGGTACGTATTCAGAATAATATTATTTTGATGGTTAAACTAATTAGTAATCTGGTTATTGTCTTACTTATTTTTCTTTGGGATTGCTAGTTAAAAGAAATTAATGTTCCTTAGTTTGACCAATGGGATTATCTGAGGGATCTACAAAGAGGTTCCCAGTCCTCTGGTGATTAATGAAATCTCTGACATGTATTTTAGAACTATGATGAATCTTTTATATAATAAATTAATAAGAAGGAGGGAAGAGCTTTTAAGGAAGACAAAGGCAACTTCTCTCTCTGTGTCAGTCTGCCAACTCCGAGTAACATAAACAACTCCTGGTCTCTGTTGGACCGCTCCAGAGTGTTAGAGGTCTCTCAGCCTTGTAAAGGACCAGTTTATTCCGGTAACTGCTGCGGCTTCTTTTTTTAGCCTGTACTCTGACATCTCTTTCTGTTTCCTCTGCGCAGGATATGAAAATTGGAGGGAGCTGGCCAAGGCTCTGGCAGACACAAATGTCCCAGGTGGGGACCCAAGCCTTCAGTTTTACTATCCACAGAAGCTGGGACACCAGGTGAGGAGGCTTGGGATGTCTTCTGAATGTTTAGAAGGGCAGACCTTCCTTTCTGATGCTGGCCCCAAGAGACAGCTCTCTCTTCACGTGGGAAGGAGTAAGCCACAGGGCAAAAGCTGAGCTGACTCACAGCTATGTGAATGTACGATGACTCTACTGTAGTCAATTAAGTTATTTTAGATGTACTAAGCCGTAGCAGCAGATTGAAGCTGGCTGGGTGTGTGGCACAGGAAGGTATCACTAAACAAGATGGAAGCAGAAATGAAAGGTCAGGAGAGACTTTGTAGCTCTCTAGTGAAGCACCTCTCGGTACTGTTGTCTGAAGGAAGTGTTGGAAGAACTATTGCTTGGACCTTTTTGAAACAAGGATGGGGGAAAAAAAGGGGGAGAATGACCTAAGTTTTAACTCTGTTCTAGCAAACTGTTATAAAGTGCTGGTATCCTTTCCCCTCAGTAGCTTACCATGGAAATTTGCTGTCAAAAAAGCCAGGGAGCATTTTCACCCCACTATGGCCGTGATAGCTGGCTTGTCCTTTGGAAAGGGAGCTTGGGAACTTGCTTTTTCTTGGACGTTCTTGTGACCAGGTTTGAGCCCTCTTGTGTAGGTGTCAGTGCCGGATCATTTATCAGGTTATTTTGACTTTACTTGTATTTCAGAACCAAGAGCTGCAAAGAGGTGGGAGGAATCAATCGAATTATGCAGCTGTGGACAACCCCGTCCCATGGATGCCAGAGGTAGGTGCCTTTCTCCATCATTTTGCGTGAGCGAGCTGTAGCTAGAGACCTGTGCAGCGAGAACAGAAGGCATGGACTTCTGCTTGGAAATTCATTTGTTTCACTAGAAGTCCACTCCCTATCACCCCTTCCTGGCTTAATGACACTTAGAGACCTGAGTAATCATTTGGAAAGACAGGAGTGTCCAGATTCCTGATAATTTGGCGTCTCCACCAGCCATCAAGGCACCAAGCACCCACCAACAATTCCCTGAGTGCAGGCAGCCCGCTACCTTCCTGAAAGGTGAAGTTTATTCAGGGCTGGGCGTGCATAGGGCCAAACATTCAACAAGCAAATACACAACTGTGGCACGCAGAAGTGTCATGCTCTGCTCTTGCTCTGGCATTTGCTTGCTATCCACCCCCTGTGTGTCATATGTAGAGATTTCTCCACTTCAGTGACACTTCTGATGAACAGAGACCTTCTCTGGTGACCCTCGAAGACTGGGGTAAATGTTCCTTTTGTTTCCTTCATGCCTCATTTATTCTTTCCTCCCCTGTTCCCTTATCTCACCATTCCTCTTCAGATAAGGGTGCAATGCAGCCTGCTGATAATGAGAGTGACAGCAGCCAGGGGGCATTTAGATAATGAAGTTGGCTCACTAAATTCCTCAAGGTGATTAGAGACCTGCACAAATGAGGAGGGCCTCTGTGGCTCCCCTGGAGAGGGAGCAGGCTGCTGTCCCTGCACTCGGGGCATGAGTAGATCACTGGCTGGTGCAGGGAAAGCACCCCCCTCCAGCCATCGCACTGAGCAGTTTAGGTCCCTGCAGCATGAGCTGAAGCTTTCCTGGAAGGAGCCAGCATCAGTCACCCTCCAGTGCCCAGAACCAGACCAGACCATTGATCTGTTCTGCTGCATCGGCTCTGGCAAGTGCCGGTCCCAGCTGGAGCCTGGGGGCTTCCTCTGGCCGCAGGGCCTTGCAGGCAGCATGCGGGCAGGGCTGCCTCCCAGATGAGCAGCTGCTGGCGAAGAGCCAGCGGGACGTCAGGGCCAGGACTGCTGCTGTGCACAGTGACAATGTGGAGCATCTACTGCTCCCCTCTCCCAGGGCACAGGGTGATACAGGCTCTGCATGGCATCCCCCAGCTTCTCTGAGGCTTTGCCTGATGTCTCTGATCCCCTCCCTGGTGATTTCTCAAAAGCATGTTAGTCTTGAAACCTGCCAGCTGTGGTGTGCGATGAGCCTTTACTGGGTTAGAAATGCAACTGGCGGGGTACACGCTGTAGCTTGGGCGAAGGTATGTGTTTAGCCCAGGGCTGATCTGCAATGCCCTCTGCTTTGCTGGTGGGGCGACTTCACGCCCTTGCGTGCGTCGGCGCTGGGCCAGACGCCCACCAGCCTGCAAACCTGCCGCCCCGGTGTGACGCTGCCAAAGCGGGAGGAAGCAGAGAGGTGTGCTGCCCAAGGGGAAGGGGCAGGACTTGGGGCGCGCTGTGCAGGATGGCCCTGTGCCTGGAAAGGTGCTGTCTGCCTCCTGCCTTGTCCTGCACTGCTCTCTGTTGGGGAGGAGAGCTCTGCCAGGTAGCAGGGCTGTTGCCTCAGACCAACTGGGTTGGGAATTTGTGGGTGCCCCTGCCATGCTCTGTGTCAAGTGGTGTGTGGCAGATACACCGCAAGAAGACTTTGAGGCCCAGGGCATATGGAGAGCATACTGGGGAGCTGGTTTGGGTGGCCTTGCCCCGCTCACACACCCTGCTGTTCTCCCCCATCAGCCCTCTAACACTGCTCCTGTGAAGCACCTGTCTCCTTCACCAGTTTTCCCTTTGTCTCTATAAAGCAAAATTCCTGCCCTTGCTGCGGCACTGTGTCTGTACCCAGAGGGTCAGCAGAGCCACCCTATCTGCAAAGAGAGGCCAGCGGTTCACCAGTACCAGCTGCAGGAGATGGAGAGGGATCTATGGGCACAGCTCTGCAGAGAGCTGCTTGCTGTCCTCTTAACCACTGGCTGAAATTTTTCCTGGCCTGAGGATTAAGTTTTTCTGTAACTCTGCCCAAATTAATTACCCAGGGTCTATGATCCCATTGTGCCCTCCGGGCAGCATCTCTAAGAACTTAATTGCAGCCTCATTCCTGGGGTGAGGGGCAGCAGGTTGCCTCCCACAGGTCAGGGAGCTGGGGTTAGTTTGAATAGAGAGGTGTATTCCTGACAAACATGAATAGTTAATGGAATTGCAGCATGAGCTGGCAGCCAGCATGGCCAAAAAAGGACAGGTTTCAATTCTCCTCTTTCGGTTTCAGGAGGTGAAATCGGTGGCTTAAGTCTTCAGCCTTGGATATTGTGGTGCGAAAGTGTGCGCATAGGAAATCCTTAATGAAGTTATACCCCATGTATGGGGGAAAGCGGGGTTCAGCCTCACTCCTGGCTTCCTTGAGGTGCCCGTGCACATGATCCCTACCACCACTGTCCCTTCCAGGCACCAGGGCCAAGTCTCTCAGCTCCCAGTGTCACCCACTGCCTCCTCAGTCTGGAGAGATGTGGGGCATTTTGTTTCATTGATTCAGAAAGGTGCCTGGCTATCGCCAGGGCAAACCTGTGCTGTGGAACCGTGAGTGTCACTGTTTGGCGCTGCCGTAGGGATGGGGGGAGGATTGTCAGAAATGCGCCTGGTTAGCCTGATCGTTCTCATTTACCTCTGCAGAAGCCTCTGTTCAGCTCTGAGAGGAGAAGAGTCTGGGCAGCACTGGGGGCATTTAAAATATCCCCACTTTGTGTCTGCACAGCCTCAGGACTTCCTTCTCACTGGAAGGAGGTGTGAGGGGTGGCCGGGAACGCAACTCCTTGCAGGTAGTGCCTGTATAGATGCATAGATGCTGCATGAAACCAGAGCGTTGTGCCAGGGCATCCCCTTGCCCCTAACTTGCCCTAAGAGGAAGCATCCTTTCCTTAGAGGACTAAAAGACAAAGCTATTCCTGCTTGCTCTGTCTCTGCCTATGTCCCTTCCTCACCCGCTCGTGCGCATCAGGTGTCAGGGCTCAGCAGGACAGGGGGGCTTTGTTGCTAACTTGTCTTGATGGATTCCTGCAAGTGCCCAGCATGGCAGAGCTTGCAGCAAAGACCAGCTGCTGGCTGCTGAATGTCACCCAGTCAGGGGAGCTGGGCCAGGCAGGAGGAGGGGCTGTGGCTGCTCTGTGGAGACAGAAGAGTCTTATGAACTCAGGAGTTTCCAGTTGGCAGCACAATGTCGCCTTTCTTCCCTGGCTCCGGCCCTCTCTGTGCCCCATTTATCATCCCTGGCGTTGCACATTCCCTGGGCTGCACGCAGCTGATTTGCCTCCGTGATGCCAAAGCCACCCGGGTTTAAATTAGGAAAGGCCTCTCTTCTCTATATTGCTCCAATTACAGTGCAGCAGGTTGTGTCTCTGCTGCTGCAGTCCAGCTTTCCTGCTTGCACCAGCCTCTGCTGCTGCTTCGCCTTTCTTCTCTGGGGCTCCTTGCTCGGGAGGAGCCGCTGGGTGTGTGGTGCCACCCCCCTGGGCGGTGGGTTTGGGCTAGGAAGAAAGGTCTTTGCTCTCTGTGTGCCTGATCCTCCTTTTCTGTCTGTTTTCCTAGGAGGGGCTGATAATCTAAAATTCCTTGCTAGAAGGAAACGGAAATACCAAAGTCTCTTTATGCAAACCCAGGGCTGCAGGCGGGTGTTAATTCAGCATGCTCAGCGGGAAGGGTCGGCGCTGGGGCTTGGAGCCCAGCCACACTCCTGAAGCTGCGGAGGCTGCTGCGTCAGCACCAAAGCAAGGGTCTGTCCCAGCTCTCGCCTCCCTGCACTTGTGAAGGTTCAGCTGTCCCTTCCCTTGGGCAGTGCTGTCGCTTTGTGTCCCTGGCGTTGTGCTCAGGAGGGTATCAGCCTGCCCAGATCTCCTTGGGAAGAACAGCTCTTGTGCACGTGCTCCTGGGCGTACTCGCGCCATGCCGACAGTGGCCTTGGTGCACGACCTGTGCCCATTTTGGATCCGAGCTGGGTTCATGCAATGCTACTATTTCAGCAGGGTGGAGATTAGCAACTGGGAGGTGGGGTTGGGATGGGGAGGGAGCCGAGTGGCAGGAGGAGCTCTCTAAATGGGAAGGCACAGACTGCCTAATACCAGCTCCCATTTAAGGCCCAGACTCTTGGCTTCTATTCCTGGTTCTGTCCAAATCAATCTATCCAAAATTTTCAAACCAGATGTTTTTAAGGGGAGAAGGGGAACTTAACTTGTTGCTTACCAGGTCCTGAATTTCATAGAATCATAGAATCATAGAATTGTTAAGGTTGGAAAAGACCCTTAAGATCATCAAGTCCAACTCTTAACCTATCACTGCCAAGTCCACCACTAAGCCATGTCCTCGAGCACCACATCTACCCATCTTTTAAATACCTCCAGGGATGGGGACTCAACCACTTCCCTGGGCAGCCTGTGCCAGTGCCTGACTACTCTTTCAGTGAAGAAGTTTTTCCTAATATCCAACCTAAACCTGCCCTGGTGCAACTTGAGGCCATTTCCTCCTGTCCTATCACTTGTTACTGGGGAGAAGAGACCGACCCCCACCTCACTACAACCTCCTTTCAGGTAGTTGTAGAGAGCAATAAGGTCTCCCCTCAGCCTCCTCTTCTCCAAACTAAACAACCCCAGCTCCCTCAGTCGCTCCTCATAAGACTTATTCTCTAGACCCTTCACCAACTTCGTTGCCCTTCTGTGGACGTGCTCCAGCACCTCGATGTCCTTCTTGTAGTGAGGGGCCCAAAACTGAACACAGTACTTGAGGTGCAGCCTCACCAGTGTCGAGTACAGGGGCACTATCACCTCCCTGGTCCTGCTGGCCACACTATTCCTGATACAAGCCAGGATGCCATTGGCCCTCTTGACCACCTGAGCACACTGCTGGCTCATGTTCAGGCAGCTGTCAACCATCACCCCCAGGTCCTTTTCAGCCAGGCAGCTCTCCAGCCACTCCTCCCCAAGCCTGTAGCGTTGCCTGGGGTTGTTGTGACCAAAGTGCAGGACCCAGCACTTGGCCTTGTTGAATCTCATACAGTTGGCCCCGGCCCAACAATCCAGCCTGTCCAGGTCCCTCTGCAGGGCCTTCCTACCCTCCAGCAGATCAACACTTCCACCTGACTTGGTGTCATCTGCAAACTTACTGAGCGTGCACTCAATCCCCTCATCCAGATCATCGATAAAGATATTAAACAGGACTGGTCCCAACACTGAGCCCTGGGGAACACCACTCGTGACCGGTCGCCAACTGGATTTGGCTCCATTCACCACAACTCTCTGGGCTCGGCCGTCCAGCCAGTTTTTAACCCAGCGCAGAGTGCACCTGTCCAAGCCATGAGCAGCCAGCTTCTCCAGGAGAATGCTGTGGGAGACGGTGTCAAAGGCCTTACTGAAGTCCAAGCAGACAACATCCACAGCCTTCCCCTCATCCACTAAGCGGGTCACCTTGTCATAGAAGGAGACCAGGTTAGTGAAGCAGGACCTGCCTTTCATAAACCCATGCTGGCTGAGCCTGATCCCCTGGTTCTCCCACACATGCCACATAATGGCACTCAGGATGATCTGTTCCATGACCTTCCCCGGCACCGAGGTCAGGCTGACAGGCCTGTAGTTCCCTGGATCCTCCTTCCGACCCTTCTTGTAGATGGGTGTCACATTAGCTAACTTCCAGTCATCTGGGACCTCCCTGGTTGACCAGGACTGCTGATAAATGATGGAGAGTGGCTTGGCAAGCTCCTCCACCAGCTCCCTCAGTGTCCTCGGGTGGATCCCGTCTGGCCCCATTGACTTGTGGGCATCCAGGTGGAGGAGCAGGTCGGTGACTGCCACCTCTTCGACAACTGGGACTTCATTCTGCTTTCTATCTCCATTTCCCAGCTCAGGGGCATGAAAACCTTGAGGATGACCAGTCTGACTATTAAAGACTGAGGCAAAGAAGGCATTAAGTACCTCAGCCTTCTCCTCATCCTTCGTGGCAATGTTTCCCTTCACATCCAACAAAGGAGGGAGATTCTCCTTAGCCCTCCTTTTGTCACTGATATATTTGTAGAAGCATTTTTTATCTTTGATGGTGGTGGCCAGTTTAAGTTCTAGCTGGGCCTTCGCCTTTCTAATCTTTTCCCTGCATAACCTCACAACATCCTTGTAGTCCTCCTGAGTCACTTGCCCCTTCTTCCAATGGTGGTAGGCTCTCCTTTTCTTCCTGAGTTCCAGCCAAACCTCTCTGTTCAGCCAGGCCAGTCTTCTCCCCCTCCTGCTCGACTGACGGCACATGGGGACAGCCTGCTCCTGTGCCTTTAAGACTTCCTTCTTGAATAACATCCAGCCTTCCTGGACTCCCTTGCCCTTCAGGACTGCCTCCCAAGGGACTCTATTAACCAAACTCCTAAACAATCCAAAGTCTGCCCTTCTAAAGTTCAGGGTAGCGGTTTTGCTGACCCCCCTCCTTACTTCTCCAAGAATTGAAAACTCTACCATTTCATGGTCACTGTGCCCAAGACAGCCTCCGACCACCACATCACCCACCAGGCCTTCTCTGTTCGTGAACAGCAGGTCCAGCGGGGCACCTCCCCGGTTGGCTCGCTTACCAGCTGCGTCAGGAGGTTATCCTCCACGCACTCCAGGAACCTCCTAGACTGCGTTCTCTCTGCTGTGTTGTATTTCCAGCAGATATCTGGTAAGTTGAAGTCTCCCATAAGAACAAGGGCTAGAGATTGTGAGACTTCAGCCAACCGTTTGTAGAATACTTGATACATTTCCTCATCCTGGTTGGGTGGTCTATAACAGACTCCCACCAGGATATCTCCCTTATTAGCCTTCCCTCTGATCTTTACCTATAAGCACTCAACCTTGTCATTACCTTCGTTGAGCTCTAGACAATCAAAACACTCTGATGTACAAGGCTACCCTGCCACCTCTCCTTCCTTGCCTGTCCCTTCTAAAGAGCTTGTAGCCGTCCATTGCAGCACTCCAGTTGTGCGAGTCATCCCACCATGTTTCCGTGATGGCGACCACATCATAGTTTCCCTGCCGCGCAATGGCTTCCAGCTCCTCCTGCTTATTGCCCAAGCTGCATGCATTGGTGTAAATGCACTTGAGTTGGGCTATCGATCCCTTCTCCAACACAGGCATGCCACCCCTAGGCTCATCCCTAGCATGCCTGGTTTTATCCCCTTCCCCCTTCGAATCTAGTTTAAAGCTCTCTCAGTGAGGCCTGCTAACTCCTGAGCCAGAAATTTCCAGCCCTTTGAAAATCAGGGCTAGGTAGTTACAAGCTGGGAAGTAAAACTCAGTAGCCATGTTTTAGAAAGTCTATCGACGTTTCTCAGGAGCTGTATGAATGAATTGGCAATGATGGTGCTGTTCATCTATTGCTGCAATCTGCAAAAGCCCCAAGCAGGAGATTTTTACTGCATGTTCCAGAGGGGACCCAAATAGCAAACAGAGGAATTTCTCAGCTGCCTGCAATGGGCAGCCATGAGTTCAGTTCAAGGGATAGAGGTGATAGGGTTTCAAAACAGCTGCTGCATTGGTAACTCGTGGGGGTCTAAAATAAAAGCCTAGTTCAGTTTTCATTCCCAGAGCAGCGCTTTGGGCAGCCAACACTTATCTGTCAATAAAGTTCTTCTTTTACCTTTCAGAGGAAGCAGAGAATAAGTTAGGCTGCTGTAGCTCAGCAGAAAATCTGTTGCTTTAGAAAAGACTCTGAAACCACATGGAAGAAATGCTTATTACTTACCAGTTAATTATTTCTAACAGCTGTGAGCACAGGAAAGTGAAGTGATCTCATTAGCTCCTGCGGGAATCTCCTCTCAGGTGGCTTTGTAAAGACTTTGGAGACAGGGGTGTCGGGCTAGAAACCTCAGGGACTTACAGCATTGATGGAGCGCCTAGTACGGTGGTGTCTGCCTTATTTTTTAGTTTGCTGCCCTCTCCCTAATACTGCCAAACTCTGCAGTAAAGTATTGTATTAGAATGGGGCTGGTCCAAGTTTCCTCTGCAAACATTTGAGCAAGTCTAGCCACTCTTTTGGGACTTCCCTTGTAAAGGTCTGGTTTGGTGTTTGGGCTACCCCATGCCAAAGCCAGCCCAGCTCCATTGCAGTCCAGAGCCCCAGGAGCATCCCCTGGGTCTGTCTTTGCCAGGAGGGGACTGCAGCACCAGCCTCTCCACAGTGTGGGAGTGTTGTGCTACATTTGATAGAGATCTGAGCCTGCTATCTGCAGTGTGCAGACAGTTCTCTAAGAAGGAAAACCAGCATCACTCGTGCATAGCAGCAGCCTGACTGCCAGAAGACGCAGTTTCTGGCAGTGACTCACTGTGGGATCCTAGCCTGTTCACCTCACTTCGTGTTCCACAAGAAACAGCAGTTGTCATTATTTGATTTGGCTGAGAATAGTAGTGTAAGACCCTTGGGTGTGAACCTGGATTTGGCCAAGGGGCATGGGACTGCCCAGCAATTTCGTTCCAATTCAGTGTTTGTCACACTTGCAGTGATTTATTTGTATCACAAGTCCCTGCAGAGTCCCAGGTTTCTCTTGGCTGCATCCATCGCCCCGAGCCCTGTGTGTAGTTTCTCTATGATTTTGTGCACTCCCACTCTGGCTAATTACATGCACTTTGTCGCACTGCTTTTTCTTGTGCCCGATGGGCAGAATCCGGGCTGAGGGATGTCAGCAGCGCAGGAAAGAGGAGATAGTAGTGGGGGATGACATGGGCTTGCAGACATCAGTCAAGCCCTGGCAGTGTGGACACCAGTGAGAGAGGGCTGATGAGAGACCACTCAAGAACAGCAGTGGTTGTGAATGTGTTTTGCCTGGCACACAGAGATGGTTTTCACGTGCATGACTAATGCCCACAGCTCGCAAGAAGCATTTCTGCATAAGCTGGTGCCAGGCCAAGTCTGCTCCACGTCCTTCCTTCAAGCCACGGTTTATTACAAAATGAAACCCCAACCCATTATCCTGGGAAAAATAACTCTCTGCCAGGAGTGCACGGAGGGGTTGAGCCCTCCTCCGCCGTGCTGCTTCAGTCTTGCTAGAGGCTCCCCAGCGAAAACTAAGAATTTGCTGCCATCTGTAGACATTTGGGTGCTGTTCAGGCAGTTTCCCCAGCCCTGCTTGCACAGCCCTTATATAGGCAAGACAGCTGTGGCAAAACGTCCCCAGTCCCAAGGCAACCTATTCCTTTCTTCAGCATTTCCCCATCTAAGGTGGCTTCTACAGTCTCCAGCTTATTTATTCTCCGTTCTTGGATGCTGGTCGTGCAAGGAGGGTTTCAGCATCCAGCTCCGCTGACTGCAGGCAGAGAGCTTGGACTTTGCTGGGAGGAGCAGCCAGCTCCTCCCTTCTGAATGGCTCTGGCAAGAAGAAAGTCATTCTGAGATGAGGGGATCTGCCATCTATTCAGGGCTATTTTCCTGACCCAAGGAAGAGGGAACACCCTAGGGATCCCCTTCTCAAAGCCTGTCTGCAAGGTGAAGCTCATGGGGGACGGCGGGGACAGGGAGACGGAGGCAGGGTGGCAATAGCCTTGAAATGGTGAGGGAGTACAAAACACCTTCTTGGAGGACATAAGACCCTACGCTGTCTTTACTGGACCATGGGGGGCTATTGCCACCCTACAGCGTGTCCCACACCATGGCCCCAGAGCACAGCCCTCTGGTTAAACACCTCCTTGATGGATCAAAACGGAGTGAACCCCAGCCACTTAACTGAGACATCCCAGGCATTGTTGCAGTTTCCTGGCGCCGTTCAGACTGTCACCTGTGCCAACCCCAAACCTTCAGCAGATGAGAAACAGGGGTCTGGACCCACATCTCCTGCAGACCAGCCCGTTGCAGCAGTGGCATCTTCCTTCACTCTCACATGTGTTCTGGTGCTGGTGGCCATGGCCGAGGTCAGCAGAACAGGGGAGGGACACGGGGAGAGATGCAGCTATTCATGATGTCCCACTTCTGCCCCCCAGTTCCAGGGCCAGGCCAATCTGCACGTGTTTGAGGACTGGTGCGGCAGCTCCATTGAGCAGCTCAGGAAAAACCTCCACTTCCCCCTCTTCCCCCATGTGAGTAAGACTGTGACACTCTCTGTCCCCCGCTTCCCAGCTCTGCTTCCCAGCCGGATCGCCTCTGCTCCCTTCGCATCCTGTCCCTATCCCTCTCTATCACCTCCTCTGTCCCCCTGCTCCTCAGCATCCATCGCCTCCCTCTCCATCACCTCCTCTGTCCTCCTGCTGAGGCAGCAGGAAGCTTTTACAAGGTTCAATGGTGGCAGCTCTTCTGCTGCATGGGGGAGGCTCATTTTACCCATGCTGGCCTGCCAGGCCTTGGACATGGGGTGAAGGAGCCCTATATTTGGTGCTCTCCCTCCAAGTGGCTAGTGAACACCGCGTCCCATCCCCACCATCTCACCAGCATCCCCCATGCAGGTCTCCCCTCCACAGCAGCACTTGCTTCAGTTCGCTTCTCATCTGGCCTGCTCTTTCCCACTGCCTCCGTCACACACTGTGCCCCATCCTCCTCTCAGAGCAAACCTCGTACTTCCCTCTGCCCACCTGAACCAGGGTTTTTGCATCCCCCCTTGTTCCTGTCACATCTAGTTATCTTTATTATTTTTTTCTTCTTCCACTTCAGACACGAACTACACTGAAGAAGCTGGCTGTGTCCCCAAAATGGACCAACTATGGTCTCCGAATATTTGGTTACCTGCATCCTTTCACCAATGGTGAGGGCTTTGAGGCTGCTGTGCCACCGCTTGCGTCTCTTCTTGTGTGCCCTTCCCTCCCCTCCTGGTGCTGAGCCACTGGTGCCCTCACCCCGGCAAGCCCCACACCAGGTCCCTCACGTGGGCGGCCCAGCTAGCTGTGCGTGACTGGCAGTGGCCTTGGCATGGGTGAAACGCATCTGTCTCCCCTCTAGGGTGAAAAAGAAAAGCACAGAAGAAAACAGATGGGAAATGCTAGATAAAAAACAATGCTGTTGTGAATGCACAGCCCCATGGCGTGTACGTGAACATGAGCAATCCCTGAGCTTTTCCTCCCACCCTTGCATGCACAGAACTGTACGTGACATCCTTTATGTTCCTGCTGCTCCCCGGGTGCATGAATACCATCTGACAGCAGCTGACATCTGTATCGCCCAGCTGCATGCTTCTGCCCGGAGCCGCCTGCTAGCACTCAGCCAGGTCTCCTGGTCCCCTGGCCCTCAACCGCCATCCCTATAACCCCAGCCAGAACAGTGAGGCTCGAGCACTTCTGTCTCCCTTCGTGGCTCCACGTGCACATTCCTCCATCCAAACACAGCTTCTCACACAAAAATTTGCTCTGGAAACAAAAGAGGAGGCAGGGAGACTTTGCATGGATTTCTTAGCTTTCCAGGTTAGATGTCAGGTGAAGCCAATGCAGGAGGGGTAGTGAACCAGTTGCATCTGTGAAGTTTTGTTTTCAGTCACAGCAGAGTCAGAGAATTCAGAGAGGTTCAAAGGGGTGGGGGTGGTAATATGAAAAGGGAACGCGTGGTCTCACCAGGAAAAAGGGTGAAGGCAGCATTTTGGAGGAGCAGAATCTGTTCTGTGTACAAGCCCTTACCCCAGAGCCCTGCTCACACCCTCTGTCTCTCGACAGGGGAGTTTCAGTTTGCCATTGCTGCGGACGACAATGCTGAGTTCTGGCTGAGTCCGGATGAAAAGACCTCTGGTCTCCAGCTGCTGGCCAGTGTAGGCAAGGTACAGTGCACGTTGCATGGCTTCTTCCATCAAGGCTTTAATGTTTCTGTGGGGATGGAGACCTTCCTGTCTTACATACTCCCTTGGACTACCCAAGTTTCTTTTCCTGCCCAACTACAGACAACACCACCACAGATGCCAGATGGGTATGACATGACATACCTTAAGCCAGTTACATATTGGTAGTGCTGTTGGGAGCCCTGTGTTCATGATTAAGGGACTTAAATCTGTCCACAGGTTGTGGATCTCACAGATGACTTACCAGGAGGAGTAGCTCAATTTTCCCTCTTCATCACTCCCAGCGCAGTAACCAGGGAAGAAACTCATCTTAACTAGAGCATTTTCTGTCTCTTCACAGACAGGGAAGGAGTGGACTGCGCCAGGGGAGTTTGGGAAATTTCACAGCCAGCAGTCAAAGATGGTGAGGTGAGTGAGCAGAGCCCCTTGCTCCCAGACACCTCTGCACGTGGCCAGGAAATCACAAGGACAAGGGAAAGGAACCCAGGCTTGTTCTGAAGAATTTAGCAATATAGAGAAAGGGATTACTCTGGGGTATAGGCAAAGCTGAAGTGACACATCCACACCTGTGCCAGTTGCTTTGCTGATTTACTGCAGGAATGCAACACTGAGTTTTTCTTCCCTGGAGGAAGACGCCACCAGCAGATTCAGACTCCTCTATATGAGCTGTATCCCCAGCTTCCTACCTTGGAACTGGCCAGGTTTCCCAGAGGGCAAAACCCAGCAGGCAAGACTGAAAGGGAGTTATTCAGAATTAACTGAGAAGGGTCTGGAGCACTCCAGGTGCACAAGTGAAGCTACCTATCTCACTGTCAGCATCTGGATTTTCTTGTCAGTCCTAACCCTGCTCACCCTGAGAATTAGATTGTTTCAGGGGTGTGGTTGCTCTGCACGCATTGTCTGCTGACAAGCTAAGAAATGTTCCTTAATGCTCTTGGTGACAGACACATTGTTCTTCGCAGGTTGTCAGCTGCAGGCAGGTACTATTTTGAGGTGCTGCACAAGCAGGACAACAGAGGAACCGACCACGTCGAAGTAGCAGTGAGTCTGTGCAAATGGCCATGCTGTATATGCGTCCCCGCGGAGCTCGGGAATGACACTTGTAATGATTTCCCTCCTTTCCCAGACCCCAGCTCCTCTTTGCATGAGATGTATCTAATCCCTTCCAGAGCCCTTACCTACTTCTATGTGGGATAGCCCTGGCCACCTGTCAGGACCCTTGCCTCTGCTTGCTTGGGATACTTCTGCCCTCTCCGGTCTCTGTTACAGCTCTTTGTCGTTTCCTGCTTTGGATGTGTCCTGGGGGATCTCAGCTCATTCCCAGTCTTTTGCTGCTAGGTAAATTCGGTCACAGTAAGGAGAAAGAGGAAGCTGCGAGCCCATCTGGTGGAAAAACATCTTGTGCCTGTGCCTTGTGTTCAGGCTTGGTTAATTCCATAAGCACTTTGTTTTAATGTGTTTCTCTGTTCCAGTGGAGACTGAATGACCCAGAAGCGAAGTTCAAAGTCATTGACTCCCAATACCTCTCCCTTTTTGCTAGTAAGTATCTTCACCACAGGTTTCCCCAAGCACCTCCCCATTCTTCCAAAACATATCAGTGGTGTTTCACCATGAATCGTAGTCTAGCCAGGCAAATACCATGCATACAGATCATTACAAGAAAGAAGTGGAGATGGGTCAGGAGATAGACCTCTGGACAAGAGTGTGACTCATTAAATATAGGAGAATTGGAAGTAGGATTGGAACATTATTTCAGAGAAATCTAGAGGCAGTGAGGAAGGGCAGAGAGGAGAGCCTGCAAGGGTGAGAACCGTTCCAGATGTGAGAGTAACACGGGATGGAGGTTGCCTGCAGGGAATGAGGGGGAATGCGAGACCCTTAACATGGGAGCTGTGGGGGTGCGCTGGCAGCTGGACTTGACCAAGGAGAAGGGGCCGCTGTAGCACTTCCAGGAGATTTCACTCTGGGTGCTGGACACAATGGGATACACTGGCGATATTGGGGGATGCTGCTTTCTTCTACATCAGCCTCAAGTCTCTTCAAGTTGCTGCTGGATTGCAGCAAGCACATCAGCCCAGTCCCTCCTGTTTTGTAAACCCTTCTTAGCACATCAAATGATGCCTTTATCAGTTAAGGAGCTCCTTAGTCCTGTTTACCCTTATCTAACTTTGTCAGCATTGCTTTCCTCTGCCAGCATTCCCCCTTTCCATGTCTACCACTGTTGCCTTCCAACATCTCTGGGCTTTTTTCCGTGCCAACACTTTTGTCCATGGAAGACTCCCTGCTGTAATCGAGACACCTCTGCTGTGTCTTGGATCGCAACCTGCTGCTGTATTTTCTGAAACCTGCCATTTGGCCAGCACTAGGCTTTCAGCTAGGTCTTCTGTCCCCATCCTTTTTCCTTCTGCTCTTTTCTTCTTATTAATTCCCTGTAGAAGGGAAGACTCACATTCCAGAAGATCCCTTTGTGGTTGGGCAGAGTGCTGCAGTCTGATCTTTATCCGGCACCTTCTGCTCATACAGTGTTTACCTCTTCCGTATCAGCCTTTGCCTGTACCACATGTCATCCCATTCCTTCTGGGTTCCCATGCTGTTCAGTACCCAGAAGTTGCTAAGAGTGCCCTTGGCAGCATGTTGCCTTTACCTCCTGGATATTTATTCAGTTCTCCTCATCTCAGAGTAAGATCCATGGAGACACGAAGTCCTCTGGCAGCAGCACCCAAGAAAAAACATAACCAATACCCAGTCTTGAATTTAAGCTTTCCCTTGCTCCTGGCTTGCTGTGGGTCTCCATTCCTCTGCTGGAGCATCATCCTCCTCAGCCACTGAAGGCCTCACCCCAGGGTCCTGCTCCTTTTCCAGCACAGGAGAAAGCTCCGCTCCTCAAGTTTCTCATCCCTTTCCTCTTTTCTATCTCCTTTTAAAACAAATTTAATGCTATTCAGATGTGTCCAGTAACTCCTGCCAGCATGGGCCTTCTTCAGCACACTGCTGCTGGCATGTCCAAGGCAGGAGGTCATTTTCCTCCCTTACTCATCACTGTGTTTGTTTGCTTTCAGTGATAGCCATGTTCCTACCCCACAGCTTCTGTATCTCCAGCTTTCTGAGTCAAAGCCTTTCCTTCCCACGGTGTCTTTGCAGTGAAGCTCCTGATCAGCACCATTTAGGCATTGCTATGTCAGAGACAGCATTAGTGCCATGGATGCAATGCCATTTGGAAAGGGCTGACACTGGGGAAGGGCATTTTTTGGGACAAGGGACGAATTAGCCCTTCCTCCCCCTTCCGTTCTCTCTCTGGTTTCTAGACGAGACGCTTTTAAAGATGGATGAGGTTGGGCATATCCCACAGACGTTGGCCAGTCACACGAGCCGGCCTGCTGACAGCGCAGGCAGCAAGGCACACCCAGCTGACATGTTGAAGCCTGACCCCCGGGACACTCTTTACAAAGGTAAGACTTGCAAAGCAGTCGAGGAGGTAGCTGTAGCCTGTCACAGCACGTGCAGTAGCACAGCCGAGAAGGATTGTCCTCCTACGCCGCAGTTATCAAAGGCCATGCTTTTTTCTCCCCAGTGCAGAAGAGAGGGGCCACATACAATATCAGTCACTGTAGGAGACAAAGCACAGACTAAACCCAGCTCTTCTTTCTTGGCATCCAGCTCACATGCCATCCCCAGGCATAATATTTTAGTATAAGTGCCATAGAGCAATGTAAAGAGATGAGCTGTGCAAGATGGTTTGCTTTATGTATCTGTTGGTATTTCACATGGATAAAGAGAAACAGGCACAGAAGTAGCTAAGCTGGTGCATCAGTTACAGCAGGGTTCCTCCAACAACACTTGCCTACGTGTTTCTTCTTCTCAGTGCCTCTGCTCAGCAAGTCTCGCCTGCGCCGAGCCTTGCCAGACTGCCCGTACAAGCCCAGCTACCTGGTGAATGGATTTCCTCTGCAGCGCTACCAGGGACTCCAGTTTGTAAGTTTTATTCCTTGAGCAAGTACTTGCCCAGGGGAACGCAAGGAGGAAGGAGGGAGACCCCATTAACCATGGGCCTCCACTGATCTGAAGCTCCTGGGCAGATTTGACCATCTGCTGTTCAGGTCTGAGCATCCCAGTACATGCCAGAGGGCAACACCAAGAGAAGGGAGAGGGCTGCTACGCACTGCTCACGGGTCTCACTGGGGTACAAGTGCGCGTGTCTTACAGAGGCCCTCGGACCTCAAACCAAAGAGCTGAGCTTGCCTTTGCACAGAGCCTCACAATGGCCGGGGATTTTATTCTCCATGGGGTGAACTGTAGTCTGTGTGGACTACTAAAGCCCCTGACAAGCTTAAAACTGGTCTTGAGGGGGAGCTCACATTTGTGGGGCATGCAATGTAGCAGGGATTAATCCCCTGTGTAGCAGAGCAGACTCTGAGGTATGCTGGGGACAGGTAACCATGATTTGCCCTCCCTGGATGCCAGTGCAAGCCTACACTCCCTGGGGCACTTGCATCCTGGGTGGCCCTGGCTCTCAGCCTTGCCTGGAGATCTCCCCACACGCTTTCTGGGCTCCTGTGGTCCCCTGCATCTCTTCAGGAGGACTTGCCCACCTCTCTCACAGCTAGTTCTTTCTCTGTTATAGGACTTTAAACGCACAGTTACAGAAATGGACAGACAGATGCCGAGAGAGAGAGAAAAAGGCACACCCCTCCACACATCCCAGCACGCTTCCTTCTGTTTTCCATTCTCACAACCTGCTACCGGGTGCCTTGGAGAGGCAAATAGTTAATGAGCAACCCCTGCTCCCTCTCAAAAGAGCTGGTCACCCTGCAACTGTGTCTGGGTCACCTTGTGACTGATATCTGGCATTTACGAGGGTTTTACTTTATTTTCCTCCCTTCTTCCCAGGTTCATTTATCCTTTGTTTACCCAAATGATTACAGCCGCCTGAGCCACATGGAGAAAGACAACAAATGCTTCTATCAGGAAAACCCTTATTACTTGGAAAGGTAGGATGCTGCAAATGTGGATTTACTAGCAGGGAGGGACGAGATGGTTTGAAGGCTGGAATTGGGGTGGAATTTCATACTCACTTCTGTAGGACTCTTAATTCTCAAAGATCCCCTAAGCCTTGCAAAACATTAAAGCATTTATAGTTTCTTTCGATAATCTGTGCTCCCTTTAAGTGAAAATATGTTTAGGTCTCAAAGGGAAACTGCTGCTGCTTTTCTTGCTCTGTTAACCCAGAAGCTGGGTCAGAGCATGTTTGTTCCACTACATCAGGGAATGGATTTCCAGCAAACTTCGCCTGCCAGCAGCTGGAGCCTCTTGATGGCTGTCACTGTGAAAGCCAAACCATGCTCACCACCAGGCATTTCTCTGGGGGAATAAATGCATGTCGTTCATCTTCACCGGGGTCCAGCTCCCAGCAGTGGCCCTGCAAGGGAACTGCCACTCATGTGCTCCCTCCTGACGCAGGCAGACACCTTGTGTGAGGACTCCCCTCCGTTCAGGAGAACTTTTTTTCAGGATAAGGAGAGTCACTTTTCCAGTGGGATAACTGATGGTGGCCTCCCTGTGCTCAGGATCTTCTTCCTCCCTACAGGACTATTTTGAGGGCTGGAACAACAGATCGTATTGCAGATTTGGGAGGGAGCTCCTGGGACTGGGGTTCATAGTGAAGTATGGAGAAAGTGGCTGCCATGGCCTGGAAGGTGCTACCCAGGTTTATTGCTTTGATAATTTATTTGTATTGTGACAGGATTTGGAAACTGGGGGCCCATTTTGCTTCACATCAAGCACACATGGAGGGAAATGGTCCTGGAAATCCCTCCCAAAAGCTTGAAACACAGGCATATGAGGACAGCACACAGACAGTGGTGGTATGAGAGAAGAGAGAGGGAGATCATTGCAATTACCTGCCTGAGCCACTTTTGTCGCATGATGACTTGCGTTTGTGAGCACTACATCATAAGTCAGCTTTAAGGAGCAGTTTTAGGGAGGCTGAAGAAGTGTTTCAGGGTACTTATATTGGGATTTCCTCCTGTGCTTATGAGAAAATGTCTGAGAGACTGGAATGATAAGCAAGGAAAACTGACGCCTTTGACAGTGCAGAGTAAGATCTGATTGCCCAAAGATATGAAAGATGGTGATGATGATAGGAAAGGAGGATCTAGAGAAGTTGGGTAGATGTAATCAGAGTAACAGACCTCTGTTACTCTTCACCTCTGAAGCAGTGGCTATAATTTATTTGGAGAGGGCAAACTAACTTTCATCAAACTTGTGTTTTGCCCTGTCCTCTGCAGATTTGGATTCTACAAGTACATGAAAATGGACCGGCCAGAGAAGAGCCTGGACTCTGGAGAAAAGACAGAGCAGCCAGGTAGGAACCCTAACATAAGAGCCTGGACGATCCTTTTATCTGTCACTTTTGTGTATGATCTTCCAGCACCAGCTGAAAGAAGCTGTTGACTTTCCATGCCAAGGAAGTCACAGCCCTTCCCTACCAGATTGCTGTGGCTGGGAGGAGATTTTTGCTGCCACTTTCACTTCTCTTAAGGGCAGGTTGGGAGGTCACCAAACAGTGGGCTGTAGTAGACAATGTGACAATTACCTGTCAGGCCCGCAGCTTAGCTGAGGTGCAGTTCCAGCAAAAATGTGGGCAGAAGTGACAGAGCCAAAGGTGTGCAGTGTGGCAGCCTATGCTCACACCTGCCCTGCAAAGCTGTGGCCAGACCGACAGCTAAAGGCAAAGCCAGACCCCTCCGCAGCCTTTGGCAATGCTGGGTAATAGGTGCTGAGGAATTTGGTACCAGCAAGAGCACAGCTTCTGTGTCCGAGAGCATCCCTGTCCCTCTGAGCAGGAGAGACAGCGCTGAGATGAAGTGAGAAGTGAGCTGCCCCCGGTGGGGCGGGTGCCTGGGTCAGGACGGGAAAGGCAGCGGGAGGATGACGGAGGTGTAACTAGGATTACTCCTGCAGGCTCCCAGGAGGGGAACCTGGACGACCCGCAGGATGAGGAGCAGGACGCGGAGAGTACCAGTCCCCCAGAGCGCCCCAGCACAGGGAGGGCAGAGCCGGCAGGCAATGCTCCCAGCAGCAATAACGTTCATGAGGACTATTCCCTCCGGGAGCATCGTCGGCTCCTCTCAGTGACGGGTGGTGACATAGGAGTGGGGCTACAGAGGAGAGAGACGAAGAGATCTGGTGTCAAATCAGACACACTGGCCTCTGCCAACCAAAGCCTCAGTCAGGCTGGCCTAGAGAGGAACCCAGTAATGAAGAGACCCCATTTAAAAGCTGGCATCAAAGACAACTCCAGGAGCCCTCCGCAGCACGCCAGGGCTATCCAGGGGAGAGCGCCTGTCAAAAAGGTGAACCCTCCTCCTAGGGCCGTGTCTCAAAAGGAGCAGCCTCTCGGTGGCCCCAGGGACTCAGAGGTCATGATTCCCAAAGGGGTGAGACCTCAAGGAGACCTCAGCGCCGCTAAGGATGGGCTGCAGCCAGCAGGCACCGTGCCAGCTGGGAAAGGAGGCCCCATCTCTGGCAAAGCCAGCAGACGCACTGTGAGTGCTGCCAGCCCCAGCCAGCAGCCTGGGCTGCCGCAGTGGCTGAACCAAGTAGAGTCCTACATTGCTGAGCAGAAGGCAGCCAACGGTGGGGACATGGGCAAGGAAGAGGCGCAGGTGGCATCTCCTGTGAAGGGCAAGTCTAGACCTGTGGCAGCAGAAGAGGAAGAGGCAGATGGGGAGCAGGAGCAAGATGAGGAGGATTTCAATTATGTACCAGTATTTGACCAGGCGGTGAACTGGGAGCAAACTTTCAGCATGAGCAACCTGGACTTCCATATGCTGCGCACAGACTGGATTGACCTGAAATGCAACACGTCAGGAAACTTGCTGCTAAGAGAAAGGGAGGCCCTGGAAGTCACACGTGTCTTCCTCAAGAAACTCAACCAGAGAAGTAAAGGGTAAGACACAGTGTAAAAGCCAAGGGGCAGCGTCCCAGAGCTGGTGTACCATGCTGCACAGGGAATACCTGTTGTGTGAGAAGCTAGTGGGAATCAGAGGATAAACTCGATGTGGGAAATAAGACTTCAGGGACGGAATCTGTGTAAAAACCTGGGCTTTAAATACCTCTTTTGGCTGAGAAATGGGAATTGTTGGACACCAGGCCATGTCTGGGGGCTGAATGTCGGCCTCTAACAGCTGGTTGCTGGCAGTAGAAGTGAAAGATTGGAGGTTTCCATCCAGCTGGCATCACTGGCCTTTTGCTGGCTTCCTCCTTGCACAGTGTAGGTATTGAGAGCATATAGGAGCATTTTACCAGCTGAAGATTAAGAAACCCTGCTGATATGAAGTAGGACTGGAGCTCCTTGTGCTTGTGGTTTGATGTCTGCCACATCTCAGCTTGTGAATCACTTAGGACACAGGACCAGAAGGGACCTATCAGATAATGTGGATCAGTATGCTGACCTCAGAGACAACCAAGTACCGTACACTGTTATCTGAATGTGTGCACCTCCATCTTAAAACTAGCTAGATTTGTAGATCTTAGTACTGACTTGGGAAGATGTTTCAGCTTTTGCTGGTGCTCTGTTTTTACATGGTCTTGATGTGGTTCTTTTTCTTCTCAAGACTTACCATCTTGATTGAATCATAGAATCATAGAATACCAGGTTGGAAGGGACCTCAAGGATCATCTGGTCCAACCTTTCTAGCACAATCTAGACGAGATGGCCCAGCACCATGTCCAGCTGAGTCTTAAATGTGTTCAGCATAGCAGAGTCAACCACTTCCCCGGGGAGATTATTCCAATGATTGACTGTTCTCATTGTGAAAAATTTTCCTCTCGTGTCCAGTCGGAATCTCCCTGGGAGTAACTTGTACCCATTATCCCTAGTCCTCACCATGTAACTCCTGGTAAAAAGGGAGTCTCCATCTTCTTTGTAGCCCCCCTTTAAGTACTGGTACATGGTGATGAGATCACCTCTAAGCCTCCTTTTCTCAAGGCTGAACAAACCCAGATTGCCTTTCTGGCAAACAGAGGTACCTCCTCTGAGCCTCTATAAGTTAAACAATCCAGCTCCTGACCCTTCTGTTGAGTTGGCCTCTATTTCCATAATTTTCCTAACTGTCCTTCTCCATGCTGGTTTCAGTTTGGGTTATTTTTCCTGTACATAAATGACCAGTATCCTGGATGTTTTATAGAATGGGTGTTACTAGTGCCCAGTCCCTGCTGGAAGTAACTCTCATGCTACATCTTAAGATCTCTTTTGTTTTTTCAGGGCCACATCAGTCACAGTCGCAGTGTAACTAATGAGTACACGCAAGCTTTTCTCAGCATTTTTAACTGATGAGCATCCATTTTACAGCAGAAACTCTTGTTATGATCCGAAAGGGCATGACCTGCCATTTCATCCTGTTTTGGCCATTCTGAACCTACAGCTCACCCCAGTTTTTACTGTATGATTGCTCAGTCCTACTCCATGTTATTGGCTGATTAGCTGTCATCAGCCAATTTCACTAGCCCAAACATACTCCTTGTGCCAAGATCATTGTAGGAGGTGTTGAATATACTCACTGTTACCAGCTCTACAATCATTCAGACACATTTGTTATTTTCTGTGTCACCTTTATTTCATTTCCCTTGCCAACTATTTTCTCTTGGCTGGAATCCCAGATGTAATCCCACATGCTTGTGGATTTAGGAAACAGGTGCTAAACCTTCCCATGGGGCTTCAAAAGCGGTGCAGCAAAGCGGGGCGAAGCTAGGGACAAAAAAGTTTGTGCTAGCCAGGAGGAAAGAGCCTGGCAGAGCTGAACAGGCTGGAGGTGGGAGAGGGGCTGGTGTATGGGGGGACATGCCCACCCCCACTGTATCTCCTGCAGGCGGTTCCAGCTGCAGCGTATCGTGAACGTGGAGAAACGCCAGGACCGCATGCGAGGCAGCCGCTACCTGCTGGAGCTGGAGCTGCTGGAGCAGGGAGAGAAGCTCGTCCGCTTCTCCGAGTACATCTTTGCACGGGGCTGGCAGGGCGTTGGCAGCGATGAGGAGGAGGAGAGGAAGATGAGGAACCTGGTGTGGGGTCGCCGGCGGTACCTGATGGCTGTGGGGAATGAGCCAGAGCTGTGCTGGCCCCAGGGCTTTTCCTGGAACCACCGTGCCGTGGTTCACTTCGTGGTGCCAGGTAAGGGGGACCTGCCTTCCTGGGACATCGAGGGATGGCACAGCGGGCGCTTCCCATGGGGGCAGCCTGAACAGTGGGTCTGGGCCAGCCTCAACTATCTCATTTGGGTCACTTCCAATTTCTGTGCTCACCAAGTTAAACCCCCTCAGAAATATGACAGGGCCCAAACTCCCATGGCTTGTAAGCTCAGAGAAAACTCTCATCGCACACTGGGAAAGAATCCACACTCTTTGGTCCAGGTTTTCAGACTGGGCCTATTTCAGCATCCCTGCAAGGTTAGCAGAGTTTGAGGGGAGGCAAGAAGCGTTGCCTGTTGAGAAGCCATGCCATCTTTGCAATCAGTTGTACTTTGATTCTCTCCCTCTTGCAATACAACCAGTGAAAAACCAGGCACGTTGGGTACTGCAGTTCATCTCCGACATGGAAGAGCTGTTCCGAGTCACTAAGGATCCATACTTCAACGTCATCATCACGGACTACAGCAGCGATGACATGGATGTAGAGAAGGCTCTGAAAAGGTCTAACTTGCACAGGTGAGAGGTACTGCTTGGTCACAAAAAACTGCTCACATGCATATGCCTGCAAACAGAGCACATCTGCCAGTCTCTGACCTCCTGCAGCTGGAGACCCAAAGATGACATCCATCCAGACCTTGCACATACTCATACGTATATTGTTGTTATAATGTACATACATGTATACTGCATATAATTGTGTTATGATACTGTAAGGTAGTACATCCATCCAGATGCATCTCTTTTCTCCTGGCTTTTCAAGTTTGCAAGATAGCACAGAAAGCAAGTCTCGCACTTATGGGACAGGGGGAGGACAGAGAAGACTAGAAAGCTGTGAGGAATAGGACAGAGAGCATGGAGACCTCTGGGGACTCTGCTTGCTGGAATAGATGTCTGGCTTACCCTGCTCTGGCCTGAACCAGCCTTGGCTGGTCCTTTCCTTTACATGCCAGGGGTTCCCAGTAACAGGTCTAGTCCTAGGACAGAGCTGGACTAGGGCTGAAAAGAGTTTTGCTCAGCACTGCCATGTCCTTCCTGCATAAGTGGGAAGACCCTCAGGGCACGCTGGGACCTGGAGCAGTGCTGAGCTTGCACACTTACACAGCAAAGGCTTTCCTCCTCCTTGGAAGGGTGCATGGGGGCGAGGGGCAGCTCTGCAGCATGATGCCCGCGGTGTACCGCTGATAGCGGTGCTTTCTGTGCTCGCCGGTGTGCACACACTGAACTTCTTTTTCCCATCTGACCCCCAGCTATCGGTACTTGAAGCTGACAGGGAATTTCGAGCGTTCTGCTGGGCTGCAGGCAGGGATAGACCTCGTGACGGTAAGCTTGGGGGACATGGGGTGGACAGGAAGGTGGATAGTATGCATCTGGTGCTACCTCTTGCTTTTCATACTGAACATGCTGGTTTTTAAGGAAGGGAATAGCCTTGCAGACCACATCAAACATAGACATGTTTCCTGTCCCTCCAGAGTAAGAGTTTCACCCCTTACTCCAAGGAGCCTGTGGTCTGTTTGGTTCTTGGCCCACCTGCTGGGGCTAACAGACAGGAGGGAAAGCAGCAGCAGCAGCAGCTTTGTGATACTGGCTCTGCCAGGTCATAGTCATAGTATTTCACGCCCATTGTTCAACAGCCAGTCAATGGCTATTTTGCCAGCCCCTAGGATCTCAATTTCTGATCTAGCAACGAACGGCTCTTTAATTCACTCCCATATCTCTGTCTTCGTGTCCCTCAAAAAAGACTTACTTAAAGTCAACCTATTTTTTTCCCAACCGGTGTGGTTGGTTCCAGGACCCGCATAGCATCGTTTTCCTGTGCGACCTCCACATCCACTTCCCAGCTGGAGTCATTGATTCAATCCGGAAGCACTGCGTGGAAGGCAAGATGGCCTTCGCACCCATGGTCATGAGGCTGCACTGCGGCATGTCCCCACAGTGGCCTGATGGTAAGAGGGAGTGGAGCCTCTTTGACTCAGACCTCGTGGAATGGGGAAAGGAGGAGGGTGGTGCCTGCCACCTCTAGATTTGTTTCTCCGGTGCTATCAAGGTCTGGAGCTTAAGGTACTTCCAGGGCCACTAGGTGAGAGTGCTTTAGACATAGGATGGAGTTTAACAGTGTCAGGTACCTGGAATTTGAGATCAAAGAGCCAGCAGAGCCCTTTGTATGACGTTTCTCCTGGTCATTTCCTTGGGCTCTCTAGATATGAGGACCTTGGAAAACCCCTCCTTTACTCCTTTCTGTCCATTTCTCTCTTTTCTTAGGGGGCACAGCCTGTCCTGAGGAGAGCTGGTAGCCCCAGGGTGAAGGAAACCAAGCCAAGTCAGGGAGAAGAAAGTGGCACAGATCATCTGAGTGTAGGATTTCCTTTAGACAGGGGTGGCCATCCTGAGCCACCCAGGCACAGGGACAACCCTTTGAAGCTGGGACAGTCCAGGTACCTTAGGTACTATGCTGCCAGACAGGAGATGTGAGAGGCTCTGCTAACAAGTTCATAGGACAGCGCATGCTGTCTGTCCGCAAGCGTTTCTCACTTCCCAAAGCTTTAATATGGTTGGCTCTGCCTTGGTGCTGAGTTGACTCTCTGGTGTCAACATTGTCCTAAAAGTAGCTTGAGTCTCACTCCAGCACTCCTGCTGGAGTCATCGATGGTTCAAAGCACCAACATACCTGTGCCTCTTTTGTGCTGTCCTCAGGCTACTGGGAGGTCAATGGGTTTGGTCTCCTGGGCATATATAAGTCTGACCTGGACAAGATCGGAGGCATGAACACAAAAGAGTTTCGGGACCGCTGGGGAGGAGAGGACTGGGAACTCCTGGACAGGTAGGCATCCATTGTCATCATTCATGTGCTCAGGAGGTGAGACACTTTAGATCCTGGAGGACCTATGACCAGGAGAGTGGGGATCTGAGGAGATTGAGGTGACTAGTCTGAGTATGTCCTGACCTCAAACCTAGTAGGTGAGTGGACCCAAAATACACTACTATAGCCACTGATAAAAGAAGAGAGGCGCCGTTTCCTGGAGCCTTCCAGCCACACTGCTGGTTGGCCACGGGCAGATCAGGCACTGGTGATCATGAAGACTTCATCGTCTTCAAGCAGTGCAGTGCACAGTGGGTCCAGTTTGGGTCCCTCAGACTTCCCATACTATGTATAGCAATTGCCCAGAAGAGCAACTGTCAGAGAGACATTTAAAGATCACAAGGTACAGTTACAATTTCTGAGAAGTTTATAGTGAGGGATCTCTGCTGTACAAATTGTAGGCCCCTGGGTTTGTAGTTCTAGGTTTTGTGGCCTGTCCTGTCAGTTCTGCCAGATAACTGCAGAAAAGACCAGCATCCTGAGCAATCCCGTGTTGCCAGTTGTCTTTTCTCCTAGCCTGGTGTGTGCAGCCCACTCCCAACCAGTCCTGCTCTCAGGGGTGCATAAACACTCAGCAAGTGTCATTAGATGCCTGCTTACGGATATGAGATACCTCTCAGCTATTCGGGACTCATCAATTTGATTGCAGTCTCTTGACAACAGGATGTCTTAAAAGAGATTTCCAGGGGCCAACTCCCTGGTATCTTTGTGATCAAGTTTTCCCTAAATTTAACCTTCTCCTTTATGCCAGGATCTTGCAGGCCGGGCTGGAAGTAGAGCGTCTCTCCCTGAGAAACTTTTTCCACTGGTTTCACTCGAAGCGGGGCATGTGGAACCGGCGCCAGCTGAAGACCCTATAGCCTTCAACCCCAAAGCTGCCCAGCAGCGCCGTCCACCGTCTCATCTCAATGTGCACTTTGTCGAGGCACACAGCCGAGCGCACAAACTCTTCCTCTGCCTCCAGAGCCTTCTGATGGGATGGCACAGTTGAGGAAGGGACGGTCAGGCTAGGGGAGCGGGAGCTTCTCTTGTGAGCCGTTGCATCCAAGATGTGGGATCTGTGTCTTGCTGGGAAGGCATGGGGGGGAGATGTTGCCAAATGAAGGACTCGTAATTCCTGCCGTGCAGTCTGGTGGATGGTACAGTGGGAGAGGTGCCATATTTCCCGTTGAGTCTTGTGTGGTGCAAACCAAACAAACACAAATCCCAGCTAAGCCCAGAATGGTTTATTACAGTAACGCAGCTACTCTTTCAATACTTGAAGGAAAAAAAGAAAAAAAGAAAAAACCCAACCCTCCCCATTTCCCCTCCTTCCCCATCTCTCCAGTATCCATGCTTTTGGACAGGGGACCAAAGTAAATTCTCTGAACTGTATTGTGTCCACATGCCCATGTGCTGACCCAAGGAAATCTGGATGTGGAGGAGCTGATAGGCACTTTAGGCTGCTGGTGCTTAGATGTTTCTCTGTGCTTTTCACTTTAATAATGATGAAAAACTGTGCTCATATTCAGCAAATTATGGGCCATGGATGGAGATGCAAGTACACTTCCCTTAGGAGAGCCACGTTTGCCTCCAGCTGGGCAAGGTGGCAGGGGTTGATGTTACAACTCCACCTAAATTATTGATCCACTGCCTGAGGATAGTGGAGGGGTTATACAGAGAAGCTAGGAGGGCATCTCAGGAGGAACTTTGCAGCCTTATCTGACAGACACGTGTGTTTGTCCTAACGATATCAGGGAAACCCTAGCAGGGAAGAAGTGGCAATATTTTATTAGCTGAGATATTGTGTTTTTGTCAGAAAAAGAGGAGACAGAGTATTCTGCTCTCTAAATCCTGTACATTTATGCAGCATCTAAAGCTTAATTTAATAAGTTATGGCCTCACAGTTATGTCTTGTCATAGTTTGACTTTTATGTAAAGAGCAGACTTCTTGGTTGAACAACCAGCACAGCTGTTGGTGCTTCATCTCTGGAACAGCCCTGGGAGCTCTGGCCCAGTATGGAGGAGGTGGCCTCAGGCCTTGGCACTTGTACTGGGTGCAAAGAACAGTGAGGACAGAAGAGGGCTGAGTGAATAAAAGGATGGGCAGACCCATGGTGGTGATGATGTCCACAACCAGCCTGACGTTAGAGGGAATTCTCAGCCCCTAAAACTCCCATTAATGCAAGGCAAGATTTTTTACCCCTGTAACCATTTTACAGGACTATAGAAACCCAGAAATCCCAGCACAGTCAGTGCTCTGCACTGAAGCTTCGGTGTCCCCATACCGTGCTGAAAAGGCCGCTGCTGGTCCCCAGCTTCAGGGGAGAGCGTGACATAGGATGCTGCTCATGGCGCCCAGCTCTGTGGGGAGCTGTTGAGAAGTGAGTAATGGAGGTATGCAGGATACAAGCAATGCTGACATGGTACTAGAGTTGTTTGCTTTTTACGCTGATGGAGTGGATGCCAATTCAGAATAGACATTCGTTTATTATCAATTCTGTGGTGCTTGACAAGTCCATCAAGTTCCACTATTGCAGTAGAAAACTGAGAATGCAAGTTCTGGCACGTGGGATAGAAATCTTGTCAAATCATCTGCTTCCCTCAGTCCGGCTTTTGTGACTGATGGAGTCAGAAAAAGTCAACCAGATTTCAGAAAGTTTCTCTGTGCACTGTGCAGCTATGGTGAGAGATACACGAGAGACGGCTGTGTCGCTGAGTCCGCAGAGCCTTTGTCAGAATGCAGACACTGAATATCTTAGAAGGGGCAGCCTTAGCCTTCTGCCTGAGCCAGAGTAGTCTTTTTATTGAGGGAAAGCATTTTCCCCATGTAGAGGAGACGTAAGAAATGAAACACTGCCACTGGGGCGAGAGGGAAGAGGCTGACAACAGTCAACGCTGTTGGGTTTTTTTTATGTATTACAGGAGTTTAGGAGGCCAGAGCCTTGTGATGCAATGTTGCAATAAGTCCTGTTTCTGCCTGGAATGTGCAGTGTCAGTCGTGCTCTCAGTGCATGTCAGAGCCTGTGCTTCACTCAGACAGAGGCACAACCCTGCGAGTGTGCAGGTGAGCTGCTCTCCACAGCCTGTCCGGGCTGGCTCTGTCACGCAATCCCTGTGGAATGGGGAGAGGCTGGCGGGGAGGGTGAGCGCCGGGATGCAGCGAGGCGTTAGCAGGACCCAGCTGTTGGGCACCATCAAGCAGAGAACGGCTTGATGCCCATTTTGCAGGTGGAGAGCTGATGGATTCAGTGGTGGCCCTTACATCATGCACAAGGAGAAGGGGTTATTTGTACTGTGTGCTTACACATCTGGCTTAGATGTGGTCTGCAGCACCTAAAGTTAGCAGCTGGCGTTCATCTGCAGACACTGGCAAGAATTAAGTGCATCCAGAAGGTAACTCACTTGGCTTAAATGATACGAGTAACCCCTCTTCCTCACCAGAGAGGAGAGTCAGCAAAGAGTGGACTGGAAAGTAGGGTGCAGCCCTCACTCCAGCACTGCCAGCAGAATTTGAGGATTTCGCCCCCATGCTTTAGCCTTGACAGTGCTCCTTCCTTCATGCCTTGTAACCCAGGCCAGTGGCAAGCAGAACTGTTTACCTCATGAGGACTCTTTGGTGGAGATGTAAGGAGTTTGTGGGTTTCAGTGGAGTTTCCTGATGGCCAGTATCCCCACTGTCAAAGTTGCCATCACAAATGTTCTTCCCTTTCTAGCACAGTGGGGATTCTTAGTTAATATTTAAGCATTGCGGTAGTAAACATGATTAATCCTAATTGGCACTAGTTGGCAGCCTCCATGGAGGCGCATGGAGAGAGCCCATGGGGACAAAAGCTGTCTCCCAGCCCACATGCTCAGAGACCGCTGCAGGTTGTAGGGAGAGAAGGGGCTACATGCTCCCCGGCTTGCTGGCCAGAAGCAAATCCTGCAGGAGCAGCACTGGGCTTTGCTCTGAGGCTGCTGCCCCTCTTCCAAAACAACCTGCAGTTTTTTTCCCCAGAGTCATGAAGAGGGGGAGAGCAGGGAGCACGGCAGGAGTAGGTAGTCCTGCAGCCATGCAGTGAAAGGATGTGGCCATCCAGGGCAGTGGCCAGGCCACCACGGTCCCTGATCGGCAGGTGGTTCGCCCTGTCACTAGTGTTGCACAGCGTGCACTGCCGCTGCGAGGAGGGCTCATCTCTGGGTCCGGCACAGCTCCTGGAGAGCAAGAGGGAACCTGGCTTTACCACAGCTGGGAAGCCGACCCCCCCCACCAGTCAATCTTGTTTCTGTCACCGGGATCTTTTTAGGAAGCCGTGCCTGAGTTTGCGGTGAAGTTTGCCCCGAGTTTCTGGCTTTCATGTGCATCCTGGCTGTGTCCTGCCGCAACAGCAGGAGGAAATCAGTTGCATGGGATTTCCCGTGCATCAGGCAGGCAGGCAGGCAGGAGGGAGCTGCTCCGGTAGCTCTGGCTGGGGACAGCTGGGGACATGATGGGCCACGCTGCCGAAGAGACCTTCCCTGGGGCAGGATGTGGCCAGGCTGGGGACCCTGGGCCCCCAAGTGCGGGGTGCACGGCAAGGGGACTCTGCCCACAAATGCCAGCTCCGTCTTCAGGACTGTGAATTGTGGGGCTGAGGCTTGTTTTGCAAGGGAACGAAGAAAGGCTGGCTTTTATTCTGAGAGAAATGTATTGTGTGAAAATTATAACGTGACTTGTTTTGTCATTGTCTTTAACGTTTGCCTAGTATGAACATCTCGCCTCTTCTCATTGTCTACAAACATCTGAAGTTGATTGTTTTTTAGATACCGATGCCTTGTGTGAAAAATTGGAATTGTACCTTTGAATTATCTGCCTTAAAGTGGCCCTGTGCCTTCAAGATGACTTCTGGGCCACCCCTCTGTTACAGCTGGGGGATATACTGATTCTTCCTCACGTTTTATAAATACATTGTCTTCCTACAAGAGCTCACTTCTGTCCGTGTGTTACTCACACCCACGTCGCCATGCAGCAGGTATTAGAAACCAGGTGTTGCTCCTCTGGATTCATAAAACCAAAGGCTTAGGGAATACCAGAGAGACAGGTCGCGCTCTGCCCAAGCCAGCAAGAGGCGGGTGGGAGATGCAGTGAGCAAAGTTGGCCAGGAGCGAGACCTACCTGTTTCAGTCCCTCTAGGGCTGTAGAAAGTGGGATGGCAACAAAACAGTTTTTCTCCTGTCTTCCTGGGTTTATCATGTGAAACAAGGTGGAAACATTGGACAAATACACGTCTCGGCAAAGCACAAGTGCGATGTGATCACAGAGAGAGAATGCAGAGAGCGAAGTGGTCCCTCTCGCAAGCAGGGGACAATTCCTGAAGAAGACCACAGGTGAGAGCCTAGACCTGAGCTCGATACTTGGCACAGCCTATACAAATGGGAGGTCAGCGCTTTCACAGCAACTGCTTATTTAGATTCAAATTTGGCCCCTTTTCACTTCAACTGTGCCTGCCTCCTTCGAGTATAAAAAGCTTGGCAGGAATGGGAGTCAGACACAGAGAGAGAAAAAGGCAGCCAAGGTTGCTAATGAGTCTGATGCCATTATAATGAGAAATGATTATTAAAGGTGATGGGGGGGAAAAGCATTCCAGTGCACTGCTGGTCTTCTGCTCACCTGGGCTGAGTGACGGGAAGCCCTCTCTGCTCGGGCAGGCCTCGCGCACTGCCGTACCTGACCTGGCAGCTCTCTGAGACGATGATGTTGAATTTAAGATCTGGTAATGAAATTCCCCTCACTGCTTCTTTACCAGCTGAACCTTTTCTTTTTTTTCTCTCTTTGCATTCAGTCATCAATGCTAAGTGCTTTGCCTCCTGCTCTGTGAAGCAATGAGTCACAGGATTTGGGATCTGCACACGGGATGCATAATTTTTTACCTTTTCATGAACCCAGCCGGCCAGTAGTGGCTGAAAGCCCTTAGCTGGTGGTTTTGCATTGGCTAGAACTAGTTTTGCTGCCTCTGCAGTGAAGCCTTTTTCTAGAGGAGCACAGGATAAGAGAGGCTTCCCAAAAACAGTCACCCCCAGTTGCTGTTGGTCTCGGGAAAGACCGAGGACCGAGATAAGCAGCAAACTCAGTGTCGCTCCAGACCTGCCGTCCCCTGGACGAAGTGGAGGACGAGTCTTTACCTGCTTCACCAAACAGATCCCAGACTGTGCTCAGCTTTGCTGATTTAAATTCTGGTAAATACATAACCGGTATTTTCCACCCTACTCTTTCTGTGCAACTTTCCTTCAGCGGCAAAAAAGCCAGTGTTGTTTGCAGGTACTAGCTGATGCTGGCCCGTAGCCTTACCCACCAGCCTTTGTGGGCAAGATCATTCACACCCTCTCCAGAAAAAAGCACCACCTGTGACTTAAGCAGAAATTCAGTTCTGTAAAGTCAAATATAGAGTACAAATTAAATCTGTCCGTATCTGTATTTTTTAAGTGTCAGACACTCCCAGTAGCTCCTGAAGACCAATGTGTGGACATTTTCGTGACGTTTCTTTCTCAGTGGTGGCAAGAGCATGCAAAATGAAAAATCCATATTGAGCTCTGATTCTGCCATACAATGAAAAAATCTTTTAATAATCAGAAAAGCATGTCATTATTTAAACAGGCTTACACCAGGCTATTAAAATACCAATTTTTTAGCATGACTACAGAAAATTTTTACTCTTTCCAAAAAAATCTGAAAAATCATTAATGAAACAAATTGTTCTACTACAAGAGAATTCCCAGCATTGTCAATATAAAAAGGATGTATTTAAAAACATTTTTGTTAGTGATAAGACCTTAAATGGTGATTTTTTAATAAAGAAATACACTATGCACCTGTCATTTCTCATTGTGGCAGTAAGCCTAGAGTGTCTCCTTATGTATAATGTTTCTTCATTTTCTACTAAATATTGTCAGGCTATTTTGACATCATTCCTGATAGGTCCCTGGCAATGACATCAGACCATAATATCTATCTACTGTCATTGTTAATTTTCCAGTGCTGGAAATATCTGATTGTTTTCTTAACTGTGTTGCATTCAATTTTATTTTTAAACAACTAGGAAAACATTTGAACTGGTTTTAGCTATGCTGACATACATACATACACTTTTCTGTCCTCCCGTGAGAACTTTTTTTTTTTAGTTTGAGAAATCCATTCCAACATTTGGGAGGTATTAGATAGCATTGCTTTAAGTATAGTAACTTATGCTTGAGACAAAACAGCTGAACTTTTCTTGTTTCTTTAGCCTACAAAGTAAATCGTTCAGTCTTCTCTACAAAATGAGCCAATATTGAATATGTGAAGCAGGCAACTAAAATAAGGGATGAGATTTACAGAACTGTGCTTTGAAACTGCGTACCTGCTGCTGTTCCTGCAGCTTTCTCTAGCAAAGTTTGCTCTAGCTTTGAAAAGCAATGTCTTCACCCCTTCAGAACTGCAAAAGCATTACGGTAAGGGGCCGGTATATGATGACACGCACACAGTTTTGAAAGTTTAACCCAGTTCTCTGGATTCGTCAGTGGGCTCCTGCTGAGGTCAGTGAAAACGCAGAGGAGGAGAGCTTTCCCTGCCAGCCACGCTGCTCAGATCCTGTGGGGAAGACAAGAAACACCAGTAAGGTCGCAGCAGGCTCCTCCACGCTGCACAGGCAGAGAGGAGCAGTCACAGCGTACTGGGCCACTTGGCACCACAGCCACCCCTACGGGTGTGGAGTGCTGCTCTTCAGTGCTTGCACCCTTCTGGATCCCAAGGCAGTGGTGTTTTTATAGATGCTTTTGGCCTTTGCATCCTACCTCATCATATCATATGTCTATGGAGTTTTCTTGCTGGCCCTTGCCCCAGTATATTGCATTTAAACTATGTTTACATGTTGCAGGTCATGTAAGCAAGAGATGTGAACTTTGCTTCTTGACCTGAAGTACTTTTAACCTAAGAACATGTCATTCCCTCATTGACCTGACATGGGAACCCAAGCATTTGGTTGGACTTTTATTCACAAAACTCTCTCTTGAAAATGAGAGTTAGATTCTTACAACAGCTCCTGCCAAACCACACTGGCTGTTGTGAAGAGCTCTTTTACCCCCACCCCACCAGCACCTTCCTTTTCTTCTGCTCCGATAACACTACCATCTTCAGATACCTCCCAGAACAAACCTATTTTTCTTTCCCCAAGGTAGCTCCCATCCACAACTGCTATCTGTATCCAGTGTGAGGTCTGCAGCCTTCTGAAAATCACATGCTGCTGATAAATCCCAGCAGTTGGGATGTTTGGTGTTCTTGCTCTAAAGACCAAGCAAGGAGAAATCCTTCTCCTCTGAGGGAATTTGTTCAATGGCCCCAGATACTTGTGAGACAACAACATGCCTCTGGAAAGGTTTTGTTAACTTGTGCAGCTTTGCCTTCTCCTTCTCCACCTTGCAATGATGTTTTCTGAGACTGAGAGCCCTTCCAGGGGCTGGCAGTGATGGGAACTCACCCCTTTCTTACCTGACTCCATTGCCCCATGACTTAATAAGGTCGAAAATTCCTAGTAGGGTAGAGGCCAGTCTTCTGCACCCCAAAGGCTGTGATGAAGATGTTGAGGATGACCGTGATGAAGATGAGAGCTGTGGCAGCGTTGTTGAGTATATTCAGGCGGGGTTGCTTTGCAACATCATTCAGGTTCAAACGAGCTGTGTGATACAATGCAAAAAGAAAGGGAGATTTGTAGCTTGACTCCAAGTCCCCCAGCCCCTGCAAGCCTTCCCTGTGTAGTGAATGTCCATGGTGCCCCTGGGCACTGTGGCCACAGAGCTGGCAGTCCCAGGAACTTTACAGGAGCCACAGCTTGCCCTAGGATGACACAGGAGGATGGAGCAGAGGAAAAACATCTTTTTTTTTATGTCATGTCTTTGTTTTGCCATGGAGGTGCCATGGCCCTCCAATGGGCCAACCCTAAACAGCCAAATTACTGCTGCATGCTAGCCAGGCATGTGCCATGATGTGACACCCCCCCCACTGCATGGCCAGGGGATGTGGCAAGGGAAGGCTGGGTAACATGGAGGACAAGGTCAGCAACATTGTACTCGGGTTGGGAGGCCAGTTCCTCCTTGAAACCCAGATGTCACATATGTGCTGACACAGCTATCAACCCCCTCCTCGCCCCCAGACCAAGAGGTATCTGGGTACATGAATGGGATCAGCCCTAGCTGGTGGGCATTGACCAGTTCAGACGCGGGAACACCCCGGTTACTGGGGCTGTCTGGCCCATAAGCCATGCGAACAGCAGCCTTGTGGCTCCCTGCCCTCAGTTGTGGTCCCCTGTCCCCCTTCTCCCCACAGCTGGCTCCAGCCACTGCAGCTGCCACTGGGAAAGGCTGTGCCATGTGGGGCAGGGGAAAGAACATGTCACAGGATTTCCTGTAGCCTCCAATCCCACGTTCCACATAAAAAACCACATAGGATATACAGGAAAAGCCAGTGTTCTGCAGACTTTTAATACTGGGCATGTATTGGAGGCTGAAATATAGCAACTCCTGTATCAAATGGAGCACTGAGCAAGCCTGTCTGAAACGCTGGTGTTAACGTACTGTTTGTACAGGAGAACTGTGGGATTGGTTAAATGTGACGTTAATACAGGGAATACCTCTGCCTAAATTGTTCTGTTAGGCCCCAGCTTGCATGACGTGAAAGATACAGCTAAAATGGAGTATCTGCAGGAGCTGCATGAAAGGGCATGTTACAGGATGGGCAGCAAGAGGCCCAAACCCCAGCTCTCTCCCTACGACAGGGATTCAGCAGTGGGGAAGTGAAGGAAGAGTAGTGCTAAGAGCTGCTGTGCAAGAGAAAAAAACCAACCCACTCCCCACTTTGAAAAGCAGTAACGCAGACCTCCACACCACCCATGTCAAGCTGTGTTCAACCCTCCTGCAGCCCTGGTTGGAGCCAGGGGAAAAGGTTCAGGGCAAGAGGCTTCTCCCTCCCACCCCCATGGCGGCCAAGCCATGGGATGCCCTACAGCAGCAACACTCTGCAAGGGTGCACGCGCCTTGGCGGCCGCCTTACCAGTAATGATGAGGAGAATCCCGATCATCACCTGGAAGAAGAGGGAGATGCTGATGAGCACGATGAGGGTGACGTAGTACTGGAAGGAAGGCCCCTGCTCCAGCACCGCTTTGAGCTGCGTGACATTCGCCATGAACAGCGCCACGTCCAGCATACTCTCTGCCACGCTCTTCTTCGTCGCATAGTGGTTGATATTCATTGGCCCGTTAATCCGGAGCTGTGGATTCATGCCCTGGGGAGACAGCAGAAACCACATGAACTGGGACGGTTGCTAAGCCGACGGACCCATCCGTGTTGAACAGGCTGCTGTCTCCCCACAGGGTTTATCCAGAAAGCCTGGGAAAGAGTCAAAGTTGCGTGTTTTAAACATGTTGAGAGTGCCCAGTTTCCCCTCACAGTTGCCTTGTGGTATTAATAGCCACAAGATACTTGCAGTGATCAAGAGCTCAGCAAGGTTAGAAAAATACTGGGTGTTTTTGTGGAAAACAAGCTTGTCCAGAGTTACAATGATATAGATTAGCCAGAGCCAGGGATTTTGCAAGGAATATTGAATTCTCTTCCTTCAGGGCACAGACAAACCTCAAACTTAGAGGGGATTAGAGAGAGATCTTCTCTTTGGGTCGGGTGTTCAAAGGACTGTTAGTGGCTGGGCTTTATACCTCCTCTGAACACTTTTTGCTGACTACTGTCTTAGACAAGATGCTAGAGCAGATGGGAAAACCCACATTTTTGTTTCTGAAACCAGGAGCACTATTTCTTCAAAACATCAGGCACTGAAACGCACCAAGACAAGGGGTGGGATCCATCACACCTAACTTTAATCAGTCAGGCACATTTTTTGGCAGTGGAAAGAAACAGGTATTTACAAGGCATAAACCACCTGATTGCCCTTAACCTAATTACAAGCTGTGGGTCATTTGGCTGCTTTTAGCCATCCACCTTTTCTTTATCTTTCTTGTTAAGTGAGTTCCCCTGTTAGCTGTCTTGACCCAAATGATGGAAAAAAAAAAAGATGGAAAAGATAGTTTTCAATTCACCCAGAGTATCATCAGCTGGTAATAAACCACCAGCAAAGGCAACAATTAGGAAAGATTTGGATATATCTGTAGCAAGCTATGACCTTCTTTCTTAAAAAGAAAGAAAAACAACACTTTTACATAGCAGACAGGCTTCAGTTCTGGGTAATCAGCCTCCTGTCAGCTGTAGTGAAGACCAGCAGCCTTGCCCTCAGCACTTTAAATCTGGAGATAAGGGCCAGGTGTGGGCTGGAGGTGACCTCTTTTGCTCAGAGTGGTGGGAGAGATTTCTCCAGGTGCATACTGGAAGTAAAACTGTGTCTGCATCAAACGGTAAGTCCTATTTTGTCCTTTTGTACCAGATAAAGTACAAAACGTATTCTTTCCTCTATGCTCTGGGCATGACACTAGAGAAGGGTTATGGCTAGCGCTTCCTGCTGCTGTCTCTGGTCTTTTTGTGCATCCCTGGGCAAGGGTGGCTTTCTCTGTGCCAGGGTGGGAGTGGGAGCAAAGCCAGTGATTCTGGGAGAACACTGCATGTGGTTGTGTGTCTGATACTGAAATTAGGGCTGAATTTCAGAAGGGGGTTGTGGCATGTATCAGCAATCACCCTTGTGTGAGAAAGATGCATAGTAAAAAGCAGGCAGGAAGGACTGTGTCCAGTTTGAACTACTGGTGAACTGTGATCCCTAAGAAGGGGCTGGCTTGGGGTGGGAAAGTGCTTTTGAGGGGTTTTTTTTCCTCTTTTTTTTTTTTGATAGCTTATAGTATGTAATTCTTGTGGTTTCTAACAGTAGAGTTACTGTGGTTAAGAGGCTCCTTTGTAAAGCCTGTATTTCTTGCTGTGGAAGGTAGAAATTAAAAGATACTGGAAGGAGATAAAAGTAGAAGTCTAGAGAGCCGGTAAGGGCTCTAAGGCAGTGCGTAGGGGTTCAGGACTTTTTCAACATTGCTGTCTGGTGTCTGGGGCAGAATAGAGGTATCTTACATCTCAGGGAAAGGAGGCTGGCAAAAGGTCTGATCCTGGGAATGTGTATTAAAAACCTAGATTTAGGTACTGCCCCCTCTCAGCTGGCTTAAAACTACGTGATCCTGTTGCAACAGAGTGGTACCCATACCAAGTGGTGCAAGGCTTGAGATTTTACCCCTTTCATGTGTTTTCTTCCTTATTCCTGAAGAGTCAGCCCCCCTCCCTGCAGCGTGACAAGGCTGGGCATTGATAGTTCATCTCTGCGTAATGATGAGTTAAGGGTGCGAGAACAAGGACGCTGTACAAACAAGACAGAGCTTTTGTTAAATGAGTGACTGGTACAAGGAGGCTGAGACATCTGTTCCCAGTTGCTTATGTGGAGATAAATAAAGCAAGTCAGGAGCTCTTGTGGAATGAAAATGCTTCCTCCTTTTGAGCTGCCCCCACGCTCCTTCACCTGGAGTGTGAACTGGGGCAGAGTTGCCGTGTACTGAGCTCTGTGTCCCAGATGATCAGGCAATGAAAACAGAGAGCTTTCACATAGGCTTTTCTCGTGTGGATGAGCGTGATGGCATGTTCCCCTGTCTGGGATGTGATACCCCAGGCAGGGACAGCCACCACTCTCTGATGCGGAGTCACTGGATCTGGGAAACCCTTGCACTGAGCAATGAAAAACTGTGATTCCTGTTTCAAAGTTCTGTCAGCCCAGTCTTAGTAATCCACAAAGGTGGCCAAGAGGTTACTGGATGATGAAAGCTGGACACCAAGCTTCGCTTAGGCAGCTAAACAATCAACCAGGATACAGGAGTTGTCCTTATGACAGCATCTGAAGTTAGGGAAATCCAGCTGCTCTGTGGATTTGGCCCTTACAGAGTATTCTGCCTTGTCCAGCAAGCCTGGAGCCTCAAATAAAAAGAGGCTTAAGCAAACCAGGAGTCTTTAGAGACCTGGCATTTCCATTAATGTAGGAGGATGGCTTTGATTGGGGTGCCTGGCGCCATAGCTGTCACCAGCTAACCACTGCATCTATGGGGTATGAACACATGGCTGTGACTCTTTTTTTTTTTTTTTTTTTTTTTTTTTGAGCTGCCACAATGCATGCACAGCTTTTCAAAATGGGGCCATTTCTGCTTTTGCTTTATCTTGAAGTTCAGTCCTGTAAACTGCTGCGGCTCAGGAGCTGATCCACAAGCAACTCTGGTTTCCCTGCAGTAGGATTGCCCAGACAGCTATGGGGGGTTACGTGGGATTGCTGGGGAGATTAAATGATTCCCTTTTGGCAAACAGAGCCCTAAGTCAAGTCACAGGACATACCTGAAGGCTCATCAAACCGATTTATGTCATGAGGCTGGAGCTGGTGTCTTTCTGGTCACTTTGAAAGTGTTCCCCTTCTGAGAGCAGGGATTGCCGCCTTTTCTTCCCCATATTGCATCAAAGAGGGGAAACCTGGATCTGGCAAGCAGACACCAAGTTCATCTTGCAAGCATTGTTGCAGAGCCAGCAAGTTTGCTGGAAATCAGCACCTGCCAGTATGCAGCACTTTCCCAAGATGCGGATGTATCATTATTGCCCCCTTTTTAAGGTCAGGGAGATTAGGACTTGAAAAAGTACAGCCAGGTCCCACAACAGCGCTGGCTGAACTGGTGCTGGAGCTTGGCTCCCGTCTCCCATTTCCGGATGTTTTGGCTTTCCATGTGAGACAGCCTCTTTCCCTGCAAAGACTCTGCTGGCTTCAGTCTGACCTCAGGCAAGTCCTCTTTCTGCTTCCTTTTGTGTAAATGTGGCACAGCGATACAAGATCACTACAGGGGCTGAGTGAGGCACCCAGCTACGTTTTGTAAGTCAGAGGTTTTCTTCTTACTCAAAGCACCCCCCCTCCCCCAATATTTAACTCTCACTTCTATTCTTATTTTTAATTTTTGTGTGGATTTTTATAGAAAGAAGGATGAATGTCACCACAAGTGTAGGATTATCTTTTTTTTGTTCTTTCTTTTCAAACTTGATCTCTGGTTTTGCTGTAGGGAGCCTGCAGGTCCCAGGGCCTGTGAAACCTGGCTCTGGCACCAGAGGGCATGCTGAGCTCCACAGCTCGCTGAAGCTACCTGAAAATTTTCCACTGAAATTAGTTTTCAAGGGAAATTCTTTGCTTCTTATTATGGATTTATTTTTACAAGAAATAGCTACTTTCTTCTGAAAACTTTTGGAAGAGGTTCATCTAAATATTTTTTTCCAAAGCTTGCAGATTTTGGGCCGAGGGGAGCACAGGGCTTTCTTAAAGCTACTTGGACAATTTCTACAAACCCTACAGTTTCTCTTGTTGTATTTTTCAGGGCAGAAAAAAACCATTACAGAGCAGATCTAATTGCAAATCTGTGTGCTTTGTGGGTTTTGTGACCCTATCCCCAGGGGAGAAAAGCCTGAAAGAGACAGTGGGACAGCATGATGTCAGAAGTATGAGAATGATAATCCTCTTCATGGGAGCGCTCTGGCAGAGGGGGATGTCTGAGGAGAAACTATATTATTGGGCATTAGTTCCAAGGGAAATGCTGGAGGATGCCAAAGAAAACAGACATGAATGCAGGCCGTGCACTCAGAGGGGCAGGGGCAGAGATGCCTGCCATGGGGATCCCAGCCGATAAACAGCCAGCCGCACGCAGGCGGGCACGCACACATGCAGCATCAGGCACCAGGGAAAATCCGGGGTATTTTTCCACAGTATTTGCCAGTTGGCAGCTTTAGAAGTACTTTGTAAACATCAGCTGATGAAGGTTAAAGCACACAGAGAGTCATCATCTTGCAAGGTAGGAGAGGAGCAGAGTTCCCTTTCTATGGGCAGAAAGCGAAGAGATTAAAGGTCCTGCTCTCAATCAATACTTCTACTTTTAAGTGCACTCTGTTTTTCCAGAGAAGCTCACTCCCTGCAGCTCCTGACCACTTCGCTTGGGGTGAAGGGAGCCAGTTTTAATATTTTTGACCGCCATGCCATGCCTAGGCACAGGCAGAGTCAGTGGCAGCACCGGGAACAGCAGCGATTACCAGACGTCTGCCCACCCAGCGGGTCGGGCTTCCCTCGCAGAGCTGTGCGTGTCAGCTTGCAGGCTAGGCAGCAGGTTTGTGCCCAGCCACACGTGTGCAAGCGGAGGGACGCGCGGGGAACGCTTTGGTCAATACCAACTATATTGCTCACTCTGCGAGGCAGAGGCTGTTTTTCTCCAATTTGGCACAACAGCAAGCATCTTGGCTGTGTTCCATGACCAAAAGTAATAGTAAACCTTGTCATGAATGCTGCAGGCAAAAGGAAAACTGAGTGTTCAGGGCCAGTCCCCCTCGTTGGCCTCTGTGGAGGCCATCAGCTAAGTCCAGTTGTGCTTTTAGGGTTTTTCCTTTTAATATAGCCATCTGTTCTGCTCGCTAGGGGTCCCGCTCAGAGCCAAATGGCTGTGTTGCCTTCAATTCATATTGGATAAATCCCAGAAAATAAATCAGGGTTGTTTTCCTGGTATCTCAGGCTCTCCCCATGTATGGGAGTGGTCCTGATGGAGATCTTTCTCTGAGGTGATCTTCCGTTTCTGTGACAGGTCAGTGCTCAGTGTGACAGAGGGCTTACTGACACCAACTGTTTGGATGAGAGCTCTCCAACCAAAAAGTAACTTCCAGGAGCTGGGAGTCAGTGCCTCTCCAGAAGTGGAAGCCTAGGCAAATGGCAGGCACAGATCCTGTGTGCTTGCTAAGCACTGTTCATGTTCCTTAGTCTCACTAAACTCCCACTCTCCATTTGCTTTATCAACCTCCTGTGTCTCATCTCACACCTGCAAGCAAACTTGGGCAGAGATGTCACTGTGGTGCAGCACTTAGGACCTTCACCCTTGAGCTAAGGGGTGCCAAAGTAGGACACTACTATCACTAAAGGGATGAAAGTGCAGTTGGGTGAGACTGCCAGCAGAGCTTCTCCGATTTACCCAGCTGAAAGGCTGGCCTCATATTTTCACTACAATTTCCCGAAATGAGGCCATGCAAGAGCAGGAGGCTAACAGCAAAACCTAACACCACATAATGCTGAAGGGTTGGAAGGGGGTAGGGAAGGCAGGCAGTCCCCTGGCTGTGGCTGGCAGGGGAAGCAGAGGAGGGGAGAGGAGCGGGGGTGAGTCACGAGGCAGCAGAGCCCCACGAGAGCTGGGGTGCCTCTCCTCGCCCTTGCCCTCCGGCTGACACGGCAGTCGGTTCTGCTTCCCGGCTGGCTGCGGCATTTGCAGCCTGCAGAGACCTGCTTGTCGCATCAAGCGTTCATGCTCTGCTCTCCATTTCTCCTTTTCCATGCTGCTTCTCATCTCTTATTCATCCTGCAGACCCTCTCCACCCCTGTCTGCATCTTCTGTTCAGCTCCTCCTCTCTCCTTTCACCCTCTTCTATTCTCTCCTTCTCCATTCTTTTCTCACCCTGTGCCTTTCACCTTGTCTTTCTTTCACACTTTTTCCTGCTATCGAGCTCTTCTCCTTCATGCACCCCCTTCCTTCAGTTGCTGTCTCCTTTTTCTCCCCCACTCTTTTCCCCCTTTGGCACTCCGCGCTGCTGTATGGCGAGTTTCTTGAATCCGTTCACTCTCAGACGCCACTCATGGCTTCCTGTGCTACAGGGCAACATAAATTATGTATCACTCAAATAACTGTCTTACCAAATCTATATTAAACTCCCTCGTTAAGTGTATTTATGATACTGAATTGAAGGGATCCAGGAATCGACTGGCAGGCTGCAGGGCTGAGCTGGAATAGAAGATAATTTTTCTTTTCCAGGTAGCTGGGATGAGGAGAAGGCGGGAAGGGCAGTGACGCTGGTGCCTCCATCCATAGCTCAGAAGCAGTTAGTGGGTTTGGGGGCTCAAGAACTGCTTGGCACCAGCAATTGCAATGTGCTGATGAGTGATCTCTGATTGTTGAACAGAAGCAATTGGGTGTGTATGTGTGGTAGGGGGGGACAGCTCTTTGAATGTATGGAATTGGGAGTGCACTCAAAAGGATTAGTGGGAACAATTATTTCCAAAGCCAGGATATAGAAGCTGGAGCCTATTCAAGGCACTAGTGTTTAGCACCCAGAGCAGTTTTATTGCAGTGTTTTTGGGGGGGGAGGAGCAAGGGAAGACTAAAAACAGCTTTACAAGAAAAAATTAAAAGTAGGTTAGCAGAGAAAATGAGTTTATAAAAAATGGAAGAGCAGCCGGGAGGCACAACAGTAACTACTGCATTGTGCTTACAAAGCTAAACACGTTAAGATGAATAAATCCCCAAGCTGGATGGCTTATGGCCCAAAATATTAAAAAAAGCTGGGCCTGATCTCAGGCTGCTGCCAGATCCAAAGAGCAAATGTGTTCATATAAATCATTTTAATACAAAACATTCCTAAAGCAAGGTCCTAAATTTGAACTTCTTCCAAGGCTAAGGGTGTTTGCATCCAATGCTGAGGGGTCAGGTTGATTTCTAAAACTGAGGGAACATGGTAACAGCTGTACTGGATCAGACCAAAGGTCCAACTCCCATCTGACTGTGGTGTGTAGCAGATGTGTAGGGTGAAAAAAAAAAAAAATATCTTAGAACGGGACAAGCATATAGCAATGTCCCTTGTGCTCTGTTCACCCAGTGACCTGCAACTCTGTATACAGAACCATCCCAGCCCTGGTCTGAGGTTGCTTTTAATGTGAGGAAGCCCAAGGTTAATTTGTCATTTGCTGTGTAGCTTAGGGCATCGTACTTGCTCTCCCTGGATCTTAATTTCCCAATCTGTAAAATAATAAGAATGCTCACATAGGTGATATCTAGGGAGAGAGATGGCTAAGATCTGCTGTAGAAGTGCAATATGTGCCTGTGTTGTGTGTATAATACACGTGGAGTGAATTCATCGTGCAGGTAAGCCACTGAAGCTGATGAAATTGGGTAGGTGATTTTCTTATTCCCAGGAGGCTTTACATCTTGCAGCGTTTCCCAGATAAACCTCACTCTAGGGCACTGGAGTTCAGGTTCATCTGCAGATTTTGACACGTATGTGCCCCTCGTCGCCCTCTGAGTGCTTGGGGCTCTCCACAGAAAGGAAGCTGTGGGAGTCGGTGGGAAGAGGGGAGAACATGACTGAGGGTTTCAACAGAGGCAGAGCTGATGAAATCATCCATAAACAGTGGAACTCAGGGGGTTTGGTGCCTCTATTATTTATAAGGTCTTTCATCCGCAAAGCATTTTTTTTTCCAGTTTCATGTGTACTAACGCTCCCAATATCTTCCTCCTGCGGGTCAGTGTCTGTCTCCTATTGCAGTGCTCACCAGCATCTCCAAACAGACCCTGCTGATTTAGTCTCACCTGGGTGCATAGTATTCTCTTTTTTCAAAAACTGCCAGGCTTAGCTTCCTTCTCTGCCAGGAAATTGAGCCAGTCTCTGGATCTAAAAAGGCTGAATCTGCTGATTTTGTCCAGAACTGGCACACTCTGGGTTATGTCAGTTTGCAGCTGAGCATCTGGCCTCATGCCATCAGGACAGGTAAAAAAAAAAAAAAAAAAAAAAAAGGTGCTGTTGCTGATCTAGACTTTCCTAACCCCTTAATCCCCATTGTTTGTATGGGTTTTTGGGGGGTTTTTTTGTGTGTGTGGGGGTTGGTTTTTTTTTTTCCCCAAGGCTGGCCAAACTAGGTATTGAATACAGAAACCCCTGGGGTTACAGGGGCAGATAACTTGTAGTCAGCAATGGACTTCAGGCTAGGGCAGTCTGCAGAGCGGCATCTCATGTCTGTGCTAGGCTGCTTGGGAATGTCACGCTTAGAAACACCATCATCTGTCACTGGAAAGATTTTTAAACACATTAGGAGTGCTCTAAGAAATGGCTGTTGCATTTTAACATGAGAAAATGCAAAGTGATGCATGGCTATGGCTGTTCAGATTCAGTTAGTGTTACCGCCCTTCCATTAAGCACTGGCTTGCAGGGCTGCCTCTTGCTTGGGAGCCTGCTGTGCCAAGGAAGGCTGCTGCTGCCTCGCCAGGGCTGGGGCGATGGGTAAACTGGAGAGGATGTGAGGGGCCATGCTTGAAAGGAGCATGGCTGTGTTCTCGGCAGCATGCCTGGGAGCACCTCCGAGTACCGCTGAGCACACCCATGGTGTCTCTCCGAGCCTGGGTGAAGAACTGTCATGTTTGTTTGCTGGGGGTTTAGTGTTGCTTTGTGTGGGGTGAATACATTAGCATTTCTGCTTGTGGTTTGGTTATTGTCTGACTGAGGCTATTGCTCCTGTTCTTGGATTGATTATGGCAAGTCACTTAACTATGCTTTAGAGGGTTTCACTGCTGCTGTGGCTAAAATGGACAAGAATGGGACTGTGTGGGTAAAGGCACTTCTAGGAGTTGAAGAGGCCTGAGCTTGGCTCTAAGCTGTTGCATAATTTCTGTTTTGGATTCTTGGTAAAAGTGGGGATAAAACTATTTCAATTCTCATATGTTAAGAACTTTCCAGCACAACAAAATGCCTCCTTTTTTGTGTGCATACAGTAACTGGTACAATGGAGTTCTGGTCTCAGTCAAAGCCTCTTATCCTACCTCTATTAGAAATAGAAAGGTAGAAGGTTCCTCAAAGTTTAACTGAATTTTAATAAGATTGTTAGCTTGTGCAGAGCTTTTAGACATGTAACTATTACCCATGTTTTAATAAGTGAACCAGCTGAGGAGCCAAAAGGCATGATCGCAGATCGGTGAAGGATGGCAGAGTACGGAATGAGACCGGTGTCTTGCCTTTGAGTCTCTTGCTTTCGCTACAAAGCTTCACCTACCTGGCAGCAGTTATGGATGGCTACCAGCAACTAGAAGCACTATTTTTTCATGACAAGACATGAACATAGCTGATTTCTAAAGTACCCAATATGGGCCATTTCTTTCTCCTGCAATTGCTACACCAGCCCTTCAAGGTGTATGTTTAAGCTTCTTAATTGAGTATGGATTCACTGGATTAAATTTCATTTCTCCTTTGAGTGGCAAAACATTAAGCAATTGTTTAGGCATGCATTGCTTCAAAAAGGGTCAGTATGAAGCCAGATTGAATCAAGAAGGTACTAATTTCCCCCCTAGGAATTAGGCTAGGAAGGCAGCTATTTTTCACCTGTATCCTATGGACCATTGGAGATGTCTGCTTCTTAGGCATCCTCAAAAGACAGCTAAGAAAAGTGGGCTCCTATATGTAAGACACCTCTTGAACATATAAGTGATAGCTCTGAAATGGTCTGCCACTCTGCTGGGAAACATTTACAAGTCCAGAGTTTTAAAGCAGTAGAAAACACTCGGTGAAATGCCTTAGAGAGGCTTAGAGGTATTTCATTCTAAGCAGCTAAGGTTAATCTTTTGTTGCTCTGAAGCCTGTGAGCAGGTAAGGTGTTGAATACTATGGCTCTTTGCTCCGCTCGTCTTCTGGAAATTGCCACTGTAGTTCAAGCCAGGAAGGAGATACCTCAGTTGCAGGAGCAGGGCATATGTCCCACAAGGAGGGGATGCTATTATTTTCTGTTCCAAGTGGCACCCAGACACCTCATTGTACGTGGGTGTCCTGTTACAACAGGCACAAATAAACTTGCTTAGGAGCACACAGGCAGCCTGCAACAGAAGTAACCCAGAACTTGATCTAGTTTTGTGACAGATGCAGCATTGCCTCCCTCCCTTCAGACTGCAGCTTGCCGAGTCCTTGCCCACTGTTGGAACCAAATAATCCCAAGCTTTGGTTCTTCCTCCCCAGTCTTCCTTTCATTGGCACATCTAGCATCTTTTGTTTGGGGGGACGCAGACATTGTTTTGGGGATGATATTGCAAAGGAAATGCTCAGGCTTCTCTGCAGTCTTGCTCCTGTTCGCTGAAGTTACATGAATCTGAACCAACAGGAAAATCCAGATGGGGTCAGGGTGAGTTTTGTGCCAGAACCTGTTTTTTTGGCCATATGTGACAGAAACCTGAAGCAGCCAGAACCTTTAAGTGGAATCACCTCACATCAAAAGGCAAAAGAAAGCCTCTAGTCTGTAAAACTGGAGTTATGAGAACAGTCTATTAAGCTAAAAAAGGGTAATTCTTTAATTAGAGAAATCATTGGGTGAGATGCATTAACTTTTAAAACAAAGTGTCTTTGCATAGTGAGTCTATTCCTTCAGTCTTTGTTTCCCTCCCAGCAACTTCCATGGACTACCTGGTGTGTATAAACCTCCTGGTCTCCTTAAAGTCCCCAGGAGAGCCTTCTTCCTGCTGCTTGCTGAGTTACTCGTCCTCTTTCCCCTGCATAGCCCTGTGGCGTGCGCTCTGGGTGCTCTTCCCCCTCCTCTAGAGACTTCTGATGGCCAAGGGAACGACAGCTGGCACAGGGCAAATGGGCAGCCGTCCTCCCACACTATCCCCAGGTGGGGAACTGTGTCCCAGCCATGCCCTTTTTACTGGAGTATGCAACTTAGTCTCTGTACAGTAAATTGGAAGCAACCAAGCTAAGCAGTTATGCCATCTGCTGCAGTTAGTGTTTGTGGATCTGTATTCTGGAAGAAGCTAGCCCTGTGCAAGACCCAGCTCCCCCACCCAAGCTCACGTACCAGCCCACATGGTGAGTCCCCTTGTGGAAAGGCAGCGGCACCAGGCTCTGTGGGATATTTTCATGTCCCATGCAAGTCCCTGGAGGCAATTGCTTCAGCAGGCTGACCCTGACAGTGGGAGAGACCAAGGGAGTTGGGGGCAGCAAAAAGATTGCAAGGAGCAATTCTCCTTTTTTTTTTTTTCTTTTTTTTTTTTCTTTTCTCTCTGGTGCAGGTTTTTCCAAACCACACAGACCCAATGAGATCTCAAACAATGTCACACAGAGGGTCCAAGCTTTGTAATTAAGCCCCTGCAGAGGCTCAGCTCTTGTAGGGGACCCATCATTCCCAGGCAAGGTGTTGTCACTAGAGAGCACTGGGGCCCAGGGACGCAGCTAACTGGGTCACCAAGGGAGCCCTTCCTACATTAGGAACTAAGGAAAGATCCAAGACAACGTCCTTGCAAAACCCTGGGTACAGGAGGAAAATCTGAAATCAGCATATCTAGTGTCAGGTTGCTTTAAGTGGGTTTAACAGCTTGAGGTATCCGAGTTAGGAAACTTTGACTCTATTGTTCCTATTAATAAATTAATTGAAAGCTGGGCCAAGGCCCTGCCTTAGGATGTACAGTAAAGCTCAGGGAGGAGGTTTACGGTGGTTATAGAGTGGAAGGTTTTCCTTGGTAATTAGAAATATTAAGTTTGGCTTTCCCTTGTCTTCCTGGAGGAATTTCAAGGGTGGGGTCATCCTGTTGTTTGGGTTTATAGCTTGCCATGTTGACAGAAGGATTCGTAGGATGAGGTTGTTTTTCCTTTTTCTTTCCATCCTTCAGTGCAGCTTGATGGTGCTGTAACAGCTAGCTATACTAAATCCAGGGCAGTGATATAATGTGCTATAAAAATGGCCATTGGTATATCAGTAATATTACACATAAATTGTGAATTACTGTTGGGCAGAGATCAGAAATGAAACAGCTGGTGGCCAGTAATATCTCCCATTTCTGAAAAATGGTATTGGAACTTCCCTGTCCAGCTTCCACTGAGTTCAATGAAAGTTAAACAATTAAAACACTTATCTTTGGCCATCTCGGCTTAAGTTAACAATGTTAAATTAAATTAAACTCCAACAATGTGGCTCTGAAAGCATCTCCATTAAGATACTTTAGAAGATCAAAGTGGCAGAACTGAAGTGCCAGGATCAGAATTTTTTCATAATAGTATGTAACATGCCTGTTCCTCTTGGTAAATTGGATTAAGTAGTTAATGTTAAACTGAGATCACCAGGTCACTGGCACAGCAGAGGAACTATGTAAGAAAATCAGCAACTTGCGTTTCAACTAGGGGATGCTGGAGAGATTAAGGCAAAATCATATGTTTCGGGAGAAGTCAATTAAAATGAGGAGAACGAGGCACACAGCAATTCAACAGAAAACAAAGGGACCTCTGCTGCTTTTGCTTTTTATTTGTGAGTTGCTTGCTCTTTGTTGGCCTCTGAGACCGAGTGGGGAGTGGATGTGGTAGGGAGGGCTATTGCCCCCTTGCCCTCCATGTTGGGGGGCTGCAGAGTTTTGTCTCCCTCTGGTGGCTGCTCCAGCTGTGAAATCACAGCTGCCTCCACCTTCGCGTCTTGGGGAGTTCAGCAGCTCAGCTTTGAAATCTCAGGTCCCATGTTACAGCACCCAGCTGTAACATCTACATCAGTATGTCTTCCTAAAATCTAGGATCTGCTCCCAGGATTTACTGGGAGGAAGGTGGCAGGAGAAATCGCCAAATTAGAGGAGATAACCAGCAGATGGTGCTCAGTTGTAAATGCAAAGGGTTGCTCCATCATTAAGATGGTAGCAAGAATTTTTGCAGTGCAATTGGTTATCTTAGGTCTTTGCTAATATGCTAGCAATTTTTTCCCAGTGGATTATGAGTTTAGATATAATGATGACTAAAGGGGTTATGTGCTACCTAGATAAAGTCCTAGGTTAGGAAGTATTGCAAAAGTGCGTTGTATAATTTGGAAACTTCTCTGACCAGCTACAAAGTAGGGATTGAAGTCTAAGGGCAAAGAGTTCAGAAAGCATAGTTGTTTGGGCTTCAGAGATGCCTGATATTTCTTATTTAAGATACAATGCTGTAGGAATCCACACAGTAAAAGCAATATGTAGCAACTGTAGAGCGCTCTCTCCCTCCTTTTCCTTCTATTAATCATCTATTTTAGAGTTCGGTTTGTACTTTTATGTTGTGTGTTAAAATAATACACAAGACCCTGGACTAAGTTGTGACTGGAAGATTATAGTGAATAATGTTTACAACAAAGCTCAGGAGGGGAGCTCTGTAAAAAAGAGCTACTTCAGGAGTTGGTCATGCATGTAAAACTGGCTCTTATTAAATTTGATATATTTTTTTAATGGTCGCTGTAGCCCTAGACTGTATTCTTTTGAATATTGAATAGCAACCACCTGACACCCATTCTTCCAATAAAATTTCTCTTCAGCTAAAAGGGTCTCTGCTGCTTTAACACACTATATACTCTAAATGTCAATAGTAGCCTCCTGAAGTCTTAAATTTCTCTTTCCTGCACCACAGGAAGGACCCTGCAGTAGGGCTTGGAGAAGCATTATGTTTTGGGCTCAGCTCCTCATACAGCTGTTGCTGTGGCTGTTCAGTTTTATGTAAAAGCAATAGTAAAGGTCAGATTAGATAGCGTTTTAGAAATAAAACTGGCCTTGACCTAAATCCTGTGCAACTCCACTTACTGATAGTGCACAGAATGCAAGCAAGCATAGACTTAGTTGTCCTGTTTTGGTTTTTAAAACAATAACTTAGAGCAATCGTGTTCCCATATAGTCTGAAATGACGAAGGTCTACCTGTCTCAAATCTGGCTGGAGAAGGAACATACACCATCACTTTCTACCCTTAAAACGTAGACAACAAAGCTTAGGGAACAGTATCTCAAAAATAAACTAAGTGTCTCAGAGAACGGGGTTTGATGCTTCCAGAAGTGTTGAGGGCTTTCTAGATGATTGAATAGAAATGAGTTAGTACACATTCATGGGCTACTAAGAAAGCTCATGTGGCTGAAGTCGTGTGCGTGAGAGGGCTCTGCAAACAGCAGGCGTGTGTGGGGAGGAAGATCAGATTGCTGATTCCTGCCTAGCCATTGGAGCCAAGGTGTCCTCACTGGGTTTGTCTCTGATCACAGCAGTCGGGCACATCAGACCTTGTTGTTGTTACCCATCCAGTCCAGCATTCCTCCTCAGACTCATGAAAGCAATAACTGATTTATAAATCCTCCACTTCAAAATTAATAGTGGTCTCCCCTATCCATTAAGCTAAGTGCTGTTCTTTTTAATGAGCCTACCAGGGCTGGAACTTCTAGTACAACCAGTGGGAACTTCGCAGCCACAATACTTTGCTTAGGCAGCCATTCCAGGCAACAGTGCAGCAAAATACTGTTCTCTGAAAATTATACTGTCTGAAGTCTTTCTAGTCACTTGAAAGGAGGTGGATGGAAATAAACTCTGAGCTTCATTATGCTGATATGTCTAAAGTGTCACGGGAAGTGCTTTGCATTAGGGAAGCCAAAGCAACATTTAAGCAAATAGCTATGGAATGGCCTTTTGGCTGCAGCCAGCTTCAGCCAGGGACCTGTTTGACATGTACCTGACTCGATAGCCAGCTGTGTTTCTATTGAAAGCTGCGGAGAAGAGAGCTTCCACTGACCTCCCGGGGGAAATAGGAGCAGGCATTCAGTGGGCAGCGCTGGGCTGTGGGTTTCTGTCCAAAGGCACTGATAAATAGTTCCTATTGGCTTTGGTGGATTTGGCACATACTCAGCATTTCTGCAAGTCAGACTGGGTTTATGTACATTTGAGGCAATATCTTCTCTAGTGTAATAAATTAAGAAAGATGCATTTAATTAGGCTGCAGAAATACATGAAGGAAACCAGAGCCCAATTCAACTGAATCTGTGCTTGCTTTGACAACCAAAACCATGCCTCTGAAACAGTTTCTTGTGAATTAATCTCATCAAGGAGTTTATACGTTAAGTATTCTTGCTGACAACAGACCTGTCATCTGGGGGAAGAGTGTTACATTGGGGAAAAAAATGAAACCAAAACAAAACCAAAAAGCAAAACCCCCCAAAAAAATGAGATCAGACAAATCTAGAACTGTAACTTGGTCACTGGACGCAGCTGGTAGTTATGGGAAGTTTAGTTACTGATGTCTAAGATTATAGTAGCAACTATGGATGCTCAAACTGAATGAAATTATCATTGCTGACAAGCCAAGAGAACTCAGATGGACATCCAGATCTGTCACAGAGGTTGCATCACTCAGGTGCATCATATCTTAACGTGGAAAGTGAGATGAAAAATGCAAACCGTGGCCAGGAAGAACTTCAGGAATGGTGACTGTCTCTAGCTGTGCTGTCAGCTCCACTCCAGCTGTTGATATGGCACCTGCACTTTTGAATTTGTATTCTCTTATCACTGACGCATTCGAGGTTTTGGCAGGTGATTCATGTACATTGATTCACAATTCATCCTGGGTGAAATTTGCAGCAAAAGGTATTATCTTTGGTGTCATATACATTGGGGGGGGGGGCGGGGGCGGGGAACCACAACCTGTGATCAGATTCTTCCCTAGCATAAATCTTCTTCAGTGTGACCTACAGACTTCTGACTTGTTCCACTGCCTGTGAAGTTGGAATCGAGTTTTTTGTTCTGGCAATTTACACGCCATCATCTCTCACTTATCTCTGGGTGGTTTATTCAGGTTATGGATTAACTGAGCAATCATTTAGCAACATCCTGCTCTCTGCTGCTTCTAGTCCAACTTGGTACAGCTGCACGACGCTATGTGGGGCTGCGCAGACTTACTGACTTGGCTCAGTGCTAATTTAGGAATTGCCACAGCCTGCTGTCTGCCGTATTGCTGATCTTTCTTTTCTCCTTTATACTTTCGATGCTTGCTTTCACAGCCTGGGCACGATAATACCGTGCTACAGCAAAACATCAGTTATGATATTTACCTAGAAAATAACAAACTGACTGTATCAGCAAACAGGTTTTTTTTTTTATACATCCTTTTGAGTTTTTGCGGGAAGCTTATCCAGGTCAGAAAATCCCAGCAGCTTCTCCCTTTTCAAACAGTTACCTGTGATGGAAGAACTGTGGAGTGACTCCACAGGAGGAGGAAATGGCCTGCAATAATCATCACCTGTCAGTCCAAGGACTCCCAAGACCAAATCCGACAAAGCCTCTCAGCAGCTCTGACTGCCAGCACAATTGCTGGCTTTGAAATGCCAGCAAGAGCTGTGCTGGGGCATCCTCTGTACTTTCTTATAGACACCAGAATGAGAGTCACAGACCTCTCTTGAAGGTCCATGTTTCAAAAGCACTAGTTCTGGAGCTTACGTTCTTCGTGCAAGGAGATTGTCGCAGAAGCGGCATTGCTGTCCTGTTCTAAGCCTTGAGCTGTTGTGGGACTTGTACATGAAGGCTTGGGGCCCCAGCCAGACTCCACTGGCATTAATGGAACATGTAATTGATTTTGTGGTGAAGTAAAAAGATGCATTCTGCAACCTTGTGAGTAAAGAAAGGTCTGCTCACTTAATGAGGCAGGATTCAGATGCACACAGTCCTGGAGCACCTCAGAATGATCAGCCTCTTTCCCAAAGCCAGCTTACGCTATCATTCTGAATGTTTACCTTCACAGTACAAACAAAAAAGAGGTGTATTTATTGACGGGGTAAACAGGTACACTTTTCTCCAAAGAAACCAGTTTGGTTAGTCAGCCTGGGTGTTGACAAGAGATGGAAGGAAATAATTAAAAGAGACTGCATAGTAGGTATGTTAATTAGCCATGTGGTTGGTACCAAACAATAGAGGCTTATGCAGAGCCTAGGGAATGCGGAGAGATAATTTTACCTTTCCAAACAGGAGGGCATCAAGCTGTGCTTCCCTGCCTGGGAAAGTAGGTCAAGAGGAAGTGCACTTTCAATTCATATTCATCTCATAATTATTTCACGTACTGAAGAACAGCATTTCTGTCAAGGGGAAGATGCCTCTGTGGCCAGTCTTATGGAAGAACAATCCTCCACTCAAAGCAACAGCATGCATATTTGACACTTTCAGCATCAGCGCCCATCAGCACTGCCTTCCACATGAGCTCTCATTGCACTTCTGCTGTTAGTCCTGACCTTGCGAAGCTTCACGGTCATTCCAGACATCACCACCAGTGGATCCAGAGTGCTGGATCCTAGCACGAGAGTGCACTGCTTCACATTTGCCAATGGGACTCACATCAAGATGTGATATGCTGTTGCTCCTGGTGCTAAAGCTAATTGTCATCTTTTAGTGACACTATTGGAGAAGCAAGTGGTCCTGGCAAAACATTTGTATCAGGATGTGTATGTTAAACAGGAGACCGTTTAAAATGTCTCTTCTTTTCTTTTTTTTTTTTTTTTTTTATTCTTAAGAGGGGAAAAGAGAATACTTTAACATGTATTTGCTTATTTTCATATGTAAGAGAGAATAACTTAAGCTGGAAAGGACCTTTGGAGATCACCTGGTCCAACTCTCTGCTCAAAGCTAGGCCAATTGTGAAGACACATGAGGTTGCTCAGGGTCATATCACTAAATTATTAAATGGAGTGTCCAAAGCCTCTCTGAGCAACCTATTGCAATGTTTGACTACCATCATAGAGATTTGGTTTTTTTTCTTAGAGGTTTCAAAGCTGTGTTTTGAAGATGGATGTCAAAGGTTAAGGAAAGATAAAACTATATTAGTCTAGGTAGCGAACAAGTGTTGTATAGTCATCTACAGTACCTGTTCTTGTTTTTTTGGTATATAAGAACTATGTTTCTGAAGTAGAAGACAGCCTTTCCCAGCAAAATAAATATCAAATACTTATGCTCAAAGTAAATTTTCCCATGATTTGAAGGAATGTGTAAAGCAACAGTGAAAAAAAAAAAAAAAGCCAAGCAATAGTGTATTAGAGAATGACAACAAGAGGATGGTTCTAATTTAGCATTCAACTATAGAGGAATGTAAACATAAGACTAAATACAGCCACTCCAATTTGACAAATCTTCTGTTGTATGTTGAAAAACAATGTACATAGGATGTGAAATACTACCGTTAGAAAGCACACTCCTTTCAAGCTGCAGTGTATAATCTCCACATATGCCACTTAGTAACATTTCTTAAAAAAAAAAAAAAAGACCTAATTTTAAAAAAGAATTGCCAATAGCACAGACAACCAAATCTGCTGCGCCAAATTGTGTGTGATCTTTTTCTGTAGTAAAATATTTAGTAGCTAGTTCTATTCTCTGCCCCAGTTAAACAATTTTTTTTTTCATAAAACTTTCTTGGTTTCACCATAACTGAGAAATGGTTGCAGTATTATTTCATCATCATGTTTTCAAGATAACTAAATTGAACTCTAGTGGAGATAGGACATTATGGGGTTTGTTTTAGTCTGGAAAGTTGAGACTAATCCTTTATGTTAATTTTTGCCAGCTGAGGAAGCCAGTAAAGTCAGAAATTTCTGAACCTCTTCTTATCCAAGATTTTAAACTTAAAAATGAGCTAATACGAGAAGGCTGATCTGGTGGAAAAAAAAAATCCACTTTTTTTTTATTCCTCTACTGGAATTACTTTCCCTGTAATACTATACATAAAACATAAAACTTGGCCCTTGCATGAGTTATATTGCCTCAAGTAACAGTATAACTGCAGACATGCCTGGGATGAATCAGTCTTTTCCTAAAGTTAACAATTGCCGTTTTCCTTCTGACAGACCCCTGACTTTTGCATACCCCAAAGCCCTGATTTCCCCCTGCTATATATTTAATTTTTCTGTGCTGCCAGCCATTTTTACCTGTTTTCTGCTGTAACTATTTTATTTTCCTCATAAATAGCAGTATTAAAATCAAGTAAGTAGCTATAATGTTATAGCAAAGTTTGTATAATGTTTATTAGGAAGACTGTTTTCCTGAAACTTCCCCCCCCCCGCCGCCCCACCCCTTCCCTTTAGCTATTGCACTAGATCTGATTTAAGAAAAAAACAGAAAAGCTATTTAGGAGTTGTGTTTATACATGGTTAGATGCTCCTTTTGTTGTGTGTTATCATACTTACCCTCAAACAAAAAGGGTACCAAGCATGAGCTTTATATTCATACCACATCTTTGCTAAATCACCACTCAATTGTAACCAAGACTCTGATCTCATAATCATTAGCCCTTTCAGTTCTAGTAAGCTTCTGTATCATCAGGAACAATTGATCTTTGCTTCCCTATAATTGTCAAATAGCAGCATTTAATAGGAAGGAAAAGCATCAACTAGACAACTTCATTCATCTGTTTTTATTTTTTTTGGTTACCTTACACGTTTTGCATCTTTCACCAAGGTACTCCAAAAAATCTGGCAAGCTAATGCTATCCCTTAGTGTTTTCCCCCAGGACTCCCTAATCCAACACAGCTAACAAACAGCACATCTAATCATCATTACTGTTAATGAACAGTATTTTATATATAAGTTCTGAGAGGTTTAATAGGAGTAAGTAAGTACTCAGTATTTTAGTGCTTCTTTGAACTTCTAGTCTTCTAAATCTAATTTTCCCAGTAGCCTCTCATTTCTTTGGTAATAGTGCCTAACATTTCCAATAATTTTCAAGCTGAGTAGAGCTGGTTAATTCCTAGAAAAGGGACTGCCAGAGCAAGCCTAGTAACTCCTGCTAATGACTAAGTAACTAGACTAAATTAGAACAGGAACTGAACCCTAGTCCCAGCATATTCTGAAGTGACATTGAAAATAATCTCCTTTTTTTCTTGTTAGAACGTTAAACCAAGAATTCTCCATCATGCTTCTAACCTGCCCAAGCAAAGACACAAGATTTACTTTCTATTCTGTTTACTATATCTCTGTTTAGTCATGTATTTGGTGCTCTCAAATGGCTTATTTCCCAAAGCAACCAGGAAAATGATGAATGAAAGCGGTTGAGAAGAGAAACTTGGACAGAAGTAGTGAGATTTAGACAGGAAAATATGAATGAAAACTGGAAATTGTTCTAGGAAAGTTTACTAGATGACTAAAACCCACAATTTCATAATTGCGATTAAGGACATCTTCGGTTAGCGGCACCTCCTTATTAAGTGAGGAAGTAAAGGCAGCTATTAAAAATATATCAAATAAACGGGGAAGAGGAAGGAGGCAGCAATTATGTAAATTAGAGACTGTGGAAATATAAAGAAGGTAAAGAATTGAGAGGGAACAAAAGAGACTCTACCTCGCAGCCTAAGGACAGTAAGGCATTTTAAAGATTGACAGCAATAAAATAATTTCTAATGATAGTATAGCTCGCTTGCTAGCAGAAGATGGTGAAAGTCTTAATGATTCAGGAAAGGCAGAAATACTCAATAGTTCTCTTCTGTGTTTAGAAAGAAGCAGGATGATGTAATCATGCATCATGGGAATGCAGAGTACCTTCTAACCCTCCTAAGTAACTAAGAAAGATAATAAACAGCAACCATAAAGAATTTGAGTCTAGAGGAGAGTTAACTCAAAGAAAGGCAAAGCAGGATGACCTGGATAATCCTGGCCCAGCTTGTTTGCTAGTAGAGGGCAAATATTGAGAAAGCTTAATATGGGATTCAGCTAGTAGAGGAGGAAAGGGAATATACCATATTGTGCCCAGTATAAAGTGAGGTTTGGATTTTTTGGCATTATTTTTTATTTCAGAAAATATTATTTGAAAATATCCATTGTCTTATATGATACCCTGCCAGATTCATTGCCCTTTACAGCCCTTTATCAGCCCCAGCGATGTGCTCTGGTGGCCGGAATTAATTGGTGCTATAGCTGGATTTGGCACAGATGTTGAGTGCTAGAGCTGGAACCATCCAAACTAGGATCAACATGTTGACTGCTGCTGAGACAGTTTGGTGTTTTTATCAGTGTCATTTCTTGACCCCAAAGTTGGCTTAAAATAAGTGTTATAAAAGACCCTTGCCAGCCTGTAGAATAGAATATGTGAGAGGCAGCCTGTGATGGAAGGGTCATGTGGGCCATGAGGCTACAAATATGAGTAAGGGAGCATATAAGGCTAATATTTTTTAACAAAAATCTATTGATTTTTATTTGTGGAGATAGGGAAGGCAAGAGGAGATCATTTAACCTTGTGCATCACAAAGTGAAACCCACCTCGGTTGAACTGATACGAGTAACTTGAGTCTAATCACTATGGTCATATGCCAGGTAGTTTTGTCAGGCCAGTTTGCATTGATTTGGCATGAAATAATAGATAAAGGTAACTGTAATCATTTTCATATCTAGTCTTTTTATTAATCGCTAGGTACAATACAAGTGAAGTACAGCTTATGAGCATTAAGAACCATACAACTGGAAGGCAGTGATTTGGAAATGGATTTAAGGGTCCTAATGGAAATACAGCTGGTCATGAGCTTGTTGCGGGACATGGCAGTTCTACAGTGACGACAGGAGCAGGGCTGTGTTCATAAGATTCATTAGTTTAATATCAGAATAACATGAGAAACTCTCTCACAGCTGAGAAACCCATAAAATCTGGAGAGTGCACAGGAAAAGAGGCATATAAATTATGAAAATACTAAAAAATGCCTTCCAATGGGAAACTGAAAGGGATCCAGCTGTCCTGCTTAGACGACTTGATTCAGACTTCATAAGTAGCACAGAGTCTAGCTGGTACTAAACCAACTTTGTATTATTCCTGGAGAAAGCCTACAAAACCCCCTGTAACAGGAAGCTGAATCGAGGTAAGTTTAAATTAGAAATTAAGACAGCGAGATAACTTGCCAAGAGAGGGGGAGTAAATTCTCCATCTCTCGAAACCTTCAAATCAAGATGTGACACCTTATATGCTCTAGTCAAATACCAGTTACTGGATTCAGCACAGAAGCAGCAAAGTGATACAGCATCAGCCTTACACAGGAGGTGACACTGAATAATTCAGTATCCCCAAGGACTCATGAGTATCTGTTACTCTTCCTAAACTTTTGAAATGTATTGCTGCACACTGGTAAACTTGAGTCAGCTTTGGTGCTGATATAGCAGTTATTCTATCAATCTATTACACTGAGGGTAAGGTTAGACTTAGTCAATTCTTTAGTTTAATCAAGTAAACTGTGTAACACCTTTGTTCAAACAGCTCTGTGGGATCAGGATATTGATGCCAGAAAGTGTAAGTTTAAAAGATTCCAAGACTAAGAGTGCTCATAAGGACCCTGCCACATGATGACAATGAAGTACATTTCTCTTAGTACTGGATTTTTTTATTTTTTTTTTAAGGAAGCTGTACTTGCCCTGAAGTGAATTCTCTGCTTTTGCCTAGCTTCCTGCCAGAGAATAGCACACACATTCTAAAATCTCTCCCATATATCTGTATCTGTTACTATTTTCCTCTCTAAGTAATCTAGTGTGACTTGAAAAGACAATAAATTGCAGAGTTAAATAGACAGTGAAGGCAGTGTATCATTTGGATCTGGTTATGTCCTAACATCAAAAGTTTCTTTTATTGAGTTGATTCACCTAGCTTTGATGAAATCCCAAAGATGTAAATGGTTGGTCAGTAGGATTATGCAAGACTTAAATAGATTTATGTCCCTTGAAAAGGCTGTGGAACTGTACTAATACTATTGCAGCTGCATGACAAGCTGGATGGGTATTGAACCACCTGAAGGACCGTCTGTTGTGGTTTAACCCCAGCCAGCAACTAAGCACCACCCAGCCGCTCACTTACTCCCCCCCGGTGGGATGGGGGAGAGAATCAGAAGAGTAAAAGTGCGAAAACTTGTGGGTTGAGATAAAGACAGTTTAATAGGTAAAGCAAAAGCCACATATGCAAGCAAAGCAAAGCAAGGAATTCATTCACTACTTCCCATCGGCAGGGCTCCATCACACGTAATGGTTATTTGGGAAGACAAACACCATCACTCTGAACGTCCCCCAGCTTATATGCTGAGCATGACATCATACGGTATGGAATAGCCCTTTGGCCAGTCTGGGTCAGCTGTCCTGGCTATGTTCCCTCCCAGCTTCTTGTGCACCTGGCAGAGCATGGGAAGCTGAAAAGTCCTTGACATATATAAACAGTACTTAGCAACAACTAAAACATCAGTGTGTTATCAACATTATTCTCATACTAAATCCAAAATGCAGCACTGTACCAGCTACTAGGAAGAAAACGAACTCTATCCCAGCCGAAACCAGGACACCATCCTGTTTTGTCTTTCCCTGTAATGGTTACTTCGACAGAACACAACTATGGAACAGCACCTGAAGGTGTTGTTATGTCCAGCTCTTGGCCTCAGCATTGCATGACCTTCTGCAGGATCTTTCAAGTATGTGACTAACCAAGAGCACCAGAGAGATGTCATATGTGTGGTTCCATGAGCACAATAATTTATGTAATGAGCAAAACAATCCTCTGCTGCACTCTTCTACACCAAAGTCACCTGAAGCAATGCATGAATAGGTTAACCTTTTGAGAACAGATTAGAAAGGGGTTGATTCTTGGTATATGCTGGAACAGTGTGAGCACTAGCTGGTTTGGGCTGGTAAATTTCCAACTCTTCCCAGGGTTTACCTGTAACAACCTCAATTACATGCCATAGCAACCATCATTGAATTTCCTGTAGTGTAGCTAAGATTGTTGTATTCAGCTGGAGAAAACTTGCATCTCAACCAATAGTCAATAAACACATTGCAGATAACTGACTGCTTTCTCTTCTTCCTCTGTTTCCAAGATCAAGAAAGGGAAACATTTTATGCAGAAAATCTCAGTTCTCCATGCAACAGTTTCATAAAACCTGAATTCTCCCATTTTATTCATCAGAGTATTATAAGTACAAAATGTTTGTTCAAGATATCTTGCTACAGAGTTTGGAATTTGTGCTGTGTTTGCTAAGACCACACACTCGGTGGGTTTTACAGCACTAGGATTACAGAATCCAGTGAGTACAGATACTGTTGTGATAGCCAGTGCTTTGACATTGAAGTCTTAACTAGAGAACGTCCAAAGCCGAGCATGTGAGTCCCTGCAGCCTGAGGTGAAGAGCCAAGCTTTTCAGCAGAAAGCTGTAACTGATCCAGATCTTGTGTGGCTCACATCCAGAGGAGAGTGCGTAATATGCACTGATTACTTGGTTACATTCAGTTTATTTTGTTCTGATCTGGAAGGATGATGCTAACCATTTCAAAATTGGCTGGGAAAGAAAAGTCAAAGGGAAAAAAATATCTATATTACGTTGAGATAAAATTTAACTAATCCAACAATATTTTCAATGTTTTGTAACAAAAAATACCAGCCCAATCAAATCTAAAATAAAGAGCTACTTCGAAGTGAAAAGATGAAATGTTTCCTTCTGAAACGTTTAGGTGGAAAACTTTCACGAATTTTCATTCAATCATCACAGTTTTGAAAACATTTATTAGAACTGTCTTTTTTTCCAATGGAAAATAATTCTATATCAAGATTTTTGCTGATTAAAACTTACAGCTAAGCTGTTATATTGCTTCAAGTAAACATTAACAACGCTTGTTCAATATTTCATCATCAACTCTTTCAGAACACTGAGCTGCCTGGGGGAAAAAAAAAAACAACCCAAAACTTTCCTGTGAAATATGCATGTCACAGTTGTCAAACCGGCAACAGCAACACCAGTGTATATTTGGAAAGATGGACATTCTTTGTTTCAAGAGTATTCTTCATTCCAAAGAAGACTATAAAATCATTCCAGACTAGATTTTTAAACTTGGAGAGAGGAAGAAATAACTGCCTATTATGACTTGCTTCATAATGAACCCAGATTGTGCATATGTGTAGCCCCACTTGATAATGCTAATGTTCAATGATTTACAGATCATAATCAAAAAAGAAAATGGAGAATCACTGTTTGAATAGCAGCTGCCCAGGAGAATATTCATTAAGTTTAGATCGCGACTCAACAATGTGGTTCAGAAAACATAGTTCAGCAGTTGGAAACACATTGGAAATGGTTTAAATTTTTTCTGGTTTTTCATCTTGGCAAATATATCCATAGCAAAAAAACTACTGGCCAATTGCATAGAGACATTGAATGCATGCCACTGGTGAATAATAGCATATATAGTGATACACTGATTCCAAAAGAAATTTTAATCGGTGCTCAGCTATCAAATTCTACTCTGGCAAAAGCTCAAGTGGTTAGTATCTTATATTTTGTGGTCAAATGATGTCAGCCTCTGTGGACCAGCTGGGTCTACAGGATGAAGAATTAAGGGCTTGCTATCAAAAATACCCTGTCCCTGTGAACAGTCAGATCACTGGAATGTTGGCAAAATCACTGCAGTGGGTCTGAGCTTTTCCAGCTACAGCTAGGGTAAGAGATGGCTACTACTGCAAACAAATCATAAGTGCTTTTAAAACTGCATTTAATCCCTTGGACTACATCTAGAAATGGAGAGGAAAACAGAGAAAACGCTTCTTACATCAGCTATGTATTTGACAGTTAAATGAACAAGCAGCCCCATTTGGACTACCTAGTGTTTCTGGACAGCTTGCAAGCCTGTACTCTCTGGAATATATCCCTGAACTGACTGAGAAATCACTGCATTGTGGAAATGACATCTCCATCTGAAAGAGATTATTGCAGCTACCTGGAAAATGCACAGAAAGGACCTTCCTGACAACTCTTTTCCCTTGGGAATCCAGGATCCCATAGAAAGAAAGACCATAATGAAATCTAATAGTAGCATCCAGTACAAATGGTTTTCATTCTATTCACATCTTTCCATTCCAAAGATCCCCCCCTAACCGTTTCTGCTACTGAGGCATGTGGCTATGCAATGCGCATGCCTTGCAGATGTGTTTGAAAGTCCATGAGTAATAAAGTAGATGCTGCCCTACCACCATTTTCCCCCTATCACCCCTACATACCACAATCATCTTTAGAATGAGTTTTCAGTCAATGTGCTATTGCGTCTTGACACTGAGAAAACAAAGAGCAGACCGTTTCAGTGAGAACGTTTGCCACATATTGAAGATGCCCCAACTGAAATGATTTAACTATCTACCTTCAGTCCCTTCATCAAAGTCAATAGGAAAAGGGTCATTTGGTTCACCGTGGAACCCCTCATGATGGGGACATGGTTGCATGTGCCTCATTTGCCTAATGTCTGCCTCCAGGCCTGCCCCTATTGGTGCTGTGCTCCTGTGCACATTGCATTCTGCCACTGCCTCCAGGGTTATCATTCATCTCCTCTTACTTGCATCTCCGCATCTTTTCCATGCTGCCATGTATTTTTGAAAGCTTTGATTTGGTACAGCAAGTGATCTTGTGTGCTTTTAATTTTTTTTTTTTTTTTTTTTTTTTAGGAATGAAATTTGGCAGCTACAAAGGGATTACCAAGTCTTGGTAGCATAAAGGATGGAACAAAGTGAAAGTTTGGGGAAAAAAAAGTCAAGGCTATTGATGCAACTGAATCAAAGTTGGCATCAAATTTCATAATTCATAACTGCTATCAAATCCAGTTTAGGCTTAAAGGAATCAGGAAAATAAAAAATTTCTACAGAGTACTGAATTCAATCACATCTTTCTTAATAATACGTGGTCGGAAGAAATGTTGTCTAATCAAGCTAAGATGAGCTATCATCCCATGACCCCAGCCATTCAGAAGCACTATCAAACTCCACTTGTAAGGGACCAGACTAATATCTGGTAGATATGGTGGACTGAACCTTGTAAATTATCTGCTTTCTACCCTAAGTGTAGCTGATAAATAAGTAGGACTCATTGAAATCTACTTTGGAATTTGAAACCAAAGTAATTTTTTTTCTTTCTTAAATAAGATGAAGCAACTATTTTCTTTTCGTCTCAGTTCACAATAAATAGAGAATGTCTCGGGATCTTTGGGAAAACCTGCATGAGCTGAAAAGCAGGGCACCTGTTAGGTACTCCAGTGAAAGACCAAGAAAAGATTTCAAATGAGTTCAGAAAGACTTTATAAGTGTCAGCTTCACATGTCTTTGGAGTACTTCTTGCTTTGTCTCCTATAAAAGTCACAGGAGGGAATGGATAATTTCAAGCTAAAGCCCCTGCAGTGACAGCAAATAGAGTCAAAAGGTGAATCTGCTTTGTACCCACGGGAGAGGATCCCCTTTTCATAGAATGAAGGTTGGTGTTGAAGAGTTCCAGATGTCCTCCAGGTTACAGGTTGAGGTACTGAATGCAAATCACGCCTTTCTTTCCAGCCTCTGTGGGTTTGGCTGGAGATGCAAATGTCCTTGCTACTTCACACTTCAGATATTTAGAAATGCTTCTCACACTGAGAGAAGTTTTAAATCAGCAATTTAAGAAACGAAAAGAAGAAAGGCTAATACCCACGTTGCTCTTAATTAGCAAGCCACAGTTATTGTGTATAACTAAATCAGAGCCTGGAGTGTGAATTTTGCAGGAGTTATAAAGTGATGATTAATCCCTAAATGAGGATTCCTCCCCTGTGCTTTAAACTGAGAGCTTGTTCTCCCTCTTAGCAGAGGAAAGAACTTTGCTAAATTATGTTTGCCAAATCTACTGGCAAATATGCTGGCTGGTAAAGACAAAAACTGTTGTGTTATTAATGCATCAAAATTAATTATGCCAGCCTAACTGGTTATCTTTGGCACAAGTACAGAGCTGGAGGGACCAGACATGGTGCTGCCCTATTTGTTACCATGGTAGACAATTATGAAAGAAGTACAGATCTGGACTTGCATAACTCGAAAGCAGTTCTGAGCAGATTGTAAATTTCCAGGTTAAGAGTAAAAGAAATATTCCTTTCTCAAAAGCTATAATTTAGGACCCAGAAGGAATCTGGCCCACTTGCAGGGGAAAACAAGAACAGTTTAAAGAGCTGTGATCAGTGCTGTACTGACTAATGGCTTTTCACAAACCACTCTGGAAAATTCACTTGATGTGCACTTGATCTGGTACAAGGTGGTAAGAGCAATCTAAGTGTGGCACCAGTTTGATATTTTTAGCTTGTACTTCTCTGGCCATATCTTCTATAGTTGGGGCTGAATACACAAGCAAAATGGTGAGCAGCTTCTGTGAGACTGCAATAAGCTATTCAATCTGGGTAGGATGGCATAACTGCTTGCTGTTTTAGATAGCTGCTTTACTTGAAATTGGCACCTGGTCAAACTATGCAGTTAGCTTAGGAACTGTGATTGCTTCTAAGTACCGCTTCAAACTTGTGCAGGGTAAACAAATAACATCTGGGATACGGAGACAGCTTTCCTACTTCCCAAGAATGAAAAGCACCTATTTTGATAATCCTGCAGATGCAAGGCTGCAGAAACTTTTTCAGGAAATGGCAGGCAACGGTGAGCATCTTTGATACATAAGAATATCAGCAAAATACTCAGTAAGGTTTTGCATCTCCTGACTACAAAGAAACTTTTTCAAAATTGTCTGCAGGCCTGAATGCAGTCCAGTAGTTGAAGCACATTTAAAGAGTATGCCAAGCAGTGTGCTCTTTGCGTGTGCCAGATGTAAGCAAGCTGTGATTTATGTGTCCAAATGCCTCTGTGCATACGTGCATATTAACTCAGCCGGAATTTAACATGAGCGCTTTTGAAAACTTGAATTCTGAGTTGCGCTTCCCACGTTGTTTGTTCTTTCATATTAGAACAGGGTCTGCTTCTGAAAAGATACAGAGTGGAACTTTACAAGAAGCTGAGGAGATAAAAGTTTTAGCTCAGTAACAAATGGAGGTGAGTGCTAGTGAGTCATCTGCTAAGTTTTGAGGGCAGATGGCTGGACAAGAAATTCCAAACCATTCTTTTAACACCACAAAAATCTCTTTAATCTCTGACCATAACTATGGGGTTGTTCAAAACCAAAATCTGGAAAGATGAGAACAGTTCACTTTCTCAGAACTTAGTTTCCAAATACAGATGTTAAGATGAATTTGTAAACTTTTAACCTGTGTCCAAATGATAGCAGTTACACATATGCATCTGTCATCTCTGTGCACAAACCAAGTGCTGAAAGGAACAAATGCACACGCACTTGTGGGGAGACAAAGACACTTCAGTGGGGGCAGCACTGAAACTTCTTTAAGGATTTGACAAGGTGCCCTCCAGGTCCAGGGCAAGCAAAACTGGACAGAGAAAATGGACTTGAATTCTCCAGTGACTCATGACACTTGGTGTGCTTCTGTATGTTTTAGCCTAGTGATAGATGCTGTTTCAAGCCACAGGGAAGACGTGGGTATATCTGATAGTGAGTAAAGCGTTACACAGCTCTTAGTGGCTGTGATGCCTTGCCATCACGGTATGTTCAACCCATAAAAGCTATTCCAGTTGTGTGTCATCAGTTCTAATTGCCCCTCTTCATTCTTTTGTGGTATTGTATGGTACAGCTCTCGGAGGCCAGAATTATTCTCTCTTCTGCATTTGTAGCCGAATACAACTTCTGAATTTCACCAATTATTCTGCTAATCCCCTTTCTGACTTGACCAAATTATCTCAGAAAGTAGCTATTGTCATCTATATGAAAAAGTGAAACTACCAACAAGAGAATATCTTCTGTACAAATCTGGGGGTTACACCTTGTAGCTATGGTGATCTAAGAGTCCAGAGCAAATGCTCCTGCTATGAGTCTTGTGCTCTCTTGCACTCTTGCTTTCATAAGACCCTGCTCTGAGCCAATTCAGCTCATTAAGCCAAGCTAAATTAAAAAAAAAAAAAAGAAAAATAGACCTTTTTCTCCAGCTTTAATGAGCTGAATTGTTTGTGAGAAGGGTTTGGCAAATTCCAGCAAAAGGGCAAGGTGGGATGTCTCTCTGGGAGCAGGAGATAAGGAGGGAGCAAAGGGTGGTGGGCTGAAGAGGAGCAGGACCTCCCCCGTTTGGGAGCAGCAGGCTATTAGATCATCCTGCTATCTAATCTTTCTGGTTGTTAGTCATTGCCTTAGACTGGGGGTGTCATGACAAAACTGTCGTTGCTATTGTTGTTACCCTTATGACACAGAGGAAACATGACTTATTTCGCATAATTTCCTTCATGTAAACAGTGAGTAGGAATTTTGTGTCTCTGTGTTCGGGGCACGGACAATGACTTCTCAACAGCTTTTGCTGTCTGATGAGAGTGCTGGGCTGGAAAATAAGGGTGATGTTGACTCTGGAAATGGCTACAAAGAGCAACATGTAATCCTCATGTAAAATATACACTGAAAGACCCTGAGGAAAGGAACTGCTTATCTCAATGTGTGCTGTTCTCTTAAGGTCACTTAGGTAAGGTCAGCACAGTAACATTTGATGGTATACCCGTGCCAAAAAGTCATAAATGATTCAATTAAGCCATAAAAGCTGTTAATGATGCAGTAGAAGCTGTATGTCCACTGGAAGTTTTTCCAGTATAACACCACCAGCAACATCTTCACAGTATGGTATATGAAGTATAGGCTGAGATTCATATGTGGCCCAGAGCGATGCAGCAGCTTGGGTTTTGTACAAGGTAGCCACACCATGGAATGGGTCCCAGCAGAGAGAGGCTAACAGTGCAAAGTGTGGGTCTGGATCCAAAACTTCTAGCAGTTCACAAGTGGCCCACACCGATCTCTTATTTCTATTCCTTAACTTTTCATATACTTATATATGGTTATATATATTTTTAAAGTCCCAGGCTGGTCTCAGAAAACATACAAGAGCGTGCCAAGCAGGAATTGCAAGCATAGTATATAGAATTTCACATTAGAGTCAAGTAGCTGTGCATGAACTCACATAGTACTTTGTGTATTTGCACAATGTAATCTTTGGTTACCTGATTTGTGTACAGGTGCTCAAATTGTGTATGTGGGATGGCAGTACTTGATTTACTGAAAACATTAAAAAATAGGTTACTATGTCTATGCAAGTTCACTACAAAGAATGCTCCCAAGCTTGCCTATACATGTTAACTCTTTTCTTTCTGTATCCTCTAACACTCTGTACACAATAACCTATCTTCTAAATCAGTGAATCAGTGGCAACATCTACGGAGCATCAATTTCATTTACCCCTTTCTCAAGGAGCTCGTTCACCATTTGCAGAAGCCTTTTGTGGCCCTTAGATGAAAGACACTTCATCTGTGTAAAATATTATTATTATTATTGTTAGTCTAGTGTTTTCAGTGGGTTTTATTGGAACCTGATGTCCTGCCAAAAGTAACACCCTGGGAATCTTTCAACAACTGTTCCTGGGTGTTCTGTAGATTACTGCTGTTTTCTCATGCACTGTCCCTGGGAATTACATTCTCAGATTAGAAAAAATGTCAGTCGTCTTCCCTCTGTGAAAAGAACTGCTGTTCAGGCTCTATATTAAAAGATTAGGCTAGTACTTTTTTCTGGTGATTTATTATTCAGGTTGTGTTTTGTTTTCTCATTAACCCCTTTGCAAAACAGGTTCAAAATGTTAAATAAGATTGATGTGAATGTTCTTGTAGCATTATGCAAACACTTTACATAGCTGAGAATGGCCAGTTGAAGGAAGACTGGTGGAAAATTGGACCCAGACATTCAGTCAGCAACTTTCAACCCTGCAGAGACAAAGAACCTTTAAGAGCTAACTTTATAATGAGGAGCTATAGTACAGCATGGCAGAAATTAAAGGGAGGCCCAAATTCCCCTAGTGACAATTGTGTTTTTCAGAGATCTCCTGGGTAGACGTTGCTTTGAGAGACCTTTGGGAAGGGGTGTAGCAAATGAGGCCTTCCTAGGAGACAGTATTGGGGAAGCAAATGCCTCTGGGCTAGAATAGGAATGGGAGGCGATTAAAGCAGAATAACCATTTCTCTGACAATTGAATGCCCAAATTCTGCAAATATAGTCATCTTCTGAAAAGCATTCACATTCAGCCACTGAAAATGTAAGTTTCTGGTGTGGGAAACATAATTTTGCAGGAACTGAAGTTTCTTGCGATTCCTTTGTCACTGTATCTGATGTTTATCCTGTAGTTTCTCACTTCAAGATGGCTGAGGGACAAAAGAAGTGGGAACCACTGATGCAGAACAAATGCCCTGGGTTTCAAGTGAGGTTCACTCAATATGTGTTTTGAACTGGAGCTGGATTCTTATAAGGGAGTAGCCAAAAAGCTGCATCCAAATGAATTCCTGAATGTTTGAGGAGGGATGGAAGAGTTAGGGAGAAGGAGGGGGAAAAAAGCCCCGGACCCTGTGGGGCGGACTAGGCACTGGATGTCTGTGTTTGGATCACTGTGGTGGTTGTGATCATCATTAATTGGCATGGGCTCAGAGAAGCAGCTCATATTAGCTCCTGGTTTTAGTTGTGTGTTGAAACATGCCTAACACACCTAGCACAAAGTGATGGAGAAGTTTATCCCTATCGTTTATTCACTTTTGATCACACTCTTCCTTTTCTGGTTTTTGCCTCCCCCAGCAGAGCTCACTGTCGTTGGAGCAGCTCGGCTTTATTGTCAATTTGTTGTGCAGTAGTCCTGTGAAGGGGTTTTTTGGTACCTTTCTGTGTGCTCACTACAGTCTGTTTCTCTGCAAAACCAAAACCAAATGCCACTCTGCCCCTTTTGTGTTCACAATTTCTCATGTCCTGTTTGGGCACCCTGATACCCTGTTTGACGCTGCTGCTGACATGACCAGAGAAGATGAGCATAAGAAACTCCTTTCCACCTATCAATATGATTATCATGACCAGTGACTCTTAATCTACATTTATCCCTACCTGACAAGAAGATAAATATTTAGTGAAATCATTACAACTGTTCTCCTCAGTTCTTGACCCTGGCATCAAATATTCTTGGTTTTGTTGGACCTTTTGAAGAGGTTTTACTTTGTAATCTACTTTCTGGAGAAATACTGCCTCAAAGGATACCTCTTCAGTCTTCAGTCTTGAAGGCCTTCACTCAACTACACCTATTACATTTCAATGTAGCTGTGAAGTCTTTCCTCTCCTTCCCTGGCCTCCCTACCTCAATTTCATACATCCTCCTAACACCTCAGGTCCTGCCGCATTTGAGTACAGAATGTGAATTTCCCTCTGCTCACAGGTATCAACATGTTAGCGTTGATTGTGTACGTAATATAGGTGCCTTGGGCAAAAGGCAGACTGAATGCTGCTTGGTAACAGATAAAATATTCCCACAGTTTTGGGGCCACTGAATATTATCTATAGCACAACCAAGAGGAGTCACAGCATCCTACCTGCCCTTCACAATGCACCAAGAGGAGAAGAGGGCCTTCAAAGGACATAGATCTTTCCATACAAAGATTGTGATCAGTAAATCACAGCCTTCTCTTAGCCTGTGTATTTTGCTGGTCCTAAGACAAACTTCCCACAAGCGCGCTCTCATTTCTGCTGAATCAGCCTTACAATTACGCCCACTGAGCAGATGATAACAAATGAAAAAGTACTTTGTCATGCTCAGGACACAAATGTATCATGCGTATGACAATGGCTGATATATCAGGAGGAGTTACTCCACTAGATACTGTCCCTTATTTCTCAAAGAGGTCAAGAATAGTGCTAGAGACAGTGTCTTCTTATTGAAGGATAGCCACTGGGAATGATATCCTTTCAGACTGCTCCAGCCAGATCTGCAACAGTATAAACCCACAATGTACTTCATAAACAGATTTGTCAAGTCCATGGACATACATGGTTAATTGTACAGGGCTCATGGCAAAGCTCAGTGCAACTTGCTCTTGCATAACTCCTTTGAGGTTTAGTTGGCTGAACTTTACTTTTCATAAGTCATTCAATAATACGTAAAATAAAAAAAAGGGGACGAATATAAAAAAATTATGTTAGTCACACCAATAACAGACAGACTGGGGTCCTAGCTGAGAAACAAGTTCTCATCAGATAGGAAAAAACAGGGAGGGGAACAAAGGAAGAAAAAAATTGCTTTTGGATCAGAATAGAGAGGAATGTATTGTTATCATTTGCAGTCACAGAGCGATGCACCTTTTTATTTTTTAGCTATTCTTTGCTGTTGGCGGCTACGGGGATACCTTTCCCTGCAGCTGGCCAAGCATCTGAGTCAGTTGCTCCCACAGGAGAGATAATGTCCCTGTTTGTACATTGTGCGAGTGAGGCAAGAGGAAGCACTTTAAAACGATCCTGCCCCACCCTGGCTGTAAACACCTGAGTTCACCACCACACTGGCCCGCATCCGAACCCTGAGCCCGTTCACCCACCTGGGGATTCGTAAGAGAACTGCCATTTTGCCATGGCCCAAAAAAGTGAACACTGTAAGGCTGACCTAGTTCAGTAACTCAGGGTGATGCCTGGAGGCTTGTGGCTGAAGGTAGTGCAGAGGGGGTTGGAAACGAATCAGAGGGCTACTCAGCTCAGCATCGCTAAACAAAAGCTAAGCTAATTAGTAGCCACCAAGACCTGTTGCCATCTGCTCGTGAGTTGCCTGTCTGAGCCTGGTCCTGAGTTTAAATCTCTGCATAAAGATACAGATCTACAGCATGTCTGCAATGCTGCCCACATCAGAGATGGCTTTAGTTATCTCTTTTTTTTCATGATCTCAGCAGAATAATTGAGCATTAGATCAGCTCAGAGATGAAACATACCTCTTGCTATACTTAGTAGCTCAGACTAGTATGAAGTCAGGAGCTCCATCTTCTCTGGTTTCTGGGGACAGAGACCTCCAGGACTCTCAGTTCTCTGTATCTGTTCTCCCCATTTGGCTCACTAGCATTCATAATTTGTCATTTTGTGGACCACACCTCACTGGAGGTCTCTTCTGGGGCTGTTCTCCTCTTTTTTTTCTTTTTCTGTCCTTCATGATTTTCTTTCTATACTTAAGTAGTTGGGTTTTGGTGTGTTTGGGGGTTTTTGTTTGTTTTTTTTTTCTTTTTTCTGGGATGCTGAAGATATTGCCTCCTCTGAGCACGTGTTAGCTTTTTTATTTTGGTAGGCCCATATCTCTTTCCCCTAAGATCTGTGTAGCTGCACCTGGATATGAGTAGTTTTCTCCCTCAAACTCTGTTGCATCCTGGCTCCTCATCTGGGAAGGAGGGAAGAGGGGCTTTTATTGTGCTGGTGGACTTTGCCCATCCCTCTTTGGATCTGAATAGGCCAGCATTATTTCACAAGTGCTAAATCCACTCACAATGGTTTTAAATGGCTGAGCTGCTGAGCCAGCTGAACAGCAAACACCAGAGGGGAAACCACATTTCGTGAGCGCTTCAGATTCCTTCAGACTGTACATGGAGCCATTAAGAGCAAAGTAAAAGCCCTTTGACACAACTCCCTTCGGCAACTTTTTCACAGCCACATGCCAAAAATGGGGGCTGGCTAAGGAATTGGTCCAGAATCAGCTCCCAAGAATCTAGCACGTGAAGATGAAGATGGAGTTCAAATCTGTTTCTGTTAAAAGGGAGGAAAACAGCATATTGTATTTTCTTGGAGCATATTAATCCTTTGCTGGATGTCTCTCTGATCAGTGTGGATTGCCACTCAAGGTATCACCATGGGCAAAAGATGAAAAAAACCCAGGTGCTTATGTTAGGCAGGAATATTTTTTATTGTATTTGTGTTTGTATCTGTTTTCCTTATTCTTTACATCTAAGTTAAGAAGAACCAAGATTGTACATCCCATGGTCCTCTGATCATCCGAGAAGAACTAGATCTTCAGCTAACATGACAAGCCAAGAAATAGCCAAGAATTCAAACAATTATCCCATTGCAATAAGATGGATGAAGGCCTATCTAAAGGAGCTGCTATTTCTGTCTCTGTCCAGACTTACGAAGACAGGGGACTTAATTCTACCTTAGAAGACATAATTGCATATTCCCTAAACGAGTTCTTTCACAATGATCTGGGTTAGCTTAGACACTCGGTAATGGAGGTTTCCTAGCCCAGACAGTCTTGATAGAGTAATTACTTTGAGCAGTTGCATTGAAGGAGCAATAATAATTGATGGTGGTGGCGAGGATGAACCCTTCAGCACTTCAGCTCCAGTCAGCAAAAAATGTGTGGCCACAGCCTGAAATCACACAGGGACATGCAGGAGCATTTCATCTTGAATCAGCTAAGAAAAGGTGCAAGCTTAAAGTAGTATAGTTGCATCAAGAACCTGTATGGTCATTCTGAGTCAGATTTTATGTTTAATGTAATTTAGCTTGTTTCACTTTGGCTTTGGGGTTTGCTTCCTACACCAACGTGGTTGAGCATGACTTTAGCTCCACCAAGAAAGAGGTGCAAACACAGCTGTGTGCCTGAGCTTTTGAAAGCGTGTCGAAATTTGTTTCCAATTGATGTTGAAGTTACATTCAGCAGGGAAGGAATTGTGTTTGGTCTCTTATTGACAGCTTCAGTTAATGTTCTTTACATTGTGTGAAGTAACAGAGTGGTCTCTGTTGACTAAATAAAACAATCTTTAACAATTTCTTCAAAAAGTAATAGAGATTAAGAATTTAGCCAGTGAGAAGTAGAGATGAAACCACAGAACACACTGCTGCTCCGTGGCAATCCACCCATCCAAACAGAGATGCTCAGTCTTTCCTTCCTGCTTCTGCCACTTTCTACTTGTGTGTCCTTGGGTACATCACTGGTCATTTAACCATCTGTCCCTTGACTTAATATCTGTGAAACAGGCAGGAAAACACCTCTTGCTCCATGTGGGGGTTGTGAAATTAAATTCACTGATATTTATAAAATGCTTGGAGAACTACGGACAGCAGAACTTGGTTCTCACACAAGTCCTGTGAGAGTAGAGAGTATTGCAGTGTTGTTATCTTCTGCAGAAACATTCCTTCAGTAAAACATAGGTTACAAAAGAATGGTTTGTTGCCCTTTGGCTCTTCTTAGATTGGTAGGAGCACATATTTAGGTTGGTAGGAGCAGATATTTGTCTCACATAACTAAGGTCTGTGGTGAATTTGGGGCTTTTTTTTTTAATCCCCCAAAATATTATTTGGAGTTGTGAGAGTGCAAAGAGGAAACTCCTGCAAATATGCATAAATATTTGCAAAAATTAAAAACCTAAAGAAAAAAAAAAGAGCCTGAACAATCCACAAACCAGTACATCATCTCATTTTCTTGTTCTCATTTCTCTAAACCTGCTGACAGGATTCCCCCAGAATTTCCAGCGCTCGCTGAACCTTGACCCAAGCAGCTTCATGAGAAATTTCTTCCCCAAGGGTTATTTTGGATAGAAAGTTCTAAGATCCTGAGTATAATGGTTTTCACAGCTGTAATTATAGAGTCATACATCTGATTCATGTAATTTGACAAGGAATTATAACTTGCCTGGTTCAAAGGAGTGTGTCAAGGTGTATGGTAACTGGTGATGTGAATCTTGCAGCATCTGCACATGGGCTCTTCCATCATTCTGGTGTCCGATTCAAATGCTTCTATTACGTGTTTACATACCTGGGGCAGTCTAGATTACAGTAGTGGAGCTCATTTCTTGTGTTGCCTTTTCTCAGAGAGAGTTTTATAAACATTTGACTCACAAGCCAGGGATGGGGAAATGTCAGTGAAAATGCCCATGCACCCTTTCATACTTGGAGAAGCTCACACTTCTGTGTGTGTGGTTATTGTATGCATGCAGAATTGCCCTTTTTTTGTTCTCAGAAGAGAAACACAACAAATGAATACATATTTTTCAGGAAGGGCTGAGAAATGGTGACTTGGGCTGAAGGCTTCCATTTTTAGTGGCTAAATGAGCGGAGGTGCTGTACCTGTTTGTCAGATGAGGGCCAACAGATAAGCAGGTGCATGGTTCAGCTCTCAGGCGTGGGCTGAAACGAAGCTGAGGGAGGCAACTTTTTGACAAAAGATGCAAAAATTAATTTAGCTGTGGTTTAACAGGTACTTCACATTGCAGAGGACTCCCACTCACAAGCATGTCTCAGTGGGAGGTTTTGCTGTTGGTCAGCCAGGGAACTGTGTGTTGCCACCACCATAACCAAGTTTATGATTACTCACTAAATAAAACCCACTCCTCGTGCACTCAAATGTGCAAGGTGCAAGTGTGGCTGAGACATATCTGTATCTCAATGTGTGAAACAGGTACGTGGCAAGAGACGGTGCCCCTAAAGGTTGTGGCTGAGGAAGAGATCATGGAACGAGGGGCAATGCTGGTGGCTGATGCGCAGGCGCTATGAACAAGCCAGGCCAAGCTGGCAGTGTGGCACAGGGGTGGCAGTAGGGTTGTTCTGGGACGGTTTGGTGCGGCTGCTGGCTGACCTTGTCCTCCAAACGGGGTGTAGCCATGCTGACTTGCTGCCACTCTCAGTGGGGCATGGGGCCCCTACCAGGCAAAGCCCTGAGCATCCCCTTGGCCCCCGGTGCTGCACAGTCACCATCTTGTCACCCCAGGTCCTGAGCCACTTCACCTCCTTCCCACCCCCGCAGGGAGACCCCATGCCTCCTGGGCCTTGCTCTCTCTGCTTTCCCTGCTTCAGTTGTACGAGCTTTATAAAGTAGGCACAGAAATCTGTTGTTATTGATAAGCTTTTGTAGCTGCCAGCCTCTGGGGTCCTCTCTCCTTACCTCGGGGAGGTGGCAGCACCCCCCGACCCAAGTGTCTCCCTCCCTCCCAATCTCCTCTTCAGAAATGTCTGGGCTTCCTCAGATTACTTTTATACAGCCCATTTCCCCTCCCTCACAACTTTGTTTCTAGCTGTGACCCAAGCTCTGTTTTTGCTGTGGTTATCAGACATGGAGGTGAGGTCCTGTGCACTTTGGTCTGCCATGAACCAACCCTACAAGGCAGTGGGGGAAAATGTCCCATAATTTACTGTTATGGCAGCCTGAGCTCTGAGTGAAACTCGTATGTCTAGTGCCACATATTGTAGACCAGCATGTATTGTCACTGGGGATCAATGTCCAACTGCAGGCAGAGCCTCTCACGGAGCCTGGGGAGGTCTGGGTATCCCTCGTCCCTGCGAGGCTGAAGAGGGAGCACCCCTCGTATGGCAGCTTCGCCCTCCGCTGCAGTGGGCCTGGGGTCTGAATGCTCTGCAGTCAGTGTCCTCTGGCAGCACAGCCTCCATTCTGTAGTTTATAGCACTGGCAGGCAACTTTTTAGATACATTAGAGGAAATGACTCTTCTAACGGCATGTCACTGCCGCCTTCTTTCTGTTGCAGGGTTATCTTAATCCTACCCTAACCCTAACCCCAGCGGAAGAATTCTATTTAACAACAGTCCCTTGTACTCTTCTGTGGGAGGCCTCTGCATGCCTGTTGTTTCAGTGAGAGCAGATTTACTGACCGATGGGTCAGTCAGGCTAATTCGCTATTTGATATGCTCTCTATCAACAGCCCCTTTGCCCCCTTTCCCTTCTCTGCCTTCACATGCAGGGCTTCACGATGGACGTGGCCTGCCCAGGGCACAACCACGGGACCAGGCTCCCTCTCTCTGAAAGACGTTGGTACTTTTCTTTCACCAGCCCTCAACAAAGTGGAGTGCAAGGGACCAGATCAGCCTCTGGCGTAAGGCCGCGAATTTCCATGGGATAACTCCAAGGGTATATTTGACTCCACACGGGCCTCATTTTCCCCAGATACTCTAAAACCTGGAGTCCGGTTTCTCAAGATGAGAAAATACCATGCCCATGTTTGGGAAGGGCATAAGTGAACGTTCACCCTAAGTGGGAAGGCTGGTCGTGCCCAGGTAGAGAGGGCAGGAGGAATGTATAGAGGAGAGGAGAAATGCCACATCTGACTATAGAACAAAAGACCAGTTAGTACTGGCTGTAAGGAAAATCTCCTCCTTAGCGTGTTGTGATAGTGCTGTCTGTCTTCTAGTGTGTTACCGGTTTCTGGGACCAGTGTGGGTAATGCTACGCAGACTTGCAGGTCTCTGCAGCTGGGGGAGAAGAGCATAGGATCATTCTCACTCCTAAGCATGATAGCCTATTTCACACACGTCTTTTGACCAACTAGGGCACGGTGAATCCCTGTCTAACCCTCTAGCTAGCCCTGTAAAGGCTTTACTCTCAAGTAGCAGTCCGAAATCTTGCAATCTGAGTGGCGTCCACTAGCAAGAGCAATCATTGCTACTGTTTGGGCCTTCCCTGCTTCTTCCACTGGCTACACCCAGACTTGGACCTTCATCTAACCAATCTGCAGTGAGGGGGAGCCGCCACTGAAAGGAGAGATCCTGCTGCTTCTACGTGCTCTCATGGCCACACAGTCTTAGTCATTGGCAGCTGTCTGATCCTCCCAAGTACCACTGCAGGACAGCAAACCAGAACACTAACCCTGCCAAAAAGTGGTTAGATTTCTCAGAGTTTAGCTCTCTGAACCAGCTTTACCAGGGTCAAATGAATGGCACAGGCAGTGGAGTGCACCCCTGGGAGTAGGGAGTGGGATCCTGTTTGAGGGGCTGTAGTAATTGGGTTAGTTAGTTAAAAACATGGTGAGGAAAGTTCCTCAAACTCATCATGGCTGAGTTGCACACAACATACAGGGATGTCACAGGAATGGCTCTTTCTGAAGCACTTGCAATTTTCTTTCTGAAAGGCTCTTTCTCTCTCTCAGTGCAGACTGTCATTATCCAGGCCCAAATTACAGAACCCAAATAATGTTACTGAAGTCCACTGGGGCAGGGTCACTGCTTGGTTGGTGACCACTGTTCTAAGAAATCACCGAAGGAGAGTAAAGGTCCTACGGCACTAGAAAGCACAAGCTGGCTGTTGCTGCAGAAGCAGGCAAATACGTGCCCAAGCCAAGAACTTGTGCACACATCACAGCCTCGAGGCACAAGTTAGAGCCACAAAAAAAACACAAAACCAAAAGTCTAACCCAGTTGTGAACACACTCGCTGCATCTCCTCATCAGACCTAGACTGAAAGTGGGATGTGGGAGATGGGATTTACAGTGGTAAGTGGGACTTTCCATTTGTTTTGTGGGCATTTTGGAAAAGTCCCCACTGTCAGGCCTATAGCTAATGCTATTTATCTGCCTGTCTAAAATCTTGCTGCTATAGATCTGGTCAAAAACTGAGCACTGAAATTATTTAAAATCTTTTTTCCTTGCAAGTTGCTTGTAAACCTGTCTTTATTTCCGCAGATGTATTTTGCATTCAAAGTATTCACCAAACAGCTTCTGCCAAAAAAATTCAGTGTAGGGTCTGTTTTCCAGAATGATTATTTTATCTGTTTATTCTTTTTACTTTTGATGTGTGAATCATTCCCTAAATGGTGAGGTATTATTTTTGCTTCTCGTCCCGGAAGATTGTAAATTTTTTTATCCAAAGAGTAAGAAACTATAAAAAGAAAGATGCAACATACAATATATAGCCTCTTTTGCAACACAAATATGGATGACATTCATCCGGCGCACATCCCTTAAACTCTTATTTATACAGAACATAACACCCGTTCATGAATAAGAAAATATAAAAATATAAACCTAATAAAACTCTGGAGCTGTTTAGTATCAGCCCCAATCTTTGCTCCGTTCTGCAATATTCATCTGGGGCTCTGGCAGAGTTAGCTGTGGCAATAATGTGCGAGTGTTACTGATTTCAGCTGTCCGCAGACTTTCCCCCGGTTACTGCCGCTGCGGTGGGAGCGGCGGAACGGATGTTGTCTCAGTCGCTCCCATTCAAACTCTGGTACATTAGCTTAAATCACCGATGAAACAGGGTTGTGTTAAGATGCCAGATCATGAACTGCAGCAGCTGAGGTACACGGCTAAACAGATTTAATGGGTCTTTTGCTGCTGAAAAGAACCATCCTGTATGTCTCCCTCCCCCTCTTTCCCCCCCTGCAAATCTCTATGGAAGGGCTGGAGGCGAGAGCCAGGGGGAATAATAGCATAAAGAAGTGCAGCTAAATCAGCCAGAGTGTGACTATCAAAGCCATACTTCTCTTCTAATTTATAAACCTTTGTTTTCCGAAGTAAAAAGAAATTGGTGATGGGATCTTGTTGGGTCGTTTTATTTATTTCTGTCCCAAATGTGGTTTTCTCATCCCAGCTATCTCAGGATATACTCTGTTATATTTCGAGTTACTGGTCTGCCTGCCTGGTTTCTTGTCAATGGCAGATGCTTAATAGGGGAAGGCGAAAGTTACACTTGGAAGCCACAAATAGAGATGTCTGGGAAGAAAAATGCATCATTCAAATTCATTCATGTTAAATATTCATCTTTTAATAGGTAAATTGATCTTTTTATTTAGAAGATTTTAATTCAAGTTTTGTCTTTTGTCTTAGCACTTGGCTGGCTGGCATAGATCTGGTGAGGCTGCTCTTCAGCCTTGTGGCTTTTTTTTCTATTTATTTCAGCACCATTTCCTTTTAGCATCTCTCTGTGTGCAGTTTGAGGTTTTGTTAGTCTTCCTAGAAGTTAGAATGGGAAAACAGACTCCTTTAAAACACACAGAACAAGACCATTTTTGTGAGGGAGAAAGTGGATTAAGGGGAGATACTTCTTGCTGTTAAAAAGCAGTCCTAGGTCTCACTTATGGACAGTTGGTGTGTAACTTCTCTAATGCAAGACATCACTTGCAGGCTGGTCAGCACTTGTGTCATTGCCTATAGGGAACTGAAAAGGGTATTTATTTTTATCCTGCTATTGGCTTATGGGATTTGAGAGCACCTTTTTTAGCTTGCATAACTAAATATTGTTACTGGACCTCCCGACCTCTCAATGCTTGCTCCAATATTTGACCTTTTGACCAGCTCCAGGAGATGGCAAATTCCACAGGCTGATGACACACTGGGTGAGGGAGTGTCTCCTGTTACGGAGACTTTAAATTTTGCTGAGTGAGCTCCTGTTCTCATGCTTTAGGATGAGCAAAAAGGTTTGGGGCTGAGTTCCCTTTAGAGCCTTCTTAAATCTTGATTGCCTCTTCTAGCTCTCTCCTATGCTAGGCCAGAGGCTCATGTTGTTTTCATTCTCTTGTTACCTGTCAAGCCTGGCTATGTAAATGTTGTATAAGAAATGCTACTAGGTACTGTGCAGCTGCTTCAGGTACAGGACCCCCTCCATATAAATAAAAATTCCTATTTCTGTATCGTATCGTAGTTAACTTTCATGACTGTGTGTGCTACTCCATCCAGGAGCTCTTTGAGGAGAAGCGAGTCATGCATTACCACCCCAGAGCATGCAGTGCACATTCCCACAAGCTCTTCATAAACCCACAGCTGGAAACTTCCAAGACGACACCTGCTCTGCGGTCGGTGCACAGAGCAGGGACTCAAAAGAGGCTTTTAAATATACTTTCAGCTGAAAGACTTTTTTTATTCTTCCACTGATCACTCCTTTCCTCACCTCACACTTCTCAGGTCACATCATGCCAGGACCCTCTCCTTGTCTCAGCTATGTGGTCGTATGTAACGCTCTTTCCCTCCCCTGCAAGCACTATATATTTCCTGATCATAAGCATGCAGGAATCTGTGTGCATTCACCTATATTTTATACTGTCTGGTGGCTTCATGAAATCTCTGTAAGGTGTCGCAAAGAAAATCTCAGTAGCGTGATTTTTCTTGTGGCAACCTGTGTAGAAGTGGATAGAAACACCCCACACCTTCCTGCTCTAGAAACAGATAGGTATGCTCTTTTCAATTTTGTAACTCAAGGAACCTTTGACTCTCTTGGCTTATTTATTTGAGTATCGTAAAGGCTGAAGATGCTGAGGATCACTTTTGGCTCTTTCTTTTGGGTTGAAAGAGAAAAATCTAAAATCCATTTTTTTTAGGAGTTTATGAGCATTTTAATTGGTGAAGCTGATTTTTTTCATCTGTGAAACCTGGGCTTCAAATCCACTGTAGACCCAAAACTTTCCATTGGCTGGAAAGGAGTTAATCTGACTTTTTATTCAGCGTAATTTTCTTGTTCTGTTTGCCCTTTGCCCCCAGTTCCTGGCTTACTGATTTCTATATTTTTTCCCCTGTTATCTAGTTCTAGGAAAGCCTAACCTTTCTCTTCTTCAATCCTAAATAGAGTACATTTTCACCAGCTCTCACAGCTACCTGTGTATCTTCCTCAGTTATCGTGTCTCTTATCTGAGCATAACTGCTCCCAGGTCAAAAACTGCTCTGCACCTCGTATCTCAGCAGAGTTATATTCTGCAGGGTCAGGGAGTCTCGTTCCTTCTTTCTAGTTAAGGATAATTGTCCTGATTATTTCCAAGGGCACAAATCTTTCCATTTGAGTTTCTTTGATATAGGCCCGAGAAATAAAAATTGACACCCCAGATGGACTTCCCCATTTTCAAGTCTGAGGATGGTTAAGACCATTACAGACAGAAAAATCAGCTGCAAAATTTGGACGCTGCTGCTGACCTTCCCAGGGCTGGAAGCTGCGCCCCGGGACAATGCTTCATATTCTCCCCTTCTCCAGAGCTGTCTGAAGTGCGGATCTAGGCCTGAACTTCTGAAGTTTGACGGGTGTTTGTGATCTGGGGTTTTGATTCCATTCCATTTCTAATAGTTTCTTTTTCCAAACCCTTGGGTAGTTGCCCTTTCCTAGAACACATGCTGAGCACCAAAAAACACCCTTCTTAAAAAACACAAGCACTCAGAAGAGGAACACAGAGAACTGAAAGAGCTTCACCAAGAAGTTTTGTTTCTCTATAAACCCTGCATAGGAAACCCTGGCCTCTGCGTTCCCTCAGCATTTGCTGTATTTATTTCTTTTCCTCCTCTCCAGATTGGGAGCATTTTCTGCCAACAGAGAAAGGCTTTGTGAGATGAGGAACGGATGATTTTTGCAGCTTGTAAAGTATGTGCTGCCTCCTTCTGAGACCTGAAGGCTAACTTCTTCCCCCAAAAAGCAGCTCTTTTTAGTAATACGCCTCTTCTTACCCTCACTTTTTTGGAAAAAGGCTCATAACTGCTCCTGGCAGAACAGGGCAGAGATCCTGCTGCTAGCTTTTCTTCAAAGGAGAACAGAGGAAAAAAGCAGCACTGAATTTTCAAGTGAAATTGGCTGCCAAAGCTGAGGAGCAAATGATAGGAACAGTGGATATTTTCCCCAAACTGGGGATCTTCCCTCCCACTCCTCCCTCCCACGGGTATTTCCCCAAGATGGACTCACTTGAAGATTGATGCTCTCCCCTTCCGAGGCCATCCTTTTGCCCCCAGGTCTCTTCCTCTGCAGACCGTGCACGGAGCGGGGCACTCTGCGCTCCCGGAGACTCTCTTCGCTGGACCAGGACGCGCAGCTGCTGGAACAGACCTGCTATTCATCTGCCGGCGGCCGCCCGCCCGCCTTGGCATCAGCTGGGGGGCGAGAGAGGGGGTGGCAGGCCAATTCTTCATTGTCCGGGCAGTCCGTGGAACAAGCGTCCCTCTTAGACTTTCCGTGACACTTGTGTTCATTACGTGTCTGTGTTACCTCTCCGAGGCCAGCTGAGCCTCATGAGCTCACTTGGGCTGGGACGCGGTGATGCAGCCAGTGTACCAAGAGGTTCCTGGCATGGGCTGTGCAGCCGCAGCAGCGATCCCGATCTCTCCCTCTCTCCCTGGCGCACAGCAGAGCATACGGATGAAAAACTAACGGTTGAAGGGATTATGTCCAGAAAGTTGTGCCTGCTAGCTGCTGCTGCTGCAGCATAGATATTTTTACGGCTCAGATAAAATTTCCACTTTACTCTGTTTATAGTCCCTTCTTCTCAGTTTTCTCCCCAGCCAAAATGCCCTTCCTTTCCCCTCCCCAACACTTTTTTTAGTTGAATTTGATACATCTGGTCTTAGCTGAAATCAAATCTTGCTTTTTTGCTTAAGTTAAAAGCAACTACGAATGACACTGGAATGGAAACATATGCAGCCAAAATCAAGTCACAGTGTAGAAAAACATGTTGTTATTATTAGGTGGAATCCTCAGGCGGAAGAATTAGTGTAATTCTCTTGATTTTAGAGAAACAGAGTAGCAGAAATGCTCTGTACTACCTGCAGATCAGGTAGGCACGTTTGGCTTTTGAAGGACAATTTCTGTAGTTACAGCAGCATAGAAAATTTGTGGTAAGTAATATATTCTGTTTAAACAGTTTAGCCAAATGCATGTTCTAGTACTCCAGCCTGACTAAAGGTGCTGACAAGTCTGTCAGTAGACGATCCTATTGCATTGATGCTTCCCAGCAAAAGGCCTCATTTTGCAATGAAAATACCAGTGCTTAGTACTGCAAGTTCATTTCAAAGTGCTGATGAATTTAACCTCTCTGCATTCCTCTCAAACAGCTTTTTTTTTAACATAGTTCTATGAGCTGAAGCAGCGAGATGCGTTTAGGGACCGGGCTAATGTCACGCAGGAAAGCAGGGCTAGGATACGGCTCATTTCATCCTTAGTGTTTGGCCTAAGGCTGGAAGCCCATCAGGAACCATGAGGCTGATTCTACAATCAAAAGCCACCTTCACGCTTCCTACTTTTGAATGAAAATTAAGATCCCTGTGTCTTGCTATCCCTGGAGTGATTGTTTGAGTCCTACAGGGAAATGGAGGTGAGGGGCAAAGAGGCCACTCATTGCTACTCTTCAGCACTTGTTGGCTTTTTTTTTTTTTTTTTAATAGAAGGAACATTTAAACCAAAATGCAGCCATCTGCTGCTGCTGTTGACTTGCTCTCCTGATGGGAATCTGTATGTTAACTAAAAATTCTCTGTAAGTATACTATTGCACAGATGTTAATATAGACAATTACCTGGTTTAATTTACTTTTCTTAGTATAGTCTATAAAAAGATGCTATGGTTGATCAGTTTATAAATAAATATTGTTTATTAATAGATAATTTACACTGGGTGGGTGCCCACTGTGTTTGTTGAGGCACTCCTGGAAGTTAAAAGGACTTCATGTTGTGCAGGTCCTTTGTGAACGGGCTTCCAGCAAACGACCCGTGAAGCCTGTTTTTTTGAGTCTCTATATGTGCCATAAGCATAAAAACAAGTCCAAAATATCTTCTAGTGGTCAGAGAGGAATGAAGTATCTATGATTTTATTTAGTAGATAAACAAATATCACCAGTGTACAAATTTCAGACAAGACTGCATGATATATAACAATGTGCCTTTTTAAAACTAGTTTTTCTTAGTACTCTATCTAAATGCTATGCTAGCGGCTTTTTTTTTTTAACACACTCTCCAGAGAGGTATTGCAAAGAGTATTAATCTTGCACTACGTCCTCAGAATATGTACAGAAATCAGTCAAAACTTACAGTAACCCTTGTGTCCTTGTAGACACTTCAATCAAACCAGGTTCCCAACACCCTCTCCCAGAATAACAGGAAAGTCTTTCTGCAAAGCATATTAGTAGTAACGGCTGTATCAGCCTCCCTTGAAGTGTCTGGAGCCAAACACATTAGAATGAGAAAACTTCAAATAATAAAATTTATTTGTCTATGTCATTAATAGCAAAGCTCAGAGCCAAAAAATGTGAGAATAGAGGGGAGTGGGTTTATTTTAACTTGAATTGCAATAGCTACCCAAGAAAGGAGGAGTGCCTCAATGAACACAGTTATAACCAAGATTTACTTGTTATTAAATGCAATTACAAAGAACAACATTTTTCAAACTATCTTTCTAGTAACTGTTAATTATGATGCAGGAATGCACCATTGTAATGGTCCAAAGATTAAGGTATAGAAAATGCAGCCCCACTTCTAAAAGAGATTGTATGACATGAGTGGCAGCACTCACCAGTTTTAGACTCAACAGCCCCCGAGCTGTCTTCCAGTCTGTTTTTATAACACAAGAGAAGTGGGAGACCTCAAAAACCTGGCTGTTCTAATGGATGTTGATTGATTAGAGACTCTTTCTGGTAATGCATACCAGAGACGGATGGGGAAAGAGTAGTGTTCCTTGAAAGGAGGGTGGGGAGCATCTGGGGCATGATGAAGAACAAGTACGTGATTTCCCTTGCAAGATCAGCCCACGCTAGCTGAGAGTGGAGGGTAGGCTCTGTGGATCAGCCACATTTACTTGGGAGTAACATGCATGGCCAAGTTGCTTATTTCCACCCCCATCCTCTTCCCTCCCTTATGCCAGCCAAAGTGCTTGTGCAGCCACCCAAGAAACCAGACAGAAGAACTTCTTCCAGCTGGAAAAAAAATAAATTTGCAGGCTAATTTTTTGGCTGGGATCAGATCTCTGACCTGGTTCTGCACATAATTGCACAAACACTTATGCTGGCAGTAGGGAGGGCGCCCGGCGGGAAATGGAAAAAGCAGCTGGGAGTGGAGAAGGGTGGGGACAAGCCGGTTCAAGCAGCATTGCTGCTGAATGTGTAACTGGAGCATTGCAGTGCTAGTGCCACCAGTGGGGCTGGCCTCTGCAAAGGGGACATGGGAAGAAGAGCTGCAATTCTTGGGCTTCGGCACTAGTCAGCAGAGACTGCTGGCAGCAGAAAGTAGGCCATGCTGTGTGAAGACTGATGCAAGAATTGCTCTTCCCCATCACTCTCAGATTTGTTGTGGTACTTGAGAGAGAACCATAATGAAGACTGCAAGAGCTTCTGTAGGACAACTACACTTCTAACAGAGCAAATAACAGGGCAACTTCACTTCTTAACTCTTCCCATGCCTCGATTTTGTGTTACAAAAGTGCTTTGGTTTTGTTTTTGAGACACCCTTTCTCCACCCTGCAATTTTGGGCCACCTCTTCACTACACCAGGAAAGAACTGTGCTACTGATCTATTATGGGTGCATTCACCTGATTCTCTGAGAGGGTATGAATAGAGTTTGACCTGTTTAGCCTTATAGAATGAAAACCAAGAGGGATACTGATACCAACTACAAATCCACTGAACTGGAAAACTCTAGGGAGATAGAAATGCGGCATTAGCCCAGGAACTGATTAATAAACTAGCCAAGAAAAAATGCTAGGTTAGAAATTAGAGGAAGGTTCTTGGCTGCCTAAGTGCTGATGTTCTGGAGAAGCCAGCCAGTGAGAGTAGCAAGGACAAGCAACCGAACCGGACGGGAGATGGAGTTTGCTGAGTTTACCAAAAGGATTACCTGAGACGGCTGCCTGTGACAGCCAGGGACTGACCCTGCTAACCATTCTTGTCCCAGGTCCTGTTCTCTGTGTTTCACTGGTGGTTGTCTTTGAAGAGCAAAACTCAGCAGTGCTGTAGTGCATGCCACTGCAAAAGTGAAGGCAAGTGACTAGGTAGCCAAAGGCCCATTTTTTGTAATTTCTTTAGGAGCATTAGTCCCATTGTCTTTCAATTATTGGTAGGGTTATAGCTCCTGGTTGGCAGGACTAGCTTCACCTTTTATAGGAGAGAACCACAGAGCATAGCCTAGTGTTTGGAAGAGTAATAATCTTAAGGAAGGCTCTGGAGCCAAAGAACACAAAGATGCAAGTAATACTTCTAAGATTCTCCCGGAGGGTGATAAATGAACATGTACTTATCCAATGAATCATTACATTATATGAAAGCAAGGCTAGAAGGGATTTTAAGGAGTCACCAATTCCTTCTCCTGCTCCAAAAGGACAGCGAGTCAGTGGTGCCTGTCCCGTTAGCACAGACGTTGCTCCAGCCTGCTTCGAAAGCGTTCCAATGTGGAGATTTCCAAGGCAGCCTATCCCAGTGCTTCAGTAACACCTTCCTAACAGCTAGAAATGGTTTTGCTAATATCTAATAAAAAAACATCCCTGCTGCAATTTTAGCCGTTATTCTTATCCTCTCCACGTGGGAGAGGAGAGATTATTTCCTTCCTCTTTGCTGCAGTCGTTTACATTTTTGAGGACTGTTATCATGTCTCTGTTCAGTTTTCTCTTCTCTATATTTAAGAAAACAAAAATTCCTTTGTGCTTTCCTCATAGGTTATAGATCTCTGAGTGCTCTTGTTGCTCTCTGAACTTTTTCCTGTTGAATTATTGGAGAGTTTTGAACTGTTGGCAGTCTGCATTAGCACAGGTGAAAATGGTCATAAGGGTGCAAGTGAGAGAAATAACAGAGGAATTGCCTTCTGTGTATTTGGATTGATAATGGGAGTCTGGAGCACAGACTGTAATTTTTGTGGGGTCTGACTAAGTGTGAGTTTTCTGTCTATCCTTGAGAGAAAATCACTAATTCTCACTAGAAGGCCAGGACAGATGCTACACAAGAAAGATTCTTTTAGCACTCTTCGACTTTTTAAAATGTTTTGGTAAGTCAGAGTGAGAATAGAGTAAAGATGGCTCAGGCTGTAGGGAGTCCAAGGTCACCTCCTGAAGCCCATGTAACCAGCTACTGATAATTCTCAGAAATCCTAGCAGCCCAGACTTGCTTTGTCTCTCAGAGGAAGGATTTGGAGTGATGAAACCATGTCCCATCTGGAGAATAGTTTATGAAGCCCGAATGCCCTTTCCTGGGTGCTAGATGGTTGGATTTTGTCTTTCTTAGTGAAAACTTTGCACTGGAAAGATAGATTAAGAACATTAATTAACCACAGGCCTGGCAGGAGAAGATATCGCTCAAGAAACAGGGAGCTCAGTCGGACTACAGCCTGACTGACAGTTCCTTGAGCTCTTTGAGAGCTCGAGTGGACAAATAACTCCAATGTCAGTCCTTATCTTCTACATGGGAAGGCGTGAGAGGTTAGAAAAGGGTTATGTGCATTCCAGTATACACCCACTCTCTTTTACACCTCAGCCACAGCCTACAGAAATTACAGGTTGCTTCATGCTCTCTTTTCGTCTCATTAGTTCAAGACAGACTGATACTTGAAGCTTTTTCAACACCAGTGGGTCAGGAGGCACGCACGTGCGTGCCCACACACACACACGCGCACAGAGGCACACCCCTCATTACATGATCATTGTTAACATTGCATGATCTTTTAGAGAGTCGTAATATATACTTTTTTTCTGAGTCCTCCAGTGATTACCAAAATATCTTCCGTGATACTTCTGAACCTAAAACTTGCTGCTATCTAAATTTCCTTGTGGACATTTCTACTGACTTCAGTGCTTACGGCCTTGGTCCATATCTGACTTTGGCCTCAGCAGTGTTTCCCAGCCTTGCTGTGCCTGGCAGGTTTGAAAGCCATTTTCCGGGGTAAAGCTTGGAAAGCTCACCTAATTAAGACCCCCTCTTACACGCTCCTTTGCTTTTCTTCTGGAAGTCTCCTCTGAATCTGGCCCTTGGGAACTGGGCAAAATAAGGATCTCCCCTTCTTGCCCCTTTCTGTATTGGTATTTTTCCTGGTGTTCCTCTCTGCTTGAACTGAGTCTTTCCTGAATCAAACCCTGGCAGCAGATCTTGCCATGGGCACGTTTTGCATGCTGTGAACAAATGCTGCAAAGTTCCCTATGCGGCATTTCACCTGTACGACATTTTCCCAAGGGCCATTTTGAAGCTCAAATGCAGTCATGGATTACTCATACAGACTCACAGTATTCGGATCACTCCCATTTGCTTCAGCTGGAGTTGAATGCATTTTGCAGAATGTGAACAAATCCTCCACAATGAACAACTCGTAAGTTCCCTCTCCTGTACCCTCACTCCTTCCAGTGTCCACCCCCATCTCCCCACCTGCTGCTGCAGAGAACTGACCCAATGGTAAGCCGAGGGGTAGATCTGAAAATGGTATGTTAATGGCATTCCCTTCTGACACCTTTGTTTATTCCCATCTTAATGCCACACACTAAATATAAAAGAAACCCTCAGCCTTGCTTACTCTCTCCCCCCATCTCTGCCCTCCTGACAAAGTTTCCAAATAAACCTTGAAACCCACTATCAGTTGTAAAAGGTCTAATCAATGAAAGACACAGGAGCCAGTAATATGAAACCCTTTGCCTCAAGATCTTAGTGTTTCTTACTGAACTTCAGTCTTTAAGGTCAGGCATTCTAGCCGCTGTTTGGCTTGATGTTCATTGAATACAAAGTCAAACAAGGCGCAAGCCTGAGTAGGTTATTCCACTGTTTACAAAGCAAGCAGCATACTGACTTCTGGCAAAGTGGACATTAAAAGGGCATCGTCACCCAGAGGACAGTGAGGAAAAACAGGGAGAGATTTTGTATGGCAGGACCTGGAGCATCATTCTCAGTGGGCTGCTTTGCCCCCAGGTATCGATGAACTGCAGACAACTCAAGAAGCAATGACTGCAAGACAGTGAAAGACATAATTTGCAAAGAACTGTTTTAAAAGCAAAGCTAGCTAAAATCAGTACCTCCTACAAAGCCCCTTTAAATCCACAGAAAGTCCTCTTGTCTGCAGTTAGCTTTACAGCAGCCCTGAAGGAAGACAGCAGGGGAGGGGGAGATTCCACCAATATTTGAAACGGGAGGGAGGAGGGAAGTTATTTAAGTAGGTAAAAATACATGTACAATGGGATGAAATTAAAACAGCAGCACCTGACAGTCATACAAAATTTACTGATGTTTTGTCATCATGTCTCCGGGAAGAGGAAGACCCATGTTTTTATGATGGTTCTAATTTGATGTGATTTAGCTTTGAGAAGTGTACAGCAACAAGACAAAATAATTCATTTTTATGGTGGAAGGTGGGATTAGAAAATTTAATGCAGTTATTGGATCTGTGTCTTGAATGTACTTTTGCTTTCTTGCTGCGGGGTTCCAAGAGAAAACAGAATTTTGAGGCTCAAAAATGCTTTCTGTACAGACATTTATGGATACATTGTTCCTCCCTGCTAGGATCTCCCTACAACAAATGAGGACTAAGAGGTTTTAATGGCTGGTGTCCTCAACGAATTTTGTCCACAAGCAGCTGAGATCTGTTTACATTTTAAAGACAGTCTATTTAGTTAAATTGCCAAGTCTTACCAGTGCTGTGGTTATGGCAATGCCTCAGGTCAAGACCAGAAATACAAAGTGCAATAATGTATATTATTCAGAAGGTCATGTTACTGAGGACAACCCACCCTGCAGTCAGGGGAAAGACTCTGTACTTAAAGAGCTGAAGAGCAACCATGTACTAATCCAGTAACTACGTGCAAAAAACATATTTATTTGCTGTCAAACTCCCTTTTTGTGCTGCAAATTGCAAATCAAAAACTTGTGCTTAATCTGGTTTGATGGGTATTTTACATTATGTGGTGCAGACACAAGAGCTACTAAAGCGTTTTTGCTTTAGCTTTGTCACTTCCTCAGCATTTGTGACATTTTTGAGAAGCCCTTTTAAAGATCTTTTGCAGTAAGATTTCCCAGTGGAATGGGAGAATTTCAGGCCTGACAGTGAGTCTTACTTGATGAAAATCCCTGGTCTCTACAGTTTTGGTTCCGAATCAGACACAAGTATTTCACTGGTGTGGTTCCAAAGGCTTTGCTGGAATCCCTCTGATTTACACCCATATGAGATCAGCGTTAGGCCCCAGTGTTTTCATTTTTCATTTGTTATTCTTGGCCCTAGTGTCCTTTTACCACTGTTGAATACAATGTTCCTAAAACACCAGATGTGCTTCTGAGATGAGGGAATAGGGAAAAAAAAAATAGATTGGAGGGATTCACTAAACAACACATGATCTTCTTTTGCCCCGTAGTCTGAATTCTGGGCTTTTATACCAGTATAACTTCATTTATTTCTACAGGACTGTTTCTGATTACCATTGGGAAATGAAGTTATAAATCCTTCCTAGTATAAGTACTTTTGTTACAGTAGCTCCTTAACAGGATCATTGCGCTATGCTCAGTATTAGCTTGTATAATGACTGATGCTTAATATACAACATTGGCCACAGATTTTGTACAAATTCTGCGTTTCCAATCACTTTTATAATATTTCAATCACTATATTACTTACTGGTTTCAAAGTATTATGGGCTTTGTTGCTCTTTCACTACAGGCTAACTCACTTTAATGCTCATATTAGGTGCTTGGAGATCTTAAGTAACATAGTTATTACACATAGTTCATACCAGTTATCACATAGTTTATACCAGTTAAAACTGGTGGGAGATCCAAATCTGCCCCAGTATCCAGATTCCTTTGATGTGGTAGGAAGAACAGGTTCAAATCTGCAGAGTGCTGGCCACTCCAATCTTAAACAGCAAAGCATTAAACAAAGTGCTGAGCTTTAGTTGAATGAGTAATGTGCCCAGACGACCCATCTGCTCTTCAGCCTGCACAGCCAAGCCCTGTGTGAACAGGGAAGCCAAGGCTTTGTGTGATCACCGGCATTATTTTGTGCTTGAACCCGAGACCTGTAGCCAGGCTATAGTGAGCTACTCACAGAGTAATCTGTTTAAAACGTCTGAGGCATCTTCACTGATTATGGAAGTTACAGGGAATTGTTTTCTCCCATCTTGAAGTCATTCATTCACTATTGCCACTGAAGACCAGACTGCAGGTAAGGGAGACGAATGAATGGAAAAAAACAACCAGAGAGCATCAACAGCATTCTACTGTGTATCCCATCAGAAATTAACTTATAGTTTGTTAGGCTGAGCTGTTGCTAAAGTATTGTATATCTTTAATTAGTCTTTTGGAATGATAAATATTTTGAAACATTTCTTAAAGCATTGACAGTTATGCAGGCAGCAACAGTAAATTTAGTACTTTAGAGTCATGGTTTTTTCTCATTTATACTGCAGTATATTTGGAGTTGATCACTTGATGTCAGAAATTTACTTCAAATTAACACTGGTACAGTTGATGCCAGAATCTAGTCCTGTGAGTATCTACTTTCTGCTGCACCCACTAAATCACATTCAAATGATGCAATGGGAGTGAGATCCAAGCCTTCCCTGCATGTGCATGAATAAAAGTATTGGCATTTCCAAGTGACAGTGTCCCCATCCTGGTTGAGCCATGAAGCAGGTGTCTGCCAAGACAGAAGAGAGGGGAAAAAGATGCTACCCTTGATACCAGCTTTGCTTCCCGGGGATCCATAACTGACTCAGGGCCTCTGGCAGAAAGCAGAGACCTTGTGGTAGACACCTACCAGTGGGATTACATCAGTACAGTCATTTATTATGTCTGGTTCTCCAGGCACAGATTCTTCTTACAAGGTACTCAAAATACAGACAGCGTTAGTCCCTCTTCTCCTAAAAAATATTAGAAAACAGTGTTGGCAGCATTTTCTTCTGAACCAATCTCCAGCATGTTATTTAGCAGGCAGAGTGTTTTATATGGCAGTGGCTTTCAGCTCAGAATTAAAACCAGGGACTTACTTAACTAATTGTGTCAGTTAAAATCCTGTATCACTTTCTTTGTAAATCTCTCTTATCCAGATAACATCCTCGATGGGTAATTAATTAATTTCTGTCTAAAATTCCCTCTTAGTTTTATTAAGAACATGATATTCAGTACTTTATGCTTCGATCCCTCAAATAATAAATGCTCTCTGCCTAAAACACTGTCTTTCCTCCCAGAGGTGGCTGAACTGCAATGGTGAGCAACATGCTCTTTGTGTATACAGTAAATAACCAAGTGGTGAATTTCATTAGGTACTTGGAGATCTTTGGACAGAGGATACAGTATAAATGTCAGTCACTCCTTGGCAGGAGTATATGTGGGCTCTGGATGATGGAGTGAAGTGAGAAGGCCAGGAGTGTTGAGAATCTAACAACATAAGCTGAAGGCTTACAGTGACCCATCCTTTCTCCTCTTTTCATACTCTTTTTATTTTTCAGTGTTACAAAAGAAAGTGCATTTAAAAAGGATTTTCTATTGCATAAGTAAAAGGTGTCAAAGACACTAAAAAACTAAAATCATCTCTGTGGCTTGAAAAAAACTTCCCCTTTCCGCTGTCTTACCCAGTGTATTTCATCTGGGATCTGAAGAGGTTGCTCAAGGAATGAGACAACATCATACCTATGTTCATGTTTAAAAAAGTCTACTAGGGTGCTGCTTCCGTGACATGGATCTTAGTGACAGGTGACCAAATACCTGTGCTCCAGAAGTTTTAAGGACTTGACCAAAACACACTGAAGGTAATGGAAACATCCCCAGTGACTATAATGTAGCCCCACAACTTTTCATTCTGCTACCCTGCTTGTGCAATTTCAAATGTTTGCTCTCTGTGCTGTAAATCTTCCATTCCAGCAGGCTAATTATGTATCAGTATTCCTTTACAAAGTGATTGGGATGCTCCTCAAGGTAGTAAGCAAAGGAAAAATAAATATATGTTATTTTTCAGTCCACCATCTCATGCTTAGTTCTAAGTGAATTTCATGTCTTGAAAAGTGTCAGGTTGATGGCCCAGGCGCAGGCTTTCCCCTTTCATCTACAAACACTTACTCCAGCAGCAGAACAAAAGCCTTCTGCATACTGATCCCCTACAGTTACATCTTCATACTGAAGAGACTTCAAATGGCAGGCCCTCTAAGTCCTTGATCTGTCTGGCAGCCTCTGTAACAAAGGGACAAATTTGTGATGGTGCTTTTTATGATATGCTTCTCTAGCAGAAACTCGACTGGGAGTCTCAAATTGTCTCAGAGATCAGTGCTGTCTAATATTATTCACTGGTGTTCTAAAAATAGTTATGATTAGATTATAATAGATAGAAACCCACAGAAATGGCTTAGAATGGTAACAGTTTATTTTGGAATAAACAGAATTTTTTCCTCGTGAAACCTATCATTATGCTAGAAAAAAATTGCTCCCAAAGGAAAATAGTTCTGGGGTTTTTTGTATGCCCATTAAGTAATATGAAGGGTGGTTTGTTTTGTTTCATTTTTTACAAAAAAAAAAAAAGGACTGTAGAAGCCAAGAAATATGATAACGAAAGCATTTCTCAGAAACGTCACCAGTCTTGTGGAAATGCTGACCATGATACCTGATTGTATCAGGCATATGTGACTGCCCACTGTGTAGGAGTTACGAGATCACCATGACCTAAATGGGCAAAGAAGAATCACAGTCTTTCCCAGTATATAATCCATAGCAAACACAAAGTGTATGGGGGATTATGAGTTAGCGTGATAAGGTAACCATCTCGCGTATAGACGCCTGAAACAGGACTTCCAAAATTCACTATTTGTAACTACCTAACTTAATCTTGAACTCCCTTTTTGTTTTTCTCTTTATAGTAGAACTACTGTTTCGGGAGCAGTTCTCCTTCCTTGAAAACTAGTTTAGAAATTTTCCCTGTCAGGTAGCATCAGCCAGCTGTTTTCCTTGGAAACTGCTATTTTATCCTGGTCACCTGCAGACAGAGGCTCTGAACCTTCACTATCTGTTCCCTGATTTGAAACATCACAACCAGATGCTTTCCCTCATCACTGAGGGCTGCTGGCAGCCTGCATCCCTCAGTCAGGAAGGAGAAAAGGGAGTGAAGAAAGCGGAATAGCTTTACAAGCAGCTTGGATGGAGTGATGCTGATAGAGGAAAGTTCCTGCTCTTTACCATCACAGGACAGTCTTGCCTCCTGCCAGCTTATGATAATGAACACCGCAGGCACTGGCCTGAAAGCATCTCAATTTAAGCTGTTTTCCCCATAATGAATCAAAGGAAAGGAACAATTCAACCCATCAAATAGTAAAAATCCCTGTCTTGCTTCTGCCCAGGCAGAAGCGCCTGTTGGATACCCTAGGGGAAGGGCTGCCTTTGTGTTGGACTGCTGGATGGGCCTCTGTGTCCATCCCCTACCAAGCATTGCATCTCCTCCTCCCTATTTGCATCTCTCCTCTGGGACCCATGCCCTCGGGCGAATTCCCAGCACCTGTGCATTTGTCATTATAGAGCTGGACCAGCTGCTTCTGCCAGCTTCTTAGAGGGCCAGCATGCCCCGCTATGAGCAGCAGCAGGGGGAGAAGGACAGTGTGTCCTTCTGCCAGCCCCTACCTAAAAAAGAAAGTTGCCATTTACCTCTCAATAGCCCTAAAGTAGACACGAAGTGGGACTTCATACCCAGAGAGGGATGGTGCTACCAGGAGCGCTGGGAGACAGAGGAGGATCTTCGTTGGTATGAGCAGCCTGATGCGTGCTGTCTCACACGCCGAGCGGAGTGTGACAACAATTAGCTTTTCTCTGGAAGCGATGGGGAGAAGAAGAGAAAAATCCATTCACATTGCCAGATTTTATTCTCAGGTTTTTTTGTCCCTGCCTGAGTGTATCTATCTATCTGAGGTGCTCCTGTATTCTAGCATAACAGAGATCCAATGGATAATAAAAACAATTAGAAAATTGAACCGCAGAAAAGGAAAGTAAGGAAACAAAATAGAGCACAACTAAAAAACCAAATCATATTTTACACTTGCAAATTCCTTCTCAGACTAAAGGCTAGCCAGAAGTACTTTCAAGGAACAGGCAAAAAGAAAAGGAATTAATTTCCATGACCCACAAGAACACATCATGTTGTACTTTAAAGGCCAACAGCATAGGGACAACCTAAGTCTCTAAGGAAACTATAGAGTAGTCAAGAACTTTGGTTTTGAAAATGCCTTTTGTGAGTTCTCTGCCCAGTGAGCTGCGTGGATTTACTTCAGAGGGTTACACAAGCCTGAAAGCCTCTTGAGCTTTGGACTGTCTGTACCAGAGTTCAGAAAACTTCTCCTGATTGTTACAAAGATCCATTTTGTTTGAAAATTTTTTCTCTAATTTAACTGTTTTCTACCTCTATAGAATTTCTACTCTCTCCTCCATTCTTTTAGTACAATTTAGGAGCAACTCCCTAGAAGTCAGTGGTGCTTGTTGTAAAACCTGCCTCACCGAAACACTGTTTTTTTAAAAAAAATTGTTTTTCCAGCAGCATCGGCATTTCCTCCCCCTCCCCAAACCACCTCACCTTTTTCCAGTTATCTATTCTTTTGACTATTATTTTAAGTACACCAATAACAATATTGATGTGAGTTCAGTCCAGAGCGCTTAAAATAATAGAAAACTGCAGGCAAACCCTTTGGCTTCTTTTTTGTACTCAGTGTGGAACTGTTAGCACAAAAGCTGATAGCTGATAATGAGCAACCCTATTGCGAAGGATGCTGGAACACTAAGCTGTTTTTGCAGGCTGATCCAAAGTATAAGGAAGTTAATGGATGGCTTTGTACCTTGGGCTCCAAGATGATGGGCTGGTATCAGGTTTTGAGAGGATGTATAATAGGCTAATTGTTCTGAAGAGATAACAGCAATCTGCAGCTGGATCGCTATAATGGGCTATTCATTCTAGAATGTTTTTACATGTGGTAAAGCAATTTTTTTACTATTTATAAACCTATTTACCAAGGGATTTAATACAAGAGAAAATTAATAATTTTGGAAGGGCTGGAATCCTTAACTGGGATATCCTACCTGCACACCTGACAGCAAATTCATTTGCTGATAGGAAGAGCAGTTACACTCAAAATGGTTGCAGGAGTGTTGTATGCTGCCTACGTTACCTGCAGAATTACCAGAAAAGACAAATACAAATATAATCAGAATGGCATGACAATGAGAAAAAAACCCACACGACATGACAAAAAGAATGAAACTATTCTCAGTTACATATCTGCAGCCCAACTGATCTCTGTGGGGGTTGCATGGTTTTAGTGCACAAGAGTGATGTTTGCCTCAAAAGATCTGAAATAAAAGCAGAAGGGAAGAGCTGATGACTAACAGGGAAGTTCAAGGGAAAGACCCCTATTATAATGAGAAGTATCTACGGTCGTTGTACTTGGAAAACATAGAATGACTGAAAATGAAAGTAATTTGATAGCTTTATGGGGAGAAGAAGCTCAGATGTTTAAGTCATCACTGAGGCTGAAATGGCAAGCCTGAGCCCTGGCACTAGCTGTAGCCTGTGCTACCCTGCAGGCAGCCAAAAGGGGAGCTCCAGCTGCAAGCCCAAGAGCCCAAGATAACAATCGCTTGGAAACGTTTGTCCCAAGAAGTGTGGCTCCATTACTGCTCTCCCACTAATGCAAAGCGTAATAGAATCAGAAAGATGCAGGTCTGGAAGGGGCCTCAGTAAGTTCTTTAATTGGTTTCCTGCCCGAAGGCAGAATGAACTGTACTTATGCTATTTCTGGTAAGCGTGTGTCTAACCTGTTCTTAAAGGTCCCCACCGACAGAGGCTTTGCAGGCTCAGAGAAGAGGGCAGGTGGTGATGACACCCAAGGTGGGATGGCAGGATGGAAAGGCAGACAGAGGTGGAGAACCAGTTAACCAGGAGGAGCTGGGTGCAAGAGCAAGGGAATGTGATAAAAAGAAGCAAAAAAGTGAAAAATCTCAGCCATAACATCTATAGGAAAAATCCAAAGAATGTGGGGCATAGGATACAAAAGACACAGCAAGGCCGTTTTTGTCAGGAATTAGTTGAGGAAACCTGGAGCTCACACAGGAGGAGGTTAGGTAACAGAAGGGGGACTTGTGTAGCAGGAAAGGTGGATTCCCTGCACATTTTATTATTTGATTTTTTTAAAACATTATTCTTCTTGTTGCTTAACTAACGATCCTATGAACATTCATGCAATTGTTACCTTGAAGTCTCTAGATACCCAGAGCACGCTTTATGAATTGCTGTGGTCTAGAGGTGGTTGTTGTAACTGATAGATTCACGAGCAAGGGTCTCATGATCAGCACTTAAGTGTTTCCATATAAAGGTGAGAGCATATTATAGTCAAGTGTGAAAGCCTAGCTAGCGACACGAAGTTCTTTCCTGGACATCTGCCAAATAATGCTGCCACTGAGAGGCTGCTAGACCATTAGAGAGAACTTCTTTCTAAGATAACAAATTTGATGTATACATTTTTACTAGCAATTTGCGTCTACTGGAAACAGTAGATCAGTACCAGATGAGGAGAGGAACGCAAGAGAAAGGAGGAGAAAATGGAGGCTGAGTACTTCACCTGGTATAAATTAACTTGCTCCCTGTACTAGCTGACTTGACAACACCCATGGAGGTTTGGAGACAAATTGCAGAAGGGCATCCTCAGGACTTTGCTTAGATACTGAACACCTCTATGATTCCAATGTGGTTCAACCAGTTAGGCTTATCATATGAGACTGAAAGAACAGGTGTCATTCTACAGCTCAGGTTAAATAGGGTGTCCAGTCAGACTGTGGTGATGATTCCTTTTGGCCTTTAAGTTCATGTATCCTAGAAGTGTCCACAACCAGTCAGAATCCCCGTTCTCAGCCCATACCTGAAATGGAAATTTCCTCAGAAGAACAGTGCTACTTCAAACACTCACATCCCACCTAACCAGCACATAGGTGGCTCTGAAGAGCCATATGGCCTTTGTTGAACAGGAGGCATATGGAAATCAGGAAGAGATTAAAACTCCCTAAGAAGAGCTGAAGTTACAGCACACAATATGTGGTTATTCATCATCACCAGACATATTGTCTTGACACTGATTGCACACAGAGATGAAAATCCATATAAGATAGGGTGAATTATACAGGGCTTTACTTAGTAATATGCTTTTCAAACACACATCTCAGCAGAAACATACAGAGAAGCTGCATTTTAGAGAAACCCCCTCTGTCTGTCTTAAAGGGACTGCACCATCAATCTAACTGTGCAGGGGTATGACACATTAAAGGTGCCCCAGGTAAGACAGTGATGACAGAAGCTTGATAATAATGCTTATCTTACTTCTCAGTAAAGAACAGTACTATGCTACATCATCAGCTCTAGGCCAAATCCCAGCTTCTTTGATGGTGAGATGATGTAATGGCTTGAGCCTGGAATGACACTGAGGAACTCTAAGTAAGAAAGGATGCTCTGCAGTATCTCTGTGCAGGACCTTGCTGCCCCACATGCAAGAGGCTTCCTATAAAAGAGCTGTGCTCTGCATAGACAGGGTAATAATGGTTGCTTTGTGGGAGGCGGGTTACGCTATAGAAAGCCACCCTCTGGCTCATGTGTCAGGTGTTGAATACATTATATGAGTGCAGCAGAATTACATGATTACTCAGGAGAACATCCCTGAAGTAATAAAAAGCTTTAAGTGTGAGGCAGGATCTCTAACAACTGTGATAAAAGTATTGCTTTCCTGCCTCTTCTCCACGCAACAGTGAAATGTCACAGCACATTGGCCAGCAGACAGCTACACCACCACAGTTCAAGAACCTCTGGCCCTTTCTTTCCTAGAAAGTTTTAAGTTAGCCAGCTGAAGAATATAATGCCTGGACCCTCATGAACTCAACCTAGCATGAAAACAGAAAAAAAGTGCTCATTCCGGCCACCACAAACAAGGGGGATATCTGTTTGCATATCAGCCAGGGTGAACCTGCAGTCCCTGCTGATGAAACCCTGCCTGGATTCCACCCACGTGACTTCACTTGTGAGACGAGTAATGGTTGCATGTATTGCTCCGAGGCCAAGTTTGAGGCAAGAGATTCCTTCTCTGTCTCCAGTGTTATTTTGGTATATTTTATTTGGCCCAGAATTTGGGAAAACAAGAGGGAGCTTTTCCGTAGGGAGTGGAATGAGGAGGCAGGAAGGGCTACCATATTTCTCCAGACGGAAACTCCTACAGTGTTAGAGTCCAGCACTGCTGCAAGTGTCAACAGATCAAATATGATACGGAAGGCCCTCTGCCAACTCTTTGCTACTGCAGCAGCAAACTGGGAGGAAAGCAGAAACTAATATCCTGTACCACTGAGCTAGGTTCAGTCTCTGCTGCAGAGGGATGGAGCAGGAAGAAATTAGTAACCACCTTCTCCTTTCCATGCAGTATGACATGGGCTGGTCCAGGGCCCCCAGCAGGATAGGGGACAGGGCTGACCTGGAGAAGCTCCGAGCCAGGGTGTTCATGCTGTCTGCTGAGTCAGATACGGTGGTAGCAGCCTCTGAGACAGGATCTTAATATGTGGAGTCCTTGTCCCAGTCTCTGCCTCCCAAGGAAGACCCTGAAAATTAAGTTGCCTCCAGAGCCCAGCACTGCAAACTGTGCCCCTCCATACCAGCAGGTGTGATTCAGACCAATAGCTGCTGAGGGCAACAGATTGAGCAGTAATTAGCTGCTGTTAGTCATCCTCTTCCCAAGTACAAGTGGTATAGCATTTGATTATTTCAACACAGTTGGCTGTGGGAGGGAAGGTAGGCCTGGAAATGTTTTCCTGACAGCATACTTCTCAGCTCTTTTAAAACACCTCTCATGTTGACACTCAGCACAGCATTTCAAATAAAATGCTATTTCCTCTTGTAGAGCAGTGAGGAAAAAATGCTGTCACAGGTTTTATAACAAACATTGGGTAAGCAGCTATCACACCCATTGTGCAATCTGGGATTCAGGTAGGAAAACAATCCATAGATGGCTAAGAGAGAGGGACCGGGTGTCTCAAGAATCTGAATAAGATGTGAACTGCTTGAGGACCACGGAGAAGGGACAGGGCTGAATGGGTTAGTGGGACAACTTCACACTGCTAAGTGTGAAGAACAAAAAGGCATAGTTTTTAGACTGGAAGCTAAAAACTGACACTGCTGGAGGAAATGTGGGTTACTTGCACTCAGCTAAGCTCTTCTTGTTCCTTTCTCATGACATCATGAAAACATGCAGTGGTCTTGCCTTCAGCAATCTTCTGTTCTTCTGACAGAGCTCTCATCCACCATGTAGCATCAGGGGTGATGTTTCTTTGTACTATGAAAACCACATTCTCTAAATAGAAAAAATACAAAACCTTTTGTAAGGGTTTCAATAACTTTTTTTTTTTTCCACCTGCTGCCTCAGTATTTCATCCTCCTCCTGAATTCACAATGCGCCAGAAATTTGAGAGCTGCCTTTCTCCTACTTTTCTCTTGGGCAGACACATTTGAACTTTCTACTCATCTCTTGCTATAGCACCTGGAACACTGAAGAGCTTTGTGTTGGTCCTCTCAAAATCCTGGATGTACAGAAGTCCCTTTGGAGCAAAGCATTTAGGGATATGGGACATCTACAGATCCTGAGCAAGTATAACCTTCTCAAAATCCACAGAGTAAATTTCTGAGTGGTAACAGAGGATTTAACAAGGACAGCTCCCATATAAAATTTTTAGCTTACTTTGGGAGGGCTTAATGAGACTCAAGCAAAAAGTAATGAGGATTATGTTAGGATTCTAGCACTACCAATATCATGTGTCCAGACCAAGAGCGTTCCCTGCACAAGTAGAGCCTGCATGCTGTACGACAGGTTTAGATAAATGTTGTCTGTCTGTCTATGATCAGCTTTTTTAAGGCAAAATATTTCATTCTTACCAAGCAAACTTGAAAGAAAAAGGAATCGAGACAGTAAGCTAAATATGCACTCTGAAATTGCTTAGTCCAACATTTAGAGCATGTTGTTGTCAGCTTGCATTTTTAAAAACTCTGAACCAGCCAGCTGAGTTAGCTGAGCTGCTAACAAGCAGGTCAGAAACCACACCACAGTGGTGGTTACTTCTCTCTCCTGTACAAAGATCTCAACAGCATTGATAAAAATGATATGAACAGCTTAATATCCTGGCATGGTGTACAGGTGTTACCAGTTTTACAGGCACTAAAGAGGGTGTATGTCTTGGATTTGAAACAGGAGGGGTGGATGACCAAGAAAGTGTCCATATTCAGGATGTGAAAATTAAGAGATGTAAACCAATGTGGGGGTTTTTTTTCCCCTCAACCAAATATTTCCAACTATACCATTTACTGACAATGATGAACTCATGACTCCTAGTATCAGGGTAAGGGACTCTGTTTATAGCAGTTTGTGCAAGTAACCTGTTTCATGTTCTAATGTGTCTCTCGTCTTACACGTTTTAACTTGGTAGATTTTGAATGCTCTTTTGGGACCGTCACTGAAACAATGTCAAGTAATGCAGTATCAGCTCTGTCTTATTGGGAGATTATTCCATATTCAAATATATTCAAACTTTTCTATTTTTCCATTCCCCAGTTCACCCTAGTAGTTCTAATGTTACTTTCCTGTATTACATTAACCCTCTGTGGGGTTTAATGCTTTAAATATTTATAGACTGTTATAATGCCCAAATAATTAAATTTCTAGTCCTCAATAATAACTGCATGGTAATAATACCTAAATTTTAACAGAACTTCAGGCCCTTTAAAGAGGTAAATAATGGCTTCATAAAGAAGAAATCATCACAGCATTGTAATTGTCCTCCTTTTGTTGGTTTTATGTTGCAATTGACTGTCAATACATGATCTGTCATGTGCAATGTTACATATCTGGTAGAGTGAGGGGACACAAAAGATTCAGATTCAAGGAATAACCATAATTTGTCTGATGTGTCCGATAACATATATGATGTTTGAATTTTGGGCACAGAAACAAAGCATCAGTTAGGGTTTTTTTACAGTTAGGAAGAAAGCTTGTGCAGATGTTGAGCACAGAATTTACACAAACATTTGTCTGATTTGTGCCTCATGGTATCTTGGGCTGCTGCCAAAAGCGTAAGCTGCTCAGAGACTGTTTGGTTCCCCTGAGATTATATATTCCCTGTAATGCAAGATGTTTTTAAAAAGTAATTTACTCACTGTGATATTAGAAGTCCTAATGAGTGGATCTATACTTCCTTCTGGATCTTTTCTGCTTGAAAATCCTGGCAAACCTTGTAATGAATGTTGTGTAATCTCTGTCACTTGATTGTGGATCTAATTTTAGGTACTGATGTTTGATTTGGGGATTTTTAGTACTTTAGGAGAGACCAGAATGATTTGCATTTCCATGACCTGCATTGTTTTGAATCTTAACTGCTGTACCTGTAATCACATAATCACTAAGATCCTGATCCTTCAGACACTTACTGCTGTGTGCAATGTAAAATGTCAATGGGACTGTTCATAGGACTAAGTACTGTTTCCCAGCTGAAGTGTTTGCAGATTTGGGTCCTGACAATGCACATTTGTGTGCCCGTCTCCAGCCGCAGTGGAGAGGCTACTGATGGGGCTACAAGGTGCTGGGAGCAATCAGCTCATGGTTCAGGTTGCAGGCACCAGGAGAAGGTAAAGCACTGCATCCCAAAGAGGGTGGAGCAAACTACAGGAAATGAGTCCGACTCATCAAAAAGTTTTAATAATTTGCCCTTTATACTGTTGTTGCTGTAGACAATCTGTCTACTTAATCTACACGTAGCTGAAAGTTTTGAAGCCACAGCTGTATCTAAACATACCTGTTTCCTGAGGCTTTGTCCTATCTTCCTAAGGCAGTTGAGGAGTTGTCTGAGCAGACAGACATCACTCCTACTATACTTCATAGTGATGTTGCTTGCGTTGCCACAAGGCAACATCTTTGCTTTCCAGCTATCGGTGTCAGTTAACAGTGTGTGGAGGGATGTATAAGAAGGGGAAGTTGTTTTCAGAGAACAAGAATATGAAACAGAAATATTTTTTAAAAGACTGATGTTTCAGGACTGAAACAGCAGAACCACTGCGTTGGTATCAGAGGCAGATGAATTGGGAAAGCTGTTTCTCAGAGAAAGACATTAAAATAGAAGTGTCATATATATATATATATATGAGAAATGCTTCTAAAACCATTTTTGTCACATCTCAAAGATGGTTGAACTATGAATTTCCATTCTGCTTTATCTGAGGCTACTTGATGAGTTCTTCTGTACCTCATTAGTTTGGAGAGGCTGGTGTTTTGCGATGGAGTTAGTCATCAGCAATTTGTGACAGTCCTATCAGGGTTGTCCGCATTTAGGTGGTATCACGTGGATGCAAAGGAAACTGAGAACCTTTCTAGTTTATATCAGTTTTCAAATCCACTCAGATCTCCTCTCCCTTCTCACCTGGAGCTTTAAGACACTCGTTAGCCTCATGAGATCTCTGGTAAACATGAAGTAGATTCCCTGGAGCATTTCATTTAAGATCAAGGGCAGAAAAAGATCTAGTGCTATCTGCGAGGCAGCTACAGCTCCCTGATTCTCTGCCCAGCCTTGGACGTGGATTTGAGCAACATGAGAGCTGCTCTGCCCTGTGTCATCTGGCAGTGGTCCCCAAGAGCTTGTTTACACTGGATATTTTTTCATTAGACTGTAATTACACCACTGAAACTACATGAGTGTGAAAACTTTGCACATGTGTAGTAGAGGCCATTCAGGTAAGGAGCTTTGCTGTAAGTCACTTTTAATACCAGCGTGCTTATATCATCAATAAACACTTTCACTACTGACAAACTACGGCAGGCCATGCATCAGCTGCGGATTGCCAGAATGTGTTACATTTCAACTTTGTGCCTTCACTTCTGGTCCCCACAGACTGCAAGAGGAGCCAGCTGACTGAGTCCGCAAGCAGACAGCTCTGTAACGTGCACAACATGCCGATCACGCCTTACACTAAGTATTTTGCAAGGAGAGAAGTGATCTGAGGAGGTCATTCCAGATTTATATTGCTCCCTTTGGCCAAATGATCACATTCCTTTTTTCTTTAGGGCTCCTGCTTTATCAAGGGCTCGATTCTGCAAGGTTTGAGCCGTGCCGTGAGGGGCTGAGTGCTCTTGCTTTCCCTGCCATCAGTGGCCATGGAGAGCACTCACTATCCTTCAGGAATGCTCAGCATCTTTCAGAAATGACGAGCACCTTCCAGTACTTGAGGCGGGATAAACGACACAGGAACAGACCAACGCTTTGCATTTGGCTCAGACTGTGAGCCAGACTGGCTCAGACTGTGACTGCTTTTGAAGGACACGAGGAAGTTCTTTATGCTGGACTATAAGCCTGCTCCTGCTTTGACTGAAGTGAGTAGTATTTTATTTTTGTACTTTGATGTAGAGAGGAGCAGGACTGGACCTGCTGTGAGAGTGATTGATTTTCATCAGCTTGTGAGTGGTGAACAGCAAGCAGGGCAGGCTGACTGCTGCACAGCATTACTAACAGATTCGGTCGCAAACAGGGCATCACCATCTTTTTCACACTTCCCTCCACCCACCTTCATTAAACAGCTCCTCTTCATTAAAACAGTGCTCCTGCTTCTGTGCTTACTTTAGAAGTGTTATGACACTGCTGTGAAGCACAGAATTCCCTAAAGCCTTAGGCAGAAAAAAGATAAATGAGGCATTCTGAGCAATGACTAAAGACAGAGAAAAAGGAAGAACACAATGCTGATTTCAGCAAATATCCGTGCTTCTGCAACACTTACTCACTGTTAGACTACTTCAAAAACTTGTTGTGTAAAGAAACATTGTAAGCATAGCCATGAAGATGACATAAAGAATGAAGTGAGCAATGATTTTTCTCTGCCTCCAATAGGGTTGACATTGAATTTGGGCAGAGTACCTGCCATTATGGCTTGATACAGTTCGAAATAGTGCATGAACAATAACTGAGTCTCATCTCTGATAAAATTCAGTGTTTGAATTATTTTAAATGTCCTTTTATCATGTTCCTGTTTGACTTTATCTGAATGGATGATGTTTGGAGAATGTACATAGATAAATAGATATGCTAATAATAAATGCAATAGCTGATTAGATACAAACAACAGGGAGCCAGCAGCACAGCCTACAATGAGCACTAGACTAAAAATCGTTACTAACACAACTGAAAATTGTACTTTGGTCATTAAAAAACACAGGTAACAAACCAGAGATATATCCTTCTGCTAGTTCTCTCACTGGTTTACTTTCATGTGGCTGGAATACGTTTGTTAATGTAGCTCAAGAGAATGGTGAAAGAAGGGAAAGAAGAAGAGTTATGCTTTATATTCTAGTAGCTAGGATGGGGGTGGGCGAGTGGGCGAAAGGGAAATGTCGGTTTCAATCTGATGAAGAAGCACATGTTATGCTCCAGTTTTTTGGTGCAGGGTTGTTGACATTTTCTCAAGCAATAAATAAGAAATGTCACATAGATTCACCATCTCTGAATTCAGTCTTTCTTATACAGCCTGGCTGCCTCTTTCACTAGTCCTTTACTTAGGGCTCATACTTTGCTCAGGTGTCTAGGCCATAGTGTGGACCTGTCTTCCTGCAGAACTAGCAGACTCTGTAAGCCAGGAGAGCGTGAAGAGGGATATTTAGTTTTGAGCCCTGTAAGACTTGTAGTTCTTGCTCTTTTTCAATTCCCATGGTCCCTGCTTGTGGAGAGACTACCCACGCTCAGAGGTTTTGGCAGGACTCACCATCCAACACCATCTGATGGATGACCTACTACAGAGTCTGAAGACTTAAACTGCCCATAGATCCTAGAGATGTTTACAATGATTTCATAATTGACCTGACTTCCAGAGCTACCTGCAAGTACAAAACCTCACTAACGATAAAAGAATAAAAGAAATGTCAGGTTCCAGAACAAGTTTCCAATTAAATTTGATTTGCTGGGGGGAAAAACAAAGCAAAACAGAATATCTGGAAAGTTAAATACTCTCATTTCTCAAGCATGCGGTCTTGAAACACTTTGTTTCACTAACTTCCAGCATTAAGAAACGGAAGTGAACACTGTGGCAGAAGCCTAGATTTGAGAAATGTCAAGGAAAAAGGAGAAACTGTGGTGGAAAAATTTGGATTGTCACTGTCGTTATATGATATGGTAGCTGCAACCGGGTAATGTGCAATAAAACTGAGATGAACAGTTTGCTTTGAAAAGCACTTAGGTTATGGAATAAAATCACATGCATCAAAATTATGGCATAGCCCTCTGTATTGCATAATGTATTGCATAAGAGAAAATAGAGAATAGCTGTTTCACATTAATACTTTGTCACATGGGCAGGTCATGAATGCCAACAGTGAATGAAATTTCACTGGAGAAAGCAAAACAGAAAAAAAGTTTCTGATTCAGTCAACTTCAAAATCACACTTCATTCAGAGTAATTTTTTGAACTATTATTGTTCCAAGCAAGATGACTGTAACTAAAAGAGGCTTGACAGAAGGAGGATATTTTTACAATGTCAAGTGTCAGCCCTTTGGATTTAATCAAAAGATCGTTTAAGTCCCTTTGCTTGTAATTTCTCAAGTATAGTCAGGCTCCTTATTTCTGAGTATTTTTCTTACAGCAATGGGCAAAAGAAATATTTTTAATTGGCTGAGGAACTCTGGCACTGAAACTATTTTAATTACTTGTTTCTAAACATGGAATACATATAGAATTTACTTTAATGCTTTATTAAATCTTGCTGCAATACTGAAATTTTCCATTTAGCCTAAACACAGTTTTACAGATTAAAAGAAATAAAATTGAAGGGAAAGCAAGCCCACACTCTTTATTACATTCGTCTTTTTTTAGAATGAAAATTAAAACAACACCCACATAAAATATAATTGCCAATATCATTCCACTTCATTTTTCAGAGCCAAAGAAGACAAAATCCATCATTCCCACCTCCAGGTCAGCTGCTCAGCTTTTTTTCTTCCGCCGACATGACTGCTATACCTACCTCTGCCCAGAAGAGGAGCCAGTGAGAAGAGCTGGGTGTTAGGGACCTCGCACTGAACACGTTGGGCTCAGAGGACTAACCTTGAATTTCAAGAGCACTAAGGAATGTGCTGGATCAGACACCGGGGAGGTGCTTTTTTACATAATTACCACAGTTTTTTAGTAGAAGACTGCCTCAGGCCCCCTGTGGCTATGCGCTGCTGGGCTGCAGGTCTCTTTTGCAAAGCTTTTGCTTAATTAACTAAGGGAAAATATATTTAAGAACAATGGGTGAAAGGCAGTTGAGCAAGAGAGGGGCTACACGCAAGGTCTCATTTAAACCACATGTGTAGACCACAGGGCGGTGGTTCCCCAGCTGCAGCTCATCTACCTTTTGCAGTAGATCATACGGTACGTGGCTGGGCGCAGACCTGGGAGCTGCTTGCCAAAGACTACTGATGATGCAAGTGGAATTCACCTAACAGCTCTGTAGGCGTACACCACAAGGAATGATTGATCACTGTATTATTTTAGGTACATGCTCACGAAGTTACATCAGGCATCAAGCTGGAGCAAGGTTTGCTATCTACTCCTACTTATCCCATCCAAAGGCTTAGTAAAAATGCAGTGGGCAATGGAGGAAAGATCTCTGCTTTAATGTAGCTCCAGAAGGCAACACCAGTGGTGAAGATGGAGTGGCACAGACCAGGGCAGGTACCGGGGCCTTGGCTGCCAGCCCTTCCTGGAGCTCTGCTACTATGTCCTACTACTCTTAAGAGTATAAAGCTAGCATGGATATGCCTGCTGATACTACAAATGAATCTTCATTCTGGTGTCTAGAGAGGTGCTCAAATACCCACAGCCAAGTGTTGAGTGAAGCTGAACCCTGCTTGGTATTAGAGGAGATGTTGATGGTCAGTTCCTGGTGCCATTGGTCCCGGCGGTGCAGCAGGGATGTGGCAGATTGAATTACGAGTTAATCAGTTTTGATCCAGTCACTCTTTGCTGCTAATCAAATCACTCTGTTCAGCCCAGCATTGTTTTGGAGAGTGTCTGCTCTTGTGCCAATGCAGTTCAAGTGGCACATTAACGAATATACTAACTAAATTAACTTTTTCAGTGAAGACAAGCTCTAGAAGGCTTAAGCCACGCCGAAGTCTTTACTGAAGAGTTGTACAATGAAGTGCATTTTTCCCTCTTTGTGAAGACTCTATCATTGTTTTGTTTGTAGTTACAAAGAGAAGTAGTACAGAAAGATGTACAGAAAACAACAGTATTCTGATTACTGTGCGGTATTAAATTTTATATGTGAGGAATACAAGTATGTGAGAATTGCTCAGGTTGGTAATTTGTGGCTGGGGGCTGTGGAGGTCTGAAACGGCCATTTGTGTTTCGTTGTGCAGAAGGAGTTAAGGCCTCACATCAGCAGCACACAACTTCCTCTAAACTGCTGGTTTAAAACTAACTTTTAAAAAAGTATTTGATATACCAGTGTGTTTGCTGGGAACATATTATTTACATAGGGAAATTTCCTGATTTTTTCTTTCTCAACATAATTTTTGATTTGTAGATGCCTGAAAGGCATGGTACCAAATCATTCGCTCCTCCTTCAGTACATTCCCGTTGACTTCAAAAGACTGCTCTTGTAAGAAGGAAAGTGCTTGGTTTTGGTTTATTAATACAAAAGAGGAACATGATATATATAAACTAGATGACTCGTGTTTGCCAATGCTTTGTTAACCTGAAAGTTCCCGATTTGTGTCAGTGTTTGCATGGGCTCTGGCTGCTCCTCTGGCTGCTGCACAACCTCGGTGCAACTGCAGCAGCCGCAGCCATGGCTGACACGGCCGTAGGATAATGATCATTCTCAGAGCAAAGGCTGCAAATCCCATTTCTTTTAAATAATGGAAAGCCCACGTTTACATGGTGGTTATTTGCATTTTAGGTTGCCTGGCCAATTAATGCCTCTTCAGGTGACCTAAACTGAGGGAAAAACTCAAACCCTTGCGTGTTCGTGCAGTACTCGCGTACCCGGACTTATCGTTGCCCCCAGTTTTAAAGGCCGTTTGAAAACACGGAGTTAAACATTTAACATATTGAATAGGTGTAACATAGGACTCGAAGAAACAAGCAACGGGAGCAGACTCAGCGCCTTCGGAACCTCCTGCGGCCCGGCCCGCCCCGGCCGGCGGCTCCCGCCCAGGCCGCCCCGAGGGCCGGGCGGGCGGAGGAGGGGGCGGCTGCGCGCCCCGCCGCCGCCCCGGTTTGGGAAGAGCAGGAGCTGGGGGGGCACCCCGCTCGCCGCACCACACCGGTGCCCTGGCCCTGGGCGCGCCGGGAGCCCCCTTCCTTCCTTCCTTCCTTCCCCGGCGGGAAGCGGCCGGGCGCCGGCGGAAACTACAGCTCCCGTGACGCTCCGCGCGCGGCGCGGTGCACGAGGGGAGCTGCCACCTCTCCGCGGCGGCGGGGGGGGGAGGGAGCGCGCCGCTCCCCCGGCGCGGGCGGGCGCGCGTGCGCAGGGCGGGCGCGGAAGGGGGCGTGGCGGGTGGCGCGGGCCCTCCCCCCCCTCCTGTGTGTCGGTTTGGGGCGCCCGTCGCCATTTAGCGCGGAGACCTCCCCGCGGCGGCTCCCGCTCCCTCCTCCCCGCCGCGGCGCGGGGCGCCCCCCGGACTCGGCTCACCTGTGGAGGCGGCGGCGGCGGGCGGCCCCCGGTGAGGAGAGGCTGCGAGCCGCGGGCGGGGGGCAGCGGAGGGTTTCCGGCTCCGTGTGAGGCGGCGGCGGCCGCTGTTGCAGGGAGCGCGGCCCGGCCGCGCGCGGGCGGTGGCTGCCTGCCGGGAGGTGGAGGCCGCGGCCGCCATGGGTGCCCCTGCGAGGCGGGGCTGAGCCCCCCGGCCCCCCCGTTCCCTGCCCCCTCGCCGGGGTGAGAGCGCTGGGCCTGCCCAGGCCTCCCCCCGTCCAGTGCGAGTGACTGAGCGCGGCAGCTTCCTCCGCGGCCGGCGTGCGGGGCCTGCCCCCCTCTCCCTGCCTCGCCTCCCGGCCCCTTCCCCTCCCCTCCCCGCAAGCCCTCGTTCCGGGGGGCGCCCGGGCCTGCCCCGCTTTCTCTCCATCGCCGGGGAATAATTGCAGCGCGCTCCCCTCGCCCCAGAGCAGCCGGGCGAGGCACCGGCTTCTCCCCGGTCGGGGGCCTGCCTCCCTCCGCGCCCGGGCCCGCCGCTTGGGGCTTTCCCTTCCCCTCGCTGCCCCCATCCCCGCGCCCCGTCTGCGCTCCTGGTGCTCCATGTCGGCCCCGCTGCCCGGCTCCCCGCTGCAGGATGGATGCAGACACTGACCGGGGACCCACCCCGCCGGCCCAGCCTCCCCAGCAGCCGCCTCCCAGCTCCGCCGTAAGGAGCCCTTGGGACCCTCCTCTGTTGCAGCTGCAACGGCAGCCGCGGACAGGCGCGCTCCCCGCTCAGTGACCGGCCCCTTCCCTCGCCTCTCCCCCGCCGCCGCCTCGCCCCAGCAGCGCTCCCCCGGGGCATGATGTCGGGGGGCGCCGCAGACAGCGGCACCCCGGCCCCTCGCTTCCTGGCGCCGCCGCCGCCGCCGCCCAAGAACGGTTCCAGCTCGGACAGCTCCATCGGGGAGAAGCTGGGAGCCGCTGCCGACCACGGAGCCTCCGGGGCCGTCGGAGCAGGCAGCGGAGCGGGGAGCGGAGGCCGTAGCGAGGAGTACCGGCGCCGCCGCCACACCATGGACAAGGACAGCCGAGGGGCGGCAGCCACCGAGCACCGCTTCTTCCGCCGTAGCGTGATCTGCGACTCCAACGCTACGGCCTTGGAGCTACCTAGTTTGCAGCCCGCAGCGCCCTCGGCCCCGGTCTCGGGAGGTAGCGCAGCTCCGTTGGTCTCTCCTCCCGAGTGTGCCAGCCGGACCTCTTGCATCGCTGTCAGCGCCACCCAGGCTCCCTCGCTGCTGCAGCAGCAGCCGCCACCGCCTGCCCCGCTTCCCCTCGAAGGACAGCCTGCTCAGGAGCCCCCTGCCACAAAGGATGCCACCCTGCTGCTGCCCAAGGAGGAGGAAGATGAGGCAACCGCACTACCCCCCACCAGTGTTGCTGGCAGTGTGTCAGCTGCCAGCCGGGAATTTGAGGAGCGGAGAACACAGCAGGAAGACATCGAGGAGCTTGAGACCAAGGCAGTGGGCATCTCCCCGGATGGCCGCTTCCTGAAGTTTGACATCGAGATTGGAAGAGGCTCTTTCAAAACTGTGTATAAAGGACTGGATACGGATACCACTGTGGAAGTCGCCTGGTGCGAGCTGCAGGTAAAATAAATAAAAATTGTGAATTACCAAAGCGCTGTTACTCTCCAGGTGCTAGGCTGTGTGCTTGAAGGAGGTAAAATCCATCAACTCGAGGTCTGCTTTATTCAGACAGGGAACTGCAGACCTTACCTGAGCTGCTCCTTTGGAAGAAAGGGGCAGCCTTCCCTTGGAGTCAGTTTGCCTTTTAATTCTTTTAAATACTCTGCTCTCTGAAGAATTTTTTAGCTTTACCATCAAAAAATGTACTACAGTTCTGTTTCTTATAGTGTCTTGCATTTTACGCCTCCAAAAGGTAGCTTGAAGGATTGTAAAAATAATTGTGCACAGCTTCAGGGAGGCTGAGGGAAAATGTGTAAGTGAGTGTCAACTTGAGCTAGCCTTAATTTTTCAAAATTTGTTTAGGTGTTTTTCTTAGGAAAAAATATTAAAATGTTAATTTCACAGACATTTCATATGTTTGTGGCAGTGGATTCTTGTGGGAGGTAACCCTAGAATATACACGAAGTCATATAGTGCATCACATTGTTTAGTTTTGCAAAGCTGTTTTTTTTTCATTCTGAGTTCTAGGGTTCACACTTCATACAGGCACAAGGAAAGGAAGAAAGTAATCGTCTCCCTTCTGAAGCTTTAACACTCACCCCCCCCCCCCCCCCCAAGTTGTCCAAATGACTGGTGGATTAAACTGGGCTAAGACACTACTCTTCTATGAAGTTTCTGGCCTGAGCAGAGCCAGAGTTCTGTAGAAGCCCAAGAACACCCTTAGTTCTGCACGAGTCAGAGCTTGTATAACCAAGGTGCAGGTTGCTGTGCAACAACCTTAAAAGAAGTGGGAAGAGCTTGGAGTACCAGGAACAAATACCTGGCGCACTAGTTTGTTTTCAAAGCTTCAGCATTAAATTAAAATGATAGTGCTTGCTTTTTAGTGTTGAGTTTTGGTGCAATCCATAGAGGGGTTCATGTAGTATGGCATTTTTATTTTGTGGGTTCCTATCCAATTTAGGGCAGACGAAAGAGTGTTGGGTCAAAATCCCAGAAGTCTTTGAGGAGTTTTTAAGCAGTTAGCTGCTCACAAATGACCGATTGCAGTAACTGCACCAAAACTTTCTTCCCCTCAAAAGCAATTTTACATCTATTCCAGTCAAACTGAGAGAATTTATTACGAGATTTCTCGATTTGTATTCATATTTGCTTTTGGATGATTGCTCAAGCGTTCTACCTGTATCTTAGTTGATTATGTTATTGCCATTATTCTATGCTTACTGACTGTGGAAGTAAGCTTCCCATTTTCCTTGTGACCCTTAAGCGTGCCTTGCTTCTCCGTCCTGGGTACATACGTACTGTGGTCTTCTTTTGAGCATTAACTTTAAGTAAAAAAGTGAAATTGTCCGGTGTTGGGCTCTGCTTAAGGTGTTAATGTGCAGTTTGAATGGACAGGAGATTAATAATCCACCAGAATTATATGACTTTTACTTGAAATTTTGATCTTTGCAATTTTGGAGTTTCTTGACTTTAACCCCTGAAATCTATTTTAATCTTTACACTTTACTTACTGATCAGAAACTAAAGTCAGCTTGGCATCAGTCGCTTCGCTAATATTGCCTCTGTTGAAGTGTCTTAATCATAACCAGTACCATGTGGACAAGCTGTCTAAAGAAGCACCTTCTTTGAAGTAATTTAATAAAGAAGCTCACTTATAAAAGGCATGTTGCTGAGCTCTCAATTGATTGAAGAATTTCATGAGTAGTATTTAAAATGACAGATTGCAAAAAGCATGAATGAAAATATTTTGTAAGGGGGAAATATTTGATGTTTTGCTTGGAGGTTAACTACCTTACAGGAGTGCCTTGTACGTTAAATTATTCTGAAGACTGTAGTTTTCCTCTCGTAAGGAGACCACGTACAAAATGACAAGTTTGAAACAGCAGTATAAATTTTATAGCTGTTAAAAGTATTTGCTAAAGGAGCTAGACTCTACAGCCAGTAGAATATTTTAAGATTAAGTGCTGGTTTATTGTTTGCATTTAGAAATAAAAGGAGGAACTTGGCATTTGTTGGTATGATGGGTACATCCTCTTCTTTCTCTAGGAAAATATAGTTGTTGACAGGTTAGTGATATTCGTTATGCATGATTTGTATCAAAATACAATCTGAGTTCACATAGATGGACTGAAATTTAGATGTCATTGGTTTTCCAGAATGCCGTGGTTTGAGGATTGGTGAACCTTCGAAGCATAATTATTTTTAGGGAAATGTGAATTCTTCCATGCTATATTACACCAACCATAACTAACTGATGATTCCTTTTAGTTGTATTGAAATGATGTTCCTTAGCAATAGAAGAGCTTTTCTTCTCTGTATTCGTGCTGGCAAGCGTAGGCATCCTAGATGTCCCACCTCTCTAGAGTCTTCTCAGCAGTTCTACTGTAGTGCTGCTGGAGTGAGGCTGCTTAGCATGATTATGCAGACTAAGTTGTTCCTCTCGTGGCTTGTCCAAAGTTGATAAAGGTGTATCACAATTCTTGATTGCAAGATGTAAAACGGAGAACAGTTTGTACTTCTTCAGAGTCTTTGGGCATATGTTCTTTTAAGGCTCTTCTAGCATGCCTCGAATGCCTCAGTTTCTTTAAAACTTGTGCTGTTTTTAAGGAAGCAAGATGCCAGCTGCTTTCAACTCAGTTAAACTACAGTATTTAAGTACTGGAGCAAATTCTGTAGTAGAAATCTTGTGGATCAAGGACAGCACAGAAGGCTTTGTGATGGTCTCTGGCAGAATGACTTTTTACTGCTGAATAATGCAAATCTACCTAATTTTTATGTATGTGCTCTGTAGTGAAAAGGGTAAAATCTGAGACTATCAGTATGCTTCCTTTTGAAGGGAGTTTAGGTGCTGTTTATCAAATGGAGCTTGGGTTTCCAAGTTGCTGCTGATCTTCTGGAGTATATTGCTCCATATCCTTAAGAAGGCTATTGAACTGCCTTGTAGTGCCCCTTATGCTTGATGTACTGAACTGTGGAGGAAATAGAAGGAGAAAGAGCTGAAATTTTATGGGTGACCTAATGGTGGTGTTAGTATCTCCAGCAAGGGAGGTCCTGGCCAGTACTCTAGTTTTTCTTGACCTGTGGAAGATGGGAAGATTTGATTTGAAGGAATTGAGTATTTCAAGGTTGCTTATAGATGTGCAACAAAATTCTAACAAAGATGTGACTGGTGGACTATCCTAGTTTACTTTGTGGCATGTCTATATGAAGCAAATTGTAACTGAATCTAGTTTGAATGTTGGATGCAGGTATTTAAATGTGAAATATCTGCCCTGCTGTGAGCGTAGTGGAGCTGTGAAGAGCTCATCAGCAACTGCTTAGGGCCAGTGCTCAGCTTCAGTCACTGCAAGGAAATTTAGTGTAGCATTAGCCTTCAAACACTTTTATTCCCATTGTATATATTCATCTCAACTCTAGTTACTCTGAGTCAAGTGTGCCTCCTACTGTTGTCATTAGGACATCTCATAAATTGAGTAAAGTGGTAGTTAGGGTTACTGCTTTAATGATCTTTAAATAAGTAGAAGTTTGCAAAAGTGGTTACTGCCACTGTTTTCTATTTTAATTTAAAATAACTCTTCCTGTACAATTGTGTTACTGGTTAGTCTTTTCAAATTACCTTTCTGAGCAGTAAGTCTTTTGTCAGCTCTGTACAGTTCAGGTAACATTGTGGCTAAAATGTGATGCCTCTTCCTGTTTCATTAAGTTTATCTCTGCGAAGTAATACCCTTATACCAAAGGTAGCAAGAGTCACATAGTTGACTGTAAAAGCCAAATCTTAGGGGTAAAGTGTCATCCTCCGAGTCCTTGTTTCAGTTTGAGTTGGTTTTAAATCGAGACTGTCATTTAACTTTGCCATTCTTACTCTGGCTTCAGTGCAGTGTTAGGTTATTGTGCTTAACGTGAACTGCTGAAGGGGAAAAGGAGGTTGAGGGTTGTCTCTAAGTGAGCTAGAGCTTCTGGGGGTAAGAAATGAGTTCGAGAGGTGAAAGTGGTGCAAAAAGAGTATGTTGTACTCATTACTACTTTGAGGGGAAGCTGAATGTGAATGTGAATTTGGTTACCTTTAGTTATAAATCTTCTGAGTAGTAGTGTAGGTTACACGTATGCAATTCTGTTGCAGACTGTTAACTATAGACGAAGTGTAATGTACGAATACTCCAACTTACAAATGGATTTTTCTTTACATAGGCAGTAGCAATGAAAAAACAGTTGAGAACAAACATAATGCCATAACCAAATGTGAATCATGAGATTCTGTAGTGCACTCTGGTAAAAATGATAATGCAACTGGTCGTCACTTTATTACAGGAAGTAGTGAGGTGCTAAATAGTATTTCCATATGTCAGAATTTTTATGAGTGTAACAATATATAGAAGTTAACTTAAAACTCACAATACAGGAAGTTGCTTGGATATGATGTATATCTTCACTTTTAGTGACACTTCAGATTTAACTATACCTATCTTTATCTCTTAGAGTTAAAGCTTTATTTAATACTGATTTTTTAGGTCAGCAGACAACAATGGAATGTAGTTTCTATACTCTGGAGTATAGACTCCACTGCAGGCTCACCATGATAAATATCAGCTTACTGAAGGCAAAGTATAATTCTTAAAAATCTCTTTGCTTTCTGAACTGGCTGAGCTGGGAATGTTTCAGAAGCTGCACATTCAAGTCTGACAACCAAAAAAGGTCTTGTAACACATAACTGTGGCATCCTGTAGTCTTTTTTTTTTTTTTTTTTAAAGCTGGTTGCATATTGCTCACTGGGAGGCTTGACTGCAAAGATGGTAGCTCTGATGCACAATTGTATAGCTACGTTAAAGCAAAGTGGAAAAACAGATAAAAATCTTTGTGCAGTGAGAGGAAGCTGAGGAGTATGGAGCTGGAATTCATCTGTCTGTTAAGTGCCATTGGAGAATGATTACATTCCACTAGTTCTGGAGGACTAGTCAACATCCTGAAACAAATACACGTTCTTTGAAAGCTCTAACTGTAGTTTAGTTCTGAATATTTTAAAATATATTTTATAAAACTTCTATTGAGACAGATCAAGCTTGAGTCTAATCCAGTATGGTGACTCCCATGCCTACCCTGTACTTCACATCAGTGTTTAAAGTAACTCTGCTAGTCTGTGAGCTACAGCCACTGTAACAGCAGCAGCGTGCCTCCTGTTCATGACTACTTCTGGCTCAGATGCATAATTGTCACAAATGTAGATTAATAAAGGTATGTGACAGTCTCTGTGAACATCAGTCCGTCCTTATTAGCAATTTCTCTGTTCTCAGCTCTACAAATTCCAAAATACTGAAAGCAAAAAGCTGCGAAACCAGAAGTGTATAATTGGTTTATAACACTTTCAGGTTACACTGGATTTCCAAGTGTCTTCAAGTGCACATGCGTAGAGAGCTTGAAATTTTATGCAGTAAAGTTAAATTTTCTGTTGGTTTTCCATGTCGTAGGGTAGAACAAGTTACTGGTACTTACTGGCTTCAAATCTCTGATGTGCAAATTTCTGCTTTGGCTAATGAACAATATCCAGCCATATTCCTGAGTGTTTGTGCTGTAATTGATACAATTGACAACTTGATAAATGACATGGGAAAGGAGCCAGACTAATTACCTGCAGAAGTATAAACAGTGGTCAGGCTCCCTCAGACTTCACAAAGGTGACCCTGAAAGAGAGAAGGGAGCTTTAAAATACATTCTGGATCTGCAGCTGTTAGGAGACCTCTACTTAGGAAAATAATCTTACCTCAAAGGGATATCACTTTTGGAGATGGCTGTGGTTCAATTTGTAACTGGCTGGTTGTGGGGCAATAAATATAATCGGATAAGTACATTCTGAAAATGCAGCATTTCTTATGGAAATAAACAGGTTCTTATTTGTCAGTTCGAGTGGGTTTGAGAGCTGCAGAATTAAATCTCTTAAATGAGATTTGTTTTGGGCTGTTGTGGTTTTAAATAAAAATGCTTAGCTTTATAACTAAACTTCTGAGCGCTAAGGAACAGTATTAGGACTATAATCTTTCTCTGAAAGGGGAAAAAAAAAAAACCACCTGATAAAACTCCCTGGAGACATCATGTATAGAGTCCTTTGAGAGCTGTCTAGCAGAGTAATAAATAAAAGAAGCAATAATAGGTCTGTGGTAGTCTCTATGGATGCAGTGTAGATTCAGTACCTTTTGGTTAGCAACATCCCTCTGGGCCACATGTTCGTTTTCTTATTTTGTCGTTGTTTTTGTTTCATACCAGCAGCTTGTTAAACAGCACAGCTCTGACTGTCACCGAGGTTCTCCATACTGCATGTGACAAAATTTGTGCTAAGCAGTGGCAGCCTTGGTGCTTCCTGTCATGCATCTCTTCAGAAACTCTCGCTTCCTCTAAAGATTAGCAATGTTGGGGTTTTTTTTTTTTTTGAGATCACTAATTGGTTCTTCCAAATCATGCTTGAGTTGAAATAAAAGTTGAGTATTTTTCTGTTTCAGTCTTTAAGTTCACAGTTTCAAGCTTGTCTTACTCTTGAGAACTATTAACTTATGAAAAATGGAAATGCAGACATAATGGCTGTAACATTTGGGCTATAAGAAAAAAGAATAAATATCATGCAAGTTTGCAGTGCTTCCGCAGCTGGGCATAAGCCTTTCTCTTGGCAGAGCATGTTCTTTTTTTTTTTTTTTAATAGCAGATGATAGAAAGTTACTGTTTTCGACTCTTAAAACTTTAAAGAATGATTCCATGGTTTTAACTTGATCATGCCGTGTGTACACCATGTCTGGAAAAACACTCTTCCAGTATACTTGAAACAGTTCCTATTCTAAATAGCTGGATTTGTAGTGCTGCTTGAAAATCGATTTCTCGGAGTAGTTGAAGGCTTTTATCTAACATGAGGCATCTGAAAATCTTTTCAAATATGGTGTTAAAATTCTTGTCCTAACAAATGAGAGTAAACTTTTTATACTGGCTTCATAAGTAGTTTTGTGGAAGCTGCTTAGAGTCCCCAGGACTTTCTAGCTGATTTTGAGAATGATTCAGAATATGTATTGAAAATTAAACAGTGTTTGAATGTCTCTGGTCAAGATACTACAGATATCTTTCTTTCTACCTTACTTCCAACTTCCTCAGCATATTTACAAATTGTCATACCGGCACTTCTCAATGTGTGGTTTTGGTTGCCCTCATTATTCCCCTTTGGAGAGCCAGGGGAAGTGAAGAGGTGACTAGGATTGAATCTGTGGCTCACTTGAGGTCATCCTTGAGAGAGGGAGCTTGCTCACTTCTTGTCTTATGGGCACAGTCTGCAGAATACTCCTTAACTCTATGCAGCAAAGGATAAACTTTGTGTTAATGATGTTCTATGCTATGTGATGCTATCCTCTTAACCCAAAAGGAGGTCCTTGCAACAAGATCATCACAGATGTTGCCAAGTCGTCTTTTTTCTAATAAGCCAGAGTAAAATAACTGGGATGGAATACAGTGACCAGAAGAATTCAGATTTGGTTCTCAAACATGTTCTGAACTTTTCACCTGGTGATGACAGGTGCATTGCACATACCCAGATTATTCTAAAGCACTTCCAGGTTTGCCTGGGTAATTCTTAGCAGGGATTGCTACCTGCATTCTTAGTTTGGAAATCCTGCAAAAAGTATGTTTATACTTGATGGCCATCTGTCTTGTAACTAAAGTATCTGTGAGCTTTTAAGTGATGAGTCAATGACGCTGGAACTATTGCTTTGCCCAGGGCTGTGTGTTTTAATGTAGGGTATACCGTTTCTTTTTGTACTCAGTGTGCCCAAGAATATGATTCTGAAATCATCCAGTTCATCTGTTGGCAGTAGTCTGGGCAGCAGTTCTCTGGAGTATCTGTTCCCAGGACAAGATCACTGTGGTGCTTTTCAAGTCTTCTAATTTTGTGAGTCGTTAGCAGGACTCCTTTTAGCACATTACCAGTAAGATTAAAACAATGGGGAAGCTTTGGCAAGTCTTATAACTTGTGATGTGGATGCTATATTTTGAGCTGTAGTTCAGAATGGTTCAGATCCTATTGCCTGTGTTAATAAGCAGTCATTGATAGGAACTTTTGATAGCTATCCACTGAACAGCTGTTTTATGCTTTAGGACAGCAGACGGTGTGGAAAATAAGGTTTATTAGACCCCTTATATGAGGGAGAAACTTTGTTGTTTCTCTCCAGCTGTTCTGGATCATCTTTTTCAACTGGATGGTTTCAGCCATTCCTAATTTCATTGCATCAGTAGCTGAAGATAGTGAGTTCTGATAGGAGATTTCAGGCTAGCAACAGAAAGCAAAGAGCTACAAATGGAAAAACTCATTTAAGTGATTGAGAGTTTATTACCACCGTTTGGAAGAATTTGAAAACAATAGGAATACCGATCTCTTTGTAATTGGGGTAAATCTGAAACAACTATGTAGGAATGCTGAGCTAAATGGAAGATAGTACAAAGCTGATACCATCAATTTTGTGCATTTTATCTGGTTTTGGCCAGCTAATATAGTCTCATGATAGTTTAAAACTAGCCAACTGATGGTGTTACCCAGTTTTTGTTGGACATTTTCCTCTCTTAGAGTAACCCTGTGACTTGTTTCTGCTTTGACTGCTGCTGGCAAGTTTATGACCCCAATCTTAATGTATTTTGAGTGCTTCTATCCTGGCAAAGACTAACGACATACAAACAATAACCCACAAATATTGCTATTAAAAGCTTCAGCAATCCAGGCTGATTATCTTAAGGATCTGCAAATCTGTGTGCACTTATGTAATATGCATCTGTTAATGACAGTTTCTGAACTGTTAGCAGGTTTTACTTAAATGTTGCAAAATGTTACCATGTCTGTTTTCAAATCTGCTTCTTTTAAGAGAGGCTTTTATTTCTACAGATATTTTTCAACATAGAACTATTTATGGTTTGTCTCTTTTCTTTATTCAGCTGCTTATGGTATGCTTTCATTTGGGAAATGTGAGTTGTGTATCTATATAAAAATGCAAGACGCTAACTTAACGTGCTCTGTTTTGCTATAGCTGGTTTGGACTCAGAGCCTTTGAGTCTTCCCTAAAGAAAAAATATGTAAGTGAGACTGAACTTGAATTGGAGAGTCCTTGAGAAGCAGTCTATTCAGACAAGTATCCTACAGTAAGAAATACTGTCTGAAAAGTGATTGAAATTTTTTTTTATATTGCCCTCTCTGGATGTAGACAAGTAGAGATTGACAGTATGTAGAACGACCTTTGGGGGCATGGGTTTTGTTTACATTTATCGTGATTTGGGGCTTAGTGAGTTATTAGGTTTGCCAGGAACAGTGTGCTAAAAATGGAGAAACTGCAGTAATGTTTGATACAAAAATAAGACTTTAAGTTTAGTTCTAGAATGTTTTTTCTGTGGTTTTTCTCTACTTCCTTTGCATGCATCTTGAGCTTTTTTTCTGCAGACAAGTGGCTCAAAAGCAGAATGTGTTTCAGGTTGGCTGTACCTGGGGGAGAAAAAAAAAATTACACAGGGCACTTGAATTTGAATTTTTTTGCCTCTTGATGGCAACTGTGAGCCAGTTCAGGTGATGGTATGATTTCTTTTGCTGATCTCATTATACAAGCCTGAACATATCTAAGAGGTTCAGTATTTACCCTCAGGAACAAAAAAAAAAGTGAAGAGGCTTTGGGTTGCTGCTAAAGACTTAAATGCTGTAGTACATTAATAGATTGTGCATGGCCTATACCTGAAGATGTGTCATAAAAAACCCTGTCATTAACACTCAAGTTTCCTTTAGGAAAACGTGCATGGGTTTTCTGTGGGCTCCCTTTTTGTTTTTTTGTAGACTACCTGCTTGAATGTTCAGTGCTTTTCAGTGGTTGTGGCAACAAAAAAAAAAAAAACAAAACCAAAACCAAAAAAAAACCCCTGTGAGAAATCTGAGGAGGAAGAGCAATGAATTTTGGCCTCTCAAGTAGTAGTCATCTTGTGTTTGCAGAAAGTTAAAAGATCCCAGGGAATTCTGGTTTGAGTTGCATTTGTGCTTGAGGTAAGTTTCATGTACGTAACAAATAAGTAGTTAACATCCTGTTGTTTAGGGACTCAATTTTTTTCTGTCTGTGTAGGAGAACAAATCTTTCCAGTTGCTTTAGATTGTAATGCAGCTATTTAAGTATGGTCCTGTAGTTTGTAATTTGTCCCTTCTGTCTGGGTGTTAGTAGTGGAAACAATTTTGTCCAAATGAGTTTCTCGATTTATTCAGGTATTATGCCTATAAAGTAAAACTTGCTACAGTCAGGTTAGACTAATATAGCTTAATATCATACACTGTTCACTTCCTTTTCTGCTTTTTCTGACAGACGGTGATTTTTCTTACACTTGGTGTCCCTAGGGAGTTTCCAAGGTGTTTGCATAGATGTATCAAATGGGATATAGGGCTTGTTGTGGAACTGTGTATGTATGGAGAAGGTAAAAAAAGAAAAAAAGTGTCACAACAGTAATATGGCACAAATTACAGCATATCAGTGCAACTGAACATGACTAAATGTATATGATACTACTTACTTCAAATAGGAAAAATAGCCAGTTGTCTTGTCTATATCTTGAGACTAGGGTTAAAAAAAAAATGTTTTTCTTCCTCCCATCCAACATGAAATCTTACTCCTTAAATTTGGGCGAATCCCAGAAAATTAAGCAGAATTGAAGTTTGCTTTTTTGGTGTTGGAGACTCTTAAATCTGTCATTACTGTTGAGTTAAGTGGTTTCTTCTAAGGAACTTCGAGAGTTGAAAAGGCATTTACAAGACAAAGATGAGGAATAGCAAAAAAACTTGTTTCTTAAGATGTACAGGACATGAATTTTAAAGTTTGAGGACCAGAGAAGCTTAAACAATTAATTGATTCTGAAAATTTCCCATTGCTATGAATGGCTAGTTCATGAAAGTATCATTAATATAATACTTGTACTAAATTTTGTGGATTTCTTCACTGCTTTTTGCCAAAATACCTCCCATTGTATTTTTAGTTGTGATATCTTACTGAATAAGCTACTTACTGTTGACATACCTCAGTTTCTCAGTTTTTTACAGACTTGTGGATTAAATATTTGTGTAACTTACATGAACACGTAAAGTCATTTTATGCATGTGTTCATACTTTGAGCTGTATAAGGGCAGCAGCCAGTAATGATGAATGTTTTGTTGCTATTTGTTGTGGGTTTTTTTAGTATTTTGTAATAGATTGTGAACCTACACATTTTGTCTCTAAGGTAAAACTTTGTGACCATAATTTAGGTGTTTGAAAGAGTTTTTCTCTTTTTTTGAACTGGAGAGACAGTGTTAGGTTAACGTTTGGACCTGGTTATCTTAAAGGTCTTTTCCAACCTAGATGATTCTATGATCTCTCCCAAACCAGCATCTGTGGTCTAGTTAGTGGTAGATGACTAGCTGTTCCAGAAGGCCTTCTGGATTTGTTTTCTAAGATATATAGATGAAGAGCTCTAAAGTGTTGAGTTGAACAAGAGAGAGAGAAACTTTGCAGAGAATTGCTGCCCCAAATGTAGAGATGTTGGGAAAACTCCTAATGTACCTATGCTATAAGTGGTTTCTGCTTGATAAACCCATACTGTAAAATCCCATTATTCCTTGGCATCTGGGAGAAAGCATCCTTAGATTCTAAACCATGTAAGTGATAGGGTTTTGAATTTGAGGTTGCTGATAAACTGATTCAGAACAATCTGCAAGAACTCTGGTAGTCCTTTTTTTCACGTCTGAAAACTAACACTAGTGCAAACACTAATTATCTCAAATGGCAAAGCAAAGAAATGGTTCAGTTTTGTGAAGAAAACTTAAGTAGCTTTAGATTAGGTTGGGTTAACCAAAGGAAGTATGCCAGGATCAGCTGTGCTAAAGTAGCTAGCTGTACTTTCAACATCAGCAAAATAATTCCCAAAATTCTTTTTGTGGTAGCCTCTGTTATGTACTATTGTTGCAAATTGCTGGTTGGTGTTCTGAATTGTTTAACTGAAGGTTTGCTTCACTGCATTTCTTCAGTGGTTTGACCTCTGTCAGAAAACAGTTGTGGCTTCTAATGTGGCAGCTTATAAGATAATACTAAATTTCTTAAATATGCTTGTGTTGTGTGATTTTACTGTTGTATCACATCCAAGAGATATGTTGCTCAAATTCTGATCTTGATAACTTTTTGCAACAAACCACATGGTTTGGGTAAACTCATAGAATTTGAAGGAGCACAACTACTCTATCTAAAATCACTGATGTATATCAGTTGAGTCATTACCTGATATTTATGTTAACTAGGTTAGTGTGGATGAGTGCGGTTGAAAAGCAGCAGGCTGTAAGAATAGTGACGTTTAAGAGGAGTATGAAATCTGAGGAAGTTGGAGTTGGAATTTAGAATGGAAAGAATGAGTTGGTTGACGATGTAGAAAACTATTTTCCACTTTCCCTTCGACTTTTGTCCTTATCTTCTCTGGCAATAATATGCAGGGAAATGGTATCTTTTGTTTTTCTTGTTCCTGTGTGGGAATGGTAATTGTTCTTGCTTCTTACCTGTTCAGGAAGTATTCTCATTCCTCCCCCTCAACAAAACACTGTATCAGTCATTGCCAATGTTGCTTTTTTGCTTTATTTTCTAACTTTGGCCTTCCTGAATCCTCCTGTGGTCCCTGTATAAGCCATTTGGCAAAACAAGGATTTTTTTTTTTTCTCCCCTCCCCCCGCACTCTGGAATGAAGCAGGTTTTGTATCTGTGTCTGTGTTCAGCTACCCTGTGTAGCGAGAATAACAAACATGGTTAAAACCTGCATCTAAATTTTGACTCCTGGAGCTGCCTTCTTCCAGACTTAGATTTTCCAGCTGGTAAATCAATCTTATCCATGGAAATGTGCTTAAGGTTCTCTTGGGAATTTGCCTTATACTCTTGCCTTCTCCCGTCCCCTTCTCAAGCCAGATCTCTTTCCAGGAAGGGGGGGGGTGGGTGGGGAATCAGTGAACTAGATTGAGCTTCAGCTGAATAGGGTGTCTCATTTCAGATATACTTTCTGCTGCTTCTCAAATGACCAAAACATAAGTGACAGCTGAGTTGTCTGTTTGTCATGGGTCAAGGGCAGTCCAACTCAGCAGTTTCCCTTTCCTCTTCCCTGAGTTTTGTTTGGAAGCAGTAGTGATTTGCCATTCTATATAGTCATCCTCTTGTCATGAAGACCAGATGGAAATACGTCAGTTGTTTCATGTATAAATACTCAGTCCAACAGCTGTGAGTTTATCAGGAGTCACTGGGATCACAAGTTGGTGACCAAATTGTTAGTTTAGAGGGCTGTAAGCATTACTCTAACTTGAAATAAAGCTGTACTATGAAACTGTTAAAAACAGTCTAAGACTCACTGAAAGAAGAAGGAATGAAGTTGAACCACTTAAATGCAAATTCCTTTTTCAGGTGAAGTTATAATTCTTTTTCTAGACTATTGCAGAAGTCCTCTTATGCTGATGATGATAATGTTTCAGCCACTGATGCTGGATTTTACTGATGCTGTTCCTAAAGTAGCTAAAAGGATTGCTCTGAAATCTTCTAATTGTTTCCTTTCCTTTTGTAGTTTTATTAGGTAAGAACATTTATCCAGACTATTACCCAGTGGTCTTTTGGCCAGTTGATAATCCTCAGTCTGTGTTTCAATATGGATTTCCAGCAAAAAAGCTGAGATACCTGATGTGATCCTAGCTAAGAATGAACCAAGTGTAATGAGATTCGTAATAAATCTACTTGACACTGATAATTAAGGGGGTTAACTTGACTTTGCAGGTTGCAGAGGGCTTTTGCTGCCATCCGTGTGCAAATAAGCCTTGATTTACTCCAATAATATTGAGAAAGGGGGGGTGGAAGTCTGCCAATGGCCATTGGCTATTTGCTTGCAAAATGCAATGTGTTGCATGGGCTGCTGAGCATAATGTGAAACAAAGTGCCATAAAAAAACTTGAATGCTAAGTACATGACTGAAAAAACACTTTAATGGGAGAATGGGCATGGTTATTAACTTAAAATAGCTTCTCTGCAGAAAAATAACATAAAGCAAGATTGTAGTTCCTGACTAGGGAAGACTGCAGTGTATAGGACTGAAACTGAATTAGAAATAAAACAAAAATTTGCAATAACTACAGACTTATGCTAAAAAGAACCCAAACAGGAAGGGATATTAGCCATGTTTTAGTTGAACCACCTGCTTCTCAAACCTTGAGAGGACTTGTGCCCATTGCTCTAAAAAGCTTTCTAGTTCAAAGGGGTACTTAAGATATTTTTAATGTCTATGGTTAACACTTTAGACAATGGAACAATAAATGGAATTGACCACACTGTTAGCTCCTAGTCTCTGCAGGCCTCAAAAAAAAAAAAAAAAACAACAAACCAACAACACCCCCCCCCAACAAAACAAAAAACCCTAAACAAAAGACCTCACCACCCAAACCCAACAACAACAACAAAACAACCCACCCTCCCAAAGAAAAGGCCCACCAAAAAAAAACCCAAAACAAAACCCCAGAACATTGTCTGGTTGAGTTGCTTTGATAGATCTCACTTTTGCTTCCAGGTACTTTGTGTTTCAGAAATGGTTTTCTTCTAGCTTGTAGGATTCACTACTGCAGCACCGGTGTGATAGAAGCCTTTGCAGCCTGTATGAAAGAGGTGCTTTGCAGCTCTAGAGGTTTGAGAGGTCTAGTGGGAGTTAGGGAGGCCGAAGCTGTTCTGGAGTCCTTTAATGAGGATTTTCTGGCCTTTGCATTGCACATGTCCTTCAGCGAAAACTTCTGTTGTGTTTGAATCCACACGGTTGGTCTAGATGACGGGAATTGAGAGCATACTTTTCATTGACGTATTAATGGCATTTATGGATATATATTTTTAAAAGTCTGCAACTTCCTTGCTTCAGAGTCATGATGGACTTCAGTTCTCCCTGTTCTCTGACTTTCTATTGAAATAAGTTTTCTGGGATAGGTTATATTTGGATAAATGTTGGTGTTTTTTCAGCTGTTTTCAGCTATTGGTGTGTCATCTCTTGCTTTGGTGTCAAAGCACTAGGAAGTCTTTCATCTGGAACCTCATCTGAATGGCCATTTTCTAGTTTAGTGTCAGGTTTACAGTTTGAGGGTCTGGGAGTCATCAGTGTGTGCTCTTGCAAATAGCAAGTATAGCTGTTAGCCTAGCTGTCTTTTGTGGGTTTTGAACAGTCTTTTAGACATGGTAGGATAACAAAATATCTTGAGCCTTGAATGATGACTTCTGTCAAGCAGAGACCAAAGGTCGTGGTGCTATGCACTTTATCACATCTTGGGACACATTCATCAAAGATAAGAAGGGTTGACTGTCTTACTGGGGAAACTGAGCTGAATTAATTTGCCTTTTTATCAGTTTAGTTTCACTTTTTTGTAAGCATCTGTGACTATTGCGTTGTTTGGTTTTTAGTTCTTCCTGAATGGTGGAAGTGCAGAGGCTATTCGTATCTAGCCACATGCCCACATTACCCCGGGGTATCTTAATAGGACTATGACTGCTGATGGTGTAACTTAGAGACTCCAAATAATAGCACTTTTTTTCCCCCCTGTTCCTATTGAAATACTTGCCATGATTTTTGTTTTCTTCAGTGTTCCTACCTGATTCCTGCTGTAATGTCTATGAAAAAAAAGTTTGATTGGATGAGGAGTCTTGGTTTTGTATGTCTTGTATCTTGGCTTCTAATTCAATGTCTGACTAATACTAATGATATTGTATAAGCTAACTGTAGGGACCCAACTGGTTATTCCATGACAAGTATGCCACTTTCCCTGAAAGGAGTGATGCAGAGGAAACTTAAGGACAGAAGAAGGCTTACCAGTAGACTTGAGTGGCACTGCAGCTACTTTCCAAAGTTGTTACTGATGTGGGGTGATGTTAGGTTATTGTGCGTTATAGGTTGTGGATGTCAAGTGTGGTTTTCTTTGATCCTGAGGGTCAGGGTGATGATGTGTATTGTGTAGTCTCCTATCTTGCTGTTTCCTCTTACCTTCTCCTAAGAAGTGAACTTAGCCCACTGGATTACTTGCGGATCTAATTTGGATATTGCAGCTGTGGAGCTTTGGATAGAAAACACCTTCTGGAGTTACTAAACAGTAGTTCAAAGGACTGAGCTTCATTTGTTACGTTTCGAGTGTTGTGCTTTAGAAAACGCAACCTGTAGAGCATTAATAGTTTTCTGATTTTATTCAGAAAAGGATCTGCAAATGGAGCGATAGTTGCTGTTAGCTCTTTTCAGTAACTCTATTCTGAAAGCACTAGGAGTATGCTCTTGTGCTGAATAACTAAAAATCCAAGCATTATAGTATGAGTGAGATGAAGTTGCAAAAGAGAAGTCATTTTGAGGAGTTCTTTGGGTGAAGTGACATGAAGTGACATCTTGCTTACTTTTGCAGCCCCTCTAGGCATTGCTGGCAAAAATCCTACCACAACGATTTAGTATTTGAATGTTCGGTGTAAGACTTGGTGACAGTGCTTAAAATGATGGTTAAAATTCACTCATCCAGTGTTAGGAAGCTGCTTACTGAACTCAGTTACTGCACTTTTTGGACCGCACAGTCAATCAAGCAGATTGAGAGGTCAGCTCTATAGCATAAGTATGTAACTTTCTGGAGTTTGGATCTGTAATGGTCTGTAGTTTTGCAAGCTGTCTTTGGAAGAAATGTGTTGGTAATGCTCTGTTTACATAGTGGTCATCTACTTTTGAATCCTTTACCAGGACATGTGACTAATACATTAGGTAGCACCACTTAAGTTTGATTCCTGTCATAAGATTGTGTTTTCAGTTGCCCAGCTGGTGTGTGCCTTAACCACCTGGGCTGCAAGTCTTCAAGTTAAGTGTCTGTCTTGAGCTTAATTGTTTAAGAAGCTTCAGCCAACATGGTACAGATGCTTCAGAGAAAAGCACTTGCTTTGTTGCATCCATTGCATCCAAGCTTTTGTACTTCAGAGTTGTGAAGCAAGGACCTAAAAGCAGTGTTGAGACAGGTGGGTTGTATTTATGCTGAGGAAGTATTTCCAAGTAAACAGTTTCCAGATAATAAAGCTTTAAAATAAATTACATTTTCCGGATTAAACTTACTTTTTTAAACTCTAAAGACTTGATCCATGTTCTAGCCTGCCAGTAGTCCATGTTAGCATCCATATGATGCTGTATGAAGTAGCTTGTTCAAATTACAATGCGTATTGGCTTTATGTATAAATGTATAATTACTTTTTGTACAGCATGTGCAAGTTAAACCCCCAAGATGGGAAATGCAAGATAGAAAGCTGTACAATATATAATGCAGTTCCCTTGTTTGTGTTGCAACTGTTTAAGGTAGTAAAGTTTAATATCTTCAGAAATGGCTTGCTTCATCAAGACGCAAGTTTCTCTGGCGGAACAGGAATTGAAGCTTTCAAGTAGAAAATCTTTTGTGGAATAGTAGCTGCTATTTTTGCAGAAGCAGCAGACTTTGCAGCTATTAACCTCAGTGTTCAGAAGATGGAGAACTAGCTTTGGTACTGGTATGTTTTAGTTAGTCTGATGCAAACATCTATGAAAATATACTGCTCAAATGGCTTTAGTTAAAGTAAATTCGCATCTTGCAAAGTGAATTTTTTTATTATTTTAAAAGCAAATGCCCTTGTCAAAAATCTGTCTGCTTTCCCACAAGCCTTGAGGGAAAAAATGATATGGATAGAATGGAATATATATATTTTTTACTAGTTTTGGCAATTATCTTTATCCTTTTCTGTCTTTCTGTATTTTAAAATACAGGAGTTTGTATGCTTACGGTTTGGCCTTTTAAATACCTTTTGGATTTTTCATATCAAACTGGACTCTTGATGTTCAGGGTTTAAGTGAAATAGGGCCCCCAGCAAACACCATTGCTATACAGACTGCAGAGTTAAAGAAATGTTTGTGGGTTTTTTTTAATGATAGTAGTCATGATTGTGCAGAAGGAGGGGAAAAATAAAAGTCCAAAGAAATGTATGTAAATGAAACAAGTGCAAAAAATATAAACAATCTAAACATAGCTATAATCAGAGTAGTACTTGACTGCTTTTAGTTTTGTTCTAGTGTTTAATATCTAGCACATTGTATGGCAATTCCTTTTTAATTAGCTCAGAGCCAGGTCTGTGCTATGTCTAATGTTGTTTGTCCCTCCTGGAAAGTGGAAACTTGAAAGTGCTTTGGAAGGAAGGGTGGGCAGGAGTTTATAATAGGAAAAAGCAGTTATCCCTTGGATTACGTGGAAATTGTTCCCTCCGTTTTTAAAAATGAAATTCTGGGTACTTGTAGCCGTAGTCTCTTCTATGGTCTTAAGATTTCACCATGTTCTTATGATACCATCCCATTCCACTGTTTGTCTTTGGAAAGAACATGAATTTTGGAGAAAAGCATCCTATTTCTACAAAGCTGATCACTGCCAATAGATCTCATGTGAAGTCCTTATTTAGAAACAAGCATACTGAGGTCAGTTGAGATAAGAAGAGTTCATAGTGGCACAAATTTCAGTTTCCACCTTACAGCCTTATATGTGTGACTAATTCTGAAATGGAGTCGTTTGGACTGAGTCAGCAATTTAGTATGTTGAAAGTGCTCAGGCTATCTTGATTTGGCTTGTATTGAGCATTAATTCATTCTGCAGATGTACAGCCAAACCGATTGGTTATGTGAACCTTCAACAGAAGGTGACTTAAGTATGGACCAGGTCTAGCTGAGAAAGCATACTTTGAAATAGCAAATCACAAAAAGTTTCTGTGAGATTCAACATGTGTTGGAAGCATAGGAGAGATTAAAATAGCATCAAAAAACTAGCAGCCTCTGTAGCCAAAGTGCTCAGGGCAAGAGCAAGCGGGGGGGAACTGCAGTTCTTTGTTTTCAATGCAGTCTGGATTTTATTACTTGCAAAGTGAAATCACAAGGGGGAATGTCTGTTTCTGATGGACAGATACGTTGCAACTCATTCTGAAGAAGCCTGTTCATAAATTTTTCAGCCTGCTAACAGCTTTGAAGATAGGACTGTAACTCTGAGACTGTGATTCATCTGCCCAGCTCCTGCTTATTGGACAGCCTGTTGGTCTTGTCCCTCTTTCACAATTGCGGGCTGTTAAGTATCAGTGCTGATGTAGTTAATAATAAATTTTGAGTTTTAAAACTTGCTACTCTGTACCCTAATATTATTGCTGGCTACTGAAGCCTATTTCCAATATTTCTGAGGTGCTGCAGCAGCAGGTGCTTACACTTGGCCCTCGTTTTTGGTAGACAATTAGAAAATGAGGAGTGGATAAAGTACTTATCTTCCCTCTCTGCCTCTTTTTTTGTAATTCAATTTTGTGGCCCAAACTAAGAAACTTTAAGTTCTAAGCACAAAACCCTGTGGTGGTAACAAGAAAACTGTCTTAAAATTTTTCTTGTGTTTTGAGGATTTAAAACTATCTAATGACACTTCCACCTTCTGATCCCCTAGCAAAAGAGGTCTTAGAATTGGACTCCTAAGAGACTATTTGACACAGCTGCCTATTGAAAGTAATGAGTTCTATATTTGGATCATAGCCATCCATTGGAAAAAATTATTTTATATTGTAGTGGTAGGGTCTTCAGGAGAAAAAATTACAGAGCTACCTGAAACTCTTCAGAAGGAATTGGTGAGGTTCTCAACAATATCTCTAGATGCTAAGCATTCAAACATTAGAATTTTGATTGGAAAGTTTATCTTGGCACTTTGATTGTTTCTGAGTTAATTGAGGAAAATGTGGGAGTGGCAACAGAGGATGGACAAAGGAACTGGTTCTCAGGTGCTTCCAGACTGCTGCTTATATGGACTTTGTCCTGCTTCTACTCACATGCTGTTGCCTGGTAGTTGGACAGAAGGCTCTTATTCTGAAAACGAATATGGCTGCTCTATTAGGTATCTGTCCAGAGATCTATCTGGGTCCTTTCTCTGTCTGTGAAAAAGGGGTCTCATGTAGCTTCAGTTGTCTCAAGAGTGGAGAAAGATAATTCTTGACTGACCTTCCTAGCAAGAGTAAGCCTGTGTACTTGTTAAAGTAGTAACTAGTGGATTCGAGACTAAAACCGGGTGTGAGTGTCTGTTATCTTTATGATACTGTCTTTAGCTTAATTAAAATTGTTTTACTGGGATGTTATTTGGGGTTGTGTGGTAGGGCAAGGAATTTAATTTAAACAGAGATATGGAATGTCTCAAATCTACTTACCCACTCTTATCCCCACAGAAATGTAGTTATTGCCACTGAAGCAAAGGATGCAGTACCAGAACGCTTGTGCAGCTTTTCTGACAAACCACTTTCATTTGAATTCCAGCTTCCGTGGCTTCTTGTGTATGCAGGCTTGCTGAACACATAAGAGTGTGTTTCAGATGGAGCCGTGGTGCTAAAAATGTTTTCAGATAACTTTTTGGCTAAGGAAACTTTTTCAATGTTAAATGTGATTAATAGTTTTGGTATATGATGCACAGAACATCAGATATTTCACTGTATGGAAAGAGTATTTGAATCTTTTTAACTTTTTTTTTGGATGATGCTCTTTAGTTCCCAACTAAAATTAATTTTGAATGGCAGGTAGAGTTCTTCAGTGTGATGGAGTAGGAGGTAAATTGAAAACACAGAAGCCTGTTCACGGTTGTGATGACTGATTTAAGGTAGGCCCTTTGGACCATGATATCCTCAGTCATTATAGTTTGTCTTCAAGAAATTTGTTCTGTGTTCCTGTTCAATCAATTGAAATAAAGCTGCACCAGACCAAGGACAGACAGTATGTGACTAAAACACAATGTAATGAGAAACAGACTTTTTGGATAAGCTGTAACAGTTTGAATAGCTGATTCATAGATAGGTTGTGGTGAGTACCTGAGGTCTTCTAGGTCATGGCTGGTCTTCTGGCAGTGCAGGATATTCCCAGTAGTATTCTTCAGAATACCCCTTAGTTTAATACAGAATAGCCTTGCCAATGAGTACTATCATATGTAGTCCCCAAATTCCAAGAAAAAAATCCTGAATATTCATCTTAAACTTCCCCTAGCATTTTTCCCTAGCTGTCTGCTTTGAATCACCTTGGAGATTACTCTGTTGATAATCTTTCATCTCAGCTGTCTTACAACACTAAATTTTAGTTGTCAAAGCCTTTTCTTGCAGGTCAATCCAACACTTAAGGTTGTTTTTTTTTTTCCCTTCAACTTCTATAAATATAGTCCTTTTATGTCCAAGGTGTGCATATTATTACCTTGATTTACTGTACAGCAAAACACTTGCTGTTTTTACATATTGTATCTTTTGTTGTTTTAGATAATAGGAGCTGACTGGTCCCTCCATCTGCATTTCAATTACACTATGCTTTCTCTTGTATTTTAACTAATTTTAAAATTATTCAGGGTTGAACTGTAAAGCCAATTATGCTTCTGGATGCAGAGTGTGCTTCATCATGCCAGTATTCATAGTTGTTCATCCTACCACTTGCCTACTGTTAAATATTTGAGTGTTTTCTTTCTCCTGACTCAGCTATGTTCAATTTCCTTGCTCTATGAAAGATAATGTGCCTATTTTTAAATTTACATATTAGTGGTACATTTGATATTGTCTGAAATATTTCTGACTTTGTGAATAGCTTTTTAGATGTACATCTTGTATGGTGTTTGCCAAGGAAGATGTACATGGTGTGTTGTAAACATAGGTGTCTCTAATGTATATGGTATCATTGTGAAAGTCTACGATAAACATACAAGTGATGCAAGAATGGGATTTCGTAAGTCAACCTGTCAGGTAAGGATGGAAAAGTTATTACGGCTTCCCTTTATGGCAGGCCTGAGATGAAGGTGGGCATTCTGGTAGATCACAGGAAGACTGCATCATTGAGGCAGTGAGGCTTAAAAAAATAAAAAAGTGCTCCTCCAATGTGTTTTAGGACTTTCATGTTTGTGAAATGCTAATACTAATACTAGTATTTATTCAAGGTATTCCTGAGACCTCATCTGGAATGCAAATTTTGGTCACTCCATAAAACTTACTCTTTCTGGAACTCTCTAGTCTTTCCCTACATGAGATCCCTTTTTGATTTTGTCTATCCTATGGGAACATGCAGAACACCTGGCAATTATTTGAGGGGTTTATGATGAATCCTTGAAGGATCACTGAATGAGAGATCTATCTCGGAATGACAGATGTCTGGCATGGAGTTCTCCAGTGACTATTGTAAGGATTTTCTGTTGGCTGCTACTACTGTCATAACTGATAGTAATCCACAATTTTGTAAATTAAATGAAGTACTTTTTTTGAATGTGTTTGCAGAAAAAGAAGCAAAGCTGGGAAGAGTAACTCCTCTAGTGTAATCAGGCTGCATATGCAATGTATGTACCGATGTTGTATGTAAACTTGAAGCTAATGTGTACAGTAGGCTGATGTGAGTTCATTTTACAACTGGAGGAGTGCAGCGGGCAGCCTTGCAGGGACTTTATGCTGGAATTTTTGCAAGGGAACTAGTCAGAGGCACAGGAACATTACTAGTTCTTGCGTATCTCCTACTTTGATCCTTATCCATAAATCTTGGGAGTCATCTTGACACTTCTGCATGGTTTCCAACCAACATATTGATGCAACTTTTCAGCGTACTGAAAAGTGGGTATAGCTAACTCTTCCCTTTCGCCAATAGTTTTGTGAAGTATGTAGGATGAAGAATTGTTGTATGGTTTTGATTCTCTAAATTGATTTGCCTTTATCAGAATCGATTAAGGGTTCACCCTAATATTCTAGACATGTACCTCCTCATAAAAGGACTCTTATGGTCATATAGAAATATATGGAACAAAAAGAGCTACAGTTGCTCTTTTGATGCAGTGAGTTAATAAATCTGTAAGGTAACCAGAATGGATTGTGGAGGAGGCTTTTTTCCTGCAGCATTGTCACTCCCTGAATGGAGAACTGGATTTTCATAGTAAAATTAAACTGAGATGATTGCATGTACCTTCCCTGTCACTGACAAAGCAATCAATTCAGTGCAAAATCAGAATTGATCTGAGCGTCAAAACTTTTAATGAGGCATTTGAGCCAAGTGACAAGATGGTCCAGCTGGTTAATAGCTCATCAAGAATTCAGTTCAGCTAACACTTCAATTCTGTAATAAGCTGTATGTGACAAACATAAGCCTTATTGTGAACTGGTATCAGATAGCAAACTTATCTATTTGTCTTCCGTGGATCAAATAGCAATTTTAAAGTGAAAATAAATAGATGAGCTCTCTGTTCTAATACTGATTATTTTTTTGCAGCCCAGCATTTTGATTACTGTCCCTTATGTTCAGCCTCTCAGGATTAATAAATTGAATAAAACTTTTAGCCATCTTTTTTTTCCAGGCTTCTGTGTAAGGAAACACAAATGCTGCCTAGAGCAACCCTAGAATAGAAATGACTGAAGCCTGAACAGTTGCTTGCCATTCTTAGACCAGATTCCTGAGGACCTAAGAGATTCCAGAGGAGATCATGTCTAAGCCATAGGTTTCATATCTACTGTTTAAAATTTTTCTCTTACTAGTTGTGTGGAGAGCAAAGGAGAATATATAATTGGTTTGATAAAGTAAGAGTATAGTTCTTAATTTACTCTGAAGCTGCTGTGTAGTTTTCATGGCTGTATTCTGAAGAGTGCAAGTTTCCCAAAGGAAATTGTGGTATTAGGCAATGTACTGATTAGTCTTAGTCATTGTTTTCTGCGGAAGTGGAATTTGGTTCATTCTTCAGTTTGGCCTACTTGCTTTGCCTAAGAGTGTTTGTGCTGATGTGAGAGAGTGGGGAAAGGGGTAGTATAGACTTGTATTAATGTGTATATTCGCATACAACACAGCTCTGGAAAACAAGCTAGTAATCCAATAGAGACTTACAGGTGGTACAATTTTGCTGATGTTTGATTTTCCTGGGAAAAGCAAGGTGCTTTACTGCCAGGTATGTCATATTCATGCTTCTTAAAATTTAAGTGGAAACCTAAAAATCTACACTGGCTGAATTCTTTTGAAGCCTGTCAGCCAGGCAGACTATTGTAGCCCTTTTGGAATTGTACAGGTTCTCTTCTCTGTCATTGTCTTTTCAAGAGGGACTTGAGAGATAGCTGGCTGTCACAGTCTCTAAGCAGCATGCTTGCATCTGTCTGTCTCTGAGCACTGGGCATGAGCCTTCCATCTAGCGTTGCTCATGGTATTGAAGTGCACTAGTGTAGCAGTGTAGTCATCTTTGGCATTGCTGAAAAAAAATTCCCACAGTGCTACTGTAACAAAAGATAAACTTTGTTATTGGGAGTCATACTTTAAGATTTCTTGTGACCTTACATAGAGGAAACATTCTGATTTACTGTTGTCCTGCAGAGAAACAAAAGTGTTTTTCTGCTGCTGTGTTCATGATGTGCGTTGTATTTGCATGCTCCTTACACTTCTGATCCCACTTCTGCCATTTGTTCAGTGTGAGGAAGTGAGGCAGAATGGCTTCATATCTCACCAAGTTAGTGAGCTCATCTCTGATGCAGTGTTCCTAACTTCCCTTTTTTTAAAGCATCTTTGTGTGTTCTGGTTATTCCTTACTGCATGCTTCCTGTACAGCAATAACAATATTAGCAGTAGACTTGTTCTGAATGTTCTCATGAATTATGGGATCCTGGAAACTTGAGGATTTAGCCAACTTTTTTTTCTAGCTAAAGACCTGGAAGGACTGTAAAATAATAGTTACAGGTCAGTTGTGTTTAATAATGCTAGAACTTAGTGCAAGAAAGTACAAACTTCAGTTCTGATACCTTTTCTGTTATCAGGAGACTCTCACTGAGGATGTCCCTTCAAGCATAGGTTAAGTCTATGACATTGCTGCCACCAGGTGTCTTAGATGCTGCTACTACTACTGCTGGCACAGGTGCTACTGCATATGTAAAAGTGGGAAGTGACCACATCAGAGGAATGTAGTTACTGGTGGTGTTCTGCCCCCTTCCCCTGTGGTGATGAATCACAGCTTCATCAAAACTGACAAACAATTGCAGAATAAAATGGGGAGCAGTGCTAGTATCTGTCAGTCACATACATAGGCTTTAGTTGCAGATACTTTCCCTTCCCTGTTAAGACAAAGTTGTATTTCTTATTTTCTGAAGCGTACTCAAGTATCGATTCTTTCAGGATATGTATAATTGACTTCTTCAGACTAAATCCTGACTGATGAAGGCTTCTGTCTGTTCCCCTTCTGTCTGATCACTGAGTTTCGTTTCCCTCCTCTTCTTCCTCCCGCTATCCGTTTACCCAAGTATCATCTCTGTCAAGATATGTATAATTTGTTTCTTTAATTCTAACCTTGGAGCAGCAGCAATAAAGTTGCATACATTTGCTGTATCACCTGTATCAATGGTAAGAGAAAGGACAAGAAGCAGTTTTATTTTTTGGTGTGTTTTTAACAAACTAACTGCATATTCTAATTAATTTTGTCCTGTGCTACTATTGTTGTGCATTGAAATGCCAAAAATGAAAATACAGAAGAGAATGTACAGGTAGATGCTTTTTACCAGGGAACTGTACAACTAATACGAATAATCCCTTAACCTTTCACTTAGGTCAACTACTTGTGTACTTTCCTGAAACTTAAAGCATTTTGAATACCTTGTGTAAGAGGAAGCCTACAAAAAAATACTTACCCTTAATCAGGAACTTTAAAAGGTATAATAGATAAATGTTATAAGCCTACTCTTTTCCATTGTGTTAGATATGTATATTATACTTTAGTGTTATCTTTCCCAAGGTTGTTTGCATGTTCCACGAAGACTGTCCATAGCTTATATAAAATTGATTCTTCTTGTGGAGACTTGCCAAGCAGCAATGTGAAATTGTACTTTCAGTAAGTAAGTGTTAACTTGGTATTGTGTTTCATTCCACTACCCATCCTCAGGAACTTTGTCTTCCATCTTCAAACTAAGATGAGGAAGAAAGGGACTGAAAGGTTTTGGGCCCCTCACTACAAGAAAGACATCAAGGTGCTGGAGAGTGTCCAAAGAAGGGCAACGAAGCTGGTGAAAGGTCTAGAGCACAAGTCTTCTAAGGAGTGGCTGAGGGAGCTGGGGTTGTTTTGCCTGGAGAAAAGGAGGCTGAGGGGAGACCTTATCGCTCTCTACAGCTACCTGAAAGGAGGTTGTAGCAAGGTGGGGGTCGGTCTCTTCTCCCAAGTAACAAGTGATAGGATGAGAGGAAATGGGCTCAGGTTGCGCCAGGGGAGGTTTAGATTGGATATTAGGAAAAACTTCTTCACTGAAAGGGTGGTCAGGCACTGGCACAGGCTGCCCAGGGAAGTGGTTGAGTCCCCATCCCCTGGAGGTATTTAAAAGATGTGTAGACGTGGTGCTTAGGGACATGGTTTAGTGGTGAACTTGGCAGTGTTCGGTTTATGGTTGGACTCTATGATCTTAAAGGTTCTTTCCAACCTATATGATTCTATGATTTTAAGTACTGGTTACCAGCATCTGGAATGCAGGAATACTGAGATCCTCAGATTCACTTACTATTTCTTCTATATTGATATGATTACCTGCTTTACTTCCATTGCAAGTCATTGTTTTGGGACTCTGCAGCCTAATGCAAAGAAGAGAGTGTGCATTATATTCTTCTCTTCCCCCAAACCATGTGACTTTATGCAGCCGCAGAGACTGATCTTTATTTCTGAATTCTGTGGATAAGGAAGCAACACTGAAGTAGCAAGCAAGCAAACAAACCCTTTCTTCCTAAAAACTTTCTAGAAGTCTTTGCAGAGCTGTTTCTGTGGGCGTTTGACCTGGGAGGGATAGTTAAGGAGTTTAAAGGTTGGGAGATAACTAGCCTTCTAACAACTAGGGGCATTGCAACTTTATGGCAAGGAAGCCTGACACTTTTTTTTGTTCTTGCCTTTGGCAAGTAGCTTTTTGGTTTGGTCTTTCTCCCTTTTTTTTAGCTTATCTTTTGGCTAATGCATGTATTTTTGGGGGGAGAAATAATACTTAATTTATCTAGAGAACAAACAGTGCGTAGTAAGGCAGTCTGTTTTAATAGATTACTCCATACGTGTGTGGAGTGCAGCCTGGGAGCATTGACAGCTTTGTTCTGGCAACTCGTAATCTAGTGACTTCTTGTGTACTACTTTGGGGTATCCTAATCCGGCACTTGCTGTCCTCAGTAGCCACAGTTTTAATGTATTGCTTTTTCTAAACTCTTTTTACTGAGCAGCTGGCAATCTTGGCAGCTGATGATCTTCCCCAGTGTGCTGAGAGCCCCCAAATTATCAAGTGCGAATTTCGGAATCAACCCCTATGTTCTTGTGTAGAGACTTGCCTGTGAAAGGCTGGGCTATTGGAAGGTAGGTGAGCTGTAGCAAGAAGCATGCATGAAGCAGGAATTGTCTGAAGACTGAATGTCTTCCATTAGGTGTGCAGACCTGATTCCTAACTCTGTGGTTAGCTAAAGGTTTATGTAACTCTACAAACATTATATTATACAATTAAGCTCTCGGGCAGGATGCTCGAATGCTCTGAGCGTTTGAGAAACACTACTGTCAAATGAAAAAAAACCCTTGCATGCATACTTTTGGAACAGCAGCTGTTCAGCTCCATTTAATCAGTTTTTTGTGTTCAGTGGTTTGTTGAAAGGTATACTGGTGGAAGGATCTGTGCAGATCCTTGATCAATTTCCCTGTCTGTTGCTGTACCGGGATGCCTTTTGAACAGTCTCTTTCCCCTCCCTTCCTTTTTTCTGTCTACCTAGTCTTTAACACTGGAAAGCCTGAAGTGGTTTATGTGTTGACAGAGAAAGTAGATGCAGTTGTTATGCACTGAGACTTCCATTTCTAGGTACTAACTGTGTAATGCTGGATGATTTTTAAGCTCAGTGGATTCTGTTGATACTTTGTTAATCTAGCTCAGTGGTCACTGTGCTCATTTTTCCTCTTAACTGCTAGATTTTTTCAGGATGAGAACACTGCAGCCCACAAAGCCTCAGTTCCATTAACAGTGCTGAATATCAGAGTGCAGTCTTGCTAGCTTCTCCTCTGATGACCCCTCATTAACCTTGCCTAAAAGGCTTGCAAAGCCTTTCTCATATGCTGCAGAAATGCACACAGAAGAACATTTGTCTCTTCTGTATACTACTTCTTCCCCTGAACAATAGGCTGGGAGCAGCAGTGTCTTCCCCTCAAATTTTCAGATATTTGGAAAGCTTGATAAAATGCTGTTTGGTGTAACCTCAGCACAGATAGATAATTTACCGTGGTAGTGATTCAGACAATCTATAATTCAACAGCACTTTGAAGTTTGTCATGGCTGTACATTTTCAGATCACACCACTTGACGACAGTTCATTGCTACTAATTTTTCTAGTGTGCTTTCTAGTGCATCTCTTTGGATAAAAGCTACATAGTGTTGCTCTAGTGTAGTTTAAAAAAACCAAACACAACCACCCACTAACTGTCCCTGCAATATAGCTACGTAGAATTTCTGAATCTAGTGGTAGAATATGCAGAAAGCTAGTAAAACCTGTCTGTAGTATGCAAAGTGTCCAGTCTTTCTGTTTCCTCTTTATTGATTATCTTCCTAATACTGTGGAAGAGAGAACAGCCCTCTAAGTTGTGTAGCAGCTCACACACTGAGCTTTTTTTTTTTTTTAAATCCAGTTTAGAGTTGACCTCTATCACCTGTGAGTCTACTTATTTGCAGGAGATGGAGACCACGGAAAGATTTCTGGGTCAGGTTTGTTCTGTTGTGCATAAAAGTTCCCTGGCACTGTGGCTATGTCAATTGTACTTGATATTAAGAAACAGAAAATCACCTTTGAGGATGTACAGCATGAGTTAGCAGGTCTAGTTCCTTCCATGTAGAGTATTTCTTTTGTTATCCACTTGCTTGGCATCCTGTAGCATGTGTTTGAGAGTGAAGTGCAGCGTGTCTCTTCTGCATGACTGTGTCCATTTAATGTCAGCTGAATTGTCCTAGAATTTAGCTCAGGCCATTTGGTGTCAGTTAGTAAAAATGGACAGTGGAGGCGAGACCCTTAGTTGAGCTCGGTCTGAAGAACAGACTCAAATGGCCTGAGCCGAGTACGATGCCTTGCTAAGGTGGCTCTCCTGCTGCTTCAGGTGTCTGAGCCAGGTTCTGCAACCACTTGCAGTAGTGTGATGTGCTTTGCAGATGTGTGATTTCTTGTCACAATGTTAATAGGACAGAAGGACTGTGGAAAGTTAGAAAGGAAAATGTATGAGAAATTACTCAGACTCAATGGCTATGTGAGCAACCCAGTTGAAATTTAAGGTTAATTTAGGTGCCAGAAATGTATTTTCCTTCCTTGTTAAGGATGCTGAATAGATACTAAACCTTGGCTGAAAAAAATCACCAAAGGTATATAGGCATTTTTTGCTGATGAGCTTTTGTTTTTTGTGGCTTGGTAGAATAGCTAATCTTGGGGGTGAGGGGTTGTTTTGGGTTTGGATTGGGATTTTTTTGCATTTATATAAGGCACCTAGGTACAGGGATAGAAAGAAGGTAGTAACAGTTCTGTGTGTAATTCATGCTCCTGTAAATTAAGTACATTGGTGAAAGATTAAGCCTGTACCTGGTTTATCATGAATGACCAAGATCTCTGTTTTACACTGAATAATGTAAACACCTCTGATAGCTCTTTCCTGACCAAAAGAAATCAGAGGGGAAGTACACGGATAAACAGAGCCAAGAAAAGGTTATTGAATCGTTCTGAGCTGAACAATTGTTTCACTTGCTGCCTGTCTCTGTTGAGGCCCCTGGCACTGCAGAACCACAGGTCACGTGCTGGGAAGCCTTGCTGTTTGTCCTGGCTTGTCAAAACAATTTAATGTAGGTGGAAAGGAATGAATGAAATGAACAGAGTGGGCTTGATGCATCTGTTTCAGTTTGTTCGAAGGGTAGCCCAATGATTGGGATGTGACACGTAAGTCCTCCCAGGAAGCTATCAGTTCAGGAAGAACAATGCTGGCCATTTTATAGGATAGTTAAATCCATTTTAGGAAGGAAGTTCTCCCACAGTTTGACAGCTTTGTATATTTTGAAATATTTGGGCTATATCTGTTCAGCATGTGCTAACTGAGATACAAGAATGTGATTTGCGAACTTCTAGACTTAGGCCTTTGTCTTGTCTGCCTAAGGTTGCTTCATTATGGTAAAACAAGAAAGACTGGGGGAAGAGGGAAGGTGTCCATTTTTTAATTTTGTTAGTAGGAATTCCAGAACAAATTGGTCTTTGAAGGATAGGATATCAAGCTATATATTAACTGTTCCTAAAGTGGTGGTTTCTTCATAAAATTGTTCAAGTTTCCCAGGCTTATGGAAAAGCATCTTATGTGTCTTTCTATTTTGTTTAGTTTCTTGCTGTTTGTTTTTAAAAATAAAATAAAAATCAAAGAAAACATTAAATTTGTTTAACCAATCCTATACTTTGTGATACTGGAATGTGAAGTTGCAAAACCTCTATTTTTTGCTTTCAGATGAAAACAGCAAATACATGCTGAAATGAACCATCTATATACCTATTTAGACTGTGAGTTGCAGGAAAAAGGCTGCAGAGGATAGATCTCCTTATTTGATTCACCCTCGAGTTAATTTAATGAAATTAAATGCTTAATTTGAATGATGTGCCACAAACTTTTTGCTACCTCTTTAGAGGTGGTGATAGAGCTGAGGGTCTTGCATTCCTGCAGGCTCCTGCTCAAAGGCCACAGTGGAACCTGAGTATTGCCCCAAGTAGCTGCCTTGTTGGAAAGACACATCTGGGCTTTTGAGTCTCTTGGAGCATACACTTATAACTGAGGATTGTGAAAGCTGGCCCCTTCCCAAGTTCTTGAAAAATGCTCTTTTAAATTCTCATTAAGTGATGATGGCTTCCTTCTCTCTGCTACAGCTCTGCTGTACAGCAGCTTTGTGTGTGGACTTCATGTGATACCAAGATGTTCTCATTCCCTTGCCTTTCCCCAAGTATTCATACCTAATATGGCTGGTAGCACCATTTCTCAGTCTCCCAAATTACATATGGTGCTCTGTTTTCTTGCTTATCTCAGTTTTTCATTAGCTGCAGCTGCTTAAATTGCCTAGAAAGAGCATAAAGTTGTCACATTTGCCCATACTAACAGCTCAAAGGATGCCAAAATGTAGTGTTTGGGATGGGCTTTGTTCTAGTCCATCTCTATGCAGTCTGGGAGATCTTACTGTCTAATATGTTTTAATGTTCTGGTGTATGGAATACTCAAGTTTTGAAAGTGTACTGTCATTTTTAAATCGTATGTTAGCCTCTAGGCTAACTATTTACAGGTTGCATTAGAATATAGTTTGTACAAGTATAACCAGTCATTGTGTACACAGATTCATTTTGTTGGTATAATTGTACATGCGATCTAATATTTTCCTGAATGCTAGGGTTGTGTTTGTTTTTTTTTTTTTTAAATTATATTCACCCTTTTGTTACCTAGTGTTAGTGTTCCTGTAGGGAAAGAATACAAATAACTGTTATGGATGAGTGTATGGGTTGTGTATCCAAGGAAATGAGAGTAGTTAAAGGTAGCATGCATTGCTAGTCTTATGAAACAAGTGCCTCTCTGTCTTTTTCTTACAGCTCTGTTTAATGTTCACTTTTGCTGCTGCAGTATGCTGCTGAAGGGTGGGATGTTTCCTTGGTTGCAAAAACATAGCTGTTCTTCCCTGGGTGAAATTTGTTGGGCTGTGTTTGTGTCCCAACTTCTCCCAGATCATTAGGGCACTGTGAGTTTCAAAGAAGTGTTGAATTACTTAGTATATTGTCACTGTCTTGGTGTGTTGTTTTTTTTTTTTTTTTTTCTTTAATGCCAGCACTGAAGTGTTGAGTGTCTGTATTAAACGTCACAGATATGTTTGCAGGAACACGGTGCTACCATTGATGTGACCAGAAAGAGAAATGAGTCAAAATATGCATGCCGGTTAAGAGTCTGTTCATTGATAAGAGTGATTAACACTTGTCAGTTTCTATTTGGGGCTAGTAGTACAGTGGTAGGGAAAACTGAATAAGGCCCTTAAGGGAGATTAGGTTTACATAGATTAAGATGAGAACTTAATGTCAAGTGTAGTCTAAAACTGGTCAGTAGTGTTTGTGATAGATAACTTGTTAGAACGTACAAAATAAAGGAAATATAGTCCAAATGTGTATCTAAAATCTAGGTTTTGGACAAAAACAAATGCAGGTGTTCATATTACATAAGTAAGTTTAAAAGTGATATAAAAGTAATTGTTGCAGCCTTGTTTTTATAGTTACCATATATAAAAATTGGATTTACAGCTATATACTAGTTTTAAAATGTGGATTATGTGGATCAAGTGCAGAGGCTGAGAATACTCTGCTTTATTTTACTGTAAGAATGATTATATTATTGTGATTTTTGTATTGCTTGAAGCGTTGCGTGGTTCTTGGAAGCATGTGTGTATGGTCTGTTGACTGATGTACCTATTGCAGCTCACCGCTTTTCTGTATCAACTGTTTGTAGCAGTCGTGATTAACTGGTTTTGAACAGCACTTGTGCTGCCCTGTTTATTGTAATGAAAGGAAAGAGATTAGATGGGTAAGATAGCTCAAATGGAAGTATTACTTCCATATTAAAAAAAAACCAAACCAACTGAAGCAGACATGAATACTTAAATGTTTGTATGTTTCTGCAAACATGTTCTATCGAAATTTGCTTGTGCAGGCATGCTTATCAAGGAATGAGAAGAGGTGGTAGTGCTAATTTCTGCAGAGTGAAATAGTTGCAGGATTGAATGCTTTAGATGTCTATAGACTAAATTTGTAAGGCTTAAGAATTTAGCACCTTCCTAAGAACTATAAAAGTATGTGTGATTGACATTCATAGGCGCTGATACAATACTGATCCCTGATGTAATTTCAAACCTGTTTTCAAACTTTCACTTGGAATACTTACACTTCTGAGAATTGGAGCTTCATGTGGAAATTAAGTGTGTCCATGCCCAAAGATGCTCTGTGAACCTTTTAGGAAAAAGTTAATGATCTAAGTGAATATAGGATGGTTTAGATATTAGCCTGGCTGAATGGTGTTGAGAAACACATCACCTGTAAGCAAAAGAAGAGGGGTTACTGCCTGGAGGACAATAGGAGGTTGTGAGCAGTATAAATAAACCCTGCATATTTTTATTATTTCCTTTTAATTAAAAAGGAAATATGGAATGAAGTGACTTAAAATTATTACTCAGATTTGACAAAGAGGTCACTGGTTATTCCTAAATAACTGTTAGAAACAATGCATCTAAAATTCTGGGCTTTAAATATGTCCTGAAATGATTTTTTTAATACAAACTGCATATTGGTCCAATTTATGTCAGTCAATCAATCTGACTGGTGTGACCAGTGCATTGGTAAGCTGACAACACTGAATGATGCAAGGAGACTGTTTTCTCTTGAGATGTGCAGCTTGCTGTGGCAATAGCTTCTCAGGGTCTTGATGATATCAGATAGCCAGTTGTTGGTAGATACAACAGTATTGTCCAGGAATGCTTTTTCATGATCTGTCTCTGGCCAAAAGATTGCTTTCTGTCTCTAGTGAGTTGTTTTTGTTTTCCTTGATGCTAGATTACAGGAAACTTGCTTAATCATGAGCTCATGCTTTTAATCAAAGAAAATCCAACTCATTTGCTTGTTCTTCTACAGTTATAAGTACATACTACATGTTAGAGTGGTGACAAGAAAAAATGTTTCTATAAATACATTAGCAACAAAAGGAGGGCTAAGGAGAATCTCCATCCTTTATTGGATGCAGGAGGAAACCTCAAGTCAGCCAATGACTGAATTTATTAGAGTAGGGGAGGAGGAAACAGGATGAGGAGATATTCTACAGACTCATAATTCTTGTCTCTGAGAGCAAATCAGATTGTAAGGAAAAATATATGATAATAAAGACTGTAATAGAATGTCTTCTAAATAGAGTATTTAAGGGTAAGTGCAAACAAAATGGCATTTAAGACTACTGGTGCTTACTTGTTCACTGACTGTACCAACTGGTTTTCAAGTTGTTGCTTCTCTGAGTAAGAAATAAAGCAAAACTTTCTGACGTGTCTTTTCTTTTTCGTTAGGATCGGAAGCTGTCCAAGTCAGAGCGACAAAGATTTAAAGAGGAAGCTGGGATGCTGAAAGGGCTTCAGCATCCCAATATTGTCAGGTTCTATGATTCCTGGGAGTCTACAGTCAAAGGAAAAAAGTGTATTGTTCTTGTGACAGAACTCATGACATCTGGAACATTGAAAACGTAAGTAAATTAAGGCATGTCAAAGCATATAAGAATCATTAGCACAAAATCAAAGCACTGGAAATAGATCATATTTCAGAATAGATAAGAACAGAGCCCTTTTGCTAAGGGCTAAACTTCTGTAGGGAAATTCTTGTTTAAGAGGAGTCTTACTAGCACTGCAGGGTATGGTAGAACATCCTTTAAGTTAGCAAGCTTGTCATTCTTCTGTCCTAGTAAGCCCATGCAGAAAACTTTCAGCTTCTGAGAGCTCAGGAAGACAATGCGCTATTTTCACTTCTCAGAATTTTTCATTTTCCTCTCCAGCTGCCTTCCGTTTAGCATGAGCTGGTTTGTAAAGTTCAAAGCACGAATTAATTCACCTTTTTTGGGAGGTGTACGACTTGTACAAATAATATGTAAAAAGAAAAAAACCCCACCAGTTTAGTTGAAACTTCATGAAGTAGTGTCTAACAAAAATCTGAAAGTATGCAGATGCCTGGAATTTCAACCTGTGAAGTAGTTGAATGAAACTTAGCCTATTTTTAAGCCAGAGTTAAAAGCAGACACCAGCAAATCAGACTGCTGCGAGGGCCCTCTAGCGGTATGCGGAGCCTGCGGGGAGTTCCACTGAGATTGCGCCTTTGCCTTGCAGAGCTGTGAGCTTGTTCACGAGCATCCAGTCGCCATTAATCTCCTGGAAATAAAACTGCCAGCATTTGAAATTCAGGGATTGTGGGTCGTTGTCTTAATTCAGTGCCCATTTAAGTCTTGGAGAGGCATTCAAATCCTAAATGTGTAAGCAGGCTGTAAGAGCTGGAAACAATTTGCAATCTATTTGGTTAAAATAGCCTGTGAATGTCTTGTGTTTTTACAATGCTTATTGATAGCCACAAATGGACATACTTAAAGAAGGAAAAAATGGCTCTTTGGGACTCTGGTCTGCAGTTACAGGGAAGTGTTTGTCTCTTGAAATAGTACTGGAGGGCTAAAGTTACTGCAACTTTCTTTTTAGCCGTATGTTCAGGAAAGACTTTTCTGAGGTTGTTTAAGATATTTCAGATAAAATAATAGATCTGTTGCTTCATTTGCTGTTTTCAGAGCAGTAATAAAATAAAGGTTTTACAGCTCTGTACAGATGCTTTTATTTAAAGTTACCTAATTTTATGCTAGAATATGTAGTGTTAGATTTAACTTTTTTCTCCCTTTCTTCTTTCTCCTTCTCACAGATTTTAATATTTGGATTGGCTTGTTATGTGGTGGCATGAGCAAGATCATAAAGTAATAATAGACAATTATAAAGTAGGGTGTTGGTAGGAAGAAGTACCTCAGATTTGCTGGCTATACGGTTATTTTGTACTCTGAAGGTATTTTTATTTTATCCAGAAAGAAGTAATAGGCTCTTTAATTGAAGATCTTTTAAACTGTAGACTTCTGGGTGGGTTTTTTCCCACTGTTGTATAGTTTGTGTTATAATTGTGATTTAGTTCATTCTTGTCCATTTCACTTCAGACTTGACAGGTAAACTGTATGGGAAATTTCTGATGTGCCAGATTTAATATCATTAAGTATTTCATGTACCTGTGTCATGTTCCTAGATTTACACTGCACACTTGTGTTTGCTTATGATATTTAGCTGACTGAGTATTACTTCCATATTGATTTTCAGTATGTTTACATTATCTGCATTTAATACAAGTGATACCTTCCTCATTTCGAGACTTGGTACGTAGACATTGTTGTCACTTGATATAAAGAAAGTGAAGTGTGGTGATATCTTAAAGTAAATTTTCCTCATTTTTTTCATATTTGTATACATATAGCAATATATATGCACACATAAATAATGTTAAAATATTGTGGACTCATTCTTTTCAAATGCTGTCTGGGCAAATTTCTGATTTTTGCATGAAGAAGTCTCTGACCTTCTGCATACGAATGGAAGTTTTACAACTTAATTGTTGTAAAGAATTAAACCGATTTCTGATATTGTATGCTATCATGGGATTAAAATATTGGGGAAAAAGGAGTTGTCTATTTTAAAAGTTGCTGTCTTCATTAATAGTATAATTAGACTAAACCTGACCTTGGTCTCAGCCACTAGTTTTGTCTAAGGCTGTTGTAGTGTGTGTTCCTGATCCACTTTAAATGAATGTGTCAGCTATGTGGTGGGACACATACCTTCATAACTACCTCTGCTAACTTAGTAGGGTTTCCTATAGCTCCTTGAGCTGAGATGCTATAGGTCAGCAGCCTTCCTGTTTAAAAAAAAAAAACAAAAAACAAAAAACCACACCAAACAAACAACAAAAAAACCCCCAAACAAAAAAACCCCCAAACCAACCTTGAGACAGAAAGCTAAACTCTAGTTCCTGTTTCTCTCTATTCATTGAAGCTAACTATTAAGAAAGCCTTGTGTTCTCATCTTTGCTTGTATTCTGTGCAAAGATCAAATATCTATTTTTTTTTTTTCAAATTTACCGCTACCCTGGAAAATAGACAAGAATGACATTGGTTAAGCAGGAACAAATTCAGTGGAGGGCCACCGAGATGGTCAGGTGCTGGAGTACCTGCTCTGTGAGGAGGGGCTGAGGGAACTGAACTTGGGTCATGCTGAAGAAGAGGATCCTTTGGGGGAGACCTAACAGCAGCCTTCCAAGCATATGAGGGAGTCAGTCAGGCTCTTTGTAGTGGTGCATGGTGGGAGGATTAGAGACAACAGGCATAAATTGAAACAAAAGAGGTTCAGACTGATATAAGGAGAAGCTATTTCAGTGGTGATAATGAGGCAGTGGAACAGGTTGCTCCAAGATGTTGTGCAGACTCCATCCTTGGAGATACTAGATACCTGGCTGGATACAGCCCAGAGTAACCATGTCTGACTTCACAGCTGACCCTACCTTGAGCAGAAACTTAGACTAGAAACCTCGTTGAGGTCTTTTCAAGCCTGAGTTGTCCTATGATACTAGCAAAATTGAAAACATACTGGTTAGTAGGGTTGTCTGTGCATTTTTATGTATTTATATATGCTTCCATTTTAAAATGGTTTATGTGTTAAGTGACATGTGACTTAGTTCATGACACTGTTATGGAAAAATGACAGCAACACTGCGGGATGCTGGGCGATGGTTGGACTCAGGTCCTTTAACAGTGAGAAGCTGGCTGTAGGCTAGCATATTTGAAACCAAGAATGTAATTAGGGATTCCAGATGCTGAACTGAAGTGCCCCTACCATGTGATCTTTGGAACAGGCTCAAGAGAGATGAATGAGGGTTGTGTCAATAGCAAGAATTCAAGTGGTAGCTGATGTGATCCAGAACCTCCTTCAGTTTGTCTCCTTCCTTGGCTTGGCTTTTTCCCTGCCTGTCTTTACGTTCTGTTTTGAGCTTTGATTTGCTTCTGGAACTGGGTCCCAATTGCTTTTACAGATCTGTTTTCACAGCAGGATTATTGCTAGCAGCTTGATTTTTCCAGATCTTCTTTTGAACTGGAGAAATTAAAGTCAAAAGGATTAATATACTGCATTTTTATGTTGGTGTTGATTCAAGTGATTTCATCAAAACTTTTTCTCCTGATTAAGTGGATATGCAGAAGAGACTGAACACTACCACAGAATAATTGAACATGACTTGGTTTTGTTTTAAGATTGTAAGTTGCTAGACTCCATGCTGGTCACAAAATTTACTACCAGTCTTGCAGTAGTGTGAAACTGGTCTTTAACTGAGACTTTGAGTAACATTGGCTGACTAAGAATAAAGTCCTTGCTCTACACAGCGTGCTAGTTCCTTTCTCTAAATGTATTTCAGCCCATACTTTTTCAAAAGGAAGGAAACAACAATTCTTCACTTCAAATTGTTTTACTCAAAGAGGGGTTGTGAGAATACACTGCTGGAAAGCACTTGAATACTGTCACAGGTTATTCACCTTGTGGCATCTCTAATTTGCTGAAGTTAAGGAGTAGAATAAGATCCTAGTCTTAGGTCATAAGCATTGGAAAGTATTTTTAGTATGAAATTTGACTCTTCTGACATGAGATTTTAAAAAGCGGCAATGTTAGAACAATTAAGGTTGGGTCACATTCTACCTGCAAAGGGACGCTGACTTTACGCATGAACTCTTTCATGTAAATTATTTGGCAGAGCTTTTTTTAAAGATTTTCCTGCCCCATCCATATCCGTCCATACTTTTGAAATAGTGAGTAGTACCAGTCGGACTCAGGTCATCGAACCCCATCCTGCACTGGGGAAGAGGTCTCTAAGAATTTCTAATTTGCTTGACCACTCAACAACTAAATTTGAAGCAGGTTTAAAGCGTAACCTGGAATTCTTGACCAGAATGCTTGGGCTAATATTGATAACTAAAGTATAATGACTTCAGAGCTCGTGCATGGTTTGCAACAACTCTGTACTTACTTGGTTGCTATTAGTGTTTTGGCCCTAGTGCCCCACCTTCCCACCCAGTTATATTTAATCAATGAAAAGGTTATAACTATTTAAGCAGTTTCAGGAGACAAGGTAGGGAAGAAAAAAACCCTCTTAAATGAATAGATAAATAATTGTTGTAATGCATAAGCTTTTAACCCTTTGTCAGGGAAGCAGTGCCTTGAAACTTAGCAAGCCAACTGCCTGATTACCATAGGGTGACTTTATATGCAAATGAATTATTAGCTATAGATCAAGCATTTCACATTTATGTTTCAGCACTATAGTCCCCTGGCTAGAAGAAAGGGGGTAGAAATTCTGAATAGGGCAGCTTAACTTTTAGGAGGGGAAATCATCTTCAGCTCCTCTGACGTCTTGAAATGCCCAAGTAGATTTTAAAATAGAAGGTGAGATTGACATTTGCACATCTTTACTGCTTTCTTACTTCAGAACAGCAAATGATACAGCACAATCTACTACTTGTTAGCAGAACCTTTTTAACCTACTGTCACTTTTTTCATTAGGTATTTGAAAAGATTTAAAGTGATGAAAATTAAAGTACTGCGAAGCTGGTGCCGTCAGATACTGAAAGGCTTACAATTTCTACACACGCGCACTCCTCCCATTATTCATAGAGACTTAAAATGTGACAACATCTTCATTACTGGCCCCACTGGATCAGTCAAGATTGGAGACCTTGGTCTGGCAACCCTGAAACGAGCTTCTTTTGCCAAAAGTGTGATAGGTAAGCCTTTCCTGTTTTGGAGGCTGGTGAGCCAGTCTACCTATTTGGAAACTCGAGTCTTCTAAGAGCTTTCCTTAAAAATATGGTTTCAAAGGTACATTGTCAAAGCCTGAAAATGTGTAGCCTTTGTTTCTTGGCTGTTGAGGTCATTCTGTGTTCCTGATGAGATTACATGTTGAAATTTTGGTTGTGCTTTTGATATCTGTATGTTAATGTTAAGTATTTTGGAGTATAGATTCATTGCCCTGCCCAGCGGTTTAGTGCAACATTGCTGATAAAACCACTCTTGACTACATATAAATCTCAGCTTTAATATGATGCTTCAAGAAATGCACAAATGCATTTTGGTGACCAAACGACATTTTGATATTTAGTCCAGCATTAATTTATACAGCCATTTTTTTTATTGTTACCAGGGGCTAATATTAAACCTCTTACACTTTGAGTAATCAGAAACTAAGGTATATTAAAGAAAGTATATATATCTATTTTATATCACAGTCAGACTGTGGTATAGTGTGTTACTCAGGGAGTCTATAGAATGTGGATTTATGTACGTTAGGAGGATGCATTGGGGAAGTATTGCCTTATACTTGCTCTGTTCTTATGTATCCACTAATAACCCTTTTCAGAAATTGGTTTGATGGAACTAGTATAGTCTTTCTTGTGAATTCTTTAAAGAATTGGTTTTATCAGCTTTGTTTTTATAGTTGGGTGAATAGACTGCAGGGAATGAAGTTGCTCTCACTCTCAGTATTTAGAGCTTGCTAAAATGCAATATTACTCAACAGTCCTATACTAGATTCCTAGATGGGATCAATGGTGTATATCTGTAAATCATCTTGCAAGCTGTTGCTGAAATATTTCCTGCTTCTTAACCAGGTCAAAGTATTAATAGGAAGGAAAAGTATACAGTGTCAAAAAAATACATTTCCTTAAGCATACTCATCTTATCCTCAAATTTATCATTGGAAAATTACCAATTTGTATCTAGCTATCTGTTAACAGTTAGCCTTTGGATAAATGACTGCAATTACATCCTCTTTTTTTGGTTTAGCATGGTGAAAACAAACAATGTGGCTATAGAATGATCTGTAAGCTGTCTTGAACCTGGTGTCTGCAGGAAATAATTCTGTGCTTAAATTTACAAAAAGCAAACTTGCATCTCTGGCTTAAAGTAAATCTGATAATACAGTGCAGTCCCTTTGCTTACAGAGGGGACTCTGTGATGCTTCACTGGGCAATAATTTTCTGCACACTATTTAAATGGGACTTGTTGAATCTCACGCTCTATGCCTGTAACTCAATCTCTCTATTTCTGAGTATTTTTGACTGTAGGATGTCCCTCACTAATGCCTGTATCTGCAGTAGGCCTATAAATATACTGCAGGTGGGAAGGTAAGTATATGAAGAAAAGGGCTCTGGTGAGTGGCCTTTGCAGAAAATTACTTTTTATCCTTTTTTCATGAAGATGTACATTTGTCACAACAGAGTTTTTCATTGCAAGGCCTTTCCTGAACCATTCTACTTCCAAAAGTAGATGGAGAGCACCAGGTCAGAGACTAGCTGTGGGCTCTTACCAATACTACTTCTTTTGCAGCAGAGGGCAGTCAGGTAACTTTTGAAACAAGGTTTAATGTGCCTCCTTTCTTACAGGGAGAAAGGGTAAGTGTCTTAACTCTCCTTAGTATTCGGTTTGCAGCCTATGGCTAGTCTGCAGTTTTCGCCTCTTATCCCTTCTCCTCCATTTGACTCCAGCCTGATCCAGTCTGTTTTGATACTTACATGAACTAACATGCATAAAACAGGAATTGCATCGATCCTTTCAAGCCATTCTTATTCCATAAAGGCCTTGCAATGGAAGACTCACAAAGTGTGTTGATGCAACAGAGTGACTAAGGGTTTCCTCCCTCTTCTTTTTGCCTCCACTTTCTCTTGTCTCACAGGTCTGCCCATCTGCTTCCTCCTGCGGTGAGTAACGCCAGCAGCCTCTGCTCGCTTTGAGACATTGAGTCTGAATCGTTCTTTTAATTTAAGGTACCCCAGAGTTCATGGCCCCCGAGATGTATGAGGAGAAATATGATGAATCCGTTGATGTATATGCTTTTGGGATGTGTATGCTAGAGATGGCCACGTCTGAGTATCCTTATTCTGAGTGCCAAAATGCTGCGCAGATCTACCGTCGAGTGACCAGTGTAAGTCCTTCCCCACTACTGATTCTGAAGCTACTGCTACTAGCAGCAAAGGAGTACAGCTGGGTAGCATGATACTGCGCAAGTATGTGTGGGGAAAAAGAGACGCTGGCAAGAGGTTTTGGGGGAATGGGTGGAAAGGTATATTATGGTTCAACTTACCAAACAGTCGGTCAGAAGCCTGTAAAATATGTGAATGGAAATAAAATTTTGTATGTGCTTATAGTCTTCCTTCAGTATATAAGAAGGTATTGCATAGTGTTAAAAAAAAAAAAAACAAAACACAAAAACAAAAACCAACCAAAAAACCCACAAAACCAAACAACAAAACATATTAGAATAAGAACAGATCATTTTCTAAGCCACTGGGGGGATGGTGGAAGTATGGCAGTCTTGAAGATTAGCTGGTAGCTTTGTTCTCTGAAATAAAGCTGGATCACAAATTCAGAGCACTTTGGCTTAGCTGCCTGCCAAGGCAAATCATAAATTGTTACCTAGAGTGATTTTAATTTAATACTTTACTGAATTCCAAATGGCCCTTAGCTACTGTGTGTCGGGTGTGCTTATAATTATGCAGTGGAAATACCTGATAAATAGCAGGAAGGTATTTCACCCTGAAAAGTGCTGGTAAGTATAGCAGTGGTGGTGGAAGCATTGCGAGTGAAACCAAATAAGGCTGAGAAGGCAAGCAAGAGATTTGAGTTTGCCAGTCTGACTAGACTAAGTGGAACCTACAGACCTTGAACGTAGGAAGCAGAACTGTAGTGCGAGAAATGTTCAGAATGGTTGTGGCTAGATTTACTTTGTGATCTCTAAAACAGTGTCATGAAGACTATACCAGTGCAGTAAAACAAACTGCACATGTTCAGCCTTCTGATCTAAGCATTCAGAAAGAATAGTGAGGTGGCCACTTGGGGAAGTAAAAACTTGCCTTGGATTTCTCAGAATACCCGTGTGGATGTGCAGAGAGAGGAAAAAACCTTAACCTCTTTCTCTGATCCATAGACAAATGAATTCCTGTTAATCTTTTTGTGTGTATTATCTTGGAGAAGTTGAGGATTTAATAAATGACTTGCTTAGCTTTGGAAAACTAAAATGCTCTCTTATTCCTGATGCCTCACACTATAAAAGGCAGATATAATTACTGACTCAACAGATGTGGAAGAAAAGGTCTTCATGTCCAAAGTAATAAATTCTGAAGGAAGGCTGGGTGAAATAAAAGACTATTCCTTGTTTGAAGGGGAGTATTGGACAGGCACAGAAGGAGGAAGAAAGAAGGGATAAATGGCTATTTTGGTGTTTGAACAGATGTTAAAGTTTTTATATATATATATATATATATACACACATAGAGAGAGAGAGAGTGTCTTTTTTTGTGTTGGTGGACTTATCTGTAATTTTCTAAATAGAGAGGAAAAACAAGGGTAAAGTCTAGCCTTTACTCTGCTTACAGCATAATCTGATCTGCAGGCTATTTGGATCAGTGAAAGAAAACTAAGTATCTTACCAAAACAGTCTTTAGAGGTACCTTTTGCTATGCTTATGTATGTGTCTTGGCCAGAGCCAAAGAAGCGTCATTACAGTATGGGATGGGTGCTTTTTCTCAGAACAGATACCTGATGTAACTGCCCTGCCCATTCCTTAAAAAGTGCTAGGAACTGGGCTGTGGTGAGAATAATCAGCTTTTGGGACAATCTCAGGCTTGGAAGTCCCCAGGTCTTAAAGAGCTGTCTTTTCGCTGGTCTATGAAGTACTTGGCAACTGAAAAGCCACGTAGGGGCTTGTAGCAGACAAACTTATCTAGAGACTTACTAGGGTTCAACTCACCACTTGTTTTTTGTGCTTGATGCTTCTTTCTCCCCATTGTTTTTGGTTGACTGTTGAACTTCTAAGAGGATGAGAAGCACTGGTAATTTTTCAGTTTGTCCAACACCACCACCTACTCTACTCTGCTGCTGCTGGTTCACAAATTGAATTTAATCATTGATCCCGCCCCCCCCCCCCCCGCTGTTTCATCTACTGCTTGAGAGCTCTAAAATGTACTTTGATATGAAATCAAGGAAATCTCGTTTTCTTTCAGAAGGAGCAAAGGATGAGAACGTAAATAAAATGAAAGGTACATTTATCTGCTTCTAGGCAGAGAATGAAAGACTATGTGCTTTGGTATATTTGGGTTTGTTTATTTCATTGTAGTTGCAAAGCAGTTTGTTTAAAACAAACAAAACCAAAAAAAACCCGAACCCCCAAAACAACCACAAACAAAACTTGAAATACGTTCAAGAAAGGCTTTCAAATGAAGAAAAGACTATATTATCTGGAAATAAAGCACAAACCTGTCTTAACTGATAATGAAGAATTCAGTGTTTCTTCTATAATGTGGAGAGCAGAACCATGTTATGAAAGTGAAATAAAATACTCTTTGTATTTTTTTTACCACTCTGTAAAAGCTCTGTTAACCAATGTGAAAAAGAGCCATATAGTTTTCTGCCCTTGTCCTTTGTTCCCGGTTAAAGAAAATAAGATTTTCTTTCATTTGAAAGAAGACTTTTTAGAAGTTTAGACAATGTCTGCAATTGTGGGTGAGGGGTGAACCAGCTGAGAAATTCAGTAGTTAAAAGGACAGTGTGTGAACCATCAATAACGAAGTGGAGACAGAAAACTTCCTGTGTAGGTGACTCCAACAGTACTTACCAACACCTTTCCTTTTAATGTATGTTGGAAGGTGAATATGGTTTGTGGAAGATGTTTAACATTTCCATTTCAGCCCCTTAGTTTGCTACTTTCCTAGGCGTGTTTAGGAATATTTTGAGGTAGCCGCTGTAGTCTTGCTGTGCCTTAAATGAAATGATTATTTCATCTAGATGCATACACAGAGGCCAGAGGGAAAGACAATAATAATGGTCTGCTATTGACAGTCATGAAAGATCATGCCATGTGGGAGCTTAAAAACCACCGAAACCCCAAAGGCAATACTATCAAAATGTGCAGCCACTCAGTGCAGGCGATATGTATTTAAATTAATTGATTTCCCTCACCCCCTTTGCAGTAACTATTAGGCTTAGTAAAAAGCAGAGTTGCTCCATTAGCTTAAATCCTTGCTATTGCTTAGGACAGAAGCTTGTAAAAGGTGTCTTAATGCCCAGGGTGTCCTCTCAGGACTGGGCTTGGTACTACCAGCTTATGTTCTTTTCTCCCATTTTGGCTGTGCGTTGGTCTCTCTTCTAGGATGGCCTTCAGCCGCATTGCATTTTGACCTTACTCCTTTTGTGATAAGGATTGCTCTAGCTGATGCCTAGATACTGCAGTGTTGGGTTGAGGCGTTTGCCAGGACTGCTCAGAGTACTTGGTTATGTGTTCTACCTCTTCTGTTCAGGGTCTTCCCTCATGGTTGGAAGCAGTTTTCAGATTAAATGATACAGTTAAGTAAGCAAAGATCTAGATATCAGATCTAAAAGCTGAAGTTCCTCCTAGAGATGAGACATTTTTTGGCCCAGGCAGTTATTATTGCTTCACATCTTGGATAATAGCACTGCTGCATGAGTCTGCTGTTTGCAAGATGCTAGTCTACATTGTCTCACTGGGAAGTTCCTGTTTTTCCTTTAAAGCAGTGCTGGGGTAAAGTTCCTGCATTTTCCCTGGCCCAAGAAACAGAGTGCAATTAAATTGGTTTTCTGGCTCGCTTTAACTAGAAGAAGAATTCTTTCAGTAGAAGAATCTGGGTAAATGCCTGGCTTAAAAAAATAACTGTCTACAATTTGTAGGGCTCAAGGTGTTATGCTGAACTTTGTTTTACAGTTCTGGTAAGGAAGCCGGCAGGAGTTGGACACAGAGTATTGACCTCTGTTTGTACTCACACCCTCTAGCATACTCAGTCCAGACCCTTTCACTAGCAGTTTCTTTAGAATGGAAAATGAGATTTGCATATCTTGGCTCTCAAGAATAAAAGAGCCTAGCCTTCCTCTTTGCTTTCATTAAATCATAATGTTGCAATTTTGTCTCAAAAAAACCCCCTGTTTTCTTCATTGAAGCTATCCTCTGCTGTTCTTTGGAAATGGTTCCAGATAAATTAGTAGTTAGTACTTAAAGAAATTGTAGCTCCTGGGTTTTTTACCTTACTGGGTGGGGTGAGGGGGAAATCTCCTCTGAGGTTTAAGCAGTATGTCTCTTCAGCTGGGACTGAATGCATCCAGTGGGCACTTTACTGCCTACGTGGCCTCAGAAGAAAACATCTAAGCCTGTGATTAATTGAAAATAAGCTGCACTATTAAGGTAGTCTTGCCTGCTCCTGTGATTTTTTTTTTTTTTCCCCTCCTCTGCCTTCTTGTGCAGACAGGACTGTGATATACTACCAGATTAGGGAATGGGTGGTTGTCCCCTGTCCCCCCCCTCCCGCCTTCTTTGCAATTCTGCACCATATCAAAGCAATACAGACAGTTCCAATACAAAATGTAATCAAGATACTTAATTCTGTTACATACTCACTTGCACAAAAAAGGAGTGTAATATCTTTGTAAAATTCAGGAAGGTTTCCCTGTCTGAATTCATTCCTCTCTGGAGACTGGTATTCTTTCTTTGACCTGTTCCATGCATATTTCAATTAAACAATTTGTCACAGGAGATATTTGAAATGGCCTCCCTGTGCATTTAAATGAAAACAGAGGTATTTATAGAACAGACATCTTAAGTATGATTTCTTAATTTAGTCTGTTTGGGAAGCAATGCAGTGAAGGCATAACTAACTGAAGTAGCTTCAGCTGCTTTGTCTCAGCCTCTGGTGAGACTAATGTAACCTGTGCAGTTGCCTCAAAAGCTAGCTTGGTTTTTTCTTGCTCACACTGCAGTTACCACTCACAGATGTAGTATAGACCTCAATTACTTCTACACTGTATTTCCTTCAAGCTTGCTTTTTGTATCACAGAGATATTTTTTATAAGTGTGTAGAAGTACTGATTACTCATTCTCTAATGCTTGGATGTCCCAAGTCTTAAATTTTTGAGGTGATTGACTAGTCCCAGGTTTATTGTGCAGATTTGTCTCATTCTTGCATATCTACCACTAACATAAAAATCCAAACATGTTCATTGCAAAAAAAGTTAATAAACCCATCCTCAGTTTCAAATATACTAATCAGCGGAGTATGAGCAGAAACCTCCCTTTTCTTTTGCCCCCTCCCATTATATAAACTTACCATTTAAGTTCTCTTGATGGACTTGTGCTCTATACTCAATTTTCTCCATGCTTACTTTGACAAAGTGAAGTTTTGCATTTGTCCTTGCTTTCACCAAAAGTCCAGTCTCTTCTCTGTAAACAAATGTCTGCCTTCTGAGCTGGCCTTAAGATGAGAAGGGGGGGAAAAAAAGGCATTTTGCATTTTGACTTTTAAAAAAAAAAAAGGTTGCTCTGTACTGAAATGTTCCACAGAGTGGGCACAACATTTTTCTTCTCTGTTCTACAGAGCTTAAAAAAAGGCCCAAGGGAACAAGGTACATAATGAGTAACCTGACCAGGCAGTGTCTAACTGGTTTAAAAATCCTTAATTTCCTTAACTGGTGGGAACTGAAGCTCACTGGTTAGAGTGAAGGTCACTCTCTTGGCTGGAATCCAGGCAGTTAAGAAGTGCTGCAATTTAGTCAACTGAGATGAAATTAATCTCCTTTTTAGTTTCTTAGAAGTTGGGCACCATAATTGTCTGGACTAGTCAACTACTTCATTTTCACTACAGATGCAATGGGCAAAGTATCCCACCTCTTTTTTTTTTTTCTTCTTCCTGAGGGGTCCTAGGCAGCAAATATAAATGCTTAACCTTTAGACTTATGATTAATTTTACTTGCAGTGCTTAATGAATGTTGATGAATGTCCTCTCTTGCTTTCTGGAAGCAATATGCGACTTTTTTTAGGCATACATAAAGTTCTGTTTCCTTATCTTGAATAACTTGGTGTTTTGGCCTGGTTCAGATAGATACAGAGACACCCCTCCTATCAAGCTTTCAAGTGGAAAAAGCATTGATAAAAAAAAATCAATGGAAAAGTAGGGGGAGGTACCCCTCAAACAGAGCAAGCAGTCTTTTGTTAAAGCAGATACTGAAAGACCATGAACCTTCAACCAAGCATAGGAAACAGGTAGATTGTAAGAAAGGGCAAACCCTTGTAATTGTATTTATTGAAAGAAGAAACCTCAGGCACTGAAGTAGCAAATGGAAAAAAATTGCGCATCAGATGCAATTCCTCTGCATCACACTGAATGGACGAAAGAATGCGTAAGCTTCTACCACTTGCCTCTTGTAGCTGTTTGACTCAATTGCAGGCATTTTGCTGGAACGTCTTTAAGAGTGAAGAATCTTCCTGGGTGGAGGTTCAGTCACTGACTCATCAATTCAGAAATATATAGCCTTAAAAATGGAAGATGGGAATTCAGGGTTTTGAAGCATTAATACCTAAAGAAGCTTCGCATGTTAGATTAGAAGTCCTCTTTAAGAAATGACAATGATCTAAGTAAGGAAAAGCAGGCATCAGCTTGACACTGAGATATGCTATATGGTTTGCACAGCTAGGGCAGATGGTATGTGAAGTTGGAAAGAAAAAGTCTCATTCAACTGAATTCCTTTCTAAAAGTAGCTCACTTTTACGACTTGCTCTTAGAGGCATTTGTGCTATTCAGCATCAAAAGCTTCTAGATTACAGCTAAAACTGTTTTGTCAATATTGATGTTGTAAAACAAACTTGGTTTGAAGCGAAAGGAGATATTCCTTATTTATATTGTTCACTGTTGACCCTGGAATGTGTCTTTTAGCAATTTTGAATTGGACATGATTTTAAAATTATCAGGAATTAAAATGGGGCGGTAAGCTTCGGTTGAGTTGCATAAAATCAAGATCTAATATATTTTTTCAATCTGAAATTCTAAAATTTGGTTGTGTTGCAGAGTTTTCAAATGTGTTTTTAGAAACCTAAATAAGTTCACAGAATACTGAGTAAACAGTGTATGTTTAAAAAATTTAAAAAGTTAATTATCTATTAAGGATCAGGCCTCTTAAAGCTGTGATACTAATATTAAATATTCTGTCCTGTCCTGACCTCTATTTAGCTCTTACATTAACTGAGGTTAATTTAATTTAACAAGAGATGGGAAGGTGGCTCTTCTTAGGAACAGGGAGGTGGTAAGTGTTCTTAAAATGCCTGGCTTTGCAGTGTGATGAGAACCATTAATGAATCACTGAAGCACTACTGTGGGGAGACTGATAGCTCAATGTTATTTGTCAGTATAATGCCACTAGTCAAAAATACTGACATTAAGAATGAATGGGCCACTATTTCTTGTCCTGCCAACTATACTGCTAGAGTTGCACAGGGGTAGGAATGGGATAAGTCCAGGAAAGGTTTAAGTCTTGTGGAAGCTCACAGGGGTGTTGAGTAAAAATAAATTATTTTGAGATTATTATGAGATTAATAGGCAAGAACTCCACCAAAATTTTACCTAAAGCCTTTATAGTTACCTCCAGGTTACTCAGAGCTGTTCCCAGAGCAGGTAGTGACATGGGGGTATGTATGCCTATTTAAAAGTTTTTGTTTGTTCCTGTATTAGAAGAGTGAAAGTTACTAAAGTTGAATGTGATTTTGCAGATACAGTTTATTCCCCAAAATAGAGAGAAAAGCCAGGCTACAAAGTATATGTAAGAAACCCATTGCTTATTTTGCATAACATTTTTACACTAAAGGGGGAAAAAGCTGTTGCTTTGCTGTCTAGTGAAGGTATTTAAAAGCTTCCTCACACTACCAGCCTGTGACTTCATTTTAGGGTAAACTTTCAGAGACTTTTCTGACTTACCACCCATTACCACCATCATAAAGTTCTCTATGTATCAGGGATACTTTTTAGGACCACCCTCTGAAACTGTTGAATCCTTTGGTACGCAAATAGAAGTCCTTCACTCCTATTAGAATAAGTCATAAAATAAAAGGGATGATGACTTTTGGTGTGTTGTCCGAATTGTGCACTGTTTTCGGTGTTTGCAACGTTATCCTAGGCCTTATAGTAGGTGTCTTCTAAGGGCTAGTTCTGGCACCAAATGTGTTATGTGGCCCATTGAAAAGACTTAATGTTGGATCGTTCTCTTGAATTCAGTTCTAGGTCCGCTGGACCTAATCTGTGGCTTTTGAATTACTGTTGCTGTACTTGAATTTAAAAATAAGTACTTAATGATGTTTTTCTATCAGAATGGTAGCTGATTACAGCAGAGAATGCAACTAATTAATTTGCTTTTTCAAAAATGTATTTTCCATACTGAAAATAGCAGAAAGACACTTTTAGTATTGTGTGACTGTGGCATTTCTAAATTTATAGCACTGAAATGTGTGTCTAGGCATGTCTGTATTTTTTTTGGAAGCCATTTCCAAGCTGAAGTCCCAACAAAGCAAAGGGTCATTCAGCTAGCTCAAGATGTTCACCACTGCATATTCTTGTTCAGATGATAAAGGCAGCATCGTTGCTCCTAAGTGTGAGGTTAAAGAACTGTGCACGATAGACTAAACTGATCTTACCTTTACACTCTTGTGCAAGAATAAAAACTGAAAAGTTAGTGTCTGGTCCACTTGTCCAATCACACTTTACTGTTGTTGCAGCACTTCTATCCTCATACTGTGATTTTCTAAACATAGCCCTTTTCACTGTTACATGCACCAATATCCTAATTGTTTGCCAGCTGTACACTACGGAACTGTGTCCTGCCTTGTAGTTACAAAATTTCCTGTTCTAGAGCTTGAGTAATTTCTTCTGTTTATTAGAATTGCTGCAGTTACAGTAGGTGCTGTGATGAATTAATCTACTTTTTAACTAAAGGGCTCCAGATTCTTAGGACTTTTGAAATAGGTTGATATTTTTCTTTACCTGGAGGTGCTGAAGTACAGTGGACTTCCATGTCTAAAGTAAAAACTTAAAATGCCTTGTGTGCTGTGCTAGATAATTAGTCAGTGGGGTAGTAATAAGGCATGGTGTATATTAACAGTAGGGCATAGCATAAGTTGCCTTTCAATATTATCACAAATACAGTGGTTTTTTTACTTTGTTACAGCCTTTTACTTGAGAGTGCTGGAAAGGATCGCAGCCATTGATTTCTAGAAAGAGTTATGACTAGTTCTTGTTCAAACTTAACTCTGTGGAAACAAAGCAACAGAACTGTAGCCTACTATACTGGTCTTAAATTAGCTGCTTTGACTGGATAGATTTGCAAATACACAGAGTTGTAAGGCTTTTAATGCTGTAAATTCTCTGCCTTTAACAAGTAAAAACACAGTATTGAGAGACTGGCAAAGAAGGTGGTTAAACAGCAGTGTCAATGTTCAGCGGCTCCTGAGCTTGGAGATCAATTGCAGATTACAGATGTGGAGATGATAACAAGCAGTGATGGCTGGTCAAATGAGGAGTCTGTTGTGTTCTTTCCACAAAATTATCTCATGTATATGACTAGATCCTTCTTTTAAGTGACCTCACAAGCTTTAGGAATAAGCAGTTAGTATGGATGTGTCAGTCAAAGTACAAAACATACCTTGTATGTATAATAACTTTAATAGTGTGTCTTGGGGAATTTTTTTTTTACTGTTGTGACTGGCCTCTTGTTTTTTATTAATGCCTCAAAAATTGTTTGAGTAGGTGGTAAACTGAGGAGGAAAAGACTTTCTAAATTGTCATCAGTCAGGTTGTGTGTCTGTGAAATCTAGGCATACATGGTTATCTGTTGCAAGTCATGAAGACAGCTGGTCTGGAGAAATTTAAGAATCATTTGACTTAGATTGCTTACACACCTGCATCGCAGAGGGTAAAGATGGCCTGGTTAAGCTATTTTGAGGAGCGGCTGAGGGAGCTGGGGCTGTTTAGTTTGGAGAACAGGAGGCTGAGGGGAGACCTTATTGCTCTCTACAACTGCCTGAAAGGAGGTTGTAGTGAGGTGGGGGTTGGTCTCTTCTCCCAAGTAATGAGTGATAGGAGAGGAAATGGCCTCAAGCTGCGCCAGGGCAGGTTTAGGCTGTATATTAGGAAAAACTTCTTCACTGAAAGGGTAGTGAGGCACTGGAAGAGGCTGCCCAGGGAAGCGGTTGAGTCCCCATCCCTGGAGGTGTTTAAAAGATGGGTAGACATTGTGCTTAAGGACATGGTTTAGTGGTGGACTTGGCAGTACTAGGTTAATGGTTGGACTTGATGATCTTGCAGGTCTTTTCCAACCTAAGCGATTCTATGATTCTATGATTTCAGTGTCATAGAGCTCTTAAATAGCTGAGATACGAATTTTGGTGTGGATGATGGTAGGTCAATCAAGTTCAAAAGATATTGGGTTCAAAACGTGCAGTTGTTTTTGATCAGAAGAGAACTAGGCCTTTCCTAGTCTTAAGTAGTGCCTCATGAGCTAACTCTAGCTCACTGGAAGCTTTCATATGCTCCTGCTGCTTGTATTGCAGTAATGCTATTTACTCTGTTAGGATACCGATCTGGTGCAGAGCTTGTTCTGCAGGATTTAGTGATTTAATTCTTGGCAGAATTATCAATTGCCCAGAATTAATTGCTATGAAAATATTGAAATCAGAGAAGCTAAATTTTCACTTCTGTTAACTGTGTTGCATTGTTTTAATCCCCCCCCCCCCCCCCCCGCAGTCTTAACTACTCAAGCTTGCTTTTTAACAAGAACAATAAAATCCATCTTCTGTAGGCAACCCATATTTCTCTTCAACTGAATAAATCTTAAGCTGAAGTCTTCCTTTTCACAATATGTATTTGATTGGACTGGGATGAGAATTAGCAAATAGGGTACCCTATTATAGAGGTGTACCCTGCATGAAATAACAGAAGAACTAAATCAGAAAGATTGTTTCTAGAACAGACAACGGGATTAAGATCATGGATTAGAGATGGAAAAGGTGGTGAAATGGTTAAACCTGTAGGTTCTGAGGGCTGGGTAAGTAACTAATAGCAGGTGGTGAAATTTAGAAGATCATGGGGTAAACCAATTTAAATGCCATATATACCATTGCCTGGGGGCTTCTTTGAGACTATGGGGAAGGAGGTAGGATCATTGGCTTGTTTTCCACTGGAATCATATGTTCTGTTCTAAATTCCTGGAATTAATGGTTTGTGACAGCCTGGGACTGGCTCAAACTAGAATGGTAACAACTTAGCCAAAAGAAAATATAGAGACTTTAATTACTTTGTTTGTGTGATTTGACTTTGCTGCTGATACTATTAGCCTCTGGACTGCAACGTTAGAACATTTTGTTTGAGAAGATTAATCAGTTACGGTAGACTTCCTTTAAAGCTCTGCAGTTCTAGCACCTTTGAAAAGAGCCAAGCAGAAACTGTGGTTAGGCTGGGACAGGTAGACTGTGTGCTTGTTAAAAGCTGTAACATTTAATGTTCTTTGCAGGTCATGCAGTGTACCCCAGAAAAGTGTAGCCTTAATTAGGTGTGTAAAATGTTAGATTTTTATTCCAGTGAAGTAGATCTGCTTTCACTGCAGAGTGTCCATTTGGTTTGAGTGCAACTGCAACAACAAAAAAATTTATAGGCAGTGGCAAGCAAAATTCCAGCATGCTTTATGCACGATACCAGTAAGCACTGTTAAAATGGAGATGATGATCAACAGCTAGTTGATTTTTTTTTTTCTTGCAAGAGGGTATAAAATGTCTAGCTAAGCAGTTGGAAGGCCATTCAACATAGCAGGATCTTTAATGATCCCTTTTCCCTTGACCCCTCTAAAGTTTCACAGCAGCTGGTGGAGCCTATTTCTAAAATGCCCAGTAAAGGATCAAAAAGTGTTGCTTTTGCAACATTGATGTCACATGGTATAATAATAACACTGATATAATTGTGGTATACCTGAGGAACTAAGTAAGCTATTTTGGGGTGAAAAGTGATCTCGATAGTCTGAAATTGAATTTTATCACAGTTTATCATCACTAGTTGGTCAAAATTCATTTGCTCACTTCACACTTTAAAATGGGGTATGTGAACTTTCTTAACATTGTTCCTTATGTCCTTCCAAAAAAACCTCAAAAGCCTTGAAGCTGTGGACAACTCATTTTATTAATAAACATGTTTTACAATGGCTGTTTGAAACTAGATACCGGGGGGGGGGGGGGGGAATGTCAGACTTCAGGTTTAGGTTTGGAGTCTAGCAAGAGGTGGTAGAAAATATGACTCTATGGATTATTTGTGTGCATGTGGTGTAAAACAGGCAACAATGCAGCTTTCGAACTTTGTTGAACAGTTTGAAAATCACCTTCAAATCCCTTTTCCCTTACACTAAGCACCCAAGGAAAGCACATGATGTTGCTTACAATAGCAGAATGCGATTGTCAGGAAGGAGGGAGGTAGACTTTATTGTTTTATCCTAGTGCTGTCTTATGTTCTGTTGGGATTAAATTGAACTTAGCTGTACGTATACCTCTAGCTCTGTGGAAAGAAAAGGCGAAACAGCAACTGCCTTCATCCCCTCCCAGTAGAAAACTAGTGCCAGCAGCCTCAGATCAGAACAGCACACTGGACTGACCCATTCTCCTCTGTTTGAAAGTGTACTTCCGCAACAGCAGGAGTGAACTGGGTGATAATCCTACATGCAGCCTTAAGCTATGGCAGAAAACTTGGGTGGAGAATAGGCAGAGCAGCCAAGCAGGGAGGCGGGGACATGCAGGAAGTAAAGGATCCCTGTGCTGCCTCTTCTTCCTCCTCCTCACAGCTAGCTGGGCAGGCAGAAAAGGACAAACTTGCCTCTTGGTTATGTTTATTCTTTCTATTCAGTATTTGAGTGGCAAAAGCAGATATTAAGCTCAGATCTCTGCAGCCTCATGTACTGGACTTCGAAAAGTACAAGAGGTGTCAAACAGAAAACAATGCTCCCTTCTAACTTTGATGTCTGCTTTCCTTCTGCTGTGCGTTAAGTCCACAGCGTGGTGGATTCCCATCGGAAACTAGGACCTAACTCACTCTTTGGTGCGTGCGTCTCTCTTTTCCTGATGGATTTTACAAAAAGAGAGATCTGTCCCATATTTGTAATTGTTAATTCCCACTGTTGCTGCTCTCACAAGGATTGCACTAAAGAGGTAAGTAAGAATTTCAGCTCTATAGAATAAGTGTGTGTAGCCACAGGAAAGGATTTTGGGGGTGAATCAGAATTCTTGACAAATGTGCTGAACTGCTTTACATTTGTATAGCTTGGGTCTTCAGCTTTTAAACTTGACTGTACTTTTTTCCCTGTAACTTTTTAAATGTAGATTAAAATCCTGAACAGCAAGCCTGGAACACTTACTGCTTCTGCTATTTTCCACCTATGTTGTTATTCCAAATCTAACTATTTTTTTTTTTAAATTTAGGATTGCTGAGGGTGTGTAACACTTCCTCTGTCTTCATTTTGGTTTGGTGTAAAAGTTATACAGCACTGATTATACTTTCTCTTATGAAGTAAATGATATTTTCAGTATCTCTTGCATTAGAGCAAGATGCTGAACCACTGACCCAGTAATCTGGTGATCTAACTAATGCAAAATAGTATGAGTTTCTAGGCAAAAATTGTGAAGAGTTCTGGGTAGCGTATGCCTTGGTGTTTGAAGTATCTTGAAAATCTAGTGTTTTTAAGAGTACCTAACTTGCCTTTAATGGATCAAGTAACCATATAAATGTGGATGTTGAGTTTTGGAACACACTTTTTTCACCTGATTAAAGTATAATAAAATCACAAACTTTACCACATCTAAGATAAGTGAAATACAAAATCTCTTCTTATGCTTAACATGAAGACCATAAGATAAGTATTTAGTTTTGCATTAGTTGCACTTTGTGCTACCTACATATGTGGCCATATTTTAGAGGTGCTCTCAAAATGTTAGGTGTTCAGTGGGTTTTATTTTAAGTTGGCACTTCTGGCAAAAGCAGCAGTTCTGCCCTCGTTAGCTATTGCACTATCCCTTTCCTTCTGTAAGCCTGAGAGCTAGTGCAACAGTGTGGGGAACCAGATTGGGGAGCTTCATCTCACTGGAAACTGCTGCAGGCTTTTTTTTGGTTTGATTTGTTTCAAGTCTGATAAACACTGATCTGGTTCATTATGCAGCTGTAATAAATGTCGGTGCCAGCAAAAGGGAGGAAATGACACAGGTGGGGGAATGGGAGGTGGCGAACAGGAGGCTTGCTTTCAGCAGCACTGCCAGTTCATGCTGTTTTAGGTGGTAGCTTGAGAAAACGTTGATTTTCATGTGTGCCTGTTATACCTGTCTACACTTTTTTTTTCTCTGCAAGAGCTCTTCCTTCTATTTCTTTAGCAAACTCAGAAAAAATGCTAGTGGGATTTGGGGTGTTTAGTTCTTATTAAACTGCCACTGGGTGACAGGACTAGTGGATTAAAAGATTTGAGTTGTCCTGTGATTCTTCTAAGGAGTTTGGGGACCAGGAGAGGCATGTGAGAATGTGACCATCTTGCAGTAACTGTGGTGAAAACCAGGAAATGCTGAACAGCTTAGTACGTACTTGAGTGCCTTTGGGTTCAGAAACTAACGAACATAAGCTTGGCTGCACAGCTCGTGCACTCTTAAGGACGCATCAAGGTTATGTGATGCACCAAGGCAGGGCCTGGCCTCCCTGTGGTTTCTCTGTGATGGCAGATTAAGGTGTATAGGCAGCTCTGGGTAGAAAAGGGTTCACTGATTTATTGATTTTTATCATTCATAGTATCCTCTGTCTTGTTATGTAAAATAGCTTGATGCTTCCCCTAGTGCTTGGATGAGGAAAACAAAGAAGTTTTTAAAAGCTGATGGTACTTAAGGGGTGCTTGGCCCTGGTGTGAGGTTCTCTCGGATTTTTCTGAGGAGTAGTTAGGAACATAGAAGCTATGCTGGAGGAGGCTGGCGGGAGCTTTTCTTTTTAACTGAACTCTTGGTTTGGAATTCACAAAATGGGGTATTGTAAAATGGCCCTTATGGAAGGGCCTGAAGATTTTGGACAGGTATTTAATTTCTCTCAGGATAGAGAAACCCAGGGTAGCAGACTGAATCACTGATACTAAAATCCATTCTTAGCTTTACCTGTTCAGGCTTTGTGCAAGAACAGAACATGTGGTAAAATAGTTAACAACAAAACTCATGTTCTGGCTTTGTTATGTTAATATTTTGCTGTACCAGTTGTCTTACTCATCTTAGCTTTTAGTTTTTGTGAAATGAGATTGTCACAGATCTGACATCTTCCTTCTGCTGCCACAGTGTAAATGAACATACATGCAGGTTGCTGCTCTCTGGGGCTTGAGCTGTTTAGGAGACTTAGATGTGTTAAACTTTGGCAGATTTAGATGCAAATATATCCAATAAGCAGTGGAATAATGATTGCATAGGTTATGTATGTGTATATAGGAGAGCATTTAATTATGTATAGAAATATCTGTCTCTACATACATGAACCTGAACTCCTGGGACCATTTTAAGCTTGTCATAATTAAAGGTGGGTCTCTCTGACTATGGTGCTATATGAGCAGAGAGATATACAAACAGGTACTTGATGCCAGTAGTAAACACTTAATAAATCCCTATAGGGTGTAGGGTTCTGTGATGTCCTGCTAGGAAGCTGGAAATTTATGATATGACATGGTTACAGTATTAAACTTCCCTGTCCAAACTTCAGTCTGGTATCTTATTAGCTGAGGCATTGATCTCCAAAAGTCTTAATGTTCAGTGAAGCTTTTAAGAGCATTAACTTAAATGTTCACTGACAGATTGCGTTTCAGGGCTTATTCTAGTCACAATATACTCTTCAGTTCTGTGAATTTCAATTGCTAGAATTTCGTAAGAGCAGATTTTAGAGCAAAGAAATAGATAACCAGAATGCTGTTGTAACGGGAAGCTTATCAAGTGAAAAACCGTGTCTTTCTATAGCTTTTTTTTGTCCTTTTAAAAATTCCAGATACAACACCTTTGTAAAATGTAGTGAAAATAGCAGTGCTGTCCACTGAAAGACTGAACTCTTGTGCTTCTCCCAGTCTTGTGTTTGCATCTGTTAAAGTTGATGTTGACTGTGCCCTCTCCTGGTAGAGTGTGGTAGAGAATATTTTAGGTAGTGAATATATGAAGTCAATATACTGCCATGTCTGGCCAAAGGAAAAAAAATGTATCTAAATGTAGATGGAAATTATTATCATATTAAGTCTCCATGTTCAGTTCAATGAAGGTCTGTAGTTGCAAAGGCAAGAGAGGTTGTAGCTGCAAAGGTTCAGAGACTCGAACCCTTCTGTTTCAAGATGTCCCCATTTGGTGGGAAGCAGTGTCATATAGGATATTGGGAGAAATACTTTCTGGCTGGGACACAAATCATGATGCTTGTACTACTACTTCATTTATTTCTGTACTTCAGACTCTATGGATTTCACTTTTTGTTTAGTTGTGATTTGCCATAACACAGGGTCAGATGTATCAAGTGTACAATTTCAGGATTGTTTGGCTTGAAAATGTGGACTCTTCATATAACAGAATTTGAACAGGATGTCTTCATCCTCTCTCGTTCTGCTGTCTTAAACACAGTTTGAAGCTAAAGGCTGGATCAAGTAAAATTGAATGCCAAATTTTGCTGTTGTGGACAATTGCCCCCAAAACAGAGCTTCTGGCCATAATTAAGTGATGAAGTTTGGCTCTCTGCCTGCAGTGTTTTGCAGAATTCCCAGATGGTCATATCTCATGGCCTGTTTGCTTTACTGATTTGAGTAGCTGATCATATGTAGATTTTGTTTTGCTCTCCCACAATGGCTTTAGTATGCATTGGAGAAAGGATTGCCATGGGTTGTTAAAGGTTTTTTGTAAAGTTCTGTGTTGCTAAGCTCATTTTCCTGAACCCAGAACAGCAGTGATGCAGGAGTGTGGTTTGAGTATAGTAGGTCTTCTGGGGAGAGCTAAGATACAGGAAAGTCCTTTGTTTTTATTTCCTTTTTTTAAAAAACATTGGACAAGTTATTTAATGATCCAATCAGATCATTCTGGGCTATGATTTTTCCTGTAAAATCAATCTATGCCAAAATTACTTCATATAATGGCATGTTAGAAACATTCTAGGAAGCAGCAGAATCCTTTGAAGACTTAATTTAATCATGTGGGTTCATGCATTAGTGTGACATAGGAAACATTTCCTTCCATTCTCAGCCCAGTCTGTGTACTCGCCTCTAGCATAACTTCCATGGAAACTGAACGGTTCTTCTATTGTAACTGAGAACCTAACTGCCAAAGCCTTCTGTTACGAAGTGTAGCTGGGAAATGGGGGGGGGGGGGAATGTTTGCAGAAGTCACTAACAAACAGATGAACAGTGAGATAGTGGTCAGATTTCTGTATAATTTGCACTAGTGGGGAATTCAGGCCAGTTATCTATTGAGTAAAAATAATTGGTCTGCAAACACAATCAAAACTTAAATCAAGTGGGCCTTCCAGTTTCTCTGTCACTTGTATGTTCCAGGGTGTCAAGCCAGCCAGCTTTGATAAAGTAGCAATCCCTGAAGTGAAGGAGATTATTGAGGGATGCATTCGGCAAAACAAAGGCGAAAGGTAAGTACTTTCTTTTCAAATGGAGGTATTACTTGCTATGTGAGTCTTATCTGTCATGATACCAGATCCAGCTAGTTCCTGGGGTCTTCTGTGTTCTGATGGAAGCCAGTATTACTTCTGCAGCTTCTATTCTTTGGTAGATTCTTACTCAATGATTGTTTTAGGGAATTAACAGTGTCAGGAAAAGTGCAAATGCTATAGTAACCATCCATGTCAGTTTATTCAGAAATTCTACTGCTTTTATTAAAACTTTGACCTAGTCAGCAAAATAGTGGAGGACAATCCTTCCAGACTCCCAGGTATTTGGATTGTTTGGCTGGCTTGTTATTCTTCAATCCTTTGTTTTTCCTGTCCCTTTGATTTTGTTGGCAAAAATTTATGGCTAATTATTTTGAGGGCTCTTTCTATTTTTTAAATTCTTGCTGTTCATTTTCATCCACATTTTCTGCAAGATGACTTCTACTTGAAGTGATTAACTTATACCATTACAGGAAATCTGTAACTGCTCTGATGGCTTATTTGTGGGGTTTGTTCTGTTTTGTGCATTTATACAGTTGTTGCTTACTGAATGTCTGATTTAAGAATGCTTCAGCCTTCGTCCCTCCTCTAGCCTCCTGCTATTCTGTTCTAGAGTTAGTTTTGTCAATTCATGGTTGTTTATTCATCCCCTTCTATTAACTCTTGACATTTTACATCTGATGGTGTTGCTGTTTATTTTTAATTTCTGTTCTTTTTCTTAGTCTTAAACAATTCTGTATTTTTTTCCCCATTTTAAGTTAATTTTGTGGCTGCGCATCACACATTTCTTGCCATGTAGTTTAAGTGGTTAACTTTTAGACTACTGCTGTTAATGCTTTGCATATATGGACACAGATCTTTTTGTACCTTCAGGACAAAGCTTCTAATTGTGTCAAACAGAATGCAAATTGAAGTACTTCAAAGTAGTATAAAATACGAAAGGAATCATGTGGTGCTTATCTAGCGCTGAATTTACTAGATGAGGCTTTTGATAAGATCTTGAAATACACTGAAATACATACTTGGATTACTGTACTGACTTGGGGACTGAGAGTTGTGTGTTGGATCTTAATATTCAGTAAAACCAAACTGTTTCTTCAAGGTTTCTTATTATTTTAGTTAATATATGCATCCTATTCAGTTGGCTTAAATCTGATACTTTTGCTGACCAATGTGTGATTATTTTTTTTTTGTACATCTGTAGCATTGTTGCATTTTGTTTCTCCATCATGCTTTTAAATAGAAATTTCAATGATGGGCTGTCAAATAAGTCATGGGAGAAGCGTGAAATGTAGAGAACAAGTTTGTGAGACTATCAGGCAAGGTTATTCCTTAATATTTTATGAAAACCTAGTAACTGTGTGTGTGCTTTCTACGTTCTTTCCTAATATGCTAGATATGCTATTAAGGACCTTTTGAATCATGCTTTCTTCCAAGAAGAGACTGGTGTACGGGTAGAACTAGCAGAAGAAGATGATGGAGAAAAAATTGCCATTAAACTCTGGCTGCGAATTGAAGACATCAAAAAGCTCAAGGGCAAATATAAAGATAATGAGGCAATAGAGTTTTCCTTTGACTTGGAGAGAGATGTCCCAGAGGATGTAGCACAGGAAATGGTAAGTGTTGGTGGTCTTGCAAAGCATCGGAAGCACTGGTGTTCTCTAACAGTGAAATGTAGTCTGCCAGCCTCTGCATTTGATGTTGTTACTGTCTAGAAATAAAACAGCTTCAGAAGTTTGTGAATGAGAGTTAGTGCCAGAGAGTGGTAGCTTATATTGTAGCACTACAACAGTGGCTGTCTATGACAGTCTGAATTCTGTGAATATATCCTCCTTCAGGTGGAATCTGGCTATGTCTGTGAAGGGGATCACAAGACAATGGCGAAAGCTATCAAGGACAGGGTATCTTTGATTAAGCGAAAGCGAGAGCAGCGTCAGTTGGTGCGAGAAGAACAGGAGAAGAAGCTTCAGGAAGAAGGTAGTCAGAAGCAGCAGCTGGAGCAACAGCAACCATCAAGTGCTTCCCATGCAGGGTCAAAGCATCCCCTGTCTGTCACTGGTACTACTCCTGTCCCCAGTACTTCAGCATCAGTTTCTACACAAGTGGAGCCTGAAGAACCAGAAGCTGATCAACACCAACAACTGCAGTTCCAGCAACCCAGTATATCTATTCTTTGTAAGTGTGTTGGTTTATTTAGGAACTCTTGCACTTACACAGTTCCCCCCCTTAGAGTCTTAAACTTTTGGTGGGTATAGCAGTACGTATCTTAAGATGTTGCTGTCTGCCATTGCTGTCTGCTGAAGAACATTATCTCACTAGAAAGCACAGCAAAATAAGATGCATTCCTGTGCCTTAGCTGAGCCAAGTCTTCGCACTATTTACAGTCCACTGTCTTAGCACAAAATCATTTTCCTTTGTTTCAAGTTAATATGCTAAATGAACTGGGGCACCTGAAATATGGACACATCCTAGTTTTTTCTGCCCTCCTATAGGGACAGTATATTCTGGCCCTGCAGAAGGCTGTATACTCTTGCACCAGTGCAGTTAGAGCTATTAGAAACACTTATTTGAATCCTTGTTAACTTATGTTTAAGGGTGGAAATAAGATTAATGTACAAGCAGTTCAGGTCATAATTTGCTTTCTGAAAAAAGGTTTCACTTTCTGATTTACATACTATACATGAAAAGATGAATTAACACTCCTAACTCTTCCTCTTCTGCCATCCCAACATTTGAATCAGTATTTGAATAATGATGGTAGATGAGAACTTCTGTATTAGAATGGTGAAGTTAGAAGGCAAATTACTATCTGCTCTTTAGGTAACAGGGATTTTAAGTTCTGTACTATGCCTACATCAGGTGCATCTGCCAGCCAGCACAACAGACCTGTTTTATTTAAATAAATAAAAATAATAATTAAAAAAAAAACCCTGAAAGATCATTCATAACAATGTGGAATTTAAGTTTCTATTTCTAGTCTAGCCTTTTATAGGAAGCATAGTTTACTATTAAGTATCTTCCCAAAGAACTCCTGAAATTACTGATTTTTTAAGAGGTTAGGGGAGGGCATATTGGTAAGGAATTACTGTATTGAGGAAGGAAAAAAAATATTTTTTTTAACCGCTTAAATATTACATTAGATACAATGCTGAAAAGGACCATGTGACATGGCACAAACATCAATCTAATACTTGATTGATTATAATGCCTTTAAAGTTGTGAGTCCAGACTGAAGTTCTTGAAATGCAGATTTTTATCTTTAACTTCTACAGCTGATGGGACAGTTGACAGTGGCCAGGGATCATCTGTTTATACCGAATCATGTGTGAGCAGTCAACAGACTGTGTCGTATGGTTCCCAGCATGACCAGTCAATCTCAACAGCTGCAGTCCAGGGATATGCAGCTTCAGTTGGCCAAGTGCAGTCGCAGCAGCATGGAGGATATCAGCCACCTGCAGCGGTAAGCCAGAGCTTACAGTATTGCAAACGCATGGAATTATTTGATTTTGTATTTCTCTTGAAAGGTGAGAGGAAAGTCTGCCAGGCAATGTTCTGTGTATGTTTTGTTTTGCATGTGATACAAATTCTGCATGGGCATAGTAAAGGGGCTGCTTTTGCAAGGTGACTCAGCTGGGGGGGGGGGGGGGAGGCAGAGTGCAAGGGCATATTTGTCTTTAAAGCTTTTATTTTATCTTGAGTGCACTTAAGCAGAATGATGGGTTAGGTTTTTTTTTACGGATGGAAGTAATGTCCTCAGAACAAGACTATCTCATGAAAGCAAGCATTTAATCTCACTTGGGAAGGTGATGTGTGTATGTGTATATGAAGTTACCAGGGTTCAAGCTGTTGGCTTGATTTGAAGAAAGGATTAGAATAATTTTAGTTACTGTATAAGTATGAAATTGATGTGTGTGTTCTGTGAGGCTTTGATTACAGATTCTTAAGGTAAGATTTATTTAACTGTTATAGAATGCTGCATGTGAGATCTCCAGACTGAAAAGACCCCACACCCTTGTTCCCAATTTTATTTCTAGCTTATGTTGATTTGCTCATCAGTTGCCATGCGTATTCCTTTTCCCTGGAAAGTCTGCACTGGGCACAAATACTTTTCCTACTATGTTCATTTGTGTTGCCCTTTTGTTTTGGTATGTTTTTTTCCTTGGTATGTTTTTAGATCTGAGTATGAGAGTATGCGGAAATCTATTCTAACTCTGGAGTAGAACTTCTGCTACTGTTACATTGTCTTCAGTGGTTCCATTGTCGCTTGTTTTTTACACAAATAAAAGTAAAAATCTAAGCCTGAGGCAGAGACACTATGGTATAGTATAGTAATACCATAAGGAAGAAGATGTGACACTTAAGACTCAGGGTCCTCACTTTTTTTGGTACCTGTGGTTGTAGGTTTTATTACAGAATCGTTGGTGTTACTAGCTTTTTGGAAAACATGCTGGTTTCACTCACAAGCAAAGTACCTCCATCTTTATCAAAGGCACTTATCCTGAAGCTTGTGGTACTGCTAGTCCTTGATCAAATGAGTTTTTAATCCCTCTAAACTCTTGTTCTGGGTCAGCCGTGTTTTGTTGTGTGGGCATATCTTGGACCAGAAGCCATTTCACTGTTTTAGGATGGCTAGCTTCCAGGTTGAAAGACCATAATCTTTTGAGAGGGCATGGGAGAACAAGCGTATGACAGAGGTATAGTCAAGCTGCTTAGCTCGCTGCTAAGATGTGCTCATGCTCTATGATGACGACAGTGGTACCAGGAGGTTGACAGAACGGAGTAGAACACTGCAGGAACTACTAACAGTTTGTTGGGAAGACAGAATGACAAGTCAAAATTATATTGGCAACTGGAGAAATGGCCTTAAAAAGAAACAGAATGCAGTTCAATCAGGACAAGAACAAAGTTCATGTTTAAACAGGAATAATCAGCTACACAAGTACAGGATGAGCAACAACTGACTAGGCAGCAATTCTGCCAAAAAAAAAAAAAGTCAGGGATTACATTGGACCACAAGCTGGACATGGTCAAAAACATCATGCTGTTGTGAAAAATCATGTAATGTGAAATAGTTCTGCTCTTGGCCATTGGTAAGCCTATCCTGGACACCCTGCTTGAGCGAATTTGAAGGTGAACTGGGAGAGAATTCAGAGGATATTGACAAAAACCCCACACCAGAAATACAGAAAACATGGTTTATGTGAGAAGACTGAAAGACTTAAGCTGAGCCTATGAAAGATGAGCTTGAGCAGAGAGAAAGCTCTAAAGGCTGCTGTAAAATAGGAGGCAGCTAATCAGGTCACAACGTTGTTGTCAGATAGAATAAGAAATAATAAGCCTGAATTGCAGCATGGAATTATTGTTTGGGAAAGGTTTTTTCTAACCAACAAGGACAGTTAAGTACTGCAGTCCCATAACTGGAGATGTTTCTGAACAGATATATTAGTCATGAATGACATATATAACTAGTCCTGCCTTGGAACAGGTGAAGATTATGGGTAAAGTATTTATTTAACCCTTTGAGTTCCCTTATGCCTCTCCCAAATCTTTGAGCAGTCTAGCAAGATTTCTCAATCAGAAATCTTTAAAATCAGATCTCCACTGGATATCTTGAGGTTTTTTTTCCCTGTAGGTCTGTATTTGATTTCAGTTATGTTAAGAAATAGTGGATTACATCCATAAGAGGCATATACCATTAGAGAAGGAAGACTTGCAGTTGAAGACTGTCTTTTTCTCTTCACTTAAAATACAACAAAACAAAACACACCACACCAAAAAAGGCAATAACAGCAACAACAAAAAAAAAAAAACCCAACCCCCTGAATTCCGATTCTTCCAATTTGGTTGGATTTTGACTGGTGGCCTTCTGGATTGTGGCAAGATTACAAAATCCTGATGCTTTTATTGGCCCAGTGTCTGGAAGACGCTTGTCTAAGACTAATTTTACTGAATTTTCCACACATTAAACCATTTTTTTTTCCACAAATCATGTTACATAATGTGTAATGTTAAAATTTTTATGGTAATGTTTTAGTTAATAAAGAGCCAGCTGCATATAGTTAGTCCACTTAATTCAGGCAGGGAGGTGCCCAAGCAGAGAGACTGGTGAGGTGATATGTATAAACACACATCCACTCACTAAACTAAGAATGAATGTTTGAAAGACCATCAATACCTGTTTAGGTTTGTCTGTTTGTCAGACTACCAGATGCTGTGAGTACACACAATGTGGGCTGCATCAGTGGCCCCAGAGAAAATATTCTCTCCTGTCTGCTCTGCCTTCCACGTGCTTCTTGTAAGGGTACTAGGGAACTTTCCGCACTGCTCAGTAACCTAAGGCAAACTTGGGTCCTCAGAGGTGCACATAGCCTGTTCCCAGTGTGTGTTGGCATTCATTCAGCATTTCTCATATCTTCTTGCACACATAGTAGTCAGTATTGGGCCTCTCATTGTGTGTCTGCATTTTTCTACCTCATTATAGTTTTTGCTGGTTTTGTTTTTCATTTTTTTTTGAAGTGTTCAATTCTTAACTTTTGTTTTCCTCCTTTAGCCTCAACGTGGTCGTAGCATGTCAGTTTGTGCCCCCCACCTTCCTGCTCTTCCCTCTATGTCCTGCATCCCTCTCAGTGCTCCTTGCACCCCACCACCAGCGCTGTCTGCACCTCTTTCTCCTTTCTACCTTCGGACTGTCCCTGAAGAAACCTTTGCAGAAAAGCTTTCTAAAGCCCTGGAAAGTGTCCTGCCCATGCACTCTGCCTCTCCACGCAAGCACCGACGCTCCAGCCTGCCCTCCCTCTCTGTCAGTCCTGTATGTGTTACCATTTGCCTCCTGGCACAGTAAGATAAGTTATCATTAAATACATCCTGGACTTTAGGCATTTTTAAAATGAGAAACTGAAGAGCTGATTCCTTATTCCTTATACTGTGCTGCTGGAATGTTAATCACTTTTTTGGGAAGCAGTACACTTAAACATTATCAAACAGTGGCTGACCATTTGTTTTTTGTATTTTGGGATAGTATAAATGTAAGTTCCCCAGTTGTATCACAGAAGGTAAAGGTAAGACTAGCTCTTATCCCCTTAAGTCAGAAGACCAGGTTTTTATTTTCCAGTTTCTAAGCAAGCATTGAATGTTAATTAAGCCTTGCACAAAACAACCAGCTTTTAAAGCTTGGTTGCTGTGGCTGGTTATTCTAAAAGCTTTGGCTAGCTGTGGTAGTGATACTAGACATTCAGAGTGTGAATACTTCTGAGGATTTTTCTGTAAGTTTTAATCAGAAATGCCACTTCAGCTGCTTCTTGATGGGAAGAAGCTATTGTTTCATGTTTCTCAGAAGGTTAGATGCAAGATAGCTTGCAGGACAGGAGGTAGTCTGTTTTCAGTTTTGGGCTTCAATTTACATGAAATAAATTTTGTGAAACACTTCTCTGTAACTGAAGTATGTGGAACTAGTTTTCAGAACATAGGAAGAGTTCTTCATCTCATAGGACCTTCTTGTTGGTGTTGGTCAATATGGAAATTTGCTGCTGCTTTTCCAGAAAAAAGGGGCTGGGGAGAAACAGAACAATGTGGAAACATCAACTTGCAAAAGTCATAAGTGGCATCTGTCTTAAAGACAGTATTTTGCTACTGACTCTTGCAATTTTTTTTCCCCTCTAGGATTGATAATATGTTGTCTGTCAGCATACTGTGGGTAGAGATGAAAAAAATGCGGAATTACAAAGTTGTTTGGTATTCTTACGTAGAACTTGCTTTAGTGAAAATTTCCCTACAAATCTTAAATAAGATGAGCCTCATCTGAAGTAGTACATCAGATGGAGGGGAATTGCCTGTGGACTGTACTGTTACTAAACCTGTGAATGTTTTATTGTTCAGGCAAGAGTTAGGTTTGTTTCAGTGAGTGTTAATTTCCTATGTGAAAAGGTATGATCAAAAGTCATCAAAGGGATCAAAAGAGATGATCAAATTGGGCAGAATCGAAAGGCTCTGCAGTTTTATCATACTTTTTTTTTCATCTGTGGGCTGGAATGGTTGTTTTGTCTTGTAAAAGGTTTCTCTTTAGCTTTCTGGATTGCATACAGAACACATGCTTGACAGGACACTAGCACTGTGGGTTTTGTGTTGGATAATATTAAGATTTAATGCCATTTTATCTTCTAAATGCAAACTAGAGGCTCTGCATTATTGCTGCTATCAAGTTCTGAATTTTCATATTCCCCACATGGCGATAACCTCAGGGGTTTGATTGGCTTTCAAGCACTGATCACAATGGATAGCCCTCATTCCATTGTCAGGAGCAAAACTGGTTTATTTTTGTGAATTCTTGGAATTGGACTGGAAAAGCAGCTCTAACACAAGCAAATGTTTCCATTCATAGCTATGCCTGCCATGGATGTATTTAATGGATATTTACAACTCACCTAAATTTCCTAAGTATTGTATGTTTTTGACCATGAATTGAGTAGTCATTCTATAAAGTTACTTCACAGAACTGCCTAGTGAACTGTGCATGTTGATGTGCTTTCACTTTTAATGTATGAATTACTTGTCTTGTTCATGTCAATACAGCCTCAGCATCCGCGTGGGGGAACACCAACGTTCCCAGATTCACAGATATTTTTCCCAACCGTTCATGAACGGCCAGTGTCTTTCTCACCACCACCTGTCTGCCCGCCGAAGGTGGCAGTTGCTCAGCGGCGCAAGAGCACTTCATTTTTGGAAGCCCAAACTTGCCACTTCCAGCCATTGCTGAAGACTGGCCAGAGTTTAGTTCCACCTGGTGGTAGCCCCACCAATTGGACACCAGAGGCATTCGTTATGCTGGGCACAGCAGCTCAGAGAGTCGCTGGAGAGCCTCTGCATGTGCAAGTTAATCCTGTGTTTGAGCCGGCTCCTGTACACAGTGACTATAGATCTGGACCAACACCTCCAGAGGATGCTCACTACAGAATGCATCCAGAAGCTGTATATTTGGTGGGCATGCACTATCCATCACAGGTATCGGAGCAGTATGATCAAGTAGCTTATAACTCTCACGCGACTGAACAACATTTGAAGCAGGTCTCTGAGTCAAACCATGGGCAAGGTGGTCCTCCACAAAGCTCTGTGTTCGACTTTCAATTGGGGCAAACATACCTGGCAAGACACGTTCAGAACCTGAGGCTGGATTCTGGGATGGGTCCCCTTTCTCCATTATCCAGTGTTTCAGCTCCTCTGAGTGCAGATCCTGCTCAGATGACGTTCCACCAGGTATTTGTTCCACACTCTGCCCCGGCTGTGCTCTCTCACAGTGGTGATGGCAGAGCGAGCTGTGTCTTTGAGTTCCATGTGCACACACCGACTTCTGCTCCAGCAGAAGGGGCAGTTTTACCCCAGCGGGTCTACAGAAGTCGCCGGGGCTCTATGGAGACCAGTCAAGAGGAATCCACTCAAGGCGTAGGGTCGCATGGTCGGCTTCAGCCTGTGACAGAGGAGCAGTGTAACTATCTTGGTCCTGAGTTAGCAGGTCCCAGAGGGGGCTCTGCCAGGCGGAGCTGGCCGGAAGGAAGCCCAGAATACTCCAGTGATTCCTCACAGCTGACTTCCTCTGACACTGGCGATTTCCAGTCTCCTCCCCCTACAGGGGGGTCATCTTCTGCTTTTGGTTCAGACTTCTCATTGCCCATTGTTCAGCTGCCTCAGAAGGTATTGCAAGAGTCGCAGCTCTTCATCTGCTTCCCCCAGGGAGCCTCGACTCAGCAGGCCTTGTCCACCTCGCTTTCATCGGGACCACCTGCACTCTATCCTCAGGTTACAGGAGCAAACCCTTCCAGAATTTCTCTGCTTTTTATAAGTCATACCTTGCACTTAAAGGGGAGCCTTGCTCTTAGACTTGCTCCATGTCGTTATAAGTATTAGTGTTCGTGGGGGTGTCTTTCCACCAAGTCAGTAGTATACTAGGATCTCTAACTTACCAGGTTGCGATGAAATAATGAGGCATCAGCAACCACTTGGTCTGTGTTCAGCTTCGGCTGAGATATTGGTAGGGCTTTTGTGTTAAGGGTAACAAATGGTTAGTGTTCCTCCTGGGACTAGTTGTTCTTTTGGCAAGAGGTAGTTGGAGTACCAAATTGGCTTTTAAACAATGAGTTTAATGAAATGTATCTTCTCCACAGTTTGAATCAGCAGCGATAGTAAAACTTGTTTTGTATTTTTGTTCCTGCTCCTCAGCCATTTAATGAGAATGTGTTATTTGAAGTTGAACTTTCGTATAAATAATGTTTTGTTAGACAACAAGGTTAATTTGGTGGCTGTCCAAGATGCAAGAGCTTTTTCTAGGCTTGGGGAAAGAAAGTGGGAAGAGAGGAATGGAAGGAACTATATTATCTACATGTACACAGATTTAGAAATGTACTTGCAGGATCATTAAAGAAACTAAACAAGCTGAGTAGTAAATTAGTGGCACAAACAACTGTTACTAATAGGTATTGCTTCCTTATAAGTCTAGAATATGGTGTCCTTTTAAAAAACAAAATTTGAGACCTGAAGCTAGCTTTGGAGGTACACATTTTATCAGCATGTATGGTATTTGCACTTGCAATAGCCAGTAACTGTGAGGTTTATGTCTATATATATATTGTGTCTGCACTTGCAGCCTGAAACTTTTTGTAAGGCAATTTTTTTGTGAAAAGAGAGGATTTACTTTAAGTAGACTTCTCTCTTGTTCTTGGAATTAGGGGCTCTCTGACATGTTAGTTATTGGAGTACTAGCAACTTTGGGATTTGTGTGAAGGAACTGAAGGAGAATCTTTTGCTTTTTGTGGTAAGATCAAAACCTAAGTATTTAAGGCTTTCTGTATGGGATAATAAAGGTGTTTTATTAAAGCTGGAGCAGCTTTAATGACTAGTCTGATAGATAGGAATTTCTATGCTGTAGGAGAACTTGTGGAGTGAAGCTGCTATGCAAGAAATTTGAAAATTACTTGGGGTTCGTTTCTCCATAAACCACCTTTGTTAAACTTCAGGAGGTGACTTCTTATGGATGTAAAATACATCTGGAAAACACAGTAAGGGATCACGATTATTTTACAGAATATAAGTTCTGGGATCTTTTATCTAATTCATTAAAAGATCAGAATTTGAAGCACAAACTTGAGTCAATGTGAACAGATGTTACAGCAATGGGATATAGCATGCATTTAGATCCTAGCTGATAAGAGCCTCAAGCTTCTAAAACAGCAAAGAAAAAAATGGTTCTTTTCATTGGCAGTCTGCTTTCCCCAAAGTTTCTATAATTAAAAAAGTATGTGATTTTTATAAACTTGTTCCTAATAAGCTTCTACAAGATGAATGATCACAGCATTAAGGAATTTTAGTAGATATTTCTGATATGATGCATATGCACTAGATATGTTTCTTACAAAGGCAGTTCACCAAAGTGGTGCATGCTTAGGGAACTCATCTGGAGGCCTTTGTCTAGTTGTCTCCCAGGATCTGATAAAGAAATATAATGGTCACAAAAATAATAATGAAAATCCTGGGATCTGATAAAAAATGTCAGCCACAAAAATAATAAAATCCATTCCATTTTCCTCTACATCTTCCCCATTCATTTGTATGCCACTCATCCATTTTTTTCATTGCTTATTCATTCAAAAATTCTGTCTTAGCTAGAATGTGGACCCTCAGATTCTTCAATATCCAGATTTAGGTAGCCTTTGAATGATACTGACTCTGGAAATGATTTCTAGCTTGTATTTTGACATGCCTCTCAAAGGGAACTCATGACATGTACATGTACTGAGTACTTTGTTATTGGTCTAGAATTCTGTATATCTTTTTTTTTTAACAAATAGTTTTATTTCCTTCTAGCCTCCTTCTATCTCCCCACCTAACTGTGTTTAGAACAAATGTAAAGGTAACACTTAATGCCTGTATTTCCAGTTATCATACCAAGGCATCCTGCTCTTAAAGCATCATCAGTGGAAGAAGAAGCTGGTAGGCTGATCTGTCTCATGTTGAGGGGCATGTGGGTTGCAAAGACTTTCTGTATTGGTTGCTTTGGAAGACTTAAGGAGGAGTTCAGTATTTTTCCAGATTGCTCTGCTTTGTTCTGGTTGTTGTAGTGGAATTTGGCGAAAAGGACTGGTTGGCCAAAAGGACAGCTAGAAACCGATCCCAACCAGAACATTCCAGGCAGAAATGATTTTAACTGCCTGCTGCAGAAACCATAGGGTTTTTTAAGCTGATCTGGTCTTTTTTTTTTTTTCTCCTCCAGACACAGGTGCAAGGCCAGTCAGCCTCAAGCAGTGTATCAATGCCATCCCAGCCTACCCAACATACTCAACAGGTAAGATCACAGTCCCTAAACCCAGGACTAAAATACTTTTAGTATAGGATTTTGATGACTCTTTAAGAGCAACTGGCTACTTTTGTCACCCCTTCAACCCATAGTTTTGGACAAAAGCAAAGGAATCCTCTGGTTCTCACCCAATCTAAGATGCTATGGGATTAACTTCATTGACTTTCTGAAATTTATTTTTAGAATCACATTAATGCTTGTTTTCATGTGTCTGTCTTCCCCAACTTCCACCTGAGCTTGCAATGGAGGTCCCATTCAAGGGGAGGCATGTCAGGATTTGCAAGTTAGACTGTCTAGATAGCCAGACTTCATTCTCATGATTTCTTCTAACTGGAAATATTATCTTCTGCAACATCCTTATCTCTTAACTGCCTTTTCTTCCTTTATAGAATCTTCCTTCTTGTTGTCAAAGGTGAAATAATTCTGTTGCAAGATTTGGTGCTGATAATGGAGTCGTATTAGTAATGCTAATAAGTAATTGCTAAAGCTTGATTGACTGAACATATTCAGAAGAACCACTGATATCACTTATGAGGGAGTAAAAAGTAGAACTGAGATAGGATATGCTTTAAAAACTTCTGTGGGGGGAAAACAATAGCTTCTGCCTCTTTTCCCTACTACAGAATGCACAACAGCCAGCCTCTTCCCAACAGCCTGGACAGTACCAGCTGCAGCAGCCATCAGTTTCTGCTGGTGCCACTCCCACACAAACTGTATCTCAAACTCAAGCTTCACAGATTATGCCAATGCCTCAGGCAGCAGCTGGGACACAGGTAAACAAAATTCTTCTTTCTAGCAGTCTTTTTTCTTTTTCACAGCTGGCAAATTCAACATGCTGCTACTTTCACTTTTATCATCTTTTCTAATGGTTCCAAAACATTCATCTAGATAATAGTATTCTTAGTGTACTACAACTGTCAGTTTTGTTGGAAAAATGTGTTGGAAACCCTTTCTTTCACACGTGGCAGTTGTGAGTAATTTGAGGGAGGGATAGCACTTCCATGCACAAAGATTTTTAAATTGTCAAACATATCATGAGGCATATTGATGAATGATATATTATGAATGGATTTTCAGGAACTTGTCATTTCTCTGCTTCCCATCAATGTCTATCTTCTGCACCATTATGTGTGTAAAACATGTTCAGTTATTTAGGTAGTGAACCATAAGGACTGCCTCTTCCACTCTGTCATCTTTCTTACTCAGCTCTTCTCCTTTACTCCCTGGTCAAGAAGCTTCTGTTACTCAGTATTACTTCACTTTGGCTCATATCTCTATCTTGAACATGTGAGCCTTGATTTTGTTTTTAAAATTGTTGTTTTGTTGCTTGTTCATCTAAACTGCCTTTCCAGTTGCATCGTTTGCTGGCTTTAATTGACATATCCCCTGCCGTTCTCTGAATGCTGGCACAGTGGCTTTACATTCTCCCTTGCTTTAGTCCCCATACCCAAAGCTGACAGATTTGTTGAGAGATTTGCACTTCTTTCCTGTAAGAAGGCAGGCTTGGCTCTGGGGACAGAGTTGAGGGGAATTTGATTCTGTTTATGCACAAGTCAGTGCGTCAGGGTATTCAAACGTTGCTCTTTCACCCTCTGTGGGTGTCTGTTTCAAGAGCCTGTTGAGTTCTTCAGGGGAAGTGTTGCAAAGTGAGGACCTTTTGGAACTCCAGCCAACTTCCCAGCCACTCTGCCAACTGTGCTCCCCACCCACTTTAACAGAGTGCTGTAACTTGAATAATTCTTTCTTTGACTAATGCATAAAAATTCTGCTTTCTGCAACCCTGCTTTAAAAAAAAAAAAAATCTATCTCTATTTTCTTTACCTCCCCAGCTTCCTGTTTCCCAACCAGTGTCGATCATCCAAGGCGAGCCTCAATTACCTGTTGCAGCACCTTCTCTCCCTCAGCCTTCAGTTGCCCCATCAGTCCCCATTGGCTCTCATTTTCTACCCATGGGACAGCCCTTGCCAACTTCCATGGTTCCCCAGTTCTCAGTCTCTCAGTTGCCTGTAGCAGCTCCTCATGTGTCAGTGGCTCAGCCAGGTTTCCAGTCACTGCCCATTTCAATGGCAGCTGGCATGAATCAGCCATTGCTCACACTGGCAACATCTGCTGCAGCAACCGCTGTCCCTGTAGGATCAACTGTTGTCCCTAGCCAGCTTCCCACACTGATGCAGCCTGTAGCTCAGTTGCCCAGCCAGGTTCTCCCGCAGCTCCTGCAGCCGGCTGTCCAGTCCGTGGGATTGCCAGTCAGCATTGGACAAGCTGCTGAAGCTTCACTTCCTGCTGGAGATGCTCTTTACCAGGTATTGTTGCAAGCCAGCAGAGCTCTTCTCCACATTTTTACCTGTTCCTCTAAGGTACCAGATCTGAACTGTGTGCCCTGGCCAACCCACTTCTCATAAGAGAGCCATTAAGCCATGAAGATGAATTCTGTTGTGTGGTAAAGGACCATTTTAAGGAGAGGAAGGAAAAAAAAAAAAAGTCCTTGGACACCCTGGTGTTTTGAGTTTTTCATATTTGGCAATGGAATTTGTCTAAAATGACAGAATCATAGTGCAGGACTTTGGTCAACCACTGTGTGAAAGAGGAGAGCTATATATCCAAGAGATTTGTCAACTTGGAAAAAAAAATTTAAAAAATTGTGATTTTTAAAAACGGGGGACGTGTTGGAAAGAAAACCAATGGCAGCATATTCAGCAATTCAGTATTTCATTCCAAGTCTGGGAAGGGGAAGGGAGGTGGGGAGGGGGGACACGGACTTTCTCGAAATAAGTCAGACGGCATGGATCTTAAACGTGATGTAAGTACCTGATGCTAGTCGCAAAATGCTAGGCTGTTGGGCACAGACTGCTTCAGCTACTTTGCAATCACTGTAAAAATGGCAATCTGAATAGTGACAAAAATAGTGAATCAGCATATGATTGTTCTGCTAGAACAAAAATTGTATAGATGTAGAAATATCTGCACGGGGATTATAAGGAGTGCTGTAGAACAGAAACAGTGTGTAGGAATGTTCGTTGCTTCCTGGGTCAGCTCATCATGAGAGGAAGAACACTGTTTTTGTGATTAGTCTCAAGAATCAGCAGTTGCATGACATCTGAGCAGTAGTTGTTCAGTCTGAAAATTCTTCAAAATCATTTCAAGTCTCAGGCCTTAAACTATTAAGCTAAATCAGCAGCTGCAGGAGTTGGGAGATGAAGATTGTTTTGCCTAAGACTTGGAACTTTGAGTGGGAATTTGCTTGTTCAAGTGTGGTGACTTACAAGCTGAGCTTTGGCTACATGAACAGTTTGCTCTGCTTCTCTGGGAGGACAGTCTTTGGGAGTGCTTGAACAAGTACGGAAGGTTGGAACATGCCCCTGAAAATGATACTTTTTTTTTTTGCTCGTTTCCTAATTAGCTCTGATATTCACTAACTTGACTCCCTCATTTCTATTACAGGGCTTCCCATCGCGGCTGCCGCCTCAATACCCAGGCGACTCGAATGCTGCACCTTCCTCTGCTATGGCCTCTGCTAGCATTCCTTCTGCCGTACTGTCCCCTCCCTTACCCACAGATGCAATGGCTCAGTCGGGTTATCTTGCTCCTGTTGTGCCGTATGTGGAGCAGAACGTTTTAGTGCCCATGGGCAGCCTTGGAGGACAGGTTCAAGTGCCCCAGCCTACAGTGAGTTTAGCACAACAAGCCTCGTCTGCCTCCTCGCAGCAGGCAGTTTTGGAGGTAAATATGTTTAATATAATGTAACAATACATTTAGGGTGTTTGAATTATGCAACAGTGTATGTGTGTGGGGAACTAATCCCTTCCATGCTTGTTTTCAGTTGGAAATTAATATTTCAAATGACCTTTTTCTTACAGCAGAATGTCATGCCAATGTGGGGACCTTGTTGCCACTGGTTGTTCTGTTGGGAAGTGAGTGTGCATCCTGCAGGCAAAAACCTGTTAACACTTCACTTCTTGCTAGTACTGTAGAACATTTTTGCCATATCAAAGACAAAATGCAACCGATAGCCTCTAAGAATCTGTCGTTATGCTTATTCCCTGCAGCGTTGTTCTTGCTAGGGAGAATTTGAATTGTCTTTGTTCTGCATTGGCTTGCCTTTTGCACATTCTGTTAGTAAGACTGTGGCTGCATGGCAAACTGTAGTGACATGTAGCAGTAGAAAAGATGGCTGATTTCCTCTCCCCACCCCTGCCCAGATGATGATTTGCTTCACTGCAGTTTGCTCTATAATCTTTTGTAAATTAGAGATGTCTAGATGCCAGCTGTTTGAAGTTCTAAAAAGGTAGTGCTTTTAGCTTTACAACTGATTTGGGAGGAAACATTGAAGACTACTGGGTTACTTGAAAAGGAACGGTATTCTTTGGGGGTGGTTCTTGATGTAGGTTTCTATCTATAGGGTACTCAAGGAGTCTCTCAGACTGCTCCTTCAGAGGCTCTTCCAGCAACACAGCCTGCTCAGTCTACCCCTTTGGCTTCCTCTATGGATAGGTAAGCATTGTTTTCTTTTCACCAAACTAAATTTCAATTTCATGTGTTAGATTATTCTTCCTTGGGTAATGTTTAGGTACCTTTCTGCACCAGGGATTTTTTTTCACTGAGAGTGTTCTTGAGGATGTGAGGAAATAAACTTCGTAGAGGAAAAATAGGCTTATGAGAGTTGGAGTAAATTTTGATTTACAGCAGGGTATGGAGGGAGTAAATAGGATTGTGTATAGTGATTTAACTTCTAATCCTTTTTCATTTGCCACGTCAAATGGATCATAAGGGGTATTTTTCTGTCCTTTTGGCACTTAAACAGGATTCAAACTCCAAATAGCTTGAAAACATATTCAGAAGATATATTTGTACAAGTCAGTTTGCAAGAGATATGTAGCTAAATAATTAATATTAAAATTGCTATTCAAGCAACCCTAAGTGTTGACAGGACTCTTCTCCCCTACTCTGTGATTAACAGGCATCTACTGCTATCCAGAAGAGAACACTAATGGATACTAATGTAAAGTGCTTTTTTTTTTAGTGCGCATTCTGATGTTGCTTCAGGATTGAGTGATGGCAACGAGAATGTTCCAGCTTCTAGCGGAAGGCATGAAGGGAGGACTACTAAACGTCATATGCGGAGGTCTGTCCGCAGCCGCTCTCGCCATGAGAAGACTGCTAGGCCGAAACTGAGAATTCTAAATGTGAGTATTTTTATGTTTTAGTGACAGTTTGGTAGGGATGATGCCTTTTTTTGAGCTTCAGAATTTTCTTTTCTTTTAAGGAATGTCTCTCTTGTGTGGTCTTGTTCCCTGCCCCCCCGAGCACACAAGCTATCCAGTGTATTTTTTCTGCTTCTGGAGTCAGCGTTCCAAATGTCATCTATTAAGAGCCTTTTGGGGCATTAGATACAGCAAAATTGGTTTACTTAGCCACTAGTGATTCCATAGACTATTCTAGAATATTTGGTTTAGTCTTACTAGTAAAGCTAGGCTAGTGACGTGACCTGTAAGCTACAAAGAAACAAGGGAACATCAGGAGTTTTAGAGAAAAGTGTGGACGAGGTGAGCTTGGCGGTTTGAGTAATTGGCAGATCCCCAGAAAAAATGATGCCATACATGGCACCATTGATTAGACTGGAAAGAGAGAATGTGTTTGTAGTAGAGCAGTACTGTTGGTTTGTCTCCGTGAGCTTTGAAGCACAAGTCTTACATTCTCATGCTTTTGGTTTGAACTATTGTTTTCTTTGCTTTAGGTTTCAAATAAAGGTGATCGGGTAGTGGAATGCCAGCTAGAGACACACAATCGGAAAATGGTTACTTTCAAATTTGATTTGGATGGTGACAACCCTGAAGAAATAGCTTCAATTATGGTAAGATATATTTTAGAGATGAAGAATTGAATCCATCTTAATCACAGTAGTAATATAAGCAATCTTATTTTCTCATTTGTGTTTCAGAATTGCTCTTCCATGTAACATGGCTTGTGCTCACCTTGTTGGTATGCAAGCACAACTAGAGATTCTGGGCACAAAGTGGTATACCAAATTGACAGTTAATACTTCATGTTTAGTTCACATGAAAATTTGTGTCAGTTTTTACCTTAGAATTGCGGCTTTATCAAGTAAAACTGCTTTTGGTTTTTTGCAACCTGGTTTTTTGCAACCTAGTTTTTTGAAAAACTGCAAACAACTTTCTGAAAGCACCAGGTTAAACTAATTCTGTTTGCTTTTCTAAGAGCAAACATTGCTAGATTTTTAAAACTTAGGCTTAAGCTTTGAGTTTTTTGCTGTTGTTCTCAACTGAAACTGTAAGATTCTGCCCTTAAAGTAAGGAATGGGAATCACTTTCTGGTTTCTGAAAGTCAGTAATGACTGTTGCTGCTTTTGACTTCTCAAGGGAAAAACCTCTCCATTCAATATATAATGGTCAAGCATAGAAAAGAATTTGCCCTGTAGAGATACGTTTAAATGAGGGTACTGTGTAGTGTGGAATAGAACACACCCCACCCCCCTATTTTTTTTTTAAATTTAAACTCTTATTACTTGGCTGGTACAATCTGAATGAAACTGGGGTTGTTTTAGTGTTACTGAAGTGAAGGGGGATGACAAAAAGCAGTATCTTTTGCCAGCTTCTTGGGCACCTGTGCAGCATTCATCTTTTAGCTTAGAGAGGGGCCAGCATAATAGGTGGTGCGTGCTGGATTCATACCTGTCAAAAGGAACCAAATCAGTGACACGGGAAAAATGGTCTCTTCGCCACTAATGGCTTTCAAAGAAAGAGGAAGAAATTGGTTCTTGGCTATGTATGTGTATTGGCAGTGTAAACAAGTCAACAACATGAAGTTAAGTGCCAATAAATATGGAAAGAATGCACAGATGTCTTCACCTCATACCTAAAGTGATCCTATGGAGGAATAAAAGAGTAGGGTTGATTTAAAAAAAAAAAACCACACACAAAAAACAAAAAAAAAACAAAAAAAAAAGCCAACCGACCCCCCCCCAAAACCCCAAACCAACAAACACCCACAGCCCCCAAAAATACAAAACAAAAAAAAACCCCCTAAATAACAAAACCCACAGATATTTGAAGATGAGTAGAAGCAAAATAAGTGAACTGTGCATCCAAAATGCAGTCACATAGTTGAAAGTGTGCAACCTAGTTTAGACAACTGAATCTGGAACTTTGTGCTCATCAGTTTCTTGTTGAATGTGGAGGAGACTTTTGATTGTAAGATTTTCTAGTTTCCTTTTAATCAGGATACCATTAGGCATACCCCATATGGGTATCTGTCATTGCTCAACTTAAAGCACTGAAGGTTTCTTTAACTAGTAAGTATTCTGCATTGCAGAGGCTGATATAAGGACATCATGTTTGTCTTTGCTTTTTCTGAACCAGCATCCCGGAAACTTGATGTAAAAACAGTGTCTTGGGCTTTACCTCTAAGGCACTTTCTCTCTCTTTTCCAGCAGAGATACTGTGACTGACAGCTTTACTTCTGTTTCATAGACTAGCTGCCTCTGAGAGTTTTACCATGCATTATTTCAGGAGACAGAATTTTCTCATGGGTCAGGCCAAACTAAGATTATCTTTCTAAGTGCCAAGTATACTTGTTTAAGCTTGTTTCCTCCAACGTGAGTAGCAGAATGTATTTTTATAAAGCAGTACAATGTATTGAGATTAGATAGGCTGAACAATCTTCCTCTCCCCATATAGGGAACATAATTAGTTCTTGCATTTCTGTATTACAGCCAGACTATGGTGAGTTAGTGATGTGCAACCTGCGTAGAGTAGAAGTTCTATATGGCATGGAAAGAGAGAAGCACAGAACACAACTTGCAATACAGAATTTTCAAAATTTTTTTATATTATAGTTTCTTTTACATTAGTACTATATTATATATATACTATATAAAGAAACTATATTATAGTTTCTTTAATGTACATTACATTGGATATGAGGAACTGCAGTAAGATAAGGCTGCTAATTTTAAATTTCACTATGCTAAGCAAAGATTGAGGTGACAGTTTGAAGAAGTGAGATTGAATGTTGTTCCACAGCAAAGAGTAAACCAGGGCAAATACTTCTGTGTTGGAGATAATTTTAGAAACAGTTGTTTTTCTATAAGGTGTCACAATTTTTATCTTGTGCCTAGGAACAGTGAAGGGAGGACAAACAGTAAACCAAAAGAAAATTATGGTTATTCAATGTATAGTTTTTAAATAATTTGTGGAAAATTATTGTTGCTTTGTTCTCTTTACAGGTGCAGAATGAGTTTATTTTAGCAACTGAGAGAGACTCATTTGTAGACCAGGTACGAGAGATTATTGAGAAAGCAGATGAAATGCTGAGTGAGGATGTAAGTGTGGAGCCAGAAGGTGATCAGGGTTTGGAGAGTATGCGGACAAAAGATGATGGCTTCTTTCCAGGGTCGCAGGTATGTACAGGACAGATTGCCTTAGCTATTTGTATTTTCCATTTTGGGTGGTACGGTTTTGTGAGTAGAGCTAGCTAGAAACTGAAACTTTCTTTCATGAGAAATATCAAAGCTTAGTAATTAAATGAAAAGACAGAGAAAGCTTAATGTCAGGGTGAGAGCCTAAAATTCATTTAGAAAGCTAAATAACATAGACTTCTTGCTTTTTGACGTGTTCTAACGCTTCTGAAGCTGCTGAATCTCCTAACAGTCCACTAAATGCTGAGGCTTCTTGGATTTGAGGCTATTGTGAGGCAGGACACTAAAACTCCCAGCCCTGTGCTGCTCACTAAACACCGAGAGCCTGGACTTGGGCCCTCTACCCAGTGAGCTGCTAAGAGATTGGATGGCTTGGTTAGAGAACACAGGTTTTGAAACTGGTTGCTGGGAATAAGAAAGGGTGACATTTCCTGAATCTCTGCCTTGTTTCCACCCAGAACTAGTTTGAAACATCCATTTATCTGTAGAAAGTTTAAGGAAATCAGTTGGACTGCCTGTTATCAAAAGAGTGTTTAGATCAATTTGTTATATTGACAGTCACTAAGCTGAGAAGCTCTAAAAGCACTGTAGCTGACATTTATCTGGGCAGAATTCCACTAGTTTGGTAATGGTGCAATGGGTCCAAAGTACTGCTTACCTTAAATGCCCACATTTCAGTAAGCTCGCATTTTAAGAACTATCTTGTGGGTTTCTGTTTCAGAATAGAACTTTAAATTTTATCTTACTTTACAGAAATTAGAGTTCAAACAGCCAGATCCTACATCTTCCATGCCACAAAGAATAGGTAAGTCTTTTGTGATTTTTTTTTTTCAACAGTTACCTTTTTCTGTTTCAGCGGATGGGTGCAGCCAAGTTTTTATTTTGTATGATGGAGTGCACATTCCTTATTGCAGGTTATGTATTTAGTTACAACCATGTATCACTAAATATGTAACTTCTTTCTGTTTAGGGGTTCCTCCTAGCTCCTTTACCCAGGTTGTCCATTCTGCAGGAAGACGGTTTATTGTCAGCCCTGTCCCTGAGAGTCGGTTAAAAGAACAGGGCTTTTTCACATCTGCTGTCCCTGGAGGAAAAGAAACTCCGGATATGGGTAAGTTATCTAAACTCTTAAAATCTGATGGCTAAGACAGTTTCATCAAAACCATGAAGTCAGTTAACTGAACTGTTCCTAAACACCTCTTAAAGTACTTGGGGAAGTAAGGAACTGTCTGTGCTGGTAAGAAGTGGTTGTAATTTGGGTGATACTGTGCAGTATTCTCAGGGAAAAAAATGTTGATGAGCTGTCTGCAAGACTCTGAAACCTTAATTCTGTATCTTAATGTAAGCCTGGATTTGTCATATTTTTTTATTATGCTGAGAGGTAAATGTGACCTTAGTCTAGCAATGGACAATAATACTGTAATGAACTTTCCCAGGTGGACTGACATTTTTCTGTTCTTCCAGTGGCTGCATCTCCACTACACGGTCCTGGAATGAATCTCTCCCACTCGGCATCATCCCTGAGTTTGCAGCAAGCTTTCTCTGAGATGGGGCATGCTCAAATGACAGAAGGACCTAGTACAGCTCCTCCAGTGTTCAATCAAACAATACCACCATTTCCACCTGCACTTTCTACTATGGCAGGCAGTGGTGCACCTCCTGCATCCGTGGCTGCTTCTTCAATATCTGTTCCCTCCAGCACAGGTGCTTCTCTTCCAGGTTCTGTTACTTTGCCTTCAGAAAATGCAGCTGTTGGAGTTGCACCAAGCGCAAGCGTGCCAAGCTCTATTTCTCCACCTCCAGCCTCACTATCTGGACAGCCATCGACTGGTGTCGCTTCCAGTGTGAGCGCCCCTGCTTCTTTCTCCTTACCTACCACATCCCAGCCTGCTCAGCCAGTAACTGGAGACATCGCCCCCAGCATCAGCACAGCGTCGTCTTTGGCCCTGCCATCTACCCAGGTTCCTGGTGTCACTGGTCTTGGTGTCGTTGCACCAGCTGTGACATCGCAGTCTACTCCTCAGATTGTAAGTAGTATGGCAGCACCACAGACATCTGTTGCCCTGTCTCTGGCTCAGAATGTGGTTTTGCAGCTTCCTCAGCTTAGTAGCAGTGGCTCTGTCTCCAATTTGGCAGAAACAACAGTTGTAAGTGCTCCACAGTCACTTCCTGAGAGTGGGCAGTCTATGGATAAATCACAGCTCTGCAATGCAGCTGGCTTATCTCTTCCAATCTCTGCACCTTTATCATCCTCAGTAGCAACAAGCATATGTGGTTCAGTCACTCAGCCAGTGATACATCCCTTACTGGTCCCATCAGGAATTACATCAACACCCGTCCTACCCCAGATTCCAGGTGCAACACCCATGTTGCCCCAGGTTCCCTTACCTGGTGTCTTACCACAACCAGTTACTAACTTGCCTGCAGTACAGCAAACTTTGATACACAGCCAGCCTCAACCAGCTCCATTACCCAATCAGCCTCATATTCACTGTCTGGAGGCTGATGCTGATGCTCAGTCTAAAGCTCCTGGTATTGATGATATAAAGACCCTGGAAGAAAAGCTACGGTCTCTCTTCAGTGAACATGGTAACGTGGGAACAGCGCATCCGTCAGTATCTCTGGAGACGTCATTGGTAATGGAAACTACAGTTATTCCTGGGATACCAACCACTGCTGTTGCACCAACTAAACCCCTGACGTCCATTAGCAGTTGTATACCTCCGAGCAGCTTGCCTCTTGGACCAACTGGCTTGCCAGTGCTGACACCGGTTGCCACTCCCGGGCAAGTGATCACCCCAGTCAGCTATATTTCGGCATCAAGCAGCATTGCAACAGCAGTAGTGAAACCAGGGACCTCTCCTTCGAAGCCCCCTCTTAGCAGGGTACCGGTAAGAAATGTAACATTTGTGTGAATATTCAAGTATTGTAGGAAACAGCCTTCTTGAGCAAAATCCCTTTTATAAAGCAAAATATTTATTCAGGCAGAGGTGTCTTCATTTAATGTAATATTGAAAGTTTTATGCTCTGGTGGTTTTTGTGTCCCAAGAGGTGTTTTATTTTGTCCATGTTGGGGAAAAAGAAAGTCCAATTCTATATTGTGCCTCAGAGCGCTCTATAGTGTTGCTGTTACTTTTTTCTACTCCTAAACTACAAAGAGTGAAGCAACTGTGGTTTAGTTTTTTGTTGTTGTTGTTGTATTTTCAAATAGAATTTGCAAGGCTTGCTTTAAATAGCTTTTTGTCTTGTACATGATTGCTAGAATGAGATGGCGTGGTTGTATGTTTCACAAAGTAGTCAGGATAGCTTAGCTTTGCTTCTTATCATTAGCCTTTTTCTTGAAGGCAAGGGTGCACCTGACTGAAAGTTTTTTAAAAGTCCTCTGCTGCTTATGTGGTGCCTGGATACTCTTTTCCTTCCAAATGTTAGATTTGCGAAAGCAGAATTTTGAGAAGTTTAAGCGATATCTGGATATCTGAGAACACACTTTTTTGTTTGTTTATTGAATTGTGCTCTTCAAACACTTTCAGAAAGAGATAGTCATGATGTATAGTAACAACTTGAGACATGTTGTGGATGTTGTTACCTGCTCGCTAACCAGAAGTATCAATATGTGAGATTAGACTACCTATTTTCTTTTAAATGGCTCCCTGTGTTGGGAGACAGTGCATTTCAATATTAAGCTATTGGTAGCCCTTTCCTTTTCAAAGTTAAATGGAAATAGGTTGAACAAACCTTCAGGTGTTTAACAAACCAAAAACCTTAATACTCACTTCTTTTTGTTTCTGTAATGTTCTTTTCCACTCACCAACACTTTGTGTTTGTGATCTTTAGCCAACCTTGCTATTAACCAGTTTCAGGCCATTCGAATTGAGCTAATGCTCCTAGCATCTCCATTCATTAGTTGTCTTTCCCTTATGTTCTTCATATTCAAACAAAGCAGACAATTTCTGCCATGGAGGAGCAGGAATATGTGCCAAGGAAGTTGGGAAGGAAATCTAGACACAGGCATTCATCTATATAAAAATGAAGTTGAGAATTAGAAAAGAAAGATTAGAAAGTAATGAAAACTGGTATTGGTTCAGGAACAGTTGGAGCAGTTAGAAACCTGCCAGCTGCAAACCTGTAATTACAAAGGCTTGGGTTTAAATGTAATGAATGTTTGGGGTTTATGATGTCAGTTGTGCGAAAACTACCTCCTCTCTGAAGTTTTCAGTTATAAATTAGTTTGTTTTTTTCAAAGCTTAATTTTAGTTTCACTTTCTGTGTTGTTTTTGAGCTTTAAGGAGCTTATTGTTTTAGTTTTCTGGGGTTTACTAAACTGTGTATGTGTGTATTTTATTTTGTTTATGGCCAGCCTGTTAACCTAGACAGTTAAATGTGTTTTGACTTGTCTTATGAATTTATTTAAAGTATGTTTTGCCTCTTACTTATAAACTAAATGATTAACTTATCACAGCTTAACAATTCAACATGGCTCAGAGCAGGTAATGTCCATGTGTATGTTCCTAGTGCACAAAAAAGCTGAGGTAAATACAACTTTGTGTAGTTCCTGCTGAAACGTTTTTGGGAGGATAGATAATTATGGAGTGTATCTCCACTGGGCAGTTATAACTGCAATTTGAACCATTAGTTAAGCTATGGTAACATGACTGTAAGCTAGAACTGGTTCTGCTTGTTGAGGACTGGAGTAGACTTTGGGCCAATTACATGTATCCAGTAGTGCTTGCTGTCATACAAGGGAAGCCAGCTGACCTACACTATAACTCATAAGGCTATCATGTATTTCTCAAACTTCAAAGTCGTGATCAAGCCTCAAGAATAAGAATTGCAAATTGTGTAATGGATCACTTAATTCCTAGAACTTCCCACTTCCTTAACCATGGAAATAACTAACTGGAATGTGCTATCTGACCTGGCAGGAAGGCTTTGATGCCTCCTTCTAACCTTTCCAGTCTCTCTAACCTCTTCCATGTAACCTGAATGACTTCCCCCTACCCAGTTGCATGGCCTAGTCATCTTCTGTGGGTCATCAACACCCTTCAGGTTCAAAAAAAGTGATGTATCAGGAGATTGGTGTGAGAGGTCTATAAATCTGCTTCTCAACAAGTGGAGACATCCTCAGGCATGATAGTTCCTGTTCTCAAGTCGTATTGCTTGGAACAATTTGCCAGAAGCCTGTAGCTTGCTGTTGCTAATGGGCAGTTAACATAGATCTGTTGTAAGGAGATTGAGTGCATTCTTGCACCCTTTTAAGCTTCTTGGAAACTTAATTGATTTTTGCAAGAATTATTGTAGCTTTTCTTGTAGGCACGAAAATAATATCCCCAAGATACTTTGCTCCTGGACACAGCAACTTGTTGAAACTGGAAACTGTGGCCACTCAAAGATAATCTGGATTAAAAAATAAAACAAAAGCAAACAAACAATTTCCCCCAACTTTGTTGCAAAAATCCCTAAAGACTCTATGCTAACTCTCCAGGAAGGAAGTCTCTACAGAAAAAAATGTTGAGACTTTTGTTGTATGACGTGACTGACTGTGGCTTGGTATCTCATCCTTCTGTTGTTCGTGTCTGATGGACTCGCGTTTCCTCTTCGTTATCCATAGGTGCTACCAGTAGGTTCTGAACTCCCAGCTGGCACTCCATCCAGTGAGCCGCTGCCACCTTTTCCAGGACCTTCACTAACTCAGGTGCTATGAGACTTGGCAGATTTTATCTGCTGCTTTTCCTTTCAGAGAGCATGTTTCTATTAAACTCTCCATTGCATGTTATTAATGTCTTTGTTTTTCTTTTCTTTTGACTGAGTAACCCCTTTTGTGTAACTGTAGCAGTGGCCAGAGCCACTTCAGCACTGGATATGTAGCTTGTCCTTCGGGATGCTGTACCCAGTGTCTGAAGCACAGGAACAATTAATCAGGCTTGGGGTTTTCTAGTGTGTTAACCTGAACTTTAGAGGGTTTTTTAAAAAAAACAAAAAAAAGTAACACAGGTGAGTGTGTGTGTGTATAAAACTTGAACCTGTTTTCTTCTTGAAAAGGGTATAGTAGCAAAAGAATGGCTCTTTAGGGAAGCAGTATATACTGCAATTAAACATTAATGAAAATGCAAAATTGCTGGCTTTGCAAATTCCTGGGTTTTGTTGTTTTGTGGTTTTGTTGTTGTCGCCCCCCCCGTTATTAGTACACTCTGATTTCACTAGGCTTTCAGATTTGCAAAAGGTCTTTGAAGCTCCTGATCATAAACATGTTGAAATGTAACAGTGGCTTCCCTTGCTCAGATTCTGTCCTTGTATACAATAGGTAGCTTGGATATTTTGTATGTAAGTTGGACGGGTGTTCAGCTCAAGACCACAAAGATTAAATCTGTCTTCACTTTTGTTTAAAAAATAGAACCCCTCCCTGTAACTGAAAGAACTGTATTAAGACAGTTTTGTTATATGGATCTTCTAAATGCTGTGTAATGAGATGTAACATGGAAACACTGCACTTCAATATACAAAGAAAAGCTGAAAAAATAACTGAACAAAACCCATGAGATCATGAGACAATTGTGCTACTTTTGAAAGAAGTTTGTGAATAAACACAAAGATGGCTTTCTATAGAACTATATTAAAGTACACTTGGCACAGAATTATCATCCCAGTTTTATATTCAAACCTGTAAAGAAGATATGATTCAAGGAGGTACCTGGTGGTGCCTGCTTAAGGCTCAGAGTAATTTTGTCTTAAATCTACTGTTTCCTGTGTACATGTGCTTCTTATAGTATTAACCTCTTCCACCTGTGGCTTGAGTCCACAGTGAGTAGTCTTAGAATATGTGTCCAAAAGCTACATTTGAATTGGAGTCTGTCCTTTTATAGAAAGGAATTATTCACTTAAGTCTTAACTATAATTTTAAAGTAATTCCAATAAAATAGCTACAGTATGAAAATTTGTACAATACTTCTTAGCATTATGGCCTGATGTCTCTTTTGTTTTCTTGACCACTGAGAATTTTAATGCGGACTGAGCTAATCTCGATAAAGTCCTCTCCATAACACTCAGGTAACATTCTCCCTCTCATCTCCTGCAATGGAGCTCTTGAATTCAACTTTCACCTGTGGAAGGGAACTTAACTTTAAAGGTCACTTTAGTTCTTTGCAAGCTGTTCCTTTTTTGGGATTTACAGTAGCTTGATGAGAAAACTTATATCTGAAAGGATTTAAGCTGACTGTCATACAAAGGAATAGTGTTAGAAAATTGCAAATTTAAACTGTGCTAAGGCAACTTTGGTTAATGAGCTGTCATGGCTCATATTCTACAGCTAAAACTGTAAAAGCTGAATTACATGTGTTAGGGTACTAATCTTCAAAGATACCATTGGAATAGTATTTCCATTTCTGTCTTTCAAATGTGAGAACCATGGTATTACCTGGTTCTAAAGACGTGAATAGCATTGAGCAGCAGGGCGTGTTAGCTGCTCTTGGGTAGTTTTATGTTGGTTATGACATTAATAGTCCCTTTTTAAGTTTTCCAGCTTTTTTCCTCCAATGCTCTCTATGCAGAAGCTCTGTCTTTATTCAGCAGTTTCTCTAGTTCTCTCAGTAAATGTCATTATTTTGTGATCTCTTAAGAATCTCTCTTAGACTAAGTTTGTGTAGAGCATGTCCTGGAGGTTAGAATGGAAACAGTCTAGTGGACCTAAGATACAATGCGCTGAAAGCTGGCATCTCATCCTGTCTGTTCCTACTCTACCACCTTCTTGGACTTCATCTGATGGAGCAAATGCAAATCAATGACCTTTGATCAAGGAGTCCTTGCAGGTGGCCTTGTGTCCAGAACTACTACTTGGTTGTATCTTCTTTTTAATTAAAGCATGTTTAAATCTTTTGTAAGCAATGAGAATCAGTATACTACTTGGAAAGTATTATTCAGTGTGAAAAGGCAGAGATTTGTGCTCTTTATGTCAGAAAACTATGAAAGTGAATGTATTGCTCTTGGAATCTGTCATGGAAAGGAGTGCTGCTGTATTTGGTTTTATGCAGCTTCTTCTTAGCAGGCTGAATGAGGGCCGTATTCCAGCCTTGTGATTAATGAAGAAATGGGTATCTTCTGCCTCCAAACTGAGCAAGAAGCTGATTGACTTATGTAGAGTTGTAAGATGGCAGTGTTAGCAAGCAACACTTTTTTTTCCTCTGGCTTCTGGAGGCAGAAGCTGGTTTATGCCTTTCAGCCAGTTCTTTTTGAAACATGGTTTTACTGAAGAGGAGACAACAACAATTTGGTGATAATTCTTATCTGTGTTCTTACCATGAGCAAGGGTAGCAAATGGATCTGTAGGCAGCTGGTTAAAATCAGTCATACTAAGTTTATAGTCCTTTTTATTGTCATTGCTTGGAACTGAGTATATTAGTAATATTTTTCCCCCAAACTCAAAGCACTTGTAGCCACTTATGTGACTCAAGCCACTGTACCGCTGTAAAAGGCTTCTTCCTGTTCGTCAGAGGTATTTCTGGCAGGATTTGTGGTATGGAAAAGGCACAAATATAGATCCTTTGCTTCTTGTCCTTTGCAAATAGCTTACCTAATTTCACTTCTCATTTGAACTCTAAAGCCTGTCTAGGAGTGAGACAAAATTGGAGGAGACCAACTGGATCAAATGTAATTGACTGTTTAAGAGCATTTGCTGCTCTCTGGAAAATTACTGGCTTGTCTTAAAGTAGATAGGCTTGCCTTCCTTACTGCTTCTGTCAGTAGCTCATTACACAACTTTTTTTTTTCTTTAGTACTAGACTCCTAATTTGTAAACAAAGTACATGTCATCTCAAGACCAGTTTTGGACAGTTTGTTCCTTAGTCTTAAATACCTGTTCTGTTTATTCCTTAACTGCCTTTTGACGTGTATTTAGATTACTTTTTCAAGCTTCATTTTGATACCCTTGTTCCATAAGGAAATCTTTAGTTCCTGATCATTCTGATATCTCAACTCTTTGTTTACTTGAAGCAAATATCTTCTTGTGAGTGTAAGTGATGAGAATTATACAGTATTTCAGGTGAAATGTCCTCTTTATTTTACAGTATTATTGAATTAAATTAGCTCACTTCTCTGGTTAAGCATTTGGATTTTTGAGTGGTCATAGAAGTCTGCATCTTCTTGCACTTTTTTTTTTTTATTTGGATGGAATTGATGGGGGTTTATTGTTCTTAGGTTTTTTGGTTGTGTTTTGAAATCCACTATTTAGGAAGAATGTGATCCTGGCAACCTGTCAAAAGCATCTTTATGCTATTGTGTATCTCTAACTTCCAGTTTCTTGAAAGTGGAAGGGAATGCGTTTATGTTGCCATGACCTCAGCTTCAGTTCTAGAAACAGATCTAGCTTTTTAATATAGAAGACTTGGAAAGATTAATGATGCTAAAGTTTGGATGGAAATTTCTACTCCACAGGGTCAGAATTGCAACTTAGTGACATCTGCCAACACTTTCTTCTTCCCTATGTATCTTAGGGATATGGCCCTAATGAATTTTTAGTGAATCCGAACTTTTCTTATCTTTAAGATATTTTTAGGTAATTATTCTTCTCTTCCCCTCCCCAATTCAATTGGCCAAGTTCAAAAATTGTCTTGGATGTGAACTCAAACAGCTGAAATCTAAGTAATAAGCCTACTTGAGAGAGACTCTGCCCCTCTCCCTTCCTACTCTTCAAGTCAATCCATTCAGATAGCTTCTTTGAGGGAACTTTTAAGTGTGGTTTGTTTGTGTGGGGTTTTTTGGTTTGTTTGTTTTTGGTGTTTTTTTTTTTTAATTTGTTATCCTCAATCTTGCTTTATCCATGCTTGCTTTTGAAATTATGGGCATCTTCCTGAAGTTTTCAGTGATTTTTTTTTTCCCCTAATTGACTTACTTCAGGATTTTAGATAAACCATAATACAAATTACCTTTGTTATCTTCCAACCAAAAAAAATTTAGAACTTGGAGGCTTGCAGCATCTTTGTTTGGCTCTTCAGAGTGGTAATGCAAACTTCATGCTAACTTCAGGAAAAACAGAAGTTCCAGTTAATGGTTCTTTTCTGTTTTTTACCAAACGTGTTGCTTAAATTGCTTCCAGTCTTACTGTGCTATCAGTGTTAAATGGAAACATGTAGGAAGGGAACATGATAGAAATATGTAAGCTGTGCTGACTACTTTTAAGTTTTAGTATTAAATATGACTGTTGTTTCTCAAATGCGATGTATTTCTCCTGAGCTGGGACAGCTGTTCACTCTTTCCTTTCTCATCAGTCCCAGCAGCCACTGGAAGATCTGGATGCTAAGCTGAGAAGAACCCTTAGTCCAGAGACTGTTCCAGTGACATCTGCTCCTGCCTGTGTACGTTTGCAATGGTGGCAGTTAGTAGTCTAGAAAAACTTCAGTGTTTTCTCAAGGTCATGCTCTTAGGTCACAGCCTTTAATATGACTACACCAGTCTTTAAACTTTTAAAAATAAAAATGAAGAGTCATCTTCTAGTTTGGGGGAATGAGTCAACCAAAATAGGAAAAATCTGTGTGTTGCAATAGATTACGTATTTCCTGAGGCTGGTTTTGGTATTCTTAATGCAGTTTTTCTGGTGATGTCATTAATGTCACCAAACTAGAAGGGGAAGTGACTATGGAATAAGGGGAAAGAGCACTAAACACGCAGTATGTGATATGTCAGTCTTAATTTGGGAGGGATGTTTAAAGTGTGGATCTGAAATCTGACTGTAATAACAACAAAATGAAGGTAACGATTGACATTGTGATCTCCAAGTGGCTACCTATGCATTACTTCTGCAAAGCAAAAGGGGGTGTTCTGCTGACAACCTTGGGGTTGTAAGGTGTCCAGAATCTCTTGCTGTTGTTGCTTGCTTTGGAGGTTAAAAACACTTGCATTCATCTTGTCGTGGGTCATACTTTGACCCTGGTGGAAATAAAAGATTATGCAATATGCAGTATGGTGGATTTGTTGGCATTCAATCAAACTGCTGATTCTTCTAATTTAACTTTATTTTGTTTTCCCCCCCTTGAACCTGTAGTCTGTGCCCTCAGCATCTACAACGGTTACCGGGCTGGTGTCCACAGCAACACAGTCTCTGAAGGATGGTAAGACAGCCTTGATTATTTTAGATGGTTTCTCAGCATGCAGATATAATCCAAAATTGAACAGACTAGCAACTTGGAAGGATATAGCCTTTTTTAGTAAGTCATACAATGGCAATTCCTTCAGGATCATATTAGTTTTTAATAACTAGACTGAAATTTTCCACTGTAGGCCAGGAGAGGAGAATGATATATATATATCATATATATCATATATATATACTATATATGAATATAGTAACTCGTTTAGGATTTAAAGCTGTCCAAAGTGCTAAATTAAGACTTGCAAAGGGTCTCCAGTATGCTGCTAAGGTACAGCTTAAGGATTTGAAGGAGCTGTTTTCTGTCTTGTGTTACGTTCTTGGCAACAACAGTAAGACTTCTCATTTTGCGTCATTGTGGTGTTCTATATGTAGGATACCTCTTCCTAACCTAAGAGTGTTTCCTTTCTATTTAAATAGAGAAATGACGGTTAAACTACTAAAAATTTAAGAAAGGTAGTAGGAAAACCAGACTCACTTCTGGCTGCTTTAGAACAACTGAAGGTTGACTGGATGATCAACAATTGAAGTCTGAATGATCAATGACTTTCAAGTCTAAATGAGTTCAGTTGTTGGGGGGACACACACCCAACAACTTGCAAAATAGTCCGAGACTTTCCTGTCAGCATTCTCCTAGTTGTTTTAATTTTAAAAATCTTCCTTTTTCAAAAGAAACTTAATGTGGTACTAAGATTATTTCTGAACTATCTAGTAAACATTATTTAACTCGCATGTGCCTCTGAAGTTCAATGACAAACCTTCAAAAGCTAATAAAACCAGTAGGAAAATAAAATATTCCCATTTCGGTATGTTGCTAGTGAACTATACCATAGAACTCATTTGTCTGCTAGAAAATGAGTTGGGTTTTGCCTGCTAAAGTTTAGAAGGTAAAACTAAACAAACTGGGAAGTTGCTTAATAAACACAACAAGCTGTCCAATAGAACTGATGCAAAAATAGAATGTTATTTCTCAGCTTTGTAACCTTATACTGCCAGTGCATACAACAACAAAATTAAGAGCTGACACCTAAGAATCCAGCTCTGAAAGCTTCAGATAGACTGCTTTGAGTAAATGTGGTTTATAGCATTTCTTCAACTTACCACTTTTCTATTAATAAATTGTCTCCAGCGTTTGTGAAATTTAGGTAGTCAGTGTGGGTGTTGAATTAAAATAAGCTTTTTCTTACATAAACTTCAGTTCTGTTTTTTATTCTTTGGCTATTTCAGATCCCTGTTTGAAATCAATGTGCTTTTTTTACTGCTCTCTAAATGTGCACTTTTAGCAAGTATACTGTGCAGGGGAACTTTATAGAAAAATACTTCACTTTAATATTGCAGTTTGATATCTGATAAAATTGAAAAAAGAGATCAGGTCCCATGAATCCAAAGGCCTGTTAGGAGTTAACTGATAGCTGAGTTTGAAGTAGATAAAAAGAAATGTTGGGAGTTCAAATAATTTGTTGCACATTTTCTTCTTAATCCCATTCTCCTTTTCCTTAGCTTCAGCATTGTGTGGTGGAGAAAGCAGTGCTATGGCTACCACAGCAGGAGCTGGGGTTCTTAAGATGGGACGGTTTCAGGTAGGAGATGTTAAACTGATTTGACTGTGCCTACAGGATCTTTGCTGAGCAGTTCCTGCATAGTGCCAGCTCAGTGTGCCTCATGGTGGGCTTTTCTGTTGGGAGAAAATGTCCATGTTGAGCTTGTGAATGCAGTGCTTTGTGCAGATGCTGTTTTCATTCAGGGCAGAGATTGCACTAGATTATGTAGGTCTAGAATTGTGAATACAGCATTTCATCATGTCAGGCCTTAGCTGTGTAACTGATGGCCTTGGTCTTTAATGTTAGCTGCTTTTTGGCTAACTGCTCAGATGTTCACTGCATTATGTCCTTTTTGTGAAGGAAGTACCCTCTGAGTCTGCTGTGCTTCTTGGAATTAATCCTCCAGATTGTTAGAAGTACTACTTTCTGTGGCAGTGTTACTTGGAGGGAAGCGGTATCTTGCTTTGTGGCATACCAAGGAAACAAGTTATTTTCCCCTCTGAGATGCATCTTACTATTAAGGTAAATAAAAGCATCATGTTAAGAAAGAACTAAGAAAGTCTGCATGATTGCATTTCTATTCTAGGTATCTGTGGCGGTGGATGATGTGCTACAAGAGGGTGACAAAGCAGAAACTAAACTGGTGCAATTTGAAACCACCTCCACTGATTCTTCATCTCTTTCTGGCAGTAGCCCAGAGAGTACACTGGTAAAGCAGGCTGGCAGTCGGAAAAGTGAGGCTGTCGCTGACTCTTCCTTGGATGTGGTAGATGGCATTCCTCAGACAGTTCCTGTGCTGCAATTACCAGTAGATGTTGGTCATCCTACTAAGGTCGGACGCTTTCAGGTAACAACAACAATGGATCAAGTGGGGCGCTTTTCGGTGTCAAAGACTCAGGATGAGGTCAGCTGTGCAGAGAAAGAGCCAATGACTCTTCCTCTCTCTGTGGACTTGGAACAAGTTGCTTCTTCAGCTGCAGCTCCAAAGAAAGAGTTGGAGTCAAGGCAGTCCCCACAGATGAATGGTCCGTCCTCTGAACCGGAGGCTGCCTTCTTAAGCGGGATGGCTAAGGATTTGGATGACGGCTCAGGGAGCCCAGACTCCCTCCAGCCCCTGGGGTCGAAGATCAGCCTCCCTGTTCAGAGCCTTAGCAACTCATTCAACTCTTCCTACATGAGCAGTGACAATGAATCGGATATCGAAGATGAAGACTTGAAATTGGAACTCCGTCGGTTACGGGAGAAGTAAGGCTTTTTTCCTTGTCTGGTCATGTATGAAATATATGTAACAGGATTAATATGAATTTCATCTGGACTTCACTTTTCACAAAGAACAAAAGTAAACTTTTAAAGGACTCAACCTTTGCTAAGTGCCAGGAGCACTGTCAGTGTTTATGGGGAAACTAAGATTCTTTAGTGGGCAAGTAGTATGTAATTATAACAAAAAAGGTATATACATGTTTGCTGTGCTTAATTTTCTAACCTATAACCTTGTTGTATGTGTTTATATCTAGATTTATTGCTATACTGTGGATAAGACTGCAGATATATAGAAGCTTTTGCGTATCACTGAAGTTTAGTAGTTAGTGGGAATAGTGGTGTCTCATTTCAAAATGACACATAACTGTCTGCATTTCTGGCATTTCTAATGGTTCTCCTTTTCCTGAAGACTCCTTGTTGGCTCAGAAGAAAATTTAAAGTCAAGCAATGTGACCTACTAATTTATTTACACTGAAAGTTGAACATTTTTAGGGCAGCTAGCAATTTTAAATCTTGGGTATGCAACTGCTCTGAAAAAAACCCTGCGGAAATACAAATGTAGAAGTCTCCAAGGCCATGTGTCTCAGAAAATGAGTAATCTAGCTATTCCTGTAACATTTTAATGCAGAATGATTTGATCTTCTGCACTAGGTGTATGTTCTTGTTTGTAGTTACATTTATCCTGATTTTATGGTTACAACGTTGGGAACTTTGTGTTGGAATTCTAGCTAGGGTTAGGGCACAATGGAAAACGGCAAGTGTTATGCCATGTGCGTTCAGTGGTTATTTGTGGAAAAGATTTATTTCCTCCTTTCTTAACTGTTAATGGGAGTTTGACCAAAGAAGCTGGTCAAGCTTGACTGGAGGGGAGGGATTGTGTGCATGCATGTATATACATATAACTTTTGTAAGTCATACTCTTGTAACTTGTTAGGCACCTTAAAGAGATCCAGGAGCTGCAGAGTCGCCAGAAGCAGGAAATTGAGTCACTATACATGAAATTGGGAAAGGCCCCACCTGCAGTAATTATTCCGCCAGCTGCACCCCTTTCAGGAAGGAGGAGACGACCTACTAAAGGAAAAGGCAGCAAGTCCAGTCGTAGCAGCTCCCAGGGAAATAAGAGCCCTCAGCTATCAGGTAAGACTTCCTTCAATTTTTTGAGTAGATAAACCAGACAAGGTACCACCTCTCATTCTTAGATCGATGTCTGTGTCTCTGTCTTGTCTTTTGGAGGGGGGGAAGTGTGTGTCCCAGTTCCTCCACTGCCTGGATTACTAGATCATTTTGAAATTTTTTGCTGTTTGGTCATCTTGCTTGTGACTTTTGCAATCTACTAAAAGATTACATTGTTCTGTAAGAGCAGTTTTAAAGTTGTGATTTTTATTTTTTAGAGATTAGTCATGGGGCTCTAAATAGGAAGAAAAGTGTAAATTTACAGTATGGGGGAAAACATTGATTTTTTTTTTTTTTTTTTTTTTTTTAAGATGAGCTGCTCTTGTTGCCTCCTGAAACTGATTTTGCAGAATGGGGCTGGTCTCTTCAGTCATCTTCCGAGTTTTTTTTCTACTTTAGTAGCACTTAAGCATGGTATCAGTAGTGCTCTTACACTTCAGAGACTTAGTCACAGTTGATGGATATTAAAGTAGTGATTTTTTTGTAATGGAGTTGCAATTTTTTTGTACTTACAAATTGAGAAAGTTTCAATTTTCAGGGCTTCCTTTCTTACTAAAACCATTTTTATAATAAACAGAACTCAGAAAAATAGTTCTGTTTACTGTTTGAATGACGTGGATGTCGGATGCTTGCTGGGTAATTGTAGATGTCTCTCAAATCCTGTAGCATTGAGTAAACAATATTGGAGGGCCAGCACTGTGAGCAGAAATATTTGTTACTGCTTCCTGCACACTCACTTTGGTAATTCCATGTCACGCTGCAATTTCTGTATCCAGTCACCCTGGTTCTGCTCACTTTGTTTTGTTATATGATAGGGGAGCTATGTGTGAGCACGTGACAGTGAGCTAGCATGGAGTTGCCTTAAAACTTAAGTAAATAATTTTTCTAGTCTTACTGCTTTCTCAGACACTGGAGCAGTTCCCTCCTCCTCTCTTGCCTGGATTGTCATGCTTGACCAGAGGATGATAGCCTTTTTTTCCCCCACCACAGCACTTTTTCCTGTATCACTAGCGTAACAGGTCAACTGATCATTTGAGTTACTTGGTAGTGACTTCACTCCCTAGTAAATGTTTCAGTCAGACTTCCCTCTGTTTTTTTTTTTTTTCCCCTGTCCTTTGGGAATAATGCCAGAAGCTTCAAAAATGATGTGGGGAAACTGAAACATTGAATGACTTTTTGCCTTCCTCCTTCCTCTAGGCAATCTGTCAGCTCAAAGTGCGCCATCAGTCTTGCCTCCACAGCAGACGCTTCATCCTCCTGGTAGCGTGCCAGAGACTGGGCAGAACCATTTGTTACAGCCCCTCAAACCTTCACCTTCCAGTGAAAATCTCTACTCTGCCTTTACCAGTGATGGTGCCCTTTCGGTACCAAGCCTTTCGGCACCAGGCCAAGGTAAGACTTTAAATGGATTTAGCGTGGAGTCTTGCACCTTTGTTGCTGGTGAATGAACGACCAACTTGATGACGCTTGATTTTTAATACATAGCATAAAGTAGATTGCTAGTCTCCTGCCTATGTGTGGAGGCTGATAAGGGTGTTTTTTGCAACTCGATTTCTACCTTCTCATGTAGGTGAAGTGTGAGGTTGTTGAAGTAATGTATATATAGCACATCGCCCTGTCTGCTGTAATGAAAAGCACCAAGGAGAATGCAAAAGAATGCAGTATGGTGGTGGCAAGCAATGTTCTGCTGACCTGGGGGAAAGGTATTGGCTGAAAGGATGAAGGGACAGATGAGAATGGGGGGGTCAGAAATGGGAAGTGAGACTAAGGAAGGGGCAGAGCAGCTTTGGTGTTAACAGATAATTGAAATGGTAGGAAACTTCTGAAGTCTCAGAGTCCTTTTAGACTTCCAAACTGCTTTGGATGTTTCTGTCAATGGAATTTTTAACAATAAAAGGTAAAAAAGGCTCGTATTCTGCAATTGTGAGTTAAAGAATTATCCTGGAAAGAAGAGCTAGTGTAGGAGGATGGAATGGTGGGAATAATAAATTGTTCATTTACTCAAGTAACTCAAGTTGTGGATTGCTTGTTATTAGTTAGTATGTTATGAAATGATTTCTCAGACACAGCTCTGATTTATTTGTTAGGGACGGTTTTTTTGCTTGCCAGTCATTAAGGGGATGATAGCTTGATTCCTTTACTTCTCTTAACTTAGCTGTTCAAGGTTTTTTTCCCCTTGAACATCTTTTTGAAAAGCTTTGCTATAGACTGATTGAATACATCAATTCTAATGCGTGTTTTTGCTGAAATTGGAGAAGTACAGACAGAAAATGGAAACAGACTTTTTGGAAGAATCTCCTATAGAGGTTTTTTTAATGAACTGTTTCAAGTACTTGAATTATCTCCCTGTATCTGGAGTTGTGCAGTACTGTTTTATAATTGGATACTTTTGCCAGGTTTTGGCTTTGCTGTAGATTGCAACCTTATTGCTGGGTTATGTACTGGAGAGTAACACTGCAAACTTGGCCTGATGTCTGGAGGTCTTGGAGGGAGTCTCTTCACTCCGTATAGTGTCTACGTACTCTTTGGTCCACACTTCGAGGCTTATTCTTGTGTGTCATGGTAATGCATTTCACCCTTCCAACCTCAAGTTGCTAACATCCTGTAGTGGTGTTCTGTCTTTTCTCCTCTCCTTTTTCTGTTCTTCCCGTTTTTGTTTTCTCACAGGCTGTGCGAAGTTTAACTGTACATCTGAGAGAGTGACGTTCAAGCCTGGTGGCAGGAGGACCCGATTTCTGAGTACGCCCTGCTTGGCTCTTTGTGTGTAACACCTTTACTCCTTCCTTGTCTGTTTTTTTTTGTTTTGTCTTTCTGTTTTTTCTGCTGCTTGGATCTGTTTCATGCAGCCCATTCTCATCGGCCACTTTGTATTCCCTCCCATCCCATGGCTCAGCTGAGCTGCACTTAGCACACCTTTAGAAGTTTGGGTTCTCGTGTTAGGTATTCTCTGTTGTTAAACTCATAATAACAAGCACTCATTTTTTCTGAGCTTTTAGTGGAAACTTTTTCAGGACAGTTCAGTGAAATCACAGAAACTGGGGAGAGTTAGCAAGTTGTGGGTGCGTGGGCATTTTCTTTTGGCCTGCCTTAGTAATTACGCTTCAGCATATGTTAGCTGAGGTGAGACTTGGAAGGGAGGTAGTCTTTCTAGTGGAACAGCGAGGAAGATTTGTTTTCCAAATTATTCCTTTGTTGGACACTACTGTAACTGATGGGGGGAATATGTTGACTTCCTCCAGCAGTATGCTTAGTGTGCAAGTTGGATGTGGTTTTGCATGTTCTCAGCGCTAGTGCTGATTACAGTGCAGAGCATTGATGCCACCTGTAGGCAGTTAATATTGACTTCTTATGTTCGTTAGCAGATGGATAGCTAAAGATTGAAGTGTTGAGGGTCTTAAAAATACTTAGAGAATATTTTCAGGCAAACTCAAAAGATCCGTACCTACTAATGGGCCCAGGTTTAGAAGTTTTTACTGTGAATTGGAGATACACTAAATGTGCAACGAATAGCAGTAAAGGTGGGTAAATAGACATCTTCAGACATCCTGTCAACCCTCACAAGTTACCTTGCAGCCCTTTTCAAAATCCTTTCATTTGTACTTACATTAGGCCAGATTTACAAGAGAGCCTCAAACTTCTGATGTGATTGAAGCAATGATACGCTTGAGCCAAGGCTGCTGATGTGATGCTTTTTACTGGGAGTGCTGCAACATCTCCCGTGCTGCTTCTGCAGGCTGGACCCCTTAAATGTCTGACATTTGTTTCCCACCTTCCGGAATGACTTGATAGGAGAAAGCTTTAAGTGCTGTAAAGAGACCTTCAGTCGCTGCACTGCATGACAGTACCAAGCGTCTGTAGCATCCGTCTTGCTACAGTTGGCAGTAGCACAGCTGAGCCGGAGAGTTGTGTGCAGGAACTAGGCCTGGCCTTCTGCAGAGACAGCTGCAATGCAACCAGCTCCATCCTCTGAGAAGGGAGTGAGTCAGAGGGAGGGGACATTTTTTCCTGGCTGTTCAGTTTTGCAATGATACCTCTAGCCCACTTCATTGGATTCATGGGAGTGTAAGTACTAATGGTATTCAATTTTTCAGATTGAGCAGCTTTAAATGTTTTTGCTAAGTATTAATGTGCAGATGTGCACTAACTGACATCTGCAATCTCAAGATTTATGGCTTCTTTCTTGGAAGAAGTTAAATTCTTACCAAAGCTAACTCTTGAAAATCATCTTTAGTCTGGCCTGTCCTTTTTTGGGGTAAGGAATATACAGAACAGCCATTTCATTTCTAGAATCGACAATGAAGTGAATATATGAGAGTATCACTTACAAGGCTTTGGCTTGATGCAAATTGGTCATCTGTCTATAAGAGTACTTTGGCATGTATATCTCTTGCTTATGGGACTGGTACTAAGGGGAATGGATTCCTTTTCAAAAGTGTGTTGTAGCTGTCCTGTAAAAGCAGGTAATACTTGGCATGGCGCAGCTTGGCCTGGCACTTGGCTTATTGCAGGTTGCTTGCTTCCTGGAGTCTTATCCTTGAAATGCTGTTGCAGACTGTTGTGGAGAGTGACAACCAGAGAAGATGCTGGGTTAGAATCAGCGGTGTTGAGGAAACAGTGCAGTAATTGATGCTTTTAACTGTGCAGCTGGAGAAACAGAGTGGTACAGCTTGGCAGGGAATGCCTGAACTGTTCCACGGATCTGAGAAAACAGGGTGACAAACTAAAAGAACTTGACCTATCAAATAAAGCTTTCTCATGTTGTAAACTGGTTGAACTTCGATAGTTGTAAAATTCTTCCTACCTCCTGACAAAAATGGAAGATGTACTTGCTTTTCCTTTTCTGATAACAGCCAGTTGTGACGGTAATGTCTCCCGACATTCTTTGCTACCATTTGGGAATTCTGAAGAATAAATGTAGGAGGCTGGGCCTCTTCTTCTGAAAGTACAACTGATTCAACTGTCAGACCAGTCTTTGGGTTTTTCCTAGAATGTCTCAGCAGTGACTGCAAGAGCCCTGCTGTGCTGTGTCCTCTGTTTCTCACCAAGCTTTTTGTACTGTTTGCTGATACTAAACATTTCTCACTGTTTCTCTTATCTTTAACAAATTACTCTCTCTTTGTGCTTCAGGGAAGATGGTGAAAAAAGTCTGTCCTTGCAACCAGCTCTGTAGTAATTATCTTATTTCTGTTATCTCTGATTCCTGATTGTAAAGCTATTTATTCATCAGCTTTTTCTGGTCACTGAAGCCTTACCTCCCTGACTCTGTCTCCAGCACAGCATCTGTCTGTCTGTGTTATGCCCTCTAATGTGTACTCTGTCATTAGTATATTGAATAGTCCGGCTATTACTCTTGCAGACAAGTGGAGGCAGGCAGAAGCTCACCTTCACTGTGGAGCTCTTTGCTCATCGCTAACGAGAGCGAATTGAGCAGCAGGGTCAGTTGCTCGCTGTAATGTGCTGGAGTTGTACCTTTGAGCAGCTGGTTTGTTTACAGATCTGATGGGGCTTGCCACCTCAGTGACAGATCCAACTGCAGACACTCCTTCAATGTTTTAAAAGCATAAGAGTAAGCCATCAGAGATTTCTAGTGTCTCTCCCAAAGCAAGAGATGTTTAGAAAAGCCTGTGTGTGCTCATGTCATTTAAGTCTGTTTTAAAGGTGTCTTTTGACTGCTGGTTTACGGGGGGGGCGGAAATAAAAGGGCAGAATGAAGGCATTATAGGTAGCAGGCTGGAGAGAGGGAAGCCTGTTTCACTTCAGATCCTTCACGTCAGAGCAGAACTGGGGATGGCTGCTGTGACCGAGCAGGAATGTGGGGGGTTGTTTCCATTGAATGCTACAAGTTGAAGCACTTCCTTCTCAGACTCTTCTGGATGGCAGTTTCTGCAGATGGTGACTATGTCAGAGCTAAAATGTGAAATTCCTGAGAAGTCATTTTTTAAATTGACATTACGTGGGAGCTTTAGTAATTGTGTAGCTCACCTGTAATGGTGTAGGCTGGTCTGTCTGTGACCTGAGATAGGAGCTCCCTAACAAAATCACTTTTGGAGACAGCTCCCTCCCACCTTTCCCACCCTGAAGCAATCCAGTCCTTTTCAAAACACTTAAACTTTCCTAAATGATCTTTCACATCTTCAGCTGAATGCACTGTAGTATATACCTTGATTAATTCTCTCCCTTCTGTGGCCTGAGGAAGCTCTTCAGTCCAAGTCCAGGATCCAGTGTGCTTACTGATTAAAGTGGAAATGTGAAATATCAAAAGCAGATACTGGCCATCGTGAAGAGCATGAGGGCGAGTGTGTCAATCCCTGCATGAACCCTCACGGTGGAATGTGATTATTACTGGTTTTGGCAGCTCCCCCTGAGTACCTCTTTCTTGCTTTTGCCTCATTTGTCTTTAATTTCACCTTCCACATCATTGCTCTTATTAAATAATTGTATTCGGAGCCCTTTCCACATGATGCATGCTTAAGGTTCTTCTTGTTTCACTGTAGATTTTCCTTGCCACCTTACAGTGTGTTCCTATTACTCTTCATCCGAGCTGAAGCTGCACACCCTGGTCAGGGACCTTATTCTTTCCTTTCCGTGTGTACTGTTGCATGCCTCTGCCTGCCTGTAACAACCGCTGCCCCACCTGTGGGCGCCCAGACCAGGAGCCACTTCCATGCTTGAGCTGGAACTGGTGGGAGGGATACGTATCCTTCCCTCCTCGGCACTACTAGAGGCAGTAACACTTTGCTTATTTGTCCTGCATAGTAAGTACGTCACCTTCCTAATTCACTCCTCAATATGAAACATTCCTGCAGGGGTTTGGAGCCAGTTCTTTCTTTGATACAGTGGTTGCAAGGAATGTGGCTGATAGCCAGGGAAAGTGGAACAGATGAAGTAGCTGTCAGGCAAGAGGCAGCGACTCCATCATTTGGCCTTTGTAATAGAGATGACTTTTGCTGCTGGCATTTTTGATGCTCTACTTTTAATCAGTTTTCTTCAGAAATGTCTGCCATGAACTCAGGTTTTCTTGGATTTCCCAGTTGCAGTCTTCAGAGTGAGCAAGTAAAAACATTTGAGGAACTTTGAGAAACAAGTAGGTGAGGATGTGTGCTTGCAAGGAGTGCTGGGTTCAGCACTGCAGTGGCCAGATACTTATTTTGTTATATTTGATTGGTTTTGTAATAAATGGGTTTGTAAAATCTAGATTCAGTCCACCTTTACCACGCCCTTCAGAAAAAAGTCTGTTGCCCTAGTGGTTAACCATCATTTCCACATCTGTAAATGAGGATATTTTGCAATACTGCTGGGAATTTAAGAAGCTTACTTGATAATATACAATTTCTTTGATTCCTGCCTTTAAAAAGCTTAAATTTGAGTGCAGTTGCATGTTTATAAGTGTGAGGACAGTGAGGCCATCTAAAACAAAGCTGCTAGATTTTTTTTTTCTACAGGATAATGTTGAGCAAGCTTTCTAGCAGAACCGAAGCCTGGTATTTGTGTGAAGGGGTTTTTGTGTTTTTGCAATCAGCCCAATGAATAGAAAAACTTGTCAAAGCATGTCTGAGGAACTACTCTCATTTCTGCCTTCTTTAAGCTGTATTAGTTGTTTGCATCTGAAATGCTTGTTCTTCTGACATAGGAAATCTGAACATAATGGCAAAAAAATGCTTTCAGAGGCAAAAAGCAATATTTAATGCAGTGCAGACTTCCCCTGCTGATCCTGGCTGTTTGGTGGATGAAGACAGTCCCATCTGGTTATCCTCAAGAGCATAAGTATGGCAGCTATTGGAAACAACAGTTGCTGTTTCTAACTGTGGCTTTTTTGTGTAATCTGGGTGAATTTTTCTCTTCATTTTACAAAGTGGAGATAATTTGCTACAGAGCAGCTGGCAATGCTGATTGTACTGCTCCTTATTCAGCATCCAGCATTGTCCTCCAAGGTGGAATTGACCTGTGCCAAGTGGTTGCTGCTAATTTAAAAGGCGTAGGATGAGAGAATGACGTGACCATACTGTCGTTCAGTGCTGAAATCTAATCTCCTTTTTCCTCTGCAAAGACCTGTAGGCTGCTACCATTCCCCTCTTAAGATGACTACTTGCAGCACTTCTTGAAAAGTAAACATATCTGTGAAATACCCTTAATCTGAGAAAATGCCTGTAGGAGTCCTTGTAGTTCCCACTTCAGTGTGTCCTGGAATTGAAACGTAGAATTAATCTGCATGGCGTTTTAACTGGCTCTCTATTGATGTGCCATTACCACAATTATTAAATTTGCTAGAGAAAGATAGTCTTTAACCTAAGTCTTGATTCCCATTGTTTGTATTTGCAGGGACCAGCAGCACTAACACGGTCGGGGCTACAGTGAACAGCCAAGCACCCCAGCCTCAGCCTACTGCTATTGCCTCAAGCCGGAAAGGGACTTTCACAGATGACCTGCACAAGCTGGTAGATAACTGGGCCCGAGACGCCATGAACCTGTCTGGCAAGAAAGTTGGCAAAGGGCATAGCAACTATGAGGTAAGATGTCATCCGTGAGCGTTTATTGTAGCAAGAAACGGTCAGTGTCATTGCTATCTCACTGGAGTGTCAAACACAGCTAGAGTACAGTCGCCGCGTAGCTTGGACAACTGCTCTAGAAGACTGTTGGCTGTATCTTTTGTGGGCAGGATTGTATCACCTGCTACGGAAGGGAGGGGGATGACTGAAGAGGAGGGCCATGGTGTGCTCTTGTAAACCTCCACCGGGAATGGCTTGTGGACCAAGGGGGTGAGCCTGTGGTTTTTGAACACCGTTGTGTAACTTCTCTTGGGGGCTGGGTTTTCTTTCAGGGCCCTGGAATGGCAAGAAAATTCTCGGCACCAGGTCAGCTCTGTATCTCTATGACATCTTCCCTGGGTGCTACGCCCATCTCTGCAGCATCAGCTACCTCTTTAGGTCCCTTCACGAAGGCTATGTGCCCTCCGCAGCAGTACGGTTACCCAGCAGCCTCTTTTGCCGCTCCGTGGAGTGGGACGGGTGGTCCAGCACAGCCGCCGCTCGGCCAGTTCCAGCCCGTAGGTGCCGCGTCTTTGCAAAGCTTCAACATCAGCAATTTGCAAAAATCGATCAGCAACCCTCCGGGCTCCAACCTGCGGACCACTTAGCCGCGCTTGGCGACCGTGCTGGCTAGACCTCGGGACAGGACGCGGGGAGGGAGATGGGGCCCTGTATCAACTACTAGTGCTGCAATGAACTGGTAGCTTGCCAGACTGGGAATGGATTTCTCTTTTCCGACCATTGCTGTCAACTCTCTGTAAAGGGAGTTTCCCCACACGCTTTCAAGGGGGAGGAGGATGATCAGCATCCTTATGATGGGACAGTGCTTTTGACCGAGGGGTTCTGCTCTTGCTCGGAACAAGAGCTGCGAAGAGAAGCCACGGGGTCAGTTCATGCAGTCTTGCAGTAAAATTTCTCTCTGGTTCGAGGCCGAATCCACACGTGTTGAGGCGGGAGAGCTGAATCCTAGCATGAGGCTTTAGCACGCTTCTCATCTCTCCCTGAAGAACCAAGACCAGGAGAAAAGCTGTCCAAATCCCCCTCCTCTCCCTCTCCCCCGTCAATCGTATCTGGCTCCGAAGTGATGGGGCACACGAATGGACTTGCAGTGCAGCCCGTGCTTGATAGGTCATTACTGCTTTAAGTAAGATATTAACAGCTTTGACTGCAGCATTAGAGCAATTTAAATTGTTTAAAAAAATTTAAAAGTTCCCTGCGGACATGTACTTACCATCAGTTTTGATGTGGAAACACTGTGATATATAAATGTTGTTGGACAACAGTAGTTTAAAAATGAGTGGAATATAGAGGGTTAAAAAAGTTAAAAAGAAAAAAATGGGAAAAAAAGCTAGCTATATCCTTATACTTATTGGAGACACTTTAACTTTTTCCTTTGTATTTTCATTGTATTAGATAAATAAATGTGAATGTAAAATTGTATAAATTAATGTACTTGAATACTTGTCTGTTCTCCCAGTATGCTTGCTGGATATTTTAGTGCCTTGGACTTCTATTGCTTCTGCAGTTAGCGTCGTCTTCCCAGCAGAGCCCCGGGCAGACGGAGGGCAAGTTCAGAGAAGGACGGGTGACTTGTACCTAGTGACTGGGACGTTTGAGTTCATTTAGCGATACCGTTACTGTTTAGAGTAGGCAGACGGAGGGGGAAGTCATGGAGGCAGCGCGCTGGAACGGTGTTCCGCGTGCTGGGGAAGCTTGTCCAGGCGGGCAGATCTGAAGTTGCTGGTGTGACGGGCCAGGTGGGGGCGGGATGGAGGGTTGTGGGTGAAGCTGAACCGAGACTAACCTGTATTGTCTACGGAGGCGGGAGGTCTGGATCGGAGACGGAGAGAGGATGGGGAGCACGTGTATCTTTGGGAAAGGCCCAACTTAAGATGCAGTTTGACTCCACCTGTGAAGTGGTAAAGACGTTTGGTCAGGATGTGACTTGAGGGAGAGGTGCCATTGCTCGTTGGCATGGGCTTGTCTGCTGGGGTTGCTTTTCTTACCTTTTTTTTTTTTTTGGTAAAATCCATTGAAGCCAGGAATAGACTGTCCTGGTGCAACGTCCATTGCCGGCAATGGATGTACTTGAAACAGCCGGCATCAAGAAGTTTCCTCTGTCTTATTTGGAGGATTTAGGCTTTTGTTCACTCTAACAACTTTCAAGCTGGTACCAGGATTGTAACTATCTGTCACCTCTTAGTAACTGTACTGTACCTTCTGCTTTGGTCATTCTCCCTTTTCATATTTAAAAAATACTGGTTTCCTCTTCAAAGTAAAAATAATACCAGCCAGTATTTATGTAGTGCTGCAAAAAGCTGTGAAGATGAGAAGACTGTGCCCCGGTACTGGGGAGCAGCTCACCGGTATCCTGGAAGCTGGCGCATCACGGAGATGTTGCTTGCCTGATTTTTTTTTTCTGGGAGCGCTATTCCCCCCTGGAGCCTTAATAGGGAGTTTTTCTGTCTGCGGGTGTTCTCGCTCTTTTATTTTTTACAAAGAAACGCTCAAGATCCGTTCCTTTCCTGTCACTTTTTTTTTTTCTTACAGCAGTTTTGGCAGCAAGGGCAGGTACGGGCTGGAGATGGACGCCCGAGGGTGAGAGCTAGGGGCGAGGTGGCTGGGCTCCGAGCTCCTTAGGTGTGGGGGTTTATTCTTTGTAATCGAAGCGCAGACTAGAGCTACGGAACGAGAGAGGCGGCTCGTGGCGTGCGTGTGGCGGACGGGGGGAGAAAGCAGGGGTCCCTGCGGCTGAAGCGGGGCGGAGAACCCCTGCTCCTCCTGCCCGCGTCCGGCGCCAGGGAGAGGCGCGCTCTGGGGACAGGCGCGGTGACGAACCTGGGGCAGTGATGAAAGAAGGGGAATATTCATGACAGGGGAACCAGTCGGCTGGATGCAGCACGTGGTTATTTAATTTTGATCTAATAAGTTTTTGAGGTCGTTTTTTCACTTAATGTTATGCAAGAACTGGTTTTATTTACCATTGATTCCCCCCTCTCCTGTGGATGAATAACTGAAGTCTAGAGGAATAAACTAATGCTACTGAACTGTTAAATTATTTTGTTTAATATTACACTTTGAGTATCTTTTTCCACATAAAATCGGTTTCTGAATTACAAGCGTTTTCTTTACATTATTTAACAATGTACACTGTAAAAAAATAAAAATAAAAAAAATAAAATGAAACTTTGGGCTTCCCTGGCCGTAGTTAGTTGTATGTTTTGCACTAAACCCAGGCACCGCGCTGCTTGTATGACTGCGCTTCGTGCTGCAATTTGTTACCTTTGTAGAATATTTAATGAAGTCATTCAAATAAACCAAACCTGCTTTTGTTGAGCTGTGGGTTTTCTTGTTGAACAGCAGGTTCCAACCTCTCCATCCTCTTCCGGGAGTGATTTAACCGTTACCCAATTTATCAGTTTATCGCAGGAAAGCACAAGAAACCCATTTTAATGAGACCCTTTAACTTCTCAAAAGCAGCGATCAGCGATGAGCCTTTGGCGTTGCAATAGCATACTCTGAAGGAAGGTACTATAAAGAGTAACTCACAGCATGGGTCTTCTGTATGAGAGGAGGAGCCTAAGGGCAAGGGAGAGAAGCTGTGAAGGACAGCGTATAAGCAGTATGGTTGCTTTTACGGCTGAGACTGTCAAGAAGCTACCCAACAGCAGAGACGCTCAGTCACGAACCCAGTGGCTCTGGCTGTTCGGAGCACGGGTGGAGCTTCCCTCGCAGTGGCTCTCTGCTTCCTTCTGGCAGTGAAGCTGGAGCAGGGGCTGCTGCAAGGGCTGGGGAAGTGCCCGGCCCGGGCACGGAAGGGTCCTACTCCTTTCTGGCGGGTGCGCTGCCCTCCTCTCCAGGGTGGAAGGGAGCAGGGACGTGCACCCGAGGTGCTGGGGAGAAAAAACTTTTTCGTGTAGCCCTCTAATAGGGATTCCATCCCCAAATTTGCAACCATACCGGTAGAGTAGAAGAGTGGAACTACTTTACAGGGTCGTTCTTCCCACAACTGTAGACTTGCAGGAATTACTTGGTATTTCTAAACACTAATTGCTGCTGCATTTCTTTCCATTTTAAGAACAGCTTCTGAGTCATGCTGCTCAAGGCCTTACAGGGGAAAAAGAAAGCTCCAAGTGTAAGTTTTACTGCCCTTTTAGAAGGGACCAATCCCGAGAGGCTTATTGCCCTGGTTTCTCTTAGAGGCAGCATGGCTAAGTTTGCACTGGTTCTGTAGCGTCGAGCAGGCTGATGCAGTTGTGTTTATCTGAGACGTTTAGTTTTTTCGTTGTAAAAGTTTGGAGTGGCTTTGAATACAGTAATTCTGAATGTCTGCACATTCCCTTCCTAGCAAACAGGTATCTGATTTCAACAGGGAGTGCGTGACTCAAATGCGTGGTATGTATTCCTTCCCCGAGCTGCTCTGAACGCAGCACTGAATCGGAGAGAAACCAGTACAGTGAAATGGGAAACTATTTTCTAGATGTAATCTATTACAGGTTAATTTGTCCTATCTTTCCATACTGAAGTCAGCCCTTGTTCTTTGTCTTGTTGAGGAGGGAAGTGGATAGCAGAGGATCTTTTAAGGAAAAAGGGCTAAGTGGTGAAGGTAAAGTAGGAGGACCAGGAATAAATGCTGAATACTTCTAATGTAGTTATATTTAACTGCTTTAAGAGACTTGACCAGATAGAGCAGTGATGGCAAAGCCCAGGAACAAGGTCCTGTTTCAAGGCTGACATTGATTTCAGGGTTGGACTAATCAAAGAGTTCATGTAAATGTTCCTGGTCCAGCTCTAATATCCAGTCCTGCGGGATCGTCCTCCTGGTCCCAGCACTGCACATCTGAAAAGCACTACTCTATCCAGTTCAAAATACTGCTTAAAAAATTCTTTCTTTGACCTTCTTACTGGAAGGAACAGCTGTTGCTTTGCTCTGAAGTTTAAAACCCACTTGGAAGTTTTCTGTTGCCCATCTTAAAGCAGATGCAAGGCCGTACAGAGGTGGTGGTAGGCTCTTCAGCTTCCGACTTGTCATGAGTCAGAGTGCGTTCACTTCTTTGAGCTTGTTAAACAGGAAATGAGTTGGAATGGTTTGAAGGCTATAGCGGCACGAACAGCCACAAGCATGGTTTGTTTCTCAAATTTCATGTTTATTTTTATATCTAAAAGGGTTGAAAGCTTATTTAAAAACAAAAGTGCAGCTCCCATTCACTTTACAAAGGGTCCGAGCAAACCCTGTCTGAGATGCTATGGGCAACTCCCTGGCAGCAGTCCCTGCCCGCTCCTGCCCCCGCGCTGCCCTGTAGCGCAGGCACAGCTGAATCTGCTGCTGCTGCTGCTGCAGGGGAACCTGATCCGGCTGAGGAACAAGCTGAGGAGGAGCAATAGGCTCCGACCCTGTTTGCACAGGCACAGGGCAAACGGCTGGGCCGTGCGTCAGAGGCTTCGCACCCGCAGCCTCACCGAACGGGCAGCCACAGCGTGCGGGCTTTGCCATCTGACCGTGACCCATCCTTCTCCCCGTTTTACTGACCATCTCTTTGTGCTGAAGTGCAACACTGAGAGAGAAAGAAGCTATGAATTGCATCTCGTTTCAAACATTAATTCTGTTACCATTTCAGGCAAATTAGGTGTAATGTCAGCTTGTAATACAGCCACAAGGCTAGTGCTGCAGAAGCACAAATGATTGCTTGCTTATATAAAAAGGCATCTGAAACATGTAATAACCTAAAAGGACTTTACGTTCTTGCTGGCTGTATTAAAGTCTTCTGTGTTGCTTCACCATAATATACAGGAAAATCCGTTAATACATTAGACTTCCTCGCATAATTTAAACAGCCAACTGCAGTCTTCTGATGTAATCCAGTATGGAAGTAACGGTACCACCAGGTGTCTTACGTAGGTTCTAGCCGCCTTTTCTTCAAGCTTTGACTTCTCCTGTGGGGGCTGCGCTCTGTCAAACAGGGAGATGATAGTGAGAAATGCAACTTTCTCTCTTAAAGCTTTTTTCTGCTTCTAAAAGTGCTCCTCAATTCTTTTTCTAGCTCTTCCTTGATAGGACAGTTGGATGGAAAAAACAGGCAGCTCTCCTAGCCCACTATCGCAGCACCTGCAGCCAGCTCTAAGAAAAGGAGGATGTTTCTCCCACTCCAATTTACTGATCTAACAGTGCTGCTTTCAAAGCCAAGAGCTGGTGTTACGACAGAACTCGGTCATGTTTTGGTAGCACGTACCTGGGGTGTGCTGGCTGGCACGGCTGCTGTGGCTCACGACTGTAGCAGATGGCTGCAACTGTGCAAGTCTAGCAGAAGCTTTGTGGTAATGCGTTCTGTGAGGAGTCCTGTTACGAGCAGTCATTTGATGACGTCCACGGGGTGTTTCAGGTGTCTGGTGTCCAGCTGATGGGTCTGCCATTTTGTGACCTGTTATCTTCAGATCAACGGTCTCCAAGGAAATGTCCCAAAGTTCAGGATCATCTAGAATGAATGAAAAAGTGATCAAACCAAAGACGATGGTATCGTACTACAGGAACGACAGTAACTCCAGGACCAGCCCACTCTTTTCTACAAGTGGTGGCCACTACTGAAGTGCAACTGTAAAGCTGCTTTTATGTCAGTGCAGAGGAGGCCAACGGCACTACCCCTTGTGCTCCAGACTTAAGCAACGTCCGGGCACCGTGGTGTAAGTGTGACCCAAATAGCCATGGCTATGTTAAGACACCCCCTCACCCCCACAAATGTTGTTTCTGTGCAACATCACTTGTACAGAGTAACAACTCTGTACTGAAAAGCATGGTGTGCAACCCCTCATAGTGAGGGACGTCATTTCCCTGCTGCTTAAGCAAGGTTTGTATTGCTAAGATCAGACTCATGCTCGCACTTCTATTATTCCAGCCTCTTCAGAACTTTTTTACCTTTATGCCATACTCTGAAGTGTTGACTTTTAAATGCTAATGATTTAACACACGATTACTCATCACTTTTTGGCTGACCTGCAAAGAACTCCTCTTCTATTGCTAGTTCCTGTTGTACTGCTGCTGGAGTGCTGTGCTTTACAGGAGGATTGGATGTTGCTGGATGGAGGTGACAGAAGAAGAGATTAATATTAGAAATACAGAAGAACCCTTTTGCTCCTTCTTAACAGAGCATCAGTCTGAAGTGATAAGCAGCAGCTGCCACCAGGTACCCTCTTTTCTCCTAGAGCTGGTTATGTTTTGGTAGCAGTATGGGGAATGGTAAGATTCTGTACCTGATGATGGCTGATAAGAGCAACTGTACTACTTTAAACTGTTTTTTAGCCTGTTTACCCCATCCCCAAGTTCCTGCTTGCCACACAGCCATCCAGACTTCCCCATGAACAAAGAGCAACATATTAGTAGCCAATGCAATATCTATTTGCCTGCAGCCACCTCAGTGAAATGCTGCAGTCTCAGCTCAGGTGCAGCATGTAACAGTACTGACACCAGCCGCTGTGCTGCATGAAGCTTTAAGGTGGTTGGAAACTGCAGTTTTAACGATGCAGTTTTAGAGCTGACATTCCTGCCACTTTAAGAACGTGTGTGTTGGGGGGAAGTATGATAATCCTCCTTCCTCTGGTCTCAAAGGTGCCTGGATAGTACAGTACAAAAGCAAACGAAACTGGCCGGGCTCCTGTATTGAGGGTAAGACATGCCTGCCAGTAGCTATCGTTAAAACCGTCAGTTTTTAATGCCAAGTCTTACCTTGTTTGCTGCTAGGAGTAGCTACTGGAACCTGATGCTTTTTCTCCATCTGTTCCCAGAACTGTTGCTGTAGCTGCTTTTGTCGCAATTTCCGCTGGTAAGTGGCATCACACTCAATAGCCAGGGAGTCTGCATTTCTGCCCCTCCCCGCAAGTAAGCACAAAGTTAAACAGGATTTCAGCAATTACACTTTATGAAGCAAAAATGCATAAAGAAATAAGAGCAAGGAAAATCCCCTAAACTAGCATTTTATGGCATCTTCCAAACTGGGCTGTCCATGTGTTTTAAAAGGTACAGTAACTTCTAACATAGCTTATAAAATAAATTTATAATAGCAGTCTCACCTGGAACTATTTGGCTGTTTCTGATCTACCATCACTACAGCAGCCTCTGTCTGACCAGGCTTACAAGTAGATGCCATCTCACAGTGTTGTCTCCCTCCTGCGTTCTGCCTTTCCAAACAGCTGTTGTATCTTGCTTTCTCTATTTCAGGCTCATAGTCCTCTCTTTTAGCTTTGACCAAATCTAACTCAGGAGCCATCTAGTAAAGGAAAAAAAGAAAACATATTCAGAAATTTCCTTCATCAAGTTAATGAAGTACGTGCAGGCTTTTTCTACAGTACTGTTGAAAAATCTAGCTTGTTTGCTCTAAGGGGAATAGTGAGTTAGAAAACTGAAATGCATTTTCAGTGCAAAGTCATTCAGTGAGTTAATAACTGAATTCATGCGACTTTGTGTTAGTTTAATAGTTCAGCGCTTCCGGGCAGACAGCCCACGCCTCCCCACACCGTGCTCTCTGCAAACGAGAACAGTTGCAGATGCTCGAGGCAGAGTTCTACAGCTTCTCAGCCTCACAAGTCTGTTGCTGAGTCTGTTAGTTTGGCCAGTTCCGTTTTCACACTTGTATTAAAGGGCACGGCAGACATTCACTCAGCTATGCAATCATGAGATCACTGAGAAACATACACCGTTCTCTTTTTCTTAAAGACGGGATGGTTTGGCTCTGTGATTTTACAAATTTGCGGCAATGCCACTAATAGACAATGACCCTGGCAAAGCAGAGATCTGTGCCATCTTTACTTGGTGAAGTGTCACTTTGGATCTGCTCCTACAGGCTAAGTTAGCTAGATAGAACTGCCTCACAGCTCTAGGCTGACTGGCAGAGTTTGGTAAATCCTAGTACGATGAAGGCAACTTTACTATGAAACTCCATGGATCAGCAGTTGTAAAAGGCTTACTTTTTCCTTTCAGCAAGGTAGGTTATGGCCTAGAAGCCTACTGCCCCCAGCTGGCACACATAAGGAGCTAACAAGATTAATGTTGGTTGCTGAGGTGCAACCTCAGCTAACTGCCAGGACAACTTTAATACTACAAAGACTGCTGTGTTACATCACAGCATACTCATAAATTGTGATAGCTCTGAAAGAATGAGGTTAAATTAGGGTTGTCACTGATGACGATGTACATCACAATATCTTGTGTCTCCCTGGACCAAAGACCTCCACAAGAGGCATTTCTCCATGGTGTTGGTTACCTCAGAAGGTTCGCTGTTTGACCTAGCGCTTCACAGAGTAAAAGTAACTGCAGCTCTTCCCCCGCAAACTGAAACCTAAGGGGGTAAGGAGTCTGAAAAGCAAAGCAAGATGTAACATGGCTTCGTACTGTTCAGTGAGGATAAGAACCATATTATGGCAAGGAAAGCAAAAGTGTTCAAGTACACAGCAGTTGTACATGCTAATTCTTCATACATTCAAGGGCCACAGTTTGCCAGGAGTATTGTATCAGGTATTTAAAACGAATAAATTGCAGTGTAGATCTTTCTAATGCTATTCTTCATCCTCCAGCAGCCAAGTCCAGTACGTCCTGCTCTCGTAATTCAGTTAGTTACAAAATTCAGGTACCAACACATTTTTTGAAGTCAAGCAGAGGACATTTGCAGGGCTATTTGTACACTCCTCATGTAGCAAAACAAAATAGTGCTACCTGTTTTGCTGTTCTGTGGTAAAACTTTGAAGTGACTGGCAACAGCTAAAAAGTTGTTGTGAGTCCAGTCTAAATGGTTTGGTTCACTCTTTGTATCATAGATGCATCTACCATTTTGCAGTGTTCTTTTGGGAAGGATTGAATTTTGTTAACTGAATGTTGAAACCACCTTTACAAATTACCTTTGCTTGAGACATCAGTACAAAAAAACTGTTACAGAATAACTACTTGTTAACTATGCTAACAAGAACAATGAACATTGAGGGGTGAAATACAGGTGCACTGTAAATTTTGTTACAAGGACTATGCTGAGTTCATTTTCTATAACTAGCTGTGATGTGCATTAGGGCCTGGTGGAGTTTGAACACCGGTTAGTAGAAGGACAAAGCAACTATCAACACATATATTGACATTGCTACTGTATGGATTTTGCTTAAAATTATGTGAAAGTTACAACTACAACAAGCAGCTTTGGTATGTGACCCACCTGGTATTGTTTCTACAATATCCTGGGCTACGCATATTAAAAACTTTATTTGAAAGAGGAAGTCTTTCTCATGGAAAAACTTCCTGTTTTCTGCCAGAGCTCCCTAAAGTCTGAAGAACACTCCTTTTTCCTGCTGCCCACTGGTTGACATATAGGCTGTCAGTTTGAGGCTTCAGGACTAAATGAAATAGTCCTGATTTTGCAGGGATGCAGAGAGGAGCTGTACCTGCTTTAGGGTAGGTTACATGATAATAGATGTCCTGTCTGGCTACTCTTCTGCCTGCAGCCTCTGGTTTTATGAACTATTACAGCAATTGGCAATTGTGTCACTGTATGCAGTTATTTCTCATCTTTTTTTTTTATTTCTGAAAAAGTCCAGTAATGAGAGGAATGTGTCAAGTAAGTCTGACTTTTAAAATTCATAGCAGTAAACTGGATTGCGCTACCATTGACAACGAGAACAAACTGAGAGATCTGTTCTGGCTTTTGCCTTATACAGGGCAAAAGTATACAGTGAAGAACATGCACACAGCCTTGACAGACTCCTTTCTCCCAAGGACTTCCATTTCACCTGTGTGATGAATATATGACTTGACACTGGTATCGTTGCTGATACACATTTAGAGCAGAAGCGGCTCGATGAGAGCGATGAACTGAGTTGCTACAACTGACAAAGCTTAAACAGTCTTAAGAACTGCAGCACATGGAGAAAACGGCACCTAGAACAAGCTAGTTTAAACAGCTTAGTGCTTTCTGTGGTAACACGTGATTTGCTATGAACACAGATGTACGCATTACTGGCACTGAACAGAGAAACTTGGACAACATGGCCATAAATGTCACATGAGATCTTGAGTAGGGTACTGTTTCTTCACCATAGTAACCTTGCCTACTGCAAATAGTCAAAATTTAGAGTAGTTGTGGTAAAACGTCGGGGAAGAATTCTGTAACAAACAGTTCACGCAAACTAGCAGTCAAAGGCTATTGGTCTCCTAGCTGGAAACATTCAGGGATGAGATGCATTGATATCGTTAATTATAATCTTTTTAATATGAAGGACCAGGAGCAGCAGCCATCTAGCAGTCCCTGCTCAAACAGCCCAAGTACTACACCTGACGTGGAAGCTTGTTCACGGCTCGTAGGTAGTCTTTGTCTAGGATGCAGTTCCCAAGAGCATTCCCAAAGCACCTGAGAAATAAGAGAGCTCACTGTGACTGAAAATAACACTTAATTCTCACTTAACTTCTGAAAATGTACAAGTACTTATCTTCACTTACTTGAGCGCCCTCTTCAGTCCGTCTGTTACTGCCTCCTTTCTTGCCTTTTCTAGGGACAAGGCCTTAGACTTTAGGCCTTCACTGACTCCATACCCCACATCTTCATGGTATGACCCATCCTGCAGTAAAATTTTAAAAATAGTAAGTGTAAAGAAATTTCTGCACATACAGCACTTCTTGTTAGATGCTGTGCTTTCCTAAGCCTGATTACTTGCTCTTAGCTGGTTGTTCTACAGCAAGGTCCATGTTTTGGACACCACTAGGTTCTCTGGTGCAATACAGTACTCGAGAACCACAGTCTGACCTATGCATGAACGTTCATTCACAGCTTTAGGCAATTGCTCGACTATAGACTGAGTAAACAAAAAAATCCACTTACCTTAAGCTGAACTTTCACAAATGCACAGACCCCCACATAGAACCTGCCATTGTTGAGGTCAACAAAATCTGGAGGAGGGAAAAGTAACATCCTAAATAATACAAAAGACCTCTGACCCACATTTAGATCTTTCTTTGTCCTCTGAAGACATTCATAAACCTGTACCATACTTGCTGAATATGCCCAAGATACTGTATCATCTTCTATGATGATAGCATGATGGAGCATGACTTCCAAAATATTAACTGTAGTTTGAGAATGCTGACTTGCATATATGCTCTGGGCATGTTGCGTGATACTTTCTGGTTATTAGTGGCTAGACCTGCCAAACACTCACACCCTGCTACTACACATATGAACTTAAATATATGAAAGAAGGAAGAGTTGTAAATGTTACTTCTCATTCAGCTACATATCCTAAATGTTCAAAGCATAACAATTTTTTCAGCTGGAAGGAAAGATTTAAAGTATCATTTTATAGAAACAGTAATGGAAAAGAAAACTGTTGTCTATAAAAGTAATTTCTTTCCTATTATATACTAGAAGTCTCCAGTTTGTGAAATTTTGCACAAGGTTTTATCCAGAACAGACTGCCTGAAGAGCTTAACAGGTTGCAATACAACTCTCAATCCAGAAGCTCTAATCTGGTCTATTTGTTTAATTGTTTTGTAAACCTGCTAGAGGTGCCAGCCCTTTTTCTACCCAGGAATTTAAACCCAAACATAACAGAATCCTCTGTTTCTGAATTGCTAAGGAATGACTTGTTACGGCATTATTTGAAAAAGATAGAAGTTTCAGGATGTCAGTCCTTTCTTGGCTGAAAAGGCGGGAAAAAAAGTGGTACAGAATAGATGGAAACCAATGAAGTAACTTGTTTTATGTCTAGAATCTACCAGCCTAAGCTAAGAAAAAATTTCTGAAGGTGGGGGGGAGGAAGGAGGTACATTTATGCAGCTTTGTTGAGCTACTTCAACAACCAGCCTTCAGCGTAAGCATAGCAGATCTGCAAACAAGGACGATACTCCTCTGGCAGGTACTACTTCAGCTGTCAAGATGGAAGAAGCGTAAGGTTTAAGACCACTTGAATACCGTTTTCTAGAAGAAGAATTTTTCCAAAGCTTTCTACTGTGAAAAATTTCAGAACCAGGTATTGGCTAGAAGAAGAATCTGCAGAAAAAGATGGGTCCCTAAAGATTAGGGTAATATTAACTGAGAATATTAACTTGTTAAAATATAAAAATTACAGGTATGAAAGTTGGCTCAGGGCTGCTGGGTGTTAAATAGTTTAATTATAATTACTCTTGACTGTAGTCACTGAGTGTTCCCATAGAGATCAGAAACCTTGATTAGAACCAGCTCAAGAATAATCATAAACACACTTAGAATAATGACTATGACATATTCCACTGCAAGATGTAAAAAGAACACAGAAGGTCCATTATTATTCAATTTCTCTCATTCTTACCAACTGCTAAGACACCTGGAAATTCCACATGCCTCTCCCCAGGTTCTTTGAAGTGATCAAGTTCTAGGATGGATACCCTGATCCTTATCTGAGAGACTTTTCCTTCAGGGCCTCACAGTGACACAAGAGGAAAGACTTCTTTATCCTCAAGAGATACTTACCAACATTCTGCTGAGTGACTGAATGAGCCCAGCCATTGAAGCCAAACATCTCATTGGCCAGACTGATCACCTTGTGACCCTCAATGTAACAGACCTGAAAAGAAAAGCATATATACGTAAATATATATATAAATACATACACACGTGCACACATATATACATGCTTTATTTTAAAGAGGGATTACACACATCATCTTACACTGAGGAAACCCAGCTAAGCTCAAGGTTCAGAGAATGTGAATAAAAGGATGATGGTGCAGCTTTAGGTTCACTCTCTTCCAGCAGCTCTGATGGGGGGTTAATACAACAACAAAGACGACTTAATCAAGGGAAGGCAGAGCTAGTGGGCACTAAAGAGGGTAAAATGCAGCCACTGTTATATAATGCTTCATATATTCCAGTTCTGGGAAAAAATAAGAAAAACGTCTCAATGTTCCACAAGTAGATAAATATTCCCTTCTCAAGGATGAAGCACTGAAAAGTTAAGTCTTTTTTTAAAGTGTAAAAGGAACCTATGGCTCAGTAAAGGCCAGAATTTATGCTATGCTGACTTTGCTTTCATATCTGCACATTAAACTACTAGTGGGAAATTAACTTCAAAAAAATAAGGATTATTGTAACTTTTTTTTACCCTAGTTTTCATGGAAAAAACTGTGAGTTGAAACATCTATGCATGTTTGTTCATACCTTTTGTCCTCCTCCAGCTTGCCGACTGCTGATATATTCTGGACCCAGTCTCTGACGAAGAGCATGCTGGATTGCTTGATATTCACTTGCTGTGTATTGATACTTGACAAAAACAAGGTAAGACAAATCTTCTTACTCTCCCAGTTTTAGCTCCCCTTCTTCTCCTAATATCACTTCTTTATCCCATTTTTCCATGTACAGTCCTTCCAAGAGGTGTATAATCCATTTTTACAATCAGGATGTAACAGACAAGGAAAGACCTCAGGGCATGTGTGTGCATTACATTTGCGCGTTATATTATTTTTTTCTCTTACTCTTGAAGTATATGTATACAAACATTAATTATTAAGCTATAGTAATTCTTTTTCATTTCTCATAACCCTCACTTACATTAGAAGAACTGACATGAGCCAGGCCTATTAGTATCCCATTGAAATCTTAATGCAGTCATAATCCTAGTCAAGGTTGCCAGGAACACACATATAAACTTATATTTTACGTCTCAAAAGTAAAACGTAATCTCTCTGTGACCAACAAGAAAAGTGTATTTAAAAACACCAACAAAACCAAAGTTTAAACTTATGCTACCACCATATGCCATCAGGGCAGGGAGGATAGCAGCTCAGGCAAGCAATCAAAATAGGAGTTTCTTGAGGAGCGTTCAGCAAATTCCCCTCATGCAGGGAAGGTCATTTGGATAACTCCAGCATCACTGGTGTCATTGGAAAACACCAGCATCACTGGAAGCCTAAAGTGTTATAACTTTTGCTCCTTGTCTTAGTAGGAACACCATTTACAATCTGTAAAGGTTAGAGAAGCCTAAATGCATATTTAAGGATTCAAGCACTAAAAAGCTTGTGTTGCTATGCTCTGATGTGGGACAGAACAGAGATTTTACCACCTAAATCATAAGTATTGTGTATGCATGTATTGGCTGCCCTATCATTCAGCAGAAACACAGAATTCGACAGCGTGCCCCATGTAAGTTCCAACGCCTGTGAAACCTCTCTAATTTGTATTTGGTTCTATTTAAACTTAAAGGAACAGCTTTGTCTTTTTCTGACACTAAAATGCAAGCCTGTAACCAAAAGGCATAAGGAAAAAGGGAGAGTGCACATGGCTATGCCATATTCAGGCACTATGTATAAATGCCTATCATGGAGAAGAAAATTCACCACCAAAAGGTCTGTTCAGTCCAGATATGGTTTTCTTTTCCCCAAATTATTTTAAATTTTTTTAAATTACTTTTTAAGACCTGAAAGTAGTTGACTTTTCTGAACCAGTACTGAGAATGTGTGTGTGATCCAGGCCATCTGGGAATAAGAGAGAATAAAATGAGCCCCATTTTTAAGGAACAAAATTAAAAACCTTTTGTGAAGAATCTAGAGCAATTTATTATAACTCGAGGCATGCCAAGGCTATTGTGGAGGAAAATGTAATGTACAATTAGGTATAGCATAGCTAGGGTAATGGGTGTGAATCCAGCTTTACTGTATCCTACTTTAGAATGAGTAAATATGTAGAGCAGATTTCCAGAAGCACAAGCATAAAAGTTCTATTTCCCTCTCAGGCAAAAGGAACTGACCTGTCCGAAGCAAGCAACTGAATTGCCACTGCTGGAACTACTGCTGCTGATGTGGCTTTCGCTGTCTTTCCCTTGACTTTCAGGCATCCCTGAAGAGAAAACACAAACACTGACGATAACAGAACTAACAGCCTGTATGAAGACAAGCCAAAAAGCTGTTGAAGTCCACTGCCCAGTGAATATAACAATATTCTGTAACAGATGTGTTAGATGTTGCAGTAATATTATACTTCTCACTCCATGGAACTGCTGCAGCCCCAACTGCAAATTTGTTTTCTGATGTTGTTTCAGAACCACCAAAACTTTTCTTCTTAAATACATTCTATTATGTAGGCAGAAATGGCTAGTTTCATCCTAGAAGCAGAGGCACTGTTCTGGTCTTCCACCCATAAAACCAACAAGGGTGAGCCTAAATTAAATTAAATCAAATCAGTGAAACAATTATTTTATTTAAAGAATAAATGATCCTCACTAGTAAAAAAAAAGAATAATATAATTAAACAGCATCTGGATCCTGCATAAGATCAGAGACTAGAACAAAAAAATTAATAATGTCTTGAGTCCCTATTCTAAATATTAAACTGGTAACAAATTATCTCTCTTTTTCCTTTTAGATAAATGTGAATGTGTTGTACCATTCTAGATAAGGAAAAACAAAATAATTCTCTCTTTCAGATTCTTCAGCACTGTCTTCCTAGATCACTTTCAATATCCACTAATACCTAAGACTGACGAAAAGCAGAGGCAACTTTCTAAAATTTTACTTATCTATACTCTGACTTGTCAGCCTTTATTTTAGATTATTGTTTTGACTGCAATCATACTGTCTTGTGTTATGATGGTATCATATAAACTATGGAGAGTTGACAAACAGAGAACCTGTAAGGATTTTAAGAAGTTGTACCAATAATTCAGTAGATGGCACCCTTTTCCAAGCCAGTATCCAACAACTACGCAGTATTGCATTACTACTCCACCCTGCTGCTGAAGTGGTCTTGCTGAGAGCTTATACAGCAGGGGTGCAAAGGGGCTGAGCAGCCCTTCTATATAAGCCCATAGAGGCAATCTTTTATTGTATTTGCACAAATGCTGAGTACAACTGGTAGCCTATCACTAAGACTTCTGTATGCAATACAAACATAAGATGAGTCGATATACATACAAGACAGCTGGAGTTTCAAAACAGTTTGAGAAAGTCTAAAATCCTCAGTAGATAGCGTTATTTGACAGTCAGTCAGAACCTGGCTAGCATTATGCTATTCTACTTTACTCCAGGTTCAGCACTTTTTAAAACAAGTTGTTTTTCTACACAAGGAAGTCAAAGTTTACTGAGAACTTCGCAAACAATTTTCAGAAAATGGATACTAGTTGTTTTGTTGGCAAGTGTGAGCACTGGTAATTATGCTAGGTGGAGCTAAAATTCTCCTTAATTTTGGTTGGCTATAATTATTCATCTCCAGTCCGAAAGTTGTATAATTGTACAGTGTTTATACTTTGAACGTGTTTCAATCAAAAGTTTGCTGCAATTTGTGGTAAATGCATTTGGTTTTGGAAGAGAACATGTAGAAATTAATATTACCAGGAGATAGACTTGTGATTTAAGCAGGCTACTACCCCTGTTAAGCAAAGAGTCCACTGCATCCTGAGGGAGACAATTAGAGAGGAAAAAATAGTATCTGTGGTGAGTGGCAGAGGGAATCAAAGTTTGAACAATACTAGATTTTTTTTCCCCCCACTCTAAGCAGCCTAAATCAGACCTTAGTTATTATGAAGCCCCTGGGAAAAAACAAGGCACAAAATTTGCCTTGTATTTGCCTACATAGCCCTATTACCAGTTTGCCACAAATCTTTGTGCACAATAGGTGGGTGGTATTTTGAAGCAAAATTGCTTTAACTGAAACCAGTATTAAGTCCTTTAAGTTTCTATATGGTGTGCACCATTGTCAGTCTAAATTCTCTAAAGAGATACACCTTTAATGAAGCTCTGAATAAGATGTGGCAATTGATTCTGAATGAGAACAAGGAAGTATGGAATTCTGCTGAAAACAGCTTCACATCATACAGTTTTAATCCAACAGATCAGATGCTGCTAGAGAATACTAGCAATACGCTTCTTTGCAATAAACAGTTTAAAAACATGTCAGTGGTTTGTATTTAAATTATGTATTACTCTACAGCTTGTGTGAAGGAGACAGATGATGCCAGTTTAGTTTCAGGCTTTGCCTGTAGGAACAGTTTGCTTCAGCTGTGAGCCTGGTTTAAACCAAATATTCTATTAGCGCAACGTGGTGTTTTTTTCCAATCCGGTGAAGTGCGGCACAGCAAAGCCTTATGTCTCAAAGCAATTGTCAGAGCATTTCAAAGTGACAGAACTTCAATTTCAAAATTATTAGAGTAGGAGTTTGGAAGAGAGAAAAGTTAATTCTGCAAATGGAGTTATAAATCTACGTCAACACCAGAGCCAGGAGATGGGGAAGGCATGGCACTTCCATTCTTCAGTAGAATATTGTTTCCTCACCCCCCCTCTCCCCACAACATTTTAACTCACATAAAACATTAATACTGAAGTAGATAATAAGCCATTGACTAGAGTACAAAAGAGCCTCAAACACCCTCCAGGGCCAGGACAGTGCTAGGAGACTGCCTGACTCATAAACGAGTGTTAAAAAAAGTGCTGTATTTTCAAACCATCTTTGAATACTAAAAATTAAAGTTCAAATATACTTGCTCTGCATGCAGGATGATAAAAGCAGTTTATCATCAGCTTAAAGACACCTAGGAATTATAACTACTACCTTTGTGTCTGTGACCATTATTTATTATTTACAGGGAATTATTTTTAGTTTAGCTGGTAATGTTCTCAGAAAGTTTTCTTATCACTGAGAAAGAACACACACAAGACTACAGGTGTTGCACTGTGCTCCAAAACATTGCCTTGATAGACTAGAACAGGCAAAGAATCTTAACAACTTTTGCTACTACCATATTTTGATCTTGTTTTTTTTTTTAAAAAAAAGTCAATAATACAAAAGCTTAAAATTTGGACAAATTAGGTATACAATCAGAAAAATGGCTGGTTTGGGAAGTGAAATACTAATTTTTCAACAACACTCCAGAAGTAGGTATTTATTTGTATGGTGATAGTGAACTGAGCAGCTGCTGAGAAAAATCTGGGTGTGTACACAAATTCCCATGTAGGAAATAAGCCAATCTTCTAGAACAGATAATCCTGAATTTAATCTGTTCAACTGCTACTGTAGGTTATGGAAGCAACACGTTCAACTTCCATGATAGTATGCATGTAACTTCTAACCTTCTAAATGAGCACCTCCTCACACACCTGTCTGCCCTACTGCCCATTACTCCAAAAAGAGATTTTGGTCCTAAATCACCTATTCTCCTGCCAGTTCCCCTCTGTCTTGACAAACTAGGTTTTTGAACCATGCACTGTGCCTTAATCCTGTGCTAGGACTATCAGTTCCTAGTTCTCTTCACGTGTAAGGTAGAAGCAGGCAGTTTTGCATCACTTTGAAATAGTTTGCATACCATGAATTGTGTAAGTACCACAACTTGGGAAACCCTCAGCTAGAACATGGCTGTCTCAAGAAATTAATCGTGGCATCACACTTATCTATAAGATGTGACTTTAACATACTGTGCACTTTTAGAGAGCTTTTTATTCAACCTCATTCTTCTCTATACGGTAAGTTTCCTTCACAGTGAAGCTTTAGTTTGCTGAGAAAAACTCTTTAACATTCTTTCAATAACTGCAATTCTACTGAGCCCACCGAGAGCAAACAGCTATGCATGTAGCAACAAGTGATTTAGCAAGCACAAAGATAATACCACATATTTCACCTAAGGTTCATATTGCTTTAAGATAAAAAATACAAAAAACTTGAAAAATCATGTATTTCTGTGGAGTATTCTCTCCTCTGGGAACTCCAAACTATATGTTGATTAACCTGATATGCAAAGGTTGCTTTATCCAACGCTGAGCTGAGATGTACATCTTTTAAGTACAAGATGTTCCTAATCAAGACAGGTCTGTTCTATACCACGGTTTAAAAAGAGTGGAAAACAGATTACAAAATTGCTGTGGGAAAATTGCACACAATATAACTCTTTCAGTTTTGACTTCTGATAATATCTTGTCCTGGTTTCAGCTGGGATAGAGTTAATTTTCTTCTTAGTAGCTAGTAGAGTGCTGTGTTTTGGATTTAGGATGAGAATAATGTCGATAACACACTGATGTTTTGGTTCTTGCTGAGTAGAGTTTACACTGGTCAAGGACTTTTCAGCTTCCCATGCTCTGCCAGGTGCACAAGAAGCTGGGAGGGAGCAGAGCCCGGACAGCTGACCCAGGCTGGCCAAAGGGCTATTCCATACCATATGACATCATGCTCAGTATATAAGCCGGGGGAAGAAGAAGGAAGTGGGGGACATTCGGCATGATGGCGTTTGGCTTCCCAAGTAACCGTTACGCGTGATGGAGCCCTGCTTTCCTGGAGATGGCTGAACACCTGCCTGCCGATGGGAAGTAGTGAATGAATTCCTTGCTTTGCTTTGCTTGTGCGCGCGGCTTTTGCTTTCCCTATTAAACTGTCTTTATCTCAACCCATGAGTTTTCTCACTTTTACTCCTCCGATTCTCTCCCCCATCCCACCGTGGGGGGAGTGAGCGAGCGGCTGCGTGGTGCTTAGTTGCCGACTGGGGTTAAACCACGACATATCTCTATGCAAACAACCTTGATGACTTGAGAAAAATGAGGTAATGTTCTGCTAACTTCAACAGAAGAAAAAGATAGTGTTTTACAGGTTAAACAACGAAATGCACAGGGAGGTCATGAGACTGGATGTCTCTTGTAGAATAGAGGTGGCCTCTGATGCTTGCCGATACCATATTGATGCGTCTTATTGGTATTGATTCAGGCCACATTCTGTAGTAAAATCACCCGAGCAAGAGAATAAAAAGGTATAACGTAGAAAGTTTGAGCTATCTGCAGTAGTTTAAATATATTTGCTTTCAAGGCATATAAATACCACTATACCAATTTCTCCTCAGTTACAGCACATTTCAGATTTGACATACCTTCAAACAGCCCCACTTATTTCAGTGGAATCTATATATGTGGCTCCAAAAGCAAAATATAACCCTTAGATTTATCAGGCAGTACTATGTTTCTTTTGGTATGTCTAGGATGATGACACCCTCCCTGCACAAAGCAGAAAACACTAATTCTGGTGACACTCTTTACTGATTAACATTTTAATGAACACAGTGTAAAGCGCTTTCTTCCTTATCTTTATACAAACTTGGCAGAATAACCTAGTGCATTTGCAGGGGAGTGTTTCTATTTAGAATGTTTGAATACGTCCAACATCTGAAATGAAGCCTATCTGGTCAGTTCCTGCATTTTTGGAACACAGGATGAGAAACTCATCTCCTTACTCACTATGCTGCGTTTTCTGTCATAACAGCCTTTATACACTTGTCATGAATTCATTGAACATCACTATATCTACTGAAAGTTGTTTTAGGATCCTACTTCCCCAGCAATTACAACTCTAACTCCAGTCCAAATGGGTTAGTTTAATGAATGTGTTGCTGTGTTTTAGGCTGCATATTTTTCAAATTTTGCCAGTTACTCCTCCAAACATGTTCCTTAATACCAGTGTTATGTGTAAATTACTTCTCTCCTACACAATGTCGTTCACTGTTTTAAAATTCAGCACCCATTGTCACTTTTGCCTTACAAAAGGTCCACAAAGTTTCATTAGTTAAAAATGCATCAACAGCACACTGAAACAGATCATTCCGAACAATTCTAAATTTGAAATAAATTTGCTTTCTAAGAATATAAATCTTACTTAATTTCTTGCATTACTTAATTTCTTTGTATTAATCCACAATTCTGTATAGAAAATGTTTCATTAAAGGGATTAACCGGTACTCCTTCACAAATAATCTTTCAATGACGTTATAAAAAAAATCCCTGTTACAGCAGTGAGCTAGGTTTGTAGTAAGAGGTGCTCTGTTTTATTGCACCAAGGGGGAGAACTGAAGGAAAAGAGAAACAACTTGTTTGGCATAGCAGCTCTTTTCCAGGTGTGAAACAGTAGCACCTCACAGTTACAAAACCAAAAAGTGAACAATCCACTCTTGAACAACTAGTTTCAAATTTATACAGACAGAGTAAAAGAAAACAGCTTGTTCTGCAGACCAGACCTAGCAGAAATATTACTCAAATATCATAAATTATTTATGTGGGTACTTCTTTCTAAAAGCCTGTCAGATTGATTTATAACCACATCATTTATGTATAAGCCACTTTAGTCATTGCAAGGAAAAGAGAGCAGGCTTTTTAACTCAAGAGTAATGGTTTGGGACTTAAAGGGAAAAGCAGCCTGTCCAATTGTAACTGTAGAAAGCCTGTAGTTTTGCCAAATGCAAATACTGACAAGAAATTAATCCAGGTTGGAATCTAAAACATCTGAACTCTGTAAGAGCTGTGGGAGATCTGTCAAACTGCAGATCATTAAAACCATTGTGATTACAGGCACAGATGACACTTCTGGCAGTAAGACCATATTAAGCTGACACACTAATTCCAAGTTACTATGAAAAATCTAAAGCTCTCAAGCTCTCTGTTTTTCGGTTTTGCTCCAGGTTGACACTGTTTATTTTTAAATGGAAAATCATTTACATTTGAAATTGACAGAAGACTTCAGACATGGGCAAGCCTGTATCTATTTTCATCCTTCTGCTTTCTTAGACAGCAACTTAAAGGATCCCCTTTGGGGATACTTTAGGCTTGACAGAAGGGCTTGTATTGTACAACATGCACTCACCTGCGCTATATTATTCTTTAGACATTAATTTAAAATGGATTCTGTGCTTCTGCAGTTGAAAAGGAAGTTCTGTTTATTGGGACCTCAATGTATGTCAGCGATCATAATTGCGAGAGGTCTGAATTACTGTATTTATTGCAACAAGACATTAATTTAAATATGATAATTTATATTCCTTGTGTAGTCTTACAGATCTATCCAATTTACTATAACGTCTCACTTTAGTCTCCCCTGGGAATAACGGCTAAGGAAGTCAACGTTGGTTTTGGCTACTTACACCTTGAAATCACAAAAAAACCGAACATAGAAAGATTCCCGAGCAAGTCATTTGCTCTGTCTGCCCGGATGAAGGCAGGGCCCGGTTACAGCAGGCTGGAAGTCTCCTAAGGAAGGAGCGTTTATCAGAGAAGCCGGAGCTCGCCCGAGGCAAGCGTGCCTAGGCGGCAGCGGGCCTGAGCGAGCCAGCTTCGGCCTTGCCTTTGCGGGAATCCCGCAGGCTCAGCGGGAGGTTTTTACCTGAGGAGAGTCGCGCTGCCTCCCGTAGCCCCCGCCGCCTCCCGCTCACTCGGGGGGGCTCCAAACGCCGTCCCGCCGCAGCTCGGCGGCCGGGGGACCCCGAGCTTCGCCGCCGAGAGACTGGGGAGGGTCCCCCCCGGGGAGAGGGGCGGCAGGAGAACTGCCTGAGGGGACACCCACCCCCGGGCGACGGCTAACGGCCGCCTCTCGCGCGCCCTTCGCCCGCCGGGCGGGTCCGCGGGAGGGGCCGGCTCCGCTCCCGGCTGCGGCCCCGGCGCCACCGGGAGAAGGGGAAAGAGGAGAGCGCTTCCCGCCCGGCCGGCCCTGCGGCGGTGGGACGCCGGCTGCAGTACCTGGGCCGAGGGGGCCGCGCCGTGCTCCGGCGGCAGTTCGCAGTTCCCGCCCGGGGAGGGGGAGGCGGGAGGGGCGCCCAGAGCCGCCACTACGGCACGGGAGAGGAGTCAACTTCCTCCGCCCGCTCTAGGCGGTGACGCAGCGCCGGGGCTGCCGGAGGCCACGCCCACGCTGGCGGCAGCGGGGCGGGGCCCGGAGCAGCACGCCCCCGGAGGGGGAGGGGGAGAGGGAAACCCGGCTGGTGAGCGCGCGCTGTGGGCGGGGCGCCGCGGGGCCGTAGGAGGGCGGGGCTGCGGGGCGTCGCGCTTCGGCGGCGACAGGGGCGGGGCTTGCGTGTCTCGCGCCGGGGGGCGCGGGAGGGAGCGGCGGAGCTCGCGCGCGCGAGAGGCGGCGGGGAGCGGCGGGCGCGGAGCCGAGCCGAGCCGAGCCGAGCCGAGCCGAGCCGCCGCCGCCGCCCGCTCCCGCCGTCGCGCACCCCCTCCCCGCGGGCTGACAGGCAGGTGAGGGGCCGCGCTCCGTGCGGGGGCCGGGGGGGCGGGATGGGGGGGATTAACGTTTCTTACCGGCCGCTGGGGGGAGCCAGGGGCGGGGCGGGGCCTGCGGGAGCCGGTAGCTGCGGGCAGTCGCCGGGCCGGGCAGGGGCTGCGGCGGCGGGGTAGGGGCTGGCGGCGGCGGGGCCTGTCGCCGGGGAGCTGCCGCTCAGGTGGGTCCGGGTCCGGCGGCGACTGCCCCGAGGGCTGTGTGGCCCGGCGGCCGGCCGGAGAGAGGGGGCGCCGGGGCGCGGCCGGGGGAGGCGGCCGGGGGGGTGCGGGGCCTCGCCCCTGCCGGGCCCCGCGCACGCTGTCACCGCCCGGGGGCTGGGCGGCGGCAGCCCGGCCTCGGCCCCGGCCGCCTGCCCCCCCCATCCCGGGGACCGCGGCGGGGACGGCCACATCACCCTGCCCGCCGCCTCGCCGGCGGCAGGCGAGCGGGCCCGCGTCCTGCCGGGCATTGCTCGTGGTGGCGGCGGTGCGCCGGGGCGGGCTCCTGTGCGCCGGGTGGGGTCTGGGTTTGCCTGGTACCGGGCGTCCTTCGTGCTCGTCCCACTCGCGTTCCGTACTGTCTTTTTCCGCCCCTACTTATTTAGTCTGTCCTTGGGAAGCGCACGCTTGTATTGTCTTAGTCACATCACCTGAGGTAATGGTGAGCAGTGTCTTTCTGCCTAGACCCTGTGGTGGTGGATTTTTTACTTTTTCCCTGTGAATGCGGAATGGCCACATTTCATTTATTTTATTACATCCACTACAAAGTAAGTGTCAGCTGACACGACTCTTTGTTTCTGAATCTGCTGCCATCCTGAAGCGTGTCTCAGGAATTGCCATCTTTCCACATCTGTCTCGTTTGCAACGTGAACTCTAAATCTCAGTTATGAAGTATGCAGTTTATTTTACGTGGAATGTTGCATGCATGCTGGAAGTTCATGTTATGGTTTGTGCCGACCTGGTGTGAAGTGGTTTAAAGTGAAACCCCAATGGAAATGGGAGAGATTAGGAGATATGAAGAAAAGATGTAAAGAAACGCCTGTGGAGGTGGTGGTGGGTGGGGGAAAGCAGTACAGAAGCCAAGAGAATGAAAGCAAATGAATAGAAATAGAATTGGTCTGAAGAACAATGTATGTTTAACATTTTATCCAAGCTCGTTTTGGGGGCACATTGATGTATGCAGGGTGGTTGTAGCTGGATAATATGTTACCTCAAATCCAACAGGCTGTAACCAAAAAAAGTTGTCTGGTTTGACTGCAGGGTTCTATTTCTTAAACAGTGGCCAACTGGGCTAGGATGTCTACAGCAGTAACCTCCACCAGCTGCCTGCCCTCCTTTTCTCCTGGAGGTTACTGCATCTACAGCAGTAGGTGGCTGAACATATGTCTCCTCCTGAGCTACTGCGATCTACAGCCTGACATATTACTGTATTTTGTGTTGAAAACTGCAGCAGCTCAGATGCGTGCCCCAATTCAGGGTCACTTATGAGTCAGCACCCTTACAGCCATATCAAATAAGATTAGAAGAGGAAAAATCACCACCTTGCCCATGCTAGTATGAGCAGAGTTGGTAGTACAATAGTTGATTTTTTTCAGTAATGAAATATTCGGACTAAAGCACTAGTTATTTAATAACTGAGGCAGCTGTACTGAATGTAGTTCAGTTCTGGAAGCATAGTTCAGAACTTTATCGCAGAACAGCAGTTGCCTGAATAGTCAAGCATATGGCTTTATTATATCATCCAGAAATTTGGAATTGTCTGAGTCCATTGAGCTGCAAGAGGGGCTGCAGCTAGAAAAAGTTTGGGATCTGCTGAGTAAAACATGAGTTTATCATAATATTTGATATAATTTGAACTTTCTCTACCTTTTCTGGGAAACCAATTTAGCTGTAATTGAATCACTGTCAGGATGTTAGCAGGTTTTCTTCAGTTTGGGTTTCTGCTATCTGGGCTATGTTAAAGCTTCATGTTTTTCATAAGTCTTAGCATTTTTCTTTGATCCTGTCACAAGCTTTTCTGAGATTCTGATCTCATAACTTTTCATCTCTAATATCTGGCTAATGGTCTGACCGGCAAAAAAGCAGGTTGGGTGTTTGCATGGCCTGTACCTTTTTGTTGAATTACAAATCTTGGTCATGAAAGAAACCTAGGTGGTGTGGTTTTGGTTTTTGTGGTGTGTGTTTTTTTTTTTTTTTTCTGAATCTGCCACTTTCTCAGTTCCTGGTAGCAGTTATCTGTGTTGCTGTATGAATAGAAATATTTCACCATGCTATTGTAAGCAGCGCATGAGTCCCTTACTATTATTCCTTATTTTGTGAAGCAGGATACTCTCCCATTGTTATCCCTCCTCCCCTCACCCCTCTCTATTTTCAAGCTTGTTCCCCCAAAAGCCTCTCTTGTGCAAGGGGTTTGTTACAACACTTAACCTGGCTAAGCTGCTTGAAAATTGTAGTACATTTACAAGGTCTGGCTTGTTTTATCTGAGTATGGTATGCTCAGAGATGGATGCATACATGCAGCTTTTTAAATAATCAGACTGATTGCTAGAATTAAGAAACACATCTGCACCATGTGCTAATCATCCTGTAACAAATTCAATGCTGGCAGTGAAATACTTAAAGCTATAGGAGAGAACAGGTGCTGGAACAGTGTCCAAGACTTCCGCCATACCTGGGAAGCCTTTAAGTGTGATGTCCGGATAGTGTTAAGAAATATGTGCCCCAGTCTCTGGAGGAAGACAGAAAAGTTTCTGTTGGTACATAGCAACCTGCCAAAGGGAAAGAACTTGCTTGTGCACCCAGATTTAGTGACCAGGTTCACTCTTAGTATACTGTGAGCAGAACCACTTTAGGCTGACAAGTGAGATGGGGTAAGGCCTTTAGAAATATCAGTAGCACCTCATCTTCTGCCTCGAGTTGAGGCTGACCTCCAGAGCTTTAGGAAAAAATCCTTATAAGCAAGAGGTGTATCACAAAGAGTATATAAATGTGAGTAAGTAAAGATTTAGCTGAAATACATGGATTTTTATAATAATAGTGAGCCTTTTTCTTTTTGTGGTCTTGTTTTTTGGGAAAGAAGATATAAAGGAATGAAGCTGTGGTGGTGAAAGTATACCCTTTATGCTGATATCAAGACTTAGGGGAATGATAAGAAACAAAACCTGATGTCAGTTAAAACTGCTTTTGCAAAGAAGCTGCCATAGAGTAGAGCGTGTTCTATGTCTTATGTCTTCCTTGTGGAGTAAGTAGATCTCATGAAAGGAAATGTATACTTGCTGGAGACAAATTAACTAGGAAGCTGATGAATATTTCTGGCTCTTGTTGGGAGACTCGCGGGTAGTGTGTTCTGGATGGGATATCTTGTAGGAATGGCAGAGAAGAATGGAAAACAGAATGGTGTCTAAAAAGGACAGATGATCAAGGTGTTTCCATGTTCTGTGGTGATTTAAAGTGTATGCGTACCGTTTACGCTAACCTTTCAAATTAAAAAGTGTGTAACAGGAGTGTCAATTTATGTTTAGAAACAAAATACTCCTTTGACAAATGGCTGCTGGGTTTTTCCTCAAAATGTTAGGGTCAGGGTTGATGGCCTACCTTTTACAAAACATGTTTTTTAATATGTCAAAGTCACCTAAAGATTACCAGGAATTTTTGAGATATTTTTCTGGGAAGATTTCTCTCTCTGTGTATATGGGGGAGAACGTATCAATTCCCATCTTCTCGTGTTTGGTGAGACAGAACAAAGGCACGGCTACTTTCAGTGAACTTGGCAGATGTGCAAGTAGGTGAACTTACTTTAAAAAAAAAAAAAAAAAACAACAAAACAAACCGACTTTTAAAAAGGATTGGACATAAACAGATGTCAGTGCTCGGGCATCCATTCATGTGCTGTCTAGGAATAAGAGTCAATCATAATACAGTTACTTTTTTGTCTTCTTTCTATCTTAATTTCATTCATCACTTCTGCTTTCTTGCTGTCAAGGCCATGAGGATAAGACTATTTTGATAAGGATGAACAACCCTGAATTCCATGGGTTCAATGCCTTGTGTCCAGCATTGGTTGGCTTGCAAACAATTTCCAAAGTAAACTTTCTTCTGTCCTTTTTGTGTGTAATAGTCATTAATTTAACATGAAAAGTAGTGAGCTTTCTTACCTTCCAAAACTAGTAAAGAAAAAAAAATCTACAATATAGTCCTAAGATAGATGCTTCACATTTTCTATATAAAGTAACACAGCAACCATAGCTTTTGTAATTGTGGTGTGCACCAGAAAGTAATAGGGATTCAATTTTTCTCTTGGTCTTGGTTAATGCACCTCTGAGTTGTTGTGAATCTTGTCTATTCTCTCATCATACCCACTATTTGAATTCCAGGGTAAAGATATCTGGCAGGGTTTTATTGGAATATAAGCTGTTCTTTTTTTGGGAATTCCATCCCCCCCCCGCCTCCCCCGCACCGCTCTATTCTGGAGTCCAGGTCCTACTGTATAATCTAGTCATACTTATTCACGATTAACTATTCGGGTGTGAATTATGAAAATGTGAACAATTGCTACCTCTGCTAATGAAGTCTAATGTGTCTGCTACAGTGCTTTATCAGATTAAGACGGCTCTTGTAAAGGCTGACTTTTCTGTTGCTATTCTAACACTGACATTCAAAGCTTTCCTTGTGCAGACAGGAATTGGTGCTACAAGAAAGTTCAGTCTCCTGGAAGCTGGGTAGATGGCTGCCATTATGCTGATGGGAGGCACTAGAGGGGTCACTGTTCTGTAAGATGTGCTTGCCTGCCTGGTTTGTGATCAAACAGCCCCATTCCTATCAGGCAGTGATGTTATTAAGGAGTTGACTCTGTAAATGTTGCTTCTGTCAGCTGGTGTCAGTCCTGAACAGAAACTGCAGAAAAGAAATTCCGAGGAAATGTTACTTGCTGAAGGCTGCAGAAGTTATTCCAAAATTCTTTCTGTTTTAACAAATGTAAGCAGGGATTTTCCTGTATTTGTGCAGTATGTTTTTCTGTATTTGGTTTGCTTTCACACCTAGAAGTAGTTACTGTGGTATTAGCATTTGTCCTGGAGTAGGGGGAGATATGAAAGGCATTGTAAATTTATATGACAGAGAGATCCTCCAGAGGTTAGCAAAACTTTGTGTTAATGAATCTTCCGTTTTCTGTCAGCTGTAGCCAGAAATGTCTGCTTTCTGAGTCACTGGTTCACATAAAATAGTAGATGTAGGGGCTGAGTGTGACGGCGTTGGTAAACACATCTCATTTTATTGGATTCTTTATCCTGATGTTAATGTGATTCCTCCAGAATTTCTTACGTTTCTACTGTGCCTGAATACAACTTTTTATTGAAAACCACCGTATCTTTTGACAAGACTAGTGTACCTATTCCTGCCCTCTCTCACTTCATAATTGCCTTACAAGTAAATCTGCATGAAATTGCGCAGGTTGCATTTTACTGTTCTTTCAGCATGCTAGGTTCTGATGCAGGAGTTGCCAGCTTTCGTGCTGCTTTGAATTACCATTTTCATTGATGAATGGTTCTGGATATTCGCTATACGTCTTGGAGCGGTAGCTGCTTTGCTGTTTTGAAGGAGGCTTGAATCTCCATTGCTTTTCACTGGCTATGACTAGGCTATTGTAATGAAACAGATTCATTTTAGTTGCCACAAGTTGCACTGTAGTACATTTAAATGTTTCCTGTCAGATTATAAACTTTTTCCACAGTTCATGGTGTCTGTCTCTGAGTGTTTTTGGACAGTTACCTGTGATCTTAGAAGACATTTTTCTTAGCTGGCAGTTCAGGCAGGATGTACTGTTTTCTATCTTACCATTTTCATACAGAAAATGTGTTCATAACTGTCTTTTTTTCAAACCTTTTTCTACAATATTGTGTATTTCTCATCTATTCTTTCTATGCTTCTGGTAGTCCTTCTTTCAAGCTTTTTCATAATCGCTAGATAGCATTTTCAACTAATACTAAAGCAGGTCGATCGTACGCCTCTGTACTTGCAAAGCTGCTATGCCAGTCTCTAGATATCTATATGAAGTTTTTACTTTGTCTGACATTAATTTTTTGGGATTTTTTAATTTGACTTGCAATAGGATGCTCTTTGGAAGTTTTTGTTCTTAAGTGAACGGTGAACAAGAGAGTTTTGTTTCACAAATGTCAAGGTATGCAAGCTACCTTGAGGAAAAATGGTTTAGCACTGGCTTCAGCAGTTTGGGTATTTTAAAAACTTGCAATTTGTAGCCTCTTTCTTTGTAATCTTAGGTAAGGGTTCCTGTATTGGCAGAAAGGACCAAAGGTTTTTGAAACCTACAGGAGAGTTTGCAAAGGAAAAATGGTTAATGCATTCATGTCACAGTTGGACAGTGTTCCTTGTGGTTACCACCATCCTGTAAGGTTAAGGGATGATTTATTTGTGACTAAATTTAGGGTCACAGTAGAAGAGGAAAAAAGTAACAGTGCTGCATGTTGGCCTCATGGAAGATAAGAGACCATACTTCTGAGATTCCTAATAAAAGGCTAGTGTGGGTCAGAATATTGAAAAACTTTAGCTTTCTGGTTATGTTGCTACCTGAAAGAAATCTTCTGTGTAATTTTGCTTGGACTTCTGGAGGGAAACTGGAACTCTTTCTTCTTCCTGATTAATTGGTATTGCGAATGAGAAAAGACATTTCAGTCACTTCCTTCACTTTGCTGTTTCCAGGGTGAAAGATGTTTTTCATGGTGTGAATTATTTTAATATCTATTTCTGCTTATGGATTCCTAACAGCAACAAAGTGAAATGGCTGGTGATGAATGCTACTAGAAAAAAACTGGAAAAAAAAAGTTAGGATTTATCTTGTAACATGTGGGGTTTGGGGTTTTTTGTTTTTTTTTGTTGTTGTTTTTTTTTTTCTAAAACCATGACAAATCTCTGTGTCAGTGAAAATACTGAAACTGATTGCATGGTTGGAAGGGTGTATTTAGTTAATATTTGGAATGTTCACAATTTTGAAGTCTAACGATGGTGTAATGAAAGCTCTTATTTCAAGAGAAATACTGGAGGGTTACGTTTGCTCATTTTCAAAGACTTTTATGTTTCTTAATCTACTGCTTTTATTTGGTTTTGCTTTTGAAAAGTGAGTGCAGCGTAATGCGTGGCAGCGATGGCAGTGATGTTGGAGTTGTTCTCCCTGAGTTTCATGTGTGCCTGCTCCAGGAATCCTTTCTGTCACCCTAATCAACAGCTAATTCTAGCAGTTGGCTTTCATAGCTTGAATTATTTGATTTTTCTGGAGTAACAGAGGGGACGATGCCTACCTGTGAAACAAAGCTTAGAGCTGAATTAGCATAGGACTGGTATTTCCACTTAAGGTGGATGGGAGCTAACCTGCCTGCCTGGCATATTAGAAGGTGGCTACTGCACAGCACCTGCTGTGGTACCAGCTCCTTTCAGCTGCCTGGGAAGCTACTTTTCTGTCAAGGACATCAGTCACTTTCATTCTTTGAAAAGCTATTAGTAGTTTAACAAAACATTTGCTAAAGCAAGGAGAAAGCAATTCCCTGAGTTTTCCATTTTGGGGGTGATTAACTCATTAGAAATAATCTAAAATCTTTTGTGTGCTTCTTGTGTGTTGTTAAGCACTTTGCTGATACTTCTGTGTACAACAGTAATGTACTTCTAGCAACATTTAAACTTAATGTTTTTGGGAGAAAGTGTTTAAACTAAACCACACAGAATAAAACATGTCTAATCTTTTGGTTCAAGTTAAACTCATTTAAAGCTGTTAAGTGAATGAGTGTCTGCACTGCTTTACTGTGGTGTGAGTTTCTAGGAAATGAATTTCAAGTGCTGTGATTTGGATTATTTTTCAAGAGAATCCTCGTGAATACAGGCTCCGAGTTGAACGTACTTAATGTAGTGTCTAAGAAATCATATCTGACTTGTTTTGAGTGTTCAACTGGTGTCACAGCAGCTTTTTTAGCATTTTGATATCTCAAACAGTGAGATAAGTGTGAAATAGCTTTTCTGTTTGGAAGAAGTGTTTTTCTTCCAGATCTGGGGCACAGTGTTTTACTTATTGAAGCAACTCCAGTGGAACACTGTAGACTTTGTTACATAGTTTATATTTCTGTACTGGTTTGCATAAGGATATGTAGCTGAAATAGAAGAAATGTCTTATCTGTAACTTGCATTAAAAAAAGAATCTGTAGGTGGTGTTTTGGTAGCTAACTTCAATTATTAATGCCACTGGCTATCTTTCCTAGGCCTATTTTCCTTTACATGTGTGTTTAAATATTCAGTAGCAATATCATTGCTAGTTTTGATTGTCATTTAAAAACAAAAGGAAAGCAAGAGAAAGAGAGTGAGCACTTAAACTTCTTGAGGACTGCTCACAAAACAGTATCAGCTTCCATAAGCTTTGTAAAATTACTCATGCTATTGTATCTTCTATGAAATAGTGTGAAAATGAAAAAATGCTGACTTACTCTGATCTTGTTTTCAATTTAAAACCTAGAATTAAACTAAACATTTAAAAACTATTTCTTGTTGTATCTTTTCCTATACTAACTTGTTTCTGAAAGGAAAAATGTATCTTTTCATCAGCTTTTTACTTTTTTCCTTTCTACCCTTTTTCAGTATTTTTTTGCAATATTATTTTTTGGTCTCTTTCCCTCCACCCACTTTTACTATTTCTACAATTTCTTTTGTAAGTGTATTCCTCTTTTAAGCCTAATCTTTGATCTGCTTGCCCAATTATTATCTCACAAACATGCCTTCAGCCATAGGGTTTGGAAAAATTTATTCCTAATATCTGGCACACCTAACTTCCGAGTAGAAGGTGAGGCTAGATGAAAGCTGGTGTGAAAGGAAAGATGTTGAGATATATAAGATGCTGCTGCTCTTTGGACACTATATGGTATTCTTTCATCTAATGGGGAGAGGTCAGACCAGGAATGTTTCGGTGTTCTAGTTTTGAATTCAGTTGAGCCCAACAGTGACTTGAAATAGTTTAGATTGGAAAAAATAGGGGAAAAAAGTGACACCTGTATAGTGGGAGTAGTTCTACAGTGCAGTAGTTCAGTCACAAGAGACTGATTTCAGGGATTTCATCCCTGTTTCTTGCTTCTCTACTAAATCTTGACTACTAACAGTGGTCTCAGCCCAGTGCCCTAGTACTAAAGAGATAGCTGCTAGCACTTGTAGAACAGCATAATGTTATGGTGCAAAAATAAATAATTTTATTGCATATGCTGCTAGAGTCCATGTTTAAAGAAAAAGGAGAGGGGAGGACTAACTGCAATGTGATGACGTCATACTGTTCTGTGTTTTAAGAGGTCCCTGCTGTTGGAATGATATTATTTAATGGAATTAATCTGAGCTGGTTAATGAGAAGTATGTTTTGATTGAAATCTTTGCTTAACCTGAACAAAGATTTAAGTCATGTTTAGGACTGAATCCCCGTTCAAGAGAAAATAAGAGACTGGAAGCAGTTTTCAGTGCAGGTGTGATTCTCTTGTTCCTCTTAACCACATTGGTCCCATTGCTGTATGATCGCTGTTCTTTCAGAGTTGTATCTATACTTGCTTAAGCTTTGTGGTCAGTAATGATTTCATGATTCTTCTTGGTTTTGGTTCTGACTTCTGAGTTTGAAGGAGGGCTGACAGCAACACTAAAGGGACCTGCTAGTTGAGATCATGATCAGAATCATTTCAGTCCGTCCTACCTTCCCATGTGCAGGATAATTTTCACAGCAACAGGTTTAGAAACTGTCCTAATGAAGCTAGCAGTGCTTGAAGTAAAAAAATGCTGCTGAATGGGCTTTAAATTTTGTTTGTCTCCCTTACTCAGAAAGGTAACAGGTAAAGAATTAGGGCCAGTTAGAAATAGGAAAAAAAATTAGACTACTTTTGTAGAGTTCAGGTCAACGACCAACAAAATTATGGCATGAAAATTGATGGGTTCTTTTTTTCCTCTCTCTCTTTACTGTGACAATATAACAACAGAAAAGCAAGAATAGAAATTCCTTTTTGAGTTTAAAAATTAGGGTTTAAATAAAAGATTGCTTTTTTTTTGTGAGTGGGAATTGAAAAGATGCTGGAGAATTGTAAAGGTAGTAGAATACACTTTAATGTGGGACAACATATTTTGTGATAAACTAGGTATTTGATATGTTATTTTTATTGATACAGTTTTTAATATGTTATTTTTATTGATACAGATATGGTCCTGAACATTGTGAGCACGTGACTTCAAAGATGGACAACTGGGTCTGTTATAAGTTGTGATTGGCCTTAAGCTGACTTAAAACCGTTGAAGAACTTAACAGGATTTCTCTCATTCCTGATTTATGCCTATCTAATTGCCTCACACCACCAGCTTAATCATGTATGGAAGTGCTCGGTCAGTTGGTAAGGTTGAGCCAAGCAACCAGAGTCCAGGGCGTTCACCAAGGCTGCCACGGTCACCACGCTTGGGCCATCGTCGAACCAACAGCACAGGAGGCAGTTCTGGGAGTGGTACTGGGGGTGGCAGTGGGAAAACCCTTTCTATGGAAAATATTCAGTCCTTAAATGCTGCCTATGCTACATCTGGCCCTATGTATCTAAGTGACCATGAGAACGTGGGTGCAGACACCCCAAAAAGCACCATGACTTTGGGCCGATCTGGGGGGCGGCTGCCTTACGGTGTTAGGATGACTGCAATGGGTAGCAGCCCTAACATTGCCAGTAGTGGAGTTGCCAGTGATACTATTGCATTTGGAGAGCACCATCTCCCTCCAGTGAGTATGGCGTCCACTGTGCCTCACTCGCTGCGCCAGGCCAGGGATAACACCATAATGGATCTGCAGACACAACTCAAAGAAGTATTAAGGGAAAATGATCTGCTTCGCAAGGATGTGGAGGTGAAAGAAAGCAAGCTGAGTTCTTCCATGAACAGTATCAAGACCTTCTGGAGTCCTGAGCTAAAAAAGGAGAGAGCTCTGAGGAAAGATGAAGCTTCAAAAATCACCATTTGGAAGGAACAATATAGAGTTTTGCAAGAGGAAAACCAGGTTTGTCATCTAAGGTCACTGTTGTGTTAGTGCAGTAGCATGATTAAATGAGTTTAATAAACTTGCATGTCACATTTAAGCAGCTAAATTATATTGGTGCTTTTCTGAGATCATTGGTATGAATGTGTTTTCAACTTGCAAGCCTCTCTTAAAATGTTTCTTGTCAGACTTGTAAGCCACCTCTTGAGTACTCATTTCTCCTTGTGTGTCATGTGGTTTTTTCATAGGACTGATGCTAACCACTCAGTTTCCCTTTGGAAGTATTTTACCCTGTTCATAATTAATATTTCTATAGTGCTTACCTATTGAAGCATTCTCTGAGATGCAGAATGTACTAACTGCTGACCCGAAATACAACTGAACTGTTGCTGAATGTTGACAGGTTGCCAGTAAAACAAAGTTCATGTTACACTGGTCTTATTTTAGAGCTCCAGTTAATAACTCCAGACCTGCAGTTTTCACAAACAAATATAAATTGTGTTCTTGGCTACATTTAAGTAACACTGTTTAATACCTGCTCATCTATTCTTTTGTCATAAGCTCTGCATATCTTGTTATGCAACTATCACAAAACACCCTACATTTTTTTTTGTAGTGGTCTGGCTAGTTAGAGAATAGGCAGAAGAACAGAGAATCTTAAGCATCCAGTTCTTTTGTCTTGTTCCTCTTAAAAGCATCCCTAAATTAGAATAAAACTGAGGTTGATTAAAATTGAGATCTCTCTGTAGTCAGCTCTACTTATTAAAAGCTTTTTTAAATTTTCCTACCTAGACCTTCTTGCTAGCTTAACCCTGAAGTAACCACTTGTCTTTGAGTTAGTGTCCTCCTGTTTAGTTGTTTCTGGCCAAATGTGAGTTAGGCATCTCTCTGGACTCTCCAGTAAGAAACCTCACTACTCTTATGGAAAACAGGCCCAGTGTCCAACTCCAGAAGTTTCCTGAAATGTAAGTCAGCTTTCACCATGACAAAATTACTTTTCCTATTGAGTTTTTTAAATATCCAAGAAAGTTTAATGGTTTCCATAATTCAAGTGTGATCATGTTCTTGAAGCTCTTAAGGTGTACTTGCTATTTTAGGCAGCTCTTTTTTTAAGATTTGCTTTAGAAGGTGGAGGAGAGAAGGAAACTGCTGGAGGAAAAAATAGTGCTAGCAGGACTTGATATGTTATACTCTACTTTCAGGTGACCTGTCTTAAATAGTAGGTTCCTTTTGGTTAGTGATAATCTGCCACACTGAAGCTGTCTGAGATTTTCTTTTCACTTTTTAAAGAACTGAGTTGAAGAAAGTAAGCTGCTTTTCCTGAATTAGTATGAAATAATTTAATGAACTTGTCATGTAGTTTTATAGCTGTATTCTTACTGAATGGTAAGTATCACAACATGGAATTTGTTAATGTGTGCAACGTTTTGTATTCGTTTTCATATGTCATCTTGGAGTGAAGAAAACCTAAAGTTAAACAATTTTTATTACAAAAGTAGGATTTCCTTAGAAGGAGTAATCCAGTGAAAATTTTAGTTATAGTGGTACATTACCAGCATAATGAATACATGGAATACCATTCACTCAACTTTCTGATGCTCTTTGTATTTCAGCTACAGGTAAGTATTTTTATTCCCAAATTCTTTTCATTTTTAAGTTCTGTTTTCATACTGAAGGGAATGTCTTGGAATAAATAACAGTTTTTTTCTGAAATCAGTTTTGACATTTGAGGATGCTGTGGAAATCTTGCAAGACAAATGCAACAAGCATATGGTTTAGAATGGATTAAGCAGTTACTAAATATGTATAGATTGGAGAACAGTGATTTCTCTATCTGAGTCGTCCCCCCCCCCTTGTCTTTCCTTTATCCCCTAATTAAACATTTACAGATATTTCCAGGCCGCTGTTCTCTAGGCAATCACTATAATTACTACCACACTGGTAGAATTGTATAACTTTGGTCCAAAAAAAGAAGGGTGCAATTTAAAAGTAAAAAGGGTATTATTGCAATGAGCTGTAAAAACTAAGAATGCTAATTAATAGATTATAGTTAGCTAACAGTGTGTCCTAATTAAGCTCTGAATTCATTATGTCTTCTATAGCCTTTTGGAGTTGGTCACTTCAGCCCTTTATGAGGAAGATCAGTTTAATAGGATTTACTGTAATTAAACAGACTTCTCTGTTTACACACTGAACAAGGGATTTCTCTGATCTGGGGGACCAGAAAAGTCTCTTCATTACCTCTCCGGCCTCCCCGTAAAATGAGTTCCAGTATAATGGCAGGAACTGGTGTTTTAAACCTCAATATGAATATTTCAGCACATCACATTTCATAAAGATTTCTTGCATGGGCAGAACTTGTGCTTTATATTAAGTTTAGCTAAGGCCAAATGCATTGTTAAAAATTGACTCAACTCATGGAGCCCAGATGCTGGCTGACTCATGCCATTGTCTGATAGTCATCTCAATCTCTTTGCTGTGATCTTGACTCTTTATTCCTCTATTCACACTTGATTGTCCCTGATTGTATTTTTTACTGCTGTTCTTGCCACCTCAACTTTGAATGATTTGATTGCCTCTTGGTTTTGGAAGTTTTTAAAAATATGTGAAAATGTGAACTCTGGTTGATTGCTACCTCAGCCTCGTGTGAAAAATGTACTGGTGTCTTTGGGTTTTCTTTCCCATTTCTTGGGAACATGTGCAAATAAATCACAATTATTGGCGTATTGCTTACGGATTTCCAAGAAATGTTCTGGATTCAATAAAGATCAGAGAATGAATAGGAAGATAAAAGAGCGTGCTACCTGTCCTGAGGCAGTCTCATCTCTTCTTGTTTGGTTGTCTTCTTAGGGCAACAGGTAGCAGGGATATCTTGGGCATAATACTGAGAATGTTATGCGCGTGCACCTATATAGCTCTCACTTGGCTTGAGAGTGCTTTCATCTTGCTCAGTTGTGGTGCAGCACAGCATCAGCTGCTCTGAGCAAATATTACAGCTGTGGAGTGTAGCATATGCTGAACTTTTTCATCCTTTGTTGTTGATCTTGAAGAGCCAGAAAATCTTTTCTTTTCATAAATGGAGAATGTCCTTGTTATATCATTTTGAAGAGCTCAAAACTAAACATGGAAAGTATTCTTGTAGTTAACATAAGTTCTTGGAAAAATACAATAGTTTTCAGTGCAATGTGGGTTAGTTAACCAATTATACTTTGCAGGAAGCAGAAAAGAGAGTGCAAATGATTTTCTCAAAGGTTAACAAACCCATGCATATCCAAGGAGGAACTGATGGAGCCAATAAACAGGAGCTTGTTTTTGGCATGGTATCACTCTCCTCAGCATGCTTTAGTAGGAACTGTATTTTTTCTCAGTTGAAAAATAATTTTTTGTCGTGTGTGGTGTTTAAAGTTTCCCTGGAAACCTCTTCATCAGAAGCCAGAAGAGGGAAGGAAAGACAGTAAGTATTTTTTTGCACTTCGATAGAAATAATTTCCCTAAAAATTGGACCATGGTGGACTATATGGAACTCAAGAAAAAAGGAATTCCTCTCTTTTGAAACTTGCTTATAACAAGGTGATTGTCCCTTAAAATAATTAGTGCAATGCAAATTTGACGTCTAACGCCCTGCATTGAAATTTCCCACATTTGACTGATCTACATTTAAGATCTGATTTATGTTTCAGCTAAAATAATGTGGTACTGCTGAAAACATCTTTTTACTTTCATGTATTTCTGTGGTCTTTTTGTGGTTAGAGGCCTTGGATGTCTGAGTGAGAGAGTTTAACCAAGAAAATATTTCTGAGAGGAATTTCACCTTGCTTGGGGTAAGCATTTGAAGAACATTCTATATTCTGATGGAGAAGTATGATGGGTGTACATGAGCATTTCATCAGCGTTCTTCTCCAGACTTCTGTAATTGCATCCTCACAGTCAAAAGTACTCTCCATTTTATAGTGGCGTGGAATGAGCATCTCTCTCTCTAAAATACAGTTGTCCATGTGTTAGCCCCCTAAATGCATTGGGTGCTGCTGTTGTGAGACTGGCTGAGCTTCTAATGAGTACATTCTTCCTCTGAAAATCAGATTAATTCTCACTTCTCCATTGATTTAATTTTGGGTTTTATATATATATATATATATATAAAAATTGTTTTGATTTGCCTTAGTACTGTCATTCTAATACTAGTACCATTCCTGAGTTGGTTATTAGTTGATAGAAAGCTAGACTTTCTCCCATTATGGATGTTTAATTGTGCAATATGCAGTTCCATAGTCATTGCTTAAAGGCATTATCTGTATCCCACAGCATTACACTTAAATAATTCTTTCAATGGCAGATGTCTGTCAGCTCTCTAGAATGCTGCCAGCTTTAAGGTTCCCTCTGTCTTTCCCAGTTGCAGCATGAAATTAGAAGTTAATTCTCTTTTAGAATAACTCAAAACTATTTCCTCAAGAGTGCTTGATATCTGAGGCATTTATCAAGTTGCAGCACCTTGTAGTGACTTCAGAAATTGTCATGTAATCGCCCAAGAGATGGGCCTTCTGTCTTCTGTCTTTTTGCAATTCTATAAGGAAGTAAAATTAGACTTTTTGTGCTTATCTAGGTTCCCCAATACTCCCATGTTTCCTGTTGAGGTAGAATCTAATACCTTGGGTTGCTTTGAACTGTCGCGTAGGCTGAACGGCTGGTCCCTATTTGATCCATTAAACTTAAAAGGGGAATGCTGCCAACTTAAAAGCAGCTTGTAATAAAGTGGGTTATGTCGGTGGTACTGTTGAACTTAATAGTTTAACTGTGCTTTTTGCTATTAAGCTAGGGAAGGAATTACTTTAAATTCTGGTCCCCCTTATAGCAGACTCTTACTGTTATAATTTTTGGTCTGCTGTGCATTGAGACTGTTCAGACATGATACTCCTAGCTAGAGTTGCAGTGTATTATTCCACCATTCAGCATGTATATTCCTGAAGAATCTTGTCTGTGTTACTGTGTTTCTCTAGAAGCTGTTGTCTCTTTCGGCATTATCATAGTTCTGGTGTTCAAGTTACTAACTTTTTCCCTTAAGTGTTCTTACTTTCTAAAGTATGAACTAGGTAGCTTGAAACTGCGTAAGGCTCCGGTTTGGAACAGATCAAACTTCCTATGTTCACTCAGTGAACAGCTGAACAATGATGGATGATAGCAATAACACAGAGGTACTCCTACATTATAGTTCATTTTAGCAGAGGTCTTGTACTGACATTATAGCTTTCTAACACCAAATCTAGTATTCTCATGTGTCTGTCTTACTCTGTGTGTTACTGATTTAAGTAGAAAGGAGAGGAGCACTTTTGATGGAACTGCCAGTCCATGGACATGGATTGAAGTTGTACTAATAATATGTATGCCAGTCTTCATGTATGCCTCCAAGGCCAAAAACTGAAATAGAGCTTTTTTTTTAACTCTTTTCAATTTGATGATATTAGGAAGCCTCATAGACTTCAAGATGATAGAGCAGAGTGGGCTGCCATGACAAACTCTTAGTTGGAAAGAATCATTTTTGTTCAGCAAAGTAGGTATCTATGATCCTGTTAACAATCTGTGTAACACTTAAGACATTAGTAGGACAGAAAAACTTTTTGTATTTAGGATAAACATATATATATATATGTATATGTATATTCTGAGATAAGAGTTTAGAGGAGACATTTCTGTACTCTGAAAGCGATTACTGTATTGCATAAGTTATCAAGAGCAGTCATGCCAGCTATCTGAATTAGTAATTGAAGAAAGACACATCGTGAAATGCCACTTTAGCCTCAGCTGGCAGGAGTGGAAAAAGGGAATAAACTTGGTTGTGTTCTAGATATTCCAGTGTGCAACTCCTTTGAATTCTTTTTGTATATATACTTGTGTTTAGTGAACCCAACAAAATACCAGTGTTTTTGGTAATAGTGATTTGTGGTGATTTGAGCTCCCCGACAGAAATCAGATTACAACAGCTTGTCAGCAGGTAAGCATAGCTATTTGGGATTACACTAATTTTTTTTTTCTCCCTGCATGGATAATGGTTTGAAGTTTCTCTATAACTTTTGACATAATCTGATGAACAGAGGGAAAAATGACTGCATCTGCTAAATGTAGGGGATCATAATTGTATCTCCATTTTTTCTCTGAAGATAACAATTACTAGACCTTGAAAACAAAATCTTTTCAGCAAAACTCAGCAAAACCACAAGGTCTACATAAGTATATTTTTACATAGTATTTGGAGATTTGTATTCGGTCTTCTTGGAAAGACCAGAGTCACCTTTTGTAGTGAGGGGGGGGAAATACAAGGACAAAGTGTAGTTAGTTTCCTTCTGTGTTGATACCAGTTGTTATATCTAAGTGATTTGCTTAGTGCTTGCAGAAGTAAGTAGTACCTTGGACTGCGAAGTAGAAATGTTTTTTTGGTTATATTAGCAGCCTTGAGAAGCAGGTGGCAATGATCAGTTTTTGTAAAGCTCCATTCTAACTTAGAGATCTTTAGTAAATCACAAAAAACCCCCTTGATGTAGTGATTGTTCTTTTTACTGTTGAAATGCTTTGTAACTCATGCCTTGTTGTTCTATTGTGTTTTGTACAGTCACTTTTGCTTCCAAAAAATATTAAATAAGTCTGTTTTCCTTTATTTATCCTAAGGGAACTATACTATTTTTTTTCTATTTATAACCTTGGACTAAGCATCAAAAACTTTTGTACTGATTGGGAGAATTTGGGCATACCAATATACATTGTGTTTTGTGATTGCAAAGTCAGTATTTATATTTAAACCATAAAGACAAGAAAGAATCCATGGAAGGATTCATTATCAACATCTAGATCAGTATTTGAAGAGATCTCATGATAATTTGAATTTTTTGTCAGTTGACCTCCATTAAGAAAGTCGTCTTATGGATTCACCCTAGGAAGAGACTGGATTCTTTTTAAAAAAAAAAAAAAAACCAAAACCAAACCAACACACACAACAAACAACAAAAAACCAACCACACAAACAAAAAACCAACAAAAACAAACAAACAAAAACTAAACCCAAAAACCCCAAAAGCATAAAATTGTCTTCTTATTGCATGTGTGCTCATTGAAATGAGCATGATCAGATGACAAAATACTGGCATAGAACACCATTAAGAGTGCTTCTAGTGATCATTGCATTAGAAGTCGGAGGAGTTAAACTTCTGTATAACAGTTACAGGAATAAATACCACATGACTGGCTTCTTCAGTTTAATTTTAGCAACTTCATTTGTAAACTGGAATGCTAAGTAATGTACAATCATCAGTAAACCTAAGATTTTGATGGCTGTTGCATTTAAAGTGTTTATTCATCTATATACAAGCTTTTTTTTTTATTTATATACTGTTGTTATTTAAATGACTGAAGTGTGTGCACAGTGGGCTGCTTTTGCTCTTCCCTGGGTAGGGGCTGCTGGTCCAGGATCCCTGTGAAACAGAGAGAAAAATGATTTAGTCCTTGTTGCCCTATGCTGCCTGCAGTTCCTGTATGGATTGCTTTTAAAATCTAATGATTGTTGTCACTATTTTGGAAAATAAATACTATAAGCCAAGAAGGGTGAGCAATTGTTTGGAGGCAATTAGATTCTTCCAGAATTTGACTCCACAACACCAAAAGGAATTTAAAAGCAGTATATAGTTTCCTAACGATCTCGAGCAGTTCATTGCAAGCACACAAAATAAGACTAGGTCATAGGGGTGATGGCTTTTCTAATCTCATGCATAACATAATGAAAATACACATTTTATTGGGGGAGGGAGAAAGGGATAAAGATCAGCTGTCCAATAGAAAGATCTTTTTCAGTGCTCTGCAAATATAGCAGAGAGGTGGAGAATAAATTCAACTTTTTTAAAAGGTGCTTTGTTAATGCCCGTTGCTGTATGATAACTGCATTGTTATCAGGTTCTGTAGTGTGTTGCTATGCATTTCTGTTTCTACAGTGGTACCCTTCCCTGCTTCTTCCCTTCTTTTCCTCCCCCTTCACATTGCTGCTCCCATGGGCTGAGGAGAGAAACAGGGAGACAGCCTAGGTTTGGAAAAACAAGCAAGTAATAAATGGTAGTCCAAAATTAACTAAGCCTCACTGGTATCTGTATCAAAGCAAAGTATGGTTGCATTTTTTCCTGGCTAATACTTAGTACATCATCATCGTGTTCTTATGAGCAGCACTATCAAGGAGTAGGAGCTTCACTAAATACTCTTGCCACCTAAGCGTTTTACAGATGCAGGCCTTCTACATGAGAAAGTATGCTTGACATTAAGTTTATGGATTTTTGTTCCTTCTTGTCTCATGACCAGGTACCAGCTACCTTGGGTTGTTAAATTTTGAGAACATATGGTCTTCTAATTATATGCTGATGTGGATTCAAAAGAATACAGGGCAATGCATTTCTTCTGATCTTTTTTGTCACTTGTTTCTGAGATTAAAACAAGTCAGCACACGAGCTACCACCATTCAGAGATGAAAACCTTTTTTTCTCTAGGTACTTTGTACAGGATCTGGTTCTTCCATAGTAGTTGATTGCTCCTGGCATTAAATATATATATATGCAAATCCTACCTTTTTAAATGCAGCGTGATGAGGCTTACATACCTTTTTCCCTTACAGGAGTCATGAAATTGTCTGAGTAATAGTCTGGTTTTTAGTGGAATCATGTCCCAGTTGACAAATACTTATTTTTGACTGAGGGGAAGGAAAAACTTTCTGAGCATACGTTTGTGTTGTAGCATGTTGTCTTTGAGGACCTGAAAGTGCAAGAATGCTCATCTCAGGCTTAACCTATTGGTAGACTTGAGTTATTTTGGACCAGGAAGAAGTCCTGACATTGAAGATAGTGGTGTGTCCTATATAGTAGACCTCCTGTCTTGCTGTGAGAAAACAAAGCTTTTTTTTTTTCTTCTTCAGTTCTCCGATGAACAGAAACAAACCATGAAGCAACAAAAGTAACTTGAGAAAACTAGAGCTCTCTTAATTAGAGAAGTGAGATACCCACGCAACCTATTCCAGCATCTGATTTCACAGCCGTAGGCCTCCATGAGACTTATTCTTATGGCTACATCTCTTTTGAGAGATGGAAACATTTAATACTAAACATTTGATTTGCTAAAGGATTCAGGGCATCATACCAAGGCTCTTAAGCTTTTACCAGAAACGTTGTAAATGTCAAAAGCAGCACAGCTAAGAAACACCAACCTGCTTGGAAAGTAAAGCTTTACTGTAGAAGATTCTAATCCTCTGTAGTCAGTTCATGCCTTGGCTCTGATCTAAAGAAGCAGTAGGTTGATGAGAAAGACATTGTCTTTAGGAGTGGTCATACTTCTACAGCCTAGGCTAGATCCTTTCAGTGGAGCTAGATACTGTGATTGAAAGTTTTTAAATTGTGTCTATGCTGAACGCTTTCTTGCCAGCGTGCTAGAAAATGAAATTACTTTTTCTGCTTTTCAGGAACTGGAAGGTGCATCTCTTGCACACAAATGGAAAGCAACTGTGAGGTTTTTCTCTTCCACACAAGTAAAAGATGGCCTTAGTTGTACTGTAGACTTAAAAAGAGTGAAGGAGCATGTAGGATAAGATTTGCTCATCTCTTTTTATGGTTAGGGTTTGTTTCGTGGAAGTCTTATGGGACATAGTTGTTTATCTGATCCACAAGAGATTCCTCAGTTCACAGTAAGACTTAATTATTGGTCTAGGTTTTGCATCAACTAAAAATGTACATATTAAGTTCCTGAAAGTGGTTTTGGCTTCTATGGCAAGAGGTTTCAGTATTTCTTTGCTGGATAAGAGAAGTACGTCCATGGAGAGGATGACAAAATCATTAGGCTGAGGATTAGTACTAATAGGTGAAACAATAAATCCCAGAATAATCCTAGAAAAAGGAAATGGGCAGAAAGAACAAGCATAGTAAAGGCTTTTAATTAGATTATTAGGAAATGCTGTGCCCTGCATTGGAGACTTAGGAAGTAATTGCCTTATTTCCCTTGATTGGGTAAACATGGAGAATCAGTGTTGAATGATTCATTATTCATCTCTCTTCAGTTTAGGAGTACAAATGACAGTATTGTGTTTACTAGGTAGAGCATAGTTAAACACCAAATTTTCAGTGTTTTTTTGATTGTGCTGCTCAGTAATCCCAATGAGGAAGGAGAGAACAACTTTGGGAGAGGGCAGAGGTAAAAATCTAGATAATTGGTCTAGATCTGACCAAGTATGGCAATTTTTGAGTGTTTTATATTAGCATAACAAATATATAACAAATATATGTACTTTTCTGAAATCTTCCTTTTGTGTGTGTGTGTTAAAATTAACAGATGTAGTTGCTTCTGGAGATTAACGGTGTACGCAGAGTAATTGTACAAAAGACTTAGAACCATAGATTTGCTTTTTTTGAGAAGAATTTCCCGGTCTCCATCAGCCTGTACATCAGCTGAGTAAAATCAAATTATTCTGTCTATGGAAGCTTTGATTTGGAGGACAATTTTTATGGCTTTCTCCTTCAGCCGGTATCTGATGGGTCAGGTTTGGCCATATGGCTGTGAGTCTGTTAATGTGTAACCATTTTAATAGATCTGTGAGCCTAGTTACTCAAAGGAGGGACCTGGCTAAGGAAGCACAGGTATACTTTCATATGAGAAAGTAAATAGTGTGCTATATAGGTGCAGTCAACAGCTTTTATTAATGGGTGAAGAAAAATGAAAAACTCAACCATTTTGTGATCCTCTTTGCAGAGGGCGTTTGGACCTTCTGATGACTTCACCGTGTCTGGGAGGTTCCAAATAATGGAATTATCTGCAGTAGTTTATTGGGGTGACCCCCCCAAAAGACCTTGTAATGAATTAATCCAAACTTTTCTTAACACTGAATTCATTTTGGTTTGAACTAGCAGATGTTTTTGACAGTAAGAAAAGTTTTAATAAGTATGCTTTGACCATGATTCATGAGAAGCTCAATGCACATGCTTCACCAAACAGATGAAGTAAGCGTGGATACTACTGTGTGTGCTCATGTTATGATTTGTAATACCAGAGGTCTCAGCTTTTGCAGTTGAATAGCATGCTAGTAAGATCCTACTAGTAGTTCCACAACTAATCCTTTATAAGCCATTTTAGTTGGAAATACTATGCCTTCTAATTACTGTTACAAAACCTGTCTTACTTTTTTTGAGTTTTTTTGTTTTAATTAACTAAATATGCTTATAATTTGACTTTGAAATTGAAATATAACAATTGAACAAATTTGATGGTCGTACTGCCGTTATGTTCTCTCTCCTCCATCCTCCTAGAAATAAGATTCAAAATCCAATGTTTGCCATTTAAAGAAGGTTCCAAGTTATCACTTCTGTACAGGAAAACTTTTTTTTTCCTAGGGCTGGGAATGCGTTCAAGACTAGCCTTCTAAAACTTCATGTTGTGTTTTTTCAAAGCAGAATCAATTTAGTGTGTACTTATTCAGAAATGATTCCTCTCCTTCTTTCCATTTGGCTGAATCAGCTCAAATCTGTATGCCTTTAAGAGGTCTGAGGTCTGTCTCTTTTTTGGCTGTGTGAGAATTGCCATTCATTCATATTTAGTGTCATTTTTTTGTTAATTAACTGTTTATAGTGTTTCATGTCTGACTTCTTTAATCTGAAAGACTGGGAACTTGTGGAAGAAATCATTAATTCACTTTCTTTCATACTTAATATAGTTGTTAATGTTTCTTTGTGAACTGCTGAATGCTAGACAGTCTTTGAAGACTGATCTGATAAAAGTAGATCTGCACTTCACAGGTTGAACTTGTTAGCAGTTTATTTGGTGCAGTAAGGCCTGATTATAGGTAGACAGTAGTTGATGCTGGGACCCCTACATATATGCTGTATATAATTTGGCTGTTTAACTCTTGACTAGATTTATTCTGGTCTATTAACCAAACATTCCCCTGCACATGTGGTTTTATGCTATTTGAAGGAGCAATACTTGGTTTGCTTCTTTATTTCTCCATTAGGGATTGGGGTGTGTTTGGTGTGCGCCTGGAGCAGAGCTTCTGTTTTAGTTTCCTCTGATTTATATCTAGTTCACACACACCAAAACTGTTTTGTGAAACCAGCCAGTACATGACAAGGAGGAGCTATCTGAGGATCTTCCAAACAGCGCTGCTGCTGCAAAATAAAAGGCTCTTGGGGATGTAGTTGTGTTTGTACAGCTTCTAATGCTTGAGCCTATGAAGGAGTTTAAATACTGATGAACTAAACATTTCAAGACTCAGGAAGGTACGTGTTATTTCCATCAATGAATGCATATTGTAAAATGTTTCCAAACCAGTAAATTGGGTTAGAGATAATGTGATTATTCAAAATCATGCAGTTAATGGTTGCTGTAGTTTGAGAAATTGGAGAATTTGTTAACCATTAGAAAGCGAAATCACCTCCTACTTCAAAAACTAATTGGATATATTAAGTGCTGTGAGCTCTTCAGACATGTATTCATAAGAGCTCTATAGTATGCTTAGGTTAGGCTTGAAGCAAGACATCTTTTAGTTTTGCCACTTTTTCTTGAAGGGCGTTGAGCTTCAGCTGTCCTGCACAATTGCCATGTACTTCTCTGTGATTAAGTAACTCTGTCAGTTAATTTTGTTAACTGTCTGTGAGTGAAGGTACTAATTTTTAGTAGTGCACCAATAACAAGAAGGGTCAATATGCCATATAGACTTATATATAACTGAAACAATGAGATGAGATTTTGCTGCTGAACACTTCAATTTTCTGAACTGCAAACCTGCTTAATTAGAACTTTATGAATAGCAGACTTTACTACAAAAATGCATAAGTAATATTTTTTCCCATTAAAATAGGTCATTTTAACTCAATATTTCTATATTTTCACTGCTTAAAAGGGAATATACTATATATATATTTTTTCTTTTAATTCTTACTGGATGGGCAGTATTTCTACCCCCATCTTCCATTCAGTTAGGCTTCTTTTGTTGTTCTTTGAAGCTATGAAAATCAGTGTTTTCTTTCTTATTCATATTTATGTATATTGCAAATAGAAATGGTGATTAACTTGCAAAACTTCTTACCATATGAACTGTTTCCTATAAATCTTCACATTTTTGGAGCAATTGGAGACCTGGTAAAAAGCCCACCTTTAATTTATGGAAGTCACTTTCTTGACTGAATTGGGCAACAGATTTGCAGATAGTAACTAGCAAGGTATTTCATAATTAAAAAGGCAGAACATGACTACTTGAATTTAGTGGCTTATGGTCTCTGTCAATCCTAAAGTAGCTGGTTGAGGTTCTGCCAGGTATAACTGATACTTTGCATCCCTTGTACAGTACGTCATAAACCTGAATTACAAGTAATGAGTGACGCTGTGTTAGTACTTCATCAAGTTACAAAACTGCTATTAATGCCATAAACAGATTCAGTTTCCAGCAGGAAACTTGTTCCCTTTTAACCTTTTCTAACAAGTTCTGAGTTAGCATCTCAGTTGCTTTCAGAACTTTTGTCTATCACGTCAGTATTTTCGTCATAAAAGGTGCTATTAAACAGTACAACATTAAATCAAGAGAATAGGAACATATGTAAAACATGAAGTATAAGGCATTAGAGATGCATTGTTATTAGAAGTAAATGATTGGTAATTATTAACAGTACTCTCATATACAATACTTAAGTTGGTAGCTAAAATGGATGGGTTTTCGTCCCAAAGTCTTTTATCTCTTAATTTGTGATCTTTTGGGCTGTTTTCCTCTTCCTTAAGCACAGGTCCTTTCTTTTCCCCCTTCAGCATTGGGCTGACTGTTGGGAAATGAGCAGCATAATTGCTCTTATGTCACTTTCGATGTTGGAATCACTTAAATTGCACAAGTTCAGTTTTGTCCAACAGGTTGTGCGCTAAGGCGCGCAGACGTATGTATCCATGCTGCTCGTTAAAATGGCTAATGTGGAAGCAAGAAGGGCCCTGTTTTTCATGGAGTTCTTATGCTGCTTCATGTTCAAAGCACAGTTTATGTTGACTTCATAGTTGCAAATGATTTATGCATCTTCTGAATGGCCAACAGTCAGGTCAACAACAGAAGACTCTGGACATCATAAATTGTAAGGAAATATTTAACCAATATGGCAATCAACACCTGACACAAACTCACTGGAAAAAACATATAGCTGTAGTCTTAGCTGTATTTTTCCACTAATCTCAGTTTTCTGCTCATTCTTGATGCATCTTTAATTTCCGTAATAAAATTCCAGATCCATTGGGCAGTATCAGTAATTATTATCACTATGGGTTTTTTTCACATCTATTTAGTACCCTTCAGTCTCTGCACCAAATGAGGCACAGTTGGTTTTGTAATAATGTGAGCACATATTCAGCATACAGAGAATAAAGCAGAATCAATTCAGTATAAATCCACCCAAATATTAGGAAGTCCTGAACTTTGCAGGTATTTTTAATATAGTTCTTGGATGGAATTTGCTTTAAAAATGCTGTATTTCCACTATCACTCTTACACAACTTGCCATTGTTGTCCCCTTTTCCTGGTACTAGTTTTAGTGAGTTGAGTAAATTCTTTGTGTGAACTGAGTGTCAGGGAACTGTTCTTGTTAAAGAGTGACTTAACAAAAAGGCTAATTTTCACATGACTTTGTTCCTTAAACAGCAGTGCTGAGGGAAATAAGATTAAAAGATATAACCTTAGAACTGGAAAGATATTTATTACTGTAAAACATGTTTTGTAATGAACTCTAGAATGAAATCAGTCTTGCTTATGCTGACACTCATGAATCATTTATTTCCTGCTCAAAATGTCTATTTCCAGAACAGAGTTTGGACAGAAGTAGTAAATGAGGACGGAATTTTCTTCCAATTTTATAAAGTCACTAAAAATATGCTTCAGTTTCTGAAGATTCCCATTCTTGGGCAAGTATTAAGGAAAGGAATAAAGGAGGTTTTTCTCAACTCCTGCGTGTGGAACTGAGAGGTTTTTCAAGAACTTTTAATGTGAAATGTAGACTAGCGTTGATCCCCTGGACAGATTACTCAATTTCTTCAGCCTTCCCACTTGGCTTCCTACATTCTCCCACAGTATGCAAATAGAGAGATAACACATCTGAACAAAATGTTGCATCTTTCCGTGCTCTGCCAATCTGCTCAAGTACTCTAGAAGATCTCCCTGACCTCTGCGGTCAGAGGCAGGGTTCAAGGAGAAGAACTACCAGTAGTGAATTGAATGAGGGTTGAGTCAGGGATTACTTGAAAGAACTCTATCCATACAAGACCACAGGATGAATCTGAGGGTGCTGAGATTGCTGTTTGATGCCACTGGAAAGCTTATTTCTATCATCTTTAAAAGACAACAGAAACTGGGGAGAGGTCTTGAACAACTGTGGAGAGGCAAATGTTACACAGTCTTCAAAACAGGCCAAAGGGCAAGCCGTGGAATTACAGGCTGGTGTGCCTTGCTTCAGTCCCCAGAAATACTGTGGGGTGAGTCCTTTTGGAACGCATTTCTGTGCATGTCAATGACAAGATGATGACTGGGAACAGTCAGCATCGATTCATCAAGGATAAATCATGCCTGACCTCATTGCCTTCTGTGATAAAATGTCTGGATTTGTGGATGAGGAAAGAACAGTGGATATCATTTACCTCGTCTTTAGCAAGGCTTTCATCACTGTATCCCACAATATTCTTGTTATTCTAGTTAGAATGCTATGCTCTAAGTGGTTGGGCAGCCAGATGGGTAAAAAGCTGGTTGCAGGATCAGGCTCAGAGTGTAGTGATTAATGGGTTAATCACTACCCAATTGCTTGTAACAAGCTGAGTCCTGTTTGATATCTTTATCAATGACCTGGACGGAGGTGACATGGTCCACTTTCATTCAGATGGCAGATGACACTAAACTAAGGGGACAGGCTCAGGGGCAAAGCTGCCATTCAGAGGGACCTAGTCTGCAGGAATGAGCAGACAGAAGGCTTATGAGATTCAACAAGGATGAACAGGAAGAAAGAGCACCTTAGAAAGATAGAGGCTGGCATCTGGTTGGTTAGGGAGCAGCTCTGCAGAAAAGGATTTGGGGGGCTTGATGGACAGAAAGTTGAACGTGAGCCGGGGTGCGCCCTGGCAGTGGAGAAGTTTATTGTGAAGTGACTATCTCCTTCAGCTTGGCACTTGTTAAACCACATGTAGAATACTGTATCCAGGTTTGGGCTGCCCCATACAAGAAAGTAATCTATAAACAAGCAAGTTCCGTGGAGGAGTACCAAAGTGGTTAGGGAGCTGAAGCACAGGCCCTGTAAGAAGAGGCTGAGGGAATGGGCCTTGTTTAGTTTGGAGAAGAGGTGGCTTTGGGGGGACCTAATAGGAGCCTTCCTGTACTATGAGAAGGTTATTGAGAAGATGCAACCAAGCTCTTCACATGCTACATGGTGGGAGGATCAGAAACAACGGGCATAAATAGAAATGACAGGTTGTCATTGAATTTAAGAAAAACCTTGGAGGTTTTAAAGATCTGACTGGATAAAGTCCTGAGCAAGTTAGTTTAATCTCATAGCTGACTGCGCCTTGAGTAGAAGGTTAAACTAGATGACCTCCTGCGGTCCTTTTCAACCTGAATTATTCTATCATAATTCTGTTTTGAAATACTAATTGGCATAGTGTATTATGTGTGCTTAGGTTTCTAGCCTAAGTCATAAATGAACATGACTTTCTGTACTCATCTTGCTTCAGAAGGGTGTGGAAGGGGTGCTATGTGTGTACAGTGTGCATCACTGCCAAGTTATGTATAATTGATGGTACGCTACCCTGGGGAGTTTTCAAAGCCTGGCATATTGTGATTCAGTTATGTCTTCCCATAAGCATACTAAAAGTCACCAGCATACTTAGGTAAATAGTAAATGCATTTTCTGCAAGTCTTTTTCTAAATGGGTGCAACAATTGTGATTATTTTGGAAAGAGATCTTTGCTTTTAATTTCTGATTAAAGCTAAGTTGGGACTGATTGAGAAGTGTACATCTCCCATCTAGCAGTGCTTTGGCATCTATAGGTTCACCTGCATGAGGTGATAGAGAGGAAAAAAGCTTAGAAAATCTTCAGTGAAGGAAGGTATTGTTCGCTGTCTCTGGGGCCATTGTTGAAGTTTCCAGTTGTCTAAGCCTTGATAGTAACCCAAGATCTTTTGGTCTTCCATAGTGATGGAGCTTCCTGTGTAAGTTTAGCTGGAAAAACACTGCATAAAATATAGTAGTACTGAGTGGACGTTCAGACAACCAAAACATTGCACCCCAAAACTATATTGAGTACATTGGCAGTGCCAAGACTGGAACCTGTCTGCTTTTGTTTCCAGTATTACTGATGTGTTCTGGCTGACATACCAGTGCTGAGAGATTATCAGCTGCCCAGGCTTACAAGGTTGCTACAGACTCTCTGCATGTTGGGGACTAAGCTGTTCTCTTCTGGCCTGACAGCCAATGGCATCAGTACTCACCTTGTCTTTTAAAAGTAAAATGAAAGCGTGTCAGGCATGGCAATTGCTATTGTACTGTTGCTAGCACTATGTTCATTTTCTTCATCAAGCATGCAGGCTTTCCAGGGAGGAGCTGTAGTCCAGGTGCATTAGATCCAGATTGACTTCAAGGCTTATGTTTGACAGTATTCCCACAAATCCAAGGTTATTTATAAAAGTATAACTGTTATCTTTCCAAATCCTAGGTTCAGGGCATAGATAACTTTGGTTTGTTTTGTCTCCCACCTTTTTTGCTAGCTTTGATTCTGTTGCAGATTTATTTTAAAATGTTGACTAGTTTCTTTACTTGATGCGTTTTTCTCAAATTCTTTATAAATTTAATGTTAACACCTATATACAAAGGTTTTGTGTTGCAAAGCACTGAGCAAATGCTCGTGACTATCATTTATTTTTAAATACGTCTCTGAGGGAGGAAGTTATTATGTTACAGATGGTGATGGTACATTTAAAATATTAATTAACACGTAGGCATATCTGTATGAGAGTTTGTGGTGAGCCTTATGTTGTCACTTGATCTTTTTTTAACCTCAAGAAAAGCGTTCAGTCTGTATGACAGTTCTGTAGCTGCTCTGCCTTTGGCTCACTGTTCAGTTTCAATTCAGGTCAGACCATCTTCATGTTAGCTTTTTCAATAGTCTTGCCATCCAAGTTTCCTGAGGGTTTTCTCTAGTCTTACAGTTTAATTTTTCAGAGTATAGTTAGCCATTTTATTTTGATCTACCATTTGTAGTTCTTCATTCACTGTCTGTTTAACCAATTTATAAAATGCACACCTATGATCAGATTTTAGAAGTTAAAGACCTGATTTTTTTAAGCTTTTTTATATTGGATATAAATCTTATATGCTAAAAACCAACATTACATCGTGTTAAAACTCTAAATTTTAACTCAGTTTTTTTGTTTTTTATTTTGTGGCAAACTGATTTAGCTGAGTTATCACTATGTTTGCATTCTAGGTGTTAGAAATCTTTCTCAGCATCCCTGAATGCGCACAATGTGTCCAAGATGACAGCTTGTCTAATGCCACAGTGAATAGCCTTTAGACTTAGTCTTGTCTAGATGATCTAATTTCCCCACCTATTTTCAGCAAGTTTTATTTCCTTCTATCTAATTTCACAACATTCCCATTCCAGTCTGCCATCTTCATCATGTTTTGCAGTCTGTGGGCAGCATGGAAGATACGAACTGTGTTTAACTTGTAGCAAATGGGATAAAGCACACTGAGTCTGACTCGCCTTTAAGTTCTAATTAGTTTTCTCATTTCATCCTGATGCTACTAGAACAAGGATAGTGAAAGAAGCTCTTTTATTTTCATGACCTCTTGTGGTGGGCTGACCTTGGTCAGCTGCCAGATGCTCACCAAGCTGCTCTCTTGTTCACTCTCCTGAACAGGACAGAAGGGAGACAGTAAGATGAAAAAGCTTCTGGTTGAAATAGACAGGGAGATTGCTTACCAGTTACTGTCATGGGCAAAACAGACTCAATTTGGGGAAAATTAATTTAATTTTTTGCCAGTTAAAAAGAGAGTAGGCTGGTGAAACAAAGACAAAACTAAAAAAAAACACCTTCCCGCCCCCCCTTCTTCTCAGGCTTGACTTCACTCCTTCCTTCCTGGCTCTTCTACCTGTCTGATGTGGGGGCAGCTCCAGATCTCTTCTCACAGGGGCCACTCCTGCCACCCCCCACTAACTAAACCTTGCCATGTAAACCCAACACACCTACGCATACCTGAGAGTGAGTGCTGTCATTGACTTTTGAATATTCAAGTTTATTACAAAAGACTTATGCATTAATAGGTCATTACAGATTTCAGCAGTCTCCCATTACTTCCCAGATAATTAAAGTACTCATGCTATCATAAACACTTTCAAAGTTTGTAAAGTAAATACACAGCAAGCAATCTGATTTTTTTTTTTTTTTTTGCATCTTTCACCACTAATTTGGAGTCCCCATTGATTCAGTTTCCTTATGACAATCTTGTAAAATGTTAGTTTGTGTAAGTGCCTTGCAAGTATTATACCTTTCCTGATTTTGTGCTGTGAAAGATCTTTATTTGGTCACTTGACCTTCATTTATTTATATGGATATGTCTAGTTTCCCAAATCTAGCATTCGGTTGGATCTGGAAATCCTGGTGTTGATCAGGAACTGCTGTTCTGATACTGTTTTTCTTTTCCTCCTGTCTTACTTTCAGGCTTTAAAGGCATTTGCTGCTACCTTTTAACTTCATTTGTGAGTCTGACTCTCAAAATTGGTCTTTGGTGTGTGTCAGGACATTATTTTCTGTTTATTTTCTATTAAATATGTTTGTGTGTGTGTATATATGCATATGTATATATATAAAAACATACATTTGTTTTAAATACTTTAAATCTATTTAGTATGTCTCTCTTAAATCAGTCATGTGTTTTCATTGCTGTCTTGTTCATTTTGGATTTTCCCCTTCCTCACCTGTATGTTGGTGAAATTGGTTTGTAGGTAAGCAGTTTCTTCATACAAGTTTTGTTATTGTTTCTTGCATGTCTGAATCCCCTTGCATTCATAGTCTTTAATTTGTTCAAGTGATAGCTCAAATGTACCATTAGCAGTCAGGTACGAACACGTTGCAATGGTACCCCCACTCTGTATATTGCCCATACCTGTCTGTACCTGCTTAAATAGTTATGTCTCTGAGGTCCTGTCAACGTTTCAGCTTAGTGAATCTGTTCAAAGAGCCTATTTTTCTCCCTTCCCTTCAGTACTGAGGTCATACTGGTTTTTGACACTGAGAATCTTTGCTTGTTTCTGCCAAGAATTGTATTTTTAATGCCAGAGATTCTAATGGTGGAAATGCTTGGTCTTCTAAGATTTTTGTATTAAAGTAGCAGGTTTGGTGTATCCAAGAGGTACAATTCCTTCTCCCCCCCCCCTTTTTTTTTCCCCAGTTATAATCCCTGTTTAGGAAAGTGTCTTTTGTTTCAAGAAATTAGACCATTTTTGTAAAGAATTTGCTCAATAGAGAGAGTGTATTTGTAAGTGTTTGAAGTTACTGTGTAGTTTCAGATCCTTCAGTTGTCCACTACCAAGGACCTTTCTCAAGGGATGAGATGGGATTTGAAAGTGTTTTTTCTCAGCCATTGCTTGAGAAATTAAAACTTCTTCCTCCACACCTGCTCTAAGGGAAGAAGTATTTATGGTGTTTTCAAATACTGGAAAGAAAATCCAAGATGGATTTCTATCCTAATTTTAAGAGGATTGAGTACCTCTCACTTGTATTTCAAGTTCATAATGGTAATATTGCCACTGATAGTACAGTCCCTCCAATGGAAGAATTGGTTCATCTCTCTCTGCTTGCAGGATGTTTATTTCTGCATAATGGTCAAAGTTATGCTGATAATCTGTGATTATTCATTGTTCAGGATTACTACTTATCAATTCAAAGTGTTTTCTTCCAGCCACTCTATAACAACAAATATCTTTACTGGCATTGCTGAGTTGTCAACATGTCTTTGAAGGGGATGATACCCTTAATGGGAAGACTTCCTAAAAGGGAAACAGATGATTTTATTCTGCCTTTTGTGTTACTTTGCTGTTGTTTTATTCTCCAGGGCCTCACAACCAAAAGTCAGTGACACAGGATCAGTAGTCTTCTGCAGAGCCCGGTATGCATATCATTTGTGCTTGACTACTACTGTATGTAGACCTATCTGATGTTAGACTTAGACACCACTTCCGTCATGTTCTATATCAACAAATAAAGTGTAGAATCCCAGTCTCCCATGTGGAGGGAGAATCAATATTGGAACTAATGCTTCTGACATTATATTTAAAAGTCAGACGTCTGCCTGCCAAGACTTCTGAGTGTCTTATCCAATGTATATTGTTCTACAAGAAAGGGTCAGTGCCACATGAAAGACACTGGTGGATATTTTGACACTGATACTTGTTTAATCAATGTGAATGTGTGTGGGCTATCATTCAAAGCAGAAGAGAGATTCAGTCATCTGTAAGTAGATCATGTGTATGTAGGCATTAGCTTCCCTTTGATCTTGGTTCAGGACCTTAAAATTCTGAGATTTGGAATTGAAGGGTATATGGTATGTTGTACCTTATACCACTTTCTAAATAATCTGTATCTTATTTCCATACCTGTATCCTATCCAACTGTATCCTATCTTGCTATCACCTTTTTTGCACTTTGAAATGAACGAGGGGGATAACTGGAACTGTCTGGTAATTGGAAAAAGGCAAATATCATGCCCATCTTCAAGGTGGGCAAGAAAGAGGATGCAGGGAACTATAGGTCAGGTAGCACAATCTCGGTCTCTGGAAGGGTTACATAGCAGATTCTTGTGGAAGCCATGTACAAGCATGTGAATGACAAGAAGGTGATTGGGAACACCTTGCGTAGTTTTACCAAGGGCAAGTCATGCCTGACCAACCCGATGACCTTCTATGATGAGATGACTGGCCTGGTGGATGAAGAGACTGTAGTGGCTGTTTACTGGGACTTTAGTGAGGCCTTTGATGTGGTCTCCCATAGTATCCTTATTATAAAATTGGCAAAATATGCACCAGATAAGTGCACTTGTATGGCTGGACTGCCAGGCTCAAAGGGTGGTCAGCAGCAGCACAAAATCTAACTGATGTCTGGTTACTAGCAGCGTTCTTCATGCGCCGTACATGGGTCAGTATTGTTCAGTGTCTATATTAATGACCTGGATAATAGGATGGAGCACACTTTCAGCAGATTTGCAGATATCACATTGTGGGGAGCAGCTGATATGCCAAAGGGCAGGACAGCTATTTGGAGGGACCTCAACAGGCTGGAAAAATGGGATGACAGGAACCTCACAGAGTCCTCCTGCACATGGAACGGGAAAACCCCATCCACTCAGTCTGGGGCTGACTGGCTACAAAGCAGCTTTCCAATAAGGGACCCAGGGGTCCTGGTGGACACCAGAGCGAACATGGATCAGCAGTGTGCCCTTGTGGTGAAGAAGGCCAGCTGTATAATGTATTAGCAAGAGTATAGTCAACTGATTAAGGGGAGCAATCATTCTTTCTGTTCAGCATTTAAGACCACATCTAGAGTACCATATCCAGTTTTCGGCTTTGCAGTACAAGATAGATACTGATGTTCTAGAGCGAGTCTAGCGGGTAGCTAAGATGATTAGGGGACTGGAGCATATGGCATATAAGGAGAGGCTGAAAGAACTGATTTTGCTTAATCTGGAGAAAATAAGCTTCTGGGCATCTTACTGTGGTCTTCAGCTACCTAATAAAGATATTGAATGCGAAGAAGATGGAGGCAGACTTCTCAGAGGCGTGCAGTAGAAGAGAAGGGGGAGTGGTCACAAGTTGCAACAAGGGAAGTTTGTGCTTATTAGCCACAAGAAACAACATTTTCACCATTAGAGTAATTAAACAGTCTAAGAGGTTTACCAGCATCTCCAATCCTGGAGTTGTTCAGAGTTTGATTAGGTAAGCTGCTGAGCAAACAGATGTCATTGCTGACATTGGATTAGATAAATTCCAGGTGTCCCTTCCAGCCTATATTGTTCTAAGATTCTCCATATCTGTACTTGCAAAATATGTGTGTGTGCTTTCTACATATCTATTTCTACAATCCAGTAAATCTTGACTTCCAATTTTAGTGATGTATGCATACCCACAGTGTGACTGGACATAAAGACTACTTCTCTCAAAATAAACTAGTGGTAAGCAATATTTTTCTTTGACTTTATGAAGAAGTTGAATTCATCCTTACATTCATAATATTCCACGTAGATGTTAAATAAGTGACAATTTAGTTTTCTAGAATTTTGCTCTGGTGTAGTTATGGCTTTTTATTTCACAAACCATAAACCTATTAAAGAAAAATGAGACTGGTTCAAGCCTATGCCAAACTGGTGGAAATGTAAAGCTGCCCAATTACTGTTCATTATTTATACTGACTAGTCAGTTTAGACTAGTGAACAGATTTAGCTCCTAGTGGACAGGTGTCTTGAATAACTCTTGGAGATGTTTGTCGTAGGCACTTTTTCGCATGTGTATCTTTTCTGTGCAGCTTATGCTCTGCATTTACTGGGAAGATATTAGAATTTAAATGTTCAGGCCCTTGGAGTCATGGCTCAGGGAAATAAAGATTCCTTACTAAGTGAGTAGAAGCACACCTGGTTATCTGGTATTCAGTTTCCCCACTGAAGAATATCTCATCTTTAATGGCAATACTTTTGGTAATGAATTAACACAATATTAAGGATAGTAAGTTTCACCCATGTGAAAACTGGGTGAAATATTATTATGTTACTGTTACATTTTAATGTTATAATGTCCCTGTGGTGGGTTGGCTCTGGCTAGCAGCCAGGCACCCACACAGCTGCTCCCTCGGTCCCTGCCCCAGCGGGATGGGGAGCAAATAGGGAGAACAGGGGCGAGAAAGCTCCTGGGTTGAAATAAAGGCAGGCAAATCACTAACCAATTACTGTCATGGGTAAAGCAGACTTGACTTGGGGAATTTAACTTAATTTATTGCAAATTAACATAAATAATTACTGGGAAACAAAAAAGGCAAACATTAAAACACTTGGGGAAAATCATCCCTCCTCCTTTCCCAGGCTCAACTTCACTCCAGACACCCCTCCTCCCCCCTTGTTACCACCACGGGATACACTCAGTCCCCTTCAGTGAGACAAATGGCAGTGCAGGGGGTTGTAGTCGGAGCATAGCATTTTTTCTGCCACTCCTCGTTTCTCACTTTTCCTTTGCTGTGGCGCGGGTCCTCCACAGGCTGCTCTCCCTTTGGCAGTGTACCTGCTTCGGCGTGGAGCATCTTCTCTCCCTCCTCTTCTTCCTCTGACCTTGTTATTCTCTCATCCCCTCTGTTGTTCCCTTCTCTTCTGGTGTTTTCTGTCCTTTCTTATATATGTTTTCACTAACGCACCCCATACATGGCTGAGGGGTTCATCTGTGTCCTGTGGTGGATCTGTTATGGAGGTGCTGGAGCTGGGTGTTCAGCACAGGGCAGCCCCTGGCTTCCTCCCACAGAGACCCCTGCAGCCCCCCACTGCCAACACCTGGACACCTGCACCCAATACAGTTATATCTGGAATGTCATGTATTTCTCATTAGTTAGTAGTATTCTGGAAGTGTGGAAAAGGGAGTGCTGGGCTAAATATTACTACTAACTGATGATGAGAACTTTATTATTAGAAGCTAACGCCTTCTGCTTTCTTGCAATTCCATGTAAGACTGGATTGCTTCGTCAATCTAAAATGTTTGTGATGAACTGCTTAGTGGCTGAACTCATACAGGTTCTATTTCTAAAATACTTTTGATGCTTTTTGTCTGGCTGACTCAGGGTACATTGGAGTGATTTCACTGCAAACAATATTGTCGTGATGAAATCATGGAATAAGGTGATATGATCAAGCAAATGTGAAAAGGCAGAATTTGGAACTGTATAAAGAATAATAAGTTAGTCTCTGAAAAGCAGCCTAGTACCTCCCTGCCCTGGAAAATAAACTAGTAATTAATTTCATTATTATATTATCAATGAATGTAATGGAAATAATTTTTTTTTAAATAAGATGGAAATAAGTCATGTTAAGCCTGATCTGGATTTCTTTGTACCTTTCATGTTCATGCTTAATAAAACCTTTGATGCTTTAGTAAGAAACTGATTAATTGGTTTCTGATTTAACAAATGATATTCTTCTTTTTGTGCTAATGTCTTCTTTAGTTGATTTTAGTATAATGGCCATATCCCAACAACTGAAATACATTTAACCACTGTCATCTTTAGCCTTTTTCTTCTAATATGCTGTTAAACATTTAGATGATTCATTATGAACTTTAAATTAAAAAAAAAAGCCTTATATAATTAGGCTAGCAGATACTATTTGTGTACTGGAGTTATTTTGTCTTAGAAATTTTTGCTTTCTTATTACTTATGTAGCTTATTATTCTTAAACTTCTGTTGTGAGTTTCCCTGGCAATAGATAGGAACGTTTATATGTAGCTTAAAAAGTTGACCCATTTTGTCTTTATTTTGTGTATTTTGTGTTTAGGTAGATATTGCTATTACTGATTGTCATGGAAGAATTAGGGTAAATTTCTGGTGTCATCTTGTGACAATGTGTACCACAGTTTTTATTTCACCTAATTTGGTATTTTATGTAACCTACTAGCTAATAATTTTATATGATGCTTGTCGATTCTCGTTTTACAAAAAACAATGAATAGCTGTTCTCTATTGATCTCCTCCATGCCACTTGTGATTTTATTGAGCCCATATAGAAACAGGAAGAGATTTGAGAAGCAGTTGCAGAATCTTGTTGATAAATTAATGGTAACCACAAATAAAACATTTGCTTTGTAAGCAGTTAATTGACCAGTCTGTAACTGAGCACATGTGTGCTGAGAAACTGCTCTACAGTATCTTGTGATCTAGTTGTTATATTCTAGAATAATAGTGACTTTATTGTAGTTACTTTCATTTTTGACAGTTTCTCAGTATAAATAATACCTTGTTATATTTAGCTAGGCTGGGCAGCTTTGTGGTTCGAATTCAGAGAGACATTTGAAATTTTAAAAGAAAAAAAAAAAATTCCTTGGTAGAAACTGACCACCCTGAAAATAAACAGTACACTACTGAATATTGCTTTGGATCTTTAAAATTATATTGCAAGAGGAAAACCTTATTTAGCAAATCATTTTCAGGTATTATTTTAAGTCTCAAATGTACAGGGAACTTAGTTCCTTGTTTAATGTCCTCAGAGGCATATATGAGCTCTTAAAAAATAAGAGTGGTATCTTATTTACTAAATATTTCACGTCATTCAAGATACTGATTAAAAATTTGAGGCTAAAAGTATATTCTCTGCTCTATTATAATCGGAATATTATTCTGATACCTCTAAGGAGGTCAAATAGAGGCAACTTTGTGGATATATATTTCCCTTTGTCTACCTCCTGCTGACTTATTAATTCTGTATTTCTTTAGCTTTAGGTATGAGTTTTGCTCTTCAAGACTTCTAAAAATAAAAGCTTTTCTACGTTAGGTTTATCAGCAATGAAAAATTCCTGACCTCTGTGTCTCAATTTATTGTATAAGGATATCAAACTGGAAGAGGTAAAATATTGTGGCAATTTATATTCAAAGTGGCAGAAAAAGTAAATGTGTGAGCTTTGAATGCCTTTGTTTACCAGCTAATTCACAAAGCAACAGCAAAGTTTCAATGACTACATAGAGCAGAAGATTTTCTAAGGATATTTGTTCATCACAGTCTAGAAAATTGATTGATCTGTTAGCCTGATGCTAGTATTTAATTGAAAAGGAGTGCTTCTTTCAGCAATCACCTCTGTAATTACGTTTCATTGTTGTCAAATAATGCTGCACATTGAAGCTTGACTTAAATTTTTAGCAGACACCCTTTTACCTTTATGAATATCTTTCTCTGGGAGAAACTCCGGTGATAGAGCAGTAGAATGTAAGTTTTCGTAACGTAATCAAAGCATGTTCTGCAGATATGGATGAGTCAGAGTGCTCTTCGGGTCTTGATAAATGCAACTACCCACTGAAAATGGACTGATGCACACCATTATGTCTTACTGGTGTTTCAGAGGTCTAACTGTGTTATTTTCATTTCTTAGTGTTCATACCATTACTTCTGACTGCTAAATATGACTGAGTGACCTAAAAGTTAATGTTTCCTTCATGTCACGCTTGCTCTACTAACTTGGTAGAAAATGAGAGAAAGAAGAGAGATGTGGTTACGAAGAGCAATAATTAACAAACCACAGCAAAAAATTAATGATTAATGGATATGTAGGCAATTATAACTGTTTATACTGAGGCCTAGATTTCACATACTAGATACAGCTTTATGAATTATACAGATTTCAGAATATCCATGTGACTTTTAAATAAATATATAATCTCATTAGTGACATGACACTTCAATTCCTAGTACAGAACTAAATTTTAAATAAAAGGTACAAACTTTTCAGCTGTTACCTTCTTTCTCTTGTAGAGATAAACTGACCACACGTTAAAGATTAGCTGCTGATGGGCAAGTGATCAAAAGCTTTCCTTCCTATCCTGACTTGTGTGTCTCTAACCCAGTTAGACAACAGGAGAGAGAGAGAGAGAGAGAGAGAGAGAGATGTGTTGAGTTGTGTGGCTTTTGAATGAGGTCTTTAGGGCATGTGGTCTCCCCTGAGTTTCTGTGATTTGTCTGTGAATGGCATTTTTAATTCATGAACAAATTAAATTTTGTTCCGCTTTTTAATGTACAGGCATTTTCCCAGCTTACCACTAAGTGGTAGTCTGAGTGGTAGGCTTTTCAGCTGGCACCTGCAATCCCAGGCAGCTTCAGTAACTGTATGTTTCAGAAGATCTACATGCAAAGAAACTGATAATGTCCTTTTTTGTGTTTGTAGGTGGGGACTATGCAGCTGCTGAAATTCAGGCACTAGGTTGCTGGGGTTAGAATTGAAGCTATGAGTTTGGGTTTTTTTAAAATTTAAAAAATAATACTAAAAAAATCCTGTCAGTCAAGTACTTAATCTCACAGAATCAGCTCGACTCAGAAGTACCACTAGCCGTAATACTAAATTAGTGCGTATAAGCAAATGAGTCCCAGCAAAGTCCTCTTGTCATTTCTGTTGGTGGAAAAAATGGAATATTTCTTTAACTGCTATTTCCTTTGCATAAGCTGTGGAAGAAATAAAGCTTCATGCCTCCTGGATGAGGCCAGGAGAAATTAAGATTTTCAATTTCTGTCTCGGCTTAGAAAAAATGCCCGAGGTATACCTGCCTAATAGAAGCACTGGAAATTTAACATGCATTGGAACATCATTCTCTTAGAAATAAAATTTCTTGAACAATATTGTTAATCTGCATATTTTTTATTTTTTATTCACATATATATGTGAATTTTGTTCTTGTACATGTGTGTGAGAAACGGGTGAGGAGTTAAAGAACTCTTAGAAGGGATATATAGGAAAAGCAATAGATGGTATAAAAAGACTAAGGAAGCAGTAACAAATGCCTTATCTACATGGCATTACTTGTAGCTATGAATGCGCATTCACTCGAGAGATCAGCTTCTTTGGGTACAAAGTGTCTCAGAAGAAATGTTCCGAACCTTTTAAAAAGCAGTGTTTTTCTTTAGGGTCACAGCGATGGTGGGAGTCAGACCCTTCTCAGGATGAAACAGTATTTTGTATGTGTTTTTAATTGCTTATTACTTACTAATTAACTTCCTCCTGATGGGATTTATGCAGAGACAATGTTCACCTTTGATTACTAAGCAGCTGCCTTGAGACCAGTTTCATCCCATTTGCATTCTTAGTCTGGGCTGCCAGATTTTTAAAGAAGTTAGTAGTATGAAGTGTTCTGTCCTCAATAGCTGCTGTAAATAGCTGTGTATAGCCTGGCCTGCTAGATTTCATTTAAGTTAGTCTACTGTGCCACAGTACAGACTCAGTTGGTTCACTTGCCGTATGAAAACATTTCTTGAAAAACAGTTTGGGAGGAGAGAGAGGGAGCAGCAAGGTCTTAGGCACATTATATTAATCTGTAACAAGAAGCCTAAAATGTTAGTTGAAGGAAAGCAAAGATCTTTTTCTGATTTCTTTTAAAGTTATTTGACTCTCAGTATTGAAGCTTTTATAACTTTCCTTTTGCACTGCCTTGTTTATGGGCACATACATTCCTACAAATCCCAACATTGATGATCATTATTCTAGTAAACAAATCACTTCTTTTTCTTTTTCTTTTTCTTCCCCAGCTCTTGCCTGTTAGGTTGGTTAAACCTGTCTTTTGCTAAGCTGGTTTCTGTTTTCCATTGCATAGGAGTTGGCCCGGTGTTCTGAACAGATAAAGAGGAAAGGAAATGAGGTTGCCTGAGGGAGTGCAGAGGCCTTTGCAAAAGTAGGAGATGGTGGATTGAAAGACCTGGTACTATTGATCTTTGGTGAGAAGTGCAGCATTGTTGTGGTCTAGAAAGCATAAATCTTTAACTGATTTTTTTTTTCCTGTTTTTTTTGGACTTGGATACTGCTGTTGCTAGGGTTTTGTGAACATTTTTACATGTAGTATCTTTGCTCCTTTTTCTTGCCTTGGTTTAACTTTAATCAAGATAAATTGTGAAAAACACTGAGGTAGAAAAGTAACTGAATCTGAATACTCAGTATTCTAATGTTTTGCTACTTTCATACCCTTTATGATCTGTGAGAATTGTTGCTTTTTTAAGATGGAGGCAGTTCTGCTATGTTATAGGCTTTTGTAATACGGGTCTGTAGGATAAAGCTTTAACTTATTACAATTACCTTGAACAGTTCTTATTGAACAGAGATATGTTCTGGTTAATATTATTACATATATGCAGTACATGTAGGATTTGGAATTCTAGCTTGAATTACTGCGTGTGTATATGAGTGAGACTGAAATTTTTGTCTATCTTTGCACAAATGCCCTAGAAGTTATTTTCTATTTAAACAAACTAAATGGAAACTTCTAATGGTGTATGTCAAGGCTTGAAATATGTATGAAGTTGCTAATTCACAGGTTATGGCACAAGGATAAATATTTGAGAGGAGCTGACCTGATCTGGTGTTGCTACTAGCCCTGGTTTAAGTGGGAGGTTGGACTAGGTTCCGCCCAAATTTTTTATGGATCTGTAAAGTATGAAAGAAATAGTGCATCTCTCAAGCACACAGCTGACACGGTATCTTCAGTGGCACAGGGCTGAGTAACAGCTTGCATTGCATAGACTTTGTTTTTATGCCTTTTAGCTGGTTTTAAGTAATTCTTTCTCTTTGCTTTCATCTGTCTGTCTCATTTCCTGAAGCTGACATATTTTGAGTGGTATCCATTATGCCCTTGCCCAGCAGGAGTGCCAAATACTTATGTTTTCTTGGAGGACCAGATCCCTGAGGAAATGTTTCATTTACAAAGGCTTCAAGTCTAATGCCTTTCAAGGAAGGGAGGAGAGACTGTTTAATTATTTGCTGGACACATCCATCAGCTTTGGCCTTGAATCAGAGTGATTCTTGAATATTTGAGATCTACATAAATATTTAACTCTGGTTTCTCCTGCAACGTGTAGACAACGAGTCTAGCATGAAGTTAGTCCTTTGACAGTGTCTCCATATGGTCTTGTTCCCAAGACTTGCTGGCTTCCAGGGCATCAAGAGAAGATCCCTTCCATCTTGCAAGACTTCAGCTCCATTTATAGCTCCTACAGGGGAAGGATGATAGAGAGTACAAAGCTGCTACTTTTGCCGAATAGTGGCTTCCCATTGCTTGTGAGCTGCCTTCTATTTCTAGACTGTCCTCTGCTCCAGAGCACTGGGGTTTGCCTTTCACAAAAGACATAAGAGATGTGATGTGTTAGGGGTGGAGGGGGAACCCTCTCTTCTAGCATTATCCTGTGTAGGATTGTAAAACATATGAAGTTCTTCAGACCTTTCAGTTGGATCAACTCAAAGCACTCCTGGATGATTCCCCTGCTGAGAAAGCTCCTCATAAATAAGCCCAAGCTGAAGGCTTGCTCTTGCAAAGCAGTTTTAGATGGGGCAGATATTGCTATGCAGCCTACTGCATAGAGAAGCCAACCTTGTCTCCTACTTTGGCCTCTCAGATGTTGGGCAGACATCGCAGTTTCTTTTGATGATCTGTATATGCAGGCTGCCAGTTACAACTCAGTCACTTGCTCAGTTTGTGTTCTCTCATTGGCATGTTTTGAGTGTTCATTGAGAAGCATATGACTCACTTTGCCTCAATCTCTGTCCCCCTTCAGTAGTCACTTTTGGTTAGTCATGCTTCTGGCTGAAATGCCTTTCTCTTGGATTCTTGTCTGCTGGATACCGAGAGTCATGCATATAACATCCTGCTTCGTTCTTGCCCTCCCTTTTAATGGACCCCTCCTATCAGTCCACAGAAGTACCATGCAGTCAGAATTACATTGTACGTCCTGTAAAAGGATACTGCTCTTTACTGGTGTCAAAGAAACAGGCAATTTGACCTCCTGCCAGGTCAGGTTATATTACTTGGGACTTTTGGTCTGCTAAAGATGCTTGTCTTGCATAAATGTTCTCAAGGCACAAGCAGTTTGGAAAACATGCCATGGATTTCTCTCTGTCATAAGGCATCAATTGCAGGTGATGACTTAACATGACTCAAACAGTTTCAGTAAATAAAGAGAATTCAAATTCCCCCTCTTATAACACTTAGAGATTCACTATGTTCCTGACATAACTATAATTGGAACTAGTGGTTGGCAATCTGCTTGCAGGAAACACTGGCTATTCTAGTTGTATGATAAGACATTTTAGGTGATACATCATGACTGAGGCATTCAGGATGCCATTACTGGGTGCTTTTTTTGTTTTTTCCATTTGACATTTAGGGGAGGACCTGAGATGAGCTTCTTTGAGATCCAGGAGAATAATATTGGTTCTTCTGTTCCACAGCAAGTCTATTTCCAGGGTTGTCTGAAGTTTCTCTGTTCTGTGGGACTGACCAGCTGATGTGTCTTATCTTCTGCAGGCCCTTAGGGTGTTGCAGAAGGTAATGCAAGTTGTGTCTGATATGATTTCAGCTGTATTGGCATGAGTGAGGTACTCATGGATTTGGAACCTTCATCTCTTCATGTAGATGTCTTGACTATTGCTTTTATGAACAGCTTTCCTTTTCAGGAACTTGGAGTGCAGGAAATCTGGCCAAAGATGGAACATCTGCATCTCATAGTGTGTTTACTCAAGATTAGAGTAGGATTGTCTCAGAATTCCAGAGAGGCTTCTTCTTTCTTTTTTTATGAATGATAGGAAAGCATACATATGTTAGTGGTAACATGAAGTGGTAACGTTTTCTTTGGGTTTCTGGGCACGTCTTTTGTTATTCAGAAAGTCCTTCTCTGTATGATTTTAAAGTTGATCTCAAGAACATTATCCTGTTAGCTTCATCCAGGTTCTTTTAACAGCCATTTTAGGACTTCAGTTTTCTTTCATTCTTGTGTAAAAGTGTTCATTCACAGTCTTTCTGACCAGCTCTCAGGAAATTTCAGTGTCTATTTAGGTAGGTTCTTCAGTGCTATGTTGTGTGCTGGAGAGCCTTCATTGTTATCACTGTTCAGTGTTATGCACTGATCTTTCTGAAGAAAGATTTTTCTTCCAGCCCTCTACCTTGTCCATGCATGTTCTGTGAGAGTAGTTGTCATTTGGATGCTCCGAGCAGTATGCTAAGGGCTGAACACAAATTCCTACATAAAGTAGTGTTCTGTTAACCAATTTGTTACAGCCTTAAAGTGAGGAATGATCTGTAACTAAGCTACCTCTAAGACACACTTCAAAAATGCTTTGTTAAAAGTAAATAAATGTTGTGAATAAATATGAAATAACACCATTATAAGTGGTTTATTAAAAAGGAATGCACAAAATTAAAGCGAAACCTTCTTAATCTGTTTATGCCAAAACCAAAGCTCAAAGCTCTTCCACCCCACACCTCCTTCGCCAGACATCCAGCTGGTACATTGAAGATCTACCTCTTGGTGAGATGTGCTTCATTAGGCAGTTTGTCTCTGCATATCTAATGCCTCAGTTTGCATGCACTAAGGAGAAATTCATCTTGGTGTGGCATTAGCTTTTATAACTGATTGCCTTGTTGAAGTCTTCTGTGCTGTCCAGACAGATTGAAATTTTCCCTTTGCTGATTTTTTCATTCAGAAATTTATTTAGAACTTCTTTAGAAGTTCTGCTGCTCTAACTAAAATAAGCACCATTCATCTTCCTGAGGATGTAAGTGTTGCTTTTTAGACCAGATGTTGTCTCTTGTTCTGGATTGGTTGATCAACTGATTGACTCAGTAAGAGGTACTCCTCCCTACATGTATTTTGGAGATTTAGCACCTGGTAAATGTCTCCATGCCCTGAACTTTTTTTTTTTCAATCTATTCATTAGCAAATGTATTTGATACAAATATCTAAATCGTGCTAAATGAATGTAGCTGATTACTGACTCTTGATTACCATCCAGATGGAATTCAGCTATGAAATACCAGTAGGCTTGGAGTAAATAAATAACCTTTGCTATTTTTCTTCTAAAGAAGTCATCCTCTTGTGCTGTTCATTTGTGGATACCACAAGTCAGTGACACAAACCCACAATGGATCACGAAACAAATATTAACAATAGACTAACCGTTTGAAGTTATGGTCTTCCTCTCTTTATCTGTCCACAGGAGTGGGTATCTTGATAGCTGTTAGCAGGCAGGACTGTAGAAATTCAGGCACTTGAGAACTGATCCCCTTTTCCCCACTGCCTCGTTCCTTCAGTATACAGTTAAACTTTGTACATATCTGAAGCCTGTAGCCCATGTGGTTTGAGTTGCATTTTTTGTGGAGGATTGTCCTTTGCCTGTTTTCAAAATAACTTATTCATCCTTACCAGAGACAGCATTACACAGGCTACCTTCTAATGAGCTGCTTCGTCTCCTGGAGAAACTGGCTGCTCGTGGCTTGGACAAGTATACTCGTCACTGACTAAAAACTGGCTGGATGGCTGGTCCCAAAGAGTTGTGGTGCATGGAGTTAAATCCAGCTGGTGGCCAGTCACAAGTGGTGTTCCCCAGGGCTCAGTATTGGGGCCAGTTCTGTTTAATATCTTTATCACTGATCTGGATGAGGGGATCAAGTGAACCCTCAGTAAGTTTGCAGATGACACCAAGTTGGGCAGGAGTGTTGATCTGCTGGAGGGTAGGAAGGCTCTACAGAGGGATCTGGACAGGCTGATCAATGGGCCAAGGCCAGCTGTAGGAGGTTCAACAAGGCTCAGTGCCAGGTCCTGCACTTGGGTCACAACAACTCCATGCAATGCTACAGGCTTGGGGAGGAGTGGCTGGAAAAATGCCTGGCAGAAAAGGACCTGGGGATGTTGGTTGACAGGCAGCTGAACATGAGCCAGCAGTGTGCCCAGGTGGCCAAGAAGGCCAATAGCATCCTGGCTTGCATCAGAAATTGTGTGGCCAGCAGGACTAGGGAAGTGATCGTCCCCTTGTACTCGGCACTGCTGAGGCCGCACCTCAAATATTGTGGTTAGTTTTGGGCCCCTCACTACAAGAAGGACATTGAGATGCTGGAGCATGTCCAAAGAAGGGCAACAAAGCTGACGAAGGGTCTAGAGCACAAGCCTTATGAGGAGCGGCTGAGGGAACTGGGGCTGTTTAGCCTGGAGAAGAGGAGGCTGAGGGGAGACCTTATCGCTCTCTACAACTGCCTGAAAGGAGGTTGTAGCCAGGTGGGGGTCGGTCTCTTCTCCCAAGTAACAAGCGATAGGAGAGGAAATTGCCTCAAGTTGTGCCAGGGTAGGTTTAGGTTGGATATTAGGAAAAACTTCTTCACTGAAAGAGTAGTCAGCACTGGCACAGGCTGCCCAGGGAAAGGGTTGAGTCTCCATCCCTGGAGGTATTTAAAAGACATGTAGACATGGTGCTTAGGGGCATGGTCTAGTGGTGGCTTGGCAGTGCTAGGTTAACAGTTGGACTTGATGATCTTAAAGGTCCTTTCCAACCTAAATGATTCTATGATTCTGTGATCTTATTTATGTATAACTTGGCCTTCTTGAAAATGTACCTTTTTTTTGGTTGTTGTTTCCCTGATGGGAAGATTCTGGGTTTGACAGGTTCTCCTCAGAATATGTTCTTCTGGATCACTAGGACATGTTGTAACAGAAGGGGAAATTTCTAGTTGGGGGACAGACTCTCTCTGTAGCATTTCAGAGAAATTATCCTTTGGGAGACCCACAAAGCTGCAAGTGGACTTCACTTTCATACATTTCATTCATACATTTGTTAAGCATGACACTAATTGAAGTGTCCAGCCAACAGAAAAGTTTTTAACTATCCACTATTAACTATTTTGGGTTCTCTGATAATCCATTCAACAGGTAGGTACTACATGCAGTCACCTGTAGTGTGATGATACATATGGACAGTCATTTATAGAAAACAGGAATGTTATGGAGATTATTTGAAATGTTCAGTCTGTATTTATGTTCACTTCCTGTATGTCTTACCTACTTCTATGGAACCCTTATCTTATTTTTACAGTATCTGTTTAAAATAGGATATCCATGTGGTTGAGGAGAAGGTGGTGGCTGGGAGGAGTGTGGAGGTCCTTCATAAAACAAGTGGTGGAGTGATTGGGCATGTACTTATGAGGTTCTGTTAGGGTTAACAGTCTCTGCCTTGAGTGCTTTAGACAGTGCTTCAGTGCAAAAAAATTGCTATTAGTGATTAGTCATGTCTTAAACTTTATATGCAGAGCTGTGTTGGCAAGGAGCCTAAGAAAGTTCCCAGTAGTAAAAGGCGTAGCTATTAAAGAAAAATTTTAGTATTGATACAGTTTTCCTGGCAAGGAGTGGCAGGGTGTTTTAGCCTTTACCTCTTCCCTGGGCAGAGGAATTTTGAACTCATTGTGTCTTTATACTCATCAGACGCTCAGCTTGGGGTTCAGCTTTGAGAGTCACGATGTTTCTTCTCTTAAACTTCCTGTAGTCAGTTTTCTTGGATCATTCTTCTGTAAATAGATGGAAACATATGATCTGGCTTTCTCTGTTCTTACTGACCACATTGCGTAGTTACTAGACTCATTTTAAGTAAAAGAGGGGTTACTGAAATCTCCCATGCAAGAGTGGCAGGGACTAAGGCTGAGGATATGTCTTCAGGGAAGCTTCTACACCAGCCAGAATTGGGAAGTCCAGTGTGAGGCCAACGTTTCTTGCTGATTTTCAAGCTCCTTGAAGAAAAGAGAGTTTGCTGGAAATACTGTTTTCATCCTTTCTCAACCTACATAGGAACTTCTTTCAGTACTTCCCATAAGAGAATCCTTCTGTTCTTTAAGGAGCTTTATCTGTGGTTTCTAGAGTTGATTTTGATACTGAAATCAAGAAACTGCCTTCTGAACCTTTGGCTTTTTCTGTACTGTTTTGCTCCTTTGACTTATAGCCAGTCTTGTCACTGAGGAGTACTACTTAAACATGGACGATGTGCTCATATTACAAATTCTTCTAAAAGACATGATGAGGCTGAAACATATGTATGTAGGACTTTGTTTCTTAAGGTTTGGTAGGTAAACAGGAATTGAGAGGATATTGGAGTACCTTTTCTTATATAAGACAACTGCTTCTAAAGTTTCACATTTTTGTTAAAAGCATCTTTTAAATTTTTTACTTTTTTGAAACTTTTTTTTTACTAAATCATTCTTTGCCAATGTATTTTTTATACACTAATTTATAGAAAGTGGCTTTATTTTCAAGTTATTTCTATTGTTTGTATCTTGGGAAAGGAAAAGCTTTCTTCATAAATTTTAGTGTTGCCTTCTGAACTCTGCTATGGAAGTGAATAAATGGATTCAGTGGATTAATGGAGCCATTGGTTCAGCTTTGGATATATTACTCAGCTGTTATCTATTTATTTTACATAATTAAATTAACCATCTGTTGGTTGTGAGGGAGTCAAGGTTCTTGTGTTACTTTTTGTTAAGAAATAAAGGGAATTTTTCTGTCAGACTAATTTTGGGTAATTGTGGTTTTTTCTTCTAAAATCACTTACCAAGAATACTTACTTTTTCATTTAAGACACTGAAGCAGCATAGTTGTTTATTTTTAGTGACATTGTTCATGATATATTCCTATCACTGAAAATGTCTTCAGAGCAGACAAACCAATAAAAAGTTGAAACTCCTTGAAACTTTTCATTGAAAACCTTAAATGCAGTTGATTAACACAAGTGTTCATCTTTTGAACTATGATCCCTAATACCGATTTTTGCTATGGAGAAGGAGAGAAATAAATCCATAAATGTCTTAAGTCTTTTTGAATATTTGAATCATGTTTTCCATTTATTTTAGTAATATTAGACTGTAGACAAAGTTTTTGTTTGGGTTGGATACATACAGTTGTTTTTATGTAATAGAGGCAAGATGTGGGACATCATCTTTATTACCTGGCTGTGGATGTTGAATGTGTGAAACTCAGAGGGTAGGCAAGGCCGCTGAAGAAGTGGTGCACACAGAAGCCTGCATCACGGGAAATCTTGGCCTGAATGAAATTGCTGGTGAGCTACTGCCAGTCCTAGCAGCTGAGAAGCACAGGAAGGTTATTGTATCATGCCACTGCCTGGTGTCAACAGTGAGTCATGGATACTTCTGCAAGGAGAATGATGCAGATAGATTTCGAGCGTTAAACTCTGCCTCAAAATAAATTATCAAATGTTCCAGTAAGGCTATTGGATTGTCTTCTGGGAAAATTAAGGTATATTTAGTGTCTAGGTGCCATTATGCCTAAGTGTTACTTCATTATTATATCAGTAATACACAGATTTTTTTCAAGGAAATTTTTCATTTTTCAGAAGAGAACTCGGAAAGAAACCTCATATTAGCACCAGCCTTGAACTATTGTATTTACTTTAAAATAAAGGCTAGAGATTGTAATAAAGTTGTACTACTCATGTCTGTGTTACTGTAGTACAACTTTTTTGGAGTACAATAAATAATCTGATGATCTGTATGACAATACCTTCCCCTTTTTTGAGGGGAAAAACCATCTCCAAGGAGAGGCTGATTACCACAGCAAGGCTTGTAGAGAAATAAAATGTCTTGCTAGATTAAATGATGTAGCCAAGAGAGGAGCAAACAAACTTTGGGGCTCAAAACCTCTTTTTTTATGGGAGGAAAAGGGACAGAAGCAGCAACTTTCAAGTTGAGAACAAATTGAGAAATTTTGCGCTGAGTAATGCTACTCCGTTTCAGTAGAAACAGCCCTGGCTGGTAGCTGTAGATAAGCAAGGGGATATTATGGAGGGAGTTCGTTACAGTGACTAACTCCTGTGAGATAGAATTGTCTGTAGGATAGTGAGGAGATAGCTGTGGCATTACATGGGAAAAAATATAAAGTAAACAAGTACTGAATTCTAAAAATCATAGACTAGATAAAATACTGTTTTTAAAGTACATAATCAAGATTAATTCACCGTATTTTTTATTTTCTTCTATATAGTTTCAAAGATTTAATACAAAACCAGCAAAGCCTAAAGAAGGACTAGTGTGCTGAAAGCTGTTTTTTGTTTATCAGCTGGTAGAGTTATCACCTCTCCATACAAATCTTGTGCTTAGACCTTTAGACCATGAGAATGGTAATGCTTTCATGAAAGCCTTTATTCATTCATTATTTATTGCTCTCAATCCTTTTCTGCTTTAACAGTTTGATTCACTATTTATATTGTGGTTATGTTTAAGGGTTGGTATTGTATTATTCTGGTGGTTATACCAGCACATATATCAAAATGACAGTTGCTGCCTGAAGGATTGATAATCTAGTTTCGAGGAAAGCGATGGTGGGAATGTGATATGATTGTCATTTTTGACTAATAGAAATGTGCTTGTGCCATTTGCCTAGCTGTTCTCCAGAGCTTTTTTAAAAGTTATTTTATTTTAATCTTGACTAAGGAAAGGTTACATTTGTATGGTTTTAGTCACCTATTATATATTCCATTCTTCTGACAGTAGCTGTGGTTTGAGTTCATAAATCACTCTTCACTAGTTCAAATAGTGATTTTTTTTTTTAAAGCTTTTTTCACCTATTCTGCATAATATTCCATTTGAAGGAATTTGATAACTGGCTATTTTTTCATCTGCTATCACATAAATTAAAACAGTTAAATTGCCACTGATTTTTTTTGTTGTTGTTGTTGAATTGTTCGTGGTAGGTTAATCAAAAGGAACTGCTCTGTCGTTTCCTTGTAAAACTAATCAAACAATGGGTTTTTATTTTTAGAGTAGTATATCATGTTACCAGGTATCCTTTTACATTTATTGAATGTTGTATATCAGGATTTTTAATGAAGTTTATCTCAGAAAACAAAATCAGGATTAAAAAAAAAATGAACAAATTACTAACTGTGACCAAAAAACACCAACCCCAAACCATGCCTGCAGTGGAATGCTGAACTTCAAAAGTGGCTTTTATTTTGTGGTGTAGGGATGCAGATGAGTTAAAAAGAATGATATGACTAAGGTACGTAATCTATGAAATTTAAAGTACAGACATAAAAGGTGTTCTTTTGTGAAAATCAGATAAGTTGAAATAAATGTTAGAAAAAGATAAAATTGTAGAAATCTTTTGTGTGCATAGCTAGAAACAGAGAGACAGACTTGGGTGCATGATGGATTTCTGCTTTCCATTTGTTGGACTAGTGTGTAGTTTGAGAATTTGGGGCACTTCATTTCAGGCCTGAGTTTGTAAATTGTCTGCTGACAATCTCCATAGCAAAAGTATCTCAAAGCAGTGTTACCAACAGACTGTTTTAATGATGAGTAAAACATGTTAATGTTAGGTGAAATCTAAAAGGAATGCAAGGATTACGAAAGTCAGGATTGTGGGGTGGTTTCTTATGTAATGTGTTCAGGGTTTCTGCGTTGATTAGGTGTACAAGTCTTCTGTCTAGTAAAGCTCATCTAGGCATCCGTTTGAGTGAAAAAAGAGCTAAACTCTGCTGCATTTAACTTTTATTTAACTTTTGGTCTGTTTCCTGACTAATGAGTACTATCTGCAAAAGCTACAAGAAAGGGGTGTGGGGAGGGGGGGGGGGCATATGGCATTATTTCTCAGGGAAAGCACAGCAAGTTGTTCTGAAGTGTACCTTAAACTTTGCATTTAAATAAGTATCACCATTGGCCCTTCAGCCTTGCACTGACATGGATTAGAAAGAGGGAGTCCCTTCCCTAATTCTTTCTAGGTCCCAGAACATACTCACCAGATGAGGAGAATGTGGGGATTCAGCCCCAAAAGCCACCTTGTTCTCTTTCCCTGAAACAAAATGCATAACACTAGACAAATGAGCTTTCCAGATTTTCAATGCTACAAGCGCTTTTCTTTTTTTCTTTTTTTTTTTTTCTTTTTGTTCTGAATTAACAGACTCTTGTAAAACATGTAGGTCTGAGATTAATATCTGTGTTCAGACACTTGTGCCATACTTAAGCTCTTGCTGGAGTTGGTGGATTGATGCCTCGAACTCACAACAGGGAATTCCATTCTCCCTTCTGTCTTGACAATTGTTCATACAGATGTATCAACAGATTAAGATGCTTCTCTGAATAATTTTTAAATGTAGAGCACTTGGTTACAAGATGATTTGCATAAATGCACTTGAACCAGAACCGAAAGACTGTATTGTACAGCATTTCTATCCATTTTGTCTCTATTTTTGCAGATCTTGAACAGTTATGTATTCTCAGTCTGGTATATAAAGAAGCAAGGGAGTTCAGTTATTGCTCTGCAAGAAGACTAACAGCATGACATACTGCTTGAATGACAATGTAGTAATGATTCATGAGTTCCTGAAAAGATTTATTAAGAGACAGTATTCGTTCAGTGAGAGATTTACCCTAAATGATTTTACCAACACAGTCTATACCAACTGTCCATTTTGATCCATGGGGAATGCAAGACTGTTCTGGGTTAGATAGTTTTATATTTATTACAATGAACTCGGATCTCCTTTATGTTCTTCTAGCTCTTCCCTTGATTCCTAGAGTGATGTGCAAGGTTAGACAGGACAGTATTAAAGCTTTTCACTGACAAAAGTCATTCTAGCTGTCAGTCCTATTGCAGATACCCATTTTAGCTTGTCTGAATCACATTCTGATCAGATGCATTTCTGATGTATACTAAGAACCCAAATTACTGCACCTGATGGCTTGAGTGTTGGGTGACGGAGCACTGCTGCCAGAGGGAATTGCTTCTTGCTTTGAAAATTCTCATACCTAGCAGAAAGATGTCTGTGGGGAAGAACCTCTCTTATCAATGGAAAATCTTTTCTGTTTAGGTATTTTCATCACATTCTAGGATCCAGTAAAGATTTTCATAATGAAAATCCTTGACTTTGTACTTCCAAAGCAGCATGTGAGTCTAGCATCTATAACTATCATAGTACATCTAGCAGAAATTTGAACACCTCCTATTCAGGTAGGTTGTGCTAGGCCTCCTAATTTCCAGAGCTATCCAAGTTCCTCTTCAGGCTTTCCTGTCACTTATCTCTTGAACTTCCTCAAGGGGGTATTGTGTGGCCTCTTAAAGGTCACAGAAAGATCCTTTAGAAATGAGTGTAATGTTCTGTGTTCTGCTCTGCCGTCAAAGGTGCTGCCGTCATTTCAGGATGAGGGTAAGTGCCAGAACATTTTGATCGGAGGTTTCTTATACGTTCTTTCACAGGGACAATGATTACTGCAGCCATATTCTAAATTTATCCTGAAATTCCAGTAGCACATTTGATCTGCCTGTCTTCCCAAAACTATACTCAGCATAAGAGACTTGACATATCCAGAAAAAAAAATTTTCAAGTCTGTTCCTTTGTGAGCATAGCCAATATTTCATGGCAGAGAGCTGAGAAGATAACATGTATCATGTCAAAAAGCCACAGGTTTGAAAAGGCTTAGTTGAGTCTCACTGATGGTTGCTGCTATTGTAAATTTTGTTAAAAATGAATTTCTATTTTCTTTCTCTTGCATTTCAAAGTAAATGAGAAAAGTTATGAAGATGGAAAGGGTGCATATCTTCCATTTGGCAAGAACTTGACTTGCTTGTGAGAACTTCAAGCTCTAATCTTCCAAGATAGACTTAAAATGATTGCTGCCATTGTGGCTGACTGCTGTGCATTGATAACTCTAAAAAAGGCAATGCTTCTTACTTCAAGAAGGGACAATAAATGAGGGAGTTTTTTCCCTGTATATAGCAGTGCACAAATTATAGTCCTCTACAGTGGCTGATGATGTACCTGGGTACTGCTCTTGTTTCAGGTATCATTTTAGGCCTTTTGGATTTTGGGCCAATTGAGTATGAAAGTTTGCAGTTGTTCCTTATTGTGGCTTAAAACAAGAAAACCATGTGCAAATGGTTTTCCAGGAAACTTGTTTTACTTTCCCTGAAGAACTGATGATATGGCAAGTGTGGGAAGGTACAATGCTTACAATTATGTATGGGATAGAAAGCAGGTAGGAAGGCATATTGGAGGGACTATGAACAAGTAAAGCAAGAATGAAAGTATTACCATGACATAGCCAAATTGGTCCCATCTTCTTGTGAAACAGTGGGATGAGGTGTTCAGCATACGGGGCCTCCGCACTCTGTAGTCGTCTCCCTAAGGTGACTTTTGCTTTGCAAGGTTACCATCTAATCAGCACAAGGAAAATTATAAGCAAGCTGTCAAAGCCTCATTCTACACATGGTCTGTGCAGCTGAGAGGCAGCAGCTAGTTTTTGCTGTTGGTTATCTCCCTGTCTTGGTTGAACATTATGCAGACTCCATTGGCAAGAACTTTCCATGTGTCACAGTAGAGCCATATGTTGTTTATGAGATCCTGAATGTCACATGTTCTATTATTTGATAGGATCAAGTCCTTCGTGCAGTCTTCTCACATTTATGGCCATATCTGGTCATCTGATGCTTTTCTTGCTCCAGAAAATGTCTTAAAAAAGCCAGCAAACAAAACGCCAGTAAATTTCAGTGTTTTCAGATTGCTGGTGAGCCACTGTCCAGATTTTATAGTTCAGTCTGATGGGGCTAGCAAATATTTCATTTCTTCAGCTGAGCAGCCGAATATTGGGCTCTTGATATCTTATCTGGACAATAACTCAATTTCTGGAAGCACAAGTTTGGAAAGAACACTTACTGCTGCGGTCATCAGTCCATAGTCTCAGAGCATTGGGTAGCTCATGAGATCTTCCACTGTTGCTTGCAGGTGAAGGATGCTGCCATGCTGCGTTCCAGATTGATAGGAAGAACAAAGTATTGTATTGCTGTGGGCAAGCAGAAGTTGAAAAGCTTACTGTTTTATACTAATTATTTGAATTATTATAAATTTACATATCCCAGCCTACCTTGTAATTGTTTCTTCAGTCCTCAGCAATCACAAGCTTGAAGTATTCAAAAAGCTTTAAAGATCAGGCCTACTCCGTATTTTATACCCTTACATGAGAGGTATAGGGTTTATGCATACAGATGCAGTTATTCAAAATATTTTGGTCAAAATATTCTTGTGGGACCCATGTACATGTGCGCTGAGATTTATACTGTAACCTCTCCAAACCAACTTGTATGGAAGGTGGCTTACATGGGGTGGGGGGGTTGGGGGTGGCAAGGGGAGGATGATGTGGATAAAGTAGTCAACAGCTTTCTTGTGCATAGATTTTTCGTATGGTACTCTTTCATCATCAATCATCAGCTATTTTTCTTTTTTTAGAGGATAGTGCTGATGTATGTTCATGTCTTGGAAAATACTGAACACAAGATCAAAGGTTGTGCTCTTCTACACAACCTTTGATCTTGGATTGATTCCTTGCATCAGCTGATGGAAAGATATATTTGCTGACCTCCCTAATAGAGGTGACTAATAAGAATATGTTTTTGCAGAAAAGCTCCTAATCTATTAACAAAATGAGTCATGTTTCATATAGATGCTATTAATTTTAAAATATTAGACTTTTATACATATGTAAATGTTAAAATTCTCCTTTCCTCAAGTACCATAATAATTTATAATTACTTTCATGGGATGAGAGGTTCACAAAAGTTGAATTTGGCTCTTAAGCACCTATTCCATGGATGCAACATTTAGAACTAATCTGTACCGTGGATGAAATTGGCTAAGTGTGTTGTATACGTATGCAAAATCTCACGAGATCAAATTCTACAAGTTCTACCATGGCTGGCCTGAATATAGATCAGTTTGATGTTTGTGTGTTGACTTTTTTTTTTTAACAGAAGCCTCTTACATGAGGTTTCATTTTACCAACACATTAAGGGTCTTTTCCAACCTAAATGATTCTATGATTCTATTCAGGCACTGGAACAGGCTGCCCAGGGAAGTGGTTGAGTCTCCATCCCTGGAGGTATTTAAAAGGCGGGTAGATGTGGTGCTTGAGGACATGGTTTAGTGGCGGACTTGGCGGTGGTAGGTTAACGGTTGCACTTGATGATCTTAAGGGTCTTTTCCAACCTAAACGATTCTATGATTCTAAGAAGTTTGTGCTTGCCAGGCAGGGGAGACAGAAACTGTAAAGAATTATCATACTGCAATGTGTGAAACTGCATATATGCAAGGACTCTTGTTTCTTTAGCAGCATAAGAGCAAATAATCAAAGCTCATATTTGTACATAAATAAAACATGATATTTAAGTAGTGTAATGCTAACCCAATTTGGACAGCCTAGTGGGAAATAGAGGTTAAAATCAGTATGGAAATTCTTGATTCCAATGAGAAATTCTAAATATTTGCCCTAATCCCAAAATGCCTGTTCTCCAGAAAGATGAGGGGCACTTAAAAGAATCTAGTTTCTGCACTCCAGGATCATAGCATACTGACACTCAAAGCGTTTGAAATGTAGATGTTAGGAAAAATTGCATGAGAAGAAGCTTTTGAAGCATGCTAAACTACTAATGTAGATCTACCTTTGGAAATTTAGACACATGGTAGCTGGGACTAACTGGTGTGACTTCAGGAATAATTTTCCTTTGTCTTCTATTGCCCACTAGACCATTTGTGGTATCTGCCATGGAGCTCAAACTGGTTTGATCCCTTAGGAAGTTAGAAAACTGCCAGAATTATATTCATAGTTCAAAAACTGATAAACAAACTGATGTTTTTTGGAAGTTTACTAGGTTTGCCTAGGCTTAATCAGAATTTTAATTCTTATTACACAAGTAAGTGCACAAATTTCTTCAGAATAAGCTATATTTTTACTGTGCATCAGGTATTCTATAGAAACTGCCCATATACATGCTTTATTCCTTGAAAATATAAATAGCTTACTTTTTTCTTTGTAAGATAAGCTGCTTGACGTTTACCATAGGTAAAATCTTTCATGAAGATACTTACCACTGAATAACTGGTGTACTGCATTTATTCTGTTTTACCTTGCAGCCTTTTTTATGGATGTACCTGTACACTGAGTATGAGGTGATTGCATTGCAGTTTTGGTTCTTCTGTGGCTACAGGTTTATTGGGTTGTTTCTGATCTGCTTACTTTTGGAGTTTAAATTCATTCCTGCTGGATTGCTTCTGGTGTTGTTTTTGTTGTTTGGTTTTTTTGGTTTTGTGGGGTTTTTTTTTTTGTACAGACAGGGTGAAGGAATTAGGCTGCTGCACACTGCCCCCTTAGCCCAAATGAGTCATTTTGTGCGAGTCTAGTTCAGCTGACAAATGTATTACTGACAACTTAAGCTCTTTATCTATAGAGCTTTTTTACCATCTTGCCCTTCTGCTGTCTCAGAGATAATGCAATGTATGGTTGTCTTTAAAATACAAGTCTCTTTCTTTGACTCTCACAAACTAAATCCTATTAAAATCATAGCTGTTTTTTGTATCTAAGCTAAACATTATAAAAATCACCCATTCATTTCCATTTAAATAAGGGTTTTGAAGCCCCTGATCCATCTTACAGGGAATATGTAGCATTTCTGGAATCAGCAAGTTCTGTTTCATCACAGCCCTGCTGGACACCTGACATTAGCCCTTTTTTCAGTTTCTTTGCGTGGGCTGCAGCTGAATGTCAGCAGGGACTCCCTCAGACAGCCAGGCCTTTGCTTCTGCGGTGCATTCAGTAGAATCTCTTTCCCAGAAACGCCGCCAAAACATTAACTCTTTGAGAATGGGAGAGAATGATTTCCCATAGTGACCAAATCCTGTTCTAGCATTTGGCATGTGATCTCTTTTGAGCTGAATGTGGTGCATTCTCTTACAAATGTTTGAAATGCTTTTATTGTAAAGAAAATGAGAAGAATTGTCATAAGGCAAAAGTTTGTGATTGTGCATGCGGCTTTGCTGGCAAGAAAAGCACCTTTTAGTTCTGTCATTTTCTGGTTATGTACATTTGAGGGTAGACCTTACTGAATTGTCCTTCTGAAATAAAATCTGTCATAATTATTGTATCTTTTCTTTCCAGAGTAGTAGCATTGTAGTCATGATGATATAAAGACAAAAGTAAGGCAGTGTTTGTAGGTACTACAGGTCCATCTATTTCAGACCTGGAAGGGCTTTTGTAGCTGAAAGCTTGTCTCTTTCCCAGCTGTAAAAATAGTTGGCTGAATAAGAGATTAGCTGTAAACTGGCATCTTCAGAAACCTAGTCTTTTGTCAATTAACAAATTACATCTCTCTCTATTTTTTCTTTATCCCTGGGTTGGATCCTGAAAAATAAATACAGAAATATGTGATAGGTTATAAAAAATGCAAACCTGTCCTATGTCTTTCCAAGCACTTACTGTTTTCTACATGAAGAACAGCTTGATCACTGAACAGATTTGCAGAAAACTGCCAAATACATGTACATCAAAAAGCTGTCATTCAATACAGGATGTACTGGCGTTGTGGGTTAACAGTAGAAGTAATCAGGAAGTTTTCAGTAGCTAAGTTTGTCAATAATATTTTTATAAGAAACTTTCATTGAATCTGCTGATTTCAGCAAAGCTTTTGTTAGGAAAATATTTCTTCCCTGCAGAGTGGAATTTTTGATTAAAAGTTGGAGAAGAGTGAGATGAGATCAGCCCCTGAGCAAGAAGGAGACTTGGTCAGGCAGGGATGCTCACTAGAGTGTGGGAGATGCTAAGGGGTCTCTTAGCTAATTCAGACAAAGACCTTGGGCCAAGATTCATCTTCCCTTTTATGACACTGGGATGCAAGATATGTAGGTTTAAATTCCGAAGTCAGTCATGTACAAAGCAGCATCTCTTTCAGTCCCTTCTGGAAGAATGTCTTGTTAGAGATCCACCCAAGAACAGTTTATTGCCTGCTGACTAGAGTCTCATTTGGGATGTATGAAGATGATGAGTAAGAGCTTGAACCTTTATCTCCCAGGCTGAAGCTTTTCTAACACACCACTAAGTATTCTAGTAGGATCTCTCTTTTTCTCCCCATCCTTTCCATCACCCCATATTCTCTTGCTCATGAATACGAGAGTCTTCAGTGTTCTCCCAGTGTAAGAGGAGAATTTTTTTTAAGTCACTGAGTTTTGCAGAATGTAATGATGCTTCCGACCTCATTGTGACACATATCTGTGACACAGTGTCATATAATTGCATGTTATGTTTTCCCTTGTTGCTGGGAAAGAGTAGGTTCTTTTCTTCCTTTTTGCTGATTGTTGACAGGCATCTCTTGAACATATTGACTTTTTTCTTGGTATTCCAAAAATTAAAGTAATTTCCCTGGTTAACCTACTTAGAATTTAAATCCAGGAGATTAAGAACTTAACTACAAAAGTGTTCTGTGCCTAGGTGCCTCGCCTCTGTTGCAGAACCCACAGTACTAATTCAGGCATTTAGACTTCTTGAATAAAGTACGGGATGAGTTATGTATCTGATTACGGTAGTTACAAAGGCAGTATCTGCAGTGGGAATAGCCTAAATCAGGCAACCAAAAACAAACTGACAAATGCGTGTTGGAATATTAAAACACACCAGCTTGGTAGGTCAAGCTCTGTCTTGCAAAGATGAGTGTGGAAATCCTTCCTTTAAAAAGCGTGTCACAATTTAATCCTTTCTTTCAAGATCATGCTAGTAGCAATAGCTGCCTCCTTTTGATCTAAAATGTAGGGTTAGAATACAGGTTTTGGCTGTAGAGTATCAATTAAATTCCTTTTTCTGTCTGCATATGTTAAAATGCACATCCCCCTTCCTTTGGAATGGTAAAAGGATAAACATTTAATAGAATTGGAAGTATTGCTATTCAGATCTTTCTGTTCTCATGTGTTCTACCAATTAGAATAAGAAGCTGTATTCTTTTTAGTATTTTCTGTCGGGCCCACTGAATCTTTAAGTATTTCATGCAAAATGGAAAAGCTTCAACAGGGAGAGATGAAAAGGGCTGCCTGCAGCGAGGTTCCCAACCTCACCAATATAGCAATAGGTAAGTTGCATTATCCTGAGACTGCAACAACAGGACTATTTTGTGAACCAAATATAAGGAACTTCTGTATTATTGGTTCTATTCATACTATAGGTTGGAAACTCATCTAACCCATCTGCCAAAGGTGTGGGAAATGTGAATTTGAATCCTTTCATTTAATTTAATCATGTTCTACTTACAGCTGTAAATTTTGTGCTGCTGGATGAAAGGCAAACTCTGCCCCTGTGTAGAGCCTGGTTAACAAACTTGAAGTTGCCCCATGGAAGTAATACAGGCAGAGAAATAGCTGGTAAGAGGTTGTGTTTGCACCTTGCCCTTTTAGGATTTGCATTTGAGGTGGGCCTGAAGGGTCTTAGCTCTGTCAAGAGGAAAGTAGCTTGGGCATAACCAGCAAGAAACTTACTAGAGAACTGTGCTCACAAAAATATCTTTGTGATTTGCAGGTGTAATTATCATTTGTCGTGAGGCTTGAAGATCAATTTTCATTACTTGAAAAAACAGGGAATCTTCAAGGTCCGAAATAAGAGCAATAAGCTTCAAGCCAAGTACAGGTTCAACATAATTGCTTTGACTTTAATTATGTTACCTTTATTAAGCTATTTAAGAAAAGCACAATTGGTACTTATTCAGCAGAGTATGATGTAACCAAGCTCAGTGGTATTAAAAGTATTTTTACTTGTTTATTTCTAGACAAGACAATTTCAACAGTATTTGTCAAGTTTGATTGAGGTCTCTATTCAGGTCCTAGAAATAGGATTAAGCATCAGTGGCTAGTATTGCATGAACTTGGAAAATATTTTGCCTTTCTGGGGTAGTCACTGATTTAAAAGTGAAGTCTAAGAAACGGATGAGAAGCTGGTAAGACTTGCCTGCTCCTTCAGTGGGAAAAGGATGTTTTCTTTGAAATGATACAGAAGAGCAGCTATGTTAACTGAAAAAGCAGTTTATTTATGATGCCAATTAATAAAGGGTATTGTTCCATTATTCTGGAAATCATAAAAAATTTTTGGAAAGCAGAGAAAAGAACCCATTTTGCATACATCTTGCATGTTGGAAAGGAGTGGGTGTCAAAAGCATAGAATAATTTTCTGTGGGGTATTTTCCAGTTACCTTGCACATAATGAAGTTTGTTCTCAGCTGAGCAGTTCAGAGAACAGTGATAGTAATTCATAAGCTCGGTGCTAACCCTTCCTCTTGCCCTACCTTTTCATTTTTCCTGGGAAACTGAGTTCAAGGCAGTTGCTGACCATTTATGTCAGGCGTTCCAAACTCTCTTGTCCTTACTTAAGACGGATGGATACCAATAAATACTGTTTGTCACGGGTATTAAATTTTATTTCATAGCATGTTTATGAATCTATATAATAGATTTTGGTTCTTTGACCCGAAAGTTGCATGGGGGCTTTTCTAGCTTTGGGGGAGATAATTTCTGTGGGTCTGAGACACAGTTTTTGCCTATGTAAACTGAAATGAGATTTCACAGCAGATCAAATGGTAAAAATGCAGGAGTTTGGTTGTGGTGATTTAGTCCATTGATATTTATAAATAACCCAAGTTTGATTCTGAGACAACACTGAGTAGAGGAAGTAATTTCATTTAGCAGATGATGTGGTTGTTCAGAAGAAGCTCTTTTCTCGCCTGGGAGAAAGGAAATGCTGAAGTGGCAGTATGTGGAGGGGCAGGTGGATGCATGTGGGAATTTGTTTGTTAGCTGGAGGAACAACACACAGCTGGGCTGTGGATAAGTAGGGCTTCTCAAATACAAATGGAATTAACTCGTGTGGAATTGTAAAGTTGTATCTAGTGAGGTTATTGTTTAAGTTTTACGAAACTTAAGGATATTCTCTCACTACTGCTGTTGTAGTCCTACTGACGTTATTGGTGTTGCATAGGTACAGATGAGGCAGACTTTTTCATGGGTGCAGCAGGCTTTCTTTTACAGCTTGGTCAACATACCTTAATTGAACAGATGTAGAGGTTTTGATTGCCTACCTGCGTGCTGGCATGTTTGTGGTAGTGCCTCAGTTTTAAGGCTTGGAGGTTGTCTGACATTCTCACTTTGACTGTGGTTTGGAGAAATGACAGTAAATGAAAATTTAAATCTTTAATTAAAAAAAAAAGAAAAAGTTATTTCTAAAAACATTTTCAAAATCCATATTGACTCCCTTGAGATATTTCTTCTCTTATACTGCTAAATGCTGACTTGAAAATAAATGTAAGCATCCACCAATATATAAACACAGTGTACCTTTTAGAACAGAGTAATTAATTATCTCCTCACCTAATATACCTGGGCTATGTTATCACACAGATTCTATAACCTAAAGCGTAGTTTTTGATTAACAGAATTAGTAACTGCCAAGCATTGTGTTATTGAAATAGAAGAAAAGACAATTACAGCATCTTAAATCAATCACGAAGCTATGCATTTAAGCTGATTTCAGTTTATGCTGATACCATAAAGGATGGTTCCATTTCCTTCTCCACCAGCTCCTTGACTGCACTTTCCCACCCCTGCTTTGTACCAGGATCAGCATTGGTGTAGTCACACCATCAACTGGATCAGAGATCTGGCTGGAAAGAAGTTTTGTTTGGTTTTGATGGGGTTGATTTTCAGCCAGGTGAAATTTTGATGCAGTTGTCAGTGCCAGCCACCTAAGGAAGGACAGAGAGCTGGACTGTTCCTTTTAGCAGCAGTATGGACTTAGGTGAGCTGATTGCGAAACAGCACCTTTAGTTTCAAAAAGGTCTCCTTAGGCCAGAATACAATAGGAGGGGAAGTACTTAGTCTAAAGTACTGACCTTTGTAAAGAAAATGGGATCGGACTGCTGTATGCACCATTCTATACAACCAAACTAGTGGTTAGTGGTTAATATTTCTAGAACAGGTTAAAGATAGGTAACTGTGCTGCAAATACTGTCTTCTGTCTATTGTCTTTTCATAGAATCACAGGATGGTTGAGGTTGGAAGAGACCTCTGGAGGTCAACTGGTCCAACTCCAAGGAATTTTACATAAGAATATCTTCAAGGAATTTTACATAAGAATTGTGATAAATATATTCTTGAAGTAATACTTAAACCCAAATGTTTTTACATCTCCTCTTTTCACAAATATTTGAGTGAAATGAAGTACTTGGATTTATGTCAAACATATTAATTTGGCACCATCTTTACCTTATAGACCTTAACAGTCTGTCTCCTGTGTCAAGCTTGATAATAGATTATAACTAATACTAACTAACTTTAGTCCTAGTGAATACTGGAAGTAGCTATATTGCAGACACTGATTTTTGTAATATAAAAGTAGACCCCAGGGATCAGTCCATCTGACTTGTTCACATTCAGACTAAATTGTAAGCATGTCTGCCACTCTTAAATGAGTAGAGATGTTTCACTTGGTGCGTATCTCATCCCTGGTAATCAGATCTTTGTTCAGTGTGTTACTATTTCTCCGTTATTGTCTTAATACTTCTGTCTTGCAGAGAAGAAAACAAATGTTTATCTAAATATGAAGTGAGGACTTTTTTCTAGGCAAACTGTGCTTCTCCTATATTATCCCACTATGTTAACCCACTGTATTCGCAGTCATTGAGACAGAATTTAGTGTCTTGCACAACCACAAATTACTGCTGATCATTTGATTGACTTCACATTCTTCTTTGTAAGGTGGTAATTTCTGTTCTGTACTAAAATCATAAAATGCATAAAATTGTATGATGTGACCCTTCTCCCCAGTCAGCATATATCCATTTTTCTATAGTTGTAGTTCTTCCTGACATGCTGAAGTTTCTTCTGTAAGTCAACTGGGAAGTCTGTGCTACATGTAGTGTTGGTACTGAAGACCTTGGGAGCCTTCAAGGCTGATGACATTTTATTAGGTGGTATGTAAATTCTAACACTTGCGTGTCCCTCTGCTTTGTCAAGATAGTAATTCTAGTCTAGTACTTCTTATGCAGAATTCTTCTATAGTGTAGGCAAACATTTGAAAAAAATTATTTTAAGCTCTCAGCTTACTGACATTTTCCCATTTGAAATAATGACTCACTCAAGTTGGTGGAAGTGACAAGAGTCACCTGAGTAAGAGGTTTCTAGTGTTAAGCAACCTCTACCAGGCATAGAAGGAGGGACTTGAAATTTCTGTAGTATAACCCAGTTCCACCTCAATTCTGCTTTCAGAAAACTATGTTGGTCTGTCAGTGTTTGGTTTCCTCTTGGTTGGTAGTTCAGGAGCACTGATGTGGCTCATACTGTTTGTTCTCTTTATTTCTCCAATGGGGGGAATCCTCTGATTTTATTTATTTATTCTTTTAGCATATGCAGATGACTATCCAGGCTCTCCAAGATGAGCTTCGGATCCAGCGGGACCTGAACCAGCTGTTCCAGCAGGACAGCAGCACTAGAACCAGTGAGCCCTTTGTGGCAGAGCTGACAGAGGAAAACTTCCAACGACTTCATGCAGAGCACGAACGCCAGGCCAAGGAACTCTTCCTGCTACGTAAAACCTTAGAAGAGATGGAACTGCGTATCGAGACACAGAAACAGACCTTAAATGCACGTGATGAGTCCATCAAAAAGCTGCTGGAGATGCTGCAGAGTAAAGGTCTGTCAGCAAAGGCCACTGAGGAAGATCATGAGCGAACAAGACGGTTGGCTGAGGCAGAGATGCACGTGCACCACTTGGAGAGCCTTCTTGAACAGAAGGAAAAAGAAAACAACATGCTGAGAGAGGTAAGTGACCAAGCTCTGGGTTCATCTCCGATCTTAAGCTCTTCTCTGTCTCCTCTCCGTTTCACAGCTGTAAGGCAAGAATCTTCCATTGTCTCTATAAGCTGTATTTTACATTGCAGACTTGACAGAATTTGTCCCTGTTTTAGAACTTCTTTATGGTTTCCTTGCATGTGCTTTCTGGGGTTCTGTGCTTTAGGCCCCACTTTCCCTGTAGTCTCCGTATGAAGCTCTGGAGGTGAATTGTCACACAGACTGTAAAATTCATTCTTCCGTTCTATTTTAGTTCGAGAGAAAGTAGCTACCTGTATTTAGGAGAGAGCTGAGAGAAATCTTTGCAGGAGTAATGGATGATTGCTCTACGGTTTCCATGGAAACAGCCGTCTTGCTGTGAAGGGTATTTGATAAAACTATTAGCTGCCCTGGATGCACAGCCAAAAAAAAGATTACTTAAAGGGGCACTGCTGCACACATAGTAACCCCTTCCCCCATCCCTCTGAAAACAGAAAAGAAAAATCATTGTTATATCTGTATTGCACCTTAGAGGAGTACAATGGCAGGCATTCTTCACTATTAATCATCCTAAACTAATTATAATAAAATATAGGCTACATATAAGTATTTTGGAAAAATAAAGAAAAATGAGTAGTTGTGTAGCCAGTGTCATTACATTTCTTGATATTGTTAAATGCATTTTCCTCTTGTCAACCAGCCTCCTAAAGTGTTCTAATATTGACTTCTAAAAGGCTGGTAATTCAACATGTCTTGTGTACATACACAGGTAAGTGTGCATATGCATGTATTCACTAACGATAAGATTTTCTGTAAAGTTTATTTTACATACATCTGTAGATTGAATGCATGAATTGATAGCTATATATGTATATGTAATACGTGTGTGTGAATCTAATGACCTGTTTTGGGCATTGCATGTCTACTTTGTGGTTCAGCATTTTTTTGAAAGCCTGATGCGTACAGAAGATTTAAGCCCGCTCTCTAAGATGCCAGGGAAGCAAGGTCTGGCACAGAGGTTTTTGAGATGAGTGTTTGCAGCAAATAAATACTTCTTAATACCTCTTATTCATAGGTTTTCCATGGCCTGACCCATTGTACTTGTGCTCTTGCAAGCGTTTATATAAGAAAGCTAGAGCCCATTGCATTTCTGAGCCAGATTTAGGCCAGATTTATTTTTTTAGAGCAGTAATCTCTTGAGTGTCTGGAGTGAAGATAATATGATTCCAGAGTTTCTACACTACAGTTTTTCCTTTATTTAGCAACCAATGATAATTCTGTTCCAATTCTTGTATCTATTTCAGGAAGAGCCCCAAATGGCTTCCATTTGTTTCTGCTTTAAGTCCAGCAACATAAATGAAAAGCTGGCAGGAGCTGTGTAATTTTTTAGGAATGCGGTTACTTTTGTTTCTGCTACTGATGAGTAGATGTTGAGAGATAAGAATTCTTGTTTCATTCACACATACTGGAAATCATCAATCCTAGCCTTTATGGTAGAAGATTTCCTGGAGAAGGTACAGACGACTTGCTGACTTTGAAACTGTAAATGCTGTTTACCTAACATTTTAGAATTATTTACTCCTTGCTGCTCACCCAGCTCTGATGCGTTGAGAAGGGTAAACTGGATATACTGTAATTTGTAGCTCAAGCCATTGATATAGTATGGGAACCAGCCTTGAAGCTGAGCACCCTAGTAGACTTGGAAACATGGTGCCATGTGCAGAGATGCCAAATTATCTCCTTATGGAACTGGGTCACATCAGGAAGAGCTTTGGTAGTATCCGTGTGTTGTCCTTGAGCTCTGAGCTAGACTGAGCTAACTGAACTCAGGCGTGTCTGCATGAAGCTCAGGTCTCATGCTTGGGGCTCCAGGAGACTGGAGAAAATCAGGGGATGTTGCTGAACTGTAGCTGACTGCATCTGACTTCCTGAGCACCCAAGTTGCTCTGCTCTGCAGGATCTGTTCAGAATTGCTATCACCGTTCCACACTTGGAAGTTGTCTCTGTGCAGAACCTCTTAGGTGTGTCTGCATCACCCTCCTCAGCTAATCTTCTATTATGTGTTTATCTGTATTTCCATAGTTTTAGCCCTTTGCTACCCCAGATACTAACTATGGAATTTTTGAGCTGCCTCGAAGGTATCGGTCTACTTTCTTGATGGTTCTATATCTAGCATTCCCAGCATCTGGAAAGGCATGCTAAACTCTTCTTTAAATACTGCTGTTAAAGGGAGCATTAGTATCTCAAAGGGATTTGCATGTGCTTGGGAGGTCAGCTTTATACTTCATATTCTAACACATTAGAAAAGCTCAGCAAAACTTTAATAGCAGTTTTGACCATCTTAGCTAAAGCAAGTTCTCAGATGTCAGAATCCACTAGTACTGTTTCTGACTTTACAAGTGTATTAGACTTCTGGTAAAAATCTTTGCTGGGAATAATAATAAAAATCTGCATCTTGAAGCAAAAAGGTATCCCTTCGTTTTTCAACTTTGAAGCCTACATGTAATTCGAACCATCATGTTGAGACTCAAGGTCACCGGATAGTTTCTTAGACAGACAGTGCAGGTGCAGTGGCTAGCAGTCTGACCTTGAAAAATAAATGTGAATTCATTGATTTCTTCAGCTATCACTATTACTGTTGATTGTACTAAAGATTACACTAATTTCCTAAGGAAAGGAAATTCTTAGAGAGTCCAGACTTGTCGTTCTGATAAGATCATAACCAAGGAATAGCTGTACTGGTTCAGGCCAATGATCCAAGCATTCTGTTTCGCATAGTGGCCATATGCAGACACCCAGGAAAGGGTAAGAACAAGGCAAACATGATACTTCTCTGTAATGCTGTCCCATCTTCCCAACTATTTACACATGAAGGTTTTCTTGAACTTTATGACTTGTCAGTTTAGTACCTTCCATGGATCTGCCATCTGAGTACATGGTCAGTGTCTTCTTGAGCCCATGTAAACTTTTGCAGCTGTAGCATCACTTGGTAAGTGGTTCTACAGGCCTATTCTCTGTTGCAGGAAGAACCTGCCTCATTTCTTTTGACTTTGAACCTGTCTCCCAGTAGCTTCATTGACAGCCTCTTGCTTTTGCCCTGGAAGACACAGTGAACAGGTGATCGCTACCAAGACTCTGTGCCACTCCCAATTTTAGATTTGTCATATCTCTTCCAAGTTCTCTCTTTTTCCAGGCTGAAAAGTCCAATACTACTTAATTGTTCCTCGTATAGAAGATATTGCATATCTTTGTTCATCTCCCAGAGCACTATCTCGGTCTCCCATATCCAGATTATGAAATGGATTCTCCTGCAGATAGTGAGAGGTATCTCCTTAAGCAATTTGACTCTCTTGGGCTTTTCCCAAATGTCCTGAACTACGGGGAACTCAAGCAGTCTTTCCATACAAGTCCATAGGAAAGATCCTGTATCCAGCATAGGATGTATTTGGCAACTCACTGATGCAGAGGACAGTCTCTCATTAACACAAAATAATTAAAAATTAAATGTCTCATTGAACATCTGAACACAGACATGGATCTGGATGCCCTGACTTCAGCAGATGACAGTGTGGCTGCATCACATTCCTCTACCCTAGAAAACAAGCTTAAGCTTCATAGCTTATAAAAAGAGGGCTGCTATTTTGAATACCCCTTCTTAAGTCTTAGTGAAAATTATTCATATTATTGTTGGTATTCTAGACTTAACTCTCAGAAACAAAATTATTATCATACCAGCAAGAAATACTTGACAAAATCCAGCAGCTGGACTGCAGCTTCCAGAATAGCTCCCACATTACATTAACTGCCACCTCCTTGTTCCAGACTCACCTGTTGTAGACTGATCAGTGATGGCAGTGACAGCACATAGCTCTAAAGATAACGGAGCTTGCTGTGCCCTTTTTGACAATCTCCCTGCTCCCCCACCCAAAATGCTAAATGCATGGAGTAGAAATATGTTTTTCTCAGCTACACAGAGTAATAGATACACCAAATATCAGTGCAACTTATGGCAGAATATGATGTGATTGGATCCACATCTGATGTTCTAGATACCTGGAGTACTTTGATTCTTAAGGACAGTCCATCGTCATTACACCAACTTGGTTAAACCTTTCTCTTTTGAATTGTTCATTACTCTCTGTGTTTAGGAATATATATCTGAAGACAGAACTGAAATCATACACTTCTAGTGTCACAGTCAATAAAGAGGTAACTTCTTGAGAGTTTTTGGAGAAAAAAGTTTATATGCCTAGAAGAAAAGATAAAAACAAAACTCTCTGTATTGGTTCTGCCCAGGGGGAACAAAAAGAAGCTGCTCGTTGTGTGTTATTGTCAGATATTTGCCAAACAACTTTAGCAGTGTTGTCCCACTTTTTTACTCCTTCACAAGGGATATCAGCATGAACTTTACAACAGTAGTTAACCTGATGACCTGTTTGTCTCTGGGTTGCTGCTGGACATACATACTCTGCAAGCCAAATACATCTTTGTTCACAGCAGTGCTATGGCATGTACTAATTGGAGTCTCTGGGATATACTGACATATCACTGGATTTCTCCTGCTCAGATAGGGATATCCTTTGATGTCTCAAATCCTAAGAACTAAAGAGGGTATATGAGGGGAAGTTCCCAAATGTATTCTCTTCTTTTCATTGGCCAGTGTGCTTATTGGTATCTACACAATACACCTATGAAGCCATCAATCCCGTCATGCCTTGTATAACATATATTCAGAGTCCTGATAATATACATGGCCCTAACCATTGTTTTTTCCTGAAAAGATGCAGTAGAAGTCATGCACGGTGCTAGTTCTTCTTCCTTCATAACAGTTTTACCACATATTTATAATGAAGGATATGTAAGTCCTGCAAGTGACTTGTGATGGGCTGTATGTGGCTGTTATCAATACCTTCAGCAAGAGGTCAAAACTAAGTCTCCATTTAAGTTAAACTGTGATCATGTAGCTATAGCATTCTCCTGGGAAAAGGGAGTGGTTGGCTCCAACCTTGAGGCTAAGCACGTATTGAAGGTGGGGTGAGGTGTTCATTGAAATATCAGTGTAATAGAATGGCAACGTAGTTCATCATAAAGAATGAACCAGCTACTTGATTTGATAGACAAAAATTAGACAGTTATTCCCTGAACTGTGAATCCAGGTCTGGGACAGATGGCTGACTACAGCCTTTTATTCGGAAACAAAAAGAAGGTTCTTTATCTGGAAGGTTTCTTCAGGGGTCAGTTCTAGGTTCAGGGTGTGGATGTTACAGTGGTATGAAACAAGGAAAGAACCAACAGTAGCTTTGCACTTTGTGTTTCTAAAACTGTGTTTGGTAGTAAATTACAGTTTTGATTTTTTTTTTTTTTTTTAAAAATAATTGGGCCCATTCAAACAAGATGGATTTTTGATACAACTGAGTGCAATACTGAATTAAGGAGTTAGGGATGTAGTGCTTAACAATAAAGAGTGGTTTTGTATGTAAAGCAATGGGTCATTCATAAGGGCACTCATTTACAATGAACTTAAGGAAAGAGGCTGTGGTAGAAAAAGCTATTATTTCTTTTCATCTTCAGTGTTTGTTGAAATGGCAAGCCCACAAAGTCCTGTTTGTGAACTGTATTACAGTTATCTAGTATGGCCTTATTACAAGAACTGATCCCTGTTTGTAGCTATTTTGAATGAAACAGTGCTCACTTTATTCTCGGAAGTAACACTAAATTTCTGTGAGCACTCTTTATTGTGTCTCCATGTAGGGTAAATGTCTGTCAGAGCAGTGAGCAGGCGCGCTAGGCTATAACATACGTATACTTGACTTAGCTTTAGATTATTGAACTTGATACTGTGATGGCCAACAGCAGCAGCAAGGAGCTTGGTGAGAAAGGATGGATGTGCCATCTAAGTATACCATTGGAGCACTGCTGAACAGTGCCCAATGAAGAGAAAGGTTGTTTGCCTTATCTGACCAGATTTTAATTAACTGTGACAGGTTTTGCAAAGAAGTTCTTTTTCCATGCGTGTGTTAAAATTCTTACCCTTTCTGCTCCAGGCTCAGAGAAGGATTTAGAAATTATAATTGGAGCCATTAGAGTTATCTCAAAGAACACTTTTGTCCTGTTCCAAGATTTTGCAAAACAAATAAGACACGCTTTTGGAGAGAATTTTTGGTTTGCTGGAGTAGATAGATTCAGTAACTGGAACTCTTACTACCATCATACTAGGGGGCATCTTTCTGATGAGTTAAGAAAAATTAAGTTTCTGCTTTTTCTCTTGCTGCTTCATTCTTTTGACTTTTTAGAAGAGTGTCATGGTTTAACCCTGGCTGGCAGCTAAGCACCACACAGCTGCTGTCTCACTCCCCCCGGTGGGATGGGGGAGAGAATCAGACGGGTAAAAGAGAAAACTCTTGGGTTGAGATAAAGACAGTTTAATAGGGAAAGCAAAAGCTGTGTGCACAATCAAAGCAAAACAAACCAAGGAATTCATTCACTACTTCCCATCGGCAGGCAGGTGTTCAGGCTTATCCAGGAAAGCAGGGCTCCATCATGCATGACAGTTACTTGGGAAGATAAACGCCGTCGCTCCGAATGTCCCCCCTTCCTTCTTCCCCCAGCTTTATATGCTGAGTGTGCTGTCATATGGTATGGGATATCCCTTTGGTCAGCTGGTGTCAGCTGTCCCAGCTGTGTCCCCTCCCAACAACTTGTGCACCCCCAGCCCACTTGCTGGTGGGGTGGTGTGAGAAGCAGAAAAGGCCTTGACTCTGTGTAAGCACTGCTCAGCAGTAAGGAAAACATCAGTGTGTTATCAACATCATTCTCATACGAAATCCAAAACACAGCAATATACCAGCTACTAGGAAGAAAATTAACTCTATCCCAGCCAAAACCAGCACAAAGAGGATAGCAGGGAGAACTGATTTAAATCAAGATAATTTAAGTAGTTATATCTTTATTAGAATCACTTGATTGGTCTAGAAGTAGTTTTAAAACATACAGAGCTTTTGTAGATCAAAATTTGAGAAAATGGGCTATTGCAACTTGAAAGCATGCATAATTTATTCTTTATAAATTTTGCTTTTTTTAATATTGTAGTTTGGAATGTCTTATATGTCACTTTATAAAAGAATGACAGTTAAAAATGTTCAACCATACACAAAATTATTTTCATCTTTCCTCAGTTCAGAGGTTGGTAGCTTGATAGCTCTTAGTTGAAAAATTAGGGTGACAAATGATATATTTGTTTCACGTCTTTCCAGACTACAAAGAAATCATAAACATCTTCTGATTCTTGTATAGCAAATCTCTGATTTTTTTATGTAATCGTTTAATAATGTGTAGGAATTAACTGAATGGAAAAAAGCAAAACTCCAGTCATCTGTCAGGGATTTTTCTCTGTATTATAGTTATGATCTCATCAAAGTAAAATAATCCATAAAATTTCAATGGGTCAATTCATATGCTTTTTCCAGCATAAGGCGCTATATAGAGATTGTTATCTATATTAGAGAGATTTAATTTTTTAACTTATTTCAAACAATCTTTTTCTACATGAATGAGCTACTTCGTAATTTTTTTTTTATTCAGACAAGACAAAATTTCTAACTAGTTCATTTTAGCACCTTCATCCCCTTTAGATCGGATTTTTAAAACTATTTGAAACAATTTAGAAATGCATAAATCTGGCTGGGGATTAGAGGTTTAAAATATGTAAACTTTTGTTGTAGTAGATTTTGTTTGTCAATATGTATTATGTGATTTGCTTTGTTTACAAATTACAGCTGAGGTATACTTTCCTTGGAGATGTTAATATTATCCTGCACTTCTCTTCAGTAGAGATGAAATTTGTGGAATTTTGTTTCCATAAGTGTGAAACTTTGCAGTAGAAGAAAAAAAAGGATGGAAGTTGGAAGCTAATTTAAGTAGAAAATATATGCTTTTGCACCTTAAAGAAGAGGGAAGAAAGGAAAAATGAAGAACTAATAGAACATATGTAAATAAAGTTCTATATGATTAAGATTTTATTTTTTAATTGACGTTTAGCTTTTGAATTCACACTTCCGTAGTCAGTTTTCAACACAATGACTTGTTACTTAAAAGTAATAGGATGGTTTGAATTGGTCTCTGTCACCTTTTCTTGCTTTTACTCTAATGCTGAAGTTTTGTGGGATTTTGCTTTTGTGTCTTGCTGATTGGACTACTGAGATGAACTGGAAGCTGTGTTTTAATTTTCACTTTAGATGATGCCTTTGTTAGCAAACTTAAGTATTCTAGTATCTGAGGTTTTGGTTGGATTTAGAAATCACCGTCTGCATGTATTGATAAACTTGCAAAACACAGAGATGAGTTTCTTTAGCCAGGGGTAACTGAGCTTCAAAGCAACTGGCACCTCCATTATTGATGTGTGTGCCATTTTCAGCACATCTTTCAAAGTTACGCTCTTTATTAATACGATCAATTTATTTTTCAGGGAATTATGTTGTTTGTGTTTGCAAATGCAGGAAATGACAAATGGAAAAATACAGAAATAATTCGAAGGAGTTGAATCTGAAGGAACTACCAGGATTATTTATTCCAAACTTGCATAACTGTATCTTTTTAGTAGCAAAACTGTAATAGTAATGAGATAAATTATACAGGACTCTTGTTATACTTCTTTTTTTCAGTTCAGTTTTACATGTTGGTGAAATAGAAGTTAAAATTACTGGTATCAAGCACTTTCTGAAAAATACTCGTACAAATCCTGAAACTAAACAATTGTAATGCCATGCAGTCACCTTCTGGTCCCAGTAAGTAAAGATGTTTATATAAATGAGTCATGCAGATTGAAGGGCTTTCCCAGAGGTCATTTCATGGAACCTCCTGCTCAAATTGGCAATTTCAAGTGATGGGGATTCTACAGCCTCTCTGGGCACCTGGTCCAGTGTTTGGTTGCTCTCCTGGTAAAATCTTTTCCATATTAACACGACAGAATTTTCAGTGCTGCAGCTTTTGCCTGTTGCCTATCATCCTTCCACTGTGCACTTCTGCAAAGACTTTTGTCTCCGTCATCTCTAAGGTTCCAATTAGATAGTTGTAGAGAGCATTAAGGTTCCCCCAAGTCTGCTTTTCTTTTCATCTGAACAAGCCCAGTTCTCTCATCCTCTCCTCTTACGTCGTATGTTCTAGCCCCAGCCATCTTGGTGGCTGTCTGTTGGACTCTCTTCAGCTATTCAATGTCTGCCTTTTACTGGGGAGCCCAAAATTGGGCACAGTACTCCAGCAGTGGTCTTGCAAGAGCTACAAAGAGAGAAATAACTGTTTCCTGTCTCCTGGTTGTATACTCTTGGTGATACAGCAAGGATGCAGTTGGGCTTTGCTTTTTTTTTTTCCTTTTTTTTACAGTAAGGGCACACTGCTCACTCCCAATTCATGTCTTCCCCAAATTTCATATGATCTGCAGACTTGCTGAGAGTGCCGTCTGTCCCATCATTCAGATCATTAATAAAGGCACTGAACAGTATCGGCCACAGTATCAGCCTCTGAGGATTGTCAATAGTAAGCGGCTACCCATTGGACTTCATGCTGCTGATCACCAGGCTTTGAGCCTGACAGTCCATCTCATTTTCCACCCACCTTGTTAACAACTTTTCCAGTCTGTATCTCTACCAGTTTGGCTACAGGGATGTTGGAGGCCACGTTGAAGGCCTTAAGACATGCAACACCCACTGCTCACCACTTACCCACGCAGCCAGTTACTTTGTTGTAGAAGAAAATCAGGTTAGTCAAGTACAATTCGTCCTTCTAGACAATTATAGATCTATTTGATCTTATAGATCTATTAAATAATTTCTAAAATTAACAATGATAGTTAATACTGAACTGATGGATGCTTGTGAAATTTTCCTTTGGTTGTAACACTTGCATTTTGTTGTAATTAATTGGAACTAGGTTGCTAAAATCTTTCAAAGATTTAGACATGAAAGGTTGACAGAAAAGCCATCTGGGAAACTAAACTTTAAGTACAAAAAGTATAACATTCACTTAGTAAGGCCTGTACTACATGTTGGTGAATAAAACCAATTTTTTTAGTTAACCGAAACTATCCAGTCCACTGAATGATGCAAAGATCTTGCACAGAACATCATATTTGATCATATAAAGACATGGGAGGCCAGGTAAGATAACAGAAGTCAGAATTACAACTGTGTCTTTAATTGCACATAGTATTTTTTGTCATTTTTTTTTAAAAAGAAATTCATGTTTGAAAGAGCATATTTTTCTTATTCTGTATGTGATATGTGCTGCCTGATTATGTAGCTTCTGCAGGAAATGGAAGGCATGTTCTTTTTTGCTTTGGGAAGTGCTTATCTTGTGGTGCTACTGAGAGATAAGTTGCTGTATTTTTAAGCATACAGCCTACTCCACTGTAAAAACATCATTGCTTAAAAGTGCACCTTCATGTTTCTTCCAAATCCCATGCAAAATAGGAGGCAGGAGTAACAGAGGGAGTAACAATGAATGATATGGCCCAGTTATGAAGGAAGAAAAGGTTCTGGTTAAATTCCTCCCTTCATTATTATGCACGTGTATAATTTACTAATATTTTTAAGAAATAGTGCTGATACTGCTCAATATTGAGGACTCCTTCAATTCTAAACTATATTCTCTAATTTTCAATTATTTTGACATTTCTTGGTCAAGAAAAAAACCACAGAATTTGTCATTCTTTATGGTGCATTAAAATCACTTTATCACAGCTGTTCTTTACATATTCAGTGTTCTCGGTACGTTTGATCAGCTGTTCTATGTAATTATGCTGACCAGAAAATTACAGTATTGTTTCTTATAGGGGTACTGTGCTACCTTGCAGACCGATTTGGCAGATGTAATATGATGCACACCTTTAGTTTATATCTTTTTTTGAAGTAGGTGGGTTTTTTTGTTTTTTTGTTTTTTTTTAAAAGGAAGATAGCTATTCTTAATAAAAAATTGGTGGTGATGAAGTACCAACCCCAACTCCGGTTATGGTGGCCACACGGTTTAAAACTTCTGACCATTTCTAGCCTTCGGTTTCTAGTTATTGAATCTTAATGTTTTTTGGACAGAACAACCCATTTTGAATTTTTGTTGCCTGTGAAGGTACTTTAAAGTTGTGATCAATTTGCACCATAATTTTTGTTTTGATTTTTTTTTCTAAAGACAGATTATGCTCCTGCAGTCATTCTTTGAACTCTCTTCAATATATCAATATAATTTTTAAATTGCAGACACACAAAGTGGACATAGTATACGTATAGTGGTGGCACTAATGCCAAACAGGTACTAAGGTGTCACTCCACCTAAAGCTTTTCTTTTTTATGTCAAAGAATTGTAGAAACTCTACTAGCTTGTAATAATGGGGTATTAAACATAAAACTTGGAACAGAAATTGGATAATACAGCGTTCTGCAATATTCTTGGCAATGTTGTGATGCTGTCTGGTGGCTAGAAGTTCCCACTGGCTAAACTGAAAAAGAAATATGGTGCATATTTTTAATAGTAATAATAATTAACAGCGAAAAGCATGCATGTTGCACATAACTTGGGAACAAGTAGCTTTTTTTTTCCCTTTTTGTTGTCTTTTTTTTTTTAATAAAGGATTCATTGAATATATAAAAACGTTGAAAACATAAAACATATATATAAGAGCCACTCTTTCTTATAATAATTTGTTGCATTCAAAGCTAAGAAGATACTGAAGTTTACTAATCTGTTATGGAACAATATCAGTTACATGTGGAAGTTCTTTATGTGTGAAAGTAGAACAAAGCAATAATGCTTCATTACTTTATCAGAATGGATAACTTTCAGGGAATGAAGGATTAGTTTTGTATTTTTCTGATCCTGATGTCTGTGTTTGGCCCTACCTATGCTTTTAATTATTGTGCAAAGTCCTGTTTTGAAGACAAAAATATTAATTTTTATTCATCTATGTAGTGTGTCCCCACAATAGAATCTGAATACATCAGAGCTATGATATATTAGTATTTCTCCATTCTGCCACTGAAAGATAAGTACATAACCTGTATTTCACAATTAGGAAGGCTATCTATGGACCACCTTCCTTCAGCAGCCACACTTAAATCTGTGTTCTAGGGACGTTCGATCTGCCTGTAGCCCTGTTTTGAAGCTCTTTAGAATCATAGGCACGTTGCCAAAATTAAGTCCTTACTATGCAGTCAAGAGGTGGGAGTTGTTGTTTTTCAGCAGGTTATGTCATCCAAATCACAGTGGAATTACTTAAGATCATAGAAGTAGGACATTTCCTTTGCCGAAGTGCAAAGCATCACTTCAGACACTGGAGATACAGGGATTTCTAAAGAAAAACCTTAGAAGAATTTTCTATTCGGGGAAAACACTGTGCAATGTAAAAAGCAGACACTGTTGTGTCAGCATCCCTTTAGTGACATGCTGTTCTCCTACTGTGTATTCCATCTATTCCATTTCCATAGTAGTAGTTGCTTTTATGTTCTCAGGTCAGAGACCATGTCTCTGCACAAGTGGAAATTATCTAGTATGTAATTGCACTACTACAATAAAAATAATACATTGTTCAAAATAGACTTTTGGCATATTATTTTTTTGACCTTCTCATCTTTTGTTTTCTCAGTTTCTGAAAGTTCACAAAAGTTTGTTATAATTTTTTTTCTATTACCAAGCTGTTTCATTTTATTCTGCGATAACAGTCCTTAGATGGTTGTACAACTGATGTGACAGGAACAGCTGGAAATTTAACTTTCTGTATTTAGTGAAAGCTCATGCAATTCAGAATATCTGCCTTCACTTTTTTAAGCTCAAAGAATAATCTTCAGAATTATTCCCTTTTTCCCATACGTGAGTTTTGAAGTTAGGAGAAGGAAATTTTTTTTTAATTCTGAAATTTGGGGGATTCAAACGCTCTTTTCTTCCCATCTCGTGTAACTTTTTTTTAAGTGGACATGAATTTGAATGTGCTGCCAAGATGTGACTGGGGTGTCTTCAACTGTGGACTGTTTTTACTAGTTTCCTCTCAAAGGAGTTAAATGACATTCTTGGAGTTGTGTTGTTTATATGTATATTCTTAGTAGGTGCTGTTATAGCCAAGCAGAGATTACAGAACAATTTGCTATTACAGCAATATTGGATGTGTGCTAGAACAAGCTTTCTCAAATACCACCTCACTTAACATGCCACACGTGAATTTACAAAAAGGACGGTGTGTGTCTTAACCTCTCGGTTTTTCTCAGCCTGGGAATCACAGGAAAAGACTTGAGAATTCTGAGAAGGGACTGGAGGACGTGGGGCATGTATTAGCCTCTGCAGAGGGATAGTCAGAAGTCATGTTTCTTAGATGTTTGTGTACTTGTACAAGCAGTGCTGTTCACTTCAGCCAAATAGATACAGGCCTGCCATTCCAGAGCAGTAAGGTATGTGCGTGCCTCTCCAGCAATATGCTGCTTGGTGAACGCATGAACTGAGTCCCCAGTGTCTACTCAAACTTCAGATATGGAGATTTTTCAGGAGGAAACCACTCCTATCACTTGAGTTGTACAAAAGCATGCTTTGAAAATTTCTGAAGGCTCCAGGCTAGCTACAGTCATACACACTAAGATATTGAAAAGGTGTCTGTAACAACATTGTGCTGTTGGCAAGACAGAAACTCACTCTATCCAGAGCTCATGAGAAGGACTGACAGCCACAGTATCTTGGAATTATGGTGCGATTCTTGAATCCACGCATTAAAGCTGGCTGAGGTGGAAACAGGGAAAAATATACCACAGCTACCTTAAGGAAGGCAGCTGAGATCATTCCCTATGGAGGAAGACCAAGGACACTGAAGAAGAATCATGTTTTTCATGACAGGTACTGGTAAGAACACTGAGAAACAGGTGGAGGGTGTTGGATCTGCTCTCTGTCATATTTCTAAATGCTCAGGCTGGTCTTGAGTGTTAGAAACTCATCATAGCTTATTCTTATTAAGGCAATACTTTAGCACTGTTTTTTGTCTCTGATCCTTGATTGAGGGTAATAAGGTAAGCTCTGAGTTTCTTATGGGCAGAGTATGTGGCAGACTGTCCTATGCTTAGTTGAAATGACATTTTTAAAGCAAATTCAACCTCATGATGAGCTTCTTTTCTAACATTATGTATAGCAGCCTAACCAAATGAATCTCTAAAATATTACCTCTGAAGAGATGGCAGCTGGAATAGTAAGTAGTGGAGACAGACTGGAAAAGTAGTTTCATTGATGTGTCTCAAGAAAAATGCTGAGGACGGAGTAGGTAATAAAAGTGACATGAGGATGTTGGTCCAGCTTGTACTGATGATGTCCTGTGTGCTGACAGTTGCTTTTTTTCATCTTCTGAGGGTGGGCACAGCAAATGGTAGAAAAAGGTTCAGGTGTTTGGGCTGACTGCTGTCTGCTTCAAAAAAGCTTAAAGCTCTGCTAAGAAGATGATCCCAGAGATAATGCCTGCAGTCTTTAGATGGCCCTATGATCAACCCCCTGGAAAGAGCATCTCAGTGTAGTATGTTCCCCCTCCATAGATTTAACATCAGCATATTCAAGATAAAGTGGCTGCCGCATTGATTTAAAACCTGTTGAATAGGTAGAAGCCGTATCTGTTTGACTGTAGACGAAAAGAAGCATGCCCCTAACCCTGTAGGCAGATGTAAAAGTGGAAGAGTGCTAGAGACCAACAGTGTGGAAGGCTAGTGATGAGAAATTACTGATTATGCTGTGCTTCGGCCATCAGTTGAGGAGAATAGCAGAGAGGAATGCACACTGCCTGTTCTTTGGACACGTACATTACAGGCAGATACAGGAGAGCTTGGGCCAAAAGAAAAGTCTGGCTAGAGTGTTTAGATTTGAGTAAATCCATTATGTGAATGCAGGTACAGGTAAGTAGAAGAATAATAATGGTTCTGCTCCACTCTGGTCTGTATATCAGTGATACATGACCAGAGGTTCTCAAGTTTTCTGTTGACTATGGGAGAAACAAATATATTTACAGTTTTCTGGTTTGTTTTTTCAGGAGGCATTTTTTTTCAGAAAATACTACCCTGTACTGCAAACATACTTGTAAAAATAGCTTCTCAGGAAATGTATAAATATAGCATTTAAAGACAGACAAACCTTCTACTGGTTTTTCTTGTTATTACCATTCATAGGCATCAACTTATGCAAATTTATGCAAAATTCTTCTTGTGGCCCTTGTTATATCACTAAACATTGCTATCTTGCTCACTTCACAGCTAGGTAAGAACACTTATCAATCTTACAAGACAAGTAGTTTTTTTCAGTATTTTGAAAAGCACTATACAACTCTACCTTTCTCATTCAAATAATTAATCATATGGAGCAAGTTGCATGTATGACTACCATACAAAATGTTATCTCTTCACCATGTCTATTGAAAATATGAGTTTGTGGATGGCTTTTTGGATTTGTCTTTTATGTGTTTGAGGGGAGTAGGTGGCTAAACTGTGCGTGTGTGCATATATACAATTTGTTGTTAGGTTAACTGATATTACAGTTCATATTCTATGGGCACCAAAGTATTTTTATGTCATATAATGTTAACATTCTAACAGTATTCACATTCCTACATTTAACATTAGTGTGTGGTGTAAGGACAATATTATTTTAAGACAAATAATGAAAAAATGGAATAGATACTATATTGTTTCTCCTGTATTCCCACTTGTTGGTTTGAAACCCCTATCTACTTTATATGGTAGAACAAGTTTTATTCTTTATTCTTTATTTTACTCTTTACTGAGTAGTCTGAAGCATGCTAGTTCTGTGAATTCACATGAACAGAAATATCACATGGACTTCTATGTCCTCCTGTCTGCATACTCTGAGCTTCTAGAGCAATGTGCCATCCAGTCATATGCTTTCAGCTACGTTCGAGGCCCAGTGGAGAAAGATTTCTATCATGCATAATTAAACGTTGCTACTCTGGGGTAAAAAAGTTGGAAAAAGAGTTATCAACACAGTTGCACCCTATAGCTTATTGAAACAGAAGCCACAGCATTATTGTTTTCGTTAAGCATCTAGTCAAATAAATTATGTGTATTTCTTCCATAAGAAACTAAGAATAGTTTCGATTAGTTTAGCAGACAGATGATAGGGGTGTTTAGTAGACTCAGCTGTCATTTCAACAGTTTATTTTGAATAAGTAGGTAGTCAGAGATGCAGCCTTTTTAACTGAGGCTGTGATTCTGTTGAATGAATGTTTGCCTATCCTTTCTTTGATATGAGAAATGATAAAACAAAATGTATGAACTGGTAACATCAGAAAGCAGCATTGAATTATGCTATGTATTAGAAAGAGAAGCTTCTAGTAACTTTGTTTGTATTTGGTAAGTGGGACAAAATGCCATTAGGCTAACACTTGCTTTCTTTTCTGCTGGTACAGGAGATCCATCGTCGATTTGAAAATGCTCCTGACACAGCCAAGACAAAGGCTCTGCAAACTGTTATTGAGATGAAGGTAAACGATTGCATATAGGCAGCAGTAGAGTTTGTTCTCTGGAAAATGGGTTTTCATATGAAAGGTGACTCTACCAAATACCATATACTTCTGTCAGTCTTCTAATTTAAAATTATTTATTTTATACTATTTTATTATTTATTATTATTTTATTTTTTATTATTGATCTGTGAAGAGATGGAGGTGCTTCATGACACAGTAGAAACCTGCCTTCTGTCTGCCTGCAGCAGCATATACAGATTTCTTTCAGTTAACCAAGAGTCAGTTGTATTGCAAGGATGGGAATGGTGGATTAGTAGGTTTTTACGATGATGTGGGTTATTTTCTTTTTATAGTATCAACATTTGAAATACTGCTTTGTGTTCTGTGTGTCAGCAAAGTTAGCAATTTGCAAACTCAGAACGCACTTAAAGAATGGGTCATATAGCTAGAAAGATGTCTGTATGTCATCGTAAACCTAACTTTTCTAGATGAATTTGTGATTGAATTCTTAAACTATTAACTCAAGTATCTAATGGAACAATGGCAATTTGCCAAGAGCTCAGGAGCCCCAAGTGGAGTGTGTGGTTTACACAGCTTTATGCAATCATATTTCATATTGTATGGTCCATAAAGTACATCAGACAGGGTTTGGACAAATACAGTTAAAAATTTGGCAACTGTCTTTGCGAACTATTCTCTTCCATTTTTGTATCCTCCCTTTCTCCCTCCTTCCTTTATTGGTCCCTTTTATTTTCCTTCTTTTTTTCCCTTCCAACTCTTTCCATTCCATCTCAATGTTTTCCATAGTAATTTCCTATCTTTCTACTCTGGAGCTTTTCATTTACCGTGTTTCTTTTATTAGTCATCTTTGTGGTCCATAGTAATGAAAACTAATTGACCATCTGGTAGCAATAAGCTGTCTTTACTATCAAAAGAGAAACACTGGCATTTCTGGGAAATGATGTGAGTGCTGAAACTAAATACTGTTGTAAATTACAACATATCACTTCACCTTACTACCTCTCTAATTTTTTGTTGCAAAGGTCCACTTTACCGATTTTAACTTAAGCATCAGAAATTAAGCAGAAGATCTGATTAAATCTTGATGATGGTCCTTTAGAAAAATCTTATCTCATTAATGAAAACCTATATGTGAAAATCTTTCATACTTTTTTCAGCTGTGCTTTGATTATCAGACAAAAAAAATTTTTTTGAAGGATTGGTCTATGAAAGAATGGAGGATAGTTTCAAATCCTACCTGTATTTCAGGAAAGACTAAATATTTTTGAGAAATGAAATAAAATGTAGACTGCTTTAAGAGATTACAATTCATAAATACATATCCGTGTTCATGAGTGTGTTGTATGAATCTCTGTGCTGTATGAATCTGTTCTTGCTGTTCCTAACACATACGACTTCTAAAGAAACAGTAAACCAAGTAGATTAAAAACCTCTGATCATCCTGTAAAACCATTAGGATAATGATAGATTGATTTTTTGTTTGTTTGTTTTTCCAGATGTATATTTTTTAACCATGGAAATGTTTTGTATGTTGTATATGAGCCAGAATACTTGAAGGATCCTCTACCGCTTTATCCACTCAAAACTAGATTGTTGCATCTTTTCCTTGCTTATGGTGCTTTTTATGTCCTCCACTTGTGACCCCACTTAAATTACTAGTAGCACAAACCCCTTTTTTTGCCATTCTTGCAGTCACATTTTTTTGACGTTCATTCAGTTAGAATTAAATTTCTGTTTTATGCTGGCTTCTGATTACAAGGCAACCTTCTTTCGTGTTCCTTTATTCATCATATACTGTGTCCCTGCCCCTAGCCATGTTTTCCTTCCGTACTACACTCTTCCTTTCCTTGAAAGGTGTAAAAAAAAAAAAAAAAAAAAAAAAAAATAATTGAAAAATGAGTACTTGAGCAGTCAGCCAGATGCTATGTAAAGAGGTGTAGACTGATTTCTGTAGGAATTTCAGGAGTAAATTTCAAGGGCAGGTACATGTCCAACAAATTATTTCCTTTTTTTAACTCCAATGGTATATTAACAAATCATCTAACTGTTTATCTTTATCTGTCTCTTCTAATCGTTTTCAGGATTCAAAAATTTCTTCCATGGAGCGTGGTCTCCGGGATTTGGAAGAGGAGATTCAGATGTTGAAGTCAAATGGAGCTCTGAGCACAGAGGAACGTGAAGAGGAAATGAAGCAAATGGAGGTGTACCGTAGTCATTCCAAATTCATGAAAAATAAGGTATTGAGAAAACAAATTACATTAGTAAGATAAACTGAGCTTAGCGAACAGATGAGAGAAATTTTCATGCTTCCGTAAGGAGTTATGGTCTAGGTTCCCATTCAAGTGCTGGGAAACAGAATTTATTTGTATTCTGCCATGAAGCCACTAAAATAACTTAAAAATATTTAAGAGAATTTTAAATTCAAATTTGAAAATATTGTAATGGTGGTTCAGTAAGGTCAGTGGCCCAAATTCTGCTTTTACTGTTACACTTAACTTTCTTTTATTTCAGAAGGATTTTGTGTTTATTTTTAGACCATTGCTAGTCCATTATAGTTTTAGGTTTTATTTGGTCTAGAGTCTTTTCAAATGTAGTCTATTGAAAAAAGAGTGTTTCTTTTTGCAACTGTTGTACTATAACTAGTAGGTCTTTTTATTATATAAGGCTGAAAAGAGCATGAACTGTCACTATAATGGCTTTCCATTACACTCTCCTTCCAGTAGTGGAGTCAGAATGAGAGTAGATTCTACAACAGTGGTGGTGCCAACATTAATTTATGCCATTGGGAATACAGGACAAATACAGCAGTGAGACATGTTGAACCTCAGGTATAAAGATGGACGCTGGCTACTGAATTGTCTATAGCCAAAAGTCAATTCATTCTTCGTTTCTCCCAAAGAAGTGTTTCTCAGTCTTTTAGTGGGCCCTAACATTTTCTAATGAAGATTCAGGTCACCTTGTACAGTAAATCTAAGTTTATTGTGAGCAGTCCTGCTTTTCTTAGTTAGCTTTTGCCTGCAAGCAGTGTACAAATCCCTGGAACAGAGGTTGAAAACTACTCTACTAGGTCCTGAACAATTGTAACCTACTGCATCTGTCCTGCTTGAAATTATTAGTTGAAAAAAGAATGCTGGAGAAAGTTTCTTGGAGAAGCGTTACTTGCCGTAAAGTAGAAACGTGTAATAACTATGTGTTTCTTCCACTTCCCTCACATCAGCTCACTGATTTACCTCAAGATAACCACATCTGTTCTTTTATACTTTTGCCCTTTATCCCACTGCATTTGTTCTAGGAACTGAAGGATACCCCCTTCAAATTAGGAATGGAGAAATGATTTTAGCACCTCTTCCTTCCGTCCTTTCTTCTTTCTTTCTTCTTTCCTTCCTTTCTTCTTCCCTTGTTAGCAACTCTTCAGGTTCCCCTTCTCTCCCTCTGTGGGCCTATAGATCTGTTCAGCTACTCAGTTTCAGTTTCTGGATCTCTTCAATCTACTGCATCTGCTTGTTTATTTTCCTGCAGAGAATTTGCTGCTTTTTGATAACTCTTCACTCATGACTGATAGCCAGCTCCAATCTTGATATCTTGCTGTCCTACCGTGTTTTGTAATTGCACATTTATTTTTTCAGTGTTGTATTGTATAGTCATCTGTGGCTGTATCTTGATAATTAAATTTTTCTCTTAAACTGAAAGATGTCCCTTTTCCTGTACTAATTTCCTCCTGAATTACAGTTTCAAAACCATTGGGTGAAGTGCCCCATACTTGACATATATAAACATAACCATACATCTTTGTTTCATAATCAAATTCTTATCTGGCAGCCTATATGAAATTACAGCGACATTAAACTCTTGAGAAGACTTAACGAAGAATGGAAGAGAAAATGAGTGACCAGTGTTGATCCTTCTGTTCAGTTCTTTGTCACTTTTAGTTACTTGGATTGAAACAGGCTAACTAGAAGCTGACAAATGATAAATATTTAAAAGCATAACAATGTCGTGACAGGTAGAGCAACTGAAGGAAGAGCTAAGTGCCAAAGAGGCTCAAGGGGAGGACCTGAAAAAAAGAGTGGCTGGTCTCCAGGCCGAGGTCTCTGCAGTAAGATTTATCTTTTGTGTGCAGTGGCCATTCACTGGGGCTTGCTAGCTCTCTGGCTTTTGGGGTAGCTTTTCTTCTCTTACTTTCTTTACAACTTAATGTAACAGTAGAACTAACAGCCTGCTCAGCCTTGTAGCTGCCTTTTTGTTCACATGGTTTTGGTGTCCATAACATCACTCTTCAACTGAACATCTATATTTGTTTTGTTACTGGTTTTTTAATGGTATGAGCTGTTTTAGCAGTAACTTATTCTTCTCTACTGAAGCAGATTTTCTAAAGTATTCAGCACCCATTTTGGGGCCAGACTTTCAAAGAGATTTGCTTTCCCTACTAGAACAAACATAATTTGAAAACGTGCTGAACCCTCTCAACGTTGTTTCACAAAAAATAACAAAAGCTGGATGCTGAACGCTTTTTAAAACTGATTGTTTAATTTTAGCAGCATGAATTTAGGTTATTCCTTTGCTGTGAAATTAGTGCATTTGCTGAGTGATCATAGCGTCTCACTGAGAAGAGAGATGTGAGCACTTAATGTTGCCTTAACTTCCCTTGCAACTTGGAATGGTATGCACTGCATTCTTCCTAGAGAGCTTTAGCACATTGCCAGTGTGGGCTTACGGCTCTGAAATGGGGATTTCCAGAGAGAATGATCTTAGGGTGCTACTTGGGAATGTTAATGTAATGAAATGCGGTTGTGTTTAGATGAGGGCATTTCACCAAAACACAAGTATTTAGGGTACACATCTCTTTTGAGATGACTTCAAAAAGAACTTATATTTCCAAAGAAAGATGAAACTGGTTTGAGAGAGTTTTACTATAATTCAGGCTACCAACTAGTTTTAAAAGTGTGTGTCATTTGAAATTTTTAAGGAGGCGTTTTTGTTTAGATACTCCAGAAAACGTAACTAGCAGTAAATAGTTCATATCTTCCCAGCTATTCTGCTGTGCCTAGCAGTATTGTGCAACTGGTATTGGCCAGTAGCTGACAGCAGAAATAGTGCTGCTAACATCAATACTTCTGTATCTAATTTAAATAGTGGTGAAATCATGCTGTGGACATACTTGCTTTTAGTAAAAAATATGAAAAAAAAATTGTTCCATTTTAAAAAAGTAGTTTGTGTGCGGTTTTTTGAGATACATGTCCTCCTTCTTCCACTCCCCTTCTTCCTTATCTCCTCATGCATGCTGTTTCACATTGGAACACAGGAGTCCTTGAGGACATCTTTTGATGCTATTTTAATACTCTTCAGTAAAGAGTTTTCTTTCTTTAATTGCCCATTATTGAAACAGTGTTGTCAAGATAAAACCACATTTACCCAAGCTTTTCCTCTCATCTTTTTCTACTAGTACATGTGTTTACTCTAATTAAAAAAAAAAAAAATTATAGCTTATATCAATTTAATTTTTTTCTTGACACATTCCCCAAAATGGAAGATGACCTGGACAATTTTTTTAGTTTGTGATATCCATTAATTTCTGTTTTGAAGCATTGAACAACATACTTTAGGGATTGCAGGATTTTTTTTAATGTCACAAATAAAATTGTTCAAGTTAAAAAGGGGAAAACTGTTTAGTTTTTAGAGATATGTCCACCTCTGCTATATAATCTGAAAAAGTAAAACATTGCCATTTTATTCTGTCAGATATATTGGAGATGAACCAGAAAGTTGGTTATAGCCATAGACATAAGTCTACCTTTAGACTTCCCTCTCCTCTTTAACTAAAAAAATTTTTTTTTCTTCAGATTTACATCAAAATTGTCCTGGGTAATGATTGCACTCAGAATGAGATTTCATCTCATTTCAATGCTTTACTTTCAAAATTTCTCAACTGTTTGTCTTATTTAAATGATAATCCAACCTACATTTGTTAAAATAAATTGGCATTTCCATACTGATTTAATTCACTAAATTAAATCTAGGAAATTGCTCTCAACAAAGTGCAATTCCAAAAACAGTTTTCATGTTGTTTTGATGTATATTTGCATCTGCTTTAAAAAGCTGCCATAAATTAAAATGGTATTTCTTAGAAGACTGAAATGCTGGTTTCGTAAATGGTGGGAAAAGTAAGGGAGTCTTTACATACTATGTAAGCATGAGGCTGGACTGATGGATGGAGAGATGGACAGAAACTTCCTGGTTTGACATTTCGAAGCAAACTTCATGCTTCTGAGAGAGACCTATAGTTATCTCATCTTTTCTGATACTACAGGGTAAGGGTACATTCTCATTACATTTCTGCTTCATCTTCATGAAAAACTTATCCCTGCTAAGTAACTGGTTTTGGTCAGTCCTTTAAAAGATGCCTAAGAACAGACTGTGTTAAAAAGAACCTCTCTTGAAAAATTGATGCTATTGCTCCCCACTCTTTTTCCTTCTATCTTTTGCTCATGACACAAATTTTTGCTGGCCTTCCATTCAAGGTAACTGAAGGCTTCACAATTCCGTGGGATAAGTTTAGAGTATCATGCTCTTTGTTGGTAATTATGTGAATTTGTAGTTATTTTTCTAAGGACGGTATAAATTATTTTTTCCTTTGCCCATCTTTTCTTTCTTTTTCAGATTGGTCAGGTGAAACAGGAGCTGTCACGCAAAGACACTGAGTTGCTGGCCTTGCAGACAAAGCTGGAGACTCTCACAAATCAGTTCTCTGACAGCAAGCAACATATTGAAGTTCTGAAAGAGTCTCTTACAGCTAAAGAGCAAAGAGCTGCTATCCTGCAGACAGAGGTGAAATGGGCAATTCTGTACTTATTGACTTTTCATAGAGAAAGCGATACAAAGCGTTATTTCTTTTCTTCTTGCTTGGGTTATACAATCCCATAGTCATTCAGTACTGCTTGTTCTGAGCACGTTGTATCTTCGATTATAAGTTTGATTCTGTAGGCCAGGGGATTGATCGTAAAGACAAATACGCATGTGTAAGTGCACACATACTCCTGTGGATGAATGCACACTTGTACGACATGCTCCGCTAACATGTAGTCACTAGTATTATTTTTCCTAGGCATAGCTAAATTGGAAGTTGCAATGCCTGAGCTGGGGGGATTTATTTTCAATGACCTTGTAGCTAAAAGAGAGCAGAGAAAGGAAGAGTGTTCCAGTAGCGTACAACTCGCTGAGGCTTCACTGCTACTGTCAGCATGTACGGGAACTCTTGCATGTAAGCCTGTGCTTACACCTGAAATATGGGCTTTCATGTTTTATGATGCATATTCCAAGATAAAGGAAAAATATTTTCAAAACTGTGTTTCAATAGCAAATGCTTAATAAATCCCCATATTATGTAAGACACAAGTGTATATCTGAACATCAAGTGGATAATAAGTATAGCATAAATTTACTGCTTCTGGACATTCTTGAAGAACAAGCATGAAATGTTGTCTGAAGACAGCATTTCAGTCCTCTGGCTTGGAAAACTGTAGTGTTAGTAGAAGTCCAAAAGATGGCAGTCATGCATCAAAAAATATTTGTGTTGTTACAGCTAAAATGGTAAAAAGCCAAAGGAGCTATGAAATAGGCATGCAGAAATTTGTGGGTAACACTGGTAGAAAGATTCCATGTTACAAGAGTGTAAGAGAATTTATTTGAACTTTTTTACCCTCATGTGGCTTTCCTTTAGCCATGTTCAGTGAATCTATGGGCGCACATAGCCTTGTCCACATGCAGAAATCAAGTTACATAGTAAATATCTTCTGATGTTCTAAGATGGCTTTTCTGATTATTCTCAGATTTATGTAGAAGTTGAAATCGCAGAATCAGTTTCCTTTAAAGCAGTAGTGTCGTAGACATGACAGTGAAAGACTGTGAGTGACAGAAGTCTTGCAGGGAGAGAGAATATCTTTAGTTATTAGATTTAACTGACACAGATATGGACGGAAATTCAGACAGGGCCCACAAGTTTATCCAGCTCTGAAATAAGGGCAGTGATTTTAACGTTTAAGCACAAATTGAGCATGATGGCTCTGTGTTAAACTTGATTATATTAACAGATAATTTCAGATGGGTAAATAATTTGAGATGACTGAACAGGGAGGAGATAGCAGATGGAGAAGTGTTAAGCTTCTCTGGAACAAGGACAAAGGTATGCACTCAAAATCTTATCTTTTTTTTAAAGAAATGCAGTTAAAAACTTGCCTTCCTAGTTTCCTGTTGGACAGAAAGAAAATGGGTTAAGTGACCAATTATAGTTGTGACAATTCTACAAGGTAGAAACCTTGATTTCTACTTTTATTTTATATTGATACTTCTGGATTATTCACTTGAGACAAGGTTTATTTGCATTAGTTGGTATAACTATGAAAGTGTGCTAGTTTGCAATCATAAACTTCTTGTTAAATTTGTTCATTCTTATTTGCTAGTCAGGAATCTACCCTGGATTTGTACATGTTTATTTTTAAAAATATTTACATTTCAAAATATCATTGCAAGTAGGTATAACGTAAATAAACATTTTAAAATGTAAATTGCAGATTTTCATCCATTACAGTGATTGAAAATAAGATAGATTAAATCACGCTGCAGTATTGTGACAAACCTACGAAGCTAGAAACACATTTATTTTCTTTCTTTTAAATAATAAAAAAGCGGTACTTTTCTGCCCATAAGAGATTAAGTTCTTGAAAGAATATACTTTATTAACAAGTTAATAGACTTCGGTAGATGGTCATAATTTCAGCTGTTATGGTAGGTAAACATATTTATTCAAATAAAGTGTAGGTAATTTAAACAAAATATTTAAAAACAAAAAGACTTGGTTATATACCATTGATAGATACTCTTGATAGTTATTCAGAACATTTTGGTTTTATTTTAGCTGAAGGCCAAAGAGTTTTTAAATACAGAAATTATTCTACTCTCTAACTTGTAATATTACTAAATAATCATTGAGAGTATTTGTTCTTCACTGGGTTCTTTCAAATGAGATGCTCATATAGCACCACAATACAAAACCAAATCTGGTTCTTCCTCTGAAACGTGCAAACTCTTTTTTTACTAATAAAATGTGGCTGAAAGGCAGGGGGTGGGAGGGAAGAGAGAGAGAGATATTTTCTACTTACTTACTGCTTTTAGTTTATTCACATAGTTTGTTTCCAGATATCGTAAGTGAAACATAACAACCGCAGTAACAGTGTGAGATGATTTTCTGTCTGTCTTTCAGTAAGGAGTTGCTGTGGAGCTAAAACATTAACGATACTGCTTTAGAATGATGTTTTTATGATAGGTTTGATGGATTCAGTACAGTCTAGCATGTTCTCCACAGTGAGATGTAGCAATCTGGTATGGATTTAACGCATACAAAGTGTTGTTGATCATCAGGCTATTCCATTGTGTCAGAGTAGATATTTAGAATGATCCATTTGTGTTCCTGAGAATTTTTATGTAATTCCAAGAAGATATTTATACTTTTTGAAAGATAATCACATCTTTTTCATCTTTGCTGATGCTCTTGACAGAAAGCTCAACAATTAAATCACCATACACAGTTACCTTTCTTCTGTCTTCACAAGTGATCCTCTCAAGTGTAAGACTGAAACACGTTGATAAAATACAGCGTTGAGATGTTGGTCGTTGCATCCTGTGATGTATTTTCCGTTTGTTTTGGGTTTTTTTGGTTTGGGATTTTTTTTTTTTTTTAAGGAAAAGGTATCTTTGTATACAAGAGTTTTCATTGGGAATAGGGTAGGACCGTGAAAGCCTGCCTGGCCCCACTTGTTGACAGCCCTGGTCAGTGTTAAAACATAACTAGCTTCTCTCTATACACCTCGAGAGAGTTAGGAGGAGGGAGAGAGGTGCATTTTCTGTCATATATTGGCAGACATCTTCATAGGGGATTGGTATTTTAAAGTCATATTTAAATAAACATTTTGAGAGAAAAGAGCATACCTTCATAAGCCTCTGCCTTTTAGTCTTCTCTTAAAGAAAACTGCAGGTAGGTGGGGAAAAGATGCTGGTGTAATATCTCAAAAATGGATTTGCCACCTGCCACATTAGAACTACAAAGAACAGCGAGCTGTTTGTGGGGTGTTTATCTTGAGGGCTATTGGGTGGAGAGGATATTGTGGTTAACTTTTCAATTTGTGAAGGAACCTTTGAAAATAGCTCTAAAAATGGACAATCTCTTTGTAAACAAAACAAAAAATAAATATTTATTTTGGAATTAAGACTTCATCCATATAAAGTTTGTTTTGCTCAATGATCCCTTTAGCTTAGGTCAGTGCCTGAAGGTATGTGGCCTCAATGGGAGGTTAAATTAATCAGTGAGAACATTCCCCTTTATTTTTGTATACTGCCCGAGCTGGCATGATTCTGTAATTGGTCTGTTCTGTATGGTAAATTCAGATTAATATTCAGTAAAAAAATGAATCCAGTCCTCTGGAAGTATTTTATTTGCTCTGAATGTCTCAATGGAACGTAAAATTCTCTAAGGGTCTTTCTTTACTAGCGCTCATAGTGGCATTTGGAAACTATAGTAGACTCTCCCAAATCAGAGACAGTTAGGGAGTGGATCTTGTTTAGTGAGGAATGTGCAAATGGGAGCTGGGTGTCTCTAGCAAGACTTGTTAGCACTACATTAGGACCTATGCTGACACCTGCAAGCATTAAGCTCAGCTCACAGATGGTATTTAATACCATGTGCTAGAGATTCTGGAAGAACAGTTGAACTGATTTCTGACCTGAGCAGGCCCTGGAAGCAGTACATCTGTCCTGCGCTGAATTTATAACCCTAGCAAGAACAAAACAGGCTCTGCACAAAGCCAGGTGTGCGTGCCTCTGCTCCATGGCGTAGTCATGTAATCTAAGTTGTCCAGATAACTGGGAGCTGCATGGTCATAAAGAATTCATTCTCAATTCTTCTACAAGACTGTACTGGATATTGCTGCAATTTGTATAGGAAGGTGAAGAGTCAACTCTAATGTAATTAATAAGGACGATCAATGTCAAAAATAGAGAATTAAGTCTTGTGAACTACCACTGCCTTCAAAATCGGTCAGTAAACATAGCTTTTAAGTCTTAATTACAGACTATGCTATCAGGAAAACAGCTTAACTTTTACTGTGTTTATATGATGTGTTTGCAAGATAGTAATAGAATGTCACAAAACTGAACTTTTTTCAAATGTACTCATTTCGGGTACTTGGAGACTTCATGTGGCAATATCTGCTGTAGGGTAAAAGCAACATTTCACCTCGCATGCCAAATATAATTTTATGTCTTCCTCTATGCATTTCTCAATTATCTTTGAATTCTGAGTGCTGACATAGATAGAATTACTTCAACATCTACTTTTAAAAGTAGCTGGCTCTTATTAGAAACCATAGCAAGCTCTTAACACATATTTCAGGATTGTCATTCTGTCTGTTCATTTTGCTGCCATTAATGTAGTCATACCAACAGAGAAGAAAAGTTTTGAATTTTGCCATTACCGAGAAATCAGGGCTTGGATATAACATAGGGGAGACTGTACTTTCTGATATAACTGAGTGGAGTATGGCTTGGTTCACTGATATAAATCAATAGTTCAGCCATGGTTTGAACAGGTGGCAGGTAGATGGGAACAGTCGAGCGCTGTTTATTCTAGGCATCACTGACATCTTCCTAAATCCAAGTGAGAATCACCAGTGTCATAATACCTTGATTGCTACTGTACAGTGGAGATGGTGGTAAAAATGAGGAAAAAAAAAGTGTGCAAAGTAAGTCCTATTGACTCAAGCTCCTCAGTCAGTTCTGAAACTCAGTGTGGACTTTTGAAAATTTTAGTCATTTCCCTAAGCTATAAGTTGGGAATATTCTTAAAGCTAAGACTTTAATCTAATTTCAGAATCCAAGATTTTAAAAAAGGCTTAAGAATAAATTTAAATGAAATATTATATCATTTATTGTGTTTATTCTGGTAGTCATTGGAGCTACTAAAGTTGTAGTTTTTCTTAGAAATTTGGAATTTTACATGCTAAATGTGTGGCTATACATAATAGGAACAGAGTCATAGAGTATTATTTTACTGCTACTGGAAAATTCTGTGAAGACAGATCAGTGGTTCCCAACACAGTTTTTCATACATGGTTCTTACAGTGAAGAAATTTAAGTCTTATGTATGGTACTCAGCTGAAAAGAGGTACCTGTTGTACCTGTATCTAGGAAGGCTACTGTGTTGAAGGTGGCAACAAATGTGCTTATTTTGCTAAAGCTTCATGGGAAATTGGATGGTACGTGCAGGTCAAGTTAGCAAGCCTATTGTTAGACGAAGAACTAGCAGTTGCCTGAGCTGTACTGTAAGATTTTACTTGCCATGCATAATTAAAGACATGGCCGTCCATTACTGTGAAAGCAGTTAGGTTAACCCAGGGTTAAGACAACACCATTCAAGACGCAGAAGTCAGGAGAAGGGGCGTCAGCACCTCAGTAGCTATTTGCCTAGTCGTTTCCACGTGCAGAGAAAATCTTAAGCTGACTTTGTTGAAGTTGGCATCACCTGACTCCCACAGACCTCAATTCTTGTCACTGTGGGAGGATGCCATACATAAACTGAGCTGACATGAATAAACAAGTGCAGTGTTCTGCCAGGAATAGTGCTAAGGTGATGGTTGTGTGTCCTGCCAGCCTTTGAAAATATTCTTGAAAGTGTTTTCTGTGGT